>CM057045.1:59411914-64211914 GCA_029948455.1 Solanum rostratum | reverse complement strand
GTCTATATAGATGTGTAGCCTGATGCTACTAGGATAGGCTAGTCGTGAGGCTGTTTATTAATTGTATGCCGTACTGTGGACTGATTCTGGTATAGATATGATTCTATTGGGCTTAGTTGTTCTGGATAATATGATATGCTTGTAGTTGTTCATGTTACTTTGAGTACTTGTGACTGCCTAGATTGTGGTATATGGGCTGATGATTATTGAGTATATGGTGTATATATGACTCTTCTCCTGTATGTATAAGATATACATTTCTGGATCGGGTGTTACGTACCGACATGATATACATTTCTGAATCAGGTGTCACATATTGAGACGACATACAATTCTGGAATCGGGTGTCATGTACCGACACGACATACATTTCTGGATCGAGTGTCACGTGTTGGCATGACATACATTTCTGGATCGAGTGTTACATACTGACATGATATACATGTCTAGATCAGGTGTCACGTACCGACACGATATACATTTCTGAATCGGGTGTCACGTACTGACACGATATACATTTCTGGGTCGGATGTCATATACCGACATGATATACATTTCTAGATTGGGTGTCACATCCTGACATGATATACATTATAGGGTCGGGTGTCACGTCCTGACACGCTATGATACTCCGGATCGAGTGTCACGTTTCGGCACAGGATCATGTTCGGCTGCCGTGAGCCGACAGGGAATTATACTATTGTACAAGGGTTTCACCCAAGCACTATTTGATACCTTGATTGTGCATGGGTGTATCCTCTGGGCTTGCGAGAGCTTGGTGGGCAGTCAAACTTAGACACTAGGGCCTTACACCCACGCACAATTGACCCTCATTCCGATGATGTGGAGAGCAGGGCTCTGTGATGGTTCTATGATATTTTTGAGGGATTTTGTGATGGTCTGTTGGTTTTATATTGTGTGCGGGTGTACCTTCTAGGCTTATGGGGGCCCAATTGGCGTACAAGCATAGATACTAGGACCTTGCACCCACGTACAATACTAGGCCTCCGTTGGGGGAAGTTGTAGTATTAGTTTACATAGTCGTCGTAAGTCGTTATCGATGTTCACCACTTAGTTGGTTCAATTCATCATTGTTCTTCATTTCAGTTGATTCAGTTGTGGTTGAGGGTTTCTCGACATGCCTATACATTGATCTTGGTTTGTTTTGCTAGACTGCTGCAGTTTCTACATACTTGGGATCTATTTATGTTCACTATTTCACTCGATTAGCCGATGATGCCTACTGGGTGCCTTTTCTGGTACTCACCCTTACATTTCGTCATCTTCCCATGGTGGAGGTCCATGTACTAGCCGCAGTCACTAAGTTAGAAGTGTGTTGATGATTCAGGAGCCATTGGTGAGCATCATCAGCTCTAGAGATTCTTCAGTCTCCTTCTGTTTTGACAACCGTCTTTTGTATTTAGACACTAGCTCTGTATATGTAGTTTGGATTTGTACGTGTGGATGGCTATTCTAATTATGTATGTTGATATGTATATTTTTAATTTGAGTCTATAGTAGCTCTGTACAAGTGACTTCTAGGTCCTGGATAGGTTGTGTTCGCGGTACTTATATGTTGTTGGTATCTTTATCACTATTGATTCAGAACAGGTGCCGTGGATATTGGATTGACTTGCCTGTAGGCGGGATCTAACAGACGCTATAATGACCTGAGAGGTCGGGTCGTGATATAATACACACGCGTGCGCGCGCACACACACATATATATGATCCATATAGAATTTGGAGGGTCGATGATTTTAATACAATTCTTAAATAATTTAGGTTGTTATTTATTTGATCTATAGTATTTTTTAAGTAGTATTCAAATAATACATATTACTCCCTTCGTTCCTATTTATGTGGCCCTAATAGAATTTTAAGAATCAATCAAACTTTTTCTTACATAATTTTAAATTAAATAATATATGTCACTCCCTCTGTCTCAATTTATGCAGCACTAAGAATTTCGAAAGTCAATCACACTTTTTATGTCTTTTAAATATTTTAAGCTATTAATTATTGAGATTTATAGCATTTTTGCGTTGTTTATATATACGTATTACTTCCTTTGTCCCCTTTTATATGGGGCTGATAAGATTTTAAGAAACAATCAATTTTTTTACATCGCTTTTAAATATTGAGATTTACCGTATTTTTTCTATTATTTTCAAATATATGTTACTTTCTCTATCCCATTTCATTGTTTTATGTTGTACCAATAAAATTTTAAAATTCAATCAATTTTTTACATGAATTTTAAACATTTTAAGTTGTTAACTATCATCGATAAGATTTTAAAAAACAATCAATTTTTTTTACATGGCTTTTACATATTGAGATTTACCGTATTTTTTCTGTTGTTTTCAAATATATGTTACTTTCTCTCTCCCATTTTATGTGGCACCAATAAAATTTTAAAACTCAATCAGTAGTTGTTAACTGTCATAGGTTAAATAGATTTCACAACTTTTAAATATATAAAAAATAGAAAAATTAAGACAAAAAACCAACAAAAAAAGTACAAATACACCCTCGAGATGCTCAAGCAGGCATGTCAACCTGCTCCAAAAAAATATGAAAACTTGCCAAATAATCCTTAAATCTTTTATGCAAATTTTAGATATATAAAAAAAATAAAAATTAAGAATAAGATAAACAAATCAAAATGGAAGAATTATTAAAAGAATTACAGATACACTCTTAAACTACTCAAGCAGGCATGTCGACCTGCTGCATGCTTGAACAACTTCATGGCCATTTCTATATACATATACCTACCTACCTACCTACATACATACATACATACATACATACACACATACACACACACACACACACTAGTGGCAAACGTCGTGCGTTACACAAGCCCAATATATATTATTTTTCTTTTTTAATTTATATGATCAAGATAGAATTTGAAGAGTCAACAATCTTAATAGATTTTAATTTTTTAATTATTTGAATTTATAGTATTTTTTAAGTAGTTTTCAAATAATACATATACTCTCTTCGTTCGAATTTATGCGGCCCTAATAGAGTTTTGCGAATTAGTCGAACTTTTTATATGTCTTTTAAATATTTAAAATTATCATTTATTGTAATTAACAATACTTTTTTATATAATTTAAAATGATATATGTTACTCTCTCTGTTTCAATTTATATGCCACTACTAGAATTTTGAAAGCCAATCAAATTTTCTATATGTCTTTTAAATATTTTAAACAATTAATTATTGAAATTTAAAGTATTTTTTGCATTGTTCTCAAATACTTTTACTTTGTCTATCCCATTTATGTGGCACCAATAAAATTTTAAGATTCAATGAATTTTTTTTACATGTCTTTTAAGTATTTTAAATTATTAATTATCATAGAACTCCTAATTTTTTTTGTAATTTTTAAAATATATAAAAAATAAAAAATTAATACAAACAAATTACAAATATACGTTCAACCTGCTCAAGCAAACATGTCGACTTGCTCCAAAAAGTCATAAACAGTTATCAAATTGTCCATGAATTTTTTATGCAGATTTTAAAAAAAGAAGATGAAATATAAGGCTTACAAATTAAACTTGGAAGAACCACTAAAAAATTACAGATATACCCTCAAGCAAGCATGTCGACCATGCCTGCTAAAAAAAAGTTACAAATCATTCATGAATTTTTTATGCAGATTTTCGAAATAGAAAAAAAAAGTAAGGCAAACAAACTAAAACAGAAGAATCACTGAAAAATTATGGATATACCTTCAAGTTGCTCAAGTAGGCATGTCGACTTGTTGCCTGCTTGAACAACTTCATGCACACTTATATATATAATATAGATATACTAGTGGCAAAGATCATGCATTGCACAAGATCAATATATCTTTTTTTCTTTCTTTGTTTATGTTACCTAGATATAATTTGGAGAGTCAATTATTTTAATATAATTTTTAGATGTTGTAACTTTTATTTATTTGATTTATACTTGCTTCGGTCCCTTTTATATGTCGTCCTCACTATAAATAGATGGTCCTTAATATATGCCATCTCACAAAATCAATGCATAAATGACACTATTCTTCCTATTTTACCCTTGATAGTTAATGAGCTTTGAAAAGATATATATGACCAACTAGAAGAACCAAAAAAGCAATTAATAAATATTAAATAAGGAAAAAATAGTAAAGTCACATTTTTCCTTAATGCTAGTGAATAAAAAAAGATGATATATAAAAGGGACCAGAGGGAGTAGTATTTTTTAAATCATTTTCAAATGGCTTAACTCATAAACAGACACCTAAACTTGTCCTTATTTTTCGCTTAGATACCTAAACTAAGACAAGTTCCTAATAGACACCTCAACTGCTAAGATTTGATCCCATTAAACACTTTTATCCTACTTGGCACTCTCCACAGTCCTTTTTCATGTTAATTGTATTATTTTTTTTTAATTTTCAAAATAAATAGTTATGGTCCAAATTTTTTTTCTTCTTCATAAAAGTAGGTTCTTAAAATTTTCAGTTAACCATGTGCAAAAAAAAATAATAATTTAAAATTGCAATAATTTTTTTTTTGCACATGGTTAACTAAGAATTTTGAGAACCTACTTTTATAAAAAACAATAAAATTGGATAACTGAAAATTTTGAGAACTTACTTTTATGATTTATTTTTGGACCATAACTATTTATTTTTGTCTGAAAATTAAAAAAAACCCTGTACAACTAACATGAAAAAGGACTGTGGAGAGTGCCAAGTAGGATAAAAGTATTTAATGAAATCAAATCTTAGCAGTTGAGGTGTCTATTAGGAACTTGTCTTAGTTTAGGTGTCTAAGTGAAAAATGAGGACAAGTTTAGGTGTTTGTTTATGAGTTAAGCCTTTTCAAATAATACATATTACTCCCTTCATCTCAATTTATGTGGCCCTAATAAGATTTGGAGAATCAGTCGTACTTTTTATGTTTCTTTTAAATATTTAAAATTATAATTATTGTGGTTTACAAAACATTTTATGTTATTTTGAATAATATATGTCACTCCTTCTGTCTCATTTTATAGCACTAACAGAATTTCAAAAATCAATCAATTTTTTTTTATATATCTTTTAAATATTTTAAAATGTTAATTATTAAAATTTACATTATTTTTTGCTTTGTTTTCAAATACAATTACTTTCTCTGTCCCATTTTATGTGGCACTGATAAAATTTAAAGACTCAACTAATATTTTACATGTCTTCTAGAATTAATTATTGAGATTTACCATTTTTTCACATTATTTTTAAACATATGTTACTTTATCTCTCTCATTTTATGTGGCATCGATAAAATTTTAAGGCTCGACCAATTTTTTACATGTCTTTTAAGTATTTTAAGTTATTAATTATTGTAGTTTATATTAATTTTTTTTGCAGTTTTTAAATATATTAAAAAATAGGAAAGATAAAATGAAAGAACCACTACAAAAGTACAAATACGTGCTTAAATTGAATAGGCATGTTGACTTGCTACTAAAAGACCATGAAAACTTACTAAATTGCCCCTAAATTTTTTTATGTAGTTTTTTAAATATATAAAAGAATTTAGAAATAAGACAAACAAATTAAAATTGAAAAACTACTACGAAATTATAGATATATCCTTAAGCTGCACAAGTAGGCTTGCTACAGCGCTGCCTGCTTGAGCAGCTTATTGCCACTTATATATTAGTATAGAAGTATAGATTTTTAATGAAAATTATCAATCCACGTTGTTAATATGCGTGCACATCGCACTTTTTTTCAACTCATCAACATTAATGCAATATAAGTGTGGTCAATGGTTAAAGATGTTTAAAAGATAGAGTTTTATTTGATTTAAAGTGTTCAGTTGGAAAAATTGTGAGTATAAGAGTCCAATTGACAGTTCAAACCAAATACAAGAATCTTTCAGATCATTCCTTCTATTTAAACTCAAATTAGCTATTGAATCAAAATAGTAAAAGAAAATTCACATGTGAGAAGGATTAAATATACCTCTAAACTTTGGTAGAAGGATCAAATATACATCTACATAAATTTTGTTTAAAATACAAAACATAAAAAATAAAATTTTATTTTTCACTCATATTAGACAAAAAGAATATATCTTGGTCATTAGTGTAATGAAAAGATATATTTGTACCATTTGTATAATGATATAGATAAATGCGAGCCATTTTTATGACGAGTATACTAAAGAGTGTTTGAATTAGCTTATCTTAAGTAGTTTTTGGTTTTTAAGCTCTTTTTTTTGAAGAAAAATAAAATAAAAATTGGCATGTTTGTGAAAGACAAAAAAAAATTTAAGCACTTACTTTTAGGTAAAAAAAAAAATACAAAAATAAGCTAAAAGTCAAAAGTCGGGAATGGCAAATTTATGATATTTTTAGCTCTTGGCTTTTTTAAGAAAAAAAAAATTAAAACTACAACTGCTTGATAAAAAAATGAAATTTAAGAATTTGACCTCTTAGGGTTTCAAAATTCAAACATTAAAATTCTTGGATAGTCACGACAAATTCGGCTTAACTTATTTCCTAAGCAAATCATTTTTTTCCACAAGGAATCGTGCATTTCGTCGATTACTACGCCCTTCCTCATTTAGATCGTGGACCCAGTTTTATTAGATACGCAAAAAAGATGGGCTCAGAAGGAGCAATACCATAGTTGAGTCCAATACAGAAAATATAAAGAGACCCGGTCCAAAATTTGACCGGTATCTTAAGTATGGTCGCCTTAAATCCGAGGGTTTCCTAATCTGTGACCCTACATATTCTCTCTTAGTCCGCCGCTGAAGATGCCTCCATGTCTATTTTCGTTCTCTTCCCTGCCTGGGAAGGGGGATCAAAGAAAGGTAGCTTGCTTCTTTCCTGGACGGATGGAGACTTATGTAGTGGTCAGAAGGATCACATAATTTCATTATCTATGACTGTTTATATCTCTAGCATGACCACTTGATGAAATCTGGAGGAAATTTCCAAACAAAGCATACTTTCTTCTCTATTTGTGGGTCACAAATTATTTGCATCCTTCTTCCACATGTCTTGTTATTCTCAGCTGTCAAAAGGTAACAAAACCTTCTTTGTGTTAATTTCCTACAATCCATCAAGCTAATCTTTCCTCTTCTACCTCTCAGGTGTCATCTCCGGCGTGAAGCTGTCCTTCTAAAGATCTGAAGAACCAGGGGTCCTTCTACAGTCCTGTCTATGTAAGTGATTACTCCTTTTCTCTGATCAATCAATTCATCTACCATGTCTTCTAATCTCTCTTTTTATTTAGAGTCAAGAGGAGAAATGGAGTTGCTTACACGACTACTACGACATTCTGCCAGAGCTTACTGTCTTGAAACCCTAATCGGTTCTCTGCTTTTCCTTTTGCTGGTGTTGATCTTTCTGAGGGCTGAAGTACATAAGCTAGTGTGGAATTTGCATAGTAGAAATACCCTAGTTAGCTCCCTTTATGTAAATATATATGTCTGTGCAAACACGTCTCTTTTATCTGCTAGCATTAGCCCTATGGTTTTTTGTTGTTGTTACACTTGCTCTGATCCTGATAGAAGGTATTTGTTGCTTATCTTTATTTGAAATCCTTCTAGGCATGCTGGGTAGGTCATGAAATGACCAAAACTGCTGCATTTCACCTGTATGTATTGCCATGTTTTCTATGTGATCAACCAATTGATTGGCTTCTCTATATGCATGTTGAATGTGAATGTTTACGACCTCCATTATCTTCCAGCTATCTTCCACAAAATGCACTATTTCCCCGTATTTAGACTAAGTGAATCAGTCTCCAAAATGATATTCTAATACACCTGTGACCTACGAAATGCCATTGCTTTCCAAATAGCAATGGGTTCTGCAATTATACTACTATAATCCCCCAAGTTTCCAGCTTCAACATGGGTTAAATCTCCAACACTGTCTCTGAGGCAGAAACCATAGCAACTAGGGCGTGGGTTGCCTTTGCATGCACTATTAGTGTTACATTTATACCATCCAAGGTTAGGAACCTTCCATCTTATCAGTGTACACATTAGCTTGGGCCTATAGCTCTGCAAAAGGTCATAAAACATTTCCACTCTCCTGGTAGAATCTTCAACTCTGGAAAGATTGTTACAATCATCTGATGTAATGTCTTCAAACAATTATGTAGCAATCTTCCAGAAGTAGTCTCCTTTCCATGTTTGATTGAATTTCTCCTCTTCCATAGCTCCCAAATGATTACAGTTGGGACTGCATTTAGTATTGTTCTACCCCTTAGATTCTCTGCATACTTCTACCAATTATGTATTATGCCCATCACCTGTATTCCATCCAAGCTAAATCCTGCACAAGCAACAAAACGTTTCCATAGTTTTTGAGCTATGGGAGCTGTTAAAAAAAGATAATTTAATATTTTCTTAACCCCTATGTCACAATACCCACACTTTGATATTATTGAGATCCCCAACATCCTCAATATTTCATCAGTGGGGATTTTCCTTTTCATCACTCTCCACAGGAAAAATGTTATTTTGTGAAGCAAATTTCTTGACCACAACTTTCTATGCCAATCCACCTTGTTCCTCCTTTGTCTGACAATGTGGTATGCTGATTTAACTGAAAAGTTTCTATTAGAACTATCAGTCCACCATGCCTTATCATTAACCCCATCTATCTTTGGATGAATATCATTTCAAATATAATCAGCTATTTCTGTAGTCACCATGGTACTTAGCAGAGGTTCCTTCCAGTTGTTATTCTCAATTAAACATCTAACTTCTATTTCTTCCTCTCTAGCTGCTTCTCCTTCTGTGTAGTAAAGGGCTCAAAATCTAGTCCAATTGTCATAATAGAAACTAGAATTCTTGCTTTAAGCTGCCACCAGATATAGGGCTCAATATAATCTCTAACCATTAACATGCTTCTCCACACATCGGATGCCCCTGTACTACCAAATGCGAAAATGAGATGAAACTTTTTGCAATATTTATTGCCCATGTGAGTTCCTCACAGAGTACCAATACCAGTTATGAAATTCCACCATAATTTAGCCATCAGAGCTTCGTTTACATCAATCAAAGATCTGAGGCCTAAACCACCTTCCTCCATTAGAAAGCACAATATATCCCATGCTGCTCAATGCTTTCTTCTTTCAGTGCTAGTGTTACCCCAAAAAACTTAGCAAAAATGTGATGTAGCTTCTATGACAACAAATATATGGGCATGGATTGCAGAACATGCCTAATCAATATGAGCTTCCCACCAAAGAATAGGAACCTATTTTCCAAGATAAAATCCTCCTAGAAACTTTTCTAATAATATCCTCAAAATATGAGTTCTTCTTTCTCCCATAAAAGACTGGGCATCCCAAATATGTTATGAGAAATTTCCTTTTGTCTTATCCTTATCAACTTCCTAACCCTTATTGAATAAATCAAAGGAGTACTTTTATGAAGATAGAAAAAACTCTTTGATCAATTAGTAAGCTTCACTGAAATCTCCTTATAATCCTTTAGAATCTTCATCATTGTGATTATTGACGTTCTATCTCCTGAATAAAATAGAATGGTGTCATCTGTATAAGGCAGATGATTAATTGCTGGGCTACACTTTTGTAGTCCATAACCAATGAAACTCTCGTCTTCCTGGAGAATGTTTAGTACTCTTAATAGCACCTCAACAATAATGATAAATAGGGAAGGAGATAATGGATCTTCTTGTTTTAATCCTCTGGTGGATTAAAAGAAACCATAGAATTGTCCATTAACCAAAATAGAATACCAATTGTTGGATACCAGCCTCTATACCATATCTATAATAATCTCAAAAAATCCAAACTTCCTCAAGACTTTAGTAAGAAATAACCAAGAGACTCTACCATAGGTCTTTTCCACGTCTGACTTCACCACTATATTGACATGTGCATTCCTTCTATTAATGTCTCTTCTGATTTTTTGTGCCAACAACACATTTTCAATAGTGCTTCTCCCTTAAGAAAATCCTAACTGATTAATAGAAATAATCTTTGGAAGAAATTCAACCAGTCTACCATGAAGGGTGTAATACCCGATAAAATTACCAAAATACCCCTAGAAGGAAGATGTGCACATGACGCGTCTTTCCATGATTATATGGTAAATTCAAGGCTGGATTTGTGATCAACACGAAGAATTAAGGGGGAAAATGGTCTCGGTTGATTTTTAGAGCAACCAGATCAAAAGATAATTTTTCAATGCGAAAACGCGAACCAGTGAGGGTGCGCGACAGGTTTGCGACGCGCACCTTCTGCGGACTAACACTTGGTTTTATCCTAAAAATTTTCTACGGGATTAGAAACCTCGTTTGGAGAATTTTTGGCGAAATATCAAAAATAAACCTAGTCTGCATCGCAGACCCCATGTCTCGAGATGGACTTTTTTTGAATTTCATGAGGGGATTTTAGACCTTTTCAAACCCCTCCTGGACTTAATATATGGTCAAAACAGGTCATTTTTACTATAAAAAGGGTTATAAACCCTATTTAAGTCCTTCAAAACATTTAACAAAAAGACCAGGGCTTGA
The DNA here is from genome assembly GCA_029948455.1 of Solanum rostratum. Taxonomy (NCBI): domain Eukaryota; kingdom Viridiplantae; phylum Streptophyta; class Magnoliopsida; order Solanales; family Solanaceae; genus Solanum; species Solanum rostratum. The sequence continues at coordinate 64,201,363 of CM057045.1, read as the reverse complement.
GGAAAGAGGAGAATAGCTTGAGATTAAGGGATTCAAGAGGAAATCCTTGAAGTGATTGTTGAGAGCTTCATCCCAGGTATGTAAGGCTAAACTAAAAGCATGACATTATTCTCTCATGTGCCCCATAGACGGTAATAGAGGAGTTGAGAGTCCATGAGTCCCTATATATGTTCTTGAAATACTTTCTTGATTATATTCTTGTAAATTATGCCTATTACAAATATTTTCATATGTTGATGATCATCATAAACCTGTTTTCTCAAATTGAATACTTTTTATGAGATATTGTATAACCTTACATGATTATTTTTGAAAGCATGCATGATTGAACCTAAGGATTCAATCAAGAGACTTAATATGAGAATGTCGATTGTGATTGTGATGATAGAATGATGATGAGTTGATAGAACTTGATAACCCTATGAGTCTCCATAAATGAACTCTAATGATTTTCTATTCGATTGTTCCCTTACGATTATTTTAAATCTTGAGTCGTTGATTGAAATTTTCATTGATAATAGGGTAAAAGTCCCTATGATTTGATTGGATTAATTGTCTTATAAGCATTGACTCATGGGAGAAGTATCGAGCACCAAAAGAGTAAGAGTTAGTCCAACTCCCACTCGTCAAACTATATCGCCAAACGTAGGTGAGGCATAGAACCATCACATTTTACTGTGGTTCCCTCTTGATTAGAAGTCCCTGAAAGCAACAGAGGACTTAGTTGATTGTGTTTCCCTCTAGGATTCGATTCGTTCCTTACCTGGCAAGTTTGGAACGACTGTGGCAATATCAACTTGATTGTTGTACATTCACTAGCTCATAAGTGATTGTTGTCGGATAAGAGAAACTCCCAAAAGTTCCTTCCTTGAGTACTCTGAGTCGAGTTGAGTTGATTGATGAGGTTGATTGGTTGATGGGTCACTTGTCTAATCTTTATTTTTTCTTTAGATAGACATGCGACATTTTGATTTGGTTATTATTCTGAGTTGATGTTATTTCTATATTATTCTACTTGTTTCTGCTTCACTCAGCTATTTTACATACCATACATTCTACGTACTGACGCCACTCAGTGTTGCATCATTTCATGATGTAGATACAGGAGTTAGAGATCGTCAACAGGCGCACCGTTGAGGATCCGAGATGTTCAGCTGATTGGTAAGCCTCCCCTACTATGGAAGATTCACTACCTTTATTTCATCTTGCTTTAGAGTTAGACTTGATTTAGCTTTATTTTTATTGAGGTAGCCATGGGTCTGTCATTGACACCACTTGATAGTGATAGAGGCTTCATATATGATAGCCGAACGTTGATGTTGAGATTGTTGTGCTTGTTATATCTACTAGCCTTTTTCTATTATATATATTATTTTAAGAACTAGATGAGATGTGCCCATTTACTTCTCTTAGTCTTCCGCTGATTGTCTTGAGTTATTTGATTGAATGAATGTGATGAGGCTAAGTGGTTCGCTTGGGGACTAGCAATAGTCTCTAGGTACCAGCCACGCCTAGGGTACCCTCTTGGGGCGGGACAAACTTGGTATCAGATACGACTTCAAGTGTCCTGGGGAGACTATAATGTCGTGTCTAGTAGAGTCTTGTTTATGGGTGTGTCGACCACATTTCATAAACAGGAGGCTATAGGACATTAGGAATGGTTACACTTCTTTCTCATTCTAAATTCGTGCGATAGAGTTAAACTCTATGAAACCTCTCTCCTAATTCGTGCGTTACACGTTTACAGACTTGTGACCATGTTTCCAAGAAGAGCTAATAATGTGAAAAGGAGTCAAGCCAGACCTAATGCTAACCAACCCAAGCTCCAGAACCAGGATGGACCCACAGGCCCAACCCTTCCTGCCGTGCAGCCACTCAAGGCTGACATCATCAATGCTTAGCTTTGCCAGGCTGTCCAGACTTTGGCCCAGGCTGTGAAAAAACTGGTTGCTAGCTAGGGAGCAGGTAGGCAGGGTGTCCCAAATACATCTGGAGTCTGTAAATCCTTGAGGATGAACCTGTCTGGGTTTAAGAGGTTGAAGAGGAATAGGAATAAGAGTCACTTTCAAGCAGAGCCTCATAGATTTAGGGCATAGAAATCTAAGTCAAAGGCTAGTGTGGTTCGAGGTCCCCGAGGCAAGCCACCCTGTGGTATGTGTGGCAAGTTTAAATTGGGAAAATGTCGTGAAGGGAGCGATGATGTTACAAGTGTAGCCAAGAGGATCACTTCTAGAGGAATTGTCCCAAGTGGGCCAAAAGAGCCCAAGCTTCTACCCTAGTACTACAGTTAGAGAGGATCAAGAAAGTTCTCCAGATGTCACCCTAGATGTCATGAAAGGTATGATTCGAGCCTTTACTTGCTTTAATGTTATCCATGACAGAGAAACTTATGTCTCTAAGAGTTTAATGTTACCACCTAAGAGTAAGATGTGAGGTCTCATACTGCCCTGAGTAGAGCTGTCATTCCAGAGCTAGAATGATGATGATAGAAAGGAAAGGATGAGATAGTGAGAGTGATAGTTGATCGAGGCTTGTAATTAGAGTTATCTACCTACTAGGTAAGTAATAAGATGACGAGTCGATTGCCATAAGCTTGATGAAAGAGTGGTGAGTACCGTATGATTGTCATGATAAGTTATAGATGGGGAGTTAGTGTTAGAATGTGTTAGAGCATGCTCAAAACTAGAAAGAGTTCTATGTTGATGTATTCTGATGTTGTACTGTGAGGGTGAGACACAGACATTGAATAGAGAGACAAAGTGCTTTCAATGTGATAGATCTACAACAGGCTTATAATTTTGAAGAAAGAGCCCCACGAGATTTATATAGTTATGAACTTAGCCAGGTAAGGGGGTATAGTGAGTGGAGGAATGGTACTTGAGTTGTGAAAAGGGGATGTGTTGAGTGAATACCTGCTATGAGATTTTAGTGGGCTTATGCTCCGAAATTTACCTAGTAATTGTAAGTTGGTGTGGAATTGGAGAGGTGTGTGATAGATGCACATGGTAGAACTACACTCTAAGCTTGAATTTTGAGGAGTAGTGGTAAAGACAACATTGTACGAGTGATAGTCTTAGTTGGAGATTCACCCTAAGAGGTTCACCATAGTGTGTGTTTGAGATTAAGGTGTTGAGATGCAAGGAGTATGATGTTATGAGTATGGTATAGATGCCGTTAGATGGACAGAGAGAATTGAGGATAAAACATTTGATAGGAGAGGTTAGATTGTAAAAGTTGGGGGAAGTGGTCAAGTACACCATTAGAGCAGCAAATATAGAGAAATTTCCCCAGCGACAGGAGGAAGATAAGAGATCCGTGATGAGAGTCTTAGTGGATATTACATATATGTGACTATAGCATAAGCGGAGAGTTTAAGATGATATTGTGGATAGTGATTCCTTGACCATGCAGACGTATATGCTTATAACCTAGTAAAGGAGATTGATTCACAAAACTTGAGAGATGACCTTTGAACTAGGGGGGGGGGGGAGATGATAGACCTAAGTAAATCTTGAGGTTTCGATAGAGATAGGTTGATCGAGATGAGACATCAGTTCCTTGCCATATTGTACGTGTCTTATTCTTCCGTTGAGGTGATGCTCTATTCCTGTATGGTATATGACTGTCATGCCTATGGCCTAGTCCCGTGTACCACTTGTTGATTGTCCTTCATCTTGAGTTGTGAGGATGAAAAACGATGAATCCATTCACTAATTTTGAAATTGCCCCATGGATCAGAGAGTTCCTAATCCTATGTTAAGTGAGATATAACTTGAGTTTTACACTACGTATAGTTCTTTGAACCCAAAATAAGTCTTGATAGATGAGGGAAATTGTACTTCATTATGAATGTTTTCAAGTCAGATTTCTCGATTGAATCATGCTAATGATTTTCGCTCCAAGTTTTTTGAGTGATCCTATTTTCCCAGTCGCGATAGAAATGTCGATGAGAATAGATGAGTGAGGGTTCCTCATTCTGATGTCGTCTTACGCATGCCCGACCTTTGGTACGTTGTGCCATTGTTGATGGTATGATGTAGAGTATCAAGTTTCAGATGTAGAATCATGCTTATTTGGCATGAGGAGGTAGTAGTTAGGGTTTTGCCAAAGGGGGAGATGACGAGTCCCTCTAGGCCCAAGTAGTAATGCTGATAGTAGTAGATAGAGAATGAGAGTAGATGAAGAGGAGTGAATATATCCTTATTATGACATTGGTGGTGTACTTGTGTCATGTAGGGATAGAGATAGGGAGGAGGGGGTAGGTGCGACATTATGATATACAGCAAATAGGTAAGAGTATGTTGGAGTGTCTTTGAGTGGGAGCTTATTGAATGACAAAGGTAGAAGTGCTTAGTAGGCTTGAAATATCTTAGATACAGTTGAAGTGGTTAGATTGATAGGCTTGCATGCATGGTTGTTATTATGCGAGTATTGATTATAGACATTTGAAGACTTCTTGACGAGGGTTTCAAGTAAGGATACTGGGGTAGTGAAGAGGACTAGTGATCTTTTAGGGAAAGTCCATGTGAGAGTCTAGGGATTGAGTATTGAGGGTTAGCCTTGTACGGATATGATCATCTTAACAATAGCACAGTGAGGCCCAGAATTAGGCTTGAATGAAATAAGAGGATGTGGATAGGTAGGGAGTTGAATAAAAGCTATAATTTAAGTTGATGGAGTAGAGTGCCATGAAAAAGAGCACAATTGAGGTGGAGAATGGAGCTTGAGAATGTCCATAGAGTCTTGTATATTACGATTGTCCTCTTTCTCGATTAGAGTTGATGACTTCCTTCTTGAATTCAAACAACTGATGGACGAAGTGTTTAAATGATTCAAATTGATTAAGTTTTGATGTTCTATTCGTGTCTGATGATGAAAATATTGAAGGTAATGTTCTTATCTTTGATTAAATTGATGTTTCTATCCTCGAGTTGATATGTCCATTCTTGAGTGTGAATAGAGTTGATTGAGATGGATGAGGGGTCGAGAGTTTGATTGATGAACGTTAGTATTGAGATGAGTCTTGAGTCTATTCGTGCCTTGGTATCCACCTTTACTCATCATTCAAGGACGAATGATCCCAAGGAGGAGAAATGTAACACCCAGCAAAATTACCAAAATACCCCTAGAAGGGATATGTGCGCATAACACGTCTTCCCATGCTCAGATGGTAAACTTGAGGCCGGATTTACGATCAACATGAAGAATTGAGTGGGAAAATAGTCTCGGTTGATTTTTAGAGCAACCGAATCAAAAGATAACTTTTTGATGCGAAAACACGAACCAATGAGGATGCGCGGAGTGCACCTGCCATGGACCAACACTTGGTTTAATCTAAAAAAATTTCTATGAGATTAGAAACTCGTTCGGAGAATTTCGATGAAAATATCAAAAATAAACCTAGTCCGCGTTGCGGACCCCATGTCCCGAGACGAACTTTTTTCAAAATTTATGAGAGGCATTCTAGACCTTTCCAAACCCCCCTTGGACTTAATATATGATCAAAACATGCCATTTTTACTATAAAAAGGGTTATAAACCCTATTTTAAGTCCTCCTAAACCTTTAACAAAAAGACTAGGGCTTGAGGAAAGAGGAGAAGAACTTGAGATTGAGGGATTCAAGAGGAAATCCTCAAAGTGATTGTTGAGAGCTTCATCCCAGGTATGTAAGGTTAAACTAAAAGCATGAGATCGTTCTCTCATGTGCCCCATGGATGTTAATAGAGGAGTTGAGAGTCCACGAGTCCCCATATATGTTCTTGAAATACTTTCTTGATTATATTCTTGAAAACTATGCCTGTTACATGTATTTTCGTATGTTGATGATCATCATAAACTTTTTTTCTCGAATTGAATACTTTTCATGAGATATTGTATAACCCTACATGATTATTTTTGAAAGCATGCATGATTAACCTAAGGATTTAGTCTAGAGCCTTCATATGAGAATGTCGATTGTGATTGTGATTGTGATGAAGGAATGATGATGAGTTGATAGAACTTGATAACCCTATGAGTCTCTATAAATGAACTCTAATGATTGTCTATTCGATTATTCCTTTACGATTGTTCCAAATCTTGAGTCGTTGATTGAAATATTCATTGATGATAGGGTTAAAAGTGCCTATGATTTGATTGGTTTGATTGGATTTATAGTCTTATGAGCACTGAGTCATGGGAGAAGTATCGAGTACCGAAAGAGTAAGAGTTAGTCTAACTCGCACTCGACAAACTACGTCGCCAAACGTAGGTGAGGCATAGAACCATCACATTTTACTGTAGTTCCCTCTTGATTAGAAGTCCCTGAAAGCATTAGAGGACTTAGTTGAATGTGTTTCCCTCTAGGATTCGATTCGTTCCCTACCTGGTAAGTTTGGACATTTATGGCAACATCAGCTTGATTGTTGTACATTCACTGGCTCATAAGTGATTTCTGTCGGATAAGAGAAACTCCCAAAAGTTCCCACCTTGAGTACTCTGAGTTGAGTTGATTGATGAGGTTGATTGGTTGATGGGTCACTTGTCTAATCTTTACTCTTTCTTTAGATAGACATGAAACATTCTGATTTGGTTATTATTTTGAGTTGATGTTATTTCCATATTATTCTACCTGTTTCTGTTTCATTCAGCTATTTTACATACCGTACATTCCACGTACTGACGCCACTCGGTGCTGCATCATTTCATGATGTAGATACAGGAGTTAGAGATCGTCAACAGGCGCACCGTTAAGGATCCGAGATGTTCAGCTGATTGGTGAGCCTTCCCTACTCCAGAGGATTCACTACCTTTATTTCATCTTGCTTTAGAGTTAGACTTGATTTAGCTTTATTTTTATTAAGGTAGCCACGTGTCTATCATTGGCACCATTTGATAGTGATAGAGGCTTCATAGATGATTGTCGAACGTTGATGTTGAGATTTTTGTGCTTGTTCTATCTACTAGCCTTTTTCTATTATATATATTATTTTGAGAACTAGATGAGATGTGCCCATTTACTTCCTTTAGTCTTTCACTAATTGTCTTGAGTTATTTGATTCAATGAATATGATGAGGCTAAGTGGTTTGCTTGGGGAGTAACAATAGTCTCTAGGTGCCGTCCACGCCTAGAGTACCCTCCCGAGGCGTGACACAGGGCTCTTAAAATAATTTTTTAATAAAGAAGCTTAAGCTGATTGGCCTTAGATCATTAAAGGATTTGGGAACCGCCTTTTTTGAAATTAAACCAAGTTGGTGTGAGTGATATACATGGGGAGTACATAACACAGAAAATGGCTCTCACAGCCTTAGTTAAATTATTCTCCACTATTTCCCAGCATTTCTGAAAGCGCATACCTGTAAAGCCATCTGGTCCAGCAACACTATTTCCATTCAGTTCAAATATCGCCCTCTTTACCTCCTCTATATCTGAAACTCTCTCCATCTTACCATTATCCTCTTAAGTGATCAATCTTGGTATATGTTCAAGCATAGCAAAATTCTGATTATAAATATCTTTCTGAAACTGATTGTTGTAGTAGTTGATTGTTGCCCTACCAATTTCTAGTACAATATTGATAGTCTCTCCTTGCCGATTAACAATTTCATTCAGCTATAATTTTCTTCTCTTCCCTTGAACATAGGAGTGAATGAATTTTGTATTCCTATCTCCTTGTAGGTTTCTAGTATTCTTCCTCTATTTTCAAGGATTTTTTTAGATATTCTTCTACCTTATTCAATTCCACCCTATTTGCTGGAGAGGGATCAACCTCCATAATCGCTTCTTTTGCTCTAACAATGTCCTCCAATGTAGCCCTTTGAATGAATATATTGACAAAACTTACCTTACTCCAAGTCATCAAAGCCTTTTTAACCTTTTTTAATTTGGCATTTAATACCATAAAAGGATCCTCAATGAAGTCAATACTCCAGTTTTGCTAAACTATTTCTAGAAAGGCCTTGTGATTACACTAGAATTTAGAGACCTAAAAGGTTTCACTATCTCCATTGCATCAGTGTTGCAAACCAACCCTATATAGGAGCATGATCAGACCCTTGTTTTACAAGATGTTGAGCCTCAATCAATGGACATTCCTCCCAAAATTCAGAATTGACTAATATTATGTCCAATCTTGTCACGACCCGGGGTCGGGGCCTAGATGTGACACGACGAATGGGGACCCGAGAGTCCCCAAACAAGCCTCAAAATTTCAGAATCTACGAAGCTAGGTTCAAGATCTTTTAAAGACAAGTAATTAAATAACGGAAATTCAAGTCCCAAAAGAGCATTTCTTATAAGTTAAGCAAAATAAAAAGGTTTTTACGAAACGCCCAACATATGCCTCTAGTTAAGGAACGGGGGCCAGAACAAGTTCCGGGCTCACCCTCAACAAAGAAATGTATACATAAGGAACACAAGAACAAAAGCTTGGCCTCGGAAGATGGGGCTCACCGCAAAAATATCTTCAAAGGAGGACTACTCATCCTGCGGCTGGTATTCAAACTGCTCGATCCCTACATGGTAAAATCATGTAGGCATAGAGTATACGTTAGTACGTTTGAATGTACTAAGTATGCGGGCATGCAATGCACATGACTTACCGGACATGCATATCAACGATAGATGACAAGGGCACATAATATACAAAGATCATATAACAAAGGATTTTAATATACAAGATGCCATGAAATTCATGATGCGTGCAATGCGATAATGCTCCTCTATAACGGGGATGGACTATAACTAAAAAACCAAATCCATGCGAGCTATTACATGAATTGGACCGATTGGGGCCTCTCACCGGTAGGGAGAAGATTACTTGCCAAGGGTAATCTACATCACACCTTACAGAACACACCCATTTCAGGGATGGTCACCTTCCTTATGCGACCCCCATTGTGGAAGGATTTACAAAATCATATCAAGACATGTCATATCATAAACAGATTATACGAATAACATCCGTCCCTATGTTGGCACATAGTTCAAGGAAAGGGAGAGGGACCTTGGGGATATCCCTAACGCCCCTAATCCATTGGTGCTAAGTCTTACACATCCCATAAGAATACTTATATATATATACATATGCTTTCCAAGAGAGAGTCAAATATCCATTTCAAAATGTTAAATGCAAAAGTAGGATCAAATGCCAAATCTCAAGATCAAAATCACATGGTTTATGCAAGGAATAGCTCATCTACATATACAAAATGGTGCAAGCACCCAAGATGCTCCAACAGCCAAGTACAAGATGGTGTAAACACCCAAGATGCTCCAAGATCCATAAATCATAGACATACCGATGATCACCTTCTTGTCATATCCCATGTCTTACCAAAAATCATATCATATTCCCTTTTTCAAACAAAATTGGGCTTAATCCCACATTTCCAAGATTTCCATGTAGAAATGTCATGAATATGATGCAATGTATGATGTAGGGATGGCATAGGTAATTTATAGAATAGCTAAAACATAGCAATATAATGTAAAGATTAGGAAATCCATAATAAAATCAATAGAAAATGGTAGTAAATATCACCCATGCATAATAACGTCTTTCAAGGGACATGCATGTTCATAGTTTCATAATCCAAGTAGTTCATCAAGATAAAACTTAACATAACTCAAAATTTGGAGTCTTAAATAGCTCATGCATTGTTCAAGTAACCAAGATCAAGTAGTCAAAATTCACATTTTAAGTAGACAATTTCATAAAATAGTTTGAAAGGAACTTTGGGTCTTCTTGGTTTAAAGAGACCAAGAATCAAAACCCACATACCTGATTGAAGACAACACTTGAGGAGAAATGGACTTCAAATTGAGAGTCTTAGCTTGTCAAATCCTAGAGAGATGTTGGAAAGTCTTGAAGTAGTGAATTTTAGAGAGAGGAGTAACATGAGAGAAATAGCTGAAATTTGGTGAAGTTCAGCTTATATAGGGAGTTTAGGAGGGGTGGGAAATGACAAAATTCACGTTTGGAAAAACCAATATTTCAAAAATTTCATTAATGAAATGGACCTGAAATTTGTCCGTCTGGGCACACGGTAGGGTACACGGTCCGTGTAGTGTCACACGTATCGTTTACTGTATCGTGGCCCTGGACTCCGAATTCTCAGAGGCAAGATTTTCTGAACTAAGTATCACAATACGGATATGTAAACGGACCACCTGGGGTCACATGGACCGTGACCCCGTCCGAATACAGGTTACTCTCCACACTGAAACTAAACAGAGGGCCACACGGACCATCTAAAGTCATAGGGTCGTGACTTGGTTCATGTGAAGGTGACTCTACGCAGTACACCATACGAAAGGCAACACGGACCGTGTGGCTTTACAAGGACCATGTGGAGGCCCGTTTACCCTAACCCTTCCCAGGCGTCACTCCATGGGAGGCCACACAGACCGTGTGACTCCACACGGGCCTTGTAGGCTCTTCCGTGAGGTGATGCCTGGCAGATTTCTGGGCAAGTTTATGGACCTCAAAGTGATGTCAATGATCTGGGGTCTTTCATCATCTCCCCCTTGGGAACATTCGTCCCCGAATGTGCAAGAACAAGGCTTGAAAAGTTCGAGCTAAGGGAAGTTACTTCTGACACAAGACACAATGCACAATTCAACTCAAAATGAAAGGTTTGTGCCAGACGCTTTTTATGCCACAAATCAAATTATAGTTCAAGACCAAAACTCATATCAAGATTGCATCCAACTCATTTGTTAAGAAAGGAAAATCTTTTACTGTGCAAATGCATATCATGTCATGAGCCTTAAGAGGGCAAGAAAATAACACAATTGATAAGGAAGATCCCTAGCACCTTAGGCTTGAGTAGATTGGAAAAGATGGAGGTATCGTTTCATCATGTCCAGCTCCACTTCGCAAGTAGCACCCTATACTAGTTGATTTCTCCAAAGTACCTTTACCGAAGCCATATCCTTGTTGTGAAGCTGTTTTACTTGCCTATCTAAGATTGCCACCGACACCTCCTCATAAGTCAAGTTTTCCTCGACCTCAATCGCTTCCAAAGGCACATTGGTGCTAGGATCACCAATTAATTTTCTCAACATAGATACATGGAAGAACGGATGAATGGAACCCAAATCCGGAGGTAACTTCAACTTGTAAGCCACACCTCCAATCCGCTCAATAATTTTGTAAGGACTAACATACCGGGGGCTTAGCTTGCCCTTCTTACCGAAACGCATCACACCCTTCATAGGAGAGACTTTCACATAAACCCAATCCCTGACATGAAATTCAAGGTCCCTTCTCCTGCTATCCGAATAGGACTTTTGACGACTTTGGGCCGCCTTCAATCTCTCCCTAATCAGTTTTACCTTCTCCATAGCATCCAACACCAAATCTGGGCCACTAGAGCCTTCTCACCCAATTCAAACCACCCCACCGGGGATCTACACCTCCTCCCATACAAGGCTTCAAACGGCCATGCCAATGCTAGCATGGAAGCTATTATTATAAGCAAACTCAATGAGTGGAAGATGGTCATCCCAATTCCCTTTAAACTCCAACACCCACGCCCTCAACATATCCTCCAAGGTTTGAATAGTCATCTCCGCTTGGCCATCGGTTTGAGGATGAAAAGTGGAGCTCAACTTAACTTTGGTCCCAAGTCCCTTCATAGAAGATTTCCAAAAGTGGGAAGTGAATTGAGCACCATGATCCGATATGATGGATCTAGGTACACCATGTAACCTTACCAACTCCTGGAGATACAACCTTGTGTAGTCCTCGGCACTGAAGGTAGTCCTAACCGGTAGAAAGTGATCCGATTTCGTCATCCGATCCACAATAACCCAAATGGAGTCGAATTGCCTTCGGGTCCGAGGCAATCAAACCACAAAGTCCATGTTCACATCCTCCTATTTCCATGTGGGAATTTCAGTGTCTTGGGCTAAACCACCAGGCCTTTGGTGTTTTACCTTCACCTGCTGACAACTCGGGCATTCAAACACGAACTTGGCAATATCCCTCTTCATACCATGCCACCAATACACCTTTCTCAGATCCCGGTATATCTTGGTAGACCCCGGGTGAATAGAGTAGAGAGAGTTGTGAGCCTCACTCATAATCACCTTCATAAGGTCATCCACATCAGGAACACAAAGCCGGTCTCGGTACCGAAGTACACCATCTCCCCCTTGGGAGAATGCCTCGATCTCCTTTGCAACAACCAACTTCTTTAACTCAATTAACAATTGGTCTAGATCTTGCTTAGCTTTCACCTCATTCACCACAGAAGATTCTGCCCCATTCTGAACCCGAATACCACCCTCACTGGAATCAGTCAACCTAACACCCAACCTAGCCAACCGGTGAACATCCCTTACCAACTCCCTTTTCCCATTGTCAACATGCACCATACTTCCCATAGACAACTTGCTGAGAGCGTCGGCTACAACATTGGCCTTGCCCGGATGATACAACACACTCATGTCATAATCTTTCAGAAACTCTAACCACCCCCTTTGCCTAAGGTTAAGATCCCTCTGGGTGAAAACATATTGCAAACTCTTGTGATCGGTGAATACATCAACATGGGCCCCGTACAAATAATGCCTCCAAATTTTCAAAGCAAAAACCACCGCTGCCAATTCAAGGTCGTGGGTGGGATAGTTTCGTTCATGCACCTTCAGCTGTCTTGATAAATACACTATCACCTTACCATTCTGCATAAGCATACAACCCAATCCAATCCGCGAGGCATCGCAATACACTATGAACCCTTCTAAGCCATTGGGCAAGGTCAAGACGGGGGATGACGTAAGCCGATCTTTCAAGGTTTGGAAACTTCTCTCGCATTCATCCGACCATATAATCTTAGCCTGCTTCTGGGTCAACTTGGTCAATGGAGATGCAATAGTTGAGAAACCTTCCACGAACCTTCTGTAGTACTCGACCAACCCGAGAAAACTGCGGATATCTGAAGGAGTCAATGGTCTAGGCCAATTTTTCACAGCCTATGTTTTCCTCGGATCCACCTTGATACCATCTCCGGACACCACATGCCCGAGGAAAGCCACTTCGCCCAACCAGAACTCACACTTGCTAAACTTGGCATACAATTTCTTTTCCCTAAGAGTTTGGAGGGCCATCCTCAAATGATTCCCGTGCTCCTATTCACTTCGGGAGTAAACGAGAATATTGTCAATAAAGACCACCACGAAGCTATCCAGGAATGGTTTGAACACTCTGTTCATCAAGTCCATAAATGCAGCCGGAGCATTAGTCAGGCCGAACGACATCACCACAAAGGCAAAATGCCCATACCTTGTTCGAAAGGCTGTCTTGGGGATATCACATTCCCTAACCTTCAACTGATGATACCCGGAACGGAGATCAATTTTTGAGAAGTGAGTGGCACCTTGAAGCTGGTCAAACAAATCATCAATCCTTGGCAATTGGCACTTGTTCTTAACGGTCACCTTATTTAGCTGCCTGTAATCAATGCACATACAGAGAGACCCGTCCTTCTTCCTTACAAACAACAAGGGATAACCCCACGGTGATGTACTAGGCCGAATAAAACCCTTCTCTAATAGGTCCTTTAACGGCTCCTTTAACTTTTTCAATTCTGTCGGGGCCATCCGATACGGAGGGATAGAAATCACTACTAGAAATAAGCTATTTTTCGATTACAATCGCCGACTACAAATATGTAGTCGGAAGTTTGAATAATTTTTCGACTACTGTCATCAGAATATTATATTTTATGTTATTATAATTTTTTTAAAAAATTTACCAACCAATTTTCGACTACTGAAGTCAATATTTTGCGGAATAAAATTAATAAAATAATTGATCAATTTTCCGATTGCTGTAGTCGAAAATTTACTTAAATAAATAAAAAATAAATTTAAATGATGGTCAGCCATATATTATTCTTTTTTAATTAAATACGAAAAAAAATTTATCCCCAAAAATATATTTCCCTCCAAAATTTTGTCCCAAAATTTTATCCCCAAAATAAAAAAAAACTATTTTCTAAATAAAAAAAAAGAAAGAAAAAGACTTTTTCTAAAACTTCATCTTCCTTCCCGAAAATAAAGTAGAGTGAGAAGGAAAAATCTTTATAGAGAGATTTTATAGAGAGAGCTTCCAAAGTAGAGTGAGAAAGAAAAGCTTCCAAAAAAATTTATAGAAAGAGCACAAAATTTTTTTGGGGAAACAACGACCACGACGGAAACATATTTGAGAGACAGATCGGAGAAGATCGGAGAAATTGAAGACGGAAACAGCGACCACGACGGGAAGAAAGGGATTTCTTCAAATTTGAACAAGATTTTTGGAGGTTAGTCTAACTTTGATTTGTGTTCTTCAATTTTTAATCTGGGTTATTATTGTGCATCACCAAGTAAGTCTTCTAGGAGTTCTACTTCAATATTTTTATGAATGATTTTATCATTTAGTTGTTCTTAAAATTTACTATGACTTTGCTGCAATGTGGTATGATGTTTGTGTTATTATTTTTTTACTAAATTTTTGTAGTGTAAAAAGAAAATCTAGAATTTGAAAGAAGAAGAATTAAATAAGAACTGACTCTTGATTTAGAATTTCAAGATTAATGGTAGGTCAATTTCAAGGATGTAATTGCTAGATTTTGGATACTTTAAGAATATGGGGGACCAAGGGTGATACTGGCAGGGGCATATATATATACATGAGGTTACATATTGAACATAACCTTAACTGTCTCTGGATGTATTCAGCCTATTTAATTTAATTTAATACTATTAGATACGAGTTTCTACTCTTCTGAATTTTCTACATAATTCTGCACGAGTGGTCTTCTTTAAAATGCATTTGACATTACTATCAGAGGTTGTAACAACTACAACTAATTCATAACTCTGCTGTATAAAAAAGAATATATGAACTTTGATTAAAGTCTTGTCTTCTATTTTTAAGTATAGACAAAAACAGACTTTGGTATGCTGTATGGAGTGGATATGTATGACATATTTGCCTGGTATGTACACAGATGAATAGAGTTTTTTCGTGTCCGCGTCTCCTCGGATACCACATTGCATATGTGAGTGTTACATAGGACCAAGCGAGTTGAAATGATCCCAAGCTTCCTGCATAAAACA
The DNA here is from genome assembly GCA_029948455.1 of Solanum rostratum. Lineage (NCBI taxonomy): Eukaryota > Viridiplantae > Streptophyta > Magnoliopsida > Solanales > Solanaceae > Solanum > Solanum rostratum. The sequence continues at coordinate 64,186,274 of CM057045.1, read as the reverse complement.
TACTTAAAACTTTTATGGTTCAACATTACTAGCAGAAGGATTTAGTCTTCTGAAACATGGGGAAATTTAGTAACATGGCCAAAGTAATACTACCTCCGTTTCAATTTGTTTGTCTTACTTTCTTGTTTAGTTCAAAAAGAATGTCTTTAAAGCTCTTTGATTTTAACTTTCCAGTGACTTGTTTAAGACCATAGGATTAAAGGAAGATAACAAGATGCAAGTCTTAACTTTCTTAAACTCCATACCAAGTCAAAACCGGACAAACAAATTGAGGAGGGAGTAGTAGTACAATTATGAAGTATACAATAATCATCGTCTTAAATGTTCAAACTAGCATAACTTTCTGTGAGTTTCATTTACGTCATGGTTTCGTGTAGGTTCCATATGCTACTACAAGATGTCATAAGAGAAAATGCTGCAGTTTTCACATGATAATAACGTTGTATTACTTGGCTTCTCAAACCAGTAACCACTGGATCCTATATTTTTACCATAATTTGAATTTAAGCCTCACCGGCAACCCCTCTTCATGGGTTAAATTGAAGCATTATGAAGCACAGTTGCCGACCCCAACTTGTTTGAGATTGAGGCATTAGTTGATTGATTGAACTATGAAGTTAGGAGATATTAGATGGGATAAGAGATTTAGTAGGCACTCCAGTAAAAAAATTGTTTTCTTATATTTAGTGCAGATGCTAGGACTTTTGGCTTTGAAAAAACTTACATGTACTGCTCAACAAAATTATAAGGTACCTGCAGAATATCAAAAACTTTTTCTGCAATGTATTTCCGGTGAGCAGCAACACCCTTTTGTTGGAGCTTATCTGGATGTTTATAGAGTAATGCTCTCTGATATGCTCTCTTCACTTGGTTTCCTTCCATCAAATCCATCAAGGCCACTGGCTTCCATCCGCTCTCGGGCCATAAAACCTGTTTTAAAATGATTGTGCTTTAAGAATTAGCCATTCTGGTCTTAAAAAAGACCTGCTGGAATTGAGTAAAATAGGAAACACACTTACTAATTGTAACATTGAGAGCAATGAGCGAATATTTCCTTTCCTCCCTTGTGACCATTGCTTAATTTTAGCATCCGAAGCCTATAAGTTCATAGAAAATGATTACAATCATATTACCGAATGCTTTGAAATCGACGGATATATTGAGAAAAAGAAATAAATTACTTGGTTGTCCTCAGATTTTCCATTAGCTTGTGAAGCTTTGTCCTGATCTTCAAATAATTCTTCGACCTATGAAAAGGTAAACTATCTCATCAGTAACACAAATTTACAATGGGATATTCCACAAATATGTTATCCTGTTTGATCATCGTAAGCTTTAGTCGAAACAATCTGAAGTCATATGACCCGACCTACTAAGGCATCAAACTGGTAACAAGTTGCAGACTCAAAAATTGAATTCTTCTTTTGGTTTCCCTCTTCTAATCCTTGCATTGTTTTTTGGGTACAGTATAAAGTTGCAATGCAGGAAACATAAATGCTTAGATATGTCACTTAGAGAAACTTAGAAAAGCACTCATACCACATAATTTCCACCAAAGAGATCATCCATGCTTCCAACTGAGGCTTTTCGATCTTCTCGTTTTGACTCTGTAATAAATATAGAAGTGTGCAACTGCTCTAAGGCATAAACAATGAAAGCGGTAATGCTGCCAATATCAAAGATTCTGTAACATGTGCACGGATACTGGAGAAATGAACTATTGAAAATCAAAAGAAAAAGACTAATTTAACTAAATTGAGAACAATAATGAAGAGGTAGTTGCTTGTAGTTAACCTGAAATGAGTTCCCAACTTTTCCCTTAAGTAATATATTTTTGAGAATGGGATTGGACTTCTCGTGTCTCACCAAGGTAGAAGCAGGTAAAAGATAAGTAAAGAAACTGAAACAAAGTTCATCATTTAGTGGATCGTGACTCTTGTTTCGACAAAATAAACACTCCCTACAAAGTTCATCATTCAGTGGGTTGTGATTCTTGTTTCGGCAAAATAAATACTCCCTCCATTTCAATTTGTTTGTCTTACTCTTCTTTTTAGTCTGCTTAAAAAAGAATGCATCTTTCCTTTTTTGGCAACTCTTTAGTTTTAACTTTTCCCATGACTATTTAAGACCACAAGATTAAAGGGCATTTTGGTACACTCCACATATTTTTAGTTTATAAGCACAATTCAAACCTCTTCTTTACTGTCTTACACTCTGTGCCAAGTCAAAACCAGATGAACAACCTAAAACGGAGGGAGCGTAACTTACTATTAGTTGATGGAGCAACCTTTTGATCTGAATAATCTTTAGTCTGAGGAGTCGATGTATTCGTTTGGGAATATTTAGTTGTTTTCTCTTGCTTGTTAAGATTTTTGTCTACCTGAAAAAAGCAAGAGGGGGAATTAAAAAAAATACAGATCACTACCAATGGATCAACAATGAACCTACTGTCCCCGTGCCTCCATGAGTTGGGACCTCAAAATGGAAGTCTAATCCAAGAAAGGAAGATCTTAGAAATAATAGGATTACTAAGAAGAAAAATGTTCTCCATTCAAAAAGTTATTTTAAAAATGGTTGGTAAAAAAATAAGTGGGGTTCTTATTTATTTTCTTGTGTTTGCTACATAACTTTAAAAATCACTTCTTTGTAGCTAAAAAAACTTCATTATTAAGATTTCATTTTACATTAACTTTAAAATGTAGGTTCTCTTTTATGTGTTCTTGATTGAGTTGTTGGTAGTTTGTTTAGTTAAATTTTCAGCTTTGTTTATTTGTGTAGATGGAATTTGCAAATCGTAAATGGATGTATGATAGAACTCATCCTAATCGTGCTGGGTTGAAGGTGGAATTTATAGATGGGGTTAAGGAATTTATTGCAAAGGCGAAAACTAGAAATGATTTTCTTATAGAAGGTACCATTAGGTGTCCTTGTGCAAAATGTAAGTGCGTCAAGTTATTGAAGCCAGATAAAGTTGAATTTCATATTTTGAAGGAGGGATTTATGGATAATTATTATGTGTGGACAGTTCATGGAGAGGATGATGCCAATATAGCTAATGTTAGTTTTCAGAATCAGTTTGATGGTGAGGATGGTCCCATAGAGAATAATAATGTTGAAAATACTCAATTCAGTGAAATGTTGAAGGATGCTTTTGGAATGTTTCCAGGGGTTCAATCAGAACCAAATGATGAGGCTAAGTGCTTTTATGAACAGTTAACTGAAGCTAATCGTCCATTATACGAAGGATCAAAGCATTCTAAGTTGTCTGTTGCTGTTAGATTGTTAAGTATAAAATCAGATTATTCAATTTCTCAAGTGGGCATGGACTCTATCATTGAGCTTATGAATGAGCTTAATCCGAGTAAAATGGACTTACCCAAAAATTTCTACATGACAAAGAAGTTGGTTTCTAAGTTGGGACTTTCATCAAAGAGAATTGACTGTTGTGAGAAAGGTTGCATGTTATTCTATAAAGATGATGCAGCTTTAGAAAATTGCAAATTTTGTAATCAAGCTCGTTATAAGGAAGTCAAGAATGACAAAAGGAAGAAGGTTCCAATGAAGGCAATGCATTACTTACCCCTTATACCTAGGTTAAAGAGGTTGTATGCATCAATGAGTTCTGCTCCTCATATGACATGGCATTATGAACATAAAAGGCCACCTGGTGTTCTATGTCATCCCTCAGATGGAGAAGCGTGGAACCATTAGTCTATTGGACCATAATGGTATGATTTTTATGTTAGAAAATTCAAAATGCCGACTACAGTAATCGGAAGCTCACCTAAATAGTTAATAATTGTCCCGACCACAGTAATCGAAATAAATATATATTAATTATTTAATTACTTAAATATTATGACTACTGTAGTCGGAAATGTTTAAATTAATAAATTATTATTTTAATAATGTTCCGACTACAGTAGTCGGCCAATCGGTAGACAAATGGTCATGTCTAGTTTCACATTTTCTGACCACATCAGTCGGCAAATGCCGACTACAGTCGTCGGTAAGTATTTTTCAACGTACAAAATACCGACTACTCGAAAATGGTCGGTAAGTCATCGGAAAACTCCATTTTCCGACTACATTCCGAGTAATTTTGCAGTCGAAAAACAGTTTATTTCTAGTAGTGAATAGGCTGAGTATCTGGAAGAAGATCTATGCCAAAGTCTATCTCTCTATCCGAAGGAATGCCCAATAAGTCCTCAGGAAACACAACCAAAAATTCATTCACCACAGGGACCAACTCGAGAGTAGGCACCTCAGAATCCGTATCCCTGACCCTCACCATATGGTAAATGCACCCCTTAGAAATCATTTTCCGCGCCTTGAGGTAGGAAATAAACCTACCTTTAATAGAGGAATCACCACCCTTCCATTCAAGAGCTGGCTCACCGGGAGGTTGGAACTGGACCTTCCGGGTTCTACAATCTATGGAAGCATATGACGCATGCAGCCAATCCATTCCAAGAATTACATCAAAATCAAACATCTCAAGTTCCACAAGATCACATAGAAATACCTTATGCAACACAGCAACAGGGCACCCGTGATAGACTCTATGAGCAACAATAGATTGACCCACGGGGGTGTTGACCAAGAAAGGCTCTCTTGAAATCTGGGGTTTCAAACTGAACTTAACAGCCAACAGTGGAGTCACAAAAGACAAGTTTGCACCAGGGTCAAGCAAAACATAAGCATCAAAATCAAAGACTTTTAACATACCAGTCACGACATCTGGAGCTTCCTCGATATCTTGGCGAGCATGGAGTGCATAGAACCTGTTGTTTCTCGGGGAAACACCTTGAGGACCCTTCTGTTGACCCTGCCCGCCTTGGGATACCTGACCTCGGCCTCCGCACGCACTTCTAGGGCAATCGGCAACCTTATGGTCCTTACTTCCACATCCAAAGCAAAGTCCCAAATCCCTTCGGCAGGCACCTGTGTGGGGCTTCCCACACCTGTCACACGAGATATATCCTGGTCCGCCACCCATCGGTACCCCGGGAGGGGTGCCCGAGCATTAGCCACCCGAACTCCTGAACCTTGGCCTTGCTGGAAGCGACCAAAACCAACATTCCTAGCACCGGAGAACCTACCATCAAAGCGGGCTCTCTTGGGGTCGTGAGCCCTTTTTTCTTTAAGTTTCTCTCCTTCAATCTGCTCAACATACACCATGAGTCTGGCAATATCCATGTTCCCAATTAGCATAGCAGTTCGACATTCTTTCACCAACAAGTCAGAAATACCCGAAATAAATTTGTGCATCCTTGCACGAGGATCGGCCACCAGGGACGGAGCATATTTGGAAAGCTTGGTAAACTTGAGGGCATAGTCCCTCACACTCATACTCCCTGCTTAAGGTTAATAAAGTCGGTCATTTTGGCCTCCCTCAGCTCAAGTGGAAAGAAGTGATCGAGGAAGGCAGATTTGAACTCTCCCCATTTAACATTACTATCACAGACCCTTTCCATAACCCACTGTGTATACCATACCTGAGCTACATCCTTCAGCTGGTAAGCAGCCAATCCAGCTTTTTCCTCAGAAGAGACACCATAATATTCAATATTTTTGAGAGTTCATCAATGAACTCCTGAGCATCCTCATCAACCCTTGACCCGTAGAACTCCGAAGGATTCATCCGGGTGAAGTCCCTCACAATAGATGCAGGTGTAGGGTCCCGTGGCAAATTGGCTTGCCTTGCTTGAGTAGTCACCACCTGTGAAAGCATGACAAAAGCGGTACATAATTTACCGTTAGAGATAACCTCCTCTATAGGCTCGTGAGGGGCCTGATCTTCAGCAGCCGGAGCCGGCCTAGGTAGTGGAGGTCTTCCTCGAGGCATTTACTGAAATGGATTAACGACGCTAGTAATTTAGGAAATTTCATAAACGGGCCACAACACGATACAAGACATGAAGAACGAAGGAATTTCCTAATACGTCTTCATAGCCTCCCACACATAGGTATGGTGCACTTCACACCCATGAATAGGACTCTACTCAACGCGGCATGTTGGGCTCTGAGGACCATTATAAACCTAGGGCTCTGATACCACCTTTTGTCACGACCCGGGGTCGGGACCTATATGTGACACGGCGAATGGGGATCCAAGAGTCCCCAAACAAGCCTCAAAATTTTAGAATCTACGAAGCTTGGTTTAAGAGCTTTTAAAGACAAGTAATTAAATAACGGAAATTCAAGTCCCAAAAAGAGCATTTCTTATAAGTCAAGCAAAATAACAAGGTTTTTATGAAACGCCCAACATATGCCTCTAGTTAAGGAACGGGGGTCAGGACAAGTTCCAGGCTCACCCTCAACAAAGAAATATATACATAAGGAACACAAGAGCAAAAGCTCGGCCTCAGAAGATGGGGCTCACTGCAAAAATATCTTCAAAGGAGGACTATTCATCCTGCGGCTGGTATTCAAACTGCTCAATCCCTGCATGGTAAAATCATGTAGGCATAAAGTATACGTTAGTACGTTTGAATGTACTAAGTATGCGGGCATGCAATGCACATGACTTACCGGACATGCATATCAATGATAGATGACAAGGGCACATAATATACAAAGATCATATAACAAAGGATTTTAATATACAAGATACCATGAAATTCATGATGCGTGCAATGCGATAATGCTCCTATATAACGGAAATGGACTATAAACGACAAACCAAATCCATGCGAGCTATTACATGAATTGGACCGATTGGGACCTCCCACCGGTAGGGAGAAGATTACTTGCCAAGGGTAATCTACATCATATCTTACGAAACACACCATTTCGGGGATGGTAACCTTCCTTACGAGACCCCCATTTCGGAAGGATTTATAGAATCATATCAAGACATGTCATATCATAAACAGAATAGACGAATAACACCCGTCCCTATGTTGGCACATAGTTCAAGAAAAGGGAGAGGGACCTTGGGGATATCCCTAACACCCCCAATCCATCGGTGCTAAGTCTTACACATCCCACAAGAATACTTATATATATATACATATGCTTTCCAATAGAGAGTCAAATATTCATTTCAAAACGTTAAATGCACAAGTAGGCTCAAATGCCAAATCTCAAGATCAAAATCATGTGGTTCATGCAAGGAATAACTCATCTACATATACAAGATGGTGCAAGCACCCAAGATGCTCCAACAGCCAAGTACAAGATGGTGTAAACACACAAGATGCTCCAAGAGCCATAAATCGTAGACATACTGGTAATCACCTTCTTGTCATATCCCATGTCTTACCAAAAAATCATATCATATTCCCTTTTTAAAACGAAATTGGGCTTAATCCCACATTTCCAAGATTTCCATGTAGCAATGTTATGAATATGATGCAATGCATGATGTAGGGATGACATGGGTAATTTATAGAATAGCTAAAACATAGAAATATAATGTAAAGACTAGGAAATCCATAATAAAATCAATAGAAAATGGTAGTAAATATCACCCATGCATAATAACGTCTTTAAAGGGACATGCATGTGCATAGTTTCATAATCCAAGTAGTTCATCATGATAAAACTTAACATAACTCAAAATTCAGAGTCTTAAATAGCTCATGCATTGTTCAAGTAACCAAGATCAAGTAGTCAAAATTCACATTTTAAGTAGACAATTTCATAAAATAGTTTGAAAGGAACTTTGGGTCTTTTTGGTTGAAAGAGACCAAGAATCAAAACCCACATACCTGATTGAAGACAACACTTGAGGAGAAATGGACTTCAAATTGAGAGTCTAGCTTGAAAAATCCTAGAGAGATGTTGGAAAGTCTTGAAGGAGTGAATTTTAGAGAGAGGAGTAACATGAGAGAAATGGCTGCAATTTGGTGAAGTTCAGCTTATATAGGGAGTTTAGGAGGGGTAGGAAATGACAAAATTCACGTTTGGAAAAACCAATATTTCAAAAATGCCATTAATGAAATGGACCTAAAATTGGTCCATTTGGGGCACACGGTAGGGTACACGGTCCGTGTAGTGTCACACGTATCGTTTACTGTGTCGTGGCCCTGGACTCCGAATTCTCAGAGGCAAGATTTTTCGGACTAAGTATCACAATACGGACAAGTAAACAGACCACCTAGGGTCACACAGACCGTGACCCCGTCCGTATACAGGTGACTCTTCACACCGAAACTAAATGGAAGGCCACACAGACCGTCTAAAGTCACACGGCCCGTGACTTGGTTCATGTGAAGGCGACTCTACGCAGTACACCATATGAAAGATCACACAGACCATGTGGCTTTACACGGACCGTGTGGAGGCCCGTTTATCCTAACCCTTCCCAGGCATCACTCTACGGGAGGCCACACGGACCGTGTGACTCCACACGGGCCGTGTGACTTCACACGGGCCGTGTAGGCCATTCCGTAAGGTGATGCCTGGCACATTTTTGGGCAAGTTTGTGGACCTCAAAGTGACGTCAATGATCTGGGGCCTTTCAAATCTCTTGAAAATACATTTCTCATTGATCCTGCCATTCCACCAAATGTACTTGCTACTTGAAAATTTGGCTTCCTTCAAGGCACTAACATTAATACATTGTGCAAACTCTAAAGCTTCCATCTGAGTGAATTCTAAACCACCCAACTTCTCTTCTTCATTCAGAATCACATTAAAATCTCCCCCAACCATCCAGGGACAATTTATAGCATCGAATCCCTCCTATTCTTCCCATAGTTCCAATCTGTCCAGGGCATTACACCTATCATAGATTGAAGTCATGAAGAAATCCTTGGTGCCTATAGAAAACTTCATAATTATTTGTTGTGCAGAATCCATCACCACAGACCGCACCCAATTTTTATTTCGAAAAATTCATATCTTCCCAGAGCAGTTTACCAAGGGATTGTCAAAACCTAGTCTATTTCATATTGATCTAACTCAACTAGATCTTGAAAATGCTCCATCAAGGCTATGAAAAAGTACTTATTTCTGTTAAGATTAATCAATCTGTCAAAATCATTTCACGTATTAACTAACCTAATATTCCAGAAAAGGACTTTGTCAATCATTGATCACAACTAAGAGTTCTCCCCTTATTACTCCTTGTTTGCACTTGTAGTAGAATAACTGATCTTCCTCTCTTTGCTTTCAGGCTATGTTTATGTCTAGGTGACAAATCACCAGCCTTACTTACATACTGAATAACATATTCTATTCTTTCATCATCAGTGTTGTCATGAACTTTTCTTCTTGTAGATTATCTCTGTGCTCCGACGAAACCTCATTATCTCCATCCTTTGTATCCTACTGATCTATGGTGTCTTGCCTTGTATCGTGCTTATCACCCCTCTTAGTGGAGTTTCAGAATTGGTGATCACTATTTCCCCCTTGTCCTTCTGATATCACCTTCTCCCCGAATGATGCAACTTCATTGTTGGGACCATTAGTTGTGCTGCTCTGATCTTCTGCAATATTACTCGTACTTCCAGAAGGCCTTTCTTTCTGTATATTTTGGAAGTTGACTTCCACCCACTTCTTTGTAGTCTGCTTGTCACCCTCACTTTTATCGGTAGCAGTATCTTTCGAAGTGTCCTCATCTTCATCTCTAGCTAATATCTCAAACTTGTTTTGTGTCTCTACTTCCTTGCTTGCCAAACCTTGTCCGGTTGCTTCTACCAACCACCCTTTTCTTCTTTTGTTCAAATAAATCTTCTTGTTTTTTGTTGTCCACTTTTTCATTGTTGTCTTCAACATTCTTCCTCTCCTCTCCTTTTCCTTCCTTAGCTTGTGCTGGATCAGTTTCTTTTGATTCCTGTTGTTTATATAATTCAGGGTGTTGCACAAAACATTGCTCATCATCATGCCCCTGAATCATATATGTAGTACAATATTTAGGGACATAGTCATACTTGATACGAATCCACTTCTCCATAACTTCGTCATTCCCTTTTCTGATTCCAATTTTAATTTGCTTAGGGAATTCTTCAAGTAGATCCACTTCCACTTTAACCTTGCACAACTTGGTCTTGTCTTATTTTTGGTAGTTAGATTGACCTGTAGCGGCTTTCCAACTGCTGCAACAAGCGAAAAAATAGCCTCCTCTCCAAGAATATTAGGGAAAAGAGATGGAAAATAAATCCATGCTATGGCTGTAGAAGTTTCTTCCTCCAGATAAAAGTTGAGCCCCACTTCAAAGTTCTCATAGGGTTGGATCTATTACGTTGAGTTCTATAAAAAGTAGGCCTAGAAAGAAGGTGGACATAATCCACTAATAAGGTCGCCCTTATTAAAATTGTCTATTGCTAAGCAAACCAAGCTTTCAATCCCTTTTTAATTCACACTTTTTAGAAATCAATTTCTCAATGCCTAAATCTCCGGCTATCCATAAGAAAACTTCCCTATGACCACATACTGAAGACTTTCATTGATTATCATCTGATCTATCTCCGATTGATCCCATAAGATGATGGGTTCACCATGCAAATACGATATAGGTTTTAAAAGGCACAAGTTTTACCACAGTTGTGGGAGGTTTCAGAATACTAGCATATGATATTGATGGTGAGACTGTCTGACAACCCTAGGTGGAGGTTAGCGGATGGCCAAGACAACCATTGAACGGTGAAATCTCAAAGTAGGTGACGACGTCGATTTTTAGGGTTTAGAGAGCATTTTTGTCCCTTTTTTCTATATCAACTCTTAGCTTATAAGCTATATATTTAAATAAGAAAAAGTTACACAAGAAGACAAATATATGATATGTATTTACTATACTTATCTATAGTTAAAAAGACTTACGATTCATAGCTATAGTTAGGATTTTATAACAAATATCCCTCTTCTCCCTCCTCCCCCCCCCCCCCTTCATCCCCCTTCTCTTCTCTGTGTGTGCGGCCCGCGCATTCTCACTCACCTCTCTCTTATTCCCCTCCCTCGCTCAACTCTCTCTCTCTCTCTCTGCATCCTCACTCACCTCTCTCCTATTTTCCCTTCCTCTCTCTCCTCTCTCCTCTCTCCTCTCTCTCACCTCTCTCCTATATATGCCTCCTTTCTCTTGTATTTTCCTCTCTATCTTTGCAATACAAATATAAATGATAACACTCAATAATACATATGCTAACAATCAATTATACGAATACAAATGATAAAAGTCAATGATACAAATACAAATGTTAACTCAAACACAAACGGAAACACATAAATATAACGTACAAGGCAACATATAAATACAAATGCACATGAATGTAAATATAATTTATTACGAGTTACAACAAAATAAAATTGTATTCATTAATACAAATTGTATTCGTTAATATACTTGATACAATGGTATTTATTGATACAAAAAATTATATTCATTGTATTCCTGCTACAATTATTGATCAAATATACAGTTATCGATATTAATCAGATCTCCCTCGCCTCTCTCCTCTCTCTCCCAATCACCCTCACTTTTCTTCTCCCTCCAGTAGCTAGTTTTTATACAAATCAATTGTATTTGGAAAATAATTATTGATCAAATATACAAATCAATTGTATTTCTCTCAGACCTCGCTCGTCTTTCTCCTCTTTCTCCCAATCTCGCTTGTCTCTCTCTTCCTAACATATATCTATGAATCATAATCAAGCAAACTATAGCTAATGAGCTTGATTATGAATCTAGTATTAACAAATTTTGAGATTGAAATTTTTGTTTTAAAAAGCCAATCCAAATATTTCTAAATAACAACATTGAAGAGTATATTAGACTTTTTCCATTGAAGAAAAATAGAACGTTGCAATCCACGTTTTGGAAGGAAATACAAAAGGCAAAAGAACTAGTCACGTGATTCGCACGTTTATGAATTTATAGAATAACATATAGAGAGGTATGCCAAGAGACATACTTAAAAAGTACTACTCCCTCTGTAGAAAAAAGAATGATCTAGTTTGATTTGATACGAAGCTTAAAAAATAAAATAAAAATTTCAATCTTGTAATCCAAGATTAAAGTAATATTTTTAATGTACTAAAATATTCCTTTAATCTTATGATATTAAATATCAGGTTAAAAATTAAAATTAAAATTTTATTAAAAAGAAAATAAATCATTAAAACTAAGCAAAAAAACATTGGCCGTGCAAGAGAAGGATTGAAATAAAGCCGAAAAGACTTCCAAGAAAATTACATCCCCTCAGGCTTATCGGCGTGGTTTATGTTTATGTGTAACCTTCTCTAACCTCTACCCCCACCAAATACCCTACCAATCATGTGCTCATTCACCAAGAACAAACACAAAACACCAATCTTGGAAAAACACAAAAAGCAAACTCCAGCCTAAACCCCATTTCACCATCTTTTCTCGTTAACCCTTTTTCCTCTATTTGTGTTCTTGTGTGTGTTTTTGTATTAGGGGATTAAAGAAATACTATTGTTTTTGTCACCATGGACTCAAAGATTTATGGTGTTCCTCTTTCCACAACACATGGGAGCCCACCTGCAAATGTCCCTCTTTTCACTTCAACAGGTATTAGAGCTCCTGTCACTATTGATGATTCTGACTTTGAATACTCTCTCTCTTCTAATGGACAAAAGAATACTAATAGCAGTTATTATGGTAGTGACTCTGAAGGCTTTGCTAGTGGTGAGGATGAGTTTGAAACTGCTTCTGAAAGGCTATTTGTGTCTGACCCAGATGAGCAAAATTTTGAACACACTCATTTTATTAATCAATTTGCTGTTTCTAGACCATTTGTGAAAATCCCAGAAGAAGAAATTGTCGAAATAGGTAGTGGTGTGGGGGATTCTGATGACTCTAGGTCTTCGTTAACTGACCCATATGCAGAAACCATTGAAGGACATGATGAATATAGTGATAGACCTTTTGTTGTAGATAGAGAAATTCTTGAAGGACATGATGAATATAGTGATCCTCCTGTTGAGGATGGGGAGTATGAGGTAGCTACTGGGACATCTATGGATGGGTCTGATAAAGATATATCCCTTGTGGAAACTAAAGTTGTTGATAGTGCAACTCAAGGCATTCCAATTGCACAGTTATCCTGGGATAGTGAAGATGATGAGTACTTGAGTACTGGTGTTTTAGAAGACAATGGTGTTTCAGGTGCCTTTAGAATTCCAAATGCTGTGGTTTTGGACAGGTTAGATAGTGCTCCAAAAGTTAGAATATCAGATGTTTCGGATGGTGAGGAGTATGAATCAGATTCCGAGAATGTAATACAATCTGGGATGACAGAGGACTTGATCTTTACAAAAAATATTGAGATGGTTTTGGGTTCCGAAAGTAAAGAAGAGCATAAAGCTGAAAATGACACTGTTCAGAATTTCATAACGGAGGAACCTGAAGTCATTGATACTTTAGAAGGAAAAGTTTTGTGTCAGGTTGCAAGTAAAGAATCCACTTTGTCGGGACAAGAGTTGGAAGATGATGAAAAACTTTTAGCAGAAGAAAGTCAAATTCTTGATAGTAGTGTGGAGGCAAAAAGTGCAGATTCATCTCTTGATGTTAAGTCTTCTGATACTGCTTACACCAGCCCAATAGATGAAAATAGCATATCAAAATTTGGAGCTGATGAATTGAACTCTGGAAGCAGCAGCATCTTACTTACTGGAGCTTCCAGGGATGGTCAGAAATCAGAAAGTAAAGAGGACAGGATTTATCAAGGAAATGATTGTCAGGACATTGCCACTAGAACTGAAACGGAATCTTATAAACCCATCAAGGGCAGTGAACTTGAGAGCTTGGAGTGCACTGTAGTTTCAGTACCACCAACAGCCGAAGAACAAGTATATTCTAGTGCAAGCTTTTCATCAGATGTAACTTGGTCCTCCCCAGTTGAAGATGATCTGCCTAAGTTATCAGATAAAACACAACACGCAGAGGCTTGTTTAAATCCAGATTTAGAAACCAACTCCAAATACATTGATCCAGTCAATTTGTTCAAAAATGAAGAAGTCCCATTCTTACGTGAAAATGATGGAAGTTTGACCTTTGAGGGATCAGGTGGTATGAAACTGACCATTGATCAGTTGGACCAACAAGTAGCCAGTGCCGACTACAATGATGAGGTTTCTCAGGGTCATTTACTAAAGGTTGATGGTGAGATTGTGACAGAATTAGATGAGGTAGATACAGACGAAGAAAGTGAAGAGAATGAGGTGTTTGATGCAGAAGCACTGGCTGCGCTGTTGACGGCTGCTATTGGTGTTGGCCCTGATGGTAGAAATGTTACAAGTCCATCAGCTGATGGTTCACGGGTTTTTTCTCTGGAGCTTCCTGGTAGCTCGGGATCCACATTTCAGTCGTCTAGACCTGGTCAGCCAACCAATGCAGAAAAGTTGCCCCTATCTGAGAGTGATAGTCAAGGTATATCAGCAGGAATTTTGAGTGAAGAAGAAAAGAAGAAGCTTGAGAAATTACAACAGTTAAGAGTGAAGTTTTTGCGGCTCATCCACAAGCTAAACCGGTCTCCTGAAGATTCCACAGCCGCACAGGTCTTATACCACTTAGTTCGCGCTGCAGGGAAGTCCGCCTCTCGAGTATCAAGCCTTGACTCTGCCCAGAAGGTAGCTATGGAGTTGGAAGCAGAGGAAACAGACGGTTTGAATTTTTCTCTGAATATCCTGGTTATTGGTAAAACAGGAGTTGGTAAGAGTGCAACAATAAACTCAATCTTTGGTGAAGCCAAGTCAATGGTAGATGCATTTGTACCTGCAACTACTGATGTGAAGGAGATAAATGGACAACTGGATGGAGTTACATTGAACATCTTGGATACTCCTGGTTTCAGATCTTCCCCGATGGAGCAATCCATTAATCGAAGAACTTTGCTGTCCATTAAGAAATATATGAAGAAATACAGTCCTGATGTAGTCCTCTATGTGGACCGCATTGACACACAGTCTAGAGATCTTGGTGATCTACCATTATTGAAGTCCATCAGTAGTTATCTTGGTCCTTCAATATGGCGTAATGCCATAGTTACCCTGACGCATGCTGCTTCAGGTCCTCCAGATGGTCCCTCTGGGTATCCTGTAAGCTATGACATGTTTGTTGCTCAGTGCTCCCGTATCATTCAACAGTTAATTGACCACTCCATAGGTGATCCACACACAATGAATGCTGGGTTGATGACTCGTCCATTTGCTCTTGTTGAAAACCACTCACTCAGTCCAAGGAATGACAAAGGAGAAATATTGCTTCCAAATGGAGAAAAATGGAGATCACAACTTCTGCTCCTGTGTTACTCAATAAAGATCTTATCAGAAGTAGATTCCATCATGAAAGATCAGGATCTTCATGACCATAGAAAGTTGTTTGGCTTTCCCAAGCGTTCACTTCCTTTACCTTACTTTTTATCTTCACTATTACAATCAAATGTTCATCCTAAAGTTCAAGCTGGTGAGGATATGGACTCAGATATTGAGCTGGCATATTCATCTGATTCGGACCTAGAAGTTTCAGACTGTGATGACCTTCCACCTTTCAAACCTTTGAGGAAATCTCAAATTGCTAAGCTAAGCAAGGAGAAGAAGAGAGCATATTTTGACGAGTATGATTACCGTGTGAAGCTGCTTCAGAAGAAACAATGGAAGGAGGAGTTAAAGAGGCTTCGGAACATGAAGAAGGCAGGCAAGGCAGAAATCAATGATTACATGGAAGAAAGTGCTGACCAGGAAGCAGGGAGCCAAGTAGGAGTAGCAATCCCTTTACCTGACATGGTGCTCCCAAGTTCTTTTGACGGGGACAATCCAACTTATAGATACCGGTATTTAGAACCTTCATCTCAACTTCTTGCTAGGCCTGTTATGGACTCCCAGGGCTGGGACCACGACTGTGGATATGATGGTTTGAGCATTGAGGATCACCTTGCCATTGCAGGTCAGTTTCCTGCAGTAATAGTTCTTCAGCTCAAGAAGGACAAGAAAGAGTTCAACATCCACTTGGATTCATCTGTTTCAGCAAAGACGGGGGAGAAAGGATCAACTATGGTAGCATTCGACATACAAAGTGTAGGAAAGCAACTTGCGTACATTTTGAAGGGAGAAACGAAAGTGAAAAATCTGAAAAAGAATAAAACAGCTGCGGGGGTATCCATTGCTTTCTTGGGTGACAATTTATTGACAGGATTGAAATTGGAGGACCAATATGCCATTGGTAAACAGTTAGTTGTGGTGGGAAGTACTGGCACCATCAGGTCTCAGGGTAATGCAGCATATGGAGCCAACTTAGAGTTGCGTCTGAGAGAGAAAGATTACCCTGTTGGCCAGGACCAAAGTTCACTCAGCCTATCTTTGATGAAATGGAGAAATGACATCTTATGGGGATGCAATCTGCAATCTCAGTTCTCAGTGGGAAGGGATTCCAAGATTGCTGTTAGGGCCAGTTTAAACAGCAAGAGAAGCGGGCAAATCTTAGTTAGGACAAGCACCTCAGATCAACTACAGATTGCTATATTAGGACTTCTGCCAATTGCCAGAGCAATAATGATGACCCTTTTCCCACAGACCAAGTGAAAAGAACTTAATATAGTTGTATCTTAGACTAATGCCAGTTGCACCTCCATTTTTTTGGTTTTTAGTGGTAGTTTTTTTGTATTTGTTCATTCAATTTCTGAAGTTCTCAGTAGTAGTACTTCCTTTCACATCATGAGTTGTACTATACTTAAGTACCTATTTTGTGTAAAAAAGTCTTTCTCATTTTTGCAGGACATAAGAAAGGCGATGAACCAAAACATGGAATTAAATTGGAAAAGAACACCTTTCTCGGCTATTTCATCTAATCAGGAAAAATTACAAATTTATACACTTTAAAACCTTTATTAACAGGAATTTTTTTATTTATCGAAATAACACTTAAATTATAAAAGTATACCATTAATTAAAGATTCCGATTACATGTGTGAATCAGTGTATAACCTTTTGTAACTTATGCTGCATTTAATTTTAACTAGTCATTTATAGTAAAAAGTACGTTTTTTTATTTTAATTTTTTTGGATATGTCAAATTCCATTTTTATCCTTTCAACGCCAATCAAATCAAATTGTTGATATGATTTCTTCCGATGGTGAAAAGTATTAACCCTTTTACAATATAAAAAAATCCATGGACCATATTGTTATTCTTCTCCCTGGTAAGTCTCTATGAAGAAGAAAAATATGTTTTCTTCTTTAACAATCCATCGATCTTTCAGTTCTAAGGAGGACTTTCTTTCTCCCTGGTAAGTCGTCTCTATGAAGATATTATTTTTTCCTTACATTCAGAGAAGAAAGTGTTTGTTTAAAGGTTATTATTGCGTTTTTAAATGGATTTATAGGGGTATTCCCTGGTAAGTCTCTTTGAAGAAGAAAAATATGTTTTCTTCTTTAACAATCCATGGATCTTTCAGTTCCAAGGAGGACTTTCTTTCTCCCTGGTAAGTCGTCTCTATGAAGATATTATTTTTTCCTCACATTCAGAGAAGAAAGTGTTTGTTTAAAGGTTATTATTGCGTTTTTAGATGGATTTATAGGGGTATTCATTCATTTTCTTTCAAAATTTTTAGTTGAAAGTGTTTCTAAAATTTTCGTTTCATTGCATTATAACATCACAGGTCTTCCAAAGATGACTTTTCTTCTCCTTGGTAAGCTGTCTCTACGAACATATTGTTTTAAATAAATTTTTTTATTATGTTGATTATGCTTTTTCAGATAAACTGAGTTATATCAGTTGTGAAAACATTCCACAACTTGAAGATTCCAAGTAAGTATTATAATTTTATTTCTTTTGATTTTTCAAATTTAAGTTTAAGCTTTTTTTCTGAATGCAGTGACTGTGAATTATTCACATGTGTGTTTGCTGAGTTCATTTGCCAATATTATGATTATGTGGAGATTGTGAATTATTCACATGTGTGTTTGCTGAGTTCATTTGCCAATATTATGATTATGTGGAGATTGGAAGAAAAATAATTGATTCAGAATTTTATCGCTTGAGATATGAGAGATTACTATGGGATTATGACAACAGGAAGAATGATTGTGGTGCAACTAGCGAAAGTGAAGTGACCGGAAAGTTTTTCAGTAAGTTTGGTGGACCCAGGAATACCCATGAACATGTCCCCGTCTGTGAAAGAGTGTCCTAATTATGTTCCAAGAATGAAGTCATAGACTTTCTGTTGTGATGGTTAAATTGGTCACTGTTTTTGGATGTTCGTTTGATGCATTTTTTGATTTTTGGATATTGATGCTTTATATTCAGAGGTGACTATTGTAAGATGTGACTGAAAGTGTGTTTTAGATGTGTTTAAATTGTTGCATATACATTAATTTGGACAGCTAAGTTATGAAGCTTTTTGTAATATTTTTATGAATGTTTTCATTCTCTTGTTAATTTCGATTCTATTGGTTTAATTTTTTTAGTTAAAGTTGCATTTTTTTGAATTTTTTTTAATTTATATCAATCCGTAAACCAACTAGTTTTCCTACTACATCTTGCAAACCATTAAAACACCAATACTATACCAATTTTCAAACCAAATTTTTAGTCATACACCACACAATATCTATATTACATTCTAAAAGAAATATTACAATACCCAAAATTATCTAAATCTATACAATAACTTGTTTTCTTATTACACATCTTGTAAATCATTTAAACAAAAATACTATACCAACTTTAAAATCAAATTTTTGACTTTTCATATTTAAAAAATTTATGGTCACCAAGACCAATTATTATACCAAACAAATTATCATCTATTGTCTTACATGATCAATTATTATGGTAGTTTAGGACCAATATTTATACAAAACAAATCTGCAACTTTTGAAAAGTATTACACATTTTTGTACGAACAATTAGACTATTCAAAATTATATACCTTTTGGTAGGCAAATATCATTTAATTTGGATTAACTCTAAAAAATTCATAAATACCACCAACATTAGGCCAAGATTGAAAATCGTACATTGACGCTTCATTTAAATATTAGCAATAAATACACCAGTTTTTCAATAATCCACAAAACTGGATAACAAGATACAATTAATCTAATACAAACTAAAACAATCTACAACACCATAAGTCAATTTAAATCGCAACATAATGATATGTTCATACAACTTATAACGCTTAACGAAAAAAATAAGATAAATCAACAGGTTCATTACATTACTCATTAATTAGTTGTCTGACTTATTTAAAGAACCCTTCATATTTATTTTTGGTATTGAAAATTTAAAATCCTTAATAATGACATGTTACCAATTGTCTCCTAATCAGTTTTGTGCAGTGTGCCCTTTTTGTTGGGATTTCATTCCATTAATTGTGCAACCTTCTTAGTTAAATTCATGCTAATTAATTTTACCTCTTTTGCCAAAAAAATAAATAAATAAATCAATATTCTAGTGTAAACATGGAAAATTGGTAGGGTGATGTAATTTAGGTTCTAAAAATGTATAGTTATGTTTTTTGCCCCGTAACCATGTCAAGGGTGTCCAAAGTAGTATATAGCCATACAAAATAATATTTTATCCATATATATGTAGTATAATATTTCGGCAAAAATATTTGTGTGACCACCCTAAGAACACTGTAGCTCAACCCCTGGTCAACATCCCTTCTTTCTATTTTTTGGTAATTAACTGTTGTATTTAATTACAAAAAGCAAGCATTACAAATTGAGGAGCTATCGCAACATGCTGAGTTCTCAGAATCTGATCTCATCTCATCAGAGCTCTAACAAAACCTATGCTGAAAAAGTAGAATTACTTCATGGCATTTCTTATATTAGGCTGAGACTAACAATAATGATGTAGGCTATCTCATTGGGCACATGCACTACAGTTCTACTTTTCTTCGCAAAAATTTTTATTCTGTTCAATCAATATCCTATACATACATTCTACTATGATACTCTAAAATTTTTGAGCTGTTGAGGACTTCATTCCATACTGGGACTCCATCGCATAAACTAATCCTATTTGTAGGAGTAAAATCACGTTTGTGGATTCATATAAGCATTCTGTTCCATAGACAGCTAGAGAATTGACATTGAACAATCAAGTGCTCTGTAGTATCACTTGCACTTTGTCAATTCTCACTTGCACCAACTCCATAAACAACTTCTACATAGTCCTTCAGTCACCCTAGTAATCTTAACATGTATGACAAACAATTGTGCCCAGTATGCTCTTCCTACATAAGACAACTCCCTAGTTGTCTATAGTTGATCCTAGCCATGATTTTTTCAATGAGAAGGTACCATTGGATTACATAAAGCTTCTTTGTGGACAATGGTATCCCAAGATATTTAAAAAGAAGTTTCCCAACTGAGTATTCTAGTTGCTGAGTAATTTACCCCTCCAAAATAATGGAGCTTTTATTAATATTAGCTTGCAGCCTCAAAGCTTGGAAGAATTGAGAAAAGCAATTTTGAAACGTTTTGATGAAGTCCAAATCACCTCTAGAGAAGATTCATTGATCATCTGCAAAACATAAGTAGGTGATTCCCAATTTAGAGCATTTTGGGTGAAAATTAAAGGCTTTAAAAACCTTGAGTCCATTGAGAGATCTGCTAAGGTACTCCATTGCTATACAAATAGGAACGAGGACATTGGGTCACCTGCGTAAGTCCTTTAGCAGCTGCAAAAGCCTGAGAAATATTTCCATTCACAACAATAAAGTAGCTAATTGTTGTCGCACATGTTAGTACCCAATATGTAAACATATCAGGAGATTTTAATTCCTTTGTCAACTGTTCTAAATAGCACCATTCCACTGAATTATAAGCTTTCTGGAGGTCTATTTTTGGCATACACCTAGGTAAGATGTTTTTCCTAGTGTGAGCTTTGACCAACTCATGGGCTAAGATTATATTATCAAAAGTTTTCCTCCCTGGGATGAATCTAGCTTGGCTATAATTAATGACAATCTAAATAACATCATACAGCCTTGGCCAAGGCTTTTGAGATGATTTTATATAATATAGTGCAGGAAGAAATAAGTCTGTGTTCTTTCACAATATTTAGATTATGCACTTTTGGGACAAGGGTTACTAATGTGCAGTTAACTTATATATATAGCTTTACAACAGAGAAAAAAAATCTTGACCCGTAACAATAATATCATGCTTGATGATCTTCTAGGTATGCTTGAAACAGAAAGCATTATATGCATCTATGCTGGGAGCCTTGTCATTTTCAATGATTGCAATCCAACATAAATCTCCTTCTCAGATGTATCAACACATAAACTAATTTTTTGCTATCTAGACAACATTATTTGGCTATCTATGGTTGGCAAGGCAGTTACAGAGGTTTCCATGAGTCCTTTATAAAATTAAACAAATTCATTTTGAATATCTTTAGGCTCATACTGAGTCTGTCTCGAGAGAGAATTTATGTCCTTGATTTGTTTTTTTTTTTTTTTTTGAGTTTTCTCTTTTATGACAACGCTAAAGTATTTACTATTAGCATCTCCAAGATGAATATATTTTGTTCTTAACTTCAGCCTTAATGCATTCTTCTCTATCATAAAAAATTTTCCTAGCTTCATCAGAGTCTCCTTTCTTGGTCTATAAGTTCATTAATTGCTTGAAAAGTGTAAAATATAAGACATGGAGAATAAGTTAGCTATTACTCAAAGATAACAATGATATAAATACATGGAGAGGATAAGCTAACCATAGTAACTAAATATTCAAATCCCTAACAATCAGCTATATTATCTATTAAATCCCTAAAAATCAGCTATATTGTCTATCAAATCCCTATCAACCAGCTATATTATCTATATACATTATTATACAGATTTTATGACACTTCTCATCAAACTGAAACATAGATATTGATCATGCCCAACTTGTTACAAAGATAATCAACTCGAGGTCCATATAATGTTTTTATAAACAAATCAACTAGTTGTTCTCCTATCTTCATAAGTTCTCCTAATTCTTCTCATGAATAAAATGACAATCAACCTTAATATTTTTAGTTCATCTTTCATAAGCTGCACATTGAGAACCATTGGAGTACTACAAGGTTTAGTTGCTAACTTTTCAATATTTGCAAGTAGGTCAAGAATATACTTCCTCTAAGACAGAAAAATTCCCTTCTTGCTTCTGTTTACTTCTACTCCCAAAAAATATTTCAATGGGCCCAAGTCCTTTGTATGAAATCTAGTATGCAGGAAAGATTTATGGGAAAAGATTATCGCTAATCACTTCTTGTGATGACAATGTCATCAACATATACAACAAGAAGGATAATGTCTGATGTTGATTGTCGGTAAAAGATTGAGTGATCACATTTGCTCACTTTTATCCCAAAATCTTGAACAACCTCACTATATTTGCCAAATCAATCTCGAGGACTTTTTTTCCAATCCAAACAAGGATTTTTTCAAATGACATACTTTTCCATACTCCCCTTGAGCAGCAAAACTACGTAGTTGCTCCATATATACTTCTTCTAAAAGGTCACCACGAAGAAATACATTCTTGATACCTAACTGATTTAAAGACCAATTCTTGGAAGCAGCTAGAGAAATGAACAAGCGAACAAAAGTAAGTTTGGCAATAGGAGAAAAGGTGTCTGAATAGTCCACCCCAAAAGTCTGAGAATACCCTTTAGCCACAATTCTAGCCTTAAGTGTTGCCACCAAATTCTCACGACCCATGCCTAGGGCCTATTCGTAACACGATAAATGAGGAATCTGAAGGCACCTCATCCAAGCCTCTTAGCATTCATCAAGCACTCATAGGTATTTGATCAAAGTAAAATGAAATTTAAAATGAGGAATGGGACTGAGGGACATTCAACGTAAAACTTGCAAAATGAAATCAACACAAAGATTCATACACTTGTCTAATAATACCATCTAGTAAAAGACTTGGCGGGGGCTAAGACATGCCCAAAGCTCACCCTCTAGTATGATTGTAAAGAAACGCAACATAGAAAGAAAAAGTCTCAAAATAAGATACAACTCAAGAAGTAAATATCTTAAAATATAATAAGCATGAGGAGGGAGGTATAGTCCCCGAACTAGAGGACTCACCGATCAAACTAGTCTTAAACATCCAAAGTCTATCCATGTACTAAGTATGTGGAATGCAACTGCAACACATGAAATTGTAATACCATCATGCATGAGATTGTAATGCCATCATTTAAAACATGCATAATCGTATTCAAGGGGTATTGCTCAATATGAAAAAAATGATCCATGCATCATGTGAAACATGCTTTAAAGTAACATAAACATCATATACGTAAATTTGTGGAAGGAGATCATAAACGATATCTAAGGCCATGAGAGCTATTACACGGAATCCAACATAATCCCCTACTTGGCATGAAAGAGTTCACTTGCCGGATAAACTCCATCAACTTATGCATCCATATCTTAACTTTAACTTTGCTATTGTTGATCTACTAGTCTTAGCCTACAAGGGCTCTTATAGTGGCACATAATTAATGTGACAAGAGGTTGCTACTAATGTTTCCTTACCGAACCCCACCTCAATGCCTCATTTGTGCTAAGTCAAGTCCCACAGAATACTTATAACATAATCATATATACATAAACATTTGTAAAGTTGAAATAGCCCATTTACATAGGATTCCACTCAAGTGAGAATTGTCCTTTCACATTGAGGGTCCATCTTAAACATCATTAAAGGACATCTTAGTAAATTCAAAAAACTTTCATTTAACTTTCTTGAACATCAATTGGAAAGCCCCATTAGCATTCATAGCACATTTCATCATAAAACTCAACTTTAAACTTAGTGGGCTTATGCAATAAACTTTAAAACATGTGACTCAAGAGTAACATGCAATAACATGATAATATTCATCTAATCAAACCATTCTTGAAACAACCCACTTTATCATTCAAAACCCTAGATAAGGAAATCATGAAATCCATCTTGAAAACCATTGAAATTCATAGCATATCATTACATTATATCATTATACTCAATGGAACTGAAAATACATCATTATAACATCATTTCAAGCAAACCTATGAAGCTTATGAAATCCTTAAGAAAAGGTAAAAGGGATTATTTACTATTGGACTGTGTGGATGAAAGGAACCCACAAATCAAATTCACACACCTGATTATGAAGCCTAAAGAAACTTGAGGATTTGTTGGGAGACTTGATGAAATCCTAGCTTCCTTCTTCTTCCTTGTAGGGAACGCTAGCCTTAAATGTTTTTAGAGAATTTGGAGTGGGGGATAATGAGAGTGTTTAGGGTAAATTCGGGCTGTTATGAGAGGAAATAGAGCTTAAAATGATGTAGTTTTAGGCTTCGGATACCGAGAAAGGTTGAAAATATCCTTTATTAAAAACTGTTGGATCCAAACCACGACTCCCATCTACGGGTTGTAGATTAGATCATGAGTTATAAACTTGGGGTTTCATCCTCATCACATTTTTGGACTTCTGAAACTGCCTTTGATCCTTTATCTATGACACTACTTTAAGACTTATAGAATGATCTACAAGTCGTAAAACTCTTCTGTAGAATTCCTTCATTCTTAGAAAAATTTTTAATCTCAGGATCCCATCTACAAGACCATTCTATAGCTCATAAATAGGACTTGAGTCGTATTGTTTGTTTGTATTCAAGTTTTAAAAACCCATATTTTGATCAACCTAGACCTCATAGTACGAACCCTTTTTTACGGTCCGTAGTTCCATTTTGGAACCATAAACACTCCTCATTCCTTGCCCCCATACTTAGCCAATTTGCTGCCCTGACTGATCCCATGCATGAGCCTTGTTTACGGCCCGTGGTTTGAACCACGAGCCATAAATGGGGCTCGTACTTTGGCTTGCACATTTCTAGTTCCACTTCTTTTGCACTTTCTGACTTCCTAACTTATATGACCGTACAATATCTCCCCACTGGAAACATTCATCCTTGAATATGCTATACATACACTCTAACTAATTTAGGAAGTAGCTAACAACCCAGGGTGAATGCCAAAATGCAATTTAACTTCTTTTTCATAAAAGTTTTAAACTCATGCTTTAAATATCATTCAAAACACCTATAAACATGTAAATGCGCATAAACAACATGAAAACTGAAAATAAGGAAGTATGAGGTCTTTGGAAAAGAAGAACTTAATACCTTAGGCTTGAGTAGAGTGGAAAAGATAAGGGTATCACTTCTTATGTCCGCTTTCGCTTCCCATATCAAACTTTCAACTTATTGATTTCTCTAAAGAACTTTCATGGATGCAACTTCTTTGTTTCTAAATTTTTCACTTGTCAATTTAAAATTTCAATTATAACCTCTTCATAAGTCAAGTTCTCTTCGATACTTACATCCTCCAATGGAGAAATGAAGTTTGGATCACTCATGAATTTCTTCAACATTGACAATTGGAACACCGAGTGAATTATGTTAATCTCCAATGGCCACTCCAATTCATAAGCTACCTTGCGAACCCTCCTAACATTTTATAAGGCCCTACATACCTGAATTTCCCTTTCTTGCCAAATCGGACCACACCTTTCATGGGTGACATAATCAAATAGACCCAATCATTAAGATTGAACTCAAGGTCCTTTCTCCTAACATCAAGCTATGCAGATAATGTTATTATTTTAACTCCTGGCAAAAAAGCTTCTTTGAGTCTGATTATGAAAATGATCAAGACTTTTAAGAAGGTGTCTGACCAACTTGTGAACAATATTAAGAGTCATTTCATGGTCCCTGATAATGCTTTTGTATCTACTATTAGAAGAATCAAAGGGTTGACTTCTTTTTCTTAGAAACATAGCCCCTTACTTACCTTGGTTGTCCCATATACATTAGAAGACAAAGAAATGCTTATTATTATGAGATGGTCTCTAAGGTAGAGGTAAGGATTACAAGATAACAAGCTAGAATCCTTAGTTATTGATGAAAAGTTGTCTTCATCAAGCATGTTCTACAATTCCCTCCTATTCACCTTCTATATGACATATCCCCTCCTAATACTATTGTAAAACAAATCCAAGATCTTGTAGCTGACTTCTTCTAGGATTGGAAGGACAAAAAGAAAAAGTATCACTAGGCAACTTGGAAAAAACTTGTCCTATTCTTACAAGAAAAGGGGTATATGAGTGAGACAGATTAAAGATGTTGAACTATCATTCATATACAAACAACGGTGGAATTTAAGAACAAAGTCTTCTCTTTGGGGTGATTTCTTGAAGGAAAAATACTGCAAGAGAGCTAACCTGATCTCCGAAAAATTTGGGTCAATCCTTTGCATGGAAACAACTGATGAAAGTCAAGCAGGATATTGAAAAGCACATGCAATGGAAAATAAATTCTTGTTCCTCCTATTTTTGGTGGGATGATTGGTTGGGTGTGGGTCCTTTGGTCAAATTTAGAAATGAAAATATTAGGTCTACCAATATCAAAGTCAAAGCTTTTATAACTGATGGTCAGTGGAATATGGAAAGAATAGTCAATTAGGTCTTTCTCAAATGGTATCTACTATCTTAGCTACTAACCCAGGATACTTGATAAAGGTATTTGGAAGCCTACCTATCATGGATTGTTTAGTTGCTCCTCATCCTGGAATCAGATCAGGGATAGGAGGGAGATAGTGGCCATTAACTCTCTTACCTAGAACAAGATTATTCCTCTCAAATGCTCCTTTCTCCTATGGAGAACATTAAGGGGGAAACTTTCTACCTATGAAAAGATGGTCAAGTTTGGCTATAATCCTGCTGAGTCTTGTTGCTGCCAATTGGCTGGCAAGATAACATTGACCACATCTTTGTCTTTAGAGAAAGTAGCCAAGAGTATGTAGGGGTTTTATGCTTATTCTATAGGTAATGACAAGGCTTATACCCCTCTTAAAAATCTTTTGATGAAAGGTGGAATATGCCACCGAGAAATGATGCTCACAAGTTCCTTTTTCATAGCATTCCCACCCTAATTTGCTGGCATCTATGGAAGGATAGATGCACTGTTAAGTATGGAGGGAAGATCTGTAATCCCGCTAGAGTAATACTTTATGGTTGGAAGGATTGTTTTAATATTATTAATATTGCTTATCCAAGTGTGAATTGGCCTTTTATCTATAAAAGTTTAGTTTCCATAGTAGAAAATAGCTTCTAGGAGATCAAAGTTACAACCATCACTTGGAGTAAACTTGACTCTGGTTGGGGATACTCAATACTAATGGTAGTACCCTTAGTAATCCTTGTAGAATCGGAGTGGGTGGAAAACTTAGGAATTACCGAAGTGATTTACTCTTAGCTTTCTCTATTTCAATGGGCATAAGATCCAACAATGAAGCTTAGGTAGAAGCAGTAATATGTGGACTTACCTGGTTCCTACAGCTTAGCCTCAAATAGGTGATCATGGAGATTGATTCTGAAATGCTCTACAAATGGATCAGAAATGATAATCAAGGTCCATGGTCAGTCAGCCAACAACTAACAAGGTTTTTATGTATCATCAACTAGCTCAAACATTTTTGGTCCAGGCACACATATAGTAAAGCCAATGCCACTGCTGGTTCCTTAGCAAAATGCAGCCAACGGTGCACTACTCCCAAGATCTTCTTCTCGAGAAAGGATCTTTCTAATGAAAGCAGGACACTGTTGGACTTTGAAAAAGCTGGAATGCCCAACTTTAGAAGAAGAAAGATGAAGAGAAATAAAAAAACCTCCTTGAGGCAGTTTGATGGAACACATAGGAATAGGGGTGTTCTAGGTTGTCTATGTCCCTTAATTTAGTTCTATTTTGTAAAGGGAGAGTATCCCTAATTTATGCTTTCCTAGAGTTGTATGGAGAGGAGTCCACTCACACGGTATAGCCTAAAGTTACCTACCTTAGTAGGTAGGTAGGCTAACTTAGTACCACCATAGGATGGAGGTAAGGTTCATATCCCCCTCTATGTATTTGATGTTTTGTATCTGAATTAATGATAAGGCCTGGGAATGTTGCTCATCCCCTAATCCCTCGAGGGTCATTAGAATTAAAAAAAAGTATGAACTATGTTGAAAGCTATGTGTGTGTGTATGTGTGTATACATACACACACATGTTTAGATATTCCGTGGGATATGACTTAGCACAGAATGAGATTTGGGGTGAGGCATTGACTTAAGAGGTCCTTAATATAAAGCCTATCTCTCTCATAACTACATGCCACCATAGGGATTATAATTATGTGCCTATATGGTATTATGTTAATGGATCCACAATAAGTAAAGCATATACCAAAATGGGAAGGTCCACATAAGGTTTTATGTTAAAGCACTTGCAAAAAATAGAAGGATCCTATAAGGTAAGGTATAGTCTACCCTTGCAAAGTGGTCTACTCTTTCACTAGGTGTATAGGGAACATCAGGATTCCATGTAATAGTCTACATGGTCTTATATGTCGGTTGTAGTCCTATTTCCACATATGTATTCTAAGAATTAGAATAAATTTATGATGCTTCGCCTCAACAACAATAACAATAACATATCCAATGGAATTCCACAAGTGGGGTTTGGGGAGGGTAGAATGTATGCAGACCTTACCACTACCTCAGAAAGGTAGAGAGGATGTTTCTTGGAAACCCTCATCACAAAAACCCATAAGCAGAATAATACAGATATGGAAAATATGAAAGGGAGAGAAAATGAAGCAGAAGGAGTGACTAATAACAAAAAGAACATGATAGTATGTAAATATGAGACAATTAAAATATATAGGAACTATAATGAAAACATTGGAGAAATCCTACTACCCTACTATAACCTATGTGCAAATATCATCCTAACCCTACTAACCTATTAGTCTGCTACTCTAATTCGCGACCTCTAATCCTTCCTATCTAAGGTCATGTCCTCCGTGAGATCAAGTTTCACCATATCTTATCTGATCACCTCCCCTGAATACTTTTTCTATTTAACTATACTCCTCAGTGTAACTCCTAAATCCAACCTCTCATACCTCCTAACGGGAGCATCAGTACTCCTTCACTGGACGTGTCTAAACCATCAAAGTCTCACTTCCCTAATCTTATCAGCCATAAGGGCCACCTCAAGCTTCTCTTGAATGGTCTCAATTCTAATCTTATCACTCTTGGAATGCCCACGCATTCATGTCAACATCCTCATCTCTGCGACATGCATCTTCTGGACTTGTGAGTTTTTTATTCGCCAAAACTCCATCCCATACAAAAATGATGGTCTTACCACTGTCCTGTAAAATGTACTTTTGAGTTTAGATGGTATCTTCATATCACACAATACTCCAGAGGCAAGCCTCTATTTTGTCCATGCTGCCCCAATAGGGTGTGTGACATCATTGTCAATATCGTCACTACTATGGATGATACACCTAAGATATTTAAGGTTTTCTCTCTTGGAAATAGGTTGAGTGGCAAGCCTCAAATCAATGTCTACTTCATCCCTCACCATACCAAATTTATACTCCAGGTATTCTGCTTTAGTCCTGCTCAGTATGAACCCTTTGGATTCCAAAGCGTGTCTTCAAACCTCCAATTTATCATTAACTTTATCTCGTGTCTCATCAATCAGTACTATCACGTCTCCAAATAGCATACAACATAGAACTTCCTCTTGAATGTACCATGTCAGCTCATCTACCACCAAGGCGAATAGTAAAGGGCTCAATACAGATTCTTGATGAAGTCCCATCTCAGCAGGAAAATACTCAGAGTCTCCTCCCACCGTTCTTTCCCGAGTTTTTGATCCATCTTACATGTCTTTTATCACCCTAATATATACCATTGGAACACGTTTCACCTTTAGACACCTTCATAGGACATCCCTCGGGAGATTGTCATAGGCTTTCTCGAAATTAATTAACAATATATGAAGGTCCTTCTTTCTTTCCCTATAAATTTATGATGCTTCGCCTTATGATTTTAAATTTGATGCTCCTACATATTGTGTCCTTATCCTATTGATTATGATTATGCATATTGATAGCATTGTGACGTTCTTTGATTCATGAGATACCTACATACCTAGTGCATTCTATGCACTAACATATACTTCTTTGCCTATGTGATCTAACTATTTAAGGATGGACGATACAGAAGATTATTACATTTTGTGGCTAGCATTTGGATCCCAAGTTTGAAGACTTGTTGCTGAGTTCCCATGCTTCTGGAACAAACCTTTATGATGCATTTCATTTTTTATGTTGAGACTTTAGTATTTCCTTTCTTATGATGTATACCTTGAGAGTGAGCTAGTAAGCTATGTGCTAGACCTTACAAAGATCTATGATGTAAAAGCATGAATTGGACCTTCATGGAGTTAATCTATTTTCCCTACAAAACTATGGCACTCTTGCTTATATAAATTTTTACTTGATTATTCTCTTGTATGCTTATTTTACCTTGTGAATGCTTATGATATTAACACAATGCTTGGATGGGATTCCTTTGGGTGTCACATTCACCATGTCACGGCTACACTCTAAGTCCAAGTCGTGACAAGTTGTATCAGAGCACAAGGTTTGAAAGCATCCTAAGGAGTCCAACATGCCCCGTCAAGTAGAGTCTTATTCGTTGGTGTTATTCGTGCCACATCCATGAATAGGATTCTATGAGACATTTGAGGAAAACCTCACTTCTTTTGAATTCTATGTCATTCCTTTGATGCTTTTGTATCCTAACATTTGTCGCTTGGTGTTTTAAAAAATAGCTTCACGACGTGCTCCATTGCCAAGGGCCAATGATGCTAATGCTGAAAAATCTCCTCAAACTCCACAACACCTTCAAGTAGACCAATATGTAATGATGAGTTTAAAGTCACGATAACTGTGTTGGCTCAAGCCGTGTCTTCATCAAAGACTCTTAATCTCGCTTGGAGAATAAGATATTTTACTAAGACGAATACCCCGGAGTTTCATGGTTCAAAGGTAGATGAGGATCCCCAAGTGTTCATTGATAAGGTTTACAAGGTGGTGGAGATTATGAGGTATATTCTAAAGAAAATACACCCTACCAGAGCTACTGAGATTCCACAGGAGCCTTCTACTCAGTCAGCCCCCACCTCAGAGGCGGACTTCAGAGGAGTCATTGCTATGCTCACTCAACTAATGGACTCCCAAAATAATCGTTGAGGTCCCCAGGCCCCTAGCTCCAGTTCCCAAGAGCCCACGGATGCAACCAGACTTAGAGATTTCTTGAGGATGAACCCGCCAGTCTATACAAGGCCAAAGGTTGAAGAGGACCCATAGAACTTTATTGATGAGATGTGCAAGGTCTTGAGGGCTATGCATGCGAATGAGGTTGAGGGAGTTGAACTTGCCTCCTATCAGCTTACGGATGTTGCGGACGTCTGGTATAACCAATGGGAAGATAGTCGAGGTAAGGATGCTGAGCTTGCTAAGTGGGATGACTTTGAGAGTGCTTTCCTCGACCATTTTTTTTCCAAGAGTTGAGGGAGACAAAGGTTGAGGAGTTCATGAACCTGAAGCAAGAGGGGTTGACTGTCAAAGAGTGCAGTCTCAAGTTCATTCAGTTGTCTCGATATGCCCAAGAGATGGTCTTGGATATGAGGGAGAGAATGAGAAAGTTCGTGTCTAGATTGGGCAGGCATGTGAAGAGGGAGTGTAAGGCAGCATTGTTGATCCCAGGTATGAACATCTCTAGACTTATGGTCTATGTCCAGCCAACTGAGGAAGACAAGAAAAAGGACAGGGAAGAGCAGCAGAGTAAGAAGGCCAAATCAGCAGGGCATGATCCTAGCCAACATATGCAGAATAAGGGCGAGAAAACTTACTTTCAGAGGAGGTCTTCTAGCTATGCACCCTTTGTGGCAAGTGCGTCCATCAAACAAAACAGGCATGATCAGAAATCTTATGGTCACCAGAATTTCAGAGCTCAGGGTCCTCAGTCCCAAGCTGGCGTGATCCAAGGCCTGAGAGGAAAGCCACCTTGTGGCATATGTGGCAAACTTCACCTAGGTGTGTGCCATGAGGGCACAAATGCTTGTTATACATGCGAATAGACTGGCCACTTTCAGAGTGAGTACCCTACGAGGAGATGGGGTGATGGGAGTAACAAAGCACAATCATTCGCAATGCCCCCTGCGGCCAACATCAGAAGGGTACTACTACAGGTACAGGAGGTGGGACAAACCGTCTGCATGTGAATGGGTAATCGACAAGATCAGGAGGTTGCACCAGATGTTGTTATAGGTATGCTTCGAGTCTTTTCTCACAATTGTTATTCATTGCTTGACCCGGGTGCCACTTTATCTTTTGTGACTCCTTATGTGGCCAATAGATTTGAGATTCTTCCAGAGTGCTTGCTTGAGCCTTGTACTGTTTCCACTCTCACTGGTGAGTCTATCCTAGCTGAGAGGGTCTATAGAGATTGTGTAGTATCCATCTATCATAGGGATACTCAGGTTGACTTAGTAGAGTTGGAGATGGTTGACTTTAATGTAATCCTTGGTATGGATTAGTTCCATGCATATTATGCCTCAATAGATTATAGAACCTGAGTTGTCAGGTTCCAATTTCCGAATGAACCAGTCCTAAACTAATTTGCTTAAAAAAAATCCAAAATTCAAATTGTTCCTAAACTGATTTGCTTCAAAAAAATCCAAAATTCACATTGTTCTCTTAAAACGGTTTCGTTAAGAAAAAACAAAAAGAAGGAAAACAGATGATTCATTCAAAAATCAAAATAGAAAATCGGAAGCAAATCTTGATACAAGACTTGATTTTTTTTTTAACAAAAAACAATTGTAACTAATTCTTTTCAGAATAAATTTTAAAAATTCAAATTATACTTCAAAAATACTTGATACCAACCAAAATATCACTAAAGTAAAAAAAAATAAAAAAAAACTCATTCAGTTACACAATCTCATGATTCACGCAATTAAAATGTCATTCAAATCTTTCCATTTGATCCTAACTTACCAACCAAATTATCACTAAGTTTAAAAAAGGCAAAAAAATCTCATTCAACTACACAATCCCACAATTCACGCAATTAATATGTCATTCAAACTCTTTCCATTTGATCCTAACTAATTTGGTTCAAAAAATTTCAAAAATTCAAATTTTTCTCTTAAAACGATTTCATGAAGAAAAAACAAAAAAAGAAAAGAAAATTGATGTTCGTTCGTGAATCAAAATCAAAATCACAAGCAAATCTTGATACAATACTTGATTCTAAAAAAAAAAAAAGTGATTCTAAATGATTTTTTTCGGAAAAAAAAAGTTTCAAAAATTCAAATTATACTTCAAAAAATATTTGATACAGCCAAATGATACCATCAAAAGATATAAAAGATCATTTTATATATATATATATATATATATATATATATATATATATTTTAAAATATATAACTTGATACGTGAAAAATTACATATAAGATAACTTGAAACAACTACATTTTTTATACCTTGGTTAATTTGATACTAAGAATCTTGATACAATAAAGATTTATAACACTTAAAGATACTTGATACAATGGAAATTGATACAAATGAATTTGAAAAAAATGAAAGTATAAGATGAAAAAAAAAATATTGATTTCATACAAGGCATAAATACAACATAAAACTTGATAAAACCAAATTAAACTACTATGTTGCTGAACTTGATATAACCAAGTTAAACTACTATGTTGTTGAACTTGATACAACGAAATAACCTTTTCCATTTTCATAAAATCCAACTTGATACAAGAAGTTTTTTAAATTATAGTTGATACAATGAAATTTCAAGAGTTATGAAGCACGAAAATCTTTCTCTTCGTAGTCAAAATTACGCCTCGGATTAAACGAAAATCACACCTCACAAAATCTATACGATAATAAAAATCAAACGATGAAGAAGAATAAATTCAACAAGGACCGAAAATTCTAAAATAAAAAGAAAGGACGCGGATGAGAATGGCGATTTGTTCGGTGATGGATCATGAAGTTGTTTGGATCAATTTTTGTGAAATCCTTCCTCATTCAAAACACGCCTCATATTAACATGATTTTGAGGAATTTCTTCGTTAACAAACCTTTGAAACCACCACCACGGTTTAAATATAAGCGAAAACACATGGATTCTCCAGAATTCCCAAAGAAATTGTTCAAGAAATATTAGGATGAAAGAAAAATCTCCAGAATCCCCAAACACATGAATTCTCCATTTTTGCAGCTTTACAAAATCAGAGACTGAAAAAAAGAAAATCTTAAACTAGGATGAAGAGATCAAGCAAAATAGATGAAACAAAAGTTAAAGTTCATCAAAAGGGTTTTGAGAACGATGATGAAGAGGCTATTCAAATTTCCTAGAATTAAAAATTAATGAGGGCAATTTCCAATAAGGAAAATTTACATAACTGGGGCAATAATATAGGCCCTAAATTGGGGATAATTAATGTGTCACACAGTTGAGTAGAATAGGAAGAGTGTATCCTCATTGAGAGAGAGAAATACAAAAAAGAAGGATTTTTGTAATATTTCAAAATAGTAGTGATTTTTGGAGAATATAAAAACATAAGCTATGTAGTTTGATAAAATTTCCTAATTTATTTGCATGTTGGTTGATAATTTGTCTACATTTTTGTTGGCTTCAATTTCATGTGTATTTATACATGCTTAGCAGGAATATATGTGTTTATTAAAAAGTTGAAAGAACTTTCAGAATACGACTTTATAATCCCTACCCAAAAGAACTATTAAATTGATATTGAATATAAATTATAGCGTTCAAGTATATCAACCAAAGTTATTAAAACTGTTATGTTCCTTCTCTTGCTAAATGTCTCAAATAAAAGAAAACAAACGTTAAGTATATATTTTATAATTTGAATTATATTGTAACAAAAAATATGAATGTATTAATTATAATTTATATCGAGGTAGATTGGTGGACATGAATTTAAAACTCAATGAGACACTAAGATATTGTTTCCTGTAAACACTTGAAGAACATAGAATACAGAATTATCAACATGGGCCGTGGTGCAGTGGTGAGACTGCTCCATTTTTAATCAACGGTTTGGGGTTTGAGCCCCAAGTATGGAGAAAATTCTGTTAGAAGCTCTACTCCTAAATAGGTTATATTGTGTGCAAATCAAATTTAGTCGGAGCTCTAATGCGGACACCGGATGAGGGACAAATGACATATGTAAAAATTAAAAGTACTTTCAATTATTTTGTCTATTGAAAATGACGTATTTATAAATTTGATCATATGAGATACTAATATTTATATAATTATTTATAGTTGTGTGCTTAATGATGTAAGTTACATACACATAATTTATTTACTTTTTATACACTTTTTATTTATTGACACGATATACCGTGCAAAGCACGCAGGCTAAACTAGTAATCCATATAATTTCCTTGAGTAAAAAAAAACTACTGTTTTTTTCCTTTTGTCTTTTATCACATATTTTAGGACTCCTTTATTGTACACAACAATAAAGGAAAGTCACCAATAACGATTCTCCATATATTTTAGAACAACTCTTTTTTTTCAAAATTAAAATCAATACTATAAAAATAATTAATAATATTTTTTTAAAAAATAGTAAAAAGACGAAAGTGTCCAAAAGAGAGTTTTTTAATGAATCACAAAAAGTTCAATCAACATTTCTAAGGACCTTAATGCTTTTAATATTATTATAGGACTTAGGGATGGCAATGGATGGGGGGGAGGGGGTACGAGACGGGTTTAGAGCTATGCGGGGTGGGAGGGACGGGTTGAAGTAACTATTTATAAAACTAATGCGGCGCAGGGCGGGTTGCAGGTTTAGTAACCAAATGGGAACTGGAAGAAAATTATATCTTTGTAATTAGTAAAAATCAAAGATATAAACTTTTTATATTAAACATTGACTTTAGTTTTATTTTTTCTAAATTTAAACTAGTCATGTTCGGTAAATTGTTAGTTGTTGAAATGTTAATAAAAGGCTTTTAATTTATGATTAAGAAACAATTGTTGAAATGTCAATTAGAAATAGTTAATTAGTTGTGAGATGTTAATTAGCGAAAAATTTTAAAAAATAATTTTTATTTTTCATATTAAATTCAATTAAAAAATAAAAGGACTTAAAATTTTAAGCGGGCGGATTTATACAGGGGGTCTATGTGGGTTGAAAATAAAAAAAAATTATCATGAAACGGAGCGGTTTAATAAATTTGCGGGTGAAGCTCCCTCACTCCCTCCAATTGCCATCCCTATTTGGGGGAAAAAGTTGTTCTTAATTTAATGAATCATAATTGAAAGTTGTTTCATTATGTTGGTTTAAGCTTATGTAGTTTTTGAGAATGGCAGAAAGAAGTGTTACTGTACCGAGCAATCATTGTAATTAACAATTCAAAGTCTCAATTGGATGCAATTAAGATTAAAAAAGACAAATTGAAGGAAAAAAAGTAAATGCCATAAAAGTTTAAAAAAAATTGAAAGTGAACAAAGTCCAAATTACAATAAAAAGTCCCCGAAAATGAAGATCTTTATTCTGATACCAAGAAATGAGTTGAGTTTAGAGTAGGCTGGATCCTAAATAAATAATGTTGATTTTAATTTTTAAAATATATATTTTTTTAAAATGTAGTTGTCGCATCATTAAATAGATATCCAAAGTTGTATCCTCAATTAAAATGACCATCAAAACTAACTAGACAGAGTTGAGTAGCTTTTAAAAAATGAAACAAAGTTGAATGACTATGATGATCATTTATCAACAGTTGAATGGCCATCCAAGCCACTAACTCTTCAATATTTTATGACGAATAAAATGAATTGATTATTGAATATCTAACTCACTTGTTTAAAATAAATTTAATCAAAGGAATAATCATAATTTCAACCATTTGTCACCATGGAGAAATGCATTTTGCGTCACCCAAAAGAAGAATTACATAATTTTTCCGGCCGGCCTAAGCGCATTGGTTATAACTTGCTATTAAAAGAACACATAATTAGTCAATGAAAGTAAATCAATAAATTATCTTATTGTTGAATTTAATAAATTAATGTTACACTTATTTTTCAGAGAATTGTGAGTCTATTTTAATTTTTCTGGGAAGTGAATTATTCTTCTTTAATAAGAGCCTTCAATGGACTGTTTCCCTTATATTTATCTGAGCAGGAACTTAGAGGACCGTTACTCATGTCCTACTTATTTAAATATATTTTTGAAGGCAATCATTGTCTCTATTTTGGACTCACTGTGAACCTGTTGACGCCTTCTTGCTTTTTTTTTTTTTTTTCCAAAATGGATTTGTTAAATTTGATAGATTATGTCAAATAATCTATTATTGTATATATCTTCTATTATTGTATATATCTTTTAGTATCTTTTGTATTTTTGATAATTATCTTTATTTCCTAAGTTAGTTTATTTTATGCCTAATTTATCTTTGATATCTTTGTATATATTGGTGATTTGGGAGTAATGAGAAGCAAGGAAAATATTCTTTCAAAATATTCTTTCATGGTATCACGAGTTTAGGTTATCTCCTACCTCTCTTCCGCACCTTTCTTTCTCTTCCTCTTCCCTATTCGGCCGATCACCATGGCTGATCAGAAAATTCATCCGGCAACCTTGGCCACTAATATCAAGCAACACGTTCCTATTGTTCTTGATTATGATGGCTCTCAATTCAATAACTGGTCTACCCTCTTTAAACTTCATTGCCGCGCTTATATGGTCATGGATCATATTACTCCAGTTCCAGTTAATGAAAAGTCTCCGGCTCCGACTCCTTCTGACATTGCTTTATGGCAACGACTTGATGACATTGTTCGACAGTGGATTTATGGTACGATCTCTAATGACCTTCTGAACTCCATTATTGATCCTGATGACAAGGCCATGGATACATGGCAACGTCTTGAAAATTTCTTCCATAACAACAAGTCTGCCAGAGCACTGAATCTTGATGCGCAATTTACCAACACCAAGCTTGAGCATTTTGATGGTGTTAAATCCTACTGCACCCGTCTTAAGACCCTTGCTGATAGTTTGAAGAACGTGGGTGATAAGGTGTCCGATAATCGGATGGCGCTTCAATTATTAAGAGGGCTCTCTGAGGAGTACAAGCCTTTCCGTACTTCGGTTCGTCATCTGACTCCCTTGCCTTCGTTTGATACATTACGTTCCATGCTTGAACTTGAGGAACAAGGTAATGCATCTGATCTTGTTACTGAAGCCCATGAGGAGGCGCACGTTGCTAAAACTCCTCCAACGGCTTCGACCCCATCATTTGAATCCTCCCAGCATTCTTCTTCTTCTCGTGGAGGTAATTCCCGTGGGGGTGGCCGAAAATCTGGCAAGAACAAAGGCGGTGGCAGCAAGGGTAAAGGCATCGGTGGGTCAAACCGGAACAATCAGCAACAGCAACCCCAGCAGCGTTCTTTTGGTGGTTCGCAGCAGCAGCCTGCTAACACGGGTTGGGGGTATCCTCCACCGTGGGGTTATTGGCCTCAAGGCCCCTGGCCAACTCCACCGTGCCCATACCCAACTCAGGGTCAAACCCCTTATCCATGGGCTGCTCCTAGGCCAGGACAGAATCCTAATCCTGGTCTCCTTGGGCCTCGTCCACAGCAGGCTTACTTCATGGACAACTCTCAGACCTCGGGATTTATGCCTACCAACATTGAACAAGCAATGCACACTATGTCGTTGAATGATCCCAACTATTATATGGACACCGGGGCTACCTCACACATGACAAACTCTCAAGGTAATTTATCTCCATATTTTAATTTGAGCAATCATATTGATAATGCAATTGTTGTTGGTAATGGTAGCAAAATTCCAATTAAGGGTTACGGTCACCAATCTCTTAACCAAAACACACTTCAACTCAAAAATGTCCTACATGTCCCAAAATTGATTAAAAATCTCATTTCCGTTCGAAAATTTACCACTGATAATCATGTATCCATTGAGTTTGATCCTTTTGGTTTTTCTGGTGAAGGACTTGCAAACGGGGAGCAAGATAGTGAGGTGTAATAGCAATGGCGATCTCTATCCTTTCTTCACAAATCGTCAAGTTCTTTCATCCTATCTTCCGTCAGCTTTTACAGTTGTTTCTCCTAGTGTGTGGCATTCCCGTTTAGGTCATCCGGGCAATGTTGTTCTTGGTTCTTTACGTAGTAGTAGTTTGATTAAATGTAATAAGGCTACTCTAGATGTTTGTCATTCTTGCCCTCTCGGCAAATTAATTAAAACTCCTTTTTATGATTCTCTATCTTATACTACTATGCCTTTTGACATCATTCATAGTGATTTATGGACATCTCCTATTTTGAGTTCTCATGGTCATAAATATTATGTTCTTTTTCTTGACAATTACACAAATTTTTTGTGGACTTTTCCTATCTCTACAAAGTCGCAAGTGTTTAATTTGTTTCTCCGACTTAGATCATATATTCGAACTCAATTTGAACGGGAAGTAAAATCCTTCCAATGTGATAATGGTCGTGAATTTGCTAATTCCCCATTCACGAATTTCTGTCACCAATATGGAATGTCTCTCCGGCTTTCTTGTCCATATACTTCTCCTCAAAATGGCAAAGCCGAACGAAAAATTAAAACCATCAATAACATTGTTCGGACTCTCCTTTGTCATGCCTCTATGCCTCCCTCTTTTTGGCACCATGCTTTAGAAATGGCTACTTACCTTCACAATATTTTACCTACTAAAATTCTTAGCTATAAATCTCCCACTCAAATTTTATATCAACGTGATCCCGATTTTTCCCACTTACGAGTTTTTGGTTGTTAGTGCTTTCCCCTTTTTCCATCATCTAAAATCCACAAACTTCAATCTCGCTTACCCCGTGTGTTTTCCTCGGGTATCCTTCAAATCATCGGGGTTACAAATGTTATGCTATATCGAGTCGGAAGATTATAATAGCTAAGCATGTTTGGTTTGATGAGTCGGTCTTCCCTTTCTCTAAAGTTCATACTCCTAAGACTCATACTTATGATTTCCTAGGTGAGTTTAATACCGCCTTAGACAATCCTTCTCTTCGCCATGTTATTACTCCTCACATAGCCATACCCGAGAGTGTCACCCTCCCCAGCTCACGGCAGCCCACACCGCTGGTTACCTGCGGTGCGCCAGCTTCCACCATGGCCGTGCTGCGGAGCACGCTGCCACCTCCCCCTTCACCTCCTATCCCTGCTCCTCCTTCCTCTACCATCTCTCATTCCATGGCTACTCGTAGCAAACATGGAATTGTTAAGCCTAATCCTAAATACCACGCTCTTCATACCTCTACCTCCATATCTCCCGTTCCAAAGAACCCGGTCCATGCTCTTCGTGACCCAAATTGGAAAGTTGCTATGCATGATGAATATGATGCTCTAATTAAAAATGGTACTTGGGAGTTAGTCCCTCGCCCGGATAATGTCAATATTATTCGTTCATTGTGGATTTTTCGGCATAAAACGAAGTCAAATGGATCTTTTGAGAGACATAAGGCTCGTTTAGTTGGTGATGGTAAGACTCAAAGAGAGGGGATAGATTGTGATGAAACTTTCAGTCCAGTTGTCAAGCCGGCTACCATCAGAATGGTTCTTAGTATTGCATTATCTAAGTCATGGTCAATTCATCAGTTGGATGTTAAAAATGCTTTTTTACATGGTCATTTGAATGAAACTGTTTACATGTATCAACCATTGGGGTTCAAAGATCCTACTAGACCCGATCATGTATGCCTGCTTCGAAAGTCTCTTTATGGTTTGAAACAGGCTCCCCAGGCTTGGTATCAACGGTTTGCTGATTTTGTAGCATCCATCGGTTTCGTTCATAGCAAATCGGATAACTCTTTATTCATTTATCACCATGGTAATGCTACAGCTTACATTCTATTGTATGTTGATGATATTGTTCTTACTTCTTCCTCCGAGTCTCTTCGACAACAGATTATTTCCAGACTTAGTTCCGAATTTTCTATGACTGATTTGGGTGAACTCAGTTATTTCTTGGGCATTGCTGTCTCCCGTACTAAAACAGGTTTGTTTCTTTCTCAAAAGAAATATGCTCAAGAAATTATAGAAAAAGCAGGGATGTCAAACTGCAAGTCATCTGCTACCCCTGTAGACTCAAAAGGAAAAATGAGCTCTCAATCTGGCATTCTGTATGATGATCCCACTTTTTACCGAAAGTTATGTGGTGCCTTGCAGTACTTAACTTTTTCCCGCCCGGATATATCGTATGCTGTACAACAAGTTTGCTTGTTTATGCATGCTCTGTTGGTTGAGCATATGTCAGCTTTGAAACGTATTATACGGTACATTCAAGGAACATCTGATTTTGGTCTACATTTGTTTAAGTCATCTGTATCTTCTCTTCTATCTTACACAGATGCAGATTGGGGTGGTTGTCCAGATACTCGCCGTTCTTTTTACCTCAGATTATTGTGTTTTCCTTGGTGATAATTTGATTTCTTGGTCCTCTAAACGGCAACCTACTTTGTCTAAGTCTAGTACCGAAGCTGAGTACCGAGGGGTTGTTAATGTTGTCTCCGAGTCATGTTGGGTTCGAAGCCTTCTACTTGAACTTCAATGTCCTATTTCTAAGGCAACATTAGTTTATTGTGATAATGTTAGTGCTATCTACTTATCGAGTAATCCAGTTCAGCATCAACGCACTAAACATATTGAAATGGACATTCATTTCGTTCGTGAAAAGGTCCAACGAGGCGAAGTTCGTGTTCTTCATGTGCCTTTCCGGTATCAGATTGCAGATATTTTCACCAAGGGTCTGCCTAGAGTTTTATTTGATGATTTCCGGGATAGTCTCAATGTTCGTCGACCTACCGTTTCGACTGCGGGGGTGTGATAGATTATGTCAAATAATCTATTATTGTATATAGCTTCTATTATTGTATATATCTTTTAGTATCTTTTGTATTTTTGATAATTATCTTTATTTCCTAAGTTAGTTTATTTTATGCCTAATTTATCTTTGATATCTTTGTATATATTGGTGATTTGGGAGTAATGAGAAGCAAGGAAAATATTCTTTCAAAATTAATTGGCATTCTATAAGATTATAACGCAAAAAACGTAGTATTTTTTATTTTTCTTCTCAATGAACATGATATTGAGATTTTATTGTTGATTACCTAATACCTAATGGGTGTTGAATTCAGAAGTAATATGGAATGAGAAGTTATAATAAATAGTTGAATAGCTGCATTTGCAGGAAAGTTGCGGTAATAGATTAAAAGAAGCAATACTTTCACATGAGTTATATTTCAATGAGGGTTTCTTGAAGGTTACTCTGCCGTAAACCCTAATTCATGCAGTTTAATTTATGCCTATATAAAGAGTATTATATTCCCTAGAAAAGGCATTTCAAATATCCCGAGAGATCAAAATATAATGGCTGAAGCAGGTCAAAATGATCCTAAGTTCGAGAAATACGCCACTAACGAAAGAAATTTGTAATTTATATTCTATCACATTAAAATTGTCGCAAACAAAGTGGCACGCCCAGTAGGACCAATTCTACTCTTCATCTCTTCTCTCATAAATTCAATCTGCAAATCTGAAGACAACAACAGTGAAAAAATGAGTACTTTAAGCCTCGTCTTTGAGTTTCATTAAGTCTACACTCCGACAAGCCTTGAAGCAGGGGACATTGGTAGACAATAAAATTTTGTAGGACTCTACAAGAAAATCTTATTTCAGTTAGAGTTTCTTGGAGGCTATTCTACTCTAACCCTAATTCATGTCTA
Organism: Solanum rostratum; assembly: GCA_029948455.1. Taxonomy (NCBI): domain Eukaryota; kingdom Viridiplantae; phylum Streptophyta; class Magnoliopsida; order Solanales; family Solanaceae; genus Solanum; species Solanum rostratum. The sequence continues at coordinate 64,143,596 of CM057045.1, read as the reverse complement.
AATAAAGGGTATTATATTTCCTTGAAAAGGGCATCTCAAATATCCTGATAGATCAAAAGATGATGACTTAAGCATGTCAAAATCATCCTACGTTCGAGAAATACGCCACTAACAACCCTCAAATCATGGAGAAATCTAACGAGAGAAGAATCAAGAGATTAACAAATTTGTACCCACATGCTTATCAATAAAATTATGTTTCTTCATATTTTATTTGTGTTTATAATTTATTTTCGATCATATCAAAATTTCGCAAACAATAAGTTCCTACTATTTATGGTTATTTAGTGATCTGTTGCAAGTAAGTTTGTGCTCCACAATACGTATTACTACTACTTTAGATGTCTTGTACTGCAAGTCTGCAAATTATTTCCTTTATTTATTTTTATTTATTCATTATAGACTTTACAATTTTTTTAAAAAATAAATGAAGTGGAGAATTTTGTTCTAATACTTATACTAATTGATATTTATTTTAATAGATTAGAAAAATAATTTGGAGAATATGAGTAGTTAATATTAAGAATCAGGAATAAAATAGTCCACCACCTGTTCCTTTATTCAGTCTAAGAAGAATAATGGATCGTACATATGTTATACTCCTTTTATTCATTTTTACTTGTCATCTAATATTTTAAGTTGTATCTTTTTATCATATTAATATGAAAAAGATTGCAACTTATATCTTTTTCGTATAATTTTCAATTATCTAAATTTTATATTTTAAATATTAAATTTAACTATTTCAATTTAACTTTGAAATTTAGTTAAGTTGACCTCGAAAAGCAAAACAATACCAAGTAAAAGTGAATAGAGGGAATAATAACTTAACCGTAAAATGTTTATTTTACGAAATAATTTATAACTTATTTTAGATAATATATTTTTAAAAAATTATAAAATTTCATGTCAAGTTAAATAAAATTATGTAAATTAAAATAGGAGTAACTTTTATATATATATATATATATATAATGTGGATATGCAAAAGTTTGGCAGTAGGAGAAGGAATGGAAATGGTGGGGTCCCAATCATTTAAAATATATAATATAAAATTATTTTATTATACCGAAGGTGTTAAAATGAAATTATTTATTTCAAAAAACAACCCTTAAGTGACAATATACCAGAAACATTAATTACTTGACCAGCTAATAAAGTAATTAGAAATTTTCATTTCTCTCACTCTGGCGGCTTTTCATTTAATCTTGCTTTTACTTTTCCAACTTCCAATTGACCTGGTCCAACTGACCAACTTCCAATTTGAAATTTCCAATTGACTTGGTCCAACTTCTCTGTTTTCACGTCTGCTGAAAAACTATATAAATGTTCTCTTTTTCACAATAATTATCAGTAGCAGAGCAAATCAGCAATGGCTCATAAGATTTTCTTCATTTCTTCTTTATTCATCCTAGTCATATTCACCCAAAAAATTGATGCTGTGGTTTACTCTGTCACCAATACAGCCGCAAACACTCCCGGCGGTGCCCGTTTCAACCGTGACGTCGGAGCTCAATATAGTCAGCAAACACTGTCAGCCGCCACTTCCTTCATATGGAATATCTTCCAGCAGAATTCTCCGGCTGACCGCAAAAACGTTCCAAAAGTAAGCATGTTCGTCGATGACATGGACGGAGTAGCTTACGCTAGCAACAACGAGATTCATGTTAGTGCAAGGTATGCAGAAATCGATTCAATAAATAAGCCATGAATGCACAAGGCAAACGTGCCATGGAATCTTCTGAAAATTTGAAATTACCTATCATTTAAAATAGAGAGAAATATTAAAAACATTATTAGTTTCGTACTTAAACAATTGATTGGCTTAAAATCACCTCTCAACTTGGCGACCTAAGCTTAAATACACCATCAACTTGATATCAATTATTAGTTTCATCCCTAAATTATTGATAGGTTTAAAAACACCCCTCAATTTGGTGAAGTAAGCTTAAATACACCCTCGAATTTGGCTTAGTTCGCCAAATTGAGGGGTGTTTTTAAACCTATCAATAGTTTAGAAATGAAAGTAATAATTGGTGTCAAGTTCGAGGGTGTTTTTAGTACTTATCTCTTTAAAATAAGTCACAAATATTTGTGTGACTATAAATCATTTCAATACACACCTTGGTAATTACCCTGTCTTGTTTGCTTGACAGAGTGTAATTATATTGTAATTACAAGCATGTTGTTTGGTTACACGAGTGTAATTACAAGGTTATATTAAATTTTAAAAATAAAAGTTAATTATATAAAATTTAAAATTTATATTAGACAAATATAGGTATTTATAAATAATATTAAATTAAATATTTAAGATATATATATTGTCTTTTAAAAATATATTAATTAGCAAATATATATTCTTAACTAATATTATAAGAAAATCAATTTATATTTTTTGAATTAGTATATATTAATTAAATTAATTATAAAAACTAAACTTTATGTGAACATCATAAAATATGTGTTTGATAAAAATATTAAATATTATAAATATAATTTCATAGTAAAATTATTAAAAATATTTGATAAAAAAATAATCTATCCAATATAACTAAAAAAAATAAATGGCTTGTAATGTGAAATATCACATCAAAACTATAAACAAATGAAACTAAAAAGTATAACATAAGTTTTAAATTCAAAATTTAGAAAATAACATAATACTCTTATGTCAAATTCAATATAACATACATAAATATGATTAAAAGAAAATTAATATATATTTTTATAACTTTATCCAACAATGAATTCAACTTTAATTTAAATATTAGAATGCTAATAAAATCATGCTAGTGAAAAATAAAATAGAACATAGAATAACTAAATAAAAAGATTATGTGAAAAATTGTATGAAATCACATGACAAGCATTGAGAACAAGACAAAAATAAAAAATAAATATAATAAAATAAAATATAGTTCTAGAAAAAAATAGACTAATAAAAATAAGTTAAAATAAAAATAAAAGAAAGAAATTTAAAAAGTAACTAACATGTAATTACACCATGCAATTACCTACAATTCACAGCCTCCTCCTGTGAATTGGAAAGTGTAATTACACTTAGTTAATTACACACAATTACCTGCTGACCATGTAATTATCTGTCCAACCAAACCAAATAGGTGTAATTATACTCAATTCCACCAAATCAAATTACCATAGTGTCCTTCCAAAAAGGCTCTAAGAATTAAATGAACCATTTTAAAATTAAAATTATTACTAAATAGAAAAAACGTGTCTTTTTTTTTTTTGGAACTAACCGAAAATGAAAGTGAGTCATGTGAATTGCCACTATATTATGTATATATTTACAATTAGGTGATATCCATCATTTTTAAATGCTGAATTTGGCTTTGCAGGTACATCCAAGGTTACTCTGGGGACGTTAGGAGAGAGATCACGGGAGTATTATACCACGAAAGTACTCACGTTTGGCAGTGGAATGGGAACGGTAGGGCTCCTGGAGGATTAATTGAAGGAATTGCTGATTATGTGAGGCTCAAAGCTGGTCTTGGACCAAGCCACTGGGTGAAACCAGGCCAGGGCGATCGTTGGGACCAAGGCTATGACGTGACTGCTCGATTTCTTGATTACTGCAACAGCTTGAGAAATGGGTTCGTGGCAGAACTTAACAAAAAAATGAGAAATGGATATAGTAATCAGTTCTTTGTTGACTTACTAGGGAAGACGGTTGATCAACTTTGGAGCGATTACAAAGCTAAATTTCGGGCATAACTTAAGAAATCCAAATTAGATGGAAAATGAGAAACGCCATCTATTACAAGTATTTGTGTCATCGTCTTGTTCAAGATATATATTGTAGTAACAAATATAATATTATAAAACCAAGTACTTATGATGTTGTGGAAGATATTGTAGTAATAACAATAATATAATAAAAGCAAGTACTCATTCGTGTGACTACTAAGCAAGCAATTCCAGTGCAACCATCCAAGTATATTTGTTGAAATTATTTACGATTTGTTAGTTTATGTTCAAATTATTTATTTGTGTTACGATGAAAAATTTGGTTTAGTATAGAAGCAGTAAGCTCACTTTAAATATTTCAATTATTTGTGGTTGTAGTTTAGTTTATAACCTTTTAGAAAAGTTGTAAGTAAAATTTCTGCTCATTTGTAAACAAAATAAATGAACACTATGAACACATAAGAAAGTACAACAACAATATACCTAGTGGAATTTCACAAGTGAGGTCTGGGAAGGGTAGAATGTATGCAGACCTTATCACTACCTTATAGAGGTAAAGAGGTTGTTTCCTGGAAACCCTCGTCTCAAACACTCATAAGCAGAATAAACTAAATATGAAAGATAGGGAAGGAAAGAAAAGGGAACAGAAAGAGCGACTGATAGCTAAAAACACATGATGGTATGCAAATATGGTAGGATTAACATATATAAGACGGATAATGGCCACACAAGATTTAAGGCATGACTAAACCTACTACCTACTATACCCCATAGCCAGACATCAACCTAACCCTACTAACCTATTAACCTGTTACTCTAATTCGCGACCTCCTCTCCTTCCTATCTAAGGTCATGTCATTGGTGAGATCGAGTTTCACCATATCTTGTCTGATCACCTCCCCTCAATACTTCTTCGATCTACCTCTACCCCTGCGTATAACTTCTAAATCCAACCTCTTGTACCTCTTAACAGGAGGATCGTACTTCTTCTTTGCACATGTCCAAACTATCGTAGTCTCGCTTCCTTCGTCTTGTCAGCCACAATGGCCACCTCTAGCTTCTCCCGAATGGTCTCATACCTAATCTTATCACTCATGGTATGTCCACACATCCATCTCAATATCCTCATCTCCGCGACCTCCATCTTCTGAACATGTGGGTTTTTGATTGGCCAACACTCCACCCCATATGGCAAAGACGGTCTAACCACCATACTGTAAAACTTACCTTTGAGTTTAGGTGGTATCTTCTTATCACACAATACTCAAGAGGCAAGCCTCCATTTTGTTTATTCTGCCCCAATACAGTTGTGACGTCATCGTCGATATCGGCACTACTCTAGATGTTGGACCCAAGATATTTAAAATTCTCTCTCTTGGGAATAGGTTGAGTAGCAAGTCTCACATCAATGTCTGCTTCATCCCTCGCAACACTGAATTTGCACTCCTAGTACTCTGTTTTGGTCCCGCTTAGTTTGAACTCTTTGGACTCCAAAGCGTGTCTCGAGACCTCCAATCTATCATTAACTTTAGCACGAGTCTTATCAATCAATACTATGTCATCTGCAAATAACATACATCATAGAATTTCCTCTTGAATAGACCGTGTCAGCTCATCTAACACCAAGGCAAACAGAAAAAGACTCAACATAGATCCTTGATGAAGTCTCATCTCAACAGGAAAATACTCTGAGTCTCCTCCCACCATTCTTGCGCGAGTTTTGGTTCCATCGTGCGTGTCTGTTATCACCCTAATATATGTCTTCGGAACACATAATAAAGTAAAATTTTGAATTAGTTAAGTAGAATGTTTGGTTATAGTTTAACAGAATGTTAAATAATCAAGTGAAGTTTGATATTTAAAATATAAATTGCTTTAAAAAATAGATTGTTTACTTTATTTATGTATTCCAACTGTATTACTAGACTAGGAGTAGCACATCATACTCATCTCACAAATTTCTTAGTCTTGAGAATAGGTAGAAATGGTAGATGTTTTCTATGCAGGTGCAAATGTCTTGGTGCAAATAATAACTATTGACTTCATCAAATCTCTCTTGCAAACCAGTCCACACACGATAAGGATTATAGGAATAAGCTACACAATGCTACAAAGATCTCTGGTAACCGAGTTCATTATCCATGACAAAAACTGTTGGAAAAAATTCGGACTAATACAAAAATATATATGATTAAAATAATGAAAATACAATAGAAAAAATAATGATATCAAGAAATTTATACAAAAATTCTTTTAAATCAGAGAAAGACCATGGGTAAATAGAAGCAATTGACATTATTATAGCAAAGAATTTTACACTACGTAGTCACGAATACAAAATTTAAAGTGACTGTTGTACACTCAAAAGAAATAACTCTCTTTTAATTTTTCGTCTTACTAAAATATCACTCACACTCTATCTTTTCTTCACATGTCGATCCGAATGAATCATCCTTTCCACGAAGGTAAATCTTTGCCTGCTAGGCAAGAGGATAGCAAGTTCCAAATTCTGTCTTGGTAGGATATGTATTTCTATTACTATGAAATTCATAAATGAAGTAGTTAATGGTAGGGTTACCATTATCCTTTTTGTAGTGACGAATCTTGTATGTGTTCCTAAGAAAAGGAATTTGTCCATTTTTCGGGGTCTCAAAGGGGCGTAGAAACGCATAAGAACTCTTGAATGGAAAAGAGATGTAACTCCAGTTCCTTCGGAATCGATAGTCAATCCTATTTCCGATAGGGGCAGTTGATATATCTTATTTTGCTTTCTAATATTTTTTTCTCTATTTCTATGGTATTTAAATGAGGAGCTGCTCCTTTTTCATATGTGAAGTTTGTTCTCATTGATGACTGACCAACTCTGTCAGCTCATCTCTAGCTAAGTAACAAATTAAATAGACTAGTGACTAACTGCACTAGTAACTTACTGAAAACAATGGAACAGTAAAAGGAAAATTGGTGGAACTAATCTATTAACATATTGGAATACACCCTTTCAAGCTGAAGGGTGCAAAATGTTAAGCACACCAAGCTTGCCTAGCAGATGTAAATAATGAGCTTGACTTAATTCTTTGGTCAATAAGTTTGCAACTTGCTGTTGAGTGTGAACGTAGACTGTGTCAACTACCCCTTCTTTAATCTTATTCCTGATGATAAAATAAAAATCTATTCAATATGTTTGGTCCTCTCATGAAAGACTGCTTTACTGCTAACTGAATGGATGATTTGTTGTAACCCAATATGGTTATTGGCATCTGAATGGGTACACCAAGTTCATTAAACAACCTCGATAACCAAGTAGCCTTGTAACTGAAGTTATGCTCCTATACTCAGTCTCAGTTGAGCTTCTGGAGACAGTTTGTTGTTTCTTGGACTCGAAGATACCGATGAATAACCAAATTTGACTAAATGTCCTATAATAGATCTTCTATTTTTGGGGTATGCATTCCAATCAGAGTCACACCAGCAAGTCAGCATAGAGCTAGGCTTGGCTAGCTTGCACCCAAATCCCTTGGCCTACTGTTCCTTTTAGGTATTTTATCACCTGTCTGCTAATGATACTTCTTAGGAGATTGCATGAATTGAATAAGAATGTATAATCCATAATGGATGTCTGGTCTAGTAAGGGTGGCATAAAGGAGCTTACCAGTTAGCATTTAGTATGGAGCAATGTCATGAAGAACAACATCTCCAGTAGAGCCAGCCAATAAATCATGTTCCGCTGAAGTCTTAGGTTAGTTTCGATAGGAGTGGATGCAGGCTTTGCACCAGTGAGGCCTATATTAGCAACGAGTTATAAAGTGTAATGTTTTTTATTCTGAATGACACCTTTTGCAGATCTTAATAATTCAATTCCCACAAAATACTTAAGTTCTCCCAGATACTTCAGCTTGAACTGCTTATGTTGACCATCTTTAGCCTCAATGATAAGTTTTTCATTACTCCATGAAATTAACAAGCCATTAACATATGCTAATACATTCACTATGTATGCCCATTTTAAGGTAAACAATGAATATATCACGCCCCAAGAGGGTACTTGGCGGGCCTGACACTCAGAGACTATTGCTAGCCCCTAAGAGAACCACTTGGCCTCATCATATTCATTCAATCACAATCTAACAGTGTAAGACATCAATGATCAAGAGTACTTAATGGAAAGCAATAACCAAATCAATAATCAAAGGCCAAAGGCCAACCAATCTATTAATCAACTAAGTGAGGCTGGTATGAAAGAAACTAGCCAAAAACAATATCTAATCACAACTCGACAATCTAGTCTATGAAGCCTCTATCCATCTGACTAAGTGGTACTAATGACAGGTCCATGGTTACCTCAAAATAGAATAAATATAAGTCTAAACTCTAATAGCTAGATGATAATAGTGCAAAAATCCTCCGAAAGCAAGGCGGTCTCACCAATCAGCTGAACACGAATAGATCCTCAACGAGATCTCTAGTACCTATCTCTGCATCATTAAATGATGCAATCCCAGATGAGCATCGGTACATGGAATGTACGAGTATGTAATATGGCAGAAAGAAACATGCATCAGGGAAGAACAATACCTACTCAGACAAACTTAATTATAACGGCAAGAACTCACTCAAGCATCATAAGTCTAAAGTAAGAATAAAGTTTAGAAAATGACCAATCATATACAATCTCATCCAATTATTTGGAGTACTATCAAGACCTATATGGGAGTTTATCTAACTGACAGCCATCACCGATGAACCACTGATGATACAACAAAGCAATGTCATTGCCACATTCATCCAATACTTTGCCATAGTAAAAGACATCCTATCAGTGGTTCCACAATCAATAACTTCAAATCCTCTTTTTGGGACAATAGGAAAACATTCAATTTTAGGTTCAATCCTCTCCTACGCTGGATACATAGTTATTGAATTTGAGTTGTCATTTACTCTCACTTAATTCGGTGCTCAATACTCCTCCCAAGACTCAACATGCTCATAAGACATCAATCCTACAATTAACTCATTCAATTAGTCTCTTGGCCATTTGTCAACGCAATTCATTGCATCAACTATCAACTCTTTAGTTAGGAACATTCTTTTATAATTAGTTCATGACTTATAAAGACTTTCTATCATCTATCATTCCAACTCATAATATATAAGTACAAAAGTAGAGTTAAAATATTTTTCAATTTTGTAGACTTTTCAGGCTCAAATCATACTCATGTATACCCATTTAAGTGCAATATATTAAAATAACAAGAAATCATTCTAGGGGTTCATGTAGAAAAATAAAATCATCTAATTCAAGTGTTTAATTCATAAAAACTATTATTCATGCAAGATTATGTAGGAATACATTAGGATTTAAAAAAAGCTTTCAAGAAATATTCATGGAAGACTCAATTTGTTCACAACTCAATCAATCCGGTTATGAGATACATGGAAGAACATAATTCATATTCTAGTAAGCCCTACATACTTAGAAGATTTCAATTATGGAATAGCTTGGAAGAACTCAAAAGATTCTCTTGAAACCCTAGCTTTCTCTCCCCATGAAGCATTGCTCTAAGTCTGAGAATGTGTTTTAGTGTAAAAAGATTGAATAGTTAAATTTAGTGTAACACCTCTCATGCTTTCAGGCCTGGGAAACTGAAGCATAGGAAAATTTACTAATGGCCAAAACTTACGAGCCAGTTTACGACCCATAAAAAAATCCACAGGTCATAAGTAGAATCGTGGAAAGTGCCCTGTAAAAATGAAAAATTGAAAGATTTTTGAAAGTTGACTTATGAATTAGACGACGAGCCTGTATATTCTCCCACGAACTATAAGTAGGTCTCATAGATGGAGGCCCTGAGGAACCAAAATTTGTCTAAGTCTAGGGTCTTCCTACGAAGGGTTCTACTTACTGTAAGTTTATCCACAAGTCGTATTGCATGTTCGTGGATCAAAATCTTCAGTTCTAGAAGCTCAACTTTTGTGACCCCCTAACCTATGAGATAAGATATGAGTCGTAAGTCGTTCCACGACCCGTTCGTGGACGACTTAAACAGTTTTTAATGAAGGGTGTTTTTGACTTTTCCAATCCATCTAAGACCTAAACTGCGTCGTTTTAGCTATCCTAACTACCCTAACCGACCTAAACTCTATAAAGACCTATTCCTAACTCATTCAAAGCTTTTAATTCCCAAATTTTCTCTCAAGGGTTCTTAATAATTCTCTTTCTAAGTCAAAGGTTCCATAGAAGCTAAAGCTTGGAGATTGACCGAAGTTTCTCCATATTTTCCTCTCAAATTCCAAGGGTTCTACTTGAGGTATGTAGGACTTCATTCATGGATTAGTTTCATCGATGAAGCCCAATCCAAAACCTTCTTTTTTTTAAATCAAAATTCATGATGATTTCTTATAGGCTTTTAAAAATATGATTCCTAATGCATGGATTATGATTTCTATATGATGAATATGATTAATTATGCATGATATATGATGAATTTCATGATGTACATAATTTTCAAGTAAAAGCACGTGTTTTCAAGGTATGTATGATTAGGGCCTAATGATTTGATGTGAGTTCCTTTATAATAATCTTATTTGATTCTAATTACATGTTTTCTCTATGAATCCTATCCAATTGCATTATTTTAACTCAAACGTTCATGAGCCCACACTTAGCCCTAATCTCCTATGATAAAGCTACATATTTCTATGACTATGATCTTAATTATGAAAAACATGTTTTAAATGATAATGATGATATTATGAAAGCTATGATCATGCTATGATAAAGAGGGTGATGAAAATCCTAAATGTTTATGACGATGATAAGGTGGGAATGTCTACCCACACTATGACGAAAGCAAGTAGATGGACTATTCTTACAATATGATGCGTATTTAAAAGATTATGCTATAAAAGTGTGATGTTTAATGAAGTATGAACTATGTTGAAATCTATGTATATGCATGTTTTATGTATTTCGTGGGATATGACATAGCAACGAGAGGGCTTTGGTGTATGTCAAGGTCTCATAACTATGTGCTACCATAGGAATGATGTTTATGTTTTATGCCTTAAAGGTGTGCTATTGGATCCAATTAGCTTAATAATGGACACTCACCATTCTAGGATAGAGCCTAAAGGGTGGGGTCAAATGATAATTCTCACCATCCTAAGATAGAGCCTATAAGATGAGGATCGAGTTTACCTTGGCAAAGTAGACCCTCTTAGCTCGATGTAGAGTGAACATCGAGATTCTATGTAATAGTCTGCATGGTCTTATAAATATTAGTTATGGTCTTATTCCCACCTACGTATACTAAGTTTAAGAATGGATTTATGATGTTTCTCATGATTTTTAAATGGAATGCTCATATATATTGTGTCCTTATTCCATTAGTTATGATTTATGCATATCAATATTATTGTGATGTCCTTTGATTCATAGCATACCAACATACTTAGTAGATTTTATGTTCTAGCACATATTTCTTTGCCTACATAACCTAACCATGTAGGGAACGATGAAGAGATTATTCTATATTGAGGCTAGTACTCAGATTTCTAAGCTTGAAGACTTGTTGGTGAGTTCTCATGCTTCAGGACAAGTGTTTATGATGCTTTCCGTTTCTTTATGATTAAGACTTTATCTTTTACTTTTGATGTAAATCTTGAGAGTGAGCTAGTAAGCTATGTGCTAGACCCCACTAAGATCTAAAATGTAGAGGCATGAATTGGACAAATGAATATGATGTATTTTCGTACTCTTGCTTATATACATTTTCGCTTGCTTAATCTCTTGTTTATTCTTACTTTACCTTATAAATACTTATGATGTGAACACGAGGCTTGGATAAGATGCCTTCAGGTGTCATATTTGTCGTGTTGTGGCTATGCCCTAGGTCTCGGTCGTGAAAAAAGTGGTATTAGAGCACAAGGTTTGAAGCATCCCGAGGAGTCTAATATGCCGCATCGAGTAGAGTCTTATTCAGTGGTGTGAAGCACACCACATCCATGAATAAAAGTCTATGAGATGTCTTAGGAAATCTTCACTTATTTTGAACTCTATGTCGTGCCTTTGAAGCTTCTGTATCCTAATGTTCGTCCCTTGGTATTCAGAAATGGCTCCATAATGTGCTCCATTGCCAAGGAAAAATTATGCTAATGCAGAGTAAGCTCCCCAAGTCCCTCAAGCCGACCAAGTATCTAATGATGAGTTCAGAGCCACGATCACTATGTTGGCTCAAGTTGTTGCTTCCCCAAAGACTCCCACTTCAGCTTCAAGGATAAGGGATTTGATCAGGATGAATCTCCCGGAGTTTCATGGTTCAAAGGTAGATGAGGATCCCCAAGAGTTCATTGATGAGGTGTACAAAGTGGTGGAGATCATGGGAGTGTCTTTCGAAGAAAAGGCTGAACTAGCAGCTTCTCGACTTAAGGGAGTAGCCCAAGTTTGGTTCACATAATGGAAGTCCAAGAGAGTTGAAGAAGGTGTCATCGATTGGGAGATATTTAAGGCTAGTTTTCTTGATTGTTTCTTTCCTCTTGAGCTAAGGGAGGCTAAGGTGATGGAATTCATGAACTTAATGCAAGGAGGGAAGAGCGTGAGGGAGTATGCCCTCAAATTCACCAAGTTGTCTAAATGTGCTCCTTCCTTGATGGCCGACTCTAGGGCTCGTATGAAAAGTTCACTTTGGGCGTGTCCACTTAGTAAAGATGGAATGCAAAGCCTCCATGCTCATCAAGGAAATTGATATCTCTAAACTCATGACATATGCCAAACAAGTGGAGAGAGAAAAGTTGCAAAAGATGATGTCGAGGGAATCCAAGGGCTCATTGTGATGGTGGGTTCTCTTATGGAAAATCTGGTGGTGGCCGATTTCAACAAGGCCAAGGGTCTTCAAGGGGTGCGCCTCAAAGGTTCGATAAAGAAAAAAGTGCCAACCCCAAGGTTCAAGGTGATGTTGCAAAAGGTGGTGTTATCCCTCCTAGATGCCCTAAGTGTTGGAGGAACCATGTTGGTGAGTGCTTAAAAAGTACCAACACATGCTTTGAGTGTGGGAAAATGGGACGTAAGATCGCCGAATGTCCGATTATGGCTAATAAAGGTAAAGAAGGGCGTCCTTGTGGTCAAATGGCTCAAAAAGGGCAAGTGCAACTAGGTTCCCAAGCTCAAGGTGGTGGTCCACGTGGTAATTGATTCTATGCTTTGGATGCTAGACAAGAAGTCGATGAGGCTCCCGATGTGGTTACTGGTATATTGACAGTCTTTGATCATGATATATATGCTTTGGTTGACCTCGGTGCCAATATATCTTTTTTTACTCCTTATGTTGCCATAAAATTTGATGTGTCATCGGAAGTCTTATTGGAACCTTATTCGGTTTATACTCCCATTGGTGAGTCAATCTTAGCCAAGAAAATCTATAGAAGTTGTCCTGTGTCGGCCTTACACAAGGTCTTCCCATGTGATCTAGTTCAGCTTGATATGATCGATTTTGATATTATTCTTGGTATGAATTGGTTGTATGAATCCTGTGCTTCTATTAATTGTAGGACCCACAAGGTCACATTCCAATTTCCTAATGAGCCTATCCTTGAATGGAAGGGAAATAATTCTATATTCAAAAGGAAGTTTGTCTCTTATATGAAAGCTATGAAAATGATCTCTAAAGGTTGTCCATATCATGTCGTCCGAGTCATGGATGTTGAGTCTCATGTTCTTACTATTGATTCGGTCCCTTTCGTAAATGAGTTTCTTGATGTCTTTTATGATGATCTACCTGGTATTCCTCCCATAAGGAAAATTAATTTTGGTATTGATCTCTTGACCGACACCCAACCTATTTTATCCTTCCAAATCGGATGGCCCCGGTAGAATTGAAGGAACAACTAAAGGATATGCTCTATAAGGGGTTCATAAGGCCTAGTGTGTCACCATGGGTGCTCCTGTATTGTTTGTAAGAAAGAAAGACGATTCACTTAGGATATGCATGGATTATCGACAATTGAATAGAGTAACAATAAAAAACAAATATCCACTTCCAAGGATCAATGACCTCTTTGATCAACTACAAGGTGCAAGCTACTTTTCTAAGATGGATCTTTGGTCCGGATATCACCAATGGAGGGTGAAGGAAGATGAAATTCCAAAGATGGTATTTACAACTTGATATGATCATTTTGAATTTTTGGTTATGTTATTTGGACTAATAAATGACCTGGCACTTTTATGGATTTGATGAACAGGATCTTCAAATCGTATTTGGATATGTTTGTGGTGGTGTTTATAGATGACATATTGGTGTACTCAAGGGATATGAAAGAGAATGAGGATCATTTGGGAATTGTGTTTCAGACATTGAGAGATAGACAACTCTTTGCCAAGTTTAGAGATGTCGCCTAAGCTACATCTCCTTTTTAGAGGATAAAGAGGTCGCTGTTAAGGTATAGAACTTAACCAAGGTTAGGGTCGAACCCACAGGAAATACATAGACTCAAGACAAATTCACCAATATGCAATCCAAGTAGTTAATCAACTCAATTCCCCAAAGGGGGGGGAGAGTTTTGCAAAAATCAATGAGAAAAATAAACTAACTAACTGTCACGAGAGAAAGATCAATAAAGGAGAGCAACTAGGGTATTGTGTTACCCATGATTCCCCAACTTAGTATCACTGGATAACCTAATTCTTGTCTAGTGTATAGCATGCAGGATGGTAAATTAAGTTCATCAAGCCCTTTGGTCAAAGGTGAGAGGCGAATTTCACTATGCGACTTGGCTCATCTCCATAGTGTGCATTACTAACCATTACCTATAAGTCCCAGTATAACCTCCCCTTGGCCCAGTTTAGTTGATTAGACGAGAACACATCAATCAAATCCTATTAATTTATCTCTTTTCCTAATCATTACTACCTTTGTCCAGTCAGTAACACTAGGCAGGTCCTAATGTTGGCCACCATCAGAAAACGTGCAAAATGAAGAGAGTTAATTAATACATGCATATACACCTTCCAAGAATCGTGAATTATCCGGTTTTACTTTGTTATTCTTCATGGTTCCCACAACCCTAATTATGGATTTAGCTACTCATGCTTTGTGTAGATGAAGAGATTATGAATTTAGAAGACATAATTAAACACTTACACAACTGAATTAAGGACAAGCAAATCTAATGTCAATAAAAATCACAAGCTTGAATATTGAATTAAACCACAAGTATTTTCAAAGACTCTCTCACAATTTTCTCTCTAAGAATATTGAGTTCTCTGAGCACTAACCTAAAACTAAGTTAAACTTACATGAACTAGTGAGAACTTATGAAAAATAACGTAAAAGACTTATTTATAATAATCAAAATACAAATCTTCAACTACTTAGGAGAACTGGTCGGCATACTCTACGACAGCACTTTATGGCCCGTAATCAGCGCATTGTTGCTGGAAAATTGAACTTCTCCTTTACGACTCGTAAAATGGTTTATGGCCCGTAAAAGGGGTTTCGTCAGATGAACTTCAGAAAGTCTTCATTCTCTGACCCTTAGGGCACGAAACCTCTTCTACGACTCATACATTAATTTACGGCTCATCTGCATGTTTGTAGAAGTAACTTTAGAAACTTGGCCTCTCACTGGAATTCCTCACGATACCACCTTACGGCTACGGCCCATAAGGTGTCTCGTATAACAACAACTTTGTAACTTTTCCCAAAATCATTGGCCAACCTATAATCCTGCAAATATAGACACAAAAACACATAAAAACAACTAAAGTTGCATTGAGAACACACAAAATACTTAGTTTTAAGCATCAAAAATATTGTATTTTGGTAGCACATCAACACCCTTAACTTAAAATTATCGCTTATCCTCAACCGACAACCTCAATCTATATAAATAATACAGTCACACACAGACCTCAACTCAATGGTATACATCACATACATCTCAGACTCAGATACCCACACCAACTCTTCAAAATGGACTTAGATAGAAATTTATCAAACCAATGCAAATTGGTGCATGTAATAACACAACTATGACACGCAAGATATTACCAACAATCCACAATCATTGAACAAGTCTAATGCTAATAATGCAATGTAAGTGCCCTCACAAAAAGAAGTCACATATCTGACACCA
Source organism: Solanum rostratum (assembly GCA_029948455.1). Lineage (NCBI taxonomy): Eukaryota > Viridiplantae > Streptophyta > Magnoliopsida > Solanales > Solanaceae > Solanum > Solanum rostratum. The sequence goes on along the minus strand of CM057045.1, from coordinate 64,127,756 downwards.
AATGATATTTCCATGTTTTAGCATTGGGACTGTGCAAACTCACTCACTGTCACAACAAATATTCATGCATAATGACTAATACCATAGGCTTGCCCCTATACTCATGACTCAGACCTTCAACTAATTGGACTAGTATCACTCTAGGACTTTCTAGGCTTGTAAGATACGCTCAGGGGCTTTGGTATGATATTTTGGAAAAATAGTGACTAAAGGCCCTCCTTGAAACTTCATTTTTCTACATTTTTGCCCTACCAACTCTGTTATTTTCACCTTATTCTCCCTTTTTCCTCTTTTAAGCTTTTTTGGGTGTGTTCTTTTCATTTTCAGCTTTTTACCTTGTTTTTACACTTCATTTTGCTTTCTAGATCTCAATTAAGGCATCTTTCATTTTTCTTGCACCCAGTACGTGATTTTTCTCCTTTTTTCTTTATATTCATAACTCACCTCCTTTATGTTTGTGCTTTACCCTTACACTAGCCACCCTTAACTTAGGCTTTTTGCCTTTGTTGAGGTGTATACTATCTATCCTCAAAACCAGGGCCACTTTGGTTAGCCATCCTCAACTTAGGCTTTTTGCCTCAATCAAGTTACACAATGTTCAAAGAAGGACCAGGGCCAAATTCAAGATTTTTCACTAGATAAAGCTGAGTTAATCAGGTGTTTTGAAAGAATAGGTATATGTTAAGCTCAAACATTAGGAACAAGGGATATATCATCGATTTAGTTGGTTATTTTTAGGCTAAAGTGGACTATTTAAGAACAAAGGCCTAAGATCCTTTCCGAATCCAACTAATCTACAATCTAACTTAGAGTAATCGGGCAAGTTCTGAATTAGCACAAAACACATTAATTCATCAAATAAAGCTCACACTCACATGGCACTGCATACATTATCAACGAAAGACTCTCAGATCATGCTTCTTATCTCTATTTAAGCTTACTTATCAAAATAGATATTGTCAAACACCTAAACATGCATGGTTACTATCTAACTACTAATCAAAATTTTTTGGGGGTACCATTTTTTCAAACAAAACACAAAAACATGTTATATGCCACAAGTATTGATACTATATGTTACACATATTATATAAACATCCTAAATATGCCATTTCAACAGAAATTAAATATCCACAGTAAGAAAATAACACAACCAAGAAAACCTCGGGATAAAAAATTGGGATAGTTATGGACCATAAGCTACTCAAACTTCACTAAGGCCCATAACTACCCATACCCTATCGAAAAAGATGTGCATTGTCCCTAATGAAAAAAATCAAAGCAAAATAGATCATAAGGGGTCAAAAAAACATACCTGGGCGCCTAAGCGCCATTGTTCCTTGGGTTGCCTCCCAAGTTTCAAATTTGGGTACTCAGACTTCCCCTAAATCTTATAAATTAAAAATTGACACAAAACAAAAACATAAGCACTATAAAAAAAAAAGAAAATAAGAAGTCATACTACTAGGTGGAGACCTTCTACTTCTTCTTCCACCTTGAACTTATGAATTGTACCCCTAATTTCTTTCCCAATTTTCTATTATGCTCAAGGGTGGTGGTATAAAAATAAGGGAAGCAAACAATAGAGCTCACGTGTTATACTTCTTAGCCTTTAAATGAGGAATGTAATTTTTTTATGTGTACCCAATAAATTCAAGAATATAACTATATTTTTCCTCCTCCTTACATTCTTTCATATGCTCAGATGATTCGATTAATACCTCATCATCTTAACATGACGTAGAAAAATGATTGGAATGCGGTCTAATGCATCCTAATCATGAATTATATTATTATTTACATCCTCATGTTTACACATACTAGAGTTTTTAAAGATAATATTATCTACTTCTTCACATAACTCTTGTGTACTTTTCTCAACAATGACAACATCAATTATACCCTCCAAGTTTAGCTCTTCAAGTTGGCTTATATGCATTTTTTCTTCCTCACACAATTCATAACTAGCTTGTTGAGCATCAAACATATCAACTTTTATGCTCAACTCACTACTTAAAATGTGGACATCCAAGCCAAATTGATAAAAATGTGACAAAAGCACATAGTTTTCTAAGACGAGATTTTCTAATATTTTCAAGAAGTACACATTGCGATTCAAAAAGGTATGTACAACCCCTCTCATCCCAATACTACAATCATCCCATATTTCTTCAACATAGGGTATCATATTAATAAGAAAAAAAAAAGAAAAAGAACAAAAACAAAAATAAAAACAAAACATAAAATGTGGGAAATAAGGATTAACACTTGAATTACTAATGAATTCACTAAGTCTAGCCGTATTTCCCAGCAATGGTGCCAAAATCTTGATGTCGCCCAAGTTACACCTCCTTTTTAGAGGATAAAGCAGTCGCTGCCAAGAAATAGAACTAACCAAGGTTAGGGTTGAACCCACAGGGAATATGTAGACACAAGAAATATTAACCAACATGATATTCGAGTAGTTAATCAACTCAATTCCCCGGGAGGGGGGGGGTTGCAAAAATCAATAAGAAAAATAAAGTAACTATAGCGAGAGAAAGATCAATAAAGGAGAGTAACTAGGGTATTGTGTTCCCCATAATTCCCCAACTCAGTATCACCGAATAATCTAATTCTTGTCTAGTATATGGCATGCAGGACAATAATTTGATTTTTTCACCAAGCCCTTTGGTCAAAGGTGAGAGGGAAATTTCACTATGCGACTTGGCTCATCTCCATAGTGTACATTACTAACCATTACCTATATGTCCCAGTACAATCTATCCTTGGCCCAGTTTAGTTGATTAGACGAGAACACATCAATCAAATCTTGTTAACTAACCTCTTTTCTTATTCATTACTACCTTGTTCTAGTCAGTAACACTAGGCGGGTTATAATGTTGTCCACCATCAAAAGACATGCAAAAAAGAGAGTGTTAATTAATACATGAATATACACCTTCCAAGAATCGTGAATTATCCAGTTTTACTTTGTTAGTTCTTCATAGTTTCCACAACCCTAGTTGTGGATTTAGCTACTCATGCTTTGTGTAGATGAAGAGATTATGAATTTAGAAGACATAATTAAATACTTACACAACTGAATTAAGAACAAACAAATCCAATGTCAATGAAAATCACAAGCTTGAAAATTGAATTAAACCACAAGTGTTTTCAAAGACTCTCTCACAATTTTCTCTCTAAGAATATTGAGTTCTTTGAGTACTAACCTAAAACTAAGCTAAACTTACATGAACTGGTGAGAACTTATGAAAAATAACCTAAAATACCTACTTAATAATTAAAATTAAAATCCTAAACAACTTAGGAGAACTGGTCAGCATACTCTACGATAGCACTTTACGACCCATATTGAAGTTCACGACCCGTAATTGGGGTCTTGTACAATGTTGCTGGAAAATTGAACTTCTCTTTTACGACTCGTAAAATGGTTTATAGCCCGTAAAAGGGGTTTCGTCAGATGAACTTCAGAAAGTCTTCATTCTCTGACCCTTAGAGAACGAAACCTCTTCTACGACTCATACATTAATTTACGGCTCATCTTTATGTTCATAGAAGTAATTTCAGAAACTTGGCTCCTCACTAGAATTCCTCATGAAACCACCTTACAGCTAGTAGAATGGTCTACGGCCCATAAGGTGTCTTGTATAACAGCAAATCTGTAGCAATTTTGTAACTTTCCTCAAAATCATTCGCCAACCTATAGTCCTCAAACATGGACACAAAAACACATAAAAACAACTAAAGTCGCATTAAGAACACACAAAATCCTAAGTTTTAAGCATCAAAAGTGTTTTATTTATGCAGCAAATCATTTAGCAAGTGTGAATTTTGGTTAAGAGAGATGGCTTTTCTTGGTCACATTATTTCGGGTGATAGTATTAGGGTTGATCCAAAGAAGACAGAAGCAGTAAAGAATTATCTTAGACCATTGTCTCCTTCCGATATCATAAGCTTTCTAGGTTTGGCTAGACAATATAGAAGGTTTTTGAGAGATTTTCCTCCATTGATTCCCTTTGATAAAGTTGACCCAAAAGAAAGCAAAATTCAAATGGTATGACGAATGTGAAAAGAGCTTTCAAATGTTGAAAAATCATCTTACTTCAGCTCCTGTTTTGGCATTGCCCAAAGGTTCGAGTGGGTTTGTGGTGTATTGTGATGCCTCACATATAGTTTTGGGTTGTGTGTTGATGCAACATGGAAAGGTCATTTCCTATGCCTCAGGCAATTGAAAGTGCACTAAAAAACTATTTGACACATGATCTTGAGTTGTTGGTTGTTGTTTTTTCATTAAATATTTGGCGACACTATCTCTATAGGGTACATGTTGATATTCAATGACAACAAAAGTTTATAATATATGTTTAGCCAAAGGGAGCTCAACTTAAGACAAAGAAGATGGTTAGAACTCTTGAAAGATTATGATATGAGTGTTATGTATCACCCCGGCAAAGATAATATGGTAGTTGATGCATTGAGTAGAGTTTTTATGGGCAGCATGGCACATGTAGAAGGTAGAAAAAAAAAAAGAAATGGTCAAAGAACTGCACCATTTAGCTTGTCTGGGTGTGAGGTTGGCTAGCTTGAGTGATGTAAGTGTGTTAGTACCTAGTGGGGCAGAATTGTCTTTAGCGGAAGAAATTAAGGCAAAACAAGATATGGATCCTACCTTAGTGGAGTTGGTGGTTTATAAAAAGGTAGAAGTATCTCACAAGGGGGAGATGGAGTATTATGCCATCAATGGTAATTGTGCGTACCCAATATGGATGGACTAAGGGAAAAGATACTTGATGAAACTCATAGTTCCACGTATTCTATTCATCTAGAATCCACCAAAATGTATAGAGATTTGAAAAATGTGTATTGGTGGAATGGTATAAAGAAAGACATAGCAAGGTGTGTGATAAAGTGTATGAATTGTCAAAAAGTAAAGGTGGAACATAAAAAACCCGGTAGTTTGACTCAAGATATTGGGACACCAACTTGGAAATGGGAAATAGTGAATGATTTCATTATGAGGTTTCTAAGGACAAGAAAGAAATTTAACTCAATATAGATAGTTATGGATAGGATGACGAACACAGACCACTTTTTGCGAGTAAAGACTTCTTATAGTGTCGAGGATTATGCCAAGGTTTATATCCAAGAATTGGTGAAGTTGCATGGGGTACTATAATCCATCATATCAGATATAGGTGCCCAATTTACCTTTCATTTTTGGAAGTCATTCCAAAAGGTTGGTATAAGGGTGAAATTAAGTACCACATTTTATCCCCAAAGGGGTGGACAAGCCAAAAGGGCAATACAAACTTTGGAAGATATGTTAAGGGCTTGTGTGTTTGATTTCGAAGAAGTCTGGGATGACTACTTATCCCTTATTGAATTTGCTTATAGGGATTTGGGAGGATTACTTACCCCTTATTGAATTTGCTTATAACAACAATTTTCATTCAAATATCAGTATGGCTCCTGTGAAACATTGTATGGTAGGCAGTATAGGTCACCGATGGGATGATTTGAAGTTGGAGAAATATCTTTAATTGGACCAGATTTAGTGCTTGATGCTATGGAGAAGGTGAAAGTCATAAGGGAATGGTTGAAGGCTGCCCAAAGTTGTCAAAAGTCATATGTCAATTTTATGAGAAGAGAATTGGAGTTTAGTGAAAGAGATTGGGTGTATTTGAAGGTTTCCCTAATGAAAGGAGTGATACGTTTTGGTAAGAAAGACAAATTGTGCCCTAGATACGTGGGACCTTATGAAATAGTGATGAAAGTTGAAAAGGGGCCTATGAATTGGATTTGCCTATGGAGTTAGCCTTGGTTTATCTGGTGTTTTACGTCTCCGTGTTAAGGAAATGCTTGGGTGACCCTAACTCCATTGTCCCATTGAAAGATGTGTCTATTGAGAAAAATTTGACTCATGAAGAAGTACCAGTTGAGATTTTGGATTGACAAGTAAAGAAGTTAAGGAATAAAGAGGTTGCATCTGTCAAGGTGTTATAGAGAAATCAATAAGTTGAAAATGCTACTTGGGAGGCTGAGGCGCATATGATGAAACAATACCCATACCTCTTTTTTTTCTACTTAAGCCTATGGTATTTAATACGATCCATTCCTTGAAAATGTTCACCAATGAATATTCCTAGTTAAGTTGCATGCATGCATGATCAAAAAACTATTTTTGAATGATATTTGATGCATAAGTTTGATGATTTTATGAAATTGATGAGTAAGTTGCATTTTTGCATTTATGTTATGATGGTGGTTGTATTTAATGACCCCAAAGGGGAGATAATGTAACATCCCTCATGTTTTTAGGCCTGGAAAACTGAAGCATAGAAAATTTACTAATGGCCAAAACTTACAAGCCAGTTTACAGCCTGTAAAAAAATCCACGGGTCGTAGGTGGTACAGTAGAAAGTGCCTAGTGAAAATGAAAAATTGAAGGTGTCATGCCCCAGGAGGGTACCCTTGGTGTGACCCACACTCGGAGACTATTGCTAGCCCCTAAGTGAACCACTCAATCTCATCACATTCTAATAGCGGAAAACATCAGTGTATAGGAATACGTAAAGAAAAAAAATATCAAATGATAAATAAAGGCCAAAGGCCAAACATCTCATCCATAAACTAAGCAAGACTAGTATGAAGGGAAACTAGTCAACATTACATCCAATCACAACTCAAAAGTCTAGTCTATGAAGCCTCTAAAACATCTGAATAATGGTGCCAATGACAGACCCATGACTACCTCTAAATAGATTAAAGTGTGTCTAAAACTCAAAGCTAGAACAGAAATATGATATCTTCCAAAAGTAGGGGAGGGATCACCAATCAGCTGAAAGCAAATATGTCCTCAATGGGATGCCTACTGATGACCACTAGTACTTGTCTCTGCATCATAAAAAGATGCAGGCCCAAATGGACATCTGTACGTGGAATGTACGAGCATGTAAAATTTCATAAAGAAATATGTAAAGGAAGAATAACATCAACTCAAATAGCTCAACTCAAGAAGAAGGGAACTGAATCTTCATGTCAAGAGTCTAAAGTAAGAATGCAATTTAGGCAATGACTACTCATCCATCGTATATACATCATCCACTCAGAGTACTATCAAGGCCTAATTGGAGTTTCTTTAACCGACAACCATCACTTATGAGCCAGTGATGATACAACGAAGCGATGCCATTCCCACATCCATCCAATACCCAGCCGGGGTAATAGGTTATCCCATCAATGGATCCTAAATCAATAACATCAATTCCTCATTTTGGGACAATAGGGAACATCCGATTTTATGGTTCAATCCTCCCTTATGCCGGCTATGTAGTTATTGAGTTCGAGTTGGACTTACTCTTACTCAATTCGGTGCTCAATACTCATCCCAAGACACAATGCTTAACTCATTCATCTAGTCTCATTGGACATTTATCAACTCAACTCATCACGTCAACCATCAACTCTTTTGGTTACATCATTTTTAGGTTCAGTTCTTGCCTCATAAGGACTTAATCATGCATCGTTCTAACTCATAACATTTAGGAGAACAAATGTAGAATTAAAGCATTTAGGGACTCTATGGACTCTTTAGGCTCAAATTATGCTCATGTAAGTAAAATATGTAAAAATAATAAGAAATTATACTAGGGTTCATGTAGTATGGAAAAATCATGTAATTCAAGTATTTAATTCATAAAATTGGTCATTCATGCAAAATTATATAGATATGCATTAGAATTTAAGAAAAACCTTCAAGGAACATCCACAGGGGACTCAATTTACTCACATCACCATCAATCTAGGTCATGGGGCACATAGAAGAACAGAATCCATGTTTTGGTTAGCCTTACATACTTGAGAATAGAGGAAACAATCAATCTCCAGTCGATCCTCGCGTTTGAATTGAAACCCTCGCTCTTCTCCCTCTTCTGGTGTTCTTCGAGAAATTCCTAAGCGTGAAGAAAGGTGAAAATATCCCTTGGGTTTTGTTTTAGGACTTTAATTAAGTCTAAAACGTCCTAGGGTTTAATTAAAAGGGATAGGAATAGAAATAATACCCCTCTCAAAACTATTAACTATGTCTACGAGACCCTATCTACGGGCTGTAGAACATTCTACAGGTCGTAAACTACTTCTCGTAAATAAGGTGTCCTAAAATTTGAGTTATTGGAAATCTGGCATGAAACCTCTTCTATGAGCCACAAAATATTTTATAAGCTGTCTGATCACTCATAACTCAAGATACTAAAAAGTTAATTTTTGAACCATCAATTCATGGAACCACTTTATGGGCCGTGGAGCACTTTACGGGCCGTAGGGGGTCTCGTATGTGGGCCTCAGACTTAGAAAATTCCACCAAGTCATTTTGGGGGGTTTACGAGACCTCATTTACGGGCCATAGATCTCTTTACGAGCCGTAGATGGCTCTCATGGACTCTCTTTCAGTAGCTTCTTCTCAGTCATTCTCTCAATTTTCTCTGTACATCTTCTCAAACAAGCTGGAAAGAATTAATGGGTGTTACATTATCTCCCCCTTAGGATCATTTGTCCTCGAATGATGAGCAACTAGGAGACCTATCAAGAAGGAACTCAAATACTTTATACTCGGATACTCATACTTCAAAAATCAACCTCAACTCGGGATCTAAAATCGAAAAACTACTTCTAACATCATCATTAGGCACGAATATCATTAAAGAAATGCATACTCAAATACTCATCGACTCAAGAAAAATATCAATTCAGAGATAAGAACTCAACTCAACAATGGAAAAGTAACCCATAGGGTAGAAATAACTTGTTGCTATCAATTTCATCATTAGAAGGCACGAATAGGTGAGGGTATCTAGCCTTCGTATCCTCTTAAGCTTTCCAGGTAGCCTCCTCAACAGATTGACTTCTTTACAACACCTTTACAGATACAACCCCTTTGGTTCTCAACTTCTGAACCTGACGATCAAGGATTTGGACTGGGATCTCTTCATAACTCAAACTATGGTTCACTCCAATGTTTTCAATAGGCACAACCAAGGATAGATCTCCCAAACACATCTTAAGAATAGAATTGTGAATGACCGTATGAATGGTTGTTAGCTCTTATGGTAGCTCCAACTCATAAGCTACGTTTCCCACTCTCTTCATAATTTGGTAGGGACCAATGTATCAAAGACTCAACATCCCTTTCTTCCCGAACCCCATCACACCCTTCATGGGTGATACTTTCAAATACACCCAATCGTTCACCTCAAACTCCGGGTCTCTTCTTCTAGCATCAGTATAGGACTTCTAACGGCTTTGTGCAGTTCTCAATATCTCTTGGATAATTTTTACCTTCTCCATAGCTTGATGTACCAAGTCTGGTCCAATTAACCCTGCTTCACCTACCTCGAACAACCCGATCGGTGATCTACATCTCCTACCATAAAGGGCCTCAAAAGCCACTTGGATGCTCGAACGGAAGTTGTTATTGTAGGAAACCTCAATCAAAGGCAAGTGTTCATCCCAATTACCTTTGAATTCAATGACACAAGGCTTAAACATATTCTCCAAAGTCTGTATCGTCCGCCCTGCCTTACCATTAGTCTGAGGGTGAAATAGAGTACTAAGGTTCACCATTGAACCTAGCCCTTTTTGAAAGGACTTCCAGAATTAGCTAGTGAACTGAGCCCCTTTATCTAATATGATGGACAAAGGAACTCCATGCAATCTGAGAAACTCTCTTAGGTATATCCAGGCACAATTCTCTGCAGTGTCTATCGTCTTTACTGCTAAGAAGTGTGCAGATTTTGTCATTCGATCAACTATCACCCAAATTAAATCATGCTGTTTGCGGGACCTTGGTAAGCCTATGATGAAGTCCATGTTAATCACCTCCCACTTCAACTTTGGAATCTCAAAATTCTGAGCTACTCCACATGGCCTTTGGTGCTCTATTTTGACTTGTTGGAAATTCAGGCACTTGGAAGTGAACTCAGCAATGTCTTTCTTCATTCCACTTCAACAGTAGACTTTTTTGAAGTCATGGTACATCTTGGTAGACCCTAGATGGATAGAATATCTGAAGCTATGGGTCGCTTCCATGATCCTCTCTCGAACACCATCAATATCTGGAACACACAATCTGCCTTGATACCTCAATACTCCACCCTGTTGGCAAATGCCATCACCTTCTGCTTATGCACATCCGCCTTCAAGTGCAATAAAATAGGGTTTTGATCTTGTTTCTCCTTCACCTCTACTACTAGAGATGATGCAGAGTTGTTATGCACAAGAACTCCTCCTTTGCCTGATTCATCTAGTTGAGCTCCCAATCATTCCAGTTGGTGAACCTCTTTGGCCAACTCCTTTTTCTCTTCCTCCACAGGGGCAGTGCTCCTTATGGATAATCTGGTAAGAGCATCAGCAACCACATTGGCTTTACTTGGATGGTAGAGGATGCTCATGTCATAGTCTTTGAGCAACTCGAGCCATCTCCTCTTCCTCAAATTAAGTTATTTCTAGGTGAAGATGTATTGCAGGCTCTTGTGGTCTGTGAATACATCAACATGTGCTCCATACAAGTAGTGGCGCCAAATCTTGAGTGCAAATACCACTGCAGCCAATTCTAAGTCATGAGACAGTTCCGTTCATGGTTTTTGAGTTGCCTAGAAGCATAGGTTATGACCTTACCTCTCTGCATCAGAACACATCCCAATCCCACTATAGAAGCATCACAATAGATCACAAAATCATTCGTCCCTTCAGGTAGAGTCAATATTGGTGCAATCGTTTATCTGGTTTTCAGCTCTTGAAAACTCTTCTCACATTCGACAGACCATTGAAACTTAGATTTCTTTTGAGTCAACTTAGTTAATGGAGAGAATAGAGAAGAGAATCCCTCAACAAATCTGTGGTGATAACCAGCCAATCCTAGAAAACTCCTTATGTTAGTTTGGAGAGGTGGATCTAGGCTAATTCTTAACTGCCTCAATCTTTTGCATATCCACTCGAATACCATCACTTGAGACAACATGGCCCAAAAATAACACCGATAAGCTAGAACTCACATTTTGAAAATTTGGCATACAACTCTTCATCTCTGAGGGTTTGAAGAACAATTCGAAGATGATCAGCATGCTCTGTGTCATCTCTAGAGTACATCAATATATTATCGATGAACATAATTTCAATGTCAAGGTACTATTTGAATACTTTGTTCATCAAGTCCATGAAAGCGGCCGAAGCATTTGTCAGTTTGAAGGACATTAATAGAAACTCAAAGTGACCATATCGGGTTTGAAAAGTCGTCTTCGGGATGGCACAATCTCTCAAGCTAAGATCCTCTCAGAGCAGAAATGAAGAAAACCAAGTCTTTCTTGCTTTCAGCGTGTCAAGTGCGAGATTGGCTTCGAGGAATTGCGTTTAAGAAGTAACTATAAAAACGAAGGAACCCACTATTTCTTTTTTTATTTCTTTTATTTACTGTATTTTTGATACTGGAAAATACGGCTCTGGACTTAAAACCACCCGCTTTTACACTTTCAACTGGTGATAGCCTGATCTGAGGTCTATCTTAGAGAGAATAGTGGCATACTAAAGTTAGTCAAACAAGTCATCAATCCTCGGTAGGGGATATTTGTTCTTAATAGTCACCTTATTCAACTGACAATAATCTATGCACATCTTGAGGGAACCATCCTTCTTTCTCATGAAACATAATGGAGCACCCCATGGTGAGACACTCGGCCTAATAAATCCCTTATCCAAGAGATCTTTCAGCCGCTCTTTCAGTTCTTTCAACTCTACGGGAGCCATTCTATATGGTGGAATAGAGATAGGCTGGGTATCGGGGAGAACACTAATCCCAAATTCAATCTCCCTGTCAGGAGGGACTCCAAGAAAATCATCAGGGAATATATCAGGAAACTCATTGACAACTGGAACTGACTCAAAAAGTGGAGACTCCACATCATCATCCTTAACTCGCACGAGGTGATAGATACATCTATTAGAAATTAATTTTTTGTCCCTAAGGTAGGAAATAAACTTACCCTTGGATACTGTAGAACTACCTTTCCACTCTATAGGACATGTCCCCCTTACTCTGTTTATGTTGGCTAGGCTCATGCCCTGGTGACTTGGCCTTTTTGCTCAAGTGCTCCTCCCTATCTCTCCTCTTGTCCTCCTCAAGTTGTTGTGCATAGACCATAAGCGTAGAGATGTCTATGGCTGGAATCAGCAATGTCGCTTCGCACTCCTTTTTCACATGCTTGCCCAAGCTAGATATAAACTTTCTCATCTTAGACCTCACATCGGGGACTACCTCTAGAGCATACTTGGATAGTTGTATGAATTTGAGGATATAATCTTTGAGAGTCATCCCCTCCGTAAATAAAGGCGAAAGGCCAAAAATTTCCTCCATAAACTAAGCAAGACTAGTATGAAAGTAAACTAGTCAACATAACATCCAATCAAAATTCAACAGTTTAGTCTATGAAACCTCTACAACATTTGAATAATGATGCTAATGACAAACCTATGGCTACCTCTAAATAGAATAAAGTGTGTCTGAAAGTAAAGCTGGAGTAGAAATATGATATCCTCGAAAGTATGGGAGGGCTCACCAATCAGCTGAAAGCGAAGAAGTCCTCAATAGGACGCCTGCTGATGACCACTAGTACCTGTCTCTGCATCATCAAAAGATGCAAGCCCAAATGGACATCAGTATATGAAATGTACAAGCATGTAAAATGGCATAAAGAAACATGTAAAGCAAGAATAACATCAACTCAAATATCTCAACTCAAGAAGAAGGGAACTCAATCATCATGTCAAGAGTCTAAAGTAAGAATGTAATTTAGACAATGACTACTCATCCATCATCTACGTATCATTCACTCAGAGTACCATCAAGGCCTAATTGGAAGTTTTTCTAATCGATAACCATTACCTATAAGCTGATGATGATACAACGAAGCGATGTTGTTTCCACATCCATCCAATACCCTGCCAGGGGTATAGGACATCCCATCAATGAATCCAAAAATAGTAACATCAAGTCCTCATTTTGGGACAATAGGAAACATCTGATTTTACAGTTCAACACTCTCCTATGCCGGCTACATAGTTATTGAGTTTGAGTTGGACTTACTCTTACACAATTCGATGCTCAATACTCCTCCCAAGACTCAATATGCTCTTAAGACATCAACCCTATGGTTAACTCATTCATCTAGTCTCATTGGACATTTATCAACTCAACTCATCATATCAACCATCAATGCTTTTGGTTACATCATTTTTAGGTTTAGTTCTTTACTCATAAGGACTCAATTATATATTGTTCTAACTCATAACATTTAGGAGAACAAATGTAGGATTAAAGCATGTAGGGACTCTATAGACTTTTTAGGCTCAAATTATGCTCATCTAAGTAAAATATGTAAAAATAATAAGAAATCATACTAGGGTTCATGTAATATGGAAAAATCATGTAATTCAAGTATTAAATTCATAAAAATGGTAATTCATGCAAAATTATATAGATATGCATTAGAATATAAGAAAACACTTCAAGAAACGTCCATCGGGGACTCAATTTACTCATATCATCATCAATCCGAGTTATAGGGCACATGGAAGAATAGAATCCATGTTTTGGTTAGCCTTACATACCGTGGAATAGAGGAAACAATCAATCTCTGGTCGATCTTTACGTTGAATTAAGACCCTCGCTCTTATCCCTCTTCTGGTGTTCTTCAAGAAATTCCTAAGCGTGAAGAATGGTGAAAATATCCTTAGGGTTGTGTTTTAGGACTTTAATTAAGTCTAAAATATCATAGGGTTTAATTAAAAGGGATAAAAATAGACAAATATACCCCTCTTAAAACTATCGACTAGGTCTGCGAGACCATGTGTACGTGCCATAAACTACTTCTCATAAATAAGGGGTCCTGAAATTTGAGTTACTGAAATTTATCACGAAACCTTTTCTATGAGCCGTTTGATAACTCGTAACTCAAGATACTAAAAAGATGATTTTTGGACCATCAATTCACGGAACCACTTTATGGTTCATGGAACACTTTATGGACCGTATGTGGTCTCGTATGTGGGCCTCAAACTTAGAAAATTCCACCAAGCCATTTGTGGGGTTTACGAGACCTCGTCTAAGGGCCGTAGATGGATCTCGTGGACTCTCTTTCAGTAGCCTCTTCTCAGTTATTCTCTAGTTTCCTCTGTACATCTTCTCATACTAGGTGGAAAGAATTATGGGGTGTTACAGAAGGATTTCTGGAAGTTGACTTACGAATTAGCGGATGAGCCTGTATGTTCTCCTACGACCCATATGTAGGTCTCGTAGGTGGAGGCCCTGAGGAACCAAAATTTATCTAAGTATGGGGTCTTCCTACAAAGGGTTTCACAAACCGTAAGTTTATCCATGATCCGTACTGCATGTTTGTAGATTACAAGCTGCAGTCCAATAGTTCAACTTTATGACCCCCTGACCTACGAGGTAAGATATGAGTTGTAGTCGTTCCACAGCCTATAGGAGAGTTTCGTGGATGACTCCGACAAATATTAATGAAGGGTGTTTTAAACTTTCCTGATCTATCTAAGTCCTAACCTACATCATTTTGGCTACCCTTCTATAAAGACCTATTATTAACTCATTCCAAGCTTTTAATTCTCAAATATTTTCTCAAGGGTTCTTAATAATTCTCTCTCCAAGTCAAGGGTTCCATTGAAGCTAAAACTTGGAGGTTGACCAAAGTTCTCTAGATTTTCCTCTCAAATTCCAAGGGTTCCACATGCGGAATGTAGGGTTCATTCATGGATTAGTTTCATCCATAAAGCCCAATCCAAAACCTTCCTTTTTATCAAAATTCATGATGATTTCTTATGGGATTTTAATATACGATTCCTAAAACGTGGATTATGATTCCTATATGATGACTATGATTAATTATGCATGATATATGATGAATTTCATGATGTACATAATGTTCAAGTGAAAGCATGTGATTTCAAGGTATGCATGATTAGGGCTTAATGATTTGATATGGGTTCTTTTCTTAATGATCTATTTGATTTTAATTGCATGTTTTTTCTATGAATTCTACCCAATTGCATGAGTTTAACTCAAATGTTCATGAGGCCACACTTAGCCTTTATCTCCTATGATAAAGTTATGTATTTCTATGCCTATGATCTCAATTTTAAAAAAGTATGTTTTTAAATGATGATGATGATATTATAAAAGCTATGATGATGCTATAATAAAGAGAGTGATAAAAATCCTATATGTTTTTATGATGATAAGATGGAATGTCTATCCACACTATGACAAAAGCAAGTAGATGGATTGTTCTTATGATATGATGTTTATTTGAAATATTATGATGTTTATTTACAAGCTATAAAAGTGTGATTTTTGATGAAGTATGAACTATATATGTTGAAAGCTATATATATTCATGTTTTACGTATTCCGTGGGATATGACTTAGCACCGAGAGGGCTTTGGTAGATGTCATGGTCCCATAACTATGTGCTACCATAGGAATTATGTTTATGTTTTATGCATTAAAGGTCTGCTTTTGGATCCAATTAGCTTAATGATGGACACTCAATGTGCTAGGATAGAGCCTAAAGGGTGGGGTCATATAATAGTTTTCACCGTGCTAGGATAGAGCCTATAGGGTGAGGTCGAGTTTACCTTGGCATAGTAGACTCCTCTAAGCTCAATGTAGAGTGAAAATCGGGATTTCATGTAACAGTCTGCATGGTTGTCTGAATGTTGGTTATGGTCTTATTCCCACCTATATAGATTAAGAATGGGTTTATGATACTTCTCATGATATTTAAACTGCATGCTCATACATATTGTGTCGTTATCCTATTGGTTATGATTTATGCATATTGATATTATTTTGATATCCTTTGATTCATGGCATGCCTATATACTTAGTGCATTTTATGTGCTAACTCATAGCTTTTTGCCTACATGACCTGACCATGTAGGGATGGACGGTGAGGAGATTATTCCATACTGAGGTTGGCACTCGGATTCCTAAACTTGAAGACTTGTTGATGAGTTCCCATGCTTTGGAACTAGCCCTTATGATGCTTTCTATTTCTTTTATGATTGAGGCTTTATCTTTTACTTATGATGTATATCTTAAGGGTGAGCTAGTAAGCTATGTGCTAATCCTCGCCAAGATCTATGATGTAGAGGCATGAATTGGACAAATGGATATGATGTATTTTCATACTCTTGCTTATATACATTTTTGCTTGCTTAATCTTTTGTGTTTGCTTATTTTACCTTATTAGTACTTATAATGTGAACACGGGGCTTGGATGAGATTCCTTAGGGTGTCGCATTCGCCTTGTCATGGCTAGGCTCTAGGTTCGAATCATGATTAGGTGTAAAATCATCAAGTTTAGGCTTTAAAAAGGTGGGAAAAGACCAAAATGACCATTTTAAAATGTTTCCCAAGTCGTCCGGGTCAATCTACATCCTTAGTAGCTTCTACGGTCCATAGAAACCTTAAGTTTGGGTGGATTTTGGGGTCTCGGGATCTATTCTACGAGCTCAAACTATGACTCATAAAAGCATCTACGACCCGCAGATGGGTCCGTATAATTTGGGACTCAAACTGACTTGCAAAAGTCATTCCATGAATTAACAGGATGTGTTGTAGTTCAATCCATGACCCGTAAGTCAGGGTTGTAGATTCACTCTACTCTGGCAATCCGTAGTAAAATGGTCGTAATGTTTTGCTCTGAACTCCAAATGAGATGAAATTGGTGGAGTTGAAAACATAATTCAAAGTTATTTAATTTGACAGGTCATAGGCCACGTAATTCTTTGTGTGTTGAGAGTTATGGTCATTTAAAGTTGACTTTTGTATAATCTAATAGGAAAAACTCAATTGATAGGAAAGTTTTCAACTCGACTAAATACTAGTGGTTTCTTATGACCCTAATTCACTTCTAATACACTTCCCTCATATAAGAACGAGGCTTAATACATAAGTACCCGTAAGGCATCACTAAGTTCATGCTTATGTATTTATGACGAAAAAATTCTAATCCTAAGAGCAGAGTTGTGAGGTGTTACAATATCTCCCTCTTGGGATCATTCATCCCTGAATGATGAGTAACTAGAAGACTTATCAAGCACAAATACTATTAAGAAGTCAAATACTCATGCTCCAAATATTAGCTTCAACTTAGGATTCAGAATTGGAAGATTATCTCCATCGTTATTAGGCATGAATACAATTAAAGACTTGCATAACTCAAATAATCATAGACTCAAGAGGAACATCAACTCAAAAACAAGAATTCAACTTACTAATGGGGAAGTAAGTCAGAAAATAGGAATGAATCATTACCATCTATTACATCATTAGGAGGCACGAATAGGTGAGGGTGTCTAGCCTTCATATCCTCTTCAGCTTCCCATGTGTCCTCTTTAATGGATTGAGTTATCCACAACACTTTTACTGACACAATGTCTTCAGTGCGAAGTTTATGATCAAGAATTTGGACTGGGATCTCTTCATAACTCAACCTATCCTTCACTCAATGCTTTTAACAGGCATAACCAAGGACAGATCTCCCAAGTACTTCTTAAACATCGAAATATGAAAGACTTAATGGATGGCCGCTAGCTCTTATGGTATCTCTAACTTATAAGCTACCTTCCTCAATCTCTTCACAATTTGGTAGGGACCAATGTATTGAGGACTCAACTTTCCCTTCCTCCTGAATCTCATTACACCCTTTATGGTAACACTTTCAAGTATACCCAAACGTTCGATTCGAACTCTAGGTACTTTCTCTTAACATCAGTATAGGACTTCTGATGACTCTGTGCTATTATCAATCTCTCTTTGATGCTCCTTACCTTCTCTAGAGCTTAGTGTACCAAGTATGGCCAATTAACCCTTCTTCACCTTCCTCGAACCATCCAATCAGTGATCTACATATCCTCTCCTGGGGGCCTCATACTTAGCTATTTGAATGCTCGAATGAAAGTTTTATTCTAGGAAAACTCAGTAAGGGGTAAATGATCATCCTAATTGGCTTAACAGTCGATGACACATGCTCTCAACATATCCTCCAAGGTTTGTATCATATGATCTACCTGGCTATCGGTCTGAAGGTGGAAAGTAGTGCTAAGGTTCATCTTTGAACTTACGCCTTTTTGAAAGGACTTCTAGAATTAGGTAGTGAATTGAGCTCCCCTATCTAATACGATGGACAAAGGAACTCCATGCAATCTAACAATCTTTCATATATACAATCGGGCATAGTCCTCTACTGTATTAGTAGTCCTGGATGATTAAGTCATCTTAGCAACAATTACCCAAATCAAATTATGTTATCTACGTGACCTTGGTAAGCCTGTGGTGAAATCCATATTAATCATCTCCCACTTCCATTCTAGAATTTCAAAACTCTGGGCTACTCCACATGGCCTTTGGTGCTCAACTTTTACTTGTTGGCAGTTAGGGCACTTAGAAACAAAGTCTACAATGTCTCTCTTCATCCTACTTCACCAATAAACCTCTCTCAAGTCATGATACATTTTTGTAGATGGACAGAATATCTAGAGTTATGGGCTTCATTCATGATCCTTTCTCGAATACCATCAACATCTAGAACACACAATCTACTTTAGTATCCCAATACCCATCTCCCCCTTTGAAAGCTATCACTTTTTACTCATACACATCTTCCTTCAATTGGATATGATGGTATCTTGATCTTGCTTCTCTTTTTCCTCCAATACAAGAGATGACGCAGACCCATTATGCACAAGTATTCCACCTTCACCAGATTCATCTAGTTGAACTCTTAATCGCACAAATCTGTGTAGCTCTTTAGCCAACTCTTTCTTCTCTTCTTCCACAGAAGCGGTATTCCCTATAGACAACCTGCTAAAAGCATCAACAACCACATTAGTTTTATCTGGGTTGTAGAGGAAGCTCATGTCATAGTCCTTGAGCAACTCAAGAATCTCATCTGCCTTAAGTTAAGCTCTTTCTAGGTAAAGACTCATTGCAGGCTCTTATGGTCTGTGAATACATCGACATGTGCTCTATATAAGTAGTGGCACCAAATCTTGAGAGCAAACACCACCACAGCCAATTCTAACTCGTGAGATGGATAGTTCCTTTCATGATTCTTAAGTTGACTGGAAGCATAATCTATGGCCTTACCTTTCTACATCAAAACCAAAACCAATCCCAATCCGACTCTACAAGTATCACAGTAGATCATGAAATCATCAGTCCCCTTAGGTAGAGTCAACACTAGCACAATCGGCAATCTAATTTTCAATTCTTGAAACTCTTCTCACACTCATCGGACAACTAAATCTTAGCTTTCTTCTAAGTTAGCTTAGTCAATGGCGAGGATATAGAAGAGAATCCCTCAACAAATCTGAAATACTAACAAGCCAAGCCTAGAAACTTCTTATTTAGTTGGACAAGTGAGTCTAGGCTAGTACTTAATGTAACGCCCAGTAAAATAATCAAAATACCCCTAGAGGAAGAGTATGCGCGTAATGCATCTTCCAATGCTCATATGGCGAATTCGAGATCGCATTTGTGATTAGCACAAAAAATAACGTGGGAAAATGGTCTCGGTCGATCGGATCAAAAGATAATTTTTTGACCAAAAAATGAAAACAGTGAGAGTGCGTGACGGAGGCACATCACACCTTTATAGCAGACCCACACTTATGTTTTTTCAAAAAAATTTGACGGGATTGGGAAAACTCATTCAGAAACTTTTTGGAGAAAATACATTTTGCCTAACCAATCCGCAACGCGGACTCGGCTATCCCGAAGCTGAAAAACTTCTAATTTTTGTGAGGGGTATTCCGGTCTATTCCCAACCCCTCCTAAACTCAATACACAATCTAATTTGGTCATTTTGACATTAAAAGGGTCTAAAACCCCATACTAAATCCTTTTCTAACAATTGAAAAAGACTAGGGCTTGAGGAAAGAGGAGAAGAGCTTGAGATTGAAGAATTCAAGAGGAATTCTTGAAGGTGATTGTTGATAGCTTCATCCCAGGTATGTAAGTCTAAACTAAAAGCATGAGATTATCCTCTCATGTGCCCCATAGATGGTCATAGATGAGTTGAAAGTCTATTGAGTCTACATGCATAATTCATGATGGTTTTTATTGAAAATCCTATTTAATTCATTTATTTTTCTATGTTGATGATCATCATAAACTTATTTTCTTGAATTGAATATTTCCATGAGAATTTTCATAACCCTACATGACTATTTGAAAGAAAACACGAATGAACTTAAGAATTGAGTCTAGAGCCTTGATCGGATAATGTCAATTGTGATTGTGATTGTGATTGCGATGAGAAAATAATGATAAGTTGATAGAATTTGATGGTCCTGTGAGTCTCCATAAATGAACTCTACTAATTTGTCTACTCGATTGTTCCCTTACGATTGTTCAACATCTTGAGTCGTTGATTGAAATGTTCCTTGATGGGGGGGGGAGGGGGGGGGGGGGTTAAAGCCCCTATGAGATTGATTGATGCGAGGGTTAAAGCCCTAATAAGATTGATTGATGAAAGGGTTAAAGCCCCTATAAGATTGATTGATGATAGGGTTAAAAGTCCCTAAGATTTGATTGGCTTGATTGAGTTGATTGTCTTATGAGCATTTAGTCATGGAAGGAGTATCGAACACCGAAAGAGTAAGAGTTAGTCCGACTTGCACTCGTTAAACTATGTCGCCAAACGTAGGTGAGGATTAGAACCATCACACTATATGTGGTTCCCTCTTTACTAGAAGTCCCTAAAAGCAATAGAGGACTTAGTTGATTATTGTTTCCCTTAGTGGATTCAATTCGTTACGGCTGTGGCAACATCATCTTGACTGTTGTACATTTACTGGCTCATAAGTGATTGTTGTCGGATAAGAGAAACTCCCAGAAAGTTCCTACCTTGAGTACTCTAAGTCGAGATGAGATGAGATGTGATGAAATAAGTTTCATTGAGTTGATTTGATTGATGAGGTTGATTGGTTGATGGGTCACTTGGTTACTCTTTATTCTTGCATAGATAGACATTTGACAATTTGATTTGATTTGATGATTTTTCTGAGTCGATGATTGTTTCATATTATTCTACCAGTTTATGTTTCATTCAGCTATTTTACATACTGTATATTCCATGTGGCCCTGCATTATTACATGATGCAGATACAGGGATTAGGGATCATCAATAGGCGCATTGTTGAAGATCTAGGACATTCAGCTGATTGGTGAGCCTCACTTACTTCGAAGGGGTCACTACCTTTATTTTATCATGCTTTTGAGTTAGACTAGGCTAGTCTTTTATTTTGAACTCGGTAGCCATGAGTCTGTCATTGGCACCATTTGATTAGAGATATAGGCTTCATAGATGATAGTCGAACATTGATGTGAAGATTGTGATCTAGTTCTTTCTACTAACCTTCTATTATTATATATATATATATATATATATATATATATATATATATATATATATATATATATATATATATATATATATATATATATATATATATATATTATTTGAGACATTAGATGAGATGAGCCCATTTACTTGCTTTACTTCCACTGATCTATAGAGTTGTCTGATTGAATGGATATGATGAAGCCAAGTGGTTCGCTTGGGAGCTAGCAATAGTCTCTAGGTGCCGGCAACATCTTGGGTACCCTCCTAGGGCGTGACACTTAACTGCCTCAATCTTCTGTATATCCACTCGAATACCATCACCCGAGATAACATGGCCTAAAAATGACACAAATTTAAGCCAGAACTCACATTTTGAAAATTTGGCATGCAACTTTCTATCCTTGAGTTTGAAGGACAATTCAAACATGATCGACATTCTCTTCCTGATTGATGGAGTACACCAATATGTTATCAAAAAATATGAACATGTCAAGGTACTATTTAAATACTTTGATCAACAGGTCTATGAAAGCGGCAGGAGCATTAGTCAATCAAAAGGACATTACCAGATACTCAAAGTAACCATATTGGATTCAAAAAGTTGTTTTCGTGATGTCACATTCTCTCACTTTTAACTAGTGATAGCTTGATATAAGGTTAAGGTCTATCTTGGAGAAAACCATAGCACCCAAGAGTTTGTCAAACAAGTCATCGATTCTTGGAAAAGGATATTTTTCCTTAATGGTCACCTTATTCAACTGCAACAACTTGTACACAGTCTAAGGCAACCATCTTTCGTTCACATTTATAGAACAGGAGCACCCCACGGAGAGACATTAGGCCAAATGAATCCCTTATCTAAGAGATCTTTCAACTTAGTGGGAGTCATTATACATGGGGGAATAGAAATAGTTGCAGTCAGGGAGGGCACTATCCCAAAATCAATCTCCCTATCAGAAGGGACTCCGAAAAAATCATTAGGAAGACCTCAGGAAACTCATTGACAATCAGAAATAACTCAAAGGGTAGAGACTCTACATCATCAACCTTAACTCGCATAAGGTGATCAATACATCTTTTAGAGATTAGCTTTCCTGCCTAAGGTAGGAAATAAACGTACCCTTCGGCACTGCAGAACTACTCTTCCACTTTATAACTGGCTCATTCAGAAACTGAAATTTAACGGTTCGAGTCCTACAATCAATGGAGATATAGAAAGCATGAAGCTAATCTATGCCAAGGGCCACATCAACATCAGTCATCTCCAACTCTTCAAATCATCAAAGGTATCCCGATGATAGATAAATACTACAAATTCTCTATAGACTCTTTCAGCTAGGATAAACTCACCAACAGGAGTGGAAACAACAAAGGGTTCAAGTAAACACTCAGGAAGAATCTTAAATCTACAAGCCACATAGGGAGTTACAAATTAAAGTATAGAGTGGCACCCGAATCAAGAAATGCATAACAATTAAGGTAAAGACTCTAAGAATGTCGGTGATAACATGTGGTGCAACTTCCTGATCCTATCGATCGCCTATTTCATAGAGACGATTTGTACCCCCACCTGTATTAGTAGTGGCACGTCTTTGACTATCGCTAGTTGGTGGTGTTGTCGAAGACTGAGCTTTAATTACCTCCATCACCTCACCTCCTTATTAGGCACTCATTCTGGAAGTGACTAGTTTGTTCGCGCCTATAGCAAGCATTTGTGCCCTTCTGGCACTCACCTAGGTGGATTCTGCCACTCTTGCCACATAGTGGTTTCCCTCTCGAACCTTGAGTCACACTAGCTTGGGATTGAGAACCTTGAGCTCTAAAATTCTGATGAGCCTGAGACTTCTGATCATACTTGTTAGTCGGAGCTGGTGCACTTGCTGAGGATATTGCATAATTAGAAGATCTCTTCTTAAAATAGGACCTATCCCTCCCTCTCCCCCTTACTTTGCTTATGTCGGTTAGGATCATGCCTTGCAGACTTATCCTTTCTTTCTCAAATGCTCCTCCTTATCCCTCTTCTTATCCTCCTCAAGTTGTTATGCATAGACCATAAGACTAGACATATCCATGCCCAGAATCAGAAATGTCGTTTTGCACTCTTTTTCCACATGATTGCTCAAGCTGGAAATGAACTGCCTCATTCAAGATCTCATGCCAGGGACCATCTCTGGAGCATACATGGATAATTGTATGAACTTGAGGCTATATCCTTTCACAGTCATCCTCTCCTACTTTAAGTTAACAAACTCCTTAGCCTTTACTTCCCTCAACTCTTGTGGAAAGAAGTGACAAAGAAAGGCACTCTCAAAGTTGTCCCAAATGGTAGGCTAAGCATCCTTGCCTCATCTCTCTTCATATTGATTGTGTCAAACATTTGTCATATCCTTAAGTTGATGGGAAGCATGTTCAACTCCCTTAGTATCAGTCGCATGTATAGATTTCAACACCTTTAACATCTCATCAATAAAATTTTGAGGGTCTTTCTCAACTTTAGACCCTGTGAAGACTAGTGGATTCATCCTCAGAAAATATCTGAGTCTCGTTACAGCAGCCCGCTCTTAGGAGCTATAACTATGAGCTTGTGAACTTTGATTCCCACCCTAGGCGGCTAACAGTTGGATGAGCATAGTGATAGCTCCTCTGAATTCAGCCTCTGTACTAGGAATAAGCTAAGCAGTAGGTGCCTAGGGAGCCCCAATAGCTCTAGCTGGTCGATATCGGCCTCTCGTCTTCATCTGAGTAGGTACCTCTGGTGGGAGATACTCAATGTTTCTAGCCGAAGTGTCTCTTTGAGTGACGGTACGTTAGGAGGCATGATTTGCAAACACATAACACACAAATCAAATAGATACTTTAATAGAGTTTAACTTTATCGCGTAAACTCTAAATACAAAGTAAGTGTAACAATTCCTAATGTCCCATAATCTCTTGCTTAAAAAATGTGGTGAACACACCCATAAATAAGACTCAACAAGGCATGACTTCATAGGCTCCCTAGGAAACTTGAAATTTGTGCTCTGATACCAAGTTGTCACGTCCCAGAAAGGTACCCTTGGCATGGCTGGCACTCAGAAACTATTGCTAGCCCCCAAGCAAACCACTTGATCTCATCAAATTCATGCAATCATAATCTAACAACAGAAGATATGAACGATCAATAGTACTTAATGGAAAGCAATAATCAAAGTGATAATCAAAGGCCAAAGGCCAACCAATCTATCAATAAACTGAGTAAAACTAGTATGAAAGAAACTAGCAAAAAGTAATGTCCAATCACTACTCAACAATCTAGTTTATGAAGCCACTATCCATATGATTAAGTAGTGCCAATGACAGGTCCATGGCTACCTCAAAATAGAATAAATATAAGTCTAAACTCTAATAGCTAGATGATAATAATATAAAATTCCTCTAAAAGTAAGGAGGTCTCACCAATTAGCTAAGCATGAATAAATCCTCAACAATGTGCCTGTTGATGATCTTTAGTATCTATCTCTGCATCATTATACAATGCAGGTCCAAATAGGTGTTAGTAAGTGGAATGTATGAGTATGTAATGTGGTATAAAGAAACATGCATCAGGGAAGAACAATACCATCTCGGACAATCTCAAACATGAAGGCAAGAACTCACTCAAGTGGTATATGTCTAAAGTAGAATGAAGTTTAGACAATGACCAATCATATACGATCTCATTCAATCATTTGAGTACTATCAAGACCTATATGATAGTTTGTCTAATCGACAATCATCATCTATGAGCTAATGATGATACAACGAAGCAATGTCATTATCACATCCATCCAATACCTTGCCAGGGGAAAGGACATTTCATCAGTGGATCCACAATCAATAATTCAAGTCCTCTTTTTAGGACAATAGGGAAACATGCTATTTTATATTTCTATCCTCTCCTACTCTGGCTACGTAGTTATTGAATTTGAGTTATCATTTACTCTCACTCAATTTAGTGCTCAATACTCCTCTCAAGACTCAACATGCTCATGAGACATCTATCATATAGTTAACTCATTCAATTAGTCTAATTGGACATTTGTCAACACAATTCATCACATCACTTATTTAATTACTCTCATTGGACATTTGTCAACTTAATTCATCACATCAATTATCAACTCTTTAATTAGGAACATTCTTTTAGGATTAGTTCATGACTCATAAAGACTCTCTATCATCCATCATTCCAACTCATAATATTCAAGTACACAGTAGAGTTAAAACATTTATGAATTTTGTAGACTCTTCTGGCTCAAATCATACTCATGTATACCCATTTAAGTACAATATATAAAAATAATAAAAAATCATTCTAGGGTTCATGTAGAATAATTAAATCATCTATTTCAAGTGTTTAATTCATAAAAACTATCATACATCCAATATTATATAGGAATACATTAGGATTTAAGAAAGGTTTTCAAGAAACATTCATGAAAGATTCAATTCATTCACAACTCAATCAATCCGGGTTATGAGGCACATGGAAGAACATAATTCATGTTCTAGTTAGTCTTACATACTTGGAAGATTTGAAAATAGCAATAGTTTGAAACAACTCACAAGATTCTCTTGAAACCCTAGCTTTCTCTCTCCTTGAAACATTGCTCTAAGTCTAAGAATGTGTTTTAGCATAAAAAGATTGAATAGTTATATTTAGGGACTTAATTAGGTGTAAAACTATCATGTTAAAGCTTTGAAAAGGTGGTAAAAGACCAAAATAACCCTTTTTGAAATGCTGCCCAGGACTTCTACGAGTCAATGTACAACCCGTATAAATCCACTCATAAAGTTTGGGTGGATTTTCGGTTCTCGAGATCTATTTTACGATTCCAAACTATAACCTGTTGATGCATCTACGACCCATAGTTGGGTCTGTATAGTTTGAGACTCAAAAATGAACTTACAAAAGTCATTCGACGAGTTAACAGGATGGATCGTAGTTCAATCCACGACCCATAAGTCAGAGTCATAGATTCAATCTACTCTGGCAGTGTATAGTAAAATGGTCATAACGTTTTGCTTCAAACTCCAAATGAGGCAAAATTGGTGATGTTGGAAAGACAATTCAAAGATATTTAATTTTATAGGTCATGGACCACCTAATTCTTTGTGTACTTAGAGCTATGGTCATTTAAAGTTGACTTTTGTATAATTTAATGCAAAAAACTAAATCGATAGGAAAGTTTTTAACTCAACTAAGTACTAGAGGTATCTTATTAATTTACTTTTAAAACACTTTCCACATATAAGAATGAGGCTTAAAACATAGGTACATCTAAGACATCACTAAGTTCAAGTTTATGCATTTATGACAAAAATATTCAAATCCTAAAAATAGAGTTATGGGATGTTACAAAATAACATATGCACTTTGAGTAAATCTAGTAGTCAACAAGGGAATGGTAAGTTTCAAGTTTCATTGTTTGGATGCTTGTTTGAGAACATATAATAACTTTAGTAGTTTACACTCTTTAGTTTCTCAAAATTTTTTGAAGCCCTTAGGTACCTCCATGTTGACATCTTCATCCAGATCACCTTGGATGAATGCATTATAGACATTTATTTGGTATAGATTCCAACCTTTAGATATAGCTAAGGCTATGACACATCTTACTGTCACCATCTTAGCAATAGGAGAAAAAGTGTCATGATAGTCCAATCCCTTTTGCTAGCTATATCCCTTGGTTACTAGCCTACCTTTATACCTCTCCACTTTACCATTTGCTTTATATTTGACTTTGTATACCCATTTTGAATGTACTATATTCATCTCTTATGGAAGGTCAACCAACACCTAAGTATTATTATCTTCAATTGCCTAAATTTCCCATTTCATAGATTGAACTCGTCTTTCATCTTTAGTTTGTCTGAGTAAAATGTTTAGGCTCTACCTGATCAGAGAATTTGCCCAAATAGCTCCTATAATGAGGAATTAAATTGGCATAGCAAAGAAGTTAATCATAAGATGTCTAGTGTTTCTTTGTTTCTTATTAGTGGTGGCCCAATCCTTCATCCAAGAAGGTTTTCTAATGTTTCTTAAGGATCTTTTAAAAGTAGGATCTATAGGTGATGATATTATGGAAAGAGAATGTAAAATCACTTCTTAGGCTGTCTTAGAGGACTGTTGCATTGCTGAGTTCAAATTGGTGGTTTCCCTATGAGCTTTACCAATAACATCAACTTCCATATTCTGCAGAGTAATATTGTCTTCAAGAGGAACAATATTAATAAATTCATTGTCTAATTCAAGCTGATCAACCAAGTCTAATGGGGAACCACAAGAAGTAGGTATAAGACTTGAATGTGACATTGCCTGAGCAAATGGAAAAACATCTTCATGAAAAGACCATATCTCAACTTACAAAGATTTTATTGGATTTGATCTCTAACAATATGTATCCCTATTGTAAATCTGAGTAACCTAAAAGGACAACATGAATGGCTTTTTTGAAACTTTATCACCCTTTGGTAGTACTAAGGTATAACACAAACAACCTATGACTCTTAGATTAGATAAAGTAGGTTGTTTGGAGTAGAAATGACACCCGAATCAGGCCCTAGGTGTGACACGGCTAATGAGAATCCTAGAAAAACTTTAAACAAGCGTCTTAACATTCATTCAAGCATTTATAGGTAATCAATATGATCATAAAGCAAAAACTAAGGAAAATGGGACTAAGGGACGTAATATGAAACAATAAAAAGAGTAGAGAAAAAACATACAACCATATACATGTGTTCAATAATACGTTTAACCATAGACTAGGCGAGGGCTAAGACATGTTTCTAGCTCACTCTCAAATGAAAAAAGAAGATAAAAGTCTCTAGGTCTTGAACATAAATAAAGCTAGATAAAAATAGGTTTGTCCCTGAAGAATGAGGACTCACCAATAGGTCTTCATTAGGAAGCCAAATCAATCGCGAGGAGGATAGTTGTTCCTCCTTATATTATGAGATAATGTAGGTATAAAGTATGCATTAGTATTTTGAATTGTACTAAGTACGTACCCATGTTGTGCAATAAGTAAATAAAGTCATAGATACAAGTAGTTAAGCAAAATTACATATCATAATGAATGAGTAAGGACATACGCAAAAATGGATATCAATGTATCAAAATTATGCGTAGGACAATGCAAAGCATCTTATAAGATCATACATATGTGGGAAGTGACCTTAACTGACAATAAGACCATGCGAGCTATAACAAGGAATCCAATGTAACTCCTATATTGAGAAAGGAGAAACTACTTTGGCAAGGTATACTCTGTGATTGTATATTCATTCATTCGTTAACATTAGTGCTAAATATGGATCCACTAGACTGCATACAAGGCAACCTATGGTGGCACATAATTATGAGACTAGGAGCTTCTACTAGGGACCCCTTCGGTTGATTTTCTACCCCAAGCCTCATTCGGTGCTAGGTCAAATCCCACAAAACAATAATACGTTAAAGTAGTTATTCATAAGCTTTAAGTTCAATAACATTATTGAAATCTATAACATAGCTCATGAACCTTAAGGAGTCAAAATCACATAAGGAATCCATCATTTTGGTGAGAAAATGTTTTACTAATCATTTATCTAGTCATAAAAGGGCTTCCATGATTGAATTTATAGCTTTCATAAACTTTTAATTGAAACCCCTGTCATTCAAGCCATATTTCATTGGAATTTAAGATAAATTAGGTAGGTTCAATGTCAACTCGTCTTCAAATCATGAAATACAAGAAAATCGTGCTTAATCACAATGAAATTCATCAATTAGTATATTAAACAAATCAACCCACCATAAATCTCGAAACCCTAGATAGCTTTACATAGAAATACCATGTAAATCATAAACTTCTTGCAATTGAATATCAATTTGTAACAAAATATATCACATAGCAGTAAATAAATCATCATTTAAGAAAAACCTTAAACATCCATGAATTTAAATAAATAAGATTAAGAGGTTTAGTTGGAAAATACTTGGGCTCCATGAGTGGGAGGTAACCATGGATGAAATTCACATACTTTAGATGGAATCCATGGAGAAAACCTTGATGTTGAAGAAAAACAGTTGAAACCCTAGCTTAAAACCTTCTGCAAGGCCCCACATGTTGAAAGGCATAAAAGTTCTTAAGAAAAGAATTTTGGAACTTTCTAAGTGTAGGTGGGGATTCATGAAGGAGTTTATGGGCCATCAGATAAAGCACGGGCCATACTTGGGTTCCATGAATTCGAGGGTGCAATTCTAATAGCTTAAGTTGGGAGGGTCACCAATACATAAAGGTTATTACGCGTCGTAGGTCGATCCACAAGCCATAACTTTTGCTCGTGGAATAGTGGAAGACTTGGTGGTAAAATGGTCTAAAATGGTCTTCTTTAGTTTGAAGTACGAATTAGTAAAGCAACTCATAGATTGATTCACAGACCGTAAGTCGTGTCATAGTTTGGGCTTCAGAGAAGTTTTTTGAGAGTCCAAAAGGTTAACAGGATGAGAGCCTTTCCATGACCCGTGGACAGAACCACGACCCATAATCGGGGTCTCGTGTTCCTATCCGACAGTTTTTTAGAAGGGAAAAATTTGACTTTCCTAATATTCTATTCCTATGCTATGTCATTTAAGCCCCCCAAATAATCCCTTTTCATCCCTATAAAAATCTGAACTACTCCATTCTCACCTATTCTAAAATATCCTAAGTCTCAAACTCCTCCCAGACACTCTCAAGTTTCTCAAGGCCTTCAACAAAGGAGTCCAAGCTAGGGTTTCGGGTTTTTCTTCATCCTCCAACAAGATTTCCATCTCCAATCACACCAAGGTATGTGGGTTTTGATTTGTGGGGACCTTTCCTCCACAAAGCTCAACCATTCCTCTTCTTCATCTATGTTTAAGTCATGGGAATTTTTAGAAATTTTATGAACTCTTTTATATGTTGACATTATGGAGTAAATCATGTTATTCTACCTTTGTACACTATATGGAATTATTATCAAGCCAAATTTCTCCCAATAAGTTAATGTTATATATGATTAGGTTATTTATTAGTAGAATCAAAGATTGTTATTAATTGTGTTCAAAACAATATATTAAAATTAATCACCTTTTGAAAGATTCCTTTTGTCAAGATGTATCAATATGTTTTCAAATGTGATCAATAAATTAATGTTCAATTGAGTATCTAGTATAAACAAAATATAGTTGCTTAAACAACTTAAGGTTGTTTATGCTAAACAATCATATTTTGATCTATACAACCACTGGTTGTTTATCTAATTTATACGAGATATGATAATATAAGCAAATTAATATTACAGTAAGTATTGATATAAATAATAATATATAAAACTTTTGACTTTTCACATGGTGTGAAATTATTATCAAGCCAACTGACCCTCAATAAGTTAGTGTTGTATATGATTAAGTTGTTTATTAGTAGAATCAAAGAATTTGTTACTAATTGTTATCAAATTATTATTTTAAATTTAATTACCCATTAAAAGACCCTTTTTGTCAATATGTATCAATACATTTCAGATGTGATCAATAAAATTGTAATGGCTCTCCGGGTCATTTATATGGTCTTGTTGTTGTTATGTTGACTTGTGCATGCGTATAATGACCTCGAGACTATTGGGGTGATTATTGGTCAGCTTATTAGGGAGTTATGTGAATTTTTGAGTAACCAGGAAAGTTACACCCGTAAAATGAGTTTTCAGGTAAAGTCCTAGTACACGACCATGGAATGGAATTCTGACGATTCCATTAGCTCTGGAATGGTCGAATTAGGTTAGGAGCAGGTTAGGAGCATGTCCGATGCAATTATATCATGAATTGCAAATTTGGCCACCGGAATCGATTAATAGTTGACTCAGTCAACGCCCTCAAGAAGTGCCTCGGATGAAAATTTTGATAGCATGGATATCTCTGGAACGTCAATTTTGGTCTAGGACAACGAGGACGTCTGGATGTGATTTGACCCACCGGGGGCTTTTCGTTAAAAGTTGTGTAAGAAGAAGTGGGACTCTCACTTTATCGTAGGAAGCTCTATTGGAAATTTCGACCACACCATTGGAGCCAAAAGGTCAAAATCCATAGAGTCACATAGTTTGATTGTGAAAATCAGAATTTGAACGAGCTCGAAACGACCAGAAAGAGATTGAAGGATTAAGGGAAAGATAGGGGATGATATGGCAAGCTATGGGGGGGCTGCCACATGGCGTGATCTGGTGCTGCCACATGGCAGTGAGTTGGCACCTGCACACCTACAAGGACATTTCCAGGTGATTTAAGGTATGTATGTACATATATTTCATCCAAAATTCCGACTTCATTTTCGAGTTCATTTTTCATCCGATTTGAGTGCTTCAAAAGGCTACGTGAATTTCGCAAGAAATGTCGTGGTGAAGTTGGATTTGAAATTTGACACGTATTTTGAGGTAAATCTTTATCTTTTTGTCATTGATATATCGTAAATGAGTGAAAATTTTACATTGTAATATCTCAATCATTTCTTAACGGAATTAAGTGAAATTTGTGTGTAAATTATTCTACGTCCCAAGAGGGATGCTGTGGTATACTGGGTGTTCACTGATTTTGTCCCATTTTTGAGGATTATTACCGAGAAAGTTTGAAAAGAATGTTTTCCCAATAAAGTTTTTAACTTCGTTTTTGGGCCTTTTCTTGGTCTTCTGGGGTCCGTTTTGGGCAAAATTTATGGGAATGAACTCGAGGTGATGTGAGAATTATTTTACGAGGATTGGTTTAGTATTTTTATTATGGGCCCCAATTTTCTCCATTTTAATCTTAATTATTATAATTTCACCCGTTTCCTGAGATTTTACAGCCAAACCAACTGTAATGATCTTGTGACTTATGGTTTGACAGCTGAGCAGCATAGGAAGGTGATTCAGAGAGGAAAAGCTTGGTTGGATTGACTTGGAGAAAGAGATGTTGGATACTAGATAGGCTAGGCTTTTTCTAAACCCTAGACTGAGCTGAAATGTTTGCATATTTGAGTTGGAATGTGTAGGAATGTACTATTTATAGATTGAGTTATGGAGTATATGTTGTATATGGCTGGACATGATCTATGTGTTGTGTATATATAATTTTATGGGATCGTAGTTGTTGTATTGAGAGTTGTGTTGGTTGTAGTTGTTATATTAACTGAGTTCTTACATTATATGACTATGAAAGGGCCTGAAAGGGGTTGGTTGGAGCTGTGTACATGTGATAGTTATGTACGCTGACTTGACTCTTGCTGGTACGTATGTATGGTCTAAGGCTAAGGAATATACTAGCTATTGAGGTTGACCTATGATTACATGTTGTCTTGTGCACTGAACCTAGTATCTATATCTTATTGGTATGTATATGCATGATGTGGCTACGGTTATCTTTATCTTTTTTGAGTACTTCTAGTAGAATTTTCTGATTAAATATGATTCCGCATTGCCTTGTGGTTTATATGATCCTATATCCTGTTATTATCTGTTATGTACTTGTGCCACTAGTTAGTAACTAGATGACACGCCATTTTATATGGATAGGTATAGTACACCCCTAAGGAAGTCTTGCATTCTGTGATACGAGAAGTGTTGCTACTAAACCATTAGTAGGTTTGAGACGGGAGTGTGACCCTATTAATGAGGGGCAGGTTTCATCCTATGGGTTTCCCAGGATTATCCGTATGAGATACTAGCAGTGTGAGTTAATTCTGGGTATGGGATCTTATTTAGACAGGGGCATTTTTTGGTGGGCCGGCACATGGTTGCCTTGGTGATATCTTTGATACAGTTGGGCTGCGATAGGACTCCGAGTAGGTGACATCCTTCTGATTATCTAGCCTCAAGGGTTTTACCGAATCTACTGGCCACATAAGGAGTTACAAATGACAATGTGGCACCCGGATCCATCAAAACATAACAATCAAAAGTAAAGACTCAAATCATACCCGTCACAACATTTGCGGAGTTCTCCTGATCTTGGTGACTACCCACGGCATACAAATGGTTTGTTGCTCCGCTTGCACTTGACGTAGTGCCCCTCTGGTTTCCTCTAACTGGCAGGGCTAGTGTAGTAGATTGAGCCCGATCAGCCCACTTTGGACAATCTTTCTGGTAGTGACCCGCTTGGCCACATTAATAGCAGACATCATTCCCGTCACGACATCTCTCCAAGTGCATTCTGCCACACTTATCACATGATGGCTTACCTTGTGAACCTTGGGTCATACTAGCTTGCGACTGAGGTCCGTGATTTCCCACATTTTGAGATCTCTAATCATACCTGCCTCTAGGCACATGTGCACTAAAATATGATGGTGTTGGAAATCGATTGTCATTCCTTTTCCTTCTAACCTCATGGTTGGATGTCTTAGCTTTCTTACACTTGAACTCTTCCTTGTCATGTTGTCTCTCCTCATCAGCTTGTTGCACAAATGTCATCAGTCGCCCGATGTCCATATCACTCACGAGCATTGCTCCCCTCCCATCTTTCTTGGGTCATCTATTCAACCCATCAACATACATCCCATTCTTCCCCTTATATCAGCAACCATGTCCGGAGCATAGCAAGATAGTTGTGTGAAAATCAACCCATACTCTTGCACATTCATAGAGCCCTGTTTCAGATTCAAGAACTCTTTCACCTTAGCCTCTCTTCGTTATCTTGGGAAGAAGCATCCCAAGAAGGCTTCCTCGAACATTGCCCAAGTCAAACATGGAGCATCATCCCCTCTACATTTCTTCCACTAGTAGAACTACAGTCTGGCCACACCCTTGAGTTGGTAAGCAGCCAGTTCGACCCTATCAGAATCAGCCACATTCATCACTTGGAACACCTTCTCAAGCTCCTCCACAGTTCTCAAGGTCTTCAGTGGATGCGCACCCCGTGAACTCAGGCGGATTCATCCTAAAAAATCCTTGGAATTTGGAGGTGTCATGAACATCTTGTCTACCTGCTCCCTGTCTCACGGCAGGCGTTGTGACAGCCTGGGCTAGAACTTGAATAGCCCGGCATAGCTCAGCATTGGAAACCTCATCTTGAGGGGGTTGCTCAGTAGGAACAGCTTGGTCTACAGGCTCCTTTGTACTTGAGACTCAGGTGGGTTAACATCTTGTCTGGCGGACGTCCCCTTCCTCTAACGGCTCTTCTGGAAGGCATGATATCAATTTTGCAATGCGTAAAGCATGAATTAGGAGAGAGCTTTCATAGAGCTTAACTCTATCGCACGAATTGGAATAAGAAAAAGGTGTAACAATTCCTAATGTCATACAGCCTCCTGCTTATGAAATATGGTCGACAACACACTCATAAACAAGACTCTACTAGACACGGCTTCATAGACTCCCTAAGACACTTGAACTATGTGCTCTGATACCAAGTTTATCATGCCCCAGGAGGGTACCTTTGGCGTGGCCAGCACCTAGAAACTATTGCTAGTCCCCAAGCGAACCACTTAGCCTCATCACATTCGTTCAATCAAATAACTCTACTGAACAGCGGAAATAAAAATAATTAAATGGGCACATCTCATCTAATGTCTCAAAATGATACAGATAATAATAAAGGCTAGTAGAAAGAACTAGCTCACAATATCAACATCAATGTTCAATCATCGCCTATGAAGCCTCTATCACTAATCATGTGGTGTCAATGACAGACCCCATGGCTACCCAAATCAAAATATAAGAATAGTCGAATCTAATTCTAAAGCAAGATGAAATAATAACAGTGGATCCTCCGGAGTATGGGAGGCTCACCAATCAGCTGAGAATCTCGGATCTTCAATGGACTGCCTGTTGATGATCTCTAGTACCTGCCTCTATATCATAAAACAATGCAGTCCAAAGGGGACATCAGTACGTGGAATGTACTGGTATGTAAAATAGCTAAGTGAAAGAGAAACGGGTAGAATAATATGAAACAACATCGACTCAAAACCATCATCAAATCAAAACAAATCGTCAAATGTCTATCTATGCAAGAATAAAGAGTAGACAAGTGACCCATCAACCAATCAACCTCATCAATCAAATCAAACTCATCTCAAAGGAGCTCACCTCCTCACATCTCATCTCATCTCGACTCAGAGTACTCAAGGGGAAGAAATTTATGGGAGTTTCTCTTATCCGACAACAGTCACTTATGAGCCAGTGAATGTACAACAATCATGTTGATGTTGCCACATCCGTTCCAAACTTGCAAGGTAGGGAACGACTCGAAACCATATTGGCTCACCCAATATGGAGTCAGCCGTCAATAAGTCCGCTATTGCTTTCAGGGACTTCTAATCAATAGGGAACCATAATATATCTGATGGTTATAAGCCTCACCTATGTTTGGTGATGTAGTTTGACGAGTTCAAGTCGGACTAAACTCACTCTTTCGATGTTCGATACTCCTTCCATGACTCAATGCTCATAAACCCATTAATCCAATCAACTCATAGGGACTTTGGCCCTATCATGAACTAGTATCATAGGGGTTTTACCCTCTCATCAATCAACATCATAGGGACTTTAGCCTGCTCATCAATCAATCTCATCAATGACTCAAGATTTAGAACAATCGAAAAGACATATCGGTGGTGTTCATTTATAGAGACTCGTAGGACTATCAAATTCTATTAACTCATCATCATTCTCTCATCACAATCACAATCACAATCGACAATCTCAACTCATGGCTCTAGACTTAATTCTTAAGTTCATTATGCATGCTTTCAAAGATAGTCATGTAGGGTTATGCGATTCTTCATGAAAATATTCAATTCAAGAAAACAAGTTTATTATGATCATCACATAAGAAAATATATGTAATTAAATAGATTTTAAAGGAAAAAAATCAAGGATTCTGTAACGCCCGGTAAAATTATCAAAATACCCCTAGAGAAGAGACGTGCGCTTGGAACATCTTCTGATGCTTGGGTGGAAAATTCGAGACCGGATTCATGATCAGCACGAAAAATTGAGTGGGGGAGAGGCCTCGGTCAATTTTTAGAGCAACCGAGTCAAAAGATAATTTTTCATTCCAAAGCGTGAAACAATGAGAGTTCGCGACAAAGTCGCGTAGCGGACCCATCGCGAAGAATGCCTTATGTTTTACTTAAATTTTTCGACGGGGTTTATCAAACTCGTTCAGGAAGACTTTTGCCAAAAATGAGTTGTACGTGACCAGTCCACGTCGCGGACTGAGTTATTTCGCCGCTGGGAAATTTTTAATATTTCGAGGGACATTCTAGACCATTCCTAACATCTACTAAAACTCATACACGAACAATATAGGTCGTTTTCATGAAGAAAGAGTATAAAAACCCTTTCTAAATCATCTTCCTAACAATGCTTATACGCTAGGGCTTGAGGAGAGTAGAGGAGAGCCGAGGTTGAGGAATCAAGAGGAAGTCCCAAGGGAATTGTGTTGATAGCAATCATCCCAGGTATGTAAGTCTAATCCAAAGCATGGGATTGTTCTTCCATGTTCCCCTTTGAGTCAATTGAGTCTATGAATAAAGATGATGAGTTATGTGTGAAAATCCTTGAGTAGAGTATATTACTGAGATTCTTCATAATGCATGTATTTTTCTTAAATTGATGATCATCATAAACTTGATTTACTGCATGAATGTTTCCATGAATGATTTTAAAAAATCCATGTTTGTTTTACTCAAGAACAAAAGAATGAACTTAGGGGGTGAGTTTAGAGCCTTGATGATGATGATGTTTGTGATGTTGTGATTGTGGTCCCAATTGTTGAGAGTCGTGATGATGATGTTGATGAGAGTGATGTCCATGAGTCTCAAAACTTAAGCTAAATTCTAAAAAGAATGTTTTGAGTCCACGATGTTGATGTTGATGTTGATGTCGATGTTGATGATGTTGAGGTTGATGTACTATGTCCCTATGGGACCGATGATGATGATGTTGATGTACTATGTCCCTATGAGACTGATGAGGATGAGGTTTTATGAGTGTGTCGAGTTCTGGGAGGAGTATTGAACACCAAAATGGGTGAGAGTGAGTCCCACTCAAACTCGTTAACTACGTGGCCCACATAGGAGAGAGGATTGAACCGCAATGCGGATGACTCCTTGCCCCAAAAGAGGACT
Organism: Solanum rostratum; assembly: GCA_029948455.1. Lineage (NCBI taxonomy): Eukaryota > Viridiplantae > Streptophyta > Magnoliopsida > Solanales > Solanaceae > Solanum > Solanum rostratum. Next base: position 64,090,153 of record CM057045.1, on the reverse strand, counting down.
GATGTTTCTTTTTGTGGATCCACTAAGGTTGATGTCCTTTACCCCGGGTAGTGTACTGGATAGATGTGGCAATAGCATCATTTCATTGTATCATCACCAGCTCATAGGTGATGGTTGTCGGTTAGAGAAACTCCCAGCTAGGTTCCATTTTGATAAAAATCTGATGTTGATGTGATGGTATGAGTCTTGATGGATGTTGATGTTTCACTATCTACTCTTTATCCTTGTCCTAAATGGGCATGAGTCCTTTGAGTTGAGTCGAGTTTCCTTGAGATGAGTCTGATGTATTGATGATGTTGAGATAAGACGTTGATGAGTCATTGGTCTACTCTAATTTCTTGCCTTAGATAGACATTTGACAATATGATGGAGTATGATGTTGAGTTGATGTTATCCCTATACGGTTATACTTGTAATGTTACATTCAGTCATCTTACATATAGTACATTCCATGTACTGATGCCATTCGGCGCTGTATCATTTCATGATGCAGATACAAAAGTTAGAGGACTTCAGCAGATACATCGTTGAGGTCAGAGATTCTGAGTTCAGACATTGGTGAGCCTCCTTGCTATTCGGAGGAGTCCTTTTCCTTTATCTGTTATTCCGTTTGTTGAGCTGGGTAGCCATGGCCTTTCATGGTACCCTCTTAGACTATCTAGTTGAGTTAGAGGCTTCATAGACATGAGTTGAGATTTGATGGGAGGTCCTTCCCTCTTAGAGTTGAGCCAGTAATACTATTTACTTATCATTGATGTTGAGACAGAGTTTAGTGGCCATCGGCCCTTCTTATTGATGTCGCTCACTACCTATTTATATTGTTTCCGCTGTATTTGATGTTGGATGACTAACCTGAGATTGAGTGGTTCACTTGGGGACTAGCAATAATCTCTGGGTGCCAACCACGCCTAAGGTACCCTCCCGGGGCGTGACAGATTCATGTATGTAGACTCTCCAAATCATCAACTCATCTATGACCATCTATGGGGCGCACGAGAGAACAATCTCATGTTTTTAGTTTAGCCTTACATACCTGGGATGAAGTTATTAATCAATCACGTCAAGGATCTCCTCTCGAATTGCTCAACTCAAGCTCTTCTCCTTTTTCCTCAAGCCCTAGCGTTGTTAGATTATTGGAATAGGACTTAGAATGGGGGGTTTTAGACCCTTTTTACGTCAAAACGACCTAATTAGATCATGTATAGAGTTTAGGAGAGGTTGGGAATAGAACGGAATGCCCCTCGTAAAATTTAGAAATTTTCATTTCGGAAAAAGCCCAGTCCGCGACGCAGACTGGCCGCGTACTGCGTATTTTCGGGAAAAATTTATGGACGAGTTTTCTCAATCCGTCGAAAAGTTTCAAAAAAATATAAGTACAGGTCCGCGATAGAGGAGCGATGCGCTCCTGTCATGCACTAACATGGTTTTGCGCTTCGGATCAAAAAATTATCTTTTGATTGGGTCGCTCTAAAAATTGATCGAGACTATTTTCCCACTCAATTTTTCGTGTTGATTAAAAATCTGGCCTCAGATTTGCCATACGGGCATTGGAAGATGTGTAACGCACATACCCTCTCTCTAGGGGTATTTTGATAATTTTATTGCGCGTTACATTTACTCATAAGAAAATTATGATTAGTTCATCCGCCATTTTGATGATGAAAAATATATAAAATATTTAAAAAGTTGCCTAGGATTCTAATGTTAATAAAGTTCAAACTATGTACAAATGATATCAATTTCTATTAGGAATTATGTTATATCTTCAAAACCATTCACTTGCAACTGACTATTGCAATGATATTTATTATTTAAAAACACATAAATAAAAAATATTTGTGCAATGTGAACACTCTTGGGAATGTTTGAACTATTTGTTCTTCATTAAAAAGTTTTCTTTAGACAAAATTATCTTGTCATTAAAAAACTATGTTTTAGATAAAATCGTCTTTTGACTAATTTTCTTTAAATTATTATTTAATTATATTTATAATATGACTTCTAAAATATATGGAAAGAAGTCATAAAATAAGGAATTATAACCATGGAAAGACTCTTAAATCTTCCTTATTTGATAGACTTCTACTTTCTTCCTTATTTGAATCAAGAAGCCCTGTTGCCGCCATGGAAAATCCTAATTTACCATGGATTTTAATTAGTGATAGAATCTCTATATATAGGACCTTTATAAATATATAAATAAATAAATAAATAAATAAATAAAAAGTTGAATAGGATTATATTGTTATTTTACATGTAATTTGTAGTATTTTTCTTTTGAAATTTTTAACTCTATACATCTCACGTTGTTTAATTTTTTTCATGTTGTTGTATTATGTATTTATTTATCTATCTATATCATTTATTTTCTAATAACTTGATTTTAGTTTATTTTGCGGCGTTCAAGGCATAATACATGAACACTACCTTTTCGAAAAAAAAAAAGAGAAAAAGAGTTGACTGTGACAATTAATGATTTGTCTTGTTGGTAAGTAATGCATTCATTTTTTACATCAAACTTGGATTAATAGTATTTATTATTGAACTATCTACTTTACTACAAGTAATTGTTTAATTTTTGAATAACTATATATACTTGAATTTTCTCTTAACAAATTAATTTCATGTTTCTAATTCAAAGGTCGTAAAAAAGTATCACGCAAAGAAGGGAAGACAGTCGTTCCAAGTAGCACTCATGCTTGGAAAGAATAAGCAAAATCCAATATCAATTTATTTTTTAAGTGAGAAGAAACCTACTAAAATAGAACCTGACAATTTTTTGGAAAATTTTTATCATAATATTAGACTTTTAGAAATAATAATACTTAAATATATTTAACTTTTTCATTTTTTTAGTTTTTGCACTATTCATTACAAATTTGTATTGTTAAAATAGAAATACACTAAGAATATATGAAAGTATTCTATATTTTGCCTATATTAAGAAAAAACTATAGATCAGTAATAATTAAAAATTTATGTTATATTTGTCAATAAAAGATTGTCATCTGAAGCATTATATTATTTTTATGCTATATAGAAAACATGTTAATAAAAAAAGGTTAATTTACACGAAAATTAAAGTCAATTTAATCGCATGAGTATTCGCCAAAAGCCAAAAAAAGGCTTGAAAATATTTTTATATAGTTAAAAGTGTTTTCAATAATTTATCCTTTTGTAGAAGAAAAAGTAGAGGTGGTATATTTTTATATTTTTTTTATTAATAGATGCATGATACACATGCAATACACATATACTAAATTAATATTACTTTAAAAATATGAAGGTGCTCAGAAATATTGATTGGATTTTTAACTATTCATTGAAAGACTTTGCAATAAAAAATTATCATTTACTAGTTTCCTCAAAGTATTATTTGATTATATTTAAAATTAAGGAGTTCTATAATATATGATAAAAGAAAAATATATTTTTAAAAAATAAGAAGTCTCAAATATATGAGGAGAGAGAAAATATAATATAAGAGATATTACGAAAATTAATAATTAAAAAATCCTAAAATATATAGCAAGAGAAAAATATGTTTTAAAAATTAAGGAGTCGTAAAATATATAGTAAGAGAAAATTATTTATGATAAGAGGTATTAGGAGAATTAATAATCTGGAAAAAAAATTAAAAATTAAGGAATCCTAAGATATATGATAAGAGAAAATTATATGGTAAGAGTTCTAAGGTTTTCTCTCATCAAAATCTATGAATTTTTTTTTTATATTCTTAAGTTATTTGTTATTAGACAAGATAAAAAAATGATATTTTCTTTTATATTCTGTCATTTTTATTTTTAATTATTTTAAGAAATGTCATATTTATGTAACACTATTATTTACGAAAGTCAAGTTAGATGAAATAGTTAACTATATCAATATTTATACATTAAGTACAATGTAAAAACTATTGGCAGATGACTTTCAATTTTCTATCGGTGCAACTTCAAGTTGCCATTTTCCGTTTTACTATAATCTTTTTGTTAATTTTAAAAAGTTTTGTATTAAATAATATATTGTACATACATCAATTTACTATTTTTTTATATACACATATATATATTTATTATTAATTAATGTTATACGCACATAATACAACAAATAAAATTGTCATCTACAATTCTCTTCTCAAATTATTATTTTATTTTCTTATAGTATTTAAAATTAAGGAATCCTAAAGTATATGATAAGAGAAAAATATAGAGCATGAGATATTATGTAGAGTTAATAATTAAGGAGTTCAAATATATATAGTAAAATTAAAAATATTAAGGAGATTTTAGGCGTCTCGACAAAGACATGGTTGGTAAAAAGTTGCACTGATTAGTTTTTTTAACTTTTTTCTTTTACTTATGAAAGTTATCTATATTTTTACTACGTCATGATTAATCGATTTTTATTTGCAGATTTTGTTCGTCTAAGTTGATCGATAAAAAAAGCCAACCATTTGTTCATTTATGGAGGTGAACAACACTCTTTAAAGTATTTGTAATAATAAGAGAGTCTAACGCTTGTTTTTTTATCTGATGAATCACTTCGAGATTTTTTCCTTTATTATTTGAATAACAACTTATTGATTCAAAGTACTATTACTCTCAACTTCTTTGAGAGGCTAATATTTTTGAAAAATCAAAGTGTCAATTTTCTAAATTGTGTTATTTGACAATATTCTTTAAAGAATTGTGAAAAAAGTGTATTTCAAAAAATATTTAATAAAATATAATTTTTCAAATTTACCTTTTATTAAAAAAATATGTTCATTTTGACTCGAATAAAACTATATAAATTATTCATAAAATATACCTTTTACATTATATTTAAATTAAATGTATGTTTAGGGTCATCCATTATTGTTTCATTTACTTAAACTTGTGTAGGCTAGGTATGAAAAAATCTTGGTAGAGAGCGTTACTCCTGAATAAGGTCTGTCAAATCTGAATTTGAATTAGTTGAACTTCAATGCGAATTCTGAATATCAGAGGAATAACTAAAATGTATACTCTTATGACAATATTAAGAATTTTCAAATATTTATAATATTCAATTTAATAATATTAATGTGACACACATGTCCAACGCACGTACACTAAACTAGTTATATTTAATAAGGGGCAAAGACTTTTAATGAAGGGTAAAAATTCAAACAATATTTCTAAAGATTTTCGTGTTTTCAATACAGTATAGATTCGATAGATCATGGTAAAATTGAAAATTTTGCCAATTTAATTCCTTATTGGCAACTACATTTTTACCTTCTACGTAAAAAGTTTAATTAATCAACATATGATACTTAAAAGAGAGAAAATAGGAATTTAATTAGAGTTTTTGTTAATGTCTTGTCTTTAATATTTTTAGTATAATTTTTTTCATTCATGTTACTTAAAAATGTTTTAATCAGTAGAATGAAAGGGATTGAGCCCCAGCAAAAAACGTTTGTTTAATTTCTGTTCAAAACTAGCAGCCAATTTAGTCTATCACAATAACTAAGCACATCGAAATTGATTGTCATTTTATAAAAAAGAAAACAAGGGCTAATCAATATCAACTATATACCTATGATACGCCCAAATTTACACTCCAAAAGGAATAGTAAAGCGGTCGTTGATCAAATATAGAACTCAACAAGAGTTGAGGTCAATCCCACAGGGAATGTTATGAGAATGATTCTAATAGCACCCTTTTTCAGATGTAAATTCTATTCCCAAGATAAAATTGCATGAAGTAAATGGGGGGGTTTATGGCGTTTCAATTAAATTCCTACTGTAAAGTAACTAATGCATACGTTGACTACTGGATTTCAAACAGTTAATGAGAAGCTAGGGTTGTGTTTCCCATGACGTCCAATACGGTAATCAAATTGGTATGGTAAACTCATTCATGATTGCGCATACAAGATCAAACAAGTTAGATAACACCTAGTTCACCTTCTGATCCTTCTTAGATATATTTCACTCATCACCTTTCGGTCTCAGAATGTTTACAATGGTAACTGTTGTTCTAGATCTCAGAATACTCTCACCTTTCGATCTCAAGTACTTAGACAAGGTTAAAACCCCAAAATTTTGTTGTAGAATTCTTTTCCTAATTACTACATACCTCCCGGGCATGTAACAATGCAGGCATACCCTAATGCGTCGACTCATTAGGGGAGACATTAACATGAAGAATGCCACAATGTATGCGATGATCAATCCCAAGAGTTCACCCTCAAATTTTGTTATCTTATTAAATTATCATGGTTCCCACAACCCTAGTTGTGGGTTTAGCCTAGCATATTCAACACAATTCGTCACAACAATACAAAAGAATCATGATAAATGACTTACTATTGATATAATGATGAATCCACATGTTACAATCTCCAAAAAGATGATTAGAACCCAAAAATTCAATGTAAATAATAGCACAATAGTGTTCTCCTCTTGTTCTCTAACTTCAGTGTTCAATAACAATTTAAAAAGGAACAACATATATATATATATATATATACAAGGAAAAATCTATCCAATTAAAATAAGAAAATAGACTTCGGCATGGGTACGGATCACTACACGGATCGTAAGTCTTCACTACTCTCGCAATCTCACGTGTACAGGCAGGGCTCGTGTCGAGGTTCACGGATCGTGAAACGGCCCGTGGATCTTTCCTTAGCAACTTCTCAGCAACGTTTTGATCCTCCATCTGCACGGCCCATGCCACGGTCCGTGGTTGGTCACACGGCCCGTGACGGGCACCGTCTTCCTTCACTTGTACAATTTTTGTTATTTTCGACGATGATCCTTCCAATTTACGTCAACTTCACGGCAGGTGACACAGACCGTGTCAGTTTCCACGGTCCATGTGAAGCCTCGTGAGTTTTGCCTTAGACTTCATTCCAGCTCCATTGTTTTTCACGCCAAGTGTGAGGTCACGACGAGGTTCATGGCCCGTGTAACGTTGCACGGTCCGTGAAGGCCCCCGTAGTCCTTCACTTGGTTTAATTCACAACTTTCTTAGTTCTGGCCCACTTCACGTACCATCTCACGATCCATGTGATGCTACACCGCCCGTGTGGTTCTCCGTATGCCACCACTTCAGCTCTTTTTATCGTTCTTTTTCTCGCAGTTCACCCATTGTTCCATACTGTCACGACCTGGACCTAGGGTCTAGGAGTGACATGGCGAATGAGGACCCGAGAGTCCCAAAACAAGCCTCAAAGTATCTTAATTCACATCATTGATTCGGAAGCATACTCAAATAATAAACACATAATTCTAAGAGACGGGAAAGTAGAACTCACGCTATGGGGATAATTCGGGACTTGGGATCTTTCGCATCTTATCATACCATCAAGTCATAAGACCCATGGCCAAACCACATAACAATACTCAATGGGTAACCAAGCCATAACATAATCTTTAACATAGCACTTAGTATATAATCGTAAAGGAGCTTACAAAATGTCCAACAATGCCTCTAATCATAAGATAGGTCGGGGCCAAGACATAACCCGGGCTCACTCTCAGAGTGAATAAAATAAGTAAAACATTATAGGTACAGGAGTGGTGGCTTGTCCTTGGAAGATAGGACTCACCACAACAAGCGAAACTTGAGATCCGAGCTAAATGTTGAGCTGTGGATGATCGTATCACACGGTCCCTACATGGTAAATTCATGTAGGCATAGACTATGCGTTAGTACGTTTTGCTAATTATGCGGACATGCAATATGAAAGGAAAATAATGTTAACCTGCACAAAATGCCATATGAAAAACCATGGAGTAGCCATAACCCACATATATTAGCACTCAAAGAATCACTCCTTGCTCGAATTGTGTAAAGGGAGGGTTGTACCTATCCTCATCAATACACATGTAGCTCATGACATAACTTTGTATAGGGAAGGTTGTACCTTTCCTCATCTATACATTGTGCAAAGGGAGGGTTGTACCCATCCTCATCAATACACACTTAGCTCATATAACCATGTGCACAGGGAAGGTTGTACCTTTCCTCATCTATGCCTTGTGTAAAGGGAGGGTTGTGCCTATCCTCATCAATTGTGCATAGGGAAGGTTGTACCTATCCTCATCTATGCAATGTGTAAAGGGAGGGTTGTGCCCATCTTCATCAATACACGCTTAGCTCATACATACATGTGCATAGGGAAGGTTGTACCTATCCCCATCTATGCATTGTGTAAAGGGAGGGTTGTGCCCATCCTCATCAATACACCCATGTGATTTCGTACTCATGGAAGATGTCACATCATATACATACCCATATAATTCGTATTCATGTAGAAGTCAAGTTCATAGTATTATCAATTCATATCATGATGGTGTTCAACTTATATCATATTCTTACTCAATTCTTGTTAGTAACCAGAAAACTTCATAACATCAGTCAATGAATATCAATCACTATTAAGAGTCTCTCTAACACATAGAATAAACCAAAACCTACCTCAATACGAAGGACCGAAATCAAGCATGCTAGTTCACCACCGATGTCTTTCTCTTCCTTAATGTCTCAGAACGTTTTCAGTCTATCAAATATAGAATGTTCGTAAGCAAACGAATTCATAGACACCCATATTACTATATGTCTAGCCTAAACTCAAAAACTCACCCATTCTATAATCAAAATTCCTCAATCTCAAGCCTAGAATTAAGTCTCAATTCCTCCAAATAACATAACTTTGATGACATTAATATAATATATAATATACTTACTATTTAATTACCTATCTTGCTATATTAAAACCTTTGAATCTTAAGACAATACCAAGAAGAATTTTTTACAACTAAAATCAAGAACGCCTAATAAATTTACTACCTGCAGAATAACTTCTCAACAATTTATATAACTTTAAATATATAATATACTTACTGTGTTGGCATTAAAAATTACACTAACTAAAAGATTCTCAAGGTTTGTTATTTTGATATCAAATTTTGGAGGAGCATTAATGTGTAGCAGCTAGTATACTATTCAACATTTCTTCATTTAATTGATTATATAACTAGAAAGGAAATTATGTAATTCATCATTGCAAAAATTAAGATCGTAACTTGATGATTACCTGAATGTCCGATTTGTTTCGACGGCGAGATGAGTTCGTGTAGTCCAAACCCTTCTGCTCGCCTCCTTTTTGTTTCTCTTTAATAGGGCTGTGTTCTTATTCTTATTTTATTTATTTATTTTTATATACCGATAAATTTGATTAATCTATTTTTACTATATATAGAATATTAACTAAATTATTAGTTTAGTCCACCAAGTAAATTAATTTTCTAAATTATCTCTTAACTAAATAATGAAAATTATTGGATAGTCCAATAAGGCTCTTTAAAATTCACGAGATAAATCTTTTATAACATATGAAACTCTATATCTCAAAACAATTTCACGGATCGTTATAGTTTAAAGATTTTTTATCGTTATCAATTCGGTTGTCGGTTTACCCGTTAAAATTTGATATACTTTTTTATTTTATTGAAAATTACTTAGAAACAAGGTGACAAACCAAATGAAGCATACACCTGAGTTGACCGATTGCATCTTGTATTAAAAGCAAACGCTGTCACATTATAGAATAACTGAGAGTTTAAGTCAATAAAAAATAAAAGTATGAAACTGTAAAGGACTTTATATACCAAATGGTATAAATATACAACAACAACATACCCAGTGGAATCCCACAGGTGGGGTCTGGGGAGGATAGAGTATACGCAGACCTTACCACTACCTCATAGAAGTAGAGACGTTGTTTCTTGAGAACCCTCGTCTCAACAACCCATAAAAAATGGTATAAATATAATTATTTAATTTACTATCGGGTTGTCTTAACCTGTTAAGGAAAAATCTAAAATCATTAAAAGCCTATAATCGAATATTAAAAAAAATTAAGTTACCAAAACTGCTAAACCAACAACAATAACATACCATTAGAATCCCATATGTGGGGTCTGGGGAGGATAAAATGTATGCAAACCTTACAACTATCTCATAGTGAAAGAGAGGTTGTTTCCAGAAAACCCTACTCTAAAAAATCGAGCCCCATATGCAAAAGATACTAGATATAGAAAAACGGGAACAGAAAAGAAAAAAAAAGAAAACGACAAAAAATGAAAAGCAAATGACAGTATGTAAATACGATAAAAGTGACAAATATAAGACGAATAATGACAATCACATGATATAAAGATACAACTGATCCTGCTAACCTACTAAATCACAAGACAAGACATCAACCTACCCCTACTAGCCTATTAGTCCTCTACCCTAATACACGACCTCCATCCTTTCTATCTAAGGCCATATCCTCGGTGAGATAAAGTTTCGTCATATCTTGTCTGATCACCTTCTTCCAATACGTCTTCGGTCTACCTCTACCCCTCCTTGTAACCCCTAAATCTAACCTCTCGCACATCCTAATAGGAGCATCAGTACTTCTTTTCTACACATGTCCAAATCATCGCAGTCTTGCTTCCCTCATCTTGTCAGCCATAGGGGCCGCCTCTAACTTCTCTCGAATGGTCTCATTGCTAATCTTATCACTCTTGGTATGTCCGCACATCCATCTCAACATCCTCATCTTTGCGACCTACATCTTCTGAACGTGTGAGTTTTCGATTGGCTAGCACTCCACCCCATATAATAAAGACGGTCTAATCACCATTATGTAAAACTACCTTTAAGTTTAGATGGTATTTTTTTATCACACTATACTCTAACGGCAAGCCTTTATTTCGCTCATGCTGCCACAATACGATGTGTGACATTATCATCGATATCGCCACTACTCTAGATGACAAACCCAAGGTATTTAAAGTTTTCTTCCTTAGGAATAGATTGAATGGCAATGCTCACTTCAATGTCTGATTCATCCTTTACAACACTGGATTTGCACTCCAAGTATTCAGTTTTGGTTCTGCACCGTTTGAAGCTTTGGATTTCCAATCTATCTTTAAACTTTAGCCCGAGTCTCATCAATCAATACTATATCATCAGCAAATAACATACACCATGGAACCTCCTTTTGAATAGACCGCGTCAGCTCATCTATTACAAAGGCAAAACCAATAACCCATTATTGATAAATCAATAATTTTTTTTGATTTGGATTATCAGCTTTGGTTCGAGAATAACCCAACAGTAAATTGTTTAAATATCAAGTTGTGTACTCAATGATATGAGTTATACACGTAATAAATTATTTATTTTAAATATATTTTTATTAATGGACATGGTACACACGTGCAAAACACGTACACTAAACTAGTAGCCAAAAAAGTATATCAAAAGTAAATATAGTTTATTTTTGATAATAAAAGATAGATATGACCATTTTTTTGTATATTATTTGTATTTATCAAACTATAAAGATCTATTTAGAAAGTCATCTGATAATTGAAATTAGTATAATTATTAGAGTTGTAATTATCAACTTAGTAATTACACAACTTAGTAATTATTGTGATCTGTTTATTTGTCGCAATATAATTACAAGCGTGCTACTTGGTTGCACAAGTATGATTACAAAGTTATATCATATTTTAAAAATAAAAGTTAATTATCTAAAATTTAAAAATTTATATTAGACAAATAAAGGTATTTATAAACTGTATTAGATTGAATATTTCATATATATATATATATATATATATATATATATATATTGCCTTTCAAAAGTATATTTAATTAATACTATACAAAATCAATTTACATTTTTTAAGTTAGTATATTTTAATTAAATTAATCATAAAAACTACAAATACAAGATTAATACGAATATCATGAAATGAATGTTTGACAAAAATATTAATATTATAAAGAGGAACTCTCATAAATAGCCTAGGTTTGAAACTTAATATGGTCAAATAACTATATTTTACATCATTACACAATATAACCTCGAGTATGTGACTTGGGGGAGGAGAGAGGCGAGTGAGATCAATAAAGGGAGGAGAGAGGCAAACTATATATGTGTATTTGTCAAATTATATGTGTATATCTATCAAATAATTATATGTGTATTTAGTATGCATATATATTTGTATATCTGGCAAGAAAGATTGAGAGAGGGAGGAGAAATGCGAGCGAGATCGAGAGAGGCAAGCGAGAGTGGAGAGAGGCGAATTATATGTGTATATCTGTCGAATTACTATGTATATCTGTCAAAATAATTATATATATACAACCGGTATATATTTGTAATTGTATATCTGCAAGAAATTGCAGAGAGAGGGGCGAGAGACGGGAGAAAGAAAACAACAATAAAACCCTAATTATAACAATAAACTCCTAAACTTTAATTTTTTCAAACTATAGTTGTATAATGTAAATACATATCATATGTTTGCCTAATTATGTTATTTTTCCTATTATATTAAAAACATTTAACAAAAAGATAATTTATTAAATCTAAATGACTTGTAGTGTAAAATATCAAATCAATACTATTAAAACAAATAAAACTAAAAAATACTTAATAAGTTCAACTCATGTGTAACTGGAGTTACACAATATAATTACCAGCAACTCATGGTCTATCTATAAAAATTGAAGAGTGCAATGGCACTTAATTTATGTGCTAACTAAATAGTTATATGGCGAACCAAATAGGTTAATTATACAAATATAATTTTACAAACAGGCCAGTGCACTTCTTTTCAAGTAAGTCCCAAGAGCAAAGGCATAAATACAATTATGGGGGAAATAAAGGGCTAAAATCGCAAACGCCAAGACACGACGTATAGCAGCTCGTTGCCTAGTTCAGTTATCCACAAAGCAGAGACGCAGCTTGTTTTTCCCTCTTCTGTAGTCAAAGCAGCTGAAGAAGAAAGCATTCTTCTTTCAAATGAATGGAAGCCACTTTTTTTCCTAAACGCATCACTGCTTCAAATTCAGTTGTCTTTGCCCTTGCTAGAGCCAAAATGGCAATGCAAACTTCTTCTTATAAGGTTTGTTTGCTTTTTTTATGATTTTTTTTGTTAAATAGAGTTGCCATTTTTATGGGTTTCATTGCTTTTTCCATATTTCTTCTTAATAAGAATCTTATCAATGTCATTAGTTGACTATAAAATGGTGAAAACTTTTATTTGCTTAATGTTAACTTTGTCGTCAGAAGGCATTAAGTACAATTGGGGTGTCAATTATTGTGTGTATCTGCATAGCGGATGGTTGCTTCAGTCATTTTTTTTAAAGTCTTGAATATTGCTGGAATGCTGGATGCTTGATCAGGTGCTAATCTTTGTAATTGAGCTATTATTCTATTCTTTACTTATTCTTAATGTGATTATTCTTTTCTTGGAGGTAACTTTCATTCCCAGAAGGCATACAACCAATTGGCATTGCTTTATTTTGTGCAACTGCGCAAGTGTTATTGCTTCACTCAATTTTTCTACGATTATTGTTGGCATGCCAGATGTTTGATGAAAGGCCACTCTTTTTAAACTTCATAGTTGAGCAGCTATATATTCTTTGTTTACACTTAGATAGTGGTTGATTTCTTTGAATGTTGTGGCATTTTCATTTACGCTCCCTGTGGCTAACGTAGAATCTTTTGTATTTGCTCAGCTTTTGTCATTAAAAGGTTGTTCGTCCCTGAGGGGAACCACTTCAGTTAGCCTGTTAAATTTAAGGAGTAGCTCTTCTGCGAGTGTCTTCTCTCTTATGAACATGACCCGCTACTCTACCTACTCCAATGGCGATTCTTGTCCCTCCGCGAAGAGGAGGTCTCGTGGACCAGTAATGGCAGCCAAGAAAAGGTCAGAAGGTAGGGATTGTGACTTGACTTTGCTGGACAATATGGTTTTCTGAATACAAAATGAACATAGGCTATATTTAGTTACTGGTCACTTCAGTTGTTGCTGACAAGATGTGGCATTGAAACTGACTGGACTGCTGATATTGTCCACTGTCCAGGGGCTAAGCAGGATGATGGGAAATACAAGGACACAGTTGATCTTCCAAAAACTGCCTTTGGCTTGCGAGCAAATTCCACTGTTAGAGAACCTGAACTTCAGAAAATATGGGATGACAACCAGGTTTTTAAAAGAGTTGTCGAGAGGAACAATGGAGTGAGTGCTTGAAGACTGACTTAAGTGTCTTTATAAATGATAATTGCTTTTGACTAATGTTTAAAGTTTCTTGATAGGTCACTTTCGTTCTGCATGATGGACCTCCTTATGCAAATGGTGACTTACACATGGGACATGCTCTGAATAAGATCTTGAAGGACATTATTAATCGTTATAAGGTTTGCATGTAAGCTCACCCTTTTCTAGTTCTTTTTGCTGTATGTGCATTGAACTAAGTGGCAACTCATTCTATGGTTTTCTTGGGTGGTTAACTTTCAAGCAGTGGTAGTACTTTAGCTTGTGCTTATGCATAAATTCTTAATTGGCACATTTACCCAAGTTATCAACAGTCACTGCTTTGACCATTCGGGTAGATCGTATTTTATTTGCCATATTTGATTATAGGTAATCTGTTGAGAGAGTTGAGCCTGTGAGTTACTCACTTTCAAGTCTTGATCTGATAAGCATGAACACTGGTATCCCTGTTGAGGTACTTTGAGGTTCATTAGTGGCCATTCTCTGTTGAGTTAAATCATTTTGTGATAAAGAAACTCCTTATCATGAGGTTAATTTTGTTCTTTTCATCATACTTGACAAACATAAGTCCTTCTTAAGGCTCCATTATATGATGTCATTGTGTAGCTCTAGGGACAGACAAAAGGTGTATCTTCTGCAGGATCATATGAAAAATACTTTACAATTAGGCATTTGGACATGAACCGGTAATCATTGATTTGAAGTTTAAATTTTGTTTGCAGAGGCAAAACTTCGCCATTTGTGGAAACTATCAAAATGTTCCAACTAACTAACTAACTAACAACATACCCAGTAAAATCCCACAAGTGCGATCTGGTGAAAGTGGAGTGTAAGAAGACCTTACCACTACCTTGTAGAGGTAGCTGCATTAAAAAAATCGCATACGTCCATGTTCCTTTTATAAATAAATGCTTTGGATTACATGCTATTACAAACTTTCAAATATACATAATTTTACAAAGATCCATTGGTCTAATAAATAAACAATAGTAGTAACTAACTATTCTTTAATATAATCATTCCACATGGTATGAACAATCTCTTCATGTCGAGTATTTTTTTTTTTTGGCAAAATATAAACTTATGGGTTAGGTTTTAAATTTTTAAGAAATCGAAATAAAAAACGACCTTTTAGGTGAGCTTGGGATTTGAAACAAAAATTAAATAGAAATTGAAGTTTTGTTCAACTATCATGACTAAACACAAAATTCAAAACAAAACTTCAAATTTGAAGCCTAAATTGCATTGCCAAACGGGCCGTTATCAACTAAAATATATCTTAAGCAACCACAACAACTTTTTCAGTGTAACAAATATAATGAAAGCTTCAACTCAATGATGCGTTTCATTCTTTGTTTGCTTGATTAAGTAAAGAATGACTGATAGCAAATCCAACATTCTAGGTGTACACAGTCATAAGAATTTTAGACAAAACCTATGTTTGTATCATCATGCTATTTGGAATTTAATCACTTTTTGGTGTACCTATGAGGATTATTGGGTGACTTTTGTAGAGAACCACATTTTTTTGGTAGGTTTTGTATTTCTTGGTATAATGCTTGTATACGGGAATTTCCCAACATCAATGAAATAACTATTTACCTTGTAAAAAAAATTACATTGCAGCAAAGAAGAGGGAGAAGGGAAAGTGAAGAGCATTTAGGATTTATTTGATATAGTACCTAGATCTTATTAAGTGTAAGCACTGGAAGTGAAAAAGTATGGGCTCTTGCAAAACAAAAAAATGGGTACTAGAGAGAGATCAACCTCAGTCACTTCCTTACTGGAGCCTGAAAATGAACATGGCAAGTTGAGCCAAAACAAACCTGAGTGTATTTTGGTCGCAAGTCTGCTCACTACATTTTCACCAAAGATCAGGTGGGAAAACAAACAAAGATGGTAGAGAAAGATAAATCCTTCTATATTTTACAGAGTGGAACATAAATGAAGATTTACTGAACTTTGCCTACTTTCTATAGTCGTTGGTGTTTTCAGATAATTTGTCAAAAGATTTCTTTTACTTCTCAGTTGTCACTTTGTAATCGTTATATGGTTTGCCTACATAGTTTGAGTTCTAGTATAATATCTTCTTTTCCTTTTATCAACTCGATTTGGATAAACAGGCCATTTTGCATCCATGTTGGCTAGCCTAAGCAAATGAAACAAGCAGGTTACTATCCGTGAGTCTGTAGGTAAGATTAGTAGTGTCATCTGCTTTAATCAACTGATTTGGATAAACAGATTGTTTGCAAACCCGTTGGCTAGCTGAAGCACATGAAACAAGCAGGTTACTACCTGTGAATCTTTAGGTAAGGTTTGTAATGAATAAATAAATTAAAAAAGAGAAGGTTTTATGGTTTTAACATGATGCTGCTTCAAAGTTTTATCATTTCCAAGTGCTATGATAGCTGTAGATTGTTCAGTCTAGTTAACGTCTAGTGTGATCTGTGTCGCCTAAATTTTGTTATATGGACTCATCAGTCAAGTGAACACTATTGTGAGTTAACAAGTGATTCTCATAGGCTACCTTTCAGTCATTTCTGGTGTCTACAACTTATGTTGTGTTTTACTAATTATGTCAAAGTTGAAACATTTTGTTTAGAATTAACGGGCTGTCACCTCTGCATGTATTTCATATCTGTATATTTGATTTTTTGTCACATCTCATTAGACCTGTTTTGACAGCTTCTTCAAAACTTTAGAGTTCAGTATGTTCCAGGTTGGGATTGCCATGGCTTACCAATTGAGTTAAAAGGTAAACATCATTGCTTCAGTCAAGTTTGCTTAATATTCTTCACGCTCAACTCTAGATAGTTAATATATCAGACTAACCTATGTTTGTACCTTATCAAAAGAAAAAAACAACCTATGTTCGCAGATCTAACCAAAACTTCTTGGGAATGTGCTTACCAAAGTCAGATTTGTCCTTAAAGAGTATCAATTTGGTGCAGTGCTTTGCCTCTGGGCTATTCAGTTGTTATATTCAAGAAGCAGACATTTGTTGTTGCTAAACCATTTTTGATGAAAAATACCTCGTCGAATTTTCCAAAATTGCGAACCAATTACAAATCAATGTGCAGATGTCAGATGGTTGCCTGTGCTTTACATAGAGCTTTACTTAGGGTCAATTAGCTTTCTTTGGTTGACTTTTGTTGTCCTTTGCCTACTCTCCGTTTGATTCTTTAACTACATTGGTATTTCTCAAAATTACAGATCATGTGTACTTCAGGTTGACTTTTTCCTGATCAAAACCAATCTCTAAGACAATGTCTGTGCTTTCTTCGACGTAAGAAACGTAGAGCTATAATTGGTTTGGGAGCTTGTAGTCCTAAGTACAACCATGAGATAGCATAGACTGTTTCCCTTGAATCCCATTGACTATTTGATCCTTGGTTCCTGATTAGAAAGTGCGGCACAAGCTTCGCTTCAGTGAAGTATGATCCTTTTGCGAAGAAAGTAATAGGGAGTAGTGCGGAGTCTATGTGGAAACACCATCTGCCTACAGTTCTTTTCTTTCACATGCTTTATCGGTTCCTTATGATTAGCAAGCTGGCATTCTCATGCTACTTCATCTTATTCCTTAACTATTTTGCAAGTCCTTGCTTTGGGAAAATGTAACTTTTTATTCTGAGTGTCTTAATTCATGCTGTACCTTATAAAAAGAAGATTGTTTTAATTCATGCTGAAATATTTGGATTGTCGCCAAAAATTATGGAATAAGGTGACCAAATTTTTAGAGCATACTCATATGCTTTCTCCTTCTAAAAAAAGAAGACATACTCATATGCTTCTCACTTCCATCTGTGCCTCCTAATTTGTATTTTGGTGGCTTGACAGCTTATTTTAAATTCAGTGTTACAGTCACTAGACGATGATGCCAGAAAGGAGCTTACACCTCTAAAATTGAGAAACAAGGCAGCCAAATTTGCAAAATCAACAGTGCAGAGTCAGATGGCTTCATTTAAGGTTATCTATATTTTGCTACTTTCCGGACTGTATTCTTTTATCATTGGCCTTCTATTCTTCCTTTATTGTTGTTCCTCTATTCCTAATGCTAACATCGATGGGCCTGAGATGCTTGCAGCGCTATGGAGTATGGGCTGACTGGGATCAGCATTATCTAACTCTTCATCCAGATTATGAGGCTGCACAGGTATGTTTACAGCAGCTCTTGTAGTTCCTTCAGAATCTCACTTAGTTCTGCTCTTACGACTGGTCAAGCTTCATCTCGTTTGCTTTTTGTCACGACCCAAAAACCGAGGTCATGATGGCACACATCCCAAAACCCAATCTGATGTGTAAGCCAAAAAGAAAAGTACATACGAGACTCCCAGAGGGGAAGTCAGGCCACAAACTAAAAGAAAGAAGAAGAACAAAGAAATATCCCAAAACCTGATGTCATAAGTATAAAGAGCATCTAATACAACTTTGAAACGGTAATACAACTCAGTCTTTCAATAGTAATAAAGACTACAAATAGAAGATAGAGCTGATAGCGACCCGAGCATAGGGCCTCACCACCTAATTTGAAATAGAGTATCTCCTAGACTAGATTAGCTGCTGCGTGGATGACCTTGGCTAAAATCTGCATCCAAAAAGGATGTAGAAGTAGGGGTGAGTACAATTCACATGTATTCAATAGGTTTGACCGACTGGATATTAGGAGTTGATTAAAGTATGCAATAACTAGAAACACCACCAGTACACAAAAAATCTTAGTCCGGTATTAGTGCCACCAATTTATATAGCACAGTGCGAATAAAGAGAACTCATAATATTAAGCAATGTTAGCATCAATAGTTAATTCAACACTCAAAGATTGCAATCATTCTATGCAATGATATGGAATAATGTAATACATTGGTGGTACGATGTGATCAAGACTGTCGCACAACTTGTCGTTTACAGCTGTCGAGCTGAACTACCAGACTAGATCCATAGGGGTCTCACAATCATATACCTCATCACAATCACAATATCTCATCTTCCTTGCCACCTAGCTAATGGTCAAGGGATCACAATATCAAAGCTCCTTGCCAACTAACTCATGTTCAAGAGTTTTGAAGGTGTCTTATTTTATGTTGAAAAAAAAATCACAATCTCAATATCTCATTCTTCTTGCTACCTAACTTGTGGTAAAAGGTTTTAAAGGTGTCTTATTTTCTTACAGAAAGGTGTTTCTGCACTTCTCAACTTTCGACATGATATGATGTATGACGACCAATGCATATCAAAAACACAAGTATAGAGGCAATAATCATCTTAACATGTACACAAATATATCGCATTTCTCAAACTCGACAATTCATGATCAACATCCTCATTTATAAATAATGGGAAGAAGTTCCTTTGAAATACATAACCATTATTTGAAAAGCTCTTTATTTCTCAAAATAGGCCACAATTCACAACTCATCTCAAAGCATTTCATTTCTCAAAATATGGCACAATTCACAACTCATCTCAAAGTATTTCATTTCTTAAAATATGTCACGATTCACTCATCTCAAAGCATCTCATTTCTCAAAGTATGATATAGTTCCACAACTCAGCCCTTCTCTCGAGTATCACAAGTGAAATAGTGTTACAAACTTCTTATCACAATCAATTAAAGAAATATATACTCAAGAAACAACAAAAATAACAAGTAAAGCCCCAACATGGACAATACAATATAATCCACTATTCCAAATCGTGTATGACTCCATCCCATAGTGTTGGCATAAGAATAATCATTTACTCAATCCCAATCTCAAAGAACGATAGCGAATGCTAAAAACTGCACCCAAGCACTCTCTAAGGGAGTAATCCCTCAAATCACAACTCAGAAACAATTTTCAGCTATCAAGAATGGAAAGAATGCATCAAAAGGAGTCCAATTATACCCAAATTGCAAGGTTTCAGTTTCAGGGGCAAAATTGTCCAAAAATCATGTTGAAATCGACAAGAGTAAAAGTGAAATTTTATTTAAAAATTAGATTCTGCAAGTAAAGAGGAGTTCATGGTTGAAAAGCCTATTAAAATTGAGCAAGAAACGAATTCAAAGTCATGAAATTACCAATTTTGAAGTTCTTAAGAAAAATCCCAAATACTTGGTCCAAAACCCCGATTCAAATCTAAAATATTTCTTGAGGAATGTCTTAACAATGCTTAAAAAAGCTCAAATATGAATTTTCATAAAAACTAGAGCTAAAAATTGACCTTGAAATTCTCAATTTATCAAATGTTAACTTTACCGGGAAAACTTCAAATTATACGTGGTTAATATGATGAAAATAAATGATGAATCAACATGTTTATACCAAAATCAATTTACCATAATATAAGGATCATAAATATATTTACCATAATATAAGGATCATAAATATACTTTTTTTTTATCCAAATGAGTAACCTCAATTTTATCTAAGAAATTTACAGATAGAGAAAGAAACAAAATCAGATGAAGAAATCAAGAGAGAATGCTAAAATGACGATCGAAAACTAACCTCCATATTAAATCGAGAAGAATGCCACAAGAATCACTCCATTTTGAGCTCTAGAAGTCCCAATATGCTCAAAATACCAAATGAATACTGTCTGAAATTTTAAATATCAATATAGATGTATTTTTGCACCAAAACAGCGGCTAATTCTTCACTAAAAAGGTGGTAATTTCTTCATACAACAGCGAAATGACCCCACTCTTTTCCCTAAATGGCTTAAATAGTGATATGGACTTGTTCCTTCAATCAAAACTCTATTCCGTACTCGTTTGCCCAATCAAATATCATTCTGCTCGACAAACAATTATTTCATATTTTGCTATAAAAGTCCAATTTCGTCTTAGTGAAAATGCACCAAACTTTGCAGATGAATCATATAATTCATGCTCAAAATTTCAGAAGTTTCAGAATCATTTTTCGATCTTTAAAACTAATAATGAACCTTTTAGTTGCCACAATTTGTTGAAACAGCACCAAAGCATTCAAGAAGCTTGATAACTCACCCAAAACTCATTCTGCATTTCCCAAACACAAACAAAATATGCTACTAGCTTGGAAATGGCATTTCAGACTCAATGGAATCATCAGAACACCAATTTGAGGTCTCTTTGTTTCGAATTCTGTTTAGTCGCAATTAAACCAACTTAAGGCTCAAAAGACCAAAATTCCCTAGGAACTCCTAAAAAATGTATCGAAACTCTTCCTAGCCTAAAATTACCTCTTGAATCCAAAGAATCATCAAAATCTGATACGGGCATCCGAACTCAAAATATTGACTAAAGTCAAACCTTGATCCATTTTGACTCAAACTTCCAACTTAGGACCTCAATTCCTCAAAACAACTCTAAACCTGAAAATGATGATGCTTCTAGACTAATTTCCACATTCCGGAGTTGACG
Source organism: Solanum rostratum (assembly GCA_029948455.1). Classification (NCBI taxonomy): domain Eukaryota; kingdom Viridiplantae; phylum Streptophyta; class Magnoliopsida; order Solanales; family Solanaceae; genus Solanum; species Solanum rostratum. The sequence continues at coordinate 64,068,661 of CM057045.1, read as the reverse complement.
GAATTCCATTCCGAGACTCATATCTCCGGTTGGTACCAAAAATCAATTTTGAACGACTTAAGCCTTTAAAATTGAAAAAAGTCACATATCACTCAAGTTTTTCTTAAAACTCCAAAACCAACCACACAAACTGATCAAATGTGACTTGAAGCAACTAAAAGGAGGGGTAAAATGGTAATTTTTTACAAATTCCTAAAAATGACCTTTAGGGTCATTATACTTTTGCACTATATGTTTTATGTGCCTTCTCTATTTCTCTCCTTGTTATGTAAGCTAGCACTCATGCTTTCTATTTGATGGGTAAATTGCATATTTTCCTGTTTATATTGACAATAATTATTCAAGCCAGTCTTACAAAGCTCTTTCTTCCTGCTTGATGGTTCTGTATTAGATTGAAGTATTTGGCCAGATGGCCATTCAAGGTTTTATCTACAGAGGCAGGAAACCAGTTCATTGGAGTCCCTCATCTCGAACTGCACTTGCAGAGGCTGAACTGGAGGTATGTGGACTTCTACATTGTTGCTTTTCTCGAAGAGACCTACTTTCTATGCGATTCTCGAGTTGAGCTAAGAGATTAGTAGGACTTGAATGATTCAAGGCAGTGGGATCTGCTTATTTTTGGCAGATGAGGGTGAACCTCGTAAGTTATCTGGAAATAGTACAGTCTGGGTCATATCATTGTCGTATTTCCCATTTTTTCTTTTTCTCTAGAAGAAATTTGGTCTGGTTAACATCTCTCCTCTCTCTTTTTTTTAAAAAAAATTTAATATATGTTATATTCATGAGTAATTTACTGGAGAGGCTGAACAATGTTACTTTGACCTGCTAGTCTTATAGTTCTATGAATATGTGTATACATATGAGTTTTTGTATATGTATATATTTTGTTTATATGTGTATATATGGTTCTCTCTAACATCGATGAAGTTTATATGCAGTATAATGAGGAGCATGTGTCAAAGAGCATGTATGCTATTTTCAGACTAGTTGGTGTACCAGCTTCATGTGACTCACTGAAAGAATTCTGGCCCAATCTATGCTTGGCAATTTGGACAACAACTCCTTGGACAATACCTGCTAATGCTGGTAAGGTGTTTCATGAAATAATCACATTTTGAGCTTTTCCCCCTTCTCTTTGACTAGTTCAACGTAGAAAAAGTGTTATACTTAATTTTATTAGCTGCAACTTCACATCTAGCATTAGACACAATGGACTAAGGTTTCGAGTAAAATAATTTTCTGCTCGGACTGTGGTAGTTCTATGTTCAAGATATTGTAGTTGTCATTATTGTGAAACGATACATGAAAACAAATGGTTAACTATAAGCTGGGAAAAATTGTCTAGATAAGTGTGCATGATTTGTCACTGCATGACTTTACCAATCTATGAAAAGCTTATATATAAACACCCAAACACCGGAATGGTGTCAATGTGGTTGTCTCATGAGCTACCTTTTGGGCTGAGTTAGGCCCAAGGTCCATTTCTTCACATGGTTTCCTAGTCAAATCCATCGATCCCTATAGTGTTTTTCGGTGTTGGCCATTCGTGTTATGTTATCCACACTCCAATTGTCTAGTCATGGACGTGCAGGGGGTGTTAAGTCCTACATTCATTATGGAAATGGATTATGGTCTTATTATATTGTCTTATGCAATTCTCTCCTCATGATCTGGCCAATGGGGTTGAGCTAGACCCAATATCCATTTCTTCACAACTGGGTTTATATCCGCTGCATGGTGAGATTGTCTTCACTTAATATTTCCGTTATTGCTTTAATTTTGAGGAATCTGCTTATTGGGGGAGTATCCTTTGGTGAACTGGGTTACTGTGTGTTTCAGTGTCTATCTTTATGCTGCATCCTTTTCCTGCCTTCTTGGGAGAAGTAGATTTGTGAACTAGAGAAAGTTGTGTCTGTGAAAGACTTAGGTAACCAATGTTTGGTTTATTCTTGAATTTCAGATTCAGAAGTACTTCGGGTTTGCAATGTTGCGATATAGTATGAGCTACTAACTATATTTCCTTTTCAAGTGAAGTTCTTGTTTTTCTTTATGAATTTATTGAGCACAGTCCATTCTCTCAACCAAAATAAAGTGCTGCTAGTCTATTTCCATGTGAAATTTTGCTTGGCTTTTCTATCGTTAAGGCTCCTCAAGTTGTGTATGGAAATTCATTTTTCCCATTTCTGTTCTTATATAGAGGTGCAACTATTGTCTAATAATACACGTGGGGTTTTGCAGCTGTCGCGGTAAATGGTAAGCTTCAATATGCCATTGTTGAAGTTTCCTCAGCAGCTGTAGACAGTTCTACATCTTCTGGTGATGGAAAGAAGAGGCTTGGAAATTTCATGAAGGGTGATAAAAGCCTGTATCTTATTGTAGCTTTAGACCTTGTATCAACATTAGAATCAAAATGGGGCTTGAAGCTTACCTTGAAGAAAACAGTACTGGGTTCATATCTTGAAAATTGCAGGTGAAATGTTGAACTTGTAAGCTTGGTTTTCCTAACTTGTTATTTTATGCTTTCAAATACAATTCAAATGGTAGCACCCTAAAGCATGGCCTAGTGGTCAATGAACTGGGAGAAGAGCAATGAGGTTTCAGGTTCTTTTTTTTTCTTTGCATCAGAGATTAGGTTTTAGGTTCAGAAAAAACACTAGGTGATGAGGTTTCAGGTTCAAAAAAACACTAGGTGATTTATTTTCATTTGCCTTTTGGAGGGGTTAACCGGTACCTATGCTGGTGGGAGGTAGCAGGTACCTGAGGAATAATCGAGGTGCACACTAGCTAATCCGGACATTATTGTTTAAAAAAGAATATTCAAATTGTATATTTCCATTATTTTTCATGTGTATATTCTGTCAAAAGTTCATGCTAAAGGATAGTCCTCAATATAAATCATGTGGGTCCGATAGTCCATGACAAAGTTGTCAATACAGTTGTGCATGAGTTGGGTATCAAAAATGTTAGAATAGAAGTAGGAATATATAGTTCTATTTAGAATTGGAATAGGAATAGTACGTTGTTTCCTAGTTGGACTTGGATTAGGTTGTAGTATCTATAAATAGGGTCTTTATGTAATTATGTAGATACAACAGTTCAATAATATTTTTCTCCAATATCTCTCACATGGTATCAGAGCATTGTGAGAAACTTTCGACAGACCACCGTTACGTCAATTTCCGGCGGCTGTTCAGGGGTGATTTGTGTCGGCATTTTTTTGTCAGTGGTGTGAAAATTAACACAACCACTAGGTCTCTCATCCTCCGGCGACAAGATTCCGATCAGACCCACCGCGAAATAACACCCCATGCACCTATCAGAGGTGCAGTTTTCCCGGCGAGATCTGACCACGCGCCAGCGCGTGGCCCAGATCCAGCCACTTTCGGCCTTCTTTTTTTTCCAGCTGGGTTGTCTCTCCATTCCGAGGCTACCCATATAATTTTTTTCTTAATTCCGATCTCCGTAATTAGGGTTCCAGCTATTCCAGCCCTTTCCGGCAACTGTTTTAGTGTTTTCAGCCAATTTTTTTCCTTAGTGAGGTCGCCTCTACATTCCGAGGCAGACCCATATATTTTTTGACCAATTTTTTTATTTCAAAAGATGTCTTTTGGGTTTGATATGTTTGGCTCCAAAAGTTGTTCTGGAAGATCTCGCTCTAAGTGTAGTTATTGCCACAAGTCTGGACATATCGGGACATCTGTTATACTTTGCATGGTCCACCGCCCAATTATGATCCTATTGTTATATAGGAATATAACGAGTTCCTTCAATATCGAGCAAGTAAGCAACTGTCTCCACAAGCAGCATCGGTTCCTCAACCTACTGATCCTGTTGCGGGTAATTCTTTTGCTTGTGTTTCACAGTCTAATATTCTTGGATCATGGGTTATGGACTCTGGCGCTTCTGATCATATTTTTGGTAACAAATTGCTTTTGTTCGATATTGTTTACTCACAATCTCTTCGTGCTATTACTTTAGCCAATGGGATCCAAACAAAACCAAAAGGGATTGGAAAAGCCCAACCCCTACCTTCCGCCACCTTAGATTTTGTTCTTTATGTGGCATTTATTTTTTTTATGATTTTTTCCTTATGCAGGACCGCAATACGGGACAGATAATTGCCAAAAGACATGAATCACAAAGCCTTTACTATCTTACCTCTTCAAATTCCTTCGCAGCATGTTCCGTCACAGATCCTCCATCCCTAATTCCGAAACGTTTGGGACATCCTAGTCTATCTAAACTGCAAAAGATGGTGCCTAGTTTGTCTAGTTTATCTTCATTAGATTGTGAGTCGTGTCAACTTGGGAAACATACTCGTGCTACATTTTCAAATAGTACTGAGGGTCGTTCCGAGTTTATTTTTTCTTTAGTTCATTATGATATTTGGGGTCCTAGTCGAGTTAGTTCACCCTTAGGATTTCGTTATTTTGTTACTCTTATTGATGATTATTCAAGATGTACTTGAGTTTTCTTAACGAAAGAACGTTCAGAGTTATTTTCTATATTTAAAAGTTTTTTTGCTGAAATACAAAACCAGTTTGGTGTTTCCATTCGTTTGCATTAGAATGCATGTCCTCTTAATTTCAGGAGTTTATGACTCACCAAGGAATTATTCACTAGACATCTTAACCGTAACCCCTTAGTAGAATGGTGTAGCAGAACGAAAGAATAGGCATCTTATTGAAACTGCTGACACTCTTCTTATTGAGTCCCATGCTGCGTTTTTGGGGTGATGTTCTTGCATCTTGTTATTTAATTAATAGAATGCCCTTATCTTCTATTCAAAATCAGATTTCACATTCCATATCGTTTCCTTTATCATATCTCCATTCTATACCTTCTCGTGTCTTTGGGAGCACATGCTTTGTTCATAACTTAGCTCCAAGAAAAGATAAATTAGCCCCTCGTGCTCTCAAATGTGTCTTTCTTGGTTACTCTCGAGTTCAAAAAGGGTATCATTGTTATTCTGCCGACCTTAGTCGATATCTTATGTCCACTGATGTCACATTCTTTGAATCTCAACATTATGATACATCATCTGATCATCCTGATATCTCTGAGGTCTTACCTCTACCTTAGGTCCTACCTGTACAGATCTTTGAGGAATCTCCAATTGTAGTGCCACCTCTAGCAAAACCCAACAAACCTCCACCTCTCTTGACTTATCATCGTCGTCCAAGTCCAACACCAGTTCCAGATGATTCATGTCATATGTCAGACCCTGCTCCTATTGCGGACGTGCCTGCTCCTAGCCAACTGAGTGCACTTAAAAAAGGTATATGGTCCAATCGAAATGCTAACCCACATTATACTTTCTTGAGTTATCACCGTCTCACATCATTCTACTATGCTTTTGTTTCGTCTTTGCCCTCTATTTCCATTCCTAAGACTACCAATGAAGCACTTTCTCATTCGGGATGGAGGCAGGCTATGATTGATGAGATGTCTGCTTACATACGAGTGGTACTTGGGAATTTGTCCCCCTTCCTGTAGGTAAATCCACCTTTGGTTGCCGTTGGGTTTTTGCGGTAAAAGTTGGTCCTAATGGTCAGGTTAATCGACTTAAGGCTCGCCTTGTTGCCAAAGGATATACTCAGATATTTGGGCTAGATCTTACTGATATGTTTGCTCCCGTGGCTAAAATGGCATCTGTCCATATTCTTCTATCTATGGCTGCTGTTCGTCATTGGCCTCTTTATCAGTTGGATGGTAAGAGTGCTTTTCTACATGTTGGTCTTGTGGAAGAAGTCTATATGGAGCAACACCTGGTTTTGTTGCTCAGGGAGAGTCTAGTAGACTTGTATGCCGATTGCGCACTCCATGGTCTGAAACAATCTCCTCGAGCCTGGTTTGGAAAGTTTACACAGTAATTCAGGAGTTTGGCATGACTCGTAGTGGGGCTGATCACTCTGTATTTTATCAGCATTCTGCACCAAATTTATGTATTTATTTGGTTGTTTATGTTGATGATATTGTTATCACTGGCAATGATAAAGATGGTATCACTAGTTTGAAGCAACATCTCTTTAAGGATTTTCAAACTAAAGACCTTGGCAGATTAAAGTATTTCCTAGGTATTGAGGTTGCTTAGTCTGGATCAAGTATTGTTATTTCTCAACGCAAGTATGCCTTAGACATTCTTGAGGAGACAGGGATGATGGGATGTAGACCCATTGACACTCCTATGGACCCAAATGTTGAACTGCTTCCAGGACGGGGGAGCCACTCAGTAATCTTGAAAGGTATAGACGATTAGTGGGAAAGTTGAATTATCTCACAGTGAGTAGACCTGATATTTCATTCCCCGTGAGTATTGTAAGTTAGTTTATGACTTCCCCTTGTGATAGTCACTGGGATGCAGTTGTTCATATTTTTCTATATATAAAGTTAGCGCCCGGAAAAGGACTACTCTTCGAAGATCGAGGCCATGAGCATATCATGGGATATATAGATGCCGATTGGGAAAGACCACCCTCTGATAGACAGTCTACACCTGGATATTATGTATAAGTTGGAGGTATTTAGTTCGTGGAAGAGCAAGAAACAGGATGTGGTTGCTCGGTCGAGTGCAGAGGCAGAATATCAAGCAATGGCTGCAACAACTTGCGAGCTTATTTGGGTCAAACAGATATTGAGGGAGCTAAAATTTGGCGAAGTTGATCAGATGGAACTTGTGTGTGATAATCAAGCGGTCCTTCATATTGCATCAAATCTAGTATTTCATGAAAGGACCAAGCACATTGAGATTGATTGTCACTTTATCAGAGAAAAGATACTCTCAAGAGACATTGTTACAAAGTTTGTGAAGTCAAGTGATCAGCTTGTAGATATCTTCACCAAGTCCCTCATTGGTACTCGTATTAATTATATATGTAACAAGCTAGGTGCTTATGATTTGTATGCACCAGCTTGAGGGGGAGTGTTAGAATAGAAATAGGAATATATAGTTCTATTTAGAATTGGAATAGGAATAGTATGTTGTTTCCTAGTTGGACTTGGATTAGGTTGTAGTATCTATAAATAGGGTCTTTATGTAATAATGTAGATACAATAGTTGAATAATATTTTTCTCCAATATTTTTCACAAAAAAATTTTACTGTTGTGGATGAGTCCTCCCACTTGTTACTAGAGAGTAATTGTTTATTCTTACATCAGAAACCTACTTCCAACTTTTCTCAGGTACACCCATCCTATAGATAGCCGGGAATGCCCTGTTGTCATTGGCGGTGATTACATTACAACGGAGTCGGGAACTGGATTGGTTCATACTGCACCTGGTCATGGACAGGAAGATTATGTAACTGGCTTGAAATACGGCTTGCCTTTAGTTTCCCCTGTTGACGATGATGGGAAATTTACAGAAGAAGCTGGACAATTTCGGGGGCTTGATGTGCTTGGCAATGGCAATGTTGCTGTTATTGATTACTTGGATGAACACCTGTCAATGATCATGGTAGAGCCATACAGTAAGTGGTTGTCTCAGTGCCTATTCCAGATGTCTGCAACCTATAAGTCTCCTGTGGTTCATTAATTATGAATGGTATTTCTTTCCAAATCTGATCCTTGTTTTTTCTTCTAATAAATAAATATTGCGCAGAACACAAATACCCTTATGACTGGAGAACAAAGAAGCCCACTATATTCAGGGCTACTGAACAATGGTTTGCATCAGTAGAAGGATTTCGTGATGCTGCAATGGATGCAATCAACCAAGTAACATGGATTCCTTCTCAGGTATTTGTTAATACTTCTTAGGCTCTCAAATTTTTTAAAGATAGCAGCTGGTCCTCTAGTGGCTTTGTAACTGCATAATATGATTGTGTCCAGGCAGTAAACCGTATATCTGCTATGACAGCTGGCCGGTCTGATTGGTGTATATCACGGCAAAGGACATGGGGAGTCCCCATTCCAGTCTTTTACCATGTTGAATCAAAGGAGCCACTTATGAATGAGGAGACTATAGATCATATCAAATGTAAATCCCTTCATGTTGTGATTTCCTGTACTTCTCTGTTTTGCTGTATTTTTTTTTTTTTTGATGACGAGGGAAATTGCTGCTGCTACCCTTTGGGTGCATATTGGGTAAAAACCCCACTTCTATGCAATAGCTTGCAAACCACACAGCAGAGGTAACCTGCACTAGGCAAGCCCACCGTGATAGCTTGACTCTGTGTTATGCTGGATTTTATTGGGGCATGATAGTTCTCTTGATCAAGTAAATATATTTTCATTCATAAACATAGCCAAGCTGGCTGTATACAAGGGATATGCCAAAAGGTAAAGAATGTTCAAAAGGATATGATTTTCTATGAACTCCATCCAATCATCTATACAACTAGGAACTTTCTGCTCACACCAAAAGAGAATAAAGGAATGGAGACTACTCTTCAATCGAGAGATACTCGACTCTACACCTTCAAAAGCTCTCCTACTTCTTTCTCTCCAAGCCACCCACATTAAGCTAGTGGAATCACATTCCAAGCCCTTCATCTTCTCTTCCTTCTCCTGCTCTTCCAATTGAACATCAAGTCTTTCATAGTATTTGGCATGTCCAAAGGAGTGACAAACTGCCTAAACATAACCCACCATAGCCTCATGATTAGCTTGCAATGTAAGAGAAGATGATCCACGTCCTCACACATGTACAATCTTCTGCTTTCTAAGATTTTCCGCTGTCAAAATCACCCCTTCAGTAGTAGCTAGCCAAGTGAAAAAGCACATTTTCCTTGACATCCTTGGAATCTATATTGCATTACATGGAAAAGTCATCTCCTCTCTAACCAAGAGTTTCGCATAAATAGACTTCACAGATAACATTCCTTTATTTCCCAACCCCACCTCCAAACACTACAATTGTCAACCTGATTGACCTGCCTATGTAGTAATGCTAGCAATTTTTTTAAACTCAATAATTTTCCAATTCAGAAATTCCCTTCTAAATCTCTAGTCCTAAAAAGTTTCGCCTCCTTGTCTCTACATAATTTGCTGGATTGACAAGTCTTTTGGGCAAAATATTTTGTACAAATTCTGGAATTCATATTTTAATAAAAAAAAATTCTGCTAGCTATGTCCCCAAGACATATTGTCCTCCTGTCTCCGGCCTTGAATGAGATATTTTCCTGAAAATAATCCCATCTCTTCATGATATGCCTCCACAGACCACAACAGAGAGACAAATTGATATCTCTAGTTCTCCATCCCCTATCAACCATGACCCCCCTCCACAAAGCTTGTATTTCAACCCTGACCCTTCAAAGCCACTTTCCCTATGAAACTTCGGTAAGGACCTTTGAATCTTTAATTCCAAAGCATCCCATTTTTTGATGGTGATACTTGGCAAAATACTCTTGATAAGCACTTCCTTCCTGCCCTTGGATGAGTATCATTTTTGCCTCCCTATTAGTCTCTTTTCAACCCTCTGAAGAATGGGGTTCCACACCATATAATCCTTATTCGGCACACTTAAGAGTACCCCAAGATATGTAATCAGAACAGATCCAAACGTGTTATCAAATCCCTTGCCCTCTAACTGAAGCCACACAGTTGCCATTCACCAACATAGAAAATCTCAACAAAGAGATGCAAAAGAAAATCCATTTGAATCATGAGGGAATCTTAGGATTTCCAGTTTCACATGATCGAATGCCTTTACAAGATCAAGTTTAGACAACACACTTGACACTCCCTTTTTTTTCTCATTGAATCCACCACTTCCTTTGCTATCCATCATTGCATCCAAGATCTATTTGCCCTCCACAAAAGCATTGTGTGAAGTAGAAATAGTCTCGTCCAACACCTTCTTAAGTCTAATAGCTAACTCCTCAGCAATGATCTTGATGATGCTTCCCACTAGACTAATAGGTCTGTTGTTCTTCATGCTCTAGATCCTATTTGGAGGAGTTGTAAATAGCTTGTCTACTAGGTTGCATATAGCTCTTATTTCCTCTGTTTCAATGTCTTATTTTCCTTTTTAGTCCATCTAGAAAGAATATCTTTTTCCTTTTTTTTGGCTACTCTATAATTCTAACTTTTCACATGATATGTTTAAGCCAACATATTAAAGGACATTTTGATACATTTTACAAATTCTTAGTTCAAGACCATAATATTCAAAAGTCTCTTTTACCTTCCTAAACTCCGTGCCAAGTCAAAAAAAAAAAAAAAAAATTGAAACAGATGGATTATTAAATATTAAAATCTTTAGTTTGCATTTAGAATATTCTAATGTATCATGATTTTGCAGCTATAATTTCCCAAAAAGGAAGTGATGCATGGTGGTACATGACCGTGGAGGAATTACTTCCTGAGAAATATCGCGACAAAGCATCAAACTATGAAAAAGGGACTGATACGATGGATGTTTGGTTTGACTCAGGTGATATAGCTTCTTTCAATTCGCTCAATCTGTTGAACTGGCTCAAACAATTTCCACTGTGGGGATAAATGTTGATCATTGATTGTTTGACTCTTGATGGCACCATGGTTGAAATCTTATCATCTGGTAGTTTCTACTTTGCTTCTTCATGTATTTGGAAAGCAATCTCATCTATTCAGCAATACTATTGTGTTTGGATTAGTTTAAAATTTGGTTATTAAAATGATTTACAATCACACAAATATCTAAAGATTGTTTTAGATCACAAGTTTTAAAAGTCTTTCTTTTTTCTTAAACTCCATGCCAAGTCAAACGATGCCATATAAAATGGGACAGAGGGAGTAATAGTTATTGATTCATACTTGCTCTAAAAGGTTTATGCATTCCTTTGCTTCCGAATAGTTCATTGTAATTTGGGAATAAGTATACAACACTATTTTTAGATGTTTGAAATATTGTAAGCCAAATTAGTGAAGTGTTTTTCATTGGGGACAAAGACATTGTGCTGGGTGATTTGGCACACTTTGATAGTCTTCGGGATTTTGGGTACTGCTGGTACTTTAAGGTTGAGGAGGTTAGATGTGCTATTAGTAGGATTAGCAGCGGAGAGCGATCAGACCTGATTTGATTCAGGTGGAATTTGGAAGAGCACTTCAAGGAAAGTATAAAGTGGTTGACTAGGTTATTTAATGTTATTTTGAAGATAGCTAAAATGCCCGACGATTGGAGGTGGAGTACGATGGTTCCACTGTACAAGAAAAAGGGTGATGTCCAAAATTGTAACAATTATAGGGGTATCAAATTGCTAAGCCATACTGTGGAAGTCTGAGAGAGAGTGGTGGGGACGATTTTAGTAAATCTATTTAGATTCATGTCGAGGCGATTGGCTACTAAAGCACTATCTTGTGTGGAGACTGGTGGAGAAATATAGGAAAAGTAAGAGCGACCTTTATATGGTATTCATTGATCTTACAATTTTGAGGGATATCCTCTAGAGGTGTTTGGAGGCTAAAGGTGTCTTGATGGTGTATATTAGGGCGATAAAGGACATGTATGATAGAGCCAAAAATTGGGTTAGAATGATGGGAGGGGATTTATAGCATTTTTCTGTTGAGATGGGGCTATAGTAGGGATCTGTGATAAGTCCTTTTTTTTTACCTTGGTAATGGATGAGCTGACATGGTCTATTCACGAGGAGGTTCCATGGTGTAAATGCTATTTGCGGATGACATAGTACTAATTGATGGGACATGGACAAAGCTACTGATAGGTTGGAGGTGTGGAGACAAACTCTGGAGTCCAAAGGATTCAAATTGTGTAGGACCAAAACAAAATACTTGAAGTGCAAATTCATTGATGTAATAGATGAAGCGGGCATGGAAGTGAGGCTTGCCCCCAACCTATTCCTAAGGGAGAGAGCTTTAAATATTTTGGGTCTGTCATCCTAAGTGGTAGGGGCATTGACGATAATGTAACACATCATATTGTGGCAGCATGGATGAAATATAGGCTTGCCTCTAAAGTTTTGTGTGATAAAAGGGTACCACCTAAACTTAAAGGCAAGTTCTACAGAATAGTGGTTAGACCATATTTGTTACATTGGGTGGAATCCTAACCAATCAAGAACTCATATGTTCAGAAGATGCACATTGCAGAGATGAAGATGTTAAGATAGATGTGTGGATATACTAGGAGTGACAAGCTTAGGAATGAAGTTATTAGAAAAAAGTGGGAGTGGCCTCTATGACAAACAAGATGAGAGAAGCGAGATTGAGATAGGTTAGACATGTGCAAAGGAGGTGTATCATCTACACCCAGTTAGGATGTGTCTCGCATGGATTTAGGGGTTACACAGGGGCAGGGATAGACTGAAAAAGTATTTGGGAGAGGTGATTAGATAGGATATGACGCAACTTCATGTTACCGAGGATATGACTTTAGATAGAAAAGAGTGGAGGTCACATATTAGGGAGAAGGCTAGAAGGGGTAGAGTGTTGTTTTGCTTTGTGAAGCTTTAAGGTTTGTCATAAGACTAGTTGTGCCATTATAGTTGTAGTTATGCTATTATTGTTTTCCATTTATCACATTATTTTGCTACTGGTATTTTTTTAAGATTTACATTGCTCTTCATTTTAGCCACTATACTATATCGATTGTTTTTTCTGTTTTACTTGGGATTGATACATTTGAGCTGAGGGTCTTTCGGAAATAGCCTCTCTATCTCGATGAGGTAGTGCTAAGGTCTGCGTACATTCTATCCTCCTCAGGCCCACTTGTGGATGGCAATAGTCTCTCTATCTCGATGAGGTAGTGCTATGGTCTGCGTACATTCTACCCTCCCAGGCCCCCTTGTGGATTCATTGGGTATGTTGTTGTGAAGTCTTTTCAATCCTGATTCAATTATAGCTATTTTCGCTAAAGCCTGCGAATGCCTTGCCTGTAAGTTCTTTTGTTGTTGGGGAAGAAAAGAAGAGATATTTTTTAGATCCAAAATTCTTCCTTTTTCTCTTCAATGCTTTCCTTGGTCAACAACCAACTAAAGTTCACACCCGTATTCATACCTAGATTTGTACTTCCAAATCTTAAAATTTAGATCATGAAGGATCCACACCCATATCAGACACCTTCATTTGACTCCGAGCAACTTAGAGTGTGGGGATTGTTAAATCCTAGAAGTGCTTTTGAGCTAAAAGAAGCAAGCCATAAGTTGGGTATCCCCAACTTGTGACTTTTTAGCTTAGAAGTTATTTGGCTTTGACCAACTAATTTACCTAATTATCCCTTAAATGTTTCTATAATTCCCAAAGTATCCTCCCCTCACTAAAAAGCTTTTACACATTTCTTTTTCTTCTTCCATTTCTCATTGCTACTTTCTTCCATCATGGCAAATAAAATTCTCTTCTCTTTGTAATCTGTAACATTATAATCTTATTAAATTGTGGATTTTGTTCATGTCTCCCTAGGATTCAAACACCGAAGGTGATCCAGCAGAACCTTAGTATTAACTGTTTATTGAGTGACTTATTACATCAAGATCAAGCCCTTGTTCATCCTTGGTCATTTTTGGAAGTTGGTGTAATTAATGCCAATGTGTTTGGTCAACTCTTGAACGCATGTGACTACCAACTCCCTTTGCATTGCTTCTTGATCATCTTGCTAGTGACACACGTACTGGAATTATGTATATGGACTTTCTTAAATGTCTTCCCCGAAGTTGACCATCAAGAACTCACATGTCTAAAAAATGTAAGCCGTAGGAATAAGGATATTGACATGAAAATATGTGGACATACTAGGAGAGATAGAACTAGGAACAAAGATATTCGGGACAAGGGGGGAGTGGCCTCGGCAGTGGACAAGATGAGGGAGACGAAGCAGAGATAGTTTGGACATGCGGAATGCAGATCCACGGATGTCCCAATAAGGAGGTGTGAGAAGTTTGAGATCTTGGTCTTAGGAGAGCAGAGGTAGCCGAAAAGGTATTAAGAAGATGTTATTAGACAAACATAACACACCTGTGGTATACCGAGAATATGACCCTAGATAGTAGTATATGAAAATCGAGGATTAGGGTAGAAATTTAGTAGGTAGTCGAGTGCTGTCTAGTTAGTGGGTAGTCGAGTGCTGTCTAGTGTTTCTTGTCATTATTATTAGTAGTACTCTCATACTACCTTATTTTTTTATTTTATTATTACCTGTTATTTCCTCAACTTCAGTTATTATACTATGTGCGCTATTGATCTTTTCTCCATTATTTCTATATGGCTTCCTTATTATTTTACTTCCTTTTCTTATTGATTTTGATATGCTTTACTTGATCCAAGGGTCTAAAAGAAACAATCTCTCTATCTTCACAAGGTAGAGGTAAGGTTTCGTGCATGCATCCCTCCCTTTCCCACTTGTGGGATTACACTAGGTATGTTGTTGTTATAGTAGTAGTAGTATACTTTTCTTTGATCCTTCTCTCTCTTTTCCTTTTCCTATGTGCTTTATCTGTTGTTGTCGTTTTTTCCTTCTCTCCCCAGAATCCACTTGTGAGATTACACTATGTATGTTGTTGCTTCTCCGTTGTTTCCTTGATGTTTAAAAGGGTTAGGTGATTGGCCTGTATCCATGTGTGCCTTTTTTGTTCTTTGCCACGTGAAATAATTCTTAGTCCTGAAGAACCCAACTGAGTGTTAGAGTGGACTTGGCTACTGCCCTGATCCATTTGTGAGATTTCACTGAGTATATCATTGTTGTAGTATACTTTTCTTCTATCCTTCTCCCTCTTTTTCTTTTTGTGTCTGTCTTCTCTGTTATTATTCTCTTTTCCTTCTCTCCCCAAAACCCACTTGTGGGATTACACTAGGTATATTGTTGCTTCTCTGTTGTTTCCTTTATGTTTACAAGGGTTGGGGGATTGACCCATATCTATGTGTGCCTTTTTTGTTCTTTGTCACTTGAAATAATTCTTAGTCCCGAAAGAACCCAACTGAGTGTTAGGCTGAATCAAGCGGACTTGACTACGGCCACGAAATTTTTGAAAGAAGTTAAATCTCTGTCAGCCGAAATTCAGCTTTAGTTGTCTTTCATTTAGTACCTAATATAATTTTTCTTTAGCAATGGGATTATAAGTTAAACTCTGTTTACTCAGGTTCCTCATGGGCTGCGGTGCTGGACAACAGAGAAAACCTTAATTACCCTGCAGATCTGTATCTTGAGGGGACAGATCAACATCGTGGTTGGTTCCAGAGTTCCTTATTAACAAGTGTTGCCACAAAAGGTAAAAAGCATTTGTAGTCCTCTTCTTCATCCTTTGTAATATTTAAGATTTAGGGAATCTTTTATTGGTCTCCTTTTCTCCCATGGAAAATAACAAGCCCGGCTACAAGAAGTAGGAAAAGAACAGGATTATATTTGAACTTCCAGGGGAATTGGTGATCGATCCCCTTGACCTCCTTCTTGGTCTTTATGGATCTTCAATGTTTCTACATCTGAAACTATAACTATATAGTCTACTCTCTGCTATTATTGATAAAGGTCTCTCTCTCTTCCCCCCACTCTGTGGAACATCATCTATAGACCTGTAGTATATCATCTTGTTCTCCTTAAACAGTGGTAAGTTTGGATTTGGAGAAACTCCTGGACATTGGAGACATTGACAGATGATGCAAAGGAAGCAAATTGCCAAAGTACTTTGTGGGGATCTTAGTACATGGCAGTAAATACCGATTTTATTATTTTTAGGTTTTGGCTCTTTGACGCATTACCCTATAATAATTTCCTCATGGCATGTCATAATTGCAGGCCAGGCCCCTTATCGTGGTGTTATTACACATGGATTTGTATTGGATGAGAGGGGTTTGAAAATGAGCAAATCTTTGGGCAATGTTGTTGATCCTAGGATGGTGATTGAAGGAGGGAAAAACCAAAAGGTATGTTGCCAACTTACAGCAATTTTTCCGCAAATGAACCTGTTCTTGACAAGAAATAACATCCCTACTTTACATTTGACAGGAAAATCCTCCATATAGTGCTGATGTCTTAAGGCTTTGGGTTTCAAGTGTAGACTATACTGGCGACATGCTAATTGGACCTCAAGTCCTTCGTCAAATGTCTGACATATACCGGAAATTGCGAGGAACACTCCGATTCCTTCTAGCAAATCTCCATGATTGGAAAGTAGGTTTAGCAATCTCAATTGAGGCCATTTCCAATTGAAAATGTTTGCACACATGCTCTGCTTACAAGTGCATCATCATCTTCTTTTTTGGCCAAGCTCTCTCTCTTTCTCTCTCTCGCACAAACACCTAAAGCATTTGCAATCTGTGTTATAGATTCCTCTTCTGCTCGAATATGGAACTGAGTATTACTTATTACTTGTTAAAGTTGATGATTTTACTAGTTTTCTGTAATTAGATGTTTACTTAACATGGTAGTTTTCAGAGGTGAAGTGTTATTTGAAATTTTCTTTTTGCAGGCTGATTATACAGTCCCTTATAGTGATCTTCCGATGATTGATCAGCATGCATTGTTCCAGCTTGCTAATGTTGTGAACAACATCAGAGAGAGCTACGACAGTTACCAGTTTTTCAAAATATTTCAGGTATGGTTTCTTTAAAAGCTAAGTTGATGTTTCAGGTTCCTGAAATCTGATGACTCTAAAACTTTGGTTACATGGGAAAAGGAACTTGTTTAATTGAAGATAGTAGGAGTGCATATCTTTGAACAAAAAGAGGAACTTAACAGTTTCTGTTAAGTGCAAGAGTGGGAGGATCTTAGTCATGGTTTAAACTATGTGCATCACTTTCAGTGCGTCCGGAGATGAGAATATGGCTGCAACTAGCAGATTAGTTGTGTCGTATCTGTGTGTCAACATGAGCTAATTGCTAAGGTAGATGTGGCACTTTTAGCAGTGTTGTTTAATGATATAAACACCATTTCTGTCACCAGTCACAGTAAAAGTCTAGTCTTTCATCACTAACACTGCGAAAGTTTCAGAAGATTAAAGCCTGTAATTTCCTACCTTTTTTAGTTTTACTTGATGGTTATGCGAAGTCTGAGAAACTAGAAACTAAACTGAGATTCTTTATTCAAGTATATAAACAATGTCACTTTTATTTTTCTGTAGTTTTCCTACTTTTTGTAGTTGTACTTGACGGTTATGGGAAGTCTGAGAAACTAGAAACTAAACTGAGATTCTTTATTCAAGTATATAAACCATGTCACTTTTTTTTTTCCTTTTTAAAGACCATTCAGCCACCAATAACACATCATAGTCAAGAGCCTTGGATCATTTATAACGCCCAAAGTTTCAGTGTCTAAAATCTGAAGTTCTCTAGAGGCTGTCAGCTCGCTGCTGTTGTACTTCATAGTGAGGAGAACAGAAGATAGTTGAAGAGTTCTGGCTGCTTGGAAGATATTTTGGAAAAATGATAAAGGCTTATGTCACGAACTTAGACTTCAACTAAGACTTCCATGTGGCACTTGAAAACTTACTCACGATTCTTTCACAATCTTGTTAGCTCAAGTAAGCCTTTTAACTAGATCGTTAAGAGAACGCTAGATTGAAGAAGACAACAAAGCTTTTAAGAGAAGACTTCTTTATAAACTTGGAAGATTGCTTGAACTTTTCTTGATTGATTGTACAAATGAATGGCTCTCCTATTTATACTACTCACTAGGGGCCAAAGTGTAAATATTAATTACTTTACAAGTCTCTATTTCTACACATTAGTTCTACTTCTAGAATGCTCTACATTTCTAGAGTGTTCTAAGAGTTCTCAAGACTTTTGTATAACGTTCTAGAGTCTTACTTAAACCTCTCGTTGACTCTAGATTCTTCTCCCTTCAAGATGGTCAAGTGGCAAGTCGTGACATTCTTCCCACCTAATGTCGTGATGACAACGACGCACTACTGTGGTAGGAACTCTCAGACTTTGTCTTCAAACTGCCACAATCGCCATGTTGTTCCCATATGCAACCCGAATTGACTCGAGAGATGTTGTCAAAATTTTTGTAAAACACTTTTTTTAACTTGATATGTTTATATAGCCAGAATAAAGAAAAATATTATTAAATTAAGTACTAAAATTATTTTTAAGATGAGGCTCTTTGGAAACAACCTCTCTATCTCTATGAGGTAGTGGTAAGGTCTGGGTACATTTTACCCTCCCCAGACCCCACTTGTGGGATTTCATTGGGTATATTGTTGTTGTTGTTGTAATTAAGTACTAATATTGAAAAAGAACAAATCAAATAAGTAAAATTTAGTAAAAATTGGGTCGGGTTGGGGTTTGACCCGCTTTATATCACATTATTCAACCGATTTTGACCCAAACAAATTTGGGTTGGGTTGGGTCTTGACTTGTTTGTTGTCTTGATCCATTATAACTCGCTTAAATTTGACTCAACCCGCCCAATTGCCACCCTTAGTTTTCAAGGACATCAACCTCGCCTCCTTGATCCCCTTCATAAGCTATATAGTTGAAAGTTGAGCTTGTCCTTCCGTCTTTAGCACCTTGATTAGGGGCACCATACATAATCCTTCTCACTCCATGATCAAGAGTTGTTAAAGGTAAGGGTCTATCATTATATGATACTTTTGAATGAACTCTTGCCCAAGAATTATATCAAAGATATCTAGTAGAGCGATAGTATAGTTGGTTTTACCTTGCCATTTGCCCAATGATGTTTACACCATGAGTAACTCTGCACACAGGAGTCAATGGTGCATTGACCGTCTGAAGGTGGGTGTTACTTGGACCAACTTTGTCATTGTAGATTTTGTCATGATATTGGCCTCCACACTTGTGTCAACCATAGCACGAGGGGTCGTCCATTGATCGTAATGTCCACATATTGTGCACTACATTCTTTTGGCTTCTCCGATTGCTTTGTGATAGCTCCGCATAGTCTAATCATTTCCTAATTGCGTAGTGCTGAACCTTGCCTTGGTTCTTGTGCATCTTTCTCCTTCCATTCCCTTTATATAGCACCAAGGTTCTTTAGTTCAGGGCAACTTGCATAGCCATGTGGCCCGTCGCGTGTGTAGCATCCATTCCCTTTGGCGGCCTGTGCCTTTCTCGCACCATCGCTTGACATCTAAACATTTTGCTATCAGATTTATAGGTGTCATGATTCTTGGGATGTGGTTGTTGATCCTTGCTTTTGCCATGATCTCCCCCATCTTGGTCATGACTACCTCTCGTCTCCTTTTCTTTGTCTCTATCATGCTTGTCATGTCTAAAGTCAGTCAAAGCTTCTGCCTGTGTGATGGCTTCATCAATAGTCCTAACTTGTCGGTCTACCAACTCCGTCCTGGCCCAATTTTGCAGCCCATCCATGAAGTGGAACAACATATCTTCTTCATCTGTGAGGTTAGGAATCTGAATCGTGAGGGTAATAAACTCCTTCATGTACGCCCTTTACCTGTCTGCATCAGCTCCTTGAACTTGCGCTTTGTCTTATATATGACATTGTTGGGGAAGAAGGCTTTCTTAAACTCGGTTTTGAATTGCTCCCATGTATCAATGGTGCAAAGCCCCTTCTCCATTTCCGACTCCTTCCACTTCCACCATAACATAGCCATCTCTGTGAGGTATAGCATAGCCGTAGTGATCCTTGTCTTGTGGCTTTTCACTTTGTTACACTTGAAGTGGTTCTCCAAGTGCCAAAGGAAGTTTTCTACCTCTTGTGCTCACGAGCATCCTTGATTACTGGTGGCTTTGGTGCCTCAATCCTGGCCTCCCTGTCTCCACCAGACGTCACACATCTTCCTTCCTCAATAACTTTCTTTAAGTGCCTTGATCTCGGATCTCCATCGTGCTTAGTGCGTCCATGAGCCGCCACTCTAAGGAAGTGATCATCTCCTTTATCTTGTACTCTGCAGCCTTATGCTCGTCCAACTCCTTCCGGATATTGTCATTCTCTTCAAGAGTAAGTCCTCTAGTCTTAAACTTGCCCCATTGAACTTGTTCAAGCGCTTGCCTAAGATCTCCACAGCTTGCCTAGCAGCATCCACCTTTGCAATCCACTCGATTCGAGGCGTGACACCCACGAGCTGCTCACCTCGTTCATTGTCACTCATCATAGTGGTCGAAGGTGAGATGATATTAGGGTCTCACTTGGTGCAGGCTCAAACAACATCTCCTCATTCTTCTTAGAGTTCTTTCCCTTCCGTTGCTTCATCCTGCAACCGACCTAATGTTTGCGGCGATAGTGGCATTGATGTCTCCTCACTTGCCATTTCCCTTAGTAGCATCCTTGCTCTGATACTTCTTTGTCACTGACTTAGACTTCAACTAAGACTTTCGTGCGACACTTGACAACTTATTCATGATTCTTTCACGATCTTGTAAGCTCAAGTAAGCCTTTTAACTAGATCGCTAACCCCTTGTTTGGATGGTTGTTATCGTTGTATTGTAATGTATTGTTAGCTTAAACACAATGTTTGTTTTGATTGTTACTTAGATTCCATTGTATCATATCGTTTAAAGCCATTGTTAGGTAACGACAGAAAGACCCATTTTATGTAACAACCGATTTGGTGTGGTTGCATCGTTACTTTAATAATATCTTCTCATTTTTTGACTTTATTTATTATTTAATAATTCTAATTTATCATTTACCCTATCTTTTCATGGTATCTACCACATACCCTACAATTTCTTGTAGATTTATCATCCAAATTATGGATGCATGACATTATGTAACAACGGAGAACAACACAATATATCCAAACATTGTATTCACTGATACAATACAGTAGAATACAATACATTACAACACAATACAATACATTATGAAACAATATATAACAACTATCCAAACAAAGTGTAAGAGAGCGCTATATTGAAGAAGACAAGAGAGCTTTTTAGAGAAGATTTGTTTATGAACTTGGAAAATTGCTTGAACTTTTCTTGATTGATTGTACAAATGAATGACTCTCCTATTTATACTACTCACTAGGGAAGCGAGACTGCGATGGTTTGGACATGCACAGAGAAGGAGTACCGATGCCCCTGTTAGAAGGTGTGAGAGGCTAGATTTGGGAGATACAAGGAGGGGTAGAGGTAGACCAAAGAAGTATTGGGGGGAGGTGATTAGATATGATATGGTGAAACTTGATCTCACCAAGGACATGACCTTAGACAGGAAGGAGTGGAGGTCGAGAATTAGAGTAGCAGGCTAATAGGGTAGATAGGAAGGAGTGGTAACTGTCTGCCTTTATATGTTATTTATCTGCCTTTATATGTTACTATCCTGTATCTATGTATTATCATGTGTTCTTCTCTTTCTTGCCTGTTTATCATATCTAGCTTATTCTGCTGATGGGTTTTTGTAACGAGGGTTTCCAAGAAACAACCTCTCTACCTGTGTGGTAGTGATAAGGTCTGCGTACATCTTACCCTCCCCAGACCCCACTTGTGGGATTTCACTGGGTATGTTGTTGTTGTTGTTGTACTAGGGACCAAAGTGTGAATTATAATTACTTTTCAAGTCCCTTTATATTTACACATTAGTCCTACTTCTAGTATGCTCTACATTTCTAGAGTGTTCTAAGAGTTCTCAAGACTTTTGTACATCGTTCTAGAGTCTTCCTAAACCTCTGCTTGACTCTAGATTCTTCTCCCTTCAACATGCGGGTCGTGACACTTAGCACAACTGTGGAAGAAAATATTTGTTCAGCAGATGAAAAAGGTAATGCAGAAGAAAAATTAGAAGGCCAATATCAACGGTCCTTAGGATTGACAACAAGGAACATAAAACACCAATCTGTTGAATACAATGATTTATTTTCAGTGAAGGAGCATTTCCTTTACTTATTTTGAGAAAGTAGTTGTGTGTGTGTGTGTGTGGGGGGGGGGGGGGGGGGAAGGGAAGCAATACACCAAACTCCCTTGGGGTGTGGTTTTTCCCTGAATCCTCTGCGAGTGCGGGACGCTCTGTATACCCTTTCTTTGTAGTGAAAAGTAAGGATCTTATGATAATGAATACACCAAGATGTACTGGCAGATATGTACAAGTTGTACAAAAATGGAAGGTAACCTAATAACCTGGCTTGGAATGTTAAGGTTAGATTGAGGGGGTTTTCTGGAAGAAAAGCTCCATGACACGATACATGAATGTACACCTTCATTATTAACCAGTTCATTCTATTCCAGCACAGTAAGGAAGCTCGTCATGATCAGGTCTTTTAGCTTAGAATGTAGGTACAAGAGCAGCAAATTTTTATTTTGCTGGAAATGTAGTTGTAGCAGTGCCAAGAGCGTAGTGTAAAAATGAGGGAGGAGGTTTAGCTGCTATAAAGTGGCTGGTGTGTGAGAGATAGAAGGGGGGGGGGGGGGGGGAGAGAGAGGTGCAGATTTTGGGGCTGGAATAGATTGAGGCAAAGACACAGTAGCAATTTCTTGTCAATATTATGGCAAGAAGATAACAAGGATCCTAACAAAAGTTTGACATATTACTCTAAAACATGAAATCTTCGTCAGTTAAATGATTACGGTCTTTACAAATATGTAGCATTATTCCTTGTCAATATTATGGCAATCTGTCTAGATGAATTTAATTATCAGCTGATGGTCACTGTTGTTTCGATACTTAATTACTAATTTCATCCCTTTAATGGCTGATAACCATTTTTACATTATTAGTCTATATTGCCTGTGCAGGTGATTCAGCGCTTTGTGATAGTTGACCTCTCAAACTTCTATCTTGATGTTGCGAAGGATCGGCTTTATGTTGGGTAAAACATGTCGCGTCTCTACATATTCTCACCTTTTGTTCTCTGCCAAGCTTGTATATTGTTTCAAGTCTTAGATTTTGTTTGAAAAAGTACAAAAGAATGTAAAACAAAGCAAGACGTAATGCTACCATATATAAAGAGCTTTAAAATATAGTAGTTATAATGATTCCTTTTGCAGTTTTGGCCCCTCTTGTATAAGGTACTTCTGAAGGTGGCCTCTGTTGAGCCTGTAATTTGGTTTGCAGACTTGATTTTGCAGAAGTTTCTCTGTGGCTCTTTATCTATTAAACCCATTCAAATGCCATCAAAATGAACTGTATTTGAGTACTTCTCGTAGAATGTTTTGGAAAGAAAAAAAATAATCAGAAAAAAGTGATGCCAAATGAGATCTGCTGCTGGTAAGATGGTTTTTGACTCATCAGAGATCGTCAAAGTGGAGACAGTGGGAGCTCAAAAGTCAGGAAGCTGCAGATAGAAAGGGTAGGGGCAGATCCATACTTTGTTTATGGGTTTTGAGCGTAGAAAAGGCTACTTACTGGGTTTTGGGTAAACTATTTATACGTGTTAAGTGGATTGCTCAGCACAATTACAAGATTTTGGCCAAAGTTACTGGATTCTGCAGCAACCGAAGCTAGAACTCTAGCTTCGCGCTTAGGAAGGAGGGAGAGAAACTGCATTAAAGGTGATGGAGATATGGCACCTGTTGGGCAGGGAGCAAGGGGCTTAGAAGGAGACAAGGGAGGGGTAGCTGTAGATGGGTGGCTCTGCTATTAATTGTCAGTTTAGGTGCACCTTAACGACTAAAGAGGGGGAAGGGGGTGAATTGGAATCGTACCAAATTTTCTGTTAACTCTTAAAATTTGCTTAACACACTAGTGAACCTAGTTCTTATGTTTAGTTTAAATACAGAAACAGACAGCAGCAGCAACATACCGGTGGAATCCCACAAAATGGGGTCTAGGGAGGGTAAAGTACCACTGCCTCGGTGAGGTAGAAAGGCTGTTACTCAAGTATTTAAATACAGAAACATAAAATGCGGAAATAATGAGAACACAAGATTTTTGCATGGAAAATCACCCGGCTCAAAAGGTACAAAAACCATGACTCATCCTGGTAAGATTTTCCACCAAACTTCACTAACACAGTCTGCTGAATTCAAATTACAAAATCCTTGCAACCTGAGACTTAACTATGAGGCTTGATGTGACCAGTCACTCGATCGCCACACTCCTCTAAAGTCAAGTCTGACTTGGAATCGCAGTTCTTTACTTAAAGAACTTGCAAGGACACCACAATTGTTTTCACTACACCTACTATGTACGACTCAGCAACTGTTTTTATCACTAAGAACTTACAAAGACTTCACGACTGTTCTATTCACTAGAACATCAGCAACCTTGTAATACTTCTTAGAAGAAGATGGGTGCAACTTCATAAGCCTAATACAACTCAAAGTATTGAAACACTACACAAAGACCAGAGTCTTCAATCCGATTCTTCACATTCTCAGATAGTCTTCAGATCTTCCAGGAACAGCTCATTGCTTGAAAGCTTTAGGGTTGTTTCTTTTTTTCTCTCAATGTGTAACTAAGTCTGTCATAACAAGTGCCTTCTTATGAGATGGCTTTGGAGGTATGTCACTATGAATTCAAGTCTCTGGAAGGAGGTGGTTAAGGCCAAGTATGGAGAGAAAGATATCTGGAGCACAAAAAGCTCTAATGCTCCAAATGGAGATGGCCCCTGGTAACTCATTACCAAGGTACGAACTGAATTCTTCCCAAAAATCTACTTTAGATCTGGCAATGGAGCACATACTAGATGTTAGAAGGACAATTGGCTTAATGGCACTATGCTTATGGAGAAGTTTCCTTCTATGTATCAGATTGCTGTGACTAAAAACTCCACCTTAGGACAAAATAGAAATGGAAACAACTGGGCTATTCTACTAAGAGAAGCAGTTAACGATTGGGAAATCCACAACTTGATGAAACTGCTAGCAGAAGTCGAAGAATACAACATTGATGAGAACAAAACAGATACTATGTGTTGGGGAAAGAAGGGTACATTCACTGTGAAAGAATGCTACAAACAGCTTGGTACCCACAACCAGGTAGGTGATAGTTGGCCTTGGAAATTGATATGGAAGACATAGGTACCTCCTAAGGTTATTTGTTTAATTGGACCACCCTAAATGAAGCATGCGTGATTCAAGACAATCTCAAATGAAAGGGTTTCCAATTAGTAAACAGGTGCTATCTATGTTCGGAAAAGATAGAAACTGTAAACCATTTGTTATTGCACTGCACAGTAGCCACAGATCTTAAACCATTTGTTATTGCACTGCACAGTAGCCACAGATCTTAGGAGCATGTTCTACTGTATTTTTGGTTTAAAACGGGTCATGCCATAGACTATGAAAGAGGCACACTTGAACTAGAGCTTGTGGAGAGTTGATAAGGCCATCAAAAGGATTTGGAGGATGATCCCTGCTGCTATCTTCTGGTCCATATGGATAGAGGAATAAGAGGTGTTTTGATGGAATCTCAACTCCAAATCACTCCATCAAAACAAAGTTCTTTATTTTTTTGGCTGGACTAATATACAACAACATACAACGACAACAACATACCCAGTGAATCCAACAAGTAGAGTCTGGGGAGGGTAGAATGTACGCATACCTTACCAGTACCTCATAGAGGTAGAGAGGCTGTTTCCTGGGAACCCACGTCTCAAAATCCCAAAAGCAGAATAAACTAGATATAGAGAAAGGAAAGGAAAGGAAAAACACATGATAATATGCAAACACTATAAATTTAATATAACAAAACGGAAAATGACAACACAAGATATAAAGGCAATGCGAATACGCTAAAAGTAAACAAATATAATGGCAACATACGATATAAAGATATCACTACTCCTACTATCCTACTATCACCAAGTCATATATCGACCGACCCTTACTAACCTATTAGCCGTCTACACTAATACGCAACCTCGCACTTTTTTCTATCTAAGGCCATGTCCTCGGCGAGGTGAAGTTTCGCCATATCTTGTCTGATCACCTCCCCCCAATACTTCTTCGGCCTACCTCTACCCGTCTGTGTATCCCACAAATCCAACTTATCGCATTTCCTAACAAGAGCATCGATACTCCTTCTTTGCACATGTCCAAACCAATGCAGTCTCGCTTCCCTCATCTTGTCAGCCACAAGAGCTACCTCTAGCTTCTCCCGGATGATCTCATCCCTAATCCTATCACTCCTGGTATGTCCACACATCCATCTCAACATCTTCATCTCCACAACCTGCATCATCTGAACATGTGAATTTTTAATAGGCCAACACTCCACCCCATATAGCAAAGATGGTCTAATCACCATCCTGTAAAACTTGCCTTTAAGCTTAGGTGGTATCTTTTTATCACACAATACTACTGAGGCAAGCCTCCATTTCGTCCATGCTGCCCAATACGGTGTGTGACATCATTGTCGATATCACTACTACTCTGGATGATGGACCCAAGATACTTAAAGTTATCTCTCTGGGTATATAACAACATACCCAGTGAAATCCCACAAAATGTAGTCTGGGGAGGGTAAATTGTGTGCAAATCTTACCACTACCTCGTGGAGGTAGATAGGCTATTTCCGAAAAACGCTCGACTCAAGTGCCTTAATCCCAAATAAAAGAAGAAAAATAGTGGAGAAATCATAGTGGTTAATAAGAAAAGCACTATAACGTCTACAGGATAGAAAAAATAACAACAAAATAGTGTGATAATTGAAATACATTAAACAACATATGACTAGAACTACAAGGGCACGACCAGTTCTACAATAGGCACTAAACCTTCGCAAGGCAAGACAACACTCTACCCTTATTACCCTTCTACCCTAAACGCGACCTCTGCCCCTTCCTATCTAAAGTCATATCCTCGGTAATATGAAGCTATGCCATGTTCTGTCTAATCACCTCTCCCCAATACTTTTTCAACCTACCCCTACCCCTCCGCTTGCCCCCTACAACTAGCCTCTCGCACCTCCTCACTGGAGCATCGATCCACCTCCTTTGCACATGCCCAAAACCATCTCAGTCTCTCTTCCTTCATCTTGTCTGCCGTAGAGGCCACTTCCACCTTCTCCCGAATTACCTCATTCCTAATCGCTAGACTAATATGATTACTGTAATTAGCACTGATCAATTGTTTGATTTTGTTAGCTCCCTTGTCTTAGATTGATGCTGAAAGGGATTCATTAGTTCTTTTGTTAGTGCCTTTTCCTTTCCTTGTGACCAGGCATCTACTTGATGCTCTTTTTTGAAAAAAACATCTTACTTTATCAAGAAAAGTATGATTTCGTGCAGCAAGTATATAATATATGTACATTCTTCTTGTTAGTAAGCACATAAACAAGGAAACTACATACCTCGAATATCCTGGGAATTTAGGAATTGAAAATCAACTGCAATTCTTCATCTGAAAGGATTTTTTAAGACACGACTTTTCAAAAATATCTCCTTCATGTAGAATCCTTTTCCATTTCAAACACCATGAAGATCCTGTAAATATATTACATATTATTATATGAATAGTACTGGAAATTTATAATTATACTTTTTCATATATCATCCGAAGATATCTCAGTAAAAGAACATAACAGAATGCAGCATTTCATAGTACGTAAGAACCATGGAATAAGGACCTGGTTCTTTCACTTCTTCCTTCGCAGTGTACATCGTGTTTGTTAATCGGACATTTATATCTATAATGGGTAATGTTCGTCGACTGGAGTTGGATCTAGGACTAGGGAGGAGAAGCAGGGAATTGGGGAAAGATTGAATTTTGGGTTGCTTAGAGTTGCTGGTGTGGTGGATCAAACTATTCCTTGAAATTGAAACCATTTTGTTTGCTTTATTTTCATATGGATGGAAGTGTCAAATGTTGGAGTAGAAGTGTCACTTTCCATCAAACTGAACAGAAGCCAAATTCATCCTCTTATCACAAGGTCCAACACTAGCAAGAATTCCGGCTGCTGATCTTGGTTAAGTAGATTATTGTCTCTTTCAATAACTATCCTGTTAGTTTTATTGGGCTTTGCAACTTTAATCCTTTTATTCGATCAAATATATGACCGGAATTCTAAATTTCCCTGAACCTTGAACAGTTCATCAAAGAACAATAATTACATTTGTGGACTACTCAGAAATATATCAATGTCTCCTCTTGCACTCTTGTATCAATGGAGGACAGTTAGTTTGGGCTCTTTGCTCCTGAAATATTGTATTAACTTCATATCCTCATTCAAAAGTTTCTGGAAGCCTAATATGTAGATTATTGGCTATAGAAAAAGCCAGTGAACCTTGCTGTTCCAATATACCTTCCCTGGTAGGTTTTGATTCAATTTGATGTGGCATGCTAACTTGGTTGACAGTCGATTACTTTGTCGAATGGCTTAGTAAATATCAGTTTTATCTTATGTAACCTCTACTGAGATTTTGTATGTTTCAAGGCATGTTCAATTCTTTAAACTGCAGTTTGATGGTATAAACATGCTTATAAGAGTCTTTGCATCAACTATCAAACTTGAGATCTCAGTTACTTCTCTTAGGGAAGTTCGTATTCTCAGTCTTCAATTCTTGACTCGAAGTCATCATTTTGGTTACAGATATTATATTCCATATACGAGTTGTCGGGTTTTATGAACTTTGTATATGAGTTTCAAAAGATCTTCTGAAAATTGACTTCGTGTGGGGAACTGTGTATCTTGCTCTTCCTTTACATTGAGGCTTCTGCTGCTGTTGACTTTCTTTATATTAGAAATTGTAGGTCAAGAGCTTTAAATCTAGCCTTCTGCTCGTTACATGAACTCATTAACAGCCCAAACTGAAAGCTTAGTGAGATGCTTGTGTAAATTGGTTGAGTTGTAGTTAGAAATGCATGCTTAAGTCAAGATATGTTGCAGAGAAGAGGAATTCCTATGTGCAGTAGATGTGTTTTCCCTGAAAATTCTCAGGAATCTGCAGAACATCTGTTTTTGCTTTGCAATCATACAAAGCAGTTACGGGATCTGGTCCTGAATATGAGTGGTGTGCACAGATATGTGAAAAGCCTAGTAATTTGTTGGCAGATTCAGAAAGTATGGAAAAATTTGAAGCAAATCTGGAAAACCATCTCTCCGCATCTTTTGGACCATTTGGTTGGAAAGAAATAAGAGAGAGTTTGAGAATCAGAAGAATAGTTTAGCTTTTGTTAAACATAGATGTCTCCAATATGTACTTTTTGTTTAGGGAAAATATGATTAGAAGACTTGGTTCAGTAGATGGATTTTATAGAAGTTTTGAGATTGTAACAAATACAACTATGCTGTGGTTTGTATGTTTTTTAGTACTTTATTGGTACCTTTTTAATAAAATTTACATCATCCTATAATTTTTTTTTTTGTTGTTTTCAGGGGCACTGAAAGTTTTACGAGGAGGAGTTGTCAAACAGTCCTTGAAGCTCATTTGCTTTCAATAGGAAGGATAATTGCTCCCATCCTACCTCATTTGGCTGAGGATATGTGGCAGCATCTTCCTTTTCAGTATACTACTGAAGATGGGCATGTTGCTAAATTTGTTTTCGAGTCAGGATGGCCTGAAATAGATGCAGAACACCTTTCCTTTCCAGAGGAAGAAGTTGACTTCTGGGGAAAAATTCTTGAGGTAACTGTTATACATCTGAGCCAGCTAACCACATTTGGCCTAATACTTCGATCTGGTACCAATTGGTTAAACTTAATTTCACCTAGTAGTCCAATCTGGTGACCAGTTGCTTAAGTAAGCTCAAAGTGGGCTGATATCTGTATATCTATGATGCCATACGAGAAACTCACAGCGTCCTTTGGTAGCTTTAATAATTTGAGGGAGCAAATGATTGTCTATTACATCAGATTCTATTTTGTTTAATAACTTAAACTATTTGTGGTTTCATTCATGATGCCAAACAGAGCCTATTTGCTTTGTATTGAATTGACGCTTCCTTCATACTACTTTATCAATCATTTTCTGATTATGACAATTTGAACAACTATGATCAGCTAAGGACAGAAGTTAACAAAGCATTGGAAGTAGCTCGAAGTGGAAAATTGATTGGCTCCAGTTTAGAGGCTAAGGTGTATCTCCACTGTTCTAATGAAAGCCTGGCTGAGATGCTAAACAAAATGTGCGAACCTTCAAATGAGGCAGATGCTCTACATCGCATATTTATAACATCTCAGGTATACTGCACTAGTATTTATATTGTTAGGCCTGATGCTCTAGGTTCTCTAGGCCTTGGTATATATGCGTACATTACATGTCTTTTATGAGTACCAGCCTTCTCCTCTTTAAGTGTTCTCTCTATGTTGTTGCGAGCTCACTTGAGCTTGAAGAAAACTAAATTGGATCCTCGTGAAAACCTACTTTTGAGTTTTCCATCATACATATATTTGGGTTGGTTACACATGCAACACATATTGGTCATCTTTTCAGCTGTTATCCATTACGCACATGTGATGGTAGTCTTGCAATATGAAATACCTGTTTAGGTATTCTAGGCCTCCATCACAGAAACATCTTTTTTGAGCACATAATGTTGTGATTTTTTTTGATTTTATCGATCTTATGAGTACATTCTTGCAATTTCTGCAGGTGGAGATTCTCAGCTCCTTGCAAGATGAAAGGATTAAAGATGTTCAATACACTGGAGAACACCTCATTGAAGAAGGGAATAAAATCTGGATTGGTGTATCCCGTGCAAATGGCTCGAAATGTGACAGATGCTGGAATTATTCACCTCAAGTAGGTTCTTTTACTGAGCATCCTTTGCTATGTGGCCGCTGTCACAACGTAGTTGTCGGTCTACAAACTCGTGATCTTGATGATTTATCCAAGGTCACACAGAGTGAAGCAAAGGAGGCTATAGCACAATGAACTTAATCAATACATTATGGTCCACAAATCTGGAGGTTTATGACTACTACAAGCTTCACATCAAACTGTACTACTTGTGTCTTCAAAGAGTTTTAATTTCTTTACGAAGTATGAGACGTCAGCCCAAGTTTTCCATGGAATTCATTAGAATAGAGAAAGAAAATACAAGTAGAGATCTCTTTTTTATTAGTTAGGATAGTAATTTTGTACATGCCTTGATGAATATAGTGATTTAACTGGTACTGTGATGTTTTTGTAACCGATTTGATTCAGACCCTGTTTAATAAACCCTAGAATGTATTACAGGATTACTTTTAGACATTTATTTATTTATGAGAAAATTTAATAAATGACAAATTATAAGAGATTATTAATAAATGACAATAGAACCTACTTTCAAGGGAAAGCAGTATAAGACCATGGTATAACAGAAAATAATAAATTTTGTGTCTTTTAAATTAAAACTAAAAGAAAAATATTTTACACTTAATAAATGGTGGTTGCTATTAAATGCTTAATAAATTATCTTAAAAGACCATATTAAATGCTAACATGTTTTCTTTTATTTTTGGGTGATTCTTATTCCCTTTTTATTTCCTCCATATTTCAAAATTACTTGGATGATTTGAAACTAATTTGTTCCATATTTTAAAATTACATGGAAATCAATTTTTGTTTGATCTTGGTTCAACATGTTAGGAGGTGAGATTCTTCAGGTTCGCGTTTGTGTTGTTTTAATGAATTTGAAATCAGTTTATTACTGTCTACTTTTGCACGAAATACTTTATTAAATGATAAAAGGATAAAAAATGCCCTTAAACTATACTTTGGTCCAAAAATACCCTTGTCATTGATACTTTGGTCCAAAAATTCCCTTATTGTTACAAAATGGGCCAAAAATGCCATTCTTTGTATATATATATATATAACATATTGTGTTTCTAATAAAAATATTATTTTTAAGGAATTCTTTTCTTGTTTTATTTTTTTTTTAAATCACAAGAAAATAATTTTTTTCTTAATCCTATTTTATCAATTAAAATAGAACATCGTACCCCTGTAATAAATAATATATGTCATAAATATAAGATCATAGTAAATTCAACATTAATTTTTAATTAGATAACGATTAAAATAGTAATTATGATAAAACATAAAAAATATTTTCGAGCCATTTGAAGTAGAATAAATCTTTGCTAATTAAAAAATATTATTAGAAAATAATATGTTCAAAAATAAAATAAATAATAAATTTATTTGAAAAAGGGTATTTTTGACCCATTGAATGACAATAATTTGTTCCTTTCATATAGTTTAAGGGCATTTTGACCCTTTTCCCTTCTTAAAATATAGTTGATTATTTTGATTTTTTTTTATTTTCCTTGAAATCATTAACTCTTTTATTTTTTGACCTTTCACATGAACAATTTTTGTTATAAAAATAAAAACGATGTTGTATACTTTTTTTACATTGTTTTTCATTTTAAATTTTTTGTACAAATAATTTAGAAAAAATAAGTTTCATTTTTATTTTTCTTTTGTGTTGAAGAACTTTCTATAGTATATTCTTTGTATTCTTTTCATGTTAGTGTAGGCAAAAATTAAGGGCGATTTTTTTTTGTTTAAAAATTGATATGTTTTTTAGTGAATGTTTGTTGGTTGGTTAATGATGTATATATTTTTAGTATAATTGTTTTTCTTTTTTAACTCTTTATGGAGAATTAGCAAGTGCAATTCTTTGTGTGATTTCATTAAGTATAATGTGTTCTTTTTGGGGGGTGGGGGTGGGGGAGGGGGAGGGAGAGGGGGGGGGTGATTGTAACTATTTTTTATGTTTTTAAATATAGGTGTGACAAATAGCACATTATTTTAATTTGTTTTTCTTGTTAGGCAGTGTAAAAAACAAGTGTTATTCTTAGTGTTGAATTATGAATTGATTTAGTGACTATTTTTCCCTTCGCAATATCTAGTTATTCTACTTATGGGTTGTTGAGTCGAGGGTTCACGGGAAACAACCTCTCTACTTCTTACGAGGTAGTGGGAAGGTCTGCGTACATTTTTACCCTCCCCAGACCCCACTTGTGGGATTCAACTGGGTATGTTGTTGTTGTTGTTGTATTTAGTGACTATTTATTTATTGGTTCATGGTTAATATTTAAGATATATTTTTCGTATTTAAGTGATTTGTATGGTGTTTTATTATGGTTTTTTCCTTAATATTATTATATGTTCTTCCATTTAACTGTGATTCATGGCTATTCAAATAAGTAAATATGTTGATTATAGTTTGGAAGGAGTGTTATATGATTCAAACATGCGTTATAATGATTTGGTTGAAGTGCTCTGCAACTTGGGATAGACACAAACAATTGACAAAATGAAAATGAAGTGTTTGGTGAGCAATAGAAGTCCATCGTTATCAATACACAATGACATGGATGTCCATGTATATGTGGATCAGAGAAGATGTAATGCCGATTCTTTTAGCAAGTACCCATTGTGTATAACACTGAAAAAAGTGTTTATTTTTGCGTTTTATAGTGACCTATATTCGATTTCTTTTAAAATTGTTGAGAACGCACAACAAAATTTAATGTTTATTAAATTGATATAAATTTGGATTTCATTATAGGAACTAAAAAAGTTTACTGTTTATTTGGGTGAATTCAAATAAAAATATTTACTGTATTATTTGTGTATATTTGGTTTATGTAATGTGATATAGTTACAAATTAATGGCTCTTGATTTTTATTTTTTTAGTTGATTTATGATATTGTATAAAATCAATATATATTTAGGTTTTATCAAGATTTTTTTTTTTTTTGTATTTTATGGTGGCATATATTCAATTTTCTTTAAAATTGTTAAGAATGTAAAACAAAATTTATATGTATTAACTTGATATATATTTGGATTTCATTGCCAGAAAATTACCATTTCAAATAAAATATTTTACCGTATTATTGGTATATATAAGCGATAAATATTTGATTTCTGTAATGTATTCTAGTTACATACTAAGTGTTCTTGATTATTTTTTTGGTTGGTTTATGGTGTTGTATAAAATCTGTATAAATTTGGGTGGTATCAAGAAGGTTTGTTGGTTGACCTTTCAAAAGCAAGAAAAATTGTGTGAACCGTATGAAATCAAATAATAATATATACGGTTTTATTTGGCTTTTATAAAGTTATAAATTCTATTTTTTTTCTTAAAATTGTTAGGAATATATAGTGAAATTTAGTGTGTATTGAATTGATATATATTTGGACTTGTAGTACTATATAAAATATGTATATATTTGGATGGTATCAAGAAGGGTTTATTGGTTGTCCTTTCAAAAGCAAGAAAAATTTTGTGAAAATGATATAGAGTTGGATGAATTCAAACCAAAGTATATACAATTTTATTTGTGTTTTATAGAGAATATTTTCAATTTCTTTTAAAATTGTTAAGAATGTAGAACAACATTTTGTGTGTGTTAAATTGATGTATATTTGGATTTTACTATAATTCAAGATTTAAATAGGAGTTTTCAGTTTGTATTTTATTTTTGAATTGTTTATGGTTACGACACGAACTAAAATAATTTATTGTTGATTTTGATAATTTCAAATAAGAATATTTACATTATTATTTTGGTATATTAATGATGTATATATGATTTATTGGTACGAAATTGGCAAATTATGGGCGAATTTGAATATATTATATTTAATATAATTAGCATATTGATTATCTTCCACAAATATAAAATAGGAAAAATTTCAATTTACTAGGAACGAAAGAAAAAATATATTATATTTATGAAACTTGGCGATATTTGTAGGATATGCATTTAATCAGTTTTAGATCCTTTAATTAAGGAAGTAACTATCTGTTAAAATATGTATATTTATAAAAAAAAATTAAAATAAAAATTAAAATAATTTTTTACAGTATACAATTCATAGAAAATGATAAAATAAATTTAAAAAAATGAAAACTGATCACTGGTAATTAATTATGGAGACGGTAAAAAAATAATTTGAGAAAAAAGTAATATAAAAAAAATTATAAATAAAGGAACAAATAAAAAATGATTATATTATATATTAGAGACCAAATAAATGAAAAAAAATTCCAAAAATAACTAGCTCCTTAAAAATAACATAAAATGGTTCCACAAAAAAAAATCTAATCTATAAAAGATCCGAAATAAAGTAAAAAGAAAAAGTTCTAGTAGAACTCCTAAGTAATTGTTCCAAAAATTTAAATAAATGAAAATAATCATTAATAAAGAAAAAAATTCCATAAATAATTGAAATAAAGACAAAAAATCTAAATAAATGAAAAAATTTCAGAAATAACTGGCTCTTTAAAATATCATTAAATGGTTCCTTAAAAAAAAATCTAATCTGTATAAATACATTATTTTTTTTTTATAAAAAAGTTCTAATAGGACTTCTAGGTAATTGTTCCATAATAAATGATAAATAATTACTATCAACATATTTACCTATTGGATATATGTATTGTAATAAAAAATAATTTATAATCATTTTTACAGATATGCAATCCATAAAAGATAATA
The DNA here is from genome assembly GCA_029948455.1 of Solanum rostratum. Classification (NCBI taxonomy): domain Eukaryota; kingdom Viridiplantae; phylum Streptophyta; class Magnoliopsida; order Solanales; family Solanaceae; genus Solanum; species Solanum rostratum. The sequence continues at coordinate 64,033,531 of CM057045.1, read as the reverse complement.
AAATAAATTAAAAAATTAAAAATTGATTATTGATCGTGAAGACTACAAAGAAAATATTTTGAAAAAAATAATATAAAAATAATCATAAATAAAGGAACAAATAAGAAAACAGAATATATAATATATTAGACACCATAAATAAATGAAATTTTTTTTCATAAATAACTGACTCCTTAGATATAACATTAAATGACTTCTTAAAAAAATATAATCAGTAAAAAATTCAAAAATAATTAAAAAGGAAAAATACCAATAGGATTCCTAAATAGTTATTCCATAATAAATGATAAAAATTAATTAAAATCTGAAATACATTAAATTATAATTAATTAATACAGATACGTTATTACTCATAATAAATTTGCTATTTCTATAATACCCGTATAAAATCTAATAAGTAATCTAATAACTACATAGGAAGTAATTAATTTATATTTTGTAATTATTAGTCAAGGGATTAAAAGGCTCTTAAATTCATCACGAGTATGTTAAATTATTCCATTTCAAAACTGTAGGATTAACTGAATAAAAAACGTAATATTTTTTTCGTTATTCTTGCTGATCTATACTCTCGAAAAAAAAATACTTGAATTCATGTGCCAAAGAAAACTAAACAAGAAGCTGTTTGAAGAATCCCTTATTAATTTAAAACATATAATCCAGTGTAAAAGAAAGTTAAGGTACGTCATTGTTTACCCTTAAACTGATGTATGGTAAAGTTATAGCCGTGGTTCAAGGACACGTAGATTGAAATGGTTAAAATATGTGATTTGTATATCGTACCTTATTTAATCAATATAAAAAGATAAATGAATTAAATAAGTGATGAATACAATATGAAAATAGTGAGTGTGACGTTTGACATTGATAATTAACAGCGTCACTGGATAAATTTGATCTTATTTATGTCAATTAGAGCAATGAACAACAAAACTCAAGAATAAGAAAAATATGGTGTAATGCTATCAAAATTCGATGCCCTGCAACAAGTAAAGTGGAAGACTATTTATAGCTAGAACTTCAGAGTACAATTTTCATGGATCTCATGCTTATTAAGCTCGCTAACTGTCTATTCACTCCATTATGTAATGACTATCAGAAATTTGGGCTCTTCTGCAATGGCTAGCAAAGATCTCAAACTCTTCCACAAACATTTGGAACTCTAAGCTTATCTCGGCCTTATTTAATTCGGTCACAGCTTGGTGTTGTTTTCTCCTTTGTGTTCAAAAACCAGAAATAGTAAATACAACAATCGAAATTATAAAATTAATCTGAGTCCACAGAATTCACTGTGTATCCTTAAGGAATTTAATCCTCTCACCGTACTCGAGGTTTGTGGATTATTTCCTCCTAGGATAAAACAGATTAACAACTACAGAATAGCGATACCTCAAATTCTTGTAGTTTTCAGCGTACTCAAGAACCAGTAATGGCTTCACACTAACTCAAATTTTACTTCGTAAGAAACTTTATGCAGAAGAAAAGAGAAAAATTTCGTGTTTGAAAAATACAACAATGGCCTCTATTTATAGGCAGTGTTAGGTGCGAATATAGCTCTTCCGAACTGTCTCATCTGTTCAGAGCACGTATGGAGTCTCTTGGGAATAAAGGTTACCGTTTTGAAGATTAAATAAATTTTGTCCAAAAAATTTAAGAATCAATCATATCATTTACTGAAGCCAAAGCCGAGCCGAGCGAGTGACGACGATGCAGTACCAGAGGGTCCCTTTTACTTGACTCTTTAAGAGTTAGAGGAAGTGTTTCCTAATATACGGACAACACTTTTCCTCTATTTTACCGATGAGGGAGAAATGACTCTTCATTTCCCTTTACTTAGTTCCCCTCACATTTTCTGTTGTCTTTCAATCTTCATTTCCCAATTCATACTTATTACTTCATTTCCCAATTCACACTTATTAATTAACCCAACAATCCTCCACATGAATGGGGAATGACCATTGTTTAAAACCTATGCATGAAAAACATGTGTGATCCATAAGTTAGAATTAATTGCATCTGGATAAGTAGGTTTCTCTTTGAACTTTCCATAGTGAACATATATTGGATATTCTCGGTTAATCGGTAGATGTGATATCTTTGAACCGTTGATCTTTGTCATACACCAAGACAATATAAGTCACACAACTATCCCTTTAACTAGTTTTGGTTCTCATTGTTTTGTTCGTTTCAGCCACGAACACTTCCTGATTCATAAGTGCATAGAGAACTGGCCTTACCGGATTCTCGTTGAAGCGGCTTCCACTTCACACTTACATAGATGATTTCTAAATGTATTATCCCATAGACACACTGTTTGATATACCTTGTATCAAATTTAGAAATCATTAAAAGGTCATATTACCTTATCCTTGTTACTGAACATTGTCTCATCACGAGAATGGACCTTATATTATGTTGACAATGTTGAACCATCATCAATGACTTTGTTTGATCTCCGTGAACCTAGATCTTGGGATCTCCAGTCTTCTAGGTAGAGTTACCGCCACGATGATTTGTCCTCAGCCATAGTCCCATTCTCTTTGATGATCTCTCAACTCTGTCTCTAGTTAGGCCTTTTGTAAGTGGATCCAACACATTATCTTTTGAATTTACATAGTTAATTGTAATTCCACTAGACAGTGGTTGTCTAACGGTGTTGTGCCTTTGGCGTATGTGACGAGACTTACCATTATACATAACACTCCCAACTCTTCCTATTGTAGCTTGGCTATCACAATGTATGCATATAGGAGCCATTGGTTAGGGCCAAAATGGAATATCTTCTAGAAAATTTCGGAGTCATTCAGCTTCTTCACCTGCCTTGTCTAAGGCTATGAACTCAGCCTCCATTACAGATCGAGCTATACATGTTTGTTTGGATGATTTTCATGATATTGCTTCTCCACCAATGGTAAAGATGAATCCACTTGTGGACTTAGTTTCAGTTGACCTAGTAATCCAGTTTGCATCACTATATCCTTTAACAATTGCTGGATACTTGTTATAATACAAAGCAAAGTTTTGAGTGTGCTCTAAGTACCCCTTTCATTGCCATCCAATAATTTTGGTTGGGACTACTCATGTACCAGCTCAATTTACTTAGAGCACAAGCTATGTCTGGACGCGTACAGTTCATGATATACATCAAACTTCCCAACGCTCTGGCATAATCCAATTGAGACAGACTTTCACTTTTATTCTTAGCAAGATTAAGGTTTAGATCAATTGGAGTTTTTTGCACTTTTGTAGTTTAGGTACTTGAATTTTTCTAGTACCATTCTGTTATAATGAAATTGAGACAATGCTAGACCTTGAGGAGTTTTGTGAATCTTAATTCCTAATATCAAGTCAGCAACTCCTAGGTCTTTCATATCAAACTTACTAGCAAGCATACACGTAGTAGCATTTATGTTAGCAATGTCATTACTCACTATTAATATATCATCCATATACAAGCAAACAATGACAACTTTATTTGGAGTGTTCTTAATGTAAGCACATTTGTCACGCTCATTAATTTTAAAACCATTTGACAACATTGTCTGGTCAAATTTTGCATGCCATTGTTTGGATGCTTGTTTGAGTCCATACAAAGACCTAACAAGTCTACACGCCTTCTTTTTATTTCCAGGGACTATGAAACCTTCTGGTTGCTCCATATAGATTTCTTCCTCCAAATCTCTATGTAGGAAAGTTGTTTTGAAATCCATTTGATGAATTTCTAGACCATACACCGCAAATAACACTATTAACGTGTGAATTGACGTAATTCTCATTATCGGTGAGTACGTATCAAAGTAGTCAAGACCTTCATGTTGTCTAAATCCTATAACAACAAGTTTCGCTTTGTATTTGACAATAGTGCCATCGGCTTTCATTTCCTTTTGAAAATCTATTTAGATCCTAGGGGTTTATTTCCAGGAGGAAGATCAACCAATTCCCATGTATGATTATTCATTATGGATTCAATCTCACTATTGACTGCCTCTTCCAATATTGTGCTTCTGAAGAAATCATAGCTTCTTTGAAGGTTCGAGGCTCATTTTCTAACAAAAATGTTACAAAATATGATCCAAAGGAAGTAGATGTCCTTTGACGTTTGCTATGCCTTGAATTTCCTCATTATGATCACTCTCCTTGTTTCTTCTCGAGGCCGTTTAATTCCTTCATTAGATGATTCATGTTCTTTCTTATACAAATACATTTTTTCAAAGAATTCAACATTATCTAATTCAATTACCGTATTAACATGAATGTCAGGGTTTTCTGATCTATGCACCAGAAATCGATATGCTTTACTGTTCAAGGCATATCCTATGAACACACAATCTACCATCTTGGGTCCTATTTTTGTCCTTTTAGGTTTAGGAATCTGGACCTTATCCAAACACCCCCACACTTTCAAGTATTCAAGGTTAGGATTTCTCCCTTTCCATTTTTCATATGGAATAGATTGTGTTTTACTATCGGGAACTCGATTGAGTATCTGACTAGCCATAAGGACAACTTTCCTCCAAAAGTTCTGGGGTGAACAAGAACTAATTAAAAAGGCATTTATCATCTCCTTAAGTGTTCTATTCTTCCTTTTTGCAATTCCATTTGATTTTGGTGAGTAAGGGGTTGCAGTTTGATGAATGATGCCATATTTCAAACATATTTCTTTAAAAGGAGATTCATATTCGATATATCACTCCTTATCATTTTAATCTTTTGTTCGGTTGTGTCTCAACTTCACTTTTGTACTTTTTGAATGCTTCAATTGCCTAATCTTTACTACTAAGTAAATAAACATAGCAGTATCGCGTACACTCGTCAATAAAAGTTATGAATATTTCTTTTCACCGCGAGATGGTATTGACGTCATGTCACAAATATATGTGTGAATTATGTCCAAGGGATTTGAATTCCTTTCAACTGACTTATAAGGATGCTTAACATATTTAGATTCCACACATACTTGACATTTTGACTGTTTGTTTAATTTTCAAACTTTGGCAGTAGATTCAAATTACTCATTTTTCACAAGGTTTTATAATTGATATGTCCTAATGTTTATGCCATAGATTATTTGACTCAAGTAAATAAGAAGAAGCCTGAACTTTTTTACTTTCAATAGACATTACATTCAGTTTGAAAAGGCCTTCAGTAAGGTAGCCTTTTCCTACATACATCTCATTCCGTTTTAACTATTTGTTTTCAAACTTTGGCAATAGATTCAAATTACTCATTTTTCGCAAGGTTTAGCAATTGACATGTCCTAAACGTGAATGCCATATATTATTCGACTCAAGTAAATAAGAAGCCTGAACTCTATTACTTTCAATAGCCATTACATTCAGTTTGAAAAAGGCTTCAGTAAGGTAGCCTTTTCCTACATACATCTCATTTTTGCTAATTACAACTTTATCAAAAACAAGAACACATTTGAATCTGACTAAGAGACTACAGAAACTAAGTTCTTTCGCGTTTCTGGAACATGACAAACTCTGTTTAGAGTCACCACCTTGCCGGATGTCATCTTTGAACACACATTTTGATAACCTTCAACTTTTGTTATGGAAGAATTTCCGATGTAAATGGTCTCATTAGGTGCAGCAAGGGCATATGTTGCAAAGGCTTCTTTAACTGCACAAATATGTAAAGTGGATCCAGCATCAAGTCACCAATCCTTAGGATTTCCTACCAAGTTGCATTGAGCCAACATGGCACATAAGTTCTCCACTTCTTTATTCTTCTCAATCATATTCACTTTGTCACGCCCCAAGAGGGTACCCTTGGCGTGGCCGGCACCTAGAGACTATTGCTAGTCCTCAAGCGAACCACTTAGCCTTATCATATTCATTCAATCATATAACTCTACTGAACAACGGAAATAAAAGTAAGTAAATGGGCACATCTCATCTAATGTCTCAATATATATATATATATATATATATATATATATATATATATATATATATATATATATATGATAATAAAGGCTAGTAGAAAGAAAACGTCAACGTTCAACCATCGTCTATGTAGCCTTTATCACTACTCATGTGATGCCAATGGAAGACCCATGGCTACCCAAATCAAAATAAAAGAAATAGTCCAATCTAACTTTAAAGTATGATGGATTAAAAGTAGTGTATCCTCCGAAATAGGGGAGGCTCACCAATTAGCTGCGAATCTCGGATCTTCAACGGAGTGCCTGTTGACGATCTCTAGTACCTGCCCTTGCATCAGTACTTGGAATGTACTAGTATGTAAAATAGTTGAGTGAAACAGAAACAAGTAGAATAATATGGAAACAACATCAACTCACAATAATTATCAAATAACACCAGATCGTCAAATGTCTATCTATGCAAAAATAAAGAGTAGACAAGTGACTCGTCAACAACTCAAACTCATCAATCATCTCAGACTCACCTCATAGGAGCTCACCTCCTCTGATCTCATCTCATCTCAAAGGAGCTTACCTCCTCTCATCTTATCTCATCTCAGAGGAGCTCACCTTCCCTCATCTCAGCTCAGAGTACTCAAGGTAGGAAATTTATGGGAGTTCCTCTTATCCGATAACAATCACTTATGAGCCAGTGAATGTACAACAATCTCACTAATGTTGCCACAACCATTCCAAACTTTCCAGGTAGGGAATGATTGAAACCATATCAGCTCACCCAATATGGAGTCAGTACTCAACAAGTCTGCTATTGATTTCAGGGTCTGTTACTCTTGAGGGAACCATAATATATGTGATGGTTCTATGCCTCACCTATGTTTGGCGACGTAGTTTGATGAGTTCAAGTCAGACTAACTCTCATTTTTTTAATGCTTGATACTCTTCCCATGACTCAATACTCATAAAACCTTCATCTCAGCCAATCTCATAGGGACTCGAACCTCGTCATCGATTGGTAACTGATAGGGACTCGAACCCTGTCATCATTCAACTCATAGGGACTCTAACTCTCTCACCAATCAATCTCATCAATAACTCAAGATTAGAACAATCATTAGGAATCAATCAAATTGACACATCTGTAGAGTCAATTTATAGAGACTCGTAAGGCAATCAAATGCTATCAACTCATTTTCATTCTCATCACAATCAACAATCTCAACTCTAGACTCAATTCTCAAGTTCATTATGCATGCTTTTCAAATTAGTCCTGTAGGGTTATGACAATTCTCATGAAAGTGTTCAATTCAAGAAAACAAATAGTATGATGATCATCAACATAGAAAAACATGTAATTTCAAATAAAATTTTAAGAAAAATCATCAAGGGTTCATGCATGTAGACTGTTGGACCATCAACTCATCTATGACCATCCATGGGGCACACGAGAGAACAATCCATGCTTTTAGTTAAGCTTTACATACCAGGGATGAAGCTATCAACCAGTCACGTCAAGGAATTCTTCTCAAATCTCTCAATCTCAAGCTCTTCTCCCCTTTCTTCAAGCTCTAGCATTGTTAGATTATGTAATAGGACTTAGAATAGGAGTTTTAGACCCTTTTACGTCAAAACGACCTTATTAGACTGTGTATAGAATTTAGGAAGGGTTGGGAATAGACCAAAATGCCCCTCGTAAAAATTAAAAAAATTTTAGCTCAGAAAATCCCGACAAACTTTTCAAAAAGATATAAGTGCTGGTTCGCGATGGAGGCGCGACACGCTCTTGTCGTGCACCAACACTGTTTTACGCTTTAGATAAAAAAATTATCTTTTGATCGGGTCGCTCTAAAAATCAACCAAGACCAATTTCCCACTCAATTTTTTGTGCTGATCACAAATCTGACCTCGGATTTGTCATACGAGCATTGGAAGATACGTTATGCACATATCCTCACTCTAGGGGTATTTTGGTAATTTTATTGGGCGTTACATCATCTCCCCTTTGAGATCATTTGTCCTCGAATGATGAGTATAGGTGGATATCAAGGCATGAATAGGCTCATGACTCATCTCAACACTCAACCCAATCAATTAAACTCTCGACTCTTCCTCGACCTCAATCAATATGACTCAAACTTAGGAATAGAAAGTTACATGAAGAATAGATCAATCAATTCAGTAAGGGTAAGGAATTTACCTTCAAAACTCTCATCATCTGGCACGAATTGGTGCAGATATTTGGCCTTCATCTCTTCCTCAACTTTCCATGTGGCTTTCTCAACTAATTGATTTCTCCACAGGACTTTGACTGAGGTTATTTCTTTGTTCCTCAACTTACGAATCTGACGATCAAGTATTTGAACTGGAACCTCTTCGTAAGATAGGCTATCTCTCACTCCAATGCTATCAACAAGAATCACCAAGGCAAGATTTCCCAAGCATTTCTTCAACATCAACATCAACAAAAACATACCCAGTTGAATCCCACAAGTGGGGTCTAGGGAGGGAAGAAATGTACGCAGAGCTTTCCACTACCTCGTACATAAAAGTAGAGAGGTTGTTTCCTGGGAACCTTCGACTCAACTACCCATAAGCATATTTCTTCAACATCGACACATGAAATTCGGATGGACTCCATCTAACTCGGAAGGCAACTCCAACTCATAAGCAAACTTCCCAATCCTCTTCAAAATTTGATATGGTCTAATGTAGCATGAAATTAGCTTTCCCTTTTTCCCAAATCTTATGGCACCCTTCATAGGTGACACTTTCAAATACACCCAATCATCTACCTCGAACTCTAAGTCTCTTCTTCTCACGTCGTTATAAGGTTTTCTTGTGACTCTGGGTAGTCTTTGATCACTCTCTAATGACCTTGACCTTCTCCGTTGATTGGTGGACAAAATCAGGCTCAATTAACTCTGCTTCTCCTACCTCAAACCACCCAATAGGTGATCTACATCTCCTCCTATACAAGGCTTCGTAGGGAGCCATTTGAATGCTTGCATGATAACTATTGTGTGAGACGTCATGTTTTTCGTCTTCCATTATTTAAATAGTGTGGCGTTATATAAGGCACATGTGATTTTTTGCTAGCACCTAGGGATAATAAGGCTGACAATAAGAGTCAATATCAAGGACTTAATATTTCAAGTCAAAAAAATCCCCAAATACACGTTCGAGGTTAAAGAAATAACACGAGTGGCACCTCGCCCTTTTTGGAAGGTTTAAATCAGCTTCCACTTTTTGGATGGGACTAAAAGTATATAATTTACTAATAATAGATTTTTAAAAGTTATTCTAATAGCACAAAGGTCATACATTAAATTTTGGAATCAAGAAGTTGTAAGATAAAGGTTGGCCAAGGTTACCGTAAGTTTCTATAAGAAATCCTTCTTATATTTGGGTTAAATATAACATGCCATATCTCCTAAAATGTAAGGAGTTAGAAGGTCCATGACATATCAAATTGAAGATCTATGAGTCTAGTTTGCAACACACCAAACCACGCATCAAACCGACCTTAGAATAAAAGGTTATGACAGTTTTATTGGGATTGCCCAAGCAAAATATCGAGTCATGGGCCGGGTCGAGTCAACCAACTTTAAGTCGGCTATTTTGACATTTTAAAGCTAAAAAATGAACCATTTTCGTTCCAAAGCAGTAAGAAACTGAAGAGAAAGCTCCCAAAAGTTCACCTAGTGATTTAGGTATGTTGTTTCCACGTTTTTACCGTTAAAATTTGTCCCGATGCCTAGAAATACGTGCCTTACATTTTGCAATTGTTTTCCCCTCTTATTAGCTGAGTTTGAGGCTATTTTTGGAGTGTACAAAAATGGTGTTCTTGCTGGTTATTGTTAGTTTGCAGCTGGTATTTTCAGGTAATAATTTTGGGGCTCTTTTACGATCATTTTTACGAAGTTTTACGAACATTTCCTCGCGTAAATGCTCCTTGCCAAATCTGGTCATTAATGCTAAATTTTTGACTGTTTATAGGTATCTTTAAGCTGCATATATATAGTCGTTGCGAAGCTTAGGACGTAAACAACTTTCGTGAAGGAACTTTGAGCAATTGGGCAATCGTTGGGAAGGTATGTTAAGGCTAAGCTCCGTCCCTCCTTTTAGCACAAAATCTGGGAAGTTTCACAAAACATTAAATGCGATATCTTACTATTCTGTTGCTAGAAAGACCTTCTGTGAAAGGCACTGGGATTACAGTTGAGTTATTTTCATGATGGTCTTAGGTTGAAATTCCATTCGTTCGCTTAAACTGGACATTCAATATCTATATATCATTTTGTCGATTTTCCCGGCTACCTATTCATATTTTTGAGGTGTTTCTCTTCTTGGTGTTGTGCCATTAAAAGAAATGTAGAATGCGAAGGGAATGTAGTATTCATAATCAGTCCTTTTTTCATACCAAAAATATAATTGTAGCATTTAACAAGTAACACGTTGATTTCCAATAATGTCTAACGTAATGCCCCTATTTAAACGACTAAAGCACTTGATCCTGTTTAAATACTTTCTTTTACTAATTGACATGGGACCAAGTATAAGCATCATATAAAACACCTTTATGAACATTTTCAAAGTTAAGGCTTCACTCTTAATGTTGGGTTAAGTTCCCAAACTTGTTAAAAAAGACATATAAGATCCCGCGAGTCATGTGTATATGCTATGACAACGATTATGATGTTATGAGAATAAGTGTACCAATGAGCCAAGATTGTCTAAATGCAAATGATTATGATGCTATGAGAATAAGTGTACCAATGAGCCAAGATTGGCTAAGCTCTTGCTATGGCCTACTATGTGCATTCACCATTCATATCATATATTGCACGTTATGCATGGACTTTGAGCTATAATCGAAGGTATGGGGCCTTTTTGCCTAAATGATTATATATATGTATATGGTACAAATGGCAACAGGTTGGCAGATATGATGCCGGTTAGCTACCGAAAAGGACCACCATTGCTAGCATTTGGTTGGGTATGTCATGTATTTGCATCTATATAAGTATTCACAACATGCGATACTCGAGCATACCATGCATATTTGACTACTAGGAGGTTTTTTATTGGCCCTTAAGGCTACTTGAGTTTTTGTTACAGGTGGTATTTCTATTAACCTTTTTACTACGGTTATCTGTGATTTTACTTCCTGCCTTACATACCAGTACATGTTTATTCGTACCGACGTCCCTTTGCCTAGGGATGCTGCATTTTATTTCGTGCGTGCAGGTTCAGGTCGGGGTTCTTATTTACCCCTCCACTAGGAGCCCTGTTTAGTTGTGAGTTGGTAAACTCCACCTTTTCCTGGAGCCTTCACAGGATGCTTACTTTTTGTTATATAGTTGGGTATAGTCGGGGCCCTGTCCCGACAGTGTTAGTGATTCTCTTAGAGGCTATTGTGGACATGTTATTGTGGGTTGGTCCTCTTGTGTCTTTCAGTCTCCAATAACAAGATTGGCATGTATATATGGTGTGTGCCTGTACCTCTGTGGTGGCAGCCTTGTCGGCTAGCTAATACTTTATCGTTCTGGTTTACTTATCTTGATGTACGTGATTTGCTGTTGACCAGACCATGACCTAAACGGTCCCGTCTTAGTTTTTTTATAAACATTATGCTGCCCGATTTTCCTCTAGTCCCTAGTTTAGTTAGCTAGCATGTTTAGTGGCTTACCCGACCAATAATGGTATCGGGTGCCGTGATATATTGTTATATGTAAATTCAATCAACGGTAGGTGATCATCGCAATTCCCCTTGAAATCAAGAACATAAGCTCTCAACATATCCTCTAGTATTTGAATTGTACGCTCTGCCTGACCATCTGTCTGGGATGAAAGGCTCTACTTAGGTTCACCTTAGTACTCAATCCTTTTTGGAACTATCTCCAAAATTGGAAGGTGAATTGAGCTCATCTGTCCGAGATGATAGATAAGAGGACTTCATGTAACCTTACAATCCCCTGGTTGTACAACTTGGCGTACTTCTCCGTAGTGTTGGTCGTCTTAATAGTTAAGAAGTGAGCTGATTTGGTCATCCTATCTACAATCACCCATATCAAATCATGTTGCTTTTGAGACCTTGGTAGACTAGTAATGAAGTCCATATTGATCATCTCCCACTTCCATTCAGGAATCTCAAAGTTCTAAGCCAATCCACATGACCTTTGATGCTCAAATTTCACTTGCTGGCAATTGGGGAACTTTGAAACAAACTCAGCAATATCCCTCTTCATCCCACTCCACCAATAGACTTCTCTCAAGTCGTGGTATATCTTGGTAGAGCCAGGATGAATGGAATATCTAGTGCTATGGGCTTCGGCCATGATTGTGTCTCGAATACCATCAATATCTGGGACACACAATCTACTTTGGTATGTCAACACTCCATCTCCCCCTTTGGAGAAAACCATCACTTTCTGTTTGTGGACAACCTCCTTCGATTGGAGTATGATAGGATCTTGGTCTTGTTTCTCTTTTACCTCAACCACTAAGAATGAAGCAGACCCATTCTGAACATTAACTCCCCCTCATTATTCTCCTCAAGTTGAACTCCCAATCGAGTCAATCAATGCACTTCTTTGGCTAACTCCTTCTTTCCTTCCTCAACATGGGCTGTGCTACCCATTGACAATCTTCTAAGAGCGTTAGCAACAATGTTAGTTTTACCTGGGTGGTAGAGAATGCTCATGTCATAATCTTTGAGAAACTCCAACCATCTCCTCTGTCGCATGTTGAGCTCTTTCTGATTGAAGACATACTGCAAGCTCTTGTGATCGAACACATCCACATGTACTCCATATAAGTTGTGGCGCCAGATTTTAAGTGTAAACACCACCGCTGCCAACTCAAGATCATGGGTTGGATAGTTTCTCTCATGAATCTTTAGTTGTCGAGAAGCATAGGCTATCACTTTCCCCCTCTGTAGCGCACATCCTAATCTAACCTAAGAAGTATCACAATAGATTACAACCGGTGCAGTAGTCAATCTCATCTTCAACTCTTAGATACACTTCTCACATTCGTCGGACCATTAAAACTTGACTTACTTCTGAGTCAATTTAGTTAATGGTGCGGATAGGGAAGAAAATCCATCAACAAATATGTGGGTAGTAGCCTGCCAACCCCAAGAAACTTCCTATGTCATTCGGAGAGCTCGGTCTGGGCCAGTTCTTAACTGCTTCAATCTTTTGGTTATCCACTCGAATACCATCACCAGAAACCACGTGAACTAGGAAAGCTATTGACTTAAGCCAGAATTCACACATCGAGAATTTCACATACAACTCACGGTCCTTAAGTGTTTGGAGGACAACTCTGAGGTGATTAGCATGTTCCTCCTCATCTCTCGAATATACCAAAATATCATCGATGGATATAATCACAAACATATCGAGATACTGTCTGGATACTCTATTCATCTAGTCCAGAAAGGCTGCAGGTGCATTCGTCAACCCAAAGGACATGACCAAGAACTCAAAATGGCTATATGTAGTCCTAAAGGCTGTCTTTGGAATATCACATTCCCTCACTTTTAATTGATGGTAGCTAGATCCGAGGTCTATCTTTGAGAAACAAGAGACACCCTGATGTTGGTCAAACAGGTCATCTATCCTTGGAAGAGGATACTTATTCTTTATTGTGACCTTGTTCAGTTGCCTGTAGTCAATACACATTCTGAGAAATCCATCTTTCTTTCGCATGAATGAGATAGGAGCACCCCAAGGAGAAACACTTGGCCTAATGAAGCCCTTCTCTAGCAAATCTTCCAATTGTTCTTTCAACTCTTTCAACTTAGCGGGGGCCATCCAATAAGGTGTAATTGAGATAGGCTGGGTATCGGGAAGAACATCAATCCCAAAGTCAATCTCCCTATCAGAGGGACTCCGAGAAGATTATGAGGAAACACTTCCGAAAACTCATTCATATCGGAACTGACTTAAGAGTAAGAGACTCAACATCATCAGATTTAACTCGCATGAGGTGATAGATACAACCTTTGGAAATTGGCTTTTTAGCCCTAAGGTATGAGATTAACTTTCCCCTAGGTGCAACAGAATCACCCTTCCACTCAAGAACCGGTTCATTTGAAAATTGGAACTTAACGGCTCGGGATCTACAATCAACGAACTCATAATAGGCGTGAAGCCAATCCATGCCAAGAATCAAATCAAAATCAACCATCTCCAATTCAACTAAATCAACAAGAATATCCCTATGATGGATGGACACTACACAAGCTCTATAGATTCTCTCAGCTCAAATAGACTCACCCACTGGAGTAGAAACATCAAAGGGTTCAAGAAGACTCTCAGGGGTTCTATCAGATCTACTGGCCACATAAGGAGTTACAAATGACAATGTAGCACCAGGATCTATCAAAACACAACAATCAAAAGTAATGACTCAAATCATACCCGTCACAACATCTGGGGAGTTCTCCTGATCTTGGAGACTACCCATGACATACAAACAGTTTGTAGCTCTGCTTGCGCTTGATGTAGCACCCCTCTGGTTTCCTCTAGCTGGCGAGGCTGGTGTAGTAGATTGAGCCTGATCAACCCACTTTGGTCAATATTTCTGGTAGTGACCCGCTGGGCCACATTTGTAGCACACATCATTCCCATCAAGACATCTCCCTAAGTGTATTTTGCCAAACTTATAACACGGTGGCTTACCTTGCAAACCTTGAGCCACACTAGCTTGCGACTGAGGTTTGTGGTTTCCAACATTCTGAGATCTCTGATCATACCTGTCTCTAGGCGCAGGTGCACTGTCAAATGATGGTGTAGGAAATCGGTTGCCATTGCCTTTCCTTCCAACCTTATGGCAGGATGTCTTAGTTTTCTTACGTTTGAACTCTTCCTTTTCATGCTGTCTCTCTTCGTCAGCTTGTTGCACAAATGTCATCAGCCGCCCGATGTCCATATCATTTACGAGCATTGCTCCCCTCCCATATCTCTTAGGTCCTCTATTCAACCCATAAACATATATCCCCATCCTTCCCTTCATGTCAGCAACCATGTCTGGAGCATAGCAGATAGTTGTGTGAACTTCAATCCATACTCTTACACAGTCATAAAGCCCTGTTTCAGATTCAGGAACTCTATTACCTTAGCTTCTCTTTGTTCTCTTGGGAAGAAGCGTCCTAAGAAATTTTCCTCGAACACTGCCCAATCTAAACATGGAGCATCGTCCCCTCTTCCTTTCTTCCATTGGTCGAACCACAATTTGGCCACACCTTTGAGTTGGTATGCAGGCAGCTCAACCCTATCACATGCATCACTTGGAACACCTTCTCAAGTTCCTCTACATAGTTCTTAGGATATTCAGTGGATGCAGGCCTCGTGAACTCAGAAGGATTCATCCTAAAAAATTCCCAGACTCTGAAGGTGTCATGAGCATCTTGTCTACCCGCTCTTTGTCTCACAACAGGTGCTGTGACAGCCAGGGCTAAAGTTTAATAGCGCAGCGTAGCTCAGCATTGGAGACCTCATCTTGAGGGGCTTCTCAACAAGGAAAGCTTGGTCCCCAGGCTCCTAGCGTACTTGAGGCTCAGGTGGGTTAACATCTTGCTTGGCAGGACATCCCCTTCCTCTGACGACTCTTCTAGAAGGCATGATATCAATTCTGCAATGCGTAAAGCATGAATTGGAAGAGAGCTTTCATAGAGCTTAACTCTATCACACGAATTGGAATAAGAAAAAGGTGTAACAATTCCTAGTGTCCTATAACATCCTGCTTATGAAATGTGGTCGATAACACATCCATAAATAAGACTCTACTAGACACGGCTTCATAGACTCCGTAAGACACTTGAACTCTATGCTTTGATACCAAGTTTGTCATGCCTCGAGAGGGTACCCTTGGCGTGGATGACACCTAGAGACTATTGCTAGTCCCCAAGTGAACCACTTAGCCTAGTCTTATCACATTCATTTAATCAAATAACCCTACTGAACAGTGGAAATAAAAGTGAGTAAATAACACATCTCATCTAATGTCTCAAAATGATATAAGATAATAATAAAGGCTAGTAGAAAGAACTAGCTCACAATCTCAACATCAACGTTCAACCATCGTCTATGAAGCCTTTATCACTAATTATGTGGTGCCAATGATAGACCCATGGCTACCCAAATCAAAATATAAGAATAATCAAATCTAACTTTAAAGCAAGATGAAATAATAATAGTGGACCTCCAGAGTATGGGAGGCTCACCAATCAATTGAGAATCTTGGATCTTCAATGGAGCGCCTGTTGACGATCTCTAGTACCTGCCTCTGCATCATAAAACGATGCAATCAAAGGGGACATCAGTACGTGGAATGTAGTGGTATGGAAAATAGCTGAGTGAAATGGAAATAGTTAATAATATGAAACAACATCTACTCAAAACAATAATCAAATCAAATAGTCAAATGTCTCATTTATGCAAGAATAAAGAGTAGACAAGTGACCCATCAACCAATCAACCTCATCAATCAAATCAAATTTATCTCAAAGGAGCTCACCTCCTTTCATCTGATCTCATCTTATCTCGACTTAGGGTACTCATGGTAGGAATTTTATGGGAGTTTCTCTTATCCGACAATGATCATCTATGAGCCAGTGAATGTACAACAATCACGCTAATGTTGCCACAACCATTCCAAACTTGTCAGGTAGGGAACGAATCGAAACCATATTGGCTCACCCAACATGGAGTCAACCGTCAATAAGTCCGCTATTGCTTCTAGGGACTTCTAATCAAGAGGGAACCACAATATATGTGATGGTTCTAAGCCTCACCTACATTTGGCGACGTAGTTTGACGAGTTCAATTGGACTAACTCTCACTCTTTCGGTGCTTGATACTCCTCCCATGACTCAATGCTCATAAAACCATCCATCTAATCAACTTATAAGGACTTTGGCCTTATCATCTATCAATCTCATAGGGGTTTTAACCCTCTCATCAATCAACATCTCAGAGGGATGTTAGCCCTCTCATCAATCAACATTTCATAGGGACTTTAGTCCTCTCATCAATCAATCTCATCAATGACTCAAGATTTAGAACAATCATTAGGGAACAAACGAATAGACACATCGGTGGAATTTACTTATAGAAACTCATAGGGCTCTCAAATTCTATCAAATCATCATCATTCTCTTATCACAATTAAAATCATAATCACAATCGACAATCTCAACTCAAGGCTCTAGACTCAGTTCTTAAGTTTATTATGCATGCTTTTTCAAAAATAGTCATGTAGGGTTATGCAATTCTTCATGAAAATATTCAATTCAACAAAAAACAAGTTTATGATGATCATCAACATAGGAAAACATGAGAATTTAAATAAAATTTCAAGAAAAACCATCAAGGATCATGTATGTAGACTCTTCGAACCATCAACTCATCTATGACCATCTATGGGGCACATGAGAGAACAATCTCATACTTTTAGTCTAGCCTTACATACTTGGGATGAAGATATCAATCAATCACGTCAAGGATCTCCTCTCGAATTGCTCAACCTCAAGCTCTTCTCCTCTTACCTCAAGCCCTAGCCTTGTTAGATTATTAGAATATGACTTAGAATTGGGGGGGGGGGTTAGACCCTTTTTATGTCAAAATGACCTAATTAGATCGTGTGTAGAGTTTAGGAGGGGTTGGAAATATACTGGAATGCCCCTCATAAGATTTAGAATTTTTCCCAGTTCAGAGAAGCCCAATCCGCGTCGCGGACTGGTCGCGTACTGTGCATTTTTAGAAAAAGTTTCTCAACGAGTTTTCTAAATCCCGTTAAAAATTTTCAAAAAAATATAAGTGTAGGTCCGCGACACAGGCGCGACGTGCTCCTGTCGAGCACCAACATTGTTTTGCACTTCGGATGGAAAATTATCTTTTGATCGGGTCGTTCTAAAAATTGATTGAGACCATCTTCCCACTCAATTTTTCGTGCTGATCATAAATCCGGCCTCGGGTTTTTCATACGAGCATTGGAAGATGCATTATGCGCGTATCCTCCCTTTAGGGGTATTTCAGTAAATTTACCTAGCGTTACATGATCTACAGGCCCCATTGGCAAATACTGACACCTGAGACATCAATCCGACTATCATTTCTAAAGTGAGGTCCTGTAAATAACATAGTGGTTATAATTCAAGTGCTGAATGATTTTTCAATGAGAAATTTTTTAATGTTTTATGCAATTTTTGAAAAGCAAAAAACAAGAATAAAAGAGGAACTACACAAAAGAAATCCCTCACATACCTAAAGAATCTACTTGCCACTTTCATTTATTTCACAGATCTAGAGAATATTGCAAATATCACCTCATAATTTTTATAGTTGAAGTTTTTTCAGAAAGTAAATGTCTCAAAGGAAATATACTATAATTGATCATAGTTTGGAAAAATAGAATATAATTGATTATATACCTTATCTAAACCAAAACTGGTTTACCTATTTCACTTCCTAGTCAAATAAATAATCCTTAAGGCATAAATACTTCTTGTTACTTAGACAAAATAATACTTTCGAACACACTTTTTTGAAACTACTTTCGACGCACTTACTAATAACTAAATTTTTATTGCCAAAAGACTAAATAACTTGAAGATCAATTTTAATTGCAAAGATTCATTTAGATGAATTAGTTATAAAGGAAAATTAGGCCCCAAATAACTCTACTTTTTTTCTAACATTTGATTTTCAGAAAGATAAGGTGAAGTTTCCATATCAAGGAAAGAGACGTGGAATTTCCCAACGTGAAAAAGGGAGTAATATGAAGCAGGATACAAAGTTGCAAATACTAACAACACAATTTTAAAAAAGAGTGTTTTAGAATTATAAGGCCTATACAAATTGGAGATTACCTTCCGCTCCTGGAGGAATTTTGAAGCTCACAACACACTCTGGTATATATGTGCATTCATATTCATATTCCAAATAACATAATCAGTAGGATTGTCGAGATTATCAACTCCACTATTGTATTTTTTATCATTGGGATGCCATTGTTCAGATCTGCAGTGTATAGGTTCCACATTACCCAAAACCACACGAGTAAAAACTATGTAATGAATGACATTTTTGTTAGCTTCGCAATTAATAGCACTGGAGGAGAGGAAGAGAGAATAAAAAATAAAGATTGATGTTAGATCCTCAAAGAGAACAATAACAGACATAAACAAGATAAAGAAAAGAACTTTCTTTGTTAATCATGTGGAAAATCGTATAATGAAACATCCAAGAATATAGGTTACTCTTTTTAACTAAAAAGAAAAGAAATCCTGCAACATTCTTTCTTTAGGGCTTAGCTATCGTGTTCATCCTTTTTGTGTTTCAAGGGGGGAGTCGTCAAATGATCAGGAAGTACCAAATCAGAAAAAGCTTTTAATTTGATAACTGCCCAAAGTTTGACCTTGTTAAAAATGCAAAATATAGTCAATTATGAATGATGAATTTGGACCAAAACAGAATACTTGGAGTGCAAATTCAGTGTTGCGAGGGATGAAGCAGACATTGATATGAGACTTGCGGCTCACCTTATCCCCAAGAAGGAAAACTTTAAGTATCTGGGGTCTATCATCCAGAGCAGTGGGGATATTGACGATGATATCACTCATCGTATTGTGGCGGCTTGGACAAAGTGGAGGTTAGCCTCTGGAATATTATGTGATAAGAAGATACCACCTAAACTCAAAGGTAAGCTCTACAGAATGGTGGTTAGACCATCTTTGTTCTATGAGGTGAAGTGTTGGCCAATAAAAAATGTACATGTTCAGAAGATGCATGTCGCAAAAATGAGGATGTTAAGATGGATGTGTGGTCACACCAGGAGTGATAAGATTAGGAACGAGGTCATTCGGGAGAAGCTAGAGGTGGCCCCTGTAGCTGAAGATGAGGGAAGCGAGACTGCGATGGTTTAGACATGTACAGAGAAGGAGTACCGATGCCCCTGTTAGAAGGTGTGAGAGGCTAGATTTGGGACCAAAGAAGTATTGGGGGGAGATGATTAGATATGATATGGTGAAACTTGATCTCACCAAGGACTTGACCTTAGACAGGAAGGAGTGGAGGTCGAGAATTAGAGTAGCAGGCTAATAGGGTAGATAGGAAGGAGTGGTAATTGTCTGCCTTTATATGTTATTTATCTGCCTTTATATGTTACTATCCTGTATCTACGTATTATCATGTGTTCTTCTCTTTCTTGCCTGTTTATCATATTTAGCTTATTCTGCTGATGGGTTTTTGTGACGAGGGTTTCCAGGAAACAGCCTCTCTACCTGTGTGGTAGTGGTAAGGTCTGCGTACATCTTACCCTCCCCAGACCCCACTTGTGGGATTTCACTGGGTATGTTGTTGTTGTTGTTGTTGTTTGATAAAGAGAATGTATTCAAACCTTTTTGAGGCACAATACTAAGCACTAAGGTGAACTCCAATTCCAAAATTTGGCCTATTCTTAGGTCCGCTTGGTGCAAGGCCATAGTTCATAACTGTAGATATCAAATCTTTGGAAGCGGCAAACCAAGCATATTGAACATTTGCATTCCCACGACATTTTTGCGTTATTTCAACCTGCTTCTCAAAGATTTCCAAGCGAGATCTCAAATAGTTACTAGAGTATTTGGTAATTTTGATCTCATCCATGTTAGGTATGACATTCATTCCCATAATAAACATATTTTTGACATTTTCTGGATCCACCAATTTCAGGCTAGCTACTAAGTCAGGAGACATAGTTTCCTGGTTCAGTTTATTTTCTGCAACTTGTTCCATTTTTGCATCTGATTTTTAATCATAAGCGAATTCTTGATTGGCTTGAAGAGGATTTACTTTGATCATCTTAAAACTGATATTTAACTTTCCACATCTTCTGCTAAGTTACAATGCATTTCACAACATATATGATACGACTGGGGAAAAAAGAGTTACCTGCTTCATCTATCCATAATAGGTTTTTATGAACCATTTACATTTATCAGATCTACTTGAACCATATGTAAAATATCAAACATTATATGACAGTCACAAACTTTCACCTCAATGATAGTCCTTTTAGCCCGAAAATATTCTTTAACTATAAGAATAACATCTTGAGGGAAGTCGATCCATTCGCCATTCTGATAAAACAGTACACGTTGTGCCAGTTTGATTCTCATAAAGTTCAGGTAGTTCTCGAACAGATTTTCTTAGATATGAGTAACAACTAGACTTGCAGTCAACCATAGTTTTTCTCTTCCCAAGTTGGCTATCACAGTTGGATTGACAGTTTCTTACTGCTGGCTCTAAATAAATGTTCCAAATTTTGAGAAGCCGCTTTTCTCTTTGATCCAACCATAGTCTTAGGGGCATTATCTAACAATCCAACCATCTTTGGCTCCATTTTATCTAAAGATAAACTATCAATTTACAAGTACCAAACAAATAAAACGCTAAATATTAAAGTAGCATAGTATAAATGATCTGTGATAAATTTCCGAGAAGCCATGCCATGGAGAAGAAAATGCAAAACCTAAAAAGGGAAAACAAATATGAAGTCAATCATTTAAAAAAAGGAATTTATAACATATCTTTATGAATATATCAATTGACTACAACTTAAAGGGCTTCGTCCAATTTCAATTTTTTTAGAAAGTAGATACTCCACAAACTAAACAAAGGCATTCCCTAAAGATAATAAAAGTTAATACTTACAGTACTTAAGTAACCGATGCCAAGTGAACACTTGAATAACTAATTGGCCTAAGTTTCTAACACAAAAGTATACCTCATACTTCACCGCAGACAATATGTGACGATAAAATATTGAAATACATCCAACTGAAGTCACAAACCATTAATCATTTATAAAAACAGAGATATATTTAATTCTAAGGAGGAACAAGAAAGTGTGAGCAGAGCATAGGTTAGTTTGAGATAATAACTAACTTCTGCACTGCACAATGATTGTTGTACAAGCCATATTTCTCCATAAAGTCAGTGGAAAGTCAACATCATAGTCTACCATGTGAATTAATTGAGGCAACTAAAATTTCTCTCCTCCAAGAGGGAAAAGTTTTCTCCATTCATCATTTCATCTTATCATAATACTGGATGCGAAAGACATCCTTCCTTAGAACTCCCCCTACTCTCTAGTATATATACAGACACTTTCTATCCCTTCCATTGTAACTATTGTTTTAACGCAAAAAATTATCTCAAAATAATTGTCACTTTAGGAATTCTAGATTAAAGTTGCAATTGTTTTCAACTATACCTAGTTCTATTAATACTGCTCAATTCTCAAAAAGCATCTAAGAAATACTCCCTAGTGTTTGAAGTCACTCCATTTCAACACTACTTTTACAGCTGTCATGAATTCAAATTATTAAAACAACTACAGGTTTTAAAAAGACCTTTTGCAGATAAATGCCATCTACCATTCAATTTCTTTAACTTTGATATAGTGTTTTCCTTACCAAACCACATTTAATACGAGCACCTTTGTAGGTATTAGAAGTGTCTTTTATTCTCGATACAGAGTCCCTTATCATTGGTGTGTGGAATTACATATTTAGTAACCTCCTTGAGTTTGGACAGCGACACAAATATTCTTACCTTGATGAAATAATACGAGCACCTCTGAAGGTAGAAGTGGATTATATTTAGGTTCATATATACAAATATAATTCACTTATACCTTCAAAGGTTCTAATAATATTGCATCAAGGTATGAAAAGTTGTGTTGTCATCCAAACTCAAGGAGGCTACTAAATATGAAATGCCACATGCCAATGATAAGGGACTCTTTATCGGGACTATAAGACACTCCTGATATCTAACCAACGAAATCAATTTCTTGCTCTACCTCATGTCAACTTTTTACATAAAAAATAAGGATAAAATCTGTAGGCTCTTCAATAGCCATAAAACTGTCATCATTAACCGTCTTTGCTCTTGTGCCTGTAATGCATTTAGTAATTCTGCCAAAGTGATCTTTGACAGATACTTAGTATTTTCTAAGGAAGCAATAGTTGGTTCAAACTTCTCAAGCAATGTAACAAGAATTTTCTCAACAACTCTACTATCAGGAAGGTTATTTCTCAACATTCTTACTATATTCACAATGCTAAGAAGCCTATCCCAGTATTCTTTGATAGTTTCAGTATCCTTCATTCTTTGTATCTCAATTTCTCTGATGAGATTCATAACTTTCATACCTTTGATTTGCTCATCTCCTTGGTATTCTTCTTCGAGAAAATCCCATATTGTGTCATGACCCAGACCTAGGGCCTAGGAATGACATGAAGAATGGAAACTCAAGAGTCCCCATACGAGCCTCATAACATATATTCACACATCATCGATTCAAAAAAGTATATAGATTGTAAACACATAAATTTAACGGACGGGAAAGTAGGGCTCACGCTTTGGTGATGTCATAGGGAATGAGAGTAACATGGATTCACATAGTGCATAGCGCATACGAATTAAGAGGCGGGTAAGTATGACTCACTCTATGGGGGCAAGTCGGGACTTAGGATCTTTCACATTATTGCATGTACCCATAACATAAGCTCATAATCAATCTATAATAACATAGCCATTAGGTAGCCATATCCATAAGCACAATCTCCACATACAATACTTAGCATATAAATGTAAAGGAGTACACAAGGTGTCCAATATTGCCTCTAATCATAAGATAAGACGGGGGCCAAGACATTCGCCGAGCTCACCCTCAAAGTAGATAACATAACAAAAACACCATAGGTAGAGGAATGGTGGTTTGTCCTTGGAAGGTAGGACTTACCAACAAGCAAATGTCAAGATCCAAGCTAGATGTCGTGCGGTGGATGAATGTTATAATCATTGGTCCCTACATGGTTAGATCATGTAGGCAAAAGTATGTGTTAGTACATTTGAATGTACTAAGTATGCGAGCATGCAGTGCATATGACTTATCAAATCTGCATTCAATGTTAGACGACAAGGGCACATATATAGAAAGAATCATATAACAAGAGAATAGTATATCAATATTCCATGAGGTACATGATGCATGAATGCAAAAATACTTCATATACATTGAGGATAAGACCGTAACCGACATAAGACCAAGTGAGCTATTACTTGAAACTCCATTGTCTACGCTACAATGGATAAAGAGGTGACCTACTTGCCAAAGGTAGATCCTTAATATTCTTTCCCCTTGGGGCATAAACATAGATATGTTAGGCACATAGCTATGAGATAACGAGATTCTTTTCTAACAGGTCATGCCTCAACTAACGGGATAAGCCTCAATCTCAAGATCCTCTCGGTGCTACGTCATTATCCCACTATAATACATACATACATATATACATACACACACATATACACACACACACATACACATGCTTGTAAAAGAGACATAAGACTTTCAAATCGTTTACATGCATTCTTAGGCTTAAAGGCCAAATCACATTCTTCATACTCATGCATAATAAGCTAAAAAGCCAAAACCTTCTTTATGAATACTTTTCATGCATAAGATTAGCTCCTTAGACATAGTGGTATAAACATCCACTTTCTCAATGAGCCTTAATCATAGATATTTATGTGATCACATTCTTGTCATAACCACAATCTTATCACAATCATATACATTAACATAATTTGGTCTTGACCCACTTCATAAACTTCATAAAAACCATAATCATGTATGCATATGCCATAAATGAGATGAGATTAGAATTAGTAATAGAGATTCACACTTAAATCAATTATACATTATGAAATTCAAGTGAAAACATAAGTACAAGCTTTAAAAAGGGACATGCACATTCATAACTTCATAACTTCAACGCATTTCATCATATTAGGGCTTAATTCACTTTAAAATCAATAAATAAACATAGCCCATTCATCAATTGAATTTGATAAACAACAATATTGAAAACCCAAATTTAAAGAAAGCTAAAATACATGAAAATCACTTGAAAAGAGTTTGGGTCTTCTTGGTTGAAAGGGACCAAGAATCAAAACCTACATACCTTAGCTAATGAAGAAGATTCAAGAAGAAATTTGATGAAGAAAGAGCCTTTCCTTGATCCCCAAGCTTAATTCCTACTAGAGTTCTTTGAGAGAGACTTAAGAGAATTTTAAATATGAGGAATGAATTTGAATGAGGGGAATAAAGTTTAGGTCATTTGAAAGTCCTTAGATAGCATAGAAGGTCACAAAAGATCCTTAGAATAAATCACAATTACAAAAACGCCATTAATGAAACGAGTTGAAAAAATAGAAATTCCGCCTCATGGAGGACTATACGGTCCGTGACATGCTATACGGACCGTATACATGTCCATGATCCAACACTTGGAAAAAAATTCACTTGACGAAGGTACGAAATGGTAATCCCATACTTATAATTTTTCAATGAAATCATCCACGTGGAGGAGCTACACGGCTATATAAGGCCACACGGTCCGTGTGCTTTCGCGTACCTCTATACTTAGAAATTTCTCCATGATGAAGTTCCGTGAAGATGATTCAATACTTAGAAAAATTTCACTCAAGAAGATATACGAGAGGCCATACGGACCGTACCACCTTGTATGGACCGTATACATTGCCGTACTACTATACTTGGTCCCAAAACTGTGGGATTTCAAGACTAAGATCACCACACGACCTACTACACGGTCCGTGAAGTGTCACACGACCCATGAGGGGTCCATATATGGTGTGCCTTAGTTCAAAACTCTCAAAAATCCACGTTAAGGGCCAAACACGCCTCATAAGGCCAAGGGCGCTACTCCATGGAAGTTCCACATAGTCTGTATAGCCTCACACAGACCGTGAGGGCTCCCATGGAGCGTCACCTTAGTCCAAAACTTTTTCGAAACCACATGATCATGCTCCAATGAAGTCATACAACGCTCGGGTCTTTACATATTGCTTTCACTGATTCCAGCAACATGATTCTGGAAATATTTGAGGTGAAAGTGTAGCATATAAGAAAGATTTTGCCTTGGATTTTCTGGTCTTCCTTTCCTTGTGAAGCTTGATCTGAGCCATTGTTGGCTTGCCAAGTAAAGTAGGAATTTCGTAATCCTCCTCCTCTGCATTCCAGTATGCCTCCATGTGAGTTTGCATCTTGATAGCTGATACCTGGTAGTTCTCGCCATGAAACACTGGTGGAGAAATAGTGTAAGAACCAGAAGAATTTTCTAGTTCCATGTGTTTTGATGGCTTTTCAGGGGACAGGTGGGGAATTGTTTTTGTGGTTCACTCAGATTACACTCACAAGCCTCTCACAAGTTCCTTAATAAGAGGGGGCTTTAGTACCAATTTGTTGGTGTTTTAAAGATGAAAAAAGATACAAAAAAGAAGAAAAGGGGAGTCTGCCATTAAGTTGAAATAAGAGATGTTTAAACATGATGAAATCCTAAATAATCTGTTGTAAAATGATGCAATAACTCAAATAGAAACTTCCTAAAAATTAAGATCTAAGTCTAAGAATAGCTACATACGCAAAGACAGGAAAACTCATAACTGAAAACTAAAACAGAATATAATCCATCTTCTGGAAACAGAAAACACATCAGCAGCCCTGTCGTCATGCCAAATCCACATCATTTAACAGCTCAAGAGGAAGAGTTCAACAAATAGAATCTATTTCGTAGTAGGTTTTAAGTCATACGGTATCACCAAGCTTGAAAAGCTAGAGCTGAAGTTTGGATTGAATGGGCAGAAAAAAGCCAGAGTCTGATGCGCAAAACAACTTACAGCAAGAAAACAATTGAATCGATAATCTTTATACTCAGAGAAGCTTCAAAAGACTCTAGCACCCATACGATAAGGTGGCCGGAATATAAATGAGCAATACTCAAACTTCTTTTGTTTCAGAAAATACAACAAATTTGGAAGATTTATAAGCATTGTAACTGCACAAGGAGAGAACAGATCTTCATTATTATTCCAGAAGTTACATTTAATGTGGGATGGGGAGATATAACATTTAAGATTGATAATTTCATCAAAGAACATAAAGGAGCATTTATTATAAATACGCTTTTGGAATTCACATATACGAAATGGGGGGGGGGGGAGGTAGTTCTTCTCTGTTTAAGTTTCCAAACAAGCACATCGCTGACCACATTCTTCAAGGTCAGAGGGAATGGAAACAATTGAAGACTCACCTCGAATGGTGGTCGCCGGCCGTTGGTTATCGCACCAATCGGGAGGCCTCAGCATGGATAAGAGCACAAGGCCTGCCTCGTCAGTTTTGGATGGTAAAAATGTTCAAAGCCATCAGGGATGGCTAGAAACAGTAGAAGAGATATCCCTAAAAAACCACTTGAAGCGGCCTAGAATGAGAATCAAAAAATATGGAAAGGAACTTCCGAAAGAGGTAAAGATTGTTGACAATGGTCTTACCTTTTTATTTTTGATATGGTGCGAGTCAAGAATCATGGTGGTTGCTTAAGAGGAGGAAGTTCTGTAGAATAAGGAATGTAACCATATGGACCTGGACATGCCTTGAGACCATCCAAAACTTCTTTGTCCTTAAAAGGTTTTTGCAATTCATGTTGGTCCTCTAGGTTTATGGTAGGACATTGGTACATGTTGGAAAGTGGCCTCCATTTCTCGTTTTCAGAGTAGAGCTTCTTATAGGAGGTAATGATCTCCCTTTTAACGTTCTCTGCCTCCACAATATCTTCTCCTCCTACCATAAGATGATCAATGTAATTAATCCTCTTGCGAGCATTTGCAATAGTCTGGAAAAACTTTGTGTTTTTGTCACTCTGTTTAATCCACAGTTTTCTTGATCTTTGTCTCCATGATATCTCTTCATTTCGGCATAATCTTCAAATTCCATGAATAAATTAGCTTCTGAGTGGCCTCTTCTTCTCTTAAAGATCTATTCTGTTGAATATTGTCAATCTCTTCAATTTTGTGCAGAATCAGATCTTTAATCTTTTCCAAATCTCCGTAGTTTCTTGTGCTCCACTCTCTTAATTTAGCCTTCAAAGCTTTTAACTTTCTCATTGAAGCCTTCAGTTTCCCGAACCATCCTTCAAACTTGAAATAAGACATTTTGTGTTCCCAACTGCGGCTCTGAAGCACAATTGGTGTGTGATCAAAACACATTCAGCAGAATATAGGATCCTGTCCTGATTGCAAATTAGTGCGTATACCTCTGTCATGTGCCAACCAAAATCATTTTTTGTTGACTTAAATCTACAAGTCAAAGTGTAAGCACCAACTTCCACTACTTTTCCGCTCCAATTCATGCTTATCCCACAGTATCGAAATACTTCCCCTAGTTCTACTTGTCTCCAGTTGCCCATACTTGACTCCCTTATTTCCCACCTGCTTTATTAGTTCCTTAGTATACCCTTCCAATTTAGTTTCCTGTAAACAGAGGACATCTGCTTCCCTTTTTTGAGCTGAACTATTGATCACCCTCCTTTTCTCTTTACAATTTAATCCCCTCACATTCCATGAAATTATTTTGACATTCATTGCAACACCTTAGAGTTCCCTTTCCTCTTGTTTCTCGCCCCCATACTTTGGAGCTTTATGTCCATGCCCAAAACTTTCATATTCTTAATTTTGGGAGCTCCCATAACCCTTGTTTCTGATTCTTTATAATTGACTGCTTTCTGCTATCAATCTCCTCGAATAGAGCCAAAGCTTCCTTTTTACAACCTTGAAATTCAACCCCGAATTCCTAGCTTAACCTGATTGTATTTTGATGGATCGAAGTGATACATCCATATCACCATCAGTTTCCTTCTCTAGTTATCCCGATTCTAAAGGTTCAACATCCTCGATGTTCAATGTCACATCGTTAGAGCAATCAACCAATTGCATGTCTTGATGGCCACCATTATATCAACTTGTGCTTCTCTTCCTTCAGTATTTGTCACTGCATCTACATAATATTCTCCTTCTTCTCTATTTGATTTTTCGATGGACTTGCCGATTGATTTTCTTTTAGGATATTTTGATACCATGCCTCCAGAGATGCTATCAAAGAAATTAAGGTCCGGTCAGTTTCCACTAGCATTGTGTATGACATTAGCTTGATTAGAATTGAGATTTCGGGCCTCAGTGAAAAGAATTGGGCTTATATCAGAAGTAGCTCCCTTAAAACAATTGTCTGAGCTTTTCTTTTAGCCCATTAAGAGCCCATTGATTTTGATAAGAAAGACCTTTCTCTTGCTAGGCATTTGTCAGCTGTGTAATTTGAAACAGGTATCTGCTCAGAAGAACCCATGTGCCTCTCTGTATCAATGTAGAACCTATTATCTTTAACTGTGTAGGAGTTTCTTGCCCAATAGTCCTTATTCTACAACACTTCCTCCTCTCCAGCAACCACCATGGTTCTTGACTCGCTCCATGTCGAAAATAAAAAGGTAAGACCATTGTCGACTATCTTTACCTCTTTCAGAACTTCCTTTCCATATCCTTTTATTCTCATTCTAGCCCGCTTCAAGTGTTTTTTCAGGGATATCTCTTCTTCTGTTTCCAGCCATCCCCCGCATTGATTCCTGATGGCGTTGAACATTTTTACCTTCCAACTGACGTGGCAGGCCTTGTGCTCATATCCATGCTGAGGCCTCTCGATTGGTGTGATAACCTACTGTCGGGGACCACCATTCGAGGTGAGTCTTCAATTGTTTCCATTCCCTCTGACCTTGAAGAATGTGGTCAGCCATGTGCTTGTTTGGAAACTTAAACAGAAAAGAACAACCCCCCATTTCATATATGTCAATTCCAAAAGTGTATTATATGCTCCTTTATGTTCTTTGATGAAATTATCAATCTTAAATGTTATCTCCCCATTCCACATTAAATGTAACTTCTGGAATAATAATGAAGATCTGTTCTCTCCTTGTGCAGTTACAATGTTAATAAATTTTTCCAAATTTGTTATGTTTTCTGGAACAAAAGAAGTTTGAGTATTTCTCATTATCTTCCACCTTCTTGTATGGGTGCTAGAGTCTTCTGAAGCTTCCCCGAGTACAAAGACTTTTGATTCCATTGTTTTCTTGCTGTAAGTTGTTTTGCACATCAGATTTTGGCTTCTTTCTGCCCATTCAGTCCAAACTTCAGCTCTCGCTTTTCAAGCTTGGTGATATCGTAAGACTTAAAACCTACTGCAAAATAGATTCTATTTGTTGAAATCCGCCTCATGAGCTGTTAATTGATGTTGAATTGGCAAGATGACATGGCTGCTGATGTGTTTTCTGTTTCAAGAAGATGGATATTTTCTGTTTTAGTTTTCGGTTATGAGTTTCCTAGTCTTTACCCATGTTGCTGTTGTTAGACTTAATTCTTAGTGTTTAGGAAGTTTCTATTTGAGTTACTGCATCATTTTACAACAGATTATTTAGGATTTCATTATATTTAAACATCTCTTCTTTCAACTTAATGGCAGACTCTCCTTTTCTTCTTTTTTATATCTTTTTTCATCCGTAAAACACCAACAAATTTGTCACGATCCAAAAATAGACGTGATGGCACTTGTCTTATCCCACCAAGACAAGTTAGCCTAAGACCCAATTATAGCCATAAAATATGGAAGGATAATACAAAGTGAAAATTTTAACTACCGATAATAAGTCAACTTAATTAAAAATCCCCCAAGACCTGGTTGTCACGTGCACAAGCCTCTAAGGTATTACAATAGATTTGAAAGAAAAGTATAAGTCTTAAATGATATTATTTCTAAAGTAGAACAAAATCATAAATAGGAGTGAGAAGTCAACTGGGATGGCAAACAACTACCTCACACAATCTCCACAGGAAGCCTCCGACAAGGAAAAATAGAGGGTATCACGAAGATCCGGGCTTGTATCCCACAAAAATATAGTAGCAAGGAGTGAGTACCAAACACGCGGTACCCAGCAAGTGAACTACTAAACACAAAATTAAGTAGTATAGAATACAAGTACTCCTAACACTCCAACAGTTACCATCTGCATAAAGCCAGCTTAACCTAACAATTCACAATGTACATAGCCTATAGCTCAATACCCACACCAATATTTATAGTTCAACAACATAATGATCAAGTTCATCCATCACAAGTTCCATAAAAGACATTCGCAAGTTCATAGACAATAATGATGTGTGATGAAATGCAATGCAATGTCAAATATCATGATGCATGTCTGACCTAGTAATACACACCCGCTGTCTCGCAGTCCGAGACCCATGGGGGTTTTTAGTCCGTGCATCCATCGCGGCGTGCGACACGACTCTCGAATCATATATAGTATCTGTCGCGGCGTGCAACACGACCCTCGAATCATATATAGTATGCGCCGCGGCATGCGACACGACCCTCAAATCATATATAGTATCCGACACGGTGTGCGACACGTCCCTCGAAATGGTACATCCTTTTTAATTCTTATTCTTTCTCAATTCACATAACACTTGTCACACAGGTCAATGCAAATAGACATGCTTACATGATAATGGGAAAATGACTAATTTTAACACAATGCACAATTCACAACAACATGGTCTCAATACAACATCAACACTAACTCAGTATGTCAAAATCATTCACAACCTTCACACAAGGAAGCACGAGATTCTATATACTTAACAAAGGTTAAGAAACTCACTTGCCTCAATTAATAAAATAATGCTCCGAATCTTGAGTCTTTCGTAACGCTTTTAGATGATCAAAATCTGTTCAAATACATAATCTACATAAGAATACGAATCCAATGACACCCATATTGCTATCTTTTTTTTTTCAAAAATCGGGTCAAAAAGTCACCCCGAGCCCTTAAATTCAAATCTAAAATTTTCTTTTGAATTATGTTAACCCATCATAATATAAACTCATATGTTAAATTTCAGTTAAAACGGATCGTTATTCGACCCCCAAATCAAAATTTTATTCTAAGAATCCTAGGGCTATATTTTCTTAATTTAACATAAATTATACACGTTTCTACCCAAAAAATTTATTCATAATCTCAATGAAACTTTGTAAACTTAATAAAAAGGATGAGAATAATTACCTTGATAGTTTAGAACGAAAATCCTAATTTTTCTTCTCCTCTTTTTCCTTTTTTTCTTCCCGCGTTTCTTCGTTTTCTCCGTATATATATGCGTGCGTAACTTCTCCTTTTTCTCTGTGTTTGTATGTTTCCTAGGGCTGCTGCTGTACAGCCCTTTCCCCTTAAATATATATATATATATATATATATATATATATATATATATATATATATATATTCTTTCTTACTATTTATTTTAATATACTAAAAGTGATAAATTCTATTAACCTATCTTTGATAAATATGGGAGAAATAGTATAGGATATTAATTAAAAAAATTATTTTAATCCACCAATCTAAAATAATCCGTCAAGTAAATGACCGTAATTATCAAATAGTCCAAAATTACCTAAAAAACAATTTACAAGACCAATCTTTTATAAAAGAGAGAGTATTTGTTTTCAAAATGACCTAACGGGTCATTACATTATCCACCACTAAAAATCATGTTCGTCCTCGAACATAAGAAGGAGAAGGAAGAACA
This sequence comes from Solanum rostratum, assembly GCA_029948455.1. Lineage (NCBI taxonomy): Eukaryota > Viridiplantae > Streptophyta > Magnoliopsida > Solanales > Solanaceae > Solanum > Solanum rostratum. The sequence continues at coordinate 64,001,092 of CM057045.1, read as the reverse complement.
ATCGATATTACTAAAATCCTAAGTTATGATCTTCCAAAGTCAGTATTTTATCTCTCCAAGTAAGCTCCTCCTTTAAGACCATTCCATCAAAATCTTCTAATGCATAAACCCTCATAGATTTTGTTAAGATTACATTCTCACTGTCAAATCTTCCCACGATCTTAAGTTATAAAATGCGATCTTTAGAAATTGAACACTCATCATAGAGAATCAAATTCCTTTCTGACCCAACGAAGGGAAGGATCAAGTAACAACTTAGCGAATGATTCATTCAAACATACAAAATCTCTAACAACACTATCAGGAATACTATATCAATAACAATGATTATAAACAATCCTTAAAAGTGGTAGAACTAAACCCAATATGCCTCACATTCATTCATACATAGCCAGAAAATAACCTCAATGAAAAGATAAGCCTTAAAATTGCTGGACAACTATAAATATTTATGGTAGCTCTTTTATAAATTCACTCAAACGAAGTTGTGTGTGTAGAACCACTTGTATACCTCAGCTATCCCAAATAATACTAAATATGTCAACATTGAAATACTCAAGTCTGCATAAGCATCCTATCTTACTAAGAAAAAATTGCAGGATCGGTTCACCCGATCCACCACTAAGGATCCGTCTACAAAAGTGAAGACACGAGTGGAAATAGGCAGGTATTCCCATGATAAAGTAGGTAGCCACACCAAAATGCACAGAATCAAGGTCGAATAACACAAGATACTCCTTTCATAGTGCCCCTATCAAAAATTTTCATTCTGATCTATCTTTTTTTTTTAATTCCATTTTTAGCTGCACATAATCAACCTGTCTGGTCCCAATACAATCGTACACATACTTAATTTTTCAAACTTCATATACTCTTCACATTACTGCATCAAAGACAACACTCTTAATACTAACAGATTATCATAGCCATACTTGTCATTTACCATTCTCTCAAATTTTTACTAGTATTAGAGTCTTCTTAGTTACACATTATCACCTTCAAATATTTCACACTATGGTTTTCTCTATTTTTATTTAAGTATTTCTTTTATAGACGTAAATCAGACACAAAGCTGACAGCGTAAATTTTAAATTTGATAGTACTTTTCTCATCGAGGTAAGGTTATTTAATTATACCTAAAGTCAATTTTATGCGATCTTTCATAGACCGAATTTCAACTACCATCCAAATCATCATATACCTCATACCAAAACTTAGAGAGATTCAATCACCTTAATAATTCTGCATACCATAAGCAGATAACCTCTAGTCATCATCAAGTGTCTATGTAACGCATCACAATAATCTATGTAGTCCCATTAATAAAGTAATTTCAACCTCAATATTCTCAATAAGCGTGTAGAGCTATAGGCCTATATCGCAGTGCCTTCATAGGTCATCTATCATGATTGGACAATCTAGACCAATATAAAAATGTAGCATATTTCAAACATCATTATTTGTCACTCGAATCAAAACTCACTCTTTATAAACGTCACTTATACAATCCCAGTAAATTTGTGCTAAACAAGTACGGATTGCATTATCATGTTTGAGCTCAAAGGAAAAATAAGTAAAACCTTTAATTCCGAACCAATGGTCCATACAAGAGGTCTCCTTCACTTTCTTGAATTCTTCCTATGACACAAATTTCAGATACCCTGAACTCTTCAATATATTAGAATCTCATTCCTTCACTAACTCGCTTATCAACTTTATTCTCTGACCAAAAACACGTGACATTTTACCTCATGTTCTAAGCTAAAACTTTAAGTGGAGTGCTTAGGTCTTTCAACAAAAAAATAATAATAACTAAATTTACGACCCAAACCACATGCAGGTTCTTCCAAATGTTGAATACTCATTGCTATCCATTATTTCTTATCTTATCAATAGATATCTTGGCAAAATATATATATATATATACTACCAAAAATATACACTAACAATGAAAAATTCGAATCTTTATTTTAACTTGTACCCCAATTCTTTTATCTATTGGCATTAGCTCCTACTTGAGATCTTTATAAATTCATATATCTTAACTTAATATTGATCACCTTTTTATCGACTTTACCATATTTTTTTTTATAAAAATTTCAATGTACTAATTACCATACTCAAAATTACAAAAGAGATTATCACCGTATTCAAGCCCAACATTGTAGTTTTTTTTCCCTCAAATATTATCCAACAGTTTTCTAGCCAGGATCAATGATACTTAATACTATCACCATAACCAAAGAAAAATAAATAAAACTTGGTGGCTTTAAATTCAATTCTCTACTCTCTCAAAAGATATATCTTTGATCTTTTACCATTAGAGTGAATGTCTTTGTTCTTGTCTCTTTCTAAAAGCAAATCTACATCTCATTAATTTTTATTTATTTTTTGACTCTAGCTCCTTTCATTTTTATTTGAGTAGTGTCTTAATACATATTAAATCTTTTCATACGATCACGTTACTCATCAAATAGTCCTAAACATAACTTTTGATACTTGCAAATTGTTTATAGCATACTGAATCCATTCAATAAAAAATCCTTATCATATGATTGCATCTTGATCATAATCCATTACGAACGCTTATTAATATTATGCTCTAGTTGTTGCCTTCATCTCAAGGTTAACCTCATCATCAATATGACATCTAAACGTATTATATCAGTCAAATCTAAAGGACTAACTCAATTTTCTATACATCTTCTTACTAAAATTCTTAATTGACTTTGCCAGAGTATACTCACTGGGACTTTCCTTAATATCATTTTGATATTATCCACTTATTATTTCGATATTGATCCACTCTCTTGGTTCTTATTATGGATTAATAGTCCTTGTTTGGGATCCCCCAAATACACCTCACAACCTAAATACATTAATTGTACCAAAGATCCCCCAAATACACCTCACAACCTAAATACATTAATTGTACCAAAGATCCACCACTAAAATTTTTCTTATAAATAATACTTAACCCAAGCATCTAGAGTAGCAAACTAGTTGATTTCTTGAATATGAGTACAAAATTAAACCTTATTAAATGAGCCCATGATACACAAATAATTTATAAAATAGTTTGTATTCACGCTTGACAATTGACATATCCATTTTCATATACCACCAATACCATATTGTGAAAGTCCATTAGATCCACTACTAGAACACATCATACCTATCAAGAAAGTAGCACCAAACTAGCTCACACACTTCTACCTATCAATAGTTGCAAAACGTTATCCAATTCATCATGACTCTATCCTAAGTAATAAACATTCTTTTCATAAATTCAGTTACTAGCAAAAGAAACATACTCCCTAACTCTAATCAAGTAAGCATTGGTATCGTGGTGATAGTCGTATCATGACACTCCTTAATATCCACTCGATCTATGAAACCTTAATAGAGATTCTGACCTCAATTGGTACAAGATCATTCTTATCATTATCTAAGCAATCCATACATATTATGACAGTTTTTAGTAATATTAATTTAATGAACAAAACTTGTGATCTACCTATCCTTTTAACATTCCACCTTAAATTGTTAAACCATTTTCGATATCATTTATACCACATTAATACTGTTTGTGTTGTTGGATAACTAACCCCAAAAAGGATAACACATTCATAAAATCCCTCAATCCACTGTTTGATCGTATCATTCCAACATCCTTAAAGTGTATACTCAAGTCATCACCTTACTCAACCTGTTTTAATCATTGAATCTTTTAAATATAACCACACATCCTTTTTACAAGTATGTCACTTACACTTTAGTACTAGATCTAACATTCAAGTCATATATAACCCACTAACTACTCATTTAAAGAACCCAACACGAATCATCTCTATAAATGAGAGAGAATAAATAAAATGATCAGAATCACACTGAATCAAGGACGCACGATGGAAAAGAATAAACAAAAGGATAAGTATAGACGTCTGCACACCGATCCTCGAGACTCTACTAGACTCGGCTTGTACACACGCGAGACCTATGAACCTGGGCTCTGATACCATTTTTTTACGACCCAAAAATGGACGTGATGGCACTTGTCTTATCCCACCAAGACAAGTTAGCCTAAGACCCAATTATAGCCATAAAATATGGAAGGATAATACAAAGTGAAAATTTTAACTACCGATAATAAGTCAACTTAATTAAAAATCCCCCAAGACCTGGTTGTCACGTGCACAAGCCTCTAAGGTATTACAATAGATTTGAAAGAAAAGTATAAGTCTCAAATGATATTATTTCTAAAGTAGAACAAAATCATAAATAGGAGTGAGAAGTCAGTTGGGATGGCAAACAACTACCTCACACAATCTCCACAGGAAGCCTCAGACAAGGAAAAATAGAGGGTATCACGAAGATTCGAGCTTGTATCCTACAAAAATGTAGTAGCAAGGGGTGAGTACCAAACAAACGGTACCCAGCAAGTGAACTACTAAACACAAAATTACGTAATATAGAATACAAGTACTCCTAACACTCCAACAGTTACCACCTGCATAAAGCCAGCTTAACCTAACAGTTCACAATGTACATAGCCTATAGCTCAATACCCACACCAATATTTATAGTTCAACAACATAATGATCAAGTTCATCCATCACAACTTCCATAAAAGACATTCGCAAGTTCATAGACAATAATGATGTGTGATGAAGTGCAATGCAATGTCAAATATCATGATGCATGTCTGACCTAGTGATACACACCCGTTGTCTCGCAGTCCAGGACCCATGGGGGACTTTTAGTCCGTGCATCCATCGCGGCGTGCGACATGACCCTCGAATCATATATAGTATCCGTCGCAGCGTGCGACACGTCCCTCGAATTATAGTATCCGTCGCGGTGTGCGACACGACCCTTGAATCATATATAGTATGCATCGTGGCGTGCGACATGACTCTCGAATCATATATTGTATCCGTCACGGCGTGCGACACGTCCCTCGAAATGGTACATCCTTTTTAATTCTTATTGTTTCTCAGTTCACATAACAGTTGTCACACAGGTCAATGCAAATAGGCATGCTTACATAAAAATGGAAAAATGACTAATTTTAATACAATGCACAATTCACAACAACATAGTCTTAATACAACATCAACACTAACTCAGTATGTCAACATCATTCACAACCTTCACACAAGGAAGCACGAGATTCTATATACTTAACAAAGGTTAAGAAATTCACTTGCCTCAATTAATAAAATAATGCTGCCAATCTTGAGTCTTTCGTAATGCTTTCAGATGATCAAAATCTGTTCAAATACATAATCTACATAAGAATACGAATTCAATGACACCCATATTGCTATACTTATTTTTTTTTTCAAAAATCGGGTCAAAAAGTCACCCCGAGCCCTTAAATTCAAATCTGAAATTTTCTTTTAAATTATGTTTACCCATCATAAAATAAACTCATATGTTAAATTTCAGCTAAAACGGATCGTTATTCGACCTCCAAATCAAAATTGTATTCTAAGAACCCTTGGGCTATATTTTCTTAATTTAACATAAATTATACACGTTTCTACCCAAAGAATTTATTCATAATCTCATGAAAACTTAATAGAAAGGATGAGAATAATTACCTTGATAGTTTAGAATGAAAATCCTAATTTTTCTTCTCCTCTTTTTCTCTTTTTTTCTTCCCGCGTTTCTTCGTTTTCTCCGTATATATATGCATGCGTAACTTCTCCTTTTTCTCCGTGTTTGTATGTTTTCCTAGGGCTGCTGCTGCGCAGCCCTTTCCCCTTATATATATATATATATATATATATATATATTATTTTTATTTTCTTTCTTATTATTTATTTTAATATACTAATAGTGATAAATTCTATTAACCTATTTTTGATAAATATGGGAGAAATAGTATAAGATATTAATTAAAAAAATTATTTTAATCCAGCAATCTAAAATTATCCGTCAAGTAAATGACCATAATTATCGAATAGTCCAAAATTACCTAAAAAAAATTTACAAGAATAATCTTTTATAAAAGAGAGTTTATTTTCAAAATGACCTAACAAGTCATTACAAAATTGGTACTAGAGCCCCTCTTCTTAAGGGATTTGTGAGTGACTTGTGAGCGTAATCTGAGTGAAACACAAAAACAATTCCGTACCTGTTCCCTGAAAAGCCATCAAAACACATGGAAATAGAAAATTATTATGGTTTTTACGCTATTTCTCCACCAGTGTTTGATGGCGAGAACTACAAGGTATGGGCTTTCAAGATGCAAACTCACATGGAGACATGTGATCTCTAGGATTCAGTAGAGGAGGATTACACAATTCCTGCTTTACCTGACAATCCAACAATGGCTCAGATCAACCTTCACAACGAAAGGAAGACAAGTAAAACCAAGGCGTAATCTTGCTTACATGCTGCAGTTTCACCTACAATTTTTTCCGAAATCATGTTGCTGGTGCAGGCACCAAGCAGTTTGAGCAGTATCCGTCGGACGCGTAGCTTATCTCTTTCTAGATATTTTGTGGTGAGCCCCGTCTTTCGAGGGCATGCTCTTGATTTTTGTACACCTCATCTATGTATGTATTTTGACTGAGGGTGAGCCCGGAACTTGTCCCGGCCCCCGTTCCTTGATTAGAGGCACTTATTGGACAATTGTATAAACTTATTATTTCGTTATCTATGGAATATGTCCTCCCTTTCGGTTTTAAGAATGTTCTCTTTAATCTTGTCTTTGATTTTCTGCGAATTTGAGGCTTGTTTGGGGGCTTTCGGGTCCCCATTCACCGTGTCACATCTAGACCCCGACCCCGGGTCGTGACAGCTGGAATCAGCGAAAGCAATATGGGATTTTCTCAAAGAAGAATACCAAGGAGATGAGGGAATCAAAGGTATGAAAGTTATGAATCTCATCATAGGACTTGAGATACAAAGAATGAAGGATACTGAAACTGTCAAAGAATACTCGGATAGGCTTCTTAGCATTGTGAATATGATAAGAATGTTGAGCAATAAGCTTCCTGATAGTACAGTTGTTGAGAAATTCTTGTTATATTGCCTGAGAAGTTTAAACCAACTATTTCTTCCTTAGAAAATACTACGGATCTGTCAAAGATCACTTTGGTAGAATTACTAAATGCATTACAGGCACAAGAGCAAAGAAGGTTAATGATGACAGGTTTATGGCTATGGCAGAGCCTACAAATTTTTTCCTTATTTTTGATGTAAAAAGTAGATATGAGGTAGAGCAAGAAATTGATTTCGTTGGTAAGATATCAGGAGTGTCTTTTAGTCCCAATATAGTGTCCCTTATCATTGGCATGTGGAATTGCATATTTAGTAGCCTCCTTCAGTTTGGATGACAACACAACTTTTCATACCTTGATGCAATATTATTAGAACCTCTGAAGGTATAAGTGAATTATATTTGTATATATGAACCTAAATATAATCCACTTCTACCTTCAAAGGTGCTCGTATTATTTCATCAAGGTAAGAATATTTGTGCCGCCGTCCAAACTCCACGAGGTTACTAAATATGTGATTCCACAGACCAATGATAAGGGACTCTGTATCGGAACTAAAAGACATTCCTAATACAAGGCAGAGGACCTACATATTCAGCTTGTAATTGTAGACTTCAATAGAGTGTCTCCTACGATTAGCCTCAACCATCAGACAAATTCATCCCTACATATCTTCTTGCTCTATCAATGTCAGAGAAGGAACCATAAAAGATGAATATCATTAGAGCAATAAATGAAATACAAAAGTTCAGGTGTAAAATGAGAGAGGAAAGGATTTTGCAAATATACAAACCTTGCACAACTCAACATTTCTAGTAACAAGGTTCATTTGCTTGGCGGGAATTTCATTGGAGATTGCATTAATCAACAAGGAGAATGGCAACCAAGGAGACTTCGGAGTCCTTGTAGCCTTTCCTGGAGACAACTTACATATTGATATTTGATAACAATGACATCCCTAAAGATGAACATACAAAATGTTATCTAGAGAGATCTCCAGAAAATTAACGAATAGATATAATTCCAATAAGGCTACAAAATATAAATGTTTCTTGTACGACACATGAATAATATCACCGTTAAAGCAGTGCAAGAGCGATTACAATGCCTGTGCAATGGCAGATGCAGACTATTTGTTGCCTTATAATTGTACTTACAATTGCAAAGCCCTTAAATAATATCAAATAGTCACTTAAAGAGTGCTTAATCAATTGTCTCTGCCATCAATGATGTCCTAGAATATTATCATGCTTCTGAGGAAGTGATTCAGTCACTGATCAAGAAGATGAATCGATACAATAAATAGAAGCAACAAACATGTAAAGCATATAAAGTAACTTTTGGTTTTTTTGATATTCACTCATTTTGCCAAAAAAATTCAAGAAATGGTCTTTTGAATTAGTGAATTTCATGTTCCTCTTCTTCTCCCATTGTGCTTGATATCTTTAGAAGGTTTTCAAGATGCCCAATTTATTTCAAAGGTCATACTATCAGGCAGTTCATTTCACTTTTGTTGCATGCTCAACAAAGTCTCTCCACGACTTGCGCATCTTTCAGTTCAATGAAGATTATATAAACTTACCGAGTTCTTCACAAATGCATTTGTAGATACTTGATCCACAGGCCCCCAACGACAAGTACTGACACCTGAGACATCAATCCAACTATCATTTCTAAAGTGAGGTCCAGTAAGTAATATAATAGTGATAATTCAAGTGTTGAATGATTTTTCAATAAGAAAATATTTAATGTTTTATGCAATTTTTGAAAAGCAAAAAACAAAAACAAAAAAGGAACTACACAAAAGGAATACCTCACATACCTAAAGGATCTGAAATCAACAAGAAACTTGCCACTTTCATTTATTGCACCGATCTAGAGAACATTGCAAACATTACCTCATAATTTTATATTTGAAGTTTTTACGATAATAAATGTCTCAAAGGAAATATGCTATAATTGTTCATAGTTCGGAAAAATAGAGTATAATTGACTATATGCCGTATCTAAACCAAAATTGGTTTACCTATTTCACTTCCTAGTCAAGCAAATAATTCTTAAGGCGTAAAATACTTCTTATTACTTTGAAATAAATAATACTTTTTAATACACTTTTCTGAAACTACTTTCGACGTACTTACTAATAACTAAAATTTTATCACCAAAAGACTAAATAACTTGAAGATCAATTTTAATTCCAAAGATTCATTGAGATGAATTAGTTATAAGGAAAATTAGGCCTCAAAGTAGAGTTAAGATACTGTACTTTTTTCTAACATTTGATTTTCTGAAAGATTAGGTGAAGTTTCAGAAACTAAGGTGAAGGAAAGGGAGTAATATGAAGCAGGATCCAAAGTTACAGAAACTAACAACACAGTAATAAAAAAGATTATTTTAGAATTATAAGACCTATACAGATTGGAGATTACCTTAAGCTCCTAGAAGAATTCTGAAGCTCACAACACACTCTAGGTATATATGTGTATTCATATTCATATTCCAAATAACATAATCAGTAGGATTGTCAAAATCATCAACTCCACTATCGTATTTTTCACCACTAGGATGCCATTGTTTAGATCCGCGGTGTAAAGGTTCCACATAACCCAAAATAACACGAGTAAAAACCATGTAATGAATGCCATTTTTGTCAACTTCGCAATTAATAGTACTAGAGGAGAGGAAGTGAGAATAAAAAAAAAAGATTGATGTTAGATCCTCAAAGAGAACAATAATAAACATAAACAAGACAAAGAAGAGAACTTTCTCTGTTAATCATATGGAGAATTGTATCACGAATCATCCAAGAATATTGGTTGCTCCTTTTCATTGAAAAGAAAAGAAAACCTACAACATTCTTTTCTTTAGGGCTTAGCTATTGTGTTTTCTTTTTTGTGTTTCGGGGGGGAGTCTTCAAATGATCAGGAAGTACCAAATCAGAAAAAACTTTTAATCTGATAACTGCCCAAAGTTTGATCTTGTTGATAATACAAAATATAGTCAATTATGAATGACGTTTGACAAAGAGAATGTATTCAAACCTTTTGGAGGCACAACACTGAGCACCAAGGTGAACTCCAGTTCCAAAATTTGGCCTATTCTTAGCTTCGCTTGGTGCAAGGCCATAGTTCATAATTGTAGGTATCAAATCTTTGGAAGCGGCAAGCCAAGCATATCGAACATTTGCATTCTCAAGATATTTTTGCGTTATTTCGACCTGCTTCTCAAAGATTTCTAAGCGAGTCTCAAATAGTTACTAGAGTATTTGGTAATTTAAGTCTCATCCATGTTAGGGATGACATTCATTCCCATAATAAACATATTTTTGACAAATTCTGGATCCACCAATTTCAGGCTAGCTACTAAGTCAGGAGACATAGTTTCCTGGTTCAGTTTATTTTCTGCAACTTGTTCCATTTTTGCATCTGATATTTTATCATAAGCAAATTCTTGATTGTCTTGAAGAGGATTTACTTTGATCCTCTTAAAACCAATATTTAACTCTTCCAAATATTCTGCCATGTTACAATGCATTTCACAACAGACATGATACGACTCGGGGAAGAAAGAGTTACCTGCTTCATCTATCCAGGCAATAGGTTTCTGTGAACCATTTATTAGATCTACTTGAACCATATATAAAATATCAAACATTATATGACAGTCAAAAACTTTCACCTCAATCATAGTCCTTTTTGTCCGAAAATCTTCTTTAACTATAAGAATAATATCTTGAGGGAAGTCGATCCATTCGCCGTTCTGATAAAACAATACACATTGTGGCAGTTTACTTGTTATAAAGTTCAGGTAGTTCTTGAATGCAGATTTTCTGAGATATGAGTAACAATTAGACTTGCAGTCAACCATAGTTTTTCTCTTCCCAAGCTGGTTATCACAGTTGGATTGACAGTTTCTCACTGCTGGCTCTAAATAAATATTCCAAATTTTGAGAAGCTGCTTTTCTCTTCGATCCAACCAGTCTTAGGGGCATTACCTAACGATCCAACCATCTTTGGCTCCATATTATCTTCAGATAAACTATCAATTTACAAGTACTAAACAAATAAAAGGCTAAATACAAAATAACATAGTATAAATCATCCGTGATACATTTCCGAGAAGCCACGTCATGGAGAAGAAAATGCAGAACCCTTAAAAGGAAAACAAATATGAAGTCAATGGTTAAAGAAGGAATTCGTAACAACATCTTTCATGACTATATCAATTCACTGCAACTTAAAGGGCTTCGTCCAACTTTAAATTTTTTAGAAATAGATACTCCACAAACTAAACAAAGGCATTCCCTAAAGACATAGAAGTTAATACAAACGGTATTTAAGTAACCAATGCCAAGTGTGAATAACTAATTGGCCAAAGTTTCTAACTCAAAAATATACCTCATACTTCACCACAGGCAATGTGTGACAATAAAACGTTGAAATACATCCAACTGAAGTCACAAACCATTTACCATTTACAAAAACAGAGATACATTGAATTCTAATGGAACAAGAAAGTGTGAGTAGAGCATAGGTCAGTTTGAGATAATAACTAACTTCAGCACTACACAACGATTGTTGTACAAGCCATATTTCACCATAAAGTCAGTGTAAATTCAACATCCTAGTCCACCATGTGAATTAATTGAGGCAACCAAAATTTCTCTCCTCCAAAAGGGAAATTTTTTCTCCATTCATCACTTCATCTTATCATATACTGCATGCGAAAGGAATCCTTCCTTAGAACTCCCCCTATTCTCTAGTATATATACACACTTTTTCTATCCCTCCTATTTTAACTATTGTTTTAACGCAAAAAATTATGTATAAATTTGATAAATACCAAACTGATTGAAGGAAATATCCAAAAATACCGACTTTTATCAAAATTACTAATAATACCAACTTTTCTATGAACTTTGATACACACGCAGTGAACAACGATACCTAGAAAAGTTCGAATGATACCTAAAAATAATTGTCAAATATGGAAACAGTTACGTCAATTAAGGAATTGTAACAGATCCTGTGATCTGATTCCTTAATTGACACCGATTGCACTTTTGAATAATAAGCAATCCCAAAAAATTCTCAAACAAAAACACTGAACCAGATTCGTTATTTTAAAAAAAAAATTCGAACACAAAAAAAAAGCATTTCTGCCATTGTTGAGAAGCTTTTCAACCGAAATAAATATTTCGATTTTGATTCGTCATTTGGGAAGATGGGAATCTAATGTGCTATACACTGGATACAAAAGTGATTGCGTCATAGTTGGCGATAAAATTTCTTATAGTAACCTGCGTTCGGCCATTGTTGCGGAGTTGGGTATTGATGAGCAGAGGAAGGAAATTGTGATTCAATACGTTGTTGATGGCAATTCATCACCAATAACGATATGCAATGACATGGGTGTGAAGCTTTATGTCGAAATCAAGTATCACTATTATGTTTCTAGTGTATATTTCCTGCACTTTGTGATACCTGCAAGTTTTCTCTATCATACCATGTTTAATTGATACCTGCAGGTTGGTATCAGTCCATGTCTCACACACACACATGTCCCACTCACACCATGTATCACACTCATTGGTATCAGACAATGTCACACATTAGTTGTAGCGATACCTGCATTTTTTATGGCACTTTAATACTTGCAAAAATATGTTAAGTATCACTATTATGTTTCCAGTTTAATAATTCCTGCACTTTGTGATACCTGCAAGTTTTCTCTATCATACCATGTTTAATTGATACTTGCAGGTTGGTATCAGTCCATATCATACACACACATGTCTCACTCGCACCATGTCTCGCATTCATTGGTATCAAACAATGTATCACATTAGTTGTAGTGATACCTGCATTTTATCTGGCACTTTAATACTTGCAAAGATATGTTAAGTATCACTATTATGTTTCCAATCTAATGATTCCTGCACTTTGTGATACCTGCAAGTTTTCTCTATCATACCATGTTTAATTGATACCTGCAGGTTGGTACAGTCCATGTCACACACACACACATGTCCCACTCACACCATGTCTCATACTCATTGGTATCAGACAATGTAAAAATGGCGAAAAAATGGAGAATGGAGAAGGTGCAACTGACGAAAATAGAGAAGAGACAGTGAAAGAGGCGGAAAAATTGAAGAAGAGTGAAAAAGTGACATGAAAAGGGGAAATACAGTTTTGGCTTCCTAATGCAAGTTCAAAATGATAACTGACTTGCAAATAAACCGTGAAAGAGAAATAATTAATTAAGTGATTGACTTTGATTGGGTTACCAAAAAATGCATAAAAAAAGGAAGTGGAATTCTTATTTGATTGACTTTGATTGGGTTACAAAAAAAAAATGCATAAAAAAAGGAAGTGAAATTCTTATTTATTTAGGTATAAAAAAAAAAGGAAAAACCTAGAAAAAGGGGATTTTCGTAATTAAATTAAATGGTAAAGAATATTAGAAATTTTGATAAAATAAGTTGTGTATTTGTGTAAATTACCCAAAAATTATCTCAAAATAATTGTTACTTTAGTAATTCTAGATTAAAGTGGCAACTGTTTTCAACTATACCCAGTTCTCTTAATACTGCTCAATTCTAAAAAAACATCTAAGAAATACTCCCTAGTGTTTGAAGTTATTCCATTTCCAGACTACTTTTACGGCATTCATAAATTCAAATTATTAAAACAATTGCAGGTTTTGAAATGATCTTTCACAGATAAATGCCATCTACCATTCAATTTCTTTAACTTTGATATAGTGTTTTCCTTACCAAATCAACTTTTAAATCACAAATACAATTTATATTAATCATTTTTTTTTGTGATAAAGGTAAACTTAATATATAAATCAAGTTTAACATCTTAAACTCCATCTGGTCTAATACCAATCCGAATTGGAAATTAGTCATATACACAGAGAGCTAAAAATCTAGCAAAGTATCAAAACAATTTCTCATAAACAAGAAACTACATCAAATATTTTTACTCTTGTTTAATTAATCAACTTTTTACATTTGTACTATTTCTGTTTGATTAAGTAGTTTTTCTTAATTCATAAGAAAAAATAGATGTTCTAACCAACCAAACTTCCATTAATCGCAAAACATTAATCCTAGAAAAACTAAAACGAAGGCGGATATACTCCCAGAAAATCAAAATCAAGCCACATCAATTCAGACCCGTAAACATTTAAAAGAAGAAAAAGACATAAGCAAAGGGATCCGTACCACGATTACATAAATTTTTTGATCAAAGCGCACAGAGAGATCAAAGAAAAGTAGATTGACAGACGACGGTGTTGATGAAAAAATGATTTTTTTTTCTTTTCAATTGTTTTGCTAAAAGACAATTACAACTAAGAATAGTGTTTCTTATACAATTGATATTGGGAATTCAACCACTACAATACAAAATTAGTTACTGAATTTACAAAATCTGTTATATTTGCATTTTTGTAAACTTTGAATTTTTGGGCGAAAAACTATGGAGGAAAGAGACAATGGCACATAGTAAAAAGAAACTGCCCTTTTTTGTACTATCAACAATTGAGAATATGTTGTGAAAGTACAAAGAAAGAAGAAAAAGAAAGTAGGGAGAAGAGAGAAAACTTCTTATTTCTCTTGAAAAATATTCAGATGTGTATTACAATGAAGGAAAACTCCTTTATTTATAGGGGAAACCTAACCATGTCCCTAAGTTAGGGTTCATAACTTTTCTCCAAAGGAACTTACATAATAGATTTTCACTATAACACAAATATTTTTATAACACCCCACCTTGAACATCTATTTGATAGATTATGTGTCTCGTTAAAACCTTACTAGATAAAATCCTATGAAAAAAATCTAGTGAAAGAAAACGAGTACACATATCTAATAATACACATTTGTGTGCCTCATTAAAACCATATAATGAAAAATCAATAGGACAAAACCTTGTGAGGAAAAAAGAGTATATAGCATATTAACTCCCTCTAATGAGAACATCAATCCACAGACTTGAATCTTCGCATCCCAATCTTGTGTATCATCTTCTTGAAAGTTGCAGTTTGTAAGGACTTGGTGAACAAATCAATCACATTGTCATTCGAACGAATCCGTTGCACATTTATAGAACCATTTTTTTGGAGCTCATGTGTGTAGAAAATCTTTGGCGGAATGTGCTTTCTTCTACCTCATTTTATAAATCCTCCCTTTTGTTGTGCTATGCACACAACATTATCTTCATATAAAATTGTGGGTACTTTATCTGTAATGACCGTCCGGGTCATTTTTATGGTTTTAATATTATTATGTTGATTTGAGCATGTGTATAGTGACCTCAGGACTATTGAGGTGATTATTGGTCGGATTATTCGGGAATCATGTGGATTTTTGAGTTAACTGGGAAGTTACACTTGTAAAATGAGTTTTCGGGTGAGGTCATAATAATCAGTCTCAGAGTGGAATTCTAATGATTCCATTAGCTTTAAAATGGTTGAATTAGGCTAGGAGCTTTTCCGGTGCAATTATATCATGGATTGCGAATTTGGCCATCGGAACCAGTTAATAGTTGACCTAGTCACGTTCTCGGAGACTGTGCCTCGGATGAGAACTTTGATAGAGCGTTTAGCTATAAAATATCATTTTTGATCGAGGACGACCTTTCGTTTGATACCAGGGATGTTCGGATGTTATTTGACCCTCGAGGCTTTCGGTTAAAAGTTGTGTATAAAGAAGTGAGACCCTCACTCTATTGTAGGAAGCTCCATTGGAAATTACAACAAAATCGTTGGATCCCAAATTTGAAATCCACAAGGTTACATTGTTTGTTTGCAAAAATCGGAGTTCGAACGAGCCTAAAACAACAAGAAAGATATTGAAGGATTAATGGAAAGAAAGGAGAATGACATGACACTTTTGGGGGCTTCCATGTTGTAACGCCCGGTAAAATTACCAAAAACTCCCTAGAACAGGGGTATGCGCATAACGAATCTTCCAATGCTTGTATGGAAAATCCAAGGCCGGATTTGTGATTGAGTGGAAAATTGTCTTTGTCGATTTTTAGAGCGACCGAATAAAAGATAATTTTTTGACTCGAAAATGAAAACAGTGTCGGTGCATGACGGAGGCGGGTCGCGCCTCTGTAGCGGACCCATACTTGTATTTTTTCAAAACTTTTTGACAGGATTGGAAAAACTTGTTTAGAAACTTTTCGGAGAAAAATACACTGTACGCGACTAGTCCGCGTCGCGGACTGGGTTATTCAAGCTGAAATTTTCTTTGATTTTGTGAGGGGCATTTCGGTCAATTCTCAACCCATCCTAGACTCAATACATGATCTAATTAGGTCGTTTTGATGTAAAAAAGGCCTAAGACCCTATTCTAAGTCCTTTTCTAATGATCTAACAAGACTAAGGCTTGAGGAGAGAGGAGAAATGCTTGAGATTGAGGAATTCAAGAGGAAATCCTTGAAGAGATTGTAGAGAGATCCATCCAAGGTATGTAAGGCTAAACTAGAAGTATGAGATTGTCCTCTCATGTGCCCCATAGATGGTCATGGAGGAGTTGAGTGTTCATGAGTCATGGAGGAGTTGAGTGTTCATGAGTCCCCATACATGTTCTTAAATTGATTCCTAAATATCTTCTTATAAATTACGTCTATTTTCATGTACTTCCATATGTTGATGATCATCATAAACTTATTTTCTTGAATTGGATATTTTCATGAGAAATTGCATAACCCTACATGTTAACTTTTGAAAGCATGCATGAATGAGTCTAGGGGTTGAGTCTAGAGCCTTGACGTGAGATTGTTGATGATGATTGTGATTGTGGTGAGAGAATGATGATGAGTTAATAGAGCTTGATAGTCCTATGAGTCTCCATAAATGAACTCCAATGATGGTTTACTCAATTGTTCCCTAACGATTATTCCAAGCCTTGAGCTATTGATTGATGAAAGGGTTAAAGTCCCTATGAGATGTTGATAGATGAGAGGGTTAAAGCCCCCATGATTTTATTGGTTTGATTGGATTGATTGTCTTATGAGCATTGACTTATGGGAGGAGTATCGAGCATCAAAAGAGTAAGAGTTAGTCCAACTCACACTCGTCAAACGACGCAGCCAAACGTAGGTGAGGATTAGAACCATCACATTACATTGTGGTTTCCACTTAAGAGAGTCCTTGAAACAATAGAGGACTAGTTGATTGTAGTTTCTCTTAGTGGATTCAATTCTTTCTCTACCTGGCAAGTAGGGAATGGTCGTGGCAACATTGGCGGGATATTGTACAATCACTGGCTCATAAGTGATTGTTATCGAGATGAGATGAGATGAGTTCCTTTGAAACGAGTCTGATTTGATTGATGAGGTTGATTGGTTGAAAGGTCACTTGTCTACTCTTTATTCTTGCTTTAGATAGATATTTGACATGTTGATTGTTTACTCTTTCTGAGTTGATGTTGTTCCATTTTATTCTACTTGTTTCTGTTTCATTAAGCTATTTTACATACCATATATTCCACGTACTGACGCCACTCGGTGCTGCATTATTTTATGATGTAGATACATGGATTAGAGATCATCAATAGGCACACATTGAGGATCCGAGACATTCAGCTGATTGGTGAGCCTCACCTACTCCGGAGAGTTCACTACCTTTATTTCATTATGCTTTTGAGTTAGACCAGACTAGTCTTATATTTTGATTTCGGTAGCCATGGGTTTGTCATTGGCACCACTTGAGTAGTGATAGAGACTTCATAGATGATATTCGGATGTTGATGTTGAGATTGTGAGCTAGTTCTTCCTACTAGCCTTTAATATTAATCTATTATAATTTGAGACTTTAAATGAGATTCACTTCCGCTGATCTGTAGAGTTGTTGGATTGAATGGGTAAGATGAGGCCAAGTGGTTCGCTTGGGGACTAGCAATAGTCTCTAGGTGGCGACCACGTCTTGGGTACCCTCCCGGGGCATGACATACGTGGTGCAATCTGACACTGCCACATGACAGTTAGCACTCCTTATATATATATATATATATATATATATATATATATATATATATATATATATATATATATATATATATATATATATATATATATATATATATATATATATTTTCTTCTCAACTTCGCACCGTGATTTTGAGCTCATTTTTCATCCGATTTGAGTGATTCAAAATGCTACGAGACTCAAATTTTTGCAAGGAACGTCGTGGTGAAGTCAGATTTGGGATTTGACACGTGTTTTGAGGTAAATCTCTACTTTTTCATTAATGATATGTTGGGAATGAGTGAAAACTTTTCATTGCGATATCTTAGTCATTTCTCAATGAAATTAAGCAAAATTTCTATCTAAATTATTCTATGTTCTGAGAGGAACACTGTCATACGCTGGGTGTTTGCTGATTTTTTCCGGTTTGTGAGAATTTAGATTGAATATGTTTTGAAAAGAATGTTTTCCTGGTAAATTTTTTAACTTTGTTTTGGGCCTTTTCTTGGACTTCTGGGGTCCGTTTTGGGCTGAATTTCTTGCTATAGACTCAAGAGGATTTTTAGGGATTGGTATGGAATTTAGGGTGTGGACTCCAATTTTTCCTGTTTTTATCGTAATTGATGTAATTTTACCCATAACTTGGATTTTATAGCTAAATCAATTATAATGATCTTGTGACTTATGTTTTGATGACTGATCAGCATTAAGAGGCGATTAGGAGAGGAATATCTTGGATAGATTGACTCAGAGCAAGAAACATTGGATGCTACGTATGCTAGGCTTTCTCTTAACCCTAGATTGAGCTAAAATGTTTGCATATTTGAGTTGGAATGCGTAGAAATATATTGTTTATGGATTGAGTTGTGGAGCATATGTTGTATATGGATGGATATAATGTGTGTGTTATACATATATATAATCTTATGGGATGGTAATTGTTGTATTTAGGGCTGTGTTAGTTGTAGTTGTTATATTACTTAAGTTTTTACATTATATGACTATGAAAGTGACTGAAAGGGGTTGGCTAGAGCTGTTAACTTATGACATGTATGTACACTGAGCTTGACTCTTTCTTGTATGTGTGTGTGGTCTGAGACTACCGGAATATACTAGCTATAGAAGTTGACCTATGATTACATGCTATCCTGTGCGCTGAATCTATTATCTATATATTATTGGTATGTATATACATGATATGGTTCAAGTTACTATATCTTTTCTAAGTACCTTTGGTAGACTTTCCTTATTAAATATGATTTTGTGTTGCCCTGTGGTTTCTATGATCCTGTATACTGTTGTCATCGGTTATCTACTTGTGCCACTAATTAGTTACTGAAGAGACATATCGTGTTCTGGGATGGGTATAGCGCACCCCTAAAGGAGCTTTGCATTTTGTGATAAGAGAAATATTGCTACTAAGCTACTGGCGGGCAAGAGACGAGAGTGTGACCCCGGTACTTAGTTGCAGGCTATCTCCTACGTGTTTCCTGGGGTTATCAGTGATGAAACACATGCTATATAGGTTAGTCGTGGGAACTGCATCCTATTTAAAAAAAGGGCATATTATCAGTGGGCAGGCACATAGTTGCCTTGGGTAAATCCTTGATAACAGTTGGCCTTCGATATGATTTTGGATAGTGAACATCCTTCTGTTTATCTACCCTCTTTTGCCTTAGCTTAGATTTTATCGACACTGCTCTATGAGTTGCTTTACACAAAAAAGGGGCCTGGGAAGGGCTGAATATGGGTTAGTGCCCTAAGATAGGCATGTGTTATGACTTGACTCGTACTTGTATGAATGAGTACAACCTGTTGCTATTGAAATATGATGACACGGAGAATTACATGTCGTACTACGGCTTGACTCTGGTATAGATATGACTCGGTTGGGTTTGGGTATCCTGGATATTTATGATTTCCTGTAATGGTCTATTTCACTCTGGGCATGATTTCACTTCAGTGTTTTGAATCTGGACAGATTGGTTGAGTGAGCAATTGATTGATACCTTGAGTCCTAGATGACGTTCCCTATAATTGTTCAAGCACTGGTGACCACACTCAAGTATCTGAGTTCATAGGTTACGCACCTCGTGTTTTGAGTTTCGATGGTCGCACATGAGTATCAGCGACGAATATTCATTTTGTAGACCGAGTGCCGACGGAGAATTGGGTCGAGGACCCTAATTGATATTTCATGGGGCTGGGCCCCGTGATTGATATTCTATAGGTCTGGGCCCCCTGATTGACATCCTGAGACAAAACACTATTGTTTATATGAGGAAGATTCTTTCTCCTGCAAGAGATACGACCCATCATTATGTTGAGTGTCAGGCCATTTGGCCCGGCTGATTGCTCGGCCGAAGGCCAAGTTAGAGGACTATGGATTGGGTGCCACGTGCCGACACAAGGTCAAGGACCCGATTGCCTTGTGATTGTTGGGGTGAGGCCCATGATTTCTAACCCATGGATCCACTCACCTATTCACACCCTGATTGTGCGTGGGTGTACCTCTTGGGCTTATGGGGGCACAAAGGGTTTCAGGATTAGATACTAGCGCCTTACACCCACGTACAACTGACCTTTGTTCTGGTGATGTGGAGAGTTGGGCTCTATGATGGTTCTTGGGATTCTGTGATGGTTTTGTTAGATCCTATGATGGTTCTATGGAATTCTGTGATGGTTCTAAGGGATTCTATGATTATCTGTCAGCATTATTATTGTGCGCAGGTGTACCTTCTTGGCTTATGGAAGTCTAATTTGCGTACGGGCATAGATACTAAGGCTTCGCACCCGTGTAAAGCACTGTGCCTCAGTTGGGGGTAGTTGTGGTATGAGCCTACATAGTTTTTGTTAGTGGTATCATTGTTCATCTCCTTAGTTGGCTCAGTGGTGGCTTGAGGGTTTCCAGACATGCCTATGCCTTGATCTGAGTTCATTTTGCTACAGTGCTACATTTCCCTTTATATTTAGGCTTTATATATGTTTACTGTTTCACTCGGTTGGCCGATGATGCCTACTGGATGCCTTCTGTGGTACTCATCGCTACTTCTGCATCTTCGCATGGTGCAGGTCCAGGTGCGGGTAATGATAGCTGAGTCGGGGAACTTCGGGAGCGTTCAAGAGACTTTTAGTGAGCACTGCCAGATCTGATTTCTTCTGTTGATGGCCATCTTTTGTATCCAAACATCAGCCTTGTACAATAATGTTATGTATTTGTACAGGCAATCTTATTTTGTATATTATTATGATTATTGATATACATATATAATATGTCCTTGTGTCTATTGTAGCTCTGTACAATTGACTTCCAGGTTTTGGGTAGTTTCGGTGTATATATTATTGTTGTATCGATTTGGTTTGGAACTAGAGAGCTAGGACTGGTACCCATGGGTTGGGAACTGGCTTGCCTGTAGGTGGGATCTAGCAGATGCCATCATGATCAAGATCGGGTTGTGACAAGGTGGTATTAGAGCTTAAGGTTCACTGGTCTCAGCTGTACAAAGCTACCATGTAATAGAGTCCCGTGGATGGGTGCGGAGATGTCCATGACTTATCTCTAGAAAGCTGCAGGATGTTTAGAAAAATTCTTGTATTATTGACTCTTGTTGTGCATCTTGTCAATGGTTCTTCGGTTTTTGAGAATTTTCCTTCGTCCGTCCCTCCGTATTGATGTCATGTAGTTGACAAACTCTGGGAAGCGGAATTGCTGTGTTGTCGTCCCAGATAGGGAACAACCTCCAGAGCCTGTTGAGTAGAGGCTAGATTCTCTTGAATTGTAACAGCCGGATAAGGAAGCTTATAGGCATTGAGAATGTAGAAGGGCCTTGGAGGCAGGCTTCGCGATCAGTACTTGATTAGTGGTGTCTATGTATTGCGCTATGAGAGATGTTGTTGGGGATGGTGTTCTGTGATACGTATATCCATACGTCAGCGACTAGTTAAAGGTTATATGGGCTGTGAGCACTCTTGATAGAGATCTTGAAGGCAAGATAAGGTGTGACTCAGGTAAAGAGCATTGGTGCCTTCTAGGTATCCGTATTCAATTATTTACCTACTGGTTTGACCTGTTGGGTTTCTAATGTTGATGAGTATGTATACCTAGTGGGATTCAGAGTAGTTGTCGCTTATGTTACGATTATACCTTGATGGTGGCTGAATGTAAGCCAAACTATGTGATTTATAAATATGACCTTTTTGATGCTTGCCTACTGGGCAGTCTGATACTAGCATATATATAGTATTTGAGAGGTCGAATGTCGGTTATACCCCTGGCTACACCTTGTGCCGCTATGGTTGTGATTCTGTTGTGGTGATTTTGTTGATATATGATGCTTCTAATCCTGTGGTCACTGGATTTTGAGATGGATGTTATGCCTAGAGGCTAAGTTAGATTGTCTATTGTTGTATTAGATATTGTTGCGTTATTAGCTGAGCTGCTGACCCCTCTGCCCTGGGGATTTGCTATGATTGTTAGCCGACTAGGATTGTTTTATACGAATTCCTTGCTATGATATCCAATAGAGATGTTGGTCACTGTCATGACCCGGACCTAGGTCTAGGAGTGACATGGAGAATGGGAACCCGAGAGTCCCCAAAACAAGCCGCAAGTATCCATATTCACATAATGGGTTCAGAAACGTATATATAAATAGTAAACATATAGTTCTAAGGGACGGGAAAGTAGGACTCATGTTATGGGGGAAATTCATAGGAAAAGGGGTTAACATGGATCCACATAACACATAGCATATAAAGACTAAGGGGCCGGTAAGTATGACTCAATCTATGGGGGTAATTCGGGAGTTAGGATCTTCCACATTTCCATATCAAAGCATACACACTTACCAAAATTCTCATAATCAATCCATAATAGCCATATCAAATAGATAACCATAATCATAAGCTCCAAATACAACACATACCATATAGATTTGACAAGAGTCTGCAAGATGTCCAACAATTCCTCTAGTCATAATATGGGACGGGGGCCAAGGCATGTCCCGGGCTCACCCTCAAAGTAAATAATATAAACAAGACTTCATAGGTAGAGGAATGGTGGCTTGTCCTTAGAAGATAGGACTCACCACAACAAATGTCTCAAATCTGATCTAGCGTCAAACGGTAGATGAAGATAACCTCCGGCCCCTACATGGTTAGATCATGTAGACAAAAGTATGCGTTAGTACATTTGAATGTACTAAGTATGCAGGCATGCAATGCATGTGACTTATCAAACCTGCATTAAAAGTTAGATGAAAAGGGCACATAATATAGAAAGAAGTTCATATCCAAGAAGAGTATACAACAATATTCCATGAATCCATGATGCATGAAATGTGAAAATTCTCATATATAATGGGGATGTGAACTCAACCGACACGAGTAAGACCAAGCGAGATATTACATGAATTCCTGATGAAATCCCCTCACGGTAAAGAGGTGGTCTACTTGCCAAAGGTAAACCATATTTCACCTTACGAGCATCCCCATTTTGGAGAAGTAACTTCTTTACGGGCATCCCCATTTCAGATAGGATTTTCACATATAGTATATCATATCATTCTTCTCCTTACGGGCATCCGCATTTTGAAGAGTTATCCTTCCTTATGGGCATCCCCATTTCGGATAGGATTTTCATATACACCTATGGCTGACACATAGTTCAAGGAAAGAGAGAGAGCCCTCAACCCATTGGTGCTAAATCATTATCCCACAAGAATACATATGCGTATGCATAAACATGCTTTCAAAAAGATGTAAGCCTTATCAAATCATTTCAATGCATTCTTAGGCTTAAAGGCCAAACACGATTCATAATAAATCGTACTTAGGCTCAAATGCCAAATTTGATTTCATTTCATACCCTTCATGCATAGGAATAGCCCATTCAGATTACGATACAGTGCAAGCACCTAAAATACTCAAAGAGCCATAATCATAGATATTTTTATGATTACATTCTTTTCATAACTATAATTTTATCAAAATCATATACATAAACATAATTGGGCTTAGCCCATATTCATAATTTTCATAAAATTCAATGCTTATGAATGCATATGTCGTGAATGATGTGAGAATAAAATGGGTAATATGGATTCAATCTTAAATCAACAACTCAATATGTAAAATCAACATTCAAATCACAATTTATATTACCCATGCTTAATCAAACTTTAAAGGGACAATGCATAATTAAATCTTCATAATAATAATGTAATTCAATATATTAGGGATTAAATCAACTTAAAAACATCAAATAAGCATAGCTCATACTTCAATTGAATTTATAAAACCATAATTCTCAAAACTCACATTTAAAGTAAGCAAAATTTCATAAAATTCAAGTGAAAAGAGTTTAGGTCTTCTTTGGTTGAAAGATACCAAGAATCAAAACCCACATACCTTAGCTAATAGAGAAGATTCAAGAAGAAATTGGAAGAAATTTGCTGAAGAAGATACACCTTTCCTTAAGCTTAAAGTCAATCCTTCAATGTTCAACTTAGGAGAGTTCTTAAGAGAGAGTTTGAAATAATTCTAAGTGTAGGAATGGATTTGAATGAGAGAAATAGAGTTTAGGTCATTTGGAGGTCTTAAGATAGCATAGGAAGTCATAAAAGACCCATAGGAGAAGTCACCATTACAAAAAACTATTAATAAAGATAAAAGATAAAATTATATTTCTTGTCAAGGGTCCGTGAGGAGGTCTCACTATCTGTACAAGGTTTCACGGACTGTGAAACTCTTTCAGAAAATACTACACAAACGAGCTTTACGAAAATAGGCATAACATCTTCATCCGAACTTGGAATGAGGTGAAACTGGATGTGTTGGAAAGCTAATTCAAATAGCTTCAATTTGATAGGTCGTGTGACACCCAGTTCTTTTTGTGCTAAGAGATATGACTATTTAAATTTGACTCTTCTATCGGTACTTGTGAAAAACATAGCCAATGAAATTCCTTTGAACTTGGCTTGATGTAGGAGACCCATGAGGGCCTTAAACAATATAAATAAGATTGTATTGAGGGCTTGAAAGTGAATTTAGCTTGAGTTCGAAGATACCATACTTAGAAAAGTTCGACGCCAACACCTGTACGGAGGATTTCACGAGTTTTACAAAGCCAAACGATCTGTGTACTCCTCCATCCCACTTCACTTAGAAAATTCTTCACGAAAAAATTCTGAGACGGTGATCTAATACTTAGAAAGTATTTCAATCCAGAGCCCATTGGGAGGAGTACATGGACCGTACCTCTGGCCTTACCACTTTACTAGGGCTCAAAATAGTGGAGTCTAAAGCCCAAGGCTACCATATGGTCCACCACACGGTCCGTATGGTCTCACACGGTCCATGTGGGGTCCAAGTATGGTATGACTTGGTCTTAAACTCCTCACCAAGGCCCCCAAACCCCACATAAGGCCAAGGGACACTTCAAAGAGGCTCTACATGGTCCGTATAACACCACACAGATCGTGAAGGCTTCTATGAAGCGTCACGTTGGTCCAAACGTTTCTGGAAACCAAATTTCCATGCTCCATTGAGGTTGTATGTCGTACGGGTCCTTACATCATCTCCCCATTGGAAATATTCGTCCTCAAATGTGCTAAAACAAGGCTTGACTTAGAACATGAAACATTTCAACAAAAGGTACAATGCATAGTTCATCATTTGAAAATCATAAAGTCTTTAAAACTCATATCAAAACGTATTTAAATCATTCAATACATCATAAAAATCATTTTTGAGCACATGTATGCATGTCATATCATGAAACCCAAGTGTGTAAGAATGAAGAACATTAGGAATAGGAAGAACCTAATACCATAGGCTTAAGTAGATTGGAAAGGATAGAGGTATCGTCCCATCATACTTGATTCCATTTCCCACATAGCACTTTCAACGTGTTGATCCTTGTCGCAAAGCCTCTTCACTTGTCCATCCAAGATCTCAAATGAAACTTCCTTATAAGAAAATTTCTCCCCAAGTCAACACCTTCCAAAGGCACAATAGTATAAGAATCACCAACCAACTTCCTCAACACAGACACACGAAAGACTGGGTGAATAGAACTCAAATCCAGAGGCAACTCAAACCTATAAGTCGCATTCCCAATCCGCTCGACAATCTCATAAGGGCCTACATACTGGGGACTTAGCTTGCCCTTCTTACAAAATTGCATCACACCCTTCATAGGAGAGATCTTCACATACACCCAATCACCAACATGGAACTCAAGGTCCCTCTTCCTAACATCCAAATAAGACTTTTGGCGACTTTGGGCCATCTTCAACTTTTCTCTAATCAACTTCGATTTCTCCATAGCCTCTAACACCAAATCCGGGCTAATCAAAGTCATCCCTCCCAACTCAAACCACCCTACCAGAGACCTACATCTCCTGCCATACAAAGCCTCAAACAGTACCATATCGATGCTAGTATAAAATTTATTATTATAAGCAAACTCAATGAGTAAAAGGTGGTCATCCCAATTACCTTTGAATTCCAACACACAAGCCCTCAACATGTCCTCCAAGGTTTGATCATTCTTTTGGCTTGTCCATCAGTTTGAGGATGAAAGATGGTGCTCAACTTCACCTTAGTACCAAGTCCTCTTTGAAACAACCTCCAAAAGTGGGAAGTAAATTGGGTACCACAATCCGATATGATAGATCTAGGCACACCATGCAACCTCACCAACTCTTGGATGTACAACCTTGTATAATCTTTGGCACTAAAAGCAGTCTTGCCCAGTAGGAAATGAGCCGACTTAGTCATTCGGTCAATGATAACCCAAATGGAGTCAAATTGCCTTCAGGGCCAAGGCAAATCAACCACGAAGTCCATGTTTACATCTTCCCACTTCCAAGTAGGAATCTCAAAATCCTGAGTTCAAATCACCAGGCCTTTGGTGTTCTACTTTCACTTGTTGACAATCTGGGCATTTGGATACAAACTTGGCTATATCCTTCTTCGTAGCCTGCCACCAATAAACCTCCCTCAAGATCCTGAATGAATAGAATAATGAGAGTTGTGGGCTTTCCTCATGATTACCCTCCTAAGATTATCCACATTTGGAACACATAACCGGTCTTGACACTGAAGCACACTATCTCCCCTTTCGGAGAACACCTCTATTTTCTTTTCGACAACTAATTTCTTCAATTCAACCAATGATGGATCAAGATCTTGCTTAGCCTTTACATCGACTACCATCAAAGATTCGGCCCAATTCTGAACATAAATACCACAATCATTAGATTCGGTCAACCTAACACCCAATCTAGCCAAATAGTGAACATCTTTTGCCAACTCTTTCTTCACTTCCTCAACATGAGCCACACTTCCCATAGATAGCCTACTAGAGCATCGGTTACAAAATTCACCTTGCTGGAATGATATTGTACACTCATGATTTTTCCACAGTTCAGGCAAGGAGTGACTCTTTGAGTGCTAGTATATATGGGTTATGGCTACTCAATGGTATTCATATGGAATATTGTGCAGGTTAACATCATCTTTCTTTCATGTTGCATGCCTGCAAATTAGTACATTCAAAAGTACTAACACATATTTTTTCCTACATGATCTCACCATGTAGGGATTAGAGATTAACTTCATCTACTGTTTGATGCTAGATCAAATTTGAGACATTTGTTGTGGCGAGTCCTATCTTCTAAGGACAAGCCACCATCTATCTACCTTATGTTGTTTCCATTTTACTATTTTATTTGAGGGTGAGCCTGAGACATGTCTTAGCCCCGTCCTATCTTATGTCTAAAGGCATTGTTGGATATCTTGTAGACTCTTGTCGAATCTATATGTTATGTGTTGTATTTGGAGCTTATGAGTTTGATTATCAATTGGATATGGCTATTATGGATTCATTATGAGAATTATGATATGTATGTATATTTGATGTTGAAATGTGGAAGATTCTAAGTCCCAAACTGCCCATAGAGTGAGTCATACTTACCCGCCCCTTAGTCTTTATATGTTATTTGTTATGTGAATCCATGTTAATCCCTTTCCTTATGATATCCCTTTAGTGTGAGTCCTACTTTTTCGCCCTTTAGAACTATGTGTCTACTATTTTAATGTGCTTTCGAATCGATGATGTGACTATAAATACTTTGAGGCTTGTTTGGGGACTCTCGGGTTCCTATTTTCCATGTCACTCCTAGACCCTAGGTTTGGGTCATGACAGGAAGTAGGACTTATCTCCCTTACCCTATTTAGTCTGAGTGGGCTCAGGCCTTGCTGACTTTGCCTTCTTGCTCAGATGCTCCTCCCTGTCTTTTTTCTTATCCTCCTCAGTCTGGTGGGCGCAAACAATAATTCTGGAGATATCCATACTTGTATTCAGCAATACCGCCTTGCACTCCCTCTTCAAATGTCTATCTAACCCAAACACAAATTTCTTTATCCTCGCCCTCATATCCTGCACCATCTGTGGGGCATACATGGATAACTAGATGAATTTTAGGTTGTACTCTTTAACAGTCAGTCCCTCCTATTTCAGATTCACAAACTCCTCAACCTTAGCCTCTCTCAATTCCTAAGGAAAGAAGTGATCTAGGAAGGCACTCTCGAACTCATCCCAAACTGTCAGCTCGATATTCTCACCTCAAATTTCCTCCCATTAATTATACCAAACATTAGCCACATCCTTGAGCTGGTAGGCAGCAAGCTCAACTCCCTCAGTCTCGATCACATGCATGGTTTTCAGCACCTTCCACATCTCATCAATGAAGTTCTAAGGGTCCTCCTAAACTTTTGACCTGATGAAGACTAGTGGGCTCATCCTCAGAAAGCCTCTCAGTCTGGTGGCAGCCATTGGATCTCAAGAGCTAGAACTAGGAGTTTGTGAACCTTGGTTCCCGCTCTAGGAAACTACCAACTGTGTGAGTATGGTGATAGCTTCCCTGAAGTCAGCCTCTCTGGTAGGTACAGGTGGAGCAGTAGGTGTCTAGAGAAAACCAAAGGCTTTGGCCGGTCGACCTTGACCCCATGTTTCCATCTGAGGAGGCACCTCTGAGATGGGATTCTTGACATTGCTGGCTGAAGCATTCCTTTGGGTTATGGTACGTTTAGGAGGCATAATCTGCAAGCACTTAACACACGAGTTAGCAAGAGTTTTGTAGAGTTTTAAATCTCTCGCATGAACTCATAATACAAGAAAGTGTAACAATTCCTAATGTCCTATAGCCTCCTGCTTATAAAGTGTGGTGCACAACACACTCCTAAACAAGACTCTACTAGACAAGGCTTCATATACTCCCTAGGACTCTAGAACTTTGTGCTTGATACCAAGTTTATCAT
This sequence comes from Solanum rostratum, assembly GCA_029948455.1. Lineage (NCBI taxonomy): Eukaryota > Viridiplantae > Streptophyta > Magnoliopsida > Solanales > Solanaceae > Solanum > Solanum rostratum. The sequence continues at coordinate 63,971,765 of CM057045.1, read as the reverse complement.
GCCCCGGGAGGGTACCCTTGGCGTGGCTAGCACTTGAAGAACTATTGCTAATTCTCCAAGAGAACCACTTGGCCTCATCGTCACATCGAATCAATATCGGAAGAATTTACTCCAATAGAATAAAACAACATCAAGATAGATATAGCTCTACTAATTTATAATTTCCAATGAATAAGTTTGGAATTACAAAATACTAAAAAAATCCTCTGCTCAATGTCTATAAACCCTTTACTCAATTGTCTAGATGGTCCCATGACAGGCCATGGATATCCAATCAAAGAAATAAATATTCAATAAAATAAAAAGGAAAAAAGGGATCTACTGGAATGCAAAGAGGGCTCACCAGCACTAGGAATGCACTCATCTGGACCTTAATGATGTGCGAGCTGAAGTCTTCTATCACCGATATCTGTATCATAAAACGATGCAGGTCCAAATGGACATCAGCACATGGAATATACTGGTATGTAAAATAGCTCAAGAAAGTAAAGCTCAACTCACTCACCCCAACTCAACAACTCATGTACAACTTAGTATATGCAAATTTACAAAAAATCAGGCTTTTAAAGTAGACTCAGTAGAAACGAACTCAGTTTAAGAAAAATATCATGCTAAAAAAGGGTTTGCTTAGGAGTTTCTCTTAACCGACATCCAATGATATCACCTTTAGTTTGGTGATGCACAACAAACATGACATCGTTGCCACGTCTGTCCAGAACTTTCCATAGTAAAGAATGATCAACTCTCTCATGGATCCATATTAAATGTCCATCTTTTGGGACATAAGTTGCCAGAACGTGTTGTACGACTATCCTATGCTGGTAATGTAGTTCTGTGGGTTAGAGTAGATATTTACTTGTTCCCAACATGGTGCTCTATACTCTTCCCAAGATTAAAACATGCTCAACTCATCAATCAACTCAATCCACAATGCTCAGTCACTCACAACAAATCTCAACCTTATAAGGTTATCTCATCTCCGTTTCTCATCAAATCAGTCAATCAATAAGACAATCAACTCAACTCAGACTCAAATGGTCATTCAGACTCACTCAATGAGATTCATCATGTAATATAAGCAAGATATATCTAGTAGTATATGTGAATAAATGTGACATGCTTCTCATGTTCAATCATACTCAATTACTCAACTCAGATAATCAAACTCAACCTCAACTCAGTTCATACATAGAATGTCATAAAATTATTCAATTTAGGGTTCATATTATCAAGTATAAACCTTTACCTCAATTTCATATCAGTAATTATGTAATGCAGCAAGTACCTCATACATCATCATAAGGATTCATAATAAATGCAGAAAATTTGGTAATTGGATGATAGAAATACAAAACTCAATTCTTGTTCTCAAATTTCGACTCAAGTAAGGGAATGAGCGTGTAAACATACATAGTTCCACCTTTTAGTAAGCCTTACATACCTGAAAATAGGAGAAACAATCAAACTCCAATCAATCTTCATGTTATAATTGAAACCCTTGCTCTACTCCCTCCTCTAGTTTTCTCAAGAAATCCCTAAGCGTGAAGAATGGTGAAAATACCCTTAGGGTTTTGTTTTAGGACTTTAATTAAGTCTAAAACTTCCAAGGGTTTAATTAAAAGGGGTTAGAATAGACAAAAATACCCCTCTTAAAAACTGTCCACTGGGTCTACGAGACCCCGCCTATGGGTCGTAGACTATTTTATGAGTCGTAGATGACCTCTCGTAAACAAGGGGTCCTGAAATATGAGTTATTAAAATTTGGAATGAAACCTCTTCTACGAGCCGTAAAATCTTCTACGGGTCATCGGATAAGTCGTAACTCAAGATACTGAAAAGTTGGTGTTTGGACCATCAATTCACGAAACCACTTTATGGGCCATAAGTTGTCTCGTATTTAGGCCTCAGACCTAGAAATTTTCACCAAGTCATATGCGGGGTGTATGAGGCCTCTTCTACGGGCCGTAGATAGCCCTCGTGGATTCTCCCTCAGCAGTTTTTCTCACTTTTCTCTGTGCATCTACTAAGACTAGGTAGAAGAATTAGGGGGGGGGGGGGGAGGGGGGTTACAATTCCACCATTAATTTCATGTACTTACCACATGTTAAAGGCAATATTTGTTGAATCTGAAAAATATGTGCACAAAAGGCAAACGTATAACACAATGTAGGACAAGGGGGGAACAACAAACTATGGGAGAAGGTTAGATTTACTAATATAGTAGCAAGGCATACACGTTCATTTTTTGCACACCTGTTGTTCTTTGGAGACGTTGGATACTGGATGAGGAACTTTATTTGATCTTCGGGTGTTTCAAAACCGAAAAGCGTTGCATCTATTGGGGTTAGAAGGACTTGCACCCGGGAGTTGGTAGTGATGACTATCCGTAGGACTTCATAGGGTGTTTTTAGTTACGGTTTTTTAAAGTTAGGGTCATTTGCGTGATTTAACATTTAAATTTGACAGTTGATAAAATGCTATTAAGGTAGTATAGATATAATATAATACAGATAGATAAATATAGATATTGATATACATAGATATTATATTGAAAGCTCAATAAACTTGATTTTTAGAGGTTTTGCGAGTCATTTTAGTTCTAGTTCTAGTAATATAATATTGATATATATATTTTTTCTTTTTCTCTATATATCATTTTAGTTCTAGTTCTAGTAATATAATATTGATATATATATATTTTCTTTTTCTCTATATATGATTTATTAATTCTAAAGTTATTCTAAATTGAAATAAATCATTATCTTATGAACCTTCACTTTAGATTGATGTGTATATATATAATTTATTAAATGTGGATTTAATATTAATTGTATTATTACATTTAGTAAAATAGATTGAACATTAGTAGTTGTTGGACAAGACAGAGTCCATGAATTTGTGTGGATTTCATATAGGTCTAAATCCATTTCATGTCATATATGTAGGCTGATAATATTGTACTCCTGTTGAATACCGGTGAGTTTGTTATGGGGAAGCGCACTAGATTAAGGTTTTGAAGCATAAATATGAGGCTAGCTAGGTATCCTCTCATGAATAAAGCTTTCACATCCCAATATACCTCCTAAATGTGATTGGCACTCGAGAACACCATATGTCGGGAGAATCAAATATTCATATACTTATCCAAGTTTTTAAAACGCTGACATTTAACCATTGTACACCACATAATATTTTGGAATAGCATGTGCATTAGACTATCCTTCTTCGCCTAAGGTGGCTCCACCCATGCCCATAGCCCTCTTCCGCACCACCCAACACCCTAAGTTAGGCGATTCACAGAATGGGAATGAAATATAAACTTGAAAGACAAACTTTATAAGCATTCATTTCAAAGTAACTAAAACTAAACTATTAAGCCAGTTCAAAAAAAAAAAAAAAAGAAGAAGAAACTACTACTTTGTGAATCCATATTCTAGAACAAAAGATTAGATGCTTTTACTATGACATTACAGCAGGAAAGGAAATCCAACCATCTAAATGATCTCACAACAACAAAGAGAAGGCATTCCACGTAAAAATGGTTACTCAATATGTGTCTCTAGCCAATGGAATTGGCATTGTTTCATTTAAAGGCCCTTGCTTTGGCTAAACCAATTCAATGGATTCAGATAGTACCTGCCAAAGAGAAACAAAAATCAAAGAAGTAAGAAAATGCACAAAATTAAAAGACGGAACACATCGGCTCGTTAGAAGTTGCAAAGAATAAAAGATAATCTCGGCATAAAACAATGTAACTGCTTAAAAATTTCATTCCCTCTTAATTAACTCATGCAAGAATCTATGTAATAAATTTATGTGGGATAAAATAGTACCATCCGAAAATGCATCCATTAACAAAAATGGATAAAATAGTGCAAATACCCTTAATTATATCTATTTTTACTTATTTTAAAGTAAAAATATGCGTAATAAACACTAGGCGGCTCTCAATTTAGACAACAAGCCACTTGACATGTAGATCAATTGCAGAAATTCTCAAGATACAAGGCACAAGACCTACCTTACAAGGAAAACTTGTAATTGTGGACTTCAATAGAGTATCGCCTACGATTAGCCTCAACCGTCGAACAAATTTATCCCTACATATCTTCTTGGTCTAACAATGTCAGAGAAGGAACCATAAAAGAAGAAAATCTAAAATAATAAATGAAATACAAAAGTTCAGGTGTAAAATTAGAAAGGAAAGGATTCTACAAATATACAAACCTTAAACAACACAAAATTGCTAGTAACAAGGTTCATTTGCTTGGCAGTAATTTCATCGGAGACTGCATTAATCAATAAGGAGAATTGCAACCAAGGACACTTCGGAATCCTCACAGCCTTTTCTAGGGCCAACTCACCTATTGATATTTGATGACAATGACATCCCTAAAGATGAACAAACAAAATGTTATCTAAAGAGCTTTTCACAAAATTGATGAACAAATATAATTCCAATAAGGCTACAAAAATATAAATGTTTCTTGTGCGACACAAATAATATCATTGTTTAAACAGTGCAAGAGCGATTACAATGCCTTTGCAATGGCGGATGCAGACTATTTGTTGCCTTATAATTGTACTTATAGTTGCAAAGCCCTTAAATAATATCAAACAGTCATCTAGAGAGTGCTTAATCAAGTGTCTCTGCCACCAATGATGTCCTAGAATATTAGCATTCTTTTGAGGAAGTAATTCAATCATTGATCAAGAAGATCAATCGATACAATAAATAGAAGCAACAAAAATGTAAAGCATACAAAGTAACTTTCGGTTTTTTTGATATTCACTCATTTTGCCAATTGTTTTTTCAAGAAATGGTCTTTCGAACTAGTGAACTTCATGTTCCTTTTCTTGTCCCATTGTGCTTGATTTCTCTAGAAGGTTTTCAAAATGCCCAAATTTATTTCCAAGGTCATATTATCAGGGAGTTCATTTCACTTTTCTAGCATGCCCAACAAAGTCTCTCCACAACTTGGGACATCTTTCAGTTCAATGAAGATCATATAATCAAATCCACCAGCTAACTAAATGTACAATATTTGTAGCTAAACTTATCGAGCTCTTCGCGAATGCATTTGTAGATACCTGATTTACAGGCCCCCAACGACAGGTACTGACACCTGCGACATCAATCCGACTATCATTTCTAAAGTGAGGTCCTGTAAATAACATGATAGTGATAATTTAAGTGCTGAATGATTTTTCCATGAGAAAATATTTAATGTTTTATGCAATTTTTGAAAAGCAAAAAAACAAAAATAAAAGAGGAAGTACACAAAAGGAAGCCCTCACATACCTAAAGACTCTGAAATCAACAAGAGACTTCCCACTTTCATTTATTTCACAGATCTAGAGCACATGGCAAATATCACCTCATAATTTTTATATTTGATGTTTTTCCAGGAAGTAAATGTCTCAAAGGAAATTAATATACTATAATTGATCATAGTTTTGAAAAATAGAATATAATTGATTATATACCACAGCTAAACTAAAATTGGTTTACCTATTTCACTTCCCAGTAAAATAAATAATCCTTAAGGCATAAAAACTTCTTGTTACTTTGAAATAAATAATACTTTCGAACATACTTTTCTAAAACTACTTTCGACGCATTTACTAATGACTAAAATTTTATCGCCAAAACACTAAATAACTTGAAGATCAATTTTAATTCCAAAGATTCATTGAGATGAATTAGTTATAAGGAAAATTAAGACCCAAAGTAGAGTTAAAATACTGCACTTTTTTCTAACATTTGATTTTCAGAAAGATAGTTATAAGAAAAATTAGGCCCCAAAGTGAAGTTTCCATATCAAGGAAAGAGACGTGGAATTGGCCAACATGAAAAAGGGAGTAATATGAAGCAGGATTCAAAGTTGCAGACATTAACAACACAGTTTTAAAAAAGATTGTTTTAGAATTATAAGACCAATATAGATTGGAGATTACCTTCGGCTCCTGGAAGAATTCTGAAGCTCACAACACACTCTGGGTATATATGTGTATTCATATTCATATTCCAAATAACATAATGAGTAGGGATTGTCGAGATCATCAACTCCACTATCGTATTTTTCATTACTTGGATGCCAATGTTCAGATCTGCAGTGCAAAGGTTCCACATTTCCCAAAATCACACGAGTAAACACCATGTAACGAATGCCATTTTCGTCAGGTTCGCAATTAATAGCACTAGAGGAGAGGAAGAGAGAATAAAATATAAAGATTGATGTTAGATCCTCAAAGAGGACAATAACAGACATAAACAAGACAAAGAAGAGAACTTTCTTTGTTAATCATGTGGAGAATCGTATTACTAATCATCCAAGAATATAGGTTAATCCTATTCACTGAAAAGAAAAGAACAGAAAACCTGCAACATTCTTTTCTTTAGGGCTTAGCTATTATGTTCATCTTTTTCGTGTTTCGAGGGGGGAGCCGTCAAATGATTAGGAAGTACCAAATCAGGAAAAGCTTTTAATCTGATAATTGCCCAAAGTTTGACCTTGTTGAAAATGCAAATTATATAGTCAATTATGAATGATGTTTGATAAAGAGAATGTATATTCAAACCTTTTGGAAGCACAATACTGAGCACTACGGTGAACTCCCATCTGAAAATTTGGCTTATTCTTAGGTCCGCTTGGTGCAAGACCATAGTTCATAATTGTAGATATCAAATCTTTGGAAGCGGCAAGCAAAGCATATTGAACATTTGCATTCCCACAATATTTTTGTGTTATTTCAACCTGCTTCTCAAAGATTTTCAAGCGAGATCTCAAATAGTTACTAGAGTATTTGGTAATTTTGATCTCATCCATGTTAGGCATGACATTCATTCCCATAATAAACATATTTTTGACAGATTCTGGATCCACCAATTTCATGCTAGCTACTAAGTCAGGAGAAATAGTTTCCAGGTTCAGTTTATTTTCTGCAACTTGTTCCATTTTTGCATCTGATTTTTTATCATAAGCAAATTCTTGATTGTCTTGAAGAGGATTCACTTTGATCTTCTTAAAACCGATATTTAACTCTTCCACATCTTCTGCCAAATTTCAATGCATCTCACAACATATATGATATGACTTGGGAAAGAAAGAGTTACCTGCTTCATCTATCCAGGCAATAGGTTTCTGTGAACCATTTATCAGATCTACTTGAACCATATGTAAAATATCAAACATCATATGACAGTCACGAACTTTCACCTCAATCATACTCCTTTTTACCCGGAAATCTTCTTTAACTATAAGAATAACATCTTGAGGGAAGTCGATCCATTCGCCATTCTGATAAAACAATACACGTTGTGCCAGTCTGCTTCTCATAAAGTTCAGATAGTTCTTTAGTACAGATTTTCTGAGATACGAGTAACACTTTGACTCGCAATCAACCATAGTTTTTCTCTTCCCAAGATTGCTATCACAATTGGATTGAATTGAGAGTTTCGCACTGCTGGCTCTAAATAAATGTCCCGAATTCTGAGAAGCCACTGTTTCCTTTGATCCAACCATAGTCTTAGGGGCATTATTTAACAATCCAACCTGCTTTGGTTCCATTTTATCTACAGAGAAAACTACCAATTTACAAGTACCAAACAAATAAAAGGCTAAATACTAAAGTAGCATAGTATAAATCATCTGTGATAAATTTCCACGAAGCCTCGTCATGGACAAGAAAATGCAAAACCTAGTAAAGGAAAACAAATATGAAGTTAATCGGTCAAAGAAGGAATTTGTAACAGCATCTTCATGAATATATCAATTGACTGCGACTGAAAGGGCTTCGTCCAAATTCAATTTTTTTAGAATGCAGATACTCCACCAACTAAACAAAGACATTCCCTAAAGATATAGAAGTTAATACATACAATACTTAAGTAACCGATTCCAAGTGAACACTTGAATAACTAATTGGCGTAAGTTTCTAATGCAAAAGTATACCTCATACTTCACCCAGGCAATGTGTGACGTTAAAACATTGAAACACATCCAACTGAAGTCACAAACCATTTACAAACAAAGATATATTAAATTCTAAGGAGGAACAAGAAAGTTGAGTAGAGCATAGGTTAATTTTAAATAATAACTAACTTCTGCACTGCACAACGACTGTTGTACAAGCCATATTTCTCCATAAAGCCGGTGTAAAGGCAATATCATAGTCCACCATGTGAATTAATTGAGGCGACTAAAATTTCTCTCCTCCAAGAGGGAAAATTTTTCTCCATTCATCACTTCATCTTATCGTATTACAGAATGTGAAAGGCATCCTTCCATAGAACTCCCCCTACTCTCTAGTATATATACACACACTTTCTAATCCTCCCATTTTAACTATTGTTTTAACGCAAAAAATTATCTCAAAATAATTGTCACTTTAGGAATTTTAGATTAAAGTTGCAATTGCTTTCAACTATACCCAGATCTCTTAATACTGCTCAATTCTCAAAAAGCATCTAAGAAATACTCCCTAGTGTTTGAAGTCATTCCATTTCAAGACTACTTTTACGGCTTTCATGAATTCAAATTATTAAAATAACTGCAGGTTTTGAAAAGACCTTCCGCAGATAAATGCCATCTACCATTCAATTTCTTAAACTTTGATATAGTGTTTTCCTTACCAAATCAGCTTTTAAATCACAAATACAATATATATAAAAATAAATTGTGATAAAGGTAAAGTTAATATATAAATCAAATTTAACATCTTAAAATCCATCCGGTCTAGTACTAATCCAAATCGAAAATCAGTCATATACATAGAGAGCTAAAAATCTAGCAAAGTATCAAAACAATTTCTCATAAACAAGAAACTACATCAAATATTTTTACTCCTTCTGTTTAATTAACTTTTTACATTTGTACTGCTTTTGTTTGATTATGTAGTTTTTCTTAATTCATAAGAATTTAGATGTTCTAACCCTCCGAACTTTCATTAGTCGCAAAACATTAATCCCAGAAAAACTAAAATGAAGGCGGATATTCCCAGAAAATCAAAATCAAGGAACATCAATTCAGATCCGTAAACATTTAAAAGAAGAAAAAGACATAAGCAATGGGATTCTTACCACGATTACATAAATTTTTGGATCAAAGAGCACAGAGATAAAAAAAAAAGTAGATTGGTAGACGGCGATGTTGACGAAAGAATGACTTTTTTTGTTTCAATTGTTTTGCATAAAGTCAATTACAACTAAGAATAGTGTTTCTTTTATAATTGTTTTTGGGAATTCAACCACTAAAATACAAGTTAGATACTGAATTTACAAAATCTGATTATATTTGCATCTTTGTAGACTTTGAATATTTGGGCGAAAAGCTATGGAGGAAAAAGACAACGGCACATAGAAAAAAGAAACTGCCCTTTTTTGTACTATCTACTATTGAAAATATATTATCAAAGTATAAATTAAGAAGAAGAAGAAAGTACGGATAAGAGAGAAAACTTCTTATTTCTCTTGAAACATATTCAGATGTGTATTACAATGAAGGAAAATTCCTTTATTTATAGGGGAAACTTGACCATGTCCCTAAGTTAGGGTTCATAACTTTTCTCCAAAGGAACCTACATAATAGATTTTCACTATAGGACAAATATGTTTATAATACTCCCCCTTGAATGTCTATTTGATAGATTGTGTTTCTCGTTAAAACTTTACTAGATAAAATCCCGTGGAAAAACATTTCTAGTGAAGGAAAGAGTGTACACATATCTAATAATACACATTTCGATGCCTTATTAAAAACTTTACAAGAAAAGTCCAATAGGACAAAACCATGAGAGGAAAAAAGAGTACATTGCATATTAACTCCCTCTAATGAGAACATCAATCCAAGGACTTGAATCTTCGCATCTCAATCTTGTGTACCCTCTTCTTGAAAGTTACAGTTGGTAGGGACTTGGCGAACAAATCAAACACATTGTTACTCAAACCATTCTGAGAGGAAAAAAGAGTACATCGCATATTAACTCCCTCTAATGAGAACATCAATCCAAGGACTTGAATCTTCGCATCTCAATCTTGTGTACCTTCTTCTTGAAAGTTACAGTTGGTAGGGACTTGGTGAACAAATCAATCACATTGTCACTCAAATGAATCAGTTGCATATTTATGTCACCATTCTTTTGGAGCTCATGTGTATAGAAAAACATTGGCCGAATATGCTTTATTCTATCTCCTTTTATGAATTCTCCCTTTAGTTGTGCTATGCATGCAACATTATCTTCATATAAAACTGTGGGTATTTTATCACATTTAAAATCATATTTTTCTCGAATGAGATGTACAATAGATCTCAACCACACGCATTTTTAACTTGCTTCATGAATAGCTATGATTTTAGCATGATTTGATAAAGTGGCCATGATAGACTGCTTTGTAGATCTCCATGTTATTGCCACACCCCTACATAGGAATACGTTGCCCGTTTGAGATCGAGCTTTGTGTGGATCAGATAAATATGTTGCATCAACATAACTAATAAGATCAGAATTGCAATCATGAGAATAAAATAAACCCATATCGATAGTTCTTTTTAGATACTACAATATGTGTTTGATCCCATTTCAATGCCTCTTAGTAGGAGCAAAATTGTACCTTGCCAATAAATTAATTGAAAAGGTTGTATTAGGCCTTATAGTGTTAGCAAGATACATTAGTGTACCAATTGCACTAAGATATGGTATTTTAGACTAAGGATTTTCTCATTCTTTTCTTGAGGTTAGAATGGATCAATATTCGCATCAAGTGATCAAACAATCATCGGAGTACTCAGTGGATGTACTTTATTCTTATAAAGTATTTTCAACACTTTTTCTATGTAGGCAGATTGATGAACAAAAATATCATTTGTCAAATGCTCAATTTGCAAACCAAGACATAATTTTGTCTTTCCAAGATCTTTCATCTCAAATTCATTCTTTAAATAATCAGTTGCCTTTTCAAGTTTCATTGGAGTTCCAATAAGATTTATGTAATCAACATAAACTACACATACTATAAATTTCTATGTTGTTTTCTTTATAAAAATGCATGGGCAAATCATATCATTTGTAAAACCTTCTTTAGATAAATAATCACTAAGATGACTATACCACATACGTCCATATTTCTTTAAACCATACTATGATCTTTGTAATCTAATTGAATATATTTCTCGAGATTTTGAACTATATGCTTTGGGTATCTTAAATTCTTCATGGATTTCCATGTATATCTCATTATCAAGTAATCCATAAAGATAGACTGTAACCACATCCATCGAATGCATTTTAAGTCTCTCATGGACCCTGAAACTAATTATATAACGCAATATTATTGCATCTATAACAGCTGAGTATGTCTCTTCATAATTGATACTAGGCCTCTGAGAAAAACTTTGTGCAAAAAAGTGTGCCTTATAACTTTGTATTTCATTTTTCTCATTGTTTTCGCACTCACACCCATTTATAACCAATAGGTTTAACACTATTAGGTGTTTCAATTAGAAGTCTAAAATCTTTACTCTTGGCAAGTGAATTTAATTATGATTGAATTGCTTCTTTGTCATGCCCCGGGAGGGTACTCTTGGCGTGGCCGGTACTCAGAGACTATTGTTAGTCCCCAAGCGAACCACGCGGCCTCATCACATCCATTCAATCACATATTAGTAGCATAAGACATCCATGAATAAGAATACTTAAATGAAAAGTAATGATAAAATAAAAATCAACATCCAAAGGCCAAACAGTCTATCCATCAACTAAGTAAGACTACTACGAAAGAAACTAGTCAATAGTAACATCCAATCACAACTCAACAGTCTAGTCTATGAAGCCTCTAAAGCAATTGACTAAGTAGCGCCAATGAAGAACCCATAGCTACCTCAAAAGAAAATAAAAAGGCTAAACTCAAAACTAGAAGGAAAAGTATGATATCCTCAAAAAGAAGGGGAGGACTCACCAATCCGTTGAATGCAAATAGGTCCTCAACGGGCGCCTGTTGATGATCACTAGTATTTGTCTCTGCATCATGAAAAGATTCAGGCCCAAATTGACGTCAGTACGTGGAATGTAAAAGTATGTAAAATGGCAGAAAAAATATGTAAAGAAAGAATAACATCAACTCATATAGCTCAGCTAAAGAAGTAAAAAACTTAATCATCATGTCAAGAGTCTAAAGTAGGAATGCAATTTAGACCATGACTACTCATCTATCATCTACGTTCCTGTAAGGACCCGGAATTTTGTACGACCTCAATGAAGCATAAAAATTGATTTCGAAAAAGTTTTGGACCAAGGTGACACTTTATGGGAGCCATCACGGTCCGTATGAGGTCACACGGCTCGTGTGGAGCCTCCATGTAGTGGCCCTTGGCCCATGGAGGATGTTTGGCCCTTAAATGTGGTGTTTTAAACTAAGGCACACCACACTTGGACCCCTCACGGTTCGTGTGACACTTTACGGACCATGTGGTAGGCCGTGTGATGACCTTTGCTTGACATCCTACAGCTTTGTGACCAAGTATGGTTACACAGCCAAGTACACGGCCCGTGGGTGGTGGCACAGCCCGTGAGGTCATCCATAAAGCTTCTGGAGTGAAAATATTTCTAAGTATGGAATCACCATCTCGTAACTTGATCGTGGAATTTTCTAAGGAGAGAGGTATGGGCAGTGTCACGGCCCATGTGACACTACATGGTCCGTGTAACCTCCCCTGAAGGTGACTTCGTTGAAAAATTCTAAGTATGGGATCTTCATGCTCAAGCTAAGTTCACTTCCAAGCCTTCAATTCAAGCTTATTTATGTTGTTTAAGATCATCATGGATCTCCTACATCAAGTCAAGTTCAAAAAAATTCCATTGGCTAAGTTCTTCACAAGTACCGATAGAAGGATTGACTTTAAATGGGCATATCTCTTAGCACAAAAATACCTAGGTGGCCCACGATCTATTACATTGAATCTCTTTGAATTATCTTTCTAACGCATCCGGTCTCACCTCATTCCAAGTTCGGAGCAATAAATTATGCCCTTTTTCGTAAAACCTGTCTGGGATAGACAGGAGGTCTTCACAGACTGTGAAGAGCTTCGCGGCCTACCATATCAACTCCGGTGTAAAATTTAAAGGGGCATTTGATTGAAGTTATTTTTGATATCTTGACCCATCCCCAAGAATTTTAAGACCCTTTTAACCCCCCTTTATATTTCTAAACTTCTCCTACACCAATTCTAAACCCTCATTCAAGACTAACACCTAGTTTCTAGAATTAGGCTCTCAAAATTCTCTCCAAGTCTCATTTTCAAGATTTAAGCTAGGATTCAATTGCGGTTTCAAATTAAAGCTAAATTTTTCTCAAATTCATCTTCCTAATCAAGGTATGTGAGACTGATTCTTAGTCCCTTTCAACCAAGAAGACACAAAATTCTTTTCCATCTATTTCATGAATTTTAGTCACTTTAAATATGAAATTTCATGATTTAATTCTATTAAATCTAATTAGTGTGTGGGCTGTATTTTATCTATTATTTCAATTCATTTTGAAAACTATTATGATGATTTACATTGAGTTATGAAGTTATGAATATGCATGTCCTCTTTAAAGTGGATTTATGCATGGGTGACTATTACTATGATTTACATGTGGATTTAATTATGAATTTCCTCAATTTCATATCGTGGTGTTGATTTTAACTTGAATTTATGTTACCCATGCTATCCTCACATCATTCATTGCATTACATTCATGAGCATTGATATGTGGAAATTATGAAGTGGGTTAAACCTAATTATGTTTTATGAAATTATTATGGAATGATTTTTGTTAGGCATTTGTTATGAAAAGAAGGTGATCACCGGTATATTTATAATTGAGGCTCATTGAGGAAAATGGGTGCTTGCACCATCACATATATACAAATGAGTTATTTCTTGCATGAGAATCTACAAGCATGAACTAAGATTTGGCATTTGAGCCGAAAAGTGCATTGAATGGTTTGAACTAAACATTGAAATTTTGAAAAGCACATACATGCGTGAATATTCAAGAGTGATGTTAATGACTTAGCACTGATGGACTGGGAGTGCGAGGGCTATCCCCAAGGGCCCTCCCCTTTCCTTGAACTATGTGCCAACATAGGAACGTTCACCATTACCGAAATGACCAAGTCGTAAGGAATGGTTATTCATATATAATAACCTGATACAAATGATACAGGGAGCAAATTCTTCTGAAATGGTGTGTCCGTAAGGAAGGTGACCATCCCCGAAATGGTGAGTCCATAAGGTATGATGTAGATTACCTTTGGCAAGTAATCTTCTCCCTACCGGTGGGAGGTTCCAATCGGTCTAATTCATGTAATAGCTCGCATGAGTTTGATATGTCGGTTATAGTCCATCCCCATTATATACATGAGCATTACTACATTTCATGCATCACGACTTTCATGGCATCTTTTATATATATCTATCTATTGAATATATAATTCTTCTATATTATGTGCATTGTCACTTAACATTGAAATGCAGGTTTGGTAAGTCGTATGCGTTGCATGCCCGCATACTTAGTACATTCAAACGTACTAACATATGCTCTATGCCTACATAATTTTACCAAATAGGGACCGTGTGTTACGATCATCCACCGTTTGACAGGTAGTTCAAATTCGGAGAGTTGATATTGTGGTGAGTCCTATCTTCCAAGGATAAACCACCCTCCTTCTACCTATGTTGTTTTCTACTTATCTTCTTAATTGAGGATGAACCCGGGACATGTCTTTGCCCCCATCCCATCTTATGACTAGAGGCGTTGTTGGACATCTTATAGGCTCTCGTAGATTCTACATGTTACGTGTTGTATTTGAAGCTTATGATTTAGTTATCTATTGGATATGGCTATCATGAATTGATTATGGGAATTATGATATATATATGTACGTTTGATGTGGAAATGTGAAAGATCCTAAGCCCCGTATTTCCCCATAGCGTGAGTCCTACTTTCCCATCTCTTAGAACTATATGTTTACTATTTGAATGCGCTTCCGAACCGATGATATGGATTTGGATACTTTGAGGCTTGTTTTGGGGACTCTTGGGTTCCCATTCGGCGTGTCACATCTAGGCCCCCGGTCCGGGTCGTGACAGTTCCATCCACTCAGAGTACTATCAAGGCCTATTTAGTAGTTTCTCTAACCGACAACCATCACTTATGAGCCCGTAATGATACAACGAAGCGATGTAGTTGCCACATCCATCAAATACCTTTCCAAGGTATAGGACATCCCACCAGTGGGTCCAAAATTAGTAACATCAAGTCCTCTTTTTAAGATAGTATGAAACATCCAATTTTACGGTTCAGTCCTTTCCTACGCCGGCTACATAGTTATTGAGTTTGAGTTGGACTTACTTTTACTCAATTCGCTGCTCGAGACTCCTCCCAACATATAATATGCTCATAAGACCTCAACCCCTATGATTAACTCATTCATCTAGTCTCATTGGACATTTGTTAACTTAATTCATCACGTCAACATCTAACTCTTTGGTTACATCATTTTAAGGTTCAACTCTTGACTCATAGAGACTCTATCATGTATCATTCTAATTCATGGCATTCGGGGAATCAAAGTAGAGTTAAAGAATTTGGGGATTTTATAGACTCTTTAGGCTCAAATTATACTCATGCATGCTCTTTTAAGTGAAATATGCAAAAATATCAAGAAATCATGCTAAGGTTCATGTAGAATAGCAAAATCATCTAAATCAAGTAATTAATTCATAAAATTAGTAATTCATGCAAGATTATGTAGAATTATATTATACTTTAAGAAAAACCTTCATGGGAGACTCAATTTACTCTCAACTCCATTAATTTGGGTTATAGGGCACAAGGAAGAATATAATCCATGTTTTGGTTAGCCTTACATACCTGGAAGTTTTGATTCTTGAACCAGGTTGGAAGGATTCTCAAATTTTCTCTTCAAACCCTAACCTTTTTCTCCTTTGAACCCTTTCTCTAAATTTGAGAGTATTTTAAAAATATTGAATTGACATGTTTAGGGCTTTATTTAGGGGTAAAAATATCAGTTTTAGGCTTTGAAAGGGTGGGAAAAGACTAAAATAACCTTTCCTAAAAAGCTGTCAAAAGTCATCTACGGGCCCACATACGACCCGTAGAAACTTCCACGACCCGTAGGGACCCTTCTGTAAATTTTTGGCCAAATTTCGAGGTCTCTAGATCACTTTGACGAGCCCAATCTACGGCCCGTAGAAGTTTCTATAACCTGTAGATTTGTCCGTAGAATCTAGGACCCAAAAAGTGGATTTTCAGGACTTTTTCCATGAGTTAGCAGATGGGTCGTACATTTTTCCACAGCCCGTATTAGTTTTCGTATTTCCTCTTTGCTCTGGCAGTCTTCAGTAAAACGGCTATCTTTTGACTCCGAACTCCAAGTGAGGTGAAATAAGTTGCGTTGGAAAGCTCATTTAAAGAGCTTTCATTTGATAGGTCATGGGACATCTAATTCTTTGTGTGTTAAGAATTATGATCATTTAAAGTTGATCCTTGTATAATCTAACACTCAAAACTTAATTTATAGGAAACTTTTGAACTCAGCTAAGAACTAGAGGTCCCTTATGACCCTAATTCACTTCTCATGTGTAAGAATGAGTCTTGAAACATAGGTACATGTGAGGATAAATTTATGGGGTGTCACAACATAGGTACTCGAATACTCATACTCTAGAAATCAACTTTAACTCAGGATTCAAAATTAAAAGACTATTTCTAACATCATCATTAGGCAAAAATATAGTTAAAGACGCGCATACGCAACCATAGACTCAAAAGAAGCATCAACTCAGAGATAAGAATTCAACTCAACAATGGAGAAGTAACTCAGAGAGTAGAAGTGAATTATTGTTGCGCCCCAATTTCAAACCAGTCAAAATAGCTGGCAACATCATGTGGTCGTGCTCTTGGATTTTGAAAAAATACATTTTAGAGTCGCCGCCTAATTTTTAAGGAGAATATTAGGAAACCAATTTAAGAAAATATAAATGTAGACTCTGTTTTGATTTGCGAAACCAGTAAAGTTCTAGGTAAGGGATTTGGTTACTCGAGAAGAAGGTGTTAGGCATCCCTCAGAGCCTATCCAAAGATAGTACTTTAGCTTAGCTTAGGAAAAATAACTAGTGATAAATTATTTTTCTAGAAAAAAATTAGTGATAAGAAAATCTGGATTAGTTTGAGTTGAAAAAGGAGCAAAATATGAAGTATGTCATACATATTGTCTATAATATTTGTGAAAAGCTTTAAAAACAATATATTATATGTTATGTAACTAAAATAATAAATAAATAAACTTGAAATGAGAATATATATATATATATATATATATATATATATATATATATATATATATATATATATATATATATATATATGCTTAAAATCATATAGAATGAATGAACCTATAAAAATTTATCATAGGCAATTCATAAGAAAATTAGGTATGAAAACTTATTACTTTATTTATATACATATAAAATACGATGTAAAAATAGAAAAGTAAATAAATAAATGAGATGATAGATGAAATGTAAATATATAGACATATATGTGTGACATGTGATATAAGAATCCCAACAAAATGGAGTTTTGTGAAAAACAAATATCAAGATATTAAGTAAAGTTTGTAACCTTTTATGTAAAATACCTTTTATATACCTTGTGTATGTCATATACACATATATATCTTGTATTATTGAACCTGTTAAGAAAATCTAAAATCTTGAAATATCATATTAGGAAAATAGCATAATACCTAAGTCATATATGTGTTTTTTTAAAAAAAAGAAAGATATAGTAATAATTTATAATTAATTAATTAGGAGAATCTAAAATGCAAAAAAAAAAAAAGATATAGTAATAATTTATAATTAATTAATTAGGAGAATCTAAAATGCCAAAATACTTTTTGTATTCGTCATTTTTTAATAAAAAGAGAAAAAAATCATTAAAAAGGACTTAAAATAACCCAAATGAAAATATTATGTTACATTTGAGAAAATCAACTTCGAACCTAAAGTGACCTAACTACGGCAATTCATTCTATAATTATATTAGTTTTATAAAAATATAAGACCAATGTTTATCATAATAAAATAATTTATTTCTAAAAGGCAGTTATTTAAGCTTTTGGGGATTAGTCTGAAGTACTAAAAAAAAAAATTAAGTCAATTTTTTCTAAGAACTTTGATCTATTATAAAAAGAACTTTTAAACAATAAAAATTTGTCAAGACTATAAACATCAACATTAGTTTCGTTAGCAAATAATACTAATCACAAAGTAATTTTCAAAATAATAACAAAGATTAGCTAATGTCACTCGTAAGAATATTATTCAATTTATATGGAAAGAAATGTAATCGAATTACGACGAGAAAGCCAAGGAAGGTTGACTCCTAATGTACTGGACTCCTAGCATGGTATTGGGCCAAAACGAGTTCCAAAGTAGAACTCCAGCTCTCCGATTGTACATGAAACAAAAGAAAACAGGATTAGAGAAACTTGGATTCTTGACGGCTAAAAAACATCAAAAATTAGAGAAGAGCATGTATAGCTGTAATGAGGCAAAAGATTTTTATTTATTTCTTTAGAATTAGAGCAAGCTGTTTTATCTAATTACAAACTTTGCAATGATTTTTAATAGAACACTTCACTGGGATGCCTACAATTCAAACGAATATGAAAACTTAAGGGATGAATTCACCCTCGAGTTGGAAACAGATCTATAAAACAAAGAGCCAAACTAAGTACTCATTATTCTCCCATATAAAACATTGGAGTCTGAAAGATAGTAAACATCCCCACATAATGTCTTTATTTCTTTTTATAGATTGATAAGACTAATTAGAAAGGGAGTACATCAGATTCAAGTTCAACCAAAGAGTCTTCAAAGAGGGGACACAATGGATTTAATGCAAGTTAACAAACATATGTTGGCGTAAAACAAACCCATCTTATTTCAATTAAACAACAAAATAAGCTAAATAGCCCTCCTTCAGGAAGGGAACCAAAACAGAAAAGAACAGGGGTAGAAGATCCATATTACAACTAGGTAGGAACGTACATATTAACAGTCCCACTTTTATTTAACAAAAATGCAAAAATAGATGAGAAGGATCCTAGCCTGTATCATATGTAAACAATGTGTCATATGCCATGTGGAGTATGGCGGATGGGAAAGAATTTCAACAAGTCTCATGAATGTTGAACATGAATCAACCATATACAGATAGAGTAAAATGAAGAGGATAAAAGGATGCATATTACAAACTCAAATGAATGAAGGAGATAGGCTTCTAACTCCAAAATTAGCCCTTTCCTTTCGACAAGATTTGTCGAAAATCCTAACTCATACTCATCCATGATCATATATAAAACACAAAACAGCCACATATAATCAAGTAGGATAACAGAGACAAAATGATGTCCTTCAAACACAGCAAAAAGGTCTATTCTTAATTCAAGTTAAAAGGTTTATACCAACATGGAAGTTCTCTTTTTATTGATTTGACAAGTAAACGTCAAAACATCACTCGTTAGATAAGGCATACTTTCTCCCGATGTTACAGATGAGATTTTTGCCCAAAAATGAAGAGAAACAATGTTCAAATTCAAACAGGTTGTTGAAGTCTCTAAGCTGATTTTGTGAAAACTCTTAACGGTGAGAAAAAAAGTATCTTGTGATTATTTGCTGGATTCCAGGAGATCCCTTCAAGTTAATAAAAACAGTTTTAGAAAGAAAATCTTGAGGCATTCTTGGTTCACTCATTCTAATGAGAAAATATTGAAAATCCCACGACTAGCAAGCACTTATATCATACGATCATAGTCTAGCATATGAAGCTTAAAATAGCCCGTGAAGCGTAAAGTCGCTCGAAATAGATTTGAATCCAATAAACCTTTTGAAAGGCCCCGGATCATTGACGTCACTTGAGGTCCCCAAAACTTGCCCAGAAAATTTTGCAGGCATCACCTCACGGGGAGCCTCCTCATCTCTGGAATACACCAAAATATCATCAATAAAGACGAACACAAACATGTCAACATACTGTCTATATGCTCTGTTCATCAGGTCTATGAAGACTGTAGATGCATTTTTTAACCCAAAGGACATCACCAAGAACTCAAAGTGTGCATATCAGGTTTGAAAAGTCATCTTCGAGATGTCACATTCTTTCACTTTCAATTGGTGATAGCTTGATCTGAGGTCTATCTTGGAGAAAATAGTGGCACTCTGAAGTTGGCCAAACAAGTCGTCGATCCTCGAAAAGGGATACTTATTCTTAACTGTCACCTTATTCAACTGACGATAGTCAATACACATCCTAAGGTAACCATCCTCCTTTCACACGAACAAGACCGAAGCGCCCCATGGGGAGACACTCAACCTTATTAATCCCTTTTCTAGCAAATCTCTCAACTACTCCTTCAACTCTTTCAACTTTGTAGGGGCCATTTTACATGGGGGAATAGAATAGGCTAGGTGTTAGGAAAAACATCAATTCCAAAGTCGGTCTCCCTATCAGGAGGGACTCTGGGCAGATACTCGGAAAGATATCAGGAAACTCGCTCATGATCGAAACAGACTCAAGAGTAGGAGACTAAACATCATCGGGCTTGACTCGCATGAGGAGATAAATATATCCCTTAGAGATCAATCTTCGGGCCTCGAGGTAAGAATAAACTTACCCTTTGGTGCAATCAAATCACCCTTCCACGCAGTAACAAGTTTGAGAAACTGGAATTTGACAGTCTGAGTTTTGCAATCAACAGAAGCATAATGAGCGTGAAGCCAGTCGATGCCAAGGATCACGTCAAAATCAACCATCTCTAACTCAATAAAATAAACAAGAGTATCCCTATGATAGATGGACAGCATACAATCTCTATAGATTCTCTCGGCTCGAATTGACTCATCAACAGGAGTAGTAACAGAAAATGGCTCAAGTAAGCACTCAGGAAGAATCTCAAATCTACCAGCCACAAATGGCGTCACAAAGAAACAAGTTTCACTTGGATCAAGTAAAGCATAGCAAGAAAAGGTAAAGACTCAAAGCATACTTGTCACAACATCTGGTGCGACCTCTTGGTCTTTCTCGTTTCCTATCACATACAAATGGTTTGTCCCATCGCTTGCCCCTAATGCAGCACCTCTTCGGTCACCCCTTGCTGGGGGTGTTGTTGTAGAAGTCTAGGCCGTATTGTCCCACATCGGACACTCCCTCTGAAAATGGCCCAGCTGGCCACATTTGTAGCATCCATTCCCTCCATCTCCACATTCTCCCAAATGCATCCTACTGTATTTCCCACAAGGTGGCTTCTCTTTAGAGCCAAGGGTCACACTTGCTTCAGACTGTGCACCCTATGCCCTAATGTTTTGCTGACCTTAGGAACTCTGATCATACCTGTGGCTCGGGGCTATTGCACTGGCTGAAGATGATGCATAGTTAAAGGACCTCTTCTGGAAATGTAAGGACCTGAACTTTGTACTACTTTAATGAAGGATGGAAATTCGGTTTCGAAAATGTTTTGGACCAAGGTGATGCTCCATGGAAGCCCTCACGGTCCATGTGAGGTCATATGGCTAGTGTGGAGCATCCATGGAGTTGCCTTGGGCCTTTGGAGGATGTTTGGCCCTTAAATGTAGTGTTTTAAACTAAGCCACACCACACTTGGACCCCTCACGGTCCGTGTGACACTTCACGGGTCGTGTGGTGGGCCCTGTGGTGGCCTTGGCTTGAAATTCCACAATTTTGGGACCAAGTATGGTCACACAGCCAAGTTCACGGCTCGTGTGAGGTCTCATGGCCAGTGTGGCCACCCGTAAGGCTTCCGGAGTGGAATTTTTCTAAGTATGAAATCACTGTCTCATAACTTGATTTTGGAATTTTTCTAAAGAGAGGGGTACAGGCAGTGTCACGGCCCATATGACACTGCATGGCCCATGTGGCCTCCCATGAAGGTGACTTCGTTGAAAAATTTTAAGTATCAGATCTTTAAGATCAAGCTAAGTTCACTTTCAAGCCTTCAATTCAATCTTATTTATGTTGTTTAAGGCTATCATGGGTCTCCTACATCAAGCCAAGTTCAAAGGAATTCCATTGGATAAGTTTTTCACAAGAACCGATAAAAGGGTCAACTTTAAATGGTCATATCTCTTAGAAAAATAGAACTGGGTGGCGCACGACCTAACAATTAAAGCTCTTTGGATTACCTTTCCAATGCATCCGGTTTCACCTTATTCCAAGCTTGGAGCAAGACGTTATGGCCTTTTTCGTGGAATCTGTCTAGGCTAGACGGGGTGCCTTCACGACCCGTGGAGCTGGCCGTGAGAAGTTACGGGGAAAATTTAAAAGGTCGTGTTATTAAGGTGTTTTTGATATTTTGACTCATCCCTAAGGATTTTTAAGACCTTTAACCCCCCCCCCCCTTTTACATTCCTAAACTTCTCCTATACTAATTATAAACCCTGATTCAAGACTAACCCTTAATCTCTAGAATTGAACTCTCAAAATTCTCTCTGAGTCTCTCCTTCAAGATTCAAGCTAGGATTCAATTGGGTTTCAGCATCAAGCTAAATTCTTCTCAAATTCCTTTTCCTAAGCAAGGTATATGGGGTTGATTCTTGGTCCCTTTCAACCAAGAAGACTCAAACTCTTTTCAATTGATTTTCATGAAATTTTGCTAACTTTTTTTTTATTTAACAAACCTTACCCAAGGATCTCACCCCTCGTGGCGGTCAGGGGTTGAGCCGCACACCCCCAAGCTTTATTATAAATATAAAAACAGAAAAATACAAGGAGGGGGACATCAACCTTACCTCCGCCCTAAGATGGTTCACCGATCGGCCAACCTACTAAGATCGGCCCATTAGTCCCTATTTCTAAAATGAAAAGCAAACCTAGACTATACCTAAGAAAGTACTACTCTCCGTACATATAATCTAAGAAAGCAATAAACAAGAGAGACTCTCCCTTTACATAAGTAAAAGGAAAGTAAACCTACGACTAATCCTAAGGATAACCAGTAAAACATAGATTAGAAGTAGGCCCAGGAGGCCTCCTGGTGGCTCATGTCTTCACAACTCAAGGCGGCTTCTTGATTCTCTTCAATTTCTTCCTTCTGAAGGAGACCATATCATCCTTGTCCATGAAGAAACAGGCCCTTGTTTGCTGAGGCGTTTGCTGGATGTTGAAATAAGCTTGCAGCTGGTTGAAGTTGTGACTATGTTTAGCTAAGGCATCTGCTACAGAATTAGCCTCCCGTAGAGTATGTTTGCATCTAAAGCTTTCCAACTTCATGCTATGATAATGAAACTTGTCTATTCCTTGAGCCAGATCAATTGTAGGAGGGTGTGCCTGCTTATCAGTAAGCCATCTCTGTAGCAATTCAGAGTCCACTTCCAAAATAACCTTTCTGAAGCCTAACTGAATACACCAAGAAATGCCTATGATAGCAGCCTCCAATTCAGCTCGGTTGTTGGACCCCTCACCACTAGGAGCTAGCAAATAAGAATAGCCCTTCACTGTTCCTGATAATTCCACCACCTCCCAGCTTACCAGGATTTGACAAAGCACTACCATCTGTATTGAGTTTCACCCACCTTTCAGGAGGTCTAGTCCACTTTACAGGGGTGATTTTAATATCATGCACACACTGGCTGGCAACTTTGATGATTTCTATCCAATTAGTGGACCACTGCATATAAGGATATGCACTCTTAAGCATGAAAGAGACATCCTTAGCCACCAAATACTTCACTCTAGCCAAGTTAGAACTGGTGCCAGAATATTTACTAGAGCATCTGTTCTTCCAGATATTCCAGCATATGAAAATAGGTACAGCTTGGAATATGAGTTTCTAAACATCATTATTATATCTCATACCCCACCATTTCATGATTACACTCCTCAAAGGTAAGCAGTCAAGACCCCACAAGAACCATAAAAAAGTTTCCACACATTGTGAGCAAAGTGGCCAGTGCTGAAGATGTGTTCTATGTTGTCCCACCCTGGTTTATAGCAGCAGTAGCACCTACTAGGTTCATAACCAAAGCTGATCAACTTATCATTAGTTGGTAATTTTCCTTTTAATGCCCTCCATAAAAGAAAAGAGCACTTAAAAGGAACATACTTGTTCCACAGATAGGAGTTGTTCTTGGATCTCACTTTCTTGTCTCTAATCAAGTTCCAGGCAGATGAGCTTGTGAACTCTCCATTAGAATTGAGACTCCACATGGCTCTATCAGGAACCCCATGACAAATCTGTAACCTGATACTCAAAATAGCATCAACAACTTGAGAAAGAGCAGTGTTTACAATCATCTCCTAGTTCCACTGGCCATCTTGGATAAACTGGGAAACCTTGGTGTTGTTGAGCCTGCAACTAGTATTTCTGAGGTGAGCCAGAGGCCCCACCACCAACCAGTCATCCCACCAAAAGAAACAATTCCCAGAATTAATCTTCCATTAAATATGGGGCTCAATTTCATGCTTATTCTGCATCATGTGCTTCCATACCAGTGATTCTCCTGTGCCCCATTTTTTGCTCACCGAATTAGATCTCTGACAGTACTTTGCCTTAAGAAAGTCCCCCCAGAGAGTATTCTTGGTTCTAAAAAGTCCGCCAGTGCTTGTATTGAAAGGATTTGCAGACATCTTTCACCATTCTAACTCCAATACCACCTTCTTCATAAGGGTAACTCAAGTTCTTCCATGAAGACCAATGGTATTTCTTTTTACCTTCCCACCAGCCCCAGAAGAAATCAGCTGTGAGGCATTGAATTTTCTTTAAAGTAGTAGAAGGGGGAGATACAACAGATAGAAGATGAATGGGAATGGACTGTAAGACATGTTTAATAAGGGTAGCTTTACCACCAAAGCTTAATATCTTAGATTGCCATCCAGAGATCCTTGCTGCAATTTTAGAGACCATATCTGAGAAGTATATCACCCTTTGCCTACCAATATACAGGGGACAACCCAAATAAGTGATAGGATCTGATTTCTGAGTAAATCCAGTAATGCTGTAGACCCTATCACAAGTAGTCTGATGAGCTGTATATTGTTGATTTTAAGTTGATTTAAGCCCTAATATATTGAAATACATGTTTATTATGGAGATCTGATATGCATTTCCCTTTAAAGTTTGAACTAAGCACAGGTGATCTATATTATGATTTAAATGTGAATTTAATATGGATTTTCTTCAATTTTGTATTATATTGCCGATTTTAGATTGAATCTTAACTACCCATGTTAATCTCACATCATTCATGGCATATGCATTCATGAACATTGGACTTTATGAAAATTATGAAGTGGGTTAAGACCCAAATATGTTTATGTATATGATTTTAATGAAAATATGGTTATGAACAAGAATTGAGTAAGAATCTATAAAAATGAGCATGATATAAGTTGAACACCTGTATGATATGAATTGATAGTAATATGAACTTGACTTCTACATGAATACGAATTATATGGGTGTGCATTTAATATGACATCTTGCATGAATATGTAATCACATTGGTATATTGATGAGGACGGGCACAACCCTCCCTTTACATAATGCATAGATAAGTATAGGTACAACCTTCCCTATGCACATGTATGTATGAGCTAATTATGTATTAATGAGGATGGACACAACCCTCCCTT
The DNA here is from genome assembly GCA_029948455.1 of Solanum rostratum. Lineage (NCBI taxonomy): Eukaryota > Viridiplantae > Streptophyta > Magnoliopsida > Solanales > Solanaceae > Solanum > Solanum rostratum. Next base: position 63,946,042 of record CM057045.1, on the reverse strand, counting down.
TAAACAATGCATAGATGAGGATAGGCACAACCTTCCCCATGCATATGTATGTATGAGTTAAGTGTTTATTGATGAGGACAGGCACAATCTTCCCTTTACACAAGGCATAAATGAGGATATGTGCAACCTTCCCGATGCACATGTTTATATGAGCTAAGTGTGTATTTTTGATGAGGATGGGTTCAAACCCTCCCTTTACACAATGCATAAATGAGGATAAGTACAACCTTCCCTATGCATATGTATGTATGAGCTAAGTGTGTATTGATGAGGATGGGCACAACCCTCCCTTCACACAATGCATAGATGATGATAGGCACAACCTTCCCCATGCACATGTATGTATGAGTTAAGTGTGTATTGATGAGGATAGGCACAACCCTCCCTTTACACAAGGCATAGATGAGGATAGGTACAACCTTCCCTATGCATATAGTTATATGAGCTAAGTGTGTATTGATGAGGATGGGTACAACCCTCCCATTACACAATGTATAAATGAGGACAGGTACAACCTTCCCTATATAAAGTCATGTAATAAGCTACATGTGTATTGATGAGGATGGGTATAACCCTCCCTTTACACAATTCAGGTAAGGAGTGAATCTTTGAGTGCTAGTATATGTGGGTTATGATTACTCTATGGTTTTCATGTGGAATATTGTGTAGGTTAATATCATCTTTCTTTCATGTTGCATGCCCACACACTAGTACATTCAATTGTACGAATGCATACTTCTACCTACATGCTCTCACCATGTAGGGACTGGAGATTACCTTCATCCACTGTTTGTTGCTAGATAGGATTTGAGGCATTTGTTGTGGTAAGTCCTATCTTCCAAGGATAAGCCACCATCTATCTACTTTATGTTGTTTCCGTTTTACTATTTACTTTGAGGGTGAGCCCGGGACATGTGTTGGCCCCGTCCTATCTTATGTCTACAGGCATTGTTGGACATCTTGTAGACTCTTATCGGACCTCTATGTTATGTGTTGTATTTGGATCTTCTCATTATAGTTATCTATTGGATATGACTATATTATGATTGATTATGAGAATTATGATATGTATGTATATTTGATGTAGAAATGTGGAAGATCCTAAGTCCCGAACTGCCCCCATAGAGTGAGTCATACTTACCCGCCCCTTAGTCATTATGTGCTACGTGTTATATGAGTCCATGTTAATCCTTTTCCCTATGATATCCCCATAGCCTGAGTCCAACTTTTTTGTCCCTTAGAACTATGTGTCTACTATTTGAATACGCTTCTGAACCGATGATGTGACTATGGATAGTTCGATGCTTGTTTGGGGACTCTTGGGTTCCCATTCGCCATGCCACTCCTAGATCCTAGGTCCGGGTCATGGCAGAGATGGTATCACAACACAAGGTTTATAAATGGTCCTCATAATCCAACATGTCGCGTCAAGTAAAGCCTTATTCATGGGTGTGAAACGTGCCACATCTATGAGTAGAAAGCTACAAGGCGTTTTAGGAAATGTTTCAGTTTTTCAAGATTCATATCGTGCTACGGAACGTGTCTTAAAATTTCCTATCTCCATCCCTCCCTAATGAATAGAGAGAGTTACTTTGGGCTCGTAATGCAATCCAGACAAGGAAGATGTTGTAACTGATCTTATAGGCGAGGTCAAAACGGAGTCGGTGAAGGATGTTTATTGTTTGACAAGCTTGCTCCGTCGAATATTCGGTGTTTTCTTGGGTTGGCTGATTATTATGGAAGGTATTTTTGAAGGTTTCTTATCTATAGCATCTCCATTGACTAAGTTGGCTCAAAACGGCCAAGCTTGTATGGTTGGATGAGTGTGAGAAGAGTTTTCAGACTTTGGAAGATCGGCTTACATCGGCTCTTGTTTTGACATTACCGGATGGCTTATATGGGTTGGAGGTGTATTGTGATGCTTCTCGAATTCAGTTGGTGGGCTATGCTTTATTGTTGATTTTAAGTTGATTTAAACCCTAATATATTGAAATACATGATTATTATGGAGATTTAATTATGCATTGTCCCTTTAAAGTTTGAACTAAGCATGGGTGATCTATATTATGATTTAAATATGTATTTAATTATGGATTTTCTTCAATTTCGTATTGTATTATCGATTTTAAATTGAATGTCAATTGCCCATGCTAATCTCACATTATTCATGACATATACATTCATGAGCATTGGACTTTATGAAAATTATGAAGTGGGTTAAGACCCAAATATGTTTATGCATATGATTTTGATGAAAATATGGTTATGAATAAGAATTGAGTAAAAATCTATGAACATGAGCATGATATAAGTTGAACACCTTATGATATGAATTGATAGTAATATGAACTTGACTTCTACATGAATATAAATTATATAGGGTGCATATTATATGACATCTTGTATGAGTATGTAATCACATGGGTGCATTGATAAGGACAGGCACAATCCTCCCTTTACACAATTCATAGATGAGGATAGGTACAATCTTCCCTATGCACATGTATGTATAAGCTAAGTGTGTATTGATGAGGATGGGCACAACCCTCCCTTTATAATGCATAGATGAGGATACGCAAAACCTTCCCTATGCACATGTATGTATGATTTAAGTGTGTATTGATGAAGACGGGCACAACTCTCCCCTTACACAAGGCATAGATGAGGATAGGTATAACCTTCCCTGTGCACATTGTTATATGAGCTAAGTGTGTATTGATGAGGATGGGTAAAACCCTCCCTTTACAAAATGTATAGATGAGGACAGGTACAACCTTCCATATACAATGTCATGTCATGAGCTACATGTGTATTGATGAGGATGGGTACAACCCTCCTTTTACATAATTCAGGCAAGGAATGACTATTTGAGTGCTAATATATGTGGGTTATGGCTCTATGGTTTTCATATGGCATATTGTGCAGGTTAACATCATGTTTCTTTCATGTTGCATGCCCGCATACTAGTACATTTAAACGTATTAACACATGCTTCTGCCTACATGATCTTACCGTGTAGGGACTGGAGATTACCTTCATCCATCGTTTGACGCTAGATCGATTGAGACATTTGTTGTGGTAAGCCCTATCTTCCAAGGACAAGCCACCATCTATCTACATTGTGCTGCTTTTGCTTTACTATTTACTTTGAGGGTGAGCCCGAGACATGTCTTAGCCCCTTCTTATCTTATGTCTAAAGGCATTGTTGGACATCTTGTAGACTCTTGTCGGATCTATATGTTATGCATTGTGTTTGGAGCTTATTATTATGGTTATCTATTGGATATGGCTATTATGGATTGATTATGAGAATCATGATATGTATGTATATTTGATGTGGAAATGTGGAAGATCCTAAGTTCCGAACTGCCCCCATAGAGTGAGTCATACTTATCCGCCCCTTAGTCTTTATGTGCTACGTGTTATGTGAATCCATGTTAATCCCTTTCCCTATGATATCCCCATAGCGTGAATCCTATTTTTCCGTCCCTTAGCACTATGTGTCTACTATTTGAATACGCTTCCGAGCTGATGATGTGACCAACAATACTGCCTTGCACTCTCTCTTCACATGTCTACCCAACCCAGATACAAATTTCTTCATCCTCACCCTCATATCCTGTACCATCTCTGGGGCATATATGGATAACTGGATGAATTTTAGGTTGTAGTCTTTAGTAGTTAGCCCCTCCTGTTTTAGATTCACGAACTCCTCAACCTTAGCCTCTCTCAATTCCTGAGGAAAGAAGTGATCGAGGAAGGCACTCTCGAACTCATCCCAAATTGCCGGCTCGGTATTCTTACCTTAACTTTCCTCCCATTGATTATACCAAACATGAGCCACATCCTTGAGCTAGTAGGCAGCAAGCTCAACTCCCTATGTCTCAGTCACATGCATGGTTTCAACACCTTCCATATCTCATCAATGAAGTTTTAAGTGTCCTCCTTAACCCTTGACCCGGTGAAGACTAGTAGGTTCATCCTCAGAAAGTCTCTTAGTCTAGTGGCAGCCATTGGATCTTGAGAGCTAGAACTAGGAGTTCGTGAACCCTAATTCCCGTTCTAGGAAACTACCAACTGTGAGAGCATGGTGATAGCTCCCCTGAAGTCAGCCTCTACTGTCTGTATAAGTGGAGCAGTAGGTGTCTCGGGAACAATAGCGGCTTTGGGTGGCCGACCCCGACCCCTCGTTTCCATCTGAGGAGGTACCTCTAAGCTGGGATTCTCAGCATTGTTGGCTAAAGTATTCCTTTGGGTTATGGTACGTTTAGGAGGCATGATCTGCAAGCGCGTAACGTACGAGTTAGAAAAGATTTTTGTAGAGTTTTAATTCTATCGCACGAAATCAAAATACAAGAAAGTGTAACAATTCCCAATGTCTTATAGCCTCCTGCTTATAAAGTGTGGTGCACAACACCCATAATAAGTCTCTACTGGACACGGCTTCATAGACTCCTTAGGACTCTTGAACTCTGTGCTCTGATACCGAGTGTGTCACGGTCTGGGAGGGTACCCTTGGCGTGGCTGGCACTTGAAGAACCATTGCTGATTCTCCAAAAAAACTACCTGTCCTCATCATCACATCGACTCAACAGCGGAAAAAGTTACTCAAATAGAATAAAATAGCATCAAGATAGATATAGCTCTACTAATTTATAATTTCCAATGAATAAGTTTGGAATTGCAAAATACTCTACAATCCCTCTACACAAAAATCTAGATGGTCCCATGAAAGGACATAGATACCCAATCAAAGAAATAAAATACTCAATAAAATAAGAAGGAAAAAGGGGCTCCATCTGAATGCAAAGAAGGCTCACCAACTCTGAGAATGCACTGATCTGGACCTCAATGATGCGTGGGATGAAGTCCTCTATCACCCATATCTACGTCATGAAATGATGCAGGTCCAAATGGACATCAGTTATGGAATATACTAGTATGCAAAATAGCTCAAGAAAGTAAAGCTCAACTCACTCACCCCAACACAACAACTCATGCGCAACTTAGTATATGCAAATTTACAAAAAATCATGCTTTTAAAGTACACTCAATAGAAATAAACCCAGTTTAAAAGTATCATGCTCAAATAGGGTTTGCTTAGGAGTTTCTCTTAACCGACATCCAATCCCATTACCTTTAGTTTGGTGATGCCCAACGAAGGCAACACCGTTGCCACGCCCATCCTGAACTTGCCACAGTAAAGAACGATCAACTCTCTCATGGATCCATAATAAATGTCCATCTTTTGGGACATAAGTCGCCAGAACGTGTTGTACGACTATCCTATGTTGGCAATATAGTTCTATGGGTTAGAGTAGATATTTACTCGCTCCCAGCTCGGTGCTCTATACTCTTCCCCAGACTAAAACATGCTCAACTCATCCATCAACTTAATCCTCAATGCTTAGTAAGTCACAACAAATCTCAACCTTATTAGGTTATCTCATCTCACCTCATCTCAGTTTCTCATCAACTCAGTTAATCAATAAGACAATCAACTCAACTCAGACTCAAACGGCCATTCAGACTAACTCAATGAGACTCATCATGTAATGCAAGCAAGATATATCTAGTAGTATGTGTGACTAAATGCTACATGCTTCTCATGTTCAATCATACTCAATTACTCAACTCAGATAATCAAACTCTACCTCAACTCAGTTGATGCATAGAATTTAATAAAATCATTCAATTTAGGGTTCATGCTATCAAGTATAAACCTTTACCTCAATTTCATATCAGTAATTATGCAATGCAACAAGTACCTCATACATCATCATAAGGATTGATAATAAATGCAGAAAATTTGATAATTGTACAATAGAAATACAAAACTCAACTCTTGTTCTCAAATTTTGACTCAAGTAAGGGAATGGGCATGTGAACAGACGTAGTTACACACTTTGGTAAGCCTTACATACCTGAAAATAGGAGAAACAGTCAAAATCCAGTCAATCTTCATATTAAAATTGAAACCCTCGCTCTTCTCCCTCCTCTAGTGTTCTCAAGAAATCCCTAAGCATGAAGAATGGTGAAAATACCCTTAGGATTTTGTTTTAGGACTTTAGTTAAGTCTAAAACATCAAAGGGTTTAATTAAAAGGGGTCGGGAATAGACAAAAATACCCATCTTAAAAACTATCGATTGGGTCTACGAGACCTCGTCTACGGGCCGTAGACGAGTCGTAGATGACCTCTCATAAACAAGGAGTCCTGAAGTTTGAGTTACTAGAATTTGGAACAAAACCTCTTCTACGAGCCGTAAAATCTTCTATGAGTCGTCTGATAAGTCATAGCTCAAGATACTGAAAAGTTGGTATTTGGACCATCAATTCACGAAATCACTTTACGGGCCGTAGAAAATTTTACGTGTCGTAGGTTGTCTCATATGTAGGTCTCAGACCTAGAAAATTTCACCAAATCATTTGGGGTGTTTACGAGGCCTCTTCTATGGGTGCTAGATTCCTCTACGGGCCATAGATGGCCCTCGTGGATTCTCCCTCAGCAGTTTTTCTCAGTAATTCTCTCAATTTTCTCTCTGCATCTTGTAAGACTAGGTTGAAAAATTGGGGGGGGGGGGTTACAATTCCACCATTAATTTAATGTGCTTACCACATGTTAAAGGCAATATTTGTTAAATGTGAAAAATATGTTCATAAAAGGCAAACATATAAAATACTGTAGGACAAGGGTGGAACAACAAACTGCGGAAGAAGGTTAGATTTACTAAAACAGTAGCAAGGCATACACATTCATTTTTTGCACACCAGTTGTTCTTCGCAGACGTTGGATACTGGATGTGGAACTGTATTTGATCTTCGGGTGTTTTAAGACCGAAAAGTGTTGCATCTATTGGGGTTAGAAGGACTTGCACTCGGGAGTTGGTAGTGATGACTATTCGTAGAACTTTGTAGGGTGTTTTCAGTTAGGGTTTTTTAAAGTTAGGGTCATTTGCATAATTTAACATTTAAGTTTGATAGTTGATGCTTTTAAGGTAGTATAGATATAGATATAGATAGATAGATAGATATTGATATTGATATACATAGATATAGATAGATATTATATTGAAGGGTCCATAAACTTGATTTTTAGAGGTTTTGTGAGTCATTTTAGTTCTAGTTCTAGTAATTTTGATATATATATTTTTTTTCATTTTCTCTATATATGATTTATTAATTCTAAAGTTATTCTAAATTGAAATAAATCATTATCTTATGAACCTTCACTTTAGATTGATGTGTGTGTGTGTGTGTGTATATATATATATATGTTAGAATTATTTATTAAATGTGGATTTAATATTAATTGCATTATTACTAAAATAGATTGAATGTTAGTAGTTGTTGGACAAGATAGAGTCCATGAATTTATGTGGATTTCATGTAGGTCTAAATCCATTTCATGTCATATATGTAGACTGATAATAGTGTACTCTTGTTGAATACCGGTGAGTTTGTTATCGGGAAGCACACTAGATTAAGGTTTTTAAATATAAATATGAGGATAGCCAGGTATCCTCTCTTAACTAAAGCTTTCACATCCCAAAATACCTCCAAAATATGATTGGCACTCGAGAACACTATCTATCGGGAGAATCAAATATTCATACACTTATCCAAGTTTTTTAAACGCTAACACTTAACCATTGTACGTCACATAATATTTTGGAATAGGATGTGCATTAGACTATCCTTCTTCGCCTAAGGTGGGTCCACCCATGCCCATAGCCCCCTTCGCACCACCCAACACCCTAAGTTAGGGATTCACAGAATTGGAATGAAATATAAACTTAAAAGACAAACTTTATAAGCATTCATTTCAAAGAGTAACTAAAACTAAACTGTTAAGCCAGTTCAAAAAAAAAAAAAAAAAACTACTACTTTGCGAATCCATATTCTAGAACAAAAAATCAGATGCTTTTACTATGACATTACAGCAGGAAAGGAAATCCAACCATCTAAACGATCTCACAACAGCAAGGAGAAGGCATTCCACGTAAAAATGGTTACTCAATATGTGGCTCTAGCCAATGGAATTGGCATTGTTTCATTTAAAGGCCCTTGCTTTGGCTAAACTAATTCAATGGATTTAGATAGTACCTGCCAAAGAGAAACAAAAATCAAAGAAGTAAGAAAATGCACAAAAGTAAAAGAAGGAACACTTCGGCTCGTTAGAAGTTGCAAAGAATAAAAGATAATCTCGGCATAAAACAATGTAACTGCTTAAAAATTTCATTCCCTCATAATTAACTCATACAAAAATATATGTAATAAATTTATGTGGGAATAAAATAATACGATCAGAAAATGCATCCATAAAAATGGATAAAATAGTGCAAATACCCTTAATTATATCTATTTTTACTTATTTTAAAGTAAAAACATGGGTAATAAATACTAGGAAGCTCTCAATTTAGACAACAAACCACTTGACATGTAGAGCAACTGCAGATATTCTCAAGATACAAGGCACAAGACCTACCTTGCAAGGAAAACTTGTAATTGTGGACTTTAATAGAGTATCGCCTACGATTAGCCTCAACCGTTGAACAAATTTATCCCTACATATCTTCTTGCTCTATCAATGTCAGAGAAGGAACCATAAAAGAAGAAACTCATTAAAATAATAAATGAAATACAAAAGTTCAGGTGCAAATGAGAGAGGAAAGGATTCTGCAAATATGCAAACCTTAAACAACTCAAAATTGCTAGTAACAAGGTTCATTTGCTTGGCAGTAATTCCATTGGAGATTGCATTAATCAACAAGGAGAATGGTAACCAAGGAGACTTCGGAATCCTCGCAGCCTTTTCTAGGGCCAACTTACCTATTGATATTTGAGGACAATGACAACCCTAAAGATGAACAAACAAAAAGTTATCTAAAGAGCTTTCCAGAAAATTGATGAACAGATATAATTCCAATAAGGCTACAAAAATATAAATATTTCTTGTACGACACAAATAATATCATTTTTTAAACATTGCATGAGCGATTACAATGCCTTTGTAATGGCAGATGCAGACTATTTGTTGCCTTGTAATTGTGCTTACAATTGCAAAGCCCTTAAATAATATCAAACAGTCATCTAGAGAGTGCTTAATCAAGTGTCTCTGCCATCAATGATGTCCTAGAATATTAGCATGCTTTTGAGGAAGTAATTCAATCATTAATCAAGAAGATCAATCGATACAATAAATAGAAGTAACAAACATTTAAAGCAAACAAAGTAACTTCGATTTTTTGATATTCACTATTTTGCCAAAAATATTTCAAGAAATGGTCTTCCGAACTAGTGAACTTCATGTTCCTTTTCTTGTCCCATTGTGCTTGATTTCTCTAGAAGGTTTTCAAAATGCTCAAATTTATTTCAAAGGTCATATTATCAGGCAGTTAATTTCACTTTTCTTGCATGCCCAACGAAGTCTCTCCATAACTTGGGATATCTTTCAGTTCAATGAAGATTATATAATCAAATCCACCAGCTAACTAAATGTACAATATTTGTAGCTAAACTTATTGAGCTCTTCGCGAATGCATTTGTAGATACCTGATCCACAGGCCCCCAACGACAGGTACTGACACCTGAGACATCAATACGACTATCATTTCTAAAGTAAGGTCCTGTAAATAACATAATAGTGATAATTCAAGTGCTGAATGATTTTTCAATGAGAAAATATTTAATGTTTTATACAATTTTTGAAAAGCAAAAAAACGAAAATAAAAGAGGAAGTACACAAAAGGAATCCCTTACATACCTAAAGAATCTGAAATCAACAAGAAACTTTCCACTTCCATTTATTTCATAGATCTAGAGCACATTGCAAATATCACCTCATAATTTTTGTATTTGAAGTTTTAGCGGGAAGTAAATGTCTCAAAGGAAATTAATATACTATAATTGATCATAGTTTTGAAAAATAGAATATAATTGATTATATACCATATCTAAACTAAAATTGGTTTACCTATTTCACTTCCCAGTCAAATAAATAATCCTTCAAGGCATAAAGACTTCTTGTTACTTTGATATAAATAATACTTTCGAACATACTTTTCTAAAACTACTTTCGACGCATTTACTAATGACTAAAATTTTATCCCCAAAACATTAAATAACTTGAAGATCAATTTTAATTCCAAAGATTCATAGAAATGAATTAGTTATAAGGAAAATTAGGCCCCAAAGTAGAGTTAAAATACTGTACTTTTTTCTAACATTTGATTTTCAGAAAGATAATTATAGGGAAAATTAGGCCCCAAAGTGAAGTTTCCTTATCAATCAAAAAGACGTGGAATTGCCCAACATGAAAAAGGGAGTAATATGAAGCAGGATACAAAGTTGCAGACAGTAACAACACAGTTTTAAAAAAGATTGTTTTAGAATTATAAGACCAATATAGATTGGAGATTACTTGGAGGAATTCTGAAGCTCACAACACACTCTGGGTATATATGTGTATTCATATTCATATTCCAAATAACATAATGAGTAGGATTGCCAAGATCATCAACTCCACTATCGTATTTTTCATTACTAGGATGCCATTGTTCAGATCCGCAGTGCAAAGGTTCCACATTTCCCAAAATCACACGAGTAAAAACCATGTAACGAATGCCATTTTCATCAGCTTCGCAATTAATAACACTAGACGAGAGGAAGAGAGAATAAAATATAAAAATTGATGTTAGATCCTCAAAGAGAACAATAACAGACATAAAAAAGACAAAGAAGAGATCTGTCTTTGTTAATCATGTTGAGAATCATATTACGAATCATCCAAGAATATAGGTTAATCATTTTCACTGAGAAGAAAAGAAAACCTGCAACATTCTTTTCTTTAGGGCTTAGCTATTATGTTCATCTTTTTTGTGTTTCGAGGGGGGAGCCATCAAATGATTAGGAAGTACCAAATCAAAAAAAGCTTTTAATCTGATAACTGCCCAAAGTTTGACCTTGTTGACAATGCAAAATATATAGTCAATTATGAATGATGTTTGATAAGGAGAATGTATATTCAAACCTTTTGGAGGCACAATACTGAGCACTAAGGTGAACTCCAATTCCAAAATTTGGCCTATTCTTAGGTCCGCTGGGTGCAAGACCATAGTTCATAATTGTAGATATCAAATCTTTGGAAGCGGCAAGCCAAGCATATCGGACATTTGCATTCCCACGATATTTTTGTGTTATTTCAACCTGCTTCTCAAAGATTTCCAAGCGAGATCTCAAATAGTTACTAGAGTATTTGGTAATTTTGATCTCATCAATGTTAGGCATGACATTCATTCCCCTAATAAATAAATTTTTGACTGATTCTGGATCCACCAATTTCAGGCTAGCTACTAAGTCAGGAGACATAGTTTCCTGGTTCAGTATATTTTCTGCAACTTGTTCCATTTTTGCATCTGATTGTTTATTATAAGAAAATTCTTGATTGTCTTGAAGAGGATTTACTTTGATCTTCTTAAAACCGATATTTAACTCTTCCACATCTTCTGCCAAGTTACAACGCATTTCACAACAGATATGATATGACTCGGGGAAGAAAGAGTTACCTGCATCATCTATCCAGGCAATAGGTTTCCGTGAACCATTTATCAGATCTACTTGAACCATATGTAAAATATAAAACATCATATGACAGTCACGAACTTTCACCTCAATCATAGTCCTTTTTGCCTAGAAATCTTCTTTAACTATAAGAATAACATCTTGACGGAAGTCGATCCACTTGTCGTTCTGATAAAACAATAAACGTTGGGGCTGTCTACTTCTCATAAAGTTCAAGTAGTTCTTCAGTACAGATTTTCTGAGACATGAGTAACACTTTGACTCGCAATCAACCATAGTTTTTCTCTTCCCAAGATTGCTATCACAATTGGATTGAATTGACAGTTTCTCACTGCTGGCTCTAAATAAATGTCCCGAATTCTGAGAAGCCACTTTTCTCTTTGATCCAACCATAGTCTTAGGGGCATTATTTAACAATCCAACCTGCTTTGGTTCCATTTTATCTACAGAGAAAACTATCAATTTACAAGTGCCAAACAAATAAAAGGCTAAATACTAAAGTAGCATAGTATAAATCATCTGTGATAAATTTCCGAGAAGCCACGTCATGGAGAAGAAAATGCAAAACCTAGAAAAGGAAAACAAATATGAATTCAATCGGTCAAAAAAGGAATTTGTAACAGCATCTTCATGCATATATCAATTGACTGGGACTTAAAGGGCTTCGTCCAACTTCAATTTTTTTAGAATGCATATATTCCACTAACTAAACAAAGGCATTCCCTAAAGATATAGAAGTTAATACATACAGTACTTAAGTAACCGATTCCGAGTGAACACTTGAATAACTAATTGGCCTAAGTTTCTAATGCAAAAGTATACCTCATACTTCACCACAGGCAATGTTTGACGTTAAAACATTGAAATACATCCAACTGAAGTCACAAACCATTTACAAACAGAGATATATTAAATTCTAAGGAGGAATAAGATAGTGTGAGCAGAGCATAGGTTAGTTTGAAATAATAACTAACTTCTACACTGCACAACGATTGTTGTACAAGCCATATTTATCCATAAAGCCGTTGTAAAGTCAAATCATAGTCCACCATGTGAATTAATTGAGGCGACTAAATTTCTCTCCTCCAAGAGGGAAAATTTTTCTCCATTCATCACTTCATCTTATCGTATTACTGTACATGAAAGGCATCCTTCCATAGAACTCCCCTTACTCTCTAGTATATATACACACACTTTCTAACCCTCCCATTTTAACTATTGTTTTACGCAAAAACTTATCTCAAAATAATTGTCACTTTAGGAATTCTAGATTAAAGTTGCAATTGCTTTCAACTATACCCAGATCTCTTAATACTGCTCAATACTCAAAAAGCATGTAAGAAATACTCCCTAGTGTTTGAAGTCATTCCATTTCAAGACTACCTTTACGGCTTTCATGAATTTAACTTATTAAAACAACTGCAGGTTCTGAATAGACCTTTCGCAGATAAATGCCATCTACCATTCAATTTCTTACACTTTGATATAGTGTTTTCCTTACCAAACCAGCTTTTAAATAACAAATACAATATATATATAAATCAACTTTTTTGTGATAAAGGTAAAGTTAATATACAAATCAAATTTAACATCTTAAATTCCATCCGGTCTAATACCAATCCAAATAAAAAATCAGTAATATACATAGAGAGCCAAAAATCTTGCAAGGTATCAAAACAATTTCTCATAAACAAGAAACTACATCTAATATTTTTACTCCTTCTGTTTAACTAACTTTTTACATTTGTACTACTTCTGTTTGATTATGTAGTTTATCTTAATTCATAAGAATTCAGATGTTCTAACCCTCCGAACATCCATTAATCGCAAAACAATAATCCAGAAAAATTAAAATGAAGGCGGATATTCCCAGAAAATCAAAATCAAGGAACATCAATTCAGATCCGTAAATATTTAAAAGAAGAAAAAGACATAAGCAACGGGATTCATACCACGATACATAAATTTTTGGATCAAAGCGCAGAGAGAGATCAAAGAAAAGTAGATTGGCAGACGGCGATGTTGATGAAAGAATGATATTTTTTTTCAATTGTTTTGCTAAACGTCAGTTACAACTAAGAACGGTGTTGCTTTTACAATTGTTTTGGGAATTCCACCACTAAAATACAAAATTAGATACTGAATTTACATAATTGCATCTTTGTAGACTTTGAATATTTGGGCGAAAAGTTATGGAGAAAAAAGACAACGGCACATAGAAAAAGAAACTGCCCTTTTTGTACTATCTACAATTGAAAATATATTATGAAAGTATAAATTAAGAAGAAGAAGAAAGTACAGATAAGAGAGAAAATTTCTTATTTCTCTTGAAAAATATTCAGATTTATATTACAATGAAGAAAAATTCCTTTATTTATAGGGGAAACTTGACCATGTCCCTAAGTTAGGGTTCATAACTTTTCTCCGAAGGAACCTACATAATAGATTTTCACTATAACACAAATATGTTTATAATATCCCCCTCCCCCCCCTCCACCCCGAATATCTATTTGATAGATTATGTGTCTCGTTAAAACTTTACTAGATAAAATCCCGTGGAAAAAAATTCTGGTGAAGGAAAAAGAGTACACATATCTAATAATACACATTTGGATGCCTTATTAAAAACCTTACAAGAAAAACAATAGGACAAAACATGTGAGGAAAAAAGAGTACATCGCATATTAACTCCCTCTAATGAGAACATCAATCTAAGGACTTGAATCTTCGCATCTCAATCTTGTGTACCATCTTCTTGAAAGTTACAGTTGGTAGGGACTTGGTGAACAAGTCGGTCACATTGCACTCAAACAAATCAGTTGCATATTTATGTCACCATTTTTTTGGAGCTCATGTGTGTAGAATGCTTTATTCTATCTCCTTTTACGAATTCTCCCTTTAGTTATGCTATGCCTGCAACGTTCTCCTCATATAAAACTGTGGGTATTTTATCGCATTTCAAATCATATTTTTCTCGAATGAGGTGTACCATAGATCTCAACCACATGCATTTTCGACTTGCTTCATGATTAACTATGATCTTAGCATGATTTGATGAAGTGGCCATAATAGACTGCTTTGTAGATCGCCAAGTTATTACAACACCCCTACATAGGAATACGTAGCCCATTTGAGATCGAGCTTTGTGCGGATAAGATAAATATCTTGCATCAGCACAACTAATAAGATCAGGATTGCAAACATTAGAATAAAACAAACCCACATCGATAGTTCTTTTTAGATACTACAATATGTGTTTGATCCCATTCCAATGCCTCCTAGTAGGAGCAAATTTGTACCTTGCCAATAAATTAATTGAAAAGGCTGTATTAGGCCTTATAGTATTAGCAAGATACATTAGTGTACTAATTGCACTAAGATATGATATTTTAGACTAAGTATTTTCTCATTCTTTTCTTGAGGTTAGAATGGATCATTATTTGCATCAAGTGATCAAACAACCATCGGAGTACTCGGTGGATGTACTTTATCCTTATAAAGTATTTTCAACACTTTTTCTATGTAGGCAAATTGATGAACAAAAATATCATTTGTCAAATGCTCAATTTGCAAACCAAGACATAATTTTGCCTTTCATTCTTTAAATAATCAGTTGCCCTTTCAAGCTTCATTGGAGTTCTAATAAGATTTATGTAATCAACATAAATTGCACGTACAATAAATTTCGATGTTGTTTTGTCTATAAAAATGCATAGTCAAATCACATCATTTGTATAACCTTCTTTAGATAAATAATCACTAAGATGACTATATCACATACGTCCAGATTTCTTTAAACCATACTATGATCTTTGTAATCTAATTGAATATATTTCTCGAGATTTTGAACTATATGCTTTGGGCATCTTAAATTCTTCAGGGATTTCCATGTATTTCTTATTATCAAGTAATCCATAAAGATAGACTGTAACCGCATCCATCAAATGCATTTTAAGTCTCTCATGGACCATGAAACTAATTATATAATGCAATATTATTGCATCTATATCAGTTGAATATGTCTCTTCATAATTGATACTAGGCCTCTGAGAAAAACTTTGTGCAAAAAAGTGTGCCTTATACCTTTGTATTTCATTTTTCTCTTTTTTTTTGGCACTCACGCCCATTTATATTCAATAGGTTTAACACTATTAGGTGTTTCAATTAGAAGTCCAAAAACTTTACGCTTGGCAAGTGAATTTAATTATGATTGAATTGCTTCTTTGTCACGCCCCGGGAGGGTACCCTTGGCGTGGCCGGCACTCAGATACTATTGCTAGTCCCCAAGTGAACCACTCGGCCTCATCAAATCCGTTCAATCACATTCTAGTAGCGTAAGACATCCATGAATAAGAATACTTAAATGAAAAATAATTATAAAATAAAAATCAACGGCCAAAGGCCAAACAGTCTATCCATTAACTAAGTAAGACTACTGCAAAAGAAACTAGTCAATCATAACATCTAATCACAACTCAACAGTCTAGTCTATGAAGCCTCTATAACACCTGAGTAAGTGGTGCCAATGACAGACTCATGGCTACCTCAAAATAATATGAAAAGGCTAAACTCAAAGCTAGAAGGAAAAGTATGATATCCTCCAAAATCAGGGGAGGACTCACCAATTAGCTGAATGCAAATAGGTCCTCAACGGGCGCCTGTTGATGACCGCTAGTACTTGTATCTGTATCATGAAAAGATTCAGGCTTAAATTGACGTCAGTACGTGGAATGTAGGAGTATGTAAAATGGCAGAAAAAAACATGTAAAGGAAGAATAACATCAACTCAAATAGCTCATCTAAAGAAATAGGAAACTCAATCATCATGTCAAGAGTCTAAAGTAAGAATGCAATTTAGACCCTGACTACTCTTCTATCATCTACGTTCCATCCACTCAGAGTACTATCAAGGCCTATTTAGGAGTTTCTCTAACTGACAACCATCACCTATGAGCCAGTGATGATACAACGAAGCGATGTCGTTGCCACATATATCCAATACCTTGCCATGGTATAGGACATCCCATCAGTGGATCCAAAATTAGTAACATCAAATCCTCTTTTTGGGACAATAGGAAACATCAAATTTTATGGTTCAGTTCTCTCCTACACCAGCAACGTAGTTATTGAGTTCGAGTTAGACTTACTTTTACACAATTCGGTGCTCAAGACTCCTCCCAACACTTTATATGCTTATAAGACCTCAACCCTATGATTAACTCATTCATCTAGTCTCATCGGACATTTGTCAACTTAATTCATCACGTCAACATTAACTCTTTGGTTGCAACATTTTAAGGTTCAGCTCTTGACTCATAGAGACTATCATGCATTATTCTAATGCATGACATTCGGGGAATCAAAGTAAAGTTAAAGAATTGGGGAATTCCACAGACTCTTTAGGCTCAAATTATACTCATGCATGCTCTTTTAAGTGAAATATGCAAAAATGTCAAGAAATCATGCTAGGGTTCATGTAGAATAGCAAAATCATCTAATTTAAGTAATTAATTCATAAAATCAGTAACTCATGCAAGATTATGTAGAATTATATTAGACTTCAAGAAAAACATTTATGGGGAACTCAATTTACTCACAACTCCATCAATTTGGGTTATGGGGCACATGGAAGATCATAATCCATGTTTTGGTTAGCCTTATATACCCGGAAGTTTTGATTCTTGAACCAGGTTGGAAGGATTCTCAAGTTTTTTCTTCAAACCCTAGCCTTTTTCTCCTTTGAACCCTTTCTCTAAGTTTGAGAGAGTATTTTAGCATAAAAATATTGAACTAACATGTTTAGGGCTTTATTTAGGTGTAAAAACGTTAGTTTTGGCTTTGAAAGGATGGGAAAAGACCAAAATAACCTCTGCTGAAAAGCTGTCAAAAGTCCTCTACGGGCCCACATACGGCCATAGAAACTTCCACAACCCGTAGGGACCGTTCTTTAAATTTTTAGCCGAATTTCGAGGTCTCTAGATCACTTTTACGAGCACAATCTATAAGCCGTAGAAGTTGCTATGACCCGTAGATTTGTCCGTAGAATCTAGGACCCAAAAACTGGATTTTCAAGACCTTTTCCACGAGTTAGCAGACGGGCCGTACATTTTTCCTTGGCCTGTATTTGGTTTCGTATTTCCTCTTTGCTCTGGCAGTCTTCAGTAAAACAACTATCTTTTGACTCCAAACTCCAAGTGAGGTGAAATAAGTTGCGTTGGAAAGATCATTCAAAGAGCTTTCATTTGGTAGGTCATGGGACATCTAATTCTTTGTGTGCTAAGAGTTATAATTATTTAAAGTTGATCCTTGTATAATCTAACACTCGAAATTCAATTTATTGGAAAGTTTTGACTCAGCTAAGTTCTAGAGGTCCCTTATGACCCTAATCAACTTCCCATGTGTAAGAGTGAGTCTTGAAACATAGGTACATGTGAGGGTAAACTTATAGGGTGTCATAATATCTCCCCCTTGGAATCATTCGTCCTCAAATGATGAGCAACTAGGAGATCTATCAAGAAGGAACTCAAATACTTGGGTACTCGAATACTCATACTCCAGAAATCAACTTCAACTCAGGATTTAAAATTTAAAGACTATTTCTAACATCATCATTAGCCACGAATATAGTTAAAGACACGCATACTCAAGCATAGACTCAAAAGAAGCATCCACTCAAAGATAAGAATTTAACTCAAGAATGGAAACGTAAATCAGAGAGTAGAAGTGAATTATTACCATTGATTTCATCATTAGAAGGCATGAATAGGAAAGGGTGTCGAGCCTTCATATCATCTTCAGCTTCCCATGTAGCCTTTTCAACAGATTGACTTCTCCACAACACTTTTATAGATACAACCTTTTTAGTTCTCAACTTGTGAACTTAACAATCAAGGATTTGGACTGGGATCTCTTCATAACTCAAGCTATCCTTCACTCCAACGTTTTCAACAAGCATAACCAAGGACAGATCTCCCAAACACTTCTTAAGCATAAAAATGTGAAAGACTAGATGGATGGCTGCCAATATTTGTGGTAGCTCTAATTCATAAGCTATGTTTCCCACTCTCTTCACAATTTGGTAGGGACCAATGTATTGAAGACTCAACTTTCCCTTCTTCTCAAATCTCATTACGCCCTTCATGGGTGAACTTTCAAGTATACCCAATCATTCACTTCGAACTCTAGGTCCCTTCTCCTAACATCAGTGTAGGACTTCTGGTGACTCTGGGGAGTTCTCAATCTCTCTTGGATAACATTTACCTTCTCCATAGCCCGATGTACCAAGTTTGGCCCAATCAACCTTGCTTCACCTACCTCGAACCATGGATCAGGGATCTACATCTTCTCCATAGAGAGCCTAATAAAGAGCCATTTGGATGCTCGAATAAAAGTTGTTGTAGGAAAACTCAATTAGAGGAAAATGTTCATCCCAATTACCTTTGAAGTCAATGACACAAGCCCCTAAACATATCCTCCAAAGTCTATGTCGTCCGCTCTACCTGACCATCAATCTGAGGGTAGAAAGCAGTGCTAAAGTTTACCTTTGAACTTAGCCCTTGTTGAAAGGACTTCCAGAACTGGGCAATGAACTGAGCTTCTCTATATGATATGATGGACAAAGGAAGTCCATGCAATCTGTCAATATCTCTGATATATAATGGGGCATAGTCCTTTGCCGTATTAGTAGTCTTTACCGCCAAGAAATGGGATGATTTAGTTGTCTTACCAAAAGTCACCCAAATCGAATCATGCTGTTTGCAAGACCTCGATAACCAGGTGATAAAATCCATATTGATTATCTCCCACTTCACTTCTAGAATTTGTAAGTTCTGGGCTACTCCAGATGGCCTTCGGTGCTCAACTTTTGCTTGTTGTCAGTTTGGGCACTTAGAAACAAAGTCTGGGATGTCTCTATTCATCTCACTCCACCAATAAACCTCTCTCAAGTCATGGTACATTTTGGTTGACCCTGGGTGGATAAAATATCTAGAGTCATGTGCTTCTGACATGATCCTCTCTCGAATACAATCAACATTTGGAACATATGGTTTACTTTGGTATCTAAATACCCTATCTCCACCTTTGATGAATGTCATCACTTTCTTGCTTATGTACATCTTCTTTCAATTGGAGTAAGATGGGATCTCGATCTTGTTTCTCCTTTACCTGTAGTAAAAGGGATGATGTAGACCCATTATGCATACGTATTCCACCTTCGTCAGATTCATCTAGTTAACCTCCCAATCACACTAGTCTGTGCACCTCTTTGGCTAAGTCTTTCTTCTCTTCTTCCACATGAGCAGTGTTTCCTATAGACAACCTGATAAGAGCATCAGCAACCACATTAGCTTTACCTGGATGGTAGAGGATGCTCATGTCATAGTCCTTGAGCATCTCAAACCATCTCCTCTACCTCAAGTTAAGCTCTTTCTGGGAGAATACATATTGCACACTTTTTTGGTCTATGAATACATCAACATGTGATCCATATAAGTAGTGGCGCCAAATCTTGAGTGCAAACACCACCGCGGCCAATTCTAAGTCGTGAGTTGGATAGTTCCTCTCAAGGTTCTTAAGTTTTCTGGAAGCATAGGCAATGACCTTACCTCTCTGCATCAGAACACATCCCAATACTACTTTAGAAGCATCATAATAGATCACAAAATCATCAATCCGTGTATGTAGAGTCAACACTGGTGCAGTCGTTAATCTAGTTTTCAACTCTTGAAAACTCTTCTTACACACATGGGACCACTGAAACTTAGCTTTCTTTTGAGTCAGCATAGTCAGTCGCAAGGATATAGAAGAGAATCCCTCGACAAACCTGCGGTAGTAACTAACTAAACCTAGAAAACTTCTTATGTCAATTGGAGAGGTGGGTCTAGGCCAGCTCTTAACTACCTCGATCTTCTACATATCCACTTGAATACTATCACTCGAGACCACATGGCCCAAAAATGACACGGATCTGAGCCAGAACCTACATCATGAAAAGATACAGCCCAAATGACTGTCGGTAAATGAAATGTATGAGTATGTAAAATGGCAAAAAAAAACATGTAAAGGAAGAATAACATCAACTCAAATAGCTCAACTAAAGAAGTAGGAAACACAATTATCATGTCAAGAGTCTAAAGTAAGAAAGCAATTTAGAAAATGACTACTCATTTATCATCTACGTCCCATCCACCCAGAGTACTATCAAGGCCCATTTGGGAGTTCCTCTAACCGACAACCATCACCAATGACACGGTGATAATATAATGAAGAGATTTCATTGCCACATCTATTAAATATTGTCAAGGGTATAGGACATCCCATTAGTGGATCCAAAATTAGTAACATCAAGTCCTCTTTTTGGGACAATAAAAAACATTCGATTTTATGGTTCATTCCTCTCCTATGCCGACTACGTAGTTATTGAGCTTGAGCTGGACTTACTCTTACTCAATTCGGTGCTTAATACTCCCCCGAGACTCAATATGCTCATAAGACCTCAACCCTATGGTTAACTCATTCATCTAGTCTCATTGGACATTTGTTAACTTAATTCATCACATCAAGAACTCTTTGCTTACATCATTTTAAGGTTAAGCTCTTGACTCATAGAGACTCTATCATGCATCATCCTAACTCATAACATTTAGGGAAACAAAGTATAGTTAAACCATTTGGGGATTCCATAGACTCGTTAGTCTCAAATTATACTCATGCATGCTCTTTTAAGTGAAAAATTCAAAAATATCAAGAAATCATGCTAGGGTTCATGTGGAATAGAAAAATCATCTAATTCAAGTAATTAATTCATAAAAGCAGTAATTAATGCAACATTATGTAGAATCACATTAGAATTTAAGAAAAACATTCATGGAACATTCATGAAAGACACAATTTACTCACAACTCCATCAATTCGGGTTGTGGGGCACATGGAAGAACGTAATCCATGTTTTGGTTAGTCTTACATACCTGAAAGTTTAGATTCTTGAACCAGCTTGGAGGATTCTCAAGTTTTCGCTTCAAATTGTAACCTTTTTCTCTTTTGTACCCTTGCTCTAAGTTTGAGCGAGTGTTTTAGCATTAAAATATTGAACTGGCATGTTTAGGGCTTTATTTAGGTGTAAAACGTTAGTTTTAGGCTTTGAAAGTGTCACGCCCCAGAGGGTACCCTAGGCGTGGTCGGCAACCAGAGACTATTGCTAGTCTCCAAGCGGACCACTCGATATCAGGATAGTCACTCAACATCAAGCATAGAGGAATTAATGGAATAAGGTAGTGAGCTATGTCAGTCATTCTACATCAATAAGGAGGGCTAACGACCAATAAACTCAGTCTCAACATCAGTGATAAGTAAACAGTGTTACTAACTCAACTCAAAGAAGGAAAAGACCTCAACATCAAACCTCAACTTATGTCTATGAAGTCTCTAACACAACTCAACTAGACAACCTAAGAAGGTACCATGACAGGCCATGGCTACCCAACGCAATAAAATAAAATAACTGATAGCTAAAAAGGGCTCCTCCGGATAGTAAGGAGGGCTCACTAATAACTGAACTCAGAATTTCCGAATCTCAACGATGCATCTGCTAAAGGCCTTTACCTCCTGTGTCTGCATCATGAAATGATGTTTCGCCAAGTGGCGACAGTACGTGGAATGTAAAATATGTAAGATGGATAAATATAACAATATAGATAAAACTGTATAGGGATAACATCTGTCACGCCCTAAGTCCCATTAAGGCGGACTGGCACCCGTTGCCGACAAGGCTCGGGAGAACCAACATATAACTATGCACCTGCTATGAATATTATAAAAGGTTTCCATATTCAATATACTGTTAAAAGAAAGTATGTTGTGTTAACAAGCCAAAAGTAAATGCATAAGACTAGGCCGTTGGAGCCACGATGTCTATAATACGCTATTTAACTACACTTCACTTTACATAGTCTACAAAGCCTCTAGATAAGGAACAATATCTATATGGGTCGGGACAGGCCCTACCTCATGACCAACTATACAATACAAAATGGAAGCTCTAGACACACAAAGCCCCGAAGCAACCTGGAGCTCAGTAACAGCTGCTGAAAGTCCTGTACTCCTACTGGGGAGATCTAGTAGCTCCTGTACCTGCAACATGAAATGTAGGTCTGCCATAATGGATGTCAGTACGGGATAATGTACTGAATATATAAGGCAGGAAATCCTGTATATGAAATAAAACTCAAATGAAATCATACACTGGTGTGTAAGGACACAAAGACCACCTTTAGTCATACTGTGGAATCAGGTATTTTATGTCTTTTTATTACTTTACCTTTCTGTACTGTATAATCTGTGCACAATGTATCATGTAAATGACCAGCTAATCAGTCGTAAATCAATATCGGGATCGACCCATGCTAGGCTTTCCTTTCACCTCTTGGATACCCCCCGTAATATGGGATCGACCTATGCTAGGTGATTCTTCCACCCCTGGGATACCACCCATTAAAAAGCAACTTTGAGTTATCTTTTATTTACTTTTGAGATGATTCTTATGGTGATCATAACATTTAGAGCTGTAGGAATATAGATATGACATGTGACATAAAAAAAACCACACAAGATAATACCACAACGAAAAGAGAGTTACACAACTAATGAAATGGGTAGGAGGTTAAACAACACATGGACTTTATTCGATAAAAAGGAACTCATGTATCTTTGGTATCCAAGTACGTATGACTATTTGACAATGGCTATGTATGGGAACATATGAACATGGTAAAGAGTGGAGAAACAGTTATTAGTTGTGTTGGAGTCGGTAAGTGCCTTTATGTTCCAAGGAAGAACGTAGATTTCATGCCAAGTAATAGGAAATCAAGTTGCCTTACATACCTCGTTGTACTATGTCGTTATTACCTCGGAGTAGTATCCTTTTCCTCCAAATACTTATCTACAATATATAGGTGATAAAACTAGTATTAGGAGCTAATAAACACATCTTGGTAATCCAATTTCACCCAAAAATAATATCCGGGCAGCAAGCTCGTAATTAGCAACCGAAGCATATTCTTTCAACTTTTCCACTCCTAATCGTATTTCCTAATACACATTCTCATATACATGTCATATCCATCTTATTTTAATCCCATAACAGTTTTACAACAGCTCATAAAGTACAACATACAACAATTCTACACAACATCCAAGTACGCAACGTAACATTACGTCCTTTCGTTACATTTTGGCGTCAACCATTTCCAATCCAATCCTCAACCAAACTGTCCTCAACATATTTACACACAAAACCAATCCTAAAACAGTCTTAAAACAGTCCCCAAGTAGATGGAAAATATGAGGCAACAATTCCCAATATTCAGTCCACAAATTCTTACTAAGAGTGCAATTAAGATATCATATAAGAACTTATTTTTGCGGAAGATAAAAATGGTCCAGAAGCCTTCTTACATCACTATAGGACCAAGCCTTGTTAAAACATAAATATTACTTCATAATCCAGCACCCAACAAGAGAAAAGCCTCTTAATAAACAAGGAAAGTGGACAACAATCTTTGGAACACATGTTGTCCCAAATTCCTACACAAGTACAACCAGCATACTCTTCATGTTTTTCATGGAAAAATTATACCAAACTATAGGTATTTTTACTTACCTTAGCCCTCAAGTATTAGGTGCTCTTAAAGAACCCTAAAGTTGTGCCTTGTCTGCTTTACAAAGTGAAGAGAGAGCAAGGTGAAACTTGGAACGAAATCTGGTTTTTGGCTTTGAGAAAATGACTAAAAGTTGCTGGATTTTAGCCCCTTTCAAAGGGAAACTTTTGGCCAACTTTCTTTTGTATTTCAAGCCTTACTTTATTAAGGTGATGATGCAGCAACTTTGCCTTTTCACTTGGGCCTTATTGGGCTTCAATTGGATGGGCTTTGCTGCAAATATTTCTCTTTTACACCCGCTTAGTTTAGGCCCTAGTTGTGAGTTGGGTTGTGAATGTAATTTGGCCCTTTTCCTATTCATCTTGGGCTACAAATGTTGTCCCTTTATGATGCTAAACCATGGGCCCAAATGACATCCTTAACTCAGGATTTCTTCTTTATCGGACTTGAGCAAATTCGGTGTTGGGCCTCGTCTCTGACTACCTAGCCTATTTAAGCTAAGCACGTAGGTGACTCACCTGTTAGCTTCCTAAGTCTCACAGGCACCTCACTTCTTTTCACTTTGTTTAAGGCTGCGCTCTCCTCAATTTGACTTAAAACTTATATACACTCGGTCAGTTTAAGCGTTGGACATACATATAGCCCTCTAATTTGAAATTCAAGCACTTTTAAAAATGTGCCCTGCTTTGACCCCGCCATATCATGTTTCATATGCATTGGACTAGTATATGTAAGATGTGGGGTGTTACAACATCAACTCAACATCACATTTTGTCAGAATGTCAAATATCTATCTAAAGCAAGAATAAAGAGTAGATAAATAACCTGTCAACATCTCATCAATACGTCATTAGTACGTTAGGCTCATGTCAAGGAATACTCGAGTCAACTCACATTAGTGGACTCATGTCCATCTAGGACAAGGATAATGAATAGATAATAAAACATCAACATCAGAGTTCTATCAAAATGGAAACCTAGCTGGGAGTTTCTCTAACCGAAAACTATCACCTATGAGACGGTGATGATAGAACAAAGCGATGTCGTTGCGACATCCATCCAGTATCCTGCCCGGGATAAAGGACATCACTATCAGTGGATCCACAAGAAATAACATCAGTCCTATTTTGGGACAAGAAAACATCCACATTGCAGTTCAATCCTCTCTCCTACGTGGGCCACATAGTTAATGAGTTTAAGTGGGACTCACTCTCACACATTTCAGTGCTCAACACTCCTCTTAGAACACGACATGCTCATAAAAATCATCATCATCAGTCCCATAGGGACATAGTACATCAACATCATTATCATCGATCCCATAAGGACATAGTACATCAACATCAGTATCATCATCATCAATGTCAACATCAACATCGTGGACTTGAAACATTCTTTTAGAATTTAGTTTTAAGTTTTAAGACTTATGAACGTCACTCTCATCAACATCATCATCAAGACTCTTGTCAATTTTGACCACAATCACAACATCACAAACATCATCATCATTAAAGCTCTAGTATCTTTCCCCCTAAGCTCATTCTTGCATTCTTTAGTACAATAGACATAGAATTTTGTAAAATCATTCATGAAAACAAGTTATGCAGTAAAATAGTTCGTGATGATCATCAATCCATGTAAAATATATGAATTAAGTAAAAACTCAACAAAATACTCAAGGATTTTCACATATAACTCAACATCTTCAATCATGGACTCAATTTACTCAAAGGGGGCACATGGAAGAACAATCCCATGTTTTAGGTTAGCCTTACATACCTGGGATAATTGCTACCAACAATTTCTCGTAGAATCTCCTCTTGACTCTTCAACCTTAATTCTCCTCAAGCCCTAACTTGGTGAAGTTTTCTAGGAAGAGGATTTTAGAATGCGTTTTGAACCCTTTCTTTATGAATACGACTTATATTAATCATATATGGGTTTTAGAAGATGCTAGAAATGGACTAGAATGCCCCTCGAACTTTTAGAAAATTTTCAGCCGTAAAATAACACAGTCCACGATGCGGACTGTTACGGACAGTTCATTTTTGGCAAAAATTTTCCGCAACGTGTTTTATCAATCCCGTCAAAAAAGTACGAAAAAACATATGTGCGCCTCCATGATGGGTCTGCGACACTGCTTTATTGCGAACTCTCACTGTTTCTCGTTTTGGAACGAAAGATTATCTCTTGAGTCGATCGCTGTAAAAATTAACTGAGACCCTTTCCCCACTCAATGTTTCGTGATGATTACGAATCTGACCTTGGATTTTTCCATCCAAGCATCAGAAGATGTGTTTAGTGCTCATCTCTCCTCTAGGGATATTTTGGTAATTTTATCCGGCATTACATCATCTCCCCCTTGGGATCATTCATCCTTGAATGATGACTAGTAGCAATATTAAGGCACGAATAGACTCAAGACTCATATCGATATTCACTCAACTTCTCGACTCTTCATTGACCTCAATAACATCTACTCAGAACATGAAAGTATACACAGCAATTCAGGATAGAAACATAAAATTAAGGTAAGAATAGAAATTTTAGCTTCAATATTCTCATCATCAGGCACGAATAGGTTTGGGTATTTAGTTCTCATCTCTTCCTTAGCTTCCCACGTGGATTCCTCAATAAATTGGTTCCTCCAAAAAAATTTAATGGAGGCTATTTCTTTGTTCCTCAGCCTGCGAACCCAGGATTTGGACTGGAATTCCTCATAGGACAAGTTGTCTTTGACTCCAGTGCTTTCAACAGGGATCATCAAGTCTGGATCTGCCAAACATTTCTTCAACATAGAAATGTGGAACACCAGGTGAATTCCGTCTAACTCAGAAGGTAACTCTAGCTCATAAGCAACCTTTCTAATTCTCCTCACAATCTGATAAAGGCCAATATAGCGAGGACTTAATTTCATCTTCTGCCCAAATGTGATGACACACTTCATGGGTGATACCTTCAAATATACCCAATCGCTCACTTCGAACTCTAAGTCCCTTCTCCTCATATCATTGTAAGACTTTTGACAGCTTTGTGCAGTCTTTAACCTCTCTCTGATAATTTTCACCTTCTCCATGGACTGGTGGACAAGGTCAGGCCCAATCAACTCGGCTTCTCCAACCTCAAACCACCCAATGGGTGATCTACACCTCCTCCCACACAAGGCCTCGTAGAGGGCCATGTGAATGCTTGCATGATAACTATTGTTATATGCAAATTCAATAAATGGTAGATGGTTATCCCAATTTCCTATGAAGTCAAGGACGCAAACTCTCAATATATCTTCTACTGTCTGAATAGTGCGCTCTACCTGACCATCTGTCTGTGGATGAAGGTTGTACTCAAATTCACTTTGGTACCCAATCCCTTATGGAAATACTTCCAGAAGTGAGAGGTAAATTGGGCTCCCCTGTCCGAGATGAAGGATAAGGGAACTCCATGCAACCTCACAATCTCTTGGATATACATCTTAGCATACTCCTCCGCAGTATGAGTCATCTTAACTGTCAAGAAGTGCGCCAATTTAGTAATCCTGTCCACAATCACCGATATAGTATCATGTTGCCTCCGGGATCTCGGTAGGTCGGTGATGAACTCCATATTAACCATCTCCCACTTCCACTCTGGAATCTCAAAGTTTTGATCCAAGCCACTTGGCCTCTGATGCTCAACCTTTACTTGCTGGAAATTCGGGCACTTTGAAACAAACTCAGCAATGTCCCTCTTCATTCCACACCACTAATAGACTTCTCTCAAGTCGTGGTACATCTTGGTAGAGCCCGGATGAATGGAGTATCTAGTGTTGTGGGCTTCAGCCATGATCCTCTCGCTGACACCATCAACATCAGGAACACATAGCCTACTCTGGTATCTCAACACCCCATCTCCCCCTTTGGAGAAGACTGTCACTTTTATGTTTGTGGACAACCTCCTTCAATTGGAGTATGATAAGATCTAGATCTTGCTTCTAGTAGGGATGATGTAGACCCGATTTGAACATTGAATCCTCCCTCCTCATTCTCCTCGAGTTGGACTCCAAGTCGAGCCAACCTATGCACTTCTTTAACTAGCTCTTTCTTCTCTTCCTCAACATGGGCCGTACTACCCATTGACAACATGCTAAGGGCATCAGCAACAATGTTAGCTTTACCTGAGTGGTATAAGATGCCATGTCATAATCCTTAAGCAACTCCAACTATCTCCTTTGTCGCAGGTTAAGCTATCTTTGACTGAAGACATACTACAGACTTTTTAGGTTGGCTAACACGTCCACATGTACTCCATACAAGTAGTGGCGCCACATTTTAAGTGCGAACACTACCGCTGCCAACTCAAGATCATGGGTCGGATAAATTCTCTCAGGAACTTTAAGCTGCTTGGAAGCATAGGCTATTACCTTGCCTCTCTACATCAATACACATCCCAATCCAACTCTTGATGTGTCTTAATATATCACAAAATCTTCTGTCCTATCGGGTAAGGTCAAAACAGATGCGGTGGTCAATCTAGTCTTCAACTCTTGGATGCTCTTCTCACATTCCTCAGACCACTAAAACTTGACCTTTTTCTGAGTTAGCTTGATCAATGGTACGGATAGGGAAGAAAATCCCTCAACAAATCTGCGGTAGTAGCCTGCCAACCCCAATAAACTTCTCATGTCAGTTGGAGAGGTTGGTCTTGGCCAGTTCTTAACTGCTTCAATCTTCTGGGCATCTACTCGAATTCCATCACCCGAAACAACATGACCTAGGAAAGCCACTGACTTGAGCCAAAACTCACATTTTGATAACTTCGCATACAACTCATGGTCCTTAAGAGTCTGAAGGACAATTCTAAGGTGTTTGGAATGCTCCTCCTCATCCTTCAAATATACCAAGATATCATTAATGAACACGATTACAAACATGTCAAGGTAGGGCATGAACACCCTATTCGTCAAGTCTATGAAAGATGCAGGTGTGTTCATCAACCCAAAGGACATGACCAAGAACTCAAAATAGCCATATCTAGTCCTGAAGGCTGTCTTTGGAACATCACATCTCTTACTTTCAACTAATGGCCGATCTGAGGTCTATTTATAAAAAGCATGAGACACTCTAAAGTTGGTTAAACAGATCATCTATGTTGGGGAGAGGAAATTTATTCTTGATCGTGACCTTATTCAGTTGCCTATAGTCTATGCACATCCCGAGTGACCCATCCTTCTTTCGTACAAACAGAACGGGAGCACCCAAAGGAGAAACACTTGGCCTAATAAAGCCCTTCTCTAACAAATCCTTCAACTTCTCTTTCAACTCCTTTAACTTAGCGGGGGCCATCCTATATGGTGGAATTGAAATAGGCTGCGTATCGAGAAGAATATGGATATCGAAGTCGATCTCCCTATCAGGAGGGACTCCAGGTAAATCCTCAGGGAACACCTCAGGAAACTCATTCACAATTGGAACAAACTCAAGAGTAGGGGACTCAATATCATTAGATTTAACTCGCACGAGGTGGTAAATACGTCCTTTAGAAATTAGCTTTCTAGCCCTCAGGTAGAAATTAACTTACCCTTGGATGCAACAGGACTTCCCTTCCACTCTAGGACCGATTCATTCAGAAATTGAAATTTGACAACTCGGGTCCTACAATCTATTGATGCATAACAAGCATGGATCCAATTCATACCAAGGATTACATCAAAGTCAACCATCTCCAGCTCCACCAAGTCAACCAAAATATCTCTATGATAGATGGATACTGCACAATCTCTATACACCCTCTCAGCTAGGAGAGGCTCTCCAGTGGGAGAAGAAATAGTATAAGGCCAAGCAAACACTCTAGAAACATCTCAAATTTATTGGCTACATATAGTGGGCATAGACCATAAGTCTAGAGATGTCCATACCTGGAATCGACAATGCTGCCTTACTCTCCCTCTTTACATGCCTGCCTAATCAAGACACGAACTTTCGCATTCTCACCCTCATATCCTGGACCATCTTCGGGGCATACCGGGTAGCTAAACTAACTTGAGGTTGTACTCTTTGATAGTCAATCCCTCTTGCTTTGGGTTCACGAACTCTTCCACCTTCATCTCCCTCAATTCTTGGGGAAAGAAGTGGTCGAGGAAAGCACTCTCAAACTCCTCCCACTCAGCAGGTTTAGCATCCTCATCTCTACCATCTTCCCATTGGTTATACCAGACATTAGCAACATCCTTAGGCTGATAAGAGACCAGTTCAACTCCTTAAACCTCATTAGAATGCATAGCCCTCAAAATTTTGCACATCTCATCAATAAACTTTTGTGGGTCCTTCTCAACCTTCAACCCTGTATAGACTGGCGGGTTCATCCTCAGGAAATCTCTGAGCCTGGTTGCAGCCGTAGGCTCTTGGGAGCCAGAGCTAGGGGCCTGGGGATCTCAACTATTACTCTGGGAGGCCACCAACTAAGTAAGCATAGCAATGACTCCCCTGAAGTCTCCTTCCGAAGTAGAGGCTGACTGAGCAGGTGGTGCTTGTGGGATCTTAGTAGCTTTGGCAGGTCGACCCCGTCCCCTCGTCTCAGGCTGGGTAGGGACCTTTGGTGGGGAATTCTCACCTTTGGGGCTGAGGCATCTCCTTACAGTGTGTTTAGGAGGCATGAACTGCAACGCGTAACGTATGAATTAGAAAAGAGTTTCATAGAGTCAAACTCTATCGCACGAACTCAGAATATCAAAGAAGTGTTACCATTCCTAATGTCCTATAGCCTCAAGTTTATGAAGTGTGGTTCACAACACACCCATAAACAGGACTCTACTAGACACGACTTCATAGACTCCCTAGGACTCTTGAACTCTGTGCTCTGATACCAATTTTGTCACGCTCTATGAGGGTACCCCAGGTGTGGCCGGCAACTAGAGACTATTGCTAGTCCCCAAGCGGACCACTGGATCTCAGGGCAGTCACTCAACATCAAGCATAGCGGAATTAATGGGATAAGGCAGTTAGCTACGTCAGTCATTCTACATCAATAAAGAGGGCTAACGGCCCATAAACTCAGTCTCAACATCAGTGATACGTAAACAGTGTTACTAACTCAAATCAAAGAGGGAAAAGACTTCAATATCAAACCTCAACTCATGTCTATGAAGCCTCTAACTCTACTCAACTAGATAGTCTAAGAAGGTGCCATGATAGGCCATGGCTACCCAACTCAATAAAATAAAATAACTGATAACAAAAAAAGGCTCCTCCGGATAGCAAGGAGGGTTCACCAATAACTGAACTCAGAATCTTCGAGCCTCAACAATGCATCTGTTGAAGTCCTCTACCTCCTATATCTACATCATGAAACGATGCAGTGCCGAGTGGCGTCAGTACGTGGAAGGTACGATAGGTAAGATGACTGAATATAACAATATAGATAGAACAATATAGGGATAACATCAACTCAACATCACACTTCGTCAGAATGTCAAATGTCTATCTAAAGCATGAATAAAGAGTAGACAAATGACTCGTCAAGATATCATCAATCCATCATAAATATGTTAAGACTCATCTTAAGGAATACTCGACTCACATAAGTGGACTAATGCCCGTCTAGGACAAGGATAATGAGTAGATAATAAAACATCAACATCCATCAAGAATCATACCATCACATCAACATCAGGGTTCTATCAAAATGGAAACCTAGCTGGGAGTTTCTTTAACCGACAACCATCACCTATGATCCGATGATGATACAAAAAAGCGATGTTGTTGCCACATCCAACTAGTACCCTCCTAGGGTAAAAGACATCACCATTAGTGAATCCACAAGAAATAACATTAGTCGTCTTTTGGGACAAGGAAATATCTGCATTGCGGTTCCATCCTCTCTCCTATGCGGGCAAGGTAGTTAATGAGTTTGAGTGGGACTCACTCTCACCCATTTCGATGCTCAATACTCCTTCCAGAACTCGACATGCTCATATAACATCATCATCATCAGTCCTATAGGGACATAGTACATCAACATTAACATCATCATCATCGGTCCCATAGGGACATAGTACATCAACATTAACATCATCATCATCAAAAACATTAACATCAACATCAACATCGTGGACTCAAAACATTCTTTTAGAATTTAGTTTTAAGTTCTAAGATTCATAAATGTCACTCTCATCAACATCATCATCAAGACTCTCGTCAATTCGGACCACAATCACAACATCACAAACATCATCATCGTTAAGGCTCTAGTCTCTTTTCCCCTAAGCTCATTCTTGCATTCTTTAATACAATAGACATAGAATTTTATAAAATCATTCATAAAAACAAGTTATGCAATAAAATAGTTCGTGATGATTATCAATCCATGTAAAATATATGAATTAAGTAAAAACTCAGCAAAATACTCAAGGATTTTCACATATAACTCATCATCTTAAATCTTGGACTCAATTTACTCAAAAGGGGGTACATGAAAGAACAATCCCATGTTTTAGGTTAGCCTTACATACCTGGCATGATTGCTAACAATAATTGCTCGTAGAATCTCCTCTTGACTCTTCAACCTCATTTTTCCTCAAGCCCTAACTTGGTGAATTTTGTTAGGAAGAGGATTTTAAAATGTGTTTTGAACCCTTTCTTCATGAATACGACTTATATTAATCGTATATGGGTTTCAGAAGATGCTAGGAATGGACTAGAATGCACCTCGAAATTTTAAAAAAATTTCAGCCGTAAAATAACACAGTCCGCGACGCAGACTAGTTGCGGACAATTCATTTTTGGCAAACAATTTCTAGAACAAGTTTTCTCAATCCAATCAAAAAATTATGACAAACATAAGTGCGCTTCCGTGATGGGTCCGCGACGCGGCTGTGTCGCGAACTCTTACTATTTCTTGTTTTGGAACGAAAAATTATCTCTTGACTCGGTCGCTCCAAAAATCGACCGGAGACCCTTTCCCCACTCAATTTTTCATGCTGATCACAAATCCGGCCTCAGATTTTCCATTCGAGCATCAGAAGATGCATTATGTGCACATATCTCCTCTAGGGGTATTTTGATAATTTTACCAGGCATTACAGAAAGGGTGGGAAAATACTACAATTACCTTTTCTAAAAAGCTTTCAAAAGTCATCTGGAAGGCATCATATAGGCTGTAGAAACTTCCACAGTCCATAGGGACCATTCCATAAACTTTTGGCCAAATTTTGAGGTATCTGGATCACTTTCACAAGCCTAATCTACGGCCTATAGAAGTTTTTATGACCCGTAGATTGGTCTGTAGAATCTAGGACCCAAAAAGTGGAATTTTCAGGACTTTTCCACGAGTTAGCAGACGGGCCGTACTTTTTTCCACGGCCCGTATTAGGTTTCACATTTCCTCTATGCTCTGGCAGTCTTCGATAAAACAATCATAACCTTTTACTTCAATCTCCAAATAAGGTGACATCAGTTGTGTTGAAAATCTAATTCAAAGAGCTTTTATTTGGTTGGTCATGAGATATCTATTTCTTTATGTGCTATAAGTTATGATCATTTAAAGTGGAAACTTATATAATCTAACGCTAGAAACTCAATTTATAGGAACGTTTTAAACTCGGCTAAGTACTAGAGGTCCCTTAAGACCCTAATCCACTTCCCATGTGTAAGAATGAGTCTTGAAACATATACATGTGAGGATAAAGTTATGGGGTGTCAGATGCTTGCCGTTTTGGTCAATCATTTTTTTGTTGACATTCTACAATAGATTGAGGTTCAAGATCCTCACTATCTTGCATGATTTTTGTTGCAAAATTATATGCAAAGACATAATTCACCACATTTTCTGATCGATTGAAATTAGTTTCAACATCACTTGAATTTATGGATAGTTCCTTATTTTCTTGAGTCTCAAGATCATTGATTCCTTCAAGGATATCAAAATTAGTCATATCTTGAACTTCCATATGAGATTCTTACGTAGTGTCATCTTGACCTTTTACAACCATGCTTTATGAGTACTTTTTACTCATTACCTATGACACTAGTAGATGGTCCCATGGGAATATCACTTCAAATAAGAACATTCTTTATATGAATATGTGATTTAGTAATCCTTTTTACATCTGTAAATGCATCTAGCATTTTATTTGTAGTTTTTTGCAGGTGGATAATCTTTTGTACTTTTTGCTTACAAATAGAAGCACATGGATCAAGATGAGACAATGATGAATTTTTCTACAAAATTTTCTTTTGATATCATTATTTTCTCCCTCTAATTTCGGAAAAAGTGTCTCATCAAATCGACAATTTGCAAATCGTGCAGTGAACATATCTCCAGTTTTCAATTGATATGATAATACATCAATATTGAAAAAAGCATGGCATGGAAGACATGTTTTAAACACAACTCTAGAATATTGAAATCTCTCATTTGTTCCTTTGAACTTTAAATATCCTATTGATGGAGAAAGTTTAATACTCCTATAGTGAGTATCAAAATATTGAGATCATAAATTTCTATTAAAATTTATTCCCTTGTAAAAAATTAAAGCATAACAAGAGCATATATGATTGCGGAGCGATACAATGTTGAGCAGAATTTAAGAATGAGCAACTTTTGAAATTTACGATTTAGAATAAGGTGTTCATATATTTGTGCCACTATTGATTATCTACTGAGTATACAATGAAAAACATATAATGAGTTATATTAAAATATAAAATGTATCAATTTTTTAGGAACAAAAGTAAAAGATAACGTCCATTACATTTGTTTTGGAAACAGAGAGAATACTAAAGATTGCTACTGATAACATTAGCAAATTGAATAGCATTTTGATAAAAGTTTTGAGTATTAAATATTTTCAGGGATAATATCTCTATAAGGTCAAAGTGTTGGTTGGGAGTAATGAAATGAAGTCTTGAGTAAAAATATTTCTAACCAAAAGTAATATTTTTATGTTTTATTTTTTGGTTTTGATCAAAAATAATATTTTGCTTTTGATGAAAAATATTTTTCTTGAAACCCAAAATGATTTAGTTTCCCAAAAGACTCTTAAAACAATTGTGTCATAATATAAGCGACTAAATTGTGTAAATTACCTACTCTTTGTTGTGAGGCAACTTCAGTTTATCCTTAATGTTCTCTACCCCATTAATTTATTTTTTTAAAAAAAATGTTCATCACTTCTGTAAAACTTAAATATAATCTACCAAAAACTTTCTTGAATACCATATAATCCTTGCAATTGTTATCTTATTAGTATTTCCACCCAAAACCTCCTTCACCACATGTGACGAGTATTTCCACCCAAAACCTCCTTCACCACATGTGACGAGATCGCTTTTTGATGGCCTTGTTGCACAGACGATCCATCTTCGGAGAATTTTCTGAAACCAGAGAGACGATGAACCACACATGTGCAGCAACTGATACGCTTCTTCCCCAAAAATATGATCAATAGCGAACCAAGAAGGAAGATTCAGATGACAATTTCATAGGCTCAAGTTTGTTCATATAATATAAGCGAATCGGCTAGTCGGTCATGCCCGCGAAAAGGAATACGGCTGAGTGAAAGGAAGTTGTTCTTAAAAAGGGCAACTCTTCCCTGAAGCAGAGTTTTCTCCGAACAAGTTATGAGGCGTTGACGTCTCTTAATTATTAGGCATACTATTTTAGAGGTGTTGGTAATTAAGGGCATTACAGTAATTTAACTTTTAAGTTAGAGAGTTCATACTTTTAAAGATAACTAGTTTTTGGGAAAGTGCTCCGCACATTTATCCTTATTATTCAAACTTTCGGAAGAATGCTGATACATACACATTAACTCATAAACATCACATAGTAGAATTTAAATAAAATATGAACCAATCATTAGTAACACAAAGATACACTATATTATCAATATACAACGTTATCGGAGAAGAAATTGAGGGAAAAAAGAATAACCTGGAAAGTTGCAGAATGAAGTGCCCGTAGTAGGAAAACAATCATTTTTAAAGAGAGAAAAATAATCCAATAGAAATCTGATACATACCGTATATAGTGATTAGCTAATTACATAGAATTTAATTGAGAATGTTAAACTACTGTAAAAGTATCTCACTATTGTGGAAGATAGAAAGAAACAAAACAAATATATGCTTCTAAATACAAAATTTATGATAATTTATAGCTTAAATCGGTTTTTTTATTGTCATAACTAATTCTGCAATTATGTGAATATGTAAGACTTAATTGATTTTTACTATTTATTTAAATAATTAATAATTAATTAATTAAGTATAGGGCAAAATGGTAATTTAACTTTTGGGTTAAGAGCTTCCCACTTTTAGTATAACTAGATTTAACCGCACGTGTGTTGCACGTGTATGCCTAATGTTGAGATTCAGATAACAAAAAAAATAGTATCCATACTCTATTTTATCATACTATTGAAAAGGCAATGTGAAACTGTAAGAGAGAATGCATAACAGAGGCACGCCAAATATAAGTTTGTGAATAATACCTTGTTATGCGCAACTAATTGGCTGCTTTTCTGTGTTTATTTGGTATTTGGTCATTGGGTCGTAAATTTTTTGGATGGCATTTTTAAAGTTTCTTATTAGTTTGACATATCCATTGTTGGATGCATTTAATCCAGTATTTAAGTAACTTTATTGAGCTAAATTAACATGTGGGAATTTTAATTACGTTGAGTCATGTGTACATGTTTTCTTTTAAGTGATATAAATAAAATTGTTGCATAATTTGAAATAACTAATGCTGTATAGTATGTAGCATCATCTTTGTAGGTTGCCCCACTATACAAAAAGATCCTTTTGGCAGCAAGTACTTTTCTTTTAGTAGCAATTGATCTATTGCTATGGCGTCCAATGTCACAAAAAATTTTAGAGTGCCGATAAAGACCTTTATTATTACCATGAAAGTAAATATTTCTGGCAATATTTATTTAGTTTGATATATACATATGAATAGCAAGAGGAAGTACATAATTGAGATATTCATCATTGGATTAAGGATCAAAAATGCGATTATAGAGTTGTTATTATCTAAATTACAAAATAATTTTGAAACGTATCTTTTTGTTTAATGAAGGGAATGGATACATTTTGCTACTGCAAGGGGATTTGAATATTTGGCTTCACTAATTATGAGGAAACTTTCTTGATCTATGATGTGATAAATCACAAGAAGAAGTCTTCAAATGATCCATCAAAATCCTTCCAGCTGCAGTACAAAAACCTACATTCTCATCCAAATGACCAGCAGTAACACTATTGTTAAAGTTATCATTCTCATTCAAGTCACCTTCATTCTCTTTCTCGCCAGAACTTCTCCTCCGATCACTATGCCCTAACACTAGCAACAGCAGCAACGCTACAAAAACAGAGAACTAACACCAGCAATAGCAACAGCGCCACAGAAACAAAGAAATACTGAACTACAAAATCAGACAGGACAATTCACCACAACACCAGTAGCTATCCTACGGAAAAAAAAGAAGGGCCCACAGCTACAAAATCAAATAGAACAATTCACCACATCTATAATAAACAGTGAGCCATCCCAGTTGAAATGCAACACTGCCAATCACAAGTCTTCAACATGAGTCTTTGTTTCCACGACAAAGAATTCATCACAATTATAAAAATAATTCTTAGAAACATGACATTAAAAGAAGTTCACCTTGGCCTGTATTTTCTTTATGTACCCGCCGAAGCTCTATCCCACTCTTTCCCGTAAATACTATAACCTGTCCGGTCCTACAAACCCCCGCCCACTGTCAGTCCTAAATTAGAGAGTTTTTTAGAGTGGATATAGGCTGTAATATAGGTGATTGATGAACAGTTGCAAATTTTTTTATAAGTGTTAGCAAAAAAGTAATTAAGAGGAAAATTACAAACCATTAATGTAAGCAAGCAATTTTACAAAAGCCAACTCCAATGTGAAAAATTTCTGCACAAAGAGAAAACAAATAACACACTGTAAACTAAGGACAAACAACACACGTACGTAGAAGAAGTTTAGATTTCATAACATAAGTTTTCTCAGTAGTACGACAGTTGAGTTAGAATGTATTTGGTTGTTGATATCGGCTGAATATAGATAATTGAACAATTGTAAATCATATCTTCCCTTATCTAATTTATATATATATATATATATATATATATATATATATATATATATATATATATATATATATATATATATATATAAGAGGATGTTAACCCGGGTGATATGGCGTCCTCTCAATGCAACAAAAATTATTAGTATCTTTTATACAATTTTTGGGACAGATTACTCATGAAAAAATTAAAAAGAAGTGAAACATATAACACCGGTTCACGACACAATTGTTTTAAAACCCTTCTATTCCCAAGTCGCAATGTTTCCACTTGTTGCCTCAATCATACACTCTGAGCGCATTGTGTTCTTCCTACCCTTTCAGAATTCACTTGGCAAATCTAGGGGCTCCCATGTGCCCCTGTTTCCTCCTCCAACGTTGAAGGCAAAAAATGTTCGGCGTAGATAGAATCTCTGCAAGTCAATGTCTATTAGCCACCACTTTGATACTCTCTAAAAAAATCTCAGAGGCATTGGATGAATTTTCTGCATCTTTGGCACTGCGAACTATATTGAAACTTGGTGCATCTGATATTATAGAACTCACTTTGATTTCCTATTTATTATGGATATATTAATTGTTGTTAATTATTTTTCTTAATTTGCTCATGCAATGTCTATGACTAATTGCATTTACAACGTCCATTGCCATGTTTGTTTGTTTCACATTACTTTCAACCCTTTTCATCTCCACAAATCTAATTTAAAGTTCCCTTACCATTAGTTCAACTCACATATCCCTTTCAATTGTATTAATTATGTTTGGTTTTGCTACTTTATTTTAGCTGTATTTGTTGTGTTGGCGCATTGTCTCGTCAATAATTTTATTAGTGAATGTGACATTGCAATGTTTGATGAGAAGTACTGAACTTTTGTACTGTTTTTTCAGCTGCATCGAGCTATTTCTCTCTTGTTTATTTTCCTCTGGAACTATAAATGGCTACTTTCCGTGTTAGTTTCACAAAAAAAATTTGATGACATAAAGTAACACAACTGCTTCGTAAAGTTAGAAAGAATGAGTGATATCACATTTTGTGGGGGTTTTATATTTTCTTTCATTCCAAACAGACATTCAATGCTTTAGCTTCAAAAGTGTAATGCTCTAATGAAACTGTAGTTTCCAAAGTATTTTACTGGTTATCAGTCTCAGGGAGATGGATTAGTGGTTGAGGCATAGGATACAATCCGGATATCTTGGGTCCTAATTCTCGCTATAACACTTAGTATGAGTCAATTTCACAGTCTCGGCAGACATAATTACCTGACATTTGTGCTTGTCGGCTGTAGTAGGCTATCTGATGAATTAAAGGCTGGCAAGATTGAATGAAGTTCATGCACAAATACTACTTTTCAACTATCTTGATTAAGTATTGCAGCACCAATAATTGAAGATAAAGAGAAAAATCAATCTCAAGATAAGTTTCTTCTATCTTAGTCTTGGCAGGGCTGTCTAATGGAAGGCTGAAACCAATAGAATCAAACACAGCAGCATAGTATCTGAGTGAGTTGACAAGTCTTGCTTCCAAGCTAGGCTCATTATGCTCACCTTCTTGCTCAGACATCAGAATATTGGTGGGATTTGTGCTTCTGATCAGCCCCAAAAAGTCCCTCAGGATCCCTCCCGAGCTATCATAAAGAAGCTTATGCATCTGTAACACACAATTCACTGGAACACTATTTCCCTCTTTTACATGAAGCATCCATAGCCATACATCTTCCAACCTGTCAACAATTAAAATGGAACTCGAAAGCCAGATTCAAAGGTTCAGCAAACTCAGTAAGTCTATCTCCTGTTTCAACCCTGTCATTTGGATTAGGTAGCCTAGAATCGTTGCCTACTTTATGCTCCCCCCGATTCTCATTAGACCTAGGAACCAAGTCATGGCTGTCTAAAGAAGCACTTGATATGGAGGCCTCTTGGATAGGATCTTGACTTTTTCTATATAAATAGGAGAAAAAAGTAATGAAACTTGCCACGCGTTAAAGGCAGCACCCTCCCCTGTAAAAGCAACAAGACAAACACCCGTTTTATCCATTTTCAGAGAATACGCTACACAAACAGCCTGAGATAGATATCTGAGGTCAGAATGTACAGGGAAAAGCGGAGTAATTATAAGTAGCAGCACAATATTATTGTTGCAATATCTAAGAAGAAAAATTAAGAATTTAATATCGTACGCCAAAGGTGAAGATATGGTAATAACATTGTGTTTGTTGAACTAAATGTACTGGCATTTGCCTGCCTTTCCCTTTATCATCTGTGGTACCAAAACATTGATTTGTGCATTCTTGCACGGTGAAGCCACACCATAGTAAGACCCCTGTCTCTCGATACTGCAATATAAGTTTATGTTTTGCGTTCCGACAATGTAAGATTAAATATTTTACAAATTTAATGAGATCGATCTTTATTTACTTGAGGTAATGCAAAGTCATGTGGCGAATAGAGCAACAACGGAAGCAATGTTGATGGCTTCTTGACCAAAAGAGGTCATATAGAAAGAAATCATCCCTTGCCTTTGTGCTTCAAAAAGGTAGGTGTTCAAAGTCGTCAGAGTAACCATGGCCCTGTACATGTTCACTACTACTTCTTCTCCGAACTATTTTAAATTTAGGTATATATGCAGCAATGGTAATTCAAAAGGACTATTTTTATTAGTATGATTAAAAATCCAATTGTGAAACTTAACGTACACCTGGTCATGTATGGTATTAGAAATTAGAAAGCCATCTTCATTTAGAACTCGATAACATGGTAATCTCTTATCCGATGCTTCTGAGATGAACTTGTTCTGTGATGTCAAGGGAATTTTTCCACCTGGAAAATCTAAATCCTGCATGAATGTCCAATCAATATCATGCATAACTAAATTTATATCTTTAATATTCCTTTCACACCCTGGGAGGGTATTCTTGGCATAGTCGGCACTTGAAGAACCATTGTTGATTCCCCTAGAGAATCACTTGGCCTCATCGTCACATAGACTCAACGATGGAAGAAGTTACTCAAATAGAATAAAATAGCATCAAGATAGATATAGCTCTACTAATTTATAATTTCTAATGAATAAGTTTTGAATTACAAAATACTCAACAAATCCTCTACTCGATGTCTATAAAGCCTCTACTCAACAATCTAGATGGCACCATGACAAGCCTTGAAAACCCAATTAAAGATATAAAATACTCAATAAAATAAGAATGAAAATGGTGCTCCTTCGGAATTCAAGGAGGGCTCACCAACTCTGAGGATGAACTGATCTAGATCTCAACGATGTGCGGGTTGAAGTCCTCTATCACCTGCATCTGCATCATGAAACGATGCAAGTCCAAATGGATGTTAGTACATCAAATATACTGGTATGTAAAATAACTTAAGAAAGTAAATCTCAACTCACTCTCCCTTACTCAACAGCTCATGCTCAACTTAGTATATGCAAATTTACAAAAAATCATGCTTTTAAAGTAGACTCAGTAAAAATTAACTCAGTTTAAAAATATCATGCTCAAACAAGGTTTGATTAGGAGTTTCTCTCAACCAACATCCAATCCCATCACCTTTAGTTTGGTGATGCAACGAAGGCGACGTTATTGCCACACCCATCCTGAAGTTGCCACGTTAAAGGATGATCAACTCTCTCATGGATCCATAATAAATGTCTATCTTTTGGGGCATAAGTCACCAGAACGTGTTGTACGACTATCCTATGCTGGCAACGTAGTTCTGTTGGTTAGAGTAGATATTTACTCGCTCGGTGCTCGATACTCCTCCTAAGGCTAAAACATACTCAACTCATCAATCAACTCAATCCTCAATGCTTAGTCAATCACAACAAATCTCAACCTTATTAGGTTATCTCATCTAAACTCATCTCAGTTCCTCATCAACTCAGTCAATCAATAAGACGTTCAACTCGACTCACATTCAAATGGTC
Organism: Solanum rostratum; assembly: GCA_029948455.1. Taxonomy (NCBI): domain Eukaryota; kingdom Viridiplantae; phylum Streptophyta; class Magnoliopsida; order Solanales; family Solanaceae; genus Solanum; species Solanum rostratum. Next base: position 63,903,785 of record CM057045.1, on the reverse strand, counting down.
ATTCGGACTCACTTAATGAGACTCATCATGTAATGCAAACAAGATATGTCTAGTAGTATATGTGACTAAATGCAACATACTATTCATGCTCAATCATACTCAACTACTCAACTCAGATAATCAAACTCAACCTCGAATCAGTTCATGCATAGAATTTCATAAAATAATTCAATTTAGGGTTCATGCTATCAAGTATAGACCTTTACCTCAATTTCATATCAGTAATTCTGCAATGCAGCAAGTACCTCATACATCATCACAAGGATTAATAATAAATATAGAAAATTTGGTCATTGGATGATAGAAATGCAAAACTCGACTCTTGTTCTCAAATTTCGATTCAAGTAAGGAAATGGGCATGTGAACGGACATAGTTCCACACTTTGGTAAGCCTTACATGCCTAGAAGTAGGAGAAAGAGTCAAACTTTAGTCAATCTTCATGTTAGAATTGAAACCATCGCTCTTCTCCCTCCACTGGTGATCTCAAGAAATCCTAAGCGTGAAGAATAGTGAAAATACCCTTAGGGTTTTGTTTTAGGACTTTAATTAAGTCTAAAACGTCCAAGAGTTTCATTAAAAGGGGTAGGAATAGACAAAAATACTCCTCTTAAAAATTGTTGATTGGGTCTATGACACCCCGTTTATGGGCCGTAGACTATTCTATGAGCGTAGGCGACCTCTCGTAAACAAGGGGACCTGAAATTTGAGTTACTAAAATTTGGCACGAAACCTCTTCTACGAGTCGTAAAATTTTCTAGGGTCATCTGATAAGTCGTAACTCAAGATACTAAAAAGTTGGTGTTTGGACCATCAGTTCATGAAACCACATTACGGGACATGGAATACTTTACGGGCCATAGGTTGTCTTGTATATAGGCCTCAGACTTACAAAATTTCACCAAGTCATCTGGGGTTTTACAAGGCCTCTTCTACGGGCCGTAGATGGCCCTCGTGGATTCTCCCTCAACAGGTTTTTTCAGTTTTCTCTGTGCATCTATGCAGACTAGGTGGAAGAATTTGGGGAGGGGAGGGTGTTACATTACCTCCCTCTTGGGATCATTCATCCTCGAATGAAGAGAAACCTAGGGGACTTTGTCAAGGCATGAATCTATCTACGGACTCGAACAATCAACCAGCTATCATCTTATTCATGCAATCAATCAGTCAAGAATTCAGCAAGTAAAACAAATAAACAATCAACACATCAAGTCAATCCTCACTCGGACTCTAGAGCTCTATTGTTTAAACTTCCTCACTCGGACTCTAGAGCTCTATCGTCTATCAAACTCAGAATTGGAGAATTCAAGGAATAGGAATTCTAGAATTTAGAGGAAAATCATTACCATCTACTTTTCATTATCAACAAACAGGAATAAATGAGGGTACTTGGCCTTCATATCCTCCTCCGCCTCCCAAGTAGCTTCTTCTACAAATTAGTTCCTCCATAACACCTTGACAGATGCAATCTTTGGTTCTTAGGTTGCGAACCTGATGATCAAGGATCTGGACATGGATCTCCTTATAACTCAGATTGTCTTTTACTCCTATACTCTCGACAGGCACAACCAACTGCGGATCTCCCAAACATTTCTTAAGCATGGAAATAAGGAAGATTGGGTGGATGGCCATTAACTTTGGTGGTAGCGCCAACTCATAAGCTACGTTTCTCACTCTCTTCACAATTTGGTAGGGACCAATGTATCGAGGACTCAACTTCTCCTTCTTCCCAAATCTCATTACATTCATCATGGGTGACACCTTCAAGTATGCCTAATCGTTGACCTCAAACTCTAAGTCTCTCCTTCTAACATTAGTGTAGGATTTCTATCGACTTCGTGCAGTCCTCAACCTCTCTCGAATGATCTTAACTTTCTCCATGGCTTGGTGAATCAAGCCTGGCCTAATTAATTCTGGTTCACCTTCCTCGAACCATCCGATTGGTGACCTATACCTCCTCCCAAAAAGTGCCTCATATGGGGCCACCTGAATACTCGAGATAGAAGTTATTGTTGTAAGAAAACTCAATCAATGGCCAACGGTCATCCCAAATACCCTTAAAGTCAATGACGTAGGCCCTCAACATATCCTCCAAGGTCTGAATAGTATGCTCTGCCTGGCCATCTGTCTGCGGGTGATAAGTAGTGCTAAGAAGCACCTTCGTACCCAAACATTTTTGAAATGATCTCCAAAACTGGGCAGTGAATTGAGCTCCTCTATCTAAGATAATAGACAAGGGGACTCCATGCAATCAAACAATCTCCCTTATGTATAACAAGGCATAATCCTCTGCCGTGTCAGTCATCTTTACTGCTAAGAAGTGTGTATATTTTGTCATCCGATCAACTATCACCCAAATTGAATCATGCTGCCTGTGAGACATCGGTAAAACCTATGACGAAGTCCATGTTGATCATCTGCCACTTTCACTTTGGAATTTCAAAGTTCTGAGCTACTCCACATAGCCTTTGGTGCTCAACTTTAACTTGTTGGCAATTAGGCCACTTGGAAACAAACTAAGCGTTGTCTTTCTTTATCCCACTCCATCAGTAGACTTCTCTGAAGTCGTGGTACATCTTGGTTGACCTTGGATGGGTGGAATATTTGGTGCTATGGGCTTCTTTCGTGATCCTTTCTCGAACACCATCAACATTTGGAAGACACAACCTTCCTTGGTATCTCAACTCCCCCTTTGGCGAAAGCCATCACTTTTTGCTTATGCATAACTACCTTCAATTGTAGTAAGATGGGATCTTGATCTTGTTTTCCTTTAAACTCTACTACTAGGGATGATGCAGACCCATTATGCACAAGTACTCTACCTTCACCCGATTTGTCTAGTTGAGCTCCCTATCATGCCAGTTAGTGACCTTCTTTAGCCACCTTCCTTTTCATTTCCTCCACATGGGCGGTGCTCCTCATGGATAGCCTGCTAAGTGCATTAGCAACCACGTTAGCTTTACTTGGGTGGTAGAGGATGCTCATGTCATAGTCTTTGAGTAACTTAAGCTATCTCCTCTACCTCATATTAAGCTCCTTCTGGGTGAAGATATATTGTAGGCTCGTGTGGTCTTTGAATACATCAACATGTGCTCCATATAAGTAGTGGCGCCATAGTTTGAGAGCAAACACCACTGTTGACAACTCCAAGTCATGAGTAGGGTAATTCTTCTCATGCACTTTAAGATGCCTATAAGCATAGGCAACAACTTTCCTCCTCTCCATTAGCAGACATTCCAATCTCACTCTCGAAGCATCACAATAAATGACAAATCCTTTCATTCCATCAGGCAAAGTCAACACTATAGTAGTAGTTAACCTCGTCTTCAGCTCTTGGAAACTCTTCTAACACTCATCAGACCATTGAAACTTGCTTTTCTTCTGAGTCAGTCTAGTCAATTGTGTAGATATGGAGGAAACTCCTTCAATAAATCTGCAATAGTAGCCAGCCAATCCCAAAGAACTTCATATATCAGTTAGAGAGGTGGGTCTAGGCCAGTTCTTAACTACCTCAATCTTCTGGGTATCCACTCGAATGTCGTCGCCCAAAACCAGGTGGCCTAAGAATGCCACATATTTGAGCAAGAACTCACACTTCAAAAACTTTACATATAACTCATTATCTCTGAGTTTCTGCAAAACGATTCTGAGGTTATTTGCATGTCCTCCTCAGCTCTAGAATACACCAAAATATCATCAATAAAGACGATCACAAACATGTTAAGATACTGTCTATATACTCTGTTCATCAGGTCTATGAAGACTGTATGTGTATTTTTCAACCCAACGGACATCACCAAGAACTCGAAGTGTGCATATCAGGTTTGAAAAGTCGTCTTCGAGATGTCACATTCTTTCACTTTCAATTGGTGATAGCTTGATCAGAGGTTTATCTTGGAGAAAATAGTGGCACCCTGAAGTTGGTCAAAGAAGTTGTCGATCCTCGAAAAAGGATACTTATTCTTAACTGTCACCTTATTCAACAAACGATAGCCAATACACATCCTAAGGGAACAATCCTCCTGTCACACGAACAAGGCTGAAGCGCCCCATAGGGAGACACTCAACCTTATGAATCCCTTTTCTAGCAAAACTCTCAACTACTCCTTCAACTTTTTCAACTTTGTAGGGCCATTTTACATGGGGGAATAGAAATAGGCTGGGTGTCAGGAAGAACATCAATTCCAAAGTCAGTCTCCCTATCAAGAGGGACTCCGAGCAGATACTCTAGAAACTGATCTAGAAACTCGCTCATGATCGGAACATACTCAAGAGTAGGAGACTAAACATCATCGAGCTTGACTCGCATGAGGTGATAAATATATCCCTTAGAGACCAGTCTTCAGGCCTTAGGTAAGAATAAACTTACCCTTGGGTGCAATCAAATCACCCTTCCACTCAATAAAAAGTTTATTCGGAAACTAGAATTTGATAGTCTGAGTTTTGCAATCAACAAAGGCATAACCAGCGTGAAGCCAGTCGATGCCAAGGATCATGCCAAAATGAACCATCTCTAACTCAATCAAATCAACAAGAGTATCCCTATGATAGATGGACACCATACAATCTCTATAGATTCTCTCAACTCGAATGGACTCATCAACAGGAGTAGAAATAGAAAATGGCTCAAGTAAGCACACAGGAAGAATCTCAAATTTACCAGCCACATATGGCGTCACAAAGAAACAAGTTGCACGTGGATCAAGTAAAGCATAGCAAGAACAGTTAAAGACTCAAAGCATACTTGTCACAACATCTGGTGTGACCTCTTGGTCTTGCTCGTTCCCCATCACATACAAATGGTTTGTCCCACCGCTTGCCCCTGGTGCAGCACCTCTTTGGTTACCCCTTGCGAAGTCTGGGCCTTATTGTCCCACATCGGACACTCCCTCTGAAAATGGACCGGCTGGCCACACTTGTTGCATCCATTCCCTCAATCTCCACATTCTCCCAAATACATCCTACCGCATTTCCCACAAGGTGGCTTCTCTTTAGAGCCAAGCGTCACACTTGCTTAGACTGTGCACCCTGTGCCCTAAAGTTTGGCTGACCTTGGGACCTCTGATCATACCTGTGGCTCATGGATGGTGCACTAGCTGAAGATGGTGCATAGCTAAAAGACCTCTTCTGGAAATGTAAGGACCTGAACTTTGTACGACTTCAATGAAGGATGGAAAAGTCCATGTGAGATCATATGGCCAGTGTGGAGCCTCCATGGAGTGGCCCTGGGACTTTGGAGGATATTTGGCCCTTAAACATGGTGTTTTAAACTAAGCCACACCACACTTGGACCTCTCACGTTCCGTGTGACACTTTACGGGTCGTGTGGTGGGACGTGTGGTGGCCTTGGCTTGAAATCCCATAATTTTGGGACCAAGTATGGTCAAACAGCCAAGTTCACGGCTCGTGTGGGGTCTCACGACCAGTGTGGCCACCCGTAAGGCTTCCGAAGTAGAATTTTGCTAAGTATGACATCACCGTCTCATAACTTGATTTTGGAATTCTTCTAAGGAGAGGGGTAAAGGCACTATCACAACCCGTGTGACACTGTATGGCCCGTGTGGCCTTCCATGAAGGTGACTTCGTTGAAAATTTTTTAGTATGGGATCTTCAAGATCAAGCTAAGTTCACTTTCAAGCCTTCAATTCAATCTTATTTATATTTTTTAAGGCTATCATGGGTCTCCTACATCAAGCCACATTCAAAGGAATTCCATTGGCTAAGTTTTTCACAAGAATCAATAGAAGGGTCAACTTTAAATGGTCATATCTCTTAGAAAAACAGAACTGTGCGGTGCACGACCTAACAAATTGAAGTTCTTTGGATTAGCTTTCCAATGCATCCGCTTTCACCTTATTCCAAGCTTGGAGCAAGATGTTATCGCCTTTTTCATGGAATCTTTCTAGGCTAGACGAGGTGCCTTCACGACCCGTGGAGTTGGCCGTGAGAAGTTACGGGGAAAATTTAAAGGGCCGTGTTATTAAGGTCTTTTTGATATTTTGACTCATCCCTAAGGCTTTTTAAGACCTTTAACCCTCCCCCCCCCCCCCCTTTACATTCCTAAACTTCTCCCACACTAATTATAAACCCTCATTCAAGACTAACCCTTAATCTCTAGAATTGAACTCTCGAAATTCTCTCTAAGTATCTCCTTCAAGATTCAAGCTAGGATTCAATTGGATTTCAACATCAAGCTAAATTCTTCTCAAATTCCTCTTCCTAAGCAAGGTATATGGGATTGATTCTTGGTCCCTTTCAACCATGAAGACTCAAACTCTTTTCAATTGATTTTCATGAAATTTTGCGAACTTTAATTATGGGTTTGAATATTATTGGTTATTAAATTCAATTAAAGTGTGGGCTATGCTTTATTGTTGATTCTAAGTTGATTTAGGCCCTAATATATTGAAATACATGATTATTATGGAGATTTGATTATGCATCTCCCTTTAAAGTTTGAACTAAGCATGAGTGATCTATATTATGATTTAAATATGAATTTAATATGGATTTTCTTCAATTTTGTATTGTATTGCCGATTTTAGATTGAATCTTAACTACCCATGTTAATCTCACATCATTCATGGCATATACATTCATGAGCATTGGACTTTATGAAAATTATGAAGTTGGTTAAGACCCAAATATGTTTATTTATATGATTTTGATGAAAATATGGTTATGAACAAGAATTGAGTAAAAATCTATGAACATGAGCATGATATAAGTTGAACACCTGTATGATATGAATTGATAGTAATATGAACTTGACTTCTACATGAATACGAATTATATGGGTGTGCATAAGATATGCCATCTTGCATGAGTATGTAATCACATTGGTATATTGATGAGGACGGGCACAACCCTCCCTTTACACAATGCATAGATAAGGATAGGTACAACCTTCCCCATGCACATGTATGTATGAGCTAAGTGTGTTTTGATGAGGATGGACACAACCCTCCCTTTACATAATGCATAGATGAGGATAGGCACAACCTTCCCCATGCACATGTATGTATGAGTTAAATGTTTATTGATGAGGACGGGCACAACCTTCCCTTTACACAAGGCATAAATGAGGATATGTACAACCTTCCCTATGCACATGTTTATATGAGCTAAGTGTGTATTGATGAGGATGGCTACAACCCTACCTTTACACAATGCATAGATGAGGATATGTACAACCTTCCATATGCATATGTAGGTATGAGCTAAGTGTGTATTGATGAGGATGGGCACATGAAACGACCCAAAAGTGTTTCGGAAGTCACCGGAAACTTGTTTTAGCTATATCTAAAAATCCATTTGTTATTTTGAAAATACGACTTCATATTCTTGTTTAGGGGGTCAAATGGAGTGGGAAATAGGTCTAACCCGAATTTTAGAGCAACCGTATCAAAATTCGAAATTTTCAAGTGAAGCCTTTTTGGATGGTCTACTTTGGAGGGTCATATCTTCTAGCACACAAATATTTGGGTGGCCCATAATATATCCATGGAAAGCCCTGTGAGTTAGCTATCCAATGCACTTCGTTTCACCTTGTTTGGAGTTCGGACAAAGAAATTATGCCCATTTTCATAACCTCCACCCGGGCAGAAAATGCAAATTCCAGTGAGCATGTTACTGTTCACCCGCCCCATTATTTTTCTAAGTGTTGGAACCGTTTTTCCAAAGACGAATTTTATTTCTTATATAGCACTAAATCAGTTCCGATTCCTTAAAACATTTCCTAAAAGACATTTCCCACACTTAGAAATATTTCTCTCAAGAACTCAAGCCAAAACCCTCCAAAACCTTCATCAAGATTGAAGAGGTCCTTGCTCCAAGTTTCAAGCCTCCTTTGAAGACACTTCCAAGGCCTTCATAAGAACTCAAGGTATGTGGTGTTGAACTCATGGGTCCTTCCACCCATAGTCCCTAAACCCTAACTTACTCATTATTTCATGATTTTAAGTGAAGATTTACACATTGGTCTTGTTCATTGTATAAATTTTCTGCCCAGTGAAATTCTAGCATGGGAAGGTGAATGTCTTGAACATGTTGTCACTCTAGAACTTGAATCTAAACTTGGGATTGATGTGGGGCTTTACATGTTGTCTTGGGAGTATGTCAAAGTGTTCATTGATGGTTGGTTCACTGATTTACTGCACGAGTCCTACTCCATTTTACACATTCTTTGATCCCCACTGCATGCCCCCAGGGTATTTTATAAAATGTCCAATTATGGAATTAAGAGGAATTGATGTTTTAAAGCTTGAGATAAGATGTGAATGAGGTTACAATGACATTTTGATGATAAACTAAACTCGTGTATATATTCATTTCTACATGAGAATTGCATTAGAGCCTATTGTAAATTCCTACATAAAGTGTTGCACAACCATGCCCGGTCCGGGTGACGAGAGCCGGATATCCATGATATGGGGGATACGTACTCATATTCACCTAGGGTGGCAAGGTGGGATTGTCACTATCCATTATATGGGGGATAAGTACTCATATTCACCTAGGGTGGCAAGGTGGGATTGTCACCATCCATGATATGGGGGATAAGTACTCATATTCACCTAGGGTGGCAAGGTGGGATTGTCACTATCCATGATATGGGGGATAAGTACTCATATCCACCTAGTGTGGCAAGGTGGGATTGCCACTATCCAAAAATAAGGGATAATACTTATTTCACCCAGATGAGGGGTTTATGCGTCATCAATTTGCTTGGCTCAGCTTCAGATATGGTGCCTATTATGAAGATGGATTTACTTAAACATATTTGACTATACATTGATTATGCAAATGCATCTTGAATATATATTCTATGTCTAATGACCCATCTCTTGCATTTCGATTATGTATCTTATCTATTCTTGCATTACACCCCACATACTTAGTACATTCCAAAGTACTAACGCATATTTTGCCTACATGATGTTACCATGTAAGGACCGGAGCCACTCTTGATCCTTCTCTCCAACCACGTGGCTAGTGCGGTGCTTATCCGGGATTGTTGGTGAGTCCTCAATGATTCGAGGACTATGTTATGTTTCCTGCTCCTATGTTTTGAGATCTTTGCTTGTATTTGTATTTGGCTATGAGGGGAGCCGGTAGTATGTCATGGCCCCCGTTCTATTGATATATGTAGAGGTGTACGTTGGACAAGTATTTTGCAAATGAGCTTGACTCTTAATCTATGATATTATTTTGAAATGGGTTGCCCTTAGTCCCTAATTCCCTTTATTTAATATTGATTGTACTTCCGCGACCGATGAAGTGTGATGACAAGTTCGAGAGGATTGCTTGGGGTTCCTTCGGGTTCCTCTTTCGCCATGTCACGTTTAGGCCCTAGGCTTGGATCGTGACAAGCTTGGTATCAGAGCACTAGGTTGTTTGATCCTCGGAGTCCAACACACCGCGTTGAGTAGATTCCTATTCATGGTTGTGAAGCGTGCCACGACTATGGGTGGGATGCTATGAAACATTTGTAGGAAAGGTTTCCCTTCTTCCCGTTCTATGTCGTGCTTAGAGTGTAATAAGTGATTCCTCCCTAACGCTTGTTCTTTGAAATGCTAGATCTTCATGCCAAATAGGAGAGGAAGACGAGCCCGATCACCGGAGAAACCACCCACCAATAGTGAGCTCCGCGATGCACTCACCATGCTTGCACAAGTGGTAGCCAACCAAGTGCAACAAGGAGCCCAAGCTCCCCAAGCTACCATCCCGGGGGCAAGGGTGAGAGATTTTATTAGGATGAACTCTGCGGTTTTTCTTGGTTCAAAGGTAGATGAGGATCCACAAGAATTCATTGACGATGTATGCAAAATCTTGACCATTATGGGTATTGGGGCTATTGAGAAGGCGAAGTTGGCAGCTTACCAACTCAAGGGTGTTGCTCAAATTTGGTTTGATCAATGGAAGGGTGAAAAGGGAAGTGGCTATGTAGTGTTGTGGGAGGAATTTAAGCTTGCTTTTCTTAATAGGTTCTACCCTCTGGAGCTTAGGGAGGCAAAGTTAGTGGAATTTATAAACTTGAAACAAGGGGCTATGAGTGTGAGGGAGTATGCCCTCAAATTTACCCAACTCTCTAAGTATGCACCTCACTTGGTGGCCGACTCTAGGTCGAGGATGAATAAATTTGTGATGGGTGTCTCCGATTTGGTTAGTGAGGAGTGTCGTTCCGCAATGCTCATTGGTGATATGGATTTGTCCCGGTTGATGACTTATGCCGAGCAAATGGAGGAGGAGAAATTGAGGAAGAGGAGGGGACATGAGGCTAAGAGGGCTCGATTTGGTGGTGGGCCTTCTAGAGGAGGTCGGCCTTTCCAAGGCCAAGGGTCTTCTCATGTTGCTAGTAAGGGGTTTGTAAACAACTTTCCTAGGCACCAAGGAGCGGGTGTGGGTGCTCCGAATGCACCATGTTCTAATTGTGGGAGGAAGCATTGGGGTTCTTGTATGAGGGGTGTGGGTGCATGGTACGAATGTGGGGAAATTGGTCACAAGAAGATGGATTGTCCCAAGATTCGTGGCAAGGTTCGGAATGCTAATACTACTTCTTTGGGTAGAGGTGCTTCTCAAAGTGGTGCCCCAAGGCACAACCGATTTTATGCTTTGCACGATAGACAAGGTGTTGAGGAGACCCCCAATGTGGTGACTGGTATGTTGCAAATCTTTGATCTTGATGTTTATACTTTGATTGATCCGGGTGCCACCCTTTCCTTTGTTACCCCCTTTATTGGTAGAAAATTTCATGTTGAGTCGGAGTTGTTGCATGAGTCATATGAAGTGTCTACTCCTATTGGTGTCTCTATTATTGCTAGAAAAGTGTATAGAAATTGCCCGGTTTGCATATTGAATAAAGTGTTGCCTTGTGATCTTGTTGAGTTAGACATGGTGGATTTTGATGTTATTCTTGGGATGGATTGGTTGCATGCATATTATGCTTCTATTGATTGTAGAACTCGTAGAGTCAAGTTTCAATTTCCTAATGAGCCCGTCCTTGAGTGGGAGAGTCGGGATGTTGTGGTAAAGGGGAAATTCATTTCTTGCATTAAAGCCCATAGGTTGGTTTCTAAAGGGTGTTTGTACCATCTTGTGAGGGTCAATGATGTGGAGTCCAAAGTCCCTCCTATTGAGTCAATTCCGGTTGTTAGTGAGTTTCTAGATATCTTCCCAAAAGACCTTCCCAGAGTCCCTCCCGAAAGGGAGATAGATTTTGGTATAGACCTCCTTCCCGATACTCAACCTATTTTTATTTCCCCTTACCGTATGGCCCCGGCGGAGTTGAAAGAGTTAAAAGAGAAATTGAAAGACTTGTTAGATAAGGGGTTCATTAGACCTAGTCATTCTCCATGGGGTGCTCCGATTTTGTTTGTCAAAAAGAAAAATGGGACTCTAAGAATGTGTATTGATTACCGGCAACTCAATAAGGTCACCGTCAAGAATAGGTATCCTCTTCCAAGGATTGATGATTTATTTCACCAATTGCATGGGGCTAGTCACTTCTCTAAGATTGATCTTCGGTCCGGGTATCATCAAGTAAAGGTGAGGGAGTGTGATATTCCTAAGACGACTTTTCGGACTAGGTATGGGCACTATGAGTTTGTTGTGATGTCTTTTGGATTAACTAGTGCTCCGGCTATCTTTATGGATTTGATGAATAGGGTCTTCAAACCATACCATGATTCTTTTGTGGTGGTGTTTGTAGATGACATCTTGATCTATTCCCGTGGTGAGAAAGAGCATATGGGCCACTTAAGGGTTGTACTCCAAAGATTGAGGGAAGAGAAGTTGTATGCTAAATATGAAAAGTGTGAGTTTTGGTTGAAGGAATTTGCCTTCTTAGTCCATGTGGTGTCGGGGGATGGTATTAAGGTAGATCCTAAGAAGACCGACGTTATTAGGAATTGGCCTAGACCTTTGACCCCGTCAGACATAAGGAGTTTCTTGGGTTTAGCGGGTTATTATAGAAGATTTGTGGAAGGGTTTTCCTCTCTTGCCTCCCCTATGACTATGTTAACTCAAAAGAAGGCTAAATTTGTGTGGTCGGATGATTGTGAGAAAAGTTTCCAAACTTTGAAAGAAAGACTTGTGTCCGCTCCTATTTTGTCTCTTCCGGATGGGTTAGGAGGTTTTGTGGTTTACTGTGATGCTTCTCGTATTGGTTTGGGTTGTGTGTTGATGCAAAGTGGTAAGGTTATAGCCTATGCTTCTAGGCAACTTAAGGTTCATGAAAAGAATTACCCCACCCATGATCTTGAATTAGCCGCCGTGGTTTTTGCTTTAAAGATTTGGCGTCACTATTTGTATGGGGTGCATGTCGATATCTTCACCGATCATAAGAGTCTCCAATATGTGTTCACACAAAAAGATCTTAATTTGAGGCAAAGGAGGTAGTTAGAGTTCCTTAAGGATTATGATATGAGTATGCACTACCATCCGGGGAAAGCTAATGTGGTGGCAGATGCATTGATTAGGGTGTCCATGGGTAGTTTTGCTCATGTGAAGGAAGGTAGTAAGGAGTTAGCTAGGGAGATTCATCGGTTGGCTAGGTTGGGAGTTAGGTTGGATGAGGTGGATGGTGGAGGAGGGTTGTTGTTGATGGTTCAAGGTCTTCCTTGGTTGATGAGGTGATGGCCAAGCAAGATCTTGATCCTTCTTTGGTGGAATTGAAGGCTTTGGTGAGTAGTGCTAAGGTGGGGGTTTTCTCCCAAGGGGGAGATGGTGCCCTTAGGTACCAAGGTAGATTATGTGTTCCTTGTGTTGATGATGTGAGGGAAAGAATCCTTGATGAGGCTCACAATTCTTCTTATTCTATTCATCCGGGGTCAACAAAGATGTATAGAGACTTGAGGGATGTGTATTGGTGGGGTGGCATGAAAAAGGATATTGCAAAGTTCGTTTCGGGTTGCCATAGTTACCAATAAGTCAAGGCCGAACATCAAAGGCCAGGTGGCCTTACTCAAGACATTGAGATACCTACTTGGAAATGGGAGGAAATAAACATGGATTTTGTAGTGGTTTGCCCAAGACTAGAAAAGGTTTTGATTCGGTTTGGGTAGTGGTTGATCGGATGACAAAGTCGGCTCATTTCTTACCGGTTAAAGCTACTTATAGAGCTGAAAGGTATGCCAAGTTGTACATTCATGAATTGGTAAGGTTACATGGAATTCCTTTGTCTATCATCTTGGATCGGGGTACTCAATTTACTTCTCACTTTTGGAAATCTTTTCAAAGGGGTCTTGGTACAATGATAAAGCTTAGCACGGCCTTCCACCTCAAACGGATGGCCAGGCCGAAAGAACAACTCAAACCTTGGAGGATATGCTTAGAGCTTGTGTCTTGGAGTTGATAGGTAATTGGGATGATCATCTTCCTTTGATTGAATTTGCATACAACAATAGTTATCATTCTAGTATCGGTATGGCTCCTTTTGAAGCTCTTTATGATAGACGGTGTAGGTCACCGGTTGGGTGGTTCGAAGTTGGAGAGCTGGCCTTGTTGGGTCCGGATATGGTCATGGATGCTCTTTAGAAGGTAAGGATGATTAGGGAAAGGTTGAAAACAGCCCAAAGTCATCAAAAGTCTTATGCCGATGTGAGGAGAAGAGATCTTGAATTCAAAGTGGGTGATTGGGTTTATTTGAAAGTTTCTCCAATGAAAGGTGTGGTTCGTTTTGGCAAGAAGGGAAAGTTGAGCCCTAGGTATGTTGGTCCTTATGAGGTAATAAGGAGGGTTGGTAAAGTAGCCTATGAATTGGGGTTGCCAAAGGAAATGGAATTAGTTCATCCGGTGTTCCATGTCTCGATGTTGAGGAAATGTGTTGGTGATCCTAACGCTATTGTACCTCTTAAAGTTGTGGGTGTCGTGGAAGATAATTTGACATATGAAGAGGTCCCGGTTCAGATCTTGGATAGACAAGTGAATAAGTTGAGGAGCAAAGAAGTGGCGTCCGTTAAGGTGCTTTGGAGGAATCAACAAGTGGAGAGTGCAACTTGGGAGGCCGAAGTGGACATGCAAAGACGTTATCCTTATCTATTCAACTCCACTCAAGCCTAAGGTATTAAATCAAGTCCTTTGTACTCCATTGAGTCTTATGTTTCAGCCGCTAAATCATTAATATGCATATATGTTTAAAATGATGAGTTATGGGTGTTTCACACTAAGTTTCGAAATTTTGAAGTGTTGTTCTAAATGAAATCTTGCATTCACGTTGGGGCTGATATGTTCTTGATAAGTCTTGTCTTGTATGCCTCTTCCACATTCGGGGACGAATGTTCCCAAGGGGGAGATATTGAAACGACCCAAAAGTGTTTCGAAAGTCACCGGAAACTTGTTTTAGCTATATCTAAAAATCCATTTGTTATTTTGAAAATACGACTTCATATTCTTGTTTAGGGGGTCAAATGGAGTGGGAAATAGGTCTAACCCGAATTTTAGAGCAACCGTATCGAAATTCGAAATTTCCAAGTGAAGCCTTTTTGGAGGGTCTACTTTGGAGGGTCATATCTTTTAGCACACAAAGAATTGGTGGACCATAATATGTCCATGGAAAGCCCTGTGAGTTAGCTATCCAATGCACTTCGTTTCACCTCGTTTGGAGTTCGGACAAAGAAATTATGCGCATTTTCGTAACCTCCGCCCGGGCAGAAAATGCAAATTCCAGTGAGCAAGTCACTGTTCACCCGCCCCATTATTTTTCTATGTGTTGGGACCGTTTTTCCAAAGACGAATTTTATTTCCTATATAGCACTAAATCAGTTCCGATTCCTTAAAACATTTCCTAAAAGACATTTCCCACGCTTAGAAATATTTCTCTCAAGAACTCAAGCCAAAACCCTCCAAAACCTTCATCAAGATTGAAGAGGTCCTTGCTCCAAGTTTCAAGCCTCCTTTGAAGACACTTCCAAGGCCTTCATAGGAACTCAAGGTATGTGGTGTTGAACTCATGGATCCTTCCACCCATAGTCCCTAAACCCTAACTTACTCATTATTTCATGATTTTAAGTGAAGATTTACACATTGGTCTTGTTCATTGTATAAATTTTCTGCCCAGTGAAATTCTAGCATGGGAAGGTGAATGTCTTGAACATGTTGTCACTCTAGAACTTGAATCTAAACTTGGGATTGATGTGGGGCTTTACATGTTGTCTTGGGAGTATGTCAAAGTGTTCATTGATGGTTGGTTCACTGATTTACTGCACGAGTCCTACTCCATTTTACACATTCTTTGATCCCCACTGCATGCCCCCAAGGTATTTGATAAAATGTCCAATTATGGAATTAAGAGGAATTGATGTTTTAAAGCTTGAGATAAGATGTGAATGAGGTTACAATGACATTTTGATGATAAACTAAACTCGTGTATATATTCATTTCTACATGAGAATTGCATTAGAGCCTATTGTAAATTCCTATATAAAGTGTTGCACAACCATGCCCGGTCCGGGGGAGAAGAGCCGAATATCCATGATATGGGGGATACGTACTCATATTCACCTAGGGTGGCAAGGTGGGATTGTCACTATCCATTATATGGGGGATAAGTACTCATATTCACCTAGGGTGGCAAGGTGGGATTGTCACTATCCATGATATGGGGGATAAGTACTCATATCCACCTAGTGTGGCAAGGTGGGATTGCCACTATCCAGAAATAAGGGATAATACTTATTTCACCCAGATGAAGGGTTTATGCGTCATCAATTTTCTTGGCTCAGCTTCAGATATGGTGCCTATTATGAAGATGGATTTACTTAAACATATTTGACTATACATTGATTATGCAAATGCATCTTAAATATATATTCTATGTCTAATGACCCATCTCTTGCATTTCGATTATGTATCTTATCTATTCTTGCATTGCACCCCACATACTTACTACATTCCAAAGTACTAACGCATATTTTGCCTACATGATGTTACCATGTAGGGACCGGAGCCACTCTTGATCCTTCTCTCCATCCACATGGCTAGTCCAGTGCTTATCCGGGATTGTTGGTGAGTCCTCAATGATTCGAGGACTATTTTATGTTTCCTACTCCTATGTTTTGAGATCTTAGCTTGTATTTGTATTTGGCTATGAGGGGAGCCGGTAGTATGTCATGGCCCCCGTTCTATCGATATATGTAGAGGTGTACGTTGTACAAGTATTTTGCAAATGAGCTTGACTCTTAATCTATGATATTATTTTGAAATGGGTTGTCCTTAGTCCCTAATTCCATTTATTTAATGTTGATTGTACTTCCGCGACCGATGAAGTGTGATGACAAGTTCAAGAGGCTTGTTTGGGGTTCCTTCGGGTTCCTCATTCTCCATGTCACGTTTAGGCCCTAGGCTTGGGTCGTGACAGCACAACCCTCCCTTCACATAATGCATAGATAATGATAGGTATAACCTTCCCCATGCACATGTATGTATGAGTTAAGTTTGTACTGATGTGGATTGGCACAACCCTCCCTTTACACAAGGCATAGATGAGGATAGGTACAACCTTCCCTATACACATGCTTATATGAGCTAAATGTGTATTGATGAGGATGGGTACAACCCTCCCATTACATAATGTATAAATGAGGACAGGTACAACCTTCCCTATCTAAAGTCATATAATAAGCTACATGTGTATTGAGGAGGATGGGTACAACCCTCCCTTTACACAATTCAGGTAAGAGTGAATCTTTGAGTGCTAGTATATGTGTGTTATGGCTACTCTATGGTTTTCATGTGGAATATTGTGTAGGTTAATATCATCTTTGTTTCATGTTACATGCCCGCATACTAGTATATTCAAACGTACTAATGCATACTTCTACCTACATGATCTCACCATGTAGGGACTGGAGATTTCCTCCATTCACTGTTTGTTGCTAGATAGGATTTGAGACATTTTTTGTGGTAAGTCCTATCTTCCAAGGACAAGCCACCATCTATCTACCTTATGTTGTTTCCATTTTACTATTTACTTTGAGGGTGAGCCCGGGACATGTCTTGGCCCCACCTATCTTATGTCTAGAGGCATTGTTGGACATCTTGTAGACTTTTGTCGGACCTTTATGTTATACGTTGTATTTGGATCTTCTTATTATGGTTATCTATTGGATATGACTATTATGATTGATTATGAGAATTATGATATGTATGTATATTTGATGTACAAATGTGGAAGATCCTAAGTCTCGAACTGCCCCCATAGGGTGAGTCATACTTACCTGCCCCTTAGTTGTTATGTGCTACACGTTATGTGAGTCCATGTTAATCCTTTTCCTTATGATATACCCATAGCCTGAGTCCTGCTTTTTCGTCCCTTAGAACTATGTGTCTACTATTTGAATACGCTTCTGAACTGATGACGTGACTATGGATAGTTTGATGCTTGTTTGGGGACTCTTGGGTTCCCATTCGCTATGTCACTCCTAGACACTAGGTCCATGTCGTGACAGGGATGGTATCACAACACAAGGTTTATAAATGGTCCTTAGAATCCACCATGTTGCGTTAAGTAAAGTCTTATTCATGTGTGTGAAACGTGCCACATCTACGGGTAGAAGGCTACAAGGTGTTTTAGGAAATTTTTCAGTTTTTCAAGATTCATATCGTGCTATGAAACGCGTCTTAAAATTTCCTATCTCCATCCCTCCCTAACGAATAGAGAGAGTTACTTTAGGCTCGTAATGCAATCCAGACAAGGAAGGTGTTATAGCTGATCTTATAGGCGAGGTCAAAAGGGAGTCGGTGAAGGATGTGCATTGATTGACAAGCTTGCTCCTTCGAATATTTGGTGTTTTCTTGGGTTGGATGATTATTATGGAAGGTTTTTTGAAGGTTTCTTATCTATAGCATCTCCATTGAATAAGTTGGCTCAAAAAAGGCCATGCTTGTATGGTTGGATGAGTGTGAGAAGATTTTTAGACTTTGGAAGATCGGCTTATATCGGCTCTTGTTTTGACATTTACCGATGGCTTAGATGGGTTGGAGGTGTATTTTGATGCTTCTTAGATTCAGTTAGTTGGTGTATGTATGCCACACAGTAAGGTGATAGCTCATGCGTTAAGGCAATTGAAGGTGCATGAGCATAATTACTCGACTTATGATCTTGAGTTAGCGGTGGTGGTGTTTGCCTTGAAGATTTGGAGACACTATTTATATGGGGTGCATGTTTATATTTTCACCGACCAAAAGAGTTCTCAATGTGTGTTCACTTAAAGGGATCTTAACTTGAGATGAAAGAGATGGTTGGAACTCCTTAAGGGCTATGACATAAGTGTACAATATCATTCCGGCAAGGCAAATGTTATAGTTGATGCTCTTAGAAGGCTATCTATGGGAAATGTGGCTCCTGTTGATGAAGGAAAGAAAGGATTTGCAAAGGATGCTTATCATTTGGCTAGATTGGGTGTTAGGTTGGCCGACTTTAATGATGGTGGTATTCATGTTCAGAATGGGGTTGAACCTTCAGTGGTTATTAATGCTAAGGCTAAGCAAGATCTAGATCTGTCATTGGATGTGTTGAAGAGGTTGGTTGCCAGAAACAAGATAGAGGTTTTCTCCCAAGGGGGAGATGGTGAAATAAATGATTATTATGGAGATTTGATAATGCATTGTCCCTTTAAAGTTTGAACTAAGCATGGGTGATCTATATTATGATTTAAATGTGGACTTGATTATGGATTTTCTTTAATTTCGTATTGTATTTTCGATTTTAAATTGAATCTCAATTGCCCATGCTAATCTCACATTATTCATGACATATGCATTCATGAGCATTGGACTTTATGAAAATTATGAACTGGGTTAAGACCCAAATATGTTTATGCATATGATTTTGATGAAAATATGGTTATGAATAAGAATTGAGTAAAAATCTATGAACATGAGCATGACATAAGTTGAACATCTTATGATATGAATTGATAGTAATATGAACTTGACTTCTACATGAATACGAATTATATAGGTGTGCATATGATATGACATCTTGCATGAGTATGTAATCACATGGATGCATTGATAAGAACAGGCACAATCCTCCCTTTACACAATGCATAAATGAGGATAGGTACAACCTTCCCTATGCACATGTACGTATGAGGTAAGTGTGTATTGATGAGGATGCGCACAACCCTCCCTTTACATAATGCATATATGAGGATAAGCACAACCTTCCCTATGCACATGTATGTATGATTTAAGTGTGTATTGATGAGGACGGGCACAACCCTCCCTTACACAAGGCATAGATGAGGATAGGTATAACCTTCCCTGTGTACATTGTTATATGAGCTAAGTGTGTATTGATGAGGATGGGTACAACCCTCCTTTTACAAAATGTATAGATGAGGACAGGTACAACCTTCGATATACAATGTCATGTCATGAGCTACATGTGTATTGATGAGGATGGGTACAACCCTCCTTTTACATAATTCAGGCAAGGAATGACTATTTGAGTGCTAATATATGTGGGTTATGGCTTTATGGTTTTCATATGGCATATTGTACAGGTTAACATCGTGTTTCTTTCATGTTGCATGCCCGCATACTAGTACATTCAAACGTACTAACACATGCTTCTGCCTACATGATCTCACCATGTAGGGACTAGAGATTATCTTCATTGATCGTTTGACGCTAGATCGGATTTGAGACATTTGTTGTGGTAAGCCCTATATTCCAAGGACAAGCTACCATCTATCTACCTTATGTTGTTTCCGTTTTACTATTTTCTTTGAGGGTGAGCCCGGGACATGTCTTAGCCCCTTCCTATCTTATGTCTAAAGGCATTGTTAGACATCTTGAAGACTCTTGTCGGATCTATATGTTATGTATTGTATTTGGAGCTTATGATTATGGTTATCTATTGGATATGGCTATTATAGATTGATTATGAGAATTATGATATGTATTTATATTTAATGTGGAAATGTGGAAGATCCTAAGTCCTGAACTGCCCCCATAGAGTGAGTCATACTTACCCGCCCCTTAGTCTTTATGTGCTATGTGTTACGTCAATCCATATTAATCCCTTTCCCTATGATATCCCCATAGCGTGAGTCCTATTTTTCCGTCCCTTAGAACTATGTGTCTACTATTTGAATACGCTTCCAAACTGATGATGTGACTATTGATACTTTGAGGCTTGTTAGGGGATTCTCGGGTTCCCATTTTCCATGTCATTCCTAGACCCTAGGTTTTGGTCGTGATAGAAAGTAGGACTTATCTCCCTTACCCTATTTAGTCTGAGTGGGCTCAGGCTTTGCTGACTTCACCTTCTTGCTAAAATGCGCTCCCTATCTTTCTTCTTATCCTCCTCAGTCTAGTGGGCGTAAACAATAATCCTGGAGATATCCATACCTGGGATCAGCAATACTGCCTTGCACTCTCTCTTCACATGTCTACCCAACCCAGATACAAATTTCTTCATCCTCACCCTCATATCCTGTACCATCTCTGGGGCATACATGGATAATTGGATGAATTTTAGGTTGTACTCTTTAATAGTCAGCCCCTCCTGTTATAGATTCACGAACTCCTCAACCTTAGCCTCTCTCAATTTCGAGGAAGGCACTCTCAAACTCATCCCAAACTACCGGCTCGGTATTCTTACCTTAACTTTCCTCCCATTGATTATATCAAACATTAGCCACATCCTTGAGCTGGTAGGCAGCAAGCTCAACTCCCTAAGTCTCAGTCACATGCATGGTTTCAGCACCTTCCATATCTCATCAATGAAGTTTTAAGGGTCCTCCTTAACCTTTGACCCGATGAAGACTAGTGGGTTCATCCACAGAAACTCTCTCAATCTAGTGGTAGCCATTGGATCTTGAGAGCTAGAACTAGGAGTTCGTGAACCCTAATTCCCATTCGGGGAAACTACCAATTGTACGAGCATGGTGATAGCTCTCCTGAAGTCAGCCTCTGCGGTCGGTACAAGTGGAGCAGTAGGTGTCTCGGGAACAGTAGTGGCTTTGGTCAGCCGACCTCGACCCCTCGTTTCCATCTGAGAAGGCACCTCTAAGGTGGGATTCTCAGCATTGTTGGCTGAAGTATTCCTTAATGGTACGTTTAGGAGGCATGATCTGCAAGCGCGTAATGTACAAGTTGGAAAAGAGTTTTGTAGAGTTTTAACTCTATCGCACGAAATCAAAATACAAGAAAGTGTAACAATTCCCAATGTCTTATAGCCTACTGCTTATAAAGTGTGGTGCACAGCACACCCATAATAAGTTTCTACTGGACACGGCTTCATAGACTCCTTAGGACTCTTGAACTCTGTAGTCTGATACCGAGTGTGTCACGGTATGGGAGGATACCCTTGGCGTGGCCGGCACTTGAAGAACCATTGCTGATTCTCCAAAAAAACTACCTGTCCTCATCATCACATCGACTCAACAACAGAAAAAGTTACTCAAATAGAATAAAATAACATCAAGATAGATATAACTCTACTAATTTATAATTTCCAATGAATAAGTTTGTAATTGCAAAATACTCAACAAATCCTCTACTCAATGTCTATGAACCCTCTACACAAAAATCTAGATGGTCCCATGACAGGACATGGATAACCAATCAAAGAAATAAAATACTTAATAAAATATTAAGGAAAAAGGGGCTCTACCGAAAAAGGGGCTCCACCGGAATGCAAAGACGGCTCACCAACTCTGAGAATGCACTGATCTGGACCTCAACGATGCGTGGGATGAATTCCTCTATCACCCATATCTACATCATAAAATGATACAGTTCCAAATGGACGTCAGTACATGAAATATACTAGTATGCAAAATAGCTCAAGAAAGTAAAGCTCAACTCGCTCACCCCAACACAACAACTCATGCACAACTTAGTATATGCAAATTTACAAAAAATCATGCTTTTAAAGTAGACTCTGTAGAAATAAACCAGTTTAAAAATATCATGCTCAAATAGGGTTTGCTTAGGAGTTTCTCTTAACCGACATCCAATCCTATCACCTTTAGTTTGGTGATGCACAACGAAGGCAACGACGTTGCCACACCCATCCTGAACTTGCCACAGTAAAGAACGATCAGCTCTCTCATGGATCCATAGTAAATGTCTATCTTTTCTGACATAAGTCGCCAGAACGTGTTGTACGACTATCCTATGTTGGCAACGTAGCTCTATGGGTTAGAGTAGATATTTGCTCACTCCCAGCTCGGTGCTCTATATTCCTCCCAAGACTAAAACATGCTCAACTCATCCATCAACTCAATCGTCAATGCTCAGTAAATCACAACAAGTCTCAACCTTATTAGGTTATCTCATCTCAAATCACCTCAGTTTCTCATCAACTCAATCAATCAATAAGACAATCAACTCAACTCAGACTCAAACGACCATTCAGACTCACTCAATGACACTCATCATGTAAAACAAGCAAGATATATCTAGTAGTATGTGTGACTAAATGCAACATTCTTCTCATGTTCAATCATACTCAATTACTCAACTCAGATAATCAAACTCAACCTCAACTCAGTTCATGCATAAAATTTCATAAAATCATTCAATTTAGGGTTCATGCTATCAAGTATAAACCTTTACCTCAATTTCATATCAGTAATTATGCAACGCAACAAGTACCTCATACATCATCACAAGGATTCATAATAAATGCAGAAAATTTGATAATTGGACGATAGAAATACAAATCTCAACTCTTGTTCTCAAATTTCAACTCAAGCAAGGGAATGGGCATGTGAACAGACGTAGTTACACACTTTGGTAAGCCTTACATACCTGAAAATAGGAGAAACAGTCAAACTCCAGTCAATCTTCATGTTAAAATTGAAACCCTCGCTCTTCTCCCTCCTCTAGTGTTCTCAAGAAATCCCTAAGTGTGAAGAATGGTGAAAATACCCTTAGGATTTTGTTTTAGGACTTTAGTTAAGTCTAAAATATCAAAGGATTTAATTAAAAGGGTCAGAATAGACAAAAATACCCCTCTTAAAAACTATCGATTGGGTCTACGAGACCCCATCTACGGGCCGTAGACTATTCTGTGAGTCGTAGATGACCTCTCCTAAACAAGGAGTCCTGAAATCTGAGTTACTAGAACTTGGAACAAAACCTCTTCTACGAGCCGTCAAATCTTCTATGAGTCGTCTGATAAGTCATAACCCAAGATACTGAAAAGTTGGTATTTGGACCATCAATTCACAAAATCACTTTACGGGCCGTGGAAAACTTTACGTGTCGTAGGTTGTGTCATATGTAGGTCTCCGACCTAGAAATTTTCACCAAATCATCTGGGGTGTTTACAAGGCCTCTTTTATGGGTCCTAGATTCCTCTACGGGCCATAGATGGCCCTCGTGGATTCTCCCTCATTAGTTTTTCTCAGTAATTCTCTCAATTTTCTCTCTGCATCTTCTAAGACTAGGTTGAAGAATTGGGGGGGGGGGTTACAATTCCACCATTAATTTAATGTACTTACCACATGTTAAAGGCAATATTTGTTGAATGTGAAAAATATGTGCATAAAAGGAAAACGTATAAAATAGTAGAGGACAAGGGTGGAACAACAAACTGCGGAAGAAAGTTAGATTTATTAAACAGTAGCAAGACATACACATTCATTTTTTGCACATCAGTTGTTCTTCGCAGACGTTGGATACTGGATGTGGAACTGTATTTGATCTTCGGGTGTTTCAAGACCAAAAGTGTTGCATCTATTGGGATTAGAAGGACTTGCACACGAGAGTTGGTAGTGATGACTATTCGTAGAACTTTGCAGGGTGTTTTCAGTTAGGGTTTTTTAAAGTTAGGGTCATTTGCGTAATTTAACATTTAAGCTTGACAGTTGATGCTTTTAAGGTAGTATATATATTGATAGATAGATATTGATATTGATATACATAGATATAGATAGATATTATATTGAAAGGTCAATAAACTTGATTTTTAGAGGTTTTGTGAGTCATTTTAGTTCTAGTAATATTGATATATATATTTTTTTCTTTTTCTCTATATATGATCTATTAGTTCTAAAGTTATTCTAAATTGAAATAAATCATTATCTTATGAGCCTTCACTTTAGATTGATGTACATATATATATATATATGTTAGAATTATTCATTAAATGTGGATTTAATATTAATTGCATTATTACTAAACTAGATAGAATGGTAGTAGTAGTTGGACAAGACAGAGTCCATGAATTTGTGTGGATTTCATGTAGGTCTAAATCCATTTCATGTCATACATGTAGGCTGATAATAATGTACTCTTGTTGAATACCGGTGAGTTTGTTATCGGGAAGCACACTAGATTAAGGTTTTTAAACATAAATATGAGGATAGCCAGGTATCCTCTCTTAACTAAAGCTTTCACATCCCAAAATACCTCCTAAATGTGATTGGCACTCGAGAACACTAACTGTCGGGAGAATCAAATATTCATACACTTATCCAAGTTTTTTAAACGCTAATATTTAACCATTGTACGCCACATAATATTTTGGAATAGGATGTGCATTAGACTATCCTTATTCGCCTAAGGTGGGTCCACCCATGCCCATATCCCCCTTCCGCACCACCCAACACCCTAAGTTAGGCATTTTCAGAATTGGAATGAAATATAAACTTGAAAGATAAACTTTATAAGCATTCATTTCAAAGATTAACTAAAACTAAACTGTTAAGCCAGTTCAAAAAAAAAAAAACTACAACTTTGCGAATCCATATCCTAGAACAAAAAATCAGATGCTTTTACTATGACATTACAGCAGGAAAGGAAATTCAACCATCTAAACGATCTCACAACAGCAAGAGAAGGCATTCCACGTAAAAATGGTTACTCAATATGTGGCTCTAGCCAATGGAATTGGCATTGTTTCATTTAAAGGCCCTTGCTTTGGCTAAACCAATTCAACGGATTAAGATAGTACCTTCCAAAGAGAAACAAAAATCAAAGAAGTAAGAAAATGCACAAAAGTAAAAGAAGGAACACTTCGGCTCATTAGAAGTTGCAAAGAATAAAAGATAATCTCGGCATAAAACAATGTAACTGCTTAAAAATTTCATTCCCTCATAATTAACTCATGCAAGAATCTATGTAATAAATTTATGTGGGATAAAATAATACGATCAGAAAATGCATCCATTAAAAAAATGGATAAAATAGTGCAAATACCCTTAATTATATCTATTTTTACTTATTTTAAAGTAAAAACCTGTGTAATAATTACTAGGCAGCCCTCAATTTAGACAACAAACCACTTGACATGTAGAGCAATTGTAGAAATTCTCAAGATACAAGGCACAAGACCTACCTTGCAAGGAAAACTTGTAATTGTGGACTTCAATAGAGCATCGCCTACGATTAGCCTTAACCGTTGAACAAATTTATCCCTACATATCTTCTTGCTCTATCAATGACGGAGAAGGAACAATAAAAGAAGAAAATCATTAAAATAATAAATGAAATACAAAAGTTCAGGTGTAAATGAGAGAGGAAAGGATTCTGCAAATATACAAACCTTAAACAACTCAAAATTGCTAGTAACAAGGTTCATTTGCTTGGCAGTAATTTCATTGGAGATTGCATTAATCAACAAGGAGAATGGCAACCAAGGAGACTTCGGAATCCTCACAGCCTTTTCTAGGGACAACTTACCTATTGATATTTGAGGACAATGACAACCCTAAAGATGAACAAACAAAAAGTTATCTAAAGAGCTTTCCAGAAAATTGATGAACAGATATAATTCCAATAAGACTACAAAAATATAAATATTTCTTGTACGACACAAATAATATCATTGTTTAAACAGTGCAAGAGCGATTACAATGCCTTTGTAATGGCGGATGCAGACTACTTGTTGCCTTATAATTGTACTTACAATTGCAAAGCCCTTAAATAATATCAAATAGTCATCTAGAGAGTGCTTAATCAAGTGTCTCTGCCATCAATGATGTCCTAGAATATTAGCATGCTTTTGAGGAAGTAATTCAATCATTGATCAAGAAGATCAATCGATACAATAAATAGAAGCAACAAACATTTAAAGCAAACAAAATAACTTTTGATTTTTTGATATACACTCATTTTGCCAAATTTTTTTTTTCAAGAAATGGTCTTTCGAACTAGTGAACTTCATGTTCCTTTTCTTGTCCCATTGTGCTTGATTTCTCTAGAAGGTTTTCAAAATTCCCAAATTCATTTCAAAGGACATATTATCAGGCAATTCATTTCACTTTTCTTGCATGCCCAACAAAGTCTCTCCACAACTTGGGATATCTTTCAGTTCAATGAAGATCATATAATCAAATCCACAAGCTAACTAAATGTACAATATTTGTAGCTAAACTTATCGAGCTCTTCGCGAATGCATTTGTAGATACCTGATCCACAGGCCCCCAACGATGGGTACTGACACCTGAGACATCAATCCGTATATCATTTCTAA
Organism: Solanum rostratum; assembly: GCA_029948455.1. Lineage (NCBI taxonomy): Eukaryota > Viridiplantae > Streptophyta > Magnoliopsida > Solanales > Solanaceae > Solanum > Solanum rostratum. The sequence goes on along the minus strand of CM057045.1, from coordinate 63,877,350 downwards.
AGTAAGATCCTGTAAATAACATAATAGTGATAATTCAAGTGCTGAATGATTTTTCAATGAGAAAATATTTAATGTTTTATACAATTTTTGAAAAGCAAAAGAACAAAAATAAAAGAGGAAGTACACAAAAGGAATCCCTCACATACCTAAAGAATCTGAAATCAACAAGAAACTTTCCACTCCATTTATTTCGTAGATCTAGAGCACATTGCTAATATCACCTCATAATTTTTGTATTTGAAGTTTTACCGGGAAGTAAATGTCTCAAAGGAAATTAATATACTATAATTGATCATAGTTTTGAAAAATAGAATATAATTGATTATATACCATATCTAAACTAAAATTGGTTTACCTATTTCACTTCCCAGTCAAATCAATAATCCTTAAGGCATAAAGACTTCTTGTTACTTTGAAATAAATAATACTTTTGGACATACTTTTCTAAAACTACTTTCGACGCATTTACTAATGACTAAAATTTTATCGCAAAAACACTAAATAACTTGAAGATCAATTTTAATTCCAAAGATTCATAGAGATGAATTAGTTATAAGGAAAATTAGGCCCCAAAGTAGAGTTAAAATATTATACTTTTTTCTAACATTTGATTTTCAGAAAGATAATTATAAGGAAAATTAGGCCCCAAAGTGAAGTTTCCTTATCAAGGGAAGAGACGTGGAATTTCCCAACATGAAAAAGGGAGTAATATGAAGTAGGATACAGAGTTGCAGACACAACACAGTTTTAAAAAAGATTGTTTTAGAATTATAAGAACAATATAGATTGGAGATTACCTTCAGCTCCTGGAGGAATTCTAAAGCTCACAACACACTCTGGGTATATATGTGTATTCATATTCATATTCCAAATAACATAATGAGTTAGATTGTCGAGATCATCAACTCCACTATCGTAATTTTCATTACTAGGATGCCATTGTTCAGATCCGCAGTGCAAAGGTTCCACATTTCCCAAAATCACACGAGTAAAAACCATGTAACGAATGCCATTTTCGTCTGCTTCGCAATTAATAACACTAGAGGAGAGGAAGAGAGAATAAAATATAAAGATTGATGTTAGATCCTCAAAGAGAACAATAACAGACATAAAAAAGACAAAGAAGAGATCATTCTTTGTTAATCATGTCGAGAATCATATTACAAATTATCCAAGAATATAGATTAATCATTTTCACTGAGAAGAAAATAAAACCTGCAACATTCTTTTCTTCAGGGCTTAGCTATTATGTTCATCTTTTTTGTGTTTCGAGGGGGGTGCCATCAAATGATTAGGAAGTACCAAATAAGAAAAAGCTTTTAATCTGATAACTGCCCAAAGTTTGACCTTGTTGACAATGCAAAATATATAGTCAATTATGAATGATGTTTGATAAGGAGAATGTATATTCAAACCTTTTGGAGGCGCAATACTGAGCACTGAGGTGAACTCCAATTCCAAAATTTGGCCTATTCTTAGGTCCGCTTGGTGCAAGGCCATAGTTCATAATTGTAGATATCAAATCTTTGGAAGCGGCAAGCCAAGCATATCAAACATTTGCATTCCCACGATATTTTTGTGTTATTTCAACCTGCTTCTCAAAGATTTCCAAGCGAGATCTCAAATAGTTACTAGAGTATTTGGTAATTTTGATCTCATCAATGTTAGGCATGACATTCATTCCCCTAATAAACATATTTTTGACAGATTCCGGATCCACCAATTTCAAGCTAGCTACTAAGTCAGGAGACATAGTTTCCTGGTTCAGTATATTTTCTGCAACTTGTTCCATTTTTGCATCTGATTTTTTATCATAAGAAAATTCTTGATTGTCTTGAAGAGGATTTACTTTGATCTTCTTAAAACCGATATTTAACTCTTCCACATCTTTTGCCAAGTTACAACACATTTCACAACAGATATGATATGACTCGGGGAAGAAAGAGTAACCTGCATCATCTATCCAGGCAATAGGTTCCCGTGAACCATTTTTCAGATCTACTTGAACCATATGTAAATATCAAACATCATATGAAAGTCACGAACTTTCACCTCAATCATGGTCCTTTTTGCCTGGAAATCTTCTTTAACTATAAGAATAACATCTTGAGGGAAGTCGATCCACTCGTCGTTCTGATAAAACAATAAACGTTCGGGCAGTCTACTTCTCATAAAGTTCAAGTAGTTCTTCAGTACAGATTTTCTGAGATATGAGTAACACTTTGACTCGCAATCAACCATAGTTTTTCTCTTCCCAAGGTTGCTATCACAATTGTATTGAATTGACAGTTTCTCACTGTTGGCTCTAAATAAATGTCCCGAATTCTGAGAAGCCACTTTTCTCTTTGATCCAACCATAGTCTTAGTGGCATTATTTAGCAGTCCAACCTGCTTTAGTTCCATTTTATCTACAGAGAAAACTATCAATTTACAAGTACCAAACAAATAAAAGGCTAAATACTAAAGTAGCATAGTATAAATCATCTGTGATAATTTTCGGAGAAGCCACATCATGGAGAAGAAAATGCAAAACCTAGAAAAGGAAAAGAAATATGAATTCAATCGGTCAAAAAAGGAATTTGTAACAGCATCTTCATGAATATATCAATTGACTGCGACTGAAAGGGCTTCGTCCAACTTCAAATTTTTTAAAATGCAGATACTCCACTAACTAAACAAAGGCATTCCTTAAAGATATAGAAGTTAATACATACAGTACTTAAGTAACCGAGTCCGAGTGAACACTTGAATAACTAATTGGCCTAAGTTTCCAATGCAAAAGTATACCTCATACTTCACCACGGGCAATGTGTGACGTTAAAACATTGAAATACATCCAACTTAAGTCACAAACCATTTACAAATAGAGATATATTAAATTCTAAGGAGGAATAAGAAAGTGTGAGCAGAGCATAGGTTAGTTTGAAATAATAACTAACTTCTGCATTGCACAACGATTGTTGTACAAGCCATATTTCTCCATAAGCCGGTGTAAAGTCAACATCATAGTCCACCATGTGAATTAATTGAGGCGACTAAAATTTCTCTCCTCCAAGAGGGAAAATGTTTCTCCATTCATCACTTCATCTTACCGTATTACTGTACGTGAAAGGCATCCTTCCATAGAAATCCCCTTACTCTCTAGTATATATACACACACTTTCTAACCCTCCCATTTTAACTATTGTTTTAATCAAAAACTTATCTCAAAATAATTGTCACTTTAGGAATTCTAGATTAAAGTTGCAATTGCTTTCAACTATACCCAGATCTCTTAATACTGCCAATTCTCAAAAAGCATGTTGAGAAATACTCCCTAGTGTTTGAAGTCATTACATTTCAAGACTACTTTTACGGCTTTCATGAATTTAACTTATTAAAACAACTGCAGGTTCTAAAAAACCTTTCGCAGATAAATGCCATCTACCATTCAATTTCTTAAACTTTGATATAGTGTTTTTCTTACCAAACCAGCTTTTAAATCACAAATACAATATATATAAATCAACTTTTTTGTGATAAAGATAAAGTTAATATATAAATCAAATTTAACATCTTAAATTCCATCCGGTCTAATACCAATCTAAATAAAAAATCAGTCATATACATAGAGAGCTAAAAATCTTGCAAAGTATCGAAACAATTTCTCATAAACAAGAAACTACATCAAATATTTTTACTCCTTCTATTTAATTAATTTTTGACATTTGTACTACTTCTGTTTGATTATGTAGTTTATCTTATTTCATAAGAATTCAGATGTTCTAACGCTCCGAGCATCCATTAATCGCAAAATATTAATCCAGAGAAACTAAAATGAAGGCGGATATTCCAAGAAAATCAAAATCAAGGAACATCAATTCAGATCCGTAAACATTTAAAAGAAGAAAAAGACATAAGCAACGGGATTCATACCACGACTACATAAATTTTTGGATCAAAGTGCACAGAGAGATCAAAGAAAAGTAGATTGGCAGACGGCGATGTTGATGAAAGAATGATTTTTTTTGGTTTCAATTGTTTTGCTAAAAGTCAGTTACAACTAAGAATGGTTTTTCTTTTACAATTGTTTTTGGGAATTCAACCACTAAAATAAAAAATTAGATACTGAATTTACATAATTGCATCTTTGTAGACTTTGAGTATTTGGGCGAAAAGCTATGGAGGAAAAAGACAACAACACATAGAAAAAGAAACTGCCCTTTTTTGTACTATCTACAATTGAAAATATATTATGAAAGTATAAATTAAGAAGAAGAAGAAAGTACAAATAAGAGAGAAAACTTCTTATTTCTCTTGAAAAATATTCAGATGTATATTATAATGAAGGAAAATTCCTTTATTTAAGGGGAAACTTGAACACGTCCCTAAGTCAAGGGTCATAGCTTCCCCCCTTCCCCCCCCCCCCCCCCCGAAATATCTATTTGATAGATTATGTGTCTCGTTAAAACTTTACTAGATAAAATCCCGTGGAAAAAAATTCGGGTGAAGGAAAAAGAGTACACATATCTAATAATACACATTAGGATGCCTTATTAAAAACCTTACAAGGAAAATTCAATAGGACAAAACCATGTGAGGAAGAAAGAGTACATCACATATTAACTCCCTCTAATGAGAACATCAATCCAAGGACTTGAATCTTCGCATCTCAATCTTGTGTACCTTCTTCTTGAAAGTTACAGTTGGTAGGGACTTGGTGAACAAATCAATGACATTGCACTCAAACAAATCAGTTGCATATTTATGTCACCATTTTTTTGAGCTCATGTGTGTAGAAAATCTTTGGCGGAATATGCTTTATTCTATCTCCTTTTACGAATTCTCCCTTTAGTTGTGCTATGCCTGCAACATTCTCTTCACATAAAACTGTGGGTATTTATCGCATTTCAAATCATATTTTTCTCGAATGAGGTGTACCATAGATCTCAACCACATGCATTTTTGACTTGCTTCATGAATAGCTATGATCTTAGCATGATTTGATGAAGTGGCCATAATAGACTGCTTTGTAGATCTCCATGTTATTGCAGCACCCCTACATAGAAATATGTAGCTCGTTTGAGATCGAGCTTTGTGTGGATAAGATAAATATCTTGCATCAGCACAACTAATAAGATCAGGATTGCAAACATTAGAATAAAACAAACCCACATCGATAGTTCGTTTTAGATACTACAATATGTATTTGATCCCATTCCAATGCCTCCTAGTAGGAGCAAAATTGTACCTTGCCAATAAATTAATTGAAAAGGCTGTATTAGTCCTTATAGTATTAGCAAGATACATTAGTGTACCAATTGCACTAAGATATGATATTTTAGACTAAGGATTTTCTCATACTTTTCTTGAGGTTAGAATAGATCATTATTTGCATCAAGTGATCAAACAACTATCGGAGTACTCAGTGGATGTACTAATTCCTTATAAAGTATTTTCAACACTTTTTCTATGTAGGCAGATTGATGAACAAAAATATCATTTGTCAAATGCTCAATTTGCAAACCAAGACATAATTTTGTCTTTCCAAGATCTTTCATCTCAAATTCATTCTTTAAATAATCAGTTGCCCTTTCAAGCTTCATTGGAGTTCCAATAAGATTTATGTAATCAACATAAATTGCACGTACAATAAATTTCGATGTTGTTTTGTTTATAAAAATGCATGGTCAAATCACATCATTTGTATAACCTTCTTTAGATAAATAATCACTAAGACGACTATACCACATACGTGCAGATTTCGTTTAACCATACTATGATCTTTGTAATCTAATTGAATATATTTCTCGAGATTTTGAACTATATGCTTTGGGCATCTTAAATTCTTCAGGGATTTCCATGTATATCTCATTATCAAGTAATCCATAAAGATAGGGTGTAACCACATCCATCAAATGCATTTTAAGTCTCTCATGGACCCTAAAACTAATTATATAATGCAATATTATTGCATCTATAACAGTTGAATATGTCTCTTCATAATTGATACTAGGCCTCTGAGAAAAACTTTGTGCAAAAAAGTGTGACTTATACCTTTGTATTTCATTTTTCTCTTTTTTTGGCACTCACACCCATTTATAACCAATAGGTTTAACACTATTAGGTGTTTCAATTAGAAGTCCAAAAACTTTACGCTTGGCAAGTGAATTTAATTATGATTGAATTGCTTCTTAGTCACGCCCCGGGAGGGTACCCTTGGCGTGTCCGGCACTCAGAGACTGTTGCTAGTCCCCAAGCGAACCACTCGGCCTCATCAAATCCGTTCAATCACATTCTAGTAGCGGAAGACATCCATGAATAAGAATACTTAAATGAAAAATAATGATAAAATAAAAATCAACGGCGAAAGGTCAAACAGTCTATCCATTAACTAAGTAAGACTAATGCGAAAGAAACTAGTCAATAGTAACATCTAATCACAACTAAACAATCTAGTCTACGAAGCCTTTATAACACCTGAGTAAGTGGTGCCAATGACAGACCCATGGCCACCTCAAAATAAAATAAAAAGGCTAAACTCAAAACTAGAAGGAAAAGTATAATATCCTTCAAAATCAGGGGAGGACTCACCAATTAGCTGAATGCAAATAGGAATGGGTGGCTGTTGATGACCGCTATTACTTGTCTCTATATCATGAAAAGATTCGGGCTTAAATTGACGTCAATACGTGGAATGTGAAGTATGCAAAATGGCAGAAAAAACATGTAAAGGAAGAATAACATCAACTCAAATAGCTCAGCTAAAGAAGTAGGAAACTCAATCATCATGTCAAGAGTCTAAAGTAAGAATGCAATTTAGACCATGAATACTCATCTATCATCTACGTTCCATCCACTCAGAGTACTATCAAGGCCTATTTAGGAGTTTCTCTAACCGACAACCATTGCCTATGAGCCTGTGATGATACAACGAAGCGATGTCGTTGCCACATACATCCAATACCTTGCAAAGGTATAGGACATCCCTTCAGTGGATCCAAAATTAGTAACATCAAGTCCTCTTTATGGGACAATAGGAAACATCCGATTTTATGGTTCAGTCCTCTCCTACACTAGCAACGTAGTTATTGAATTCAAGTTGGACTTACTTTTACTCAATTCGGTGCTCAAGACTCCTCCCAACACTCAATATGCTTATAAGACCTCAACCCTATGATTAACTTATTAATCTAGTCTCATCGGACATTTGTCAACTTAATTCATCGCATCAACATTAACTCTTTGGTTACAATATTTTAAGGTTCAGCTCTTGACTCATAGAGACTCTATCATGCATTATTCTAATTCATGACATTCGGGGAATCAAAGTAGAGTTAAAGAATTGGAGAATTTCATAGACTCTTTAGGCTCAAATTATACTCATGCATGCTATTTTAAGTGAAATATGCAAAAATATCAAGAAATCATGCTAGGGTTCATATAGAACAACAAAATCATCTAATTCAAGTAATTAATTCATAAAATCAGTAATTCATGCAAGAATATGTAGAACTACATTAGACTTTAAGAAAAACCTTCATGGGAGACTCAATTTACTCACAACTCCATCAATTTGGGTTACGGGGTACATGGAAGAGCATAATCCATCTATTGGTTAGCCTTATATACCTGGAAGTTTTGATTCTTGAACCAGGTTGGAAGGATTCTCAAGTTTTCACTTCAAACCCTAGCCTTTTTCTCCTTTGAACCCTTTCTCTTAGTTTGAGAGAGTATTATAGCATAAAAATATTGAACTCACATGTTTAGGGCTTTATTTAGGCGTAAAAACGTTATTTTTGGCTTTGAAAGGGTGGGAAAAGACCAAAATAACCTTTCCTGAAAAGCTGTCAAAAGTCATCTACGGGCCCACATACGGCCCGTAGAAACTTCCACAACCCGTAGGGACCGTTCTGTAAATTTTTAGCCAAATTTCTAGGTCTTTGGATCACTTTTACGAGCCCAATCTACAGCCTGTAGAAGTTTCTGTAACCCGTAGATTTGTCCGTAGAATCTAGGACCCAAAAACTGGATTTTCAAGACTTTTTCCACGAGTTAGCAGACGGGGTAACATTTTTACACGGCCTGTATTAGGTTTCGTATTTCCTCTTTGCTCGGGCAGTCTTCAGTAAAACAACTATCTTTTGACTCCAAACTTCATGTGAGGTGAAATAAGTTCCGTTGGCAAGCTCATTCAAAGAGCTTTCATTTGGTAGGTCTTGGGACATCTAATTCTTTGTGTGCTAAGAGTTATAATTATTTAAAGTTGATCCTATGTAACACTCAAAATTCAATTTATAGGAAAGTTTTGACTCAGCTAAGTACTAGAGGTCCCTTATGACCCTAATCAACTTCCCATGTGTAAGAGTGAGTCTTGAAACACAGGTACATGTGAAGGTAGATTTATAGGGTGTTATAATATCTCCCCCTTGGAATCATTCATCCTCAAATGATGAGCAACTAGGAGATCTATCAAGTAGGAAATCAAATACTTGGGTACTCGGATACTCATACTCCAGAAATCAACTTCAACTCAGGATTATAAATTTAAAGACTATTTCTAACATCATCATTAGGCACGAATATAGTTAAAGATGCGCATACTGAAGCATAGACTCAAAAGAAGCATCCACTCAAAGATAAGAATTTAACTCAACAATGGAAAAGTAAATCAGAGAGTAGAAGTGAATTATTACCATCGATTTCATCATTAGAAGGCCTAAATAGGTAAGGGTGTCGAGCCTTCATATCATCTTCAACTTCCCATGTAGCCTTTTCAACAGATTGACTTCTCCACAACACTTTTATAGATACAACCTCTTTAGTTCTCAACTTGCGAACTTGACAATCAAGGATTTGGACTGGGATCTCTTCATAACTCAATCTATCCTTCACTCCAACGTTTTCAACAAGTATAACCAAGGACGGATCTCCCAAACACTTCTTAAGCATAAAAATGTGAAAGACTAGATGGATGGCTGCCAATATTTGTGGTAGCTCTAATTCATAAGCTATATTTCCCACTCTTTTCGCAATTTGGTAGGGACTAATGTATCGAGGACTCAACTTTCTCTTCTTCTCGATTCTCATTACACCCTTCATGGGTGACACTTTCAAGTAGACCCAATCGTTCACTTCGAACTCTAGGTCCCTTCTCCTAACATCAGTGTAGGACTTCTGCTGACTCTGGGCAGTTCTCAATCTCTCTTGGATAACGTTTACCTTCTGCATAGCCCGATGTACCAAGTTTGGCCCAATCAACCTTGCTTCATCTACCTCGAACCATCGAGCAGTGATCTACATCTTCTCCATAGAGGGCCTAATAAAGAGCCATTTGGATGCTCGAATAAAAGTTATTGTTGTAGGAAACCTCAATCAGAGGAAAGTGGTCATCCCAATTAACTTTGAAGTCAACGACACAAGCCCTAAACATATCCTCCAAAGTCTATGTCGTCCGCTCTACCTGACCATCAATCTGAGGGTTGAAAACAGTATTAAAGTTCACCTTTGAACCTAGCCCTTGCTGAAAGGACTTCCAGAATTGGGCAGTGAACTGAGCTTCTCTATATGATATGATGGACAAAAGAAGTCCATAAAATCTGTCAATATCTCTGATATACAATGGGGCATAGTCCTTTGCCGTATTACGAGTCTTTACCGCCAAAAAATGGGATGATTTAGTTATCTTATCAACAGTCACCCAGATCGAATCATGCTGTCTGCAAGGCCTTGATAACTAGGTGATAAAATCCATATTGATTATCTCCCACTTCACTTCTAGAATTTAAAGTTCTTGGCTATTCCAGATGGCCTTCGGTGCTCAACTTTTACTTGTTGTCAGTTTGGGCACTTAGAAACAAAGTCTACGATGTCTCTATTCATCTCACTCCACCAATAAACCTCTCTCAAGTCACGGTACATTTTGGTTGACCCTAGATGGATAGAATATCTAGAGTTATGGGCTTCTGACATGATCCTCTCTCGAATATAATCAACATTTGGAACACATAGTGTACTTTGGTATCTAAATGCCCCATCTCCCCCTTTGATGAATGTCATTACTTTCTGCTTATGTACATCTTCTTTCAATTGGTGTAAGATGTGATCTCGATCTTGTTTCTCCTTTACCAGTACTACAAGGGATGATGTAGACCCATTATTCATACGCATTCCACCTTCATCAGATTCATCTACTTGACCTCCCAATCGCACTAGTCTGTGTACCTCTTTGGCTAAGTCTTTCTTCTCTTCTTCCAGTTGAGCAGTGCTTCCTATAGACAACGTGATAAGAGCATCAGCAACCACATTAGCTTTACTTGGATGGTAGAGGATGCTCATGTCATAGTCCTTGAGCATCTCAAACCATCTCCTCTACCTCAAGTTAAGTTCTTTCTGGGTGAATACATATTGCACACTTTTTTGGTCTATGAATACATCAACATGTGCTCCATATAAGTAGTGGCGCCAAATCTTGAGTGCAAACACCACCACAACCAATTCTAAGTCGTGAATTGGATAGTTCTTCTCAAGGTTCTTAAGTTTTCTGGAAGCATAGGCAATGAACTTACCTCTCTGCATCAGAACACATCCCAATACTACTTTAGAAGCATCATAATAGATCACAAAATCATCAGTCCGTGCAGGTAGAGTCAATACTGGTGCAGTCGTTAATCTGGTTTTCAACACTTGAAAACTTTTCTTACACACATGAGACCACTGAAACTTAGCTTTCTTTTGAGTCATCTTAGTCATTTGCAAGGATATAGAAGAGAATCCTTCGACAAACCTGCAATAGTAACTAGCTAAACCCAGAAAACGTCTTATGTCAGTTGGAGAGGTGGGTCTAGGCCAGCTCTTAACTACCTCAATCTTCTGCATATCCACTCGAATACCATCACTCGAGACCACATGGCCAGAAAATGACACGGATTTAAGCCAGAACTCACATTTTGAAAATTTGGCATACAACTCCTTATCCTTGAGGGTCTGAAGAACAATTCGAAGATGATCGGAATGCTCTTCCTCATCTCTGAAGTACAAGAATATATTGTCGATGAACACTATTATGTACATGTCAAGGTACTGTCTGAATAATCTATTCATCATGTCCATGAAAGCAGCAGAAGCATGGGTCAGTAAGAAGGACATTACCTGAAATGGAAAGTGCACATGTCGAGGTCAAAAAACCATCTTCGAGAAGTCACATTCCCCTCTTTCAACTAGGGATAACCCAATATGAGGTCTATGATCGAGAAAATAATGACACCCTGAAGTTGGTCTAATAAGTCATCGATATTCAAAATGAGGTATTTGTTCTAAATGGTCACCTTATTCAACTGGCGATAATCAATACACATTCTGAGAGAACCATCTTTTTATTGCACAAATTGGACATGAGCACCCCATGGAGAGACACTCAGCCAAATGAATCCCTTATCCTAGAGATCTTTCAACAGCTCTATCAGTTCTTTCAATTCGGCAGGAGCTATTCTATATGGCGGAATACAGATAGGTTGGGTATTGGGGAGACCATCATTCCAAAGTCAATCTCCCTATCAAGAGGGACTCTAGGAAAATCATCAGGGAAGATATCAGGGAACTCATTGACAACTAGAATTGACTGAAAAGGTGGAGACTCCACATCATCAGCCTTAACTTGCACGAGGTGATAGATACATCCTTTATAAATTAATTTTCTGGCCCTAAGGTATGAAATAAACTTACCCTTGGGCACCGCAGAACTACCTTTCCACTCTTTAATAGGCTCCTTCGGAAATTAAAATTTAATCGATCGGGTTCTACAATTGACAGAGGCATAATAGGCATGAAGCCATTCCATGCGAGGAATCACATCAAAGTCAATCATCTCTAACTCAACTAAGTCTGCCAACGTATCTCTATGATAGATAAACACTGTGTAATCTCTATATAACCTTTCAGCTAGAATGGACTCACCAATAGGAGTAGAAACACTGAAGTGCTCAAGAAGACATTCAGGAAGGATCTCAAACTTACTAGCCACATATGGACTTACAAATAATAAAGTGGCACCTCGGTCAAGCAAGACATACACATCATAGGAAAAGACTGGAAACATACCTGTGACAACATCTTGTGTAACTTCCCAATTCTGTCAATTTCCCATCGCATACAGATGGTTTATACCCCCGCCCAAATATTAGCTATGGTACCTCTCTGTGGTGCTGCTGAAGACTGAGCTTTATTACCTCTATCACCCCACCTCCTCATTAGGCACTCATTCAGGAAGTGACCGGTCTATTCGCACCTATAGCAAGCATTTGTGCCCTCACGACACTCTCCTAGATGGAGTTTACCACACTTTCCACCTAGTGGTTTCCCTCTCAAACCATGAGTCATACTAGCTTGGGATTGAGAACCCTGAGCTCTGGAATTCTGATAGCCCTGAGACTTCTAATCATACCTGTTACTCTAAGGTGGTGCACTTGCGGAAGATGGTATGTAGTTTGAAAACCTCTTCTAAAAATAGGACTTGTCCCCCTTACCTTGCTTATGCTGGCTAGGCTTATGCCCTGCTAACTTAGCCTTTTTGCTCAAGTGCTTCTCCCTATCCCTCTTCTTGTCCTCCGTACGTTATTGCGCATCTGCCATAAGCCTAGAGATGTCCATGTCCGAAATTAGCAATGTCGCTTTGCACCCTTTTTCACATGTTTGCCTAAGTCGGATACGAACTCTCTCATCCTAGATCTCATGTTCGGGACCATCTCTAGAGCATACCTGGATAGTTGTATGAACTTAAGGATGTATTCTTTGATAGTCATCCTCTCTTGCTTCATGTTGACAAACTCCTCAACCTTCGCTTCCCTCAACTCTTGTGGAAGGAAGTGATCAAGAAAGGCACACTCAAAGTCTTCTCAAATGGCAGGCTCAGCATCCTCACCTCGGCTTTGTTCTCATTGATTGTACCAGACATTTGCCACATCCTTGAGTTGATAGGAAACAAGTTCAACTCTCTCAATTTCTGTCGCATGCATGAATTCAACACCTTCTATATATCATCAATGAAATTTTGAGGGTCTTTCTCAACCTTAGACCCTGTGAAGACTGGTGGGTTCATCCTAAAAAAATCTCTAAGTCTCGTCGCAGCAGTTGGCTCTTGGGAGCTAGAACTACGAGCTTGTGAACATCGATTCCCACTCTGGGCAGCTACCAGTTGGGTGAGTATAGTGCTAGCTCCCCTGAAGTCAGACTCTATAGTAGGAGTAGGTGAAGTACTAGGTGTCTGGGGAATTCCAGTGACTCTAGCACATCGACCCCAAACTCTCATCTCCATTTGAGGAGGCACCTCTGGTGGGGGATTCTTAGTGTTACGAGTTAAAGCATCTCTTTGAGTGGTTGTACACTTAGGAGGCATGATCTGCAAGCGTGTAATGCACGAATTAGATAGATACTTTAATAGTGTTAAACTCTATCGCACGAACTTAGAATACAAAAAAGTGTAATATTTTCTAATGTCCTATAGCCTCCTACTTATAACGTGTTGTGCATAACACACCGATAAACAAGACTCTACTAGAGACGGCTTCATAGAATCCCTAGGACTCTTGAACTCTATGTTCTGATACCAAGTTTGTCACGCCAAGGGATGGTACCCTTGGCGTGGATGACACATAAAGACTATTGCTAGTCCCCAAACGAACCACTCAAACTCATCATATTCGTTCAATTACGTTCTAATAGTGGAAGACACCCATGAATAAGAATACTTAAATGAAAAGTAATGATAAAATGAAGACAATCAATAGCCAAAGGAAACATAATCTATCCATCAACAAAGTAAGACTACTGCGGAAGACGAGTCAATAATAACATCCAATCATAACTCAATAGTCTAGTCTATGAAGCCTCTAAAACATCTGACTAAGTGATGCCAATGGCAGACCCATGGATACCTCAAAATAAAATGAAAAGGCTAAATTCAATCCTAAAAGGAAAAGTATTATATCCTTAAAAATCAGGAGAGGACTCACCAATCAATTGAATGTAAATAGGTCCTCAACGGGGCGCCTATTGATGACCACTAGTACCTATCTCTAGATCATGAAAAGATACAGCCCAAATGACCGTTAATACATAGAATGTATGAGTATGTAAAATGGCAAAAAGAAACATGTAAAGGAAGAATAACATCAGCTCAAATAGCTCAACTAAAGAAGTAGGAAACACAATTATCATGTCAAGAATCTAAAGTGAGAATGCAATTTACACAATGACTACTAATCTATCATCTACGTCCCATCAACTCAGAGTACTATCAAGGCCCATTTGGGAGTTCCTTTAACCGACAACCATCACCTATGAGACAATGATAATACAATGAAGAGATTTCATTGCCATATCTATTTAATACTTGTCCAGGGTATAGAACATCCCATTAGTAGATCCAAAATTAGTAACATCAAGTCCTTTTTTGGGGACAATAATAAACATTCGATTTTATGGTTCATTCCTCTCCTACGACGACTACGTAGTTATTGAGTTCGAGTTGGAATTACTCTTACTCAATTCGGTGCTCAGTACTCCCCCGAGACTCAATATGCTCATAAGACCTCAACTCTATGGTTAACTCATTCATCTAGTCTCATTGGACATTTAGTAACTTAATTCATCAAAACAACAACTCTTTGCTTACATCATTTTAAGGTTAAGCTCTTGACTCATAGAGACTCTATCATGCATCATTCTAACTCATAACATTTAGGGAAACAAGGTAGAGTTAAAGCATTTCAGGATTCCATAGACTCGTTAGTCTCAAATTATACTCATGCATGCTCTTTTAAGTGAAAAAATAAAAAATATCAAGAAATCATGTTAGGGTTCATGTGGAATAGAAAAATCATCTAATTCAAGTAATTAATTTATAAAACCAGTAATTCATGCAACATTATGTAGAATCACATTAGAATTTAAGAAAAACTTTCATGGAACATTCATAAGAGACACAATTTACTCACAACTCCATCAATTCGGGTTGTGGGGCACATGGAAGAACATAATCCATGTTTTGGTTAGCCTTACATACCTGAAAGTTTTGATTCTTGAACCAGCTTGGAGGAATCTCAAGTTTTCGCTTCAAACCGTAACCTTTTTCTCCTTTGTACCCCTGCTCTAAGTTTGAGAGAGTGTTTTAGCGTTAAAATATTGAACTGACATGTTTAGGGATTTATTTAGGTGTAAAAGCATTAGTTTTAGGCTTTAAAAGTGTCACGCCCCGGAGGATACCCTAGGCGTGGCCGGCACCCAGAGACTATTGCTAGTCCCCTAGCGGACCACTCGATATCAGGATAGTCACTCAACATCCAGCATAGAGGAATTAATGGAATAAGGTAGTGAGCTATGTCAGTCATTCTACATCAATAAGGAGGGCTAACGGCCCATAAACTAAGTCTCAACATCAGTGATAAGTAAACAGTGTTACTAACTCAACTCAAAAAAGGAAAAGATCTCAACATCAATCCTCAACTCATGTCTATGAAGTCTCTAACACAACTCAACTAGACAGTCTAAGAAGGTACTATGACAGGCCATGGCCACCCAACTCAATAAAATAAAATAACTGATAACGAAAAAGGGCTCCTTCGAATAGTAAGGAGGGCTCACCAATAACTGAACTCAGAATCTCCGAATCTCAACGATGCATCTGCTGAAGTCCTTTACCTCCTATATCTGCATCATGAAACAATGTTTCGCCAAGTGGTATCAGTACGTGGAATGTAAAGTATGTAAGATGGATGAATATAACAATATAAATAAAATAGTATAGGGATAACATCTTTCACGCCCTAAGTCCTATTAAGGCGGACTGGCACCCCTTGCAGACAAGGCTCGGGAGAACCAACATAAAACTATGCACCTGCTATGAACATTATGAAAGGTTTCCATATTCAACATGTTGTCAAAAGAAAGTAAATTGTATTAACAAGCCAAAAGTAAATGCATAAGACTAGGCTATTGGAGCCCCGATGTATATAATACGATATTTAACTACACTTCACTTTACATAGTCTACAAAGCCTCTAGATAAGGAACAATATCTATATGGGCCGGGACAGGCCCCGCCTTATGACCAACTATACAATAAAAAAGTGAAGCTCTAGACACACAAAGCCCCGAAGCAACCTAGAGATCAGTAACAGCAGCTGAAAGTCCTGTACTCCTACTGGGGAGATCTAGTAGCTCCTGTACCTGCAACATGAAATGCAGGTCTCCCGTAATGGATGACAGTACGGGATAATGTACTGAATATGTAAGGCAGGAAATCCTGTATATGAAATAAGACTCAAATGAAATCATATACTAGTATGTAAGGACAAAAAGACCACCTTTAGTCATACTGTGGAATCAGGTACTTTATGTCTTTTTATTACTTTACCTTTCTTTACTGTATAATCTGTGCACAATATATCATGTAAATGACCAGCTGATCAGTCGTAAATCAATATCGGGATCGATTCATGCTAAGCTTTCCTTTCACCTCTGGGATACCCCTCATAATATGGGACCGACCTATGCTAGGTAATTCTTCCACCCTTGGGATACCACCCATTAATAAGCAACTTTGAGTTATCTTTTATTTACTTTGAGATGATTCTTTTGATGGTCATAACATTTAGAGCTGTAGGAATATAGGCATGACATGTCACATATAAACAACCACACAAGATAATACCACAACGAAAAGAGAGTTACACAACTAATGAAACATGTAGGAGGTTAAACAACACATGGACTTTTTTCGGTAAAAAGGAACTCATGTATCTTTGGTATCCAAGTACGTATGCAGATTTGAAAATGGCTATGTATGGGAACATATGAACACAGTTATTAGTTATGTCGGAGTCGATAAGTGCCTTTATGTACCAAGGAAAAACATAGATTTCATGCCAAGTAATAGAAAATCAAGTTGCCTTACATACCTCATTGTACTATGTCGTTATTACCTCGGAGTAGTATCCTTTTCCTCAAATACTTATCTATAATATAGTAGGTGATAGAACTAGTATTAGAAGCTAATAAACACATCTTGGTAATCCCATTTCACCCAAAAATAATATCCGGGCAGCAAGCTCGTAATTAGCAACCGAAGCATATTCTTTCAACTTTTCCACTCCTAATTGTATTTCCTAAAACACATTCTCATATACATGTCTTATCCATCTTGATTTAATCCCATAACAGTGTTACAACAACTCATAAAGTACAACATACAACCATTCTGCAGAACATGCAAGTAGGCAACGTAACATTACGTCCTTTCGTTACATTTCGGCGTCAACCATTCCCAATCTAATCCTCAACCAAACTGTCCTCAACATATTTACACACAAAAATAGTCCTAAAACAGTCTTAAAATAGTCCCCAAGTAGATGGAAAATATGAGGAAAAATCCCCAATATTCAGTCCACAAATTCTTATTAAGAGTGCAATTAAGATATCATATAAGAACTCATTTTTGCGAAAGATAAAAATGGTCCAGCAGCCTTCTTACATCACTACAGGACCAAGCCTTGTTAAACACATAAATATTACTTCATAATCCAGCACCCAACAAGAGAAAAACCTCTTAATAAACAAGAAAAGTGGACAACAATCTTTGGAACACATGCTGTCCCAAATTCCTGCACAAGTACAACCAGCATACTCTTTATGTTTTTCATGGAAATATTATACCAAACTATAGATATTTTTACTTACCTTAGCCCTCAAGTATTAGGTGCTCTTCAAGAACCCTAAAGGTGTGCCTTGAATGCTTTACAAAGTGAAGAGAGAGCAAGGAGAAACTTGGAAAGAAATCTGATTTTTGGCTTTGAGAAAATGACTAAAAGTTGCTGGATTTTAGCCCCTTTTAAAGGGAAGCTTTTGGCCAACTTTCTTTTGTATTTAAAGCCTTATTTTATTAAGGTGATGATGCAAAAACTTGGCCTTTTCACTTAGGCCTTATTGGGCTTCAATTGGATGGGTTTTGCTACAAATATTTCTCTTTTACACCCACTTAGTTTGGGCCCTATTTGTGAATTGGGTTGTAAATATAATTTGGCCCTTTTCCTATTCATCTTGGGCAGAAAATATTGGCCCTTTATGATGCTAAACCATGGGCCAAAATGACATCCTTAACTCGGGGTTTATTCTTTATTAGACTTGAGCAAATTCGGTGTTGGGCCTTGTCTCGGACTACCTAGCCTATTTAAGCTAAGCACGTAGGTGACTCACCTGTTAGCTTTCTAAGACTCACAGGCACCTCACTTCTTTTCACATTGTTTAAGGCCGCGATCTCCTCAATTTGACTTAAAACCTATATAGACTCGGTCATCTTAAGCGTTAGACGTACATATAGCCCTCTAATATGAAATTCAAGCACTTTTAAAAATGTGCCCTGCTTTGACCCTGCCATATCATGTTTCATATGCATTGAACTAGTACATGTAAGATGTGGGGTGTTACAACATAACCTCAACATCACACTTTGTCAGAATGTCAAATATCTATCTAAAGCAAGAATAAAGAGTAGACAAATGACCCGTGAACATCTAATCAATACGTTAGACTCATGTCAAGGAATACTCGACTCAACTTACATTGGTGGACTCATGCCCATCTAGGACAAGGATAATGAGTAGATAATAAAACATCAACATCAGAGCTCTATCAAAATGGAAACCTAGCTGGGAGTTTCTCTAACCGACAACCATCACCTATGAGACGGTGATGATAGAACAAAGAGATGTCGTTCTGACATCCATCCAATACCCTGCCAGGGATAAAGCACATCACCATCAGTGGATCCACAAGAAATAACAGCAGTCCTCTTTTGGGACAAGAAAACATCAACATTGCAGTTCAATCCTCTCTCCTATGTGGGCCACATAGTTAATGAGTTCGAGTGGGACTCAGTCTCACCCATTTCAATGCTTAATACTCCTCTCAGAACTCGACATGCTCATAAAAATCATCATCATCAGTCCCATAGGGACATAGTACATCAACATCATTATCATCGGTCCCATAGGGACATAGTACATCAACATCAATTTCATCATCATCAACATTAGAATCAACATCGTGGACTTGAAATATTCTTGTAGAATTTAGTTTTATGTTTTAAGACTTATGAACATCACTCTCATTAACATCATTATCAAGACTCCTGTCAATTTGGACCACAATCACAACATCACAAACATCATCATCGTTAAAGCTCTAGTATCTTTCCCCCTGAGCTTATTCTTGCATTCTTTAGTACAATATACATAGAATTTTGTAAAATCATTCATGAAAACAAGTTATGCAGTAAAATAGTTCGTGATGAACATCAATCCATGAAAAATATATGAATTATGTAAAATCTCAGCAAAATACTCAAGGATTTTCGCATGTAACTCAACATCTTCAATCATGGACTCAATTTACTCAAAGGGAGCACATGGAAGAACAATCTCATGCTTTAGGTTAGCCTTACATACCTGGGATGATTGCTAACAACAATTTCTCGTAGAATCTCCTCTTGACTCTTCAACCTCAATTCTCCTCAAGCCCTAATTGGTGAATTTTGCTATGATGAGGATTTTAGAATGCATTTTGAACCCTTTCTTCACAAATACGACTTATATTAATCGTATATGGGTCTTAGAAGATGCTAGAAATGGTCTAGAATGCCCCACGAACTTTTAGAAAATTTTCAGGCGTAAAATAACACAGTCCGCGATGCGGACTAGTTACGGACAATTCATTTTTGGCAAAAGTTTTCCACAACGCGTTTTCTCAATCCCGTAAAAAATGTATGAAAAAACATATGTGCGCCTCCGCGATGGGTCCACGACACAGCTCTATTGCAAACTCTCACTGTTTCTCTTTTTGGAACAAAAGATTATCTCTTGACTCGATCGCTCAAAAAATTAACCGAGACCCTTTACCCACTCAATTTTTTGTGATGATCATGAATCCGACCTTGGATTTTTACCACCCGAGCATCAGAAGATGCGTTTAGTGCTCATCTCTCCTCTAGGGATATTTTGGTAATTTTATCGGGCATTACATCATCTCCCCCTTGAGATCATTCATCCTCGAATGATGAGTATTAGCAATATTAAGGAACGAATAGACTCAAGACTCATATCGATATTCACTCAACTTCTCGAATCTTCATCGACCTCAATAACATCTACTCAGAACATCAAAGTATACACATCAACTCAGGATAGAATTATCAAATTAAGGTAAGAATAGAAATTTTAGCTTCGATATTCTCATGATCAGGCACGAATAGGTGCGGGTATTTAGTTCTCATCTCTTCCTCAGCTTCCCACGTGGCTTTCTCAATAAATTGGTTCCTCCACACAAATTTAACGGAGGCTATCTCTTTGTTCCTCAGTCTACGAACCTGTCGATCAAGTACTTGGACTGGAGTTCCTCATAGGACAAGCTGTCTTTGACTCCAGTGCTCTCAACAGGGATCACCAAGGCTGGATTTGCCAAACATTTCTTCAATATAGAAATGTGGAACACCTGGTGAATTCCGTCTAACTCAGAAGGTAACTCTGGCTCATAAGCAGTCTTCCTAATTCTCCTCACAATCTAGTAAAGGCCGATATATCGAGGACTTAATTTCATCTTCTTCCCAAATGTCATGACACACTTCATGGGTGATACCTTCAAATATACCCAATGGCTCACTTCGAACTCTAAGTCCCTTCTCCTCATATCAGCGACGGCTTTGTGCAGTCTTCAACCTCTCGCTAATAATTTTCACCTACTCCATGGACTGGCAGACAAGGTCAGGCCCAATCAACTCGGCTTCTCCAACCTCAAACCACCCACTGGGTGATCTACACCTCCTCCCACACAAGGCCTCATAGAGGGCCATTTGAATGCTTGCATGATAACTATTGTTATATGCAAATTCAATTAATGGTAGATGGTCATCCCAATCTCCTTTGAAGTCAAGGACACAAACTCTCAACATATCTTCTACCATCTAAATAATGCGCTTTACCTGACCATCTATCTGTGGATGAAAGGTTGTACTCAAATTCACTTTGGTATCCAATCCCTTATGGAAATACTTCGAGAAGTGAGAGGTAAATTGGGCTCCCCTGTCCTAGATGAAGGACAAGGGAACTCCATGTAACCTCACAATCTCTTGGATATACATCTTAGCATACTCCTCCGCAGTATGAGTCATCTTAATTGTCATGAAGTGCGCCGATTTAGTCATCGTGTCTACAATCACCGATATAGAATCATGTTGCCTCGGGGATCTCGATAGGTCGGTGATGAACTCCATGTTAACCATCTCCCAATTCCACTGTGGAATCTCAAAGTTTTGTGCCAAGACACTTGGCCTCTGATGCTCAACCTTCACTTGCTGGCAATTCGGGCACTTTGAAACAAACTCAGCAATGTCCCTCTTCATTCCCCACCACCAATAGACTTCTCTCAAGTCGTGGTACATCTTGGTAGAGCCCGGATGAAGTGAGTATCTAGTGTTGTGGGCTTCAACCATGATCTTCTCACTGACACCATCAACATCAAGTACGCATAGCCTACTCTGGTATCTCAACACCGTGGGCTTCAACCATGATCTTCTCACTGACACCATCAACATCAGGTACGCATAGCCTACTCTGGTATCTCAACACCCCATCTCCCCCTTTGGAGAAGACTGTCATTTTTTTGTTTGTGGACAACCTCCTTAAATTGGAGTATGATAGGATCTAGATCTTGCTTCTCTTTTACCTCTGCTACTAAGGATGATGTAGACCCATTTTGAACATTGAATCCTCCCTCGTCATTCTCCTCGAGTTGGACTCCTAGTCGAGCCAACATATGCACTTCTTTAACTAGCTCTTTCTTTTCTTTCTCAACGTGGGTCGTACTACCCATTGACAACATGCTAAGGGCATCAACAACAATGTTAGCTTTAACTGAGTGGTATAGGATGCCATGTCATAATCCTTAAGCAACTCCAACTATCTCCGTTGTCGCAGGTTGAGCTCTCTCTGACTAAAGACATACTACATGCTTTTGTGGTCAGTGAACACGTCCACATGCACTCCATACAAGTAGTGACGACACATTTTAAGTGCGAACACTACCGCTGCCAACTCAAGATCATGGGTCGGATAGTTTCTCTCATGAACTTTAAGCTTCTTGGAAGAATAGGCTATCACCTTCCCTCTTTGCATCAATACACATCCCAATCCAACTCTTGATGCGTCGCAATATATCACAAAATCTTTCGTCCCATTGGGTAAGGTCAAAACAGGTGCGGTGGTCAATCTAGTCTTCAACTCTTGGATGCTCTTCTCACATTCCTCAGACCACTTAAACTTGGCCCTTTTCTGAGTCATCTTGGTCAATGGTGCGGATAGGGAAGAAAATCCCTCAACAAATCTGCGGTAGTAGCCTGCCAACCCCAAGAAACTTCTCATGTCAGTTGGAGAGGTTGGTCTTGGCCAGTTCTTTACCGCTTCAATCTTCTGGGCATCTACTCGAATTCCATCACCCGAAACAACATGGCCTAGGAAAGCCACTGACTTGAGCCAAAACTCACATTTTGATAACTTCGCATACAACTCATGGTCCTTAAGAGTCTGAAGGAAAATTCTAAGGTGTTTGGCATGCTCCTCCTCATCCTTCAAATATACCAAGATATCATCAATGAACACGATTACAAACATATCAAGGTAGGGCATGAACACCTTATTCGTCAAGTCCATGAATGTTGCAGGTGCGTTAGTCATCCCAAAGGTCATGACCAAGAACTCAAAGTGGCCATATCTAGTCCTGAAGGCTGTCTTTGGAACATCACATCCTCTTACTTTCAAGTAATGGCCGATCTGAGGTCTATCTTTGAAAAGCATAAGGCACTTTGAAGTTGGTCAAACAGATCATCTATGATTGGGAGAGGATATTTATTCTTGATCGTGACCTTATTCAGTTGCCTATAGTCTGTGCACATCCCGAGAGACCCATCCTTCTTTCGTACAAACAGAACAGGAGCACCCAAAGGAGAAACACTTGGTCTAATAAAGCCCTTCTCTAACAAATCCTTCAACTTCTCATTCAACTCCTTCAACTTAGAGGGGGCCATCCTATATGGTGGAATTGAAATAGGCTGCGTATCGGGAAGAACATGGATATCAAAGTCGATCTCCCTATCAGGAGGGACTCCAGGTAAATCCTCAAGAAACACCTCAAGAAACTCATTCACAATTGGAACAAACTCAAGAGTAGGGGACTCAATATCATTAGATTTAACTCGCACGAGGTGGTAAATACAACCTTTAGAAATTAGCTTTCTAGCCCTCAGGTAGGAAATAAACTTACCCTTTGATGCAACAAGACTTCCCTTCCACTCTAGGACCGATTCATTCAGAAATTGGAATTTGACAACTCAGGTCCTACAATCTATTGAGAAATAACAGGCATGGATCTAATCCATACCAAGGATTACATCAAAGTCAACCATCTCCAACTCCACCAAGTCAACCAAAGTATCTCTATGATACATGGGTACTGCACAATCTCTATAGACTCTCTCAGCTAGGATAGGCTCTCCAGTGGGAGTAGAAATAGTATAAGGCTCAACAAACACTCTAGAAACATCTCAAATTTATTGGCTACATGGGGTGGGCATAGACCATAAGTCTAGAGATGTCCATACCTGGAATCGACAATGCTGCCTTACTCTCCCTCTTTACATGCCTGCCCAATCCAGACATGAACTTTCTCATTCTCGCCCTCATATCCTGGACCATCTTCGGGGCATACCGGGTAGCTAAACTAACTTGAGGTTGTACTCTTTAACAGTCAATCCCTCTTGCTTTGGGTTCACGAACTCCTCCACCTTTATTTCCCTCAATTCTTGGGGAAAGAAGTGGTCGAGGAAAGCACTCTCAAACTCCTCCCACTCAACAGGTTTAGCATCTTCACCTCTACCATCTTCCCATTGGTTATACCAGACATTAGCAACATCCTTAAGCTGATAAGAGACTAGTTCAACTCCCTAAACCTCATTAGTATGCATAGCCCTCAAAATGTTGCACATCTCATCAATAAACTTTTGTGGGTCCTCCTCAACCTTCGACCCCGTATAGACTGGCGGGTTTATCCTTAGGAAATCTCTGAGCCTGGTTGGAGCCGTAGGCTCTTAGGAGCCGGAGCTAGGGGCCTGGGGACCTCAACTATTACTTTGGGAGGCCACCAACTAAGTGAGCATAGCAATGGCTCCCCTGAAGTCTCCTTCCGAAGTGGAGGCAAACTAAGCAGGTGGTGCCTATGGGATCTCAATAGCTTTGGCAGGTCGACCCCGTCCCCTCGTCTCAGGCTGGGTAGGGACCTTTGGTGGGGAATTCTCAGTGTTTGGGGCTGAGGCATCTCTTTACAGTATGTTTAGGAGGCATGAACTGCAACACGTAACACACGAATTAGAAAAGCGTTTCATAGAGTCAAACTCAATTGCACGAACTCAGAATATCCAAGAAGTGTAACCATTCCTAATGTCCTATAGCCTCCTATTTATGAAGTGTAGTGCACAACACACTCATAAATAGGACTCTACTAGACACGACTTCATAGACTCCCTAAGACTCTTGAATTCTGTACTCTGATAACAAGTTTGTCATGCCCCATGAGGGTACCCTAGGCGTGGCAGGCAACCAGAGACTATTGCTAGTCCCCAAGCGGACCACTGGATCTCAGGACAGTCACTCAACATCAAGCATAGCAGAATTAATGGGATAAGGCAGTGAGCTACGTCAGTCATTCTACATCAATAAGGAGGGCTAATGGCCCATAAACTCAGTCTCAACATCAGTGATAAGTAAACAATATTACTAACTCAACTGAAAGAGGGAAAAGACTTCAAATCAAACCTCAACTCATGTTTATGAAGCCTCTAACTCTACTCAACTAGATAGTCTAAGAAGGTACCATGATAGGCCATGGCTACCCAACTCAATAAAATAAAATAACTGATAACAAAAAAAGGCTCCTCCGGATAGCAAGGAGGGTTCACCAATAACTGAACTCAATACCTTCGAACCTCAACGATGCATCTGTTGAAGTCCTCTACCTCCTGTATCTACATCATGAAATGACGCAGCGCCGAGTGGCATCAGTATGTGGAATGTACGGTATGTAAGATAGCTGAATATAACAATATAGATAGAACAATATAGGGATAACATCAACTCAACATCATACTCCGTCAGAATGTCAAATGTCTATCTAAAGCATGGATAAAGAGGAGACAAATGACTCGTCAAGATCTCATCAATACATCATAAATACGTTAGACTCATCTTAAGGAATATTCAACTCACATAAGTGGATTCATGCCCGTCTAGGACAAGGATAATTAGTAGATAATAAAACATCAACATCCATCAAGAATCATACCATCACATCAACATCAGGGTTCTATCAAAATGGAAACCTAGCTGGGGGTTTCTCTAACCAACAACTATCACCTATGATCCGGTGATGATACAAAAAAGTGATGTTGTTGCTACATCCAACCAGTATTCTCCTGGGGTAAAGGACATCACCATCAGTGAATCCTCAAGAAATGACATCAGTCTTCTTTTGGGACAAGGAAATATCTACATGGCGGTTCTATCCTCTCTCCTATGCAGGCCGTGTAGTTAATGAGTTTGAGTGGGACTCACTCTCACCCATTTCGGTGCTAAATACTCCTTCCGAAACTCGACATGCTCATACAACATCATCATCATCAGTCCCATAGGGACATAGTACATCAACATCAACATCATCATCATCGGTCCCATAGGGACATAGTACATCAACATTAACATCATTATCATCAACAACATTAACATCAACATCAATATCAATATCGTGGACTCAAAATACTCTTTCAGAATTTAGTTTACGTTTTAAGATTCATGAATGTCACTCTCATCAACGTCATCATCAATACTCTCATCAATTCGGATCACAATCACAACATAAAAAATATCAGCATCGTTAAAGTTCTAGCCTCTTTCCCCTTAAGCTTATTCTTGCATTCTTTAGTACAATAGACATAGAATTTTGTAAAATCATTCATAAAAACAAGTTATGCAGTAAAATAGATCACGATCATCATCAATCCATGTAAAATATATGAATTAAGTAAAAACTCAGAAAAATACTCAAGGATTTTCACATATAACTCATCATCTTTAATCTTGGACTTAATTTACTCAAAAAGGGGTACATGAAAGAACAATCCCATGTTTTAGGTTAGCCTTACATACCTAGGATGATTGCTAAAAATAATTTCTCATAGAATCTCCTCTTGACTCTTCAACCTCAATTTTCCTCAAGCCCTAACTTGGTGAATTTTGCTAGGAAGAGAATTTTAAAATGTGTTTTGAACCCTTTCTTCATGAATACAACTTATATTAACCGTATATGGGTTTCAGAAGATGCTAGGAATTGACTAGAATTTCCCTCGAAATTTTAGAAAATTTTCAGCCATAAAATAACATAGTCCGCGACGCAGACTGGTTGGGGACAGTTCATTTTTGGCAAAAAAATTTCGGAACAAGTTTTCTCAATCCAATCCAAAAAGTACGAAAAACATAAGTGCGCCTCCATGACGGGTCCGCGACACGGCTGTGTCGCGAACTCTCACTATTTCTTGTTTTGGAACGAAAAATTATCTCTTGACTCGGTCGCTCCAAAAATCGACCAAGACCCTTTCCCCACTCAATTTTTTCATGCTGATCACGAATCCGGCCTCAGATTTTCCATTCGAGCATCAGAAGACGCATTATGTGCACATCTCTCCTCTAGAGGTATTTTGGTAATTTTACGAGGTGTTACAGAAAGGGTAGGAGAAGACTACAATAACCTTTTCTAAAAAGCTATCACAAGTCGTCTACAAAGCGTCATACGGGCCGTAGAAACTTCCACAGTCCATAGGGACCATTCCATAAACTTTTGGCCAAATTTTGAGGTCTCTGGATCACTTTCACAAGCCTAATATACGGCCTATAAAAAGTTTTTATGACCCGTAGATTGGTCTGTAGAATCTAGGACCCAAAAAGTGGAATTTTCAGGACTTTTCCATGAGTTAGCAGACGGGCCGTACTTTTTTCCACGGCCATATTAGGTTTCACATTTCCTCTATGCTCTAGCAGTCTTCGATAAAACAATCATAACTTTTTATTTCAATCTCCAAATGAGGTGACATCAGTTGTGTTGAAAAGCTAATTCAAAGAACTTTTATTTGGTAGGTCATGAGGCATCTAATTCTTTATGTACTATGAGTTATGATCATTTAAAGTGGACACTTATATAATCTAACTCTAGAAACTCAATTTATAGGAACGTTTTAAACTCGGCTAAGTACTAGAGGTCTCTGATGACCCTAATCCACTTCCCATGTGTAAGAATGAGTCTTGAAACATATACATGTGAGGATAATGTTATGGGGTGTCATATGTTTGCCGTTTTGGTCAATCATTTTTTTGTCGACCTTCTACAATAGATTGAGGTTCAAGATCCTCACTATCTTGCATGATTTTTGTTGCATAATTATATGCAAAGACATAATTCCCCACATTTTCTGATCGATTGAAATTAGTTTCAACATCACTTGAATTTATGGATAGTTCCTTATTTTCTTGAGTCTCAAGATCATTGATTCCTTCAAGGATATCAAAATTAGTCATATCTTGAACTTCCATATGACATTCTTTCGTAGTGTCATCTTGACCTTTTACTACCATGCTTTACGCGTACTTTTTACTCATTACCTATGACACTAGTAGATGGTCCTATGGGAATATCAATTGAAATAAGAACATTCTTTGTACGAATATGTGATTTAGTAATCCTTTTTACATCTGTAAATGCATTCGGCATTTTATTTGTAATTCTCTGCAGGTGGATAATCTTTTGTACTTCTTGCTTAAAAATAGAAGCACATGGATCAAGATGAGACAATGATTACTTTTTCTACAAAAATTTTCTTTTGATATCATTATTTTCTCCCTCTAATTTGAAAAAAAGTGTCTCATCAAATCGATAATTTGCAAATCGTGCAGTGAACATATCTCCAGTTAATGGTTCAAGATATAGAATAATGGAAGGTGATTAGAACCTAACATATATTACTAATTTTCTGTAGGATCCTATCTTAGTGCGATGTGGTGGTTCCACAAGTACGTATACAACACATCCAAAAATTCTTAAATAGGATATATTAATTTCTTGACCTAAAATCAGTTGCAATAGAGAAAACTTATGATAATTTGTTTCTCTGAGACGAATAAGTGTTGAAGTATGTAAAATTGCATGACCCCATACAAAAGTAGCAATCCAGTTTCATAAGCAATGGTCTTGCTATAAACTACAAACGTTTAATTAATGATTCAGCAACACCATTTTGAGTATAAACATGAGTAACATGATGTTTAATTCTTATCCTAATAAGTAGACAATAGTCATTAAATGCTTGGGATAAAAACTCTGCAACATTATGAAGGCAAATGGACTTAATTTGATTATCAAGAAATTGTGCTTGTAATCGTATTATTTGTGCCAATAATTTGGCAAATGTCAAATTGTGAAGACCATCTAGATGAAGCTTCTATTAGGATCATAAAATATCTAAATATTTCACTAGGCGGATGAATAGTTCCATAAGTCTCCCCATGTATATATATGTTCCAAAAATGCAAGGAACTCAATCTTAACTTTCGTTGATGATGGTCTTACAATCAACTTTCCTTGATAACAAGCTATAGAAACAAATCACCATTTAAAAGGATATTTAGGTTCTTCAGATATCCATTTGGATTTTCTATAATTCAAATCATTATCGATATTTGTCTCAAGATGAAATAGCGTTCTCTTTTATATAAGTGTTTTATAGTTTCAAGAAATAAATAATTAGTACTATATAAATTAAATTATACAAGACATTAATGAGCCTGGTTGAAATATTCAATATTGGTGGCAACATGGCAAAAGAGTTTTCCATATCTTCCAACCATCTAGCTTAAGTTTCAAGTCTTCTTCGTTTTGTTTCCTTAACCATTATTCCAACCCTCTTAATTTTGAGGATCAAGTTGAACATCATGCTTGAAGCCATCCAGTGCATATTAATTAATATTTTGCACTCCCGTGTAGTTTTTGTTCATGACGTTCTCCCCTTTTCAATCAAATATTTTAATCCAAGCATAGCACCAAATATTTTCTATCTGAAAGTAAGATGTCAAGTAATTAAGTCGACCAAAAAGTATTTTTTTTTCCGTGCACATAGCAATACAACATATACTTAGTTTAATTATTGTAGAAAAACAGAGGTATATATAAATATTTTAATCTTTGGAGTTAGTAAATTGTAAGGATGATCATTAGTATTTGTGTAAAAGTAACAACAATAGCCGTATAGCTCAATGTTGCAGTGGTAGCATACAAATTACATCAATATCAGAATGAATAATAGTTCATAAGTTATCAATGATCATATTAACATAAAATTTGGCATACAAACAATAGTTTAAATAATCTAGATGCACGTACGGGAATAGAAAGTGTAATTGCCCATCTAGTCAGTTAAAAGTCTCGTGCTGATAACGCATTATAAAAGTATAAAATGAGTAAGAAGAAGAAAGTAGGGGAAGAGAGAAAATTTCTTATTTTCTGAAAGAATAGTCAAGTGTGTATTACAATGAAGTAAAATCCTTTTATTTATAGGGGAAACCTAACTTGGACCTAAGTTAGGGTTCCTAACGTTTCTCCAAGGGAACATACATGATAGATATTCACTATAACATAAATATGTTTACAATAGAATATATATATATATATATATATATATATATATATATATATATATATATATATCGATTTTGTGTGTGTATATATGTATTAATACACTAGTTTCTCCTCATGTGTGTTGCACATGCATGTTGACTTATGTATTAGCCAGTTTGTATAATAACATAAATAACACAAATATTTGAATAAATGATTATACATTAAAAGAATAACATTAAAATTTTATATGATTGATCAATGGATTGTCTTATTATATAGTTGGATATTGTTTGAACTTATGAACCAACGAAGATGGAAACTGTAAAGTTAATTAAATATATACGAGTCGTAAATTCTTCCACGGGTCATTTAATAAGTCGTAACTCAAGATACTGAAAAGTTGGTGTTTGGACCATCAGTTCACGAAAACATATTACGGGATGTGGAATACATTACGGGCCATAGGTTATCTCATATATAGGCCTCAGACTTACAAAATTTCACCAAGTCATCTGGGGGTTTACAAGGCCTCTTCTATGATCTGTAGATGGCCCTCGTGGATTCCTCCTCAATAGATTTTTTTAGTTTTCTCTGTGCATCTACGCAGACTAGGTGGAAGAATTGGGGGTGGGATGTTACATTATCTCCCCCTTGGATCATTCATCCTCGAATGAAGAGAAACCTAGGGGACTTTGTCAAGGCACGAATCTATCTATGGACTCTAACAATCAACCAGTTATCATCTTATTCATGCAATCAATCAGTGAAGAATTTAGCAAGTAAAACAAATAAACAATCAACACATCAAGTCAATCCTCACTCGGACTCTAGAACTCTATCGTTTAAACTTCCTCACTCGGACTCTAGATCTCCATCATCTATCAAACTCAGAATTGGAGAATTCAAGGAATAGGAATTCTAGAATTTAGAGGGAAATCATTACCATCTACTCTCTCATTATCAACAGACAAGAATAAATAAGGGTACTTGGCCTTCATATCCTCCTTCGCCTCCCAAGTAGCTTCTTCTACAAATTAGTTCCTTCACAACACCTTGACAGATGCAATCTCTTTGGTTCTTAGCTTGCGAACCTGACAATCAAGGATCTGGACAGGGATCTCCTTATAATTCAGATTGTCTTTTACTCCTATACTCTCGACAGACACAACCAACTGCAGATCTCCCAAACATTTCTTAAGCATGGAAATATGGAATATTAGGTGGATGGCCGTTAACATTGGTGGTAGCTCCAAATCATAAGCTACGTTTCTCACTCTCTTCACAATTTGGTAGGGACCAATGTATCGAGGATTCAACTTACCCTTCTTCCCAAATCTCATTACACTCGTCATGGGTTACACCTTCAAGTATACCCAATCGTCGACCCTTAAACTCTAAGTCTCTCCTTCTAACATCAGTGTAGGATTTCTATGACTCTGTGCAGTCCTCAATCTTTCTCGAATGATCTTAACTTTTCTCCATGGCTTGGTGAACCAAGTCTGGCCTAATCAATTCTGGTTCACCTTCCTCGAACCATATTACTAGTGACCTACACCTCCTCCCAAAAAGTGCCTCATATGGGGCCACCTGAATACTCGAATAGAAGTTATTGTAGTAAGAAAACTCAATCAATGGCTAACGGTTATCCCAAATACCCTTAAAGTCAATGACGTAGGCCCTCAACATATCTTCCAATGTCTGAATAGTATGCTCTGCCTGGCCATCTGTCTGCGGGTGATAAGTAGTGCTAAGAAGCACCCTTCGTACCCAAACCTTTTTGAAATGGTCTCCAAAACTGGGCAGTGAATTGAGCTCCTCTATCTAAGATAATAAACAAGGGGACTCCATACAATCAAACAATCTCCCTTATGTATAACAAGGCATAATCCTCTGTCATGTCAGTCATCATTACTGCTAAGAAGTGTGTATATTTTGTCATCCGATCAACTATCACCCAAATTGACTCATCTTGCCTGCGGGACCTCGGTAAAACCTATGATGAACTCCATGTTGATCATTTGCCACTTTCACTCCAGAATTTCAAAGTTCTGAGCTACTCCACATGGCCTTTGGTGCTCATCTTTAACTTGTTGGCAATTAGGCCACTTGGAAACAAGCTCAGCATTGTCTTTCTTCATCCCACTCCATCAGTAGACTTCTCTCAAGTCGTGGTGCATCTTGGTTGACCTTGGATAGGTGGAATATTTGGTGCTATGGGCTTTTTCCATGATCCTTTCTCGAACACCATCAACATTTGGAACACACAACCTTCCTTGGTATCTCAACTCCCCTTTTGGCGAAAGCCATCACTTTTTGCTTATGTATAACTGCCTTCAATTGTAGCAAGATGGGATCTTGATCTTGTTTCTCTTTCAACTCTACTATTAGGGATGATGCAGACTCATTATGCACAAGTACTCTACATTCACCCGATTTGTCTAGTTGAACTCCTTACTGTGTCAGTCAGTGACCTTCTTTAGCCAACTTCTTTTGCTCTTCCTCCACATAGGCGATGCTCCCCATGGATAGCCACCTAAGTGCATCAACAACCATATTAGCTTTACCTGGGTGGTAGAGGATCTCATGTTATAGTCTTTGAGTAACTTAAGTCATCTCCTCTACCTCATATTAAGCTCCTTCTGGGTGTAGACATATTGTAGGCTCGTGTAGTCTGTGAATACATCAACATATGCTCCATATAAGTAGTGGCGCCATAGTTTGAGAGCAAACACCACTGTTGACAACTCCAAGTCATGAGTAGGGTAATTCTTCTCATGCACTTTAAGCTCTCTATAAGCATAGGCAATAACTTTCCTCCTCTGCATTAGCACACATCCCAATCTCACTCTCGAAGCATCACAATAAATGAAAAATCCTTCCATTCCATCAGGCAAAGTCAACACTAGAGCAGTAGTCAACCTCGTCTTCAGCTCTTGGAAACTCTTCTAACACTCATCAGATCATTGAAACTTGCTCTTCTTCTGAGTCAGTCTAGCCAATTGTGTAGATATGGAGGAAACTCCTTCAATAAATCTGCAATGCCAGTTCTTAACTACCTCAATCTTCTGGGTACCACTCGAATGTCATTGCCC
The DNA here is from genome assembly GCA_029948455.1 of Solanum rostratum. Classification (NCBI taxonomy): domain Eukaryota; kingdom Viridiplantae; phylum Streptophyta; class Magnoliopsida; order Solanales; family Solanaceae; genus Solanum; species Solanum rostratum. The sequence goes on along the minus strand of CM057045.1, from coordinate 63,844,465 downwards.
AAAACCAGGTGGCCTAAGAATGCCACATATTTGAGCCAAAACTCACACTTCAAAAACTTTGCATATAACTCATTATCTCTGAGTTTCTGCAAAATGATTCTGAGGTTATTTTCATGCTCCTCCTCATCTCTGGAATATACCAAAACATCATCAATAAAGAGGATAAAAAAAATATCAAGATACTGTCTGTATACTCTGTTCATTAGGTCTGTGAAGACTGTAGGTGTATTTTTCAACCCAAAGGACATCACCAAGAACTCGAAGTGTGCATATCAGGTTTGAAAAGTCGTCTTCGAGATGTTACATTCTTTCACTTTCAATTGGTGATAGCTTGATCTGAGGTCTATCTTGGAGAAAATAGTGGCACCCTAAAGTTGGTCAAACAAGTCGTCGATCCTTGAAAAGGGATACATATTCTTAACTGCCACCTTATTCAACTGACGATAGTCAATACCCATCCTAAGGGAACCATCCTCCTTTCACACGAACAAGACTGAAGTGCCCCATAGGGGGATACTCAACCTTATGAATCCCTTTTCTAGAAATTCTCTCAACTACTCCTTCAACTCTTTCAACTTTGTAGGAGCCATTTTACATGGGGGAATAGAAATAGGCTAGGTGTTAGGAAGAACATCAATTCCAAAGTCGGTCTCCTTATCAGGAGGGACTCTGGGCAGATACTCTGGAAATAGATCAGGAAACTCGCTCATGATCGGAACAGACTCAAGAGTAGGAGACTAAACATCATTGGGCTTGACTCACATGAGGTGATAAATATATCCCTTAGAGATCAGTCATCGGGCCTTGAGGTATGAATAAACTTACCCTTGGGTGCAACGAAATCACCCTTCCACTCAATAACAAGTTTATCCGAAAACTGGAATTTAACAGTCTGAGTTTTGCAATCAACATAGGAATAATGAGAGTGAAGCTAGTCGATGCTAAGGATCACGTCAAAATCAACCATCTCTAACTCAATCAAATCAACAAGAGTATCCCTATGATAGATGGACACCATACAATCTCTATAGATTCTCTCGGCTCGAATGGACTCATCAACAGGAGTAGAAACAAAAAATGTCTCAAGTAAGCACTCTTGCACGTGGATCAAGTAAAGCATAGCAAGAAAAGGTAAAGACTCAAAGCATCCTTGTCACAACATCTGGTGCGACCTCTTGGTATTGCTTGTTCCCCATCACATACAAATAGTTTGTCCCACCGCTTTCCCCTGGTGCAGCACCTCTTTGGTTACCCCTTGTTTGTGGTGTTATTGTAGAAGTCTGGGCCTTATTGTCCCACATTGGACACTCCCTCTGAAAATGGCCCGGCAGGCCACACTTGTAGCATCCATTCCCTCCATCTCCACATTCTCCCAAATGCATCCTACTGCATTTCCCACAAGGTGGCTTCTCTTTAGAGCCAAGGGTCACAGTTGCTTCAGATTGTGCACCCTATGCCCTAAATTTTGGCTGACCTTGGGACCTCTAATCATACCTGTGGCTCGGGGCTGGGGCACCGGTGGAAGATGGTGCATAGCTAAAGGACCTCTTCTGGAAATGTAAGGACCTGAACTTTGTACGACTTCAATGAAGGATTGAAATTTGGTTGCGAAAAGGTTTTGGACCAAGGTGATGCTCCATAGGAGCTCTCACAGTCCATGTGAGGTCATATGGCCAGTGTCGAGCCTCCATGGAGTGGCCCTGGGCCTTTGGAGGATGTTTGGCCCTTAAATATGGTGTTTGAAACTAAGCCACACCACACTTGGACCCCTCACGGTCCGTGTGACACTTTACGGGTCATGTGGTAGGACGTGTGGTGGCCTTGGCTTGAAATCCCACAATTTTGGGACCAAGTATGGTCACACAACCAAGTTCACAGCTCGTGTGGGGTCTCACGGCCAGTGTGACCACCCGTAAGGCTTCTGGAGTGGAATTATTCTAAGTATGAAATCACTGTCTCATAACTTGATTTTGGAATTTTTCTAAGGAGATGGGTACAGGCAGTGTCACGGCCCGTGTGACACTGCACGACCCGTGTGGCCTCCCATGAAGGTGTCTTTGTTGAAAAATTTTAAGTATGGGATCTTCAAGATCAAGCTATGTTCACTTTCAAGCCTTCAATTCAATCTTATTTATATTGTTTAAGGCTATCATGGGTCTCCTACATGAAGCCAAGTTCAAAGGAATTCCATTGGCTAAGTTTTTCACAAGAACCGATAGAAGGGTCAACTTTAAATGGACATATCTCTTAGACAACTAGAACTAGGTGGCGCATAACCTAACAAATTGAAGCTCGTTGGATTAGCTTTCTAATGCATCTGGTTTCACCTTATTCCAAGCTTGGAGCAAGATGTTATGGCCTTTTTCGTGGAATCTGTCTAGGCTAGATGAGGTGCCTTCACGATCCGTGGAGCTGGCCGTGAGAAGTTACGGGGAAAATTTAAAGGGCCATGTTATTAAGGTGTTTTTGATATTTTGACTCATCCCTTAGGCTTTTAAGACCTTTAACCCCCCCCCCCCCCCTTTACATTCCTAAACTTCTCCTAAACTAATTATAAACCCTCATTCAAGACTAACCCTTTTAATCTCTAGAATTGAACTCTTAAAATTCTCTATGTCTCTCCTTCAAGATTCAAGCTAGGATTCAATTGGGCTTCAACATCAAGCTAAATTCTTCTCAAATTCCTCTTCCTAAGCAACGTATATGGGATTGATTCTTGGTCCCTTTCAACTAAGAAGACTCAAACTCTTTCCGATTGATTTTCATGAAATTTTGCTAACTTTAATTATGGGTTTGAATATTATTGATTATTAAATTCAATTAAAGTGTGGGCTATGCTTTATTGTTGATTTTAAGTTCATTTAAGCCCTAATATATTGAAATACATGATTAATATGGAGATTTGATTATGCATTTTCCTTTAAAGTTTGAACTAAGAATGGGTGATCTATATTATGATTTAAATGTGAATTTAATATGGATTTTCTACAATTTTGTATTGTATTTTCGATTTTAGATTGAATCTTAACTACCCATGTTAATCTTACATCATTCATGGCATATACATTCATGAGCATTGGACTTTATGAAAATTATGAAGTGGGTTAAGACCCAAATATGTTTATGTATATGATTTTGATGAAAATATGGTTATGAACAAGAATTGAGTAAGAATCAATGAACATGAGCATGATATAAGTTGAACACCTAAATGATATGAATTGATAGTAATATGAACTTGACTTCTACATGAATACGAATTATATGGGTGTGCATATGATATGACATCTTGCATGAGTATGTAATCACATTGGTATATTGATGAGGACGGGCACAACCCTCCCTTTACACAATGCATAGATAAGGATAGGTACAACCATCCCTATGCACATGTATGTATGATCTAAGTGTGTATTGATGAGGATGGACACAACCCTCCCTTTACACAATGCATAGATAAGGATAGGCACAACCTTCCGCATGCACATGTATGTATGAGTTAAGTGTTTATTGATGAGGACGGGCACAACCTTCCCTTTACACACGGCATAAATGAGGATATGTTGAACCTTCCCTATGCACATGTTTATATGAGCTAAGTGTGTATTGATGAGGATGGGTACAACCATCCCTTTACATAATGCATAGATGAGGATAAGTACAACCTTCCCTATGTATAGTTATGTATGAGCTAAGTGTGTATTGATGAGGATGGGCACAACCGTCCCTTCACACAATGCATAGATGATGATAGGCACAACCTTCCCCATGCACATGTATGTATGAGTTAAGTGTGTATTGATGAGGATGGGCATAACCCTCCCTTTACACAAGGCATAGATGAGGATAGGTACAACCTTCCCTATGCACATGGTTATATGAGCTAAATGTGTATTGATGAGGATGGGTACAACCCTCCCATTACATGATGTATAAATGAGGACAGGTACAACCTTCCCTATACAAAGTCATGTAATAAGCTACATGTGTATTGATGAGGATGGGTACAACCCTCTCTTTACACAATTAAAGTAAAGTGTGAATCTTTGACTGCTAGTATATGTGGGTTATGGCTATTCTATGGTTTTCATGTGGAATATTATGTAGGTTAATATCATCATTGTTTCATGTTGCATGCCCGCACACCAGTACATTCAAACGTACTAATGAATACTTCTACCTACATGATCTCACCATGTAGGGACTGGAGATTACCTTCATCCACTGTTTGTTACTAGATAGGATTTGAGTCATTTGTTTTGGTAAGTCCTATCTTCCAAGGACAAGCCACCATCTATCTACCTTATGTTGTTTCTGTTTTACTATTTACTTTGTGGGTGAGCGTGGGACATGTCTTGGCCCCGTCCTATCTTATGTCTAGATGCATTGTTGGACATCTTGTAGATTCTTGTCGGACCTCTATGTTATGTGTTGTATTTGGATCTTCTCATTATGGTTATCTATTGGATATGACTATTATGATTTATTATGAGAATTATGATATGTATGTATATTTAATGTAGAAATGTGGAAGATCCTAAGTCCCGAACTGCCCCCATAGAGTGAGTCATACTTACCCGCCCCTTAGTCGTTATGTGCTACGTGTTATGCGAGTCCATGTTAATCCTTTTCGCTATGATATCCCCATAGCCTGAGTCCTACTTTTTCGTCCCTTAGAACTATGTGTCTACTATTTGAATACTTCTGAACCGATGATGTTACTATGGATAGTTCGATGCTTGTTTGGGGAATCTTGAGTTCCCATTCTCCATGTCACTCCTAGACCCTAGGTACGGGTCGTGACAGGGATGGTACCACAACACAAGGTTTATAAATGGTCCTTAGAATCAAACATGTCACATCAAGTAAAGTCTCATTCATGGGTGTGAAACGATCCACATCTATGGGTAGAAGGCTACAAGGCGTTTTAGGAAATGTTTCTATTTTTCAAGATTCATATCGTGCTACAAAATGTGTCTTAAAATTTCCTATCTCCATCCCTTCCTAACGAATAGGGAGAGTTACTTTGGGCTCATAATGCAATCCAGACAAGGAAGATATTGTAGTTGATCTTATAGGCGAGGTCAAAAGGGAGTCGGTGAAGGATGTGCATTCTTTGAAAAGCTTACTCCTTCGAATATTCGGTGTTTTCTTGGGTTGGCTGATCATTAAGGAAGGTTTATTTGAAGGTTTCTTATCTATAGCATCTCCATTGACTAAGTTGGCTCAAAAAAGGCCAAGCTTGTATGGTCGGATGAGTGTGAGAAAAATTTTTAGACTTTGGAAGATCGGCTTACATCGGCTCTTGTTTTGACTTTACCGGATGGCTTAGATGGGTTGGAGGTGTATTGTGATACTTCTCGGATTCAGTTGGTTGGTGTACGTATGCCACACAGTAAGGTGATAGGTCATGTGTTAAGGCAATTGAAGGTGCATGAGCATAATTACTCGACTTATGATCTTGAGTTAGCGGTGGTGGTGTTTGCCTTGATGATTTTGCGACACTATTTAGATGGGGTGCATGTTTATATTTTCACCGACCACAAGAGTTTTCAATGTGTGTTCACTTAAAGGGATCTTAACTTGAGACGAAAGAGATGGTTGGAACTCCTTTAGGGCTATGACATAAGTGTACATATTATTTCGGCAAGGCAAATGTTATAGTTGATGCTCTTAGTAGGCTATCTATGGGAAATGTGGCTCCTGTTGATGAAGGGAAGAAAGGATTGGCAGAGGATGCTTATCGTTTGGCTAGATTGGGTGTTAGGTTGGCCGACTTTAATGATGGTGGTATTCATGTTCAGAATGGGGTTGAACCTTCAGTGGTTATTAATGCTAAGGCTAAGCAAGATCTAGATCTGTCATTGGATGTGTTGAAGAGGTTGGTTGCCAGAAACAAGATAGAGGTTTTCTCCCAAGGGGGAGATGGTGTAATTCAGTACCTAGATCGATTGTGTGTTCTAGACGTTAATGGTCTTAGGGAGATGATCATGAGTAAAGCCCATAAATCTCATTATTCTATTTTTCTGGGATCTACCAAAATGTATTGGGACTTGAGGGAAGTGTATTGGTGGCATGGTTCGAAGAAAGACAATGCCAAATTATATATTTTGTAGTTTGTTAGACTGGGTGTCGTGCCTACTTTTATTATATCAGATTGTGCGATCCAACTTACTTCTCACTTTTGGAAATTATCTCAAAAGGGGCTCGGCCCTAAGGTGACGTTGAGTATATACCGCTTTTCATCCTCAATTCATTGGGAAAGCTGAGAGGACAACTCAGACTTTGGAGGACATGTCGAGGTCTTGTGTGTTAGAATTCAAGGTTAATTGGGGTGATCATCTACCACCTATTGAGTTTGCTTACAACAATAGCTTTCATGCTAGCATTGGTTTGAGACTGTTTGCGACTTTATGTGGTAGAAGTATAGATCTCCAGTGGAGTGGTTTGAATTAAGATGAAATGACTTCTAGGGGCCCAAATTTAGTGTTGGAGGTTATGGAGAGAGTGAAATAGGTTAGGGAAAAGTTGAATACGGTTCGAAGTCATCAAAACTCTTATTTGGATGTTGGAAAGAAGGATCTTGAGTTTTGTATTGCTGATTGGGAATATGTGAAGGTCTCACCTATGAAGGTTTGATGCATTTTAGGAACAAGGGCAAGCTAAGTCCCCAGTATGTAGGTCCTTATGAGATTTTTGAGCGGATTGGGAATATGGCTTATAGGTTGGATTTGCCTCCAAATTTGAGTTCTATTCACTCGGTTTCACATGTGTCTATGTTAAAGAAGTTGGTTGGTGATCTTTGTACTATTGTGCCTTTAGAAGGTGTTGAGGTTTAGGAAAACGTATCTTATGAGGAAGTTCAGGTTGAGATCTTGGATGGGCAAGTTATAGGCTTCACAAAAAGGATCAACATGTTGAAAGTGCTACGTGGGGATTCGAATCAAGTATGATGTAACGATACCTCTATCCTTTCCAATCTACTCAAGCCTATTGTATTAGGTTCTTCCTATTTCTGATGGTCCTAATTCTTTCACTCTTGAGTTTCATGACATGACATGTTTTGAATGATTTGATTATGTTTTGCTATGAGTTTTAAAGACTCTATGATCTTCAAATGATGAACTATGCATCGTACCTTTTGTTTAGATGTTTCATGTTCGAAGTCAAGCTTTTCAAGCCTTGTCTAGCACATTCGAGGACGAATGTTCCCCGGGGGAGATGATGTAAGGACCTGGACTTTTTACGACCTCAATGAAGGATGGAAATTTGGTTTCAGAAAAATTTTGGACCAAGGTAATGCTCCATGGGAGCCCTCATGGTCCGTGTGAGGTCACACGGCCCGTGTGGAGCCTCCATGGAATGGCCTTGAGCCTTTGGAGAATGTTTGGCCCTTAAACATGGTGTTTTAAACTAAGCCATATCACCCTTGGACCCCTCACGGTCCGTGTGACACATCACGGACCGTGTGGTGGCCTTAGCTAATCCCACAATTTTGGGACCAAGTATGGTCACACGACCGAGTTCACGGCTCGTGTGGGGTGTCACAGCCCGTGTGGCGACCCATAGAGCTTCCAGAGTGAAATTTTCTAGGTAGAGAATCACGGTCTCATAACTTGATCTCGGAAATTTTTCTAAGAAGAGGGGTACAGGAAGTGTAATCCTTAGCCTCTAGAATTGAACTCTCAAAATTCTATCCAAGTCTCTCCTTCAAGATTCAAGCTAGGATTCAATTGGGCTTTCAACTTCAAGCTAAATTCTTCTCAAATTCCTCTTCCTAAGCAAGGTATGTGGGACAGATTCTTGGTCCCTTTCAACCAAGAAGAACCAAATTCTTTTCAATTGATTTTCATGAAATGTTTCTTACTTTAAATATGGGTTTTGAATATTATTGATTATTAAATTCAATTGAAGTGTGGGATATGCTTTATTGTTAATTTTAAGTTGATTTAAGCCCTAATATATTGAAATAAATGATTATTATGGAGATTTGATAATGCATTGTCCCTTTAAAGTTTGAACTAAGCATGGGTGATCTATATTATGATTTAAATGTGGATTTAATTATGGATTTTCTTCAATTTCGTATTGTATTGTCGATTTTAAATTGAATCTCAATTGCCTATGCTAATCTCACATTATTCATGAAATATACATTCATGATCATTGGACTTTATGAAAATTATGAAGTGGGTTAAGACCCGAATATGTTTATGCATATGATTTTGATGAAAATATGGTTATGAATAAGAATTGAGTAAAAATCTATGAACATGCGCATGATATAAGTTGAACATCTTATGATATGAATTGATAGTAATATGAACTTGACTTCTACATGAATACGAATTATATAGGTGTGCATATGATATGACATCTTGCATGACTATGTAATCACATAGATGCATTGATAAGGACGGGCACAATCCTCCCTTTACACAATGCATAGATGAGGATAGGTACAACCTTCCCTATGCACATGTATTTATGAGCTAAGTGTGTATTGATGAGGATGGGCACAACCCTCCCTTTACATAATGCATAGATGAGGATAAGCACAACCTTCCCTATGCACATGTATGTATGATTTAAGTATGTATTGATGAGGACGGGCACAACCCTCCCGTTACACAAGGCATAGATGAGGATAGGTATAACCTTCCCTGTGTACATTGTTATATGAGCTAAGTGTGTATTGATGAGGATGGGTACAACCCTCTCTTTACAAAATGTATAGATGAGGACAGGTACAACCTTCCATATACAATGTCATGTCATGAGCTACATGTGTATTGATGGGGATGGGTACAACCCTCCTTTTACATAATTCAGGCAAGGAATGACTATTTGAGTGCTAATATATGTGGGTTATGTCTCTATGGTTTTCATATGGCATATTGTATAGGTTAACATCATGTTTCTTTCATGTTGCATGCCCGCATACTAGTACATTCAAACGTACTAACACATGCTTCTGCCTACATGATCTCACCACGTAGGGACTGGAGATTACCTTCATCGATCGTTTGACGCTAGATCGGATTTGAGACATTTGTTGTGGTAAGCCCTATATTCCAAGGACAAGCCACCATCTATCTACCTTATGTTGTTTTCGTTTTACTATTTACTTTGAGGGTGAGCCCGGGACATGTCTTAGCCCCTTCCTATCTTATGTATAAAGGCATTGTTGGACATCTTGTAGACTCTTGTTGGATCTATATGTTTTGTATTGTATTTGGAGCTTATGATTATGCTTATCTATTGGATATGGCTATTATGGATTGACTATGAGAATTATGATATGTATGTATATTTGATGTGGAAATGTAGAAGATCCTAAGTCCCGAACTGCCCCCATAGAGTGAGTCATACTTACCCGCCCCTTAGTCTTTATGTGCTATGTGTTATGTCAATCCATGTTAATCCCTTTCCCTATGATATCCCCATAGCATGAGTCCTATTTTTCCGTCCCTTAGAACTATGTGTCTACTATTTGAATACTCTTCCGAACTGATGGTGTGACTATTGATACTTTGAGGCTTGTTAGGGGATTCTTGGGTTCCCATTTGCCATGTCACTCTAAGACCCTAGGTTTGGGTCGTGATAGAAAGTAGGACTTATCTCCCTTACCCTATTTAGTCTGAGTGGGATCAGGCCTTGCTGACTTCACCTTCTTGCTAAAATGCTCCTCCCTATCTTTCTTCTTATCCTCCTCAGTCTGGTGGGCGTAAACAATAATCCTGGAGATATCTATACCTGGGATCAGCAATACTGCCTTGCACTCTCTCTTCACATGTCTACCCAACCCAAATACAAATTTCTTCATCCTCACCCTCATATCCTGTACCATCTCTAGGGCATACATGGATAACTGGATGAATTTTAGGTTGCACTCTTTAATAGTCAGCCCCTCCTGTTTCAGATTCACGAACTCCTCAACCTTAGGCTCTCTCAATTCCTGAGGAAAGAAGTGATCGAGGAAGGCACTCTCGAACTCATCCCAAACTGCCGGCTCTGTATTCTTACCTTAACTTTCCTCCCATTGATTATACCAAACATTAGCCACATCCTTGAGCTGGTAGGCAGCAAGCTCAACTCCCTAAGTCTCAGTCACATGCATGGTTTCAGCACCTTCCATATCTCATCAATGAAGTTTTAAGGGTCCTCGGTAACCTTTGACCCGGTGAAGACTAGTGGGTTCATCCTCAGAAAGTCTCTCAATCTAGTGGTAGCCATTGGATCTTGAGAGCTAGAACTAGGAGTTTGTGAACCCTGATTCCCGTTCTGGGAAACTACCAACTTTGCGAGCATGGTGTTCCTTTGGGTTATGGTACGTTTAGGAGGCATGATCTGCAAGCGCGTAATTGTACGAGTTAGAAAAGAGTTTTGTAGAGTTTTAACTCTATCGCATGAAATCAAAATACAAGAAAGTGTAACAATTCCCAATGTCTTATAGCCTCTTGCTTATAAAGTGTGGTGCATAACAAACCCATAATAAGTTTCTACTGGACACGAATTCATAGACTCCTTAGGACTCTTGAACTCTGTGTTCTGATACCGAGTGTGTCACGGTGTGGGAGGATACCCTTGGCGTGGCCGACACTTGAAGAACCATTGCTGATTCTCCAAAAAAACTACCTATCCTCATCATCACATCGACTCAACAGCGGAAAAAGTTACTCAAATAGAATAAAATAGCATCAAGACAGATATAGCTCTACTAATTTATAATTTCCAATGAATAAGTTTGTAATTGCAAAATACTCAACAAATCCTCTGCTAATGTCTATGAACCCTCTACACAAAAATCTAGATGGTCCCATGACAGGACATGGATACCCAATCAAAGAAATAAAATACTTAATAAAATATTAAGGAAAAAGGGGCTCCACCGGAATGCAAAGACGGCTCACCAACTCTGACAATGCACTGATCTGGACCTCAACGATGCGTGGGCTGAAGTCCTCTATCACCCATATCTACATCATGAAATGATGCAGGTCCAAATGGACGTCAATACATGGAATATACTGGTATGCAAAATAGCTCAAGAAAGTAAAGCTCAACTAGCTCACCCCAACACAACAACTCATGCGCAACTTAGTATATGCAAATTTACAAAAAATCATGCTTTTAAAGTAGACTCTATAGAAATAAACCCAGTTTAACAATATCATGCTCAAATAGGGTTTTCTTAGGAGTTTTTCTTAACCGACATCCAATCCTATCACCTTTAGTTTGGTGATGCACAACGAAGGCAACGACGTTGCCACTCCCATCCTGAACTTGCCACAGTAAAGAACGATCAGCTCTCTCATGGATCCATAATAAATGTCCATCTTTTCGGACATAAGTCGCCAGAATGTGTTGTACAACTATCCTATGTTGGCAACGTAGCTTTATGGGTTAGAGTAGATATTTACTCGCCCCCAGCTCAGTGCTCTATATTCCTCCCAAGACTAAAACATGCTCAACTCATCCATCAACTCAATCGTCAATGCTTAGTAAATCACAACAAGTCTCAACCTTATTAGGTTATCTCATCTCAAATCATCTCAGTTTCTCATCAACTCAGTTAATCAATAAGACAATCAACTCAACTCAGACTCAAACGGTCATTCAGACTCACTCAATGAGACTCATCATGTAATGCAAGCAAGATATATCTAGTAGTATGTGTGACTAAATGCAACATGCTTCTCATGTTCAATCATACTCAATTACTACACTCAGATAATCAAACTCAACCTCAACTTAGTTCATGCATAAAATTTCAAAAAATTATTCAATTTAGGGTTCATGCTATCAAGTATAAACCTTTACCTCAATTTCATATCAGTAATTATGCAATACAACAAGTACCTCATACATCATCATAAGGATTCATAATAAATGCAGTAAATTTGATAATTGGATGATAGAAATACAAATCTCAACTCTTGTTCTTAAATTTTGACTCAAGTAAGGGAATGGGCATGTGAACAGACGTAGTTACACACTTTGGTAAGCCTTACATACCTGGAAATAGGAGAAACAGTCAAACTCCAGTCAATCTTCATGTTAAAATTGAAACCCTCGCTCTTCTCCCTCCTCTAGTGTTCTCAAGAAATCCCTAAGTGTGAAGAATGGTGAAAATACCCTTAGGATTTTGTTTTAGGACTTTAGTTAAGTCTAAAATATCAAAGGGTTTAATTAAAAGGGGTTAGAATAGACAAAAATACCCCTCTTAAAAACTATCGATTGGGTCTACGAGACCCCATCTACGGGCCATAGACTATTCTGTGAGTCGTAGATGACCTCTCCTAAACAAGGAGTCCTGAAATCTGAGTTACTAGAACTTGGAACAAAACCTCTTCTACGAGCCGTCAAATCTTCTACGAGTCGTCTGATAAGTCATAACTCAAGATATTGAAAAGTTGGTATTTGGACCATCAATTCACAAAATCACTTTACGGGCCGTGGAAAACTTTACGTGTCGTAGGTTGTCTCATATGTAGGTCTCCGACCTAGAAATTTTCACCAAATCATCTGGGGTGTTTACGAGGCCTCTTTTATGGGCCCTAGATTCCTCTACGGCCGTAGATGGCCCTCGTGGATTCTCCCTCAGCAGTTTTTCTCAGTAATTCTCTCAATTTTCTCTCTGCATCTTCTAACACTAGGTTGAAGAATTAAGGGGGGGGGGTTACAATTCCACCATTAATTTAATTACTTACCAAATGTTAAAGGCAATATTGTTAAATGTGAAAAATATGTGCATAAAAGGCAAACGTATAAAATAGTGTAGGACAAGGGTGGAACAACAAACTGCGAAAGAAGGTTAGATTAACTAAAACAGTAGCAAGGCATACACATTCATTTTTTGCACACAAATTGTTCTTCGCAGACGTTGGATACTGGGTGTAGAACTGTATTTGATCTTTGGGTGTTTCAAGACCGAAAAGTGTTGCATCTATTGGGGTTAGAAGGACTTGTACCCGGGAGTTGGTAGTGATGACTATTCGTAGGACTTTATAGGGTGTTTTCAGTTAGGGTTTTTTAAATTTAGGGTCATTTGCATAATTTAACATTTAAGTTTGACGGTTGATGCTTTTAAGGTAGTATAGATATAGATAGATAGACATAGATATAGATAGATATTATATTGAAAGGTCAATAAACTTGATTTTTAGAGGTTTTGTGAGTCATTTTAGTTCTAGTTCTAGTAATATTGATATATTTTTTTTTCTCTATATATGATTTATTAATTCTAAAGTTAATATTGATATATATATTTTTTCTTTTTCTCTCTCTATATATGATTTATTAATTCTAAAGTTTTTCTAAATTGAAATAAATCATTATCTTATGAACCTTCACTTTAGATTGATGTACTATATATATATATATATATATATATATATATATATATATATATATATATATATGTTAGAATTATTTATTAAATGTGGATTTAATATTAATTGCATTATTACTAAACTCGATTGAGTGTTAGTAGTTGTTGGACAAGACAGAGTCCATGAATTTGTGTGGATTTCATGTAGGTCTAAATCCATTTCATGTCATATATGTAGGCTGATAATAATGTACTCTTGTTGAATACTGGTGAGTTTGTTATCGGGAAGCACACTAGATTAAGGTTTTTAAACATAAATATGAGGATATCTAGGTATCCTCTCTTAACTAAAGCTTTCACATCCCAAAATACCTCCTAAATGTGATTGGCACTCGAGAACACTATCTGTCGGGAGAATCAAATATTCATACACTTATCCAAGTTTTTTAAACGCTAACATTTAACCATTGTACGTCACATAATTTTTGGAATCGGATGTGCATTAGACTATCCTTCTTCGCCTAAGGTGGGTCCACCCATGCCCATAGCCCCCTTCCGCACCACCCAACACCCTAAGTTAGGCATTCACAGAATTGGAATGAAATATAAATTTGAAAGACAAACTTTATAAGCATTCATTTCAAAGAATAACTAAAACTAAACTGTTAAGCCAGTTCAAAAAAAGACACTACTACTTTGCGACTCCATATTCTAGAACAAAAAATCATATGCTTTTACTATGACATTACAGCAGGAAAGGAAATGCAACCATCTAAACGATCTCACAACAGCTAGGAGAAGGCATTCTACGTATAAATGGTTACTCAATATGTGGCTCTAGCCAATGGAATTGGCATTGTTTCATTTAAAGGCCCTTGCTTTGGCTAAACCAATTCAATGGATTTAGATAGTACCTGCCAAAGAGAAACAAAAATCAAGAAGTAAGAAAATGCACAAAAGTAAAAGAAGGAACACTGCGGCTCGTTAGATGTTGCAAAGAATAAAAGATAATCTCGGCATAAAACAATGTAACCGCTTAAAAATTTCATTCCCTAATAATGAACTTATGCAAGAATCTATGTAATAAATTTATGTGGGATAAAATAATACGATCAGAAAATGCATCCACTAAAAAAATGGATAAAATAGTGCAAATACCCTTAATTATATCTATTTTTACTTATTTTAAAGTAAAAACATGTGTAATAAATACTAGGCAGCTCTCAATTTAGACAACAAACCACTTTACATGTAGAGCAACTGCAGAAATTCTCAAGATACAAGGCACGAGACCTACCTTGCAAGGAAAACTTGTAATTGTAGACTTCAATAGAGTATCGCCTACGATTAGCCTCAAACGTTGAACAAATTTATCCCTACATATCTTCTTGCTCTATCAATGTCAGAGAAGGAACCATAAAATGAAGAAAATCATTAAAATAATAAATGAGATACAAAAGTTCTGGTGTAAATGATAGAGGAAAGGATTCTGCAAATATACAAACCTTAAGCAACTCAAAATTGCTAGTAACAAGGTTCATTTGCTTGGCAGTAATTTCATTAGAGATTGCATTAATCAACAAGGAAAATGGCAACCAAGGAGACCTCGGAATCCTCGCAACCTTTTCTAGGGCCAACTTACCTATTGATATTTAAGGACAATGACAACCCTAAAGATGAACAAACAAAAAGTTATCTAAAGAGCTTTCCAGAAAATTGATGAACAAATATAATTCCAATAAGGCTACAAAAATATTAATATTTCTTGTACAACAAAAATAATATCATTGTTTAAACAGTGCAAGAGCGACTACAATGCCTTTGTAATGGCAGATGCAGACTATTTGTTGCCTTATAATTGTACTTACAATTGCAAAGCCCTTAAATAATATCAAACAGTCATCTAGAGAGTGCTTAATCAAGTGTCTCAACCATCAATGATGTCCTAGAATATTAGCATGCTTTTGAGGAAGTAATTCAATCATTCATCAAGAATATCAATCGATACAATAAATAGAAGCAACAAACATTTAAAGCAAACAAAGTAACTTTCGATTTTTTGATATTCACTCATTTTGCCAAAAAAATTTCAAGAAATGGTCTTTCGAACTAGTGAACTTCATGTTCCTTTTCTTGTCCCATTGTGCTTGATTTCTCTAGACGGTTTTCAAAATGCCCAAATTTATTTCAAAGGTCATATTATCAGGCAGTTCATTTCACTTTTCTTGCATGCCCAACAAAGTCTCTCCACAACTTGGGATATCTTTCAGTTCAATGAAGATTATATAATCAAATCCACCAGCTAACTAAATGTACAATATTTGTAGCTAAACTAATCGAGCTCTTCGCGAATGCATTTGTAGATACCTGATCCACAGGCCCCCAACGACAGGTACTGACACCTGAGACATCAATCCGACTATCATTTCTAAAGTAAGGTCCTGTAAATAACATAATAGTGATAATTCAAGTGTTGAATGATTTTTTAATGAGAAAATATTTAATGTTTTATACAATTTTTGAAAAGAAAAAAAAACAAAAATGAAAGAGGAAGTACACAAAAGGAATCCCTCACATACCTAAAGAATCTGAAATCAACAAGAAACTTTCCACTTCCATTTATATCGTAGATCTAGAGCACATTGCTAATATCACCTCATAATATTTGTATTTGAAGTTTTACCGGGAAGTAATGTCTCAAAGGAAATTAATATACTATAATTGATCATAGTTTTGAAAAATAGAATATAATTGATTATATACCATATCTAAACTAAAATTAGTTTACCTATTTCACTTCCCAGTCAAATAAATAATCCTTAAGGCATAAAGACTTCTTGTTACTTTGAAATAAATAATACTTTTGAACATACTTTTTCTAAAACTACTTTTGACGCATTTACTAATGACTAAAATTTTATCGCCAAAACACTAAATAACTTGAAGATCAATATTAATTCCAAAGATTCATAGAGATGAATTAGTTATAAGGAAAATTAGGCCCCAAAGTAGAGTTAAAATATTATACTTTTTTCTAACATTTGATTTTCAGAAAGATAATTATAAGGAAAATTAGGCCCCAAAGTGAAGTTTCCTTATCAAGGAAAGAGACGTGGAATTGCCCAACATGAAAAAGGGAGTAATATGAAGCAGGATACAAAGTTGCAGACACTAACAACACAGTTTTAAAAAAGATTGTTTTAGAATTATAAGAACACAGTTTTAAAAAAGATTGTTTTAGAATTATAAGACCAATATAGATTGGAGATTACCTTCAGCTCCTGGAGGAATTCTGAAGCTCACAACACACTCTGGGTATATATGTGTATTCATATTCATATTCCAAATAACATAATGAGTAGGATTGTCGAGATCATCAACTCCACTATCGTATTTTTCATTACTAGGATGCCATTGTTCAGATCTGCAGTGCAAAGGTTCCACGTTTCCCAAAATCACATGAGTAAAAACCATGTAACGAATGTCATTTTCGTCAGCTTCGCAATTAATAACACTAGAGGAGAGGAAGAGAGAACAAAATATAAAGATTGATGTTAGATCCTCAAAGAGAACAATAACAGACATAAAAAAGACAAAGAAGAGATCTTTATTTGTTAATCATGTCGAGAATCATATTGCGAATCATCCAGGAATATAGGTTAATCATTTTCACTGAGAAGAAAAGAAAACCTGCAACATTCTTTTCTTTAGGGCTTAGCTATTATGTTCATCTTTTTTGTGTTTCGAGGGGGGAGCCATCAAATGATCAGGAAGTACCAAATCAATAAAAGCTTTTAATTTGATAACTGCCCAAAGTTTGACCTTGTTGAAAATGCAAAATATATAGTCAATTATGAATGATGTTTGATAAAGGGAATGTATATTCAAACCTTTTGGAGGCACAATACTGAGCACTAAGGTGAACTCCAATTCCAAAATTTGGCCTATTCTTAGGTCCGCTTGGTGCAAGGCCATAGTTCATAATTGTAGATATCAAATCTTTGGAAGCGGCAAGCCAAGCATATCGAACATTTGCATTCCCACGATATTTTTGTGTTATTTCAACCTGCTTCTCAAAGATTTCCAAGCGAGATCTCAAATAGTTACTAGAGTATTTGGTAATTTTGATTTCATCAATGTTAGGCATGACATTCATTCCCCTAATAAACATATTTTTGACAGATTCCGGATCCACCAATTTCAGTCTAGCAACTAAGTCAGCAGACATAGTTTCCTGGTTCAGTATATTTTCTGCAACTTGTTCCATTTTTGCATCTGATTGTTTATCATACGAAAATTCTTGATTGTCTTGAAGAGGATTTACTTTGATCTTCTTAAAACCGATATTTAACTCTTCCACAACTTCTGCCAAGTTACAATGCATTTCACAACAGATATGATATGCCTCGGGGAAGAAAGAGTTACCTGCATCATCTATCCAGGCAATAGGTTTCTGTGAACCATTTATCAGATCTACTTGAACCATATGTAAAATATCAAACATCATATGACAGTCACGAACTTTCACCTCAATCATAGTCCTTTTTGCCTGGAAATCTTCTTTAACTATAAGAATAACATCTTAAGGGAAGTCGATCCACTCGTCATTCTGATAAAACAATAAACGTTGGGGCAGTCTACTTCTCATAAAGTTCAAGTAGTTCTTCAGTACAAATTTTCTGAGATATGAGTAACACTTTGACTCGCAATCAACCATAGTTTTTCTCTTCCCAAGATTGCTATCACAATTGGATTGAATTGACAGTTTCTCACTGCTGGCTCTAAATAAATGTCCCGAATTCTGAGAATTCACTTTTCTCTTGGATCCAACCATAGTCTTAGGGGCATTATTTAACAATGCAACCTGCTTTGGTTCCATTTTATCTACAGAGAAAACTATCAATTTACAAGTACCAAACAAATATTAGGCTAAATACTAAAGTAGCATAGTATAAATCATCTGTGATAAATTTCCGAGAAGCCACGTCATGGAGAAGAAAATGCAAAACCTAGAAAAGGAAAACAAATATGAATTCAATCGGTCAAAAAAGGAATTTGTAACAGCATCTTCATGAATATATCGATTGACTGCGACTGAAAGGGCTTCGTCCAACTTCAAATATTTTAGAATGCAGATACTCCACTAACTAAACAAAGGCATTCCCTAAAGAAATAGAAGTTAATACATACAGTACTTAAGTAACCGATTCAGAGTGAACACTTGAATAACTAATTGGCCTAAGTTTTTAATGCAAAAGTATACCTCATACTTCACCACAGGCAATGTGTGACATTAAAACATTGAAATACATCCAACTGAAGTCACAAACCATTTACAAATAGAGATATATTAAATTCTAAGGAGGAATAAGAAAGTGTGAGCAGAGCATAGTTAGTTTGAAATAATAACTAACTTCTGCATTGCACAACGATTGTTGTACAAGCCATATTTCTCCATAAAGCCGGTGTAAAGTCAACATCATAGTCCACCATGTGAATTAATTGAGGCGACTAAAATTTCTCTCCTCCAAGAGGGAAAATGTTTCTCCATTCATCACTTCATCTTATTGTATTACTGTACATGAAAGGCATCCTTCCATAGAACTCCCCTTACTCTCTAGTATATATACACACTTTCTAACCCTCCCATTTTAACTATTGTTTTAACGCAAAAACTTATCTCAAAATAATTGTCACTTTAGGAATTCTAGATTAAAGTTGCAATTGCTTTCAACTATACCCAGATCTCTTCATACAGCTCAATTCTCGAAAAGCATGTAAGAAATAATCCCTAGTGTTTGAAGTCATTCCATTTCAAGACTACTTTTACGGCTTTCATGAATTTAAGTTATTAAAACAACTGCAGGTTCTGAAAAGACCTTTCGCAGATAAATGCTATCTACCATTCAATTTCTTAAACTTTGATATATACTGTTTTCCTTACCAAACCAGCTTTTAAATCACAAATACAATATATATAAATCAACTTTTTTGTGATAAAGGTAAAGTTAATATATAAATCAAATTTAACATCTTAAATTCCATCCGGTCTAATACCAATCCAAATAAAAAATCAGTCATATACATAGAGAGCTAAAAATCTTGCACAGTATCAAAACAATTTCTCATAAACAAGAAACTACATCAAATATTTTTACTCCTTCTGTTTAATTAACTTTTTACATTTGTACTACTTCTGTTTGAATACGTAGTTTATCTTAATTCATAAGAATTCAGATGTTCTACCCTCCGAACATCCATTAATCGCAAAACATTAATCCAGAAGAACTAAAATGAAGGCGGATATTCCCAGAAAATCAAAATCAAGGAACATCAATTCAGATCCTTAAACATTTAAAAGAAGAAAAAGACATAAGCAACGGGATTCATACCACGATTACATAATTTTTTGGATCAGAGCGCACAGAGAGATCAAAGAAAAGTAGATTGGCAGACAGCGATGTTGATGAAAGAATGATTTTTTTTTGTTTCAATTGTTTTGCTAAAAGTCAGTTACAACTAAGAATGGTGTTTCTTTTACAATTGTTTTTGGGAATTCAACCACTAGAATACAAAATTAGATATTGAATTTACATAATTGCATCTTTGTAGACTTTGAATATTTGGGCGAAAAGCTATGGAGGAAAAAGACAACGGCACATAGAAAAAGAAACTGCCCTTTTTTGTACTATCTACAATTGAAAATATATTATGAAAGTATAAATTAAGAAGAAGAAAGTACGGATAAGAGAGAAAACTTCTTATTTCTCTTGAAAAATATTCAGATGTATATTACAATGAAGGAAAATTCCTTTATTTATAGGGGAAACTTGACCATGTCCCTAAGTTAGGGTTCATAACTTTTCTCCAAAGGAACCTACATAATAGATTTTCACTATAACACAAATATGTTTATAATATCCCCCCCCCCCCCCTCCCGAAATATCTATTTGATAGATTATGTGTCTTGTTAAAACTTTACTAGATAAAATCTCGTGGAAAAAAATTCTGGTGAAGGAAAAAGAGTACACATATCTAATAATACACATTAGGATGCCTAATTAAAAACCTTACAAGGAAAACTCAATAGGAAAAAACCATATGAGGAAAAAAGAGTACATCGCATATTAACTCCCTCTAATGAGAACATCAATCCAAAAACTTGAATCTTCGCATCTCAATCTTATGTACCTTCTTGTTGAAAGTTACAGTTGGTAGGGACTAGGTGAACAAATCAATCACATTGCACTCAAAAACATCAGTTGCATGTTTATGTCACCATTTTTTTGGAGCTCATGTGCGTAGAAAATCTTTGGCAGAATATGCTTTATTCTATCTCCTTTTACGAATTCTCCCTTTAGTTGTGCTATGCCTGCAACATTCTCTTCATATAAAACTGTGGGTATTTTATCGCATTTCAAATCATATTTTTCTCGAATGAGGTGTACCATAGATCTCAACCACACGCATTTTCAACTTGCTTCATGAATAGCTATGAGCTTAGCATGACTTGATGAAGTGGCCGTAATAGACTGCTTTGTAGATCTCCAAGTTATTGCAGCAACCCTGCATAGGAATACGTAGCCTGTTTGAGATCGAGCTTTGTGTGGATTAGATAAATATCTTGCACCAGCACAACTAATAAGATCAGGATTGCAAACATTAGAATAAAACAAACCCACACCGATAGTTCTTTTTAGATACTACAATATGTGTTTAATCCCATTCCAATGCCTCCTAGTAGGAGCAAAATTGTACCTTGCCAATAAATTAATTGAAAAGGCTGTATTAGGCCTTATAATATTAGCAAGATACATTAGTGTACCAATTTCACTAAGATATGATATTTTAGACTAAGGATTTTCTCATTCTTTTCTTGAGGTTAGAATGGATCATTATTTGCATCAAGTGATCAAACAACCATCGGAGTACTCAGTGGATGTACTTTATCCTTATAAAGTATTTTCAACACTTTTTCTATGTAGGCAGATTTATGAACAAAAATATCATTTGTCAAATGCTCAATTTGCAAACCAAGACATAATTTTGTCTTTCCAAGATCTTTCATCTCAAATTTGTTCTTTAAATAATCAGTTGCCCTTTCAAGCTTCATTGGAGTTCCAATAAGATTTATATAATCAACATAAATTGCACGTACAATAAATTTCGATGTTGTTTTGTTTATAAAAATGCATGGTCAAATCATATCATTTGTATAACTTTCTTTTGATAAATAATCACTAAGACGACTATACCACATACGTCCATATTTCTTAAAACCATACTATGATCTGTGTAATCTAATTGAATATATTTCTCGAGATTTTGAACTATATGCTTTGGGCATCTTAAATTCTTTAGGGATTTCCATGTATATCTCATTATCAAGTATTCCATAAAGATAGACTGTAACCACATCCATCAAATGCATTTTAAGTCTCTCATGGACCCTGAAACTAATTATATAATGCAATATTATTGCATCTAAAATAGTTGAGTGTGTCGCTTCATAATTGATACTAGGCCTCTGAGAAAAACTTTGTGCAAAAAAGTGTGCCTTATACCTTTATATTTCATTTTTCTCATTTTTTTCGCACTCACACCCATTTATAACCAATACGTTTAACACTATTAGGTGTTTCAATTAGAAGTCCAAAAATTTTACGCTTGGCAAGTGAATTTAATTATGATTGAATTGCTTCTTTGTCACGCCCCGGGAAGGTACCCTTGGCGTGGCCGACACTCAGAGACTATTGCTAGTCCCCAAGCGAACCACTCGGCCTCGTAACATCTGTTCAATCACATTCTAGTAGTGCAAGACATCTATGAATAAGAATACTTAAATGAAAAGTAATGATAAAATAAAAATCAACAGCCAAAGGCCAAACAGTCTATCCATTAACTAAGTAAGACTACTGCGAAAGAAACTAGTCAATAGTAACATCTAATCACAACTCAACAGTCTAGTCTACGAAGCCTCTATAACACCTGAGTAAGTGGTGCTAATGACAGACCCATGGCTACCTCAAAATAAAATAAAAAGGCTAAACTCAAAACTAGAAGGAAAAGTATGATATCCTCCAAAATCAGGGGAGGATTCACCAATTAGCTGAATGCAAATAGGTCCTCAACGGGCGCCTGTTGATGACCGCTAGTACTTGTCTCTGCATCATGAAAAGATTCAGGCTTAAATTAACGTCAGTACGTGGAATATAGGAGTATGTTAAGTGGCAGAAAAAAACATGTAAAGGAAGAATAACATCAACTCAAATAGCTCAGCTAAAGAAGTAGGAAACTCAATCATCATGTCAACAGTCTAAAGTAAGAATGCAATTTAGACCCTGACTACTCATCTATCATCTACGTTCCATCCACTCAGAGTACTATCAAGGCCTATTTAGGAGTTTCTCTAACGACAACCATCACCTATGAGTCAGTGATAATACAACAAAGCAATGTCGTTGCCACATACATCCAATAACTTGCTAAGGTATAGGACATCCCATCAGTGGATCCAAAATTAGTAACATCAAGTCCTCTTTTTGGGACAATAAGAAACATCCGATTTTATGGTTCAGTCCTCTCCTACACCAGCAACGTAGTTATTGAGTTCGGTTGGACTTACTTTTACTCAATTCAGTGCTCAAGACTCCTCCCAACACTCAATATGCTTATAAGACCTGAACCCTATGATTAACTCATTCAACTAGTCTCATCAGACATTTGTCAACTTAATTCATCACCTCAACATTAACTCTTTGGTTACAACATTTTAAGGTTCAGCTCTTTACTCATAGAGACTCTATCGTGCACCATTCTAACTCATGGCATTCAGGGAATCAAAGTAGAGTTAAAGAATTGGGGAATTCCATAGACTCTTTCAGCTCAAATTATACTCATGCATGCTCTTTTAAGTGAAATATGCAAAAATATCAAGAAATCATGCTAGGGTTCATGTAGAATAGCAAATCATCTAACTCAAGTAATTAATTCATAAAATCAGTAATTCATGCAAGATTATATAGAATTACATTAGACTTTCAGGAAAACCTTCATGGGAGACTCAATTTACCCACAAC
The DNA here is from genome assembly GCA_029948455.1 of Solanum rostratum. Taxonomy (NCBI): domain Eukaryota; kingdom Viridiplantae; phylum Streptophyta; class Magnoliopsida; order Solanales; family Solanaceae; genus Solanum; species Solanum rostratum. The sequence goes on along the minus strand of CM057045.1, from coordinate 63,821,053 downwards.
TCCATCAATTTGGGTTATGGGGCACATGGAAGAGCATAATCCATGTTTTGGTTAGCCTTACATACCTGGAAGTTTTGATTCTTGAACCAGGTTGGAAGGGTTCTCAAGTTTTCACTTCAAACCCTAGCCTTTTTCTCCTTTGAACCCTTTCTATAAGTTTGAGAGAGTATTTTAGCATAAAAATATTGAACTGACATGTTTAGCGCTTTATTTAGGTGTAAAAACGTCAGTTGTGGCTTTGAAAGGGTGGGAAAAGACCAAAATAACCTTTTCTGAAAAGCTGTCAAAAGTCATCTACGGGTCCACATACGGCCCGTAGAAACTTCCACAACCCGTAGGGACTGTTCTGTAAATTTTTAGCCAAATTTTGAGGTCTCTGGATCACTTTTACGAGCCCAATATACAGCCCGTAGAAGTTTCTATGACCCGTAGATTTGTCCGTAGAATCTAGGACCCAAAAACTGGTTTTCAAGACTTTTTCCATGAGTTAGCAGATGGGTCGTACATTTTTCCACAGCCTGTATTAGGTTTCGTATTTCCTCTTTGCTCTGGCAGTCTTTAGTAAAACAGCTATCTTTTGACTCCAAACTCCAAGTGAGGTGAAATAAGTTGCATTGGAAAGCTCATTCAAAGAGCTTTCATTTCGTAGGTCATGGGACATCTAATTCTTTGTGTGCTAAGAGTTATGATCATTTAAAGTTGATCCTTGTATAATCTAATACTCGATATTAAATTTATAGGAAAGTTTTGACTCAGCTAAGAACTAGAGGTCCCTTATGACCCTAATCAACTTCCCATGTATAAGAGTGAGTCTTGAAACACAGGTACATGTGAGGGTAAAGTTATAGGGTGTTATAATATTTCCCCCTTGGAATCATTTGTCCTCAAATGATGAGCAACTAGGAGATCTATCAAGAAGGAACTCAAATACTTGGGTACTCGAATACTCATACTCCAGAAATCAACTTCAACTCAGGATTTAAAATTTAAAGACTATTTCTAACATCATCATTAGGCACGAATATAGTTAAAGACACGTATACTCAAGCATAGACTCAAAAGAATCATCCACTCAAAGATAAGAATTTAACTCAACAATGGAAAAGTAAATCAGAGAGTAGAAGTGAATTATTACTATTGATTTCATCATTAGAAGGCACGAATAGGTAAGGGTGTCGAGCCTTCAAATCATCTTCAGCTTCCCATGTAGCCTTTTCAACAGCTTGACTTCTCCACAACACTTTTATAGATACAACCTCTTTAGTTCTCAACTTGCGAACTTGACAATCAAGGACGTGGACTGGGATCTCTTAATAACTCAAGCTATCCTTCACTCCAACGTTTTCAACAACCATAACCAAGGACGGATCTCCCAAACACTTCTTAAGCATAAAAATGTGAAAGACTAGATGGATGGCTGCCAATATTTATGGTAGCTCTAACTCATAAGCTATGTTTCCCACTCTCTTCACAATTTGGTAGGGACCAATGTATCGAGGACACAACTTTCCCTTCTTCTCGAATCTCATTACGCCCTTCATGGGTGACACTTTCAAGTATACCCAATCGTTCACTTCGAACTCTAGGTCCCTTTTCCTGACATCAATATAGGACTTCTGGTGACTCTAGGGAGTTCTCAATCTCTCTTGGATAACATTTACCTTGTCCATAGCCTGATGTACCAAGTTTGGCCCAATCAACCTTGCTTCACCTACCTTGATCCATCGATCAGTGATCTACATCTTTTCCATAGAGGGCCTAATAAAGTACCATTTTGATGCTCGAATAAAAGTTGTTGTTGTAGGAAAACTCAATCAGAGGAAAGTGGTCATCCCAATTACCTTTGAAGTCAATGACACAAGCCCTAAACATATCCTCCAAAGTCTATGTCGTCCGCTCTACTTGACCATCAATCTGAGGGTAGAAAGTAGTACTAAGGTTCACCTTTGATCCTAGCCCTTGCTGAAAGGACTTCCAGAACTGGGCAGTGAACTGAGATTCTCTATATGATATGATGGACAAAAGAAGTCCATGCAATCTGTCAGTATCTCTGATATACAATGGGGCATAGTCCTTTGTCGTATTAGTAGTCTTTACCGCCAAGAAATGGGATGATTTAGTTGTCTTACCAACAGTCACCCAGAATGAATTATATTGTCTGCAAGACCTCAATATCCAGGTGATAAAATCCATATTGATTATCTCCCACTTCACTTCTGGAATTTTAAAGTTCTAGGCTACTCCAGATGGCCTTTGGTTCTCAACTTTTACTACTTGTCAGTTTGGGCACTTGGAAACAAAGTTTGCGATGTCTCTATTCATCTCACTCCACCAATAAACCTCTCTCAAGTCACGGTACATTTTGGTTGACCCTGGATGGATAGAATATCTAGAGTTATGGGCTTCTGACATGATCCTCTCTCGAATACAATCGACATCTAGAACACATAGTGTACTTTGGTATCTAAATACCCCATCTCCCTCTTTGATGAATGTCATCACTTTCTGCTTATGTACATCTTCTTTCAATTGGAATAAGAAGGGATCTCGATCTTGTTTCTCCTTTACCTGTACTACAAGGGATGATGTAGGCCCATTATTCATATGTATTCCACCTTCATCAGATTCATCTAGTTGACCTCCCAATCGTACTAGTCTATGCACCTCTTTGGCTAAGTCTTTCTTCTCTTCTTCCACATGAGCAGTGCTTCCTATAGACAACCTGATAAGAGCATCAGCATCCACATTAGCTTTACCTTGATGGTAGAGGATGCTCATGTCATAGTCCTTGGGCATCTCAAACCATCTCTTCTACCTCAAGTTAAGTTCTTTTGGGGTGAATACATATTGCACAATTTTTTTGTTCCATGAATACATCAACATGTACTCCATATACATAGTGGCGTCAAATCTTGAGTGCAAACACCACCGCAGCCAATTCTAAGTTGTGAGTTGGATAGTTCCTCTCAAGGTTCATAAGTTTTCTGGAAGCATAGGCAATGACCTTACCTCTCTGCATCAGAACACATCCCAATACTACTTTAGAAGCATCATAATAGATCACAAAATCATCAGTCCATGCAGGTAGAGTCAACACTGGTGCAGTCGTTTATCTAGTTTTCAACTCTTGAAAACTCATCTTACACGCATGGGTCCATTGATACTTAGCTTTCTTTTGAGTCAGCTTAGTCATTGGCAAGGATATAGAAGAGAATCCCTCGACAAACCTGCGGTAGTAACTAGCTAAACCCAGAGAACTTCTTATCTCAGTTGGACAGGTGGGTCTAGGCCAACTCTTATCTGCCTCGATCTTCTGCATATCCACTTGAATACCATCACTCGAGACCACATGGCCCAAAAATGACACGGATCTAAGCCAGAACTCACATTTTGAAAATTTAGCATACAACTCCTTATCCTTGAGGGTCTGAAGAACAATCCGAAGATGATCGAAATGCTCTTCCTCATCTCTGGAGTACACCAATATATTATCGATGAACACTATCATGTACATGTCAAGGTACAGTCTGAATACTCTATTCATCATGTCCATGAAAGCAGCAAGAGCATGGGTCAGTATGAAGGATATTACCTGAAATTGAAAGTGCACATGTCGGGGTCAAAAAGCCATCTTCGAGAAGTCACATTCCCCTCTTTCAACTGGGGTAGCCCAATGTGAGGTCTATGATCGAGAAAATAATGACACCCTGAAGTTGGTCTAATAAGTCATCGATCTTCGAAAGGGGGTATTTGTTCTTAATGGTCACCTTATTCAACTAGCGATAAACGATACAAATTCTGAGGGAACCATCTTTTTTCGCACAAATAGGACATGAGCACCCCATGGAGAGATACTCAGCCAAATGAATCCCTTATCCAGGAGATCTTTCAACAACTCTTTCAGTTCTTTCAACTCAGCAGAAGCTATTCTATATGGGGAATAGAGAAAGGTTGGGTATTGGGGAGACCATCAATCCAAAGTCAATCTCCCTATCAAGAGGGACCCTAGGAAAATTATCAGGGAACTCATTGACAACTATAACTGACTCAAAAGGTGGAGACTCCACATCATCAGCTTTAACTTGCACGAGGTGATAGATATGTCCTTTATAAATTAATTTTCTGGCCCTAAGGTACGAAATAAACTTACCCTTGGGCACTGTAGAACTACCTTTCCACTCATTAACAGGCTAATTCGAAAATTCGAAGTTAACCGGTGGGGTTCTGCAATTGACAGAGGCATAGTAGGCGTGAAGCCATTCCATGCAACGAATCACATCAAAGTCAATCATCTCTAACTCAACTAAGTCTGCTAAAGTATCTCTATGATAGATAGACACTGTACAATCTCTATATAACCTTTCAGCTAGAATGGACTCACCAACAGGAGTAGAAACACTGAAGGGCTCAAGAAGACATTCAGGAAGGATCTCAAACTTACTAGCCACATATGGAGTTACAAATGATAAAGTGACACCTCGGTCAAGCAAGGCATACACATCATAGGAAAAGACTCGAAACATACCCGTGACAACATCTGGTGCAACTTCCCAATTCTATCGATTTACTATTGCATACAGACAGTTTATAATCCCGCCCAAATATTAGCTATGGTACCTCTCTGTGGTGCTGTTGAAGACTGAGCTATATTACCTTTATCACCCCACCTCCTCAGTGGGCACTCATTCCAAAAGTGACCAGTCTGTCCGCACCTATAGCAAGCATTGGAGCCCTCACGACACTCACTTTGGTGGAGTTTACCACACTTGCCACCTGGTGGTTTCCCCCTCAAACCATGAGTCATACTAGCTTGGGATTGAGAACCCTGACCTCTGGAATTCTAATAGCCTTGAGACTTCTAATCATACTTGTTACTCGAATGTGGTGCACTTGCGGAAGATGGTGGGTAGTTTGAAAACCTCTTTTAAAAATAGGAGTTGTCCCCCTTACCTTGATTATGCTGGTTGGGCTCATGCCCTGCTAACTTAGCCTTTTTGCTCAAGTGCTTCTCCCTATCCCTCTTCTTGTCTTCCTCACGTTGTTGCGAATATACCATAAGCCTAGAGATGTCCATGTCCAACATTTGCAATGTCGCTTTGTACCCCTTTTTCACATGTTTTCCCAAGCTGGATACGAACTCTCTCATCCTAGATCTCATGTTCGGGACCATCTCTGGAGCATACTTGGATAGTTGTATGAACTTAAGGATGTATTCTTTGACAGTCATCCTCTCTTGCTTCATGTTGACAAACTCCTCAACCTTCGCTTCCCATAACTCTTGTGGAAAGAAGTGATCAAGAAAGGCACACTCAAAGTCATCTCAAATGGCAGACTCAACATCCTCACCTCGGCTTTCTTCCCATTGATTGTACCAGACATTTGCCACATCCTTGAGGGAAGCAAGTTCAACTCCCTCAATTTCTATTGCATGCATGGATTTCAACACCTTCTACATCTCATAAATGAAATTTTGAGGGTCTTTCTCAACCTTAGACCCTGTAAAGACTGGTGGGTTCATCCTAAAAAAATCTCTAAGTCTCATCACAGCAGTTGGCTCTTGGGAGCTAGAAGTAGGAGCTTGTGAACTTCGATTCCCACTCTGGGCAACTACCAGTTGGGTGAGTATAGTGCTAGCTCCCCTGAAGTCATCCTCTATAGTAGGAGTAGGTAAAGTACTAGGTGTCTTGGCAGTTCCAGTGACTCTAGCACATCGACCCCAACCTCTCGTCTCCATTTAAGGAGGTACCTCTTGTGAGGGATTCTTAGTGTTACGAGTTGAAGCATCTCTTTGGGTGGCGGTACACTTAGGAAGCATGATCTGCAAGCGTGTAACGCACAAATTAGATAGATACTTTAATAGTGTTAAACTCTATCGCACGAACTTAGAATACAAAAAAGTGTAATAATTTCTAATGTCCTATAGCCTCCTGCTTATAAAGTGTGGTGCATAACACACCGATAAACAAGACTCTACTATAGATGGCTTCGTAGACTCCCTAGGACTCTTGAACTCTATGTTTTAATACCAAGTTTGTCATGCCCAGGGAGGATACCCTTGGCATCAATGACACACAGAGACTATTGCTAGTCCCCAAGTGAACCACTCTGACTCATCATATTCGTTCAATTACATTCTAATAGCGGAAGACACCCATGAATAAGAATACTTCAATGAAAAGTAATGATAAAATGAAGATAATCAACAGCCAAAGGCAAAACAGTCTCTCCATCAACAAAGTAAGACTAGTGCGAAAGAAAAGAGTTAATAATAACATCCAATCACAACTCAATAGTCTAGTCTGTAAAGCCTCTAGAACATCTGGCTAAGTGATTCCAATGATAGACCCATGGATACCTCAAAATAAAATAGAAAGGCTAAACTCAAACCTAGAAGGAAAACTATTATATCCTCAAAAATCAGGGGAGGACTCACCAATCAATTGAATGTAAACAGGTCCTCAACAGGGCACCTGTTGATGACTACTAGTACCTATCTCTACATCATGAAAAGATACAGGCCCAAATGACCGTCATTACATGGAATGTATGAGTATGTAAAATGGCAAAAAGAAGCATGTAAAGGAAGAATAACATCAACTCAAATAGCTCAACTAAAGAAGTAGGAAACATAATTATGTCAAGAGTCTAAAGTAAGAACGCAATTTATACGATGACTACTCATCTATCATCTACGTCCCATCCACTCAGAGTACTATCAAGGCCTATTTGGGAGTTTCTCTAACCGACAACCATCACCTATGAGACAGTGATAATATAATGAAGAGATTTCATTGCCACATTTATTAAATACTTGTCCAGGGTATAGGACATCCCATTAGTGGATCCAAAATTAGTAACATCAAGTCCTCTTTTTGGGACAATAAGAAATATTCGATTCTATGGTTCATTCCTCTCCTACGTCGATTACATAGTTATTGAGTTTGAGTTGAACTTACTCTTACACAATTCGGTGCTCAATACTCCCCCGAGACTCAATATGCTCAATAAGACCTCAACCCTATGGTTAACGCATTCATCTAGTCTCATTGGACATTTGTTAAGTTAATTCATCACATCAACAACTCTTTGCTTACATCATTTTAAGGTTAAACTCTGGACTCATAGAGACTCTATCATGCATCATTCTAACTCATAACATTTAGGGAAACAAAGTAGAGTTAAAGCATATGGGGATTCCATAAACTCAACATACCTAGTGAAATCCCACAAGTGGGGTCTGGGGAGGGTAAGATGTACGCAGACCTTACCACTACCACACAGGTAGAGAGGCTGTTTCCTGGAAACCCTTGTCACAAAAATCCATCAGCAAAATAAGCTAGATATGATAAACAGGCAAGAAAGAGAAGAACACATGAGGTGATTCCATAGACTCGTTAGTCTCAAATTATACTCATGAATGCTCTTTTAAGTGAAAAATTCAAAAATATCAAGAAATCGTGCTAGGGTTCATGTGGAATAGAAAAATCATCTAATTCAAGTAATTAATTCATAAAAACAGTAATTCATGCAACATTATGTCGACCTCAACTTAGAATTTAAGAAAAATATTCATTGAATATTCATGGGAGACACAATTTACTCACAACTCCATCAATTTGGGTTGTGAGGCACATGGAAGAACATAATCCATGTTTTGGTTAGCCTTACATACCTGAAAGTTTAGATTCTTGAACCAGCTTAGAGAATTCTCAAGTTTTCGCTTCAAACCGTAACCTTTTTCTCCTTTGAACCCTTGCTCTAAGTTTGAGAGAGTGTTTTAGCGTTAAAATATTGAACTGACATGTTTAGGGCTTTATTTAGGTGTAAAAATGTCAGTTTTAGGATTTGAAAGTGTCATGCCCCAGAGGGGACCTTAGGCATGGCCGGCACCCAGAGACTACTGCTAGTCCCTAAGCGGACCACCCGATATTAGGATAGTCACTCAACATCAAGCATAGAGGAATTAATGGAGTAAGGTAGTGAGCTACGTCAGTCATCTTACATCAATAAGGAGGGCTAACGACAGATAAACTCAGTCTCAACATCAGTGATAAGTAAACAGTGTTACTAACTCAACTCAAAGAAGGAAAAAACCTCAACATCAAATCTCAACTCATGTCTATGAAGTCTCTAACACAACTCAACTAGAAAGTCTAAGAAGGTACCATGACAGGCCATGGCTACCCAACTCAATAAAATAAAATAATTTATAACGAAAAAGGGCTCCTCTGGATAGTAAGGAGGGCTCACCAATAACTAAACTCAGAATCTTCGAATCTCAACAATGTATTTGCTGAAGTCCTCTACCTCCTGTATCTGCATCATGAAATGATGTTTCGTCGAGTGGTGTCCGTACGTGGAATGTACAGTATGTAAGATGGATAAATATAACAGTATAGATAAAACAGTATAGGGATAACATCTGTCACGCCCTAAGTCCCATTAAGGCGGACTAGCACCCGTTGCCGAGAAGGCTCGGGAGAACTAACATATAACTATGCACCTGCTATGAACATTATAAAAGGTTTCCATATTCAACATGCTATCAAAAGAAAGTAAATTGTATTAACAAGCCAAAAGTAAATGCATAAGTCTAGGCCGTTGGAGCCAGGATATCCATAATACGTTATTAACTACACTTCACTTTACATAGTCTACAAAGCCTCTAGATAATGAACAATATCTATATGGGTCGGGACAGGACCCGCCTCATGGCCAACTATATAATACACAATAGAAGCTCGAGACACACAAAGCTCCAAAGCAACCTGGAGCTCAGTAACAGTAGCTGAATGTCCTGTACTTCTACCGGGGAGATCTAGTAGCTCATGTACCTGCAGCATGAAATGTAGGTCCCCCGTAAGGGACGTCAGTACGGGATAATGTACTGAATATGTAAGGCAGAAAATGTTGTATTTGAAATAAGACTCAAATGAAATCATACACTGGTGTGTAAGGACAAAAAGACCACCTTTAGTCATACTGTTGAATCAGGTACTTTATGTCTTTTTATTACTTTACCTTTCTTTACTATATAATTTGTGCACAATATATCATGTAAATGACTAGATGATCAGTGGTAAATCAATATTGGGATCGACCAATGCTAGGCTTTCCTTTCACCCCTGGGATACCCCCCGTAATATGGGATCGATATATGCTAGGTGATTCTTCCACCCCTAGGATAAGCAACTTTGAGTTATCTTTTATTTACTTTTGAGATGATTCTTTTGGTAATCATAACATTTAGAGTTGTAGGAATATAGACATGACATGTCACATATAAACAACCACACAAGTTAATACCACAACGAAAAGAGAGTTATACAACTAATGAAACGTGTAGGAGGTTAAACAACACATGGACTTTATTCGGTAAAAAGGAACTCATGTATCTTTGGTATCCAAGTATGCATGCAGATTTGACAATGGCTATGTATGGGAACATATGAACATGGTAAAGAGTGGAGATACAATTATTAGTTGTGTCAGAGTCGGTAAGTGCCTTTATGTAACAAGGAAGAACGTAGATTTCATGCCAAGTAATAGGAAATCAAGTTGCCTTACATACGTCGTTGTACTATGTCGTTATTACCTTGGAGTAGTATCCTTTTCCACCAAATACTTACCTACAATATAGTAGGTGATAAAACTAGTATTACCAGCTAATAAACACATCTTGGTAATCCAATTTCACCCAAAAATAATATCCGGGCAGCAAGCTCGTAATTAGCAACCGAAGCATATTCTTTCAACTTCTCCACTCCTAATCGTATTTCCTAATACACATTCTCATATACATGTATTATCCATCTTGTTTTAATCCCATAACAGTGTTACAACAACTCATAAAGTACAACATACAACAATTCTACGCAACATGCAAGTGTGCAATGTAACATTACGTCCTTTCGTTACATTTCGGCGTCAACCATTCCCAATCTGTTTCAATCCTCAACCAAACTGTCCTCAACATATTTGCACACAAAAACAGTCCTAAAACATTCTTAAAACAGTCCCCAAGTAGATGGAAAACATTAGGCAACAATTCCCAATATTCAGTCCACAAATTCTTACTAAGAGTGCAACTAAGATATCATATAAGAATTCATTTTCGCGGAAGATAAAAATGGTCCAGCAGCCTTCTTACATCACTACAGGACCAAGCCTTGTTAAAAACATAAATATTACTTCATAATCCAGCATCCAAAAAGAGAAAAACCTCTTAATAAACAAGGAAAGTGGACAATAATCTTTGGAACACATGCTGTCCCAAATTCCTGCACAAGTACAACCAGCATACTCTTCATATTTTTCATGGAAAAATTATACCAAACCATAGGTATTTTTACTTACCTTAGCCGTCAAGTATTAGGTGCTCTTATAGAACCCTAAAGGTGTACCTTGGCTGATTTACAAAGTGAAGAGAGAGCAAGGAGAAACTTGGAAAGAAATCTGATTTTTGGCTTTGAGAAAATGACTAAAAGTTGCTGGATTTTAGCCCCTTTTAAAGGGCAAATTTTGGCCGACTTTCTTTTGTATTTCAAGCCTTATTATATTAAGGTGATGATGCAGAAACTTGGCCTTTTTACTTGGGCCTCATTGGGCTTCAACTGGATGGGCTTTGCTGCAAATATTTCTCTTTTATACCCACTTAGTTTGGGCCCTATTTGTGAATTGGGTTGTGAATGTCATTTGGCCCTTTTCCTATTCATCTTGGGCTGCAAATGTTGTCCCTTTATGATGCTAAACCATGGGCCCAAATGACATCCTTAACTCGGGGTTTATTCTTTATCAGACTTGAGAAAATTCGGTGTTGGGCCTCGTCTCCGACTACCTATCCTATTTAAGCTAAGCATATAGGTGACTCACCTATTAGCTTCCTAAGTGTCACAGGCACCTATTTTCTTTTCACTTTGTTTAAGGTTGCGCTCTCCTCAATTTTACTTAAAACATTTATACACTTGGTCATCTTAAGCGTTAGACGTACTTGTAGCCTTCTAATCTGAAATTCAAGCACTTTTAAAAATGTGTGCTGCTTTGACCCTGCCATATCATGTTTCATATGCAATGGACTAGTACATGTAAGATGTGGGGTGTTACATCCTCCCCCCCTTAGGATCATTCATCCCCGAATGTAAGCATAATTGGATAGGTTAAACAAGTTTAATCTTTCATGCAAACGAACTTTTGATGATATGACAAGAATTCAAATTCACGTGCCTATTAATCTCTCAACTCTGCATCTTGGATTTCCTCTTTAGCTTCAAATAAATAAGGGTATTTAGATCACATTGCTTCTTCAGCCTCCCACGTTATCTCTTCTACTTGCTAGTTTCTCCAAGGTACCTTTACTGAAGGTATTTCCTTATTCCTTAGCTTTCTAACTTGACGATCTAGGATAGCAATAGGTACCTCTTCATAGGTGAGATCTTAAATAACCTGCATATCTTCAATAAGAGTGATACGAGATGGGTCACCTATGCATTTTCGAAGCACTGAGACATAAAAAACTTGATGAACCATTGAAAGCTCCTGGGGCAGCTCTAATTCATACGCAACCCATCCAAACCTTTTAATAATCTTATATGGCCCTATGTAACGTGGGCTTCATTTTTCTTACTTACCAAATCTCAGAACACCTTTTATTGGGGACACCTTTAAGATTACCCAATCTCCTAATGAGAATTCCAGTCCTCTTCTTCTTGCATCCGCATATGATTTGTGACGACTTTGGGTTGTTTCTAGCCGTTGTCGTATTACCTTGACTTTCTCCATGGCTTGTTGGACTAGATCTGGACCAAGCAAGGTGGCTTCACCCACTTCAAATGATCCTATTGGTGATCTACATTTCCTTCCATACAAAGCTTCATGCGGTGCCATCTTGATACTTCAATGGTAGCTATTATTATAGGCAAATTCAATAATTGGCAAATGGTCCACCCAACTACCTTTAAAGTCCAATGCACAAGCCCACAACATATCTTCAAGTGTTTGAATGATGCATTCTTCTTGACCATCTGTCTAAGGGTGGAAAGTTGTACTTAACTTCACTTGTGTCCCTAAGCTCCTTTGGAAGGACTTCCAAAACATTGTAGTATATTAAGCTCCCCGATCAGATATAATGGAGATTGGGACCCCATGTAGCCTAACTATCTCTTTGAGGTATAACTTTGCATACTCTTCAGCCGTATAATCACTCTTAACTAGCAAGAAGTGTGCTGACTTTGTGAGTCTATCAACTATCACCCATATGGAGTCAAACTTCTGAAATGAGCGAGGCAACCCAGTAACAATATCCATATTAATCATATCTCACTTCCACGTTGGAAGCTCTATACAAAATGCATACGGCTTTTGGTGCTCTACCTTAACTTGTTAGCAATTCAGACACTTAGCCACAAATTCTGCAAGGTCCTTTTTCATGTCTTCCAACCAAAACATTCCCTTCAGGTTATGATACATCTTAGTTGATCCTGGATGGATGGAATATCTTGAATGATGGGCTTCTTCCATTATCTTCCTTCTTAGACAATTAATATTAGGAATACATAATCTATTTTGGCAATAAAGTACTCCCTTTTAGGTAAGTTAAAAGCCCTTCATCGTGCCTTGACTCACCTTCTCCTTAAGTCTTTGTAGAACAAGATCTTTGAAACTGATTTTCTCTTACCTCCATTACCAATGAAGACGTTGTAGCATTATGCACAACAACCCCTTCTTTTGGAGTTTCAATGAGGCAAACTCCCAAATTGGCTAGTTGAAGTAGATCCTTAGTGACTCCTTGACTTACCACGGTCTGATCATCAATATTCACAATTGCCTTACGACTCAGAGCATCGGCTACCACATTTCTTTCCTTGGATGGTATAGTATATCAATGTTGCAATCCTTTATTAGATCCAGCCACCTTTGCTGCCTTAAATTTAGGTCTTTCTGCTTAAAGATGTATTGTAGGCTCTTATAATCAGTATATATGTTAATGTGAACTCCATACAAATAGTGGCGCCATATTTTTAAGGCAAACAAAACAGGTGCTAGCTCAAGGTCATGTGTTGGGTAGTTTCTCTCATGCGGTCGCAGTTGTCTCGAGGCATAAGCAATTACCCTACCATGTTGTGTCAGTACACACCCTAAGCCAACCTCTGAAGCGTCACAATATATCGCATACCCCTCTGTTCCTTCTAGAAGCACTAGCACAGGTGCAGAAGTTAGCCTGCTTTTCAACTCTTGGAAGCTCATTTCACATGCATCATTCTATTGAAATTTGGTTGCCTTATGTGTCAACTTCGTTAGAGGAGCAGAAATAGAAGAAAAACCCTCAACAAACCTTCTGTAATAACCTGCTAACCCCAGGAAACTTCGAACTTCTGTGAGTGTTGTCATCCTTGGCCAATCTTTCACCACCCCTATCTTTGGTGAATCAACCCCTATTCCTTCATCGGATACAATATGACCCAAGAACGCCACTGATTTCAACCGAAATTCACATTTGGAAAACATGGCATACAATTGTCGATCACGAAGAACTTGTAATACCTGCCGTAAGTGATTTGCATGGTCCTCTTCTATTCTTGAATACACTAAAATGTCATCGATAAATACTATCAAAAATATGTCCAAGAATGGCTTGAATACCCTGTTCATTAAGTCCATAAAAATTACTGGTGCATTGGTCAGCCCAAATGACATAACAAGAAACTCAAAGTGACCATAGCGTTTCCTAAAGGTTGTCTTGGGTATATCTTTCTCCTTCACCCTAACTTGGTGATAACCTGACCTCAAATCAATTTTGGAAAAGCATTTAGCACCCTGTAACTGATCAAATAAATCATCAATCTTGGGGAGGGGGTATTTGTTTTTAATTGTCACCCTATTCAATTGCTGATAGTCAATACACATTCTCAAGGTGCCATCTTTTTTACGTACAAATAACACTAGTGCACTCCAAGGGGACACACTAGGTCTTATAAAACCCTTCTCTAGCAAGTCTTTTAACTGCTCCTTTAATTCATGTAATTCTATCGGGGACATTCTATATGGAGGGATAGAAATAGGTTGAGTACCTGGAAATAAGTTAATACCAAAATCTGCTTCTCGTTCTGGAGGTAAACTTGGAAGCTTTTCTAGAAACACATCAACAAATTCATTCACTATAGGAACAGATTGAAGAGCTGGTGATTTGCCTCCATATCCCTCACTCTAACTAGATGACATATATCCCTTTGACTTCATCTTCCTCACCTTAAAATAGGAAACGAACTTACCCTTTGGTGCCCCAACATTTCCCTTCCCCTCAAGGACCGCCTCATTTTGAAAGTGGAAATACACTCTCTTAGTTCAGCAATCCACCATGGCATAGCAAGAAGCTAACCAATCCATACCCATTATAACACCAAATTCCACCATTTCTAACTCAACAAGGTCAGCCAATGTGTCACGGTCACAAACAGTTACTACACAGTTATAATAGACCCTTCTAGCTATAATAGATTCACGGTTGGTGTAGATACTTCCAATGGCTCGTTCAATTATTTAGATGTTCTTTTAAGCTTCCTAGCCACTAGCGGAGTGATATATGATAATGTAGAACCAGGTTCAATTAATGCATACACATTATGTGAAAAGATGGACAATGTACCTATGACCACATCGGGTGAAGCTTCTAAATTTTGCCGACTCCCCAGAGCATAAGTGCGATTCTGGGCTCCGCTGGAGCTAGCTGCCCCTCTACCACCTGTACCACAGCCTTTAGGTGTTTGCTGACCCTTACCTAATGAAGGAACTGACGATGATGATGCAATAGTTGATCCAGTAGGTTATGCTATATTACCCATACGTCTTCTTGGGCAATCTCTCATCATATGCCCTGGTACACCACACCAATAACAAGCATCTACCCCAATATGACATGTACCTAAATGACTCCTCCCACATTGTTTGCAAAGCTACCTCGGAGGGATTTGCTGGCTCGCCGAATATCCTGTTATTCGTGCACCTTGGCCCTCACTTCTTTGACTAAACTGATTACCTTTAGACCCTTGAAGTTGTGGTGGAGCACTGACTGCAGAGTAGGAGGATGATGGCCTAGGTGGTTTATTAGGAAATCGAGGCCTAAAGTCACCTTCGGACGGTACAAACTGCCCAGTAGATCTGGCCCTCTTGGACTGCCCCTTTCTAACTCTTGTGTCCTTCTTCTTTGCCTCTAATCCTCCAGTTTTTGTGCAAATGCTTGCATCCTTGCTATATCCATGTCATATTCAAAGAAGCAATGGTACAGTCTCTGACTAGATATGAATCCAACCTATCCACGTATCGATGAACTTTATCTGCCATAGTAGCAACAACATTCGGAGCATAACTGGCTAGGATATTAAATTGAAGGCTATACTCTCTCACGCTCATATTCCCTTGTTGGAGATTCAGAAACTGATCTGCCCAGGCCTCTCGGATCTCTAATGGCAAGTAATGGTCAAGAAATGCCCCTTTGAACTCCTTCCAGGTAGTTAGAGGCGCATCTATACCCTTAGATTGCTTCCAAGCTTCATACAACAATATAGCAACACCCTTTAATCTATATGTTGCCAGCTCCACAGCTTTTGCACCGCTTACATGCATAACATCCAAAGTGTGTTGGATCTGATCGATGAAGTCCTGTGGATCTTCATTAGGATCAGATCCATTAAAAGATGGAGGGTCCAAATTAAGAAAGTTACGTATCCTCGTGCTAGCTGCCCTATTCACACCACCTGCACCCATAACTGGACCTTTTTGTCTTTGACTTTCTCCAGCAACTATACGAGCCAATAATTGGACCACATTTCTCAGATCCTGCATGGTAGCATCGATACGTGGTTCTGGGGGAGTTTCACTACTTCCTGGTTCATCAGAAGTTGGAGATGTTTGTGACAGAGATTCATCTAGGGCCTCATTTCGTTGTCTCACTCGACTGGGTACACCAACTACCACCTCTACTTCCTTTCCTTTGCCATTGCTTTTCCTTGTTTCAGGCATACTTGCTGTACAAAATGATTTAGAGGTTAGAAACAATCAACCTACAACACTTGTCTCTATGGCATGATCTGAAGGATGAAAAGAAAGTGATAACTCCTAAATGCCACGTAGCCTCCTCCTTATAAATGTGGTGCACAACACATCCATAAAAAAGACTCTACATAGACACGACTTTGTAGACTCCCTGGGATGACCCGCTCTGATACCACTTCTATCACGCCCTAAGTCCCATTAAGGCGGACTGGCACCCGTTACTGACAAGGCTCAGGAGAACCAACATATAACTATGCACCTTCCATGAACATTATAAAAGGTTTCCATATTCAACATGTTGTCAAAAGAAAGTAAACTGTATTAACAAGCCAAAAGTAAATGCATAAGATTAGGCCGTTGGAGCGACGATGTCTATAATACACTACTTAACTACACTTCACTTTACATAGTCTACAAAGCCTCTAGATAAGGAACAATATATATATGGGTCGGGACAGGCCCCGCCAAATGACCAACTATGCAATACAAAATGGAATCTCTAGACAAACAAAGCCCCATACAACCTGGAGCTCAGTAACAGCATCTGAAAGTCTTGTACTCCAACTGGGGAGATCTAGTAGCTCCTGTACCTGCAGCATGAAATGCAGGTCCCCCCTACGGGACGTCAGTACGGGGTAATGTACTGAATATATAAGGCAGGAAATACAGTATATGAAATAAGACTCAAATGAAATCATACACTGGTGTGTAAGGACAAAAAGACCACCTTTGGTCATACTGTGGAATCAAGTACTTTATGTCTTTTTATTACTTTACCTTTCTGTACTATATAATCTGTGCACAATATATCATGTAAATGACCAGCTGATCAGTGGTAAATCAATATCAGGATCGACCCATGCTAAGCTTTCCTTTCACCCTTGGGATACCCCCCATAATATGGGATCGACCTATGCTAGGTGATTCTTCCACCATTGGGATACAACCCATTAATAAGCAACTTTGCGTTATCTTTTATTTACTTTTGCGATGATTCTTTTAGTGGTCATAATATTTAGAGCTATAGGAATATAGACATGACATGTGACATATAAACAACCACACAAGATAATATAACAACGAAAAGAGAGTTAGACAACTAATAAAACGTGTTTGAGGTTAAACAACATATGGACTTTACTCGGTAAAAAGGAACTCATGTATCTTTGGTATCCAAGTACGTATGCAAATTTGAAAATGGCTATGTATGGGAACATATTAACATGGTAAAGAGTGGAGACACAGTTATTAGTTATGTCGGAGTCGGTTAGTGCCTTTATGTACCAAGGAAGAACGTAGATTTCATGCCAAGTAATAGGAAATCAAGTTGCCTTACATACCTCGATGTACTATGTCGTTATTACCTCGGAGTAGTATCCTTTTCCTCCAAATACTTATCTACAATATAGTAGGTGATAAAACTACATCTTGGTAATCCAATTTCATCCAAAAATAATATCCGGGCAGCAAGCTCGTAATTAGCAACCGAAGCATATTCTTTCAACTTTTCCACTCCTAATCGTATTTCCTAATACACATTCTCATATACATGTCTTATCAATCTTTTTTTAATCCCATAATAGTGTTACAACAGCTCATAAAGTACAACATACAACAATTCTACAGAACATGCAAGTAGGCAACGTAACATTACGTTCTTTCGTTACATTTTGGCGTCAACCATTCCGAATCTGTTTCAATCCTCAACCAAACTGTCCTCAACATATTTACACTCAAAAACAGTCCTAAAACAGTCTTAAACAGTTCCCAAGTAGATGGAAAACATGAGGCAACAATTTCCAATATTCAATCCACAAATTCTTACTAAGAGTGTAATTAAGATATCACATAAAAACTCATTTTTGGGTAGATAAAATTTGTCCAAAAGCCTTCTTACATCACTAAAGGACCAAGCCTTGTTAAAAACATAAATATTACTTCGTAATCCAACACCTAACAAAAGAAAAAACTCTTAATAAACAAGGAAAGTAGACAACAATCTTTGGAACACATGTTGTCCCAAATTCCTGCACAAGTACAACCAGCATACTCTTCATGTTTTTCATGGAAAAATTATACAAAAACCATAGGTATTTTTACTTACCTTAGCCATCAAGTATTAGGTGCTCTTCAAGAACCCTAAAGGTGTGCCTTGGCTGATTTACAAAGTGATGAGAGAGCAAGGAGAAACTTGGAAAGAAATCTGATTTTTGGCTTTGAGAAAATGACTAAAAGTTTTTGGATTTTAACCCCTTTTAAAGGGCAACTTTTGGCCAACTTTCTTTTGTATTTCAAGCCTTATTTTATTAAGGTGATGATGTAGAAACTTGGCCTTTTCACTTGGGTCTTATTGGGCTTCAATTGGATGGGCTTTGCTGCAAATATTTCTCTTTTACACCCACTTAGTTTGGGCCCTATTTGTGAATTGGGTTGTGAATGTCATTTGACCCTTTTCCTATTCATCTTGGGCTGCAAATGTTGTCCCTTTATGATGCTAAACCATGGGACCAAAGGACATCCTTAACTCGGGGTTTATTCTTTATCAGACTTGAGCAAATTCGGTTTTGGGCCTCGTCTCCAACTACCTAGCCTATTTAAGCTAAGCACACAGGTGACTCACCTGTTAGCTTCCTAAGTCTCACAGGCACCTAACTTCTTTTCACTTTGTTTAAGGCTGCACTCTCCTAAATTTTACTTAAAACATTTATACACTTGGTCATCTTAAGCATTAGACGTACTTATAGCCTTCTAATCTAAAATTCAAGCACTTTTAAAAATGTGTGCTGCTTTGACCCCGCCATATCATGTTTCATATGCATTGGACTAGTACATGTAAGATGTGGGTTGTTACAACATCAACTCAACATCACACTTTGTCAGAATGTCAAATATCTATCTAAAGCAAGAATAAAGAGTAGACAAATAACCCGTCAACATCTCATCAATATGTCATTACTACGTTAGATTCATGTCAAGGAATACTCGGCTCAATTCACATTAGTGGACTCATGCCCATCTAGGACAAGGATAATGAGTAGATAATAAAACATCAACATTAGAGTTCTATCAAAATGGAAACCTACCTAGGAGTTTCTCTCTCCGACAAACATCACCTATGAGACGGTGATGATAGAACAAAGCGATGTCGTTGTGACATTCATCCAGTACCCTTCCCGGGGTAAAGGACATCACTATCAGTGGATCCACAAGAAATAACATCAGTCCTCTTTTGGGACAAGAAAACATCCACATTGCAGTTCAATCCTCTCTCCTATATGGGCCACATAGTTAATGAGTTCGAGTGGGACCCACTCTCACCCATTTCAGTGCTTAATACTTCTCTTAGAACTCAATATGCTCATAGAAATCATCATCATCAGTCCCATAGAGGTATAGTACATCAACATCAATATCATCATCATCAACATCAACATCAACATTGTGGACTTGAAACATTCTTCTAGAATTTAGTTTTAAGTTTTAGGACTTATGAACATCACTCTCATCAACATCATCATCAAGACTCTTGTCAATTTGGACCACAATCACAAAATCACAAATATCATCATCGTTAAAGCTCTAGTATCTTTCCCCCTAAGCTCATTCTTGCATTCTTTAGTACAATAGACATAGAATTTTGTAAAATCATTCATGAAAACAAGTTATGCAGTAAAATAGTTCGTGATGATCATAAATCCATGTAAAATATATGAATTAAGTAAACACTCAACAAAATACTCAAGGATTTTCACATATAACTCAACATCTTCAATCATGGACTCAATTTACTCAAAGGGGGCACATGGAAGAACAATCCCATGCTTTAGGTTAGCCTTACATATCTGGGATGATTGCTAACAACAATTTCTCGTAGAGTCTCCTCTTGACTCTTCAACCTCAATTCTCCTTAAGCCCTAACTTGGTGAATTTTGCTAAGAAAGAGGATTTTAGAATGTGTTTTGAACCCTTTCTTCACGAATACGACTTATATTAATCGTATATGGGTTTTACAAGATGCTAGAAATGGACTAGAATGCCCCTCGAACTTTTAGAAAATTTTCAGTCGTAAAATAACATAGTCCGCGACGCGGACTGCTTACGGTTTGGCAAAAAAAATTTGCAACAAGTTTTCTCAATCCCGTCCAAAAAGTACGAAAAAACATATGTGAGCCTCCACGATGGGTCCGCGACACAGCTTTATTGCAAACTCTCACTGTTTCTCGTTTTGGAATGAAAGATTATCTCTTGACTCGATCGCTCTAAAAATTAACCGAGACCCTTTCCCCACTCAATTTTTCGTGATGATCACGAATCCGACCTTGGATTTTTCCATCCGAGCATCAAAAGACGCGTTTAGTGCTCATCTCTCCTCTAGGGATATTTATGTAATTTTATCGGTCATTACATCATCTCCCCCTTGGGATCATTCATCCTCGAATGATGAGTAGTAGCAATATTAAGGCACGAATAGACTCGAGACTCGTATCGATATTAACTCAACTTCTCGACTCTTCATCGACCTTAATAACCATCTTCTTAGAACATCAAAGTATACACATCAACTCAAGATAGAAACATCAAATTATGGTAAGAATAGAAATTTTAGCTTCGATATTCTCATCATCAGGCACGAATAGGTGCGAGTATTTTTTTCTCATCTCTTCCTCAGCTTCCCACGTGGCTTCCTCAATAAATTGGTTCCTCCACAAAAATTTAACGGAGGCTATCTCTTTGTTCCTCAGTCTGCGAACCTGTTGATCAAGGATTTTGGACTGGAATTCCTCATAGGAAAAGCTATCTTTGACTCCAGTGCTCTCAACAGGGAACACCAAGGCTGGATCTGCCAAACATTTCTTCAATATAGAAATGTGGAACGCCGGGTGAATTCCGTCTAACTCAGAAGGTAACTCTAGCTCATAAGCAACCTTCCCAATTCTTCTCACAATATGGTGAAGGCCGATATAGCGAGGACTTAATTTCATCTTCTTCCCAAATGTCATGACACACTTCATGGGTGACACCCTCAAATATACCCAATCGCTCACTTCGAACTCTAAGTCCCTTCTCCTCATATCAGTGTAAGACTTTCTGATAGCTTTGTGCAGTCTTCAACCTCTCTCTGATAATTTTCACCTTCCCCATGGACTGGTGAACAAGGTCAGGCCCAATCAACTCGGCTTCTCCAACCTCAAACCACCCAATGGATGATCTACACCTTCTCCCACATAAGGCCTCATACAGGGCCATTTGAATGCTTGCATGATAACTATTGTTTTATGCAAATTCAATTAATGATAGATAGTCATCTCAATTTCCTTTGAAGTCAAGGAAGCAGACTCTCAACATATCTTCAACCATCTGAATAGTGCGCTCTACGTGACCATCTGTCTGTGGATGAAAGGTTGTACTCAAATTCACTTTGGTACCCAATCCCTTATGGAAATACTTCCAGAAGTGAGAGGTAAATTGGGCTCCCCTGTCCGAGATAAAGGACAAGGGAACTTCATGCAAACTCACAATCTCTTGGAAATATATCTTAGTACTCCTCCGCTGTATGAGTCATCTTAACTGTCAAGAAGTGCGTCGATTTAGCCATCCTGTCTACAATCACCGATACAGGATCATATTGCCTCGGGCATCTCGGTAGGTCAGTGATGAACTCTATGTTAACCATCTCCCACTTTCCTGTTAACATTGAATCCTCCCTCGTCATTCTCCTCGAGTTGGACTCCTAGTCGAGCTAACCTATGCACTTCTTTAACTAGCTCTTTCCTCTCTTCCTCAACGTGGGTCGTACTACCCATTGACAACATGCTAAGGGCATCAACAACAATGTTAGCTTTACCTGAGTGGTATAGAATGCCATGTCATAATCCTTAAGCAACTCCAACTATCTCTTTTGTCGCAGGTTGAGCTCTCTCTGAATGAAGACATACTACAGGCTTTTGTGGTCGGTGAACACATCCACATGCACTCCATACAAGTAGTGGTGCCACATTTTAAGTGCAAACAATACCGCTGCAAACTCAAGATCATGGGTCGGATAGTTTCTCTCATGAACTTTAAGCTGCTTGGAAGCATAGGCTATCACTTTCCCTCTCTGTATCAATATACATCCCAATCCAACACTTGATGCGTCACAATATATCACAAAATCTTCCATCCCATTGGGTAAGATCAAAACAGACGCGGTGGTCAATCTAGTCTTCAACTCTTGGAAGCTCTTCTCACATTCCTCAGACCACTGAAACTCGACCCTTTTCTAAGTCAGCTTAGTCAATGGTGCGGATATGGAAGAAAATACCTCAACAAATCTGCGGTAGTAGCCTACCAACCCCAAGAAACTTCTCATGTCAATTGGAGAGGTTGGTCTTGTCCAGTTCTTAACCGCTTCAATCTTCTGGGCATCTACTCGAATTCCATCACCTGAAATAACATGGCCTAGGAAAGCCACTGACTTGAGCCAAAACTCACATTTCGATAACTTCACATACAACTCATGGTCCTTAAGAGTCTGAAGGACAACTCTAAGGTGTTTGGCATGCTCCTCCTCATCCTTCAAATATACCAAGATATCATCAATGAACATGATTACAAATATGTCAAGGTAGGGCATGAACACCCTATCAAGTCTACGAAAGCTACAGGTGCATTCGTCAACCCAAAGGACAAGACCAAGAACTCAAATGGCCATATCTAGTCCTGAAGGCTATCTTTGGAACATCACATCCTCTTACTTTCAACTAATGGCCGATCTGAGGTCTATCTTTGAAAAGCATGAGGCACTCTGAAGTTGGTCAAACAGATCATCTATGCTAGGGAGAGGATATTTATTCTTTATCGTGACCTTATTCATTTTCCTATAGTCTATGCACATCGCGAGAGACCCATCCTTCTTTCGTACAAACAGAACGGGAGAACCCAAAGGAGAAACACTTGGCCTAATAAAGCACTTCTCTAACAAATCCTTCAACTTCTCTTTCAACTCCTTCAACTTAGCAGGGGTCATCCTATATGGTGGAATTGAAATAGGCTATGTATCGGGAAGAACATAGATATCGAAGTCGATCTCCCTATCAGGAGGGACTCCAGGTAAATCCTCAGGGAACACCTCAGAAAACTCATTCATAATTCGAACAAACACAAGAGTAGGGGAATCATTGGATTTAACTTGCACGAGGTGGTAAATACAACCTTTAGAAATTAGCTTTCTAGCCCTCAAGTAGGAAATAAACTTACCCTTGGATGCAATAGGACTTCACTTCCACTCTAGGACCGATTCATTCAGAAATTGGAATTCGACAACTCGGGTCCTACAATCTATTGAGGCATAACAGGCATGGATCCAATCCACACCAAGGATTACATCAAAGTCAACCATCTCCAACTCCAACAAGTCAACCAAAGTATCTCTATGATAGATGGATACTGCACAAACCCTCTCAGCTAGGATAGGCTCTCCAGTGGGAGTAGAAATAGTATAAGGCTCAAGCAAACACTCTAGAAACATCTCAAATTTATTGGCTACATGGGGTGGGCATAGACCATAAGTCTAGATATGTCCAGACATGGAATCGGCAATGCTACCTTACTCTCCCTCTTTCCATGCCTGCCCAATCCAGACACGAACTTTCTCATTCTCGCCTTCATATCCTGGACCATCTTCGGGGCATACCGGGTAGCTAAACTAGGGCATACCGGGTAGCTAAACTAACTTGAGGTTGTACTCTTTGCCAGTCAATCCCTCTTGCTTTGGGTTCACAAACTCCTCCACCTTCATCTCTCTCAATTCTTGGGGAAAGAAGTGGTCAAGGAAAGCACTCTCAAACTCCTCCACTCAGCATGTTCAGCATCCTCACCTCTACCATCTTCCCATTGGTTATACCAGACATTAGCAACATCCTTAAGCTGATAAGAGACCAGTTCAACTCCCTAAACCTCATTACCATGCATAGCCCTCAAAATTTTGCACATCTCATTAATAAACTTTTGTGGGTCCTCCTCAACCTTCGACCCCGTATAGACTGGCAGGTTCTTCCTCAGGAAATCTCTGAGCCTAGTTGCAGCCGTAGGATCTTGGGAGCCGGAGCTAGGGGCTTGGGGACCTCAACTATTACTCGTGGAGGCCACCAACTAAGTGAGCATAGCAATGGCTCCCCTGAAGTCTCCTTCCAAAATAGAGGCTGACTGAGCAAGTGGTGCCTTTGGGATCTCAGTAGCTCTGGCAAGTCGACCCCGTCCCCTCGTCTCAGGCTGGGTAGGGACCTTTGGTGGGGAATTCTCAGCGTTTGGGGCTGAGGCATCTCTTTACAATGTGTTTAGGAGGCATGAACTGCAACGCGTAAAACATGAATTAGAAAAGAGTTTCATAGAGTCAAACTCTATCGTACAAACTTACAATATCAAAGAAGTGTAACCATTCCTAATGTCGAATAGCTTCCTGTTTATGAAGTGTGGTGCACAACACACTCATAAACAGGACTCTACTAGACACGACTTCATAGACTCCCTAGGACTCTTGAACTTTGTACTCTGATACCAAGTTTGTCACGCCCCATGAGGGTACCTTAGGCGTGGCCGAAAACCAGAGACTATTGTCAGTCCCCAAGCGGGCCACTGGATCTCAGGACAGTCACTCAACATCAAGCATAGCAGAATAAATGGGATAAGGCAATGAGCTACGTCAGTCATTCTACATCAATAAGGAGGGCTAACGGCCCATAAACTCAGTCTCAACATCAGTGATAAGTAAACAGTGTTACTAACTCAACTCAAAGAGGGAAAAGACTTCAACATCAAACCTCAACTCATGTCTATGAAGCCTCTAACTCTACTCAACTAGATAGTCTAAGAAGGTACCATGATAGGCCATGGCTACCCAACTCAATAAAATAAAATAACTGATAACAAAAAAGGGCTCCTCCGGATAGTAAGGAGGGTTCACCAATAATTGAACTCAGAATCTTCGAACGTCAACGATGCATCTGTTGAAGTCCTCTACCTCCTGTATTTGCATCATGAAACGATGCGGCGCCGAGTGGCGTCAGTACGTGGAATGTATGGTATGTAAGATGGTTGAATATAACAATATAGACAGAGCAATATAGGGATAACATCAACTCAACATCACACTTCGTCAGAATGTCAAATGTCTATCTAATGCATGGATAAAGAGTAGACAAATGACTCGTCAAGATCTCATCAATACATCATAAATACGTTAGACTCATCTTAAGGAATACTCAACTCACATAAGTGGACTCATGCCCGTCTAAGACAAGGTTAATGAGTAGATAATAAAACATCAACATCCATCAAGAATCATACCATCACATCAACATCAGGGTTCTATCAAAATGGAAACCTAACTGGGAGTTTCTCTAACCGACAACCATCACCTATGATCTGGTGATGATACAAAAAAGCGATATCGTTTCCACATCCAACCAGTACCCTCCTGGGGTAAAGGACATCACTATCAGTGAATCCACAAGAAATAACATCAGTCCTCTTTTGGGATAAGGAAATATTTGCATTGCGGTTCTATCCTCTCTCCTATGCGGGCCACGTAGTAATGAGTTTGAGTGGGACTCACTCTCACCCATTTCAGTGCTCAATACTCCTTTCAGAACTCGACATGCTTATAAAACATCATCATCGTCAGTCCCATAGGGACATAGTACATCAACATCAAAATCATTATCATCGGTCCCATAGGGACATAGTACATCAACATTAACATCATCATCATCAACAACATTAACATCAACATCAACATCGTGGACTCAAAATATTCTTTTAGAATTTAGTTTTATGTTTTACGATTCACGAATGTCACTCTCATCAACATCATCATCAAGACTCTCGTCAATTAGGATCACAATCACAACATCACAAACATCATCATCGTTAAGGCTCTAGTCTCTTTCCCCCTAAGCTCATTCTTGCATTCTTTAGTACAATAGACATAGAATTTTGTAAAATCATTCATAAAAACAAGTTATGCAGTAAAATAGTTCGTGATGATTATCAATCCATGTAAAATATATGAATTAAGTAAAAACTCAGCAAAATACTCAAGGATTTTCACATATAACTCATCATCTTTAATCTTGCACTCAATTTACTCAAAAAGGGGTACATGAAAGAACAATTTCATGTTTTAGGTTAGCCTTACATACCTAGGATGATTGCTAACAATAATTTCTCGTAGAATCTCCTCTTGACTCTTCAACCTCAATTCTCCTCAAGCCCTAACTTGGTGAATATTTTCTAGGAAGAGGATTTTGAAATGTGTTTTGAACACTTTCTTCATGAATACGACTTATATTAATCGTATATGGGTTTCCGAAGATGCTAGGAATGGACTAGAATTCCCCTCGAAATTTTAAAAAAAATTCAGCCGTAAAATAACACAGTCCGCAACGCAGACTGGTCGCAGACAATTCTTTTTTGGCAAAAAAATTTCGGAACAAGTTTTCTCAATCCAATCAAAAAAGTACAAAAAAACATAAGTGCGCCTCCGTGATGGGTCCGCGACGCGGCTGTGTCATGAACTCTCACTATTTCTTATTTTGGAACGAAAAATTATCTCTTGACTCGGTCGCTCTAAAAATCAACCAAGACCCTTTCCCCACAAAATTTTTTCATGCTGATCACGAATCTGGCCACAAATTTTCCATTCGAGTATCAGAAGACGCATTATGTGCACATCTCTTCTCTAGGGGTATTTTAGTAATTTTAAGAGGTGTTACAGAAAGGGTGGGAAAAGACTATAATAACCATTTCTAAAAAGCTGTCAAAAGTCATCTACAAGGCGTCATACGGGCCGTAGAAACTTCCGCAGTCCATAGGGACCATTCCATAAACGTTTGGCCAAATTTTGAGATCTCTGGATCACTTTCACAAGCCTAATCTACGTCTTGTAGAAGTTTTTATGACCCGTAGATTGGTCCGTAGAATCTAGGACCCAAAAGTGGAATTTTCAGGACTTTTCCACGAGTTAGCAGACGGGCTGTACTTTTTTCCACGACCCATATTAGGTTTCACATTTCCTCTATGCTCTGGCAGTCTTCGATAAAACAATCATAACTTTTTACTTCAATCTACAAATGAGGTGACATCAGTTATGTTGGAAAGCTAATTCAAAGAAATGAGACATCTAATTCTTTATATGCTATGAGTTATGATCATTTAAAGTGGATACTTATATAATCTAACGCTAGAAACTTAATTTATAGGAACATTTTAAACTCGGCTAAGTACTAGAGGTCCCTTATGACCCTAATTCACTACCCATGTGTAAGAATGAGTCTTGAAACATAAACATATGAGGATAAAGTTATAGGGTGTCATACGTTTGCCATTTTGGTCAATCATTTTTTTGTTGATATTCTATAATAGATTGAGGTTCAAGATTGTTGGGACAAGGGCTTTTGATGATTGACAAAGTAAATGAAACAGGTCGATTCATCATGAAACAGGTCGATTTATCAGGTTCATTCCCCAGGAGGAAAAATGCGATGGCCACGAAAAGTGCAACACACTATACATCATAAACATAAAATAATTGGTGCTGGAAATAAGGAGGATAACAAGGAATATTATTCCAAGTTGAACTCCTAGAAGAAGAAGGTTCCAAAGAAGGAAATATTTTTCAAGAAGCATGAAAAAAGGGGAGATGCTGATTAGAAAAGGAATTCGAAAAGAAGTTGGAGAAAGACTTATCTGCAGCTATAAAACCAGAAAGAAATTCACAAAAGTGGTGGCACAAAACAGAGAGAAACAAAGCATAAGAAAGAATTATAAATTGAGCGTAGGGTTTTTCTTTTGTTTGTAGGAACTGTGTAATTCTCAGAATCTATAACTGAGAATAGCTTTTTGGTCTTCGAGTTAGGGATAACGAGAAGATAGTTGGGATACAATCCTTGGGAGGTTTATGAGGAGATTGTAGGTGAGGTCGTTGAAGTAAAGGGTTATTACACGTTGTAATTAACTTTTGAAGGCTCACGTTGATTTTAATAAATTTTGGAGAAATTCCTGTAGAGGTACAGGTCATGGTTTTTACACCTATTGTGAGCTAGGTGTTTCCACGTAAAATCACTGTGTTCAAGGTTTGAATTTTGCTCCCGTGAAACAGGTCAACTAACCTATTCCAACAAGTAGGCAAATTCCTAGGGTGCGCAGTTCTAACAAGTGGTATCAGAGCAAGGTTTTCTTGTTAAAGGCTAATACCTAAGAAATGATCATCATGAACACCGCACCACCGCTTGGACACGGAGAAGGACAGTCACCCGTTAGATCCCCTCTCTTTAATGGAACACACTTCGCATGGTGGAAGGCCAGGATGGAAGATTTTATTCAAGGAGAAGATTACGAACTCTGGGATAGAATCATCATGGGACCAACTATATCTATGCGAACTGTCAAAGGCAGACAAGTACCAAAAGAAAGGAGAGAATTCAATGTCGATGATCTGACAGCCATGAGGAAGAATGCCAAAGCTAAAAACCTATTGGTCTGTGGCCTAGGACCTGAAGAATACAACAGAATATCGAACTGTACAACTGCCAAAGAGATCTGGGATGCACTCACAATCGCTCATGAGGGAACTGCTCAGGTCAGAAAATTCAGAGTCGCTATGCTATTCACTGAATATGAAACCTTTAAGATGAAAGAGAATGAAACTCTGCATGAGATGATGGCCAGACTAACCCTGCACATAAATGAGCTAGCATCTCTAGGAAAGGTTCTCACATCTGAAGAACAGGTAGACCAGGTTCTGAGGATTCTTCCAAAAGCCAAGTGGGATGTCAAGGTCACTGCGATCAGGGAAGCAAAGGATATTGAAACCATGACCTTAAATGAATTGGTTGGAAACCTCAGAACCTATGAGATGAATATGAAAGATTCAAAGAAACAAACGAACGTGGATGAAAGGTCACTGGCTCTCAAGGTTGCTTCTGATGATGAAGGATCAGACTTAGAAGAAGATCAAATTGCTTTCCTCGCTAAAAACTTCAAAAAATTCTTAAGAAACAAAAAAGGGAAAGATAGAAAAGAAACAGGTAGTAGAAAGTGGTCCGATGACACAGGAAGCAAGAAGTGGTCCGATGACAGGAACAATTCCGGGTGTTACAAGTGTGGAAAGACTGATCACCACATCAAACAATGCCCTTTATGGGAAATTGAGTGGAAGAAAGAAAGAGCTGAGAGAGAACTTAAAGAAAAGGCTGCTAAACAAAAGGAACGAGAAAACTATGCAATGATGGCTGTGTGGGGATCAGAAATGGAAGAATCTGACATGGAAGACGCTGATGAGACTGCTCTCATGGCTGCAAAGGACTCAGATCTAGAAGAAGAAACTCAATCTGAGGTAAGTTGTTCTGAACTAAAAAGAAAAACTACATCTCTTCTCAAAAGATAAGCTAATTATTCTCATGAAAGGACTAATAGACGATTTTCAAGAAATAGAAAACGAAAAAGATCACTTAATAAAAGACTTTTCAGACCAAAAATTTGAAAACCTTGAAATTAAGAATTGTCTGGATGAAGTAAATAAAATAAATGACCAGCTAAAGAAACAGGTCAAACAACTTGATTCACTTGTCCTAAGCCTAAAATCAGAAGTTCTAAAACTTACCATTGCTGACAGAAAAACAAGTGAGACAAATCTCGAACTTAAGAAAGTACAAACTGAGCTTAAAAACTGTGACGCCGAGTTGATACAGGAAAAAGAGAAAGTAAAAAGACTAAATCTCGAAATATCAACCATGAAACTAGATCTTCTAGGATAGTTAATCACCTAGGTAACAAAAATCACAATGAGAGAGCTGGAATAGGGTTCTTTCAGGAAGAAACCACCTCCACTGATCTGTGCTATCTATGTGGCAAAACTGGGCACCCAACCACTGAATGTCCTATTGCAAGCAAAGCTAGGAACAGAAACATCGCTCATATGTATAAGAATAAGGCTGAGATCAATAAAAGAAACAGGTCAAGAAATGCATTGCCTCAATGGGCAAAAAGAGATCTTATTCATCCCTTCTATAACAGGAAAGGACCCAAGCTAGTCTGGGTTCCTAAAACTAACCCTTAAATTGTTTTACAGGTTGCAGTGAAAGGAAGCAAGCATTGGTATATGGATAGCGCTTGCTCAAGACACATGACGGGAGACAGACGCAAATTTCTTTCACTAGCACCGCTTAATGGTGGAAAGGTCTCCTTCGGAGATGGCAAGAAGGGTACGGTGGTGGGCGTTAGAAAAATTGGACGAGAAGAATCTAAAGCTGTAGAAGAAGTCTATCATGTAGATGGATTAAAACACAATCTCTTGAGCAATTGTGTGACAAAGGCAACAAGGTCACTTTCACTTCTGAGGGGTGGAAGGTCAAAAATCTAAAAACGAAAGAAGTGGTTCTAATAGCAAATAGATATAAGAATGTATATAAGGCCGACATCATGGGTATGGCTGGAGTACACTTGAAATGCCTCAGTGCAATAATGGAAGATCCATTACTGTGGCACAAGCGACTTGGACATGCTAGTTTGAAACAACTAAATACACTCTCATCCAAGAACATGGTCGTAGGGTTACCCAAAACCAAATTCAAGGGAAATAAAGTGTGCAGTGCTTGTGCTAAAGGGAAGCAGGTCAGAACATCCTTCAAGTCAAAGAACAAGGTAAGTACCACTAAGTGCTTGGAACTGGTTCACATAGACTTATGTGGACCTATGAGGGTAAAAAGTAGAGGAGGTAAAAGGTACATGTTTGTTATCGTTGATGATTATTCTAGATATACGTGGACCTTTTTCTTAACATCTAAAGATGAATCCTTTGATGTCTTCTCAATTTTCATCAAGAAAATGGAGAAAACGTTGGTGACTTCCTTAATATCCATAAGATCAGACCATGGAACGGAATTTGAAAATGTAAAATTCCTAGAATTCTGTTCAAAAAATGGTATTGATCACAACTTTTCTGCCCCAAGAACCCCTCAACAAAATGGAGTGGTAGAAAGGAAGAATAGAACTATAGAAGACATGGCTAGAACAATGATGATAGCTAATAAAGTGGCTAGAAATCTCTGGGCTGAAGCAGTAAACACTGCTGTCTACATACTTAATAGATGCATGCTTAGACCCTTACTAAATAAAACTCCCTATGAATTACTCAAAGGCAGAAAACCAAATATCTCCCACCTCAGGACATTTGGATGCAAATGCTATGTCCATAACAATGGTAAAGATAATTTGGAAAAATTTGATGCTAGAAGTGATGAGGGAATTTTCTTAGGATACTCTCTACACAGTAAAGCCTATAGAATTCTGAATAAACGCACCAACTGTGTTGAGGAAAGTATTCATGTTATATTTGATGAATCTGTCTGTGTCCTTGAGAATAATTTGCAGGATGACAATGAAAGTGAACTCCGGTCAAAAGAACAGGTTGCTTTACCTGTTTCACTCACTGAAAAAGATGAGAGCTTACAGACAGGGGGAACAACAGTAGAATCTGAAGGTCAGCAGGCAGATTCAAGCCCTGATCAACCAGACCAATCACAAAACGAACAAACCCAGGGTTGGTGGTAAAAAATTACAAATATCAGGACTCACATCCTCTTGATAACCTTCTCACGGACTTGACTTCTGGAATCACTACAAGATCAGGAATGAGGAACCTATGTGCCTTTCAGGCTTTTGTGTCACTAATGGAACTAAAACGGATAGGGGAAACTCTACAAGATGAGGAGTGGATTCTTGCCATGCAAAAAGAACTAAGTCAGTTTGAAAGATGCAAAGTATGGCACTTGGTACCTAAACCAGAAGGAAGAACTATCATTGGCACTAAGTGGGTCTTTCGCAACAAACTAGATGAACATGGAACAGTTACAAGGAACAAGGCCAGACTAGTGGTCCAAGGATACAATCAGGAAGTAGGAATAGACTACGATGAGACGTTTGCGCCTGTGGCAAGACTTGAAGCCATCAGACTGCTTGTAGCCTTCGCTGTCTTCAAGGAGATTACCCTATATCAAATGGATGTAAAAAGTGCATTTTTAAATGGCTATTTAAAGGAGGAAGTCTATGTGAAACAACCACCAAGGTTCGAAAGTGCGGAGCATCCTGACTACGTATTCAAGCTTGATAAAGCCTTGTATGGACTAAAGCAGGCTCCACGAGCATGGTATGAGAGACTATCAAAATTTCTCCTACACCATGGTCACACTAGAGGAAAAATTGACAACACCCTATTCCTAAAAACTCAAGGCCCAGATCTTCTTATTGTACAAGTCTATGTGGATGACATCATTTTTGGCTCTACAAATGAGGTCATGACACAAGAGTTTGTCAAATTAATGAATGGAGAATTTGAGATGAGCATGATGGGAGAACTAAATTTCTTCTTGGGTCTTCAATTCAAGCAAACTCCCTCTGGAACCCTAATTCACCAAGGTAAATATGTGAAGGAACTCCTCAAACGGTTCAAAATGGAAGATGCCAAGGAAACTGATACACCAATTGCCACTACCACAAAATTGGAGCTAGACGAGAAAGGTTCGACTGTTGAACAAAAGCTCTATCGAGGTATGATCGGCTCCTTGTTGTATCTTACTGCTAGTAGACCTAACATTGTTTTCAGTGTGGGACTTTGTGCTCGTTTTCAAGCCAATCCAAAGGAGTCACATCTCAAGGCTGTGAAGAGAATCTTTCGGTATCTCAAAGGCACTTTTGACCTGGGGCTATGGTACTCAAAAGGTAGTAATTTCAACCTCATCGGATACGCTGATGCTGATTATGCAGGGCACCTTGTTGATCGCAAAAGTACATCTGGTATGGCTCACTTCATTGGAACATGTTTAATTTCATGGTCCACCAAGAAGCAGAACTCCGTAGCATTGTCCACTGCTGTAGCTGAATACGTAGCTGCTGGATCTTGTTGTGCTCAATTGCTCTGGATCAAACAACAGTTGCTGGATTTTGAGATAGATGTTGGAAGTGCTCCAATCTTGTGTGACAATACAAGCGCCATTAACATTGCCAAAAATCCAGTTCAACACAAACGGACTAAGCATATAGACATAAGGCATCATTTTCTTCGTGATTGTGTAGACAAGGGGCTGGTATCTATCATGTTTTGTCCTACTGAAAACCAAATCGCTGATATTTTTACCAAGGCTTTAAGCAGAGAACGATTTGAACAAATTAGGTTAGACTTGGGGATGATCAAAATTGCATAAACTCTCCCCCTTGACTGACTCAAAATATCCTGATATGTTTTACATTTTTAGAGTGCTCTAGATAATAATTTATCTTATGTATATCCTTCCATCTTGTAGAATTAACATAAGGATGTGATTTTATATGCAGGATTCTTGTCTCAACATGCATCAACAATTGGAACAGGTTAATCCACCAGGTAACACTTGCTATGCAAATTTTTACTTATAATTGATTCAAATAATTAAACCAGGCACATTAAACCTGTTCCCTTCATCATTGCCCTGTCAGCACAGTTCCCATCTTTGCGGCCAAAACGTCTCTTCGTCTACATCTCTGACGAAACGACAGCCCTTTCCCTTCCCAATGCCATTACCACCCTCATCTTTTCACATCTCTCTCATCCTATATTTGAACCGCCTTCCTCTACCTTCATCATCCCATAATTCATCCTTCTTCCTTGCAACACCTCTCTGATCTTCCTCATCTTTCCATACCCAACAATGGCATCCTCTCAGAAATCACCTAACACTCCCACACCAGAAACTCAAAAATCTACTTGTATGGCTTTGATTGTGCATCCTACTGCCAATATACCTCCTCCTCTCCGACTAGATTTTTCTGACTTTCTCCGCTTGTCGGGCTATGACGAGAACCTTGCCAAATTCTTCAATCCTTCATCCTCTTTAGATGTGTTCAACGAAGGGAGATGTTGCCTCATCACAAGCTCTACTTTGATGTGGTGCATAAGATTATGATTCCACGACAGGAGCGTCGCTCTGAGGCAAGCTATCTGGATCTTACTCTGATGGAACTCCTCGATGAAGGTGTTCCAATAAACTTGCCAGCTCTTATGTTGAAACACATTCAGAGAGTGCTCATCCAGGACAAAAAGGGACATGCTCTCCCCTATGGCTTTTGGTTGGCCACAATTTTTGAGGCACATTCAGTTCCAGTCCAGGTCTGGACCATGCAGACCACCAAGGATGTTCTGGGACAGGTGGACCATTAGGCACTACCTGGTTCAATGCAACGACCAGGCACTCCTCTTCACCGTCTTCAGTTGGCCCTCAATGCTAAGAATACTGAACTGCTTCAGGAACGGGAGCGATTTGAGCAGGAGAAGCGCACCCTAACTCTCAAGATTGCGGAACTAGAGGAGACCCTTATGATGGAAAGAGCAAAACATACTGACATTGTTCACACTCTCACAAAGCTCATTCCCTTATTCCGTCCTCTCTTCCAAACCTATGTGTTTTTGTGCCTTGTTTAATCTTTTGCCTCTTTTTCATTTGCATGGCAAGTTGGTATGTCTGGTGGTAAATCTGGTTTCTTGTGTTGTTGCTTCGTTACTTGTAATCTTGCTTATCAATAATATTCTCTGGTTTTTTCTACTGGGTTGCTATACATGTTTTTTTACTCCTCATTTATACTTATCAGTTTCTTTTTCGATGATGTCAAAAGGGGGAAGATGAGTTGAAGTGCACTATTTATTATGCTCCTTGTTTAACTTGTTTCATTCTTGAAGTTGTTCCTTGCTGCAATATGGTAGTATCAACTCAGGAAGTTTGTCATCATCAAAAAGGGGGAATTTATTGGGACAAGGGCTTTTGATGATTGACAAAGTAAATGAAACAGGTCGATTTATCATGAAATAGGTCGATTTATCAGGTTCATTCCACAGGAGGAAAAACGCGATGGCCACGAAAAGTGCAACACACTATACATCATAAACATAAAATAATTGGTGCTGGAAATAAGGAGGATAACAAGGAATATTATTCCAAGTTGAACTCCTAGAAGAAGAAGGTTCCAAAGAAGGAAATATTTTTCAAGAAGCATGAAAAAAGGGGAGATGCTGATTAGAAAAGGAATTCGAAAAGAAGTTGGAGAAAGACTTATTGTAGCTATAAAACCAGAAAGAAATTCACAAAAGAGGTGGCGTAAAACAGAGAGAAACAAAGCATAAGAATGAATTATAAATTGAGCATAGGGTTTTTCTTTTGTTTGTAGGAACTGTGTAATTCTCAGAATCTATAACTGAGAATAGCTTTTTGGTCTTCGAGTTAGGGATAACGAGAAGATAGTTGGGATACAATCCTTGGGAGGGTTGTGAGGAGATTGTAGGTGAGGTTGTAGAAGTAAAGAGTTATTACACATTGTAATTAACTTTTGAAGGCTCATGTTGATTTTAATAAATTTTGGAGAAATTCCTGTAGAGGTATAGGTCGTGGTTTTTACACCTATTGTGAGCTAGGTGTTTCCACGTAAAATCACTGTATTCAAGGTTTGAATTTTGCTCCCGTGAAACAGGTCAACTAACCTGTTCCAACAAGTAGGCAAATTCCTAGGGTGCGCAGTTCTAACAAAGATCCTCACTATCTTGCATGAGTTTTGTTGCATAATTATATGCAAAGACATAATTCACCACATTTTCTGATCGATTGAAATTAGTTCAACATCACTTGAATTTATAGATAGTTCCTTATTTTCTTGAGTCTCAAGATCATTGATTCCTTCAAGGATATCAGAATTAGTCATATTTGAACTTCCATATGAGATTCTTTCGTAGTGTCATCTTGACCTTTTACTACCACGCTTTACACGTGCTTTTTACTCATTACCTATGACACTAGTAGATGGTCCTATGGGAACATCAATTGAAATAAGAACATTCTTTGTACGAATATGTGATTTAGTAATCCTTTTTACATCTGTAAATGCATCTGGCATTTTATTTGTAATTCTCTGCAGGTGGATAATCATTTGTACTTCTTTCTTAAAAATAGAAGTACATGGATCAAGATGAGACAATGATGACTTTTTCTACAAAATATTTCTTTTGATATCATTATTTTCTCCCTCTAATTTTGAAAAAAGTGTCTCATCAAATCGACAATTTGCAAATCGTGCAGTGAACATATCTCCAATTAATGGTTCAAGATATCGAATAATGGAAGGTTATTAGAACCTAACATATATTACTAATTTTCTTTAGGATCCTATCTTGGTGCAATGTGGTGGTTCCACAAGTACGTATACAACACATCCAAAAATTCTTAGATGGGATATATTAAATTTCTTGACCTAAAATCAGTTGCAATGAAGAAAACTTATGATAATTTGTTGCTCTGAGACGAATAAGTGTTGAAGTATGTAAAATTGCATGGCCCCATACAAAAGTAGCAATCCAATTTCTTAAGCAATGGTCTTGCTATCAACTACAAGCGTTTAATTAATAATTCAGCAATACCATTTTGAGTATAAACACGAGTAACATGATGTTTAATTCTTATCCCAATAAGTAGACAATAGTCATTAAATGCTTGGGATGAAAACTCTGCAACATTATGAAGGCGAATGGACTTAATTTGATTATCAAGAAATTGTGCCTATAATCGTATTATTTGTGCCAATAATTTGGCAAATGTCAAATTGCGAAGACCATCTAGATGAAGCTTCTATTAGGATCATAAAATATCTAAATGTTTCACTAGGTGGATGAATAGTTCCATAAATCTCCCCATGTATATATATATTCCAAAAATGCAGGGGACTCAATCTCAACTTTCGTTGATGATGGTCTTACAATCAACTTTCCTTGATAACAAGCAATTGAAAAAATCACCATTTAAAAGGATATTTAGGTTCTTTAGATATCCATTTTAATATTCTATAATTCAAATTGTTATCGATATTTGTCTCAAGATGTAATACCTTTCTCTTTTATATAAGTGTTTTATAGTTTCAAGAATTAAATAATTAGTACTATATAAATTAAATTATACAAGACATTAATGAACCTGGTAGAAATATTCAATATTGGTGGCAACATGGCAAAATAGTTTTCCATATCTTCCAACCATCTAGCTTAAGTTTCAAGTCTTCTTCATTTTTTTTCCTTAACCATTATTCCAACCCTCTTAATTTTGAGGATCAAGTTGAACATCATGCTTGAAGCCATCCAGTGCATATTAATTAATATTTTACACTCCCCGTGTAGTTTTTGTTCATGACGTTCTCCCCTTTTCAATCAAATATTTTAATCCAAGCATAGCACCAAATATTTTCTATCTGAAAGTAAGATGTCAAAGTAATTAAGCCGAACAAAAAGTTTTTTTTTTTTCGTGGACATAGCAATACAACATATACTTAGTTTAATTATTGTAGAAAAACAGAGGTATATATAAATAGTTTAATCTTTGGAGTTAGTAAATTGTAAGGATGATCATTAGTATTTGTGTAAAAGTAACAACAATAGCCGTATAGCTCAATGTTGCAGTGGTAGCATACAAATTACTTCAATATCAGGATGAATTGTGATATGTAATAGTTCATAAGTTATCAATGATCATATTAACGTAAAATTTGGCATACGAACAATAGTTTAAATAATCTAGACGCACGTACGGGAATAGAAAGTGTAATTGCCCATCTAGTTAGTTAAAAGTCTCGTGCTGATAACGCGTTATAAAAGTATAAAATAAGTAAGAAGAAGAAAGTAGGAGAAGAGAGAAAATTTCTTATTTCTCTGAAAGAATATTCAAGTGTGTATTACAATGAAGTAAAATCCTTTTATTTATAGGGGAAACCTGACTTGGTCCTAAGTTAGGTTCCTAAATTTTCTCCAAAGGAACATACATAATAGATATTCACCATAACATAAATATTTTTATAATAGAATATATATATATATATATATATATATATATATATATATATATATATATATATATATATATATCGATTTTGTGTGTATATATGTATTAATATACTTGTTTCTCTGCATGTGTGTTGCACGT
The DNA here is from genome assembly GCA_029948455.1 of Solanum rostratum. Classification (NCBI taxonomy): domain Eukaryota; kingdom Viridiplantae; phylum Streptophyta; class Magnoliopsida; order Solanales; family Solanaceae; genus Solanum; species Solanum rostratum. The sequence goes on along the minus strand of CM057045.1, from coordinate 63,782,984 downwards.
GCATGTTGAGTTATGTATTAGCCAGTTTGTATAGTAACATAAATAACACAAATATTTGAATAAATGATTCTACATTAAAAGAATAACATTTAAATTTTATTTGATTGATCAATGGATTGTCTTATTATACAGTTGGATATTGTTTGAACTTATGAACCAACGAAGATGGACACTGTAAAGTTAATTAAATATATGTGATTTGTTTTTCTTATTTAATTTTATGAGAAACAACAAGTGAAAAATATATTTTACCATACTTTCTTATGTACAATATTCTTGTTGTATGTTCATTTATTCCATTCCCAATTAATTTTATTGGATCATTGTCGTCTTCGTAAGGAAATTTCATTCTTCTTAATTGTTAGTGATACACCAACATTAATTATTTTCTTTCACTTTTATTTCTTCATCCTCCAACTCGATATTCATTCCTAATGATAATTATATTGGTTCATCTTTATCATTTTAAAAGAATTCAATTTTTTTTTTGGTATAACTTACACAAATCCCATTCTGATTTTTAAAAATCTCCAAAAATCCCGAATCTTTCACTAATTACTAAAAATACCGATTTTTTGTATATTTTTGATACCTGCAGAGACAGTGTTGATACTTACGTTAGTGTAACCGAAATTTAATGCTCATGCGCTTAATTAGGAAAAACATTTACTGCCAACTATGTCAATCCCTTGATTGACGGTTTTAGGTTACAAATTAATCAATTAATCCATAAAAAACGTTATAGACATTGTGATTTGAATTTCAAAATAAAACGGATGATTCAACCAACAAGAAAAAAAATGCAGATCGGCAATTAACAATTCTGCGCTGGGAAAAAAAACGTAGGTCGTCAAATCATGAATATTTCGATTTTGATATGTCACAGTGGAACATGGGAATCTGATGTAGTTTCCAGTGGTTATAAAAGTGATGGAATTGTCGTAGGTGAGAATACGTCTTTTGTTAATCTTAGAGCTGCAATTGCATCGGTATTGGGTATCAAATTTACTTAATTTTTTAGGTATCCACATCATCTTTCAAAACCCTCAAAAAAATAGGTATCAATTTGACAAACCAACCAGTGTAAATATCAAGAAATAAGTTACTTAAGTATCAATCTTACTTAATTTGTTAGGTATCCACATCAACTTTCAAAATCCCAAGTCAAATAGGTATCAATTTGACAAACTAACCAGTGTAAATATCAAGAAATAAATTACTTAAGTATCAATCTTACTAAACTTGTTAGGTATCCACATCCACTTTCAGAGCCGCAAAAATTGGGTACCAATTTGACAATATAAACAGAGTACATCTCAAGAAATCAATTACTTACGTACAAAATTTAGTTAATTTGTTAGGTTCCCACATCAACTTTCAAGCACCTAAAAAATAGGTATCAAATTGACCAACCAAGCAGTGTATAATATCAAGAAGTCAAATACTTATGGATCAAATTTACTTAATTTGTTACGTATCCACATCAACTTTCAAAACCCCAAAAATTAGGTATCAAAATGACAAACAAAAGCAGTGTAAATATGCGTCAGTAATACATTCTTACAGATTCTCAAAATTTTTTTGAATCACTAGCTCCTAAAGATGACTAATTTGTGTATTTGCGGGTTTGGGAGGATAAAATCGATTTATCTTGGGCAATGGTGGTCGTGCAGAAAGTGAGGAATGTGCTATACTGATCCGACTTGCATGCCGTTTCCGACCTGGGGATCTTGATGTGGACGCTACATCCTTCACTTTTTTACCTCTTGCAGTTGAGATTTCGTCGGCCTCATTGCCGGAACCGTTGTGGTGGTCGACATTGGCAGTGTCGACTTCTTCACCACATTCGAACACTTCTTGTGTAAGGTCAAGACTAAACGATGGTATGGATTCCATTGTTGATTGAAAGAAAATCTAAAAAATTTTTTAATAATGGGGGTCAGGATGGAGATAATGGGATTGAAAACTGAAAAAAGAGAGAGAAGAAGAATGAAAACTGAAAAAAGAAATTTAAATCTTCCTATGGAAACTACAAGAGAGAGAAAATATTTTTTTAAAAAAAATTCAAAAACGGCTTAAAAATGGAAAAATTAAAATCTGAAAAAATGAGAGAAAATGATTTTAAAAAAAATAAAAAAGCTGCTTTAGAAAAGGAAAATGTTTAATTTGAAAAGTGATTAACATTAATTAGACATCTATACCTAATAAAATTTCCAATTATAACTCATAATAAAAGAATATATTCTTTAAGTATCAAAAATAAGTTGAAAAAATTTAAAAGATGGGATTTACGTAATTTTTATAAAAAGTTGGGAAAATTTGATATTTGGATAAAAAAGGTTGGGATTTTCATAAATTAACCTTTTTTTTAATCTTCAGATTTATCACTTCATCCTTAATTACGATCATATCTATTTTTTTAGCTGCATGTATTTTCTCTTTAATTAAACATTTTCTTACTCTGCCTGAAAATATTGTTTCAATTTCAAAAAGTAATGTGAAATTTTGAATCTTACTCCATTCACTTTTGACTGTGACTTATTGGAATTTCAACATATAACATATTTAGCATTAAAGAGGCAGTCTCTGATCTCTTATTTTATGAGGGTCTCACAACCAGACACATGATGAAGGCCTAAATAACTATCCCAGCAAAAGCGATGAAAAGCATCTCCAAAGCATGGGTCCCAATGTACTCAAACACACCGTCAATTAGAAGGCCAGAAAGAGAAAGTTGCATTGTCGCAACTCTTTGCATTGCTCCACTATTGCCTCAAGGCCAACATCAAGTGGTTTAAAAGATAAGTAATCAGGAGCTCGAGGTTCCAAAATATACAATAAAAAACGAATCATTCTAGAAATCATGACAAAATCGGCATTTATCACTTGGTGGCAGAAGTATAAAATCTTTATTTGGAGCTTAGGGCAGCCACCTGAGACAGCTACAAGGCCCTGCTCTAGTAAAAACATATTTGGCTTTAGACCAAAGATATCAGGAGGAAACACCCTAAGTTCTTGAAGTTCCTTATAGGAAGCGGCCAGCGCCTGGAGATCTTCAATGTAGTCGAATACCTGCAGTACATTCATCAAATTGAAATGTCTTAAACACTAAGAATTAATACCAAGCTTGTAGCAAGAAAGATTAGGAATCACTGGATGGCAAGAAATATTTCTAATGTCACATGAAAAGAAAGCAGATAAAAAGGTCTTTACCATACGAGCATCTAATTCAGATTGATAAATGTACCATATGGCCATTGGGTATGAGAATTACACAACTGAGGAATCTATCTTCTAGATCCTACTCATAATACAATGAAAAACATATAAATGAGTTATATTAAAATATAAAATGTATCAATTTTTTAGGAACAAAAGTAAAAGATAACGTCCATTACATTTGTTTTGGAAACAGAGAGAATACTAAAGATTGCTACTGATAACATTAGCAAATTGAATAGCATTTTGATAAAAGTTTTGAGTATTAAATATTTTCAGGGATAATATCTCTATAAGGTCAAAGTGTTGGTTGGGAGTAATGAAATGAAGTCTTGAGTAAAAATATTTCTAACCAAAAGTAATATTTTTATGTTTTATTTTTTGGTTTTGATCAAAAATAATATTTTGCTTTTGATGAAAAATATTTTTCTTGAAACCCAAAATGATTTAGTTTCCCAAAAGACTCTTAAAACAATTGTGTCATTATATAAGTGACTAAATTGTGTAAATTACCTACCGAAATTCTTTGTTGTGAGGAAACTTCAGTTTATCCTTAATGTTCTCTACCCCAATAATTTATTTTAAAAAAAATGTTCATCACTTCTGTAAAACTTAAATATAATCTACCAAAAACTTTCTTGAATACCATATAATCCTTGCAATTGTTATCTTATTTGTATTTCCGCCCAAAACCTCCTTCACCACATGTGACGAGATCGCTTTTTGACGGCCTTGTTGCACAGACGATCCATCTTCGGAGAATTTTCTGAAACCAGAGAGACGATGAACCACACATGTGCAGCAACTGATACGCTTCTTCCCCAAAAATATGATCAATAGCGAACCAAGAAGGAAGATTCAGATGACAATTTCGTAGGCTCAAGTTTGTTCATATAATATAAGCGACTCAGCCAGTCAGTCATGCCCGCGAAAAGGAATACGGCTGATTGAAAGGAAGTTGTTCTTAAAAAGGGCAACTCTTCCCTGAAACAGAGTTTTCTCCGAACAAGTTATGAGGCGTTGATGTCTCTTAATTATTAGGCATACGTATTTTAGAGGTGTTGGTAATTAAGGGTATTACAGTAATTTAACTTTTAAGTTAGAGAGTTCATACTTTTAAAGATAACTAGTTTTTGGGAAAGTTCTCTGCACGTTTATCCCTTCACACATTTGATCCTTATTATTCAAACTTTCGGAAGAATGCTGATACATACACATTAACTCATAAACATCACATAGTAGAATTTAAATAAAATATGAACCAATCATTAGTAACACAAAGATACACTATATTATTAATATACAACGTTATCGGAGAAGAAATTGAGGGAAAAAAGAATAACCTGGAAAGTTGCAGAATGAAGAGCCCGAAGTAGGAACAATCATTTTTAAAGAGAGAAAAATAATTCAATAGAAATCTGATACATATCGTATATAGTGATTAGCTAATTACATAGAATTTAATTGAGAATGTTAACATACTGTAAAAGTATCTCACTATTGTGGAAGATAGAAAGAAACAAAACTAATATATGCTTCTAAATACAAAATTCATGATAATTTATAGCTGAATCAGTTTTTTTTTATTGTCATAACTGATTCTACAGTTATGTGAATAAGCAAGACTTAATTAATTTTTACTATTTATTTAAATAATTAATAATTAATTAATTAAGTATAGGGGCAAAATGGTAATCCAACATTTGGGTTAAGAGCTTCCCACTTTTAGTATAACTAGATTTACCGCACGTGCGTTGCATGTGTATGGCTAATGTTGAGATTCAGATAACAAAAAAATAGTATCCATACTATATTTTATTATACTATTGAAAAGGCAATATGAAACTGTAATAGAGAATGCATAACATAGGCACGCCAAATATAAGTTTGTGAATAATACCTTGTTATGCGAAACTAATTGGATGCTTTTCTGTATTTATTTGGTATTTGGTCATTGGGTCGTAAATTTTTTGGATGGCATTTTCAAAGTTTCTTATTAGTTTGACATATCTATTGTTGCATGCGTTTAATCCAGTATTTAAGTAACTTTCTTGAGCTAAATTAACATGTAGGACTTTTATTTACGTTGAGTCATGTGTACATGTTTTCTTTTAAGTGATATAAATACAATTGTTGCATAATTTGAAATAACTAATTCTACATAGGATGTAGCATCATCTTTGTAGGTTGCCCCACTATACAAAAAGATCCTTTTCGCAGCAAGTACTTTTCTTTTAGTAGCAATTGATCTATTGCTATGGCGTCCAATGTCACAAAAAATTTTAGAGTGCCGATAGAGACCTTTATTATTGCCATGAAAGTAAATATTTCTGGCAATATTTATTTAGTTTGATATATACATATGAATAGCAAGAGGAAGTACATAATTGAGATATTCATTATTGGATTAAGGATTAAAAATACGATTATAGAGTTGTTATTATCTAAGTTACAAATAATTTTAAAACGTATCTTTTTGTTTGATGAAGGGAATGGATACATTTTGCTACTGCAAGGGGATTTGAATATTTGGCTTCACTAATTATGAGGAAACTTTCTTGTTCTATGATGTGATAAATCACAAGTAGAAGTCTTCAAATGATCCATCAAAATCCTTCCAGCTGCAGTAGCAAAACCTACATTTTCATCCAAATGACCTACACTATTGTTAAAGTTATCATTCTCATTCAAGCCGCCTTTATTCTCTTTCTCGCTAAAACTTCTCCTCCGATCACTACGCCCTAACACTAGCAACAGCAACAACGCTAAAAAAACAGAGAACTAACACCAGCAATAGCAACAGCGCCACAGAAACAAAGAAAAGACGAAATACTAAACTACAAAATCAGAAAGGACAATTCACCACAACACCAGTAGCAACGCTACAAAAAAATATAAGGGCCCACAGCTACAAATTCAAATAGAACAATTCACCGCATCTATAATAAACAGTGAGCCATCCCAGTTGAAATGCAACACTGCCAATCACAAGTCTTCAACATGAGTATTTGTTTCCATGACAAAGAGTTCATCACAATTATAAAAATAACTCTTAGAAACAGGACATTAAAAGAAATTCACCTTGGCCTGTATTTTTTTTATGTACCCGCCGAAGCTCTATCCCACTCTTTCCCGTAAATACTATAACCTGTCCAGTCCTACAAACCCCCGCCCACTATCAATCCTAAATTAGAGAGTTTTTTAGAGTGGATATAGGCTGTAATATAGGTGATTGATGAACAGTTGCAATTTTTTTTATAAATATAAGCAAAAATGTAATTAAGAGGAAAATTACAAATCATTAATGTAAGCGAGCAATTTTACAAAAGCCAACTCCAATGTGAAAAATTTCTGCACAAAGAGAAAACAAATAACACACCGTAAACGAAGGACAAACAACATACATACGTAGAAGAAGTTTAGATTTCATAATGTAAGTTTTCTCAGTAGTAGGACAGTTAAGTTAGAATATATTTGGTTGTTGATATCGGCTGAATATAGATAATTGAACAATCGTAAATCTTATCTTCTCTTATCTATTATATATATATATATATATATATATATAAGAGAGGACGTTAACCCAGGTGACATGGCGTCCTCTCAATGCAACAAATATTATTAATATTTTTATACAATTTTTGTGACAGAACCCTTCTATTCCCAAGTCGCAATGTTTCCACTTGTTGCCTCAATCATACACTCTGAGCGCATAGTGTTCTTCCCTTCTGTTGGATTAATACCGAAAGAAGAAAAAGGACCCTTTCAGAATTCACGTGGCAAATCTAGGGCCTCCCATGTGCCCCTGTTTCCTCCTCCAACGTTGAAGGCAAAAAATGTTCGGCGTAGATAGAATCTCTGCAAGTCAATATCTATTAGCCACCACTTTGATACTCTTTACAAAAATCTCAGAGGCATTGGATGAATTTTTTGCATATTTGGCACTGCGAACTATATTGAAACTTGGTGCGTCTGATATTACAGAACTCACTTTGATTTCCTATTTATTATGGATATATTAATTGTTGTTAATTATTTTTCTTAATTTGCTCATGCAATGTCTATGACTAATTGCAAGCAATCAGATTACAACATCCATTGCGATGTTTGTTTGTTTCACATTACTTTCAATCCTTTTCATCTTCACAACTCTAATTTGAAATTCCCTTACCATTAGTTGAACTCACATATCCCTTTCAATTGTATTAAATATCCCTTTCAATTGTATTAATTACGTTTGGTTTTGCTACTTTATTTTAGCTGTATTTGTTGTGTTGGCGCATTGTCTCAACATTAATTTTATTAGTGAAGGTGACATTGCAATGTTTGATGAGAAGTACTGAACTTTTGTACTGTTTTTTCAGCTGCATCAAGCTATTTCTCTCTTGTTTATTTTCCTCTGGAACTATAAATGGCTACTTCCGTGCTAGTTTCACAAAAAGAATTTGATGACATAAAGTAACACAACTGCTTCGTAAAGTTAGAAAGAATGAGTGGTATCACATTTTGTTGGGGTTTTATATTTTCTTTCATTCCAAACAGACATTCAATGCTTTAGCTTCAAAAGTGTAATGCTCTAATGAAACTGTAGTTTCCAAAGTATTTTACTGGTTATCAGTCTCATGAAGATGGATTAGTGGTTGAGGCATAGGATACAATCCAGATATCTTGGGTCCTAATTCCCGCTATAACACTTAGTAAGTCACTTTCACAGTCTCGGCAGACATAATTACCTGACATTTGTGCTTGTGGGCTGTAGTAGGCTATCTGATGAATTAAAGGCTGGCAAGATTGAATGAAGTTCATGCACAAATACTACTTTTCAACTATCTTGATTAAGTATTGCAGCACCAATAATTGAAGATAAAGAGAAAAATCAATCTCAAGATAAGTTTCTTCTATCTTAATCTTGTCAGGGTTGTCTAATGGAAGGCTGAAACCAATAGAATCAAAGACAGCAGCATAGTATCTGAGTGAGTTGACAAGTCTTGCTTCCAAGCTAGGCTCATTGTGCTCAGCTTCTTGCTCAGACATCAGAATATTAGTGGGATTTGTGCTTCTGATCAACCCCAAAAAGTCCCTCAGGATCCCTCCCGAGCTGTCATAAAGAAGCTTATGCATCTGTAACACACAATTCACAGGAAAACTATTTCCCTCTTTTACATGAAGCATCCATAGCTATACATCTTCCAACCCGTCAACAATTGGATGGAACTCGAAAGCCACATTTAAAGGTTCAGCAAACTCAGCAAGTCTATCTCTTGTTTCAACCCTGTCATTTGGATTAGGTAGCTTAGAACCGTTGCCTATTTCATGCTCCCCCGGATTCTCATTAGGCCTAGGAACCAAGTCATGGCTGTCTAAAGAAGCACCTAATATGGAGGCCTCTTGGACAGGATCTTGACTTGTTCTATATAAATAAGAGAAAAAAGTAATGAAACTTACCACGCGTTAAAGGCAGCACCCTCCCCTGTATAAGCAACAACACAAACACCCATTTTATTCATTTTCAGAGAATAAGCTACACAAACAGCCTGGGATAGATATCTGAGGTCTGAATGTACAGGGAAAAGCAGAGTAATAATAAGTAGCAGGACAATATTATTGTTGCAATTTCTAAGAAGAAAAATTAAGAATTTAATATCGTACGCCAAAAGTGAAGATATGGTAATAACATTGTGTTTGTTGAACCAAATGTACTGGCATTTGCCTTCCTTTCCCTTTATCATATGTGGTACCAAAACATTGATTTGCGCATTCTTGCATGATGAAGCCACACCATAGTAAGACCCCTGTCTCTCGATACTGCAATATAAGTTTATGTTTTGTGTTCCGACAATGTAAAATTAAACTATTTACAAAATAAATGAGATCGATCTTCATTTACTTGAGGTAATGCAAAGTCATGTGGAGAATAGAGCAACAACGGAAGCAATGTTGATGGCTTCTTGACCAAAAGAGGTCATATAGAAAGAAATCATCCCTTGCCTTTGTGCTTCATAAAGGTAGGTGTTCAAAGTCGTCAGAGTAACCATGGCCCTGTACATGTTCACTACTACTTCTTCTCCGAACTATTTTTAATTTAGGTATATATGCAGCAATGGTAAGTTAAAAGGACTATTTTATTAGTATGATTAAAGATCCAATTGTGAAACTTAACGTATACCTGGTCATGTATGGTATTAGAAATTAGAGAGCCATCTTCCTTTAGAACTCGATAATATGGTAATCTCTTATCTGATGCTTCTGAGATGAACTTGTTCTGTGATGTCAAGGGAATTTTTCCACCTGGAAAATCTAAATCCTGCATGAATGTCCAATCAATATCATACATAACTAAATTTATATCTTTAATATTCCTGTCACGCCCCGGGAGGGTACCCTTGGCATGGTGTGCACTTGAAGAACCATTGCTGATTCCCCTAGAGAACCACTTGGCCTCATCGTCACATAGACTCAACGATGGAAGAAGTTACTCAAATAGAACAAAACAACATCAAGATAGATATAGCTCTACTAATTTATAATTTCCAACGAATATTATGAATTACAAAATACTCAACAAATCCTCTACTCGATGTCTATGAAGCCTCTACCTAATAATCTAGATGGCACCATGAAAAACCTTGAATACCCAATCAAAGATATATAATACTCAATAAAATAAGAAGGAAAATGGTGCTCCTTCGGAATGCAAGGAGCGCTCACCAACTCTGAGGATGAACTGATCTAGATCTCAACAATGCGCGGGCTGAAGTCCTCTATCACCTACATCTGCATCATGAAACGATGCAAGTCCAAATAGATGTTAGTACATGAAATATACTGGTATGTAAAAAAGCTTAAGAAAGTAAATGTCAACTCACTCACCACTACTCAACAACTCATGCTCAACTCAGTATATGCAAATTTACAAAAAATCATGCTTTTAAAGTAGACTCAGTAAGAATTAACTTAGTTTAAAAATATCATGCTCAAACAAGGTTTGATTAGGAGTTTCTCTTAACCAACATCCAATCCCATCACCTTTAGTTTGGTGATGCAACGAAGGCAACATCGTTGCCACATCCATCCTGAAGTTGCCACGTGAAAGGACGATCAACTCTCTCATGGATCCATAATAAATGTCCATCTTTTGGGACATAAGTCGCCAGAACATGTTGTACGACTATCCTATGCTGGCAACGTAGTTCTGTGGGTTAGAGTAGATATTTACTCGCTTGGTGCTCGATACTCCTCCAGAGAATAAAACATACTCAACTCATCAATCAACTCAATCCTCAATGCTCAGTCAATCATAACAAATCTCAAGCTTATTAGGTTATCTCATCTCAAGTCATCTCAGTTTCTCATCAACTCAGTCAATCAATAAGACAATCAACTCAACTCACTCTCAAATGGTCATTCGGACTGACTCAATGAGACTCATCATGTAATGCAAGCAAGATATATCTAGTAGTATATGTGGCTAAATGCAACATACTATTCATGCTCAATCATACTCAATTACTCAACTCAGATAATCAAACTCAACCTCAACTCAGTTCATGCATAGAATTTCATAAAATCATTCAATTTAGGGTTCATACTATTAAGTATAAACCTTTACCTCAATTTCATATCAGTAATTATGCAATGCAGCAAGTACCTCATACATCATCATAAGGATTAATAGTGAATATAGAAAATTTGGTAATTGGATGATAGAAATGCAACACTCAACTCTTGTTCTCCAATTTCGATTCAAGTAAGGAAATAGGCATGTGAACGGACGTAGTTCCACTCTTTAGTAAGCCTTACATACCTAGAAATAGGAGAAACAGTCAAACTCCAATCAATCTTCATGTTAGAATTGAAACCCTCGCTCTTCTCCCTCCTCTGGTGTTCTCAAGAAATCCTAAGCGTGAAGAATGGTGAAAATACCCTTAGGGTTTTGTTTTAGGCATTTAATTAAGTCTAAAACATCCAAGAGTTTAATTAAAAGGGGTAGGAATAGACAAAAATACTCCTCTTAAAAATTGTTGACTGGGTCTATGAGACCCCGTTTATGGGTCGTAGACTATTCTATGAGCGTAGGAGACCTCTTGTAAACAAGGGGACGTGAAATTTGAGTTACTAAAATTTGGCACGAAACCTCTTCTACGAGTCGTAAAATCTTCCATGGGTCATTTGATAAGTCGTAACTCAAGATACTGAAAAGTTGGTGATTGGACCATCAGTTCACGAAACCACATTACGGGATGTGGAATACATTACGGGCCATAGGTTGTCTCGTATATAGGCCTCAGACTTACAAAATTTCACCAAGTCATCTGGGGTTTTACAAGGCCTCTTCTACGGTCCGTAGATGGCCCTCGTGGATTCCCCCTCAATAGGTTTATTTAGTTTTCTCTGTGTATCTATGCAGACTAGGTGGAAATATTGGGGGGGGGGTGTTACATTATCTCCCCCTTGGATCATTCATCCTCGAATGAAGAGAAACCTAGGGGACTTTGTCAAGGCACGAATCTATCTATGGACTCTAACAATCAACCAGCTATCATCTTATTCATGCAATCAATCAGTCAAGAATTCGGCAAGTAAAACAAATAAACAATCAACACATCAAGTCAATCCTCACTCGGACTCTAGAGCTCTATGTTTAAACTTCATCACTCGGACTCAAGAGCTCTATCGTCTATCAAACTCAGAATTGGAGAATTCAAGGAATAGGAATTCTAGAATTTAGAGGGAAATCATTACCATCTACTCTCTTATCATCAACATACAGGAATAAATGAGGGTACTTGGCCTTCATATCCTCCTCCGCCTCCCAAGTAGCTTCTTCCACAAATTAGTTCCTCCACAACACCTTGACAGATGCAATCTCTTTGGTTCTTAGCTTGCGAACCTGACGATCAAGGATCTGGACAGGGATCTCCTTATAACTCAGATTGTCTTTTACTCCTATACTCTCGATAGGCACCACCAACTGCGGATCTCCCAAATATTTCTTAAGCATGGAAATATGGAAGATTGGGTGGATGGCCGTTAACTTTGGTGGTAGCTCCAACTCATAAGCTACGTTTCTCACTCTCTTCACAATTTGGTAGGGACCAATGTATCGAGGACATAACTTCCCCTTCTTCCCAAATCTCATTACACTTGTCATGGGTTACACCTTCAAGTATACCCAATTGTCGACCTCAAACTCTAAGTCTCTCCTTCTAACATCAGTGTAGGATTTCTACGACTCTGTGAAGTCTTCAACCTTTCTCGAATGATCTTAACTTTCTCCATGGCTTGGAGAACCAAGTCTGGCCTAATCAATTCTGGTTCACCTTCCTCGAACCATTCGATTGGTGACCTACACCTCCTCCCAAAAAGTGCCTCATATGGGGCCACCTGAATGCTCGAATAGAAGTTATTGTTGTAAGAAAACTCAATCAGTGGCCAACGGTCATCCCAAATACCCTTAAAGTCAATGACGTAGGCCCCCAACATATTCTCCAAGGTCTGAATAGTATGCTCTACCTGGCCATCTGTCTGCGGGTGGTAAGTAGTGTTAAGAAGCACCTTCGTACCCAAACCTTTTTGAAAAGGTCTCCAAAACTGGGCAGTGAATTGAGCTCCTATATCTAAGATAATAGACAAGGGGACTCCATGCAATCAAACAATCTCCCTTATGTATAACAAGGCATAATCCTCTGTCGTTTCAGTCATCTTTACTACTAAGAAGTGTATATATTTTGTCATCCGATCAACTATCACCCAAATTGAATCATGCTGCCTGCAGGACCTCGGTAAAACCTATGACGAAGTCTACGTTGATCATCTGCTACTTTCACTCTGGAATTTCAAAGTTCTGAGCTACTCCACATGGCCTTTGGCGCTCAAATTTAACTTGTTGGCAATTAGGCCACTTGGAAACAAGCTCGACATTGTCTTTCTTCATCCCACTCCATCAGTAGACTTCTCCTAAGTCGTGGTACATCTTGGTTGAACTTGGATGGGTGGAATATTTGGTGCTATAGGCTTCGACCATGATCCTTTCTCGAACACCATCAACATTTGGAACACGCAACCTTCCTTGGTATCTCAACTCCCCCTTTGGCGAAAGCCATGACTTTTTGCTTATGCATAACTGCCTTCAATTGTAACAAGATGGGATCTTGATCTTGTTTCTCTTTCAACTCTACTACTAGGGATGATGCAGACCCATTATGCACAAGTACTCTACCTTCCCCCGATTTGTCTAGTTGAACTCCCTATTGTGCCGGTCAGTGACCTTCTTTAGCCAACTTCTTTTTCTCTTCCTCCACATAGGCTATGCTCCCCATGTATAGCCACCTAAGTGCATCAACAACGATGTTAGCTTTACGTGGGTGGTAGAGGATGCTCATGTCATAATCTTTGAGTTACTTAAACCATCTCCTCTACCTCATATTAAGCTCCTTCTGGGTGAAGACGTATTGTAGGCTCGTGTGTTCTGTGAATACATCAACATGTGCTCTATATAAGTAGTGGCGCCATAGTTTGAAAGCAAACACCACTGTTGACAACTCCAAGTCATGAGTAGGGTAATTCTTCTCATGCACTTTAAGCTGTCTATAACCATAGGCAACAACTTTCCTCCTATGCATTAGCACACATCCCAATCTCACTCTCGAAGCATCACAATAAATGACAAGTCCTTCCATTCCATCAGGCAAAGTCAATACTAGAGTAGTAGTCAACCTCGTCTTCAACTCTTGGAAACTCATCTAGCCAATTGTGCAGATATGGAGGAAACTCCTTCAATAAATCTGCAATAGTAGCCAGCCAATCCCAAAGAACTTCATATATCAGTTAGAGAGGTGGGTCTAGGCCAATTCTTAACTACCTCAATCTTCTAGGTATCCACTCGAATGTCATCGCCCAAAACCAGGTGGCCTAAGAATGCCACATATTTGAGCCAAAACTCACACTTTGAAAACTTTGTGTATAACTCATTATCTCTGAGTTTCTGCAAAACGATCTGAGGTTATTTGTATGCTCTTCCTCATCTCTGGAATACACCAAAATATCATCAATAAAGACGATCACAAACATATCAAGATACTGTCTGCATACTCTGTTCATCAGGTCTATGAAGACTATAGGTGTATTTTTCAACCCAAAGGACATCACCAAGAACTCGAAGTGTGCATATCAGGTTTGAAAAGTCGTCTTCGAGATGTTACATTCTTTCACTTTCAATTGGTGATAGCTTGATCTGAGGTCTATCTTGGAGAAAATAATGGCACCCGGAAGTTGGTCAAACAAGTTGTCGATCCTTGAAAAGGGATACTTATTCTTAACTGTAACCTTATTCAACTGACGATAGTCAATACACATCCTAAGGGAACTATCCTCCTTTCACAGAACAAGACCGAAGCACCCCATGGGGAGACACTCAACCTTATGAATCCCTTTTCTAGAAAATCTCTCAACTACTCCTTCAACTCTTTCAACTTTGTAGGGACCAATTTACATGGGGGAATAAAAATAGTTTGGGTGTCAGGAAGAACATCAATTCCAAAGTCGGTCTCCCTATCAGGAGGGACTCCGGGCAGATACATTGGAAATAGATTAGGAATCTCGCTTATGATCGAAATAGACTCAAGAGTAGGAGACTAAACATCATCGGGCTTGATTTGCATGAGGTTATAAATATATCCCTTAGAGATCAGTCGTTGGGCCTTGAGGTAAGAATAAACTTACCCTTGGGTGCAATCAAATCACCCTTCCACTCAATAACAATTTTATTCGAAAACTGGAATTTGACAGTCTGAGTTTTGCAATCAACAGAGGCATAACGATTGTGAAGCCATTCAATGCTAAGGATCACGTCAAAATCAACTATCTCTAACTCAATCAAATCAACAAGAGTATCCCTATGATAGATGGACACCATACAATCTCTATAGATTCTCTCGGCTCGAATGGACTCACCAACAGAAGTAGAAACAAAAAATGGCTCAAGTAAGCACTCAGGAAGAATCTCAAATCTTCCAGCCATATATGGCGTCACAAAGAAACAAGTTGCACGTGGATCAAGTAAAGCATAGCAAGAAAAGGTAAAGACTCAAAGCATACTTGTCACAACATTTTGTGCGACCTCTTGATCTTGCTTGTTCCCCATCACATACAAATGGTTTGTCCCACCGCTTGCCCATAGTGCAGCACCTCTTTGGTTACCCCTTGCTGCTGGTGTTGTTGTAGAAGTCTGGGCCTTATTGTCCCACATCGGAAACTCCCTCTGAAAATGGCCCGGCTGGCCACACTTGTAGCATTCATTACCTCCATCTCCACATTCTCCCAAATGCATCCTACCACATTTCCCACAAGGTGGCTTCTCTTTAGAGCCAAGGGTCACACTTGCTTCAGATTGTGCACCCTGTGCCCTAAAGTTTGGCTGACCTTGGGACCTCTGATCATACCTGTGGCTCGGGGCTAGTGCACTGGCTGAAGATGGTGCATAGCTAAAGGACCTCTTCTGGAAATGTAAGGACCTGAACTTTGTACGACTTCAATGAAGGATGGAAATTTGGTTCCGAAAAGGTTTTGGACCAAGGTGATGCTCCATAGGAGCCCTCACGGTCCATGTGAGGTCATATTGCCACTGTGGAGCCTCCATGGAGTGGCCCTGGGCCTTTGGAGGATGTTTGGCCCTTAAACATGGTGTTTTAAACTAAGCCACACCACACTTGGACCCCTCACGGTTCGTGTGACACTTTACGGGTCGTGTGGTGGGACGTGTGGTGGCCTTGGCTTGAAATCCCATAATTTTGGGACTAAGTATGGTCACACAGCCAAGTTCACGGCTCGTGTGGGGTCTCACGGCCAGTGTGGCCACCCGTAAGGCTTCTGGAGTGGAATTTTTCTATGTATGAAATCACCGTCCCATAACTTGATTTTGGAATTTTTCTAAGGAGATGGGTACAGGCAGTGTCATGGCCCGTGTGACATTGCACGACCCGTGTGGCGTCCTATGAAGGTGACTTCGTTGAAAAATTTTAAGTATGGGATCTTCAAGATCAAGCTAAGTTCACTTTCAAGCTTTCAATTCAATCTTATTTATATTGTTTAAGGCTATCATGGGTCTCCTACATGAAGCCAAGTTCAAAGGAATTCCATTGGCTAAGTTTTTCACAAGAACCGATAGAAGGGTCAACTTTAAATAGTCATATCTCTTAGAAAAACAGAACTAGGTGGTGCACGACCTAACAAATTGAAGCTCTTTTGATTAGATTTCCAATGCATCCGGTTTCACCTTATTCCAAGCTTGGAGCAAGATGTTATGGCCTTTTTCGTGGAATCTATTTGGGCTAGATGAGGTTCCTTCACGACCCGTGGAGCTGGCCGTGAGAAGTTACGGGAAAATTTAAAGGGCCGTGTTATTAAGGTGTTTTTGATATTTTGACTCATCCCTTAGGCTTTTTAAGACCTTTAACCCCTCCCCCCCTACATTCCTAAACTTTTCGTACACTAATTATAAACCCTCATTCAAGACTAAACCTCTTAATCTCTAGAATTGAACTCTCAAAATTCTCTCTAAGTCTCTCCTTCAAGATTCAAGCTAGGATTCAATTGGGTTTCAATATCAAGCTAAATTCTTCTCAAATTCCTCTTCCTAAGCAAACTATATGGGATTGATTCTTGGTCCCTTTCAACCAAGAAGACTCAAACTCTTTTCGATTGATTTTCATGAAATTTCGCTAACTTTAATTATGGGTTTGTATATTATCGATTATTAAATTCAATTAAAGTGTGGGCTATGCTTTATTGTTGATTTTAAGTTGATTTAAGCCCTAATATATTAAAATACATGATTATTATGGAGATTTGATTATGCATTCCCTTTAAAGTTTGAACTAAGCATGGGTGATCTATATTATGATTTAAATGTGAATTTAATATGGACTTTCTTCAATTTTGTATTGTATTGCCGATTTTAGATTGAATCTTAACTACCCATGTTAATCTCACATCATTCATGGCATATACATTCATGAGCATTGGAGTTTATGAAAATTATGAAGTGGGTTAAGACCCAAATATGTTTATGTATATGATTTTGATGAAAATATAGTTATGAACAAGAATTGAGTAAGAATCTATGAACATGAGCATGATATAAGTTGAACACCTATATGATATGAATTGATAGTAATATGAACTTGACTTCTACATGAATACGAATTATATGGGTGTGCATATGATATGACATCTTGTATGAGTATGTAATCACATTGGTATATTGATGAGGACGGGCACAACCCTCCCTTTACACAATGCATATATAAGGATAGGTACAACCTTTCCTATGCACATGTATGTATGAGCTAAGTGTGTATTGATGAGGATGGACACAACCCTCCCTTTACACAATGCATAGATGAAGATAGGCACAACCTTTCCCATGCACATGTATGTATGAGTTAAGTGTTTATTGATGAGGACGAGCACAACCTTCCTTTTACACAAGGCATAAATGAGAGATATGTACAATCTTCCCTATGCACATGTTTATATGAGCTAAGTGTGTATTGATGAGGATGGGTACAACCCTCCCTTTACACAATACATAGATGAGGATAGGTACAACCTTCTCTATGCATATGTATGTATGAGACAAGTGTGTATTGATGAGAATGGGCACAACCCTTCCTTCACACAATGCATAGATGATGATAGACACAACCTTCCCCATGCACATGTATGTATGAGTTAAGTGTGTATTGATGAGGATGGGCACAACCCTCCCTTTACACAAGGCATAGATGAGGATAGATACAACCTTCCCTATGCACATGGTTATATGAGCTAAATGTGTATTGATGAGGATGGGCACAACCCTCCCAATACATAATGTATAAATGAGGACAGGTACAACCTTCCCTATACAAAGTCATGTAATAAGCTACATGTGTATTGATGAGGATGGGTACAACCCTCGCTTTACACAATTCAGGTAAGGAGTGAATCTTTGAGTGTTAGTATATGTGGGTTATGGCTACTCTATGGTTTTCATGTGGAATATTGTGTAGGTTAATATCATCTTTGTTACATGTTGCATGCCCGCACACTAGTACATTCAAACGTACTAATGCATACTTCTACCTACATGATCTCACCATGTAGGGACTGGAGATCACCTTCATCCACAGTTTGTTGCTAGATAGGATTTGAGACATTTGTTTTGGTAAGTCCTATC
The DNA here is from genome assembly GCA_029948455.1 of Solanum rostratum. NCBI lineage: Eukaryota > Viridiplantae > Streptophyta > Magnoliopsida > Solanales > Solanaceae > Solanum > Solanum rostratum. The sequence continues at coordinate 63,764,548 of CM057045.1, read as the reverse complement.
TTCCAAGGACAAGCCACCATCTATATACCTTATGTTTTTTCTGTTTTACTATTTACTTTGAGGGTAAGCCCGGGACATGTCTTGTCCCCATCCTATCTTATGTCTAGAGGCATTGTTGGACATCTTGTAGACTCTTGTCGGACCTCTATGTTATGTGTTATATTTGGATCTTCTCATTTTGGTTATCTATTGGATATGACTATTATGATTGATTATGAGAATTATGATATGTATGTATATTTGATGTAGAAATATGGAAGATCCTAAGTCCCGAACTACCCCCATAGAGTGAGTCATACTTACCTACCCCTTAGTCGTTATGTGCTACGTGTTATGTGAGTCCATGTTAATCTTTTTCCATATGATATCCCCATAGCGCGAGTCCTACTTTTTCGTCCCTTAGAACCATGTGTCTACTATTTGAATACGCTTCTAAACCGATGATGTGACTATGGATAGTTCGATGCTTGTTTGGGGAATCTTGGGTTCCCATTCGCCATGTCACTCCTAGACCCTAGGTACTGGACGCGACTGGGATGGTATCACAACACAAGGTTTATAAATGGTCCTCAGAATCCAACATGTCGCGTGAAGTAAAGTCTTATTCATGGGTGTGAAATGTGCCACATCTATGGGTAGAAGGCTACAAGGCGTTTTAGGAAATGTTTTAGTTTTTCAAGATTCACATCGTGCTATGGAACATGTCTTACAATTTCCTATCTCCATCCCCTCCTAACGAATAGGGAGAGTTACTTTGGGCTCGTAATGCAATCCAGACAAGGAAGATATTGTAGCTGATCTTATAGGCGAGGTCAAAAGAGAGTCGGTGAAGGATGTGCATTGTTTGACAAGCTTGCTCCTTCGAATATTCGGTGTTTTCTTGGGTTGGCTGATTATTATGGAAGGTTTTTTTGAAGGTTTCTTATCTATAGCATCTCCATTGACTAAGTTGGCTCAAAAAAGGTCAAGCTTGTATGGTTGGATGAGTGTGAGAAGAGTTTTCAGACTTTGGAAGATCGGCTTACATCGGCTCTTGTTTTGACTTTACCGGATGGCTTAGATGGGTTGGAGGTGTATTGTGATACTTCTCGGATTCAGTTGGTTGGTGTACGTATGCCACACAGTAAGGTGATAGCTCATGCGTTAAGGCAATTGAAGGTGTATGAGCATAATTACTCGACTTATGATCTTGAGTAAGCGGTGGTGGTGTTTGCCTTGAAGATTTTGAGACACTATTTTTATGGGGTGCATGTTTATATTTTCACTGACCACAAGAGTTTTCAATGTGTGTTCACTTAAAGGGACCTTAACTTGAGATGAAAGAGATAGTTGGAACTCCTTTAGGGCTATGACATAAGTGTACAATATCATTTTGGCAAGGCAAATGTTATAGTTGATGCTCTTAGTAGGCTATCTATGGGAAATGTGGCTCCTATTGATGAAGGGAAGAAAGGATTGGCAGAGGATGCTTACCGTTTGGCTAGATTGGGTGTTAGGTTGGCCGACTATAATGATGGTGGTATTCATGTTCAGAATGGGACCGAACCTTTGGTGGTTATTAATGCTAAGGCTAAGCAAGATCTAGATCTGTCATTGGATGTGTTGAAGAGGTTGATTGCCAGAAACAAGATAGAGGTTTTCTCCTAAGGGGGAGGTGGTGTAATTCAGTACCAAGATCAATTGTGTGTTCCAGACGTTAATGGTCTTAGGGAGATGATCATGAGTAAAGCCCATAAATCTCATTATTTTGTTTGTCTGGGATCTACCAAAATGTATTGCGACTTGAGGGAAGTGTATTGGTGGCATGGTTCGAAGAAAGACAATGCCAAGTTATATATTTTGTTAGACTAAGTGTTGTGCTTACTTTTATTATATCAGATTGTGCTATCCAACTTACTTCTCACTTTTGAAAATTATCTCAAAAGGGGCTCGGCCCTAAGGTGACGTTGAGTATATACTGCTTTTCATCCTCAATTCATTGGGAAAGCCGAGAGGACAACTCAGACTTTGGAGGACATGTCGAGGTCTTGTGTGTTGGAATTCAAGGTTAATTGGGGTGATCATCCACCACCTATTGAGTTTTCTTACAACAATAGCTTTCATGCTAGCATTGGTATGATACTGTTTGCAACTTTATGTGGTAGAAGTATAGATCTCCAGTGGAGTGGTTTGAGTTAAGATGAAATGACTTCTAAGGGCCCGAATTTAGTGTTGGAGGTTATGGAGAGAGTGAAATTGGTTAGGGAAAAGTTGAAGACAGTTTGAAGTCATCAAAAATCTTATATGGATGTTGGAAAGAGAGATCTTGAGTTCTGTATTGCTGATTGGGTATATGTGAAGGTCTTACCTATGAAGGTTTGATGCATTTTAGGAAGAATGGCAAGCTAAGTCCCCGGTATATAGGTCCTTATGAGATTTTTGAGCGGATTGGGAATATGGCTTATAGGTTGGATTTGCCTCCACATTTGAGTTCTATTCACCCGGTTTCACATGTGTCTATGTTAAGGAAGTTGGTTGGTGATCCTTGTACTATTGTGCCTTTGGAAGGTGTTGAGGTTTAGGAAAACTTGTCTTATGAGGAAGTTCAGGTTGAGATCTTGGATGGGCAAGTTAAGAGGCTTCGCAAAAAGGATCAACATATTGAAAGTGTTACGTGGGGAGTGGAAACAAGTATGATGAAACACTACCTCTATCCTTTCCAATCTACTCAAGCCTATCGTATTAGGTTCTTCCTATTTCCAATGGTCCTAATTCTTTCACTCTTGAGTTTCATGACATGACATGCATACATGTGCAAAAAATGATTTTTATGATGTTTTGAATGATTTGATTATGTTATGATATGAGTTTTAAAGACTTTATGATTTTCAAATGATGAACTATGCATCGTACCTTCTGTTCAGATGTTTCATGTTCTAAGTCAAGCCTTTCAAGCCTTGTCTAGTACATTCAAGGACGAATGTTCCCCGGGGGAGATGATATAAGGACCTGGACTTTTACGACCTCAATAAAGGATGGAAATTTGGTTTTGGAAAAGTTTTGGACCAAGGTAATGCTCCGTGGGAACCCTCACGGTCTGTGTGTGGTCACACGGCCCGTGTGGAGCCTTCATGGAATGGCCTTGAGCCTTTGGAGAATGTTTGGCCCTTAAACATGGTGTTTTAAACTAAGCCACATCACACTTGGACCCCTCACAGTCCGTGTGACACATCTCGGACTGTGTGGTGGCCTTGGCTTGAAATCCCATAATTTTAGGACCATGTATGGTCATATGACCAAGTTCAAGGCTCGTGTGGGGTGTCACAGCCCGTGTGGCCACCCGTAGAGCTTCCGGAGTGAAATTTTCTAGGTAGAGAATCACGGTCTCTTAACTTGATCTCGGAATTTTTCTAAGAAGAGGGGTACGGGCAGTGTCACGGCCCGTGTGACACTACATGACCCGTGTGGCCTCCCGTGAAGGTGACTTCGTTGAAAAAGTCTAAGTATGAGATCTTCAAGTTCAAGCTAAGCTCACTTTCAAGCCTTCAATTCAAACTTATTTATGTTGTTTAAGGCCATCATGGGTCTCCTAAAGCAAGCCAAGTTCAAAGGAATTCCATTGGCTAAGTTTTTCACAAGAACCAATAGAAGGGTCAATTTCAAAGGTTCCTATCTATTAGAAAAGAACCGAACTGGGTAACCCATGACCTACTAAATTAAAGCTCTTTGGATTAGCTTTCCAAGGCATCTGGTATCACCTTATTCCGAGTTCAGAGCAAGAAATTATGTCCTTTTTCATGGAATCTGTCTGGGCTAGACGGGGTGCCTTCACGACCCGTGGAGCTGGCCGTGAGAAGTTACGGGGAAAATATAAAGGGTCATTTTATTAAGATGTTTTTGATATTTTGACTCATACCCAAGGCTTTTTAAGATCTTTAACACTCCCCCCTCCTCCTTTGCATTCTTAAACTTCTCCTACACTAATTCTAAACCCTCATTCAAGACTAACCCTTAGCCTCTAGAATTGAACTCTCAAAATTCTCTCCAAGTCTCTCCTTCAAAATTCAAGCTAGGATTCAATTGGGCTCTCAACTTCAAGCTAAATTCTTCTCCAATTCCTCTTCCTAAGCAAGGTATGTGGGATAGATTCTTGGTCCCTTTCAACCAAGAAGAACCAAATTCTTTTCAATTGATTTTCATGAAATTTTGCTTACTTTAAATATGGATTTTGAATATTATTGATTATTAAATTCAATTGAAGTGTGGAATATGCATTATTGTTGATTTTAAGTTGATTTAAGCCCTAATATATTGAAATAAATGATTATTATGGAGATTTAATAATGCATTGTCCCTGTAAAGTTTGAACTAAGCATGGGTGATCTATATTATGATTTAAATGTGGATTTAATTATGAATTTTCCTTAATTTCGTACTGTATTGTCGATTTTAAATTGAATCTCAATTGCCCATGCTAATCTCACATTATTCATGACATATGCATTCATGAGCATTGGACTTTATGAAAATTATGAAGTGGGTTAAGACCCAAATATGTTTATTCATATGATTTTGATGAAAATAAGGTTATGAACAAGAATTGAGTAAAAATCTATGAACATGAGCCTGATATAAGTTGAACACCTTATGATATGAATTGATAGTAATATGAACTTGACTTCTACATGAATATGAATCATATAGGTGTGCATATGATATGACATCTTTCATGAGTATGTAATCATATGGGTGCATTGATAAGGACGGGCACAATCTTCCCTTTACACAATGCATAGATGAGGATAGGTACAACCTTCCCTATGCACATGTATGTATGAGCTAAGTGTGTATTGATGAGGATGGGCACAACCCTCCCTTTACATAATGCATAGATGAGGATAAGCACAACCTTCCCTATGCACGTGTATGTATGATTTAAGTGTGTATTGATGAGGACAGGCACAACCCTCCCCTTACACAAGACATAGATGAGGATAGATATAACCTTCCCTATGTACATTTTTATATGAGCTAAGTGTGTATTGATGAGGATGGGTACAACCCTCCCTTTACGAAGTGTATAGATGAGGACAAGTACAACCTTCCATAAACAATATCATGTCATGAGCTACATGTGTATTGATGAGGATGGGTACAACCCTCCTTTTACACAATTCAGGCAAGGAATGACTATTTGAGTGCTAATATATGTGGGTTATGGCTCTATGGTTTTCATATGGCATATTGTGCAGGTTAGCATCGTGTTTCTTTCATGTTGCATGCCTGCATACTAGTACATTCAAACGTACTAACACATGTTTCTGCCTACATGATCTCACCATGTAGGGACTGGAGATTACCTTCATCGATCGTTTGATGCTAGATCGTATTTGAGACATTTGTTGTGGTAAGTCCTATATTCCAAGGACAAGCCACCATTTATCTACCTTATGTTGTTTCTGTTTTACTATTTACTTTGAGGGTGAGCCGGGGACATGTCTTAGCCCCTTCCTATCTTATGTCTAAAGGCATTGTTGGACATCTTGTAGACTCTTGTCGGATCTATATGTTATGTATTGTATTTGGAGCTTATGATTATGGTTATCAACTGGATATGGCTATTATGGATTGATTATGAGAATTATGATATGTATGTATATTTGATGTGGAAATGTGGAAGATCCTAAGTCCCGAACTGCCCCTATAGAGTGAGTCATACTTACCCGCCCCTTAGTCTTTATATGCTACGTGTTATGTCAATCCATGTTAATCCCTTTCCCTATGATATCCCTATAGCGTGAATCCTATTTTTCCGTCCCTTAAAACTATGTGTCTACTATTTGAATACGCTTCCGAACTGATGAAGTGACTATTGATACTTTGAGGCTTGTTAGGGGATTCTTGGGTTCCCATTTGCCATGTCACTCCTAGACCCTAGGTTTGGGTCGTGATAGAAAGTAGGACTTATGTCCCTTACCCTATTTAGTCTGAGTTGGCTCAGGCCTTGCTGACTTCACCTTCTTGCTAAAATGCTCCTCCCTATCTTTCTTCTTATCCTTTTCAGTCTGGTGGGCGTAAACAATAATCCTGGAGATATCCATACCTGGGATCAGCAATACTGCCTTGCACTCTCTCTTGAAATGTCAACCCAACCTAGATACAAATTTCTTCATCCTCACCCTCATATCCTGTACTATCTCTGGGGCATACATGATTAACTGGATGAATTTTAGGTTGTACTCTTTAATAGTCAGCACCTCCTGTTTCAGATTCACGAACTCCTCAACCTTAGCCTCTCTCAATTCTTGAGGAAAGAAGTGATCGAGGAACGCGCTCTCGAACTCATCCTAAACTACCAGCTTGGTATTCTTACCTTAACTTTCCTCCCATTGATTATACCAAACATTAGCCACATCCTTGAGCTGGTAGGCAACTAGCTCAACTCCCTAAGTCTCAGTCACATGCATGGTTTCAGCACCTTCCATATCTCATCAATGATGTTTTAAGGGTCCTCCTTAACCTTTGACCCGGTGAAGACTAGTGGGTTCATCCTCAAAAAGTCTCTCAATCTAGTGGCAGCCATTAGATCTTGAGAGCTACAACTTGGAGTTCGTGAACCCTGATTCCCATTCTGGGAAACTACCAACTATGTGAGCATGGTGATAGCTCCCCTAAAGCCAGCCTCTGCGGTTGGTACAGGTGGAGCAGTAGGTGTCTCAGGAACAACAGCGGCATTGGCCGGCCGACCTTGACCCCTCGTTTCCATCTGAGGAGGCACCTCTAAGGTGGGATTCTCAGCATTGTTGGCTGAAGTATTCCTTTGGGTTATGGTACGTTTAGGAGGCATGATCTGCAAGCGCATAATGTACGAGTTAGAAAAGAGTTTTGTAGAGTTTTAACTCTATCGCACGAAATCAAAATACAAGAAAGTGTAACAATTCCCAATGTCTTATAGCCTCCTGCTTATAAAGTGTGGTGCACAACACACCCATAATAAGTCTCTACTGGACACGACTTCATAGACTCCTTAGGACTCTTGAACTCTATGCTCTAATACCGAGTGTGTCATGGTTTGGGAGGATACCCTTGGCATGGCTGGCACTTGAATAACCATTGTTGATTCTTCAAAAAAACTACCTGTCCTCATCATCACATCGACTCAACAACGGAAAAAGTTACTCAAATAGTATAAAATAGCATCAAGATAGATATAGCTCTACTAATTTATAATTTCCAATGAATAAGTTTGTAATTGCAAAATACTCAACAAAACCTCTACTCAATGTCTATTAACCCTCTACACAAAAATCTAGATGGTCCCATGACAGGACATGGATAGCCAATCAAAGAAATAAAATACTTAATAAAATAAGAAGGAAAAAGGGGCTCCATCGGAATGCAAAGATGGCTCACCAACTCTGAGAATGCACTGATCTGGACCTCAACGATATGTGGGCTGAAGTACTCTATCACCCATATCTACATCATGAAATGATGCAGGTCCAAATGGACGTCAGTACATGGAATATGCTGGTATGCAAAATAGCTCAAGAAAGTAAAGCTCAACTCACTCACCCTAACACAACAACTCATGCGCAACTTAGTATATGCAAATTTACAAAAACTCATGCTTTTAAGGTAGACTCAGTAGAAATAAACCCAGTTTAAAAATATCATGCTCAAATAGGGTTTGCTTAGGAATTTCTCTTAACCGACATCCAATCCTATCACCTTTAGTTTGGAGATGCACAACAAAGGCAACGACGTTGCCACGCCCATCCTGAACTTGCCATAGTAAAGAACGATCAGCTCTCTCATGGATCCATAATAAATGTCCATCTTTTTGGACATAAGTCGCCAGAACGTGTTGTACGACTATCCTATGTTGGCAACATAGCTCTATGGGTTAGAGTAGATATTTACTCGCTCCCAGCTCGATGCTCTATATTCCTCCCACGACTAAAACATGCTCAACTCATCTATCAACTCAATCCTCAATGCTCAGTAAATCACAACAAATCTCAACCTTATTAGGTTATCTCATCTCAACTCATCTCAGTTTCTCATCAACTTAGTTAATCAATAAGACAATCAACTCAACTCAGACTCAAATGGTCATTCAGACTCACTCAATGAGACTCATCATCTAATGCAAGCAAGATATATCTAGTAGTATGTGTGACTAAATGCAACATGCTTCTCATGTTCAATCATACTCAATTACTCAACCCAGATAATCAAACTTAACCTCAACTCAGTTCATGCATAGAATTTCATTAAATCATTCAATTTAGGGTTCATGCTATCAAGTATAAACCTTTACCTCAATTTCATATCAGCAATTATGCAATGCAACAAGTACCTCATACATCATCATAATGATTCATAATAAATGCAGAAAATTTGATAATTGGATGATAGAAATACAAATCTCAACTTTTGTTCTCAAATTTCGACTCAAGTAAGGGAATGGGAATGTGAACAGACGTAGTTGCACACTTTGGTAAGCCTTACATACCTGGAAATAGGAGAAACAGTCAAACTCTAGTCAATCTTCATGTTAAAATTGAAACCCTCGCTCTTCTCCCTCCTCTAGTGTTCTCAAGAAATCCCTAAGCATGAAGAATGGTGAAAATACCCTTAGGATTTTGTTTTAGGACTCTAGTTACGTCTAAAATATCAAAAGGTTTAATTAAAAGGGGTCAGAATAGACAAAAATATCCCTCTTAAAAACTATCGATTGGGTCTACGAGACCCCGTCTACGGGCCGTAGACTATTCTACGAGTCGTAGATCACCTCTCATAAACAAGGAGTCCTGAAATTTGAGTTACTAGAATTTAGAACAAAACCTCTTCTACGAGCCGTCAAATCTTCTACGAGTCGTTTGATAAGTCATAACTCAAGTTACTGAAAAGTTGGTATTTGGACCATCAATTCACGAAATCAGTTTACGAGCCGTGGAATACTTTACGCGTCGCAGGTTGTCTCGCATGTAGCTGTCAGACCTAGAAATTTTCACCAAATCATCTGGGGTGTTTACGAGGCCTCTTGTATGGGCCCTAGATTCCTCTACGGGTCGTAGATGGCCCTCGTGGATTCTCCCTCAGCAGTTTTTCCCAGTAATTCTCTCAATTTTCTCTCTGCATCTTCTAAGACTAGGTTGAAGAATTAGAGGGGGGGGGGGTTACAATTCCACCGTTAATTTAATGTACTTACCACATGTTAAAGGCAATATTTGTTGAATGTGGAAAATATGTGCATAAAAGGCAAACGTATAAAATAGTGTAGGACAAGGGTGGAACAACAAACTGCGGAAGAAGGTTAGATTTACTAAAACAGTAGCAAGGCATACACATTCATTTTTTGCACACCAATTGTTCTTCGCAGACGTTGGATACTGGATGTGGAACTATATTTGATCTTCGGGTGTTTCAAGTCCAAAAAGTGTTACATCTCTTGGGTTTAGAAGGACTTGTACCAGGGAGTTTGTAGTGATGACTATTTGTAGGACTTTGTAGGGTGTTTTCAGTTAGGGTTTTTTAAAGTTAGGGTCATTTGCGTAATTTAACATTTAAGTTTGACGGTTGGTGCTTTTAAGGTAGTATAGATATAGATATACATAGATAGATAGTGATATTGATATACATAAATATAGATAGATATTATATTGAAAGGTCAATAAACTTTATTTTTATAGGTTTTGTGAGTCATTTTAGTTCTAGTTCTAGTAATATTGATATATATATTTTTTCTTTTTCTCTATATATGATTTATTAATTCTAAAGTTATTCTAAATTGAAATAAATCATTATCTTATGAACCTTCACTTTAGATTGATGTACGTGTGTGTGTGTGTGTATATATTGAATTATATTAAATGTGGATTTAATATTAATTGCATTATTACTAAACTAAATTGAGTGTTAGTAGTTGTTGGACAAGACAGAGTCCATGAATTTGTGTGGATTTCATGTAGGTCTAAATCCATTTCATGTCATATATGTAGGCTGATAATAGTGTACTCTTGTTGAATACCGGTGAGTTTGTTATTGGGAAGCACACTAGATTAAGGTTTTTAAACATAAATATGAGGATAGCTAGGTATCCTCTCTTAACTAAAGCTTTCACATCCCAAAATACCTCCTAAATGTGATTGGCACTCGAGAACACTATCCGTTGGGAGAATCAAATATTCATACACTTACCCAAGTTTTTTAAACGCTAACATTTAACCATTGTATGTCACATAATCTTTTGGAATAGGATGTGCATTAGACTATCCTTCTTTGCCTAAGGTGGGTCCACCCATGCCCATAGCCCCCTTCCGCACCACCCAACACCCTAAGTTAGGCATTCACAGAATTGGAATGAAATACAAACTTGAAAGACAAACTTTATAAGCATTCATTTCAAAGAGTAACTAAAACTAAACTGTTAAGCCAGTTAAAAAAAAAACTACTACTTTGCGAATCCATATTCTAGAACGAAAAATCAGATGCTTTTACTATGACATTACAGCAGGAAAGGAAATCCAACAATCTAAACGATCTCACAACAGCAAGGAGAAGGCATTCCACATAAAAATGGTTACTCAATATGTGGCTCTAGCCAATGGAATTGGCATTGTTTCATTTAAAGGCCCTTGCTTTGGCTAAACCAATTCCATGGATTTAGATAGTACCTGCCAAAGATAAACAAAAATCAAAGAAGTAAGAAAATGCACAAAAGTAAAAGAAGGAACACTTCGGCTCGTTAGAAGTTGCAAAGAATAAAAGATAATCTCGGCATAAAACAATGTAATTGCTTAAAAATTTCATTCCCTCATAATTAACTCATGCAAGAATCTATGTAATAAATTTATGTGGGATACAATAATACGATTAGAAAATGCATCCATTAAAAAAAATGGATAAAATAGTGCAAATACCCTTAATTATATCTATTTTTACTTATTTTAAAGTAAAAACATGTGTAATAAATACTAGGCAGCTCTCAATTTAGACAAAAAACAACTTGACATGTAGAGCAACTGCAGAAATTCTCAAGATACAAGGCACAAGACCTATACCTTGGAAGGAAAACTTATAATTGTGGACTTCAATAGAGTATCGCCTACGATTAGCCTCAACCGTTGGACAAATTTATCCCTACATATCTTCTTGCTCTATCAATGTCAGAGAAGGAACCATAAAAGAAGAAAATCATTAAAATAATAAATGAAATACAAAAGTTCAGGTGTAAATGAGAGAGGAAAGGATTCTGCAAATATACAAACCTTAAACAACTCAAAATTGCTAGTAACAAGTTTCATTTGCATGGCAGTAATTTCATTGGAGATTGCATTAATCAACAAGGAGAATGGCAACCAAGGAGACTGCGGAATCCTCGCAGCCTTTTCTAGGGCCAACTTACCTATTGATATTTGAGGACAATGACAACCCTAAAGATGAACAAACAAAAAGTTATCTAAAGAGCTTTCCAGAAAATTGATGAACAGATATAATTCCAATAAGGCTACAAAAATATAAATATTTCTTGTACGACACAAATAATATCATTGTTTAAACAGTGCAAGAGCGATTACAATGCCTTTGTAATGGCGGATGCAGACTATTTGTTGCCTTATAATTGTACTTACAATTGCAAAGCCCTTAAATAATATCAAACAGTCATCTAGAGAGTGCTTAATCAAGTGCCTCAACCATCAATGATATCCTAGAATATTAGCATGCTTTTGAGGAAGTAATTCAATCATTGATCAAGAAGATCAATCGATACAATAAATAGAAGCAACAAACATTTAAAGAAAACAAAGCAACTTTCGATTTTTTGATATTCACTCATTTTGCCCAAAAGAATTTCAAGAAATGGTATTTCAAACTAGTGAACTTCATGTTCCGTTTCTTGTCCCATTGTGCTTGATTTCTCTAGAAGGTTTTCAAAATACCCAAATTTATTTCAAAGGTCATATTATCAGGCAGTTCATTTCACTTTTCTTGCATGCCCAACAAAGTCTCTCCACAACTTGGGATATCTTTCAGTTCAATGAAGATCATATAATCAAATCCACTAGCTAACTAAATGTACAATATTTGTGGCTAAACTAATCGAGATCTTCGCGAATGCATTTGTAGATACCTGATCCACAGGCCCCCAGCGACAGGTACTGACACCTGAGACATCAATTCGACTATCATTTCTAAAGTAAGGTCCTGCAAAATAACATAATAGTGATAATTCAAGTGTTGAATGATTTTTCAATGAGAAAATATTTAATGTTTTATACAATTTTTGAAAAGCAAAAAATAAAAAATAAAAAAATAAAAGAGGAAGTACACAAAAGGAATCCCTCACATACCTAAAGAATCTGAAATCAACAAGAAACTTTCCACTTCCATTTATTTCGTAGATCTAGAGCATATTGCAAATATCACCTCATAATTTTTGTATTTGAAGTTTTACCGGGAAGTAAATGTCTCAAAGGAAATTAATATACTATAATTGATCATACTTTTGAAAAATAGAATATAATTAATTATATTACCATATCTAAACTAAAATTGGTTTACCTATTTCACTTCCCAGTCAGATAAATAATCCTTAAGGCAAAAAGACTTCTTGTTACTTTGAAATAAATAATACTTTCGAACATACTTTTCTAAACTACTTTCGACGCATTTACTAATGACTAAAATTTTATCGCCAAAACACTAAATAACTTGAAGATCAACTTTAATTACAAAGATTCTTAGAGATGAATTAATTATAAGGAAACTTAGGCCCCAAAGCAGAGTTAAAATACTGTACCTTTTTCTAACATTTGACTTTCAGAAAGATAATTATAAGAAAACTTAGGCCCCAAAGTGAAGTTTCCTTATCAAGGAAAGCGACGTGGAATTGCCCAACATGAAAAAGGGAGTAATATGAAGCAGGATACAAAGTTGCAGACACTAACAACACAGTTTTAAAAAAGATTGTTTTAGAATTATAAGACCAATCTAGATTGGAGATTACCTTCAGCTCCTGGAGGAATTCTGAAGCTCACAACACACTCTGGGTATATATGTGTATTCATATTCATATTCCAAATAACATAATGAGTAGGATTGTCGAGATCATCAACTCCACTATCGTATTTTTCATTACTTGGATGCCATTGTTCAGATCCGCAGTGCAAAGGTTCCACATTTCCCAAAATCACACGAGTAAAAACCATGTAACGAATGCCACTTTTGTCAGCTTCGCAATTAATAACACTAGAAGAGAGGAAGAGAGAATAAAATATAAAGATTGATGTTAGATCCTCAAAGAGAACAATAACAGACATAAAAAAGACAAAGAAGAGATCTTTCTTTGTTAATCATGTGGAGAATCATATTACGAATCATCCAAGAATATAGGTTAATCATTTTCACTGAGAAGAAAAGAAAACCTGCAACATTCTTTTCTTTAGGGCTTAGCTATTATGTTCATCTTTTTTGTGTTTCGAGGAGGGAGCCATCAAATGATTAGGAAGTACCAAATCAAAAAAAGCTTTTAATCTGATAACTGCCCAAAGTTTGAACTTGTTGATAATGCAAAATATATAGTCAATTATGAATGATGTTTGATAAGGAGAATGTATATTCAAACCTTTTGGAGGCACAATACTGAGCACTAAGGTGAACTCCAATTCCAAAATTTGGCCTATTCTTAGGTCCGCTTGGTGCAAGGCCATAGTTCATAATTGTAGATATCAAATCTTTGGAAGTGGCAAGCCAAGCATATCGAACATTTGCATTCCCACGATATTTTTGTGTTATTTCAACCTGCTTCTCAAAGATTTCCAAGCGAGATCTCAAATAGTTACTAGAGTATTTGGTAATTTTGATCTCATCAATGTTAGGCATGACATTCATTCCCCTAATAAACATATTTTTGACAGATTCCGGATCCACCAATTTCAGGCTAGCAACTAAGTCAGCAGACATAGTTTCCTGGTTCAGTATATTTTCTGCAACTTGTTCCATTTTTGCATCTGATTGTTTATCATAAGAAAATTCTTGATTGTCTTGAAGAGGATTTACTTTGATCTTCTTAAAACCGATATATAACTCTTCCACATCTTCTGCCAAGTTACAACGCATTTCACAACAGATATGATATGCCTCGGGGAAGAAAGAGTTACCTGCATCATCTATCCAGGCAATAGGTTTCTGTGAACCATTTATCAGATCTACTTGAACCATATGTAAAATATCAAACATCATATGAAAGTCATGAACTTTCACCTCAATCATAGTCCTTTTTGCCTGGAAATCTTCTTTAACTATAAGAATAACATCTTGAGGGAAGTCGATCCACTCATCATTCTGATAAAACAATAAACGTTGGGGCAGTCTACTTCTCATAAAGTTTAAGTAGTTCTTCAGTACAAATTTTCTGAGATATGAGTAACACTTTGACTTGCAATCAACCATAGTTTTTCTCTTCCCAAGATTGCTATCACAATTGGATTGAATTGACAGTTTCTCACTGCTGGCTCTAAATAAATGTCCCGAATTCTGAGAAGCCACTTTTCTCTTGGATCCAACCATAGTCTTAGGGGCATTATTTAACAATCCAACCTGCTTTGGTTCCATTTTATCTACAGAGAAAACTATCAATTTACATGTACCAAAAAAAAAGAACAAGGCTAAATACTAAAGTAGCATAGTATAAATCATCTGTGATAAATTTCCGAGAAGCCACGTCATGTAGAAGAAAATGCAAAACATAGAAAAGGAAAACAAATATGAATTCAATCGGTCAAAAAAGGAATTTGTAACAGCATCTTCATGAATATATCAATTGACTGCGACTGAAAGGGCTTCGTCCAACTTCAAATTTTTTAGAATGCAGATACTCCACTAACTAAACAAAGGCATTCCCTAAAGATATAGAAGTTAATACATACAGTACTTAAGTAACCGATTCCGAGTGAACACTTGAATAACTAATTGGCCTAAGTTTCTAATGCAAAAGTATACCTTATACTTCACCACAGGCAGTGTGTGTGACGTTAAAACATTGAAATACATCCAACTGAAGTCACAAACCATTTACAAATAGAGATATATTAAATTCTAAGGAGGAATAAAAAAGTGTGAGCAGAGCATAGGTTAGTTTGAAATAATAACTAACTTCTGCACTGCACAACGATTGTTGTACAAGCCATATTTCTCCATAAAGCCGGTGTAAAGTCAACATCATAGTCCACCATGTGAATTAATTGAGGCGACTAAAATTTCTCTCCTCCAAGAGGGAAAATCTTTCTCCATTCATCACTTCATCTTATTGTATTATTGTACGTGAAAGGCATCCTTCCATAGAACTCCCCTTACTCTCTAGTATATATACACACACTTTCTAACCCTCCCATTTTAACTATTGTTTTAACGCAAAAGAATTATCTCAAAATAATTGTCACTTTAGAAATTCTAGATTAAAGTTGCAATTGCTTTCAACTACACCCAGATCTCTTAATACTGCTGAATTCTGAAAAAGCATGTAAGAAATACTCCCTAGTGTTTGAAGTCATTCCATTTCAAGACTACTTTTACGGCTTTCATTAATTTAACTTATTAAAACAACTTCAGGTTCTGAAAAGACCTTTCGAGACCTTTCGCAGATAAATGCCATCTACCATTCAATTTCTTAAACTTTGATATAGTGTTTTCCTTACCAAACCAGCTTTTAAATCACAAATACAATATATATAAATCAACTTTTTTCTGATAAAGGTAAAGTTAATATATAAATCAAATTTAACATCTTAAATTCCATCCGGTCTAATACCAATCCAAATAAAAAATCAGTCATATACATAGAGAGCTAAAAATCTTGCACAGTATCAAAACAATTTCTCAATAACAAGAAACTAACATCAAATATTTTTACTCCTTCTGTTTAATTAACTTTTTACATTTGTACTACTTCTGTTTGATTATGTAGTTTATCTTAATTCATAAGAATTCAGATGTTCTAACCCTCCGAACATCCATTAATCGCAAAACATTAATCCAGAAAGACTAAGAAGGCGGATATTCCCAGAAAATCAAAATCAAGGAACGTGAATTCAGATCCGCAAACATCTAAAAGCAGAAAAAGACATAAGCAACGGGATTCATACCACGATTACATAAATTTTTGGATCAGAGCGCACAGAGAGATCAAAGAAAAGTAGATTGGCAGACGGCGATGTTGATGAAAGAATGATTTTTTTTTTGTTTCAATTGTTTTGCCAAAAGTCAGTTACAACTAAGAATGGTGTTTCTTTTAAATTGTGTTTGGGAATTCAACCACTAAAATACAAAATTAGATACTGAATTTACATAATTGCATCTTTGTAGACTTTGAATATTTGGGCGAAAAGCTATGGAGGAAAAAGACAATGGCACATAGGAAAAGAAACTGCCCTTTTTTGTACTATCTATAATTGAAATATATTATGAAAGTATAAATTAAGACGAATAAGAAGAAGAAAGTACGGATAAGAGAGAAAACTTCTTATTTCTCTTGAAAAATATTCAGATGTATATTACAATGAAGGAAAATTCCTTTATTTATAGGGGAAACTTGACCATGTCCCTAAGTTAGGGTTCATAACTTTTCTCCAAAGGAACCTACATAATAGATTTTTACTATAACACAAATATGTTTATAATATCCCCCCCCCCCCCGGAATATCTATTTGATAGATTATGTGTCTCGTCAAAACTTTACTAGATAAAATCTCGTGGAAAACATTTTGATGAAGGAAAAGGAGTACACATATCTAATAATAAACATTAGAATGCCTTATTAAAAACCTTATAAGGAAATGTCAATACGACAAAACCATGTGAGGAAAAAAGAGTACATTGCATATTAACTCCCTCTAATGAGAACATCAACAGAAGGACTTGAATCTTCGCATCTCAATCTTATGTACCTTCTTGTTGAAAGTTACAGTTGGTAGGGACTTGGTGAACAAATCAATCACATTGCACTCAAACAATTCAGTTGCATATTTATGTCACCATTTTTTTGGAGCTCATGTGTGTAGAATCTTTGGCGGAATATGCTTTATTTTATCTCCTTTTACGAATTCTCCCTTTAGTTGTGCTATGCCTGCAACATTCTCTTCATATAAAATTGTGGGTATTTTATCGCATTTCAAATCATATTTTTCTCGAATGAGGTGTACCATAGATCTCAACCACACGCATTTTCGACTTGCTTCATGAATAGCTATGATCTTAGCATGATTTGATGAAGTGGTCATAATAGACTGCTTTGTAGATCTCCAAGTTATTGCAGCACCCCTACATAGGAATACATAGCCCGTTTGAGATCGAGTTTTGTGTGGATAAGATAAATATCTTGCATCAGCAAAACTAATAAGATCAGGATTGCAAAAATTAGAATAAAACTAACCCACATCGATAGTTCTTTTTAGATAATACAATATGTGTTTGATCCCATTCCAATGCCTCCTAGTAGGAGCAAAATTGTACCTTGCCAATAAATTAATTGAAAAGGGTGTATTAGGCCTTATAATAATAGCAAGATACATTAGTGTACCAATTGCACTAAGATATGATATTTTAGACTAAGGATTTTCTCATTCTTTTCTTGAGGTTAGAATGGATCATTATTTGCATCAAGTGATCCAACAACCATCGGAGTACTCAGTGGATGTACTTTATCCTTATAAAGTATTTTCAACCTTTTTTCTATAATCACTAAGACGACTATACCACATACGTCCAGATTTCTTAAAACCATACTATGATCTTTGTAATCTAATTGAATATATTTCTCGAGATTCTGAACTATATGCTTTGGGCATCTTAAATTCTTCAGGGATTTCCATGTATATCTCATTATCAAGTAATCCATAAAGATAGACTGTAACCGCATCCATCAAATGCATTTTAAGTCTCTCATGGACCCTGAAACTAATTATATAATGCAATATTATTGCATCTATAACAGTTGAGTATGTCTCTTCATAATTGATACTAGGCCTCTGAGAAAAACTTTGTGCAAAATAGTGTGCCTTATACCTTTGTATTTCATTTTTCTCATTTTTTTTGCACTCATACCCATTTATAACCAAAGGTTTAACACTATTAGGTATTTCAATTAGAAGTCCAAAAACTTTACACTTGGAAAGTGAATTTAATTATGATTGAATTGCTTCTTTGTTATGCCCCGGGAGGGTATCCTCGGCGTGGCCGGCACTCAGAGACTATTACTAGTCCCCAAGCGAACCACTTGGCCTTGTTACATCCGTTCAATCACATTCTGGTAGCGGAAGACATCCATGAATAAGAATACTTAAAAGAAAAGTAATGATAAAATAAAAATCAACGGCCAAAGGCCAAACAGTCTATCCATTAACTAAGTAAGACTACTACGAAAGAAACTAGTCAATAGTAACATCTAATCACAACTCAATAGTCTAGTCTATGAAGCCTCTACAACACCTGAGTAGGTGGTGACAATGACAGACCCATGGCTACCTCAAAATAAAATAAAAAGGCTAAACTCAAAGCTAGAAGGAAAAGTATGATATCCTCCAAAATCAGGGGAGGACTCACCAATTATATGAATGCAAATAGGTCCTCAACGGGCGCCTGTTGATGACCGCTGGTACTTGTCTCTGCATCATGAAAAAATTCAGGCTTAAATTAACGTCAGTACGTGGAATGTAGGAGTATGTTAAATGGCAGAAAAGAACATGTAAAGGAAGAATAACATCAACTCAAATAGCTCAGCTGAAGAAGTAGGAAACTCAATCATCATGTCAAGAGTCTAAAGTAAGAATGCAATTTAGACCCTGACTACTCATCCATCATCTACATTCCATCCACTCAGAGTACTATCAAGGCCTATTTAGGAGTTTCTCTAACCGACAACCATCACCTATGAGCCAGTGATAATACAACGAAGCGATGTCATTGCCAACACTCAATATGCTTATAAGACCTGAACCCTATGATTAACTCATTCATCTAGTCTCATCGGACATTTGTCAACTTAATTCATCACGTCAACATTAACTCTTTGGTTACAACATTTTAAGGTTCCACTCTTAATAAATTGGTTCCTCCACAAAAATTTAACAGAGGCTATCTCTTTGTTCCTCAGTCTGCGAACCTGTTGATCAAGGATTTTGGACTGGAATTCCTCATAGGAAAAGCTATCTTTGACTCCAGTGCTCTCAACAGGGAACACCAAGGCTGGATCTGCCAAACATTTCTTCAATATAGAAATGTGGAACGCCGGGTGAATTCCGTCTAACTCAGAAGGTAACTCTAGCTCATAAGCAACCTTCCCAATTCTTCTCACAATATAGTGAAGGCCGATATAGCGAGGACTTAATTTCATCTTCTTCCCAAATGTCATGACACACTTCATGGGTGACACCCTCAAATATACCCAATCGCTCACTTCGAACTCTAAGTCCCTTCTCCTCATATCAGTGTAAGACTTTCTGATAGCTTTGTGCAGTCTTCAACCTCTCTCTGATAATTTTCACCTTCCCCATGGACTGGTGAACAAGGTCAGGCCCAATCAACTCGGCTTCTCCAACCTCAAACCACCCAATGGATGATCTACACCTTCTCCCACATAAGGCCTCATACAGGGCCATTTGAATGCTTGCATGATAACTATTGTTATATGCAAATTCAATTAATGATAGATGGTCATCTCAATTTCCTTTAAAGTCAAGGAAGTAGACTCTCAACATATCTTCAACCATCTGAATAGTGCGCTCTACGTGACATCTGTCTGTGGATGAAAGGTTGTACTCAAATTCACTTTGGTACCCAATCCCTTATGGAAATACTTCCAGAAGTGAGAGGTAAATTGGGCTCCCCTGTCCGAGATAAAGGACAAGGGAACTTCATGCAAACTCACAATCTCTTGGAAATATATCTTAGCATACTCCTCCGCTGTATGAGTCATCTTTACTGTCAAGAAGTGCGTCGATTTAGCCATCCTGTCTACAATCACCGATATAGGATCATAATGCCTCGGGCATCTCGGTAGGTCAGTGATGAACTCTATGTTAACCATCTCCCACTTTCCTGTTAACATTGAATCCTCCCTCATCATTCTCCTCGAGTTGGACTCCCAGTCGAGCTAACCTATGCACTTCTTTAACTAGCTCTTTCCTCTCTTCTTCAACGTGGGTCGTACTACCCATTGACAACATGCTAAGGGCATCAACAACAATGTTAGCTTTACCTGAGTGGTATAGAATGCCATGTCATAATCCTTAAGCAACTCCAACTATCTCTTTTGTCGCAGGTTGAGCTCTCTCTGAATGAAGACATACTACAGGCTTTTGTGGTCGGTGAACACATCCACATGCACTCCATACAAGTAGTGGTGCCACATTTTAAGTGCAAACAATACCGCTGCAAACTCAAGATCATGGGTCGGATAGTTTCTCTCATGAACTTTAAGCTGCTTGGAAGCATAGGCTATCACTTTCCCTCTCTGCATCAATATACATCCCAATCCAACACTTGATGCGTCACAATATATCACAAAATCTTCCGTCCCATTTGGTAAGGTCAAAACAGACGTGGTGGTCAATCTAGTCTTCAACTCTTGGAAGCTCTTCTCATATTCCTCAGACCACTGAAACTCGACCCTTTTCTAAGTCAGCTTAGTCAATGGTGCGGATAGGGAAGAAAATACCTCAACAAATCTGCGGTAGTAGCCTGCCAACCCCAAGAAACTTCTCATGTCAATTGGAGAGGTTGGTCTTGTCCAGTTCTTAACCGCTTCAATCTTCTGGGCATCTACTCGAATTCCATCACCTGAAATAACATGGCCTAGGAAAGCCACCGACTTGAGCCAAAACTCACATTTCGATAACTTCGCATACAACTCATGGTCCTTAAGAGTCTGAAGGACAATTCTAAGGTGTTTGGCATGCTCCTCCTCATCCTTCAAATATACCAAGATATCATCAATGAACATGATTACAAATATGTCAAGGTAGGGCATGAACACGCTATCAAGTCTATGAAAGCTACAAGTGCATTCGTCAACCCAAAGGACAAGACCAAGAACTCAAATGGCCATATCTAGTCCTAAAGGCTATCTTTGGAACATCACATCCTCTTACTTTCAACTAATGGCCGATCTGAGGTCTATCTTTGAAAAGCATGAGGCACTTTGAAGTTGGTCAAACAGATCATCTATGCTAGGGAGAGGATATTTATTCTTTATCGTGACCTTATTCATTTGCCTATAGTCTATGCACATCGCGAGAGACCCATCCTTCTTTCGTACAAACAGAACGGGAGCACCCAAAGGAGAAACACTTGGCCTAATAAAGCCCTTCTCTAACAAATCCTTCAACTTCTCTTTCAACTCCTTCAACTTAGCAGGGGTCATCCTATATGGTGGAATTGAAATAGGCTATGTATCGGGAAGAACACAGATATCGAAGTCGATCTCCCTATCAGGAGGGACTCCAGGTAAATCCTCAGGGAACACCTCAGAAAACTCATTCATAATTGGAACAAACACAAGAGTAGGGGACTCAATATCATTGGATTTAACTTGCACGAGGTGGTAAATACAACCTTTAGAAATTAGCTTTCTAGCCCTCAAGTAGGAAATAAACTTACCCTTGGATGCAACAGGACTTCACTTCCACTCTAGGACCGATTCATTCAGAAATTGGAATTCGACAACTCGGGTCCTACAATCTATTGAGGCATAACAGGCATGGATCCAATCCATACCAAGGATTACATCAAAGTCAACCATCTCCAACTCCAACAAGTCAACCAAAGTATCTCTATGATAGATGGATACTGCACAGACCCTCTCAGCTAGGATAGGCTCTCCAGTGGGAGTAGAAATAGTATAAGGCTCAAGCAAACACTCTAGAAACATCTCAAATTTATTGGCTACATGGGGTGGGCATAGACCATAAGTCTAGATATGTCCAGACATGGAATCGGCAATGCTACCTTACTCTCCCTCTTTACATGCCTGCCCAATCCAGACACGAACTTTCTTATTCTCGCCTTCATATCCTGGACCATCTTCGGGGCATACCGGGTAGCTAAACTAACTTGAGGTTGTACTCTTTGCCAGTCAATCCCTCTTGCTTTGGGTTAACAAACTCCTCCACCTTCATCTCTCTCAATTCTTGGCGAAAGAAGTGGTCAAGGAAAGCACTCTCAAACTCCTCCCACTCAGCATGTTCAGCATCCTCACCTCTACCATCTTCCCATTGGTTATACCAGACATTAGCAACATCCTTAAGCTGATAAGAGATTAGTTCAACTCCCTAAACCTCAATACCATGCATAGCCCTCAAAATTTTGCACATCTCATTAATAAACTTTTGTGGGTCCTCCTCAACCTTCGACCCCGTATAGACTGGCAGGTTCTTCCTCAGGAAATCTTTGAGCCTAGTTGCAGCCGTAGGATCTTGGGAGCCGGAGCTAGGGGCTTGGGGACCTCAACTATTACTCGTGGAGGCCACCAACTAAGTGATCATAGCAATGGCTCCCCTGAAGTCTCCTTCCAAAATAGAGGCTGACTGAGCAGGTGGTGCCTGTGGGATCTCAGTAGCTCTGGCAGGTCGACCCCGTCCCCTCGTCTCAGGCTGGGTAGGGACCTTTGGTGGGGAATTCTCAGCGTTTGGGGCTGAGGCATCTCTTTACAATGTGTTTAGGAGGCATGAACTGCAACGCGTAACACATGAATTAGAAAAGAGTTTCATAGAGTCAAACTCTATCGCACAAACTTACAATATCAAAGAAGTGTAACCATTCCTAATGTCCTATAGCTTCCTGTTTATGAAGTGTGGTGCACAACACACTCATAAACAGGACTCTACTAGACACGACTTCATAGACTCCCTAGGACTCTTGAACTTTGTACTCTGATACCAAGTTTGTCACGCCCCATGAGGGTACCTTAGGCGTGGCCGGAAACCAGAGACTATTGTCAGTCCCCAAGCGGGCCACTGGATCTCAGGACAGTCACTCAACATCAAGCATAGCAGAATTAATGGGATAAGGAAATGAGCTACGTCAGTCATTCTACATCAATAAGGAGGGCTAACGGCCCATAAACTCAGTCTCAACATCAGTGATAAGTAAACAGTGTTACTAACTCAACTCAAAGAGGGAAAAGACTTCAACATCAAACCTCAACTCATGTCTATGAAGCCTCTAACTCTACTCAACTAGATAGTCTAAGAAGGTACCATGATAGGCCATGGCTACCCAACTCAATAAAATAAAATAACTGATAACAAAAAAGGGCTCCTCCGGATAGTAAGGAGGGTTCACCAATAATTGAACTTAGAATCTTCGAACGTCAACGATGCATCTGTTGAAGTCCTCTACCTCCTGTATTTGCATCATGAAACGATGCAGCGCCGAGTGGCGTCAGTACGTGGAATGTATGGTATGTAAGATGGTTGAATATAACAATATAGACAGAACAATATAGGGATAACATCAACTCAACATCACACTTCGTCAGAATGTCAAATGTCTATCTAAAGCATGGATAAAGAGTAGACAAATGACTCGTCAAGATCTCATCAATACATCATAAATACGTTAGACTCATCTTAAGGAATACTCAACTCACATAAGTGGACTCATGCCCGTCTAAGACAAGGATAATGAGTAGATAATAAAACATCAACATCCATCAAGAATCATACCATCACATCAACATCAGGGTTCTATCAAAATGGAAACCTAGCTGGGAGTTTCTCTAACCGACAACCATCACCTATGATCTGGTGATGATACAAAAAAGCGATGTCGTTTCCATATCCAACCAGTACCCTCCTGAGGTAAAGGACATCACTATCAGTGAATCCACAAGAAATAACATCAGTCCTCTTTTGGGATAAGGAAATATCTGCATTGCGGTTCTATCCTCTCTCCTATGCGGGCCACGTAGTTAATGAGTTTGAGTGGGACTCACTCTCACCCATTTCAGTGCTCAATACTCCTTTCAGAACTCGACATGCTTATAAAACATCATCATCGTCAGTCCCATAGGGACATAGTACATCAACATCAACATCATTATCATCGGTCCCATAGGGACATAGTACATCAACATTAACATCATCATCATCAACAACATTAACATCAACATCAACATCGTGGACTCAAAATATTATTTTAGAATTTAGTTTTATGTTTTACGATTCACGAATGTCACTCTCATCAACATCATCATCAAGACTCTCGTCAATTAGGATCACAATCACAACATCACAAACATCATCATCGTTAAGGCTCTAGTCTCTTTCCCCCTAAGCTCATTCTTGCATTCTTTAGTACAATAGACATAGAATTTTGTAAAATCATTCATAAAAACAAGTTATGCAGTAAAATAGTTCGTGATGATTATCAATCCATGTAAAATATATGAATCAAGTAAAAACTCAGCAAAATACTCAAGGATTTTCACATATAACTCATCATCTTTAATCTTGCACTCAATTTACTCAAAAAAGGGTACATGAAAGAACAATTCCATGTTTTAGGTTAGCCTTACATACCTAGGATGATTGCTAACAATAATTTCTCGTAGAATCTCCTCTTGACTCTTCAACCTCAATTCTCCTCAAGCCCTAACTTGGTGAATTTTTGCTAGGAAGAGGATTTTGAAATGTGTTTTGAACACTTTCTTCATGAATACGACTTATATTAATCGTATATGGGTTTCCGAAGATGCTAGGAATGGACTAGAATTCCCCTCGAAATTTTAAAAAATTTTCAGCCGTAAAATAACACAGTTCGCAACGCAGACGGGTCGCAGACAATTCATTTTTGGCAAAAAATTTTCGGAACAAGTTTTCTCAATCCAATCAAAAAAGTACAAAAAAACATAAGTGCGCCTCCGTGATGGGTCCGCGACGCGGCTGTGTCATGAACTCTCACTATTTCTTATTTTGGAACGAAAAATTATCTCTTGACTCGGTTGCTCTAAAAATCAACCAAGACCCTTTCCCCACAAAATTTTTTCATGCTGATCACGAATCCGGCCACAAATTTTCCATTCGAGTATCAGAAGATGCATTATGTGCACATCTCTTCTCTAGGGGTATTTTAGTAATTTTAAGAGGTGTTACAGAAAGGGTGGGAAAAGACTATAATAACCATTTCTAAAAAGCTGTCAAAAGTCATCTACAAGGCGTCATACGGGCCGTAGAAACTTCCGCAGTCCATAGGGACCATTCCATAAACTTTTGGCCAAATTTTGAGATCTCTGGATCACTTTCACAAGCCTAATCTACGTCTTGTAGAAGTTTTTATGACCCGTAGATTGGTCCGTAGAATCTAGGACCCAAAAGTGGAATTTTCAGGACTTTTCCACGAGTTAGCAGACGGGCCGTACTTTTTTCCACGACCCATATTAGGTTTCACATTTCCTCTATGCTCTGGCAGTCTTCGATAAAACAATCATAACTTTTTACTTCAATCTACAAATGAGGTGACATCAATTATGTTGGAAAGCTAATTCAAAGAAATGAGACATCTAATTCTTTATGTGATATGAGTTATGATTATTTAAAGTGGATACTTATATAATCTAACGCTAGAAACTCAATTTATAGGAACATTTTAAACTCGGCTAAGTACTAGAGGTCCCTTATGACCCTAATTCACTTCCCATGTGTAAGAATGAGTCTTGAAACATAATCATATGAGGATAAAGTTATAGGGTGTCATACGTTTGCCATTTTGGTCAATCATTCTTTTGTTGATATTCTATAATAGATTGAGGTTCAAGATTGTTGGGACAAGGGCTTTTGATGATTGACAAAGTAAATGAAACAGGTCGATTCATCATGAAACAGGTCGATTTATCAGGTTCATTCCCTAGGAGGAAAAACGCGATGGCCACGAAAAGTGCAACACACTATACATCATAAACATAAAATAATTGGTGCTGGAAATAAGGAGGATAACAAGGAATATTATTCCAAGTTGAACTCCTAGAAGAAGAAGGTTCCAAAGAAGGAAATATTTTTCAAGAAGCATGAAAAAAGGGGAGATGCTGATTAGAAAAGGAATTCGAAAAGAAGTTGGAGAAAGACTTATCTGCAGCTATAAAACCAGAAAGAAATTCACAAAAGAGGTGGCACAAAACATAGAGAAACAAAGCATAAGAAAGAATTATAAATTGAGCGTAGGGTTTTTCTTTTGTTTGTTGGAACTGTGTAATTCTCAGAATCTATAACTGAGAATAGCTTTTTGTTCTTCGAGTTAGGGATAACGAGAAGATAGTTGGGATACAATCCTTGGGAGGGTTGTGAGGAGATTGTAGGTGAGGTCGTAGAAGTAAAGGGTTATTACACGTTGTAATTAACTTTTGAAGGCTCACGTTGATTTTAATAAATTTTGGAGAAATTCCTGTAGAGGTACAGGTCGTGGTTTTTACACCTATTGTGAGCTAGGTGTTTCCACGTAAAATCACTGTGTTCAAGGTTTGAATTTTGCTCCCGTGAAACAGGTCAACTAACCTATTCCAACAAGTAGGCAAATTCCTAGGGTGCGCAGTTCTAACAAGTGGTATCAGAGCAAGGTTTTCTTGTTAAAGGCTAATACCTAAGAAATGATCATCATGAACACCGCACCACCGCTTGGACACGGAGAAGGACAGTCAGCCGTTAGACCCCCTCTCTTTAATGGAACACACTTTGCATGGTGGAAGGCCAGGATGGAAGATTTTATTCAAGGAGAAGATTACGAACTCTGGGATAGAATCATCATGGGACCAACTATATCTATGCGAACTGTAGAAGGCAGACAAGTACCAAAAGAAAGGAGAGAATTCAATGTCGATGATCTGACAGCCATGAGGAAGAATGCCAAAGCTAAAAACCTATTGGTCTGTGGCCTAGGACCTGAAGAATACAACAGAATATCGAACTGTACAACTGCCAAAGAGATCTGGGATGCACTCACAATCGCTCATGAGGGAACTGCTCAGGTCAGAAAATTCAGAGTCGCTATGCTATTCACTGAATATGAAACCTTTAAGATGAAAGAGAATGAAACTCTGCATGAGATGATGGCCAGACTAACCCTGCTCATAAATGAGCTAGCATCTCTGGGAAAGGTTCTCACATCTGAAGAACAGGTAGACGAGGTTCTGAGGATTCTTCCAAAAGCCAAGTGGGATGTCAAGGTCACTGCGATCAGGGAAGCAAAGGGTATTGAAACCATGACCTTAAATGAATTTGTTGGAAACCTCAGAACCTATGAGATGAATATGGAAGATCCAAAGAAACAAACGAACGTGGATGAAAGGTCACTGGCTCTCAAGGTTGCTTCTGATGATGAAGGATCAGACTTAGAAGAAGATCAAATTGCTTTCCTCGCTATCAAAAAATTCTTAAGAAACAAAAAAGGAAAAGATAGAAAAGAAACAGGTAGTAGAAAGTGGTCCAATGACACAGGAAGCAAGAAGTGGTCCGATGACAAGAACAATTCCGGGTGTTACAAGTGTGGAAAGACTGATCACCACATCAAAAAATGCCCTTTATGGGAAATTGAGTGGAAGAAAGAAAGAGCTGAGAGAGAACTTAAAGAAAAGGCTGCTAAACAAAAGGAACGAGAAAACTATGCAATGATGGCTGTGTGGGGATCAGAAATGGAAGAATCTGACATGGAAGACGCTGATGAGACTGCTCTCATGGCTGCAAAGGACTCAGATCTTGGAAGAAGAAACTCAATCTGAGGTAAGTTGTTCTCAACTAAAAGAAAAACTACATCTCTTCTCAAAAGATAAGCTAATTATTCTCATGAAAGGACTAATAGACGATTTTCAAGAAATAGAAAACGAAAAAGATCACTTAATAAAAGACTTTTCAGACCAAAAATTTGAAAACCTTGAAATTAAGAATTGTCTGGATGAAGTAAATAAAATAAATGACCAGCTAAAGAAACAGGTCAAACAACTTGATTCACTTGTCCTAAGCCTAAAATCAGAAGTTCTAAAACTTACCATTGCTGACAGAAAAACAAGTGAGACAAATCTCGAACTTAAGAAAGTACAAACTGAGCTTAAAAACTGTGATGCCGAGTTGATACAGGAAAAAGAGAAAGTAAAAAGACTAAATCTCGAAATATCAACCATGAAACTAGATCTTCTAGGATAGTTAATCACCTAGGTAACAAAAATCACAATGAGAGAGCTGGAATAGGGTTCTTTTAGGAAGAAACCACCTCCACTGATCTGTGCTATCTATGTGGCAAAACTGGGCACCCAACCACTGAATGTCCTATTGCAAGCAAAGCTAGGAACAGAAACATCGCTCATATGTATAAGAATAAGGCTGAGATCAATAAAAGAAACAGGTCAAGAAATGCATTGCCTCAATGGGCAAAAAGAGATCTTATTCATCCCTTCTATAACAGGAAAGGACCCAAGCTAGTCTGGATTCCTAAAACTAACCCTTAAATTGTTTTACAGGTTGCAGTGAAAGGAAGCAAGCATTGGTATATGGATAGCGCTTGCTCAATACACATGACGGGAGACAGACGCAAATTTCTTTCACTAGCACCGCTTAATGGTGGAAAGGTCTCCTTCGGAGATGGCAAGGGGGACGGTGGTGGGCGTTAGAAAAATTGGACGAGAAGAATCTAAAGCTGTAGAAGAAGTCTATCATGTAGATGGATTAAAACACAATCTCTTGAGCATCTCTCAATTGTGCGACAAAGGCAACAAGGTCACTTTCACTTCTGAGGGATGCAAGGTCAAAAATCTAAAAACGAAAGAAGTGGTTCTAATAGCAAATAGATATAAGAATGTATATAAGGCCGACATCATGGGTATGGCTGGAGTACACTTGAAATGCCTCAGTGCAATAACGGAAGATCCATTACTGTGGCACAAGCGACTTGGACATGCTAGTTTGAACCAACTAAATACACTCTCATCCAAGAACATGGTCGTAGGGTTACCCAAAACCAGATTCAAGGGAAATAAAGTGTGTAGTGCTTGTGCTAAAGGGAATCCTTCAAGTCAAAGAACCAGGTAAGTACCACTAAGTGCTTGGAACTGGTTCACATAGACTTATGTGGACCTATGAGGGTAAAAAGTAGAGGAGGTACAAGGTACATGTTTGTTATCGTTGATGATTATTCTAGATATACCTGGACCTTTTTCTTAACATCTAAAGATGAATCCTTTGATGTCTTCTCAATTTTCATCAAGAAAATGGAGAAAACGTTGGTGACTTCCTTAATATCCATAAGATCAGACCATGGAACGGAATTTGAAAATGTAAAATTCCTAGAATTCTGTTCAAAAAATGGTATTGATCACAACTTTTCTGCCCCAAGAACCCCTCAACAAAATGGAGTGGTAGAAAGGAAGAATAGAACTATAGAAGACATAGCTAGAACAATGAAGATAGCTAATAAAGTGGCTAGAAATCTCTGGGCTGAAGCAGTAAACACTGCTGTCTACGTACTTAATAGATGCATGCTTAGACCCTTACTAAATAAAACTCCCTATGAATTACTCAAAGGCAGAAAACCAAATATCTCCCACCTCAGGACATTTGGATGCAAATGCTATGTCCATAACAATGGTAAAGATAATATGGAAAAATTTGATGCTAGAAGTGATGAGGGAATTTTCTTAGGATACTCTCTACACAGTAAAGCCTATAGAATTCTAAATAAACGCACCAACTGTGTTGAGGAAAGTATTCATGTTATATTTGATGAATCTGTCTGTGTCCTTGAGAATAATTTGCAGGATGACAATGAAAGTGAACTCCGGTCAAAAGAACAGGTTGCTTTACCTGTTTCACTCACTGAAAAAGATGAGAGCTTACAGACAGGGGGAACAACAGTAGAATCTGAAGGTCAGTAGGCAGATTCAAGCCCTGATCAACCAGACCAATAACAAAACGAACAAACCCAGGGGTTGGTGGTAAAAAATTACAAATATCAGGACTCACATCCTCTTGATAACCTTCTCACGGACTTGACTTCTGGAATCACTACAAGATCAGGAATGAGGAACCTATGTGCCTTTCAGGCTTTTGTGTCACTAATGGAACCAAAACGGATAGGGGAAACTCTACAAGATGAGGAGTGGATTCTTGACATGCAAGAAGAACTAAGTCAGTTTGAAAGATGCAAAGTATGGCACTTGGCACCTAAACCAGAAGGAAGAACTATCATTGGCACTAAGTGGGTCTTTCGCAACAAACTGGATGAACATGGAATAGTTACAAGGAACAAGGCCAGACTAGTGGTCCAAGGATATAATCAGGAAGAAGGAATAGACTACGATGAGACGTTTGCGCCTGTGGCAAGACTTGAAGCCATCAGACTGCTTGTAGCCTTCGCTGTCTTCAAGGAGATTACCCTATATCAAATGGATGTAAAAAGTGCATTTTTAAATGGCTATTTAAAGGAGGAAGTCTATGTGAAACAACCACCAAGGTTCGAAAGTGCGGAGCATCCTGACTACGTATTCAAGCTTGATAAAGCCTTGTATGGACTAAAGCAGGCTCCACGAGCATGGTATGAGAGACTATCAAAATTTCTCCTACACCATGGTCACACTAGAGGAAAAATTGACAACACCCTATTCCTAAAAACTCAAGGCCCAGATCTTTTTATTGTACAAGTCTATGTGGATGACATCATTTTTGGCTCTACAAATGAGGTCATGACACAAGAGTTTGTCAAATTAATGAATGGAGAATTTGAGATGAGCATGATGGGAGAACTAAATTTCTTCTTGGGTCTTCAGTTCAAGCAAACTCCCTATGGAACCCTGATTCACCAAGGTAAATATGTGAAGGAACTCCTCAAACGGTTCAAAATGGAAGATGCCAAGGAAACTGATACACCAATTGCCACTACCACAAAATTGGAGCTAGACGAGAAAGGTTCGACTGTTGAACAAAAGCTCTATCGAGGTATGATCGGCTCCTTGTTGTATCTTACTACTAGTAGACCTAACATTGTTTTCAGTGTGGGACTTTGTGCTCGTTTTCAAGCCAATCCAAAGGAGTCACATCTCAAGGCTGTCAAGAGAATCTTTCGGTATCTCAAAGGCACTTCTGACCTGGGGCTATGGTACTCAAAAGGTAGTAATTTCAACCTCATCGGATACACTGATGCGGATTATGCAGGGCACCTTGTTGATCGCAAAAGTACATCTGGTATGGCTCACTTCATTGGAACATGTTTAATTTCATGGTCCACCAAGAAGCAGAACTCCGTAGCATTGTCCATTGCTGAAGCTGAATACATAGCTGCTGGATCTTGTTGTGCTCAATTGCTCTGGATCAAACAACAGTTGCTGGATTTTGAGATAGATGTTGGAAGTGCTCCAATCTTGTGTGACAATACAAGCGCCATTAACATTGCCAAAAATCCAGTTCAACACAAACGGACTAAGCATATAGACATAAGGCATCATTTTCTTCGTGATTGTGTAGACAAGGGGCTGGTATCTATCATGTTTTGTCCTACTAAAAACCAAATCGCTGATATTTTTACCAAGGCTTTAAGCAGAGAACGATTTGAACAAATTAGGTTAGACTTGCGGATGATCAAAATTGCATAAACTCTCCCCCTTGACTGACTCAAAATATCCTGATATGTTTTACATTTTTGGAGTGCTCTAGATAATAATTTATCTCGTGTATATCCTTCCATCTTGTAGAATTAACATAAGGATGTGATTTTATATGCAGGATTCTTGTCTCAACATGCATCAACAATTGGAACAGTTTAATCCACCAGGTAACACTTGCTGTGCAAATTTTTACTTATAATTGATTCAAATAATTAAACCAGGCACATTAAACCTGTTCCCTTCATCATTGCCCTGTCAGCATAGTTCCCATCTTTGCCGCCAAAACGTCTCTTCGTCTACATCTCTGACGAAACGACAGCCCTTTCCCTTCCCAATGCCATTACCACCCCCATCGTTTCACATCTCTCTCTCATCCTATATTTGAACCGCCTTCCTCTACCTTCATCATCCCATACTTCATCCTTCTTCCTTGCAACACCTCTCTGATCTTCCTCATCTTTCCATAACCAACAATGGCATCCTCTCAGAAATCACCCAACACTCCCACACCAGAAACTCAAAAATCTACTTGTATGGCTCTGATTGTGCATCCTACTGCCAATATACCTCCTCCTCTCCGACTAGATTTTTCTAACTTTCTCCGCTTGTCGGGCTATGACGAGAACCTTGCCAAATTCTTCAATCCTTCATCCTCTTCAGACGTGTTCAATGAAGGGAGATGTCGCCTCATCACAAGCTCTACTTTGATGTGGTGCATAAGATTATGATTCCACGACAGAAGCGTCGCTCTGAGGCAAGCTATCTGGATCTTACTCTGATGGAACTCCTCGACGAAGGTGTTCCAATAAACCTGCCAGCTCTTATGCTGAAACACATTCAGAGAGTGCTCATCCAGGATAAAAAGGGACATGCTCTCCCCTGTGGCTTTTGGTTGGCCACAATTTTTGATAGCACATTCAGTTCCAGTCCAGGTCTGGACCATGCAGACCACCAAGGATGTTCTGGGACAGGTGGACCATTAGGCACTACCTGGTTCAATGCAACGACCAGGCACTCCTCTTCACCGTCTTCAGTTGGCCCTGAATGCTAAGAATACTGAACTGCTTCAGGAACGGGAGCGATTTGAGCAGGAGAAGCGCGCCCTAACTCTCAAGATTGCGGAACTAGAGGAGACCCTTATGATGGAAAGAGCAAAACATACTGACATTGTTCACACTCTCACCAAGCTCATTCCCTGATTCCGTCCTCTCTTCCCAACCTATGTGTTTTTGTGCCTTGTTTAATCTTTTGTCTCTTTTTCATTTGCATGGCAAGTTGGTATGTCTGGTGGTAAATCTGGTTTCTTGTGTTGTTGCTTCGTTACTTGTAATTTTGCTTATCAATAATATTCTCTGGTTTTTTCTACTGGGTTGCTATACATGTTTTTTTACTCCTCATTTATACTTATCAGTTTCTTTTTCGATGATGTCAAAAGGGGGAAGATGAGTTGAAGTGCACTATTTATTATGCTCCTTGTTTAACTTGTTTCATTCTTGAAGCTGTTCCTTGCTGCAATATGGTAGTATCAACTCAGGAAGTTTGTCATCATAAAAAAGGGGGAATTTATTGGGACAAGGGCTTTTGATGATTGACAAAGTAAATGAAACAGGTCGATTTATCATGAAATAGGTCGATTTATCAGGTTCATTCCACAGGAGGAAAAACGCGATGGCCACGAAAAGTGCAACACACTATACATCATAAACATAAAATAATTGGTGCTGGAAATAAGGAGGATAACAAGGAATATTATTCCAAGTTGAACTCCTAGAAGAAGAAGGTTCCAAAGAAGGAAATATTTTTCAAGAAGCATGAAAAAAGGGGAGATGCTGATTAGAAAAGGAATTCGAAAAGAAGTTGGAGAAAGACTTATTGCAGCTATAAAACCAGAAAGAAATTCACAAAAGAGGTGGCGCAAAACAGAGAGAAACAAAGCATAAGAAAGAATTATAAATTGAGCGTAGGGTTTTTGTTTTGTTTGTAGGAACTGTGTAATTCTCAGAATCTATAACTGAGAATAGCTTTTTGGTCTTCGAGTTAGGGATAACGAGAAGATAGTTGGGATACAATCCTTGGGAGGGTTGTGAGGAGATTGTAGGTGAGGTTGTAGAAGTAAAGAGTTATTACACATTGTAATTAACTTTTGAAGGCTCACGTTGATTTTAATAAATTTTGGAGAAATTCCTATAGAGGTATAGGTCGTGGTTTTTACACCTATTGTGAGCTAGGTGTTTCCATGTAAAATCACTGTATTCAAGGTTTGAATTTTGCTCCCGTGAAACAGGTCAACTAACCTGTTCCAACAAGTAGGCAAATTCCTAGGGTGCGCAGTTCTAACAAAGATCCTCACTATCTTGCATGAGTTTTGTTGCATAATTATATGCAAAGACATAATTCACCACATTTTCTGATCGATTGAAATTAGTTCAACATCACTTGAATTTATAGATAGTTCCTTATTTTCTTGAGTCTCAAGATCATTGATTCCTTCAAGGATATCAGAATTAGTCATATTTGAACTTCCATATGAGATTCTTTCGTAGTGTCATCTTGACCTTTTACTACCACGCTTTACACGTGCTTTTTACTCATTACCTATGACACTAGTAGATGGTCCTATGGGAACATCAATTGAAATAAGAACATTCTTTGTACGAATATGTGATTTAGTAATCCTTTTTACATCTGTAAATGCATCTGGCATTTTATTTGTAATTCTCTGCAGGTGGATAATCATTTGTACTTCTTTCTTAAAAATAGAAGCACATGGATCAAGATGAGACAATGATGACTTTTTCTACAAAATTTTTCTTTTGATATCATTATTTTCTCCCTCTAATTTTGAAAAAAGTGTCTCATCAAATCGACAATTTGCAAATCGTGCAGTGAACATATCTCCAATTAATGGTTCAAGATATCGAATAATGGAAGGTTATTAGAACCTAACATATATTACTAATTTTCTTTAGGATCCTATCTTGGTGCAATGTGGTGGTTCCACAAGTACGTATACAACACATCCAAAAATTCTTAGATGAGATATATTAAATTTCTTGACCTAAAATCAGTTGCAATGAAGAAAACTTATGATAATTTGTTGCTCTGAGACGAATAAGTGTTGAAGTATGTAAAATTGCATGACCCCATACAAAAGTAGCAATCCAATTTCATAAGCAATGGTCTTGCTATCAACTATAAGCGTTTAATTAATGATTCAACAAGACCATTTTGAGTATAAACATGAGTAACATGATGTTTAATTCTTATCCCAATAAGTAGACAATAGTCATTAAATGCTTGGGATGAAAACTCTGCAACATTATGAAGGCGAATGGACTTAATTTGATTATCAAGAAATTGTGCCTATAATCGTATTATTTGTGCCAATAATTTGGCAAATGTCAAATTGCGAAGACCACCTAGATGAAGCTTCTATTAGGATCATAAAATATCTAAATGTTTCACTAGGCGGATGAATAGTTCCATAAATCTCCCCATGTATATATATATTCCAAAAATGCAGGGGACTCAATCTCAACTTTCGTTGATGATGGTCTTACAATCAACTTTCCTTGATAACAAGCAATAGAAAAAATCACCATTTAAAAGGATATTTAGGTTCTTTAGATATCCATTTTAATATTCTATAATTCAAATCGTTATCGATATTTGTCTCAAGATGTAATACCTTTCTCTTTTATATAAGTGTTTTATAGTTTCAAGAATTAAATAATTAGTACTATATAAATTAAATTATACAAGACATTAATGAACCTGGTAGAAATATTCAATATTGGTGGTAACATGGCAAAATAGTTTTCCATATCTTCCAACCATCTAGCTTAAGTTTCAAGTCTTCTTCATTTTTTTTTCCTTAACCATTATTCCGACCCTCTTAATTTTGAGGATCAAGTTGAACATCATGCTTGAAGCCATCCAGTGCATATTAATTAATATTTTGCACTCCCCGTGTAGTTTTTGTTCATGACGTTCTCCCCTTTTCAATCAAATATTTTAATCCAAGCATAGCACCAAATATTTTCTATCTGAAAGTAAGATGTCAAAGTAATTAAGCCGACCAAAAAGTTTTTTTTTTTTTCCGTGGACATAGCAATACAACATATACTTAGTTTAATTATTGTAGAAAAACAGAGGTATATATAAATAGTTTAATCTTTGGAGTTAGTAAATTGTAAGGATGATCATTAGTATTTGTGTAAAAGTAACAACAATAGCCGTATAGCTCAATGTTGCAGTGGTAGCATACAAATTACTTCAATATCAGGATGAATTGTGATATGTAATAGTTCATAAGTTATCAATGATCATATTAAGATAAAATTTGGCATACAAACAATAGTTTAAATAATCTAGACGCACGTACGGGAATAGAAAGTGTAATTGCCCATCTAGTTAGATAAAAGTCTCGTGCTGATAATGCGTTATAAAAGTATAAAATAAGTAAGAAGAAGAAAGTAGGAGAAGAGAGAAAATTTCTTATTTCTCTGAAAGAATATTCAAGTGTGTATAATAATGAAGTAAAATCCTTTTATTTATAGGGGAAACCTGACTTGGTCCTAAGTTAGGTTCCTAAATTTTCTTCAAAGGAACATACATAATAGATATTCACCATAACATAAATATTTTTATAATAGAATATATATATATATATATATATATATATATATATATATATATATATCGATTTTGTGTGTATATATGTATTAATATACTAGTTTCTCCGCATGTGTGTTGCACGTGCATGTTGAGTTATGTATTAGCCAGTTTTTATAGTAACATAAATAACACAAATATTTGAATAAATGATTCTACCTTAAAAGAATAACATTTAAATTTTATTTGATTGATCAATGGATTGTCTTATTATACAGTTGGATATTGTTTGAACTTATGAACCAACGAAGATGGACACTGTAAAGTTAATTAAATATATGTGATTTGTTTTTCTTATTTAATTTTATGAGAAACAACAAGTGAAAAATATATTTTACCATACTTTCTTATGTACAATATTCTTGTTGTATGTTCATTTATTCCATTCCCAATTAATTTTATTGGATCATTGTCGTCTTCGTAAGGAAATTTCATTCTTCTTAATTGTTAGTGATACACCAACATTAATTATTTTCTTTCACTTTTATTTCTTCATCCTCCAACTCGATATTCATTCCTAATGATAATTATATTGGTTCATCTTTATCATTTTAAAAGAATTCAATTTTTTTTTTGTATAACTTATACAAATCCCATTCTGATTTTTAAAAATCTCCAAAAATCTCGAATCTTTCACTAATTACTAAAAATACCGACTTTTTGTATATTTTTGATACCTGCAGAGGCAGTGTTGATACTTACGTTAGTGTAACCGAAATTTAATGCTCATGCGCTTAATTAGGAAAAATTTTTTACTGCCAACTATGTCAATCCCTTGATTGACGGTTTTAGGTTACAAATTAATCAATTAATCCATAAAAAACGTTATAGACATTGTGATTTGAATTTCAAAATTAAACGGATGATTCAACCAACAAGGAAAAAAATGCAGATCGGCAATTAACAATTCTGCGCTGGGAAAAAAAACGTAGGTCGTCAAATCATGAATATTTCGATTTTGATATGTCACAGTGGAACATGGGAATCTGATGTAGTTTCCAGTGGTTATAAAAGTGATGGAATTGTCGTAGGTGAGAATACGTCTTTTGTTAATCTTAGAGCTGCAATTGCATCGGTATTGGGTATCAAATTTACTTAATTTTTTAGGTATCCACATCATCTTTCAAAACCCTCAAAAAAATAGGTATCAATTTGACAAACCAACCAGTGTAAATATCAAGAAATAAGTTACTTAAGTATCAATCTTACTTAATTTGTTAGGTATCCACATCAACTTTCAAAATCCCCAAGTCAAATAGGTATCAATTTGACAAACTAACCAGTGTAAATATCAAGAAATAAATTACTTAAGTATCAATCTTACTAAACTTGTTAGGTATCCACATCCACTTTCAGAACCGCAAAAATTGGGTACCAACTTGATAATCCAAACAGAGTACATCTCAAGAAATCAATTACTTACGTACAAAATTTAGTTAATTTGTTAGGTTCCCACATCAACTTTCAAGCACCTAAAAAATAGGTATCAAATTGACCAACCAAGCAGTGTATAATATCAAGAAGTCAAATACTTATGGATCAAATTTACTTAATTTGTTACGTATCCACATCAACTTTCAAAACCCCAAAAATTAGGTATCAAAATGACAAACAAAAGCAGTGTAAATATGCGTCAGTAATACATTCTTACAGATTCTCAAAATTTTTTTGAATCACTAACTCCTAAAGATGACTAATTTGTGTATTTGCGGGTTTGGGAGGATAAAATCGATTTATCTTGGGCAATGGTGGTCGTGCAGAAAGTGAGGAATGTGCTATACTGATCCGACTTGCATGCCATTTCCGACCTGGGGATCTTGATGTGGACGCTACATCCTTCACTTTTTTACCTCTTGCAGTTGAGATTTCGTCGGCCTCATTGCCGGAACCGTTGTGGTGGTCGACATTGGCAGTGTCGACTTCTTCACCACCTTCGAACACTTCTTGTGTAAGGTCAAGACTAAACGATGGTATGGATTCCATTGTTGATTGAAAGAAAATCTAAAAAATTTTCTAATAATGGGGGTCAGGATGGAGATAATGGGATTGAAAACTGAAAAAAGAGAGAGAAGAAGAATGAAAACTGAAAAAAGAAATTTAAATCTTCCTATGGAAACTGCAAGAGAGAGAAAATATTTTTTTAAAAAAAATTCAAAAACGGCTTAAAAATGGAAAAATTAAAATCTGAAAAAATGAGAGAAAATGATTTTAAAAAAAATAAAAAAGCTGCTTTAGAAAAGGAAAATGTTTAATTTGAAAAGTGATTAACATTAATTAGACATCTATACCTAATAAAATTTCCAATTATAACTCATAATAAAAGAATATATTCTTTAAGTATCAAAAATAAGTTGAAAAAATTTAAAAGATGGGATTTACGTAATTTTTATAAAAAGTTGGGAAAATTTGATATTTGGATAAAAAAGGTTGGGATTTTCATAAATTAACCTTTTTTTTAATCTTCAGATTTATCACTTCATCCTTAATTACGATCATATCTATTTTTTTAGCTGCATGTATTTTCTCTTTAATTAAACATTTTCTTACTCTGCCTGAAAATATTGTTTCAATTTCAAAAAGTAATGTGAAATTTTGAATCTTACTCCATTCACTTTTGACTGTGACTTATTGGAATTTCAACATATAACATATTTAGCATTAAAGAGGCAGTCTCTGATCTCTTATTTTATGAGGGTCTCACAACCAGACACATGATGAAGGCCTAAATAACTATCCCAGCAAAAGCGATGAAAAGCATCTCCAAAGCATGGGTCCCAATGTACTCAAACACACCGTCAATTAGAAGGCCAGAAAGAGAAAGTTGCATTGTCGCAACTCTTTGCATTGCTCCACTATTGCCTCAAGGCCAACATCAAGTGGTTTAAAAGATAAGTAATCAGGAGCTCGAGGTTCCAAAATATACAATAAAAAACGAATCATTCTAGAAATCATGACAAAATCGGCATTTATCACTTGGTGGCAGAAGTATAAAATCTTTATTTGGAGCTTAGGGCAGCCACCTGAGACAGCTACAAGGCCCTGCTCTAGTAAAAACATATTTGGCTTTAGACCAAAGATATCAGGAGGAAACACCCTAAGTTCTTGAAGTTCCTTATAGGAAGCGGCCAGCGCCTGGAGATCTTCAATGTAGTCGAATACCTGCAGTACATTCATCAAATTGAAATGTCTTAAACACTAAGAATTAATACCAAGCTTGTAGCAAGAAAGATTAGGAATCACTGGATGGCAAGAAATATTTCTAATGTCACATGAAAAGAAAGCAGATAAAAAGGTCTTTACCATACGAGCATCTAATTCAGATTGATAAATGTACCATATGGCCATTGGGTATGAGAATTACACAACTGAGGAATCTATCTTCTAGATCCTACTCATAATACAATGAAAAACATATAAATGAGTTATATTAAAATATAAAATGTATCAATTTTTTAGGAACAAAAGTAAAAGATAACGTCCATTACATTTGTTTTGGAAACAGAGAGAATACTAAAGATTGCTACTGATAACATTAGCAAATTGAATAGCATTTTGATACAAGTTTTGAGTATTAAATATTTTCAGGGATAATATCTCTATAAGGTCAAAGTGTTGGTTGGGAGTAATGAAATGAAGTCTTGAGTAAAAATATTTCTAACCAAAAGTAATATTTTTATGTTTTATTTTTTGGTTTTGATCAAAAATAATATTTTGCTTTTGATGAAAAATATTTTTCTTGAAACCCAAAATGATTTAGTTTCCCAAAAGACTCTTAAAACAATTGTGTCATTATATAAGTGACTAAATTGTGTAAATTACCTACCGAAATTCTTTGTTGTGAGGAAACTTCAGTTTATCCTTAATGTTCTCTACCCCAATAATTTATTTTAAAAAAAAATGTTCATCACTTCTGTAAAACTTAAATATAATCTACCAAAAACTTTCTTGAATACCATATAATCCTTGCAATTGTTATCTTATTTGTATTTCCGCCCAAAACCTCCTTCACCACATGTGACGAGATCGCTTTTTGACGGCCTTGTTGCACAGACGATCCATCTTCGGAGAATTTTCTGAAACCAGAGAGACGATGAACCACACATGTGCAGCAACTGATACGCTTCTTCCCCAAAAATATGATCAATAGCGAACCAAGAAGGAAGATTCAGATGACAATTTCGTAGGCTCAAGTTTGTTCATATAATATAAGCGACTCAGCCAGTCAGTCATGCCCGCGAAAAGGAATACGGCTGATTGAAAGGAAGTTGTTCTTAAAAAGGGCAACTCTTCCCTGAAACAGAGTTTTCTCCGAACAAGTTATGAGGCGTTGATGTCTCTTAATTATTAGGCATACGTATTTTAGAGGTGTTGGTAATTAAGGGTATTACAGTAATTTAACTTTTAAGTTAGAGAGTTCATACTTTTAAAGATAACTAGTTTTTGGGAAAATTCTCTGCACGTTTATCCCTTCACACATTTGATCCTTATTATTCAAACTTTCGGAAGAATGCTGATACATACACATTAACTCATAAACATCACATAGTAGAATTTAAATAAAATATGAACCAATCATTAGTAACACAAAGATACACTATATTATTAATATACAACGTTATCGGAGAAGAAATTGAGGGAAAAAAGAATAACCTGGAAAGTTGCAGAATGAAGAGCCCGAAGTAGGAACAATCATTTTTAAAGAGAGAAAAATAATTCAATAGAAATCTGATACATATCGTATATAGTGATTAGCTAATTACATAGAATTTAATTGAGAATGTTAACATACTGTAAAAGTATCTCACTATTGTGGAAGATAGAAAGAAACAAAACTAATATATGCTTCTAAATACAAAATTTATGATAATTTATAGCTGAATCAGTTTTTTTTATTGTCATAACTGATTCTACAGTTATGTGAATAAGCAAGACTTAATTAATTTTTACTATTTATTTAAATAATTAATAATTAATTAATTAAGTATAGAGGCAAAATGGTAATCCAACATTTGGGTTAAGAGCTTCCCACTTTTAGTATAACTAGATTTACCGCACGTGCGTTGCATGTGTATGGCTAATGTTGAGATTCAGATAACAAAAAAATAGTATCCATACTATATTTTATTATACTATTGAAAAGGCAATATGAAACTGGAAGAGAGAATGCATAACAGAGGCACGCCAAATATAAGTTTGTGAATAATACCTTGTTATGCGAAACTAATTGACTGCTTTTCTGTATTTATTTGGTATTTGGTCATTGGGTCGTAAATTTTTTGGATGGCATTTTCAAAGTTTCTTATTAGTTTGACATATCTATTGTTGCATGCGTTTAATTCAGTATTTAAGTAACTTTCTTGAGCTAAATTAACATGTAGGACTTTTATTTACGTTGAGTCATGTGTACATGTTTTCTTTTAAGTGATATAAATACAATTGTTGCATAATTTGAAATAACTAATTCTACATAGGATGTAGCATCATCTTTGTAGGTTGCCCCACTATACAAAAAGATCCTTTTCGCAGCAAGTACTTTTCTTTTAGTAGCAATTGATCTATTGCTATGGCGTCCAATGTCACAAAAAATTTTAGAGTGCCGATAGAGACCTTTATTATTGCCATGAAAGTAAATAT
Source organism: Solanum rostratum (assembly GCA_029948455.1). NCBI lineage: Eukaryota > Viridiplantae > Streptophyta > Magnoliopsida > Solanales > Solanaceae > Solanum > Solanum rostratum. The sequence continues at coordinate 63,722,622 of CM057045.1, read as the reverse complement.
TTCTGGCAATATTTATTTAGTTTGATATATACATATGAATAGCAAGAGGAAGTACATAATTGAGATATTCATTATTGGATTAAGGATCAAAAATACGATTATAGAGTTGTTATTATCTAAGTTACAAATAATTTTAAAACGTATCTTTTTGTTTGATGAAGGGAATGGATACATTTTGCTACTGCAAGGGGATTTGAATATTTGGCTTCACTAATTATGAGGAAACTTTCTTGTTCTATGATGTGATAAATCACAAGTAGAAGTCTTTAAATGATCCATCAAAATCCTTCCAGCTGCAGTAGCAAAACCTACATTTTCATCCAAATGACCTACACTATTGTTAAAGTTATCATTCTCATTCAAGTCGCCTTTATTCTCTTTCTCGCTAAAACTTCTCCTCCGATCACTACGCCCTAACACTAGCAACAGCAACAACGCTAAAAAAACAGAGAACTAACACCAGCAATAGCAACAGCGCCACAGAAACAAAGAAAAGACCAAATACTAAACTACAAAATCAGAAAGGACAATTCACCACAACACCAGTAGCAACGCTACGAAAAAATAGAAGGGCCCACAGCTACAAATTCAAATAGAACAATTCACCGCATCTATAATAAACAGTGAGCCATCCCAGTTGAAATGCAACACTGCCAATCACAAGTCTTCAACATGAGTATTTGTTTCCATGACAAAGAGTTCATCACAATTATAAAAATAACTCTTAGAAACAGGACATTAAAAGAAATTCACCTTGGCCTGTATTTTTTTATGTACCCGCCGAAGCTCTATCCCACTCTTTCCCGTAAATACTATAACCTGTCCAGTCCTACAAACCCCCGCCCACTGTCAATCCTAAATTAGAGAGTTTTTTAGAGTGGATATAGGCTGTAATATAGGTGATTGATGAACAGTTGCAAATTTTTTTATAAATATAAGCAAAAATGTAATTAAGAGGAAAATTACAAATCATTAATGTAAGCGAGCAATTTTACAAAAGCCAACTCCAATGTGAAAAAATTTCTGCACAAAGAGAAAACAAATAACACACCGTAAACGAAGGACAAACAACATATGTACGTAGAAGAAGTTTAGATTTCATAATGTAAGTTTTCTCAGTAGTACGACAGTTAAGTTAGAATATATTTGGTTGTTGATATCGGCTGAATATAGATAATTGAACAATCGTAAATCTTATCTTCTCTTATCTATTATATATATATGTTATATATATATATATATATATATAAAAGAGAGGACGTTAACCCAGGTGACATGGCGTCCTCTCAATGCAACAAAAATTATTAATATTTTTATACAATTTTTGTGACAGAACCCTTCTATTCCCAAGTCGCAATGTTTCCACTTGTTGCCTCAATCATACACTCTGAGCGCATAGTGTTCTTCCCTTCTGTTGGATTAATACCGAAAGAAAAAAAAGGACCCTTTCAGAATTCACGTGGCAAATCTAGGGCCTCCCATGTGCCCCTGTTTCCTCCTCCAAGGTTGAAGGCAAAAAATGTTCGGCGTAGATAGAATCTCTGCAAGTCAATATCTATTAGCCACCACTTTGATACTCTTTACAAAAATCTCAGAGGCATTGGATGAATTTTTCGCATCTTTGGCACTGCGAACTATATTGAAACTTGGTGCGTCTGATATTACAGAACTCACTTTGATTTCCTATTTATTATGGATATATTAATTGTTGTTAATTATTTTTCTTAATTTGCTCATGCAATGTCTATGACTAATTGCAAGCAATCAGATTACAACATCCATTGCGATGTTTGTTTGTTTCACATTACTTTCAATCCTTTTCATCTTCACAACTCTAATTTGAAATTCCCTTACCATTAGTTGAACTCACATATCCCTTTCAATTGTATTAAATATCCCTTTCAATTGTATTAATTACGTTTGGTTTTGCTACTTTATTTTAGCTGTATTTGTTGTGTTGGCGCATTGTCTCAACATTAATTTTATTAGTGAAGGTGACATTGCAATGTTTGATGAGAAGTACTGAACTTTTGTACTGTTTTTTCAGCTGCATCAAGCTATTTCTCTCTTGTTTATTTTCCTCTGGAACTATAAATGGCTACTTCCGTGCTAGTTTCACAAAAAGAATTTGATGACATAAAGTAACACAACTGCTTCGTAAAGTTAGAAAGAATGAGTGGTATCACATTTTGTTGGGGTTTTATATTTTCTTTCATTCCAAACAGACATTCAATGCTTTAGCTTCAAAAGTGTAATGCTCTAATGAAACTGTAGTTTCCAAAGTATTTTACTGGTTATCAGTCTCATGAAGATGGATTAGTGGTTGAGGCATAGGATACAATCCAGATATCTTGGGTCCTAATTCCCGCTATAACACTTAGTAAGTCACTTTCACAGTCTCGGCAGACATAATTACCTGACATTTGTGCTTGTGGGCTGTAGTAGGCTATCTGATGAATTAAAGGCTGGCAAGATTGAATGAAGTTCATGCACAAATACTACTTTTCAACTATCTTGATTAAGTATTGCAGCACCAATAATTGAAGATAAAGAGAAAAATCAATCTCAAGATAAGTTTCTTCTATCTTAATCTTGTCAGGGTTGTCTAATGGAAGGCTGAAACCAATAGAATCAAAGACAGCAGCATAGTATCTGAGTGAGTTGACAAGTCTTGCTTCCAAGCTAGGCTCATTGTGCTCAGCTTCTTGCTCAGACATCAGAATATTAGTGGGATTTGTGCTTCTGATCAACCCCAAAAAGTCCCTCAGGATCCCTCCCGAGCTATCATAAAGAAGCTTATGCATCTGTAACACACCATTCACAGGAACACTATCTCCCTCTTTTACATGAAGCATCCATAGCTATACATCTTCCAACCCGTCAACAATTGGATGGAACTCGAAAGCCAGATTTAAAGGTTCAGCAAACTCAGCAAGTCTATCTCTTGTTTCAACCCTGTCATTTGGATTAGGTGGCTTAGAACCGTTGCCTATTTCATGCTCCCCCGGATTCTCATTAGGCCTAGGAACCAAGTCATGGCTGTCTAAAGAAGCACCTGATATGGAGGCCTCTTGGACAGGATCTTGACTTGTTCTATATAAATAAGAGAAAAAAGTAATGAAACTTACCACGCGTTAAAGGCAGCACCCTCCCCTGTATAAGCAACAACACAAACACCCATTTTATTCATTTTCAGAGAATAAGCTACACAAACAGCCTGGGATAGATATCTGAGGTCTGAATGTACAGGGAAAAACAGAGTAATAATAAGTAGCAGGACAATATTATTGTTGCAATTTCTAAGAAGAAAAATTAAGAATTTAATATCGTACGCCAAAAGTGAAGATGTGGTAATAACATTGTGTTTGTTGAACCAAATGTACTGGCATTTGCCTGCCTTTCCCTTTATCATATGTGGTACCAAAACATTGATTTGCGCATTCTTGCATGATGAAGCCACACCATAGTAAGACCCCTGTCTCTCGATACTGCAATATAAGTTTATGTTTTGTGTTCCGACAATGTAAAATTAAACTATTTACAAAATTAATGAGATCGATCTTCATTTACTTGAGGTAATGCAAAGTCATGTGGAGAATAGAGCAACAACGGAAGCAATGTTGATGGCTTCTTGACCAAAAGAGGTCATATAGAAAGAAATCATCCCTTGCCTTTGTGCTTCATAAAGGTAGGTGTTCAAAGTCGTCAGAGTAACCATGGCCCTGTACATGTTCACTACTACTTCTTCTCCGAACTATTTTAAATTTAGGTATATATGCAGCAATGGTAAGTTAAAAGGACTATTTTATTAGTATGATTAAAGATCCAATTGTGAAACTTAACGTATACCTGGTCATGTATGGTATTAGAAATTAGAGAGCCATCTTCCTTTAGAACTCGATAATATGGTAATCTCTTATCTGATGCTTCTGAGATGAACTTGTTCTGTGATGTCAAGGGAATTTTTCCACCTGGAAAATCTAAATCCTGCATGAGTGTCCAATCAATATCATACATAACTAAATTTATATCTTTAATATTCCTGTCACGCCCCGGGAGGGTACCCTTGGCATGGTGGGCACTTGAAGAACCATTGCTGATTCCCCTAGAGAACCACTTGGCCTCATCGTCACATAGACTCAATGATGGAAGAAGTTACTCAAATAGAATAAAACAGCATCAAGATAGATATAGCTCTACTAATTTATAATTTCCAATGAATATTATGAATTACAAAATACTCAACAAATCCTCTACTCGATGTCTATGAAGCCTCTACCTAATAATCTAGATGGCACCATGAAAAACCTTGAATACCCAATCAAAGATATATAATACTCAATAAAATAAGAAGGAAAATGGTGCTCCTTCGGAATGCAAGGAGCGCTCACCAACTCTGAGGATGAACTGTTCTAGATCTCAACAATGCGCGGGCTGAAGTCCTCTATCACCTACATCTGCATCATGAAACGATGCAAGTCCAAATGGATGTTAGTACATGAAATATACTGGTATGTAAAAAAGCTTAAGAAAGTAAATGTCAACTCACTCACCACTACTCAACAACTCATGCTCAACTCAATATATGCAAATTTACAAAAAAATCATGCTTTTAAAGTAGACTCAGTAAGAATTAACTTAGTTTAAAAATATCATGCTCAAACAAGGTTTGATTAGGAGTTTCTCTTAACCAACATCCAATCCCATCACCTTTAGTTTGGTGATGCAACGAAGGCAACATCGTTGCCACATCCATCCTGAAGTTGCCACGTGAAAGGATGATCAACTCTCTCATGGATCCATAATAAATGTCCATCTTTTGGGACATAAGTCGCCAGAACATGCTGTACGACTATCCTATGCTGGCAACGTAGTTCTGTGGGTTAGAGTAGATATTTACTCGCTTGGTGCTCGATACTCCTCCAGAGAATAAAACATACTCAACTCATCAATCAACTCAATCCTCAATGCTCAGTCAATCATAACAAATCTCAAGCTTATTAGATTATCTCATCTCAAGTCATCTCAGTTTCTCATCAACTCAGTCAATCAATAAGACAATCAACTCAACTCACTCTCAAATGGTCATTCGGACTCACTCAATGAGACTCATCATGTAATGCAAGCAAGATATATCTAGTAGTATATGTGACTAAATGCAACATACTATTCATGCTCAATCATACTCAATTACTCAACTCAGATAATCAAACTCAACCTCAACTCAGTTCATGCATAGAATTTCATAAAATCATTCAATTTAGGGTTCATACTATTAAGTATAAACCTTTACCTCAATTTCATATCAGTAATTATGCAATGCAGCAAGTACCTCATACATCATCATAAGGATTAATAGTGAATATAGAAAATTTGGTAATTGGATGATAGAAATGCAACACTCAACTCTTGTTCTCCAATTTCGATTTAAGTAAGGAAATAGGCATGTGAACGGACGTAGTTCCACTCTTTAGTAAGCCTTACATACCTAGAAATAGGAGAAACAGTCAAACTCCAATCAATCTTCATGTTATAATTGAAACCCTCGCTCTTCTCCCTCCTCTGGTGTTCTCAAGAAATCCTAAGCGTGAAGAATGGTGAAAATACCCTTAGGGTTTTGTTTTAGGCATTTAATTAAGTCTAAAACATCCAAGAGTTTAATTAAAAGGGGTAGGAATAGACAAAAATACTCCTCTTAAAAATTGTTGACTGGGTCTATGAGACCCCGTTTATGGGTCGTAGACTATTCTATGAGCGTAGGAGACCTCTTGTAAACAAGGGGACGTGAAATTTGAGTTACTAAAATTTGGCACGAAACCTCTTCTACGAGTCGTAAAATCTTCCATGGGTCATTTGATAAGTCGTAACTCAAGATACTGAAAAGTTGGTGATTGGACCATCAGTTCACGAAACCACATTACGGGATGTGGAATACATTACGGGCCATAGGTTGTCTCGTATATAGGCCTCAGACTTACAAAATTTCACCAAGTCATCTGGGGTTTTACAAGGCCTCTTCTACGGTCCGTAGATGGCCCTCGTGGATTCCCCCTCAATAGGTTTATTTAGTTTTCTCTGTGCATCTATGCAAACTAGGTGGAAGAATTGGGGGGGGGGGGGTTACATTATCTCCCCCTTGGATCATTCATCCTCGAATGAAGAGAAACCTAGGGGACTTTGTCAAGGCATGAATCTATCTATGGACTCTAACAATCAACCAGCTATCATCTTATTCATGCAATCAATCAGTCAAGAATTCGGCAAGTAAAACAAATAAACAATCAACACATCAAGTCAATCCTCACTCGGACTCTAGAGCTCTATGTTTGAACTTCATCACTCGGACTCAAGAGCTCTATCGTCTATCAAACTCAGAATTGGAGAATTCAAGGAATAGGAATTCTAGAATTTAGAGGGAAATCATTACCATCTACTCTCTTATCATCAACATACAGGAATAAATGAGGGTACTTGGCCTTCATATCCTCCTCCGCCTCCCAAGTAGCTTCTTCCACAAATTAGTTCCTCCACAACACCTTGAGAGATGCAATCTCTTTGGTTCTTAGCTTGCGAACCTGACGATCAAGGATCTGGACAGGGATCTCCTTATAACTCAGATTGTCTTTTACTCCTATACTCTCGATAGGCACAACCAACTGCGGATGTCCCAAATATTTCTTAAGCATGGAAATATGGAAGATTGGGTGGATGACCGTTAACTTTGGTGGTAGCTCCAACTCATAAGCTACGTTTCTCACTCTCTTCATAATTTGGTAGGGACCAATGTATCGAGGACATAACTTCCCCTTCTTCCCAAATCTCATTACACTCGTCATGGGTTACACCTTCAAGTATACCCAATTGTCGACCTCAAACTCTAAGTCTCTCCTTCTAACATCAGTGTAGGATTTCTACGACTCTGTGCAGTCCTCAATCTTTCTCAAATGATCTTAACTTTCTCCATGGCTTGGTGAACCAAGTCTGGCCTAATCAATTCTGGTTCACCTTCCTCGAACCATTCGATTGGTGACCTACACCTCCTCCCAAAAAGTGCCTCATATGGAGCCACCTGAATACTCGAATAGAAGTTATTGTTGTAAGAAAACTCAATCAGTGGCCAACGGTCATCCCAAATACCCTTAAAGTCAATGACGTAGGCCCCCAACATATTCTCTAAGGTCTGAATAGTATGCTCTGCCTGGCCATCTGTCTGCGGGTGATAAGTAGTGTTAAGAAGCACCTTCGTACCCAAACCTTTTTGAAAAGGTCTCCAAAACTGGGCAGTGAATTGAGCTCCTATATCTAAGATAATAGACAAGGGGAATCCATGCAATCAAACAATCTCCCTTATGTATAACAAGGCATAATCCTCTGTCGTTTCAGTCATCTTTACTACTAAGAAGTGTATATATTTTGTCATCCGATCAACTATCACCCAAATTGAATCATGCTGCCTGCAGGACCTCGGTAAAACCTATGACGAAGTCTACGTTGATCATCTGCAACTTTCACTCTGGAATTTCAAAGTTCTGAGCTACTCCACATGGCCTTTGGTGCTCAAATTTAACTTGTTGGCAATTAGGCCACTTGGAAACAAGCTCAACATTGTCTTTCTTCATCCCACTCCATCAGTAGACTTCTCCTAAGTCATGGTACATCTTGGTTGAACTTGGATGGGTGAAATATTTGGTGCTATAGGCTTCTTCCATGATCCTTTCTCGAACACCATCAACAGTTGGAACACACAACCTTCCTTGGTATCTCAACTCCCCCTTTGGCGAAAGCCATGACTTTTTGCTTATGCATAACTGCCTTCAATTGTAACAAGATGGGATCTTGATCTTGTTTCTCTTTCAACTCTACTACTAGGGATGATGCAGACCCATTATGCACAAGTACTCTACCTTCCCCCGATTTGTCTAGTTGAACTCCCTATTGTGCCGGTCAGTGACCTTCTTTAGCCAACTTCTTTTTCTCTTCCTCCACATAGGCGATGCTCCCCATGTATAGCCACCTAAGTGCATCAACAACGATGTTAGCTTTACGTGGGTGGTAGAGGATGCTCATGTCATAATCTTTGAGTTACTTAAACCATCTCCTCTACCTCATATTAAGCTCCTTCTGGGTGAAGACGTATTGTAGGCGCGTGTGGTCTGTGAATACATCAACATGTGCTCTATATAAGTAGTGGCGCCATAGTTTGAGAGCAAACACCACTGTTGACAACTCCAAGTCATGAGTAGGGTAATTCTTCTCATGCACTTTAAGCTGTCTATAACCATAGGCAACAACTTTCCTCCTCTGCATTAGCACACATCCCAATCTCACTCTCGAAGCATCACAATAAATGACAAGTCCTTCCATTCCATCAGGCAAAGTCAATACTAGAGTAGTAGTCAACCTCGTCTTCAACTCTTGGAAACTCTTCTAGCCAATTGTGCAGATATGGAGGAAACTCCTTCAATAAATCTGCAATAGTAGCCAGCCAATCCCAAAGAACTTCATATATCAGTTAGAGAGGTGGGTCTAGGCCAATTCTTAACTACCTCAATCTTCTAGGTATCCACTCGAATGTCATCGCCCAAAACCAGGTGGCCTAAGAATGCCACATATTTGAGCCAAAACTCACACTTTGAAAACTTTGTGTATAACTCATTATCTCTGAGTTTCTGCAAAACGATCTGAGGTTATTTGCATGCTCTTCCTCATCTCTGGAATACACCAAAATATCATCAATAAAGACGATCACAAACATATCAAGATACTGTCTGTATACTCTGTTCATCTGGTCTATGAAGACTGTAGGTGTATTTTTCAACCCAAAGGACATCACCAAGAACTCGAAGTGTGCATATCAGGTTTGAAAAGTCGTCTTCGAGATGTTACATTCTTTCACTTTCAATTGGTGATAGCTTGATCTGAGGTCTATCTTGGAGAAAATAATGGCACCCGGAAGTTGGTCAAACAAGTCGTCGATCCTTGAAAAGGGATACTTATTCTTAACTGTAACCTTATTCAACTGACGATAGTCAATACACATCCTAAGGGAACTATCCTCCTTTCACACGAACAAGACCGAAGCACCCCATGGGGAGACACTCAACCTTATGAATCCCTTTTCTAGAAAATCTCTCAACTACTCCTTCAACTCTTTCAACTTTGTAGGGACCAATTTACATGGGGGAATAGAAATAGTTTGGGTGTCAGGAAGAACATCAATTCCAAAGTCGGTCTCCCTATCAGGAGGGACTCCGGGCAGATACTTTGGAAATAGCTCAGGAAACTCGCTTATGATCGGAATAGACTTAAGAGTAGGAAACTAAACATCATCGGGCTTGATTCGCATGAGGTTATAAATATATCCCTTAGAGATCAGTCGTTGGGCCTTGAGGTAAGAATAAACTTACCCTTGGGTGCAATCAAATCACCCTTCCACTCAATAACAAGTTTATTCGAAAACTGGAATTTGACAGTCTGAGTTTTGCAATCAACAGAGGCATAACGATTGTGAAGCCATTCAATGCTAAGGATCACGTCAAAATCAACCATCTCTAACTCAATCAAATCAACAAGAGTATCCCTATGATAGATGGACACCATACAATCTCTATAGATTCTCTCGGCTCGAATGGACTCACCAACAGAAGTAGAAACAAAAAATGGCTCAAGTAAGCACTCAGGAAGAATCTCAAATCTTCCAGCCACATATGGCGTCACAAAGAAACAAGTTGCACGTGGATCAAGTAAAGCATAGCAAGAAAAGGTAAAGACTCAAAGCATACTTGTCACAACATTTTATGCGACCTCTTGATCTTGCTTGTTCCCCATCACATACAAATAGTTTGTCCCACCGCTTGCCCATAGTGCAGCAACTCTTTGGTTACCCCTTGCTGGTGGTGTTGTTGTAGAAGTCTGGGCCTTATTGTCCCACATCGGACACTCCCTCTGAAAATGGCCCGGCTGGCCACACTTGTAGCATTCATTACCTCCATCTCCACATTCTCCCAAATACATCCTACCACATTTCCCACAGGGTGGCTTCTCTTTAGAGCCAAGGGTCATACTTGCTTCAGATTGTGCACCCTGTGCCCTAAAGTTTGGCTGACCTTGGGACCTCTGATCATACCTGTGGCTCGGGGCTGGTGCACTGGCTGAAGATGGTGCATAGCTAAAGGACCTCTTCTGGAAATGTAAGGACCTGAACTTTGTACGACTTCAATGAAGGATGGAAATTTGGTTCCGAAAAGGTTTTGGACCAAGGTGATGCACCATCGGAGCCCTCACGGTCCATGTGAGGTCATATTGCCACTATGGAGCCTCCATGGAGTGGCCCTGGGCCTTTGGAGGATGTTTGGCCCTTAAACATGGTGTTTTAAACTAAGCCACACCACACTTGGACCCCTCACGGTTCGTGTGACACTTTACGGGTCGTGTGGTGGGACGTGTGGTGGCCTTGGCTTGAAATCCCACAATTTTGGGACCAAGTATGGTCACACAGCCAAGTTCACGGCTCGTGTGAGGTCTCACGGCCAGTGTGGCCACCCATAAGGCTTCTGGAGTTGAATTTTTCTAAGTATGAAATCACCGTCCCATAACTTGATTTTGGAATTTTTCTAAGGAGATGGGTACAAGCAGTGTCATGGCCCGTGTGACACTGCACGACCCGTGTGGCGTCCCATGAAGGTGACTTCGTTGAAAAATTTGAAGTATGGGATCTTCAAGATCAAGCTAAGTTCACTTTCAAGCCTTCAATTCAATCTTATTTATATTGTTTAAGGCTATCATGGGTCTCCTACATGAAGCCAAGTTCAAAGGAATTCCATTGGCTATGTTTTTCACAAGAACCGATAGAAGGGTCAACTTTAAATAGTCATATCTCTTAGAAAAACAGAACTAGGTGGTGCACGACCTAACAAATTGAAGCTCTTTTGATTAGATTTCCAATGCATCCGGTTTCACCTTATTCCAAGCTTGGAGCAAGATGTTATGGCCTTTTTCGTGGAATCTATCTGGGCTAGATGAGGTTCCTTCACGACCCGTGGAGCTGGCCGTGAGAAGTTACGGGAAAATTTAAAGGGCCGTGTTATTAAGGTGTTTTTGATATTTTGACTCATTCCTTAGGCTTTTTAAGACCTTTAACCCCTCCCCCTACATTCCTAAACTTTTCGTACACTAATTATAAACCCTCATTCAAGACTAAACCTCTTAATCTCTTGAATTGAACTCTCAAAATTCTCTCTAAGTCTCTCCTTCAAGATTCAAGCTAGGATTCAATTGGGTTTCAATATCAATCTAAATTCTTCTCAAATTCCTCTTCCTAAGCAAAGTATATGGGATTGATTCTTGGTCCCTTTCAACCAAGAAGACTCAAACTCTTTTCGATTGATTTTCATGAAATTTTGCTAACTTTAATTATGGGTTTGTATATATCGATTATTAAATTCAATTAAAGTGTGGGCTATGCTTTATTGTTGATTTTAAGTTGATTTAAGCCCTAATATATTAAAATACATGATTATTATGGAGATTTGATTATGCATTCCCTTTAAAGTTTGAACTAAGCATGGGTGATCTATATTATGATTTAAATGTGAATTTAATATGGACTTTCTTCAATTTTGTATTGTATTGCCGATTTTAGATTGAATCTTAACTACTCATGTTAATCTCACATCATTCATGGCATATACATTCATGAGCATTGGAGTTTATGAAAATTATGAAGTGGGTTAAGACCCAATGTTTATGTATATGATTTTGATGAAAATATGGTTATGAACAAGAATTGAGTAAGAATCTATGAACATGAGCATGATATAAGTTGAACACCTATATGATATGAATTGATAGTAATATGAACTTGACTTCTACATGAATACGAATTATATGGGTGTGCATATGATATGACATCTTGTATGAGTATGTAATCACATTGGTATATTGATGAGGACGGGCACAACCCTCCCTTTACACAATGCATATATAAGGATAGGTACAACCTTTTCTATGCACATGTATGTATGAGCTAAGTGTGTATTGATGAGGATGGACACAACCCTCCCTTTACACAATGCATAGATGAAGATAGGCACAACCTTTCCAATGCACATGTATGTATGAGTTAAGTGTTTATTGATGAGGACGGGCACAACCTTCCTTTTACACAAGGCATAAATGAGGATATGTACAATCTTCCCTATGCACATGTTTATATGAGCTAAGTTTGTATTGATGAGGATGGGTACAACCTTCCCTTTACACAATACATAGATGAGGATAGGTACAACCTTCTCTATGCATATGTATGTATGAGCTAAGTGTGTATTGATGAGAATGGGCACAACCCTTCCTTCACACAATGCATAGATGATGATATACACAACCTTCCCCATGCACATGTATGTATGAGTTAAGTGTGTATTGATGAGGATGGGCACAACCCTCCCTTTACACAAGGCATAGATGAGGATAGGTACAACCTTCCCTATGCACATGGTTATATGAGCTAAATGTGTATTGATGAGGATGGGCACAACCCTCCCAATACATAATGTATAAATGAGGACAGGTACAACCTTCCCTATACAAAGTCATGTAATAAGCTACATGTGTATTGATGAGGATGGGTACAACCCTCGCTTTACACAATTCAGGTAAGGAGTGAATCTTTGAGTGCTAGTATATGTGGGTTATGGCTACTCTATGGTTTTCATGTGGAATATTGTGTAGGTTAATATCATCTTTGTTACATGTTGCATGCCCGCACACTAGTACATTCAAACGTACTAATGCATACTTCTACCTACATGATCTCACCATGTAGGGATTGGAGATCACCTTCATCCACTGTTTGTTGCTAGATAGGATTTGAGACATTTGTTTTGGTAAGTCCTATCTTCCAAGGACAAGCCACCATCTATATACCTTATGTTGTTTCTGTTTTACTATTTACTTTGAGGGTAAGCCCGGGACATGTCTTGTCCCTATCCTATCTTATGTCTAGAGGCATTGTTGGACATCTTGTAGACTCTTGTCGGACCTCTATGTTATGTGTTATATTTGGATCTTCTCATTTTGGTTATCTATTGGATATGACTATTATGATTGATTATGAGAATTATGATATGTATGTATATTTGATGTAGAAATATGGAAGATCCTAAGTCCCGAACTGCCCCCATAGAGTGAGTCATACTTACCTACCCCTTAGTCGTTATGTGCTACGTGTTATGTGAGTCCATGTTAATCTTTTTCCATATGATATCCCCATAGCTCGAGTCCTACTTTTTCGTCCCTTAGAACTATGTGTCTACTATTTGAATACGCTTCTAAACCGATGATGTGACTATAGATAGTTCGATGCTTGTTTGGGGAATCTTGGGTTCCCATTCGCCATGTCACTCCTAGACCCTAGGTACGGGTCGCGACTGGGATGGTATCCCAACACAAGGTTTATAAATGGTCCTCAGAATCCAACATGTCGCGTGAAGTAAAGTCTTATTCAGGGGTGTGAAATGTGCCACATCTATGGGTAGAAGGCTACAAGGCGTTTTAGGAAATGTTTTAGTTTTTCAAGATTCACATCGTGCTACGGAACATGTCTTACAATTTCCTATCTCCATCCCCTCCTAACGAATAGGGAGAGTTACTTTGGGCTCGTAATGCAATCCAGACAAGGAAGATATTGTAGCTGATCTTATAGGCGAGGTCAAAAGAGAGTCGGTGAAGGATGTGCATTGTTTGACAAGCTTGCTCCTTCGAATATTCGGTGTTTTCTTGGGTTGGCTGATTATTATGGAAGGTTTTTTTGAAGGTTTCTTATCTATAGCATCTCCATTGACTAAGTTGGCTCAAAAAAGGCCAAGCTTGTATGGTTGGATGAGTGTGAGAAGAGTTTTCAGACTTTGGAAGATCGGCTTACATCGGCTCTTGTTTTGACTTTACCGAATGGCTTAGATGGGTTGGAGGTGTATTGTGATACTTCTCGGATTCAGTTGGTTGGTGTATGTATGCCACACAGTAAGGTGATAGCTCATGTGTTAAGGCAATTGAAGGTGCATGAGCATAATTACTCGACTTATGATCTTGAGTTAGCGGTGGTGGTGTTTGCCTTGAAGATTTTGAGACACTATTTTTATGGGGTGCATGTTTATATTTTCACCGACCACAAGAGTTTTCAATGTGTGTTCACTTAAAGGGACCTTAACTTGAGACGAAAGAGATGGTTGGAACTCCTTTAGGGCTATGACATAAGTGTACAATATCATTTTGGCAAGGCAAATGTTATAGTTGATGCTCTTAGTAGGCTATCTATGGGAAATGTGGCTCCTGTTGATGAAGGGAAGAAAGGATTGGCAGAGGATGCTTATCGTTTGGCTAGATTGGCTGTTAGGTTGGCCGACTATAATGATGGTAGTATTCATGTTCAGAATGGGACCGAACCTTTGGTGGTTATTAATGCTAAGGCTAAGCAAGATCTAGATCTGTCATTGTATGTGTTGAAGAGGTTGGTTGCCAGAAACAAGATAGAGGTTTTCTCCTAAGGGGGAGGTGGTGTAATTCAGTACCAAGATCAATTGTGTGTTCCAGACGTTAATGGTCTTAGGGAGATGATCATGAGTAAAGCCCATAAATCTCATTATTCTGTTTGTCCGGGATCTACCAAAATGTATTGCGACTTGAGGGAAGTATATTGGTGGCATGGTTCGAAGAAAGACAATGCCAAGTTATATATTTTGGAGTTTGTTAGACTGGGTGTTGTGCTTACTTTTATTATATCAGATTGTGCTATCCAACTTACTTCTCACTTTTGAAAATTATCTCAAAAGGGGCTCGGCCCTAAGGTGACGTTGAGTATATACCGCTTTTCATCCTCAATTCATTGGGAAAGCCAAGAGGACAACTCAGACTTTAGAGGACATGTCGAGGTCTTGTGTGTTGGAATTCAAGGTTAATTGGGGTGATCATCCACCACCTATTGAGTTTTCTTACAACAATAGCTTTCATGCTAGCTGGTATGATACTGTTTGCAACTTTATGTGGTAGAAGTATAGATCTCCAGTGGAGTGGTTTGAGTTAAGATGAAATGACTTCTAAGGGCCCGAATTTAGTGTTGGAGGTTATGGAGAGAGTGAAATTGGTTAGGGAAACGTTGAAGACGGTTCGAAGTCATCAAAAATCTTATATGGATGTTGGAAAGAGAGATCTTGAGTTCTGTATTGCTGATTGGGTATATGTGAAGGTCTTACCTATGAAGGTTTGATGCATTTTAGGAAGAATGGCAAGCTAAGTCCCCGGTATATAGGTCCTTATGAGATTTTTGAGCGGATTGGGAATATGGCTTATAGGTTGGATTTGCCTCCAAATTTGAGTTCTATTCACCCGGTTTCACATGTGTCTATGTTAAGGAAGTTGGTTGGTGATCCTTGTACTATTGTGCCTTTGGAAGGTGTTGAGGTTTAGGAAAACTTGTCTTATGAGGAAGTTCAGGTTGAGATCTTGGATGGGCAAGTTAAGAGGCTTCGCAAAAAGGATCAACATGTTGAAAGTGTTACGTGGGGAGTGGAATCAAGTATGATGAAACGCTACCTCTATCCTTTCCAATCTACTCAAGCCTATCGTATTAGGTTCTTCCTATTTCCAATGGTCCTAATTCTTTCACTCTTGAGTTTCATGACATGACATGCATACATGTGCAAAAAATGATTTTTATGATGTTTTGAATGATTTGATTATGTTATGATATGAGTTTTAAAGACTTTATGATTTTCAAATGATGAACTATGCATCGTACCTTCTGTTCAGATGTTTCATGTTCTAAGTCAAGCCTTTCAAGCCTTGTCTAGTACATTCGAGGACGAATGTTCCCCGGGGGAGATGATATAAGGACCTGGACTTTTACGACCTCAATAAAGGATGGAAATTTGGTTTTGGAAAAGTTTTGGACCAAGGTAATGCTCCGTGGGAGCCCTCACGGTCTGTGTGTGGTCACACGGCCCGTGTGGAGCCTTCATGGAATGGCCTTGAGCCTTTGGAGAATTTTTGGCCCTTAAACATGGTGTTTTAAACTGAGCCACATCACACTTGGACCCCTCACAGTCCGTGTGACACATCTCGGACTGTGTGGTGGCCTTGGCTTGAAATCCCATAATTTTAGGACCATGTATGGTCATATGACCAAGTTCACGGCTCGTGTGGGGTGTCACAGCCCGTGTGGCCACCCGTAGAGCTTCCGGAGTGAAATTTTCAAGGTAGAGAATCACGGTCTCATAAGTTGATCTCGGAATTTTTCTAAGAAGAGGGGTACGGGCAGTGTCACGGCCCGTGTGACACTACATGACCCGTGTGGCCTCCCGTGAAGGTGACTTCGTTGAAAAAGTCTAAGTATGAGATCTTCAAGTTCAAGCTAAGCTCACTTTCAAGCCTTCAATTCAAGCTTATTTATGTTGTTTAAGGCCATCATGGGTCTCCTAAAGCAAGCCAAGTTCAAAGGAATTCCATTGACTAAGTTTTTCACAAGAACCAATAGAAGGGTCAATTTCAAAGGGTCCTATCTATTAGAAAAGAACCAAACTGGGTAACCCATGACCTACTAAATTAAAGCTCTTTGGATTAGCTTTCCAAGGCATCTGGTATCACCTTATTCCGAGTTCAGAGCAAGAAATTATGTCCTTTTTCGTGGAATCTGTCTGGGCTATACGGGGTGCCTTCACGACCTGTGGAGCTGGCCGTGAGAAGTTACGGGGAAAATATAAAGGGTCATTTTATTAAGATGTTTTTGATATTTTGACTCATACCCAAGGCTTTTTAAGATCTTTAACACTCCCCCCTCCTCCTTTGCATTCCTAAACTTCTCCTACACTAATTCTAAACCCTCATTCAAGACTAACCCTTAGCCTCTAGAATTGAACTCTCAAAATTCTCTCCAAGTCTCTCCTTCAAAATTCAAGCTAGGATTCAATTGGGGTTTCAACTTCAAGCTAAATTCTTCTCCAATTCCTCTTCCTAAGCAAGGTATGTGGGATAGATTCTTGGTCCCTTTCAACCAAGAAGAACCAAATTCTTTCAATTGATTTTCATGAAATTTTGCTTACTTTAAATATGGATTTTGAATATTATTGATTATTAAATTCAATTGAAGTGTGGAATATGCATTATTGTTGATTTTAAGTTGATTTAAGCCCTAATATATTGAAATAAATGATTATTATGGAGATTTAATAATGCATTGTCCCTTTAAAGTTTGAACTAAGCTTGGGTGATCTATATTATGATTTAAATGTGGATTTAATTATGAATTTTCCTTAATTTCGTACTGTATTGTCGATTTTAAATTGAATCTCAATTGCCCATGCTAATCTCACATTATTCATGACATATGCATTCATGAGCATTGGACTTTATGAAAATTATGAAGTGGGTTAAGACCCAAATATGTTTATGCATATGATTTTGATGAAAATAAGGTTATGAACAAGAATTGAGTAAAAATCTATGAACATGAGCCTGATATAAGTTGAACACCTTATGATATGAATTGATAGTAATATGAACTTGACTTCTACATGAATATGAATCATATAGGTGTGCATATGATATGACATCTTTCATGAGTATGTAATTATATGGGTGCATTGATAAGGATGGGCACAATCCTCCCTTTACACAATGCATAGATGAGGATAGGTACAACCTTCCCTATGCACATGTATGTATGAGCTAAGTGTGTATTGATGAGGATGGGCACAACCCTCCCTTTACATAATGCATAGATGAGGATAAGCACAACCTTCCCTATGCACGTGTATGTATGTTTTAAGTGTGTATTGATGAGGACAGGCACAACCCTCCCCTTACACAAGACATAGATGAGGATAGATATAACCTTCCCTATGTACATTTTTATATGAGCTAAGTGTGTATTGATGAGGATGGGTACAACCCTCCCTTTACAAAGTGTATAGATGAGGACAGGTACAACCTTCCATAAACAATGTCATGTCATGAGCTACATGTGTATTGATGAGGATGGGTACAACCCTCCTTTTACACAATTCAGGCAAGGAATGACTATTTGAGTGCTAATATATGTGGGTTATGGCTCTATGGTTTTCATATGGCATATTGTGCAGGTTAGCATCGTGTTTCTTTCATGTTGCATGCCCGCATACTAGTACATTTAAACGTACTAACACATGTTTCTGCCTACATGATCTCACCATGTAGGGACTGGAAATTACCTTCATCGATCGTTTGATGCTAGATCGTATTTGAGACATTTGTTGTGGTAAGTCCTATATTCCAAGGACAAGCCACCATCTATCTACCTTATGTTGTTTCTGTTTTACTATTTACTTTGAGGGTGAGCCGGAGACATGTCTTAGCCCCTTCCTATCTTATGTCTAAAGGCATTGGTGGACATCTTGTAGACTCTTGTCGGATCTATATGTTATGTATTGTATTTGGAGCTTATGATTATGGTTATCAATTGGATATGGCTATTATGGATTGATTATGAGAATTATGATATGTATGTATATTTGATGTGGAAATGTGGAAGATCCTAAGTCCCGAACTGCCCCCATAGAATGAGTCATACTTACCCGCCCCTTAGTCTTTATATGCTACGAGTTCAATCCATGTTAATCCCTTTCCCTATGATATCCCTATAGCGTGAGTCCTATTTTTCCGTCCCTTAAAACTATGTGTCTGCTATTTGAATACGCTTCCGAACTGATGAAGTGACTATTGATACTTTGAGGCTTGTTAGGGGATTCTTGGGTTCCCATTTTCCATGTCACTCCTAGACCCTAGGTTTGGGTCGTGATAGAAAGTAGGACTTATGTCCCTTACCCTATTTAGTCTGAGTGGGCTCAGGCCTTGCTGACTTCACCTTCTTGCTAAAATGCTCCTCCCTATCTTTCTTCTTATCCTCTTCAGTCTGGTGGGCGTAAACAATAATCCTGGAGATATCCATACTTGGGATCAGCAATACTGCCTTGCACTCTCTCTTCACATGTCTACCCAACCTAGATACAAATTTCTTCATCCTCACCCTCATATCCTGTACTATCTCTGGGGCATACATGGTTAACTGGATGAATTTTAGGTTGTACTCTTTAATAGTCAGCACCTCCTGTTTCAGATTCACGAACTCCTCAACCTTAGCCTCTCTCAATTCTTGAGGAAAGAAGTGATCGAGGAACGCACTCTCGAACTCATCCCAAACTACCAGCTTGGTATTCTTACCTTAACTTTCCTCCCATTGATTATACCAAACATTAGCCACATCCTTGAGCTGGTAGGCAACTAGCTCAACTCCCTAAGTCTCAGTCACATGCATGGTTTCAGCACCTTCCATATCTCATCAATGATGTTTTAAGGGTCCTCCTTAACCTTTGACCCGGTGAAGACTAGTGGGTTCATCCTCAAAAAGTCTCTCAATCTAGTGGCAGCCATTGGATCTTGAGAGCTAGAACTAGGAGTTCGTGAACCCTGATTCCCATTCTGGGAAACTACCAACTGTGTGAGCATGGTGATAGCTCCCCTAAAGCCAGCCTCTGCGGTCGGTACAGGTGGAGCAGTAGGTGTCTCAGGAACAATAGCGGCTTTGGCCGGCCGACCTTGACCCCTCGTTTCCATCTGAGGAGGCACCTCTAAGGTGGGATTCTCAGCATTGTTGGCTGAAGTATTCCTTTGGGTTATGGTACGTTTAGGAGGCATGATCTGCAAGCGCATAATGTACGAGTTAGAAAAGAGTTTTGTAGAGTTTTAACTCTATCGCACGAAATCAAAATACAAGAAAGTGTAACAATTCCCAATGTCTTATAGCCTCCTGCTTATAAAGTGTGGTGCACAACACACCTATAATAAGTCTCTACTGGACACGACTTCATAGACTCCTTAGGACTCTTGAACTCTATGCTCTGATACCGAGTGTGTCATGGTCTGGGAGGATACCCTTGGCATGGCCGGCACTTGAATAACCATTGTTGATTCTTCAAAAAAACTACCTGTCCTCATCATCACATCGACTCAACAACGAAAAAAGTTACTCAAATAGAATAAAATAGCATCAACATAGATATAGCTCTACTAATTTATAATTTCCAATGAATAAGTTTGTAATTGCAAAATACTCAACAAAACCTCTACTCAATGTCTATTAACCCTCTACACAAAAATCTAGATGGTCCCATGACAGGACATGGATAGCCAATCAAAGAAATAAAATACTTAATAAAATAAGAAGGAAAAAGGGCTCCATCGGAATGCAAAGATGGCTCACCAACTCTGAGAATGCACTGATCTGGACCTCAACGATGTGTGGTCTGAAGTCCTCTATCACCCATATCTACATCATGAAATGATGCAGGTCCAAATGGACGTCAGTACATGGAATATACTGGTATGCAAAATAGCTCAAGAAAGTAAAGCTCAACTCACTCACCCTAACACAACAACTCATGCGCAACTTAGTATATGCAAATTTACAAAAACTCATGCTTTTAAAGTAGACTCAGTAGAAATAAACCCAGTTTAAAAATATCATGCTCAAATAGGGTTTGCTTAGGAGTTTCTCTTAATCGACATCCAATCCTATCACCTTTAGTTTGGTGATGCACAACGAAGGAAACGACGTTGCCACGCCCATCCTGAACTTGCCATAGTAAAGAACGATCAGCTCTCTCATGGATCCATAATAAATGTCCATCTTTTTGGACATAAGTCGCCAGAACGTGTTGTACGACTATCCTATGTTGGCAACATAGCTCTATGGGTTAGAGTAGATATTTACTCGCTCCCAGCTCGATGCTCTATATTCCTCCCACGACTAAAACATGCTCAACTCATCTATCAACTCAATCCTCAATGCTCAGTAAATCACAAAAAATCTCAACCTTATTAGGTTATCTCATCTCAACTCATCTCAGTTTCCCATCAACTTAGTTAATCAATAAGACAATCAACTCAACTCAGACTCAAACGGTCATTCAGACTCACTCAATGAGACTCATCATCTAATGCAAGCAAGATATATCTAGTAGTATGTGTGACTAAATGCAACATGCTTCTCATGTTCAATCATACTCAATTACGCAACCCAGATAATCAAACTCAACCTCAACTCAGTTCATGCATAGAATTTCATTAAATCATTCAATTTAGGGTTCATGCTATCAAGTATAAAACTTTACCTCAATTTCATATCAGCAATTATGCAATGCAACAAGTACCTCATACATCATCATAATGATTCATAATAAATGCAGAAAATTTGATAATTGGACGATAGAAATACAAATCTCAACTTTTCTTCTCAAATTTCGACTCAAGTAAGGGAATGGGAATGTGAACAGACGTAGTTGCACACTTTGGTAAGCCTTACATACCTGGAAATAGGAGTAACAGTCAAACTCTAGTCAATCTTCATGTTAAAATTGAAACCCTCGCTCTTCTCCCTCCTCTAGTGTTCTCAAGAAATCCCTAAGCGTGAAGAATGGTGAAAATACCCTTAGGATTTTGTTTTAGGACTCTAGTTACGTCTAAAATATCAAAAGGTTTAATTAAAAGGGGTTAGAATAGACAAAAATATCCCTCTTAAAAACTATCGATTGGGTCTACGAGACCCCGTCTACGGGCCGTAGACTATTCTACGAGTCGTAGATCACCTCTCATAAATAAGGAGTCCTGAAATTTGAGTTACTAGAATTTAGAACAAAACCTCTTCTACGAGCCGTCAAATCTTCTACGAGTCGTTTGATAAGTCATAACTCAAGATACTGAAAAGTTGGTATTTGGACCATTAATTCACGAAATCAGTTTACGAGCCGTGGAATACTTTACGCGTCGCAGGTTGTCTCGCATGTAGCTGTCAGACCTAGAAATTTTCACCAAATCATCTGGGGTGTTTACGAGGCCTCTTGTATGGGCCCTAGATTCCTCTACGGGTCGTAGATGGCCCTCGTGGATTCTCCCTCAGCAGTTTTTCCCAGTAATTCTCTCAATTTTCTCTCTGCATCTTCTAAGACTAGGTTGAAGAATTAGAGGGGGGGGGGGGTTACAATTCCACCGTTAATTTAATGTACTTACCACATGTTAAAGGCAATACAATGTGAAAAATATGTGCATAAAAGGCAAACGTATAAAATAGTGTAGGACAAGGGTGGAACAACAAACTGCAGAAGAAGGTTAGATTTACTAAAACAGTAGCAAGGCATACACATTCATTTTTTGCACACCAATTGTTCTTCGCAGACGTTGGATACTGGATGTGGAACTATATTTGATCTTCGGGTGTTTCAAGTCCAAAAAGTGTTACATCTCTTGGGTTTAGAAGGACTTGTAACAGGGAGTTGGTAGTGATGACTATTTGTAGGACTTTGTAGGGTGTTTTCAGTTAGGGTTTTTTAAAGTTAGGGTCATTTGCGTAATTTAACATTTAAGTTTGACGGTTGGTGCTTTTAAGGTAGTATAGATATAGATATACATAGATAGATAGTGATATTGATATACATAAATATAGATAGATATTATATTGAAAGGTCAATGAACTTTATTTTTATAAGTTTTGTGAGTCATTTTAGTTCTAGTTCTAGTAATATTTATATATATATTTTTTCTTTTTCTCTATATATGATTTATTAATTCTAAAGTTATTCTAAAATTGAAATAAATCATTATCTTATGAACCTTCACTTTAGATTGATGTGTGTGTATATATATATATATATATATATATATATATATATATATATATATATATATATATATATTGAATTATATTAAATGTGGATTTAATATTAATTGCATTATTACTAAACTAAATTGAGTGTTAGTAGTTGTTGGACAAGACAGAGTCCATGAATTTGTGTGGATTTCATGTAGGTCTAAATCCATTTCATGTCATATATGTAGGCTGATAATAGTGTACTCTTGTTGAATACCGGCGAGTTTGTTATCGGGAAGCACACTAGATTAAGGTTTTTAAACATAAATATGAGGATAGCTAGGTATCCTCTCTTAACTAAAGCTTTCACATCCCAAAATACCTCCTAAATGTGATTGGCACTCGAGAACACTATCTGTTGGGAGAATCAAATATTCATACACTTACCCAAGTTTTTTAAACGCTAACATTTAACCATTGTATGTCACATAATTTTTTGGAATAGGATGTGCATTAGACTATCCTTCTTTGCCTAAGGTGGGTCCACCCATGCCCATAGCCCCCTTCCGCACCACCCAACACCCTAAGTTAGGCATTCACAGAATTGGAATGAAATACAAACTTGAAAGACAAACTTTATAAGCATTCATTTCAAAGAGTAACTAAAACTAAACTGTTAAGCCAGTTAAAAAAAAAACTACTACTTTGCGAATCCATATTCTAGAACGAAAAATCAGATGCTTTTACTATGACATTACAGCAGGAAAGGAAATCCAACAATCTAAACGATCTCACAACAACAAGGAGAAGGCATTCCACGTAAAAATGGTTACTCAATATGTGGCTCTAGCCAATGGAATTGGCATTGTTTCATTTAAAGGCCCTTGCTTTGGCTAAACCAATTCCATGGATTTAGATAGTACCTGCCAAAGATAAACAAAAATCAAAGAAGTAAGAAAATGCACAAAAGTAAAAGAAGGAACACTTCGGCTCGTTAGAAGTTGCAAAGAATAAAAGATAATCTCGGCATAAAACAATGTAATTGCTTAAAAATTTCATTCCCTCATAATTAACTCATGCAAGAATCTATGTAATAAATTTATGTGGGATACAATAATACGATTAGAAAATGCATCCATTAAAAAAAATGGATAAAATAGTGCAAATACCCTTAATTATATCTATTTTTACTTATTTTAAAGTAAAAACATGTGTAATAAATACTAGGCAGCTCCCAATTTAGACAAAAAACAACTTGACATGTAGAGCAACTGCAGAAATTCTCAAGATACAAGGCACAAGACCTACCTTGGAAGGAAAACTTATAATTGTGGACTTCAATAGAGTATCGCCTACGATTAGCCTCAACCGTTGAACAAATTTATCCCTACATATCTTCTTGCTCTAACAATGTCAGAGAAGGAACCATAAAAGAAGAAAATCATTAAAATAATAAATGAAATACAAAAGTTCAGGTGTAAATGAGAGAGGAAAGGATTCTGCAAATATACAAACCTTAAACAACTCAAAATTGCTAGTAACAAGGTTCATTTGCTTGGAAGTAATTTCATTGGAGATTGCATTAATCAACAAGGAGAATGGCAACCAAGGAGACTTCGGAATCCTCACAGCCTTTTCTAGGGCCAACTTACCTATTGATATTTGAGGACAATGACAACCCTAAAGATGAACAAACAAAAAGTTATCTAAAGAGCTTTCCAGAAAATTGATGAACAGATATAATTCAAATAAGGCTACAAAAATATAAATATTTCTTGTACGACACAAATAATATCATTGTTTAAACAGTGCAAGAGCGATTACAATGCCTTTGTAATGGCGGATGCAGACTATTTGTTGCCTTATAATTGTACTTACAATTGCAAAGCCCTTAAATAATATCAAACAGTCATCTAGAGAGTGCTTAATCAAGTGCCTCAACCATCAATGATATCCTAGAATATTAGCATGCTTTTGAGGAAGTAATTCAATCATTGATCAAGAAGATCAATCGATACAATAAATAGAAGCAATAAACATTTAAAGAAAACAAAGCAACTTTCGATTTTTTGATATTCACTCATTTTGCCCAAAAGAATTTCAAGAAATGGTATTTCAAACTAGTGAACTTCATGTTCCGTTTCTTGTCCCATTGTGCTTGATTTCTCTAGAAGGTTTTCAAAATACCCAAATTTATTTCAAAGGTCATATTATCAGGCAGTTCATTTCACTTTTCTTGCATGCCCAACAAAGTCTCTCCACAACTTGGGATATCTTTCAGTTCAATGAAGATCATATAATCAAATCCACTAGCTAACTAAATGTACAATATTTGTGGCTAAACTAATCGAGATCTTCGCGAATGCATTTGTAGATACCTGATCCACAGGCCCCCAGCGACAGGTACTGACACCTGAGACATCAATGCGACTATCATTTCTAAAGTAAGGTCCTGCAAAATAACATAATAGTGATAATTCAAGTGTTGAATGATTTTTCAATGAGAAAATATTTAATGTTTTATACAATTTTTGAAAAGCAAAAAAAAATAAAAAAAAAATAAAAGAGGAAGTACACAAAAGGAATCCCTCACATACCTAAAGAATCTGAAATCAACAAGAAACTTTCCACTTCCATTTATTTCGTAGATCTAGAGCATATTGCAAATATCACCTCATAATTTTTGTATTTGAAGTTTTACCAGGAAGTAAATGTCTCAAAGGAAATTAATATACTATAATTGATCATACTTTTGAAAAATAGAATATAATTGATTATATTACCATATCTAAACTAAAATTGGTTTACCTATTTCACTTCCCAGTCAGATAAATAATCCTTAAGGCAAAAAGACTTCTTGTTACTTTGAAATAAATAATACTTTCGAACATACTTTTCTAAACTACTTTCGACGCATTTACTAATGACTAAAATTTTATCGCCAAAACACTAAATAACTTGAAGATCAACTTTAATTACAAAGATTCTTAGAGATGAATTAGTTATAAGGAAAATTAGGCCCCAAAGCAGAGTTAAAATACTGTACCTTTTTCTAACATTTGACTTTCAGAAAGATAATTATAAGAAAACTTAGGCCCCAAAGTGAAGTTTCCTTATCAAGGAAAGCGACGTGGAATTGCCCAACATGAAAAAGGGAGTAATATGAAGCAGGATACAAAGTTGCAGACACTAACAACACAGTTTTAAAAAAGATTGTTTTAGAATTATAAGACCAATCTAGATTGGAGATTACCTTCAGCTCCTGGAGGAATTCTGAAGCTCACAACACACTCTGGGTATATATGTGTATTCATATTCATATTCCAAATAACATAATGAGTAGGATTGTCGAGATCATCAACTCCACTATCGTATTTTTCATTACTTGGATGCCATTGTTCAGATCCGCAGTGCAAAGGTTCCACATTTCCCAAAATCACACGAGTAAAAACCATGTAACGAATGCCACTTTTGTCAGCTTCGCAATTAATAACACTAGAAGAGAGGAAGAGAGAATAAAATATAAAGATTGATGTTAGATCCTCAAAGAGAACAATAACAGACATAAAAAAGACAAAGAAGAGATCTTTCTTTGTTAATCATGTGGAGAATCATATTACGAATCATCCAAGAATATAGGTTAATCATTTTCACTGAGAAGAAAAGAAAACCTGCAACATTCTTTTCTTTAGGGCTTAGCTATTATGTTCATCTTTTTTGTGTTTCGAGGAGGGAGCCATCAAATGATTAGGAAGTACCAAATCAAAAAAAGCTTTTAATCTGATAACTGCCCAAAGTTTGAACTTGTTGATAATGCAAAATATATAGTCAATTATGAATGATGTTTGATAAGGAGATTGTATATTCAAATCTTTTGGAGGCACAATACTGAGCACTAAGGTGAACTCCAATTCCAAAATTTGGCCTATTCTTAGGTCCGCTTGGTGCAAGGCCATAGTCCATAATTGTAGATATCAAATCTTTGGAAGTGGCAAGCCAAGCATATCGAACATTTGCATTCCCACAATATTTTTGTGTTATTTCAACCTGCTTCTCAAAGATTTCCAAGCGAGATCTCAAATAGTTACTAGAGTATTTGGTAATTTTGATCTCATCAATGTTAGGCATGACATTCATTCCCTTAATAAACATATTTTTGACAGATTCCGAATCCACCAATTTCAGGCTAGCAACTAAGTCAGCAGACATAGTTTCCTGGTTCAGTATATTTTCTGCAACTTGTTCCATTTTTGCATCTGATTGTTTATCATAAGAAAATTCTTGATTGTCTTGAAGAGGATTTACTTTGATCTTCTTAAAACCGATATATAACTCTTCCACATCTTCTGCCAAGTTACAACGCATTTCACAACAGATATGATATGCCTCGGGGAAGAAAGAGTTACCTGCATCATCTATCCAGGCAATAGGTTTCTGTGAACCATTTATCAGATCTACTTGAACCATATGTAAAATATCAAACATCATATGACAGTCATGAACTTTCACCTCAATCATAGTCCTTTTTGCCTGGAAATCTTCTTTAACTATAAGAATAACATCTTGAGGGAAGTCGATCCACTGGAAATCTTCTTTAACTATAAGAATAACATCTTGAGGGAAGTCGATCCACTCATCATTCTGATAAAACAATAAACGTTGGGGCAGTCTACTTCTCATAAAATTTAAGTGGTTCTTCAGTAAAAATTTTCTGAGATATGAGTAACACTTTGACTTGCAATCAACCATAGTTTTTCTCTTCCCAAGATTGCTATCACAATTGGATTGAATTGACAGTTTCTCACTGCTGGCTCTAAATAAATGTCCCGAATTCTGAGAAGCCACTTTTCTCTTGGATCAAACCATAGTCTTAGGGGCATTATTTAACAATCCAACCTGCTTTGGTTCCATTTTATCTACATAGAAAACTATCAATTTACATGCACCAAAAAAAAAAAAAAAACAAGGCTAAATACTAAAGTAGCATAGTATAAATCATCTGTGATAAATTTCCGAGAAGCCACGTCATGGAGAAGAAAATGCAAAACATAGAAAAGGAAAACAAATATGAAATCAATCGGTCAAAAAAGGAATTTGTAACAGCATCTTCATGAATATATCAATTGACTGCGACTGAAAGGGCTTCGTCCAACTTCAAATTTTTTAGAATGCAGATACTCCACTAACTAAACAAAGGCATTCCCTAAAGATATAGAAGTTAATACATACAGTACTTAAGTAACCGATTCCGAGTGAACACTTGAATAACTAATTGGCCTAAGTTTCTAATGCAAAAGTATACCTTATACTTCACCACAGGCAGTGTGTGTGACGTTAAAACATTGAAATAAATCCAACTGAAGTCACAAACCATTTACAAATAGAGATATATTAAATTCTAAGGAGGAATAAAAAAGTGTGAGCAGAGCATAGGTTAGTTTGAAATAATAACTAACTTCTGCACTGCACAACGATTGTTGTACAAGCCATATTTCTCCATAAAGCCGGTGTAAAGTCAACATCATAGTCCACCATGTGAATTAATTGAGGCGACTAAAATTTCTCTCCTCCAAGAGGGAAAATCTTTCTCCATTCATCACTTCATCTTATTGTATTATTGTACGTGAAAGGCATCCTTCCATAGAACTCCCCTTACTCTCTAGTATATATACACACACTTTCTAACCCTCCCATTTTAACTATTGTTTTAACGCAAAAGAATTATCTCAAAATAATTGTCACTTTAGAAATTCTAGATTAAAGTTGCAATTGCTTTCAACTACACCCAGATCTCTTAATACTGCTGAATTCTGAAAAAGCATGTAAGAAATACTCCCTAGTGTTTGAAGTCATTCCATTTCAAGACTACTTTTACGTGTTTCATTAATTTAACTTATTAAAACAACTTCAGGTTCTGAAAAGACCTTTCGAGACCTTTCGCAGATAAATGCCATCTACCATTCAATTTCTTAAACTTTGATATAGTGTTTTCCTTACCAAACCAGCTTTTAAATCACAAATACAATATATATAAATCAACTTTTTTATGATAAAGGTAAAGTTAATATATAAATCAAATTTAACATCTTAAATTCCATCCGGTCTAATACCAATCCAAATAAAAAATCAGTCATATACATAGAGAGCTAAAAATCTTGCACAGCATCAAAACAATTTCTCAATAACAAGAAACTAACATCAAATATTTTTACTCCTTCTGTTTAATTAACTTTTTACATTTGTACTACTTCTGTTTGATTATGTAGTTTATCTTAATTCATAAGAATTCAGATGTTCTAACCCTCCGAACATCCATTAATCGCAAAACATTAATCCAGAAAGACTAAAAAGAAGGCGGATATTCCCAGAAAATCAAAATCAAGGAACGTGAATTCAGATCCGCAAACATCTAAAAGCAGAAAAAGACATGAGCAACGGGATTCATACCACAATTACATAAATTTTTGGATCAGAGCGCACAGAGAGATCAAAGAAAAGTAGATTGGCAGACGGCGATGTTGATGAAAGAATGATTTTTTTTTTGTTTCAATTGTTTTGCTAAAAGTCAGTTACAACTAAGAATGGTGTTTCTTTTAAATTGTGTTTGGGAATTCAACCACTAAAATACAAAATTAGATACTGAATTTACATAATTGCATCTTTGTAGACTTTGAATATTTGGGCGAAAAGCTATGGAGGAAAAAGACAACGGCACATAGGAAAAGAAACTGCCCTTTTTTGTACTATCTATAATTGAAATATATTATGAAAGTATAAATTAAGACGAATAAGAA
Source organism: Solanum rostratum (assembly GCA_029948455.1). Lineage (NCBI taxonomy): Eukaryota > Viridiplantae > Streptophyta > Magnoliopsida > Solanales > Solanaceae > Solanum > Solanum rostratum. Next base: position 63,693,159 of record CM057045.1, on the reverse strand, counting down.
GAAGAAAGTACGGATAAGAGAGAAAACTTCTTATTTCTCTTGAAAAATATTCAGATGTATATTACAATGAAGGAAAATTACTTTATTTATAGGGGAAACTTGACCATGTCCCTAAGTTAGGGTTCATAACTTTTCTCCAAAGGAACCTACATAATAGATTTTCACTATAACACAAATATGTTTATAATATCCCCCCATCCCCCCCCCCCTCCGGAATATCTATTTGATAGATTATGTGTCTCGTCAAAACTTTACTAGATAAAATCTCGTGAAAAAAATTCTGATGAAGGAAAAGGAGTACACATATCTAATAATAAACATTAGAATGCCTTATTAAAAACCTTATAAGGAAATGTCAATACGACAAAACCATGTGAGGAAAAAAGAGTACATCGCATATTAACTCCCTCTAATGAGAACATCAATACAAGGACTTGAATCTTCGCATCTCAATCTTATGTACCTTTTTGTTGAAAGTTACAGTTGGTAGGGACTTGGTGAACAAATCAATCACATTGCACTCAAACAAATCAGTTGCATATTTATGTCACCATTTTTTTGGAGCTCATGTGTGTAGAATCTTTGGCGGAATATGCTTTATTCTATCTCCTTTTACGAATTCTCCCTTTAGTTGTGCTATGCCTGCAACATTCTCTTCATATAAAACTGTGGGTATTTTATCGCATTTCAAATCATATTTTTCTCGAATGAGGTGTACCATAGATCTCAACCACATGCATTTTCGACTTGCTTCATGAATAGCTATGATCTTAGCATGATTTGATGAAGTGGTCATAATAGACTGCTTTGTAGATCTCCAAGTTATTGCAGCACCCCTACATAGGAATACGTAGCCCGTTTGAGATCGAGCTTTGTGTGGATAAGATAAATATCTTGCATCAGCAAAACTAATAAGATTAGGATTGCAAAAATTAGAATAAAACTAACCCACATCGATAGTTCTTTTTAGATAATACAATATGTGTTTGATCCCATTCCAATGCCTCCTAGTAGGAGCAAAATTGTACCTTGCCAATAAATTAATTGAAAAGGGTGTATTAGGCCTTATAATAATAGCAAGATACATTAGTGTACCAATTGCACTAAGATATGATATTTTAGACTAAGGATTTTCTCATTCTTTTCTTGAGGTTAGAATGGATCATTATTTGCATCAAGTGATCAAACAACCATCGGAGTACTCAGTGGATGTACTTTATCCTTATAAAGTATTTTCAACACTTTTTCTATGTAGGCAGATTGATGAACAAAATTATCATTTGTCAAATGCTCAATTTGCAAACCAAGACATAATTTTGTCTTTCCAAGATCTTTCATCTCAAATTTGTTCTTTAAATAATCAGTTGCCCTTTCAAGCTTCATTGGAGTTCCAATAAGATTTATGTAATTAACATAAATTGCACGTACAATAAATTTCGATGTTGTTTTGTTTATAAAAATGCATGGTCAAAACATATCATTTGTATAACCTTCTTTAGATAAATAATCACTAAGAAGACTATACCACATACGTCCAGATTTCTTAAAACCATACTATGATCTTTGTAATCTAATTAAATATATTTCTCGAGATTCTGAACTATATGCTTTGGGCATCTTAAATTCTTCAGGGATTTCCATGTATATCTCATTATCAAGTAATCCATAAAGATAGACTGTAACCGCATCCATCAAATGCATTTTAAGTCTCTCATGGACCCTGAAACTAATTATATAATGCAATATTATTGCATCTATAACAGTTGAGTATGTCTCTTCATAATTGATACTAGGCCTCTGAGAAAAACTTTGTGCAAAATAGTGTGCCTTATACCTTTGTATTTCATTTTTCTCATATTTTTCGCACTCATACCCATTTATAACCAAAGGTTTAACACTATTAGGTATTTCAATTAGAAGTCCAAAAACTTTACACTTGGAAAGTGAATTTAATTATGATTGAATTGCTTCTTTGTCATGCCCCGGGAGGGTAACCTCGGCGTGGCCGGCACTCAGAGACTATTACTAGTCCCCAAGCGAACCACTTGGCCTCGTTACATTCGTTCAATCACATTCTGGTAGCGGAAGACATCCATGAATAAGAATACTTAAAAGAAAAGTAATGATAAAATAAAAATCAACGGCCAAAGGCCAAACAGTCTATCCATTAACTAAGTAAGACTACTACGAAAGAAACTAGTCAATAGTAACATCTAATCACAACTCAACAGTCTAGTCTATGAAGCCTCTACAACACCTGAGTAAGTGGTGACAATGACAGACCCATTGCTACCTCAAAATAAAATAAAAAGGCTAAACTCAAAGCTAGAAGGAAAAGTATGATATCCTCCAAAATCAGGGGAGGACTCACCAATTATATGAATGCAAATAGGTCCTCAACGGGCGCCTGTTGATGACCGCTGGTACTTGTCTCTGCATCATGAAAAAATTCAGGCTTAAATTAACGTCAGTGCGTGGAATGTAGGAGTATGTTAAATGGCAGAAAAGAACATGTAAAGGAAGAATAACATCAACTCAAATAGCTCAGCTAAAGAAGTAGGAAACTCAATCATCATGTCAAGAGTCTAAAGTAAGAATGCAATTTAGACCCTGACTACTCATCCATCATCTACGTTCCATCCACTCAGAGTACTATCAAGGCCTATTTAGGAGTTTCTCTAACCGACAACCATCACCTATGAGCCAGTGATAATACAACGAAGCGATGTCATTGCCAACACTCAATATGCTTATAAGACCTGAACCCTATGATTAACTCATTCATCTAGTCTCATCGGACATTTGTCAACTTAATTCATCACGTCAACATTAACTCTTTGGTTACAACATTTTAAGGTTCCACTCTTAACTCATAGAGACTCTATCATGCACCATTCTAATTCATGGCATTCAGGGAATCATAGTAGAGTTAAAGAATTGGGGAATTCCATAGTCTCTTTAGGCTCAAATTATACTCATGCATGCTCTTTTAAGTGAAATATGCAAAAATATCAAGAAATCATGCTAGGGTTCATGTAGAATAGCAAAATCATCTAACTCAAGTAATTAATTCATAAAATCAGTAATTCATGCAAGATTATATAGAATTACATTAGACTTTAAGAAAAACCTTCATGGGAGACTCAATTTACTCACAACTCCATAAATTTGGGTTATGGGGCACATGTAAGAGCATAATCCATGTTTTGGTTAGCCTTTCATACCTGGAAGTTTTGATTCTTGAACCAGGTTGGAAGGATTCTAAAGTTTTTGCTTCAAACCCTAGCCTTTTTCTCCTTTGAACCCTTTCTCTATGTTTGAGAGAGTATTTTAGCATAAAAATATTGAACTGACATGTTTAGGGCTTTATTTAGGTGTAAAAACGTCAGTTTTGTCTTTGAAAGGGTGGAAAAGACCAAAATAACCTTTCTTGAAAAGCTGTCAAAAGTCATCTACGGGCCCACATACGGCCCATAGAAACTTCCACAACCCGTAGGGACCGTTCTGGAAATATTTGGCCAAATTTCAAGGTCTCTGGATCACTTTTACGAGCCCAATCTATAGCCAATAGATGTTTCTATGACCCGTAGATGTGTCCGTAGGATCTAGCACCCAAAAATTGGATTTCAAGACTTATTCCACGAGTTAGCAGACGGGTCGTTCATTTTTCCACGGCCTGTATTAGGTTTCGTATTTCCTCTTTCCTCTGGCAGTCTTTAGTAAAACGGCTATCTTTTGACTCCAAACTCCAAGTGAGGTGAAATAAGTTGCGTTGGAAAGCTCATTCAAAGAGCTTTCATTTGGTAGGTCATGGGACATCTAATTCTTTATGTTCTAAGAGTTATGATCATTTAAAGTTGATCCTTGTATAATCTAACACTCGATATTAAATTTATAGGAAAGTTTTGACTCAGCTAAGAACTAGAGGTCCCTTATGACCCTAATCAACTTCCCATGTATAAGAGTGGGTCTTGAAACATAGGTACATGTAAGGGTAAAGTTATAGGGTGTTATAATCCCCCTTGGAATCATTTATCCTCAAATGATGAGCAACTAGGAGATCTATCAAGAAGGAACTCAAATACTTGGGTACTCGAATACTCATACTCCAGAAATCAATTTCAACTAAGGATTTAAAATTTAAAGACTATTTCTAACATCATCATTAGGCACGAATATAGTTAAAGACACGCATACTCAAGCATAGACTCAAAAGAAGCATCCACTCAAAGATAAGAATTTAACTCAACAATGGAAAAGTAAATCAGAGAGTAGAAGTGAATTATTACCATTTATTTCATCATTAGAAGGCATGAATAGGTAAGGGTTTTGAGCCTTCAAATCATCTCCAGCTTCCCATATAGCCTTTTCAACAGCTTGACTTATCCACAACACTTTTATAGATACAACCTCTTTAGTTCTCAACTTGCGAACTTGACAATCAAGGATTTGGACTAGGATCTCTTAATAACTCAAGCTATCCTTCACCCCAACGTTTTCAATAAGCATAACCAAGGACGGATCTCCAAACACTTCTTAAGCATAAAAATGTGAAAGACTAGATGGATGGCTGCCAATATTTATGGTAGCTCTAACTCATAAGCTATGTTTCCCACTCTCTTCACAATTTGGTAGGGACTAATGTATCGAGGACGCAACTTTCCCTTCTTCTCGAATCTCATTACGCCCTTCATGGGTGACACTTTCAAGTATACCCAATCGTTCACTTCGAACTCTAGGTCCCTTCTCCTAACACCAGTGTAGGACTTCTGGTAACTCTGGGCAGTTCTCAATCTCTTTTGGATAACATTTACCTTCTCCATAGCCCGATGTACCACGTTTGGCCCAATCAACCTTGCTTCACCTCCCTCAAACCATCGATCAGTGATCTACATCTTCTCCATAGAGGGCCTAATAAAGAGCCATTTGGATGCTCGAATAAAAGTTGTTGTTGTAGGAAAACTCAATCAGAGGAAAGTGGTGATCCCAATTACCTTTGAAGTCAATGACACAAGCCCTAAACATATCCTCCAAATTCTATGTCGTCCACTCTACCTGACCATCAATCTGAGGGTAGAAAGCAGTATTAAGGTTCACCTTTGAACCTAGCCCTTGCTGAAAGGACTTCCAGAACTGGGAAGTGAACTGAGCTTCTCTATATGATATGATAGACAAAAGAAGTCCATGAAATCTGTCAGTATCTCTGATATACAATAGGGGCATAGTCCTTTGTTGTATTAGTAGTCTTTACCGCCAAGAAATGGGATGATTTATTTGTCTTACCAACAATCACCCAGATCGAATCATGCTGTCTGCAAGACCTTAATATCCAGGTGATAAAATCCATATTGATTATCTCCCACTTCACTTCTGGAATTTTAAAGTTATGGGCTACTCCAAATGGCCTTTGGTGCTCAACTTTTACTTGTTGTCAGTTTGGGCACTTAGAAACAAAGTCTGCGATGTCTCTATTTATCTCACTCCACCAATAAACCTCTCTCAAGTCACGGTATATTTTGGTTGACCCTGGATGGATAGAATATCTAGAGTTATGGGCTTCTGACATGATCCTCTCTCGAATACAATCAACATCTGGAACACATAGTGTACTTTTGTATCTAAATACCCCATCTCCCTCTTTGATAAATGTCATCACTTTCTGCTTATGTACATCTTCTTTTAATCGGAATAAGATGGGATCTCGATCTTATTTCTCCTTAACCTGTACTACAAGGGATGATGTAGACCCATTATTCATACGTAGTCCACCTTCGTCAGATTCATCTAGTTGACGTTCCAATCGCACTAGTCTGTGCACCTCTTTGGCTAAGTCTTTCTTCTCTTCTTCCACATGAGCAGTGCTTCCTATAGACAACCTAATAAGAGCATCAGCATCCACATTAGCTTTACCTGGATGGTAGAGGATGCTCATGTCTGGGTGAATACATATTGCACACCTTTTTGGTCAATGAATACATCAACATGTACTCCATATAAGTAGTGGCGTCAAATCTTGAGTGCAAACACCATCGCAGCCAATTCTATGTCATGAGTTGGATAGTTCCTCTCAAGGTTCTTAAGTTTTCTGGAAGCATAGACGATGACCTTACCTCTCTGCATCAGAACACATCCCAATACTACTTTAGAAGCATCATAATAGATCACAAAATCATCAGTCCATGCAGGTAGAGTCAACACTGGTGCAGTCGTTAATCTAGTTTTCAACTCTTGAAAACTCCTCTTACACACATTGGACCACTGATACTTAGCTTTCTTTTGAGTCAGCTTAGTCATTGGCAAGGATATAGAAGAGAATCCCTCGACAAACCTGCGGTAGTAACTAGCTAAACCCAGAAAACTTCTTATGTCAGTTGGAGAGGTGGGTCTAGGCCAACTCTTAACTGCCTCGATCTTGTGCATATCCACTCGAATACCATCACTCGAGACCACATGGGCCAAAAATGACATAGATCTAAGCTAGAACTCACATTTTGAAAATTTGGCATACAACTCCTTATCCTTGAGGGTCTGAAGAACAATTCGAATATGATCGAAATGCTCTTCCTCATCTCTAGAGTACACCAATATATTGTCGATGACTACTATCATGTACATGTCAAGGTACTGTATGAATACTCTATTCATCATGTCCATGAAAGCAGCAGGAGCATAGTTCAGTCCGAAGGACATTACCTGAAATTGAAAGTGCACAAGTCGAGGTCAAAAAGCCATCTTCGAGAAGTCATATTCCCCTCTTTCAACTGGGGATAGCCAAATATGAGGTCTATGATTGAGAAAATAATGACACCCTGAAGTTGGTCTAATAAGTCATCGATCTTTGAAAGGGGGTATTTGTTCTTAATGGTCACCTTATTCAGCTGGCGATAATCGATACACATTCTAAGGGAACCATCTTTTTTTCGCACAAATAGGACATGAGCACCCCATGGAGTGATACTCAGCCAAATGAATCCCTTATCCAGGAGATCTTTCAACAACTCTTTCAGTTCTTACAACTCGGCAGGAGTTATTCTATATGGCGGAATAGAGATAGGTTGGGTATTAGGGAGACCATCAATTCAAAGTCAATCTCCCTATAAAGAGGGACTCTAGGAAAATCATCAGGGAACTCATTGACAACTAGAACTGACTCAAAAGGTGGAGACTCCACATCATCAGCCTTAACTTGCACGAGGTGATAGATACATCTTTTATAAATTAATTTTCTGGCCCTAAGGTACAAAATAAACTTACCCTTGGGCACTGCAGAACTACCTTTCCACTCTTTAACAAGCTCATTCAAAAAATAGAATTTAACCGGTGGGGTTCTACAACTGACAGAGGCATAGCAGGCGTGAAGCCATTCCATGCAAGGAATCACATCAAAGTCAATCATCTCTAACTCAACTAAGTCTACCAAAGTATCTCTATAATAGATAGACACTGTGCAATCTCTATATAACTTTTCAGCTATAATGGACTCACCAACAGGAGTAGAAACACTGAAGGGCTCAAGAAGACATTCAGGATGGCTCTCAAACTTACTAGCCACATATGGAGTTACAAATGATAAAGTGGCACCTCGATCAAGCAAGCATACACATCATAGGAAAAGACTCGAAACATACCCGTGATAACATCTGGTGTAACTTCCCAATTCTATCGATTTACTATCGCATACAGACGGCTTATAATCCCGCCCAAATATTTGCTATGGTACCTCTCTATGGTGTTGTTGAAGACTGAGCTTTATTACCTCTATCACCCCACCTCCTCAGTGGGCACTCATTCCGAAAGTGACCGGTCTATCCGAACCTATAACAAGCATTTGTGCCCTCACGACACTCACCTAGGTGGAGTTTACCACACTTGCCACTTGGTGGTTTCCCCCTCAAACCATGAGTCATACTAGCTTGGGATTGAGAACCCTAAGCTCTGGAATTCTAATAGCCCTGAGACTTCTAATCATACTTGTTACTCGGAGGTGTTGCACTTGCGGAAGATGGTGTGTAGTTTGAAAACCTCTTCTAAAAATAGGACCTGTCCCCCTTACCTTACTTATGCTGGCTAGGCTTATGCCTTACTAACTTAGCCTTTTTGCTCAAGTACTTCTCCCTATCCCTCTTCTTGTCCTCCTCACGTTGTTGCGCATATACCATAAGCCTAGAGATGTCCATGTCCAACATTTGCAATGTCGCTTTGTACCCCTTTTTCACATGTTTGCCCAAGCCGGATACGAACTCTCTCATCCTAGGTCTCATGTTCGGGACCATTTCTGGAGCATACCTGGATAGTTGTATGAACTTAAGGATATATTCTTTGACAGTCATCCTCTCTTGCTTCATGTTGAAAAACTCCTCAACCTTCGCTTCCCTCAACTCTTGTGGAAAGAAGTGATCAAGAAAGGCACACTCAAAGTCGTCTCAAATGGCAGACTCAGCATCCTCACCTCGGCTTTCTTCATATTGATTGTACCAGACATTTGCCACATCCTTGAATTGATAGGAAGCAAGTTCAACTCCCTCAATTTCTATCGCATGCAAGGATTTCAACACCTTCTATATCTCATCAATGAAATTTTGAGGGTGTTTCTCAACCTTAGACTCTGTGAAGACTGTTGGGTTCATCCTAAAAAAATCTCTAAGTTTCGTCGCAGCAGTTGGCTTTTGGGAGCTAGAACTAGGAGCTTGTGAACTTCGATTCCCTCTCTGGGCAGCTACCAGTTAGGTGAGTATAGTGCTAGCTCCCCTGAAATCAGCTTCTATAGTAGGAGTAGGTGAAGTACTAGGTGTCTTGGGAGTTCCAATGACTCTAGCACATCGACCCCAACCTCTCGTCTCCATTTGAGGAGGCACCTCTGGTGTGGATTCTTAGTGTTACGAGTTGAAGCATCTCTTTAGTGGCGGTACACTTAGGAAGCATGATCTGCAAGCGTGTAACGCACGAATTAGATAGATACTTTAATAGTGTTAAACTCTATCGCACGAACATAGAATACAAAAAAGTGTAATAATTTCTAATGTCCTATAGCCTCCTGCTTATATAGTGTGGTGCATAACACACCGATAAACAAGACTCTACTAGAGAAAGCTTCATAGACTTCCTAGGACTCTTGAACTCTATGTTTTAATACCAAGTTTGTCACGCCCAGGGAGGATACCCTTGGCGTTGATGACACACAGAGACTATTGCTAGTCCCCAAGCGAACCACTCGGACTCATCATATTCGTTCAATTACGTTCTAATAGCAGAAGACATCCATGAATAAGAATAGTTAAATGAAAAGTAATGATAAAATGAAGATAATCAATAGCCAAAGGCAAAACAGTCTCTCCATCAACAAAGTAAGACTAGTGCGAAAGAAGTCAATAATAACATCTAATCACAACTCAATAGTCTAGTCTGTGAAGCCTCTAGAACATCTGACTAAGTGATGCCAATGATAGACCCATGGATACCTCAAAATAAAATAAAAAGGCTAAACTCAAACCTAGAAGGAAAAGTATTATATCCTCAAAAATCAGAGGAGGACTCATTAATCAATTGAATGTAAATAGGTCCTTAACGGTGCGCAAGTTGATGACCACTAGTACCTATCTCTACATCATGAAAAGATACAGGCCCAAATGACCATCAGTACATGGAATGTATGAGTATGTAAAATGGCAAAAAGAAACATGTAAAGGAAGAATAACATCAACTCAAATAGCTCAACTAAAGAAGTAGGAAACATAATTATCATGTCAAGAGTCTAAAGTAAGAATGCAATTTAGACAATGACTACTCATCTATCATCTACGTCCCATCCACTCAGAGTACTTTCAAGGCCCATTTGGGAGTTTCTCTAACCGACAACCATCACCTAAGAGACGATGATAATACAATGAAGAGATTTCATTGCCACATCTATTAAATACTTGTCTAGGGTATAGAACATCCCATTAGTGGATCAAAAATTAGTAACATCAAGTCCTCTTTTTGGACAATAAGAAACATTCGATTTTTTGGTTCGTTCCTCTCCTACGCTGATTACGTAGTTATTGAGTTTGAGTTGGACTTACTCTTACTGAATTCGATGCTCAATACTACCCCGAGACTCAATATGCTCATAAGACCTCAACCCTATGGTTAACTCATTCATCTAGTCTCATTGGATATTTGTTAAGTTAATTCATGACATCAATAACTCTTTGCTTACATCATTTTAAGGTTGAGCTCTTGACTCATAGAGACTCTATCATGTATCATTCTAACTCATAACATTTAGGGAAACAAAGTAGAGTTAAAGCATTTGGGGATTCCATAGACTCGTTAGACTCAAATTATACTCATGAATGCTCTTTTAAGTGAAAAATTCAAAAATATCAAGAAATCATGCTAGGGTTCATGTGGAAGAGAAAAATCATCTAATTCAAGTAATTAATTAATAAAAACAGTAATTCGTGCAACATTACGTAGACCTCAACTTAGAATTTAAGAAAAACTTTCATGGAATATTCATGGGAGACATAATTTACTCACAACACCATCAATTCGGGTTGTGGGGCACATGGAAGAACATAATCCATGTTTTGGTTAGTCTTACATACTTGAAAGTTTTGATTCTTGAACCAGCTTAGAGGATTCTTAAGTTTTTGCTTCAAACTGTAACCTTTTCTCTTTTGAAACCTTGCTCTAAGTTTGAGAGAGTGTTTTAGCGTTGAAATATTGAACTGTCATGTTTACGGCTTTATTTAGGTGTAAAAATGTCAGTTTTAGGCTTTGAAAGTGTCATGCCCTAGAGGGTACCCTAGGCGTGGCCGGCACCCAAAGACTATTGCAAGTCCCCAAGCGGACCACTCGATATCAGGATAGTCACTCAACATCAAGCATAGAGGAATTAATGGAATAAGATAGTGAGCTACGTCAGTTATATTACATCAATAAGGAGGGCTAACGGCCCATAAACTTAGTCTCAACATTAGTGATAAGTAAACAGTGTTACTAACTCAACTCAAAGAAGGAAAAGACCTCAACATCAAACCTCAACTCATTACTATGAAGTCTCTAACATAACTCAACTAGAAAGTCTAAGAAGGTACCATGACAGGCCATGGCTACCCAACTCAATAAAATAAAATAACTGATAACGAAAAAGGGCTCCTCCAGATAGTAAGGAGGGCTCACCAATAGCTGAACTCAGAATCTTCGAATATCAATAATGTATCTGCTGAAGTCCTCTACCTCTTGTGTTTGCATCATGAAATGATGTTTCGCCGAGTGGCGTCCGCACGTGGAATGTACAGTATGTAAGATGGATGAATATAACAATATAGATAAAACAGTATAGGGATAACATCTGTCACGCCCTAAGTCCTATTAAGACGGATTGGCACTCGTTGCCGACAAGGCTCGGGAGAACCAACATATAACTATGCACCTGCTATGAACATTATAAAAGGTTTCCATATTCAATATGCTATCAAAAGAAAGTAAACTGTATTAACAAGCCAAAAGTAAATGCATAAGACTAGGACGTTGGAGCCACGATCTCTATAATACGCTACTTAACTACACTTCACTTTACATAGTCTATAAAGCCTCTAGATAAGGAACAATATCTATATGGGTCGGGACACGCCTCGCCTCATGACCAACTATATAATACACAATGGAAGCTTTTGACACACAAAGCCCTGAAGCAACCTGGAGCTCAGTAACAGCAGCAGAAGGTCTTGTACTCCTACTAGGGAGATCTAGTAGCTCCTGTACCTGCAGCATAAAATGCAGGTCCCCCGTAAGAGACACCAGTACGGGATAATATACTGAATATATAAGGCAGGAAATACTATATATGAAATAAGACTCAAATGAAATCATACACTAGTGTGTAAGGACAAAAAAACCACCTTTAGTCATACTGTGGAATCAGGTACTTTATGTTTTTTTTATTACTTTACCTTTCTTTAATGTATAATATGTGCACAATATATCATGTTAATGACCAGCTGGTTAGTGGTAAATCAATGTCGAGATCGACCCATGCTAGGCTTTCCTTTCACCCCTGGGATACCCCCCGTAATATGGGATCGACCTATTCTAGGTGATTCTTCTGCCCCTGGGATAAGCAACTTTGAGTTACCTTTTATTTACCTTTGAGATGATTCTTTTTGTAATCATAACATTTAGAGCTATAGGAATATAGACATGTCATGTCACATATAAACAACCACACAAGATAATACCACAATGATAAGAGAGTTACACAACTAATGAAATGTGTAGGAGGTTAAACAACACATGGACTTTATTCGGTAAAAAGGAACTCATGTATCTTTGGTATCCAAGTACGTATGCAGATTTGACAATAGCATGTATGGGAACATATGAACATGGTAAAGAGTTAGGATACAGTTATTAGTTATGTCGGAGTCGGTAAGTGCCTTTATGTACCAATGAAGTACGTAGATTTCATGCCAAGTAATAGGAAATCAAGTTGCCTTACATACCTCGTTGTACTATGTCGTTATTATCTCGGAGTAGTATCCTTTTCCTCCAAATACTTATCTACAATATAGTAGGTGATAAAACTAGTATTAGCAGCTAATAAACACATCTTGGTAATCCAATTTCACCCAAAAATAATATCCGGGCAGCAAGCTTGTAATTAGCAACCGAAGCATATTCTTTCAACTTTTCCACTCGTAATCGTATTTCCTAATACACATTCTAATATATATGTCTTATCCATCTTGTTTTAATCACATAATAGTGTTACAACAGCTCATAAAGTACAACATACAACAATTCTACACAACATGCAAGTACCAACGTAACATTACGTCCTTTCGTTACATTTCGGCGTCAACCATTCCCAAACTGTTTCAATCCTCAACCAAACTGCCCTCAACATATTTACACACAAAAATAGTCCTAAAACAGTCTTAAAACTGTCCCCAAGTAGATGGAAATGAGGAACCAATTCACAATATTCAGCCCACAAATTCTTACTAATAGTGCAATTAAGATATCATATAAGAACTCATTTTTGCAGAAGATAAAAATGGTCCAGCAGCCTTCTTACATCACTACAGGACCAAGCCTTGTTAAAAACATAAATATTACTTCGTAATCCAGCACCCAACAAGAGAAAAAACTCTTAATAAACAAGGAAAGTGGACAACAATCTTTGGAACACATGTTGTCCCAAATTCCTGCACAAGTATAACCATCATACTCTTCATGTTTTTCATGGAAAAATTATACAAAAACCATAGGTATTTTTACTTACCTTAGCCGTCAAGTATTAAGTGCTCTTCAAGAACCCTAAAGGTGTGCCTTGGCTGATTTACAAAGTGATGAGAGAGCAAGGAGAAACTTGGAAAGAAATCTGATTTTTGGCTTTGAGAAAATGACTAAAAGTTGTTGGATTTTAGCCCCTTTTAAAGGGCAACTTTTGGCTGACTTTCTTTTGTATTTCAAGCCTTATTTTATTAAAGTGATGATGCAGAAACTTGGCCTTTTCACTTGGGCGTTATTGGGCTTCAATTGGATGGGCTTTGCTGCAAATATTTCTCTTTTACACCCACTTAGTTTGGGCCCTATTTGTGAATTGGGTTGTGAATGTCATTTGGCCCTTTTCCTATTCATCTTGGGCTGCAAATGTTGTATCTTTATGATGCTAAACCATGGGACCAAATGACATCCTTAACTCGGGGTTTATTATTTATCAGACTTGAGCGAATTCGGTTTTGGGCCTCGTCTCCAACTACCTAGCCTATTTAAGCTAAGCACAAAGGTGACTCACCTGTTAGCTTCCTAAGTCTCAGAGGCACCTAACTTCTTTTCACTTTGTTTAAGGCTGCACTCTCCTCAATTTGACTTAAAACATTTATACACTTGGTCATCTTAAGCAATAGACGTACTTATAGCCTTCTAATCTGAAATTCAAGCACTTTTAAAAGTGTGCGCTGCTTTGACCCTGCCATATCATGTTTCATATGCATTGGGCTAGTACATGTAAGATGTGGGGTGTTACATCCTCCCCCCTAGGATCATTCGTCCCCGAATGTAAGCATAATTGGATATGTTAAACAAGTTTAATCTTTCATGTAAACGAACTTTTGACGACATGACAAGAATTCAAATTCATATACCTACTAATCCCTCAACTCTGCATCTTGGATTTTCTCTTTAGCTTCAAATAAATAAGGGTATTTAGATCACATTGCTTCTTCAGCCTCCCACATTATCTCTTCTACTTGCTGGTTCCTCCAAAGTACCTTTACTGAAGGTATTTCCTTATTCCTTAGCTTTCTAACTTGACGATCTAGGATAGCAATAGGTACCTCTTCATAGGTGCGATCTTCTGTAACCTGCATATCTTCAATAGGAGTGATACGATATGGGTCACCTATGCATTTTCGAAGCATTGAGACATGAAAAACTCGATGAACCATTGAAAGCTCCTGGGGCAGCTCTAATTCATACGCAACCTGTCCAAACCTTTTAATAATCTTATATGGCCCTATGTAACGTGGGCTTAGTTTTTCTTTCTTACCAAATCTCATAACACCTTTCATTGGGGACACCTTTAAGAATACCCAATCTCCTACTGAGAATTCCAGTCCTCTTCTTCTAGCATCCGCATATGATTTGTGACGACTTTGGGCTGTTTCTAGTCGTTGTCGTATTACCTTGACTTTCTCCATGGCTTGTTGGACTAGATCTGGACCAAGCAAGGTGGCTTCACCCACTTCAAACGATCCTATTGGTGATCTACATTTCCTTTCATACAAAGCTTCATACGGTGCCATCTTGATGCTTGAATGGTAGCTATTATTATAGGCAAATTCAATAATTGGCAAATGGCCCACCCAACTACCTATAAAGTCTAATGCACAAGCCCACAACATATCTTCAAGTGTTTGAATGATGCATTCTGCTTGACCATCTGTCTGAGGGTGGAAAGTTATACTTAAGCTCACTTATGTCCCTAAGCTCCTTTGGAAGGACTTCCAAAACTTTGCAGTGAATTAAGCTCCCCGATCAGATATAATGGAGATTGGGACCCCATGTAGCCTAACTATCTCTTTGAGGTATAACTTTGCATACTCTTCAGCCGTATAATCACTCTTAACTGGCAAGAAGTGTGCTGACTATGTGAGTCTATCAACTATCACCCATATAGATATTAATCATATCTCACTTCCACGTTGGAAGCTCTATAAATTGCATATAACCTCCCGGCTTTTGGTGCTCTTCTTTAACTTGTTGGCAATTCAGACATTGAGCCACAATTCTGCAAGGTCCTTTTTCATACCTTCCCACCAAAACATTCCCTTCAGGTCATGATACATCTTAGTTGATCCTGGATGGATGGAATATCTTGAATGATGGGCTTCTTCCACTATCCTCCTTCTGAGACCATTAATATTAGGAACACATAATCTATTTTGGCAATAAAGTACTCCATTTTGGGTAAGTTCAAAGCCCTTCATCGTGCCTTGACTCACCTTCTCCTTAAGTCTTCGTAGAACAGGATCTTTGAACAGTTTTTCTCTTACCGCTGTTACCAATGAAGACGTTGTAGCATTATGCACAACAACCCCTTCTTTTGGAGTTTCAATGAGGCGAACTCCCAAATTGGCTAGTTGACGTAGATCCTTAGTGACTCCTTGACTTACCACAATCTGATCATCAATATTCATAATTGCCTTACGACTCAGAGCATCGGCTACCACGTTTCATTCCCTGGATGGTATAGTATATTAACGTCGTAATCCTTTATTAGCTCCAGCCACCTTCGCTGCCTTAAATTTAGATGTTTCTGCTTAAAGATGTATTGTAGGCTCTTCTAATCAGTATATATGTTAACATGAACTCCATACAAATAGTGGCGAAATATTTTTAAGGCAAACACAACAGGTGCTATCTCAAGGTCATGTGTTGGGTAGTTTCTCTCATGCGGTCGCAGTTGTCCCGAGGCATAAGAAATTACCCTACCATATTGTGTCAGTACACACCCTAAGGCAACCTCTGAAGCGTCACGATATACCGCATACCCCCTTTATTCCTTCTGGAAGCACTAGCACAGGTGCAGACGTTAGTCTGCTTTTCAACTCTTGGAAGCTCCTTTCACATGTGTCATTCCATTGAAATTTGGTCACCTTATGTGTCAACTTCATTCGAGGTGCAGAAATAGAAGAAAACCCCTCAACAAACCTTCTGTAATAACCTGCTAACCCTAGGAAGCTTCAAACTTCTGTGTGTGTTGTCGGTCTTGGCCAATCTTTCACCGCCTCTATCTTTTGTGAATCAACCCTTATTCCTTCATCAGATACAATATGACCCAAGAACGCCACTAATTTTAACCAAAATTCACCTTTGGAAAACTTGGCATACAATTGCCGATCATGAAAAACTTGTAATACCTGCCGTAAGTGATTTACATGGTCCTCTTCTTATCTTGAATACACCAAAATGTCATCTATAAATACTATCAAAAATACGTCCAAGAATGGCTTTAATACCCTGTTCATTAAGTCCATAAAAACTGTTGGTGCATTGGTCAGCCCAAATGACATAACAAGAAATTCAAAGTGACCATAGCGTGTCCTAAAGGTTGTCTTGGGTATATGTTTCTCCTTCACCCTCATTTGGTGATAACCTGACCTCGAATCAATTTTGTAAAAGCATTTGGCACCCTGTAACTGATCAAATAAATCATAAATCCTGGGAAGGGGGTATTTGTTTTTAATTGTCACCCTATTCAATTACTGATAGTCAATACACATTCTCAAGGTGCCATCCTTTTTACGTACAAATAACACTGGTGCACCCCAAGGGGACACACTAGGTCTTATAAAACCCTTCTCTAGCAAGTCTTTTAACTGCTCCTTTAATTCACGTAATTCTGCCGGGGACATTCTATATGGAGGGATAGAAATAGGTTGAGTACCTGGAAATAAGTCAATACCAAAATCTACTTCTCGTTCTGGAGGTAAACTTGGAAGCTCTTCGGGAAACACATCAACAAATTAATTCACTACGGGAACAAATTGAAGAGTTGGTGATTTTGCCTCCATGTCCCTCACTCTAACTAGATGACATATATCCCTTTGAAATCATCATCCTCACCTTAAAATAGGAAACGAACTTACCCTTTGGTGCCCCAACGTTGCCCTTCCACTCAAGGACTGCCTCATTTGGAAAGTGGAAATACACTCTCTTAATTCGGCAATCCACCGTGGCATAGCAAGAAGCTAACCAATCCATACCCATTATAACACCAAATTCCACCATTTCTAACTCAAAAAGGTCAGCCAATGTGTCACGGTCACAAACAATTACTACACAATTATAATAGACCTTTCTAGCTATAATAGATTCACGGTTGGTGTAGACACTTCAAATGGCTCGTTCAATTATTTAGGTGTTTTTTTCAGCTTCCCAGCCACTAGTAGATTGATATATGATAATGTAGAACCAGGGTCAATTAATGCACACACATTATGTGAAAAGATGGACAATGTACCTATGACCACATCGGGTGAAGCTTCTAAAGTTTGCCGACTCCCCAGAGCATAAGTGCAATTATGGGCTCCACTGGAGCTAGCTGCCCCTCTACCACCTCTACCACAGCATGTAAGTGTTTGTTGATCCCTACCTAATAGAGAAACTGACGATGATGATGCAATAGCTGATCCAGTAGGTTGTGCTATATTACCCATACGTCTTCTTGGGCAATTTCTCATCATATGCCCTGGTACACCACACCAATAACAAGCATCTGTCCCAACATGACTCCTCCCACATTGTTTGCAAAGCTACCTAAGAGGGATTTGCTGGCTGGCCAAATATCCTGTTGTTCGTGCACCTTGGCCCTCACTTCTTTGAATAAACTTATTACCTTTAGACCCTTCAAGTTGTGGTGGAGCACTGACTGCAGAGTAGGAGGATGATGACCTAGGTGGGTTATTAGGAAATCGAGGCCTAAAGTCACCTTGGGACGGTACAAACTGCCTAGTAGATCTGGCCCTCTTGGACTGCCCCCTTTATAACTCTTGTGTCCTTCTTTTCCTCTGATCCTCCAGTTTTTGTGCAAATACTTACATCCTCGATATATCCATGTCTTATTCAAAGAAGCAATGGTACAGTCTCTAACTAGATACGAATCCAACCTATCCACGTATCGATGAAATCTATCTGCCATAGTAGCAACAACGTTAGGAGCATATCTAGCTAGGGAATTAAATTGAAGTCTATACTCCCTCACACTCATATTCCCTTGTTGGAGATTCAGAAACTGATCTACCCGGGGCTCTCGGATCTTTAATGGCCAATAATGGTCAAGAAATGCCCCTTTGAACTCCTTCCAGGTAGTTGGAGGCGCATCTATACCCTTAGATTACTTCCAAGCTTCATACCACAATATAGCCACATCTTCATTCTATATGTTGCCAGCTCCACAGCTTTTGTATCGCTTACATACATAACATCCAAAGTGCGTTGGATCTGATCGATGAAGTCCTGTGGATCTTCATTAGGATCTGACCCGGTAAAAGATGGAGGGTCCAAATTAAGGAAGTTACGTATCCTCGTGCTAGCTTCTCTATTCGCACCACCTGCACCCATAACTGGACCTTCTTGTCTTTGACTTTCTCCAGCAAATATACGAGTCAATAACAAGACAGCCTTTCTCAGATCCTGCATGGTAGCATCGGTAGGTGGTTCTGGGGGAGTATCACTACTTCCTGGTTCATCAAGAGTTGGAGATATTTACGACAGAGATTCATCTGGAGCCTCATTTCGTTGTCTCACTCGAATGGGTACACCAACTACCACCTGTACTTCCTTTCCTTTGCCTTTGCTTTTCCTTGTTTCAGGCATACTTGTTGTATAAAATGATTTAGAGGTTAGAAACAATCAACCTATAACACTTGGCTCTATGGAACGATCTAAAGAATGAAAAGAAAGTGACAACTCCTAAATGCCACGTAGCCTCCTGCTTATAAATATGGTGCACAACACATCCATAAACAAGACTCTACATAGATACGGCTTTGTAGACTCCCTAGGATGACCCGCTTTGATACCACTTATGTCATGCCCTAAGTCCCATATAGGCGGACTGGCACCCGTTATCGACAAGGATCGGGAGAACTAACATATAACTATGCACCTGCTATGAACATTATAAAAGGTTTCCATATTCAACATGCTGTCAAAAGAAAGTAAATTGTATTAACAAGCCAAAAGTAAATGCATAAGATTAGGCCGTTGGAGCGACGATGTCTATAATACACTATTTAACTACACTTCACTTTACATAGTCTACAAAGCCTCTAGATAAGGAACAAGATCTATATGGTTCGGGACAGGCCCTGCCTCATGACCAACTATACAATACAAAATGGAAGCTCTAGACAAACAAATCCCCGAAGCAACCTGGAGCTCAGTAACAACAGCAAAAAGTCTTGTTCTCCTACTAGGGAGATCTAGTAGCTCCTGTATTTGTAGCATGAAATGCAGGTCCCCCCTAAGGGACGTCAGTACGGGGTAATGTACTGAATATGTAAGGCAAGAAATACTGTATATGAAATAAGACTAAAATGAAATTATACACTTGTGTGTAAGGACAAAAAGACCACCTTTAGTCATACTGTGGAATTAGGTACTTTATGTCTTTTTATTACTTTACCTTTCTTTACTATATAATCTGTGCTCAATATATCATGTAAATGACCAGCTGATCAGTGGTAAATCAATATCGGGATCAACCCATGCTAGGCTTTTCTTTCACCCCTAGGACACTCCCCATAATATGGGATCCACCTATGCTAGGTGATTTTTCCACCCCTGGGATACAACCCATTAATAAGCGACTTTGAGTTATCTTTTATTTACTTTTGAGATGATTCTTTTCATGGTCATAACATTTCGAGCTGTAGGAATATAGACATGACATGTGACATATAAACAACCACCAAGATTATACCACAATGAAAAGAGAGTTAGACAACTAATGAAACGTGTATGAGGTAACAACACATGGACTTTATTCGGTAAAAAGGAACTCATGTATCTTTGGTATCCAAGTACGTATTAAAATTTGAAAATGGCTATATATGGGAACATATGAACATGGTAAAGAGTGGAGACACAGTTATTAATTATGTCGGAGTCGGTAAGTGCCTTTATGTACCAAGGAAGAATGTAGATTTCATGCCAAGTAATAGGAAATCAAGTTGCCTAACATACCTCATTGTACTATGTCGTTATTACATCAGAGTAGTATCCTTTTCCTCCAAATACTTATCTATAATATAGTAGGTGATAAAACTAATATTAGCAGCTAATAAACACATCTTGGTAATCAAATTTCATCCAAAAATAATATCCGGGCAGCAAGCTCGTAATTAGCAACCGAAGCATATTCTTTCAACTTTTCCACTCCTAATCATATTTCCTAATACACATTCTCATATACATGTCTTATCGATCTTGTTTTAATCCCATAACAGTGTTACAACAGCTCATAAAGTAAAACATACAACAATTCTTCACAACATGCAAGTAGGCAACGTAACATTACGTCCTTCCGTTACATTTCGGCGTCAACCATTCCCAATCTATTTCAATCCTCAACAAAACTGTCCTCAACATATTTACTCACAAAAACAGTCCTAAAATAGTCTTAAAACAGTCCCCAAGTAGATGAAAAACATGAGGCAACAATTTCCAATATTCAGTCCACAAATTCTTACTAAGAGTGCAATTAAGATATCATATAAGAACTCATTTCTGCGGAAGATAAAAATGGTCCAGAAGCCTTCTTACATCACTACATGACCAAGACTTGTTAAAAACATAAATATTACTTCATAATCCAGCACCCAACAAAAAAAAGCCTCTCAATAAACAAGGAAAGTGGATAACAATCTTTGGAACACTGCTGTCCCAAATTCCTGCACAAGTACAACCAGCATACTCTTCATGTTTTGCATGGACAAATTATACCAAATCATAGGTACCTTTACTTACCTTAGCCCTCAAGTATTAGATGCTCTTCAAGAACCCTAAAGGTGAGCCTTGGCTACTTTACAAAGTGATGAGAGATCAAGGAGAAACTTGGAAAGAAATCTGATATTTGGATTTGAGAAAATGACTAAAAGTTGCTGGATTTTAGCCCCTTTTAAAGGGCAAATTTTGGCCGACTTTCTTTTGTATTCCAAGCCTTATTTTATTAAGGTGACGATGCAGAAACTTGGCCTTTTCACTTGGTCCTTATTGGGCTTCAATTGTATGGCCTTTGCTGCAAATATTTCTCTTTTACACCCACTTAGTTTGGGCCCTATTTGTGAATTGGGTTGTGAATGTAATTTGACCCTTTTCTTATTCATCTTTGGCTGCAAATGTTGTCCCTTTATGATGCTAAACCATGTGCCCAAATGACATCCTTAACTCAGGGTTTATACTTTATTAGACTTGAGCAAATTCGGTGTTGGGCCTCGTCTCCAACTACCTAGCTTATTTAAGCTAAGCACGTAGGTGACTCACCTGTTAGCTTCCCACGTCTCACAGGCACCTCACTTCTTTTCACTTTGTTTAAGGCCGCGCTCTCCTCAATTTGACTTAAAACTTATATACAGTTGGTCATCTTAAGCGTTAGACGTACATATAGCCTTCTAATATGAAATTCAAGCACTTTTAAAAATGTGCGCTGCTTTGACCCTGCTATATCATGTTTCATATGCATTGGACTAGTACATGTAAGATGTGGGTTGTGACAACATCAACTCAACATCACACTTTGTCAGAATGTTAAATATCTATCTAAATCAAGAATAAAGAGTAGATAAATGACCCATCAACATCTCATCAATACGTTATTAGTACGTTAGACTCATAATAAGGAATACTCGACTCAACTCACATTAGTGGACTTATGCCCATCTAGGACAAGGATAATGAGTAGATAATAAAACATCAACATTAGAGTTCTATCAAAATGGAAACCTAGCTGGGAGTTTCTCTAAGCGAAAACTATCACCTATGAGACGGTGATGATAGAACAAAGCGATGTCATTGCGACATCCATCCAGTACCCTGCCCGGAGTAAAGGACATCACTATTAGTGGATCCACAAGAAATAACATCAGTCTTCTTTTGGGACAAGAAAACATCCACATTGCAGTCCAATCTTCTCTCCTATATGGGCCACATAGTTAATGAGATCGAGTGGGACTCACTATCACCCATTTCAGTGCTCAATACTCCTCTCAGAACTCAACATGCTCATAGAAATCATCATCATCAGTCCCATAAGGGAATCGTACATCAACATCATTATCATCGGTCCCATAGGGACATAGTACATCAACATCAATATCATCATCATCAACATCAACATTCACATCGTGGACTTGAAACATTATTTTAGAATTTAGTTTTAAGTTTTAAGACTTATGAACGTCACTCTCATCAACATCATCATCAAGACACTTGTTAATTTGGACCACAATCACAACATCACAAACATCATCATCGTTAAAGCTCTAGTATCTTTCCCCTTAAGCTCATTCTTGCATTCTTTAGTACAATAGACATAGAATTTTGTAAAATCATTCATGAAAACAAGTTATGCAGTAAAATAGTTCATGATGATCATTAATCCATGTAAAATATATGAAATAAGTAAACACTCAGCAAAATACTCAAGGATTTTCACATATAACTCAACATCTTCAATCATGGACTCAATTTACTCAAAGAGGGCACATGGAAGAACAATCAATGCTTTAGGTTAGCCTTACATACCTGGGATGATTGCTAATAATAATTTCTCGTAGAATCTCCTCTTGACTCTTCAACCTTAATTCTCCTCAAGCCCTAACTTGGTGAATTTTGCTAGGAAGAGGATTTTAGAATGTGTTTTGAACCCTTTCTTCATGAATACAGCTTATATTAATCGTATATGGGTTTTACAAGATGCTAGAAATGGACTAGAATGCCCCTCGAACTTTTAGAAATTTTTCAGCCGTAAAATAACATAGTTCGTGATGCGGACTGGTTACAGACAATTTATTTTTGGCAAAAAAATTTCGCAACAAGTTCTCTCAATCCCATCAAAAAAGTACAAAAAAACATATGCGCGCCTCCGCGATGGGTATGCGACGTAGCTCTATTGCAAACTCTCGCTGTTTCTCGTTTTGGAATGAAAGATTATCTCTTGACTCGATCACTCTAAAAATTAACCGAGACCCTTTCCCTACTCAATTTTTCGTGATGATCACGAATCGGACCTTGGATTTTTCCATCCAAGCATCAGAAGACGCGTTTAGTGCTCATCTCTCCTCTAGGGATATTTTGGTAATTTTATCGGGCATTACATCATCTCCCCCTTGGGATCATTCATCCTCGAATGATGAGTAGAAGCAATATTAAGGCACGAATAGACTCAAGACTCATATCGATATTCACTCAACTTCTCAACTCTTCATCGACCTCAATAACATCTACTCAGAACATCAAAGTATACACATCAACTCAAGATAGAAACATCAAATTAAGGTAAGAATAGAAATTTTAGCTTCGATTTTCTCATCATCAGGCACGAATAGGTGCGAGTATTTTGTTCTCATCTCTTCCTCAACTTCCCACGTGACTTCCTCAATAAATTGGTTCTTCCACAAAAATTTAATGGAGGCTATCTCTTTGTTCCTCACTCTGCGGACCTGTTGATCAAGGATTTGGACTGGAATTCCTCATAGGACAAGCTATCTTTGACTCCAGTGCTCTCAACAGGGATCACCAAGGCTGGATTTGCCAAACATTTCTTCAACATAGAAATGTGGAACGCCGGGTGAATTCCGTCTAACTCAGAAGGTAACTCTAGCTCATAAGCAACCTTCGCAATTCTTCTCATAATCTGGTAAAGGCCGATATAGCGAGGACTTAATTTTATCTTCTTCCCAAATGTCATGACACACTTTATGGGTGATACCTTCAAATATACCCAATCGCTCACTTCGAACTCTAAGTCCCTTCTCCTCATATCAATGTAAGACTTCTGACGGCTTTGTGCAGTCATCAACCTCTCTCTGATAATTTTCACCTTCTCCATGGACTGGTGGAAAAGGTCAGGCCCAATTAACTCGACTTCTCCAACCTAAAACCACCCAATGGGTGATCTACACCTTCTCCCACACAAGGCCTTATAGAGGGCTATTTGAATGCTTGCATGATAACTATTGTTATATGCAAATTCAATTAATCGTAGATGGTCATCCCAATTTCCTTTGAAGTCAAGGACGCAGATTCTCTACATATCTTCTACCGTCTGAATAGTGCGCTCTACGTGACCATCTGTCTGTGGATGAAAGGTTGTACTCAAATTCACTTTGTTACCCGATTCCTTATGGAAATACTTCCAGAAGTGAGAGGTAAATTGGGCTCCCCTGTCCGAGATGCAGGACAAGGAAACACCATGCAACCTCACAATCTCTTGGATATACATCTTAGCATACTCCTCCACAATATGAGTCATCTTAACTGTCAAGAAGTGCGCTGATTTAGCCATCTTGTCTACAATCACCGATATAGAATCATGTTGCCTCGGGCATCTCGGTAGGTCGGTGATGAACTCCATGTTAACCATCTCCCACTTCCGTGTTAACATTGAATCCTCCCTCATCATTCTCCTTGAGTTGGACTCCCAGTCGAGCCAACCTATGCACTTCTTTAACTAGCTCTTTCTTCTCTTCCTCAACGTGGACCGTACTAGCTATTGACAACATGCTAAGGGTATCAGCAGCAATGTTAGCTTTACCTGAGTGGTATAGAATGCCATGTCATAATCCTTAAGCAACTCCAACCATCTCCTTTGTCGCAGGTTGAGCTCTCTCTGAATGAAGACATACTAAAGGCTTTTATGGTCGGTGAACACGTCCACATGCAGTCCATACAAGTAGTGGTGCCACATTTTAAGTGCGAACAATACCGCTGCCAACTCAAGATCATGGGTCGGATAGTTTCTCTCATAAACTTTAAGCTGCTTGGAAGCATAGGCTATCACCTTCCCTCTCTGCATCAATATACATCCCAATCCAACTCTTGATGCGTCACAATATATCACAAAATCTTCCATCTCATTGGGTAAGGTCAAAATAGGCGTGGTGGTCAATCTAGTTTTCAACTCTTGGAAGCTCTTCTCACATTCCTTAGACCACTGAAACTCGACCCTTTGCTAAGTCAGCTTGGTCAATGGTGTGTATAGGGAAGAAAATCCCTCAACAAATCTGCGATAGTAGCCTGCCAACCCCAAGAACCTTTTCATGTCAGTTGGAGAGGTCGGTCTTGGCCAGTTCTTCACCACTTCAATCTTCTGGGCATCTACTCGAATTCCATCACCCGAAACAACATGGCCTAGGAAAGCCACTAACTTGAGCCAAAACTCACATTTTGGTAACTTAGTATACAACTCATGGTCCTTAAGAGTCTGAAGGACAATTCTAAGGTGTTTGGCATGCTCCTCCTCATCCTTCAAATATACTAAGATATCATCAATGAACATGATTACAAACATGTCAAGGTAGGGCATGAACACCCTATTCGTCAAGTCTATGAAAGCTACAGGTGCGTTCGTCAACCTAAAGGACATGACCAAGAACTCAAAGTGGCCATATGTAGTCCTGAAGGCTATCTTTGGAACATCACATCCTCTCACTTTCAACTAATGGCCGATCTGAGGTCTATCTTTGAAAAGCATGAGGCACTCTGAAGTTGGTCAAACAGATTATCTATGCTGGGGAGAGGATATTTATTCTTTATCTTGACCTTATTCAGTTGCCTATAGTCTATGCACATCCTGAGAGATCCATCCTTCTTTCGTACAAACAGAATGGGAGCACCCAAAGGAGAAACACTTGGCCTAATAAAGCCCTTCTCTAACAAATCCTTCAACTTCTCTTTCAACTCCTTCAACTTAGCGGGGGTCATCCTATATGGTGGAATTGAAATAGGCTATGTATCGAGAAGAACATGGATATCGAAGTCGATCTCCCTATTAGGAGGGACTCCAGGTATATTTTCAGGGAACACCTCAGGAAACTCATTAACAAATGGAACAAACACAAGAGTAGGGGACTCAATATCATTAGATTTAACTCGCACGAGGTGGTAAATACAGCCTTTAGAAATTAGCTTTCTAGCCCTCATGTAGGAAATAAACTTACCCTTGGATGCAATAGGACTTCCCTTCCACTCTAGGATCGATTCATTCCGAAATTGGAATTTGACAACTCGAGTCCTACAATCTATTGAGGCATAACAGGCATGGATCCAATCTATACCAAGGATTACATCAAAGACAACCATCTCAACTCCACCAAGTCAACCAAAGTATCTCTATGATAGATGGATACTGCACAATCTCTATAGACCCTCTCAGCTAGGATAGGCACTCCAGTGGGAGTAGAAATAGTATAAGGCTCAAGCAAACACTCTAGAAACATCTCAAATTTATTGGCTACATGGAGTGGGCATAGAACATAAGTCTAGATATGTCCATACATGGAATCGGCAATGCTGCCTTACTCTCCCTCTTTACATGCCTGCCTAATCCAGACACGAACTTTCTCATTCTCGCCGTCATATCCTGGACCATCTTCGGGGCATACCGGGTAGCTAAACTAACTTGAGGTTGTACTCTTTAACAGTCAATCCCTCTTGCTTTGGGTTCACGAACTCCTCCACCTTCATCTCCCTCAATTCTTGGGGAAAGAAGTGGTCGAGGAAAGCACTCTCAAACTCCTCCCACTCAGCAGGTTCAGCATCCTCACCTCTACCTCCTTCCCATTGGTTATACCAGACATTAGCAACATCCTTAAGCTGATAAGAGACCAGTTCAACTCCCCAAACCTCATAAGCATGCATAGCCCTCAACATTTTGCACATCTCATCAATAAACTTTTGTGGGTCCTCCTCAACCTTCGACCCCATATAGACTGGCGTTTCATCCTCAGGAAATCTCTGAGCCTAGATGCAGCCGTAGGCTCTTGGGAGCTGGAGCTAGGGGTCTGGGAACCTCAACTATAACTAAGTGAGCATAGCAATGGATACCCTGAAGTTTCCTTCCAAAGTGGAGGCTGACTGAGCAGGTGGTGCCTGTGGGATCTCAGTAGCTCTGGCAGGTCGACCCCGTCCCCTCGTCTCAGGCTGGTTAGGGACCTTTGGTGGGGAATTCTCAGCATTTGGGGCTTAGGTATCTCTTTACAGTGTGTTTAGGAGGCATGAACTGCAATGCGTAACGCACGAATTAGAAAAGAGTTTCATAGAGTCAAACTCTATCGCATGAACTCAGAATATCAAAGAAGTGTAACCATTCCTAATGTCCCATAGCCTCCTATTTATGAAGTGTGGTGCACAACACACCTATAAAAAGGACTCTACTAGACACGACTTCGTAGACTCCCTAGGACTCTTGAACTCTATGCTCTGATACTAAGTTTATCACGCCCCATGAGGGTAACCTAGGCGTGGCCGGCAACCAGAGATTATTGTTAGTCCCCAAGCGGACCACTGGATCTCAGGACAGTTACTGAACATCAACCATAGAAAAATTAATGGAATAAGGAAGTGAGCTACATCAGTCAATCTACATCAATAAGGAGGGCTAACGGCCTATAAACTCAGTCTCAACATCAGTGATAAGTAAACAGTGTTACTAACTCAACTCAAAGAGGGAAAAGACTTCAACATCAAACCTCAACTCATGTCTATGAAGCCTCTAACTCTACTCAATTAGATAGTCTAAGAAAGTACCATGATAGGCCATGGCTACCCAACTCAATAAAATAAAATAACTGATAATAAAAAAATGCTCCTCCGGATAGCAAGGAGGGTTCACGAATAACTGAACTCAGAATCTTCGAACCTCAAGGATGCATCTGTTGAAATCCTCTACCTCCTGTATCTGCATCATGAAACGATGCAGCGCCGAGTGGCGTCAGTACGTGGAATGTACGGTATGTAAGATGGCTGAATATAACAATATAGATAGAATAATATAGGGATAACATCAACTCAACATCACACTCTGTCAGAATGTCAAATGTCTATCTAAAGCATGCATAAAGGGTAGACAAATGACTCGTCAAGATCTCAGCAATACATCATAAATACGTTAGACACATCTTAAGGAATACTCAACTCATATAGGTGGACTCATGCCCGTCTAAAATAAGGATAATGAGTAGATAATAAAACATCAACATCCATCAAGAATCATACCATCACATCAACATCAGGGTTCTATAAAAATGGAAACCCAGCTGGGAGTTTCTCTTACCGACAACCATCACCTATGATCTGATGATGATACAAAAATGCGATATCGTTGCCACATCCAACCAGTACCCTTTTGGGGTAAAGGACATCACCATCAGTGAATCCACAAGAAATAACATCAGTCCTTTTTTGGGACAAGGAAATATCTGCATTGCGATTCTATCCTCTCTCCTATGTGGGCCAAGTAGTTAATGAGTTTGAGTGGGACTCACTCTTACCCATTTCGGTGCTTAATACTCCTTCCAGAACTCGTAATGCTCATAAAACATCAACATCAACATCAACATCATCATCATCGGTCCCATAGGGACATAGTACATCAACATTAACATTATCATCATCAACAACATTAACATCAACATCAACATCAACATCGTGGACTCAAAACATTCTTTTAGAATTTAGTTTTAAGTTTTAAGATTCATGAATGTCACTCTCATCAACATCATCATCAAGAATCTCATCAATTCGGACCACAATCACAACATCACAAACATTATCATCTTTAAGGCTCTAGTCTCTTTCCCCCTAAGCTCATTCTTGCATTCTTTAGTACAATAGACATAGAATTTTGTAAAATCATTCATAAAAACAAGTTATGCAGTAAAATAGTTCGTGACGATCATCAATCCATGTAAAATATATGAATTAAGTAAAAACTCAGCAAAATACTCAAGGATTTTCACATATAACTCATCATCTTTAATCTTGGACTAAATTTATTAAAAAGGGGATACATGAAAGAACAATCCCATGTTTTAGGTTAGCCTTATATACCTGGGATGATTACTAACAATAATTTCTCGTAGAATCTCCTCTTGACTCTTCAACCTCAATTCTCCTCAAGCCCTAACTTGTTGAATTTTGCTAGGAAGAGGATTTTAAAATGTGTTTTGAACCCTTTCTTCACGAATATGACTTATATTAATCGTATATGAGTTTCAGAAGATACTAGGAATGGACTAGAAAAAGAAAACTTGAAATTTTTAAAAATTTCAGCCGTAAAATAACACAGTCCGCACCGTAGATTGGTCACGGATAGTTAATTTATGGCAAAAATTTTCCGGAACAAGTTTTCTCAATCCAATAAAAAAAGTACGATAAAACATAAGTGCACCTCCGTGATGGGTCTGCGACGCGGCTGTGTCGCGAATTCTCACTGTTTCTTGTTTTGGAATGAAAAATTATCGGTTGACTCGGTCACTCTAAAAATCAATCGAGACCATTTTCCCACTCAATTTTTTTGTGTTGATCACGAATCCGGCCTCAGATTTTTCATTCAAGCATGAGAAGACGCATTATCTGCACATCTCTCCTCTAGGGGTATTTTGATAATTTTACCAAGCGTTACAGAAAGGGTGGGAAAAGACTACAATAACCTTTTCTAAAAAGCTGTCAAAAGTCGTCTACAAGGCGTCATACGGGCCGTAGAAACTTCCACAGTCTATAGGGACCATTCCATAAACTTTTGGCCAAATTTTGAGGTCTCTGGATCACTTTCACAAGCCTAATCTACGGCCTGTAGAAGTTTTTTTGACCCGTAGATTGGTCCGTAGAATCTAGGACCCAAAAAAGTGGAATTTTCAGGACTTTTCCACGAATTAGCAGACGGGCCGTACTTTTTTCCATGGCCCGTATTAGGTTTCACATTTCCTCTATGCTCTGGTAGTCTTCGATAAAACAATCATAACTTTTTACTTCAATCTCCAAATGAGGTGACATCAGTTGTGTTGGAAAGCTAATTCAAAGAGCTTCCATTTGGTAGGTCATGAGATATCTAATTCTTTATGTGCTATGAGTTATGATCATTTAAAGTGGACACTTATATAATCTAACGCTAGAAACTCAATTTATAGGAACGTTTTAAACTCGGCTAAGTACTAGAGGTCCCTTATGACCCTAATCCACTTCCCATATGTAAGAATGAGTCTTGAAACATATACATGTGAGGATAAAGTAATAGGTTGTCACATGCTTTCCGTTTTGGTCAATTATTTTTTTGTCGACATTCTTCAATAGATTGAGGTTCAAGATCCTCACTATCTTGCATGAGTTTTGTTGCAAAATTATATGCAAAGACATAATTCGCCACATTTTCTGATCGATTGAAATTAGTTTCAACATCACTTGAATTTATGGATAGTTCCTTATTTTCTTGAGTCTCAAGATCATTGATTCCTTCAAGGATATCAGAATTAGTCATATCTTGAACTTCCATATGAGATTCTTTCGTAGTGTCATCTTGACCTTTTACTACCATGTTTTACACGTGGTTTTTACTCATAACCTATGACACTAGTAGATGGTCCTATGGGAACATCAATTCAAATAAGAACATTCTTTGTATGAATATGTGATTTAGTAATCCTTTTTGCATATGTAAATGCATCTGGCATTTTATTTGTAATTCTCTGCAGGTGGATAATCTTTTGTACTTCTTGCTTACAAATAGAAGCACATGGATCAAGATGAGACAATGATGAATTTTTTTACAAAATTGTTTTTTTGATATCATTATTTTCTCCCTCTAATTTTGGAAAAAGTGTCTCATCAAATCGACAATTTGCAAATCGTGCAGTGAACATATCTCTAGTTAATGGTTCAAGTTATCGAATAATGGAAGGTGATTAGAACCTAACATATATTACTAATTTTCTTTAGGATCATATCTTAGTGAGATGTGGTGGTTCCACAAGTACGTATACAACACATCCAAAAATTGTTAGATGGGATATATTAATTTCTTGACCTAAAATTAGTTGCAATAGAGAAAACTTATGACAATGTGTTGGTCTGAGATGAATAAGTGTTCAAATATATAAAATTGCATGACCCATACAAATGTAGCAATCCAGTTTCATAACCAATGGTCTTGCTATCAACTACAAACGTTTAATTAATGATTCAGCAAGACCATTTTGAGTATAAACATGAGTAACATGATGTTTAATTCTTATCCCAATAAGTAGACAATAGTCATTAAATGCTTGAGATGAAAACTCTGCAACATTATGAAGGCGAATGGACTTAATTTAGTTATCAAGAAATTGTGCCTGTAATCATATTATTTGTGCCAATAATTTGGCAAATGTCAAATTGCAAAGACCATCTAGATGAAGCTTCTATTAGGATCATAAAATATCTAAACGTTTCACTAGGCGGATGAATAGTTCCATAAATCTAAATCCTGCATGAATGTCCAATCAATATCATACATTACAAAATTTATATCTTTAATATTCCTGTCACGCCCCGGGAGGGTACCCTTGGCATGGTCGGCACTTGAAGAACCATGTTGATTCCCTTAGAGAACCACTTGGCATCATCATCACATAGACTCAACAATGGAAGAAATTACTCAAATAGAATAAAACAACATCAAGATAGATATAGCTCTACTAATTTATATTTTCCAATGAATAAGTTTTGAATTACAAAACTTATGAACCAACGAAGATGGACACCGTAAAGTTAATTAAATATATGTGATTTGTTTTTCTTATTTAATTTTATGACAAACAACAAGTGAAAAATATATTTTACCATACTTTCTTATGTACAATATTCTTGTTGTATGTTCATTTATTCCATCCCCAATTAAATTTATTGGATCATTGTCGTCTTCGTAAGGAAATTTCATTCTTCTTAATTGTTAGTGATACACCAACATAAATTATTTTCTTTCACTTTTATTTCTTCATCCTCCAACTCGATATTCATTCCTAATGATAATTATATTGGTTCATCTTTATCATTTTAAAAGAATTCAATATTTTTTTATCTTCAGATTTATCACTGTATCCTTAATTTCGATTATATCTATTCTTTTAGCTGCATGTATTTTCTCTTTAATTAAACATTTTCCTACTCTACCTGAAAATATTGTATCAATTTCGAAAGGTAATGTGAAATTTTGAATCTTACTCCATTCACTTTTGACTGTGACTTATTGGAATTTCAACATATAATATATTTAGCATTAAAGAGGCAGTCTCTGATCTCTTATTTTATGAGGGTCTCACAACCAGACACATGATGAAGGCCTAAATAACTATCCCAGCAAAAGCGATGGAAAGCATCTCTAAAGCATGGATCCCAATGTACTCAAACACACCGTCAATTAGAAGGCTAGAAAGAGAAAGTTGCATTGTCGCAACTCTTTGATTGCTCCACTATTGCCTCAAGGCCAACATCAAGTGGTTTAAAAGATAAGTAATCAGGAGCTCGAGGTTCCAAAATATACAATAAAAAACGAATCATTCTAGAAATCATGACAAAATCAGCATTTATCACTTGGTGGCAGAAGTATAAAATCTTTATTTGGAGCTTAGGGCAGCCACCTGAGAAAGCTACAAGGCCTGCTCTAGTAAAAACATATTTGGCTTTAGACAAAAGATATCAGGAGGAAACACCCTAAGTTCTTGAAGTTCCTTATAGGAAGCGGCCAGCGCCCGGAGATCTTCAATGTAGCCGAATACCTGCAGTACATTCATCAAATTTGAAATGTCTTAAACACTAAGAATTAATACCAAGCTTGTAGCAAGAAAGATTAGGAATCACTGGCAAGAAATATTTCTAATGTCACATGAAAAGAAAGCAGATAAAAAGGTCTTTACCATACAAGCATCTAATTCAGATTGATAAATGTATCATATGGCCATTGGGTATGAGAATTATACAACTGAGGAATCTATCTTCCAGATCCTACTCATTTACAGGTCTAAATATAAAATTAGGTTTTGCACCTAGCTCACACCTCAAAAGATAATTCAAAGAGAGGAGATTGCCCAAGCCTCGTAGGAAGTCCACCTATCTCATTAAGCACCAATATGCACTTTTGTCATTCAGAAATGGTGAATTATTTTAGCCAACCTTATGAGTGGAAACTACCTCAAGCCTAGGGTCTTTCGTACCTGTATGTCATGATTTTCTAACATAGATATTCTTGTCTTCGATCGAAATTAGAAGACGATAAACTGATAGAATTTTCTGAGCTTCTCTCATAATATTACCTTTAAGGCTAGTATCATGCTCATAGGTTATTAGAATGTTGAGACTCACACAGGCAAGTGCAAAAGTAAAATGACAATCCAGGACATACCTACAAACTCTGTAAATTATGACATTGAATTATGAGCTTGTTAAGATCATGATTTTGAATAGTAGCATGGCTTAAATTCATTGGCAAAATGCATCTTTCCTTTTGGATTTAGAGATATTACTTGAGGGAAGCATCAGATCATAATCTGAGGGACAATGTGTGCAGTAGTTTCCGATGCACTACCTTTGAAGTATCTGTTACCTCCAAATATATTTTGAAGAGGCAACCTTCCACTGCCTTTTCTCTCAACAGCTTTAGTTCTAGTAGCCTGTCTAATTATATAGGGGCAAATACTATCTTGCTCACTACATCATACGCTATACATATCTATCCTAAAAAAACTTTTCAATTGATATGATAATACATCAATATTGAAAAGAGCTTGGCATGGAAAACATGTTTTAAACAGAACTTCAAAATATTGAAATCCCTCATTTGTTCCTTTGAACTTTAAATATCCTATTGATGAAGAAAGTTTAATACTCCTATAGTGAGACACTGAGATCATAAATTTCTATTAAAAAATTTTCCCTTCTAAAAAATTAAAAGCATAACAAGAGCATATATGATTGCGGAGCGATACAATGTTGAGCAGAATTTAAGAATGAGCAACTTTTGAAATTTATATTTTAGAATAAGGTGTTCACATATTTGTGCCACTATTGATTATCTACTGAGTATACAATGAAAAACATATAAATCAATTATATTAAAATATAAAATGCATCAATTTTTTAGGAACAAAAGTAAAAGGTAACGTCCATTACATTTGTTTTTGAAATAGAGAGAATACTAAAGATTGCTACTGATATGAGGTCAAAGTGTTGGTTGGGAGTAATGATATGAAGTCTTGAGTAAAAATATTTCTAACCAAAAGTAATATTTTTATGTTTTATATTTTGGTTTTGATCAAAAATAATAATTTGCTTTTGATGAAAAATATTTTTCTTGAAACCCAAAATGATTTAGTTTCACAAAAGACTCTTAAAACAATTGTGTCATAATATTAGTGATTAAATTGTGTACATTACCTACCGAAATTCTTTGTTGTGAGGCAACTTTAGTTTATCCTTAATGTTCTCTACCCCAATAATTTATTTTAAAAAGATGATCATCACTTCTGTAAAACTTAGATATAATCTACCAAAAACTTTCTTGAATACCATATAATCCTTGCAACTGTTATCTTATTAGTATTTCTGCCCAAAACTGTTAGGAATTTGCTTTTGAAAACTGCATTAACTTTTTTTTACTATCACTTTTTAATAAGACTTAGTCAAGTAGTTGTTAACCATGTTTTCCTATTATTTAGGATTGTTTTAGTGAATCTATTAGGTCTTTTCTTTTCTAGATCGTATATGTATGCTGCAATATCAATAAATATGTTGTTCCTCTCGACGTCAAATTCTCTTTCATCTCTTCTCTGTTCTAGCTTATTTTAACAACTTCAAACTTTCAATTTGGTATCAGAGCCCTATTTCTTAAGGGACATGTGTGTGCGCCAATCAAATTCCACGAACACCATGAACGGAGAAGCAAGTTTTTCTTCAATGGCACTACCTACTTTCGGTGGAGAAAATTATCGAATTTGGGATGTTAGAATGCAGACATATTTGGAAGCTTTGGATCTCTGGGAGGCTATAGAAGATGAATATGAGATTCCTCCCATGCCAACCAATCCTACGCGGTGCTGAATTTGGTGTGTGAATTTGAATCCCAGAGGATGAAGAAAAGTGAAACAATAAAGGAGTACTCTGATCGACTTTTTAATATAGCAAATCATATCTGATTGTTGGGTTCCACTTTTAACGATTCAAGGATCGTTGAGAAAATCCTTGTGTCAGTACCTGAGAGATTTGAAGCAACCATTACAACCTTAGAAAATGCTAAGAACTTGTCAAAAATTATACTAGCAGAGCTCTTAAGTGCTTTTCAAGCACAAGAGCAATGACGTGTTATGAAACACGAAGGAATTGTTGAAGGAGCCCTATCAGCCAAGCATCAAGACAATGGATGGACTAAGAAGAAGAAGGTCTATACATAAAATTAGGTCTATACGTAAAATTAGGTCTTGCACCTAGCACCTAGCACCAGCCAAGATCAAGACAATGGCCATTGGGTATGAGAATTACACAACTGAGGAATCTATCTTCCAGATCCTACTCATTTGCAAGGTCTATATGTAAAATTAGGTCTTGCACCTAGCTCATACCTCAAAAGCTAATTCAAAGAGAGGAGATTTTCCAAGTCTCATACGAAGTTCACCTATCTCATTAAGTGCCAATGTGGGCTTTTGTCATTCTATAACACTATAACATCAACTTTAAGAAAAGGTGAATTATTTTAGCCAACCTTATGAGTGGAAACTAAATCGAGCCTAGGGTCTCTTTTGTAAAGTACAAGACTGCAATGAAAAAAAATGAAGAATACATTTTATTGATTGTAGACTAGAATATATACATTCTATACAACTTCTACAACAAAGAGATAAAATAAGAAAAAGGTAAGACTTATCTATAACCTAAATACAAGGAATAAGTTATAACAAAAGTCCTAAAAGGGCTGAATAATATTATTCGTTATTACGCCTCCGCAAGTTGGTGGTGTTAACAACACCCAACTTGGAAAATTGTTGCGTGAAGGTAGCTTTGGGAAGTGATTTTGCGAGTATGTCAGCCACTTGATCAGCTGAGTGAAGGTGGTGAACTTCAATGTCCTTATTCTGAACTTGTTCACGAACAAAGTGAAAATCAATGGCAAATGCTTTATCCTACTATGAAAACTGGATTTGAACAAATGTAAGTGGTGCTAATATTGTCACAAAAAACTTGTGGAACTCCCTTAAGTGACATGCGAAGTTCATGAAAAAGATTTGTAGGCCAGTTGGTTTCTCAATCAGCAGCAGCCACAACTCTATACTCAGCTTCCGTAGACAATCGTGATTCAGATCGTTGTTTTTTTTATGACCAAGATATCAGTGTGCTGCCTCAGAAAGTAATATAGCCAGAGGTAGAAGTGCGACCTTTTGGATGACCAGCCCAAAATGGTAATTGAGGTCATTGGAGTAGGAGCTCCTTTACTACTTAGCATGCCAACATCGTCTAAAAGATCCATAATATACTTGTGCTGGAATAAAACAAGACCATCAGGAGAAGTGATAACTTCAATGCCCAAAACAATAACTGAGATGTCCAACATCATTCAAGGAGAAACGAGTGGAAAGACCATCTATTATATGATGAACCCCATGAATCTGATTTCCAGTGATGATTATATCATCCACATAGATAAGAACAGAAACAGTGAACCCAAGCTTATGCATAATAAATAAAGAATAATCAGATTGAGATTTGACAAGCCCAATAGTTAGCAAATAGTTTTTGAGTTCATTATACAAAGTTCGGGGGGCCTGTTTCAAGCCATAGATTGCTTTGTTCAATTTGCAGACATGTGTGGAGAGACTTCCATCTTCAAAGCCTAGTGGCTGCCTCATATAAACCTCTTCCTCAAGATGTCCTTGTAAGAATGCATTATTGACATCAATTTGATGAATCGACCAATTGTATTGTGTCGCTATGGTAAGTACCAATCGAACAGTCAGTGGTTTTACTACAGGGCTAAAGGTGGAATGGTAGTCTAAGCCTAGACATTGGGTAAATCCCTTTGCAACAAGCCGAGCTTTATACCTATCAATGGAACCATCAGATTTATATTTGATACGAAACAACCACTTGCACTCAACCACATTCATCAAAGGAGCAATTGGGACCAAATCCCATGTCTGATTCCTAACAAGTGCATCAAATTCAGTTTACATGGCTTCTCTCCGGTGAGGGTAAGGACACACTTGTTTGTACATACGAGGAACAAAAGACGAGGAGAGTTGAACACTGACATTAAACTGTTTGGGTTTGAAGCTATTTGTTTTGTAGCGGGTAACCATAGGATGAGTTGGAGTGGTCACCACCAGTGAAGGATCAGATGAAGTCAAATCAAGTGTGGATTGGGAAGATTATTATAAGATGATTGTTAGGTAGGTGGGAGGGTGATATACTCGAAGGTTGTGGTAATATAGAGGTACTTGGTTGTAGGTGATTTCTACATTGTAAGTGATTAATTGCCCGGATGATGGTGGGTTTGAGTATTGTAAGTTGGTCATGTAGTGGTTGGTCGCAATGAATGAAAGGATAAATGTTGAGAATTACCTAATGCAACGGAGACACCTTCTGATTCGGCAGCTGTTGAGTCGGGCAGTGGAGAGTGCACGAGCAAAGCATCTGGGAGCGGATGACAAAAATTTAAACTTGATGGTGGAGTAGTCCCAGGTAGAATATCAGAACAAATTTCCCAAGCGATATTATTGCTTTGTTTAATGCCTAGAGTGGAAAAGATACTCTGAAACGGATAGATGTCTTCAAAAAACAAAACATCCCTAGATAAGTACAATTTATTTTTGACTAGATCATGACATTGGTGACAATAATACTTATTAGAAAATCCGAAATATACACAAGGACTACATTTTGGTCTAACTTATTTTTGTTATATGGTTTAAGCCACGGATTCTAGGGACAGAAATGGTGTAGGTATACTAGTAGATGAGGACCTTAGGGATTATATGGTGGAGGTTAGGAGGTTTAACGATAGGATGATGTCTATTAAACTGGTGGTGGGTAAGCATGTAGTGACTGTAGTTAGTGCCTATGCGCCCCAAGCAGGTCTAGAGGAGGAAGTCAAGAGGCTCTTTTGGGAAGAATTGGATGAGGTGGTGAGGGGCATACCAATGACGGAAAAGCTTTTCATTGGGGGAGATTTTAATGGACATATTGGGGCTACCAGTAGTGGGTTTGAAGATGTCCATGGAGGCTTTGGTTTTGGGGAAAGGAATGGAGGGGGAACGTCTCTCTTGGATTTTGGCAAAGCCTTTGAGTTAGTTAATGCTAACTCATGTTTCCAGAAGAGGGAAAGTCACTTGATAACCTTTCAGAGTGCGGTAGCTAAAACTCAAATTGATTACCTACTTCTACGAAAAGGTGATAGAAGCCTTTGTAAGAATTGCAAAGTTATTCCGAGTGAGAGTATTTCCACTCAACATAGGCTTCTAGTGATGGACATAGAGATTAAGAGAGAAAAGAAGAGGAAGATTGTCTATGCCCAACCGAGGATTAGATGGGGGGGTCTAACTCCTGCCCTCTCGCTTGAGATGGAAGGAAAGTTGAGAGATTTAGAGGCCTGGAGTAGTAGTGGAGATGTGAATAATATGTGGGACAATACTGCTGGTTACATTCGAAAGGTAGCCTCTGAGGTACTAGGGGTTTCGAGAGGAACCTTTGGGGGACGTCGAGGTGATTGGTGGTGGAATGGAGAAGTTCAAGACAAAGTAAAAGCTAAGAAAGTGGCCTATACAAAGTGGTTGGAGTGTAGGGAGGAGGATGAAAAACAAAGGCTTAAGGAGATCTATAAGACGGCTAAGTCAGAAGCAAAGATGGCGGTGACGAGTGCTAAGACAGCAGCGTTTGAGCGCCTATATGAGGAGCTAAGTGATAAAGGCGCGGACAAGCGAATGTATAGGCTTGCTAAAGCGAGCGAAAGGAAAGCTCGCGACTTGGATCAAGTGAAGTGCATCAAGGATGAGGAGGGGGAAGTGTTAGTGGATGTGACTTCGATTAAACAAAGGTGGCAAGCTTACTTTCATAAACTTTTAAATGAAAAAGGAGATAGTGATATTGAGCTGGGAGAGTTAGCATATTCCGAAAGTCATCGAGACTTTGGTTATTGCAGGCGGTTCAGAGTTGAGGAGGTTAGAAGGGCTATTAGTAGGATGAAGAGAGGGAGGGCGCTCGGACCGGATGAGATTCCGATAGATTTTTGGAAGAGCATGGTCAAGGATGGCATAGAGTGGCTGACTAGACTGTTCAATACTATCATGAAGACGGCTAAGATGCCGGAGGAATGG
Organism: Solanum rostratum; assembly: GCA_029948455.1. Lineage (NCBI taxonomy): Eukaryota > Viridiplantae > Streptophyta > Magnoliopsida > Solanales > Solanaceae > Solanum > Solanum rostratum. The sequence goes on along the minus strand of CM057045.1, from coordinate 63,653,773 downwards.
AGGAGGAGTACAATGGTCCCACTGTACAAGAACAAAGGTGATATTCAAAGTTGTAATAATTACAGGGGTATCAAGTTGTTGAGTCATACTATGAAGGCATGGGAGAGAGTGGTGGAGATAGGGTGAGAAAAGTAGTTTCTATCTCAGAAAACCAGTTTGGATTCATGCCAGGACGGTCGACTACTGAAGCGATCCACCTTGTTCGGAGATTAGTGGAGAAATACAGGGAAAGTAAGAAGGACCTTCATATGGTGTTCATTGATCTTGAGAAGGCCTATGACAAAGTCCCGAGGGATGTCCTATGGAGGTGTTTGGAGATGAAAGGCGTCCCAATGGCATATATTAGAGTGATAAAGGACATGTATGACGGGGCCATAACTCGGGTAAGAACGGTGGGAGGAGATTCTGAATATTTTCCTGTTCAGATGGGACTTCACCAAGGATCTGTGCTAAGCCCTTTTTTATTTTCCTTGGTGTTGGATGAGCTGACGCGATCTATCCAGGAGGGAGTCCCATGGTGTATGTTGTTTGCAGATAACATAGTACTGATTGATGAGACCCGGACCAAAGTTAATGATAGGTTGGAGGTTTGGAGACACGCTTTGGAGACTAAAGGATTTAAACTGAGCAGGACCAAAACAGAATACTTGGAGTGCAAATTCAGTGTAGCGAGGGAGGAAGCAGACATTGATGTGAGACTTGCAGCTCACCTTATCCCCAAGAAGGAAAGCTTTAAGTATCTGGGGTCTATCATCCAGAGTAGTGGGGATATCGACGATGATGTCACACATCGTATTGGGGCGGCTTGGACAAAATGGAGGTTGGCCTCTGGAGTATTGTGTGATAAGAAGATACCATCTAAACTCAAAGGTAAGTTCTACAGAATGGTGGTTAGACCTGCTTTGTTGTATGGGGTGGAGTGTTGGCCAATAAAGAATGTACATGTTCAGAAAATGCAGGTCGCAGAAATGAGGATGTTACGATGGATGTGTGGTCACACCAGGAGCGACAAGATTAGGAACGAGGTCATTCGGGAGAAGCTAGAGGTGGCCCCTGTAGCTGACAAGATGAGGGAAGCGAGACTGCGATGGTTTGGACATGTACAGAGAAGGAGTACTGATGCCCCTGTTAGAAGGTGTGAGAGATTAGATTTGGGAGCTATACGTAGGGGTAGAGGTAGACCAAAAAAGTATTGGGGGGAGGTGATTAGAAACGACATGGTGAAACTTGATCTCACCAAGGACATGACCTTAGATAGGAAGGAGTGGAGGTTGAGAATTAGAGTAGCAGGCTAATAGGGAGGATAGGAAGGAGTGGTAATTGTCTGTCCTTTATATGTTATTTATCTGCCTTTATATGTTTACTATCTTGTATCTAGGTATTATTATGTGCTCTTCTCTTTTTACCTGTGTATCGTATCTAGCGTATTCTGCTGATGGGTTTTTGTGACGAGGGTTTCCAGGAAACAGCCTCTCTACCTATGTGGTAGTGGTAAGGTCTGCGTACATCTTACCCTCCCCAGACCCCACTTGTGGGATTTCACTGGGTATGTTGTTGTTGTTGTTGGTTTAAGCCACGGATAACATAAATAGCAAAATATTTTAAGGGATTCATACTTTGGAGCCTCTTGAAATAAAAGTTCATAGGGGCATTTGTTTTGTAAATTTGGAGTGGCTAGACGGTTGATAAGGTAGACTGCTTGGTTACATGAAAAACTCCAAAAAGTTGAGGGTAAGGAGGCTTGATGCAGCAAGATTTTGGCCATTTCAATAACATGCCTATGTCTATGTTCAACCAGTGCCACTCTTTGAGATGTGTATGGAGGTGTCACTAAGTGTTCAATACCATGACCTTAGAGATATAAGGATAAACCTTCAAACTCTCCACCATCATCAGTGCAGAGAGATAAAATTTTGGTTTGAAACAGACACTCAAGTAAGGGATGTAAAGCTTTAAAGACATCAAAAACTTCCTTTTTTTGATTTTATAGTGAACAACCACATGTATTTTGAAAACTGGTCAACAAATAAGGCATACTATCTCTTTTTATCAATTCACAAAACAAGAGAAGGCCCCCATAAATCACTATAAATAATTTGCAATGGTCGTTGACTTTGTTGTGAATTTTCAGAAAAAGGAAACCAGTGCATTTTATTAGAATAACACGAATCACAAATTGGAGCAGTTCTAGAAGGTGAAACTGGAAGAGAATACTGATGTAAAATCCTGTTTAAAATATGGCGATTAGGATGGCCTAAACACCGATGCCATAGGTGAAAAGGAACAACAACATTGCATTGAAGGGAATATGTGCACTGCCTGACGACCACTCATATAGCTCATCTTTATTTTTCCCTCAAAATAGAGGCGCCCCCATACTCAGATCCTTCAACAAAATAAGAAAAAGGAAAAAAAATTCAATGGACGTATGGTTATCATGGCAAAATTTTGAAACAGATAGAAGATTATGTTTTATAGCATGAGAACACACGGTATTCAGAAGCTTCAATTGTTGATTCGATGCACTTATGTTAGTGTTACCAGTATGAGATATTGGAATGGTGTTACTATCACCCATTGCTATCTCCTCTGGACCATAGTAGGCATGCACATCAATAAAGTCTTGTGCATTTGAGGCCATATTATGGGTGGCATCGGTATCCAAAACCCAGGGAGCCTGTTGAGTTGGAGGGCGAGCAACATAGTTTGCCCGGTACTATAGGTGATTGTGTGATTGTGATCTACAGACTTTAGCAGAATGACCAGGATGATCACACAATTGGCACTTCAGAGTGTTGTCAAAATGCGACTCAAAACGTGACTGTTGGTTGTTTTTCCAGTACGCCATGGTTGGGCACGATCTAACTGGTTGGTGTTGGGGGAATTTGCATTTGGACTCTTATTAAAGTTGTTACCTTGGCGAGGATGTGGGTTCGTTTGTTGTGCAATGGTAGCAGTAATTGGAGTTGATAAAGGCTTCTTTGGTTCTTCATGCTTTATAAAAAGTTCATGGTCAAGAAACGTTTCATAAAGTTTTGGATAAGAGACTATGGAATTTCTTGCACAGATAGCAGCAGATATTTCATGAAATTCAAGTCCAAGTCCAGTGAGGATTTTGATTATCAGTTCTTTATTAGACACAGGAGCCCCAGTAGTGGCAAGTTCATCATAGAGAGATTGAACTTGGTGTAGATAATCAGAGACAGGAAGAGTTTCTTTCGTGAGACGAGCCAGACAATCGTGCACAAACTAAAGATTCTTATTTGCGATTTGTTGGCATAGTGTCACGACCCGAGCCTAGGGCCTAGAAGTGACATGGCTAATGGGAACCCGAAAGTCCTCAAACATGCCTCAAAGTATCCAAATCCACAGCATCAATTCGAAAGCGCATTCAAACAGTAAACACATAATTCTAGGGGTTGGGGAAAGTAGGACCCATGCTATGGGGATATCGAGGGGAAAGGGATTGACATGGATTCATATAGCACATAAGAACTAGGGGGCGGGTAAGTATGACTCACTCTATGGGGACAATACGGGGCTTAGGATTTTCCACATTTCCACATCAAACATACATATATATTATAGTTCCCATAACAGTCCAAGATAGCCATATTCAATATATAACTGAAATCATAGGCTTCAATTACAACACATAGCATATAGAATCTACGAGAGTCTACAAGATGTCCAACAATGCCTCTAGTCATAAGATGGGACGGGGCCAAGACATGTCCCGGGCCCACTCTCAATTGAAAATCTAAACATAAAGTGCCATAGGTAGAAGGAAGGTGGTTCGTCCATGGAAGATAGGACTTACCATGAATATCAAGTCTCCAAGTTCATGCTAACCGTCAAACAGAGGATGATCGTAGCCTTCAATTCCTACATGGTAAAATCATGTAGGCATAGAGTATGCGTTAGTACGTTTGAATGTACTAAGTATGCGGGCATGCAATGCATATGACGTGTCAAACCTGTATCTCAATGTTAGATTACAATAGTACATAATATAGAAAGAATCATATACCCAAATGAGAGTAGTATACAATATGCCATGAAATTCATGATGCATGAAATGCAATGATGCTCATATATAGTAGGGATGGAATATAACTGACAAATCAAACTCATGTGAGCTATTACATGAATTAGTCTGATAAAGACCTCCCATAGGTAGGAGAAGATTACTTTCCAAAGGTAATCTACATCACACCTTACGACCTCATCTTTTCGGTGGATGGTCACCTTCCGTATGACCACACCTTTTCAGAAGGATTTTCATATCAAAGCATATCATATCAAAAAGTATAACCATTTCTTACGATCCGGTCTTTTTGGTAATGGCTTTCATTCCTATGTTGGCACATCATTCGAGGAAAGGGAGTGGACCCTTGGGGATAGCTCTTATGCCTCCAATCCATTGGTGCTAAGTCAAGACATCCCACGAGAATACTTACATATAGTGCTTTTCAAAAGAGATGCAATAGTCATTTCAAATTCCTTCAATGTGCATTTAGGCTCAAAATCCAAACCATAATTTGTAATCATGATACTTAAGCATAGGAATAGCTCATGCTCATGTCGATACAGTGCAAGCACCCAAAACGCTCAAAGAGCCATAATCATTGACATATATGTGATCACATTCTTGTCATAACCAATGCTTTATCAAAATCATTTCATAAAACATAGTTGGGCTTAACCCACTTCATAATTTCCATACAAAGCAATGTCCATGAATGCACATGCCATGAGTGATGTGATAATAGCATGGGTAATATAGATTCAAGCTAAAATCAACATTATAATATAAAATCGAAGTAAATCCATAATGAAATTCACATTTAAAATCATAATATAAATCACCCATGTATAATTCAAGTTTTAAAGGAGACATGCATCTTCATAATTTCATAACCTCAATGTAAATCATCATAATAGGGCTTAAAATAACGTAAAATCATGAATAAAGTACAACCCGTATATCAATTGAATTTAATAGAATCAAATAATGAAAATCCACATTTAAAGTAAGCTTAATTTTGTGAAAATCAATTAAAAAGGGTTCGGGTCTTCTTGGTTGAAAGGGACCAAGAATCAATCACATAGACCATGATTGTGAAGTCGAAACTGAGAAGAATTTAGCTCGAAGTTGAATCCCCAATTGAACCCTAGCTTGAGTCTTGAGAGAAGAACTTAGAGAAGGCTCTTAGGAATAATTTTAGAGTGAGTGTGTTTCCAATGAGAATGAAATAAAATGAAAGGATATCAGCTGATTTAGGGGTATAGTATGGGTAAAAAGGTCTTAAAACACAATTAAAATAAAATCATATTTACATAAAAGCCATTAATAAAATGAATGAAAATTGCTCTGTCATGGATTTACTGGCACTGACACGGTCCATGAGGCACTTCATGGCCACACAGCCCGTGTGACACTACACGGGTCGTGTCAAAGGCCGTGGAACATAACTTAGAAAAATTTTTGCACAAAAAATTTATGAGATGGTGATTTTGTACTGAGAAAAATTTTGCATCGCGGGTTATACGGTAGACCACATGGCCCCTGACACACGACAGGGACCGTGTGGATGGCCGTGTGCCCATACTTAGCCTGGAACTCCCTGTTGAGTCCCTGTAATCGAAAATATAGCCAAGTAACCCTCCACTGGAGGCCACACGGTCCGTGTGACCTCACACTGGCCGTGTGGGTCTCCCATGGAGTGACACTTGGTCAATTGTTCTTTCTGGGCGACATTATGAGGTCCGATAAAGTCGTTCAAAAATCTGGGTCCTTACACATAGGCAGTGTGCAAAGCATCCCAAGCAACCTGGGACAAGGATGCAACGGCAACTGTAGCAGCAAGCTAGGATCAACTAAGGCCAAGATAGAATTTTTAATTAGCTGATCTTGATGATACTATAAAGCAAAAGCAGGATTGTCGACATCCTGATTGTTTTGAGCGATTGTATAAGCAGGGGCAGGGCGAGAACTGTCGAGATGTCAAAAAAGGTTGTGACGACGCATAAGCATAGACACTTGTGCTTTCCATAGAGAAAAATTATGGTTGCTATGTAACGCCCAAAGTCCCATTAAGGCGGACTGGCACCCATTACCGATAAAGCTCGGGAGAACCAACATATAACCATACACTATCTATAAACATTACAAGGGGTTTCCACATTCAACATGGTTTCAATAAAGTAGACAGTAATAACAAGCCGAAAGGAAACGTGTATGACTGGGCCGTTGGAACCACGGGTCTAAAGTACGATACATGACCATATTTTACTTTACATAGTCTACAAAGCCTCTAAATAAGGAACAGTATCTATAAGGACCGGCACAGACCCCCCCCCATAACCAACTATACAATGCAAAAATATAAGCTCTAGACGCACAAAACCCCGAAGCAACCTGGAGCTCAGTAACAGCTGTTGGATATTTTGTACTCCTACTGAGAAGACTTACTAGCTCCTGTACCTACAACATGAAATGCTGGTCCCCGTAAGGGACGTCAGTACAAGATAATGTACTGAATATGTAAGACAATAGTATATGTAAAGTAGGAACTCAAGTGAAATCAAGCAGCAAGATATAAATGCATAACGCATAGTAAAAGACCACCTTTAATTTATTATACTTGTGGAGTTATGTACATTACATTCTTTTCTTTACTCATCAGTATTTTATAATTTCCTTTTAGGCATGTATTATGAATGACCAGCTGATTAGTAGTAAAAGAGGATGACCCATGCTAGGCATTTTAACCCCTGGGATGCTGTCCTCATAGCTATACAAATCGGGATCGACCCATGCTAGGCTTTTTCCCCTGGCTGCCACCCTCATGAACAAAGTGAGATCGACCCATGCTAGGCATTTTCCCTAGGGCTACCACCCACACATTATGAACGTTGCTTTGAGTTATTATTTAATACTTTGAGATTTTCACTTTGGTGGTTACGATGCTTTTCAAGCTTTAAAACTACGTGCTAGTAACATACGATAGAATAATAGTCTCTTAAGGCAACACAATATAGGAAACAAGTGTGATATTGACATACTACTTAGGAGTTTTAATGACAAGATTGGCTTCACGGATGAGAGTGGACTCTCATGCTAGTGCTTGGGAGAGTAAGCTACAGATTTATTAATTAACAACACTTTCATGGAATAGCTCTTAGGAAGCTCACTAGTTGATAGTGACACGAGTATTGGATTTCATGCCAAAGAATATGGAATAGGATAGCCTTACATACCTTGTCGTGCCACCTCGTTATCACTGCAATGTAATCTCCCTTTTTTTCAAATATTTATCTACAATTAAGTAGGTGATGAAACTAGTATTAGTAGTGAATAAACACATGTAGGCAGTTCACTAACAGTCACGAGTTATATCCGGGCAACAAGCCCGTAACTACAAACCAAAGGGTGTTCCTTCAATTTCTTCTTCTCTAATTGCATTTATGGTCACACCTCTTACCATCGTATTCACAAAACAGCCTCTAAAATTATCATGTTGCAAGAGTAATGTGAACTTATGGCATCCAATTATCTTTCTCATGAGTTTCTACTAGCATTCCACTTTAAATTCCAAAAAGGAGCTCACAATTATAGTAATAGAGGACTCTCCTTTGTGGCTTTCCCAACATGCACAAACCACTAGCAAACCTTCCCACAAGATTACCTTATATAGATAGGACCGCTCCAACCTCATTGACACATACACAATCCCCTAATTAACTCAAGGACAAGAGAGGGAGAAGAGTGCAGTAACTTACCTTACTTATGAGTGATTCTTGCTTTCTTAACTTTTATTTTTCAAAGGCTAAAATCTCCTTCAATCCTAGCTTGAGATAAGGATAATACTTAAGAACCCTAAGGTTTATTTTATGGCTGCTATATGAAGATAGAAGGGGAAGAAAGAGAACTTTAAAAATCAGATCTTTCCTTAAGTGTAAAATGGCTAAAAAGGGCTGGTTATATTCCCTTTTAAAGGGACCAGCTTAGGCCGACTTTATCCTTGATTTTTGGCCACATTTTACCAAGTAGGTGATGCACCTACTTGGCCTTTTAACTTGGGCCTTTATGGGCTTTACTTATTGGGCCTTGGCTGCCCATTCTTTCTTATTTTACTTCATTTGGGTTGGGCCAGAAATTTCAAGTAAATGGTTAGTGACCTTGGGCCCTATAAGATCGTCAAACAAGTCTTAGTAGGTGGTCCACCTACTTGGCCCTTTGGGCTAGTCAAAAAGTCTAAATAGGTGATGCACCTACTTGCCTCGTTAAGTCAACAAAGCAGCTTGTTATCTTACCTCTTTTCTAAATCATAATCCCATATATTGCATCTTAATATTCCACTTTAGACTTTTAGCTCAAATAAAACCTTATCGTCTCAAGTTTAAATGCTTTCGTCGAGTTTATCTTTGATTTACACTCGCTGAAACATGTGGGATATAAAAATAACTCTCGATCCAATTCAAATTATTACCACCCTTATAAACAAAACGTAGTCCCTTACTTGTACCATAAGTCTATGCCAAGTGTCACATAAGTGGGACAAACACGTAGAAAATATGGAGTGTTACATCCTTCGCCCCTAGGAACATTCGTCCTCGAATGATAATATAGTTAGTCGGCCCAAACAAATTCAAGCCAAAGCTACATACTACTATTAATCATGTGTTACATACAGATACATACTTACTTGTCAATGCCTCAACTCCGACCCTTTTTTCCTCCTCCTTCTCAGTGGACTTAAAGAGATAGGGGTACTTGGATTTCATTGCTTCTTCCGCTTCCCAGGTAACCTCTTCTACTTGCTTGTTCCCCCATATACTTTCACGGAAGCTACATCCTTATTTCTTAACTTCTTAATTTGTCGATCCAGAATAGTAATGGGTACTTCCTCATAAGTGAGATCTTCTGTAACTTGTACATCTTCGATTGGAGTGATACGAGAGGGGTCACCTATGCATTTTCGAAGCATTGAAACGTGAAACACCAGATAAACCGCGGAGAGCTTCTGGGGTAGCTCTAGTTCATATGCGACTTGACCAACTCTTCTAGCAATCTTATATGGTCCTATGTAGCATGGACTTAGCTTTCCCTTTTTGCCAAACCTCATTACCCCTTTCATTGGAGACACCTTCAAGAACACCCAATCTCCTACGGAGAATTCTACTCCTCCCCTTCTAATATCTGCATATGATTTCCGATTATTTTGAGCTGCTGCCAGTCACTGTTGTATTATCTTAACTTTCTTCATAGCTTGATGAACAAGATCTGGTCCAAAATAAGGCAGTTTCACCTACTTCAAACCAACCAATTGGTGATCTACACTTTCTTCCATACAAGACTTCGTAAGGTGCTATTTTGATATACGAGTGGTAGGTATTGTTGTAAGCAAATTTAATAAGTGGCAAATGATCATCCCAGCCACCCTTGAAGTCCAATACGCTAGCCCGAAGCATATCCTAAAGCGTTTGGATTGTGCGTTCTGCTTGACCATCTGATTGAGGGTGAAAGGTTGTACTTAAATTCACTTGCGTCCCTAAACTTCTGTGAAATGACTTCCAAAACTTTTCAGTGAATTGAGCTCCCCTATCAGATATAATAGAGATTGGCATTCCCTGCAGTCGAGCTATCTCTTTAATGTACAATCTTGCATACTCTTCGACTGTATAAGTAGTTTTTACCGGCAGGAAATGTGCTGATTTAGTGAGCCTATCAACAACTACCCATATGGAGTCGAACTTCCGAAATGAGCGAGGTAACCTAGTAACAAAATCCATGTTGACTATGTCCCACTTCTAAATTGGAAGTTCTATGTGCTGCAAATAACCTCCAGGCTTTTGGAGCTCTACCTTAACTAGTTGACAATTTGGACATTAGCCACGAAATCTGCAATATCCTTCTTCCTTTTCCCTCACCAATATACTTCTTTCAAGTCATGATACATTTTGGTTGAGCCCGGATGCACTGAATATCTTGGATGATGTGCTTCTGTCATAATTCTTCTTTTTAGCCCATCTACATCAGGTACGCACAATCTGTTTTGACATCGAAGTATTCCTTCTTGCATGAGTTCAAATGCCTTTGTCATACCTTGTTGTACATTCTCCTTAAGCTGTAATAGAATAGGATCTGTGTATTGTTTCTCTTTCACCTCCGTCATCAATGATGATTCCGCTGCATTTTGCTCAATAACTGCTTCATTTGGAGATTCAAGAAGGCGAACCCACATGCTAGCTAATTGCCATAGATCCTTGCTTACCCCTTGTCTTATTGTGGACTGCTCAAAAGTGCTTTCCATTGTTTTGCGGCTTAAAGCATCTGCTACCACATTTGCCCTTTCGGGGTGATACAAGATATCGATGTCATAATCCTTCAATAGCTCAAGCCATCTTTGTTGCCTTAGGTTCAGGTCTTTTTACTTAAAGATGTATTGTAGACTCTTGTGATCGGTAAATATGTCAACATGAACTCTGTATAAATAATGGCGACATACCTTCAAAGCAAATATAACTGCTGCTAACTCCAAAACATGGGTTGGATAGTTTTTCTCATGTGGACGCAATTGCCTCGAGGCATAGGCTATTACTTTACCATGCTGCATCAAAACACATCCTAGGCCCACTCCCGAAGCATCACAATATACAGCATAACCTCCTGTCCCTTTAGGAAGTACCAATACAGGTGCGGTCGTCAATTTATCTTTCAGCTTCTGGAAGCTTCTTTCATATGCATCGCTCCACTGAAACTTAGCTGCCTTATGTGTTAGCTTTGTTAAAGGTACAGAAATAGAAGAAACTCCTTCAACAAACCTCCTATAATAACCTGCCAGCCCAAGATAACTACGAACCTCCGTTGGTGTTATAGGTCTTGGCTAGTTCTTCACAGCTTCTATCTTTTAGGCATCAACCCTTATTCCTTCATCAGATACAATGTGCCCCAAGAATACCACAGATCTTAACCAAAACTCGCACTTAGAAAACTTTGCATATAACTTACGATCACGAAGAACTTGTAATACTTGTCGTAGGTGATTAGCATGATCTCCTTCTGATCTCGAATACATCAACATGTCATCTATGAATACTATCACGAACACATCGAAAAATGGGTTAAACATCCTAGTCATCAAATCCATAAAAACAGCGGGGGCATTTGTTAGGCCAAATGACATGACTAAGAACTCGAAATGACTGTACAGTGTTCGAAAAGCTATCTTGGGTATGTCTTGATTTCTGACTCTCACTTGGTGATAATCCAACCTCAAGTCAATCATTGAGAAATACTTAGCACCTTGTAACTGATCAAATAAATCATCAATCCTAGGGAGAGGATGTTTATTCTTTATCGTCAACTTATTTAACTGCCGGTAGCCAATACACATCCTCAGCGAACCATCCTTCTTGCGTACAAATAAAACTGGTGCTCCCCAAGGGGATATACTAGGTCTTATAAATCCCTTTTCTAGTAAATCTTTTAACTGCTCCTTTAACTCCCGTAATTCTGTCGTGGCCATTCTATATGGGGGAATGGATATAGGTTGTGTATCTGGAAGCACATCAATACCGAGGTTAACCTCTCGTTCAGGAGGCAACCCTGGGAGATCTTTAGGAAAAACATTAGGAAATTCATTTACCACCATAATAGATTGAAGGGTTGGGGGATCTGCATATATATCTCTTACCCTGACGAAATGGCATATGTAGCCTTTGGACACCATCTTCCTTGCCTTAAAATAGGAAATAAACCTACCTCTTGGCGCCCCAATATTACCTTTCCATTCAAGGACTGCCACTTTTGGAAAATGGAACTACACCATCTTAGTTCGGCAATCCACCATGGCATAACAAGAATCCAACCAATCCATACCCATTACAACATCAAAATGTATCATTTCTAGCTCGACAAGGTCAGCCAATTTGTCACGATCACAAATAGTTACTATGCAATTACAATAGACCCTTCTAGCTATAATAGACTCACCGATTGGTGTAGACACTTCAAATGGTTTAGTCAATAATTTTTGTACCTTTTTGAACTTATCGGCAATTAATGGAGTAACATATGATAGAGTAGACCCTGGATCAATTAATGCATATACAATATGCGAAAAGATGGATAATGTACCTGTAACTACATCAGGGGAAGCCTCCAAATTTTGTCGATCTCCTAGAGCATATGTGCAATTTTGAGTTCCACTAGAACTAGCTGCTCCTATAACACCCCTACCACGACTTGAAGATAATTATGGACCCCTACTTAATAAAGGCACTGTCAATGATGATGCAGCAACTGACCCAGTAGGTTGGGCGATACCACTCGTATCCCTTTGAGGGCAATTTCTCATCATATGACCCGGTGTACCACACCAAAAACAAACATCCGTCCCAAACCAGCACACACCTAGATGACTTCTCTTGCATTGCTTACAAGGCTGTCGAGGAGGTCTTGATTGGATCATACCCCATTGCTCTTGGTGCTCTACTGTTCGTGAACCTTGGATTTCACCTTGTTGCCCAAACTGATTTCCCCTAGACCCTTGATATCGGTGTGGAGCACTAGCTGTAGAATAGGATAATGATGGCCTGGGTGATCTATTAGAAAATCGAGGCCTAAACGCACCTTGGGATGGTGTAAACTGCCCCGTCGATCTAGCCCTCTGGGACTGCGCTCTTTCCGACTCTTGTATCCTCCTCCTTTGTCATTGATCCTCCAACTTTTGTGCAAAAGCTTGCATCCTTGCTACATCCATGTCTTTATTCAAGGAAGCAATAGTACAATCTCTAACCAGATACAAATCTAATCTGTCCACGTATCGATGAACTCGATCCTCCATAGTAGCGACCATGTTAGGAGCATACCTGGCCAAGGAGTTAAACTGAAGACTATATTCCCTCATGCTCATACTCCCTTGGTGGAGATTTTAAGAATTGGTCTACATGGGCCTCTCGAATCTCCAATGGCAAATAGTGGTCAAGAAATGCCTTTTTGAACTCTTTCCAACGAATTGGAGGTGCATCTGTACCCCTGGATTGCTTCCAGGCTTCGTACCACAACACAGCTACACCCTTCAATCTATATGTTGCTAGCTCAACAACTTCTATGCCGCTAACATGCATAACATCCAAGGTCCATTGGATTTGGTCAACAAAGTCTTGTGGATCTTCTTTTGGATCTAACCAAGTGAATGAAAGAGGATCCTAATTAAAAAAGTCGTGTATCCGTGTGCTAGCTGCTCTATCTGCACCACCAGTACCTGCAACTGGACCATCTTGCCTTTACATTTGACCAATAACTATACGAGTCAATAATTGGGCCGCATTCCTTAAATCTTGTACAGTAGCATTAATAGGAGGCTCTTGAGGTGTTGCTGCCCTCCTTAGCTCCCCCGGAGGTGGAGGAGTCGGGGAACTTGCGATAAGGACTCATCTGGAATCTCACTCTAGTTAGGCCTAACTCGTGATTGGCTTGTCCCTTATCCAAAATCTATCTGCTTACTTGTGCTTCTTCTCCTCGTGACAGACATCTTTTGCTATATATAAACACAAATAATTTAGGGATTAGATATAATCCACCTACGTTAATGGCTCTATGGCACGATCTAGGAAATAAAATAAAAGAGACAACACCTAAATGTCTTGTAGCCTCATTTTTATAGATGTGGTGCACAACACATCCATAAGCAAGACTCTAGATAGACACGGCTTTGTAGACCCCCTAGGATGACCGGCTTTGATACCACTTTTGTCATGCCCAAAGTCCCATTAAGGCGGACTGGCACCCGTTACCGACAAGGCTCGGGAGAACCAACATATAAACATACACTATCTATAAACATTATAAGGGGTTTACACATTCAACATGGTTTCAAGAAAGTAGACAGTAATAACAAGCCGAAAGGAAACGTGTATGACTGGGTCGTTGGAGCTACGATGTCTAAAGTACGATACATGACCATACTTTACTTTACATAGTCTACAAAGCCTCTAGATAACAAACAATATCTATAAGGACCGGGACAGACCCCGCCTCATAACCAACTATACAATACAAAAATATAAGCTCTAGACGCACAAAGCCCCGAAGCAAGCTGGAGCTCAGTAACAGCTACTGGATATTCAGTACTCCTACTGAGAAGACTTACTAGCTCCTGTACCTGCAGCATGAAATACAGGTCCTCGTAAGGGACGTCAGTACGAGATAATGTACTGAATATGTAAGGCAATACTAGATGTAAAGTAGGAACTTAAGTGAAATCAAGCAGCAAGATATAAATGCCAACGCATAATAAAAGACCACCTTTATTATACTTGTGGAGTTATGTACATTACATTCTTTTCTTTACTCATTAGTATTTTATAATTTCCTTTTAGACATGTATTATGAATGACCAGCTGATTAGTGGTATAAGAGGATGACCTATGCTAGGTATTTTAACCCCTGGGATGTTGTCCTCATAGCTATACAACTCAGGATCGACCCATGCTAGGCTTTTGCCCCTGGGCTGCCACCCTCATGAACAATGTGAGATCGACCCATGCTAGGCATTTGCCCTTGGGCTACCACCCACACATTATGAACGTTGCTTTGAGTTATTATTTAATACTTTGAGATTTTCACTTTAGTGGTTATGATGCGTTTCAAGCTTCATAAAGCGTACCAGTAACATTTGATAGAATTATAGTCTCTTAAGGCAGCACAATATAGGAAACAAGTGTGATATGGACATACTACTTAGGAGTTTTAATGATAAGATTGGCTTCACGAATGAGAGTGGACTCTCATGCTAGTGCTTGGGAGAGTAAGCTACAGATTTATTAATGAATAACACTTTCATGGAATAGCTCCTAGGAAGCTCACTAGTTGATAGTGACACGAGTATTGGATTTCATGCCAAAGAATATGGAATAGGATAGCCTTACATACCTTGTCGTGCTACCTCGTTATCACTGCAATGTAATCTCCCCTTTTTTTCAAATATTTATCTACAATTAAGTAGGTGATGAAACTAGTATTAGTAGTGAATAAACACATGTAGGCAATTCACTCACACTCACGAGTTATACCCGGGCAACAAGCCCGTAACTACCAACCTAAGGGTGTTCCTTCAACTTCTCCTCCTCTAATTTCATTTATGGTCACACCTCTTACCATGGTATTCACAAAACAACCTCTAAATATTATCCTGTTGCAGGAGCAATGTGAAGTTATGGCATCCAATTATCTTTCTCATGATTTTCTACTAACATTCCACTTTAAATTCCAAAAAGGAGTTCACAATTAAAGTAATAGGGGACTCCCCTCCGTGGATATCCCAACATGCACAAACCACCAGCAAACCTTCCCACAAGATTACCTCATATAAAAAGGACCGCTCCAACCTTATTGACATATACACAATTCCCTAATTAACTCAAGGACAAGAGAGGGAGAAGAGTGCAGTAACTTACCGTACTTGTGAGTGATTCTTGCTCTCTTAACTTATATTTTTCAAAGGCTAAACTCTTCTTCAATCCTAGCTTGAGATAAGGATAATACTTAAGAACCCTAAGGTTTATTTTATGGCCGCTATATGAAGATAGAAGGGGAAGAAAGAGAACTTTAAAAATCAGATTTTTCCTCAAGTGTAAAATGGCTAAAAAAAGCTGGTTACATTCCCTTTTAAAGGGACCAGCTTAGGCCGACTTTATCCTTGATTTTTTGCCACATTTTACCAAATAGGTGATGCACTTACTTGGCCTTTTAACTTAAGCCTTTATTGGTCTTTACTTATTGGGCCTTGGCTGTCCATTGTTTCCTTTTTGGCGATACATAACGCCTGGCTCACTTAGGCAAATCCCACATCGTAAAAGAGTGGGAGAGTCCTCGGCTATTTAAGTAAAGGGTTGGACCTAATACTGTGAGACGCCTTTTGGAGTGAGCCCAATAGGACCAATCCGTGATGGGCTAGGCCCAAGAGAGGACAATACTTAACAGTGTTGGGCCAGGTCATTACAGATGGTATCAGAGCCGACTCTCAATTAGTAAAGTGGTAGGGCAAACCTCAGCGAGGACGTTGAGTCCCTATGGGGGGTGAGTGCGGGGAGGCGATACGTAACGCCTGGCTCACTTAGGCAAATCCCACATCGAAAAAAGAGAGGGAGAGTCATGGGCTATTTAAGTAAAGGGTTGGACCTAATACTGTGTAGCGCCTTTTGGGGTGAGCCCAAAGGGACAAATTTGTGATGGGCTAGGCCCAAAAGCAGACCATACTTCACAGCGTTGGGCCAAGTCGTTACATGCCAATTAATTTGTGTAACGCTTGATAAAATTACCAAAATACCCCTAAAGTAAGGGTATATAGGTAGTGCATCTTCCAATTCTCGTATGGAAAATCCGAGGCCCGATTTGTGATCAGCATGCAAAATTGAGTGGGAAAATGGTCTCGATCGAGTTTTAGAATGACCCAATCAAAAGATAATTTTTCAATCTAAAGCTCAAAATAGTGTTGGTGCGTGACAAGAGTGTGTCGCGCCTCCATCGCTGACCAGCACTTATATTCTTTTGAAAATATTTAACAGGATTGAGAAAACTCATTCAAAAACTTTTTCTGAAAATGCACAGTAGGCGACCAGTCCGCGTCGCGGACTAGGTCTTTTCCGAGTTAAAAATTTCTAATTCTTATGAGGGGCATTCCAGTCTACTCCCAAACCCTCCTAAATCCTATACACGATCTAATAAGGTCGTTTTGATGTAAAAAGGGTCTAAAACCCCTATTCTAAGTCCTATTCTAATATTCTAACAAGATTAGGGCTTGAGGAAAGAGGAGAAAAACTTGAGTTTGAGGGATTCGAGAAGAGATCCTTGACGTGGTTGATTGATAGCTTCATCCCAGGTATGTAAGGCTAAACTAAAAACATGGGATTATTCTCTTATGTGCCCCATAGATGGTCATAGATAAGTTGATGATTTGGAGAGTCTACATGCATGAATCCTTAATGGTTTTTCTTAAAATTCTATTTGAAAATTACATGTTTTCTATGTTGATGATCATCATATTATTTGTTTTCTTGAATTGAACATTTTTTATTGAGAATTTGCATAACCCTACATGAATAATTTGAAAAGCATGCATAATGAACTTGAGAACTGATCCTAGAGCTTTGAGTTGAAATTGTTGATTGTGATGAGAGAATGATGATGAGTTGATAGAAATTGATTGTCTTATGAGTCTCTACAAATGAACTCTATCGATGTGTCTATTCAATTTATTCCTAATGATTATTCTAATCTTGAGTCATTGATGAGAGGGTTAAAGTCCCTATGAGATTGATGATGGGGTTTGAGTCCCTATGAGATACCGATCATTGACAGTGTTCGAGTCCCTATGAGATTGGTTGAGATGGAGATTTTATGAGCATTGAGTCACGGGAGGAGTATCGAACACCGAAATGGGTAAGGGCGAGTCCCACTCGAACCTGTTAACTACGTCGCCAAACGTAGGTGAGGCATAGAATCATTACATATATTATGGTTCCCTTTTGAGTAACAGTCCCTGAAACAATAGAGGACTTATTGATGATTGACTCCATATTGGATGAGCTGATATGGTTTCGGAGCGTTCCCTACCTGGCAAGTTTGGAACGGCTGTGGCAACATCAGTGAAATAATTGTACATTCACTGGCTCATAAGTGATTGTTGTCGGATAAGAGAAACTCCTATAAATTTCCTATCTTGAGTACTACGAGTCGAGATGAGAGGAGATGAGATCCTCTGAGATGAGATGAGACGAGATGAGATGAGATAAGAGGAGGTGAGCTCCTTTGAGATGAGACTGAGATGATTTATGAGTTTGAGTTGTTGATGGGTCACTTATCTACTCTTTATTCTTGCATAGATAGACATTTAATGACTTGATGTTATGTGATGATTTCTATTAGTTGATGTTATTTCCATATTATTCTACCTATCGCTGTTTCACTCAACTATTTTACATACCAGTACATTCCAATTACTGATGTCCCTTTTGGACTGCATCATTTTATGATGTAGAGGCAGATACTAAAGATCGTTAATAGGCGCTCCGTTGAAGATCTGAGATTTTGATCTAATTGGTAAGCCTCCCCTACTCCGGAGGATCAACTATGATTTATTTCATCTTGCTTTAGAGTTAGATTTTTTACTATTCTTTTATTTTGATTTGAGTAGCCATGGGTCTGT
This sequence comes from Solanum rostratum, assembly GCA_029948455.1. Taxonomy (NCBI): domain Eukaryota; kingdom Viridiplantae; phylum Streptophyta; class Magnoliopsida; order Solanales; family Solanaceae; genus Solanum; species Solanum rostratum. The sequence goes on along the minus strand of CM057045.1, from coordinate 63,635,555 downwards.
CATTGGCACCATATGATTAGTGATAAAGGCTTCATAGACGATAGTTGAACGTTGATGTTGAGATTATGAGCTAGTTTACTTCTACTAGCCTTTAATTTATTTTTATCTATATCATTACGAGACTTTAGATGAGATGTGCCCATTTACTTACTTTTATTTCCGCTATTCCATAGAGTATTTGATTGAACGAATGTGACGAGGCTAAGTGGTTCACTTGGGGACTAGCAATAGTCTCTATGTGCCAGCCATGCCAAGGGTACCCTCTTGGGGCGTGACAATTTGATTGGTAACTGGGTGACAGGATTGAATTGAACAATCAAGTGTATTGGCATCAGAATTGGTTACAGTGATGTTTGTGGCCATTTTGATGGGAAGGGTGGGAGGGTGTTTGACAGAGTTGCACTCGTGAGAGTAATTGACGCTTCATACCATGTAAAGTACAAGACTGCAGTGAAACAAATGAACGATACATTCTATTGATTGTAGACTAGAATATATAGATTCTATACAATTTCTACAACAAAGAGATAAACTAAGAAAAAAGTAAGACTTATCTATAACCTAAATACAAAGAATAAGTTACAACAAAAGTCCTAAAAGGGCTGAAAGATATTATCTGTTATTATTTCTTACCTGTATGTCATGATGTTTAACATAGATATTCTTGTCTTCAATTGAAACTAGAAGACGATAAACTGGTAGAATTTTGTGTGCTTCTCTGATAATATTACCTTTAAGGCTAGTATCATGCTCATAGGTTATTATAATATTGTGACAAACACAGGAAAGTGCAAAAGTAAAATAACAATCTAGGACATACCCACAAATCTGTAAATTATGACATTGAATTATGAGCTTGTTAAGATCATGATTTTGAATAGTATCATAGCTTAAATTTATTGGGAAAATGCGGCTTTCCTTTTAGATTTAGAGATCTGACTTGCGGGAAGCATCTGATCATAATCTGAGGGACAGCCGCGCAGTAGTTTCCGATGAACACACTCTACAATGCACTACCTTTGAAGTATCTGTTACCTCCAAATATATTTAGAAGAGTCAGCCTTCCACTGCCTTTTCTCTCAACAGCTTTAGTTCTAGTAGCCTGTCTAATTACAGGGGCAGATACTATCTTGCTCACAACATCATAATCTACTCACATCGTATTCCCTATGTTATTCCTCAAAATCTATCCTCAAAAAACTTTTCAATTGATAAAATAATACATCAATTGAAATCGCTTGGCATGGAAGACATGTTCCAAACACAACTTTAGAATATTGAAATCGCTCTATTTGTTCCTTTGAACTCTAAATATCCTATTGATGGGGAAAGTTTAACACACCTATAGTGAGTGTCAAAAGATTGAGATCATAAATTTCTATTAAAATTTATTCCCTTATAAAAAAATTAAAGCATAACAAGAGTATATATGATTGTGGAGGTATATAATGTTGAGCAAAATTTAAGAATGAGTGACTTTTGAAATTTATGATTTAAAATAAGGTATATATATTTGTGTCGCTATTGATTATCTGTTAAGTATACAATGAAAAACATATAAATGAGTTATATTTAAAATTAAAATGTATCAATTTTTAGGAACAAAAGTAAAAGATAAAGTGTTTTACATTTATTTTTGAAACAGAAAGAATACTAAAGATTGCTGCAAATAACATTAGCAAATTAAATAGCATTTTGATAAGAGTTTTGAGTAGTAAATATTTTCATGGATAATATCTCTATAAGGTCAAAATGTTGATTGGGAGTAATGTTATGAAGTCTTGAGTAAAAATATTTCTAACCAAAAGTAATCTTTTTATGTTTTATTTTTTATTTGATCAAAACTAATTTTTTATTTTCCATGAAAACATTTTTTTTCAAACCCAAAATAATTTAGGGTCTCAAAAAACTCTCGTAAAATAATTGTGTCATAATATTAGTGACTAAATTGTGTTACTCACTGAAACTCTTTGCTGTGAGGCAACTTCAGTTTATCCTTAATATTCTCTACCCCAATAATATTTTTTTTTTTAAAAAGAAAAAGATGTTCACCACTTCTGTTAAACTTAGATATAATCTACCAAAAACTTTCTTGAATACCATATAATCTTTGCAATTGTTATCTTATTAGATTTCCCTGCAAAACCTCCTTCACCGCATGTGTCGAGATCGCTTTTTCTCGTCCTTGCTGCACAGATGATCCATCTTCGGAGAATTTTCTGAAACCAGACAAAGATTTGTAGCAGATAGACGATGAACCACAAATGTGCAGCAACTAAGACGCTTCTACCCCAATAATATGATCAATAGCGAACCAATAAGAAAGATTCAGACGACAATTTCATAGGCTCAAATTTGTTCATATAATATAAGTGAATGGGCTAGTCAGTCATGCCCGCGGAAAGGGATATGGTTGAAAGAAAGGTTGTTCTTAAACAGGGCAACTCTTTGCTGAAGCAAAGTTTTCTCCAAACAAGTTATGAGGCATTGACGTCTCTTAATTATTAGGCATAGGTATTTGAGAGGTGTTGTTATTTAAGGGTATTATAGTAATTTAATTTTTAAGTTAGAGTGTTCATGCTTTTAAGATAATATATAGAGTATATAGATATTGATTGATATAGATATAGATATTGAAATAGATATAGACAGAGATAAATATTATATTGAAATGTCAATAAACAAGATTTTTAGAGGTTTTGTGAGTCATTTCTAGTTCTAGTTCTAGTAATATTGATATATATATTTTTTCTTTTTCTCTATATACGATTTATTAATTCTAAAGTTATTCTAAATTGGAATAAATCATTATCTCATGAACCTTTCCTTTAGATTGATGTACATGTATATGTTAGAATCATTTATTAAATATGAATTTAATACTAATTGTATTATTACATTTAGTAAAATAGATTGAATGTTAGTAGTTGTTGGACAAGACACAGTCAATGAATTTGTGTGGATTTCACATAGGCATATATCCATTTCATGTCATATATGTAGGCTGATGATAATGTACTCATGTTGAATACCGGTGAGTTTGTTATGGGGAAGCATACTAAATTAAGGTTTTTAAGCATAAATATGAGGTTAGCTAGGTATCATCGCTTTAGTAAAGCTGTCACATCCCAAAATACCTGTTAAATGTGATTGGCACACGAGAACACCATCTGTCAGAAGAATCAAACATTCATACACTTATCCAAGTTTTTTATGGGCTAACATTTGACCATTGTACGTCACATAATTTTTCAGAATAGGATGTACATTCGCCTAAGGTGGCTCCACCCATGCCCATAGCCCCCTTCCGCACCATCCAACACCCTAAGTTAGGCACTTCACAGAACGGGAATGAAATATAAACTTGAAAGACAAACTTTACAAGTATTCATTTTAAAGAGTAACTAAATTAAATGAAACTGTTAAGCCAGTTAAAAAAGAAAAGAAAAGAAAGCACCACTTTGCGAATTCATATTTTAGAAGAAAAGATCAGATGCTTTTACTATGACATTACAACAGGAAAGGAAATCCAACCATCTAAACGGTCTCACAACAACAAGGAGAAGGCGTTCCACATAAAAATGGTTACTCAATATGTGGCTCTAGCCACTGGAATTGGCATTGAATTGTTTCATTTAAAGGCTCTTGCTTTGGCTGAACCAATTCAATGGATTTAGATGGTAACTGCCAAAGAGAAACAAAAATCAAAGAAGTAAACAAATGAACAAAAGTAAAAGAGGGAACACATTGGCTCGTTAGAAGTTGCAAAGAAGAAAAGATAATCTCAACAGAAAACAATGTAACCGCTTAACAATTTCATTCCCTCGTAAGTAACTTATGCAAGAATCTATGTAATAAATTTATGTGGGATAAAATAATATGATTAGAAAATGCATCCATTTACAAAAATGGATAAACTAGTGCAAATACCCTTAATTATATCTATATTTACTTAATTTAAAGTAGAACATGTGTAAGAAATACTAGGCAGCTCTCAATTTAGAGAAGAAGCCACTCGACATGTAGAGCAACTGCAGAAATTCTCAAGATACAAGGCACAGGACCTACCTTGCGCAGAAAATTTGTAATTGTGGACTTCAATAGAGTATCATCTACAATTAGCCTCAACCGTCGGACAAATTCATCCCTACATATCTTCTTGCTCTATCAATGTCAGAGAAGGAACCATAAAAGAAGAAAATCATTAATTAGAACAATAAATGAAATACAAAAATATTGCATTAATCAACAAGGAGAATGGAAACCAAGGATACTTCAGAGTCCTCGCAGCCTTTTCTAGTGCCAACTTACCTATTCATATTTGATGACAATGACACCCCTAAAGATGAACATACAAAATATTATCTAAAGAGATTTCCAAAAAAAGGATGAACAGATATAATTCCAATAAGGAAACAAAAATATAAATGTTTCTTGTATGACACATAAATAATATCATTGTTTAAGCAGTGAAAGAGCGATTACAATGCCTTTGCAATGGCGGATGCAGACCATTTGTTGCCTTATAATTGTACTTGCAATTGCAAAGCCCTTAATAATATCAAACAATCATCTAGAGAGTGCTTAATCATGTGTCTCTGCCATCAATGATGTCCTAGAATACTAGCATCCTTCAAGAAGATGAATCAATACAATAAATAGAAGCAACAAACATGTAAAGCATATAGAGTAACTTTCAGTCTTTTTTATATTCACTCATTTTGCGAAATCTTTTCAAGAAATGGTTTTTCGAATTAGTGAATTTCATGTTCCTCTTCTTCTCTCATTGTGCTTGATTTCTTAGAAGGTTTTCAAAGTGCCCAAATTTATTTCAAAGGTCATATCATCAGGCAGTTCATTTCACTTTTATTACATGCTCAACAAAGTCTCTCCACAACTTGGGACATCTTTCAGTTCAATGAAGATCATATAATCAAATCCACCAGCTAACAAAGTGTACAATATTTGTAGCTAAACTTACCGAGTTCTTTACGAATGCATTTGTAGATACCTGATCCACTGGCCCCAACGACAAGTACCGACACCTGAGACATCAATCTGACTATTATTTCTAAAGTGTGGTCCTGTAAATAACATGATAGTGATAATTTAAGTGCTTAATGATTTTTCAATGAGAAAATATTTAATGTTTTATGCAATGTTTGAAAAGCAAAACACAAAAATAAAAGAGGAACTACACATAAGGAATCCCACACATACCTAAAGAATCTGAAATCAACAAGAAACTTGCCACTTTCCTTTATTTCACAGATCTAAAGAACATTGCAAATATCACCTCATAATTTTTATACTAGAGAAGTTTTTCTGGAAAGTAAATGTCTCAAAGGAGATATATTATAATTGATCATAGTTTGGAAAAACAAAATATAATTGATTATATACCATATCTAAACCAAAATTGATTTACCTATTTCACTTCCTAGTCAAATAAATAGTCCTTAAGCCATAGATACTTCTTGTTACTTTGAAATGAATAATATTTTCGAACACACTTTTTTTAAACTACTTTCGACGCACTTACTAATAACTAAAAATTTTATCGCCAAAAAACTAAATAACTTGAAGATCAATTTTAATTCAAAGATTCATTGAGATAAATTAGTTACAAGGAAAATTAGGCCCCAAAGTAGAGTTAAGATACTGTACTTTTTTCTAACATTTGATTTTCAGAAAGATAAGATGAAGTTTCCATATGAAAAAGGGAGTAATATGAAGTAGGATCCAAAGTTAGGGATGGCATTCATTCCCATAATAAACATATTTTTGACAGATTCTGGATCCACCAATTTCAGGCTAGCTACTAAGTCAGGAGACATAATCTCCTGGTTCAGTTTATTTTCTGCAACTTGTTCCATTTTTGCATTTGATTTTTTATCATAAGCAAATTCTTGATTGTCTTGAAGAAGATTTACTTTGATCCTCTTAAAACTGATATTTAACTCTTTCACATCTTTTGCAAAGTTACGATACTTTTCACAACAGCTATAATATGATTCTGGGAAGAAAGAGTTACCTGCTTCATCTATCCAGGCAATAGATTTCTGTGAATCATTTATCAGATCTACTTGAACCATATGTAAAATATCAAACATTATATGACAGTCACAAACTTTCACCTCAATCATAGTCCTTTTGGCCCAAAAATCTTCTTTTAACTATAAGAATAACATTTTGAGGGAAGTCGATCCATTCGCCGTTCTGATAAAACAATACGCGTTGTGGCAGTCTGCTTCTCATAAAGTTCAGGTAGTTCTTCAGTACAGATTTTCTGAGATATGAGTAACAATTAAACTCGCAGTCAACCATAGTTTTTCTCTTCCCAAGCTTGCTATCACAGTTGGATTGAATTTACAGTTTCTCATTGCTGGCTCTAAATAAATGTTCCAAATTCTGAGAAGCCACTTTTCTCTTTGATCCAACCATTGTCTTGGAGGCATTATTTAACAATCCAACCTGCTTTGGTTCCATTTTATCTACAGTTAAAACTATCAATTTACAAGTACCAAACAAATAAAAGGTTAAATACTAAAGTAGCATAGCATAAATCATCTATGATAAATTTCCAAGAAGCCACGTCATGGAGAAGAAAATACAAAACCCAAAAAAGGAAAACAAATATGAAGTCAATGGTCAAAAAAGGAATTTGTAGCAGCATCTTTCATGACTATATCAATTGACTGCAACTTAAAGGGCTTCGTCCAACTTTAATTTTTTTAGAAGCAAATACTCCACAAACTAAACAAAGGCATTCCCTAAAGATATAGAAGTTAATACAAATGGTATTTAAGTAACCGATGCCAAGTGAACACTTGAATAACTAATTGGCCTAAGTTTCTAACACAAAAGTATACCTCATACTTCACCACAGGCAATGTGTGACGATAAAACATTGAAATACAACCAACTAAAGTCACAAACCATTTACCATTTACAAAAACAAATATATATTAAATTCTAAGGAGGAACAAGAAAGTGTGAGCAGAGCATAGGTTAGTTTGAGATAATAACTAATTTCTGCACTGCACAATGATTGTTGTACAAGCCATATTTCACCATAAAGTCGGTGTAAAGTAAACATCATAGTCCACCATGTGAATTAATTGAGGTAACCAAAATTTCTCTCCTCCAAAAGGGAAATTTTTTCTCCATTCATCATTTCATCATATTACTGTATGCGGAAGGCATCCTTCCTTAGAACTCCCCCTATTCTCTAGTATATATACACACTTTTTCTACCCCTCCCATTTTAACTACTGTTTTAACGCAAAATATTATCTCAAAATAATTGTCACTATAGGAATTCTAGATTAAAATTGCAGCTGTTTTCAACTATACCCAGTTCTTTTAATACTGCTCAATTCTCAAAAAAACATCTAAGAAATACTCCCTAGTGGTTGAAGTTATTCCATTTCCAGGCTACTTTTACGGCTTTCATGAATTCAAATTATTAAAACAACTGCAGGTTCTGAAATGACCTTTCACAGATAAATGCCATCTAGCATTCAATTTCTTTAACTTTGATATAATGTTTTCCTTACCAAATCAACTTTTAAATCACAAATACAATTTATATCGTCATGACCCGAGACTAGAGTCTAGATGTGACATGGCGAATGAGAACTCAAGAGTCCCAAAACAAGCCTCGAAGTATCCAAATCCACATCATTGGTTCAGAAGCGCAATCAAATAATAATCGCATAATACTAACAGATGGGTAAGTAGGACTCACGTTATGGGGACATCGAGGTGAAAGGGATTTACATGGATTCACATAGCACATAACATACAAAAACTAAGGGGTGAGTAAGTTGGACTCACGCTATGGGGCAAACGGAACTTAGGATCTTCCACATTTCCAAATCAAGCATACATACATGTCATAATTCCCATAATCAATCCATAATAGCCATATCCAATAGATAACTGAAATCATATGCTTCAAATACAACACATAAATTATAGAATCTGTGAGAGTCTATAAGATATCCAACAATGCCTTTAATAATACGATGGAACAGGGGCCAAGACATGTCCCGAGCTCACCCTAAAATAATAAAGTAGACATAGGATAACATAGATAGAGGAAGGTGGCTTGTCCTTGGAAGATGGGACTCACCACAAGTTCAACCTTCGGAATTTGAGCTACTCGTCAAACAGTGGATAATCGTAGCGCTCAACCCCTACATGGTAAAATCATGTAGGCATAGAGTATGCATTAGTATGTTTGAATGTACTAAGTATGCGGGCATGCAGTGCATATGACTTATCAAACCTGCATTGCAATGTTAGATACTAAGGGCACATAATATAAAAAGAATTATACATCCAAGGAAATAGTATACAATATGCCATAAAATTCATGATGCATGGATGCAATGATATTCATACTTAGCGGAGATGTGACCTCAACCGACATGTGTAAGACCAAATGAGCTATCACTTAGAATTCCGATGAAATCCCCTCACCGGTACGAGGTGGTCTACTTGCCAAAGGTAAACCATAGTTCACCTTACGGGAACATATCCCATTTTATATGAAGCAACCCTCTTATGGAAACATATCCTATTTCAGAAAGGATTTCTCATATCATATCATAATACTTCACCTTACAGGAACATATCCCATTTCGTATGAAGCAATCCCATTACGAGAACATATCCCATTTCAGAAAGGATTTCTCATATCATATCATAATACTTCACCTTACGGGAACATATCACATTTCATATGAAGCAACCTTCCTTACGGGAACATATCCCATTTTGGATAGGATTCGCATAACATATGCTAGGCATATAGTTCGAGGAAAGGGAGAGGACCCTTGGGGATAGCCCTGATGCCTCCAATCTATCGGTGCTAAGTCAACATCCCATGAGAATATATATAGCATATATTTACATACTTTCAAAAAGGCAATAGTCATTTCAAATCCGACCAATGCATATTTAGGCTCAAATGCCAAATCATAAGTCATAATCATGATTCATGCAAGAAATAGCTCATTCACATATACAAGATGGTGCAAGCACCCGAGATGCTCAGAGAATCATATTCATAAGACATATATGTGATCATATTCTTGTCATAACCAATATCTTATCAAAATCATTTCATAAAACGTAATTGGGCTTAACCCACTTCATAATTTCCATAAAGATCAATGTTCATGAATGCACATGCTATGCATGATGTGAGAATGGCATGGGTAATAAAGATTCAAGCTAAAATTAACATCATGATATGAAATTGAGTAAATCCATAATTAAATCAACATCCAAATCATAATATATATCATCCATGCATAAATCAACTTTAATGGGGATATGCATGTTCATAACTTCATAGCCTCAATGTAAGTCGTCATCATAAGGCTTAAAATAACTTAAAATCATGACTAATGTACAACCCATACATCAATTAAATTTAATAAAGTCAAATAATGAAAACCTACATTTAAGGTAAACTAAAATTCATGAAATCAATTGAAAGGAGTTTTGGGTCTTTTTGGTTGAAAGGGACCAAGAATCAATCCCACATACCTTGATTAGGAAGATGAATTTAAGAAGAATTTAACTTGAAGTTGAAACATCAATTGAATCCTAGCTTGAGTCTTAAGTGAAGGACTTAGAGAGTATTTTAAGAATTGATTTTAGTGTGAGAATGTTTCTAATGAGAATGAATTAGAATAGAAGGGTATCAATTGATTTAGGGGGTTTAGGGTAGGCAAAAGATCATAAAACACAATTACAATAAACCGTAATTACCCAAACGCCATTAACGAAGCGAATGGAAAAGTGGGGCGTCAAGGCTACATGGGCGCCTACACTATCCATGAGCCGTCACACGGACCGGGAACAGTGCCCGTGAGGAGGCACTTAGACAGATTTCACGGTGCCAACACTTAGAATTTTTTCGAAGCAAGTGGGTGCCATACGGACGGTTACACGGCCTGTGTGATGCTACATGGGTTGTGTCAAGAGCCGTGTGACGATACTTGAAAATTTTTTGCACGAAAGAGTTACGAGACGGTAAGTTTATACTTTAAAAAAATATCACGTTGCGAGCCATATGGTGGGCCACACGGCCCGTGACACGCCACACGGACTGTGTGGATGGCCGTGTGCCCTCACTTAGTCCGAAATTTGCTGTCGACTTCCCGTACTCAAAATCATGGCCAAGCACCTCTCCATTAAAGGCCACATGGTCTGTGTGGCTCCACACGGGCCAAGTGGACCTCCCATGGAGCGACACTTGGTCAAATTTTCTCCCAGGCCAACATTATGAGATCGGATAAAGTCGTTCAAAAACTCGGTCCTTACATATATAAATCAACTTTTTTGTGATAAATATACAAATCAAGTTTAACATCTTAAACTCCATCTGATCTAATACCAATCAAAATCGCAAATCAGTCATATACACAGAGAGCTAAAAATCTAGCAAAGTATCAAAACAATTTCTCATAAACAAGAAACTACCTCAAATATTTTTACTCCTGTTTAGTTAACTTTTTACATTTGCACTACTTCTGTTTGATTAAGTAGTATTTCTTAATTCATAAGAATTCAGATGTTCTAACCTTTTGAACTTCCATTAATCGCAAAACATTAGTCCCAGAAAAACTAAAATGAAGGCGGATACTCCCAGAAAATCAAAATTAAGCCACATCAATTCAGAACCGTAAACATTTTAAAGAAGAAAAAAACATAAGTAAGGGGATTCTTACAACGATTACATAATTTTTGTATCAAAGCGCATAGAGAGATCAAAGAAGAGTAGATTGGCAGACGGCGACGTTGATAAAATAATGATTTTTTTTGTTTCAACTGTTTTGCTAAAAGTCAGTTACAACTAAGAATGGTGTTTTTTATACAATTGTTTTGGTGAATTCAACCACTAAAATACAAAATTAGTTACTGAATTTACAAAATCTGATTATATTTGCATTTTTGTAGACTTTGAATATTTGGGCAAAAAGCTATGGAGGAAAACTTCTTATTTCTCTTGAAAAATATTCAGATGTGTATTACAGTGAAGGAAAACTCCTTTATTTATAGGGGAAACCTAACGATGTCCCTAAGTTAGGGTTCATAACTTTTCTCCAAAGGAACCTACATAGTAGATTTTCTCTGTAATACAAATATGTTTATAACACTCCCCCTTGAATGTCTATTTGATAGATTATGTACCTCATTAAAACCTTACTAGATAAAATCCCATAAAAAAAATTCTAGTGACGGAAAAAGAGTACACATATCTAATAATACACATTTGGATGCGTCGTTAAAAACCTTACGAGGAAAACTCAATAGGACAAAACCTTGTGAGGAAAAAAAAGTACATCATATATTAACTCCCTCTAATGAGAACATCAATCCAAAAACTTGAATCTTCGCATTTTAATCTTGCGTACCATCTTCTTGAAAGTTGCAATCGGTAGGGACTTGGTGAACATATCAACCATATTGTCACTCGAATGGATCTGTTTGCACATTTATGTCACCATTCTTTTGGAGCTCATGTGTGTAGAAACTTTTTTGCATAATGTGCTTTGTTCTATTTCATTTTATGAATACTCTATTTAGTGGTGCGATGCATGTAACATTATCATCATATAAAATTGTAGGTACTTAGCATTTCAAATCATATTTTTCTCGAATGAGATGTACCACAGATCTCAACCACACACATTCTCGGCTTGCTTCATGAATAGTTATGATCTTAGCATGATTTGATAAAGTGGTCATGATAGACTGCTTTGTAGATCTCCAAGATATTGTAGTACCCCCACATAGGAATACATAGCCCGTTTGAGATCGAGCTTTGTGTGGATTAGATAAATATCTTGCACCAACATAACCAATAAGATCAGAATTGTGAACATTAGAATAAAATAAGCCCATATTGAATTGCTTCATACCTAAATCTACTAATTTCTTCATTATTTGTAACAGTTCTTTACTTGGGAGGTTGTAATTTTTCTATTCCATACAGTTTTATTCCTGAGCTATTTGGCATATATAAAAAGGGTAAAGTCCTTGGAAGACTAATTGGTATCTTATCACATTAGCCAAAACTTATTTGTTTTTGTTCATTCCTACTGCAATAACATTGGAAAGTTCTTTTCAGATACCGCAATATGTCTTTGATCCCATTCTAATGCCTCCTAGTAGGAGCAAACTTGTCTTGCCAATAAATTAATTGAAATGGCAATATTAGGCCTTATAGTGTTAGCAAAATACATTAGCATACCAATTGCACTAAGATATGGTATTTTAGAACCAAGGATTTCCTCATTCTTTTCTTGAGGTCAGAATGGATCATTATTCGCATCAAGTTATCAGACAACCATCGGGGTACTCAATGGATGTGCTTTATCCTTATAAAAGATTTTCAACACTTTTTTATGTAGGCAGATTGATGAACAAAAATACCATTTGTCAAATGATCAATTTGCAAACCAAGACATAATTTTGTCTTTCTAGGATCTTTCATCTCAAATTCGTTCTTTGAATAATCAATTTCCTTTTCTAGTTTCATTGGAGTTCCAACAAGATTTATGTAATCAACATAAACTGTAAGTATAATAAATTCCGATGTTTTCTTTATAAAAATACATGGGAAAATCATATCATTTGTATAACCTTCTTTAGATAAAAAATCACTAAGACAATTATACCACATATGTCCAGATTCTTTAAACCATACAATGATCTTCGTAATCTAATTGTATATATTTCTCGAGATTTTAAACTATATGCTTTTGGCATCTTAGATCCTTCAGGGCTTTTTATGTATATCTCTTTATCAAGTCATCCATAAAGATAGACTGTGACCACATCCCTCAAATTTTAAGTCTCTCATGAACCTCAAATTTTAAGTCTCTCATGAACCGTGATTAGATAATGCAATATTATTGCATCTATAATAGGTGAGTATGTCTCTTCATAATTGATACTAGGCCTTTGAAAAAGACTTTGTGCAACAAAGTGTGCCTTATACCTTTGTATTTCATTCTTCTCATTTCCTTTTCACACAAACACCCATTTATAACCAACAGGTTTTCACACCATTTGGTGTTTCATTTATAAGAGAAAAAACTTTACGCTTGGCAAGTGGATTTTATTATGATTGAATTGCTTCATGCCGTTTTGGCCAATCATTTTTTTGCCAAAATTCTACAATATATTGAGGTTCAAGATCCTCACTATCTTGCATGATTTTTATTACAACATTATATGCATAGACATAATTCACCACAATTTCTGATCGATTCAAATTAGTTTCAACATCACTTGAAATTTATGGATCGTTCTTATTTTCTTGAGTCTCAAGCTCATTGATTCCTTCAAGGATATCTCTTCAACTTTCATATGAGATTCTTTTGTAGTGTCATATTGACCTTTTATTTTTTTTCTAGGGTTTTGATCCTTAGAATCCAATGACATACCACTAGAGCTGTCAAAATAGGCTTGGCCCTTGAGGCCGGCCCAACCCAACCCTTGAATTAAGTGGGGTTGGCATAAATTTTTTTAGCCCATTTAGGAACGAGGCTTTTTGGCCCGCCCTCATTTAGCCGCTAGTGTTGTAGGCCCAGCTCGCGAAAACAATTTAGATATTTTGAAGGAGACACACGAGAGGCGGCCAAAGATTCAGACTACGGTCGAAGCCAATTACAAAGGTTCGAGGAGGATGAGACCCTTTCAAGGAGGTGATTGAGGCAGTACGGTAATAATCTTTACAGCTACCTGTCCTTATCAAGCGTCAGCTCAAAAACAGGAGTCCCCTTAATGTATGGGACGAGACCAGGAAAGAGATTCGTTTATCAACTCATTCGGATTAGTAGCTTGAGGGTTGAGTGTTTCGTTTCGACCATAAAAAACTTTTGGCATTGGCTCAGGATGCCCCGACTTAGGATGTATGCTTCGATACACCCCCTGCTCTGTAGGAATTGACATATGATTTTGAATCATCGTTGATGATGATTTTTTTCACTGCCGGATTGGGGAAACCTTTTCAAAGGCTAGCTCGTGAATTTTAAAAATATTTATCATATATTTTTAAGTAGAGTTTTAGCGTATTAAGGTTTTATCAATAAATATTTTAAAAATATAAAATCAAATCCAACTCATTTCATTTGCACGACTTTTACATTTAGGGCCATTATGCCATTAAATTACTTATTAGTCAATTACTTCATTAAGTTTTCTATTTTACTTTCATTTAATGTAATATTTGCCTCTTCTCTTTGGCTTACCAATTACTTTACCACAATTTTTCACTTTCATTTTAGACATTGGAGCAGGTATTTATGCCTAATTTTTCATTTTTCCTTTTGTTGTCTTGTTTATGATTAAAAAATTATGTAATGTATGTTACTCTGATGAATCGTATGAATATTATATCTTAGCTATTTTGTTGTTTTGTAAGTACTACTGAAGTGTGCGCAACTCATGGACATGTGAAATTTTGTATGTATTGGTGTTACATTTATCAATGTTGCATAGTCTTTCTAAGAAGGTTCATGTTGTCCATGTTTTGGTTGAAGGGCCAACCTATCCCAACCCGTGGCCCGCGGAGGGCTGGGTTGGACTGCTATTTTATAGGCCCTTTAGTTAAAAAGGTCAACCCGTCCTAATCCGTTTAACTCTCTAGCCCGTTTGGGTTGGATTGGGTTGGGTTAGGCCAACCCATTTTGACAGCTCTATATACCATGCATTAGGCATGCTTTTGACTCATTAGCTATGACACTAGTAGATGCTCCTATGGGAACATCGATTCGATTAGGAACATTCTCTGTACGAATATGTTATTTAGTAATCCTTTTTACATCGGTAAATGCATATGGCATTTAATTTGTAATTCTCTGCAGGTGGATAATCATTTGTAGTTCTTGCTCACAAGTAGAAGCACATGGATCAAGATGAGACAATGATGAATTTTTTTACAAAATTTCTCTTTTGATATCATTATTTTCTCCCTCTAATTTTGGAAAAAGTTTCTCATCAAATTGACAAGTTGCAAGTCGTGCAATGAACATATCTCTAGTTAATGGTTCAAGATATCGAATGATTGAAGGTGATTCAAACCTAACATATATTCCTAATTTTCTTTAGGATATTATCTTAGTGCTATGTGGTGGTGCCACAAGCATGTATGCAACACATCCAAAACATCATAGATGGAATACATTAACTTCTTGACCTAAAATCAGTTGCAATGGAGAAATCTTATGATAATTTGTTGGTCTGAGACGAATATTAGTTGAATCATGTAAAATTGCATGACCCCGTACAAAAGTAGGCAAACCAGTTTCATAAGCAATGGTCATGCTATCAGCTGCAAGTATTTAATTAATGATTCAGCAAGACCATTTTGAGTGTGAACATGAGCAAAATGATGTTCAATTCTTATCCCAATAGATAGACAATAGTCAATAAATGCTTGGGATGAAAACTCTGCAGCATTATTAAGACGAATAGACTTAATTTGATTATCAAGAAATTGAGGCAGTAATCATATTATTTGTGTCAATAATTTGGCAAATGTCAAATTGTGAGATGACAATAGACAAACATGAGACCATCTAGATGAAGCATCTATTAGAATCATAAAATATCTGAACATTTCACTAGGCGGGTGATGAATAGGTCCACAAATATCCCCATGTATTTATATGTTCCAAAAATGCAGGGGACTCAATCTCAACTTTCCTTGATAACAAGGAGCAGAAGAAAATTCACCATTTAAAAGAATATTTTAGGTTCTTTAATGGATGTCCATTTGAATTTTTTATAATTCAAATCGTTATCGGTATTTGTCTCAAGATGAGATACCTTTCACTTTTTTTTTACAGTTTCCAGAATTAAATAATTAGTACTATATAAACATGAATTTAATGAAACTGGTTGAAATATTCAATATTGGTGGCAACACGGCATAAGAGTTATCCATATCTTCCAACCATCTCGCTTAAGTTTCAAGGCTTCTTTGTTTTTTTCCCTTAACGATTATTCCAACCCTCTTAATTGTGAGGCTCAACTTGAACATAACGCTTGAAGCCATTCAGTGCCTTTTAATATTTTGCAATCGCTATGTAGTTCTTGTTCATGGCGTTCTCCCCATTTCAATAAACTATTTTAATCCAATCATAGCACTAAATATTTTCTATCTGACAGTAAGATGTCAAGTAAGCTGACCAAAAAGTAGTTATTTTCGTGCACTTAGCGATACAATATATACTTAATTTAGTTATTGCAGAAAAACACAGGTATATATATATAGTTTAATCCTTGGAGTTAGTAACTTGTAAGGATAATCATTAGCATTTGTGTAATAGTAACAAGAATAGCCTTATAGCTCAATGTTGCAGTGGTAGCATACAAATTACTTCAATATCAGGATGAATTTTGATATGTAATAGTTCATTAGTTATCAATGATCATATTCACATAAAATTTGGCATACAAACAATAGTGTAAATAATCTAGATGCACGTAGAGGAATAAAAAGAGTAATTGCCCATATAGTCAGTTAAAAGTCTTGTGCTAATAACACGTTATGATCACTTGCCGATCATCTTCTTCGCCAGCGCTGGAGCTCCATTCTCTCTTGGTTTGTCTCGCGAAATAGTGAAGACGACATTTCGTTCCCTTCGGTAACTGCAAACGACGACGTTTTGTTTACCTTGATTATTCGTAGAACCAGTGGTTTCCGGCATTCTTTTCCTTTCTCTTGGAATAATCTTTCTTTCTTCATTGACTGAACTATTCCGGTGATCTCTTTCTCTGGCAATATCGAGCTATTCCAGCAAGGTTTTCTTGCCTCATCTTTGAAAATTCAGATCAAAACTATTTAGATTCTGGTGGCTTCCCGGCGAAACACCTGTATGACGAGTTGAAGGCATATTTTCTCGGTAAAACTTCTCATTCTCCGGCAATCCAAAATTTCGGCGAGGTTTTCCTGGTAAAACTTATCATTCTTCGGTGATTAAGATTTCGGCGAGGTCACAATTTTTTTTCTTCCAGTACTTTCCAGCGAAGCTTAATAATTTCCAAATTTCGATGTGGATTTCCGGCGAGTTAGTCCGGCGAGAGGCAGATTCCAATGAAGTTTTTGTTGGGATGTGGAGCCTGATTAATATGTAGATGTACTATTTAGGCTGTACTATTTTTATTATTCTCCGTGTATTTTGTAACAGTGTTATTCTATTAATATAAATACTGCATCACCGTGGAGGTTACCTTCACTGGTGTTACCACGAAATTATTTCTCTCTCTCTTAGGTTTACCAAAAACTGTCTTGATTCTTGAATTATTCTTCGAAATTCCCAAGTGTTGTTGTAATCGATCCTAACAACTGGTATCAGAGCACAGGCGATTCAACACGATCACTGAAGATGGATAGTTCGAAGCTTGGAATTGAGAAGTTTGATGGATCTGATTTCAGTTTCTGGAAGATGCAGATCGAAGATTATCTCTATCAGAAGGATCTTCACGCACCCTTGACTGGGGAGAAGCCTGAAGCCATGGCAGACGACGTATGGAAACTCAAGGATCGACAGGCGTTAGGGCTGATTCGGTTGACGTTGTCTAGGAACGTAGCGTTCAACATCGCAAAGGAGAAGACCACAGCAGATCTGTTGAAGGCGCTATCAAATATGTATGAAAAACCATCCGCGATGAACAAGGTATATTTGATGCGTAGGTTATTCAATTTGCAGATGTCTGAGACTGGATCTGTAGCGGATCACATAAACGAGTTCAATATGATTGTGAGTCAACTGTGTTCTGTGGAGATTAACTTCGAGGATGAGATTAAGGCGTTGATTTTGATGTCATCTCTGCCCGAGTCTTGGGATACTATTGTTTCTGCGATTAGTAGTTCCCGTGGGTCTGAGAACATGAAGTTTGATGAAATCCGTGATGTTGTTCTCAGCGAAAGTATTCGCAAACGAGAAGTGGGAGATTCATCGGGCAGTGCTCTCAGCGTTGACGGAAGGGGGAGAAGCAAATCGAAAGGCCAGCATCAACATGGTCGATCGAAATCAAAGAATCGTGGGAAGTCTCCGAACAGACCCAACGTGGTTTGTTGTAATTGTGGAGAGAGAGGGCACTACCGGTCAAGTTGTACGAAACCAAAGAAGAAGCAGAATAAGAAATCTGCAGATGATACTGATTCTGTAAATTCGGCGGAAGACGTTGCGGATGCTCTGATTCTGAGCGTGGACAGCCCGGTTGAATCCTGGATTCTGGATTCTGGTGCATCTTTTCATTCTTGTCCGAGCAAGGAACTGTTCCAAAATTTCAAATCCGCTTATTTTGGAAAAGTGTATCTTGCAGACAACAAGCCCTTAAAGGTTGAAGAAAAAGGGGATATTTGCATTAAGACCCCATCCGGAAACCAATGGACATTGAAAGATGTCAGATATGTTCCCGAACTAAAGAAAAATTTACTCTCTATTGGTCAGTTGGATAGCACGGGCTACACAATACAGTTCGGGAATGGTTCATGGAAGATTGTGAAGGGGGCTATGGTTGTTGCTCGTGGCACAAAAATTGGAACCTTGTACACCACTGCAGGGTGCATGAATATGGTCGCTGTTGCTGAGGGTGGTTCTGGTTCGTGTTTGTGGCACAATAGACTTGGACACATGAGTGCTAAGGGAATGAAGATGCTGGTTGCAAAAGGAGCATTGGAAGGTCTGAAATCAGTTGATGTGGGTCTTTGTGAGAGCTGTGTTATGGGCAAACAAAAACGAGTTAGCTTTACAAAGACTCCGAGACAACCAAAGAAGGTGCGGTTAGAGATGGTTCATACAGATGTTTGGGGGCCAACTCCAGTTTCATCAGTAGGAGGATCCAGATTCTATGTAACCTTCATTGATGACTTTAGCAGGAAAGTTTGGGTCTACTTCTTGAAGCATAAGTCAGATGTGTTTGCAACTTTCAAGAAGTGGAAGGCTGAAGTTGAGAATCAGACTGGTTTGAAGATCAAATGCTTGAGATCTGACAATGGTGGAGAGTACGATAGGTCAGAGTTCAAAGCATTTTGTGGTGCTGAGGGTATCAGATTGATGAGGACAGTTCCGGGGAAGGCAAGACAGAATGGAGTTGCTGAAAGGATGAACAGAACATTGAACGAACGTGCAAGAAGCATGAGGATACACTGTGGGCTGCCTAAGATGTTTTGGGCAGATGCTGTCAACACAGCTGCTTACTTGATAAACAGGGGACCGTCAGTTCCCTTGGAGTTCAAGATTCCAGAGGAGGTGTGGACCGGGAAAGAAGTCAAGTACTCACACTTGAGAACCTTTGGCTGCACATCTTATGTTCATGTTGATCCAGAGAAGAGGGACAAGCTTGATGCTAAGGCTGTGAAGTGTTATTTCATAGGCTATGGTACTGACATGTTTGGCTACAGGTTTTGGGATGATGAAAATCGAAAAACCCTAAGGCACTGTGATGTCACGTTTGATGAATCTGTCCTATACAAACACAGAGAGCAGAAAGATTCAGAAGCTACAAAGCGAGTGGGAGTTGACATTGAGTTACCCAAAGATGTTGCTGCAGAAACTCAACCAACTCCAGACACTGTTGCTGAAGAGTCTGAGGGTGAGCAATTGACACCTGAGCAGGGGTTGAGGAGATCATCCAGAACCATCAGAGCACCTGACAGGTATTCACCTTCATTACACTATTTGTTGCTGACTGATGAAGGGGAACCTGAGTCCTATGATGAGGCTGTACAAGTGGAGAATTCAACCAAGTGGGAGCAAGCCATGGATGATGAGATGAGTTCACTTGAGAAGAACAATACGTGGGTACTGACAGAGTTACCTACGGGGAAGAAGGCTTTGTCAAACAGGTGGGTGTTCAGAATCAAGGTTGAACCAGATGGCAAAAGAAGATTCAAGGCGAGGTTAGTAGTTAAGGGATACTCACAAAGGAAAGGTATTGATTATGCTGAAATATTCTCTCCTGTTGTGAAGTTAACTACTATCCGGATTTTACTAAGTATTGTTGCTTCTGAGAATTTGCATCTTGAGCAAATGGATGTAAAAACTGCTTTCTTACACGGAGATATAGACAAGGAGATCTATATGCAGCAGCCAGAAGGTTTTGTTGTTCCGGGCAAGGAACACATGGTATGCAAGCTCAACAGGAGCTTGTATGGACTGAAGCAAGCACCAAGACAGTGGTACAAAAAGTTTGATTCCTTCATGATCAAGAGTGGATTTAGCAGGACTGAAATGGATCAGTGTTGTTACTTCAAGAAATACACTGAGTCCATTGTTTTCTTACTCTTGTATGTGGATGATATCTTGATTGCAGGATCCAGCATGCAGGAAATAAATAGTCTGAAGGCAAGTTTGTCTTCAGCATTTGATATGAAAGATTTGGGTGCAGCAAAGCAGATTCTGGGGATGAAGATTTCTCGGGATAAATCTGCTGGCACTTTAAATATATCCCAGGAGCAGTATATCGAGAAAGTGTTGGCCAGATTCAGGATGACAGATGCTAAGCCCAGAACTACTCCTTTGGCAAATCACAAAAAGTTGTCAAAGGAGCAGTCACCCAAGACAGCTGAGGAGCGAGAACATATGGCACTTGTTCCATATGCTTCAGCAGTTGGGAGTTTGATGTATGCTATGGTTTGCACCAGACCAGATATAGCACATGTAGTGGGAGTTGTTAGCAGGTATATGGCAAACCCAAGAAAAGAGCATTGGGAAGCTGTGAAGTGGCTTCTAAGATATTTGAAAGGTACCTCAAATATTTCACTTTGTTTTGGCAAGAATAAAGTGGTTTTGAAGGGTTTTGTGGATGCTGATCTTGGTGGTGATGTAGACTCAAGCAAGAGCACATCTGGGTACATCTACACCATAGGTGGTATAACTGTAAGTTGGATGTCTAGGCTTCAGAAGTGTGTTGCTCTTTCATCTACTGAGGCTGAGTATGTGGCAATGGCTGAAGCTGGGAAGGAGATGGTGTGGTTGGCTGATTATCTGGAAGAATTGGGCAAGAAGCAAAGCGAGAAGATTCTTTATTCAGACAGTCAGAGTGCCATACAGTTAGTGAAGAACCCAGTCTATCATTCGAAGACAAAGCACATCAGAAGAAGATACCATTTCACTCGTAGGGCAGTGGAGGATAGTGATATGTGTGTGGAGAAGATAGAGGGTGCAAAGAATCCTGCAGACATGTTGACCAAATGTGTTGATGTGGGGAAACTGGGGTTGTGCAAGACCTCAGTTGGACTTTTGTAGATGTGAGTTCTACAATGTTATGATGCAGTAGGAAATATTGATGCTATGATCACACTGTTTGAGAGAATACTGTCTTGGTTACCTGATCAGTCTCCAAGCAGGAGAATTGTTGGGATGTGGAGCCTGATTAATATGTAGATGTACTGTTTATATATTAACGATCTCGCCGAATTTTAGGCTGTACTATTTTTATTATTCTCCGTGTATTTTGTAACAGTGTTATTCTATTAATATAAATACTGCATCACCGTGGAGGTTACCTTCACTGGTGTTACCACGAAATTATTTCTCTCTCTCTTAGGTTTACCAAAAACTGTCTTGATTCTTGAATTATTCTTCGAAATTCCCAAGTGTTGTTGTAATCGATCCTAACAGTTTTCTGGCGATGTCTACAACTTGTATTTTCCAGTACTTTCCAATAACATGTCAAAAACGTTTTGATCAGAACTCCAGGTGATATCTTCCACTCTCTTGTTATTTCTTATTTTAATCAATTATATCCATTTACTTGCCTTCTATTTCTTGCCCTTTACATATTTTTGTTGTTTTTTCTTGCTTGTTGTATTGACTTTTACTATATATTCCTAGATTTATTATAAATTTATATATTTACCATTTATATTTTGTGAGCTTACATATCATATTGTGTTGCCTTTATTCGTTTATTCGTCTTGATTTTGTATCTGATTGTTTGATTAATATAATACCTACATTTCACTATTCTGTATTGTTGGGTTGTATAGTTTTCTCTTGATCGTATCTTCTTGATCTTAGCACCTCAGTGAGTTATTAGCTCTTAGTGTAGAGGCATTAAAATCTAATGGTTGGTTAGGGCCATGTCATTGGTTGGGGTCGGTTGTAAGGAGTAGGGGAGGTAAAAGGGCCATGGGCTTATTTAAGTTAAGGGTAGGGTCGTGGAATATAGGATCACTTATACAAAAATTCATAGAGCTAGTGAAGAGTCTTAAGCAAAGACAAATTAATATAGCGTGTGTCTAGGAGACCAGATGGATAAGTACCAAAGCTCGGGATGTAGACAGGTTTAAGTTATGGTACTCAGGTGGATCTAGGGATAGAAATGGAGTAGGTATCCTAGTAGATGAGGACCTTAAGGAATATGTGGTTGAGGTTAGAAGGATTAATGATAGGATGATGTAGATTAAACTTGTGGTTGGTAGGCATGTAGTGAATATAATTAGTGCCTATGCGCCTCAAGTGGGCCTGGATGAGGATGTCAAAAAGCTCTTCAGGGTAGAGTTGGATAAGTTTGTGAGAGGCATACCAAAGATAGAAAAACTCTTCATTGGGGAAGACTTTAATAGGGATATCGGGGCAACCACTAACAAGTTTGAATATGTTCATGGAGGCTTTAGTTTTGGGTAGAGGAATGGAGGTGGGACGTCTCTCTTGGATTTTTCCAAAGCCTTTGAGTTAGTTATTGCAAACTCAGGTTTCCTGAAGAGCGAAAATCACTTGATTAGATGGGGAGGCCTGACTCCTTCCTTTTCTCGAGAAATGGAAGGAAAGTTGAGTATTTTAGAGGCTTAGAGTAGTAGTGGAGATGTAAAAAATATGTGGGACACTACTGCTGGTTGCATTAGAAAAGCAGCTACCGAGGTACTAGTGGTTTCGAGAGGGACCTTTGGTGGATGTCAGGGTGATTGGTGGTGGAATGATGAAGTTCAAGTCAAAGTGAAAGCTCATAAGATTGCTTATACGAAGTGGTCGGAGTGTAGGGATGAGGATGAAAAGCGACGGCTTAAGGAAATCTATAAGATGACAAAGATAGAAGTAAAGACAACAGTGACTAATGGTAAGACAACAACATTTGAGAGCCTGTATATTGTGCTAATTGATAAAGGCGGGAAAAGATATTGTATTGACTCGCAAAAGAGAGAAAGGAAAGCTCGCGACTTGGACCAAGTGAAGTGTATCAAGGATGAGGAGGGTGAGGTATTAGTGGATGAGACTTCCATTAAGCTAAGGTGGTAAGCTCACTTACATAGACTCTTAAACAAAAGAGGAGATAGAGATATTGAGTTAGGTGAGTTGATACACTTTGATAGCCATCGAGATTTTGGTTATTGCAGGCGGTTCAGAGTTGAGGAGGTTAGACGTGCTATTCGTAGGATGAAGAGAGGACGGGCGAACGGACTCGATAAGATTTCGTTAGATTCTTGGAAGAACATGGTCAAGGATGGTATAGAGTGGTTGACTAGACTGTTCAATGCTATTATGAAGACTGCCAAGATGCCCGATTAACGGAGAAGTAGAATGGTTCCATTATACAAGAACAAGGGTGATACTCAAAACTGTAACAATTATAGGGTATCAAGTTGTTAAGCCACACTATGAAGGTTTGGAGAGAGTGGTGGAGATGAGAGTGAGAAAAGGAGTGTCTATTTCAGAGAATCAGTTCAGATTCATGCCGGGGAGGCAGACTATAGAAGCAATTCATCTTGTTCGGAGATTAGTGGAGAAATATAAGGAAAGAAAGAAGGACCTTCATTTGGTGTTCATTAATCTCGAGAAGGCCTATGACAAAGTTCCGAGGGATGTCCTATGAAGGTGTCTAGAGGTGAAAGGTGTTCCAATGGTGTATATTAGGGTGATAATGCACGTGTATGATGGAGTGAAACCTCGGATAAGAACGATGGGAGAAGACTCAGAGTATTTTCTTGTTGAGATAGGACTTTATCAAGGATCTAGGTTGAGCCTTTTTTTGTTTGTCTTGGTGATGGATGAGTTGACGCGGTCTATTCAGGAGGGGGTTCCATGGTGTATGCTATTTACAGATGACATAGTACTGATTGATGAGACTCAGGCTAAAGTTAATGATAGATTGGAGGTTTGGTGACAAGCTTTGGAATCCAAAGGGTTCAAATTGAGCTGGACCAAAATAGAATACTTAGAGTGCAAATTTAGTCTTGTGAGGGACGAAGCAGACATTGATGTGAGGCTTTCCACTCAACTAATTCCCAAGAGAGAGAATTTTAAATATTTTGGAGCCATTATCAAGAGTAGTGGTGATATTGATGATGATGGCATATATCGTATTGGGGCAGCATGGACGAAATGGAGGCTTGCCTATAGAGTACTGTGTGCTAAGAAGATAGCACCTAAACTTAA
This sequence comes from Solanum rostratum, assembly GCA_029948455.1. Lineage (NCBI taxonomy): Eukaryota > Viridiplantae > Streptophyta > Magnoliopsida > Solanales > Solanaceae > Solanum > Solanum rostratum. The sequence continues at coordinate 63,611,136 of CM057045.1, read as the reverse complement.
AGGTAAGTTTTACAGAATGGTGGTTAAGCTATCTTTGTTGTATGGGGTGGAGTGTTGGTCAATCAAAAACTCATATGTTCAGAAGCTACAGGTCGCGGAGACGAGGATGTTGAGATGGATATGTGGACATACTAGGAGTGATAAGATTAGAAATGAGACCATTCGGGAGAAGTTAGAGGTTGCCCCTTTGGCTGACAAGATGAGGGAAGCAAGACTGTGATGGTTTGGACATGTGCAAAGAAGAACTATCGATGCTCCTGTTAGGAGGTTTGAGAGGTTGGATTTAGGGATTACATAGAGGAGTAGAGGTAGACCAAAGAAATATTAGGGGAAGGTGATCAGAAAAGAAATGGCGAAAGTTGATCTCACCGAGTACATGACCTTAGATAGAAAGGAGTAGAGGTCACGAATTAGAGTAGCAGGCTAATAGGTTAGTAGGGTTAGGTTGATGTCTTGCTTTGGGGTATAGTAGGGTAGCAGTATTAATCATGTATGTATATCTTATGTTGTCATTATCTATCTTATGTATATTAATTTTATCGTATTTACGTACTATCATGTACTTTTCGATATTAGTCATTCTTCCTTTTTCTTTTCCTTTTTTTTCCGCCATATCTAGTTTATTCTGCTTATGAGTTGTTTGAGATAAGGGTTCCCAGGAAATAGTCTCTATACCTTTGAGGTAATGGTAAAGTCTACGTACATTTTACCCTCCCAAGACCCCACTTGTGGGATTCCACTACCTTTGAGATAGTTTATCGGCATGTGCGTTGCACGTGCATGTTGACTTACGTAGTAGTCAGTTTCATAAAATAAAATAAATAACACAAATATTTGAATAAATAATTATGCATTAAAAGAATAACATTTAAAGTTTATATGATTGATCAATGGTTTGTCTTGTTATATAGTTGAATATTGTTTGAACTTATGAACAACGAAGATGGACACTGTAAAGTTAATTAAATATATGTGATTTTTTTTACTTATTTAATTTTATGACAAACAATAGGTGAAAAATATATTTTACCTAATACTCTCTTATATACAATATTCTTGTATGTTCATTTATTCCATTCCCAATGATAATTTTATTGAATCATTGTCGTCTTCGTAAAAAAATTTTCATCTTCTTGATTGTTAGCGATTTACACCAACATTAATTATTTTCTTTCACTTTTATTTATTCATCTTTAATTCGATATTCATTCCTAATGATAATTATATTATTCACCTTTATCATTTTAAAGAATTTCAATATTTTGTTTTATTTTCACATTTATCACTTTATCCTTAATTTCGATTATATCAATTTTTTTAGCTGCATGTATTTTTTTGTAATCAATCATTTTTCCCACTCTACGTCAATATATCGTATCAATTTTGAAAAATAATGTGAAATCTTAAGTCTTACTCCGTTAACTTTTACTTATTCACTATACTAATAATGTATCTTCACTTTTGACTGCGACTTAAACATATAGACATATTTTAGCATTAAAGAGGCAGTCTCTGTTCTCTTGTTTTATGAGGCTCTCACAACTAGACACATGATGGAGGCCTAACTAACTATCCCAGCAAAAGAGATAGAAAGCATCTCCAAAGCATGGATCCCAATGTACTCAAAGACACCGTCAGTTAGATGGCCAGAAAGAGAAAGTTGCATTGTCGGAACTCTTTGCATTGCTCCACTATTGCCAATAAGTAATCGGGAGCTCGAGGTTCCAAAATACACAATAAAAAACTAATCATTCTAGCATCATGACCAAATCGGCATTTATCACTTGGTGGCAGAAGTATAAAATCATTTGGAGCTTAGGACAGACATTTGAGACAACTACAAGGCCTTGCTCTATTAGAAAAGTATTTGGCTTTAGACCAAAGATATCAGGAGGAAACACTCTAAGTTCTTGAAGGTCCTTATAGGAAGTGGCTAGCGCCTGGAGATTAGCATCTTCAATGTAGTCGAGTACCTGCAGTACGTTCATCAAATTGAAATGTCTTAAATACTAAGCAATAATACCAACCTTGTAGCAAGAAAGATTAGGAATCACTGGCAAGAAAATGTCACAGGAAAAGAAAGCAGATAAAAAGGTCTTTATCATATAAGCATCTAATTCAGATTGATAAATATATCATATGGCCATTGGGTATGAGAATTACACAACTGAGAAATCTATCTCCTAGATCCTACTCATTTACAGGTCTATACGTAAAATTAGGTCTTGCACCTATCTCACACCTGAAAAGCTGATTCAAAGATAGGAGATTGTCCAAGCCTCGTAAGAAGTCCACCTATCTCATTAACCACCAATATGGGCTTTTGTCATTCTTTGACACTATAACATCAACTTCCAGAAAAGGTGAATTATTTTAGCCAACCTTATGAGTGGAAACTACATCAAGCCTAGGGTCTTTCTTACTTGTATGTCATGATTTTTTAACAAGATATTCTTGTCTTCAATAGAAATTAGAAGACGATACACTGGTAGAATTTCGTGTGCTTCTCTCATAATATTACCTTGAAGGCTAGTATCATGCTCATAGTTATTAGAATGTTGCGACTTAAACACAGGAAAGTGCAAAAGTAAAATAACAATCTAGAACATACCCACAAACTCTGTAAATTATGAAATTGAATTATGAGCTTGTTAAGATCATGATTTTGAATAGTAGCATAGCTTAAATTCATTGGCAAAATGCGGTTTTCCTTTTAGATTTAGAGATCTGACTTGAGGGAAGCATTTGATCATAATCTGAGGGACAACAGCGCAGTAGTTTCTAATGAACACACTCTACAATGGTATTATTGAAGTATCTGTTACCTCCCAATATATTTTGAAGAGTCAGCCTTTTCATTGCCTTTGCTCTCAACATCATTAGTTCTAGTAGCCTGTCTAATTACAGGGGCACATACTATTGTCACGCGCCGGGAGGGTGCCCTTGGCGCGGTCGACACTTGAAAAACCATTGCTGATTCCCCAAGAGAACCACTTGGCCTCATCGTCACATAAACTCAACAACAGAAGAAATACTCAAATAAAAAGGCATCATATGGGTAATGACCCGAGACTAGGGCCTAGAAGTGACACGGCGAATGGGAACCTGAGAGTCCCCAAACAAGTCTCGAAGTATCCATATCCACATCATCGGATCGGAAGCGCATTCAAGTAATAAACACATAATACTAAGGGATGGGAAAAGTATGACTCGCGCTATGGGGACATCGAGGGGAAAGGGATTTTCATGGATTCACATAGCACATAGCATATAAGTACAAAGGGGCGGGTAAGTATGACTCATCGTATGGAGAAAATGGGGCTTAGGATCTTCCACATTTCCATACCAAACATGCATTCATACCTAATTTCCATAATCAAACCATAATGGCCATTCCCAATAGATAACCGAAAACATAAGCTCCAAATACAACACATAGCATATATAGGATTTACGAGAGTCCACAAGATATCCAACCTTGCCTCTAGTCATAAGATGGAGCGGGGCCCAAGACATGTCCTGGGCTCACCCTCAACAAGAAAGTAATTTAGAATAGCATAGGTAGAAGGAAGGTGGCTTGTCCTTGGAGGATAAGACTTACCACGAGTTCAACTGTTGGAATTGAGCTACTCGTCAAGCAGTGGATAGTCGTAGTGCTCAGCCCCTACATGGTAAAATCATGTAGGCATAGAATATGCATTAGTATCTTTGAATGTACTTAGTATGCGGGCATGCAATGCATATGACTTGTTAAACCTGCACTTAAATGTTAGATGACAAGGGCACATAATATAGAAAGAATCATACATCTAAGGAAGAGTAGTATGCCGTGAAATTCGTGATGCATGAATGAAATGATATTCATATATATAGAGGGATGTGACCTCAACCAACATGAGTAAGACCAAGTAAGCTAATACTTGGAATCCCGATGAAATCCCCTCACCGGTACAGAGGTAGTCTACATGCCAAAGGTAAACCATACTTCATCTTACGGGAACATAACCCATTTCGTATGAAACAACCCCCTTATAGGAAAACCACCCATTTCAGAAAAGATTTTCATATCATAACATAATACTTCACCTTACGGGAACATCACCCATTTCGTATGAAGCAACCTTTTTAAGGGGAACATCACCCATTTCGGATAGGATTCTCATAACATATGCTACGCACATAGTTCGAGGAAAGAGAGAGGACCCTTGGGGATAGCCCTAACCCCCCCCCCCAATCCATCGGTGCTAAGTCAACAACCCATGAGAATGCGTATAGTATATATACATACTTTCAAAAAGGCAATAGTCATTCCAAATACGATCAATGCACATTTAGGCTCAAATGCCAAAGCATAGCTTGTAGTTATAATATAGGACTAGCTCGATTACAAATACGGAATGGTTCAAGCACCCAAAATGTTCATAGAAAAACCATAATCATTGACATATATGTGATCACATTCTTGTCATAAACATAATCTTATTAAAATCATTTCATAAAATATAATTGGGCTTAACCCACTTCATAATTTCCATAAAGACCAATGTTCATGAATGCAAATGCAATGCATGATAGGAGAACAGCTTAGGTAATATAGATTCAAGCTAAAATCAACACTATTATATGAAATTGATGTAAATCCATAATCAAATCCACATTTAAATCATAATATAAATCACTCATGCATAAATCAAGCTTTAAAGGGGACATGCGCATTCATAATTTCATAATCTCAATGCAAACTATAATATAAGGGCTTAAATCAACTTAAAATCATCAATAAAGCACAGCCCATACTTCAATTGAATTTAATAGAATCAAATAATGAGAACTCACATTTAAAGTAAGCTTAATTTCATGTAAATCAATTAAAAAGAGTTTGGGTCTTCATGGTTGAAAGGGACCAAGAATCAATCCCTTGTACCATGATTGAGAGGCTGAAATTGAGAAGAATCTAGCTTGGAGTTGAATCTCAATTGAACCCTAGCTTGAGTCTTGAGATGGGGAGCTTAAGGAGGATCTTTAGGAATGATTTTAGGGTGAGAGTGTTTTCAATGAGAATGAATTAGAATGGAAGGATATCAGCTGATTTAGGGGTCTAGGATAGGAAAAAGGCCATAAAACACAATCAAAATAAGTCGTATTTACATTAAAATTCATTAATGAAATGGATGGAAAATAGGTTGTCACGGCTTCATTGGCACCTACATGGTCCATGAGATACTTTACAGCCCGTGAGGCGAAACTTAAATGAAATTCTCGCAATGCTCAACACTTAGAATTTTCCAGAGCGAAGGGGTACTATAAGGACGACCACACGGCCCGTGTGACACTAGACGGGCCGTGTCAACGACCTTGAGACAGCACTTAGAAAATTTTGCACGAAAAAGTTACGAGATGGTGATTTCGTACTTAGAAAAATTTCACATTGCGAGCTTATACGGTGGGCCACCCGGACCGTACCACACCACATGGACTGTGTGGGTGGCCATGTGACCACACTTAACCTGAAACTTCCTGTCGAGTCCCCGTATTCGAAATTATGACCAAGTACCCCTCTACTGGAGGCCACACGGTCCGTGTGACTTCACACTGGCCGTGTGGGCTTCCCATTGAGTGACACTTGGTCAAATTTTCTTTCGGGGCGAAATTATGAGATCTGATAAAGCTGTTCAAAAATTTGGGTCCTTACAATATGGATGGATATAGCTCTGTTAAACATAGTTCCCAATGAATAATTTTGGAAATAAACAATACTCAACAAATCCTCTACTTAATATCTATGAAGCCTCTAATCAAGAATCTACATAGTACCATGACAAGCCGTGGATACCTCAATCAAGGAAATAAAATACTCAATCGAAATCAGACAATAAAAGGGCTCCTTCGGAAAGCAAAGAGGGATTACCAACTCTGAGAATGCACTGAATTGGACCACAATGATGCGCGGGCTGAAGTCCTCTCTCACCTGTATCTGCATGATGAAACGATGCATGTCCAAATGGACGTCAATACATGAAATATACTGGTATATAAAATGGCTCCAGAAAGTAAAGCTCAAATCACTCACTCAACTCAAACAACTCATAATTCAACTCAATAGATTTGTAAGTTTAAAATAAATGATGCTTTTAAAAATAGATTCAGTAGTGAACTCAGTTTAAAAATGTTATGCTCAATCAGTATTTGCTTAGGAGTTTCTCTTACCGTACATCCAATCCCACCACCTTTAGTTGGGTGATGCACAACGAAGGCGACGTCGTTGCCACGCCTATCCTAAACTTGTCAAGGTAAAGGACAATTATCTTTCTCATTGATCCATAATAAATGTCCATCTTTTGGGACAAGAGTCACCATAACATGTTGTACGACTATCCTACCCGAGCAACGTATTTCTAGAGTAGTTGTTTACTCACTCCCAACTTGGTGTTCTCCCAAGACTAAAATACACTCAACTCATCAATAAACTCATATCTCAATAATACCTAAATCAATCAACTCAAATTTCTACCTCATTAGGTTATCTCAACTAGCTCACCTTTATTTCCCATCAACTTAGTCAATCAAGTAAATCAATCAGACTCAAACGATCATTTGGACTCACTCAATTAGACTCATCATGGAATACAAGAAAAATGCATCAATGGACATGCAATTACAATAGATTATGCTCCTTATGCTCAATTATGCTCAATTTACTCAACTTAGATAATCAAACTCAAACCTCAACTCTGTCCATGTACAAAATTTCATAAAATCATTCAATTGGGGTTCAGATTTCAATGCATAAAGTTTATATCTCAATCTCATACCAAGAGCAGTGTAATGCATCAATTATTCAGTTCATAATCAGGCGAACTCAAAGTAAATGTAGAAAATTTGGTATTTAAGTTACAAAATTTTCATGACTCAACTCTATTTCTCAGTTTCAACTCAAGGAGAGGAAAGTGCATGTGAACATACATAGTTCAATACTTTAGGAAGCCTTACATACCTGGAAATTGGAAGAGTAGTCAATCCTTTGTCGATCTTCACGTTTGAACCTGAAACCCTCGCTTTTCTCCATTCTTTGTTGCTCTCAAGAATTCCTAAGTGCGTATTAAGAGATAATACACTTAGGGTTGTGTTATAGGACGTAAATTAAGTTGAAAACATAATGGAATTTAATTAGAAGGGATATGAATAGACAAAAATGTCCTTCTTAAAAACTATCGACATGAACTACGAGAGCCCATCTAGGGACCGTGGTTCTTTTTTGTGGGCCATAAGTGACCTTTCGTAGGTGAGGTGTCCAAAATTTTGAGTTACTAGAAATTGGACAGGGAATTTACGCGACTTCTTTTATGGGTTGTACTTTAGTTTACGAGCCGTCTGACAACTCATAATTCAAGATCCTGAAAAGTTAATTTTTGAACCAACAAGCTACGTGACTTGATCTACGGGCCATGGATTAGTATACGAGTTGTTTGTTGTCTCGTTCATGGGCCTCGGACTTAGAAAAAAATTCACTAAGTCATTTGGGCATCTACGAGACCTCATCTATGGGCTGTAGATCAATTTACAAGCTGTAGATGTCTTTCATGGTTTCTTCCAGTGATTTTTCTCAGCCATTTTCTCAATTTCCTCAGGGCATTTACAGTCGACTAAGTAAAATGACTTAGGGGGTGTTACATTATCTCCCCCTTGGGATCATTCATCACCGAATGAAGAGAAATCTAGGAAATCTAGTCAAGGTATGAATCTTATTATGATCCTCGAATGAAGAGAAATCTAGGAAATCTAGTCAAGGTATGAACCTTATTGTGGACTCTATCAATCAAACATCTGTCAACATGCAATAAATCAATCAAGCAATTAAGCAAGTAAAGCAAGCAACCAGTCAACAAATCAGTTCAATCATCATTTGGGCTCTAGGATACTAGTGTTAGTCAAATTAAAAGTAGAGGGGAACTAAGGAATTAAGAAAGAACACTTACCATCAATTCTCTCATCATTTGTACGTGGAAATAAATGCGGGTACCGTACCTTCATATCCTCCTCCGTTTCCCAAATAGCTTCTTCTACAAAGTGGTTTCTCCATAACACCTTGACAGATGCAATCTCTTTGATTCTCAACTTGCGAACCTAATGATCAAGGATTTTGATGAGAATCTCCTCATAGCTCAAGCTGTCTTTTACTCCAATAATCTCAATAGACACAACAATTGTGGATCTCCCAAACACTTCTTAAGCATGGAAATGAGGAAGACTAGATGGATTGCCGCTAACTCTGGTGGTAGCTCCAACTCATAGGCTACATTGCCCACTCTCTTTAGAATCTGATAAGGGCTGATATATCTTGGACTTAACTTCCCTTTCTTCCCAAATCGCATCACACCCTTCATAGGTGACACTTTTAGATATACCCAATCGTTTACCTCAAACTCTAACTCTCTTCTCCTAACGTTGGTGTATGATTTTTGTCGACTCCGCATCGTCTTCAATCTTTCTTGTATGATTTTCACCTTTTCCATGGCTTGGTAAACTAAGTCTGGTCAAATCAATTCTTTTTCACCTACCTCAAAGCAACCAATTTGTGATGTACACCTCCTCCCATAAAGAGCCTCAAAAGCAGCTATTTGAATACTCAACTAGAAGCTGTTATTTTAGGCAAACTCAATTAGAGGCAAGTGGTCATCCCAATTACTATTGAAATCAATGACACAGGCCCTCAACATATCCACCCAAGGTTTGAATTGTATGCCTACTTGGCCATCAGTCTGTGGGTGGAATGCAGTGCTAAGGTTCACCTTTTAACCTAAGCCTTTCTAGAAAGATCTCCAAAACTACATACTGAGTTGGGCTCCTCTATCTGAGATGATAGACAAGGGGACTCATCTACAAGTCTCCTTTATGTACAGTCGGAAATGATCCTCTGCAGTGTAAGTCATCTTTACTGCCAAGAAGTGTGTAGATTTTGTCATCCTGTCAACTATCACCAAATCTAATCCTGTTGTGTACGAGACCTCGGTAAGCCTGTGACAAAGTCCATGTTGATTATATCTCACTTTCACTTTGGGATTTCAAAGCTCTAAGCTACTCAACATGGCTTCTGGTGCTCAACTTTAACTTGTTGGCAATTCGAGCATTTAGAAACAAACCTTATAATATCTTTCTTCATTCCCCTCCACCAATAGACTTCTCTCAACTCATGGTACACCTTAATTGAGCCTGGGTGGATAGAATATCTGGAGTTACGGGATTCTTCCATGATCCTTCCTCGGGTATCATCAACATCCAGAACACACAATCTGCCTTAGTACCTCAACACTCCATCTCTCTCTTTGACAAAAGCCATTACTTTCTACTTGTGCACATTTGCCTTCAATTGTAGCAAGATAGGGTCCTGATCTTGTTTCTCTTTCACCTCCACCACTAGTGATGACACAGACCCATTGCGCACTAGAACTTCACCTTCACCAAATTCATCCGGTCGAACTCCCAATCATGAGAGTCTATGAACCTCTTTGTCTAACTCTCTCTTCTCTTCCTCCACATGGGCGGTGCTCCCCATAGACAATCTGCTAAGAGCATCAACAACCATATTGGTTTTACTTAGATGGTAGAGGATACTCATATCATAGTCTTTGAGAATCTCAAGCCATCTCCCCTGTCTCAAATTAAGCTCCTTTTGAGCGAAGACATATTGCAGGCTCTTATGGACTGTGAAGACATTGACATGTGCTCCAAATAAATAGTGGCGACATAGCTTGAGAGCAAACACCACTGCTGCCAATTCTAAGTCATGGTTGAGATGATTTCTCTCATGCACCTTAAGTTGTCTCGAGGCATAGGCAACAAGTTTACCCTTCTGCATCAACAAACATCCCAATCCCACTCTTGAAGCATTGCAATAGATGACAAATCCATCTATTCCTTTAGGCAAGGTCAACACCAAGGTAGTAGTTAACCTTGTCTTCAACTCTTGGAAACTCCTCTCACACTCGTCAGACCATTGGAATAGGACCTTCTTTTGAGTCAGCCTAGTTAATGGCATGGAAGGGAATCCATCGACAAACCTATGGTTGTATCCAACCAAACCCAAGAATCTTCATATATTGGTCGAGGAGGTTGGTTTGGGCTAATCCTTAACTGCCTCAATTTTATGAGTATCCACTCAAATGTTGTCGCCCAAAACCATATGGCGTAGGAATGCCACAGATTTGAGCCAAAACTCACACTTTGAAAACTTCACATATAACTTGTTATCCTTGAGTGTTTGTAAAGCGATTATAAAGTGATTAGCATGCTCCTCCTCATCTCTAGAATACATGAAAGTATCTTCAATAAACACAATCACGAACATGTTAAAGTACTATAGAATACTCTGTAGGTGCATTTGTCAACCCAAAGGACATTACCAAAAACTTAAAGTGACCATATCGGGTTCGAAAATCCATCTTCAGGATGTCACATTCTCTCACTTTCAACTGGTGATAGCCTGATCAGAGATCTACCTTGGAGAAAATAATGGTAGCCTGAAGTTGGTCAAATGAGTCATCGATCCTTGGAAGGGGATACTTATTCTTGACTGTCGGTAGTCAATACACATTCTGGGGGAACAATCCTTCTTTCATACGAACAAGATCAAAACACCTCATGGAGAGACAAATGGCCTAATAAATCCCTTCTCTAGCAAATCTCTCAACTACTCCTTCAACTCTTTCAACTCTGCAGGGGCCATTCTATATGGTGGAAAAGAAATAGGTTGGGTATTGGGGAGAACATCAATTCCGAAGTCAATCTCTCTGTCAAGAGGGACTCCAAGAAGATCCTCAGGAAATATATCACGGAACTCGGTCACAATTGAGACAGACTCAAGATTAGGAGGCTCAACATCATTAGGCTTACTCGCACGAGGTGATAGATACATCCCTTAGAGATCAATCTTTGGGCCTTGAGGTAGGAAATAAACCTACCCTTAGGCGCAACAGAATCTCCTTTCCACTCAATAATAGGCTCATTCAGAAATTGGAATTTGACAGTCTGGGTTATGCAATCAACAGAGGTATAACAAGCATGAAGCCAGTCCATGCCAAGAACCACATCGAAATCAACCATCTCTAACTCAATCAAATCAGCAAGGGTATCCCTATGATAGATGGACAACGCCACAATCTTTATAGGCTCTCTCAGCTTGAATGGACTCACCAATATGAGTAAACATAGAAAATGGCTCAAGCAAGCACTCAGGATGGATCTCAAATCTACAGCCACATATGGTGTCACAAAGGAACAAGTCGCATCCAGATCAAGTAAATCATAAAAATGAAAGGTAAAGAGTCGAGGCATACCCGCCCACAACATTTGGTGCAATCTTTTGGTCATGTTGATTCTCTATCACATATTGATAGTTTCACCCACCGCCTGTCCCTGGTTTAACACCTCTCTGGTAACCTCTCGCTAGTGGTGCTATGGCAGAAGACTGGGCCTCATTTCCCCACCTAAGACACTCTCTCTAAAAATGGCCTAGCTGGCCACACTTGTCACAACCATTCCCTCTATCCCTCCATTCTCCCAGGTGCATCCTGCCACATTTCCCACAAGGTGGCTTCCCTTTCAAGCCAAGGGTCATTGAGACTATGAACCTTGTGCTCTAAAGTTTGGCTGACCTTGGGACCTCTGATCATTCCTGGTATCGGGGTTGGTGTACTGTCTGAAGATAGTGTATAGCTAGTGGACCTCCTCTGGAAGTAAGACTTATCTCCCTTACTCTGCTTAGTTTGATTGGGCTCAGGCCCTGCTGACTTAGCCTTCTTACTAAGATGCTCCTCTCTTCCCTCTTTTTATCCCCTCAGTTTGCTAGGCATAGACCATCACTCTGGAAATATCCATGCTCCTCTCTATCTTTCTTCACATGCTTACCCAGGCCAGATAGGAACTTTCTCTTTCTCGCCCTCATATCCTAGACTATCTCTGGGGCATATCTAGATGAATTTCAGGCTATACTCTTTAACAGTCAGCCCTTCCTGTTTTAGATTCACTAACTCCTCAATCTTCGCCTCTCTCAACTCCTGGGGTAAGAAGTGATCGAGGAAAGCACCCTCGAACTCATCCAAAATAGCAGGCTCAACATCCTTTCATTGACTCTCCTCCCACTGATTGTACAAAACATTAGCCACATCCTTGTGTTGATAGGCAGCAAGCTCAACTCCCTCTGTCTCAGTTGCATGCACAACTTTCAACACTTTCCACATCTTATCAATGAAGTTTTGAGGATCTTCTTCAACCTTTGTCCTTATGAAGACCGGTGGGTTCATCCTCATAAAGTCCCTAAGCCTTGTTGCAGCAGGTGGCTCTTGAGAGCTAGAACTAGGAGCCTGTGAACTCTGGTCCCCACTCTGAGTAGCTACCACTTAGATGAGCATAGTATTAGCTCATCTGAAGTCAACCTCTATGGTAAGAACAGGTGGAGCAGTAGGTGTCTGTGGAACACCAGTGGCTCTGGCGAGTCTACCTTGACCCCTCGTTTCCACCTGAGTAGGCACTGCTGGGGTTGGGTTCTCAGTATTGTCAACTGGGGTATATCTTTGAGTGATAGTATGGTTAGGAGGCATGATTTGCAAAAGTGTAATGCATGAGTTAGAAAGGAGCTTTACGAAGTTTTAAATATATTACATGAACTCAAAACACAAGAGAGGGCAACAATTCCTAATGCCCTATAGCCTCCTACTTATAAAGTGTAGTGCACAACACACCCATAAACAAGCCTCTACCAGACACGACTTCATAGACTCCCTAAGGCTCTTGAACTTTGGGCTCTGATATCAAGTTTGTCAAGCCCCGGGAGGATACCCTTGGTGCGGTTGACCCTTGAAGAACCATTGTTGATTCTCCAAGAGAACCACTTGGCCTCATCGTCATATCAACTCAATAGCGGAAGAAATACTCAAATAAAAAGGTATCATATGGATGGATATAACTCTGCTAAACATAGTTTCCAATGAATAAGTTTGGAAATAAACAATACTCAATAAATCTTCTACTCAATATTTATGAAGCCTCTAATCAACAATCTAGATGGTACCATGACAGGCCATGGATACCCTATTAAGAAAATAAAATACTCAATCAAAATCAGACAATGAAAAGGCTCCTTCGAAAAGCAAGGAGGCACACCAACTTAGAGAATACACTAAACTGGATCTCAACAATGAACGGGCTGAAGTTCTCTAGCATATGTATTTGCATCATGAAATGATGCAGGTCCAAATGGACGTCAGTACATGAAATATAATAGTACGTAAATAGCTCTAGAATGTAAAGCTCAACTTACTCACCTCAACTCAAACAACTCATAACTCAACTCAATAGGTATGCAAGTTTCAAATAAATCATGCTTTTAAAAATAGAGTCAGTAGTGTTTAACTCAATTTAAAAATATTATGCTCAATTAGTATTTGCTTAGAAGTTTGTCTTAACCGACATCCAATACCACCACCTTTAGTTGGGTGATGCACAATGAGGCGATGTCATTGCCATGCCCGTCCTAAACTTGCCAAGGTAAAGGACGATCAACTCTCTCCTGGATCCATAATAAATGTCCATTTTTTGGGACAAGAGTCTCCAAAACGTGTTGTATGACTATCCTATGCTGTCAATGTAGTTCTGTGAGTTAGAGTAGTTGTTTACTCGCTCCCAGCTCGGTGCTCGATACTCCTCCTAAGACTAAAATTTTCTCAACTCATCTATCAACTCAAATCTCAATAATAATCATATCAATCAACTCAAGTCTCAACCTCATTGTGTTATCTTAACTCAACTCACCTCATTTTCTCATCAACTCAGTCAATCAAGGAAATCAATTAGACTCAAACAGTTATTCGAACTCACTCAATTAGACTCGTCATGGGATTCAAGCAAAATGCATCAATGGATATGCAATTATAATACAATATGCTCCTCATTCTCAAGTGTGCTCAATTTACTCAACTTAGATGATCAAAGTCAAACCTTAACTCAGTCCATATACAAAATTTCATAATATCATGCAATTTAGAGTTGATGATGTTAATATATAAAGTTTATATCTCAATCTCATATCAACAACAATGTAATGCATCAATTATTCAGTTCATAACTATGTGAACTCAAAGTAAATGCAGAAAATTTGGTATTTAGGTTATAAAATTTTTGAGACTCAATTTTATTTCTCAATTTCGACTCAAGGAGAGGAAAGAACGTGTGAACGAACGTAGTTCGACATTTTAGGAAGCCTTACATACCTTGAAATTAGAAGAACAGTCAATTCTCTGTCGATCTTCACATTTGAACCTGAAACCCTCACTTTTCTGCTTTCTCCAGTGCTCTCAAGAATTCCTAAGTGCATTTTTTTAGGACCTAAATTAACTCAAGAATTCCTAAGTGCAATTTTTTAGGACCTAAATTAAGTCCAAAACGTCATGGAACTTAAATAGAAGGGATAGGAATAGACAAAAATGCCCTTCTTAAAAATTGCCGACAAGAACTACGAGACCCCATCTACAGGCCGTTAGTTCTTTTTACGGGCCGTAAGTGACCTTTTGTAGGTGAGGTGTCAAAACGTTTGAGTCATTGGAAATTGATCAAAGAATGTATGGGACCTCTTTTACCGGCTGTGCTTTGGTTTATGGGCCATCTGACAACTCGTGACTCAAAATTCTGAAAAGTTAATTTTTGAACCAACAAGCTAGGAGACTTGATCTACGGGTGTTGTCTTGTGCATGGGCCTCAGACTTAGAAAAATTTTGTTAAGTCATCTGGGAATCTACGAGACCTCATCTACGGGTTGTAGATCAGTTTACGGGTCGTAGATGTCTCTCGTGGTTTCTTCCAGTGTTTTTTCTCAGCCATTTTCTCAATTTCCATAGGGAATTTACAGTCAACTAGGGGAAATGACTTAGGAGGTGTTACAACTATCTTGCTCACAAAATCATAAGCTATACACATCTTATTCCCTATGTTATTCCAAAAAAATATCCTCAAAAAACTTTTCAATTGACAAAATAATACATCAATATTGACAAGAGCTTGGCATGGAAGACATGTTGTAAACACAACTTTAAAATATTGAAATCGCTCTATTTGTTCCTTTGAATTTTAAATATCCTATTGATGGAGAAAGTTTAACACACCTATAGTGAGTATCAAAACATTGAGATCATAAATTTCTATTAAAATTTATTCTGTTATAAAAAGTTAAAGCATAACAAGAGTATATATGATTGCGGAGGAATACAATGTTGAGCAGAATTTAAGAATGAGTAACTTTTGAAATTTATGATGTAGAATAAGGTGTATATACATTTGTGCCGCTATAGATTATCTATTGAGTATACAATGGAAAACATATAAATGAGTTATATTTAAATATAAAATGTATCAATCTTTTAGGAGCAAAAGTAAAAGATGAAATGCATTACATTTGTTTTTTAAACAGAGAGAATACTAAAGATTGCTACTAATAACATCAGCAAATTGAATAGCATTTTGATAAAAGTTTTTAGTATTAAATATTTTCATGGATAATATCTCTATAAGGTCAAAGTGTTGGTTGGGAGTAATGATATGAAGTCTTGAGTAAAAATATTTCTAACCAAAAGTAATCCTTTTTATGTTTTATTTTTTGGTTTTGATCAAAAATAATTTTTTGCTTTTGATGAATTTTTTTTTCTTGAAACCCAAAATGATTTTGTTTCTCAAAAAACTCTCTTAAAATAATTGTGTCATAATATTAGTGATTAAATTGTGTAAATTACTCAGTGAAACTCTTTGCTATGAGGCAACTTCAGTTTATCCTTAATGTTCTCTACCCCAGTAATTTATTTTTTTAAAAAAATGTTCATCACTGCTTTAAAACTTGAATATAATCTACCAAAAACTTTCTTGAATACATATAATCTTTGCAACTGTTATCTTATTAGTATTTCCGCCTAAAACCTCCTTCACCGCATGTGTCGAGATCGCTTTTTCATGGCCTCGCTGCACAGACAGTCCATCTTCGGAGAATTTTCTGAAACCAGGCAATGATTTGTAGCAGACAGATGATGAACCACACATGTGCAGCAACTGATACGCTTCTTCCCCAATAATATGATCAATCGCGAACCAATAAGGAAGATATAGACGACAATTTCATAGGCTCAAGTTTGTTCATATAATATAAGTGAATTGGCTAGTTGGTCATGCCGGCAAAAAGGTATACGGCTGATTGAAAGGAAGTTGTTCTTAAAAAGGGATACTCTTCGTTTAAGCAGAGTTTTCTCCAAACAAGTTATGAGGCATTGACGTCTCTTAATTATTAGGTTGTAATATCCGGTAAAAATTATCAAAATATCTGTAGATGAGAGATGCTCGCATAACGTGTCTTTTCAAACTCCGATGGCAAATTCGAGGTTGGTAATATGATCAGCACAAAAAATTATGTGGGATAATGGTCCTGGTTGATTTTTAGAGCAACCGGATCAAAAGATAATTTTTCGATGCGAAAACGCATTCCAGAATAAATGTGTGACAGGCTCGCGACGCAGACCTGTCATGGACTTATACTTAGATGTGATCCCAATATTTTCTATGGGATTAGAAAACTCGATCGGAAAAAAATTAGTGAAAAACCCCTAAAATACACCAAGTCCGCGACGCGGATTTGGTACGAAGAAGTATATTTTTTTCAGTTTTTCGTGAGGGGCATTCCAGACTTTTCCCGCCCCTTCTGAACCTCACAATCAATATGGGTTGTTTTTGGCCTAAATAGGGTTCATAAACCAATTCTAAAGTCCCTTACACTAAAATTGAGTGAGAATTTTTGAGAGAAGAAGAGAAGAAAAGCTAGGGTTAAAGAGACTGAGGCCAATTCCTTGCGAAGTTGAGTGTCTTCCTTCATTCCAGCTATGTAAGGCTACTCATAACATTGTATTAAGTTCATCCACGCGCCCCACATGTTGATTCTTTGAAATCGAGTTTGAGTTGAGTTTTGCTTGAGTTTCCTGATTTGAATCCTTGAGTTACCTATTGTTCTATTGAGTTCCCAGTACATAAAAATGTATTGAGGATGATGTTGAGTTGAGTATTTGATTTGGATGTATGTTCATATTTTCGTTCACATGAACCCTAATTGATGGTTATATTTTATTCCTTTTATGTATTTTTTGAATTGAGTTTGATTGTTATTTTTACATGTTGAGTAAAGATGATTTATGAATATATTTCACTGAGTCCGCATGAATATGAATTTTGAGCATAAATAATGATTTGAGAAAAGATATGTGCATTTTTTTGAAAACACGTTTTTGAAAAAAACACTTGATATTTTGATGAGTTTTGATGAAATTGAGTATTGAGTTTAAAAGATATTTAAGTAATGAGGATCTATACAAATTCATAAAATATATTTATTGACGAAAGATGATGATGATGATGATGTTTGAGATGAGTTTTAAAGAGGATGTTTTGGGAGTAGTATTGAGCACTGAGTTAGGTAGAGTACGAGTGACTCAAACCCATAATTATGTTGCCACCATAGGATAGTTATTGTGCAGTTAACTCTGGCAACTCCTGTTTCAGAAAAAATGGACAAGGATGATGGATCCATGATGTTAATATTGACGTCCTTACCCTGGCAAGTAATGGATGGGCGAGCAATGACGTCGTGATCGTTGTGCACTATCAAAGAGGGTGATGGAATGTCTGTCAGTTAGAGAAACTCCCTAGTTTTGCATAATTAGTTTGACTGAGTTGCATATTATTGAGTTATTTTCAAATCATGACTACGTTCTTAAACTTGCATGTTTTACTTAGTTGAGTTGAGTTGAGTTACTTGATTTGATTATGTCCTTTCCTTTCCAGCCATTTTATATACCAGTGTATTTCATGTACTGGCGTCTTTTTTGACTGCATGGTTTATGAAGGAAAGACAAGTATTAGAGGACTTCAGCAGACGCACCATCAAAGTTCAGATCCGTGATTTCAGAGTTGGTGAGCCCTCCTTGCTTTCGGAGGAACCCTTTTACTTTCACTAAGTATTTTATTTTCCTTGAGTTGGGTAGCCATGGCCTATCATGGTACCATCTAGATGTTAGAGGTAGAGACTTCATAAACATTGAGTAGAAGATGTTGAGTATTGTTTCTTTTCCAACTCTTGTCTATTGGAAATTACCTATTTTTATAAAGAGTTGCACTACAAGAAAATAGGTCTTTAACGAGGAGAAATTCGGTTGTTAAAATTATAAATTCGGTCGTTATTAGTCAAAAATGACCAATAAAAATCCCGTCGTCGCCGGTTGTTAGTAGCTCCATCGTTAAAAGTTAATGACCGAATTAAATACGTTGTAGCCTTACCTTGAGGATGTTGAGTATTGTTTCTTTTCCAACTCTTGTCTATTGGAAATTACTTATTTTTATAAAGAGTTGCACTACAAGAAAATAGGTCTTTAACGAGGAGAAATTCAGTTGTTAAAATTATAAATCCAATCGTTATTAGTCAATAATGACCAATAAAAATCCCGTCGTCGCCGGTCGTTAGTAGCTTCGTCTTTAAAAGTTAATAACCGAATTAAATCTCGTTGTAGCCTTACCTTACATTTCTGCCAAATGATGTTACCAAGGTTTGAACCCGTGACCTTCTGGTCACATGACAACATCTTTACCAGTTACTCTAAGGCTCCCTTCAGTTTTAGTTATTAAAACCTTAATTATAACCACAAATCAAATCAGGAAAAGTGCAAATTGCGTATGGATTTACACACACAAACATACAAATACATGCACATATGAAAACATACAAATTTATTATATTCATATAAAATTTCATAGTTCACTACAAAGAATGATATTGCGTAAAGTTACAAAAATATAGATATACAAATTTATATAATATTATATTTTTTAACTCTTAATAAAATAAAAACTAGAATATATTTAAACAATTTCTGAAATATGAAAGGCATTCTTCCTGTGCTTCAAAACTTTTTGTCGCTTATACTTCTTTACACTTTTTCTGAGGATGAGTTCTTCAAACTGCATGACCTGTCAAAAGACAAGTATAAAAACTTCATGTAAAGTTATTAATAACACTCCTAATAACTATTATCTTCCTTTTTCTTTTTCACAAAATCAAAGATTAACAATGAAATATAAAATTTGTTTCCGTTCTCACAACCATATAAAAAGAAAGTTGGGCTTCCTAGTTCTAGACATAAAATTATTTATTTTGTATTTTGCACCTTAAGTTATTGACTTTTTGCACATTGCTTCATGGATAAAACCCCCAACTTCTTTTAGTTTCACTTTTCATACTAATGGTATTCACCTAATATAAATAATTCAATATCATTAAAATTATTATGAGATACAAATCAGTTATATCATCTTAAATTTTAAATGATAAAAAAATCACGATTTCTTAATTAATTAGTTGTTGACTATATGTTATGTAAAACTTTTAAATTTTCTTTTTGTAAAATTTCACGTTATACTTTTTTAACTCAAACGAGTAATTTTTCTTTGTATACACCTGTTGGTTTCACAACCAATAATGAAACAAAATTTGGCATAATTATATATATATATATATGTGTGTGTGTATATATATATATATATATATATATATATATATATATATATATATATATATATATATATATAGTGTGTGTGTGTATATATATATATATGTGTGTATATATATATATACACACATATATACACACACACATATATATACACACACACACACACACACACACACACACACATATATATATATATATATATATATATATATATATAAGTTGACTCCTGGGTCTGGAACCTGGGGGGTTGC
The DNA here is from genome assembly GCA_029948455.1 of Solanum rostratum. Classification (NCBI taxonomy): domain Eukaryota; kingdom Viridiplantae; phylum Streptophyta; class Magnoliopsida; order Solanales; family Solanaceae; genus Solanum; species Solanum rostratum. Next base: position 63,591,302 of record CM057045.1, on the reverse strand, counting down.
TCCGAGAAATCCTTTCTTTCTCGTCCACTCAGGGGGGTGCGGACACACCTGCGCGGATTACAGGTGACAGTTACAAGAATGGCGGGGAAGTTAACAGTACCCGACGACATTCAGGGATGGATGTAGACCCATCGGGCAGGGATAATCATTCCGGTCCTGGTAGAAGTGGCGACCATTCTCAAGAACGAAAAAGACTGAGCTGAGGGAAGCCCTATGAGTCACTGAAACGACGGCAGGTGTGCCCTTTTTCTATCAATAGAGGGAGCAAAAAAGGGGCTTTGCTCCCCTTTACAATATGAAGAAAGAAATAAGGGTCGAAGTTTAGACCGCTCACAGTATTTCTACCTATAGAAAGGATCATGAAAGAATATATATATATATATATATATATATATATATATTATTAGAAGAAACATTATTACTGGATATTGATTCTTAAGTCTATTGATCGAGGTAATTTGCAAGTGGAGAAACATCTTTCCTCTTGAAAAAGTTATTTACAACCAAATTTATATAATTTTTCTACCTTAAATAAATCTCATAAGCTCATAATTATATATTTAATATTATTACTTTTATTGTTAGTTTTTTGTTTCATTACAATTTTTTGTTTTGACCTAGCTACTTCACTTTGGATCTTTAAAAATGTCAAGTAAAGATAAATAAATTGTCTCTCAAAATAAAAACATATATAGAAATTATATCAAAAATATTTAAGTTGAAAAAAATTATGTCAAAAAGATTGTAACTAAATACTTTTATAATATTTCAAAATTTTATATAATTGACTATAATAAAAATGATGGATAGAGTCATTAGAAAATAATACATTAATATTTTTTTATTAATTATTTTTAATAAAATAAGCAAAATTATAAAAGATGGAGGATTTTTATCAGAATGATTAACAAAACACCACTTGATGTACTTATAACATGATTTGGTATGATCTCTTTCCTCTGATATTAGTTAAACATATTTTTATACTAACTAATATGTTTTAGCGATGTGATGTGATGCTTTCTAACAATCAAATTTGTCCCCTCGTTAATGTTAGATTAAAATTTATCTTTAATGACTGGAAAAAGATTTGGTCGCTTAAGTGTATTTGTAAGAATCGGAAAAAGATTTGGTCGCTATAAGTGTATTATAAAGACCGTAAAATAATTTGGTTGCCATAAGTATATTTATAACGACCGTAAAATAATTTGGTTGCTATAAGTATATTTATAATGACCGGAAAAAAAATTGATCACTATGAGTATATTTATAATGACCAGAAAAAAATTTGGTCACTATAAGTATATTTATAATGACCGAAAAAAATTTGGTCACTATAAGTGTATTTATAACGATCGGATTCATTTCTCGTCGTTAAGAAATGGTCGTTAAAAGTCTTTTTTCTTGTAGTGTTGGTTATTTAATTACTTTACAATCTTTTCTTTAAGTATTTTCTTCCGCCATTGAGTATGACATGACGATGATGCCAAGTGGTTCGCTCGGAGGCTAGCGATAGTCTCTAAGTGCCGGCCACGCCTAGGTATCCTCCCGGGGCGTGACATAGGCATAGGTATTTTAGAGGTGTTGGTAATTAAGGGTATTATAGTAATTTAACTTATATGTTAGAGAGTTCATGCTTTAAAAATAATATAGATATAGATATAGATATAAATATTGATATAGAAATAGATAGATATATATTATTAGGCATAAGTATTTTAGAGGTGTTGGTAACTAAGGTTATTATAGTAATTTAACTTTTAAGTTAGAGAATTCATGCTTTTAAGATAAGTTCAGCTTAATGAATAATGAATAATCATACCAAAAATTATTATATAATGAAATTAACAAGCTATCCTTTATTTTTAAGGGAGAATTGAAGATATATTTCTTGAGCAGTATTATTTTCTATTACTTCGGTCACAACTATAATTTATAGTTGTATGCATTCAACAAATTGATAGAACATGTTTATATATTTATTTACATTTTAACAAGACATAGTTTAAATATTGCGAACAGGTACATCAGTGGCTATTGTTATGAATGCCTCATGTCTTAAAATTTGTCCCTTGTCGTCATGAAATTGTTATCTCTGCCTTTACAAAAGCACACATATCAAGAAGTTGTTACCAAATGAAAGTAATATTTTGTAAAATTATACAAAAATTTAATTAATTATATGTCTTCATTTGGATGGTTAGTAGATTAGTGTCAAATTAATGAGGTACATGCACTTGCAGAAAAAGTCATTATTTGTTACAGAGCTGTTTAATATTTATTAATAAATTAATGTGTACATAATCATAGTATGCGTACAATTCTCTTTGTTTGATTCAAATTTATGAATCCTATTATCTATGAATTTCACATTAAAAAGATTAGTTAAATAATAACATCTATTATTCATAATATGCAATATAATGCAATAAACAATCATTTCTTCTTGCGAAAAACGTGTAGTTAATTTAAGGGAAAAGTATTAATATGAGACATGGAACAAAAATTGTTCAAACACGGTAACGTGTACACACACATAAAAATTAAATATAAGAGAATAAAGGGTACCTGTTATAAAAGAGATATGATACAATGCTTGGTAATTGAGTGTGCACTTTTATACAGTAAAGTAAAGCATGTAAAATTGTTTGTACAGTGATAAGTGAAAGAAAATTAGTAACTAAAAATGGTTATGACTAATAAATACAATAATTATTATAACAAATTTTTAGCTGACAAGGAAAAAAGAGAAAAGGGATAGAAATGTTTTAAAATTATCAGTGAAGGAGAATATGAATTCTCTCAATCATAATTAAATTCGTTAAATTAAGTGTGAGCAGTAAAGTACTATTGCTCCACCAAATAGCCATTCAATTCATTTCATATATAGAAAAATAATTTAATTGAATTTGTTTTTACTTATGGAGCATACGAATATTATTTAATTAAATTTTTATTATAGGAACAAAACGATAATTCAACTTTGAAGATAAGAGCTTCTCACTTTATTTATATATATATGATTTATGGATGAAGAAGTTTTGGAACCACGCTACATATATTTACCTTTCAAGTATAGTGCCCAAACGTTACCGGAACCATTAGAGTGACTTCAGTTACATATGGAATATAATGTTAGTAGTGTAATCAATAAAGGAAATGAATGTTGTTTGCAACGTTTGTTAAATCTTTATTCAATTGAATCCGCACAATTCCTAAAATTATTAGATTAGTCAAGTAAATGTAGTGTATAATGAATAAACTTTTCAAATTCTCCGGATCTTAAAATTATATTGTTACAATTTAATGAATCCAAAGTAAATATTAAATGAAGAATAATTTTTTAGACGAGTTAAGGAAAAGAAATTAATAATTAAGTGGTAAATTGTTTTTAAATTTAAAAAGGTTATTTTCGTAATTCAACTTTTGGAAATAAATTAATAATTAAGTGGTAAAAATAATTTTTAAATTTAAAAAAGTTATTTTCGCAATTCAACTTTTGAATTAGATGTTTCCCACTTTTAATATTAAATATTTATTAATTATATATATATATATATATATATATATATATATAACTTTGAGGTTAGGATCTTCCCACTTTTAGTTATATATCATATGATGTAGATATAGATATATATTATTAGGCATAGGTACTTTAGAGGTGTTAGTAATTAAGGGTATTATAGTAATTTAACTTTTAAGTTAGAGAGTTCATGTTTTTAAGACAACTACTATACGTACCCGCGCGATGTGCAAATAATATTAAAATATTATTTTTAATATTTTAGATTGTGATGTTTATTTGAGCATATTAATAATATTGTCTTAGAAAAAAATTCATTTATCATATTATTCTTAGTGAAATGTACTCCATTAACCCCATATTGTTACGCCCCGGGAGGGTATCCTTGGCGTGTCTGACACTCAGAGACTATCGCTAGTCCCCAAGTGAACCACTCGGCCTCATCACATTTGTTCAATCACATTCTAGTAGCGGAAGACATAAATGATTAAAAATACTTAATGAGAAGTAATGGCAACTGATAATAGAAGGGCCAAAGGCTAACCAAGCTATCCATCAATTGAACAAGATTAGTGTGAAAGAAACTAGTCAATAATAACATTCAATCACATCAATAATCTAGTCTATGAAGCCTCTAAAATATTTGATTAAATGGTGCTAATGACAGACTCATGGCGACCTCTAAATAGAATAAAATACGTCTAATGGTTCTAATGATAGACCCATCAATCCTCGGAAGGGTATATTTGTTCTGAATGATCACCTTATTGAATTGACGATAATCTATACGATCCTAAGGGAACCATCTTTCTTACAAATAAATAGGACAGGAGCGCCCCATGGAGACACTCGGCCTAATAGATCCCTTATCCAAGATATCTTTCTACTGCTATTTTCAACTTTGCGGGGGCCATTCTATATGGCAGAATAGAGATTGGCTGGGTATCCGGGAGAACATCAATCATAATGTCAATTTCCCTACCAGGAGGAACTCCTGGCAAATCATCAGGAAAGACATCAAGAAACTCATTAACAACTAGAACTGACTCCAAAGATGGAAACTCTACATCATTAGCCTTAACTCGCACGAGGTGATATATACATCCTTCTGAGATTAGCTTTCTGGCCTTAAGGTAGGAAATAAATTTACCCTTAGGCGCAATAGAATCACCCTTCCACTCTATGACAGGCTCATTTGGAAACTGGAATTTGACAGTTCAGGTTCTACAATCAATAGAGGCATAATAGGCATGTAGCCAATCCATGCCATTAATCACATCAAAGTCGGCCATCTCTAACTCAACTAAGTCTGCCAAAAGTATCGCTATGATAGATAGGCACCGTGGAATCTTTATAGATCCTTTCAACTAGAATGGATTCACGAGTAGGAGTAGAAACACTAAAGGGCTCAAGAAGACATTCCGGAAAGATCTCAAACTTACTAGCCACCTATGGATTTACAAATGATAAAGTGGCACATGGGTCAAGCAAAGCATATACATCATATGAAAAGACTTAAAGCATACCCGTGACAACAACGGGTGCAACTTCCTGATCCTGTTGATTTCCCATCGCATACAGACTATGGCACCTCTATGTGGTGTTGCTGAAGAGTAAGCTTTATCACCTCCACCACCGCTCCTCCTTATTGGGCACCCATTCTAGAAGTGACCAGTCCATCCGTACCTATAGCAAGTATTTGTGCCCTCACAACACTTACCTATATGGAGCTTACCACACTTGCCACATGGTGGTTTCCCCCTTGAACCTTGAGTCACACTAGCTTGGGATTGAGAGCTCAGAACCCTGAGCTCTAAAATTCTGATAGCCCTGGGACTTCTGATCAATCCTATTACTCGGAGTTGGTGCACTTGCTTAGGATGGTGCATAGTTCAAAGACCTCTTCTGAAAATAGGACATGTCCCCCTTAACTTGCTTATGTTGGCTAGGCTCATGCCCTGTTGACTTAGCCTTTTTGCTCAAGTGCTCCTCCCTATCTCTCTTCTTGTTCTCCTCAAGTTGCTGTGCATAGACCATAAGCCTAGAGATGTCCATGTCCAGAATCAGCAATATCGATTCACACTCCTTTTTCACTTGCTTTCCTAAGCCGGATATGAACTTTCTCATCTTAGACCTCACATCGGGGACCATCTCTAAAGAAAACCTAGATAATTGTATGAATTTGAGGCTCTATTCTTTGACAGTCATCCCTTCCTGCTTCAAGTTAACAAACTTCTCCACCTTCACTTCCCTCAAATCTCGTGGAAAGAAGTGACCAAGAAAGGCACCCTCAAAGTCATCCCAAAATAGCAGGTTCAGCATCCTCACCTCAGCTTTCTTCCCATTGATTGTACCAGACATTTTCCCCATCCTTGAGTTGATAGGAAGCAAGTTCAACTCCCTCTGTCTCAATTGCATGCATAGCTTTCAACACTTTCCACATCTCATCAATAATGTTCTGGGGGTCTTCCTCAACCTTGATCAAGTAAAACCTGGCGGATTCATCCTTAGGGAATCTCTTAGTCTGGTGGCAGTTGTTGGCTCTTATGAATTAGAACTGGGAGTCTGTGAACTCCGGTCCCCACTCTTAGCAGCTATTAGTTGAGTGATCATGGTGATAGCTCCTCTAAAGCCAGTCTCTATGGTAGAAATGGGTAGAGCAATAGGTGTTTATAGAACATCAGCGGCTCTAACTGGTCGACCTCGACCCTTCGTTTCCATCTGAGAAGGCATCTCCGAAGTGGGATTCCCAACATTGCTGGTTGAAGCATCCCTCTGGGTCACGATACATTTTGGAGGCATGATTTACAAGCGCGTAATGCACGAGTTAGAAAAGAGCTTTGTATAGTTTTTAACTCTATTGCACGAACTCAGAATACAAGGAAGTGAAACAATTCCTAATTTCCTATAGCATCCTACTTATGAAGTATGGTACACAACACACCCATAAACAAGGCTCTACTAGACACAACTTCATAGACTCCCTGGGACTCTTGAACTTTGTGCTATGATACCAAGTTTGACACGCCTCGGAAGGGTACTCTTGGTGTGCCCTACACTCAGAGACTATCGCTAGTCCCCAAGTGAACCACTCAGCCTCATCACATTTGTTCAATCACTATCTAGTAGCGAAAGACATCAATGCTTAAGAATACTCAATAAGAAACAATGACAATCGATAATAGAATGGCCAAAGGCTAAACAAGGTATCCATCAACTGAATAAGACTAGTTTGAAAGAAACTAGTCAATAATAATATCCAATCACATCAACAATCCAGTCTATAAAGCCTCTAATACATCTGACTAAATGGTACCGATGACTGACCCAGGGCTACCTCTAAATAGAATAAAATACATCTAAATTCGAAACTAGAATAGAAACATAACGTCCTCCGAGAGTAGGGGAGGCTCAACAATCATCTAAAAGCAAATCAATCCTCAACGGGGCGCCTGCTGATGACCACTGGTCCCTGTCTCTGCATCATGAAATGATACCGGTCCAAATGGACATCAATACGTGGAATGTAAAAGCATGTAAAATGGCAGAAATCAACATATAAAGGAAGAATATCATCAACTCAAATAGCTCAACTCAAGAAATAGGAAACTCAATCATCATGTCAAGAGTCTAAAGTAAGAATGCAGTTTAGACAATGACTATGCACCTATCATCTACGTTTCATCATCCACTCAACCTAACATCCCTGTTTTTTTTCAAATCAAGGACATAATTTGAGAGAGTAGTATCAAGGCCTTTGGGAGTTTCTCTAACCGACAACCATCACCTATGAGCCGGTGATGATACAATGAATCGATGTCTTTGCCACATTCATCCAATACACTGCCAGGGGTATAGTACATCCCATCAATGGATCCAAAATCAGTATCATCAATTCCTCATTTTGGGACAATAGGAAATATTCAATTTTACGGTTTAATCCTCTCCTACACTGGCTACGTAGTTATTGAGTTCGAGTTGGACTTACTCTTACTCAATTGTTGCTCAATACTCCTCTCAAGACTCAATATACTCATAAGACATCAACCCTGTGGTTAACTCATTCATCTAGTCTCATTTGGACATTCATCAACTCCACTCATCACATCAACTATCAACCTCTTGGTTACATCATTTTTAAGGTTCAATTCTTGACTCATAAGGATTCAAACATGCATCATTCTAACTCGTAGCCTTTAGGAGAACAAATGTAGGATTAAAGCATTTAGGGATTCTATGGACTCTTTAGGCTAAATTATGCTCGTGCAATTAAAATATATAAAAATAATGAGAAATCATACTAGGGTTCATGTAGTAAGGTAAAATCATGAAATTCCAGTAATTAAATCATAAAAATAGTAATTCATGCAAGGTCATATAGAAATACATTAGATTTTAAGAAAAAATCTTCAAGAAACATTCATGGGAAACTCAATTTACTCACATCACTATCAATCCGGGTTATGGGGCACATGCAAGAACAGAATTCATGTTTTGGTTAGCCTTCGTACCTGGTAATAGGAGAAACAATCAATCTCAGGTCGATCCTCGCGTTTGAATTGAAACCTTCGCTCTTCTCCCTCTTCTGGTGTTCGTTAAAAAATCTCTAAGTGTGACGAATGGTGTGAAAATTTCCTTAGGATTTTATTTTAGGGATTTCATTAAGTCTAAAACGTCCTAGGATTTAATTAAAAGTGATAGGAATAGACAAAAATACCCCTCTTAAAATCGTTGACTAGGTCTAGGAGACCTTGTCTACGGGCCGTAGAACATTTTACGGGCCATAAACTACTTCTCGTAAATACGGGGTCCTGATATTTGAGTCACTAGAATTTGCACGAAACCTCTTCTACAAGCCGTAAAATGTTCTACTAGCCGTATGATAACTCATAATTCAAGATACTGAAAAGTTGATTTTTGAACCATCAATTCTCAGAACCACTTTACGGGTTGTGGAACACTTTACAGGCCATAGGTGGTCTCGTATGTAGGCCTCAAACTTAGAAGATTCCACCAAGTCATTTTGGGGGTGGGGTGGGGGGGGGAGGGTGGGGAGGGGTTTACAAGACCTGGTGTATGACGGTAGGTCTCTCTACAGGTCGTAGATGGCTCTTGTGAACTCTCTTTCAGCAGTTTCTTCTCAATCATTCTCTCAGTTTTCTCTGTACATCTTCTCGTACTAGATGGAAAAAATTAGGGGGTATTACATTATTATTAATTTTACTATTAGTATTATTATCAGTTAGAAAGCTAGTTATTTTAAATATATAATATAAAAATTTTAAAAAATTTATTAGAGCAGATTGTTGATAAGGTTGGAAGGATATATAAAGATTAGACTTTTTTTAAAGTATACAATGTATATTACTTTAATTTTAAATTTTTTTATAACAAAAATAGTAATAATAATATATTATTATTTAGTTATTATTATTATTATTTTCCTTATTATATTTTTATCTTTTTTGTGATATTTAAATTAAATATATTCTATTATATTTTATAACATCTGAAAAGACAAATGCATGAATAATCAGAGTTCATTTAGAACTCTTCAGCCATGGATATCTACTTTTAAACTAACTGATTTATTTTAAAAGTCTAATATTTTTTTAAATTTAAATACATTTAATCTTTCAATTTAAAAGTTTTATTACAAAGTATATTAACTTTGTTTTAAAATTGCCAAATGGCTTTTCAATAGCTTGCTACTTGGCTTAACCATACTGAAATTGTTTCTCCTTTATTATATATATTTATGATAGATATAGATAGATATTATATTAAAAGGTCAATAAACTTGAATTTTAGAGGTTTTGTGAGTCATTTTTTAGTTCTAGTTCTAATAATATTGATATATATATTTTTCTTTTTCTCTATATATGATTTATTAATTCTAAAGTTATTCTAAATTGAAATAAATCATTATCTTATGAACCTTTACTTTAGATTGATGTACATATATATGTCAGAATTATTTATTAAATATGGATTTAATATTAATTGTATTATACATTTAGTAAAATCGATTGGATGTTAGTAGTTGTTGGACAAGACATAGTCCATGAATTTGTCCGATAAGTTTAATTTGTTATGGGGAAGCACACTAGATTAAGGTTTTTAAGCATAAATATGAGGTTAGCTAGGTATCCTCTCTTAACTAAAGCTGTCACATCCAGAAAATACCTACTAAATGTGATTGGCATACGAGAATACCAACTGACGGGAGAATCAAACATTCGTACACTTATCTAAGTTTTTTAAGTGCTAACATTTAACCATTGTACATCACATAATTTTTCGAAATAGGATGTACGTTAGACTATCCTTCTTTGCCAAAGGTGGTTCCACCCATGCCCATAGCCCCCTTCCACACCACCCAACACCCCAAGTTAGGCAATTCACAGAACAGGAATGAAATATAAATTTGAGAGACAAACTTTATAAGTATTCATTTTAAAGAGTAACTAAAACTAAACTGTTAAGCATTCATTTAAAAAAGAAGAAGAAACTACTCCTTTGTGAATCCATATTCTAGAAGAAAAGATCAGATTCTTTTACTATGACATTCCGGCAGGAAAGGAAATCCAACCATCTAAATGATCTCACAACAACAAGGAGAAGGCATTCCAAATAAAAATTGTTACTCAATATGTGGCTCTATCCAATGGAATTGGCATTGTTTCATTTAAAGGCTCTTGCTTTGGCTGAACTAATTCAAGGATTATGATGGTACCTGCCAAAGAGAAACAAAAATCAAAGAAGTAACCAAATGAACAAAAGTAAAAGAAGGAACACTTCGGCTTGTTAGAAATTGCAAAGAAGAAAAGATAGTCTCGGCATAAAACAATGTATCTGCTTAACAATTTCATTCCCTCGTAACTAACTCATGCAAGAATCTATGTGATAAGCTCATGTGGGATAAAATAATACGATCAGAAATTGCATCCATTAACAAAAAGGGATAAAATAGTGTAAATACCATAATTATACCTATTTTTACTTATTTTAAAGTAAAACATGTGTAATAAATACTAGGCAGCTCTCAATTTAGAGAATAAGTCACTTGACATGTAGAGCAACTGCAGAAATTCTCAAGATACAATGCACAAGACCTACCTTACACGGAAAACGTGTAATTGTGGACTTCAATAGAGTATCGCCTACGGTTAGCCTCAACTGTTGGACAAATTCATCCCTACATATCTTCTTGCTCTATCAATGTCAGAGAAGGAAGGGTCGATACACAAATCACTTTAAATCTAAGAAGCCGAGTCGGTGGGTTGGCCCGGGTGGAGAGAAAAAAAAAATAAATTGAACTGGCAAGAAGCCTTAAGAGAAGAAGCTCTTTCTAGTGGAAGAGGTTGGGCAAGCACATCAAAGGGCTAGGTTTTTAGTAGTTCAGGGTTGCCGAGAGCCCCAGTATAGAACTTTTATCTGACTAGGAGCAGCTATGCCCCTACCTATATAGTCAAGAGGGATGGAGCCCCGAAAGAAGTAAGGCTAGTCGATTTCCAAGATTTTAGTAGCTCAGGTAAGGTTCCCGGGATTGCAGTGGGTCTATTAGCACTTAACAATAAAAGAAGAAAATCATCAGAACAAGAAATGAAACACAAAAGTTCATGTGTAAAATGAGAGAGGAAAGGATTCTGCAAATATACAAACTTTAAACAACTCAAAATCCCAAAAATATTCGATTTTTATTTATGGTTTTCTAGTAACAAGGTTCATTTGCTTGGCAGTAATTTCATTGGAGATTGCATTAATCAACAAGGAGAATGGCAACCAAGGAGACTTCGGAGTCCTCACAGCCTTTTCTAGGGCTAACGTATCTATTGATATTTGACGACAATGATATCCCTAAAGATGAACATACAAAATGTCATCTAAAAAGATCAACAGAAAATTGATGAAAAGATAAAATTCCAATAAGGCTACAAAAATATAAAATTTTCTTGTATGATTCATAAATAATATTATTGTTTAAGCAGTGCAAGAGCGATTACATTACCTTTCAATGGCGGATGCAGACTATTTGTTGCCTTATAATTGTACTTACAATTGCAAAGCCCTTAAATAATATCAAACAGTCATCTAGAGAGTGCTTAATAAAGTGTCTCTTCCATCGATCATGTCCTAGAATATTAGCATGCTTCTGAGGAAGTAATTCAATCAGTGATCAAGAAGATGAATCGATACAATAAATAGAAGCAACAAACATGTAAAACATATATAGTGACTTTCGGTTTTTTTATATATTAACTTATTTTGCCAAAAAATTTTCAAGAAACGGTCTTTCGAATTAGTGAACTTCAGGTTCCTCTTCTTCTTTATTGTGCTTGATTTCTTTAGAAGGTTTTCAAAATGCCCAAATTTATTTCAAAGGTCATATTATTAGGCTGTCACGATCCAGATCTAGGGTCTAGGAGTGACATGGCGAATGGGAACCGAAGAGTCCCCAAACAAGCCTCAAAGTATCCATATTCACATCATCGGTTCGGAAACATATTTAAATAGTAAACACATAGTTCTAAGGGATGGGAAAGTAGGACTCACACTATGGGAATGTCATAGGGAAAGGGAGTAACATAAATTCACATAACATATTAGCACACAAGAACTAAGGGGCGGGTAAGTATACTCACTCTATGGGGGGAATACGGGACTTAGGATCTTCCACATTTCCACATCAAATCATACATACTTGTCATAATTCTCAAAATTAATCCATAATAGCCATATCCAATAGATAACCATAATCATAAGCTCCAAATACAACACATAACATATGGATCCGACAAGAGTTTACTAGATGTCCAACAATGCCTCTAGTCATAGAATAGGACGGGTGCCAAGACATCTCCCGGGCACACCCTCGAAGTAAATAGAAAATGGGAACAACATAAGGTAGATAGATGGTGGCTTGGCCTTAGAAGATAGGACTCACCACAATACTTTCTCAAAACTGATCTTGCCGTCAAACGGTGGATGAAGGTAGTCTTCGGTCCCTACATGGTAAGATCATGTAGGAAAAAGTATGCATTAGTATGTTTGAATGTACTTAGTATGCGGGAATGCAATGTATATGACTTATCAAACCTGCATTGAATGTTAGATGACAAGGGAACATATTATAGAAAGACGTTCATATCCAAGAAGAGTATATAAGAATATGCTATGAAATCGATGGTGCATGAAATGCAATAATGCTCATATATAGTGGGGATGAGTCCTCAACTGACATATAAGACTAAGCGAGCTATTACTTGGAATCTCGATGCTATCCCCACACCGGAAAAGAGGTGGTCTATTTGCCAAAGTTAAACCATACTTCTCCTTACGAGCCTCTTATTTTGGAGAAGTAACCTTCCTTACGGGCCTCCCATTTCAGATAGGATTTTCATATCATTTCTAGTGGGTCATGTCTCAACTAACGGAATGAGCCTCAGATTTTTCTAGCGGGTCATGCCTCAACTAACGGGATAAGCCTCAAATCTCAATTAAAGGTGTAACCATTCCTTACGACCTGATCATTTTGGTAATGGCTGCCATATACCTATGCTGGCGCATAGTTCAAGAGAAAGGAAAAGGTCCCTTGGGGATAGCCCTGAGGCCTCCAATCTCACCGGTGCTAAGTCAAACATCCCATGAGAATACTTATATATATATATATATATATATAAGTATATATGCTTTCAAAAGAGGCATAATCATTTCAATGCACATTTAAGCTTAAAAACCAAACATTCTTCATAGTTATTCATACTTAGGCTAGAAAGCCCAATCACATTTCAATCCATACTTTTCATGCATAAGAATAGCTCATTCACTAAACAATATGGTGCAAACACCCAATATGCTCAAAGAGCTATAATCATAGACATTTATGTGATCACATTCTTGTTATAACCATAATCTTATTAAAATCATATACATAAACATAATTGGGCTTAACCCACTTCATAATTTTTATAAAATCCAATGCTCATGAATGCATATACCATGAATGATGCGAGAATAACATGGGTAATATAGATTCAATCTTAAGTCAACAATTCAATATGAAATTCAAGTAAATCTATAAGTAAAATCAACATTCAAATCACAATTTAGATTACCCATACTTGAATCAAACTTTAAAGGGACAATGCATATTCAAATCTTCATAATACTCAAGTAATTCAACATATTAGGGCTTAAATCAACTTAAAATCAACAAGTAAGCATAACACATACTTAAATTGAATTTATTAAATCCTAATTCTTAAAATCCATATTTAAAATAAGAAAATTTCATGAAATTCAAGTGAAAAGAGCTTGGGTCTTCTTGGTTGAAAGGGACCAAGAATCAAACCCACATACCTTAGATAATAGAGAAGATTCATGAAGAAATTGAAAGAAATTTGATGAAGAAGAGACCCATTTCCTTAAGCTTCAAAACAAATCCTTCAATGTTCACCTTAGAGAGTTCTTAAGAGAGAGTTTGAATATAATTCAAAGTGTAGAATTAATTTGAATGAGAGGAATATAGTTTAGGTCATTTGGAGGTCGTAAGATAGCATAGGAAGTCATAAAAGATCCCTAAAAGAAACCACAATTACAAAAAAAATCATTAATGAAGCAAAAACTATATTTTTTGCCAGGGGTCCGTGAGGTGAGGAGGTCTCACGATCCATACAAAGTTTCACGGACCGTGGAACTCTCCCTTGAGACCTCACTTAAACAAATTTCAGAAAACACTCCACGGATGGGCTATACATCCAAACTCGGAATGAGGTAAAACTAGATGCATTGGAAAGCTAATTCAAAGAGATTCAATTTGATAGGTCGTATGCCACTCAGTTCATTTTGTGCCAAGAGATATGACCATTTAAAGATGACCCTTTTATAGGTACTTGTGAAAAACTTAGCCAATGGAATTCCTTTGAACTTGGCTTTATGTAGGATGCCTATGATGGCCTTAAACAAAATAAATTAGCTTGAGTTGAGGGCTTGAAAGTGAAGTTAGCTTGAGCCTGAAGATTCCATACTTAGAAAAATTCGACGCCAACACTTGTACAGAGGGCTTCACGGACCTTACCAAGCCAAACGGTCCGTGTACTCCTCCGTCCCACTTCACTTAGAAAATTCTTCACAACAAAGTTCCAAGACGATAATCCAATACTTAGAAAATATTTCCATCCAGAGCCCATATGGAAGGCCACACGGGCCGTACCACTTCATACGAGTCATGTACTTGGCCATGTCGCCACACTTGGTCCCAAAATTGTGGGATTTCAAGCTAGGGCCACCACACGGTCCATGAAGTGTCACACGGACCGTGAGGGTTCCATGTGTGGTGTACCTTAGCTTAAAAATCCACGTTTAAAAGCCAGCACCCCTCCATAGGCCAAGGCCCACACCATGGAGGCTCCACATGGGTCGTGTGACCTTATACGAACTGTGAGGGCTCCCATGGAGTGTCACTTTGGTCCAAAACTTTCCGAAACTGAAATTTCCAAGCTTCAATGGGGTAGTACAACATTTGGGTTCTTACACAGGCAGTTCATTTTACTTTTGTTGCGTGCCCAACAAAGTCTCTCCACAACTTAGGGCATCTTTTAGTTAAATGAAGATCATATAATCAAATCCACCAGCTAACTAAGTGTACAATATTTGTAGCTAAACTTACCAAGTTCTTCATGAATGCATTTGTAGATACATGATCCACAGGCCCCCAATGACAAGTACGACACCTAAGACATCAATCCGACTATCATTTCTAAAGTGAGGTCCTGTAATTAACATGATAGTGATAATTCAAGTGCTGAATGATTTTTCAATGAGAAAATTTTTAATATTTTATGCAATTTTTGAAAAGCAAAAAACAAAAACAAAAGAGGAACTACCCAAAAGAAATCCCTCACATACCTAAAGAATCTGAAATCAACAAGAAACTTGCCACTTTCATTTATTTCACAGATCTAGAGGACATTGCAAATATCACCTCATAATTTTTATATTTGAGTTTTTTTGGAAAGTAAATGTCTCGAAGAAAATATACTATAATTGATCATAGTTTGGAAAAAATAGAATATAATTGATTATATACCGTATCTAAACCAAAACTGGTTTACCTATTTCATTTCCTAGTCAAATAAAATATCCTTAAGGCATAAATACTTCTTGTCACTCAGAAATAAATAATACTTTGGAACACACTTTTCTGAAACTACTTTCAACGCACTTACTAATAACTAAAATTTTATTGCCAAAAGACTAAATAACTTGAAGATCAATTTTAATTCCAAAGATTCATTTAGATGAATTAGTTAAGGAAAATTAGGCCCCAAATAACTCTACTTTTTTCTAACATTTGATTTTCAGAAAGAGAAGGTGAAGTTTCCATATCAAGGAAAGAGACATGGAATGCCCAACGTGAAAAAGGGAGTAATATGAAGCAGGACCCAAAGTTGCACACACTAACAACACAGTTTTAAAAAAGAATATTTTAGAATTATAAGGCCTATACTGATTGGAGATTACCTTCAACTCTTGGAGGAATTTCAAATCTCACAACACACTCTGGGTATATATGTGTATTCATATTCATATTCCAAATAACATAATGAGTAGGATTGTTGAGATCATCAACTCCACTATCGTATTTTTCATCACTGGGATGCCATTATTTAGATCCACAGTGTATAGGTTCCACAATACCCAAAACCAGATGAGTAAAAACCATGTAATGAATGCCATTTTTGTCAGCTTCGCAATTAATAGCACTGGAGGAGAGGAAGAGAGAGTAAAAAATAAAGATTGATGTTAGATCCTCAAAGAGAGCAATAATAGACATAAACAAGACAAAGAAAAGAACTTTCTTTGTTAATCATGTGGAGAATCGTATTATGAAACATCCAAGAATATAGGTTACTCCTTTTCACTAAAAAGAAAAGAAATCCTGCAACATTCTTTCTTTAGGGCTTAGCTATCGTGTTCATCCATTTTGTATTCAAGGGGGGAGTCGTCAAATACTCAGGAAGTACCAAACCAGAAAAAGCTTTTAATCTGATAACTGCCCAAAGTTTGACCTTATTGAAAATGCAAAATATAGTCAATTACGAATGATGTTTGATAGAGAGAATGTATTCAAACCTTTTTGAGGCACAATACTAAGCACTAAGGTGAACTCCAATTCCAAAATTTGGCCTATTCTTATGTTCGCTTGGTGCAACATAGTTCATAACTATAGATATCAAATCTTTGGAAGCGGCAAGCCAAGCATATTGAACATTTGCATTCCCACGATATTTTTGCGTTATTTCAACCTGCTTCTCAAAGATTTCCAAGCAAATCTCAAATAGTTACTAGAGTATTTGGTAATTTTGATCTCATCCATGTTAGGGATGACATTCATTCCCATAATAAACATATTTTTGACAAATTCTGGATCCACCAATTTTAGGCTAGCTACTAGTCAGGAGACATAGTTTCCTGGTTCAGTTTATTTTCTGCAACTTATTCCATTTTGGCATCTGATTTTTTATCATAAGCGAATTCTTGATTGTCTTAAAGAGGATTTACTCTGATCATCTTAAAACTGATATTAACTCTTCCACAACTTCTGCAAAGTTACGATGTATTTCACAACAGATATGATACGATTCTGGGAAGAAAGAGTTACCTGCTTCATCTATCCATAATAGGTTCCTATGAACCATGGAACCATTTATCAGATCTACTTGAACCATATGTAAAATATCAAACATAATATGACAGTCACAAACTTTCACCTCAATGATAGTCCTTTTAGCCCGAAAATCTTCTTTAACTATAAGAATAATATCTTGAGGGAAGTCGATCCATTTTTCATTCTGATAAAACAATACACATTGTGGCAGTTTGCTTCTCATAAAGTGCAGGTAGTTCTCGAGTACAGATTTTCTTAGATATGAGTAACAATTAGACTCGCAGCCAACCATAGTTTTTCTCTTCTCAAGCTGGTTATCACAGTTGGATTGAATTGACAGTTTCTCACTGCTGGCTCTAAATAAATGTTCCAAATTCTGAAAAGCCGTTTTTCTCTTTGACCCAACCATAGTCTTAGGGGCATTATCTAACAATCCAACCATCTTTGGCTCCATTTTATCTATAGATAAACCATCAATTTACAAGTACCAAACAAATAAAAGGCTAAATATTAAAGTAGCATAGTATAAATCATCTATGATAAATAGAAGCCACGTTATGGAGAAGAAAATGCAAAACCTAGAAAGGGAAAACAAATATGAAGTCAATCGTTCAAAAAAGGAATTGATAACATATCTTTATGAATATATCAATTGACTGCAACTTAAAGGCCTCGTTCAACTTCAAATTTTTTAGAAAGTAGATATTCTACAGACTAAACAAAGGCATTCCCTAAAGATATAAAAGTTAATACTTACAGTACTTTAGTAACCGATGCCAAGTGAACACTTGAATAACTAATTGGCCTAAGTTTCTAACACAAAAGTATACCTCATACTTCACCACTCAATGTGTGACGATAAAAAAATGAAATACATCCAAGTGAAGTCACAAACCATTTACCATTTATAAAAACAGAGATATATTAAATTCTATGGAGGAACAAGAAAGTGTGAGCAGAGCATAGGTTAGTTTGAGATAATAATTAACTTCTCCAGTGCACAATGATTGTTGTACAAGCTATATTTCTCCATAAAGTCAGTGTAAAGTCAACATCATAGTCCAGCATGTGAATTAATTGAGGCAACTAAAAGTTTTCTTCATTCATCACTTCATCTTATCATATTACTGTATGTGAAAGGCATCCTTCCTTAGAACTCCCCATACTCTTAACATATATACACACACTTTCTATCCCTTCCATTGTAACTATTGTTTTAACACAAAAAATAATCTCAAAATAATTGTCACTTTAGGAATTCTAGATTAAAGTTGCAATTGTTTTCAACTATACCTAGTTCTCTTAATGCTGCTCAATTTTCAAAAAGCATCTAAGAAATACTCCCTTGTGTTTGAACTCATTCCATTTCAACACTGCTTTTACGGCTTTCATGAATTCAAATTATTAAAACAACTACAGGTTTTCAAAAGACCTTTCGCAGATAAATGCCATCTACCGTTCAATTTCTTATACTTTGATATAGTGTTTCCTTACCAAACCTCTTTTAATAAGAGCACCTCTGAAGGTATTAGGAGTGTCTTTTATTCCCGATATAGAGTCCCTTATCATTGGTGTATGGAATTACATATTTAGTAACCTCCCTGAGTTTGGCCAGCGACACAAATATTCTTACCTTGATGAAATAATACGAGCACCTCTGAAGGTAGAAGTGGATTATATTTAGGTTCATATATACAAATATAATTCACTTATACCTTCAGAAGTTTTAATAATATTGAATCAAGGTATGAAAAGTTGTATTGTCATACAAACTCAATGAGGCTACTAAATATGCAATTCCACATGCCAATGATAAGGGACTCTATATCGGGACTAAAAGATACTCCTGATATCTCACCAAAAAAATCAATTTCTTGCTCCACCTCATATCCACTTTTTACATAAGAAATAAGGACAAAATCTCTAGGCTCTGCCATAGCCATAAAACTGTCATTATTAACCTTCTTTGCTCTTCTGCCTATAATGCATTTAGTAATTCTGCCAAAGTGATCTTTGACAGATACTTAGTATTTTCTAAGGAAGCAACAGTTGGTTCAAACTTTTCAGGCAATGTAACAAGAATTTTCTCAACAACTCTACTATTAGGAAGCTTATTGCTCAACATTCTTACCATATTCACAATGCTAAGAAGCCTATTTGAGTATTCTTTGACAGTTTAGTATCCTTCATTCTTTGTATCTCAATATCTCTGATGAGATTCATAACTTTCATACCTTTGATTCACTCATCTCCTTGGTATTCTTCTTTGAGAAAATCCCATATTGTGTCATGACCAAGACCTAGGGCCTAAGAGTGATAGGACAATGGGAACTCGAGAGTCCCAAAACCAGCCTCATAGCATATATTCACACATCATCGGTTCAAAAGCGTATATAGATTGTAAACACATAACTCTAAGGGACAGGAAAGTAGGAGTCACGCTATAGGGATATCATAGGGAAAGGGAGTAACATGGATTCACATAGTGAATAGCACATAAAAACTAAGGGGCGGGTAAGGATGACTCAATCTATGGGGGAAAGTCGGGACTTAGGCTCTTTCACATTATCACATGAACCTATAACATAAGCTCATAATCAATCTTTAATAATATAACCATTATGTAGCCATATCCATAAACATAATCTCCACATACACTTAGCATATAAACGTAAAGGAGTACACAAGGTATCCAACATTGCCTCTAATCATAAGATAGGATGGGGCCCCAGACGTTCCCCGTTCTCACCCTCAAAATAGACAACATAACAAAAATACAATAGGTAGAGGAATGGTGATTTGTCCTTGGAAGGTGGGACTCACCACAAAAAGCAAATCTTAAGATCCAAGCTAGATGTCGTGCAGTGAATGAATGTAATCCTCGGTCCCTACATGGTTAGATCATGTAGGCAAAGGTATGTGTTAGTACATTTGAATGTACTATGTATTGGGGCATGCAATGCATATGACTTATCAAATCTGGATCCAATGTTAGATGACAAGGACACATAAATAGAAAGAATCATATAACAAGAGAATAGTATATCAATATTCCATGAGATACATGATGCATGAATGCGAAAATACTTCATATACATTGAGGATGGGACCATAACTAACATAAGACCAAGTGAGCTATTACTTGGAACTCTGTTTTCTATGGCACAATGGATAAAGAGGTGACCTACTTGACAAAGGTAGATCCTTAACATTATTTCCCTTTGGGGCATAAACGTAGTTTGTTAGGCACATAGTTATGAGATAATGAAATTCTTTTCTAACAGGCCATGCCTCAACTAACGGGATGAGCCTCAATCTCTAGGTCTTCTTAGTGCTAGGTCATCATCCCAATAGAATATATATATATATATATAAGAGGCATAAGACTTTCAAATCGTTTACATGCATTCTTAAGCTTAAAGGCCAAATCACATTCTTCATACTCATGTATAATAGGCTAAAAAGCCAAAACCTTCTTTATGAATACTTTTCATGCATAGGATTAACTCCTAAGACATGGTATAAACACCCATACTTGCTCAATAAGACTTAATCATAGACATTTATGTGATCACATTCTTGTCATAACACATAATCTTATCACAATCATATACTTTAATATAATTGGGTCTTGACCCACTTCATAAACTTTATAAAAACCATAGTCATGTATGCATATGCCATCAACGAGATGAGGTTATCATGGGTAATAGAGATTTGAACTAAAATCAAAAATATATTATGAAATTCAAGTGAAAACATTAGTAAATCCACATTTAATGCACCAATCAAGCTTTAAAAAGGGACATGCACATTCATAACTTCATAACTTCAATGCATTTCATCATATTAGGGCTTAATTCACTTTAGAATCAATAAATAAACATAGCCCATTCATCAATTGAATTTAAGAAACAACAATATTGAAAACCCAAATTTAAAGCAAGCTAAAATACATGCAAATCACTTGAAAAGAGTTTGGGTCTTCTTGGTTGAAAGGGAGCAAGAATCAAAACCCACATACCTTAGCTAATGAAGAAGATTCAAGAAGAAATTTGATGAAGAAAGAGCCTTTCCTTGATCCCAAGCTTAATTCCTACTACAGTTCTTTGAGAGTGACTTGAGAGAATTTTAAATCTAAGGAATGAATTTGAATGAGGGGAATAAAGTTTAGGTCATTTGAAAGTCCTTAGGTAGCATAGGTCACAAAAGACCCTTAGGATAAACCATAATTACAAAAATGCCATTAATGAAACAAGTTGAAAAATTAAAAATTTCGCCTCATGGAGGACTATACGGTCCATGACATGCTATACGGACCATATACATTTTCGTGATCCAACACTTGAAAAAAAATACAGTTGACGAAGGTCCGAAATGGTAATTCCATACTTAGAATTTTTCAATGAAACCATCCACATGGAGGGGCTACAGGGGCCATATAAGGCCACACAGTCTGTGTGCTCTCCCCGTACCTCTACACTTAGAAATTTCTCCACGATGAAGTTCTGAGATGGTGATTCAATACTTAGAAAAATTTCACTCCGGAAGCAATACGAGAGGCCATACGGACTGCACCACCTTGTACGGACCTTATACTTTGCCGTACTACTATACTTGGTCCCAAAACTGTGGGATTTCAAGACTAAGGACACCACATGGCCCACTACACGGTTTGTGAAGTGTCACACGACCCGTGAGGGGTCCATATGTGGTGTACCTTAGTTCAAAACTCCACGTTAAGGTCCAAACACTCCTTATAAGGCCAAGGGCCACTCCATGGAAGCTCCACATAGTCCGTATAGCCTCACACGGAACGTGAGGGATCCTATGGAACGTCACCTTGGTCCAACACTTTTTTGGAACCACATAATCATGCTCCAATGAAGTCATACAATGCTTGGGTCTTTACATATTTCTTTCACTGATTCCAGCGACATGATTCTGGAAAAATTGTAGGTGAAAGTGTAGCATATAAGAAAGATTTTGCCTTGGATTTTCTTGTCTTCCTTTCCTTGTGAAGCTTGATCTGAGCCATTGTTGGATTGCCAAGTAAAGTAGGAATTCCGTAATCCTCCTCCGCTGCATCCCAGAGATCATATGCCTTTATGTGAGTTTGCATCTTGATAGTCGATACCTGGTAGTTCTCGCCATGAAATAATGGTGGAGAAATAGTGTAAGAACCAAAAGAATTTTCTTTTTCCATGTGTTTTGAAGGGTTCTCGGGGAACATGTAGGAATTGTTTTTGTGGTTCACTCAGATTACACTCACAAGATCCTTAAGAAGAGTGGCTCTGGTACCAATTTTTTGGTGTTTTAAAGATGAAAAAAGATATAAAAAAGAAGAAAAGCAGAGTCTGCCATTAACTTGAAATAAGAGATGTTTAAATATAATAAAATCCTAATTAATCTGTTGTAAAATGATGCGGTAACTCAAATACAAATTTCCTAAAAACTAAAAACTAAGTCTAACAACAGCTACATACGTAAAGACTAGGAAACTCATAACTGAAAACTAAAACAGAATACAATCCATCTTCTGGAAACAGAAAACACATCAGCAACCATGTCATCATGCCAACTCCACATCATTTAACAGCTCAAGAGGCAGATCTCAACAAATAGAATCTATTTCGTAGTAGGTTTTAAGTCTTACGGTATCATCAAGCTTGAAAAGCCAGAGCTGAAGTTTGGATTGAATGGGCAGAAAGAAGCCAGAGTCTGATGCGCAAAACGACTTACAGCAAGAAAACAATGGAATCGATAGTCTTTATACTCAGAGAAGCTTCAAAAGACTCTAGCACCCTTACGAGAAGGTGGAAGATAAATGAGCAATACTCGAATTTCTATTGTTTCAGAAAATACAACAAATTTGGAAGATTTATAAGCATTGTAACTGCACAAGGAGAGAATAGACCTTCATTATTATTCCAGAATTTACATTTAATGTGGGATGGGGAGATATAACATTTAAGATTGATAATTTCATCAAAGAAAATAAAGGAGCATTTATTAAAAATACGCTTTTGGAATTCACATATACGGAATGGGGGGTCGTTCTTTTCTATTTGAGTTTCCAAACAAGCACATCGCTAACCACATTCTTCAAGGTCAGAGGGCATGGAAACAGTTGAAGACTTACCTCGGATGGTGGTCGCCGACTGTAGGTTATCGCACCAATCGGGAGGCCTCAACATGGATAAGAGCACAAGGCCTGCCTCGTCAGTTTTGGAAGGTAAAAGTGTTCAAAGCCATCGTGAATCAATGCGGGGGATGGCTGGAAACAATAGAAGAGACATCCCTGAAAAACCACTTGAAGCGGTCTAGAATGAGAATCAAACAAAATGGAAAGGAAGTTCCGAAAGAGGTAAAGATAGTCGACAATGGTCTTACCTTTTTATTTTCGATATAGAGCGAGTCAAGAACCATGGTGGTTGCTTGAGAGGAGGAAGTGCTGTAGAATAAAGAATGTACCCATACAGACCTGGTGCTTTATATTTTTCACACGCGTTGCGACCATCCAGAACTTCCTTGTCCTCAAAAGGTTTTTGCGATTCATGTTGGTCCTCTAGGTTTATGGTAGGACATTGCTACATGTTGGAAAGTGGCCTCCATTTCTCGTTTTCAGAGTAGAGCTTCTGATAGAAGGTAATGATCTCGCTTTTAACGTTCTCTGCCTCCACAATATCTTCTCCTCCTACCATAAGATGATCATTGTAATTATTCGTCTTGTGATCATTTGCAATAGTCTGGAAAAACTTTGTGTTTTTGTCACTCTTTTTAATCACAGGTTTCTTAATCTTTGTCTCCATGATATCTCTTCCTTTCGGCATAATCTTCAAATTCCATGAATAAATTAGCTTCTGAGTGGCCTCTTCTTCTCTTAAAGATCTATTCTGTTGAATATTGTCAATCTCTTCAATTTTGTGCAGAATCAAATCTTTAATCTTTTCCAAATCTCCGTAGTTTCTTGTGCTCCACTCTCTTAATATTAGCCTTCAAAGATTTTAACTTTCTCATTGAAGCCTTCAGTTTCCCGTCACCATCCTTCAAACTTGAAATAAGACATTTTGTGTTCCCAACTGCAACTCTGAAGCACAATTGGTGTGTGATCAGAACACATTCAGCAGAATATAGGATCCTATCCTGATTGCAATTTGGTGCGTATACCTCTGTCATGTGCCAATCAAAATCATTTTTTGTCAACTTGAATCTACAAGTCAAAGTGTAAGCACCAACTTCCACTACTTTTCCTCTCCAATTCATGCTTATCCCACAGTATTGAAATACCTCCCCTAGTTCTACTTGTCTCCAGTTGCCCATACTTGACTCCCTTATTTCCCACCTGCTTTATTAGTTCCCTAGTATACCCTTCCAGTTTAGTTTCCTATAAGCAGAGGACATCTGCTTCCCTTTTTTGAGCTGAAATTGATCACCCTCCTTTTCTCTCTACAATTTAATCCCCTCATATTCCATGAAATTATTTTGACATTCATTGCAACACCTTAGAGTTCCCTTTCCTCTTGTTTATCGCCCCCATACTTTGGAGCTTTATGTCCATGCCCAAAACTTTCATATTCTTAATTTTGGGAGCTCCCATAACCCTTGTTTCTGATTCTTTAGAATTTGACTGCTTTCTGCCATCAATCTCCTCGAATAGAGCCAAAGCTTCC
The DNA here is from genome assembly GCA_029948455.1 of Solanum rostratum. Lineage (NCBI taxonomy): Eukaryota > Viridiplantae > Streptophyta > Magnoliopsida > Solanales > Solanaceae > Solanum > Solanum rostratum. The sequence continues at coordinate 63,566,431 of CM057045.1, read as the reverse complement.
TTTCTACAACCTTGAAATTCAACCCCGAATTCCTTGCTTAACCTAATTGTATTTTGATGGAATTGACACATCCATATCACCATCAGTTTCCTCCTCTAGGTATCCCGATTCTAAAGGTTCAACATCCTCGATGTTCAATGTCACATCGTTACAGCAATCAACCAATTGCATGTCTTGATGGCCACCATTAATATCAACTTGTGCTTCTCTTCCTTCAGTATTTGTCACTGCATCTACATAATCTTCTCCTTCTTCTCTATTTGATTTTTTCGATGGACTTGCGGACTGATTTTCTTTTGGAATTTTTGATACCATGTCTACAGAGATACTATCAAAGAAAACAAGGTCCGGTTAGTTTTCTTCTATTTCCACTAGCATTGTGTATGACATTAGCTTTGTTAGAATTGAGATTTCAGGCCTCAGTAAAAAGAATTGGGGCTTATATCAGAAGTACCTCCCTTAAAACAATTGTCTGAGCTTTTCTTTTGGCCCATTAAGATTCCATTGATTTTGATAAAAAAAAGACGTTTCTCTTGCTAGGCTTTGTCATCTGTGTAATTTGAAATAGGTATCTGCCCAGAAGAACCCATGTGCCTCTCATTATCAATGTAGAACCTATTATCTTTAATTGTGTAGTGTTTTCTTGCCCAATAGTCCTTATTCTACAACACTTCCTTCTCTCTAGCAACCACCATGGTTCTTGACTCGCTCCATATCAAAAAATAAAAAGGTAAGGCCATTGTTGACTATCATTACCTCTTTTGGAACTTCCTTTCCATATCCTTTTATTCTTATTCTAGCCCGCTTCAAGTGTTTTTTTAGGAATGTCTCTTCTTCTGTTTCCAGCCATCCCCCACATTGATTCCGGATGGCTTTGAATATTTTTACCTTCCAAAACTGAGGGGCAGGCCTTGTGCTCTTATCCATGCTGAGGCCTCTCGATTGGTGTGATAACCTACTGTCGGCGACCACCATTTGAGGTGAGGCTTCAATTGTTTCCATGCCCTCTGTCTTGAAGAATGTGGTCAGCCATGTGCTTGTTTGGAAACTTAAACAGAAAAGAATGACCCCCCATTTCGTATATGTCAATTCCAAAAGTGTATTTGTAATAAGTGCTCCTTTATGTTCTTTGATGAAATTATCAATCTTAAATGTTATATCTCCCCATCCCACATTAAATGTAACTTCTGGAATAATAACGAAGATCTGTTCTCTCCTTGTACAGTTACAATGCTTATAAATCTTCCAAATTTTTTGTGTTTTCTGGAACAAATGAAGTTTGAGTATTTCTCATTTATCGTCCACCTTCTTGTATGGGTGCTAGAGTCTTCTGAAGCTTCCCTGAGTACAAAGACTATTGATTCCATTGTTTTCTTGCTGTAAGTTGTTTTGCGCATCAGATTCTGGCTTCTTTCTGCCCATTCAGTCAAAACTTCAGCTCTCGCTTTTCAAGCTTGGTGATATCGTAAGACTTAAAATCTACTGCAAAATAGATTCTATTTGTTGAAATCTGCCTCCTGAGCTGTTAATCGATGTTGAGTTGGCATGATGCCATGGCTGCTGATGTGTATTCTGTTTCAAGAAGATGGATTATTTTGTTTTATTTTTCAGTTATGAGTTTCCTAGTCTTTACGCATGTAGCTGTTGTTAGACTTAATTCTTAGTGTTTAGGAAGTTTCTATTTGAGTTACTGCATCATTTTACAACAGATTATTTAGGATTTCATTGTATTTAAACATATCTTCTTTCAACTTAATGACAGACTCTCCTTTTCTTCTTTTTTCATCTATAAAACACCAACAAATTGGTACTAGAGCCCCTCTTCTTAAGGGACTTGTGAATGACTTGTGAGTGAAACACAAAAACAATTCCCTACCCTTTCCCTAAAAAGCCATCAAAACACATGGAAATAGAAAATTATTCTGATTCTTATGCTATTTCTCCACCCACTGTGTTTGACGGCGAGAACTACCAGGTATGGGCTATAAATATGCAAACTGACATGGAGACATGTGATCTCTATGATTCAGTGGAGGAGGATTATGAAATTCCAGCTTTACCTAGCAATCCAACAATGCTCAGATCAAGCTTCACAAGGAAAGGAAGACAAGAAAAACCAAGGCGTAATCTTGCTAATATGTTGCACTTTCACCTACAATTTTTCCCAGAATCATGTTGCTGGAATCAGCGAAAGCAATATGGGATTTTCTCAAAGAAGAATACCGAGGAGATGAGCAAATCAAAAGTATGAAAGTTATGAATCTTATTATAGGACTTGAGATACAAAGAATGAAGTATACTGAGACTATCAAAGAATATTCAGATAGGCTTCTTAGCATTGTGAATATGGTAAGAATGTTGAGCAATAAGCTTCCTGATAGTATAGTTGTTGAGAAAATTCTTGTTACATTTCCTGAGAAGTTTGAACCAACTATTGCTTTCTTAGAAAATACTAAGGATATTTCAAAGATCACTTTGGTAGAATTACTAAACGCATTACAGGCACAAGAGCAAAGAAGGTTAATGATGACAGGTTTATGGCTATGGCAGAGCCCACAAATTTTTTCCTTATTTTTGATGTATCAAGTGGATATGAGGTGGAGCAAGAAATTGATTTCGTTGGTGAGATATCAGGAGGGTCTTTTAGTCCCAATATAGTGTCCCTTATCATTGACATGTGGAATTGCATATTTAGTAGCCTCCTTGAGTTTGGATGACAACACAACTTTTCATACCTTGATGCAATATTATTAGAACCTCTGAAAGTATAAGTGAATTATATTTGTATATATGAACCTAAATATAATTCACTTCTACCTTCCGAGGTGCTCGTATTCTTTCATCAAGGTAAGAATATTTGTGTCATCGTCCAAATTCAAGGAGGTTACTAAATATGTGATTCCACACACCAATGATAAGGGACTCTGTATTGGGACTAAAGACACTCCTAATACAAGGCACAAGACCTACATATTCAACTTGTAATTGTGGACTTTAATAGAGTGTCGCCTATGATTAGCCTCAACCATCAGAAAAATTCATCCCTACATATTTTCTTGCTCTATCAATGTCCGAGAAGGAACCATAAAAGATGAAAATCATTAGAACAATAAATGAAATACAAAAGTTCAGGTGTAAAATGAGAGAGGAAAGGATTCTGCAAATATACAAACCTTAAACAACTCAAGATTTCTAGTAACAAGGTTCATTTGCTTTGCGGGAATTTCATTAATCAACAAGGAGAATGGCAACCAAGGAGACTTCAGAGTCCTCACAGCCTTTCTTGGGGCCAACTTACCTATTGATATCATACAAAATGTTATTTAAAGAGATCTCCAAAAAATTGATGAACAGATATAATTCCAATAAGGCTACAAAATATAAATATTTCTTGTATGACACATAAATAATATCACTGTTTAAGCAGTGTAAGAGCGATTACAATGCATGTGCAATGGCAGATGCAAACTATTTGTTGCCTTATAATTGTACTTAAAATTGCAAAGCCCTTAAATAATATCAAATAGTCATCTAGAGAGTGCTTAATCAAGTGTCTCTTCCATCAATCATGTCCTAGAATATTATCATGCTTCTGAGGAAGTAATTCAATCAGTGATCAAGAAGATGAAGCCATACAATAAATAGAATCAACAAACATGTAAAGCATATAAAGTAACTTTCGGTTTCTTTGGTATTCACTCATTTTGCCAAAAAAATTCAAGAGATGGTCTTTTGAATTAGTGAATTTCATGTTCCTCTTCTTCTCCCATTGTGTTTGATTTCTTTAGAAGGTTTTCAAAATGCCCAAATTTATTTCAAAGGTCATAGTATCAGGCAGTTCATTTCACTTTTGTTTCATGCTCAACAAAGTCTCTCCACAACTTGGGACATCTTTCAGTGCAATGAAGATCATATAAACTTACCGAGTTCTTTGCAAATGCATTTGTAGTTACTTGATCCACAGGCCCCCAATGACAAGTACTGACACCTGAGACATCAATCCAACTATGATTTATAAAGTGAGGTCCAGTAAGCAACATAATAGTGATAATTCAAGTGCTGAATGATTTTCCAATGAGAAAATATGTAATGTTTTATGCAATTTTTGAAAAGCAAAAAACAAAAACAAAAGAGGAACTACACAAAAGGAATCCCTCACATACCTAAAGAATCTGAAATCAACAAGAAACTTGCCACTTTTATTTATTGCACAGATCTAGAGAACATTGCAAATATCCCCTCATATTTTTTATATTTGAAGTTTTTATGGTAATAAATGTCTCAAAGGAAATATACTATAATTGATCATAGTTTGGAAAAATAGAGTCTAATTGATTATATACTGTATCTAAACCAAAATTGGTTTACCTATTTCACTTCCTAGTCAAACAAATAATCCTTAAGGCGTAAAATACTTTACTTTGAAATAAATGATACTTTTGAATATAATTTTCTGAAACTACTTTCGATGGACTTACTAATAACTAATATTTATCACCAAAAGACTAAATAACTTGAAGATCAATTTTAATTCCAAAGAATCATTGAGATGAATTATTTATAAGGAAAATTAGGCCTCAAAGTAGAGTAAAGATACTGTACTTTTTTCTAACATTTGATTTTCCAAAAGATAAGGTCTAGTTTCAGAAACTAAGGTGAAGGAAAGAGACGTGGAATTGCCCAACATGAAAAAGGAAGTAATATGAAGCAGGATCCAAAGTTACAGAAACTAACATCACAGTAATAAAAAAGATTGTTTTAGAATTATAAGGCCTATACAGATTGGAGATTACCTTCAGCTCCTAGAAGAATTCTGAGGCTCACAACACACTCTGGGAATATGTGTATTCATATTCATATTCCAAATAACATAATCAGTAGGATTGTCGAGATCATCAACTCCACTATCATATTTTTCATCACTAGGATGCCATTGTTTAGATCTATGGTGCAAAGGTTCCACAATACCCAAAATCACACGAGTAAAAACCATGTAATGAATGTCATTTTTGTCAACTTCGCAATTAATAGTACTAGAGGAGAGCAAGTGAGAATAAAAAATAAAGATTGATGTTAGATCCTCAAAGAGAACAATAACAGACATAAACAAGACAAAGAAGAGAACTTTCTTTGTTAATCATGTGGAGAATTGTATTACGAATCATCCAAGAATATAGGTTGCTCCTTTTCACTAAAAAGAAAAGAAATCCTGCAACATTCTTTTCTTTAGGGCTTATCTATTGTGTTATCTTTTTTGTGTTTCGAGGGGGGAGTTTTCAAATGATAAGAAGGTACCAAATCAAAAAAAACTTTTATCTGATAACTGCCCAAAGTTTGACCTTGTTGAAAATGAAACATATAGTTCATTATGAATGATGTTCGATAAAGAGAATGTATTCAAACCTTTTGGAGGCACAATACTGAGCACGAAGGTGAGCTCCAATTCAAAAATTTGGCCTATTATTAGGTCCGCTTGGTGCAAGGCCATAGTTCATAATTGTAGGTATCAAATCTTTGAAAGTCGCAAGCCAAGCATATCGAACATTTGCATTCCCACGATTTTTTTGCACTATTTCAACTTGCTTCTCAAAGATTTTAGATCTCAAATAGTTACTAGAGTATTTGGTAATTTTGATCTCATCCATTTCAGGGATGACATTCATTCCCATAATAAATATATTTTTGACAAATTCTAGATCCACCAATTTCAGGCTAGCTACTAAGTCAGGGGACATAGTTTCCTGGTTCAGTTTATTTTCTGCAACTTGTTCCATTTTTGCATCTGATATTTTATCATAAGCAAATTCTTGATTGTCTTGAAGAGGATTTACTTTGATCCTCTTAAAACCAATATTTAACTCTTCCAAATCTTCTGCCAAGTTACAATGCATTTCACAACAATACGATATGACTCGAGGAAGAAAGAGTTACCTGCTTCATCTATCCAGGCAATAGGTTTCTATGAACCATTTATCAGATCTACTTGAACCATATATAAAATACCAAACATTATATGACAGTCACAAACTTTCACCTCAATCATAGTCCTTTTTGCCCGAAAATCTTCTTTAACTATAAGAATAATATCTTGAGGGAAGTCGATCCATTTGCTGTTCTGATAAAACAATACACGTTGTGGAATTTTACTTCTTATAAAGTTCAGGTAGTTCTTGATTATAGATTTTTTGAGATATGAGTAACAATTAGACTCATAGTCAACCATAGTTTTTCTCTTCCCAAGCCGGCAGTTGGATTGTCAATTTCACTGCTGGCTCTAAATAAATGTTCCAAATTCCGGGAAGCCGCTTTTCTCTTGGATCCAACCATAGTCTTAGGGGCATTACCTAACAATCCAACCATCTTTGGCTCCATTTTATCTACAGATAAACTATCAATTTACAAGTACTAAACAAATAAAAGGCTAAATACAAAGTAGCATAGCATAAATCATCTGTGATAAATTTCTGAGAAGCCACACTATGGAGAAGAAAATGCAAAACCTAGAAAGGGAAAAACAAATATGAAGTTAATCAGTCAAAAAAGGAATTTATAACAGTATTTTCATGAATATATCAATAGATTGCAACTTAAAGGGCTTCGTCTAACTTCAATTATTTTAGAAATTAGATACTCCACAAACTAAACAAAGGCATTCCCTAAAGATATAGAAGTTAATACTTACAGTACTTAAGTAAATAATGCTAAGTGAACACTTGAATAACTGATTGGCCTAAGTTTCTAATACAAAAGTATACCTCATACTTCACCACAGGCAATGTGTGACGATAAAACATTGAAATACATCCAACTTAAGTCACAAACTATTTACCATTTATAAAAACAAAGATATATTAAATTTAAAGAAGGAACAAGAAAGTGTGAGCAGAGCATAGGTGATTTGAGATAATAGCTAACTTCTGCACTGCACAACGGTTGTTGTACAAGCCATATTTCTCCATAAAGTCAGTGTAAAGTCAACATCATAGTCCACCATGTGAATTAATTGAGGCAACTAAGAGGGAAATGTTTTCTCCATTCATCATTTCATCTTATCATATTACTGTATGCGGAAGGCATGCTTCCTTAGAACTCCCCTACTCTCTTGTATATACACACACTTTCTATCCCTCCCGTTTTAACTATTGTTTTAACAAAAAAAAATATCTCAAAATAATTATCTCTTTAGGAGTTCTAGATTAAAGTTGCAATTGTTTTCAACTATACCTAGTTCTCTTAATACTGCTCAATTGTCAAAAAGCATCTAGGAAATACTCCCTAGTGTTTGAAGTCATTCCATTTCAAGAGTACTTTTTTGGCTTTCATGAATTCAAATTATTAAAACAATTGTAAGTTCTGAAAAGACCTTTCGCAGATAAATGCCATCTATCATTCAATTTCTTTAACTTTGATATAGTATTTTCCTTACCAAACCAACTTTTAAATCCACAATTACAACATATATAGATCAACTTTTTTGTGATAAAGGTAAAGTTCATATATAAATCAAATTTAACATCTTAAACTCCATAAGGTCAAATACCAATCCAAATTGGAAATTAGTCATATACATAGAGAGCTAAAATCTAGCAAAGTATCAAAACAATTTCTCATAAACAAGAAACTACATCAAATATTTTTACTCCTTCTGTTTAATCAACTTTTTACATTTGTACTACTTCTGTTTGATTAAGTAGTTTTTCTTAATTCATAAGAATTCAGATATTCTAGCCATCCGAACTTCCGTTAATCGCAAACATTAATCGTAGAAAAACTAAATTGAAGGCGGATACTTCCAGAAAATCAAAATCAAGCCATATCAATTCAGATCCATAAACATTTAAAAGAAGAAAAAGACACAAGCAAAGGGATTCTTACCACGATCGCATAATTTTTTTGATCAAAGCGCACAGAGAGATCAAAGAAAAGTAGATTGGCAAATGACGATGTTGATGAAAGAATGATTTTTTTTTCTTTTCAATTGTCTTGCTAAAAGGCAATTATAACTAAGAATGGTGTTTCTTATACAATTGTTATCGGGAATTCAACCACTAAAATACAAAATTAGTTACTGAATTTACAAAATCTGATTATATTTGCATTTTTGTAGACTTTGAATATTTGGGCGAAAAGCTATGGAGGAAAGAGACAACGGCACATAGTAAAAAGAAACTGCCCTTTTTTGTACTATCTACAATTGAGAATATGTTATGAAAGTATAAAGTAAGAAGAAGAAGGTAGGGAAAAGAGAGAAAAATTTCTTATTTTTCTTGAAAAATATTCAGATGTGTATTACAATGAAGGAAAACTCCTTTATTTATAGGGGAAACCTAACCATGTCACTAAGTTAGGGTTCATAACTTTTCTCCAAAGGAACTTACATAATAGATTTTCACTATAACACAAATATGTTTATAACACTCCACCTTGAATGTCTATTCGTAGATTATGTATCTCGTTAAAACCTTACTAGATAAAATCCTATGAAAAAATCTAGTTAAAGAAAAAGAGTACACATATTTAATAATACACATTTGAGTGCCTCATTAAAAACCTTATAATGAAAAATCAATGGACAAAACCTTGTGAGGAAAAAAGATTATATCGCATATTAACTCCCTCTAATGATAACATCAATCCAAAGACTTGAATCTTCGCATCCCAATCTTGTGTACCATCTTCTTGAAAGTTTTAGTTGGTATGGACTTGGTGAACAAATCAATCACATTGTCACTCGAATGAATCTGTTGCACATTTATATCACCATTCTTTTGGAGCTCATTTGTGTAGAAAATCTTTGGCAGAATATGCTTTGTTCTACCTCCTTTTATGAATCCTCCCTTTAGTTGTGCTATGCATACAACATTATCTTTTTATAAAATTGTGGGTACTTTATCTGTAATGACCGTCCGGGTCATTTTTATGGTTATGCTGTTATTATATTTATTTGAGCATGTGTATAGTGAGCTCAGGACTATTGGGTGATTATTGGTTGGGTTATTCGAGATTATGTGGATTTTTGAGTTAACTGGGAAGTTACACTTGTAAAATGAGTTTTTGGGTGAGGCCCTAGTAAACGGTCTGGGAGCGGAATTCTGACGATTCCGTTAGCTCCAGAATGGTCGAATTAGGCTAGGAGCATGTCCGGTGCAATTATTTTATGGATTGCAAATTTGGCCGCCGGAACCGGTTAATAGTTGACCCAGTCATGCTCTCAGAGAATGTGCCCCAGATGAGAATTTTGATAGCGTTGTTAGCTCTAAAACATCATTTTCGATCTAGGGTGACCTTTCGTTTGATAACAGGGATGTTCATATGTGATTTGACCCCGGGGCTTTCCGTTAAAAGTTGTGTATAAAGAAGTGAGACCCCACTTTATTGTAGGAAGCTTTGTTGGAAATTATGACAGAATCGTTGGATCCGAAACGTCGAAATCCATAGGGTTACATAGTTTGTTTGCGAAAATTGGAGTTCGGACGAGCCCAAAATGACGAAAAAGAGATTAAAGAATTAATGAAAAGAGAGGAGAATGACATGGCACTTTTGGGGGCTTCCACGCTGTAACACCCGGTAAAATTATCAAAATACCCCTAGAGAGGGGTATGTGCATAACACATCTTCCAATACTCGTATGAAAAATCTAAGGCCAGATTTGTGATCAGAACAAAAAATTGAGTGGGAAAATAGTCTCGGTCGATTTTTAAAGCCACCTGATCAAAAGATAATTTTTCGACCCGAAAATGAAAAACAGTGTCGGTGCACGATGGAGGCGCGTCGCGCCTCTGTAGTGGACCCACACTTATATTTTTTCAAAATTTTTTGACGGGATTGTGAAAAATTGTTCAGAAACTTTTCAGAGAAAAATACACTGTATGCGACCAGTCCGCGTCGCGGACTAGGTTATTCTGAAGTTTAAAAATTTCTAAATTTTGTGAGGGGAATTTCGGTCAATTTCCAACCCATTCTTGACTTAATACACGATCTTATTAGGTCGTTTTGACATAAAAAGGTCTAAGACCCTATTCTCAGTCCTTTTCTAATGATCTAACAAGACTAGGGCTTGGGGAGAGAGGAGAAGAGCTTAAGATTGAGGAATTCAAGAGGAAATCGTTGAAGAGATTGTTGAGAGCTCCATCCCAGGTATGTAATTCTAAACTAAAAGCATGAGATTGCCCTCTCATGTGCCTCATAGATGGTCATAGAGGAGTTGAATGTTCATGAGTCCCCATACATGTTCTTAAATTGAGTCTTGAATATCTTCTTATAAATTACATCTATTTTCATGTACTTTCGTATGTTGATGATCGTCATAAACTTATTTTTCAATTGGATATTTTCATGAAAAATTACATAACCCTACATGTTAACTTTTGATAGCATACATGAATGAGTCTAGGAGTTGAGTCTAGAGCCTTAACGTGCGATTGTTGATGGTAATTGTGATTGTGGTAAGAGAATGATGATGAATTGATAGAGCATGATAGTCCTATGAGTCTCCATAAATTAACTCCAATAATAGTGTATTATATTGTTCCCTAACGATTGTTTCAAGCCTTGAGCTATTGATTGAGATTGATTGATGAAAGGGTTAAAGTCCCTATGAGATGTTGATCGATGCGAGGGTTAAAGTCCCCGTGATTTGATTGATTGTCTTATCAGCATTGAGTCATGGGAGGATTATCGAGCACTGAAAGAGTAAGATTAGTCTAACTCACACTCGTCAAACTACGTAGCCAAGTGTAGGTGAGGATTAGAACCATCACATTACATTGTGGTTCTCTCTTGAGAGGGTCCCTGAAACAATAGAGGAATAGTTGGTTGCAGTTTCCCTTAGTGGATTCGATTCATTCCCTACCTGGCAAGTATGGAACGACCGTGGCAACACCAGCGGGATTTTGTACAATCACTGGCTCATAAGTGATTGTTGTCGGATAAGAGAAACTCCTAGAAAGTTCCTACCTTGAGTACTTTGAGTCGAGATGAGATTAGATGAGTTCCTTTGACACGAGTCTGATTTGATTGATGAGGTTGATTGATTGATGGGTCACATATATACTCTTTATTCTTGCTTTAGATAGACATTTGACATTTTGATTGGTTACTGGATCTGAGTTGATGTTGTTCCATATTATTCTACACGTTTCTGTTTCATTCAGTTATTTTACATACTGTACATTCCACGTACTGATGCCACTTGATGCTGCATTATTTTACGATGCAGATACAAGCATTAGAGATCGTCAACAGGCGCACTGTTGAGGATCCGAGAAATTTAGCTGATTGGTGAGTCTCCCTTACTCCGGAGGGTTCACTACCCCTATTTCATCATGCTTTTGAGTTAGATCAGACTATTCTTATATTTTGATTTCGGTAGCCATCGGTCTATTATTGGCACCACTTGATTAGTGATAGAGGCTTCATAGATGATAGTGGGACGTTGATGTTGAGATTGTGAGCTAGTTCTTTTTACTAGCCTTTAGTATTGATCTATTATTATTTGAGACATTAGATGGGATGAGCCCATTTACTTTCATTTACTTCTGCTGATCTGTAGAGTTTTTGGATTGAATGGATGTGATGAGGCCAAGTGGTTCGCTTAGAGACTAGCAACAGTCTCTAGGTGCCAGCTACGTCTTAGGTACCTTCCCAAGGCATGATAAACTTGGTAACAGAGCACAAAGTTCAAGTGTCCTAAGGAGTCTATGAATCCGTGTCTAGTAGAGTCCTTATTATCGGCGTGAAGAGCTTCACACCCATAATTTGGAGGCTATAGGACATTTAAGAATTGTTTCACTTCTTTCATGTTCTAAGTCGTGAAATAGAGTTATGCTCTATGAAATGTTCTTTTCTAATTCGTGCTCTACGCATTGAAAAGTTGTAATCATGCCTCCCAAAAGAGCCGTCAGATGTAGGGGACGTCCCGCCAGGCAAAATGTTAACCCACCCGAGCCTCAAGGACACGAGGAGCCTGCGGACCAAGCCTTCCCAGTTGAGCAGCCCCCGCAAGGTGAGGTCTCCAATGCTGAGCTACGACAGACTATTTAAACTCTAGCCCAGGCTGTCACAACAGCTGCTACGAGACAAGGAGTGGGTTGATAGGATTCCCATGACATGTCCAGAGTCCGAGATTTCTTGAGGATGAATCCGCCTGAGTTCATAGCGTCTGCATCCACTGAAGATCCTGAGAACTATGTGGAGGAACTTTTGAAGGTGTTCTAAGTGATGCATGTGGCTGATGCTGATAGGGTTAAATTGGCTGCTTACCAACTCAAGGGTGTGGCCAGACTATGGTTCGATCAATAGAAGAAAGGTAGAGGAGATGATGCTCCACTGTTGACTTGGGCAATGTTCGAGGAAGCCTTCTTAGGACACTTCTTCCCAAGAGAACAAAGAGAGGCTAAGGTGAAAGAGTTCTTGAATCTGAAATAGGGCTCTATGACTGTGCAGGGGTATAGGTTGAAGTTCACGCAACTATTTTATGCTCCGAACATGGTTGCCAATATGAGAGGAAGAATGGGGATGTAAGTTGATGGGTTAAATAGAGAACATAAGAGAGATAGGACGGGAGCAATGGTTGTGAGTGATATGGACATTGGGCGATTGATGACATTTGTGCAATAAGCTGATGAGGAGAGACAATAGGATAGATAAGAGTTCAGACGTAAGAAAGCTAAGATATCCAGCCATGAGGTTTGAAGGAAAGGGATAATAACCGATTTCCAGAACCATCATATGCTAGTGCACCTGCGCCTAGGGTCAGGTATGATCAGAGATCTTAGAATGTTGGAGCCCAAGGACCTCAGTCACAAGCTAGTGTGGCTCAAGGTTCACGGAGGAAACCACCGTGTGGTAAGTGTGACAAATTGCACTTGGGTAGATGTCGTGAAGGGGATAATGTATGCTACAAATGTGGCCAGACAGGTCATTACCAGAGAGACTGTCCAAAATGGGCTAACCGAGCTCAATCTTCTACACCAGCCCCACCAGCTAGAGGAAACTAGAAGGGCACTACATCAGACACAAGTGGAGCAACAAACCGTTTGTACACCATGGGTAGTCTCCAAGATCAGGAGAACTCCCTATATGTTGTGACAGGTATGAATCGAGTCTTTACTTTTGATTGTTATGTTTTGATGGATCTTGTTAACACATTATCATTTGTAACTCCTTATGCGGCCAGTAGAATTGATAGAACCCCTGAGAGTCTTCTTGAACCCTTTGATGTTTCTACTCCAGTGGGTGAGTCTATTCGGCTGAGAGAATCTATAGAGCTTTTGTAGTGTCCATCGATCATAGGGTTACTTTTGTTGATTTGGTTGAGTTGGAGATGATTGATTTTGATCTGATCCTTGGCATGGATTTGCTTCACGCCTGTTATGCCTCCGTTGATTATAGATCCCGAACGGTTAAGTTCCAATTTCCGAACGAACCGGTTCTTGAGTGGAAGGGTGATTTTGTTGCACCTAGGGGAAAGTTTATCTCATACCTTAGAGCCAGAAAGCTGATTTCTAAAGGTTGTATCTATCACCTCGTGCGAGTCAAATATGATATGTTGAGTCTCTTATTCTTGAGTCAGTCTCGATTGTGAATGAGTTTCCTGAGGATTTTCCCAGAGTCCCTCCTGATAGAAAGATTGACTTTAGGATTGATGTTCTCCCCGATACCCAGCCTATCTCAATTCCACCTTATAGGATGGTCCCCGTTGAGTTGAAAGAGCTGAAAAAGTAATTGAAAGATTTGCTAGAGAAGGGCTTTATTAGGCTGAGTGTTTCTCCTTGGCGTACCCATGTTCTATTTGTGCGAAAGAAAAATGGGTGCCTCAGGATGTGTATTGACTACAGGCAACTGAATAAGGTCCATAAAGAATAAGTATTCTCTTCCAAGGATAGATGATCTGTTTGACAACTTCAGGGTGCCTTTTGTTTCTCAAAGATAGACTTCAGATATGGCTACCATTAGTTGAAAGTGAGGGAACGTGATATTCCAAAGATAACCTTTAGGACCAGATATGACCATTTTGAGTTCTTGGTCATGTCATTTGGGTTGATGAATGCACTCGTAGCCTTTATGGACTTGATGAATTGAGTATTTAGAAAATATCTTGATATGTTTGTGATTATGTTCATCGATGACATTTTGGTGTATTCAAAAAATGAGGAGGAGCATGCTAATCGCCTTAGAGTTGTCCTCCAAATACTTAAGGACCATGAGTTGTATGCAAAATTCTTGTAGTGTGAATTCTGGCTTGAATCAGCAGCTTTCCTAGGCCACGTTGTCTCTGGTGATGGTATTCAAGTGGATACCCAAAAGATTGAAGTGATTAAGAACTGGCCCAGACTAACCTCTCCCACTGACATAAGAAGTTGTTTGGGAGGCTACTACCGTAGATTTTTTGATGGATTTTTTCCCTATCCGCACCATTGACTAAATTGACTCTGAAGAAAGTCAAGTTTCAGTGGTCCGACGAATGTGAGAAGAGCTACCAAGAGTTGAAGACGAGACTGACTACTACACTAGTTCTAGCCTTATCCTACGGGATAGAGGACTTTGTAATTTATTGTGATGCTTTGAGGATTGGATTGGGATGTGTGTTGATACGGAGGGGGAAGCGATAGCCTATGCTTCTAGGCAACTCAAGGTTCATGAGAGGAACTATCCAACCCATGATCTTGAGTTGGCAGCAGTGGTGTTTGCACTTAAAATCTTGTGCCACTACTTGTATGGAGTGCATGTGGATGTGTTCACTGACCACATGAGCTTGCATTATATCTTCAGTCAAAAAGAGCTCAACTTGCAACAGAGGAGATGGTTGGAGTTGCTCAAGAATTACGACATGAGCATTCTCTACCACGCAAATAAAGCTAATGTTGTTGTTGATGCTCTTAGCAGGTTGTCAATAGTAGCACAACCCATGTTGAGAAAGGAAAGAAGGAGCTAGCTAAAGAAGTGCATCGATTGGCTCGATTGGGGGTTCAACTTGAAGAGAATAATGAGGGAGGAGTTAATGTTTAGAATGGGTCTGTTTCATCCTTAGTTGCGGCGGTGAAAGAAAATCAAGACCAATATCTTGTCATACTCCAATTGAAGGAGACTATCCACAAACAAAAAGTGATGGTTTTCTCCAAAGGGGGAGATGGAGTGTTGAGATACCAGAGTAGATTGTGTGTTCCGGACATGGATGACATTCAAACTAGAATCATGGATGAAGCCCATAGCACTAGATATTCCATCCATCTTGGCTCTACTAAGATGTACCACGACTTGAGAGAAGTCTATTGGTGGAGTAAAATGAAGAGAGATATTGCTGAGTTCGTTTCAAAGTGCCCGAGTTGCCAACAAGTGAAAGTTGAGCACCAAAGGTCATGTGGATTGGCTCAAAACTTTGAGATTCCTGAATGGAAGTAGGAGATGATTAATATGGACTTTATTATTGGTCTACCAAAAGCAACATGATTCGATATGGGTGATTGTAGTCGGGATAACTAAATCGGCTCACTTCTTAGCAGTAAAGACAACGAACACTGTGGAGGAGTACGCCAAGTTGTATATCCAGGAGTTTGTGAGGTTGCGGAGTTCCCTTGTCCATCATCTCGAAGAGAGGAGCTCAATTCACTTCCCAATTTCGGAGATCATTCCAGAAAGGATTGAGTAATAAAGTGAATGTGGGTACAACATAGACAGATGGTCAGGTAGAGTGCACAATTGAAACGTTAGAGGATATGTTGAGAGCTTGTGTTCTTGATTTCAAGGGAAATTGGGATGGTGATTGTGATTGTGGTGAGAGAATGATGATGAGTTGATAGAGCTTGATAGTCCTATGAGTCTCCATATAAGAACTCCAATGATGGTCTATTTGATTGTTACCTAATGATTGTTCCAAGCCTTGAGCTATTTATTGAGATTGATTGATGAAAGGGTTAAAGTCCTTATGAGATGTTTATCTATGAGAGGGTTAAACTCCCCATGATTTGATTAGTTTGATTGGATTGATTATCGTATGAGCATTGAGTCATGGGAGGAGTATCGAGAATCGAAAGAGTAAGAGTTAGTCCAACTCGCTCTCGTCAAACTACGTAGCCAAATGTAGGTGAGGATTAGAACAATCACATTACATTGTGGTTCCCTCTTGAAAGAGTCCCTGAAATAACAGAGGACTAGTTGATTGTAGTTTCCCTTAGTGGATTCGATTCGTTCCCTACATGGCAAGTATGGAACGGCTGTGGCAACACCGGCAGGATGTTGTACAATCACTGGCTCATAAGTGATTGTTGATGGCTAAGAGAAACTCCTAGAAAGTTCCTACCTTGAGTACTCTGAGTGGAGATGAGATAAGATGAGTTCCTTTGGGACGAGTCTGATTTGATTGATGAGATTGATTGGTTGATAGGTCACTTCTCTACTCTTTATTCTTGCTTTAGATAGACATTCGACATGTTGATTGTTTACTATTTCTAAGTTGATGTTGTTCCATATTATTCTACCTGTTTCTGTTTGATTCAGCTATTTTACATACCGTACATTCCATGTATTGACGCCACTCGGTGCTGCATCATTTTATAATACAGATACTTGAATTAGAGATCTTCAACAGGTGCACCATTGAGGATCCGAGACATTCAGTTGATTGGTGAGTCTCCCCTACTTCGAAGGGTTAACGAGCTTTATTTCATCTTGCTTTTGAGTTAGACCAAACTAGTCTTATATTTTGATTTCGGTAGCCATGGGTCTGTTATTTGCACCACTTGACTAGTGATAGAGGCTTATAGATGATAGTCGGACGTTGATGTTGAGATTGTCAACTAGTTCTTCCTACTAGCCTTTAATATTAATTTATTATTATTTGAGACATTAGATGAGATGAGCCCATTTACTTTCATTTACTTTCGATGATCTGTAGAGTTGTTGGATTGAATGGATGTGATGAGTCCAAGTGGTTCGCTTGGGGACTAGCAATAGTCTCTAGGTGCCAACCACGTCTTGGGTACCTTCCCGGTGCATGACATACATGGCGCAATCTGACGCTGCCACATGGAAGTGAGCAGTCCCCATATTTGCAAGGAACGTTGTGGTAAAGTCAGATTCGGGATTTGACATGTTTTTGAGGTAAATCTCTACTTTTTCATTGATGATATATTGAGAATGAGTTAACACTTTTCATTGCAATATCTTGGTCATTTCTCAATAAAATTAAGCAAAATTTCTATCTAAATTATTCTATGTTCCGAGAGGAACGTTGTGGTATGTTGGGTGTTCGTTGATTTTTTCCGATTTTTGAGAATTTTGACTGAACATGCTTTGAAAAGAATGTTTTCTCGATAAGGTTTGTAACTTCGTTTTAGGCCTTTTCTCGGTCTTCTGGAGTCCGTTTTGGACTGAATTTCTGGATATGGACTAGGGGTGATGTGTTGATTATTTTTAGGGATTGGTATGGAATTTAGGGCATGGACCCCAATTTTTCCATTTTAATCGTAATTGATGTAATTTCACCCATAACTTGAGATTTTATAGTCAAATCAATTACAATTATCTTGTGATTTATGTTTTGATAGCTGAGCAGCATTAGGAGGTAATTCAGAGGGGAAAATCCTGGATGGATTGACTCAGAGCAAGAAACATCGAATGCAAGGTATGTTAGGCTTTCTCTAAACCCTAGATTAAGCTGAAATGTTTGCATATTTGAGTTGGAATATGTAGAAATGTACTGTTTATGGATAGAGTTATGGAGGCTAGCTAGGTATCCTCTCTTGACTAAAGCTGTCACATCCCAAAATACCTCCCTATATGTGATTCGCACACTAGAACATCATCTGTGAGGAGAATCAAATATTCATACACTTATCCAAGTTTTTTAAATGCTGACATTTAACCATTGTACATCACATAATTTTTTGGAATAGGATGTGCATTAGACTATCCTTCTTCGACTAAGGTGGCTCCACCCATGCCCATAGCCCCCTCTCGGACTACCCAACACCCTAAGTTAGGCAATTCACATAACGGAAATGAAATATAAACTTGAAAGACAAACTTTGTTAGCATTCATTTCAAAGAGTAACTAAAACTAAATCGTCAAGCTAGTTAAGAAAAAGAGAAACTACTACTTTGTGAATCCATATTCTAGAACAAAAGATCAGATGTTTTTACTATGAAAATACAGCAGGAAAGGAAATCCAATGATCTAAACGATCTCACAACAACAAAGAGAAGGCATTCCACGTAAAAATGGTTACTCAAATGTAGCTCTAGCCAATGGAATTGGCATTGGTTCATTTAAAGGCCCTTGCTTTGGCTGAACCAATTCAATGGATTTAGATAGTACCTGCCGAAGAGAAACAAAAATCAAAGAAGTAAGCAAATGCACAAACGTAAAAGAAGGAACACTTCGGCTCGTTAGAAGTTGCAAAGAATAAAAGATAATCTCCGCATAAAACAATGTAACTGCTTAAAAATTTCATTCCCTCGTAATTAACTCATGCAAGAATCTATGTAATAAATTTATGTGGGATAAAATAATACGATCAGAAAATGCATCCGTTAACAAAAGTGGATAAAATAGTGCAAATACCCTTAATTATATCTATTTTTTCTTATTTTAAAGTAAAAACATGTGTAGTAAATACTAGGCAGCTCTCAATTTAGACAACGAGCCACTTGACATGTAGAGAAACTGCAAAAATTCTCAAGATACAAGGCACAAAACCTACCTTGCACTGAAAACTTGTAATTGTAGACTTCAATAGAGTATCGCCTACGATTAGCCTCAACCGTCGGACAAATTTATCCCTACATATCTTCTTGCTCTATCAATGTTAGAGAAGGAACCATAAAAGAAGTAAATCATTAGAACAATAAATGAAATACAAAAGTTCAGGTGTAAAATGAGAGAGGAAAGCATTTTGCAAATACACAAACCTTAAACAACTCAAAATTGCTAGTAACAAGGTTCATTTGCTTGGCAGTAATTTCATTGGAGATTGCATTGATCAACGAGGAGAATGGTAACCAAGGAGACTTCGGAATCCTCGAAGCCTTTTCTAGGGCCAACTTACCTGTTGATACTTGATGACAATGACATCCCTAAAGATGAACAAACAAAATGTTATCTAAAGAGATTTCCAGAAAATTGATGAACAGATATAATTCCAATAAGGCTACAAAAATATAAATATTTCTTGTACGACACAAATACTATCATTTTTTAAGCAGTGCAAAAGTGATTACAATGCCTTGGCAATGGTGGATGCAGACTATTTCTCGCCTTATAATTGTGCTTACAATTGCAAAGTCCTTAAATAATATCAAACAGTCATCTAGAGAGTGCTTAATCAAGTGTCTCTGCCATCAAGGATGTCCTAGAATATTAGCATGATTTTGAGGAAGTAATTCAATCATTGATCAAGAAGATCAATCGATACAATGAATAGAAGCAACAAACAAGTAAAGCATACAAAGTAACTTTTGGTTTTTTTTTTTGATAATCACTCATTTTGCCAAAAAAGAATTTCAAGAAATGGTCTTTCGAACTAGTGAACTTCATGTTCCTCTTCTTGTCCCATTGTGCGTGATTTCTCTAGAAGGTTTCAAAATGCCCAATTTATTTCAAATGTCATATTATCATACAGTTCATTTCACTTTTGTTGCATGCCCAAGAAAGTCTCTCCACATCTTGGGACATCTTTAAGTTCAATGAAGATCATATAATCAAATCCACCAGCTAACTAAATGTACAATATTTGTAGCTAAACTTACTGAGCTCTTCACGAATGCATTTGTAGATACCTGATCCACAGGCCCCCAACGACAGGTACTGACACCTGAAACATCAATCTGACTATCATTTCTAAAGTGAGGTCCCGTAAATAACATCATAGTGATAATTCAAGTGTTGAATGATTTTTCAATGAGAAAATATTTAATGTTTTATGCAATTTTGAAAAGCAAAAAAACAAAAATAAAAGAGGAAGTACACAAAAGGAATCCCTCGCATACCTAAAGAATCTGAAATCAGCAAGAAACTTTCCACTTCATTTATTTCACATATCTAGAGAACATTGCAAATATCACCTCATAATTTTTATATTTGAAGTTTTTTCGGGAAGTAAATGTCTCAAAGGAAATATACTATAATTGATCATAGTTTTGAAAAATAGAATATAATTGATTATATATCATATCTGAACTAAAATTGGTTTACCTATTTCACTTCCCAGTCAAATAAATAATCCTTAAGGCATAAAGACTTCTTGTTACTTTGAATAAATAATACTTTCGAACATACTTTTCTAAAAATACTTTCGACGCACTTACCAATAACTAAAATTTTATCGCCAAAGTACTAAATAACTTGAAGATCAATTTTAATTTCAAAGATGAATTAGTTATAAGGAAAATTAGGCCCCAAAATAGAGTTAAAATATTGTACTTTTTTCTAACATTTAATTTTTAGAAAGATAGTTATAAGGAAAATTAGGCCCCAAAGTGAAGTTTCCATATCAAGGAAAGAGACGTGGAATTTCCCAACATGAAAAAGGGAGTAATATGAAGCAGGATACAAAGTTGCAGACACTAACAACATAGTTTTTAAAAAGATTGTTTTAGAATTATAAGGCCAATACAGATCGGAGATTACCTTCAGCTCCTGGAGGAATTCTGAAGCTCACAACACACTCTGGGTATATATGTGTATTCATATTCATATTCCAAATAACATAATGAGTAGGATTGTCGAGATCATCAACTCCACTATCGTATTTTTCATCACTAGGATGCCATTGTTCAGATCCGCAGTGCAAATGTTCCACATTTCCCAAAATCACACGAGTAAAAACCATGTAACGAATGCCATTTTTGTCAGCTTCGCAATTAATAGCACTAGAGGAGAGAATAAAATATAAAGATTGATATTAGATCCTCAAAGAGAACAATAACAGACATAAACAAGACAAAGAAGAGAACTTTCTTTGTTAATCATATGGAGAATCGTATTACGAATCATCCAAGAATATAGTTAATCCTTTTCACTGAATAGAAAAGAAAACCTGCAACATTCTTTTCTTTAGGGCTTAGCTATTATATTCATCTTTTTTGTGTTTCGAGGGGGAGCCGTCAAACGATTAGGAAGTACTAAATCAGAAAAAGTTTTTAATCTGATAACTACCCAAAGTTTGACCTTGTTGAAAATGCAAGATATATAGTCAATTATAAATGATGTTTGATAAAGGGTGTATATTCAAACCTTTTGGAGGCACAATACTGAGCACTAAGGTGAACTCCAATTCCAAAATTTGGCCTTTTCTTAGGTCCGCTTGGTGTAAGGCCATAGTTCATAATTGTAGATATCAAATCTTCGGAAGCGGCAAGCCAAGCATATCGAACATTTGCATTCCCACGATATTTTTGTGTTATTTCAATCTGCTTCTCAAAGATTTCCAAGAGAGATCTCAAATAATTATTAGAGTATTTGGTAATTTTGATCTCATCCATGTTAGGTATGACATTCATTCCCATAATAAACATATTTTTGACAGATTCTGGATCCACCAATTTCAGATTAGCTACTAAGTCATAAGACATAGTTTCCTGGTTCAGTTTATTTTCCGCAACTTGTTCCATTTTTGCATCTGATTTTTTATCATAAGCAAATTCTTGATTGTCTTGAAGAGGATTTACTTTGAATTTCTTAAACCCAATATTTAAATCTTCCAAATCTTCTTCCAAGTTACAATGCATTTTACAACAGATATGATAGGACTCGGGGAAGAAAGAGTTACCTGCTTCATCTATCCAGGCAATAGGTTTCTGTGAACCATTTATCAGATCTACTTGAACCATATGTAAAATATCAAACATTATATGACAGTGACAAACTTTCACCTCAATCATAGTCCTTTTTGCCCGAAAGTCTTCTTTAACTATAAGAATAACATCTTGAGGGAAGTCGATCCATTCACCGTTCTGATATAACAATACACGTTGTGGCAGTCTGCTTCTCATGAAGTTCAGGTAATTCTTCATTACAGATTTTCTGAGATATGAATAACAATTAGACTCGCAGTCAACCATAGTTTTTCTCTTCCCAAGCTTGCTATCATGGTTGGATTGAATTGACAGTTTCTCACTGCTGGCTCTAAATAAATGTTCCAACTTCTGAGAAGCCACTTTTCTCTTTGATCCAACCATAGTCTTAGGAGAAATATCTAACAATCAAACCTGATTTGGCTCTATTTTATCTATAGATAAAACGATCAATTACAAGTACCAAACAACTAAAAGGCTAAATTCTAAAGTACGTAGCATAGTATAAATCATCTGTGATAAATTTCCGAGAAGCCATGTCATGGAGAAGAGAATGCAAAACCTAGAAAAGAAAAACAAATATGAAGTCAATCGGTCAGAAAAGGAATTTGTAACATCATATTCATGAATATATCGATTGACTGCAACATAAAGGGTTTTGTCCAACTTCAATTATTTTAGAAAGCAGATACTCCAAAAACTAAACAAAGGCATTCCCTAAAGATATAGAAGCTATTACATACAGTACTTAAGTAACCGATGCCAAGTGAACACTTGAATAACTAATTGGCCTAAGTTTCTAACTCAAAAGCATACCTCATACTTCACCACAGGCAGCCTGTGATGATAAAACATTGAAATACATCCAACTGAAGTCACAAACCATTTACCATTTATAAAAATAGAGATATATTAAATTCTAAGGAGGAAGAAGAAAGTGTGAGCAGAACATAGGTTAGTTTGAGATAACAAGTAACTTCTGCATTGTACAACAATTGTTGTACAAGCCATATTTCTCCAAAAAATTGGTGTAAAGTCAACATCATAGTCCACCATATCAATTAATTGAGGCAACTAAAATTCCTCTCCTCCAAGAGGGAAACTTTTTCTCCATTCATGACTTCATCTTATCATATTACTGCATGCGAAAGGCATCCTTCCTTAAAACTCCCCCTACTTTCTAGTATATACACACACACTTTCTATCTAACCCATTTACTATTGTTTTAACACAAAAAATTATCTCAAAATAATTGTCACTTTAGGAATTCTAGAATAAAGTTGCACTTAACTATACCCAGTTGCTCAATTCTCAAAAAGCAGCTAAGAAATACTCCCTAGTGTTTGAAGTCATTCCATTTCAAGACTACTTTTACGGCATTCATGAATTCAAATTATTAAAACAACTGCTGTTTCTCAAAAGACCTTCCGCAAATAAATGTCATCTACCATTCAATTTCTTTAACTTTGATATAGTGTTTTCCTTGCCAAATCAACATTTAAATCACAAATACAACATATATATAAATCAACTTTTTGTGATAAAGGTTTATATATATATATATACACACACATGTTAAACTCCATCCGGTTTAATACCAATCCAAATCGGAAATCAGTCATATACACTGAGAGCTAAAATCTAGCAAAGCATCAAAACATTTTCTCATAAACAAGAAACTAAATCAAATATTTTTACTCCTTCTGTTTAATTAACTTTTTACATTTGTACTACTTCTGTTTGATTAAGTAGTTTTTCTTAATTCATAAGAATTCGGATGTTCTAACCCTCCAAACTTCCATTAATCGCAAAACATTAATCCCAGAAAAACTAAAATGAAGGCGGATACTCCTAGAAAATCAAAATCAAGCATCAATTCAGATCTGTAAAAATTTAAAAGAAGAAAAAGACATAAGCAAAGGGATTCTTACCCCGGTTACATAAATTTTTTTATCAAAAGTGCACAGAGAGATCAAAGAAAAGTAGATGGGCAGTCGGCGATGTTAATGGAAGAAAGATTTTTTTTTTGTTTCCATTGTTTTGCTAAAAGTTAATTAAAATTAAGAATGGTGTTTCTTATACAATTGTTTTGGGGAATTTAACCACTAAAATACAAAATTAGTTACTGAATTTACAAAATTAGATTATATTTGCATTTTTGTAGACTTTGAATATTTGGCAAAAAAGCTATGGAGGAAAAAGACAATGACACATAGAAAAAACTGCCCTTTTTTGTACTATCTACAATTGAGAATATGTTATGAAAGTATAAAGTAAGAAGAAAGTAGGGAGAAGAGAGAAAACTTCTTACTTCTCTTAAAAAATATTCAGATATGTATTACAAAGAAGGAAAACTCCTTTATTTACAGGGGAAACCTGACCTTGTCCCTAAGTTAGGGTTCATAAATTTTCTCCAGAGGAACCTACATAATAGATTTTCACTATAACACAATTATGTTTATAACACTCCCCTTGAATGTCTATTTGATTGATTATGTGCCTCGTTAAAACCTTACTAGATAAAATCCAGTAGAAAAAAAAATCTAGTGAAGGAAAAACAGTACACATATCTAATAATACACGTTTGGATGCCTCATTAAAAAGCTTACAAGGAAAATCTAATAGGACAAAACCTTGTGAGGAAAAACTAGTATATCGCATATTAGCTCCCTCTAATGAAAACATCAATCCAAAGACATGAATCTTCGCATCTCAATCTTGTGTACCATCTTCTTGAAAGTTGCAATTGGTAGGGACTTGGTGAACAAATGAACCACATTGTCACTCAAACGAATCTATTACACATTTATATCACCATTTTTTGGAGCTCATATGTGTAAAAAATCTTTGGTGGAATGTACTTTTTTCTATCTCCATTTATCAATCCTCCCTTTAGTTGTGCTATGCATGCATCATTATCTTCAAATAAAATCATGGGTACTTCATCGCATTTCAAATCACATTTTTCTTGAATGAGATGTATCATGGATCTTAACCACATTCATTCTCAACTTGCTTCATGAATAGCTATGACCTTAGCATGATTTGATGAAGTAACCATGATAGACTGCTTTGCAGATCTCCAAGATATTGCAGTAATACCCCCACATAGGAATACGTAACTCATTTGAGATTGAGCTTTGTGTGGATCAGATAAATATCTTACATCAGCATAACTAATAAGATCAGGATTACAATAAAATAAGCTCATACCAATAGTTCTTTTTAGATACCGCAATATGTGTTTGATCCCATTCCAATGCCTCCAAGTAGGAGCAAAATTGTACCTTGAGAATAAATTAATTGAAAATGAAATATTAGGCCTTGTAGTGTTAGCAAGAAACATTAGTGTACCAATTGCACTAAGATATGATATTTTAGAACTAAGCATTTCCTCATTCTTTTCATGAGGTTAGAATGGATCATTATTCCCATCAAGTGATCAAACAACCATCAGAGTACTTAACGGATGTGTTGTATCCTTATAAAATATTTTCAACACTTTTTCTATGTAGGCAGATTGATGAACAAAACCACTTGTCAAATGCTCAATTCGCAAA
Organism: Solanum rostratum; assembly: GCA_029948455.1. Classification (NCBI taxonomy): domain Eukaryota; kingdom Viridiplantae; phylum Streptophyta; class Magnoliopsida; order Solanales; family Solanaceae; genus Solanum; species Solanum rostratum. The sequence goes on along the minus strand of CM057045.1, from coordinate 63,541,078 downwards.
CTATGACATAATTTTGTCTTTCTAGATCTTTCAACTCAAATATTTTTTAAAATAATTAATTGACTTTTCAAGCTTCATTGGAGATCCCATAAGATTTATGTAATCAACATAAACTACAGTACAATAAATTCTGATGTTTTTATGTTAGATCATATCATTTGTATAACCTTCTTTAGATAAATAATCACTAAGACGATTATACTACATGCGTCCAAATTTCTTTAAACCATACAATGATCCTTGTATTTAATTGAATATATTTCTCGAGATTTTGAACTATATGCTTTGGGCATCTTAAATCCTTCAGGGATTTTCATGTATATCTCATTATCAAGCGATCCATAAAGATAGACTGTAACCACATACATCAAATGCATTTTAAGTCTCTCATGGGCCGTGAAACTAATTAGATAATGAAATATTATTGAATCTATAACAGGTAAGTATGTCTCTTCATAATTGATACCAGGCCTTTGAGAAAAACTTTGTGCAACAAAAGCATACCTTATACCTTTGTATTTCATTTTTCTCATTTCTTTTTCACACAAACATCCATTTATAACCAACAGGTTTAACACCATTAGGTGTTCCAATTATAAGTCCAAAAACTTTATGCTTGGCAAGTGAATTTAATTATGATTGAATTGCTTCTTGCCATTTTGGTTAATCATTTTTTGTCAACATTCTACAATAGATTGAGGCTCAAGCCTCACTATCTTGCATGATTTTTGTTGCAACATTATATGCAAAGACATAATTCACCATAGTTTTTGATTAATTCAAATTGGTTTCAACGTCACTTGAATTTATAGATAGTTCCTTATTTTCTTGAATCCCAAGCTTATTGATTCCTTCAACGATATTAGAATTATTCATATCTTGAACTTCCTTATGAGATTCTTTCATAGTGTCATTGATTTTGATATCCTTAGAACCCATGGTATACCACACGTTAGGCGTGCTTTTGACTCATTAGCTATGACACTAGTAGATGGTTCTATGGGAACATCAATTCGAATAGGAACATTCTCTATACGAATGTGTAATTTAGTAATCGTTTTTACATCTGTAAATGCATCTGGCATTTAATTTGCAATTCTCTGCAGGTGGATAATCTTTTGTACGTTCTTGCTCACAAATAGAAGCCTGTAGATCAAGATGAGAAAATGATAAATTTTTCTACAAAATTTCTCTTTTGATATCATTATTTTCTCCCCTTAATTTTGGGAAAAGTGTTTCATCAAATCGACAATATGCAATCGAGCAGTGAACATATCTCCAGTTAATGGTTAAAGATATCGAATAAAGGAAGGTGATTCAAACCCATATTGCTAATCTTCTTTAGGATCCTATCTTTGTGTGATGTGGTGGTGCCACAAGTACGTATACAACAAATCCAAAAATTCTTAGATGGGATATATTAACTTATTAACCTAAAATTAATTGCAGTAGAGAAAACTTATGACAATTTGGTTGTTTGAGATGAATAAGTGTTGAAGCATGTAAAATTGCATGACCCCATACAAAAGTAGGCAATCCAGTTTTATAAGAAATGGTCTTTGTGACACTCCATAACTCTATTTTTACATGTACCTCTGTTTCAAGCCTTATTCCTATATGTGGGATGTGGATTAGGGTCATAAGGGAACTCTAGTACTTAGTCGAGTTCAAAACTTTCCTATAAATTGAGTTTCTAGAGTTAGTTTATACAAGGGTCAATTTTAAATGATCATAACTCTTAGAACACAAAGAATTAGGTGATTCGTGACCTATCAAATGAAAGGTCGTTGAATTAGCTTTCCAACACAACTAATTTCACCTCATTTAGAGTTCAGAGTCAAAACAGAGTCAAAAGTTATGACCAATTTACAACAGACTGCCAAAGTAGAGGTGTACTTATGAGATGGCTTACGGGCCGTGGTTCGAGTTACGGCCTATCTAGTAACTTGGGGTAAAAACTATTGAAGATATATTTTTTGGTCCCAGATTTGATAGACCCATCTACGGGTCATAGAAACTTCTATGGGTCATAGATTGGGCTCGTGAAAATGATCCAGAGACCCCGAAATTTTTCCAAAGTGTACGAAATAATTCCTACGGGCCGTGAAAGTTTTTATGGGCCGTAGTTGGGCCCGCGAATGACTTTGATAGCTTTTTACGAAACATGTTTCGGTCCTTTCCCACCCTTTCAAAGCCTAAACCTGGCGTTTTTACACCTAAATAAATCCCTAAACATATCAATTCAACTTTTTGACACTAAAATACCTTCTCCAACTTAGAGCAAGGTTCCAAGGGAGAAAAAGGATAGGGTTAGAAGATCATCTTGAGAGTTTTTCCAAGTTGTTCCAAGACTCGAAATTTCCAAGTATGTAAGTCTAGGAAAAACATGGATTATATTCTTTCATGTGCCCCATAACCCAAATTGATGGAGTTGTGAATGAATTGAGTCTTCAATGAATGTTTCTTGAAAAAATCTCTAAAATCCTAATGTATTCTTATATGATATTGCATAATATACTATTTTTACGAATTAAATACTTGAAATAGATTATTTTGCCTTGCTACATGAACCCTAGCATGAATTCTTGTTATCTTTACATTTTTCACTTAAATAGGTATGCTCGAGTATAATTTGAGCCTAAAGAATCTATGGAGTCCCTAGATGCTTTAACTCTACATTTATTTTCGTGAATTCTATGAGTTAGAATGATGTATGAAAAAGACTTCATGAGTCAAGAGTTGAACCCTAAAAGAATGTAACCAAGGAGTTGATGGTTGACGTGATGAGTTGAGTTGACAAATGTCCAATGAGACTAGATAAATGTGTTAACCATAGGGTCTATGTCTTATGAACATATTAAGTCTTGAGAGGAGTGTTGAGCACTGAGTTGAGTAAGAGTAAGTCCAACTCGAACACAATAACTATGTAGCTGGCGTATGAGATGATTGAATCGTAAAATTAGATGTTTCATATTGTCCCAAAAAGAAGACTTGATGTCACTAATTTCGGATCCACTGAGCAAATGTCCTATACCCTGGTAAGATATTGGATGGATGTGACAATGACATTATTTCGTTGTATCATCACTGGCTCATAAGTGATGATTGTCGGTTAGAGAAACTCCTAAATAGGCCTTGATAGTACTCTAAGTGGATTGGACATAAATGGTCGATGGGTGGTCATTGTCAAAATTGCATTCTTACTTTAGACGCTTGACCTAATGATTGAGTTTCCTACTTCTTAAGCTGAGCTATTTGAGTTGATGTTATTCTATCTTTACATGTTTCATTCTGCTATTTTTCGTACTCCTACATTCCATGTACTGACGTCCATTTAGGCCTGCATCTTTTCTTGATGCAGAGATAGATACTAGCGATCATCAACAGGCGCCCCGTTGAGGCCCTATTTGCATTTAGCTGATTAGTGAGTCCTCCCCTGCTTTTGGAGGACATCATGTTTTCGTTCTAGCTTTGAGTTTAAGCTTATTTTATTCTATTTAGAGGTATCCATGGGTCTACCATTGGCACCATTTAGTCTGATGTTTTAGAGGCTTCATAGACTAGACTATTGAATTATGACTAGATTATATTTTTGACTAGTTTCTTTCACACTAGTCTTACAGAGTTGATGGATAGACTGTTCGGCCTTTGTCCTTTTGATTATCGATTTGTCACTGCTTTTCATTTAGTATTCTTAATCATTGATGTCTTCTGTTGTTAGTTATGATTGAATGAATGAGATAAGACCAAGTGGTTTGCTTGGGGCTAGCAATAGTCTCTAAGTACCAGTCAGGCCAAGAGTACCCTATTGGGTGTGACAAACTTGGTATCACAGCACAAAGTTCAAGTGTCCTAGGGAGTCTATAAAGTTGTATCTAGTAGAGTCTTGTTTATTGGTGTGTTGTGCATCACACTTTATAAGCAGGAGGCTATGGGACATTAGGAATTGTTACACTTTCTTGTATTCTGAGTTCATGCGATAGAGTTTAACTTTATTAAAGTATCTATCTAATTCATGCATAATGCATTTGTAGATCATGCCTCCTAAGTGTACCACCACCCAAAGAGATGCTTCAGCTTGCAACACTGAAATCCTCCACCATCGGTGCCTCTTCAGATGGAGACGAGGGGCCGAGGTCGACATGCTAGAGTCACTGGAGCTTCCTAGGCACCTACCACTTCTCCTACTCCTACTACATAGGCTAATTTTAGAGGAGATGTCACTATGGTCACCCAACTGGTAACCACCCAGAGCGGGAATCAGAGTTCACAAGCTCCTAGTTCTAGCTCCCAAGAGCCAACTACTGCAACAAGGCTTAGGGACTTTCTAAGGATGAACCCACCAATATTCACAGGATCTAAGGTTGAGAAAGACCCCTAGAATATTATCGATGAGATATGGAAGGTGTTGAAAGCTATGCATGCGACGAAGATTGACGGAGATGAACTTGCTTCTTATCAACTTAAGGATGTGGCAAATGTTTAGTACAATCAATGGGAAGAAAGCCGAGGTGAGGATGTTGAGCCTGCCATTTGGGATGACTTTGAGAGTGCCTTTCTTAATCACTTCTTTCCAGGAGATTTAAGGGAAGTGATGGGTGAGGATTTGTTAACTTAAAGCAGAAAGGGATGACTGTTAGAGAATATTGCCTTAAGTTCATACAGCTATCCAGGTTTGCTCCAGAGATGGTTCCCGACATGAGATCTAGAATGAGAAAGTTCATATCCAGCTTGGGAAAGCATGTGAAAAAGGAGTACAAAGTGACATTTCTAATTCCGGACATGGACATCTCTAGGCTTATGGTCTATGCGCAACAACTTGAGGAGGATAAGAAGAGGGATAGGGAGGAGCACTTGAGCAAGAAGGCTAAATCAGCTGGGCATGAGCCTAGCCAGCATAAGCAAGGTAAGGGGGATAGATCCTATTTTCAAAAGAGGTCTTCAAATTATGCAGTATCCTCAGCAAGTTCACCAGCTTCGAGTAACAAGTATGATCAGAAGTCTCAAGGACATTGAAATTCTAGAGCACAGGGTTCTCAATCCGAAGCTATTGTGACTCAAGGTTCGAGGGGGAAACAACCATGTGACAAGTGTGGCAAACTCCGCCTAGGTGAGTGTCGTGAGGGCATCAATGCTTGCTATAGGTGCAGACAGACTGATCACCTCCAAAATGAGTACCCAATGAGGAGGCGGGGCGATGGAGGTAATAAAGCTCAGTCTTTAGCAGCACCACCAACTAGTGGTTGTCATAGAGGTGCTACAACTAATACGGGCAAAGGTACAAACCATTTGTATGCGATAGGAAATTGACAGGAACAGGAAGTTATACCAGATATTGTCATGGGTATGCTTCGAGTATTCTTATGATGTGTATGTTTTGCTTGACCAAGATGCCACTTTATCATTCGTAACTCCATATGTGGCTAGTAAGTTTGAGATCCTTACTAAATGTCTTCTTGAGCCCTTTAGTGTTTCTACTCCTATTTGTGAGTCCATTCTAGCTTAAAGGGTATATAGAGAATGCACGGTGTCTATCTATCATAGAGATACCTTCGCAGATTTAGTTAAGTTAGAGATGATTGACTTTGATGTGATTCTTGGCATGGACTAGCTTTATACTTGTTATCCCTCTGTCAATCATCGAACCCGAATGGTCAAATTCCAATTTCCAAATAAGCTTGTTATAGAGTGGAAGTGTAGTTCTACAGTGCCCAAGGGTAAGTTTATTTCCTACCTTAGGGATAAAAAAATTAATTTCTAAAGGATGTAACTATCACCTTATGCGAGTTAAGGCTGATGATGTAGAGTCTCCACCTTTTGAATCAGTTCCAGTTGTCAATGAGTTTCATGAGGTTTTCCTGATGATTGCTTGGAGCCCCTCTTGATAAGGAGATCAACTTTGGGATTGATGTTCTCCCTGATACCTAACCTATCTCGATTTTGCCATATAAAATGTCTTCCGTAGAGTTGAAAGAACTGAAAGAGCAGTTGAAAAATCTCTTGGATAAGGGATTTATTGGGCCAAGTATCTATCCATGGGGCGCTCCTATCCTATTTGTGCGCAAGAAAGATGGTTCCCTCAAGATGTGTTTAGATTATTACCAGTTGAATAAGGTGACCATTAAGAACAAATATCCCCTTCTAAGGATTGATGACTTGTTCGACCAACTTCAGGGTGCCACTGTTTTCTCCAAGATACACCTCAAATCATGCTATCACTGGTTGAAAGTGAGAGAATGTGACACCTTGAAGATGGTTTTTCAAACCCAATATGGTCAATTTGAGTTCTTGGTAATGTCCTTTGAACTGACCAATGCCCTTGCCACTTTTATGGACTTGATGAACAGAGTATTCAGACAGTACCTTGACATGGTTGTGATTGTGTTCATCGATGATATGTTGGTGTAATCTAGAGATGAGGTAGAGCATGCCGATCACCTCCAAATTATTCTTCAGACCATCAACTATAAAGAGTTGTATGCCAAATTCTCAAAATATGAGTTCTAGCTTTAATCGGTATCATTTTCGGGCCATGTTGTCTCAGGTGATGGTATTCGAGTGGATATGGAGAAGATTGAAGCAGTTAAGAACTAGCATAGACCCACCTCTCCAATTTACATAAGAAGCTTTCTGGGTTTGGCAGTTTATTACCGTAGGTTTTTTTAGGGGGTCTCTTCTATATCCTCACCATTGACTAAGCTGACTCTAAAGAAAGCGAAGTTTCAGTGGTCCGATGAGTGTGAGAAGATTTTTCAAGAGTTGAAAACCAGATTAACGACTGCACTAGTGTTGACTCTACCTAAGGAGAATGATCATTTTGTGATCTATTCTGATGCTTCTAGAGTGGGATTGGGATGCGTTTGGATGCAAAGAGGTAAGGTCATAGCCTATGCTTCCAGAAAACTTAAGAACCATGAGAGTAACAATCCAACTCATGACTTAGAATTGGCCGTGGTGGTGTTTTCACTTAAGATTTGGCGCCACTATTTATATGGTGCACATGTTGATGTGTTCACAGACCACAAAAGCCTGTAATATGTATTCACCCAGAAAGAGCTTAACATGAGGTAGATGAGATGGCTTGAGCTGCTCAAGGACTACGACATGAGCATCCTCTACCATCCAGGTAAAGATAATGTAGTTGCTTATGCTCTTTGTAGGTTGTCTATGGGAAGTGATGCTCATATGGAAGAAGATAATTAAGAAAGATTTACGTAAAGAGGTGCACAGGCTAGCACAATTGGGAATTCAACAAGATGAATATGGTGAAGGTGGAATACTTGTGCATAACAGGTCTATATTATCCCTTATAGGTAGAGGTAAAGGAGAAGCAGGACCATGATCCCATCTTACTCCAATTGAAGGAAGATGTACATAAGTAGAAAGTAATGGCATTTATCAAAGGGGAGATGAGGTATTGAGATACCAAAGTAGATTATGTGTTCCAGATGTTGATGGTATTTAAGAAAGGATCATTTTAGAAGCCCATAACTCTAGGCATTCTATCTATCAAGGGTCTACCAAAATGTATCGTCACTTGAGAGAGGATTATTGGTGGGGTGGTTTGAAGAGAGAGACATTTTTGTTTCTAAGTGCCCAAACTACCAACAAGTAAAAGTTGAGCACCAAAGGTCATATAAAGTAGCCCAGAATTCTGAAATTCAGGAATGGAAGTGGAAGATAATCTATATGGATTTTATCACAGGCTTACCTAGGTCTCACAGACAGTATGATTCAGTCTAAGTGATTATTGATAGGATGACTAAATCAGCCCATTTCTTGGTGGTAAAGACTACTAATACAGTAGAGGACTATGCCCGATTGTATATTCAAGAGATTGTCAGATTGCATGGAGTTCGTTTGTCCATCATATCAGATAGAGGATATTAATTCACTACCTAATTCTGGAAGTCCTTTCAGAAAGGCCTAGGTTCAAAGGTGAACCTTAGCACTACCTTCCATCCTCAAACTGATGGCCAGGCAGAGTGGACGTGACAAACCATAGAAGATATGTTGAGGGCTTGCATCATTAACTTCAAAGGTAATTGGGATGACCACTTCCCTCTGATTGAATTTGCCTACAACAACAACTTACATTCAAGCATCCAAATGGCTCCTTATGAGGCCTTCTATGGAAGGAGATGTAGATTGCCGATAGGATGGTTCAAGGTAGGTGAAGCAGGGTTGATTGGGCCAGACTTGATACATCAGGCTATGGAGAAGGTAAAGATTATCTTAGAAAGGTTGAGAACTGCACAGAGTCATCAGAGGTCCTACACTGATGTTAGAAGAAAAGACTTAGAGTTTGAGGTCAATGATTGGGTGAACTTGAAAGTGTAACCCATGAAGGGTGTGATAAGATTCGGGAAGAAGGGGAACTTGAGTCTTCGATACGTTGGTCCCTACCAAATTGTGAAGAGAGTGGGAAACTTAGCTTATGAGTTGGAGCTACCATAAGAACTGTGTCACGACCCGGACCTAGGGTCCAGGAGTGACATGGCGAATGGGAACCCAAATGTCCGCAAACAAGCCTTATAGCATCTATCCACACATCATCAGTTCGGAAGCGTACATGGAATAGTAAACACATAGTTCTAAGAATGGGAAAGTAGGACTCACGCTATGGGGACATCATAGGAAAGGGATTCAGATGAGTTCATGTAACACATAACACATAAAGATTAATGGGCAGGTAAGTATGACTCACTCTATGGGGCAATATAGGACTTAGGATCTTTCATATCATAGCATGAATCCATAACATAAGCTTATAATCAATGCATAATAGCATAACCATTAAATAACCATACCCATAAGCAAAACCTCCAAATAGCATACTTAGCATATAAACATAAAGAAGTACATAAGATGTCCAACATTGCCTCTAGTCAAAAGATAGGATGGGAGCCAAGAAAATCCTCGGGCTCACCCTCAAACTAAATAACATAACAAAAGCACCATAGGTAGTGGACAGGTAGCTTGTCCTTGGAAGATAGAACTCACCACAACAAGCAAAACTCAAGATCCAAGCTAGACGTCGTACGGTGTATGAACATAGTCCTCGGTCAATACATGGTGAGATCATATAGGCAAAAATATGTGTTAGTATATTTGAATATACTAAGTATGCAAGCATGCAAGGCGTATGACTTACCAAACTTGCGTTCAATGTTAGATGACAAGGACATATAATATAGAAGGAGATATATAATAAGAGATATAGTATACCATATGCCTTGAAACTAATGATGTATGAAATACTCAAATGCTCATATATAGCAGGGATGGGACCATAACCGACATCTCAAACTCATATGATATGTTACATAAATTTGCCCGACGTTGACCTCCTATCAGGTGAGAGAAGATTACTTGCCAAAGGTAATCTACATTACATCTCACGTCTTGGTCATTTCGGTGTGATGGCCACATTCCTTACGACCCAGTCATTTCGGAAGTATTTCCATTTTATTTCATATCATATCAATAAACAAATAATTATCCTTTATGACCTAGTCATTTCGGTAATGGCTATCATTCCTATGATGGTACATAGTTCAAGGAAATGGAGAGAACCCTTGGGGACAGCGCCCCCAATCCATCGATGCTAAGTCAATCGTCCCACGAGAATACTTATATATATATATATATATATATTCTTTCAAAGAGATAATAGTCATTCCAAATCATCTAAATGAATATTTAGGCTTAAAAGCCAAACATTCTTCATAATCATTCATTCATGGGCTAAGAAGTCAAATCATAATTCAATCCATACTTTTCATGCATAGGAATAGCTCATTCATTTAACAATATGGTGCAAGCACCCAATATACTCAAAAAGCCAATCACAATAGACATTTATGTTGTCACATTCTTGTCATAACCATATATGTGAGCTTAACTCACCGAAATCATTTTCATAAAACATATGCGAGCTTAACTCACCGATAATTTCATAAAATCCAATTATCATGAATGCATATGCCATGAATGATATGTGAATAGCAATGGGTTATATAGATTCAATCTAAAATCAACAATATAATATGAAACTCAAGTAACCCATAACTAATATCCGCATTCAAGTCATAATATTGATTACCCATGCTCAAATCAAGCTTAAAAGGGACAATGCATACTTAAATTTTCATAATAATAATGTAATTCAACATATTAAGGCTTAAATCAACTTAAAATCATCAAATAAGAATAGCCCATACTTCAATTGTATTTGTTAAATCATAGGTCTTAAAACTCATATTTAAAGTAAGCAAAATTGCATAAAATTGGGTGTAAAAAAATTTGGGTCTTCTTGGTTGAAAGGGGCCAAGAATCAATCCACATATCTTACCTAATAGAGAAGATTAAAAAAAATTTGGTGAAGAAAGATCCGTTCTTTGATCCCCAAGCTTAAGACTCACAAGAGTTCTTTGAAAGAGACTCCAAAGAATTTAAAATGTGAGGAATGCATTTGAATGATAGGAATAAAGTTTAGGTCATTAGGAAGTCTTTAGGTAGTATAGGAAGTCACAAGAGACCCTAAGAATAAACCATAATTACGAAAACACCATTAATAAAATGAGTTGAAAATTGAATAACATCGTCTCAAGGGAGGCTATACGGTACGTACGGTAATCCCATACTTAGAATTTTTTGACGAAGCCATCCTCATGGGAGACTACACGGATCGTATAGTGTCACACGGGTCGTGACACTGCCCGTACCCCTCCCCTTAGAAAAATTCCCACAACGAAGTTACGAGACAATAATTCCATACTTAGAAAATTTTCACTACGAAAGCCATACGGGAGGCCACAAGAGCCGTGTACTCCACGGGCCATGTACATGGCCATGTCACAAACTTGGTCCTAAGATTGTGGGGTTTCAAGCCAAGGCCACCACACGGCCTTTGAGGTATCACACGGACCATGAGGGGTCCATGTGTGGCGTGCCTTACTTTAAATCACCATGTTTGAGGGCTGAAAGTCCTTCGTGAGGCCAAGGGTCGCTTTGAGAAGGCTCACACGGGCCGTGTGACCTCACACAAACCATGAGAGCTCCTATGGAGCGTCACCTTATTTCAAAACTTTCCAAAATTGAAATTTTCAAGCTCCAACGAAGTCGTATAACATCGGATCCTTACAAGCTGGTAACCATCCATCCAGTCTTTCACATTTTTATGCTTACGAAGCGTTTGGGAGATCTGTCCTTGGCTGTGCCTATTGAAAGCATTGGAGTGAAGGATAGTTTAAGTTATGAAGAGATCCCAGTCCAAATTCTTGATCTTCAAGTTCGCAAGTTGAGAACTAACATGGTTGCATTGATAAAAGTGTTGTAGAGAAGTCAATCCATTGAAGAAGCTACATGGAAGATGAAGAGGATATGAAGGCTAGATACCCTCACCTATTTGTGCCTCCTAATGATGAAATTGAGTCACTTTTCCATTGTTGAGTTGAGTTCTTATCTCAGAGCTAATGCTCCTCTTGAGTCTATGAGTATTTGAGTATGCATGTCATTAATTGTATTCATGCCTAATAATGACGTTAGAAGTAGTCTTTCAATTCTAAATCATAAGTTAAAGTTGATTTGTAAAGCATGAGCATTTGAGTATTTGAGTTCCTGCTCGATAGGTCTCCTAGTTGCTCATCATTCGAGGGCGAATGATCCCAAGGAAGAGATATTGTGACATCCTATGATTCTACTCTTACATGTACCTATTTTTCAAGCTACATTCCTATGTGCGGGAAGTGGATTAAGGTTATAAGGGACCTCTAGTACTTAGCCAAGTTCAAAACATTCCTATAAATTAAGTTTCTGGTATTAGATTATACAAGAGTCACATTTAAATGATCATAACTCTTAGCACACAAAAAATTAGATGGCTCATGGCCTACCAAATGACAGTTCTTTGAATTAGCTTTCCAGCACAACTGATTTCACCTCATTTGCAGTTCGGAGTCAAAAGTTATGGTTGTTTTACTACAGACTGCCAGAGCAAAGGTGTACCATGAGATGACTTATGGGCCGTGGTTTGAGTTACGGCCCATTTGCTAACTCGTGGTAATAACTCCTGAAAATCTATTTTTAGTCCTAGATTTGACGGGCCTATCTGTGGGTCGTGGAAACTTCTGCGGACCATAGACTGGGCTCGTGGAATCGATTCAGAGTTCTCGAAATTTGCCCAAAAGTTTACGAAATAGTTCCTACGGGCCATAGGTGGGCCTATGGACGACTTTGACAGATTTTTAAGAAAATGTATTTTGGTCTTTTCCTACCCTTTCAAAGATAAAATTTGACATTTTTACATCAAAATAAATTCCTAAATATTTCAGTTCAACCTTTTATGCTAAAATACCTTCTCCAACATAGAGCGAGGTTTCAAGAGAGAAATAGGCTAGGGTTTGATATAATTCTAAGTGTGAAGAGCGAATTTGAATGAAGGAATAAAGTATAGGTCATTTGAAAGTCTATAGGTAGCATGGAATGTCACAAAAGACCCTTAGAATAAACCATAATTACGAAAACGCCATTAATGAGATGAGTTGAAAAATTAAAAAAATGTCATCTCATGGAGGACTATACAGTCCGTGACATGCTATACGAACCGTATACATATTCGTGATCAAAAACTTGGAAAAATTACACTTGACGATGGTCCAAAATGGTAATCCCATACTTAGAGTTTTTCAACCAAATCATCCATACGGAGGGCTACACTGGGTCGTACAAGGCCGCACAGTTCGTGTGCTTGCCCGTACCACTATAATTAGAAATTTTTCCGCGACAAAAGTGATTTCATACTTAGAAAAATTTCAATTCGAAAGCCATATGGGGGACCATACGGACCGTACCACCTTATACGGACTATGTACATGGTTGTACCACCTTACTTGGTCTCAAAACTATGGGATTTCAAGACTAAGGCCACCAATATGGCCCACCACACAGCCCGTGTGAGGTCCATGTGTGGCGTGCCTTAGTTCTAAACTCCACGTTAAGGGCCATACACTCCTCCTAAGCCCAAGGGCCACTCCATGGAGGCTCCACACGGTCCATATAGCCTCACATGGACCATGAGGGCTCCCATAGAGCGTCACCTTGGTCTAGAAATTTTCTGGAACAACACCATAGAGCTCCAAGGAGGTCTTACGATGTCTGGGTCCTTACATCATCTCCCCCTTGGGAACATTCGCCCTCAAATGTGCTAGAAAAAGGCTTGAAAGGCTTGACTTAGGATATGAAACATTCAATCATAAGATACCATGCATTTTCATCACTTGAAAATCGTAAAGTCATTAAAACCATATTAAAACATATTCAAATCATCCAAAACATTATAAAAATCATTTTGGTGCACATGTATGCATGTCAAGTCATGAAACTCAAGAGCAAAAGAATTAGGACCACTTAGAAAAGGAAGAACCTAATACCTTAGGCTTGAGTAGATTGGAAAACATGGGGATATCGTTACATCATGTCCAACTGCGCCCTTCATGTAGCACTCTCCACTTGTTGATTTCTCCTTAAGTACCTTACCCGAAGCCACATCCTTGTTACGAAACCACTTCAATTGCCTCCAAGATCTCAACCGGAACTTCCTCATAAGACAAGTTTTCCTCAACCTCAACACCTTCCAAAGGCACAATAATACTAGGATGGCCAACCAACTTTCTCAACATGGACACATGGAAGACTGGGTGAATAGAACTCAAATTTGGAGGCAACTCCAATCTATAGGGCACAATTCCAATTAGCTCAACAATCTCATACAGGCCTACATACTAGGGACTTAGCTTGCCTTTTTTCCTAAAATGCATCATACCCTTCATAGGTGAGACCTTCACATACACCCAATCACCAACATGAAGCTCAAGATCCCTCTTCCTAACATCAGAATAGGACTTTTGGCGACTTTAGGTAGTCTTCAACCTTTCTCTAATTAAGTTCACCTTCTCCATAGCCTCCAATACAAAATCCGAGCCAATGAAAGCCATCTCTCTCAACTCAAACCACCCCACCGGTGATCTACACCTCCTACCATACAAAGCCTCAAACGGTGCCATACTAATACTAGCATGAAATCTAATATATAGGCAAACTCGATGAGTGGAAGATGGTCATCCCAATTAACTTTGAACTCCAACACACACGCCCTCAACATTTCTTCCAAAGTTTGAATTGTCCTCTCCACTTGTCCATTGGTTTGAGGATGAAAGGCGATGCTCAACTTCACTTTAGTACCTAGTCCTCTTTGGAATGATCTCCAAAAGTGTGAAGTGAATTGGTTACCCCAATCCGATATGATAGACCTAGGCACACCATGCAACCTCACCCAACTCTTGGATGTACAATCTTGAATAATCTTCGACACCAAAAGTAGTCTTGACCGGGAAGAGATGAGCCGACTTAGTCAACTGGTCAATGATAACCCAAATGGAGTCAAATTGCCTTCGGGTCCAAGGCAAACCAACCATAAAATCCATGTTCACACCTTTCCGCTTCCAAGTAGGAATCTCAATATCTTGAGCCAAACCACTGGGCCTTTAGTGCTCTACCTCCACCTATTGGCAACTAGGGCATTCGGATAAAAACTTTGCTATATCCTTCTTTATACGATGCCACCAATACACTTTCCTCAAATCTTTATACATCTTAGTAGATCCCGGATGAATGGAATAGTGAGAGTTATAGGCATCATTCATGATCACCCTCCTAAGATCATACACATCTGGAATGTACAACCGATCTTGATACCAAAGCACACCATCTCCCGCTTGGGAGAACACCTCTATCTTCTTTTCAGCAACAAATTTCTTCAACTCCACCAATGATGGAAATAGTTCTTGCTTAGCCTTTACATTAACAACCACAGAAGATTCGGCCCCATTCTGCACATGAATGCCACCACCATTAGAGTCGACCAACCTAACACCCAACCTAGCCAACCAGTGAATATCTCTTGCCAACTCTTTCTTCCCTTTATCAACATGAGCCACACTTCCCATAAATAGTTTACAAAGAGCATTGGCTACAACATTTGCCTGGTCGGAATGATATTATACACTCATCTCGTAGTCCTTAAGGAGTTCCAACCACCTCATTTGCCTCAAGTTAAGATCCCTTTATGTGAACATATATTGCAAGCTATTATGATCGGTGAAAACATCAACATGCACCCCATACAAATAGTGTCTCCAAATTTTCAAAGCAAATACCACCACTGCTAACTCAAGATCATGAGTCGAGTAATTACGCCCATGCACCTTCAACTGCCTTGATGCATAATCTATCACCTTACCATGTTGCATAAGCACACATCTCAACCCAATCCAAGGAACATCACAATACACCACAAACCTATCTAAGCCATTCAGAAAAGTCAAAACAAGAGCCAATGTAAGTCTATCCATCAAAGTCTGAAAACTCTTCTCACATTCATCAGACCACACAAACTTAATCTTCTTTTGGGTCAACTTAGTCAACGGAGACACAATGGATGAGAAACCTTCAACGAACCTCCTAAAATAGCCAGCCAACCCAAGAAAACTCCAAATATCTAAAGGAGTCAAGGTCTAGGCCAATTCCTCATAACCTTAGTCTTCTTCAGGTCAACCTTTTATGCTATCACCAGACACCACATGACCAAGGAAAGCCACCTCACCTAACAAAAACTCACATTTGCTAAACATAACATACAACTTGTTCTCCCTCAAAGTTTAAAGAACCAACCTCAAACGATCCATATGATCCTGCTCACTTGGGGAATAAATAAGAATATCATCATTGAAGACAACCACAAAACTATCAAGGAATGGGTTGAACACCCAATTAATAAGATCCATAAACACGGCCAGAACATTAGTTAAACCAAACAAAATCACCATAAAATTCAAAGTGTCCATACTTAGTCCGAAAAGTCATCTTAGGAATGTCATACTCCCTAACTTTCAACTGATGATAATCGGAACGAAGGTCAATTTTTGGAAATGGGTATTCCCTTGATGTTGGTCAAACAAATTGTTAATCCTAGGCAACGGATACTTATTCTTAATGGTCACCTTATTCAATTGCCTATAATCAATGCATATCCGAAGAGATACATCTTTCTTTCTTACAAACAATACTGGAGCACCCCATAGAGATATACTTGGCCTGATAAAGCTCTTCTCCAATAGATCCTTCAACTCAGTTGGTGCCATACGATAGGGAGGAATAGAGATAGGTTGAGTATCAAGAAGAAGATCTATGCCAAAGTCTACTTCCCTTGAGAAGGAATATCGGGCAAGTTTTGGGGAGCACATCCGGAAACCCGTTCACCACCGAGACTGATTCAAGAGTAGGTGACTCAGATTCCATATATTTGACCCTCACGATATGATAAATACATCCTTTGGAGATCATCTTTTGGGCCTTAAGGTTTGAAATAAATCGACTTTTAATAGCGGATTTACTACCATACCATTCAAGAATGGGTTCATCCAGAAGTTGGAACTTGACCATCTGGGTTCTATAATCTATGGAGGCATATGATGCATGCAACCAATCCATCCCAAGACTCATATCAAAATCAAACATCTCAAGTTCCACAAGATCACATGGGAAGATTTTATGCAACACAGAAACAAGACAACGCCGATAAATCCTACGAGCAAACACAGATTCACCTATAGGAGTATAGACTGAAAAAGGCTCCCTCAAGATTTCAGGACTGATACCAAACTGAATAGCCAATAGAGGAGTCGCAAAAGACAAATTTGGATCAAGATCAAGCAAAGAATAAGCATCAAAATCAAATACTTTTAACATACCAGTCACGACATCTGGAGCCTCCTCAACTTCTTGACGGGTATGAAAAGCACGGAACCTATTGTTCCTTAGAGCAAATCCTTGGGGAGCTCTTTGCTGGCCTTGACCACCTTGAGCCACATGACCTTGACCCCTCTGAGCATTCTTAGTACAATCAGCAACCTTGTGGTTCTTATCACTACACCCATAGCATACACTGAACTCTTTCTAATAAGTACTTGTGTGATTCCTCCCACATTTGTCACACCAAGGAAACAATGGCCAACCACCAACTAGTGCCTTAGGAGGAGGCACTCTAGCGTGAGCAACCCCAGCATTAGAACCTTGGCCCTGTTGGAAGCGATCATAACCACTACCCTAGGAGTTGGAGAATCTACCATCATGACGAGCCCTTTTAGGATCATGCACCCTCCTCTCCATGAGCTTTTCCCCTTCAATCTATCCAGCATACGCCATGAGCCTGGAGATATCCATATCCCGAAGAAGCATAGTCATACGATATTCTTTCACAACCAAATTAGAGATACCGAAAATAAACTTGTGCATTCTTACACAGGGGTCAGCCATGAGCGAAGGAGCATATTTAGAAAGCTTAGTGAACTTGAGGGCATAGTCCCTCACAATCATACAAACCTATTTGAGGTTAATAAACTCAGTCATCTTGGCTCCCTAAGCTCAAGTGGAAAGAAATGATCCAGAAAGGCAAAATTGAACACTTCCCAATTAACAGCATCACCATAAACCCTCTCCATCAACCATTCGGTGTACCACACTTAAGCCACATCTTTCAACTGATAATCAGCTAATTCAGCTTTTTCCTCAAAAGTGACCCGCATAATATTCAACACCTTAGTGAGCTCATGAATGAACTCTTGAGCATCCTCATCAGCCTTTGACTAGTAGAACTCTGAAGGATTCATCTGGTGAAATCTCTCATCCTAGAATCTGGAGTAGGATCGCGACGAAGATTAGCCTGCCTAGTCTGAGAAGTCACAACCTAGGCAAGCATAGAAAAGCCCGTACGGAATTTACCATTAGAGATAGGCTCTTCCGTAGGCCCTTTAAGGTGTTTGACCCTCATTAGCCGAGCCAGTCTTGGTAGGGGAGATATTCCTCAAGGCATCTTCTATAATCGAGCAAGGATACCATCAAGATAAGGTAACCAAACATACGATCCATAGCACGACATAAGACATGAAGAAGTGAGACTATTCCTAGAATGTCATCATATCATCCGACTCATATGCATGGTGCACTTCTAACCCATGAATAGGAATCTACTCAACGTGACATGTTGGACTCCAAGGATTAATTACAAACCTAGTGCTCTGATACTAAGCTTGTCACAATCCAGACCTAGGGTCTAGGAGTGACATGGTGAATGGGAACCCGAGAGTCCCCAAACAAGCCTCATAGTACCCAACATCACATCATTGATTTGGAAGCCTATTCAAATAGTAAACACATAATTCTAATGGACAGTTAAGTAAGACTCATGCTATGGGGATGTCATAACTCTAGGGTGTAACATGAAATCACATAACACATAGCACATAAATACTAAGGGGCGGGTAAGTATATCTCACTCTATGGGGGAAATTCATGACATAGGATCTTTCACACCATAACATAGCAACATATCATAATACCCATAGCATATCCACATAATAATAACCAATAGGTAACCATTTCCATAAGCAAGAATCTCCAAGTACAACAATTAGCATATAAACGTAAAAGAGTTGTACATGATGTCAAATAATACCTCTAATCACAAGATAGGACGAGGTCTAAGACATACCCCAGGCTCACCCTCAAGGTAAATAACATAATTAAAACACCATAGGTAGAGGAATGGTGGGTTATCCTTGGAAGACAGGACTCACCAGAACAAATAAATCTCAAGATCCAAGCTAGACGTCGTACGGTAGATGGATGTAGTCCTCGGTCCCTACACGGTAAGATTATGTAGGCAAGAGTATGCATTAGTAAATTTGAATATACTAAGTATACGGGCATGATATGACTTACTAAACATACATTTGATGTTAGATACAAGGGCACATATATAGAAAAAGATATATATAACAAGAGATATAATATATGATATGCCATGAAACTAATGATGCGTGAAATGCACAATGCTTATATATAGTGGGCATGGACTATAACCGACAAATCAAACTTATGCAAGCTATAACATAAATTAGTCCGATAAAGACATCCCATCAGTAGGAGAAGATTACTTGCCAAAGGTAATCTATGTCACACCTTACAACCAAGTCTTTTTTGTGGATGGACACCTTCCTTATGACCCAGTCTTTTTAGAAGGATTTCCAATATCATATCATATCAATAAATGAATAACATCCCTTATGACCCGGTTTTTTTCGTGATGGCTACCATTCCTATGCTGGCACATAGTTCAAGAAAAAGGAGAAGACCCTTGGGGATAGCCCTGATACCCCCAAGCTAGTGTGACGTAAGGTTCGAGGGGGAAACCACCATATGGCAAGTATGGTAAACTCCATCTAGGTGAGTGTCGTGAGGGCACAAATGCTTGCTATAGGTTTGGAAAAACTGGTTACTTCCAAAATGAGTGCCCAATTAGGAGGTGGTGTGATGGAGATAATAGAGCTCAGTCTTTAGCAACACCACAAAGAGGTGCCATAACTAATACGGGCAGGGTACAAATTTTCTATATGTGATGGGCAATCAACAGGATCAGGAAGTTGCACCAGATATTGTCACAGGTATGCTTCGAGTCTTTTTGTGTGACATGTATGCCTTGCTTAACCCGGGTAACACTTTATCATTTATAACTCTATATGGGGCTAGTAAGTTTGAGATCTTTCCTGAATGTCTTCTTGAGCCCTTTAGTGTTTCTACTCTTGTTAATGAGTCCATCCTAGGTAAAAAAGGGTATATAGAGATTGCACGGTGTCTATCTATCATAGAGATACTTTGGCAAACTTAGTTGAGTTAGTGATGATTGACTTTATTGTAATTCTTGGCATGGACTGACTTCACACCTGTTAGACCTCTGTCAATTGTAGAACTCGGACAGTCAAATTCCAATTTCCAAATGAGTATGTTATAGCGTGGAAGGGTAGTTCTGCAATGCCCAAGGGTAATTTTATTTCCTACCTTAGGGCCAGAATATTAATTTCTAAAGTATCTATCATCCCAAGCAAGTTAAGGTTGATGATGTAGAGTCTCCAACTTTGGAGTCAGTTCCAGTTGTCAATGCGTTTCCTGATGTCTTCCATGATAATTTGTCTGGAGTCCCTCCTAATAGAGAGATTGACTTTGGGATTGATGTTCTCCCGATACCCATCATATCTCTATTCCACCATATAGAATGGATCCCATAGAGTTGTACTGAAAGAGCTGTTGAAAGATCTCTTAGATAAGGGATTTATTAGGCCAAGTGTCTCTCTATGGGGTTCTCCTGTCCTATTTGTTTGAAAGAAAGATGGTTCCCTCCGAATATATATAGATTATCGCCAATTGAATAAGGTGACCATTAAGAACAAATCTACCCTCCCAAGGATTGACGACTTGTTCGACCAACTTTAGGGTGCCACTATTTTCTCTAAGATAGACCTCAGATCAGGCTATCACTAGTTGAAAGTGAGAGAATGTGACATCCCAAAGACGTCTTTTCGAACCCAATATGGTCACTTTGAGTTTCTAGTAATGTCCTTCGGATTTACCAATGCTCCTGCCACTTTCATGGAATTGATGAACAGAGTGTTTAGACAGTACCTTAATATATTCATGATTATGTTCATTAATGATATTTTGGTATACTCCAAAGATGAGGAAGAGCATGCCGATTACCTCTGGATTGCTCTTCAGACCCTCAAGGATAAGGACTTGTATTTGCCAAATTTTCAAAATATGGGTTATAGATTAAATTGGTGTCATTTTTACTCCATGTTGTTTCGAGTGATGGTATTCGAGTGGATATGTAGAAGATTGGGGCTGCTAAGAATTGGCCTAGGTCCACCTCTCCAACTGACATAAGAAGTTTTTTGGGTTTGGCAAGTTACTATTGTAGATTTGTTGAGGGATTCTCATATATATTCTTGCCATTGACTAAGATGACTCAAAAGAAAGCTAAATTTCAGTGGTTCGATGAGTATGAGAAGATTTTTCAAGAGTTGAGAACCAATTGACAACTGCGCCAATGTTGACTCCACCTGAGGGGACTGATGATTTTGTTATCTATTGTGACGCTTCTAGAGTGGGATTGCGATGTATTCTGATGCAGAAAGGTAAGGTTATAGCCTTTGCTTCCTAATAACTTAAGAACCACGAGAGGAACTATCCAACTCACAACTTAGAATTGGCTTTGGTGGTGATTGCACTCAAGATCTGGCACCACTACTTATATGGAACATATTGATGTATTCACAGACCACAAGAGTTTGCAATATGTATTCACCCAAAAAGATCATAACTTGAGGTCGAAGAGATGGCTTGAGTTGCTCAAGGACTATGACATGAGCATCCTCTACCATCCAGATAAATCTAATATAGTTGTTGGTGCTCTTATCAGGTTGTCTATGGGAAGCACATCCTATGTGGAAGAAGAGACGTAAGATTTAGCTAAAGAGGTGCACAGATTAGCACGTTCAGGAGTTTAACTAGATGAATCTGGTGAAGGAGAAATATTTGTGCATAATGGGTCTACATCATCCCTTGTATTAGAGGTAAAGGAGAAGCAAGATTGAGATCCCATCTTACTCCAATTGAAGGAAGATTCCCATAAGCAGAAAGTGATGGTGTTCGTCAAAGGGGGAGATGGGGTATTAAGATACCAAAGTAGATTATGTGTTCCAGATGTTTATGGTATTCGAGAGAGTATCATGTCAGAAGCCCATAACTTTAGATATTCTATCCATCCAGGGTCTACCAAAATATACCATGACTTGAGAGAGGTTTATCGGTTGAGTGGGATGAAGAAAGACATTGCAGACATCATTTCTAAGTGCCCAAACTTCCAAAAAGAGAAAGCTAAGCACCAAAGGCCATGCGGAGTAGCCTAGAATTTTGAAATTTCAGAATGGAAGTGGGAGATAATCAATATGGATTTCATCACAGGCTTACCAAGGTCTAGCAAACAACATGATTCGATTTGGGTGATTGTTGATATGATGACAAAATCAGCCCACTTCATAGACTACATATACGACAGAGGACTATGCCCGATTGTATATCTGAGAGATTGTCAGATTGCATGGAGTTCCTTCTTCCATTATATCAAATAGAGGAGCATAGTTCACTGCCCATATTCTGGAAGTCCTTTCAGAAAGGGCTAGGTTTAAAGGTGAACCTTGGTACTACTTTCCACCCTCAGACCAATGGTCAGGCAGAGGGGATGATACAAACTTTGGAGGATATGTAGAGGGATTGCATAATTGACTTCAAAGGTAATTAGAATGACCACTTGCCTCTGATTGAGTTTTTCTACAACAACAGCTTTCATTCGAGCATCCAAATGGCTCCGTGTGAGGTCCACTATGGCAGGAGATATAGATCACTGGTTGGATGATTTGAGGTACGTGAAGCAGGGTTGATTAGGCCAGACTTGGTACACTAGGATATGGAGAAGGTAAAGATTATCCAAGAGAGATTGAGAAATGCACAGAGTCGCCAAAGGTCCTACACTGATGTAAGGGAAGGGGCCTAGAGTTAAAAATGAATGATTCGGTATACTTGAAAATGTCACCCATGAAGGGTGTAATAAGATTCGAGAAAAAGAGAAAGTTGAGTCCTCGATATATTGGTCCCTACCAAATCATGAAGAGAGTGAGAAATATAGCTTATAAGTTGAGCTATCGTAAAAGATGGCAGCTATCCATCCGGTCTTCCACATTTCTATGCTTAAGAAATGTTTGGGAGATCCATCCTTGTTGTGCCTGTTTGAAGCATTGGAGTGAAGGAGATTTTAAGTTATGAAGAGAACCCAGTCCAAATCCTTGGTCGTCAAGTTCGCAAATTGAGAACTAAAGAGGTTGCTTCTATAAAAATGTTGTGGAGAAGTCAATCTGTTGAAAAGGCTACATGGGAAGATGAAGAGGATATGAAGGCTAAATATCCTCACCTATTCCTAATGATGAAATTGACGGTAAGGATTCATTTCTATTCTCAGAATCACTTTCCATTATTGACTTGAGTTCTTATCTCTGAGTTGATGTTCTTCTTGAGTCTATCAGTATTTGAGCATGCGTGTTTTTAATCGTATTCATACCTAATGATGATGTTAGAAGTAGTCTTTCAATTCTGAATCCTAATTGAGGTTGATTTATGGAGTATGAGTATTCGAGTATCCGAGTATTTGAGTTCCTACTTGATAGGTCTCCTAGTTGCTCATCATTCAAGAAAGAATAATCCCAAGGAGAAATATTGTGACACCTCCTATCTCTATTCCTACATGTACCCATGTTTTAACACTCATTCTTATATGTGGGAATTGTATTAGAGTCATAAGAGACCTCTAGTACTTAGCCGATTTCAAAATTTTCCTATAACTTGAGTTTCTAGTGTTAGAATATGCAAGAGTGAATTTTAAGTGAGCATAACTCTTATCACACAAAGCATTAGGTGTCCCAGGACCTACCAAATGAAAGGTCTTAGAATTAGCTTTCCAATGCAACTTATTTTACCTCATTTGGAGATCGGAGCCAAAAGTTATGGTCATTTTACTGGAGACTACCAGGTCTAGAGTGAACATACAAAACCTAATGTGGGCCGTGTGAAAAAGTACGGCCCGTCTTCTAACTCGTGAAAGAAGTCTTCAAAATCCACTTTTTGCGTCCCAGATTCTACCGACCAATTTGCGAGTCATATAAACTTCTACAGATCATAGATTGGTCTTGTGAAAGTATCCAGAGACTTCGAAATTTAGCCAAAAGTTTACGGAAAGGTCCCTATGGGCCATGAAAACTTATACAGGTCTAACGTGGGCCTGTAGATGACTTTTGACAGCTTTTTAGAAAAGGTTATTTTGGTCTTTTTCCACCTTTTCAAAGCCTAAAATTATCATTTGTACACCTAAATAAAGCACTAAATATGTCAGTTCAACCTTTTTACGCCAAATCAATCTCTCAAACTTAGAGCAAGCATTCAAAGGAGAAAAAGTCTAGGTTTGAAGCAAAAACTTGAGAATTCTTCCAAGCTGCTTCAAGGTTCAAAACTTCCAAGTATGTAAGGCTAACCAAAACATGGATTTTGTTCTTAAATGTGCCCCGTAACCTAGATTGATGGAGTTGTGAGTAAATTCAGTCTCCCATGAATGTTTCTTGAAGGTTTTTCTTAAATTGTAATGTATTTCTACATAATCTTGCATGAATTGTTGTTTTTATGAATTAATTACTAGAATTAGATAATTTTACCTTAAGTATATAAACGCTAGAATGAATTCTTGTTATTTTCACATATTTCACTTAAATGAGGATGCATGAGCATAATTTGAGCCTAAAGAGTCTATGGAATCCCTAAAGGCTTTAACTCTACTTTGGTTTTCCTGAATGCTATGAGTTAGAATGATGCATGATAAAGTCCTTAAGAGTCAAGAGTTGAACCGTAAAATGATGTAACCAAAGAGTTGATAGTTGATATGATGAGTTGAGTTGACAAATATCCAATGAGACTAGATGAATGAGTTAACCACAGGGTTGATGTCTTATGAGCATATTGCGTCTTGGGAGGAGTATTGAGCACCGAATTGAGTAAGAGTAAGTCCAACTCGAACTCAATAACTACGTAGCTAGTGTAGGAGAAGATTGACCCATAAAATCAGATGTTTCCTATTATCCCAAAAAGAGCACTTCATATTACTAACTTTGGATCCACCGATGGGATGTCCTATACCCTAGCAAGGTATTGGATGGATGTGGCGACGACATCGCTTCATTGTATCATTACCGGCTCATAGGTGATGGTTGTCGATTAGAGAAACTCCCAAATAGGCCTTGATAGTACTCTGAGTGAATGGGACATAGATGATAGATGAGTAGTCATGTCTAAATTGCAATCTTATTTTAGACTCTTGACATAATGATAAAGTTTCCTACTTCTTGAGTTGAGCAATTTGAGTTGATGTTATTCTTCCTTTGCATGTTTCTTTCTGCCATTTTACATACTCGTGCATTCCACATACTGACATCCATTTGGGCCTGCATCTTTTCATAATGCGGAGACAGGTACTAGCGGTCATCAACAAGCGCCCCATTGAGGACCTATTGGCATTCAGCTGATCGGTGAGTCCTCTCATGCTTTTGGTGGACATCATGTTTTCCTTCTAGCTTTGAGTTTTAGCGTTTTTATTTTATTTTGAGGTAGTCATGGATCTGTCATTGGCACCACTTAGTCAGATGTTTTAGAGGCTTCATAGACTAGACTATCAAGTTATGATTGGATATTAATTTTGGCTAGTTTTCTTTCACTCTAGTCTTACTTACTTGATGGATAGATTGTTTGGCCTTTGGCCTTTTATTATCGGTGGTCATTGCTTTTTCATTGAGTATTCTTATTTATTAATGTCTTTCTCTATTAGAATGTGATTGAAACAAATGTGATATGGCCGAGTGGTTCGCTTGGGAGCTAGCAATAGTCTCTAAGTGCCGGCCACACCAAGGATACCCTCCTAGGGCATGATAAGTTTAATCCTTCGAGTTAGTAAATTGTAATGATGATCATTAATATTTGTGTAAAAGTAATAACAATAGTCGTATAACTCAATGTTACAGTGGTAGCATACAAATTACTTCAATATTTGGATGAATTGTGATATTTAATAGTTCATTAGTTATCAATGATCACATTCACATAAAATTTGGAATACAAACAATAGTTTAAATAATCTAGATGCACGTAGGGGAATAAAAAGTGTAATTGCCCATCTAGTCAGTTAAAAACCTCGTGCTGATAACGTGTTATGAAAGTATAAAGTAAGAAGAAGAAGAGGAGAGAAAACCTCTTATTTCTCTGAAAGAATATTCATATGTGTATAACAATGAAGAAAAATCCCTTTATTTCTAGGGGAATCCTGACTTGGTCCCTAAGTTAGGATTCCTAATTTTTCTCCAAAGGAACATACATAACAGATATTCACTATAACACAAATATATTTATAATAGAATATATAGTCTCTCATTAATTGTTTTACTTAGGAAAGGAAAAATCAGAAGAGGATCACAAGGTGGGAATTGAATCATCACTAGCAAATTGAAAGTTTAGATAGTCCACCAAGTGAATTATTACGATTTTTCAATGAAGTCTCTTTTAAAGTTTATTATACCATTGTTTTGTTTCAAAATGAACTTGAATAATTTTAAATGTATGAAATTAGTCTGACATTTACTTAATGGTATAAAATTGAGATTATTAAATTATGTGAATGCATGAAAATATCTCGTAACCATTAGTATATATTTTTTATATAAATATTTATTTAAATTTGAGAGAATTGAGTGAATCAAAATAAGTACAAAACATATAAAATTTTATTAGATATTAAAGCCTCCTATAAAGATTTGGCTTTAGGCCACCGATCTCTTTGAGCCGCCTCTGAGGGGACACGATGCCCAACTTGCCTAAAAGGGATCGATGGACAGGACTTGATAAGGGTTTCTTGAACATGTTGGTGAGTTACGAAAGAGAAGGGACATAACTAAGTAAGTGAGATAAGTCCGCGAGGTATTGCTAGCGTACGAAGTGACGGTCTAGATCAACATGCTTCATACACTCATGGAAAACCAGATTTTTGGCTATGTGAATTGTCGCTTGGCTGTCTGAGAATAGAGGAACTGGAATAGGAGAAGGGTAAGAGAAATCATCTAAGAGAGGCACCATTTAAGTGATCTCAGCTACTACTCACCGCATAGAGCGGTATTCAGCCTCAAGCAAGACCAAAGATTGCTTTTTTGAACTTCCATGAAACAGGAGACCCACCAAGGGTGATGAAGTAACCACCGATTGAATGGTGGGAATCTAGACAATGACCCCAGCCAAAGTAACAAAAAGCAGTCAAAGTGAAAGAAGAGGAGGAAAGAAATATTCCCAAACCAGGATCCAATAAAAGATAGCGAAGACAACGCAAAGTGGCATCAAGATGAGGTTGACAGGGGACTGCATGAATTGTTGAGATGTTGAACGGTAAAAGAGAGATATCTGGGCGAGTATGTGTAAGGAAGTTTAACTTGCCCAGCAATATCCGATAAAGAGTGGGGTTAGGAAGCAGGTCACCTTCATTAAGGCGAAGTTTGGCATAGGGATCAAGTGGAGAAGCTACTAGGTTCAAATCCATTACACCAAATTCTTGAAGTAGATATAAGATAAAAATGTGGAGTCACCTACATATTCTAGGTAACCAATAAAACCTGGCTACAGAATTTGAATTTAAAAGACTTCTTGCTGAATCTATACAAGGTGAAAAAATAATTCATTGTTTCTATTCTACATTACTCACATTACAGGCAGAGCAAGATAAGGTTTTAGCTGCCCCAGTCCATGCGGTTGGATTATATCTGTTCATTGCTACAATAAGAGGACAAGGATCATCCAGTTCCTAATGAAACTCAGGGTTTGAGTTTGAGCATTTGCATGATAGTACTGTTATCAGGAAAAACTACAAGCTTTGCATATGGTAGTACATGAAGTTCTTCAAGCAAAACAGAGAATTCCTTTACCATGGACACTGCCATGGCTGCATGTATAAATTCTTCCTCCTCAGGCAACTCCAACAAGCTCGTTCAGTGCTATCCCTACAAAGAATAGGCACCTTTTTTGCTCATTGCAAGAAGTGGGATTATTGCACCAATTGCAAGAAGGATGGTCATATTATTTTGGAATGTGGTAAGAAATCTTGTGTAGGCAATTGCTCAACTCTTCATAAAGCCTTCCAGGCGATAGCAAGGGATCTTGGTACATAAGAAACATTAAGCACCGACATTGCTTGATCACAGTGATATCTACAAATGACATCAGAATCATTTGTTCTTCTTCTTCCAAATGCAATCTCTTCAGCTCTGACTGCTACATACCTTGGTAAGATAATTTTCAGATTAAATGGTTTGACCAACATACCATATGACAGGGAATCAAAATCTTTTTCTGATTTATCTAAATCCACATTATAAACATGAAAATGTTATAGCAAATGGTTGTGTTTTATCTACATCAGGCATTGTCTCCATTAAATTATTTTTAAAAGTTCTTTGTGTACCAAAACTTACCGTGAATCTTTCACCTATCCGGCAACTTGTAGAACAAAAATTTTTTGTAATTTTTTCTCCTAACGTTGACAATGGAAATGATTGCTACGGGGATGTAAGGTTGCAAGCTATTTCTTCTTGAATCTCTTGACACCAAACTTCATCAATGTTTCTTTTCAACTTCAAATAAAGAAGATATTCAGTTTTCAAAAGAAATGTGGAACTTGTGGCATATCTGTTTAGGGCATCTACATAATTCTCATTTAAATTTTATGTTAAAATCTTGTAATTTGTGAGGTAAAACTCACTGATTTTGCCCTCTAGATTACCTAGTGAAAGTTGAGGAAAATCAAAGTCATAAACTTTCATTTCAATTAAACAATACTACTTATTCAACTCCTTTTTTAATTCATAGCGAAGTTTTGGGACCTTCTCCAATTATCTCTCATTTGTTAATACAAGTATTTCATTTTATTCAAAGACCACACATCTTGTTATACATGGATTTTCTTTGCGATACACAAATCTGAGATATCAAACAATGTCAAAAGAATTTATTAACCTTATTGAAATGCAATTTGAGAAAAAGATCAAGATTTTTTCATTCGGATCCAAGATTTCAATAAAACCTCACTAATATTTTCAAGAAAAAGACATTATTCATCAACATTCTTGCCCCTATACACCAGAACAAAATGGTGTAGTGCAACGTAAGAATAGACATGTTGTTGAAATGGCCTTAGCTCCTCTTGATACTTCAAATGTTCCAAAAGTATTTCGGGTTTGAAGAAATACAAACATCCATTTATCTTTTAAATAGATAATCATCCTCGATTATGTAACAAAAATGTACATATTTTATTCTTTACAAAAGAATTCTCGACTGTTCACATCTTAAAGTATTTGGTTGTGTATGTTTTGTTACTCTTCTAGATCATATACTATTAACTTGCAGTTACATAGCAGTACAATCTCATACATATTTCCTATAAAGTAAGAGATAATATGTTAGAATACATGAAAGTGATACGTACTCCACTGAAGGACAAGGGTGAAGCTTTAAAACCTCTAAGAAGGCCTGTCACACCCCGGGAGGGTACCCTTGGTGTGGCCAGCACTCAAAGACTATTGCAAATCCCCAAGCGAATCACTCGGCCTCATCACATTTGTTCAATTACATTCTAGTAGCGGAAGGCATCAATGATTAAGAATACTCAATGAGAAGCAATGGCAACTGATAATAGAAGGGTCAAAGGCTAAACAAGTTATCCATCAACTGAATAAGACTAGTGTGAAAGAAACTAGTCAATAATACATCCAATCACATCAACAATCTAGTCTATGAAGTCTCTAAAACATCTGATTAAATGGTGCCAATGACAGAACCATGGCTACCTCTAAATAGAATAAAATACGTCTAAACTCAAAGCTAGAATAGAAACATAATATCCTCCGAGAGTGGGGGAGGCTCACCAATCAACTGAAAGCAAATAGGTCCTCAACGGAACACCTGTTGATGACAAGTAGTACCTATCTCTGCATCATGAAAAGATGCAGGCCTAAATGGACGTTAGTACGTGGAATGTACGATTACGTAAAATGGCAGAAAGAAATATGTAAAGGAAGAATAACATCAACTCAAATAGCTCAACTTAAGAAATAGGAAACTCAATCGTCATGTCAAGAGTCTAAAGTAAGAATGCAGTTTAGAAAATGACTACTCATCTATCATCTACGTCTCATCATCCACTCCGAATACTATCAAGGCCTATTTGGGAGTTTCTCTAACCGACAACCATTACCTATGAGCTGGTGATGATACAACGAAGCGATGTCGTTGCCACATCCATCCAATACCTTGCTGGGGGTATAGGACATCCCATCAATGGATCTAAAATCAGTAACATCAAGTACTCATTTTGGAACAATAGGAATCATCCAGTTTTACGGTTCAATCCTCTCCTACACTGCCACATAGTTATTGAGTTCGAGTTGGACTTATTCTTACTCAATTCGGTGCTCAATACTCCTCCCAAGACTCAATATGCTCATAAGACATCAACCCTATGGTCAACTCATTCATCTAGTCTCGTTGGACATTCATCAACTCAACTCATCACATCAACTATCAACCCTTTGGTTACATTATTTTAAGGTTCAGTTCTTGACTCATAAGGACTCAATCATGCATCGTTCTAACTCATAGCATTTAGGAGAACAAATGTAGAATTAAAGCAATTAGGGATTTCATAGACTCTTTAGGCTCAAACTAAGCTCATGCATGCTCATGTAAATAAAATATGTGAAAATAATGAGAAATCCTTTAGGGTTCATGTAAAATGGCAAAATAGTCTAATTCAAGCATTTAATTTACAAAAATGGTAATTGATGCAAAACTACATAGATATGTATTAGAATTTATGAAAAAACCTTCAAGAACTATTCATGGGAGACTCAATTTTACTTACAACTTCATCAATCCAGGTTATGGGGCACATGGAAGAACAGAATCCATGTTTTGGGTAGCCTTACATACCTGGAAGTTTTGAACCTTTAAGTAGCTTGAAGAATTCTCAAGTTTTCCTACAAACCCTAGCCCTTTTCTCTTTTGAAACCTTGCTTCTACATTTGAGAGAGTGTTTTAGCGTAAAAAGATTAATATGACATGTTTAGGGCTTTATTTAGGTGTAAAAACATCAATCCTAGGTTTAGAAAAGGTTAGAAAAGACCAAAATAATCTTTCTTAAAAAGCTGTCAATAGTCGTCTTTTTGGCACATAGAAAGTTCCATGGCCCGTAGGGACCCTTTCGTAAAGTTTTAGGCCAATTTCGGGGTCTTTGGTTCACCTTTACGAACCCATTTTACGGCCTATAGAAGGTCGTACGACCCGTAGATAGGTCTGTAATGTTTGGGACCAAAAATTGAAGTTTCAGGATTTTGTTCCACGAATTAGCATATGGGTCGTACTTCAATTTATGGCCCGTAAAAAGGTTTCGTAATATCATTCTGCTCTGGCAATCCTCAGTAAAACGGCCATAACTTTTATCTCCAAACTCCAAATGAGGTGAAACTAGTTGCGTTGGAAAGCTAATTCAAAGGGCTTTCATTTGGGTCATAGCCCACCTTATTCTTTGTGTGCTAAGAGTTATGATCATTTAAAGTTGGCCCTTGCATAATCCAACACTAGAAACTCAATTTATAGGAAAGTTTTGAACTCAACTAAGTAGTAGAGGTCTCTTATGACCCTAATACACTTCTCATATAAGAATGAGGCTTGAAACACAAGTACATATGAGGAAACAATTATGGGGGTGTCACAATATCTCCCCCTTGGGATCATTCGTCCTCGAATGATGACCAACTAGGAGACCTATCATGCAAAAACTCAAATACTCGGATACTCATACTTCATAAATCAACCTCGACTTGGATTTAGAATTGAAAGACTACCTCTAAAATCATCATTAGGCATGAATACAATTAAAGACATGCATACTCAAAAACTAATAGACTCAAGAATAACATCAACATGGAGATAAGATCTCAACTCAACAGTTGAAAGGTAACACAGAGAGTAGAAATGAATTATTACCATCAATTTCATCATTAGAAGGCACGAATAGGTGAGGGTATCTGTCCTTCTTATCCTCTTCAGCTTTGCATGTAGCCTCTTTAACGGACTGACTTCTCCACAACACTTTTACAGATACAACCTCTTTAGTTCTCAACTTGCGAACTTGATGATCAAGGATTTGGACTGGGACCTCTTCATAACTCAAACTATATTTCACTCCAATGCTTTCAACAGGCACAACCAAGGATGGATCTCCCAAACACTTCTTAAGCAGAGAAATGTGAAAGACCAGATGGATGGTTGCCAACTCTGGTGGTAGCTCCAACTCATAAGCCACATTTCCCACTTTTTTCACA
Organism: Solanum rostratum; assembly: GCA_029948455.1. Lineage (NCBI taxonomy): Eukaryota > Viridiplantae > Streptophyta > Magnoliopsida > Solanales > Solanaceae > Solanum > Solanum rostratum. The sequence goes on along the minus strand of CM057045.1, from coordinate 63,509,114 downwards.
ATTTGGTAGGGACCAATGTATCGAGGACTCAACTTTCCCTTCTTCCCGAATCTCATCGATCACACCCTTCATTGGTAACACTTCCAAGTATACCCAATCATTCACTTCGAACTCTAGGTCCCTTCACCTAACATCAGTATAAGATATCTGGCAACTCTGTGCAGTTCTCAATCTCTTTGGATAATCTTTACCTTCTCCATAACCTGATGCACCAAGTCGGGTTCAATTAACCCTGCTTCATCCACCTCGAACCACCTGATCAGTGATCTACATCTCCTACCATAGAGGGCCTCATAAGCCATTTGGACGCTCGAATGGGAGTTGTTATTATAGGCAAACGCAATCAAAGGCAAGTAGTCATCCCAATTACCTTGAAGTCAATGATGCAAGCCCTCAACATATCTTCCAAAGTTTGTATCGTCCGCTCTGCCTGACCATCAGTTTGAGGGTGGAAAGCAATACTAAGGTTCACCTTTGAACCTAGCCCTTTCTGAAAGCACTTCCAGAATTGGGCAGTGAACTGAGCCCCTTTATCTAATATGATGGACAAAGGAACTCCATTAATCTGACAACCTCCCTTATGTACAATCGGGCATAATCCTCTGCAGTGTCTGTCGTCTTTACCGCTAAGAAGTGGGTAGATTTTGTCATCCGATCAACTATCACCAAAATTGAATCATGCTGTTTGTGGGACCTCGGTAAGCCTATGATAAAGTCCATGTTAATCACCTCCCATTTCCACTCTGGATCTCAAAATTCTGAGCTACTCTACTCAGCCTTTGGTGCTTAATTTTAACTTGTTGGCAATTCGAGCAGTTGGAAATGAACTCAGCAATGTTTTTCTTCATTCCACTCCACTTGGTCATCACTTGAGGACAAGCAATGGTTCTAAGTTAAGGGTGTTGATGAGTTATGAAAATACGACTTTTACGATGCTTAAGACATAGAATTATTGTGCGTTCTTAAGCGCTTTTGTTAGTTTAATAGGTGTGTTTTGATACTGTGCAGGAAAATAGCAAAGGCATAGATTGCTGAGGGAATTGCAAAGAATGAGTGGAAAATAAGGCCAAGTGAAGGACCACGGAAGGTCTACACGGGCCGTGTCACGCTACACGGGCCGTGTCACGCTACACGGTCCGTGTGACCAACCGTGGCACCACACTTGGTGAAAAGAGCAAAAAAAAATGAAAGACAACGTCACTCGCACGGACAAGCACACGGACCGTCTACCTTCAGATGGGTCGTGCCACGCGCCGTGTAATTGATGTAACTCGGAGTGGCTTCGTCGAAGTTCAAGGAAATTGTGCAAGGGGAGTCACACGGACCGGTAAACGGACAGTCTGCCTTCAGATGGGTTGTCGTGTGCCGTGTGAGTGACGTAACTCAAAGGGGCCTCGTCAAAAATATCAGAATTTGTGCAAGTGGAGCCACACGGAGGGAAAAACGGCCTGTCACACGCAACATGGGCCGTGTCACGGCTCGTGCAGACGCAGCAGCCAAAGGCAGACGGACCATTTGACGGGCCGTCTGGCCTCCAGACGGTCCGTGTAACGGACCATGTCCGTGTCGAACCTATTTTTCCTAAATTGTATCAGATTAGTTTTACCTGGTATAAATAGTATATTATTTGATTTCATGAGGACCTTCTATTTTGACGGCAGAAACAAGAGAGTAAGAGCAAAAACAATAGTTTGACTTTGTAATACGTGTGATTCGTGATTGTGATCATCGTTCGAAAACTGTAACACAGATTCTTGTTCCTTCAATTGTAAGTCAATCATTATGCTTTCATCTTATTGTTGTGGGCAACTTATCACTATTATGCTAGGCTAAACCCACAACTAGGGTTGCGGGAACCGTCATCAATAAGATAACGCAAACTGGGGTAATTCGTGAGAATGATTATTGCATGTATTGTTAAATTCTTCGTTCTAACTTCTCCTTAATGAGTCGACGCATTACGGAAAGCTTGTATTCGCTACATGCCCGAGAGGGATGTAGTGATTGGGAAAAGAGTTTAACAACAGAAATTTGGGGTTATGAACCTAGTCTAAGTGCCTGAGACTGAAAGGTGAGGGTACTCTGAGATCAAAAACAAAGTTTAGAAGTGCATACACTCTGAGACCGAAAGGAGATGAGTGAAATATAATTAGGAAGGACCGAAAGGTGAACTAGGGATTAGCTAAGTTGTTAGATCTTGCATACACCATTAAGAGCGAGTTTACTAAACCAGTTTAGTTATCGTATTAGACGTCATGGGGAACACAACCCTAGCTTTTCTCTATCTGTTTGAAAACCAGAACAACGTCTTTGTTAGTTACGTTACACAAGTATTTAAATTAAACAACGCAACCCCCCATTTACTTTATGCATGTTTATCTCGGGAATAGCATTTATATCTGAAAGTCGGTACTAATAGATCAATTCTTACGTGTTCCCTGTGGGATCGACCTCAACTCTGGTTGAGTTCTATATTTGACTAACGACCGCTTTACTCTTCTATTCGGAGTGTAATTTGGGCGTATCAAATTTTGGCGCTGTTGCCGGAGAACGCGGCAACGAACTAGTCTATTAGTTGCTACTTTCAGTTTGTAAGTCTAGTCCCTAATTTTACTTTATTTCTTGTTTTTGTCTTCGTAAGGAATCAGCATTGCATGCCAAGAACCCGAATTAAGGGTGAAGCACTTATTCCTTACGATCCCGAGCTTACTAAATCGATTCGCAGAATGAACGCCCAGGATCGCGAGGCAGCAAGGCAGAGGGAGTTGGCAGTGAACCCTATTGATAGAGGACAGGATGGGTTGGGTATGGATGATCTCGCTGGTAATGTGATACCACCAGCGGCACCACTTCGCCAGGTACCACTCGTACCACCACAACAACACCAACCCCTATTGAGACCTCAAAGACCTCAATACCCACCAGCAGTACATGATGATGATGACGGTGCTGGGACCACTGGGGCAATAGTGTTGCCACCTCTGCCTGCTGGGGTCAAATTAACTATCATTAGCACCATGCTGCAGATGTTGCAGTTAAAGGGGTTGTTCACTGGAGCTGCTACAGAGGATGCGAATCAACACTTGATGAATTTCTTGGCGACCTATCAGTCGTCCGAAATTCCAGGAGTTAGTCAACAAGCACTGAGGTTGAGACTATTTTCACTGTCTCTGTCTGGGGAGGCAATAAGGTGGCTGAACGAGCTCCCCCACGATTCCATCCGTACATGGGGAGAACTAAAGGAAGCCTTTTTGGAAATATTTTTCCCTGCTTCACGGCAACTGAAGCTCAAAGATGAGATCAGGTCTCATAAACAAATGCCGAATGAAGCACTGTATCAGTCTTGGGAGAGATTCAGACAAAAGCTCAAACAGTGCCCAAACCATCATCTCACTGACGAACACTTGAAGGCAGTCTTCTACAGGTCCTGTAATTTTGTTACCAAGCCAATCATTGATGCAGCTTGTGGAGGGTCATATATATCTAGGACTTTCCCGGACATAGTGGTCATCTTAGATCAGGTGGCAAAGAACAACAGGGCATAGTACACCAGAGAGGCAGACTGCTCTGGAATGGTTTTTGAGATGAGTGAGGAGCAGCGCAAGAAGGAGGAAGAACGGGACCAGGATATGGCCCATATGCGGACACAAATAGATTTGCTGTCAAAGAGGTTCCTTGGTGGGGGCACTGAAAAGGTAAAAGCAATGGAAGCACTCCCCAGGTATGATGATCAACGCAACGACTATGATGAGGAAGCTCAGTTTTTGGGTAGTCAGGGGGGTTACCGGGGTTTCAACTCTGGTAACCAAGGTTGGAACTACAGTCAGGACAATTACCAAGGGAACTGGCAGAATAGGGATGGCTATAGAAACCGAGACCGCCAAAATGAAGGTGGCGGCAACTCTAGGCTAGAGGATATGATGACAAAAGTCCTTAGCAAAGTGGAGGCCACAAAGGCAGGGGTGCGAGATGTAAAGGGCGAAATGTCTAATGTTAGGCAGCTGGTAGACTCGCACTCCACCTCGATCAAGTAGTTAGAGCAGCAGCTGGGGCAGATTTCATTGTCGTTGAACTAGAGGAAAGCTGGGTCACTTCCGAGTGATACGATGCAAAACCCAAAAGAATATGGCCACTGCATAGCGATCACAACAAGAAGTGGTAAGGTACTTTCTAACCCTGTTGTTGCTAATGATGCAGGTCAGGAGAAAGCAGGTGACAAGGTACATAGCCCCATAGAGGGTCGTGTTGACGATGGGGGTGATGAACCTGAGGCAACGCCAGCAGAGCCAGAGCCGACCAAGTAAGCAATAGAGATAGACACCTCCAAACACCCGAGTCTACCAGCCATCCTGAAACCGAAACCACCATTTCCCCAAAGGTTGAAAAAGAAGGCGGAGGATGGCAAGTTCCAAAAGTTCCTGTCCATGTTGAAGGAGCTGTCTGTGAACATACCCTTGGTGGAGGCACTTGAACAGATGCCTGGCTACGCTAAGTTCATGAAGGACTTAGTTACTAAGAAGAGGACAGCCACGATTAAGCCAGCTGATAATTTGCACCACTGTAGCACCATCGCTACAAGATCCTTGGTCGAAAAGAAGGGAGATCCAGGAGCCTTCACCATCCCGTGCACCAGAGGTGCATATGACTTTGCACAGGCCCTTTGTGACCTGGGTGCCAGCATTAACCTGATGGTGCTGGCAGTATATCAGTAGTTGGGCTTGGGAGCCCCAACACCCACGACCATGCGACTACTGATGGCAGATAGATTAGTGAAGAGGCCCGTAGGAATCCTGTGCGATGTTTTACTTTGGGTTGGCAGGTTCATCTTCCCTGCCAATTTCGTGATCCTCGACTGTAAAGTGGACTTCGAGGTACCAATCATCCTCGGAAGGCCATTTTTGGCAACTGGCAGGGCACTAGTGGACGTAGAGCGCGGAGAACTCACCTTCCGGTTAAACACCAAAGAGGTGAAATTCAGTGTGTGCGCTGCCATGAAGAGGCCTAAAGAGTTGGCTGTGATGTTTGTCATAGATATTGATGATGACGGTTCCTCTGAAGTCTCGATGGAAGAAAAGATGACGGCAGACACACTGGCGGCAGTGCTTATGAACTTCCCAGGAGATGGTGTTGATGGGTACAAAGACACCATCTATGCATTACAGGGCATGGGTACCAGACCATTCGTCCCTCGGAAGTTGGACTTGGATTTGAAAAATAGGCCAACACCACCGGCAAAACCCTCTATCAAGGAGCCGCCTGCTCTAGAGCTCAAGGAGTTGCCTCAACACCTCAAGTATGCATTTTTGGGTACTAATAACACTCTTCCTGTGATTGTGGCTGCAGATCTTCAAGCAAATCAGGTGAAGGCGCTATTGGGGGTCCTCCAAAAGTTCAAGCGAGCTATTGGGTGGACCATTGCAGACATAATTGGCATCCCTCCAGGCATCTGCACTCACAAAATCAAATTGGAGGATGACTGCATGCCCAGCATCGAGCATCAGAGAAGGCTGAATCCACCCATGCAAGAGGTGGTGAAAAAGGAAATCATCAAGTGGCTGGATGCTGGAGTGGTATACCCCATCTCAGACAGCAAATGGGTAAGCCCAGTGCAGTGTGTCCCAAAAAAGGGGGGCATGACAGTGGTGGCCAATGACAAAAATGAGCTTGTCCCGCTGAGACCTGTCACTAGATGGCGAGTGTGCATGGACTACAGAAAGTTGAACAGATGGACTCTAAAGGATCACTTCCCCATGCCGTTCATGGATCAGATGTTAGACAGGCTAGCTGGGCGTGGTTGGTATTGCTTCCTCGATGGGTATTTGGGCTACAATCAGATATATATCGCCCCAGAGGATCAGGAGAATACTACCTTCACTTGCCCCTATGGCACATTTGCTTTCAGGAGGATACCATTTGGACTCTGAAGTGCCCCAGCCACTTTCCAGCAGTGCATGATGTCCATCTTTTCAGACATGGTCGAAGACACCCTCGAGGTATTTATGGATGATTTTTCAGTAGTGGGTGATTCTTTTGATGATTGTCTGCAGAATCTAAGCAAGGCACTGCAGCGCTGTGAAGAGGCCCAGTTGGTCTTAAATTGGGAGAAATGCCATTTCATGGTCAAGGAGGGCATAGTTCTTGGCCATAAGGTGTCAGATAAGGGGATTGAGGTGGACAAGGCAAAGATTGAAGTCATTGAGAGGTTGCCACCTCCTATCTCAGTAAAAATCTATCGCAGGTTTATCAAGGACTTCTCTAAGATTGTACACCCATTGTGCAAACTGTTGGAGAAGGATGTCAAGTTCCAATTTGATGATACGTGTCGGCATGCCTTCGAGACCTTGAAGCAGAAGTTGATCTCTGCGCCCATCGTGGTTGCACCAGACTGGGGTGCCCCGTTTGAGGTAATGTGTGACACAAGCGGAGTTGCTGTGGGTGTTGTGCTGGGGCAGAAGCGCAACAAGATCTTCCATCCGATTTACTACGCCAGCAAGACACTAAACGAGGCTCAAAGGAATTACACTGTGACTGAGCAGGAGTTGCTAGTTGTGGTGTATGCATTTGATAAGTTTTGAGCATATCTACTGGGCACTAAGGTGATTGTCCACACTGACCACGCAGCGCTCCGGTACCTCATGGCCAAGAAGGATGCTAAGCGCAGACTAATCAGATGGGTGCTTTTGCTACAAGAGTTCGATTTCGAGGTCCAGGACCGTAAAGGCACAGAGAACCAAGTGGCAGACCACCTGTCAAGGTTGGAAGACGCGGCCCAAGCCAATGAGTAGTTGAGCATCGATGATTCATTTCCCGATGAGCATGTATTGGTTGCTTCTGCGGACTTAGTCCCTTGGTATGCTGATTTTGCTAACTTCCTGGTGAGTGATATTATGCCATAAGGCCTTAACCCTCACCAAAGAAAAACATTTTTTCATGATGTGCAAAGGTACTTTTGGGATGACCCATACTTGTTCAGAACATGCGCCGATGGGGTCATCAGAAGATGTGTCCAAGAGGCAGAAATGTTGAGCATATTGGAAGCCTGCCACTCCTACCCAGTGAGGGGGCATCATGGTGGTGCCAAGACGGCCAAAAAGATCCTGCAATGTGGGTACTACTGGCCTACCATCTATAAAGATGCCCATGACTTGGTACGAGGGTGCGACCAGTGTCAGCGCCAAGGAAACATTTCGAGGCGACAAGAGCTACCAATGACCCCTATTCTTGAAATCGAGCTATTTGATGTATGGGGCATTGACTTCATGGGTCCGTTCGTGAGCTCTTTTGGGATGAAGTATATCCTGGTGGCAGTGGACTACGTCTCCAAATGGGTGGAGGCAACAGCGTTGCCGAATAATGAGAGCAAAAGTGTGGTACTGTTCCTGAGGCGAAACATTTTTGCCAGGTTTGGTACACCCAGAACTATCATTAGTGATGGGGGCTCCCACTTCTGCAAAAAATCCTTTCGGGTTGTACTTGCTAAGTACGGGGTACACCAACATAAGGTTGCCACGCCCTATCATCCGCAGACAAGTGGGCAGGTTGAGGTGTCCAACAGGGAAATCAAGGAGATCCTGACCAAGTCTGTGAACGCCACAAGAACGAACTGGACGCGGAAGCTAGATGATGCATTGTGGGCCTACAGGACAGCTTACAAGATGCCCATTGGTATGTCCCCATATCAGTTGGTGTTTGGTAAGGCCTGTCATCTGCCAATTGAGTTGGAGCACAAGGCGCTCTGGGCTCTTAAGGCTCTGAATATGAATTGGAAGGAGGCAGTCAACATGAGGATGGACCAGCTAAATGAACTGGATGAATTTCGTCTCCAGGCCTACGAGAGTGCTGCCTTGTACAAGGATAAAATGAAGTCCTATCATGATACATTTATTGCACCAATGAGCTTTGAGGTTGGTGACAGAGTATTGCTCTACAACTCCAGGTTGAGGTTGTTTCCAGAAAAGCTAAAATCAAGGTGGTCTGGCCCATACAAGATCGCATAAGTGTTTAATCATGGAGTAGTTGAGCTGGAGACTGATGATGGGCACCACTTCAAGGTCAATGGGCAGCGCGTGAAAAAGTACTTGGGAGCCGCAAATGAAACCTCTATGATTGAGGTTCTCCATCTTGACGAAGTTTGAATAGTCAAAACAACCACGTCGAGTCGTGACGTTGAACCAAGCGCTTAATGGGAGGCAACCCATCGAAAAAAAATCTATTTATGCTTGCCGTACGCTTTACATTGGCTTGTATTTTGTCTCAGGGAAGGATGAACATGGTGAAGGGAAGCCTGATCAGGTGCGCGAGCGAAGGGACTGACCAAAATTCGTAGAAGGGACGTCATACGGGCGTGTAAACGGCCCGTGCACACTCAGACGGACCGTGTAACGGTCCGTTCAGCGTGTCCCCCCAGGTAAGTACACCCAGCCGCCAAGGCAGATCACACGGTCCATATACACGGTCCATGTGCGATTGAACGGACCGTTTGTCGGATCGTTTGAGCGTGCGCCTCGGGAAGAGTCTCGCGTGTCAACACACGGTACGTGACACGGACCTGCCACGTGGCACGGCCCATTTTCCAGAATGTCCTGGGCCGCGTGTGTTTGGGTATTTATACCTTCTTTCCCACTTTTATTTTTACATTCACTCTCTCTCTCTCTAAATTCCCTCTCACGCCCAAAACCTCTCTTCCTCACACCATAAAATTCTATCTCTTCTTACACGATTTGTGCAACCCGCTCACGTTTCATACCACTTCCCTTGTATAATTTTCGAGTCAAAGTTCTACTCTCCTCTCTCAAGTAAGGTTTTGTGTTGATTTGTTCTTTGATTTTAGTTTAAATTTTTCTTCTACTTTTGGTGCAATGTGTGGTTTTATGTGTGTACTTGGTTGATTGCGAAGTCTATGACTCTATTGGGTACGGATTCTTGAAGATTTGGTGCTAGGTTACCCCAAATCACCATTGTTGACATCTTGAACTCTTGAACATAGGGATTTTGTGCTTTTAGGGCCCTAGAAGTGGATTAATGATTGTATGATGTGTGGTAAGTGTAAGATAATGGCCGATCTTGGGTTTTGAATGCAATATCTCATGCTTGAACGAGGACTCTAGGATGTTGGGGCTGACTGGGGACGAAGGCCATGTCACGGCACCTTACACGGTCCGTGTGTCATTACATGGGCCGTGTCCTGGGCCGTCCGGACCAAGTCTCACATCCGTGCCAAGGCACACCACACGGTCCGTTCGCACGGACTGTCTGACCCTACACGGGTCGTGTGGCTAGCCACTTAACTTTACCACGCCCATGGCCCTTCACACGGGCCTTTGCACGAACCGTGTACTGTTACACGGCCCGTGTGAGGCCCCCGTGTCAGCATACTATCGTTTTACATGCTTGACTGTATTAATCCTTGTTGATTCCACTATGCATTCTAGTGCAAAATTCCCTATGATAGACCGGGTGATGCCACTCTTAAGGGTTTTTGTCACTTTACTAACACAGGGGAAGTCTGAGTACCCGTTAGTGTGTCGTCCTACACAGTCTGACGTGCCTAACTGTTTATTCCTTGTGGTGTCGCAGGTTAATATGGGCCCTCGTTTAAGATCCCGCCAGCCTAGGGACAAGCATAAGTCACGTCTCCGGGACTCGATCGTTGAATCCTCAAGTCAACACCAGGGGAGTCACTCAGGTGATGACTCCTCAGGCAGGTCAGCTATGCAGATCACCGACAATGTCTCCCCCCACTCCCCTCACACTACCCGTTCACGTGCAGTGAGACGCTATATAGCTCCCTAGTCTGAGGAGGGAGTTCAAAAGGTGGAAGTGGAGGGGGAAGATGCAGCCCTAGAACAGGAGGACGAAGCCGGCACTCCAGACACCGCGGAGCACAATGCTGGGGGTGAGGATGAAATTTGGATCCTCTATGACAGCGACGACGAGGCTACTCACCAGGCGGTTGCTCGGACTTCTGACCTGAAAATCGCCAAGTGGCTTCTGGTCTTCTTGCGCAGACGGTGGATAGTCCCCGGAGCGAAGGAAATCTATGTGAATGGTATCACTAAAGGCTCCGGGGGGTATCAGGGGAGGCCGATCATTCCGGAGATGCGAGTCCTCATCGACAAACTGGATGCCATCCCGGAGATACATAATGCATTTGAGGCATACCAGTTCGGGTGGATGGCCAGCCCTCCCGGATATTATGGGCCTGATATGATTGCAGAATTCTACTCCAGTTACGCGGCCAGTCTGCGTGCCTCCATCGAAGGTAACCTGTCCAGAAAAGTAAAGAAGTGGCTCGCAACTAAGTTGTCCCACCGGGACTATATTACCATCCGGGGAACTCAGGTGGATATTTCGGCAGACACAATCAACAGGTTCTTATTTGGCCCGGACTACTATGCCCCACCAGATGGGTTATTCATTGCAGGGTACGTGAGCATCACTGATGAGGTCCGAATGTCTGACCCCTCTGAACGGGCCAATGAGTTGAAGTGGGTTGCGGAGCAGATTGTGCTCCAAGGAGCTGAGGCAGCTTGGGTGACAAACCCCAAAATTCCCATTACCAAGGCCTCACTCACATTTGTCGCCAATTTTTGGTGGTCAGTGGTCAGTGGTGCGGGCCCGACTACGACCCACGGTGAATGACAACACGCTCCAACTCTCTCATGCTTCGTTGGTAGCGTGCTTGGTAGCCCGGTATGGTATTAATGTGGGTTGTATCATCGCCATGGAGATCAAGGACCGCGCCCTATCGGAAAGAGCAGGTACGTCTTTCCCATGCCTAATTCAGGCACTCTGCAGGCAGGCCCGTGTCCCCACCACCACTTCCTGGATAGAAAGATGGCTCCAACGGGCGTGGTGAACATTACTATGATCAAGGACATAGATAACCCGTTGTACCACAGTAAAGCCCGTCGGCTTGGGCTTCCTACACAGCTTCCTAGGGCTCCTCCTTAGCAACCCTTGTCCTTTGAGGAGCACACAACGACCCCTCAACCCGGCACGGAATCTGAGCAGCCCGGGGGTAGTGGCACAGCACCCCAGATGCATCAGTGGTACACTTATATCCCCTATGACTTTCTAGCCCAAATGGTAACGAAACTGAGACAGACACGAGCAATTGTCGACCAAATGGTGGTCAGGGTGCCTCAAGTGGTGTAGGCTCATGTGCAGCAGGCTGAAGACCATCTCCACGCCGACCTATTGGGCCAAATATAGAGTTTGCAGGAACAGGTCAACACTTTAGAGGGCTACTTCCATAGCACGTTTGGAAGTATGTCCGGTGATGAGATGGCGCATTTGGTGTAGACGATGCAGGACATGAAAGAGAAAATTGCAGAGCTAACATCCCGGTATAACAGCACGGTGCCAGCTTTGGCTCCACCGCCAAATTCGTTGTTGTCACTATTCAGTGCCCCGGTGGAGCCGAGCCTAACCGAGGGTTGGGGCGTACCACTCGTACCAGCTGCTGCCCAGGTACCTCCTCCAGAGGCTTTCGGTCATAAGGATAAAGGTAAGCGTCGCAGCCAGCGCACTAGCCCTCCGGAAGACCCGCAGCGTGAGGAAGCACGGAGGCTGTGAAAGGTATTGAGAGCCCAGCGTCGAGAAGCTGCAGCCTAGGAGGAGCGGGAGCGACTAGCCTATGAGGCTGCACGGACAGGTGCTTCTGGGAGTGCCGTGGGACCCGATGCTGATGTTGCCGACACGGACCCACTAATCGGATCGGGCCATGACGACCCGCCTGACGCCTAGGGCGTCTCAGATATGTTCCACTCCCATTTTTGCTTTAGTATTTGTCATGGTGCAATGAGGACATTGCACTGTATTTTGCTTGGGTGGGGCATCCTTCCCTGACGAGTTTTTCTTGCCATTTTTCTTTTCTCTGAAGGTGTAGTATCTAGTAGAACTGGCATGTTTAGGTTTGTTTTGTTTGTTTTGTTTGTGTAAAGATAAGTGTTTATAAGAGTCTATAGTAACCCCATTTTTAAAGAACAATAATCCAAGAAACTTGTGTGTGCATGCATCCCATACTGACTGATTTTGTGATCCTCTTAAAGCACGGTGTACATTGTCTAGTTGGCATCTTGAATAATGAAGCATGACTGTGTTGGTTAGTGCTGAAGAGTGGGGGATATGTGCCATGTGTGTGGGAGTGTACTTGCTTAAATTCGATTGACGCACTTGTAAGCTAGAACTTGCCTGGTTGGTCCCCCTAAAATGATTGAATGAGTGGATTAGGGTAGGATCTTAGGCCATTTTTTTGAGAAGTCACTAAGCCTGAAACGAATCAACCAAATGAAGTTTCTCCCTTTGAACCAAATGATTGAGCCTTAATAGACCTTTTCTTTCTTATTACCCAATTCACATTCCCAATCTATCTACAGACCTGTACTCAGGCCCTGGTCCCTTTAAGGACATCGTGAACCTCAACCCAGGCCAAAGGCCTAAGTTGAGGGTGGCTTATACTGGCCCTGGTCCTTGAAAAGACATTGTGAACATCAACTCAGGCCAAAATCCTAAGTTGAGGGTGGCTATTGTAAGAGAGCAGAATAATAAAGATGGAAAGGAGTCGAGTAATGAGAAGAAAAGCTGGACTGTGATTATATATATATAAAAAAAAGGAGTCTGGGGCATGTGAATGAATGAACGAAAAAGGTAACCACGCCCATCCGCAAAGTAAAGGGGTAAAACGGGGGAAATAAAGAGTTTGGGGGTCGAAAGTAGAGGCTGAGTCAAAGCAGGGTCTTGGAACGAAAAGTTAGTCATTTTGATCCTAAATATACCTCACCCAAGCCCGAGCCTACATTACAAGCTGCAAAAGCCCTAAAGTTATCCTAAAAAGGTCATTCAAGAGTCAAGGTGGTGACAATAAAGGCAAGCATATGGTCTATACTTGTGTGTTGGTTGAAAATCTTTTTGAGTGTGAGTGTCTACATTCCAGTCTCTGTACTACATTTATACACTGTGTATGAGACTTCTTTGTAGTGTATGAGACTTCTTTGTAGTGAGGGGCACTATCACCGCGCTATTTGGTTGCTATACTAACTGGTTCATCTTTATTCTCGGACTTAATTAGGGCCAACGGGATATGGTGTAGTGCTTAGTTTGATCTGATAAGGGTCTATTGGGGTGTGAACACATTGCAAGTATACTTTTTGAGCATGAGTTTGATGATTAAGGGGTCGCTATTTACTTCTTGTTAAGCGCTTGTCTTTGTGCGTCGTTATGTGTTGTTTTTGGTCATCGCTTGAGGACAAGCAATGGTTCTAAGTTGAGGGTGTTGATGAGTCATGAAAATATGACTTTTACGACGATTAAGACATAGAATTATTGTGCGTTCTTAAGCGCTTTTGTTAGTTTAATAGGTGTGTTTTGATACTGTGCAGGAAAATAGCGAAGCATGGATTGCTGAGGGAATTGCAAGGAATGAGTGGAAAATAAGGCCAAGTGAAGGACCACAGAAGGTCTACACAGGCCGTGTCACGCTACACGGTCCGTGGACCAACCGTGGCACCACACTTGGTGAAAAGAGCAAAAAGGAAGACAACGTTACTCGCATGGACGGGCACACGGACCGTCTACCTTCAGACGGGTCGTGCCACGCGCCGTGTGATTGACGTAACTCGGAGTGGCTTCGTCGAAGTTCAAGGAAATTGTGCAAGGGGAGTCACACGGACCGGCAAACGGACCGTCTGCCTTCAGACGGGCCCTGTCGTGTGTCGTGTATGTGATGTAACTCAAAGGGGCCTCGTCGAAAATATCAGAATTTGTGCAAGTGGAGCCACACGGAGGGACAAACGGCCCGTCACACGCAACACGGGCCGTGTCACGGCTCGTGCAGACGCAGCAACTAGAGGCAGACAGACCGTTTGACGGGCCGTCTGGCCTTAGACAATCCGTGTAATGGACCGTGTCCGTGCCGAACCTATTTTTCCTAAATTGTATCGGATTAGTTTTACCTGGTATAAATAGTATATTATTCTATTTCATGAGGACCTTCTGTTTTGACGGCAGAAACAAGAGAGTAAGAGCAAAACAATAGTTTGACTTTGTAATACGTGTGATTCGTGATTGTGATCATCGTTCGAAGATTGTAACACGGATTCTTGTTCCTTCAATTGTAAGTCATCATTATGCTTTATCTTATTGTTGTGGGCAACTTATCACTATTATGCTAGGATAAACCCACAACTAGGGTTGTGGGAACCATGACGATTCAATAAGATAATGCAAACTGGGGTAATTCGTGAGAATGATTATTGCATGTATTGTTAAATTCTTCGTTCTAACTTCTCCTTAATGAGTCGACCCATTAGGGAAAGCCTGTATTCGCTACATGCCCGAGAGGGATATAGTGATTGGGAAAAGAGTTTAACAACAGAAATTCGGGGTTATGAACCTAGTCTAAGTGCCTGAGACTGAAAGGTGAAGGTACTCTGAGATCAAAAACAAAGTTTAGAAGTGCATACACTCTGAGACCGAAAGGAGATGAGTGAAATATAACTAGGAAGGACCGAAAGGTGAACTAGGGATTAGCTAAGTTGTTGGATCTTGCATGCACCATTAAGAGCGAGTTTACCAAACCAGTTTAGTTATCGTATTAGACGTCATGGGGAACACAACCCTAGCTTCTCTCTATCTGTTTGAAAACCAGAACAACGTCTTTGTTAGTTACATTACACAAGTATTTAAATTAAACAACGCAACCCCCCATTTACTTTATGCATGTTTATCTTGGGAATAGCATTTATATCCGAAAGCCGGTACTAATAGATCAATTCTTACGTGTTCCCTATGGGATCGACCTCAACTCTGGTTGAGTTCTATATTTGACTAACAACCGCTTTACTCTTCTATTCGGAGTGTAATTTAGGCATATCAATCTCTTCTACCTCAAGTTAAGATCTTTCTTGGTGAAGAGGTATCGCAGGCTCTTATGGTTTGTGAATACATCCACATGTGCTCCATACAAGTAGTGGCACCAAATCTTGAGTGCAAACACCTCCGCCGTCAATTCTAAGTCATGAGTTGGATAGTTCTTCTCATGGTTCTTAAGTTGCCCAGAAGCATAGGCTATGACCTTACCTCTACATCAGAACACATCCCAATTCCACACTAGAAGTATCACAATAGATCACAAAATATCAGTCCCTTCAAGTAGAGTCAACACTGGTACAGTCGTTAATCTGGTTTTCAATTCTTCAAAACTCTTGTCACACTCATCAGACCACTGAAACTTAGCTTTCTTTTTAGTCGGCTTAGTCAATAATGAGGATAAAGAAGAGAATCCCTCAACAAACCTGCCATAGTAACCAACTAAACCTAGAAAACTCCTTATGTTAGTTGGAGAGGTGGGTCTAGGCCAGTTCTTAACTGCCTCAATCTTCTGCATATTCACTTGAATACCATCACCCTAGACAACATGGCCCAAAAAAGACACTGATTTAAGCCAGAACTCACATTTTGAAAATTTGGCATACAACTCCTTATCTCTGAGGGTCTGAAGAACAGTTCGAAGATGATCGACACGCTCTTCCTCATCTCTGGAGTACACCAATACATCGTCAATGAACACAATTACAAACATGTCAAGGTATTGTATGAATACTCTGTTTATCAAGTCCATGAAAGTGGCAGGAGTATTTGTCAATCCAAAGGACATTACTAGAAACTCAAAGTGACCATATCAGGTTCAAAAAGCCGTCTTGGGATGTCACATTCTCTCACTTTCAACTAGTAATAGCCTAACTTGAGGTTTATCTTGGAGAAAACAGTGGCACCCTAAAGTTGGTCGAACAAGTCGTCTATCCTTGGAAGAGAATATTTGTTTTTAATGGTCACCTTATTGAATTGGCAATAATATATACACATCCTGAGGGAACCATCTTTCTTTCAAACAAATAAGACAGGAGCGCCCCATGGCGAGACACTCATATCCTAATAAATCCCTTATCCAAGAGATCTTTCAACTACTTTCTTAGTTCTTTCAACTCTGCGGGAACCATTCAATATGGCAGAATAGAGATAGGATGGGTATCAGGGAGAACATCAATCCCAAAGTCAATCTCCCTATAAGGAAGGAATCCAGGAAAATCATCAAGAAATACATCAAGAAACTTATTGACGACTAGAACTAATAACTCCAAAGATGGAGACTCTAGCCTTAACTTACACGAGGTGATGCCCTTTGAGATTAGCTTTCTGGCCTTAAGGTAGGAAAAAAGCCTACCCTTAGGTGCAATATAGAATCACCCTTCCACTCTATGACAGGCTTATTTAGAAACTGGAATTTGACAGTTCAGGTTCGACAATCAACAGAGGCATAACAGGCTTGTAGCCAATCCATGCCAGGAATCATATCAAAGTCGGCTATCTCTAATTTAACTAAGTCTGTGAATGTATCTCTATGATAGATAGACACTGCGCAACTCTATATATCCTTTTAGCTAGAATGGATTCACCGGTAGGAGTAGAAACACTAAAGGGATCAAGATGAGATTTAGGAAAGATCTTAAACTTACTAGCCACATATGGAGTTATAAATGATAAAGTGGCACCTGGGTCAAGCAAAGCATATACATTATATGAAAATACTCAAAGCATACCCATGACAACATCTGGTGCAACTTCCTGATCCTATCGATTTCCCATCGCATACAAATGGTTTGTACCCCTCGCCTTTATTAGTTGTGGCACCTTTCTGTGTTGCTGCTGAAGAATGAGCTTTATTAGCTCCATCACCACTTCTCCTCATTGGGCACTCATTCTGGAAGTGATTAGTCTGTCCATACCTATAGCAAGCATTTGTGCCCTCATGGCACTCATCTAGATAGGGTTTACCACACTTGCCACATGGTGGTTTCCCCCTCGAACCTTGAGTCACACTAGCTTGGGATTGAGAACCCTGAGCTCTGAAATTCTGATAGCGCTAAGACTTCTAATCATTCCTGTTACTCGGAGCTGGTGCCCTTGCTGAGGATGGTGCATAGTTCGAAGACCTCTTTTGAAAATAGGACCTGTCCCCCTTACTTTGCTTGTGCTGGCTAGGCTCATGCCCTGCTGACTTAGCCTTTTTTGGTCAAGTGCTCCTCTCTATCCCTCTTCTTGTCCTCCTCAAGTTATTGCGCATAGACCATAAGCCTACAGATGTCCATGTCCGAAATCAACAATGTCGCTTTGCGCTCTTTTTTCACATGCTTGCCGAAGCCGGACATGAACTTTCTCATCTTAGACCTCACATCGGGGACCATCTCTGGAGCATACCAGGATAGTTGTATGAATTGGAAGCTATATTCTTTGACAGTCATCCCTTCCTGCTTCAAGTTAATAAACTCCTCCGCCTTCGCTTCCCCCAACTCTCGTGGAAAGAAGTGATCAAGAAAGGCACCCTCAAAGTCATCCCAAATGGCAGGTTCAGCATCCTCACCTCGCCTTTCTTCCCATTAATTGTACCAGACATTTGCCACATCCTTGAGTTGATAGGAAGCAAGTTCAACTCCCTCTTTCTCAGTCGCATGCATAGCTTTAAATATTTTCCACATCTCATCAATAAAGTTCTAGGGGTCTTCATCACATTTGTTTAATCACATTCTAAGCAGAAGACATCAATGATTAAGAATACTCGATGAGAAACAATGACAACTGATAATAGAAGGGCTAAACGCTAAATAAGCTATCCATCAACTGAATAAGACTAGTGTGAAAGAAAATAGTCAATATTAACATCCAATCACATCAACAATCTAGTCTATGAAGCCTCTAAAACATCTGACTAAATAGTGCCAATGAAATACCCATGGCTACCTCTAAATAGAATAAAATATGTCTAAACTCAAAGCTCGAATAGCAACATAATGTCCTTCGAGAGTAGGGGAGGCTCAACAATCAACTGAAAGAAAATATGTCCTCAACGGGGCGCCTGCTTAGACCACTAGTATCTGTCTTTGCATCATGAAAAGATGCAGACCCAAATAGACGCCAGTACGTGAAATGTACAAGTATGTAAAATGGCAGAAAGAAACATGTAAAGGAAGAATAATATCAACTCAAATAGCTCAACTCAAGAAATAGGAAACTCAATCATCATGTCAAGAGTCTAAAGTAAGAATACAGTTTAGACAATGACTACTCATCCATCATCTACGTCTCATCATCCACTCAAAGTACTATCAAGGCCTATTTGGGAGTTTCTCTAATCGACAACCATCACCTATGAGCTGGTGATGATACAACGAAGTGATGTCATTGCCACATCCATGAAACACCTTGCCAGGGATAGAGGATATTCCATCAATGGATCCAAAATCAGTAATATCAAGTCCTCATTTTGGGACAATAGGAAACATTCGATTTTACAGTTCAATTCTCTCCTACATTGGCCACGTAGTTATTGAGTTCGAGTCGAACTTACTCTTACTCAATTCGGTGCTCAATACTCCTCCCAAGACTCAATATGCTCATAAGAATCAAGCCTATGGTTAACTCATTCATCTAGTCTCATTGGAAATTCATCAACTCAACTCATTACATCAACTCTCAACCCTTTGGTTACATCATTTTGAGGTTCAGTTCTTGACTCATAAGGACTCAATCATACATCATTCAGACTCATAGTATTTAGGAGAACGAATGTAGAATTAAAGCAATTGGGATTTCATAGACTCTTTAGACTCAAATTATGCTCATGCATGCTCATGTAAGTAAAATATGTAAAAATAATGAAAAATCATGCTAGGGTCCATGTAATATGGCAAAATAGTCTAATTCAAGCATTCAATTCACAAAATCGGTAATTCATACGAAATTACATAGATAGCATTAAAATTTATGAAAAACCTTCCGGAACCATTCATGGGAGACTCAATTTTACTTTATTTTACTTGACTCAATTAATCTTGATTCAACTGCTTCGTTCTTCGCAACATCTTTTTCAATCTACATATAAGCTTTGGTGGATCTTTCTAATTTAACAATAACTTGTCCTTGCTGAAAGTTCGTTAAACCAATGAGGTTCTCATTTGAGATAAACTTAACGATGAGTTCGTCCTTCACTAATTCATACTTTTACAATCAGAAATCCATATTAGACAGACATGTTGCGTCTTTAAGTAGCTTGAAAATTTTCCTTCTCTTTTTTTTGGTGAAATGATTACGACATGATTGATGGCATTAGGGCTAACCACAACCAGTTGATTGACCATAAAAGCTGTAAAGAGGTGGCATCATGACCTATCCTAAAAATCATCCTTGTGCAAAACGTTCTCCCAGCTGAAACCTAATCTATACAAAAGGGTCTCAACTGGGCTAAAATATAAGGAGAAATACTGCTCTATAAAGATTGCCTCAACAAAAGGGCAGATACAAGGTAAACAATTTGTTTCTAGCTTTGATCATGAGGTTAGGCCTTCCTTGTTGATCATTCTTCAGTTAGGCTTTAACTTGATTAGGCAAAGATATAACCTAAGTGAAGAACTTATTCTCCTAATTTCAAGTTGGCGAAGGGTCAGCTAGTAATAAGTTGACTTCCCTACAGCATTGGTGAATCAAAAAGTTAACTTGGAGCATCATGTGTTGGCTTCTAGAAATGCAAAATTTTATGAAAAATTATTTTTTGATATGGTTATCCTAAAAATCTAACGAGATCACTTTTCTACACAAATTTACCTCCTGATCAATAATCCAGCCTCGGAGTCTCCAAAAGGAGTATGGGTGATGCGTTAGGCAAGGCATCTTTCATAAGGTCATTCTAAAGCATTTTGAGAGATGTTACAATATTTAAAATGAAAATATATATAATTGTTTAAAAATAGAGGCAAGATTAGTTTATATGGTAGTGATGTATGTCTAATTAGGTAGTTTTTCTTTTAAAATTTAGAATTGGATGTGTTGGTGTATGATCCAAATTGTCAATTTCAGTCCATTCCATTCCAAACCTAGTAATTTTGACCCACTTACTCATTTGTACTGATAAAATTATACTTTTTTCCTCATGCTAAAATACAACCTCATATTTTAAAGGATAGTTTTAAATATACAATAAAATAATAATCTATGACGAATATAGTCATATTTTTATTTGCATAAAAGATAGTTAAAGCCATTGAAAGTATACATTGACTAAATAATATATCTTATATATACTTGAACTATTTATTATAATACATTTAAAAAGTTAAATATAATTTAATTATACATAAAATATATATTGATTATTCAATCCTGATCATCTCAAATGGAAGCAGAAGAAGCGTATTTGACCGTTCCCATAATTTTTAAAAATTGAAACAAATTTTTGGTAAAAACGAATGGTCAAGTGGCCACTTTGCCTAATTAACTATTTTTTAATAGTTTTATGCAATTCAGCTTCAATTTGTTTTTCAATTTCAATAAAATATTATTAAATTTGACCAACAACAATAACATATTCAGTGAAATCTCATAAGTATCGAATTCGACCAAGAAACCCAAACATAGAGGGTGTGTTTGGTACAAACGAAAATATTTTTTAAATTTTTCATATTTGATTGGCTTAAATATTTTTAAAAATATCTTTTAAATTAATTTAATTTTCTTTAAATTTAAAGAAAATGACTTTATTCCAAAAACTATGAAAAATATTTTTTAAAATCTCCTTAATCTCAAATTAAAATATTTTTTTCCCCACCCCTACCACCACATCCCCCTTCCCAAAAAGAAAAAATTATTTTTTAAAGTAAAATAAAACTAAAAGTTTATTTTGAAAATTATATTTGTTTTGCCCTCACCCCTACACCACTCATCCACAGCCCCTCCTCCAAAAGAACATTAAAATTCTTATTTCTAAAAAGTATTTTAAAGGAAAAATTTCGTAAATGAACAAACATTAAATACAAAACCACATATATTAATTACACTTTTAAAATATTACACAAAATAATCACTTTTTTTAAAAAGGCGGCTATAAAACCTGTTCCCAACATAATGTATAAAATCAAAAAAAATTTAAACCATTTTTCATTTTCTCTTTCCTCTATACCCGATTCAAAAATCTCTTTCCATTTTACTCCCCTTCAATTTCTCTGGCAGTTACAGGTATGTTCTTCCATTTTCTTTCCATTTTCTTCTCCTTAATCTTCTCTGAATATTCTTCAAGATTTTCTTTCACTGTTAATTCTACTTTTTTGGCGGTTCTTACTTTTTTTAAAAAAAAATTAACTTTCCCCCATTTTTTTCATAAGCCGCTTAACCCTAAATCGCCCAACAACCGCACAAATCACAAGTTTCCGCTACAATGGTTGAAGAATCATCATCTAAGAGGATTACTAGAGGTATAAATTTGCATGATAACTTTAGTATGGATGATTTTTCTTCTTTTTCGTTGGGTATAACTCAAGAGGACGAGCCCATTGCAGGAAGCATTGCAAGAGAAAAGGATAAGTGTAGAAATTAGATCCAAGGAGCGGAATGATAATGTTCATCGGCCAAGCACCTCCAAAAGGAAGAGAAAAGATGTGGATCTAGATTCCGGCAGTGACAAACCAAACGAGAATGAAGAGGAAAACCAGGTTCTATTTTTTTCTATTTAAAAAAAATTGTTTGTTAAAAAAAATTTATGATTTCTAATTAAAAGCACAAGTTATACACTTACGTATACTGTTTGCAGTGTAAACAGTAAAAATGACTGCAATTGTTTGTTTGCAGTGTAAATGACTGCAATTGTTTGTTTGCAGTTTAAATAACTGCAAAAATGCTGTCAAAAAATTGTAAGATGTGTTTTTTGAACACAAAAAATTGTATTTCTGAAATGTGTACTTTCTAAGATGTGTTGTTATGCATTTGCATAAAAAAGTTATTTTCATTTAATTTTATATAATGCAATATACGAAGCCGTACGCAAGTACGCAAAACTTGTACCCATATACCTGGCAACTGAAGACTTTTACGAAAAGAAGGGATTGGACGTTCATGAGCATCCAAGCTATAAGTTGCACTCTGAATATGATCCATTTGACATTGTGCATGTGAACAATATACCCATTCAGCCTTAAGGCAGCTTGTAAGTTACTTAAAGACCTTGTCACGCTTTCTATTTATACACTTCCACTACTATATATATGGCTTTTCATTTTAATTTTTTTTTTTGGGGTGCTATTTTTTGCAGGGAGTGTGGAGTGTATATGGCAGCCTTTGCCGAATTTTTGAGCGATGGGAATGGATCCCAGTAACAAGCATTGATTCAGAACAATTTCGGACTCGATATGCAGCTCTTTTGTGGGACTACGGTTCGAGGAAGATACAACAAGACGCCATCAGTGATAATGAGGCATCGTCGAAGCAAAGTAGGATGTCTGGTGACAGTGACGGCGAACGAATCGAAATCTAGCTGATAGTCACTTTCTGGGCAACACATCTTTTTTTAAACCATAAGATAGCTTATAACATATTCATATTCTATGTATAGACTAAACAACTAATTTACTGTGTTTTTCATGGTTTTGTCTTGCACTAGATATTGCCTTTTGGAGTTATAATATTATTTTGCTAAGTATTTTTTCAATCTCATTTTGGAATACTTATTGATTGCATATATACTGCAGTGTATAAAGTTTGTTTAATTTTGTTTATTTTTTGAATTCAAATGTATACTGTGTTGACAACAACTATGTTGTGATTGTATTTTAATTCGATAAAATACTTTTACCGTGTATTTTATACTTTCCATTGCATAAATATGTCCAGCCATGTATATATAGTTGCATTTAGTATAAGTACTCATGCTACATGTGTGTATAAATAATTGCAGTGTATAAATTTTTGTATTACTTATTCATAACATATATACTACACGTTATAAAATTGTTTGAATTGTGTAATTTTTTAATGCAATTGTATACTTTGTATGGAACGTCTATGTATAAATCCCCATCTAAAACGTGTCCAGGTATGTGGTTATAAAATTTCTGGGCAAATAAACTATAGTAACTATATAATTACAGAGACACTACACTAAATGTAATAAAATGTATAATTAGGTTTTTACACGCGTATACGCGCGTATAATTCTAAAAGTGGTATACATTTATATCTTGTGCTTTTAATGTCAAGTATAATTTTTTTTTTAAACTAACACAAATATTTTTGTATACAATTCAACTGCTGCACTGGCTGAAAAAACCATTTACACTAAGTGTATAACCATCATTTCTTATTTTCAAACTAGCTGCAAAAATTTATATAAACAACAATAACTCAAACTCACACAATACAAACACATGCAAGCAATAATACTACCTCCATAAATTATAAACAACCTCCATAAATCATAAGCTAAGTACTACGGTGCCTATTCCTACACGAACGCTTGTTGTGACCTGCATTTCCACATATGCTACATGCATTTTTGCTCTTGCTTGCTAGCATTTCAGAGAATGACTTATCTCGCGTCTTCTTCTTTGGTCTTCCCGGAGGTCTTCTATATACGGGTGGTAGAACCACATTAGCTAATATGTGGTCTGGTATGACACATCTGTATACAATAAAAATATATATATAAACTGTTTTTTCGTTCTCATCAATATACATATATAGTCATACAATTATACACCAAAAAGAATCTTATACAGCAAAAATTATTATACACAAAACATTTGTTAATATACTACTGTATATAAAAAAAAATTCTATACACAAAATATTATCATGTTTATACATATTCATTCATATACACAAAAAAAATTATATACAATACAACATTCATTAATATACAAGTGTATGTAAAAAATTTCGTTGAACACAAAATATTCTCATCTATATACATATTCATACGTATATGCACAAAAAAATAATTTCGTAAACATTTACATATACATATACGTATACACACAAAAATAATTTATTTATACAGAAAACACTTGGCTGTGTGCATACGTATTCAACAATTCGCATGCAAATTC
This sequence comes from Solanum rostratum, assembly GCA_029948455.1. Taxonomy (NCBI): domain Eukaryota; kingdom Viridiplantae; phylum Streptophyta; class Magnoliopsida; order Solanales; family Solanaceae; genus Solanum; species Solanum rostratum. Next base: position 63,485,187 of record CM057045.1, on the reverse strand, counting down.
ATTCATCTAGACAAACAATTTATACCTACACAACAATTATATTTTCCAAAAGTACCATTTTATACCAGTGAAATTCACATTTTAACACACGCACCAGTAGAACGACAACACCAATTACACTTGTTCATACGACCCAAAACAGCAAATAAACACATGTAAAAACATTATTTCTATAGATGGAGATTCATATTAACAAAAGCACAGAACCTCTAATTCTAATAAACACGTTTTTAGTTCATCGCGATTACAGTAATTCGTATAATACCCTGAAATCACACGAACAAATGTATAAAAAATTAAATTAAAAATCAACATTACCTGAGTTGAATTCGTATAGATCACGCCCTTTTTTTCAGTTTTCCAGATTCAGTCGTCGTTTTCCTTTTTCCATTTTTCCAGATTCATATTAGGTAATGTATATTGAATACATTTACCTTCCATTATTTAAGGGAACGTTTCCTTTATTTAATCCAATCAGTAATTAATTTTCATTAAATGTCAGCAGCCTTTTCTGTATAAAATTTTATATTCAGACCGTTTTATACAAAGCATGTTATACATTCAAAAGGCTATAAAATGTAATTTTTAAAATGTGGCTATTTTAGCCTATTATGTTTCACTAGATGGTTGTTTATGAAAATTATAGTTTTTGAGAAATATTTTCATGTCAGAAACTATTTTTTAAAAAATATTTTTATTTATCCAAACAATAAAAAAAAACTTACACATCAACTAAACATGAAAAAATAATTTAGAAACTAACTCATTTTTATGAAAATATTTTTGTCCATACCAAACACAACCAAAAGAATATTATTGTTGGGTTTCAGGTTTGGCAAAAGCTCATAAAAGATTTCGAAAAAGCCGTAAGATAAGAAATATGAAAAAGTAGGTAAGAGTAGAATTATAGCTATACAAATTGAAGTAATTACCTCTATTGTATTCAAATTTGAAGAAATTACTGTAGTCTCCAAGAATGTGGATGAGCCAAAATCTGCCTGACGAAATCATAGCAGATAGATATGGTTTCCCGGCTGCCTGTAAAGTCTGTAGGTCAATTCCGGTCCGTTTCAAAGCAGTGGTGCTCAGACCCAAACTTCATCTTTCATTCACACAAGCATGAAGAAACTAACCTCATGCTTCTCTCTCTCTTCACACTCTCACCTTTAACCCTAACTCCCAAAATGGAATTGATGCGATTTCAACCAAGCTTAACTTTCAAGAAAAATGGCAGAGAGTCGTTGGCTCATGTAATGGGTTGGTATTGGTGTTGAATAAGGAAGATGTGATATTTTTAATCAACCCCACAACCTTAGAGTACCGCAGAATTCCAAAGTCTCCTATGGCTCTTCCAGAGCGTGGTACCTCTATTGCGTATGATGTTGCTACCGATGATTATAAGGTGGTTACTCTTTCTTATTATGAAGGGGTACACGAAGGTGATCTTTTCTGTACTTTTGTTGATGTTACTCTGTGAGAATGGGGTTACAGAGAAGACTGGAGAGTTTAAGTTTATCTCGTCATGGTACCATTTGGTTTTGGGGTTTTCATAAATGGGCTTTGCATTGGTTGGCTGGTAAATATTATAGTACTCCATCTGCGATTGTTGCTTTTGATCAAAGTGATGAGAAATTTTTTGAGATGTCAGTATCTACTACTACTCTTGATGATGATACTTATATGCATTTCTATGATTTTGTGGCTCTTAGAGGGCATCTTTGCATGTTGGCTAGTAGGAGAAATGGAAACGAAATTGATGTTTGGATGATGAAAGAATATGGGATTGCGGAGTCTTGGACCAAATTTAGTGTTAGAAGAAACACTTACCCTTATGGTTTCACACCGGTGTGTTTAATGAATGATGATGATATCGTATTGGATGTGCCTGGAAAAGAGAAGTTGAATATCTACAATAAGAAAGAGGAACAGTGGAGAGAGATGAATGTTGATGGAATAACTGCTAAGTTTACAGTTTTGTCTCCCCTATGATCATTGGCAAGGGAACTGAGGGTGGTGACTAAATCACTTGATGCAGTATTCTGCGATGATGTTCTACACAGGCATCGATTTCTTACTCATTTTGCATAATATTTTATTTGTTCCTCGTAGTTGGTTTAATTGGAGCCATAAAGTTTTATGAATGGTAATATGTAAATGATAGAAGTTCTCTTGTCCTCGTAGAGTTTTGTGATGGCAATTCTTTGGTCCTGAAGAAAATATACAGTGATCAATTGTATTACATGGAAAGTAAAAAGGTCGAGTTTGTTTGCTTGCACTTATTCAGCAACATAAATAGGGGGAGAAAAATAGAGTAGTTATATTTTAATCATGCCTTGTCTTGAAAAGAATTGTTTCCTGGTGTTTCGACTCTTTTGAGACAACAACATATTATGTATTTGGTTCTTTTGGGAATTTGTTGGAATTTATTATATGCATTATTTATGAGTCCTGAATGGTCCCTTTTTTCATTTGTCAAGTTGATTGATACCTCGAAATGTTTATATTATTTCTTATTGATCCCACAGTGTTTACTCTAACGCACTTTTGGTCAATTTATTTGAAGTCATGAAGAACTCTGCAATGAGTAAGAGAATGAATCCCCGCCGAGTCAGTTGATGAGAAAGAGTCTGACCAGGGGATGAGACAGAGTTTACTCCAAGTTGGCCTCTCGGTAGAAGATCGGGGAAATCTCAGTGCGAATGCTGTCATTTTTCCTCTGCTGCATCTGACTGTCCTCATTCTAGTTGGGTTGACTGTTACGTGAGCGCGAATGCTGTCATTTTTCCTCTGCTGCATCTGACTGTCCTCATTCTAGTTGAATTGACTGTTACGCGAGCGTATCTTCGTGAGAAAGACCCATGCCTCCGCTTATGGCTTCATCTTGGCGTTTTGATTCTACCATCCAAGTTCATATCTTTACTGACTTGCTACTCTCAAATCTCATTCCAGCTCAAGGGTTTCACCCTCATGTCTCTTTCAAGATTTTAGTGGTCATGTTTCATGGTTCTTCATGAGGTTCACTTAGTTCTTGTTTTTAATTCCCAAGTATTCTTCAGTTGTAGAAAAAATTAGACTTTGTGCGGCTTCTCTTATTACTCCAAATCCTGCATCTTCACAAATTAGTCTATTGATTCAGTGATGTAATATTTGATCCATTTTATCTCCCAGCTCATCTAAAATTCTACACTTTTAGTCTAATATGTTGCTTAGGTTTCATAATTTTTCTTCTGAACCTGCTATCATATTACAAGATATAGTCTATTGAGGTGTGTACGGAGGTTGCTATCATATCTGTTAAATTTAATGCCACTTCGACACTTGTTTTGTGCTTTGCGAAGGTATATGTATATATTCTAAGAATTTAAAACGAGTCACAGGAGACCTGGATCTCAATATATTCTAGTGTATACAGTATGATGTTATTAAACGGATTCTATTTCAGATCACTATGATAGGAGGAGAGTTGTGGGAGTAGACTTGCATTTGTGACTTTGTATACTGCCAGGAGAAAGGGATCTTGATAGTTGATTGTTCACATCTCAGTTGAATTTTGGTGATCTGAATAATATTTTAAACTGTGCTTGCAGTGGCTTTTGGTTTTGCTGGTGAATGACCATAATTTACCTTAGAATTTCAAGAAATGGGGATAGACCCACCAAATTTGTGTTACATATCCCTGTAGCTTGCATCAAAGATAATTAAACAATATCTATGCGTTGCAAGTATTCTAAGTATTGAAACCAACCATACCCGTTGTATGTAAAAAATCTCAATATGTCTCAACTTGAGACAAGGCGAAAGCCAAAAGATAAATAGGATACCCCTTAAAGACTACCAAAATAGAACATAAATTGCTCCCATGCCAAGTGGATAGTCGTTCAGTTGTCCCATCATTATAGACTGTAATTGAGATCAACTGACTATGATCATTGCTTTACTTTCAGAGCCTAGAGGCCAAAACTAGATAACATGTGATTTATGCGCATCTAACAAAGAAGAACAGGGACTCCAGAAAAGCTTCTATGACTTCACCAAACAAAAGCAACAGGGCCTGATTGCATAAGCTCAATGAAAGCACCAAGCAATCAACGATACGTTGACCAGAGACTAGCTGGGGTACTATATGAACAGGGGCTGCAGTTTGCATAATAATAACCAGCATAGTTACTTCGTTTGGAAGAAAAAAGATTAGCAGCATATGAGGCACCCATTAACAGCCCACTGGATGGTATTCCCACATACGTGCTGTCTCCTATTTCCTGTACCTACGAAGAACACTAAACAGAACAATTTTTTTGTGGGAAGAAAATGCTGATAGAAAGAAGCTACATATAGGGAGGCCTTAGAGTTAAGAACTTAAGGCTCCATAACAAAAGCCTTTTAGTTCAAATGGTTGTGGAGGTTCAACAACGGCAAGCAGTCTATTAAAAAGCAATAGAAGGTGAGAATACATATCCAGATCTCTATAGTCTAGTAACCTACAGCATTGCTGACTGCTGTAATGCAACTAATTGGAACCTCCGTTTCAAAGGAAACCTAAGCATGCTCATAACTAGTTTGGACAGTGTGGTATTACCAGGGGACAGATCTGATTCTTTGATATGGATGAGAAGTAAAATGGATTTTCCAGAGTTAACTCTAGCTATGATTGGCAATCTATCAGAGAAGTATGGAAGGCAATGACGGTCGTAGAAGTGGCTATGGAGAACCTATATCCCAACAAAAGTGGATGCCTTTTGGAGGAATAGCAATAAATGAAGCTTGCCTTACAAATGAAAATCTCCAAAAGGAGGGGAATACAGTTTGCAGTGTGTTTAATCTTTTGAAAATCTATTTGTCTACAGAATTTTATTTTCTCTGTGTAAAAGGAAACCTGTAGAGGGATTCGAGGATATAATGGAATTCATGATATCCTTACGTAGTCAAAGACCAAAATTCATCAATCTTTTGGTAAACATGATAAGAACCTACTTGGTCCTATTGACATCAATAAAATTTTACAGTTTCCTATTTCACCAGGACCCCTCTGTGACATCCCTAGACTGATGTTCTCTTACTTTGGTCCTTCACTCTTCTCATAAGCACATTCCCGGTTTAAAGTTCCACAGCGAGAAAAACTTAATGTAGAATGTGGTAGTAATATAATTGACCAAGAAGGTTAATTGAAATGAGCTATGTGCAACAATAAGAACGCATCCTTCAGCTGCATCCAAGACAAAATGAGAACAAGCAAAGTTTATAACATCAAAGAAGGAATAGTGCACTAAAGCCATTGCCTCCAAAATCACAACTATAACAAAATGTAAGCAAGGAGCACATATAATATGACTTCAACTATGCCTTCCATTAAATTTATATGTAACTTAAAAAGATTATGTCACAAAACACTATGACAAATGAAGGAATACAATAACCAGTGCTCTAAGAGAGGCATAATAACAAGTACGGCGTGGCACATATCATGATCAAATGGTACAAAAATTTTAAGGTTAAAAAGAGCATCCCAATCTTGATCTTAATGCATGACCCCTTTCATATGCATTCAAGAAGATGATACCTTGACAGCTTTAAATGGAGGGTGAAGTAATCCAAGCTCATCATTCACTTCAAGTGGATTGCTTGTCTCATTTCGTATTCTCTTCACTCTCCTACTACCAAGTGATTTATGAGTGAATCCATACATCTGCAGGATCTGGTTGTCACCAAAGTTGAATGCACGATCCATTTGCTTCAAGCACCTCTCTACCGAATAATCTCCAAACTTTGCGCAAGGCTTGCAACCCACAAAGTGAGTAACAAGTGGCCACCTATGGTCACCAAGACCAGGGTGGTAATTCTCAATCATCTCTTCATATTTATCTACCAGAATTCCCCAGTAACCGTGCAAGTAATAAGCATTCTCAAGATACACCTTATCACCCCATCTGTCTCTCTGAGTTGCCAATATATATACCATTGCAGACTGATCATCAGCTTCAAAAACTGGTCTATCTTTAAGCTCCCTAGTAAGAAGGGCCCCGGCTTCATCCCTAATCTTTCCCTTTGGTCCCATAGGTGCCAAAACATCAAGTAAATCCAAAGCCCATTGAGTATTCCTCAATAAGAAGCTACCAGTATTCAAACCAATCCAATTCTTCTGATCATAAACCATCTCATTCCATCCATGCATCACAAGATTAGCATCTTTATACCTCTCCCATGGCAGCTCAAAAGCCATATCAGTAAACATAGCATCACTATCCATCCACCACAAAAACTCAACTTCAGGATGTGAAAGCAAAAGCTTCCTAAGCAAAGGCAATTTAGCCCAAAAGCCAGCCATTTCAGCATCAAGCAAAGCCATATTATAAAAAATCTCAATCGCATGAAGCCTACAATAATCAATCTTGTTCTTTATTGACTTCAACAAGTAATGATCACCTACTGGATTTTCACATGGCTTAGGGGATGAACCAGTAACCAACAAGACCCTTGGCTTATTTGTCCCTACAAAATTAGGAAAATTAGGATTTCTTTTCAACCACTCTCCTCTTTGCTCATCCCAATCTGTTATTTTTGGACCAAGAGCATAAGGTTCATTTGGATCTCTCTTAAACTCAGGCTGACCATCATCCTCATCAACTAAAATCTTCTTTAAATCAAAAGTAGCATAATTATTACTATCTGATGCAGCATCACTTACAGTGCTTGTCGACACCTGTTGTGCTTCTTCAAGAACGCGTCTGGGCTCCACGCGCTTCCTGTAATAGCTAAATGTATCACGAATTTCCTTCAAATCTTGACCAGGAGTACCAAATTTTCCAGCACCCAAATTCCCTCTGAGAACAATAACGGTAAGGAACAAGCACAAGAATGTAAGTTTCCCATTCCTTATAATTCTCCTAACTTGCCATGCTCTCCGAGCACTCAGAAATCGGTCTAACATATTTTCCCTCAATACCCACAAGCTATAATGGAATAGAAATCAAATCTTTGATGACGAAAAATCAAATCTTGGAAAGCGTTACACAAAAAAGGAAAGTTTTGGTATTGATATTGATTTCATAGAAAAGGGGAAAATGATGAGAAATATGGGGATGTGGGTGTTGAATAATGGAGATTTAGAGAAAGATCTGATGGTGGGTTTATGAAGAAAGAAAGGTGTCGGTGGAGAGAGTGATAAGGAGGAAATTGGCCAAGGTAAGGTAGATGGGTAAGAATGGAGATGGAGATGAATAATAAGGAAAACGAATATACTACTACTTTCTCATTCAGACAAGGTTTCAACAGAAAGCTAATATTCTATTATTAACTATACATTATGAAATAAAGTAGTATTTTTAATCATGATTAATAGTGAATTTTTTTTTTTTTAAATGATTTATTAGTGAATTACAGTCTGGTTGATAGTTGATACTACGCGTAGTGGGACAGTAGTGCTGTGCTGTTTTTATTTTTATTTCTATTGTATTCTTTGACTGGTAGACAGCAAGTTTTATTTTTAAAAACTCAACGTTTAGCGTACATATAACATTTGTCTTTCTAAGATTATGACATGTTGCCTCTTTTTTACATTCTTGCAAATAATATTTTTTTTTACTTTATATGAATTTTGTGTAATTATACTAGACTTTTAGACATTAATTATGCGGTAAGTGATAATATCGACATTATTTTGTTGTGCATATTAATTCATAGATTCTTATATAGTAAATTTCTTTATAACAATAATTTATATAAATCTCATTTTCTTAAAAACTAATTTTTCATGCTATATAATATTTCTTTATAATAATATTCTACTTATGATAACAATAACCTTTATTATGAATCCTATTTCTTTGGAAAATTACTCTCTGTAGTATTTTTACTCAAATATTGTGAAATTTTATAAAAAAAAATGTATTATATATTTTTATTTTTAATCATCTTCACAAGTAAAGGCTATTAGTTTTAGTTTTTTACATTCATACTTTTTTTAATAAATATATTCCTTATTTTTGCACACAAAATCTTTAGACTAATTTTTACATAATTTTATTTATAATAATTCAATGAGATCTAACATTAATGGTATGTATATATAGAGAGATCACTATAATAGCTATAAAATTTTTAAACTTTAATGAGATCTAACGTCAATATTATGTATGTGTGTATACATATATATAGTTCACTATAAAAGCTATAAAAATTTTAAACAAACGACTACTTCTATAATTGACTAGCTTGATTTTATAATACATGTAGAGACTATTATAGGAAATTTTACATGGTACAACTAACTTATGCTATGAATTTACCAGTAGCAGTTAATATATTTAAAATAATTACTATTATTTATAGGTACACTTTGTATTTGATAGAAAATAAGAAAAAAGTCTCAATAGTCTAAACCTTATAGCCGTCACCCTCCTTCACTCTTATGCTATTCTCTCTCAGACACGCCCTCCTTCACTCTTATGCAACAGAATGACCCTCAAAGTTCATTTGGTACCCTATGCATACAAATTATATATGCTACTTTATTATATTCAATGTTTCGAACTTAATGAAATTATTGAAAATTGAATTCAAAGTCTCCTTAAATCGTAATTCAATTTATCGCAACTAAACTGACTTAAGGCCTAGAAATACCAAAAAGCTCTTGGAACACCCAAAAATTATACTAAAGCTCATTATCTAATGTTGAAATCACCTCGCTGAATCAATGGAACCATCAAAAATCCAATAAGAGCACCCAAACTCAAAATGTTGACCATATGTAACATCGCTTAATTCATCTTACCTAGTCTGAGAAGATGTCCAGAGAAAAATGACTCTAAAAAATCACTGGAAGAAACCATGAAGGGTCATCTACGGCCCGTAAAGTGATCAACGGCTCATAGATGAGGCCTCCTAGTTGCCCCTGTGACTTGGTGAAAATTTTTCTAAGTTTGAGGGCCATGTACGAGACATTATACGGACTGTACCTCATTTTACACCCCGTGGAATGTGTTTCATGGGTTGATGATTCAAAAAAATAACTTTTCTGGATATTGAACGAGTTACCAGACGGCTCGTGGATTATTTTACAAGCCGTGGAAAGTCGTTCGTAGGTCTCAGATTCAATTTCCAGTAACTCAATTTTTGGACACTTTCCGCTACGAGGGGTCACTTACGGCCTGTGAGTGGAACTACGGCCCATAGATGAGGTCTCATGGTTCTACTCAGTAGTTTTTTAGAGGGGTATTTCCATCCTTTTCTACCCTTTTTAATTAAAACCTATGACGTTTTGGACTTGTTTTAGGTCATTTATCAATACCCTAGGTGCATTATCCCTCAATATACACTTAGAAACTTTAAGAGTATCAAAGAAGGGAGAAAAGTGAGAATTTTGAGTTCAAGCTTGAGGATCGTCACAGAGTTGATCGTTCTTCGAAATTCCAGGTATGTAACCCTTCCTAGAGCATAGGACTGAGTCCGTCCACATGCCCTTTCATTTACTTGGGTCGAGTCCATGTATAATAATTGAGAATTGAAAATCTCATGATCCTAAACTTCGAGTTTCTTATATTTATTTTGAGTTTCTATGCGTATTTATGAATCAATCAACGAGTTACATGCTGGTCATATAAAATTGGAGTATAAAATTTGCATTCAATACAATGAACTTGAATTGCATCATTCTATATTACCTTTGTTGCATTGTTTGGATTGAGACTATGATTGTGATTGTCTGAGTTGAGAAATTTGAGTATGACTGAGCATGAGGAGCATATTATTTGTATACATGCATATTTAATGAGCATCTTACTTGTTTCATGTGATGTGTATGATTGAGTGGAGTCTAAACGATCGTTAGAGTTTGAGTTGGAGTTTTGAGTTCATATATGATTGATGATTCAGATTGGTCGAGCTATTGAGTAATTGAGTTGAGTTGATTATTGTAAATCCAAGATATGAGTTGATTGGCATGAGCATGTTTTAGTCTTGGGAGGAATATTGAGCACCAATATGGGAGAGAGTAAATAACTATTCTAACTCATAAACTACTACGCCAACGTAGGATAGTTGTGTTGTTAACTTTGGCGACTCATATCCCAAAAAGATGGACCTTTATTTTGGATCCAAGAGAGTTTGACTGTCTTTTACCTTGGCAAGCTTAGGACGGACGTGGAAACAACGTTGCCTTCATTGTGCATCACCAAACTAAATGTGGTGGGATTGGATGTCGGTTAAGAGAAACTCCTAAGCAACACCTGATTGAGCATATAATATTTTAAATAGAGTTGCATAATACTGAGTCTATTTTCAAGGAATGATTTTGAATTTTAAACTTGCATGTTCATTGAGTTGAGTTATGAGCTGATGGGTCGATTTCTGAGTCAGTTGACTGATTTGAGTTTGAGTTTTATTCATTTCCTTAAGTCATTTTACATTCCAGTATATTCCATGTACTAACGTCCATTTGGGTCTGCATCATTAATGATGTAGATACAGGTGATAGAGGACTTCAGCCAACGCATCGTTAAGGTCCAGCTTCCTACTTCCAGATTGGTGAGCCTCCTTGCCATTCGGAGGAGTAGTTTTTATTGAGTATATTTATTTCTTTGATTTGGGATAGCCATGACCTATCATGGTACCATCTAGATTGTTGGATAAAGGTTTCATAGACTTTGAGTGGAGGATTGTCGATTGTTATTTATTTTCCAAACTAGATCATTGGAAACTATTATTATAATAGAGTTTTATTTATCTAAACTGGTGGATTTTCTGAGTATTCTTCTACTGTTGAGAATGATGTGGTGATGAGGCCAGGTGGTTTTCTTGGGGACTCAACAGTGGTTCTTCAAGTGTCCGTCACGCCAAGGGTATCCTCCCAGGGCATGACACCATAGTCAAACATATGTCAAACTTTAACTCGATTTCCAACTTTGGACCTCAAATCTACACAATAACTACTAATTGATTCTGATAACTTTCCTAGACCAATTTTTTCTGAAGTTGATAGAAATGACATAATTTCGTTGCAAGACTCGAATCTTCAAGTGACTCCAAAACTCAAAATTAAGCAACTCAAACCTTCATAACTCAACTCTTTAGCAAAAGCTCAACTTTTCACAAAATTTCAAAAAATCAACTTTCTCAACCAATCAATAGGACTCGGGGAAATTCTTCGGAGGGATAAAATAATAATTTTATCAAAAATACTAAAAATGGCCTTTAGGGTCATTGTAAATGATGATAGTATTGTATCAATGTACATGTAGTGCTCCGAACTATCCTAACTAAGATTAGCCCAAAATAAGAGAAATGTTTAACAATGAAAAAAATAAATTATTTGTCATGAACCAGATCCGCATCGCGAACTTGGACGGGAATTGTTATCAGTGAAAGACTGAAAAGAGATTTTAAAATAGTGGAGTCTGTGACACGATAAGTCCACATCGCGGACTTGTTTCATCCTTAGTAAAATCAAGGTTAGGGACCAAGTCCACATCGCGAGCTTGGGAGAAAATTTTTGCTCGACGTTTGTTTTAATGAGGGACATTTCGATCTTTTCTCCACCTTTCCTAAACTAAACTATGACGTTTGGGGATCAAAACCCATTCCATATCAGCATCTAAAGGGATTTCTCTCTCATTAATGCCTAATTACCTTTTAGAACAAGGATTGAAGAGAAGAGGAAAAGTTAGAGATCAAGAATTTCAAGCTTAATTTTCAATTAATTTTCACTTAATAAATCTTCTTTCCAAATATGTAAGGATAATCATAGAAATGGATTGAGTTCGTTCTTGCACCCCACATCTAAGTTTCATCTTGATTGAGTATAAGTTGAGTTTATCCCTAATTGTCTTAGATTTAGAATTGATTTAATTCTTCATTCTTTGAGTTCTTCTAAATTATGCATTGAGATTATTGTTGTTTTCTACATTTTAATTCTTGAGATTTTCATCATTCCCATGAACCCTAGTTAAATTGATGATCACGATTTTACAATGCATTATATTAAACTGAGATTTGATGATTGAATTAAGTGAAGTATGACCTTGACTAAATATAAGCATAATTTATTGAGTCTAAATGAAAATAAGTTTTTTGAATGTAAACAATGGTCCGAGAATAGAGTTTTAATAAGATATGTTTGATGATGAAATTACATGATTTGTAAACAAAAGAATATTGTGAGTTGAGATAAGATTGAGTTTTAGAAAAATGCTCATTGAGACATGATGAGATGACTTGAAATAGTTTTGTATGATAGATATAGCATAATGAACTGATTTGGGAGTCGTATTGAGCACCATTTGGGTAAGAGTTTAAGTAAATCAAACCCCATAAACTACTACATAGCTAACGTATGATAACAGGTTATGCCTCTTCAATCCCGAAAGAGGACTTGTTTGGTTGTGGATCCAATAATGTTGATCGCTCCTTACTCTGGCAAGGTACTGGACAACTGCGACAACAACAATGTAAAACATTGTAATCATCACTCACTTATAAGTGATGGTTGTCGGCTAGAGAAACTCTCATTAATGAATGATTTGGTTTGAATTGAGAATTGTATATCATTAAGTCAAATTTAAAAGCATTATTTTATTCTTAAAACTTACATATTTTATTGAGTTAAGATGAGCCTTATTTCTTGATATTGAGTATTCCTTGAGTGTTTTCTTTCAATTATACTACATAACGTACATTTCATGAACTGATATCATTCGATGTTGCATCGTTCTATGATGCATATACAAGTGTTAGGATCCTTAGCAAGCGCTCCGTTGATAATTTACTTCTTCCCAGATAGGGATGAGTCCTCCTTGCTTTTCAGAGGAATCATATTTACTTTATCATTGAGTAGTTCTTTTTGAGATAGTCATGGGCTTGTCATTAACACCTTTATATTAGTTGGTTGAGACTTCATAGACATAGATTGAGTAGATTGGGGTCTGATTTTGAAAAACCATTTGGTATGAGATTGGATTACTTTTAGGAAAAATTACAAGTTTACACTATATATGTTATCAAAATCTCTAATATTCCCTACCATATAAATAAATTACATAAATTTTATTTTTTCCATTCTCTTTCTTTACATCAGATACCTAGAATAAAACAATAAAATCTCCCGCTCACATTGTTCCATTACTACTTTCACGCCTAATTTGTAGCAACAGTTGTCTAATCAGTGTCAATCACTGAACAGTTACCATTACATCACAATTAATTTCAAATTCAAAGTTCAATAATTTTTTTGGGAGTATCTCGTATATTGAAGAAGAGGTTGTCTTCTTTACTCTTCATCTTTTAAATGATTTTGCCCTCATTTTTTTATCTAGTATCATTATTCTCATGGATGCTCAACCATCTTTCAGCCTTAGGTTTACATAAGCAGCCCGCATCAGTCACAACCCTCAACCACATCACGAAGACCCAAAAGTACAGTCGAGGCTCAAGAAGTCTCTCTCAAGGACGACTTGGCAGTTGAGACGGAGGCCATGAAGAAGAGGGGCTCTTCATCACCATTATTTGAACGATTTTCCCTTTTTTCATCAGTATGGTACTGGGTCTGATGATCCTTTCTGGATTCCTCTTCCTCAGTGGGTTCATGAAGCAATCGATAAAGATCCAAATTTAGCACATTCAGACAGGTTTGGAAGACGGAATATGGAATATATATCCCTAGGAAGTCATATTCTTCTTGTTCTGCATGGACGATCTTCAATTCAAGCATTTCTTGAATTTATGAGGAGCTTCCGCTACACCTTCATAACATTTGCGTACAAGCAATTTGTAACTATAAAGATTTCAATCTCTGTTTTTTACATATGATTTTTAGCAGTTAGATTAATTTACCTCATGATACCTGTATATAGATGTTAAACAAAATTTTACACACATGATACTTGAACCACTCTTCAATGTAAATTCTTGATATTTGCTTCAAACAAGATATCTCACAACTAAATTGAATTTACAACTAGTAGTAAATGGCACTATGTGGCAGATATAGAGACTTAAAAATATCAACTTATTTGCACTTGCTCATACTTAATTAGATGTGACGATGCGGGTGAATGTAGAAATAGGTATCTTATTATTTAACGAATATGATACTAATAATGTTGTATTACATCATGTATCAAAATTACCTAAGAGTTTGAATGTTAAATAGATGCATACATGTGGATGCGTAATGCTGATACTTGAATATATATAATTTGTTTTTTCATTTTAAAGCCATAGGTTCAGTGCTATTGAATAATCCGTAAATTAGAACAAATTTTTTTTAAAAAAATCCTAAATTAAATTCACAAAGTTATTGGTTTAAACAAAGATTGAAATAAGTATCAAACAACTGACAATATACTATTTGATACCAGATATCTTTATAATTATCAGATATCAAAACCAAAAATTGATTTAGCAGTTAGGTATCTTGTTTGAAGCAAGTATAAAAAATTTACATTGAAGAGTGATTCATTATCATGTGCGTAAAATTTTGCTTAACATTTGCATACAGGTATCATGAGGTAAAATAAATCTAACTGCTAAAAAATATATGTAAAAATTAGAGATTAAAATCATTATGATTACAAATTGTTTGAACACAAATGTTATGAAGGTGTAGCGGAAGCTCCTCATAAATTCAGAATATGCTTAAATTGGAGATCGTCCATGCAGAACAAGAAGAACATTACATCCTAGGGATATATATTCCATATTTTGTCTTCCAAACCTGTCTAAATATGCTAAATTTGGATCTTTATCGATTGCTTCACGAACCCACTGAGAAAGAGGAAAAGGAATGAATCCAAAAAGGATCATCAAGCCCAGTACCGCACCAATGAAATGCCATTACAGGTCGAACTTTCAAACCACAATGTTTAGCCAACATCACAATATCCAAATACCCTTGCCAATTATAAACCCTATGCAGTAACCTCTCCACCAGGCCTCACCCCAACTCCTTTAACACCAGCCGCCGCTAAAGCATGAAATGACTGCGCCATCACCTTCTTCCTCTTCATCGTTCCTTCCGGAATTTGCAGTAAAAATTTTGAAATTTTAAAATTAGGATTCTGTTATGCATACATATCCACTAAATCCTCTGTCAACAACAACTTACCGTAATCTTACCGTAATCAAAGAGCGAATTAATTAGATTTTTCAGTTTACCCCATTTTATGCATAACTGACTAGACTATTTCCTATTATTTCGTTAGAGGTATCAGACGCCCACTAAAGTATCATGCGTGGCTGAAATTTAAGGGATTTTAGGTAATTTTAAAAATAGTTGGTATAGAAGGGAATTATCAGTTTATAGTATGGAATTTGTATAGTTTATACTAACTTTTAAGTATTTGTTTCCTAAATTGTTCATCGTTGTATTGATTAGTTTGCCCACTTTAATGTCTCTTATTTATTGATTTGAATCTTCCGCTGAACAGTTGAATAAATGATTTGAGTCGAGTGATTCGCTGAGGGACCAACAATGATTTCTGAATTCGGCCATGCTTAGGATACCTCCCTCGGAGCATGAAAGTACGATAACAGACAATTGAAGTAATTTGTATTTACGAATTGATATAACTATGAAGTATGAACTAGCTGTATCAAAACTCGATGATAATATTTGATTAATTGATACAGCCTGAATATACATATTGATACAGCAAATACGATAACTCAATTCCCTAAACGATTACTACGAATTGTAAGTATGAAAACTTTAATTACGATTGATTATTAGCTTACAAAGTGTAGCCTTTTAGAAAAAAATTCTTACAAATGTATTCTAAATACCGGTAAAAGAGTCAAATGATATTTCTTATTATTTCTAATATTTGATTATTATAATTTATAATATTTATATAGTTTCTAGACATGTGAGTGTTGTTTATATTTTGTTATGATATATATAAAAATGGCTACTTGTAATTATGAAAAACTTTTAGAAGGTGTTATTGATGTTACATGCCAATTGCCATGAATTAGGGGACACACACATGGATTCGGGTAATCGGATCTGCGGCTGTTGTTACTGAACACATGCATCACAGCCATGTCAATGTGACATTAATTGCCTACTACTATACTCACTCGAATATTCTAATAAAAGATTCGTACCAGTATTTAAAATTAAAATTTAATATATTAATAAAAAATTAATTAAAAGACATAATAAAGTTCCACCATCTAAAGCTGGTTTTTTTTTTTTTTTTAAAAAAAATATTCATTATTCATTATCCTTTTTGAAGCCCGAGTAATTTGAATTCGCGATGCATACGGCTTTATTTGGGAAAAAACACTATCTATTAAAGATTTTTTCATGACCAACGCTAGAACTCAAGATGTTTGATTAAGGAAAGAAACAGTGTCAGCTATTGTATCACATTCTTTGATAGTGTCTTAAAATAAACTTGACATATGGAGGCCCTCCTTTATTATTTTAGAAACTATATAAAAATATAATTTTTGATAACTAGAGACAGTATATATAGCCATTTTTCTCAAAATATATTTGAGTGCGAATAGTTTTGCTTGTTAGATTACGTAATTCGCTTGTTAGATTATGTATATATATATACACACCTCGTAAAATGATAAATTTAAAAGTATATGGCTCAATTTGACCTTTTATTTTTATTCATTTATCAGCGATTTGAATATGTAAATAACTTGAAACATCTAATGATACCATAATCTTTAATTTGATAAAGATTGGTCCGAGCGTTTACGTGTTTTAATTAGTTCAAGTTTATAAAATAAAAATAAATTAACAACCGGCGAAGAAATGGAAGTTTCTGTTTGACATCAAATGTAGCACACATGTATTGAAATTTTTTTTTTTAATTGTGGTTGCTGATTGCATAATTTATGTGGAGTAAATATTTGAGGCTTGACACATAGATTACTTTTTTAAATTTATTAATAAAATTAATTTAAATGGCGCTAATTATAATTTATTTTAATTTGAGAATTCAAGTTTATTCAAATCTAAAAAATAATTTATGCGTTTTCTCAAAAGTTAGCTAGGTAGTTAACCAAACAAAATATATTTATAACATTTAATTTATATTCTCACAAAATTGTTATTTATTATTTTTTTCAAATAATTATTCTTCTAATACTTAAAATTTTAAAATTAACTTAAGTTCTTAACTGATCTAGATTAGAAATTATAATATTTAACCTTTCCAAATCAATTTGAATTTTACTTTATTTAAAAAAAAATTATATAATTTTATTCAAGCAATATTTTGGATGCTGTTAAAAGAAGAAAGGAAGAGGGCCCTAAAGGGACAAACCAAGGCTAAAAGACCACAACTTCTAAAATAAACGGTAAGGATCAACATAGATAAATAGATAAAGGAGAATATGATACAAGACCAAAATTCAAGACCTGGAGTCACAAGTACAAAAGAGCATCTAAATTAATACCAACTCGAAGTACATACATTATAGTCTTAGGAAATACAATTAAGACTACTAACTAGAAGATATCATCTAATAGAAACTCGGAATCCTAAGTATCACCACTAGATATGGTAGTATCTATAGCATGATCTGGACTCAGCCACCATGAGGAAGTTCCTGATTGGAAGCTACAAGAAAGAAGAAGAAGGGTGAGTGCACATAATATATACCCAGTAGATTTAACCGACTAGAAGCAAATAAACTAGAAATGCTTTCACCTACACCAGGAAAATCCGCATGGCAAAATAAAGTTAATATAATTATATAATCATCAAGTAGTATAGAAACAAGTAAATACTGATCATAATACAATATCTCACTCAAATATAATAGTGCAATGATATCAATAATGATGCAATGTATGCAATGCAAGGTGAGATCAAGATTGTCGCATATCCTATCGTATATACTCATCGAGCTGAGGCTTCATAAACTAAGGATGACCCAAAGGGACCTTGCAGGCCATATATCTCAATCACAATCATAGTATCTCATGTCTCCTTGCCACCTCGTTGTGGTCAAGTATTTTAAAAGATGTCGTATTTTGTTACAAAAAGGTGGTGCCAAAGTTCTCAAATTACCAAGTGTTGCAATAGGCAATATGAGGATGCATGCGAATGGAACACATGAATAAGGAAGATTCATCACCACAAGCACAAAAAATATCACAATGTTTCCCAAATCTCATTCATTTCATGATACATTCACCTCTTTCATTCACATTAGGCCATAAATCTTATTAGAATGTCCAATCATAATTTTACCACCTTATATGTATGAATGTCTCAACCATAACTAGGATTCTCAATCGTAATTGACAAGTATCACCTCTTTTCATAAGCCAGAAACACAATATGATATACATCCATATTTTCACATCAAATGAAATTAAATAAGAACCCACACAAGGACATCATATTAATAGTTTTCAAGCATACACATCATATCAACCCATCTCATAGAATTAGCTAGACCTACCTCGATGTCGAACCGCACGCAAATACTCCAATTAAAAGATTGACTCATGAAAATCAACTACAAATCGTCAAACCTATGTCAAGAATGAAATCTACACATCAAAAGGAGTCTATCAATACCCATATTATCATAATTGGGATCGGGGATAAAATCATCCAAAAATTGATGAAATTCCAAAAATACTGAATCTGAAAATCGAGGGTTAAATCATGTTCTATATAAAAAATGGGATTCATGGGTGAAAATTACATAAAAGCTTAGTGAAAACGAGGTAAAAATCATCAATTTCTCTAAAGTTTGCATTCTTGAAGAAAACCACAAAATTAGGAATAAAAGTAATAAAAATTAAGAAATTTGAGGCTATAATCGTAAAGTAAACAATGAAAATTTAAGGTACCCAAATATTTCCTTGCAAGATTTCCTTCAAATATCATCCATCTTAGCTTTTGAAATTCAAAAATGAAAGAAATGGGTTTTTTTTAAAAAAAATTGTTTAGGCAATTAACGAACTTCGGGAATGCATAGCACAGACCCGCAAGCCTCCACGAATGCGGAAGAAGGTCCCGCAAACGCGGAGGTGTCCCAGACACCTACTCTGTAACCGTGAGCCCTCTCGTGTGAACACGGAGGTCTACACAGAAGACCTTCGCAAACGCGGATAACGTGGTCGCAGATGCGGAGAAGAGTCTTGCACCAGAAATAAAAAAAATTTGCCAATACACTAATTTTTCACAAAATAGACCCTCAAGATTTATTCAGAAACCTGTACACACAAATCAAATATGCTACCCTATAAAATTCGATGTTTCAAACTTAATTTAAACATCCAAAATCAAATCCAAGGTCTCCTTGACCCAAAACCCGACAACACACAACTAAACTAGTTTAGGCCACTTGAAATGCCAAAACACTGTTGAAATGCCTAAAAATTGTGACGTAACTCATTCAAGCACTAAGCTCACCCTCGGAACTAATGGAACCATCAAAAATCCCATATTGACGAAAAAGTCAAATTTAGCTAATCTTAAACCAAAATTTTCCAACTTAAGACCTCATTTTCACATACATACTCTGAATATGATTTTGACACTTCTCCTAGATCAATTTTCACATTTCGGGACTGATGGAATAGACGAAACTCCATTCCAAGATTCGAAACTTTAAATGGCATCAAAACTCACATTTTAAACAACTTAAGACTTAAACCTCAAAAATTTGCCAATTTTTCAACTTTTAGACTTATGCTCAAAATCAACCATGCAAGTTGTCTAAATAACACCAAAGGGGACTAGCGAGAGGGGTAAAACAATAATCTTCGCAGAGATTTCTAGAATGGTCGCTTAGGTCATTACATCATCCATTATTAAAAATCATGTTCCTCGTCAAATATAAGGAAAAAAATACCTAGAACCTCGAATAGATGGGGATATCTAGTACGTATGTCGAACTCCATTTCCCAAGTCGTTTTCTTAATCGGCCGATGACGCCACTGAACCTTCACTGAAGTGATCTCCTTTATCCTAAGCCGCATGACTAGTCTATCCAATATAGGCATAGGCCCCTCCCCATATGTCAAACTTGGATCCAACTCTACTAAATCATAAGATATTACAAGAGATTCATTTGGTGTGTATTTCCGAAGTATGAAGACATGAAAAACAGAATGAACCATTGCCAATTTGGGGGTAAGGTTAATTCACAGACAACTTCATCCACTATCCTAAATATCACTAATGGGCCGATGAACCATGGGCTAAGCTTACTCTCTTCCCCAACCTCATTATACCCTCCATGAGTAATACCTTCAACCACACTCGATCACCTAACATGAACTCCAACGGACCAATCCTCCTATCTGCCTAGCTTTTCTATCGACCCTAGGCTGTCACCAACCGACTCTAAATCAGGCAAACTTACTCCATCTCATCTCTAAGCAAATCGACCCCAAATCACCCTCTGAAACAAAATTAAACCACCTAATAGGAGATCAACATCTCCTACTATATAATGCCTCAAATGATGCCATCTAGATGCTAGAGTGATAACTATTATTATATGAAAACTTTGCCAAGGTCAATTGTTGATTCCAACAAGCTCCAAAGTCTTTCAAATCAAGTTGAGGAAGTTGCAAGTTGTAAATTGCCTGTATTAATTTCCTTTCTAAATTTTCTGTATCAAGTTGCAAGTTGTAAACTTTCGAATTTTATTGTATTACATTCAACTTTATACTTCTAATTTCCTTGTATCAAGTTTGATTCATCGTTTCAATTTTTTTTAATCAAGTTTCATTGTATCAAGTTGCAAACTTTCAGATTTCCTTGTACCAATTTTGTTTCATCATATCAATTTTTTTTTTTGATATCAAGCTTCATTATATCAAATTGCAAACTTTTAGATTTTCTTGTATCAAGTTCAACTTTATATTTTTAATTTTATTGTATCAAGTTTGATTCTATTTATCAAATTTTTTTAATCAAATTTCATTGTATGTAGTTGCAAATTTTCAGTTTTTTTTTGTATCAAGTTCAACTCTGTACTTCTTATTTTATTGTATCAAATTTGATTCTTATTCAAATTCAAAAATTAAAATTATACTCCAAAAATACTTGATACCAGCCATATGATAAGATCAAAAAATATAAAAGATCATTTGATACATATATTTTAAAAACATATAACTTGATACGTGAAAATTCACATATTGAGTCGTAGGTTTATAATAAATTATATATGCTTTGACATTTGAAATTAATGTGCAACCACACATTTGTAAGAAATGATGCTATATAAAAATGATAAAATTAGTGTGTTGGTTTTTCTTAACATTTATTTCGAAAATGTATAAAAGGTGATAAAAAAATAAATAATGGCTAGAATTATCTTATTTGTGCAAATTATCCATTAGTTGGAGAAGATAGTTATAAACAAATGAGAAAATCAAAGAAAAGATAATTATAAATCAAATTTCATAAATGAAACCTTTAATTTAGGTGCGATTTTAGTACAGTTAAAAAAGGAATATGAAGTGAGGAATTACATATCTAATAATTGGAGATAAAAGAAGAAAATAAGAATTTTTGAAATTTTTTCAAATGGTAGAGATTTTTTAAAAATAAGTGATGTATTTATTAACTTTTTTTTTTTTAAAAAAAAAAGGGGTCGAAAAGCACAAATAATTCTCAATCTAAGATCTTCCTTCTATTTTCCCCTTACACATGAGCGCATAATTAGGTTGGGGGCCCAGTTTGGTCATTTCAAATTTCAAACATATTTGTTTCAAATTTGAGTCCCGCTCCTCACAAAACAATTTCGCCATTTTTGTGCTAACAATCTCTTCTCTCTCTGCTCCAAAGTTTAACCTGAAGCTTCTCTCTCCGACGAACTCATGGTAAACTCTCAATTTTGCATCTCTTCATTCTGTTCAGAACTAGAACATCAAATAAATTGATATCTCATTTTTCTTCAGATTTAGGCTGTATATTCGATCGAATTCGTGATTTATTGTTCGGATTTTGCGTCGTGATCTATATATACCTTGTTATAGAATATAAGCTTAATTTTTCACCATTTAGCCGCCTTTATTCCTTGATTTGTATGTATTCGTTCACCTTTGAACATTTGAGATTCAATCGTGCTTTTGAGCATTTTTTTTCAATTTGGAAAAATAGGTTCTCTTCTTTTGGTAAGTGGTAAAATTCATTAAGCTATTTGCAAAATTTAGAGAAGAAGGACGAGGTCTGGACTGAGTATGAGTGTGAAATTGGCTAATTTTTGTCTCAAATTGGATATCTATAACTAAAAAAGGTACTGGTATAACATACTGAAATAGTTGAGAGATCTCTGACTTTCTTAATAGTTGTATTGTTAGATAAATTGAAGTAGAGTGAGTTTCTTAGTGGGCGTTTGACCTTATTTCATTGTGAAATTCATTGTGAGTTCATGAGGGATGAAGTGAAGTGTATTCGTGGTTATTAAATGTTGTGTTATCTTTACTCTGTTGGATTATATAGTTGCAAAATAAGTTAGAACAACATTTTTGTTACATTGTATACAATGTGGCACATGTATTGCTTTGTTAAAGCAAATAAAAAACTCTTCTGCTGCTCTATACTATCTGGCAAACAATTATACAGTTGTGTCAACAAGTGAGGATGTTTGTTAGGTGGGAGTTCGTGCAAAAGGAAGGTTTATAAGAATACATTGAGGGAGAGGGAGATAATAGCTTCTTTTGAATTTGAAAATATGGATATTTGTTCTTGTTAAATCTAAAATAGAGCTGAATCAGCACAATGAATGAAGATTCATACGCATGCAGTAGGAGTTACTCTATGTTCGTTGAGCTAGGATGAGTCAGTGACAAACGAGAAAAGGAAGAGAGAAGTAGGAGGACAGAAAGCTTTTCATTTCTGCAAAACCTTAGCTATTACAAGAAGCAGTTAGCATTTATATCTTAATACTAACTGACACGACTCTTAACAACTTTGACAACAAACTCCACCTATTATGCACTTAATATACTCTTTTGACTAGGATATTACAAGAATATCTTCTATTTCAATATAGAAACTTGCATAAAACTGCACCTTTGTTGTGGTAGTAGCTGATTGTTTGCAGGCTAAAATGTGTTATTTTGTGTTCTTGGCTAATTAAACTTGGATTTATATTATTTCACTCATAAGCTCGGGCTTTGTGTACTCTGAAATACTATCATGGTGAACTTTTCTGGTCGTTTGAGTTGATCTTCAATCAGTTGAATTGAAGAACTAGCATAGAAAGTGGCGACGACTATCAACTCAAATAGTTTGAGCACCTCAATTGCCATCAACAACATGCTTTGTTAAGAGCCACTATAGCCAAATTTTGATTTACATATGGAAGGCTGTCCACAGTAACTTGTGTTGACATCATAAAAGCTACCTGATGTACTAGGTCTATGCAAAATCAGTTACAGAAACATATATCTCAAAACTTCGTATTCTCCTTTGCATTTTTGTTAGGATAAGAAAATACCTGGACTCCAATTAAACTTCCTAGCATCACAAAATGACTAAGTCTTCAGCAGCATTTATCTGTGTGAAATTTAAGTCACAAATTCTTCAGTTTACATCTTTGTCTGTCAAACATTGATCAGAAATATAATTGATTAAGAATGGGAGAGGCTGAGGATTATTGTGCTCTGGGAACTTTTGATTCTGTTCTTCTGGCTGAAAGCTAGTTATTCTGGAAAATAAGATAAAATAGTACAATAACAAATTTCTGGATTTTAAACAGAATTTGTAGTATGGAGGTTGGAAAATGAGTTTCATACCTTTCTACTTTTCTTCTACTTCCTAGGCTGCTTAACTTAGCTCCTTTCTGACCCATAAGAATTGGATCTTCTTGCAGGATGGGCATGATGCAGATAATACAAAACAAAGCACCGCTGATATGACTGTATTTGTAAGTCTTTTAACTATTTGAATTTATTTGACTGATGTTAAACACTGAATTTTCCTGTCTAAAGGATTTATATGCGAGTAGAAAATATAGAGAACTCTGGCGCCTTCTACTCTTATCTTTAAATGTATTTATAGAATATTGGTCTGTGAAAGCTTAAATGTAGTGACATGGACAGTGATGATTCACATGGACGACCCCAACTTGGTCGGGATTGAGGTATTGCAGTTGTTCTTGTAGGTTAGACTGAGTTTTTACTCCAGTCAATACTCAGTGATAATCTGGAAAGGTTTCTAATCCATCTCAATCTTCTAAACTCTCAGATACTGAAGTTTGAGTCTAAAAAGTTGGATCCTAAGGATTCATTTGTTTTTCCATTGTGATATTTTCATCAGTTAATGTAATTTTAACATGCTAGCCAGCCCACTTAAAATCTATCAAAATTAAATGTGGCTATATGATTTTAGGACAATGACATCTAAGTCAATTGTGATGAAATTCTTGGTGGCTGACACATGATATATTGGTTGTCTGCTAGTTTCTTTTTTATTGGCCTTATAAACAGCTTAGTATTATTCACTAGCGCGATGTTATATATGACATCACAAATAAACACATCCATTTTGCTAGCTAACTTTTACTACTTCCTTTCTGCTCTTGTGCAGGTACAGAATCTTCTTCAACAAATGGTGAGTCTGTCTCTCTGCACCACTTGGGTCCTTCACTAGTTTTTATTTCATATATCTTCTAAACTGGTTTGTTCTCTCTTTGCAGCAAACCAGGTTTCAGACCATGTCTGAATCAATCATCTCAAAAAATATCCTTTTCTGGTCTGTTGTTCCTTGTTATCTAAGTAACTAATTTTTGGTCTTTAATCTAGGTTAATTAGTTTGTGCATGAGTGTCATCTAATAATAAAGTAGGTTGTGTGGAGCATGTCATAAAGCTCTGATTTCAAGAGCTAGAGATGTGCCCACAGTTTTGAGGCTCAAGGTTCTCATGAAATCATTTTCTACTTCAGCTCCATTTTCTCGTATAACTTTTGAAGTATGACTTCTGGAACACCTCAACCAGATTTGACTGTAATTTTTCTGGTACTCTCATCAGAATTTAGCCTTCTTTAATTTCATGGAACTTAGTTCCTGTCACCTTTTTCCTTTTTTGTTCATATCTCCAAATGTGATGATTTCTCTGTCCTATTGGTCTGTATACACCTGCTTTGTCATTCTCTAGTATCTGTTTTTGTTTAGTGAGATGAACTTGGATAATGTATGTTAATTCCTTGACAATGCTGCACTAGATGATATGGGGAACCGAATTGATGAGTTGGAGCAGAGCATCAATGATTTGAGAATTGAAATTGGGCAAGAAGGTGGTTCACCATCACCATCTGCTGCGCAGAAGTCAAAAGATGACTCAAAGTCTGCTGGTGATTCTGCATAAGACGATGCATCGAGGTGGTTTATGTGGTGTTTGTTATGATTGTTTAGCTTTAAAAGAGTGTTATCCTATTCTGGTTGTGGTATGCCTTATGATTGATAGCTGTATTCTATACATGGATTCTCTTATTCTTGCAAGAGAGACATCTGCTATTGGTAATTGATGCGATTATCAAAATACACTTTAGCAAAAGATTTGTTTTAGATATTCAATTGATACGGTGTGCGACGAAGGGTTATTTTGCTGAGATTTTAGGCATCATCCACATAACAAACCCTTTTTTTTTGCTTTATTTGACAGACCTATGCCACCAGTTACTAACTCGACGATGCTTGGGAAATGTCGTTGAAGGAACTGTTTCAATTTCTAATTACTCATCCTGCTAATTTTTTCAATAATCGATCAAAAAGATTATATTTTGATCTTTGAATTATTAGTGGGTTGGAAAAGATCTGTTTCCGTGACTTAGCAGGTGTCGACTGTATATATAAGAAGGTTCTATCAGTTTTTGTCAATTTTTAATTTTAAAAAAACTCGAAATGTCTTCTTCGCATGAAAAATAACAATGCATCTTGAAAGATGAGGACTAAAGTAAATTCATTTTTTCAAATCTTCGGCCTTGCTCTTTTACACATTGGTACTCTTGTGAGTTATCTGGTGTGAGATGTAAAGTAGTATAAGAATATTCATGATAAAATGTAAAATTAATTCATCTTATGTTTAGTTTGAAATATAAGATAGTCATAAAAATACGTTAATGATGGGATAAACTTTTTAATATACTAGTGGTATAACTTATTTTAAGATAATTGATTCCATGATAAATTACTCCCAACCAAATGATCCCTAAGTCATAACTCTTAACTAATTCAAATCCAATAGCTTTGATGATTTCATGCACTATTAATTTTTTCTTTTACTAAACAAGCATAAATAGTAGATTACAAACTCAACAAATTAAATAAATCACCTAATATTCAAATTTTAGGATACTGAAGAAAATATTTGCAATTGTATGAGAAGTATTGAAAAGGGAAGATGGGAAATGGGTTGGATCCCAGTTGTAAATGGACAAGTGTGTATAAAAGAAGACAATGACAATTGAGAAGGTTCACTTGTGTCTGTGAGTTGGTAAAAAGAAAAGAGTTAACTCGTGAGGTTTGAATTTTGATTATAACACTTGTCCCTACAATAAAATAAATCAGTCTCTTTTTTCTTCACTTAATGTGGTACACACATTCAGATATTCAATGCATGCCTTATTATAGATGTGCCATATTCCACATTTTCATCATTTATGTTCCTTTTATTTAAATTAATTAAGGGGTTGTTTCATGCCAAGGATAATAGTCTAATACCAATTAATTTTGGGATTTAATTTAATGTTTGATTATTAAGTTTTGAATAACTTATTTCAAAATTAATAATTAATACAGGATTAAGTTATTTTAATTTTTGAGTAAAATAGTAATTATTTAAAAAAGGAGTTAAAAATACTCTTGAATTAGCCGAAAAAGTTTAAATATTAATTGAAAGTTGTATTTCATATTCAATTAAATTGAAGATAGTCTTGATATTTTACTATTTAAGAGTATTATGTGCTGATATAAATAATAAATTCTTTTTTACTTTCACAAACTTAACATGTAAAATTTAATTTTCAGCTAAATAAAATAAAAATTTTATTTTGAAATACATAAGGTACATCACATAAAAACACACACATATTTAAACTAAATAAAATAAATTGTTTATAATAGGAATGAATAACTAAATCTTGCAAAGAAAATATAAAATAAACTAACTAAAGTAAAAAATATTTTTGTCAAAAAACAACTTATTATTAAAGTTTATACACTGCATATTAATGTGGATATAGCAAATCAAACAATCAATAAAAAATAATCTCATCATAACTTATTTCAACACAATTAATATCAATATAACGTATTAGTTAATATAATTTATTCGATTATAACTTATCTCAACATAATTAATCAGAATATAATTATAACGAATCTCAATATAACTTGATTTACCCCCCAGTTGAGCTCCTTCCCGACTTACCCCGCTCTCAAATTGGTGCAGCTAATTATTAGAGAATTAAATGAAAACATCCCAGCTATTTATATCTTAAATTTAGGGCTCAACTCATAGGTTGTCACACTTTTTATTCAGACATCACATCTAAATTTAGGTTAGGATGGTTTTCATTGAACACGCAATCTATTAAGCAAAAAGAAAAACACAGTACATATCATATTAGATTCCATGGCAAGTATATTTATACAGAAGAAAATCACATACTACCCCTTTTTCAAATCAATATATATAACCTCAATTTATTTATTATCCAACCATAAAAAAAGAACACATTTCCGGTAAACCATAATTTTATTTCAAATAATAAATAGTTAATATTATAGTAAAAAGTGGCATGATAAATTAATACTATTACACAACAACTACAAGAATGTTTCTCTACTACAATTCACCAAATCCATCAATAATAGTACCATAAACAAACCATACTCCATATAATAATAGCAAAACAGATCACACAGTACTCAAAAAGAATTTTTTAATTTTTACCAGTCCGGTAAAAAAAAATTTGTAAATACAGTAAATCAAGAAATTTACTGTGCGTAGGGTTTTCAACGACGGCAGCGCGTGATGG
Source organism: Solanum rostratum (assembly GCA_029948455.1). NCBI lineage: Eukaryota > Viridiplantae > Streptophyta > Magnoliopsida > Solanales > Solanaceae > Solanum > Solanum rostratum. The sequence continues at coordinate 63,457,215 of CM057045.1, read as the reverse complement.
CACTGCATCCACGTTGGTAAGGGTTCGCCTGAGCTCCGGGACGGCAATTGTAGTATGAAGCTCCTCTCCTTGAGCACGGAACTCTGTTCCTACTAAGCGCACCGTAGCTAATGTATCTCCGACGGTATGCTAACATGCGCCGGGTGCTCTCCGACTCCATCCCGAACTCATCGCTGTCTTCTTCAGCTAAACACGCTCCGATCGAACCGTCACAGATCGGTGAAGAAGAAGATAGTGTCATCGGAAAATACCCCAGCTGGTGGGACCCACTAGCTGCTGCTACCTCCGCGACGGCCGCCACAAGCACGATGAGGAAAATGGAAGAGATGAACATAATGGAGAAAGATTTGACTTTCGCCATTTGTATATTTTTTGTGTGGAAGAAAGTTTTTAGGATGGAAAGATGGAGAAAAATGAAGGAAGAGATTTGATAAAGAGAGAGAGAGGAGGAGTGGGGTATAAATTAATAAGGATTTGAAAAAGGGGGCCTTAGAGATGTGGAATAATAAGGGGAGTGGCATGTGATTTTTGTCATTTTGCTTCTAAATAATGCAAAGGAAAATTTAGGTTGGGGAGGAATAATGATAGTATATGGACAGCTATAAACCTGAGGTTTTATTTTTTTTCTTTCTTTTTTATTAATCCAGATTCTTCCCTATATATACAACACATAGGTATTCTCATAATTATTCTAATAAAATTTTCAAATTGGTAAGTAGACATGAAACAAGAGTTAAATTAAGATATATTCTTGTCTTCATATAAATTAATTATATTATTTTTGAATAATCAATGCCGAAATTAAATCTATACTCGAAAATTATGTATTTGGATAAAAGTATTAAAAATGATAATAAGCCATTTTAAGATAGCAAAGATGTTAGAAGAATGGAAGTGGTATGATGGTCTCATTAGATAAAAGCAAGGGTGATATTTAGCTCATCAAGTAAGCTAATTAAGTCACATTGTGAAGATTTCAGAGAGGATAATGGAAATTAGGATAAAGAGGAATATATCTATTTTTGAATATTAATTTAAATTCATATTGAGCCATTCAACTATAAAAGTCATTCATCTGGATAGACAACTGATCATGGAGCAATATGGAGAGAGGAAGAAGGATGGTCCAGTTATTCATCGATCTAGAAAAAATTTATGATAAAGTTTTGCGAGAGATTGTATGGAAGGGCCAGAAGGTTGGGCATTCTTATGACATATATTAGGGTAATTAAGAATGTGTATGATAAAGTCAAGATCTAAGTAAGAATAGTGGATAAAAATGTGTATGATAAAGTCAAGATCTAAGTAAGAATAGTGGATAAAGACTAAGAGCACTTCTTAATTATGACAAGGTTATACTAGGGATTAATTCTTAGCTAATTTTTGTTTGCCTTAGAAATGGATGAATTGACAAACAAATTCATGGGGAGGAACCATAATGTATGTTACAAATAACATAATTCTGATCGACAATATTCACAGTAAAGTTAACACTAAGCTTGAGATTTGGAGACCAATTCTAATGCCTAAAGAATTCAGGTTAAGTAGGACCAAGATAAAATACTTGAAATGCAAGTTCAATATCATGACATATGAGAATGACATAAAGGTGGGGCTTGCTAGAAGGTTATCCATAAAAAGGGACGTTTAAAAAATTTAAGATCTATTAATCAAATTAATAATTTTTTTTAATGATGACACACATTGCATTGGCGCATGATAAATAAAATTGAGAGTTGCACTTGGAGTCTTGTGTGATAAGAAGGTGCCATCAAAATTTAAAGATAAATTTTACAAAGTGATGGTTCGACACTTCGACTAATTATGCAAAATGTTGACCTGTGCAAAAACTTTCACATTCAGAAAATAAAAGTTGTAAAAATAAAAATGTTGAAATTGATATTTAGGCATACTTGAAGAGATAAAATTAGAAATGAAGATATCTGAGATAAGATAGGAGTGACCTTGATGGAGGAAAAAATGTAAGAAGTGAGGCCGAGATGGTCCGACATATGAAGTGAAGATGCACGAATAACATGGAGATGTGAAAGGTTAAGTATGTATGGTTACATGAGAGGTAGAGGTGAGCGAAGAAGTATTGGAAGGAAGTGATTAGACAAGACATGACGTAACTTCAATTTATTGAGAACATGACCTTAGATATGAAGATATAGAGGACACAAACTAGGGCACATTATTCGATAGGTAGTTAAGTTGTCTCACTTATTCTTCCATACAAGTAGTTTAAGTATTACTTTGAGAGTTTTTTATTATTTCATTTTTGTTACTATTTAATGTTTCTGGTTTATCGATTATCATACTACTTTATTTTAGTTACTTTGTTATTTTAGTATACATTGTCATTTTTTTTTTTTAGCATTTTAATTTGTATTGACTTCTTCATTTTTGTTCTTGATACATTGGGAAATATTTTGCGCATAGTACTCCACCCTTTCATACCCCACTTATATGAGACTATATTAAATATGTTTTAATTATTACAATAACCAATTGATGCAATTGATTTAAATTCAAAAGTATTTTACAAGAACAAGACGAATAATAAAAATGAAATGAAGATGAGCTAGAGGTTTCGTTTTCAAAATAACATTTTGAGAATTATAAAAATACATCGGAAAAAATAGTAAATAAGTTGATCAAATCAAAAGTATCCATTTATAAGTTAAAGATTCAGGCAAATAAGCAAAATAATACTTGTGAGCTTACTCAAGCATGTTCAATTCATGGTGTCCTCGCTTATCTCTCCAAATACAAATAAGTTGGGCATTTCCATCATCTTATCTTTGTAAAGCTTATAAAGAGTAATGAAGGTACTGCCTTTTGAACACCAAAATTCTAGTCAATTTATACTTCCCAAAACTAAAATTTAAGTAGGTAAATTCATTAATATTTTAACGTAATATTTTGATTTTCCAATATTACACCGAAAATAGTAGAAAGGTAAAAAATTTTCGACTTAAAATTATAAGAAACTATATAAGCTAATCAAAGAGTGTAAAATATAACAAAAAGATTACCACACAAGTACAATTTAATCATATATTTTATTACTATATTAAAAGATGACTGCTTGAAACAAATCTTAAATATATGAAAAATAAATCAATCATAAATGAAATAGGAAGAAATAAGAATGTTTTATCGATAAATAGTGCAGGAGCAATGTTATTCCTCCTTGGTTCTTCTTTCTAAATTTTCTCTTTGATTCGAAACCTTTAGTGGTATATTTCTCAAGTTAGGGTGCTTTGGACTTGATCTCTGTAGCACTCTAAATTTTTTTCTTAGATAAGATTGAGCCATCCGTTATATGTGCATAAGGTTATACCAAATGATCCTTAATGGAGTATAGGTTTTAAAGTTAATCCTTTAGCGTGAAAATAGATTTGGAGCTAAGTTAAGACCACAAGAACCTCTAATACGAAGTTAAGTTAAAAGCCTCCTTATCGATTGAGTTTCCATCTGTGATTGTATAAAAGTTAGGTAATCCAATGACTTATACACACACACCCAATTCCCTCATAGACCCAACCATTTTTGTGGTTACACCTTAGGTACAAGCAGCTAGCAGGCAATTGTTAGTGGTACTTGGAGCATTCAGTAGGGACAACATCGGCCCCAATTCTTCCAGCACAGGCCCAACAGAGCATGCACTCTAGAGGCTCTGGTCGCGTAGCTAGAAGGAGCCATACCTTTTAAGGATCAACAAGTACTTGGGTATTTTCTGAAATTGATTCTTCGAGGTATTCAAGTGCGGCTAGAGAGGGCGCCTATGCGTTTTGATAGCTTGTATGGAGAGGTCACAAGCAATTGAGATTGTTGGAGTCTAGAGACAAAGTTTACAACCTATCAGTTGAACGGTCCAGTCAGACAGTGATGGTGGACTTTCAGGGATACTAGGACAGTGAATGCAATGCCTGTGACTTGGGCTGAGTTTTATGAGGTAGTTATGACCAGATTTGTTCCCAGGAGCCTCAGAGACAAGCTTCGTGATCAGTTAAGCGTCTGGAGTAGCGCTCGATGATAGTGACTCAGTTTGATGTGAGGGTCCAGGAGCTCTCCAGGTATCTCATAGTTATTCTACCGACAAAGTGATAAGCCACTGAGGGGATTTCATCAAGGGTAGTGTACTTGTTCATATCAGGCATCTTTGCAGACTTCGAAGGGTGGCCTTCGGGGTCCAGGTACTTCTCATCAGGGTGGTTCTTCCTATTTCCCCAGATGTAGACTGAGGGATAGTATTTTATACATTACTGCTTTACATTAATATTAGTTTGATAATTTCTTTTGATAGTATTTTATACATTACTGCTTTACATTACATTAATAACTTCTTTTGGTAGTATTTCTATTGGAGTTTGCTTCTCTGACTTATTGGGAGTGGTTTGTGAGAGTAATTCGTAGGTGGCATCCGGATCTGATGGTGGAGTAAGGTCATGTCGTTGGTTTGGGTCGGGGGTAAGAGGTAGGGGTGGTAGGAAGGGCACGGGCTATTTTAAGGGTAGGATCGTGGAATATAGGTACACTTACAGGGAAATCCATAGAGCTAGTAAAGTGTCTTAAGAGGAGACAAATTAATATAGCGTGTGTTCAGGAGACTAGATGGGTAGGGACCAAAGCTCGGGATGTAGACGGGTTCAAGTTATGGTACTCGGGGGGTTCTAGGGACAGAAATGGTGTAGGTATACTAGTAGATTGGGACCTTAGGGATTATGTGGTGGAGGTTAGGAGGTTTAACGATAGGATGATGTCTATTAAACTGGTGGTGGGTAAGCATGTAGTGACTGTAGTTAGTGCCTATGCGCCCCAAGCAGGTTTAGAGGAGGAAGTCAAGAGGCTCTTTTGGGAAGAGTTGGATGAGGTGGTGAGGGGCATTCCAATGACGGAAAAGCTTTTCATTGGGGGAGACTTTAACGGACATATTGGGGCTACCAGTAGTGGGTTTGAAGATGTCCATGGAGGCTTTGGTTTTGGGGAAAGGAATGGAGGGGGGACGTCTCTCTTGGATTTTGGCAAAGCCTTTGAGTTAGTTATTGCTAACTCATGTTTCCAGAAGAGGGAAAGTCACTTGATAACCTTTCAGAGTGCGGTAGCTAAAACTCAAATTGATTACCTACTTCTACGAAAAGGTGATAGAAGCCTTTGTAAGAATTGCAAAGTTATTCCGAGTGAGAGTATTTCCACTCAACATAGGCTTCTAGTGATGGACATAGAGATTAAGAGAGAAAAGAAGAGGAAGATTGTCTATGCCCAACCGAGGATTAGATGGGGGGGTCTAACTCCTGCCCTCTCGCTTGAGATGGAAGGAAAGTTGAGAGATTTAGAGGCCTGGAGTAGTAGTGGAGATGTGAATAATATGTGGGACAATACTGCTGGTTACATTCGAAAGGTAGCCTCTGAGGTACTAGGGGTTTCGAGAGGAACCTTTGGGGGACGTCGAGGTGATTGGTGGTGGAATGAAGAAGTTCAAGACAAAGTAAAAGCTAAGAAGGTGGCCTATACAAAATGGTTGGAGTGTAGGGAGGAGGATGAAAAACAAAGGCTTAAGGAGATTTATAAGACGGCTAAGTCAGAAGCAAAGATGGCGGTGACGAGTGCTAAGACAGCAGCGTTTGAGCGCCTATATGAGGAGCTAAGTGATAAAGGCGCGGACAAGCGAATGTATAGGCTTGCTAAAGCGAGAGAAAGGAAAGCTCGCGACTTGGATCAAGTGAAGTGCATCAAGGATGAGGAGGGAGAAGTGTTAGTGGATGTGACTTCTATTAAACAAAGGTGGCAAGCTTACTTTTATAAACTTTTAAATGAAAAAGGAGATAGTGATATTGAGCTGGGCGAGTTAGCATATTCCGAAAGTCATCGAGACTTTGGTTATTGCAGGCGGTTCAGAGTTGAGGAGGTTAGAAGGGCTATTAGTAGGATGAAGAGAGGGAGGGCGCTCGGACCGGATGAGATTCCGATAGATTTTTGGAAGAGCATGGTCAAGGATGGCATAGAGTGGCTGACTAGACTGTTCAATATTATCATGAAGACGGCTAATATGCCGGAGGAATGGAGGAGGAGTACAATGGTCCCACTGTACAAGAACAAAGGTGATATTCAAAGTTGTAATAATTACAGGGGTATCAAGTTGTTGAGTCATACTATGAAGGCATGGGAGAGAGTGGTGGAGATGAGGGTGAGAAAAGTAGTTTCTATCTCAGAAAACCAGTTTGGATTCATGCCAGGACGGTCGACTACTGAAGCGATCCACCTTGTTCGGAGATTAGTGGAGAAATACAGGGAAAGTAAGAAGGACCTTCATATGGTGTTCATTGATCTTGAGAAGGCCTATGACAAAGTCCCGAGGGATGTCCTATGGAGGTGTTTGGAGATGAAAGGCGTCCCAATGGCATATATTAGAGTGATAAAGGACATGTATGACGGGGCCATAACTCGGGTAAGAACGGTGGGAGGAGATTCTGAATATTTTCCTGTTCAGATGGGACTTCACCAAGGATCTGTGCTAAGCCCTTTTTTATTTTCCTTGGTGTTGGATGAGCTGACGCGATCTATCCAGGAGGGAGTCCCATGGTGTATGTTATTTGCAGATGACATAGTACTGATTGATGAGACCCGGACCAAAGTTAATGATAGGTTGGAGGTTTGGAGACACGCTTTGGAGACTAAAGGATTTAAACTGAGCAGGACCAAAACAGAATACTTGGAGTGCAAATTCAGTGTAGCGAGGGAGGAAGCAGACATTGATGTGAGACTTGCAGCTCACCTTATCCCCAAGAAGTAAAGCTTCAAGTATCTGGGGTCTATCATCCAGAGTAGTGGGGATATCGACGATGATGTCACACATCGTATTGGGGCGGCTTGGACAAAATGGAGGTTGGCCTCTGGAGTATTGTGTGATAAGAAGATACCATCTAAACTCAAAGGTAAGTTCTACAGAATGGTGGTTAGACCTGCTTTGTTGTATGGGGTGGAGTGTTGGCCAATAAAGAATGTACATGTTCAGAAAATGCAGGTCGCAGAAATGAGGATGTTACGATGGATGTGTGGTCACAACAGGAGCGACAAGATTAGGAACGAGGTCATTCGGGAGAAGCTAGAGGTGGCCCCTGTAGCTGACAAGATGAGGGAAGCGAGACTGCGATGGTTTGGACATGTACAGAGAAGGAGTACTGATCCCCCTGTTAGAAGGTGTGAGAGATTAGATTTGGGAGCTATACGTAGGGGTAGAGGTAGACCAAAAAAGTATTGGGGGGAGGTGATTAGAAACGATATGGTGAAACTTGATCTCACCAAGGACATGACCTTAGATAGGAAGGAGTGGAGGTCGAGAATTAGAGTAGCAGGCTAATAGGGAGGATAGGAAGGAGTGGTAATTGTCTGTCTTTTATATGTTATTTATCTGCCTTTATATGTTTACTATCTTGTATCTAGGTATTATTATGTGCTCTTCTCTTTTTGCCTGTGTATCGTATCTAGCGTGTTCTGCTGATGGGTTTTTGTGACGAGGGTTTCCAGGAAACAGCCTCTCTACCTATGTGGTAGTGGTAAGGTCTGCGTACATCTTACCCTCCCCAGACCCCACTTGTGGGATTTCACTGGGTATGTTGTTGTTGTTGTTGTTGTTGTAGACTGAGGGATAGTAATACTGTTGCATCAGTACAAGCCACATTATCTTTTTTGTGGGTCAAAGTTCCAGGTCTCCCCGGACAGATCAACATGGATGAGATCACAGAGATTGAGACGCTCAGGATTGCTATGATTGTGGGGCACTAGATCATTGGTACAGAGATTGCCCAATGAGTAAGGCAACATACTTAGCTTCGCCAGGTCTCTAGATCAGCTCTTTTAGCTACTGTAAGAGCCAGAGGGCAGGAGTAAGGTCATAAAGCTAACTACTATGGGTACTGTGATGATCAACCATGCTCTCAGCAGGATTTAGGGCCCTTGTTCAAGGTAGCAGGCCTGTGGTAGAAAGGATGTCAAAGGCTGAAGCCGTTAAGGCCAAATCTATATGGCTCTAGCACGACTAGAGGCCGAGGCTACAGATAAGGCCATTACTTGTATGATTACTTTGTGCCAACAGTCGGTTTCATCTTTATTTGACTAGGTTTTACCCTTTTCATATGTGTTTGTTTATTCTTCTTCTCGCTTTGGTGTGAGTTCCAAGCCTCTTTTTTCTTGATTTCGTGTACTGATTTTAGTCGAGGATCAGATATGCAGGTCAAATGTGGTGACTCTTTGGGGTTGTGATATTCGGGCAAACTTGATAGTGCCGGATGGGCTTAATATTGATATCTCCTGAGTATGGATTGTTAGCTACACATAGTGTTACGGTAGATGATTACGCCAGACCATCACCTTCGCTATACTTGATACGTCTCCAATAGTGTGGCAGGAGTTTGTTAATTGTACACCAGCTAGTACTATGTTTTATGATTCAGCTTAGGGGTTGTATTAGTGAATGGTTTGGTGTGGTCAACCCATGGTTGTGACATGATATATGCCTATATATAAAAGAATGTATCAGGGGTATACCAATGATTAGTATATTGAGTATCTATTTACTTGTGTGGGTCAGATGGTTGTTGAGGATAACGATAAGTGGTATGATAATTATCTGTTCTATTCTTGAGTATTTTTTGTCATGATGAGGCTACTAATGGTTGTTACATCAATAATCTGTTATATTGATATAGTGTTTTGACATTTACTACACATATGATTGCTATTGTTGATGTGATTAACTGACTGAACAACGCCGGAATAGGCTAGGGTCCCTATGGCGGAATATGATTACATTAGCTATTGGTTGCGGGTGTTTTAGTATCAGTTAGCCTATGAATAATCCATGGTTAATCTATGTGAAATGTTTGCATAAGGGAATAAAAAATAGGGTAAAGTCCAGATATGTGAAATATGACTATAGTGGGGGTGATCGTGATTTTTTTAGATCTGCTAGTTGCAATGGTGCATATATCCATCTTGTTGATTTTAATTATATTTAGTGGATTGAGCTAATGGGATGAATGGTTGATCTCCTGAGGATCCCTTAGTGCTTGCTAGACCAATTCTCTGTTACATACCGATTGGCAGTTTTATTTCTAGTTAGTTGAGACTACCGGAACTGTTGTTGGGCACTAAGCATGTCTATGACTATGGTATTTATTGCCTACTGTGAGTTCAGGGTTAGGACCCTTATGTGGCTCAGATTGAAGTCTTCAGATACGCCTTTATCCTTACTTTCGCCGATGAAAGTTCTGTTAGTGAGGGATGTTGTAATGAACCTCTAGGTCATTTAGGTGTTACCATAAATATTTGGTCAGTTTGAGTATGTGCATAGCGACCTCAGGTCATTTTTGACTTGTTGGTACTGTTGGTGTGGTTGTTGGGTAATTTGGTTGAGATTTATACAACATTTGAGTCAAACAAAAGATTATAACAATAAAATAAGTTTATTGATAAATTCCTAGTAAATGGTCTCGGAATGAAATTTTGACGATTTCATCAGCTCCGAAATGGCCAAATTAGGGTAGGAGCATGTTAGGCGCAGTTATATTGTGTTTTGCAAATTTAACCGCTGAAACTGGTCAATAATTGACATTAAATGTGTCCTGAACGAGAATTTTGATAGGGAGGTCGGCTCTAAAACGTTGAGTTTGGTTTAGAACGACCCTTCATTTGATACCGGAGACTTCCAGATGCGATTTGAACCCCTAGGTCTTTCCGTGAAAAATTACATATATGAAAGTGGGATCCACATCAGATCATAATGACCTCAAGTGGGGATTTTGTCTGAACCATTGGATCCCGAACGTCAAAATTATTAGAGTTACATAGTTCGTTTGTGAAAATCAAAGTTCAAAACATCAGAAAAAGGGATTGAAAGGTTGTTAGAAAGGAAAGGGCAAGTTCTGGTGCTACCACGTGGTGCGATCTAGTGACACCACATGGCAGTGAGGTGGTAAGGGTATTCCATGCTTATATATATGGCTTCAAGGAAATTAATTGCATACATAGGTATATACATATATTCCCCCAAATTTACATCATATTTTCGAGGTCATTTTTCATTTGATTTGAGTAATTCAAAAGGCTAACTTGTGTTTTTTAGAGGAACATCGTGAAAGTGTCAAAAATTGCTTTTTGCACAATATTTGAGGTAAAAATTGCTATTCTTGTTGTATATATTATCGTAAATTGCTGAAAACTTCGTGTTGTGATATCTCAGGTGTTTCTTATCAAAATTAAGTGAAATTTGGATCTTAACTATACTACCTTTTGAGACCTATGCCATGGTGTACTTTGGATTACTGTATTTTTGTGTAATTTGACTGGAAAGATCTTGTAGAACATGTTCTCATAAGAAATGTCATGTGATTTTTAGGCTATCTCTTATTGTTCTGAGCCTTGTTTTAAGTCCAATTTTTTTACTATAGACTCAGAGTGATGTAACGGTCATTTTATGGGGATTTGGTTTTGGTATTCGAGTGTGGGCCCTCTTTTTCTCCAATTTAGTCACAATTAACGTATTTCCCCCCGTTTCTTGAGATATTACAGTCAAAACAACCATATTTATGTTATGATTCATATTAAGACAGATGAGTCGTATTTGGAAGCGACCGAAAGGGGTAACCCTCGTGTGCACTAATCCAAAGCGCATTGATTTATCTTCCAGGTAGGCTAGGCTTTCATCATCTTTAGGTTGAGCTGAAATATATGTCGTTGGGAGCCTATTTGTTGTTGGAAGTTCTGTGTAAGATTTGTACACATGTTGTTGAGGCTAGGATTACCATTTGAACTCTGTGATACCTATATTTATGATAATTGATGTTAATGTTGTGTGGGCTGTGAATGCTTCTGATAAAAATTATAAAGGCATGGTGAAGTGCGACTGAGGTAACTTAAGCATTGATGCTACCTATATACGTGTATTTGACTGTTTACTTGCTGGTTTGACATGTTGAGCTTTCTGATACTTATAAACATGTTATGCCTGGTATTTATGATTCTGGTTACTTGTCACTCATGTTATAATTATGTCCTATAAAAGGCTAAAGGCAAACCTATGCCCGAGATTGATATGTATATCTATTTAGATACTTGTTTATCTGTGTGGGCGGTCTAGTGTTGGTGTTATGTAGTATTGAGAGGCTGGTTGCCAGTTATATTCTCGGCTACATACTATGATTCTGTGATTATGATTTTGTTCTGCATTTCTATTGGTGTACCATATTCCTGATTCTTTGGTGACTGAGTTGTGTTTCTGACGATGAGGTACGTGTTATGCCCCGGAGATCGGCTAGGCTTTCTATAGTTGTCTGGGATGTAGTTGTACTTAACAACTAGATTTTTATGGTTATTCTGATACCTGTAGTTATCTTAGGTTGGGATGAACCTGTCAATGACTAGGCATAATCTTATGCCACTCCTATTGATACATATATCTATTTGCTTTCTATATGCTAGTTTGTTGTTGGAAATCCTTAAATAAAAGCCTATACTTGTTAGGTGAGATGGTGATAATTATGTAGACACTGTGATGGCTATAATTATCATAGTAATTGACTGTAGGGTGATATGAGGGTGTGATGGATCTGTTAGAGGCCAGTTATGACCTCATATTATTTCTAGTAATGTTATGACCGATTGGCTACTCGTATACTTGCTTGGGTTGTTCGGTACAAGGATATATGCTATATTCCAGATGGTTGGTTATCTATTATACTCCTGGCTATGCACCGAGGCTCTATTTTTGTGATTATCATAATATGTTGGACTTCTGATTACTTAGTACCATGATTGTGATCCTGATTGTGAGATGTATGCTATATTATTTTGGATATGTGTGATATTTGTAGCTAGTTTCTTTATATGGACCTAAGCCTAGGCTTAAACCAGTGCTGCCCTAGGGTCATGTTATTTAGAGCCCATACGATGACATATATACATGGTTGACTTGAAAGACACAGACCTTAGAGACAAGATGAGCAGCGATCATTCTGGGTTGGAGGCCCGTTTAATTGTTTTTGGGTTAGAGGCCTATAAGATTGTTCTTGGGTTGGAGGATCATTTGATTATTCCTGGATACAGTACCTAGTTGATTATCAAACCATTGGCCCTGGTTGACTTGTGATTATTTTTTCTCGATTGGAGGCAATCCGGGAAGGAGGTTGTCGGCCTCAGATGATAGTTAGGGTTGTCAGCCTCAAATGATAGTTAGGGTTTTAGGCCCAAGGTGACAGTCAGGGGTTGAAGGCCCAGGTGATACTGTGTTCTGCACTGGTTAAGACTACATACTATCTATTATTGATCCATGTATCCCTACACCTATACACCCCTTGGTTGTGCGTGGGTGTACCTTTTGGGGTTATAGGGCCCCAGTTGCCCAGTTGGTGTATAGGCATAGACATTAGACCTTACACCCACGTACAACACCATACATCGACTATGTAACAGTGCGATATGGTTTCAATCAATTTTGTTAGATGGTTGCTTCTGCATTGCATTCTGCTCAATTGGGTCCTCCTGGTCCTGCTCAATTGTTCTGACACAATACTACAGAATCGGGTGCCACGTACCGGCATGATCTATATATATTATCATTACCCGTGGGTCCTTCTGGTGCCACTGACGTAGTTGACCCTTGGTCTTCGAATTTCGTCAGTCGACATCATTGCACATTGCTTGGGTTTGTTCAATGGGGGTTTTATAGTTTTCTCGATATGCTTATCTTTTAACTGTGGTTCCGATAATTAGCACAACAGTATTTTATTACATTGTTCTTACCAGTTTTACTGTATTTCACTCAGTCGATCGATGATGCCTACTGGGTGCCTTTCACATGTACTCACCTCTACTTTTCTGCATCTACTCGTGGTGCAGGTGCAGGTACAGGTACAGGTACAATCCATGGTCATTAATTTAGGAGCTTGTGGACGCTTTAGAAGAATTTGGTGAGCATCGACAACTTCGAATATTTTATGGTCTCCTTTTGTTCTCTGGTTGTCTTTTGTACTTGGATACTGGCCTTGTATATTATAGTTTTGTCTTGTATATGTAGGAGCTCATGTGGGATTATACTTACGGCTATGTATATATTTTATTTTGGTTTTGAATCTATAGTAACGCTGTACAGATGACTTTCAGTTCCTAGGTAGATTGTGGTTGGCGTATTCATATGTTACTTGTATTGTTATTATTAGTACTTCAGGACAATTACTGGGGGTATTAGGTTGGCTCGCCTATAGGTAGAATCTAACAGGCGCCATCATGACTTGAAAAGTTGGGTCATGACAAGGCATGAATCAGGATTTAAGATAGAGTAACCTCAAACAAGCCCTAAGTGAAATAACACTCTTGTAAAGTTCTATAAAATTTCACTATCTCAAAATACACCCCCCCATCCCCACCCCCAAGACTTTTTGGAGTGTAGACTTGATGAAACTCAATGAAAAAGCTTGAAGTTCTCATTTTTTCACCTTTAGGCTTGAGATTGCACATTTGATTTACGAGAGAAGTGATAAAGGGTAGATTTTGTTCCACTGGGTATAGCAATTTGTTTGCAATAAATTTTAAATATATGAAAAATAAATCAATCATAAATAAAATCTAAAGAAATAAGAATATTTTGTTGATAAATAGTGCGGCTACAGCTTTGTTCCTCCCTTGATTCCCGTCTCTAATTTTTCTCCTTAATTTGAAAGCCGTTAGTGATGTATTTCTCAAACTAAAGTGATTTAGACTTGAACTCCATATTGATTCGAGAGCCGTTAGTGACATCTTTCTCAAACTAGATAGGATGATTTGAGCTTGATCTCCATGAGACATTTTATGTGGATAACATTTAATTATCAAGAAGAGTTTGACATATTTTGATATCTTTACTAATGAAGCATAGAAGTTGAAGTACTCTGCCTTCGTTTGATGATTTGGCAAACCTTTTGAGGAATCAAATATACTACTTAATGAACCTAATCCATTCCGTATAGTCCATTATATGAGAATCTGACTTTTAGGGAGGAATTAGGTTAGAAATTTCTTCTCAGGAGAAACTTCTTTTATGTGTTTGTTATCATAAAAAAAAGGGAGAAATATTATAATTTGAGTTTCGATGAGTTAAGAAACTACAGAGTACCTGATCCAAGGACCTGGTCAGTGAAGTTTTTGACCTGCAGGCAAATCAACTTCGTACACCTGTAAAGTTGTACTTTCTGCAAAGTTGGTAGGCACGGTAGAAGGTGTCTTCGATCAATGACGTTGCTTCTAGTTTTTTTTGTCTATGTTATAAAGAGAACTTATTGACAAAAAACGAAGAGATTTTCGCACAACAAAATTTCAAAAGAGAAGCTGATTTTCTCTCAATGAAGAACAAATTCAACATAATGAAGGGACCTGATCAAGTCAATCCAAAAAGAATTCCAAGCTTCTTTGTTTTGATTTCGTATCATATGTTTTAAATATTGTCAGATTAGTTCCTACGTTGTAAAGGAATATTAATCATTTCTTCTTGTCTCTGAGTTGATGAGTTCATGGCTAGAGTTAGCGTTGAACATGGTATTGAAGTCTGCATTAACTAGAGGTAGTTGTGTAGCGAGAAATAAAGGTATTGCTTAGCCTCAAGTTGTGTAATAGAGTGATTACATGAGAAGAGGTGCGGGCTTGAGTGTTTTAGTGACAGGAGTCTATAATAGATGACTTTGCTCGTTGCATCTTAGTGAAGATTGTTTGAAAAATCCTGTGGAACCAGCGCGTGATTTTTTCTACCTTGAATGAGGAGATTTCCACATTAAATCGTGTGTTATTTTTACTTGTGTTTCATTTGTTCTTATGTTGTTATTATCTCCAGGGACCTGGTTCTGCACTGTAGTGGGTGCATACATTCTAACATTTATGAATATTCTATGAATTTGTGAAATTTTCGATACACATTTTCAAGAAAATATAATATTATTTTATATAGACATGAATTAGAATTTATGATAAAATAACTTTAAAAAAATCCTAACTGAAATAAAATTATCAAAAGGAGTACCGTATTACAACTAGAAAAGAACGAATAACAGATAAAAATAAATATAAACAACATTGATTTTTAATTTTTGGCAGTGGGACATCAATTTCATTAAAATATAAGAAGAGTAGAATGACGAGCTGTGCTTGCTGATTGATGAAGCAATTGTTGGTACACGTGTCGTTTATTTACTTTTATGAAGCAATTGTTGCTTAATTAAAATATATGAAGCTGTCATATATATTATTCTTTCTTTTGTATTTATATTTTTGTTTATTTCAATGGTTGGTATTCGCCGTTTTAGTCATCTATCATGGAGTTAATTTCGGCTTTATTTGCGGCGCTTTTCTTTTTTAAAAATAATAATCCTCCGCTACTCCATTTATATTTCAATATTTCATTTACGCGATATTTTACAGCTTGTTTGGATGGCGATTTGTATTGATTTATCGTGATTTTATAATGTATGGTATTGTATGATATGATATGATATGATAAGATATAGTATAGTATGGTATGATATGATATTGTACAATATAATATTATATAATATTTGGATAGATGGTATTAATTGCTACTATTTAATGAAAATTTGTTATTTGATTTGAATCTATACTATTATATCACAACTTATACATTTACAAAAATGTCCTTAATTATTATAAGTATTAAATTATCAATAAATTCTTAACAATGTTTTTTAAAAATAAATACATAAAATCAAGTAGGGAAACATACAAGCTAATATATCTCCAATCCATACAAACAACAGAAGAAAATAAAAAAATAAACCTCAAAAAATAGACTAAAATGTGAAATAAAAGATGGGAGGCGAAAAAGAAGTTTTACAAGTTGATGCGAAGGGAAATAAGTAATACAAAAATAGTACGTAGATTAGGGTAAAGTTTAATAAAAGATAAAAATTATATTGGAATTATTTAAATTTAAGTAAGAATATAGTTGAAATAAAGAAGAATCATGGGATATCACCAAATAGGTGGTTTCAAAAAGTGCGGGTTTTCATGGCTACAAAACCATGAAACCAAATCATATCATACCACATAATTAATGAAACAATCAAAATAAATGTGATTCTCTTACTAACCATACCATACCATACCACAAAAAATCACCATGCAAACAAGCTGTTTAGGTGGTTCAAAATCAAACTGAAACTAATAATCTGATTATTAATAATAGATTATTGACTTAGCAATTTTGATAATAATTTTTTAATTTTTTATTATTGGATTATCGATTTTTAAGTGTTTTAGATTTTTTCTTAATGGTTTAATTGATAATTTGACAGTAAATTATATTTGTACCATTTATTATATAAAATACTTGATGGTTTTATACTTCTATTTTTGACTGTCTCAAACTCTCAGTTATTCTATAATGTGAAAATGTTTGCTTTTGAGCAAGATGCAATTTGTCAACTCATGTGTATAGTTCATTTGTCACCTTCTTCCTAAGTAATTTTCAATAAAAAAAATTGTGTCAAAATTTTAAAGGTTAAACCGATAACCAAACTGATAATGATCAATAATCAATAGACCAATAACCGATAATTCAATATCTTAATGGTTCTATAATGCTTTAGCATATCTACAAACTGATGACCAATTGGTCGAATCAATAATTTTCAAAATTGAACCGGACCGACTGATATGCAACCCTAGTATCCTTTAATTTGATATGGTGTTTAAGAGAAAAGAACTTTTGAAATCTATATTTATGTGGTTGATTGAGATTCATTTGATTAAGGATAAAAGGAGTATCTTAAGGTTAAACTGTTGCGACTTGTATTAAAGCAAATTATTTGTTTAAACGGATTAAAAAGAAAAAGTAACACATAAAATACAATAACAACAATAATAACATACCCAGTGTAATCCTACAAGTGGGGTCTGGGGAGGGTAAAATGTACGCAGACCTTACCACTACTTCATAGAGATAGACACGTTATTTTTGGAAGCCACTCATCTCAATAATATCAAGTCCCATAAGCAGAAATACTAGACATGGAAGACGCTCATCTAAAAAATATCAAGTCCCATAAGCAGAAATACTAGATATGGAAAAAAAGAGATAAAAAGAAAAACGAATAGAATGAAAAGCAAATGATAGTATGTAAATATGATAAAC
Organism: Solanum rostratum; assembly: GCA_029948455.1. Classification (NCBI taxonomy): domain Eukaryota; kingdom Viridiplantae; phylum Streptophyta; class Magnoliopsida; order Solanales; family Solanaceae; genus Solanum; species Solanum rostratum. The sequence continues at coordinate 63,440,039 of CM057045.1, read as the reverse complement.
GTAACAAATATAAGACGAATAATGACAACACAAGATATAAAGACAAGACTAATTCTACTAACCCACTATCTCACAAGGCTAGACATCAACTTACCCTTACTAGCCTATTAGTCTTCTATCCTAATATGCGATCTCCACTCCTTTGTATCTAAGATTATGTCCTCGATGAGATGAAGTTTCGCCATATCCTATCTGATCACCTCCCCCCAATATTTCTTCGATCTACCTCTACCCCTTGGCGTAACCCCTAAATTCAACCTCTCGCACCCCGTAACAGGAGCATCAATACTTCTTCTCTACACATGTACAAACCATTGCAGTCTCGCTTCCCTCATCTTGTCAGCCACTAGGGCTACCCCTAACTTCTCCCGAATGATCTCATTACTAATCTTATCGCTCTTGGTATGTCCACACATCCATCTCAACATCCTCATCTCTGCAACCTGTACCTTCTGAATATGTGAGTTTTTGATTGGCGAACTCTCCACCCCATGTAGCAGGACGATATAACCACCATTCTGTAAAATTTACATTTTAAGTTTAGGTGATATCTTCTTATCACACAATACTCCATAGACAAGCTTCCATTTAGTCCATTCTACCCCAATACTATGTATGGCATCATTGTCGATATCGCCACTACTCTGGATGATAGATCCAAGACACTTATAGTTTTCTCTCTTGAGAATAGGTTGATTGGCAAGAGTCACTTTAATGTGTGCTTCATCCTTCGCAACATTGAATTTGCACTCTAAGTATTGTGTTTTGGTCCTGCTTAGTTTGAACCCTTTGGATTCCAAAGTATATCTCCAAACCTTCAATTTATCATTAACTTTAGCCCGAGCCTCATCATTAAGTACTATGTCATCTGCAAATAGCATACACAATGGAACCTCCTCCTGAGTTGACCATGTCAACTCATCTACCACTAAGGCAAAAAACAAAAAGGCTCAACACAGATCTTTTATGAAGTCCCATCTCAATAGGAAAATACTCTGAGTCTCCTTCCATAGTTCTTATCCAAGTTTTGGGTCTGTAATATATATCCTTGATCACCCTTATATACACTACTGGAACACATTTCACCTCCAGACATCTCCGTAGGATATCTCTTGGAACTTTGTCTTAGGCCTTCTCAAGTTCAATGAACACCATATGAAGGTCCCTCTTTCTCTCCCTATATTTCTCCACTAATCTCCAACAAGATGGACGCTTTAGTAGTCAACCACCCCGGTACGAATCCAAACTGATTCTCTAAAATAGACACTCCGTTTCTCACTCTTATTTGCATCACTCTCTCCCAGACCTTCATAGTGTGAATTAACAACTTCATACCCCTGTAATTATTACAGTTTTTCATATCACCCTTGTTCTTGTATAATGAAACTATTATACTCCTTCTTCATTCATTAGGCATCTTACAAGTCTTCGTAATAGAATTAAACAACCTAGTCAACCACTCAATTCCATCCTTAACCATGCTCATCCAAAAAAGTAATAAATCTATTTTTTGTTTTTGTACTTTCATTTTGCATCAAATATATAATTAAGAAAAAGATAAAAAGAATTATATTGATTTTTTTTTAAATATGACTATAATTTGGACTTAATAAGAGATTTATAAATATAATTTGTTACAAGTTAGAAATGTTAGACAGAGGAGAGAGGGGAGCTCTTAACCTTATAATCTTTGAAATTATTTCAACTTTTGGAGTAATTGGTTCATCTTACCCTCATTTATCGATCGAATTTGTAATGTCATATCAAAGTTTTTCATGAATTATATGTAGATATCTTACCCTCATTTATCGATTGAACTTAGTGATGCCTTACTTGTCCTTATATTTTGAGGTTTTTCCTTATGTATTGAAAGTGTGTTGGAAGTGGTTTAGGGTCATAAGAGGCCTCTAGTACTTAGTTGAGTTCAAAATCTCCCTATTGATTAAGTTTTTCGCATTAGATTATGCAAAGGTCAATTTTAAATGACCATAAATCTTAGCACACAAAAATTTAGGTGGTCCACAACCTATCAAATTCAAGGTCTCTAAATCTTCTTTCCAACTCCACCAAGATTGCTTCATTTGGAGTTCAGACTAAAAAGTTATGACCATTTTAGTGAGACCCCAACAAGTAGAGTTTTTGAGGTCACCATCTACGAAACATGGATTACGGGTTGTAGATGGTTTTATGACTCATAAAATAACTCTTGTGAAAAGATTTTCCAAGTTAGTTTTTGGGTCCCAGACTCTACGGACCCAATTCCGGGACCTAGAAGCTTCTACGAGTCATAGTTTGGGCCCATAGAATGAGTTCTAGGACCCCGAAACGTGGAAATTTTGGGGTTGATTTGCTTAGAGAGGAGATAGAGCGGGTTCGCTTGATATAAAGTAGGTTGGTGACAACCCAGAGTCATCATAAAAACTATGTTTATAGGATAATTCGGCCCTCGAAGTTTATGGAAGGTGACCAGATGTGATTGACGATATTACCCATGAAGGGTGTAATGAGATAAAGGAAGATGGACAAGCTTAGCCCGCGGTTCATCGACCCATTTGACATCTTGAGGAGAATGGGTGAGGTTGCCTATGAGTTGGCCTTACCCCTTAGATTGTCAGCGGTTCATCCTATTTTTCATGTCTCCATGCTTCCAAATACATACGGGACGAGTCTTCATATGATTTTCTATGATTTAATAGAGCTGGGTCCAAATTTGACATATGATGAAGAGCCAGTTGCTATATTGGACAAACAAGTTAGGTGGCTTAGGATCAATGAGATTGGTTTGGTAAAGTTTTATCGGCGTCATCAACCGGTTGAAAAGGAGACTTGGGAGATCGAGTCCGACATGTATGCCAGATATCCCCACTTATTTGCGGCTCCTGGTACCTTCCTCTTCCTTATGTTCGAGGATGAACATGATTTTTGGTGGTGAATGATGTAATAACCTTAGTGATCATTTTAGAAATTCTTATAGAAACTACTGTTTTACCCCTACTATTAGCTTCTCCTGTTATCACTTGATCAATTTGTGTGGTTGGTTTTGGGTATAAGTTATAAAATTGAGGACTTTGTGAGTTTTTGAATTTTTAAGACATAAGTTGTTCCAAAAGTGAGTTTCAATGTCACTTGGAGTTTCGGGTCTTAGAGTAAAAGTTTGTCAATTTCACTAGCTCCAGAAAATGGAAATTGATCTAGGAGAAGTGTCGTAATTAGATTCGGAGCACGTATGTGAAGTCGAGGTCCTAAGTTGGAAAAAATAGTTTAGAATGAGTTATGTTTGAGTTTTGTCAAAATTTTGAATTCGGGTGCTCGGATTGGATTTTTGAAAGTTCCATTGGATTTGGGAGGCGATTTTAGGCCTAGAAGAGGCATCGTCATATTTTTCAGGATTTCCGAGGGTATTTTGATCTTTTTATTCCCAAACTAGTTTAGTTTCGCATTATCGAATTTTGAGTCAAGGAGATCTTGAGTTCAATTCTTGATTGTTCCATTAAGTACGAAACGTCAAATTTAGTAGGGTAGCATATATGGTTTATCAGTAAGGAGTTCTAAATGAATTTAGAGGGTCCGATCAAAGACTTACTTAATTTTCCAAAATATGCTATCTGGTGCACTGACCTTTCTCTTCATGATCATGATTGGGTCCGTTGCGATTGCGAAGAAGCCTTCTAGAGGCCTTCACAATCGCGGGCGGGGTCCATGTGATCATGATGTAGACCCTTCGAGACCTTTGCAATTGTGAGGTTAGTGGCCGCGATCGTGATACACATTTTTGGCTTGAACATTGTTAATTGGGAAACACCCTTATTTTTTTCATCTTTGAAGTTTTGAGCTCAATTAGGCGATTTTGAATGAGGGTTCTTCTATGAAATTATTGGGTAAGTCATTTTCAACCAAAACCCTTTATATTCCATAAGTTACATTGAGTTTTTAACTTCAAATTTTTGATCTTCAACCCCATATTTCATGACTTTCAAGAAAGAAAATTGATGATTTTCAACTTGTTTTTCACTCAATATTTATTAGATTTTCACCCATGACTTTCATTTTTCATATTGAACATGATTCTACACTCAATTTCTAGATTTGGTGTTTTCGAAATTTAATCAATTTTTGAACAATTTTACCAACGACCCCAATTATGGTAATATGAGTGTCGATAGACTCCTTTTGATGTGTAGATTGCATTCATGATAGTGGGTTGACCTTTTAGAGTCAATTTTTGTAAGTCAATCTTTCGATAAGTGTGTTTGTGTGAAGCTCATCCTTGAGGTAAGTTTAACTAACCCTTTTTTTGGATCTAGAATATAATAATTGAATAATTGTATGCTATAGACTAAGGGGTGGGGTTGTATCCTGTAATTGTATTGAGATTCATTGGTGTGATGCCAGCGTGAGGTTCCTATTTGATCTGTGATTGAGGTGAAACTCTGAACATATATCTTAAATCATGATTATGGCTTATGGAACAATACAAAGGGGTTACTTGTGTTTTATGATTGAGAATCATGGTTATGAATGAGACTTACCTACATATGAATAGTTGTGCTTAATTTAAGGAAAAATTGTTGTTGTTTGGGGAAATTGTGATATCTATTGCACATGTAACGATGAATATTATTCTGTCTTGCATTTCATTTGCATGCATGCTCATATTGCATATTGTAACACCTGGGAAATCTTAGAGTTGTGGTACCACTTTTTTGTAAGAAAATGAAACACTTTTAAAATCTTTGTATCTTGAGTTCCTGACCGAGGTAGTTTTATGGAAGGATAGTGGATACATTGTGATATATGGTATTCTTTGACCGCGAGGAGGTGGTAAGGAGAGATTGTGATTGAGGTATATGGCTTGCAAGGGCCCCATAGGTCTTGTTTCGAATCATAGCTCGACAGGTGTATACGATAAACTGTGCGGCAATCTTGTTTCCATTCTACATTGGATGCATTGCATCATTGTTCTATTGTATATGAGTGAGATATTGTATTGTGATCAGTGTTACGAGTTTATGTACCATATGTTGGTTGTATATATATGTTGGTGGTGCTTTGTAGGACTAATTTTCCTGATGCAGGCGGAAACATTTTGATAAAGATCAAACAAGAAGGGAAGAGAAAAGAGAACAAAATAAAAGGATATGTGGATTAAATTCAAACTATTGAAATTATGGGCAACAATGGACTAAAACCCTCACCTCCTAATTGATTTCAACAACCCAATAAAACCTTAGCAAGAAAAATTAAAGGAAATCAAGAACCACAAATGGGTAGCACTTTAATTAATCAAGCAAATAAGCAACTAACTATTCCAAGAGTTCCCCCCTACTTACTCATTAAGAAGATACTACAATTTGAGGATTCAATATTCAACATAGTCTAAGTCTTCCAAATGATAAAATATGACTATTTATACTAAGTAAATAAAAGAAGGCATTTTCTTTACAATTTTACCCTTAATGAGTAAGGGCCTAGGTTGGTTTTCTTCTTTTCAAATCCTTGAATTCAAGTAATAGCCATTTGTACACATGGACTCTTATCTTCCTTCTCCTCACCTTGATAGACCTTCCACACATCGTAAACCTTTCTTTGGTGACCCTCAAGCTCCTCTAATGCTTCCTTTTCATGAACATTGCTTGTAAGTCTCGGAGATCTTTTGTTTTACTCCTTGTGAATGGTTTTGAGGGGTACATGCCACTCATGTTAGTGTCATCTATGCTTTGCATGTTATCACGTTCCTAGTTTATCTCATAATTTATTTAATTCTCTATTCCCAGTCAATTAAACCTACTGGATGCATATTATGTATACTCACTCATACTTCTTCTCCCCCACAATTTCAGATTATGGACTTTCTCGTGGCGGCTGAGTTCAGATCATGCAATTGATACTTCCCATATCTAGGGTTGGTACTCAGAGTTTCGGGTACCCATTAGGTATTACTTTCTAGTTAGTTGTCTTTATTGTATATTATGCGACTATGATGTAAGGACTTCGATTCAATATTACTTTAGATGCTCTTTTGCACTTGTGACACCAAGTCTTGGATATTTAGTATTGTAATATATTTTCCTTATCTATCTATTTACTGTATCGAATATTATTGTTTAATTTGTGAATCGAGGTCTTTTAGTTGTGATCTATTTTCTTTTGGGGTCGTGACATGAAAAAACTTAGGGTCAAACACAAGGTGAAAATACACCAAAATTTATCAAGAATATTTGCCAAGAATATTAAAAAACTTGAGGCCAAACGCTAGCTAAATATGACCCTTGAAATGATGCTTTGAAAAAACTTGCATCAACTACTATAAGTGGCTTGTTATTCTCCCTATCTTTTATAGAAGAGTTTAGAGCTACAAAACACACGAACAAAATGTCCTTTAGTTGATTTTCTCAAGCTAACAATTGAATTTTTGATTTGATTTCCTTAACATGCCTGTACAAATAACTTGGTATTATTTCAACATATGCTGACCTACCACATATCATTTTAAAGTCTTTAGCTTTGATTTATGCATTTTTCAATGACTCAAATCAAGGTCATATTACTTTTTCATGTCATGCATTATATTTCTTTTCGTGTTTATGATTTTTAGATTATCATATTTGTTTGTTATCACCCTCCCAACCACATTTGATATAGCTATCTGTTGTGACATTAGTCTATCCTCCCGCAGGACATGTTTAAAACTTCTTTCGAATAATACAGTTTATTATGACACACATCAATATTATTTTTCCCTTGTAAGTTTGAGCGTCAACAGGCATATAAGTAACAACATAGTCAAAAATAGCACATTTATTAAATATAATTAAGCAATCTCATGAGCAGTTACATTATTGTATTCATGCAAATTAATCTACAGTGTTAATACTGTTATCACCAAAAGCCAATGCTCAATATCATTAATTGAAAACATGTATGTGCTTCAATAGTTGCCAAGTTATACACAAGGGATAATCTTTGAAGTTGTCACTTTCTATCTTCAGCTCTATGTATACCACAATTTCATATTATGGTGTCTCTACATCGATACCATGACAAATTCATAACAAATTATTATGTATCAAGTTCATAACAAATTTTCAAGGAATTAACGGAAAAATATTCACATTTGAGTTGCAATTATTTGAATGAATCTGTTGAAATCAACATTTATATTGATAACTACTTTTTTCATGGTACAAATCACAATTTCTTTGTTTATATCCCATTCTCCGCTATGGTTAATATATATATATAATCCGAAGCATCGGATCAATGATCACCCATGACTTTTGTGGCACACTAGTGCCACAAAAAATCGTCTTTACATTGGACCCAATGTTGAGCCTCTCATAGCCTAGTAATGGTGAACTAGGCAAGCGACCCTTTTTTAGTAGGAAATTGGAATAGTCTCCTTTTAGGGGAGCTACTTTGTTCCTCAGCAAAGTGTTCCCTTCTTTTTTGCCCGGTTTCATTCGATTTGTGTATATATATATTAAAGTGGTATCAACATAACTGCTTATTTTTTAAAGATATTTTCGTCATTCGGTTCATCTTCAACACCCATCTTCTTCGTCCTTTATGCTTGATTGAAAGAGTGAATGGGTGAAAATCATAGGAGGATTTGCTCCGACTTATTTCATATTTATGATGATGTTTGTTTCCCTTATCATCTTCTTCGTCCTTTGTGGGTGATTGAAAGAGTGAACTGATAAAAATTATGGGAGAATTTGCTCCGACTTATTTCGTGTTTATGATGATCTGGATTTGGAGTTTTTCCTTCCAATCTGGTTTGAATTTCTTTTCATTGAAGCTATTTATTAGTTTGTGTCAATTTTGTAGTGGTTGATGGCATGAAGCATTAAGCAAGATTATGGAGGGCAGTCTCAGTTTCAATGTTGGAATTGGCAAAATCGAGTAATTTTTTCTTCTAAAAATCAATGTTGGAATTGGCAAAATCGAGTAATTTTTTCTTCTAAAAATCAATGTTAAAGCAATTAGTTATAATCTGATGTTTAATACCACATGCTTAATTGATTTTGTTTTTTAAAATGTGACTGCATCCTTAGTCAGGTAAGTTATAGATTAATGATTAACACCTTCGCATTTTTGATTGTTCAGTATCCATTTTGAATCAAAATTATTTTGCTTCTTATGACCATGCGGAATTTTGATTATGTAAAGTACAGAGCTTAGCTTCCAAGCTTCTTTAGGTACCATATAACAAACATAGTGGTGTTTGAACAATGGAAAAATATCTATGAGAGTATTTTTGAGTAACAATGCAGATTTTCAGGTAGGTTTTCATCTACTATTTCTTATTTACAAGTTTCGTCTTTTAAGAGATTTTTTGTGTGTGTGAGAGAGATCTTTAGCTTTGAAGATTGGTGTTCATTTCATACTTATACGTTAACAGCTCATGGTAGACATGAGTCGGAGAGGTAAGGGTAGTCTCCTTTTTTCATCTTACCCATTTTTAGTTGTATTAATTAGTATTCACATACTATGTTATTTCTTAATTTTACTGTTTTTACTTTGTTCATCTTGTTATTTTGTAGTTTTTTATTTCTATTTTAAGTGAATATGCTGATTTTTGGTGTTTGAATTTGAATTCCAAGAAATAACAAATTCTTAACTGGTTTATAGAAATGATTTCTTATATTTTTCTTCACCTTTTCCAAGATCATACATGATTTCTTTATTTGAATGTTGAGTTCTCATTTGCTAACTAGGCAACAGCCTGTTGAGGTGTGTAGTTGTTACGCTCCAGGAGGGTACCCTTGGCGTGGCCGGCACTCACAGACTATTGTTAGCCCCCAAGTAAACCACTCGGCCTCATCACATTCGTTCAATCACATTCTAATAGCGGAAGACATCAATGAATAAGAATACTTAAATGAAAAGTAATGATAAAATGAAAATCAAAGGCCAAAGGCCAAACAAGCTATCTATCAACTAAGTAAGACTAGTGTGAAAGAAACTAGTCAATAATAACATTCAATCACAACTCAACAGTCTAATCTATGAAGCCTCTAAAACATCTGACTAAGTGGTGCCAATGATAGACCCATGGCTACCTCAAAATTAAATAAAAGGCTAAACTCAAAAGTTAGAAGGAAAAATATGATATTCTCCGAAAGCAGGGGAGGACTCACCAATCAGCGAAATGCAAATAGGTCCTCAACCGGGCGCCTGTTGATGACCGCTAGTACCTTTCTCTACATCATGAAAAGATGCAGACTCAACTAGATGTCAGCACATGAAATGTACGAGTATGTAAAATAGCAGAAAGAAACATGTAAAGGAAGAATAACAACAACTCAAATAGCTCAACTCAAGAAGTAGGAAACTCAATCATCATGTCAAGAGGAAGATACGGAGCCCAACGACATCCAAGGAAATAACTTCAGCTTCTTTGACCTTTGAAATAACCTCTCCAAAAAAGCCTTCTGTAGTTTTGCCCAGCTGGTAATTGAACTCTGTGAAAGCTCAGATAGCCATAGCATTGCATCACCTATTAGAGACAATAGGAAGACACGGAGCCCAACGACATCCCTGGACATATTTTGGCTTCTCATCATGCTCTTGCAGACGAAGACAATGTTGTGTTAATGGTTATGTAGATCGTGTGATGGTAGGCCTGCGAACAACCCACTCGAAACGATGAACTTTGTGTCATCCAGAAGTGGAGGTAATACAATAGCTCCAGTGACATCTATCACCGTAGGGTCAAGCAGATACTGATTCTACGTATGAGTCGCGACTTGAAGATCCTGTGGTGGATTAACATCCCCAAGTGAAGGTGGGTTATCATTATCATTGTCCTAGTTTAGGGTTGAATTCATTGCCTCGTTTCAGCATTGTTCGCATTATTCTAGGCCATCCTTCTTTGTGTCTTCTGGATCTTAGGGTCAAACGGAGTCAAGGGTTTGCCTCGACTTCGAGTGTTGTGCATACACTACACCTGAACGCTGAAACAAAACAAAAACAATCAAAATATAAAATAAGGAAAATAAGAATTAATTCCCGAGTTACTCAAATTAAACTAGTCTAGTCGTATTCCCTGGAAATAGCGCCAAAATCTTGATGTCGCCAAAGCTACACCTCTTTTTTGAAGGTTAAAGCAGTTGTTGTCAAGATACATAACTTTACCAAGGTTAGGGTCAAATCTCACGGAGAATATGATAGACTCAGAGTAATCATAAGCAAGTTGAGTGAATTAACCTACTTATCTCCCGAAAGGGGGGGGGGTTGTAGTTTGCAGACAATAAACCTAAACTAGAACAAGTATTATGAAACTAGTGATAGAAGTAACTAGGGTATTGTGTTCCCCTAGATTTCCTAACTTGGTATTACCAGATAATCGTAATCTTTTCTAGTGTGTTGCATGCAGATTGGTAAGTTAAGTTTACCAAACCCTTTGATTCAGGCGAGAGGTAAATTTCACTACATGATTTGACCCATCCCGCAGTGTGACATTAGTACCCTTACCTATTGTCCTAGTATAACCTCCCCTTGATCTAGTTTGGTTGATTAGACAAGAAGAAATCAATCGAATCCTGTTAATTAATCTCTTCCATTCATTACTACCTTGAGCCATTCAGTAACAATTAGGCGAGTTCTAACGTTGGACACCATTAAAAAGCAATCAAAATGAAGAGAATTAATTAATATATGCATGCACACTTTTCAAAAATTACGAATTATCTGGTTTTACCATGTTAGTTCTTCATGGTTCCCAAAACCCTAGTTGTAGATTTAGCTATGTATAATCATGGTAGATGCAAGAATCATGATATAGAATAACATATTGAACACTTATGATGATAAAGTTAAGAACAAGAAATCCCAAATTCTTCACTAGTAATCATAAAGTATTGTTAGAAATCACAAAATTATTTTCCAAGTGTTTCGCATTTCTCTCTACACTTTTCTTGTCATTCGTGGACGTTCTCTGTCTAAAATAAAATAAAAAATCTATTTGAATAACTGAAATATAAGTCCAAAACAAAAAGAAAAACTGGATTCGGCAGGCAATACAAACGGGGTTACAGGCCATACTAAGTTCTACGGCCCGTACCTGACTTCATAGTATTCAATCTTTAAAATTGGGCATCACTTCTACGAGATCTTTCTATGGGCCGTATTCAGACTTACGACCTGTTTAGGGTTTCGTCTGACAAGTTTCCAGAAAATCCCAAAATCTGATCCTCAAGGCATGAAACCTGATCCACAACTCGTATAAAATTCCATGTTTTGCCTGATAGTTCGTGAATGCAACTTAATAGGCCCTTCACTGGATCTCAACCACGAACTTACTCTACGGCTCGTGGAAATTGCGATAGCCTGTAGAGTGTTTCGTACTTAACCAAAAGTGCAGCATCTACAACACTTAGCCCAAAATCATGTTGAATCCTTTAATCCTGAAAAACAAACATAAAAACACATCAAACTCACTAACAATGCTTTGAGAACACACAAAATTCCAAGTTTTAAGCATCAAAAGTGTTGCATTTTGATAACACATAAGCCACTTGAAACATCAAAATGACATTAGGACATTCAAAAATTATGGCAAAGTTGTTTTTAGCACTAAAAAGGACTGCCCGAAACCGTTGGAGCATAAAAAATTAATCTGAGCACCAGAATTGAAAACGTTGACCAAAGTCAACCCAACTCAAACTTAAACTTAATTTTTAACTCTGGATCTAAAATTCACGTAACAACTCTGAATCAGATTCTGAAAACTCCCCAAGAACAATTTTCATATTTTGAAACTGATGGAATCGATGGAATTCCATTCTAACACTCAAATCTCTGAATGACTCAAAATTTCAAAATTCAGCAATTCAAACATAAAAAATCCAATCTTTGGAAAAAACTCAACTTTTACAAAATTTCTCGAAGAACAACTTTTAAAATCAATCAATCATGACTCAAAGCCACTAATGAGAGGGGATAAAATAGTAATTTTGTCAAAAACAACAAAAATGACTTTCAGGGTCATTACATCATCCACCACTAAAAATCATATTCATCCTCGAACATAAAATAAGGAACGTACCTGAAGTCTCAAAAAGATGAAGGTAGCGGCGTTGCATATCAAACTCCATCTCCCAAGTAGCCTCTTCCTCAAATCAGTCTCACCAACTGAACAATTATCGAAACTCTCTCTTTGGTCCTCAACTTCCAGATATGTCTTTCTAGAATAGCCAATGGCTCCTCCTCATAAGTCAAATCTTAATCCAACTCTATTGAATCAGCAGATATCACATGAGACTCATCGGGGATATAACGTCGTAGCATAAAAACATGGAACACCGAATATATAGAAGATAAACTAGGTGGTAAGGCAAGTCTGTAGGTCACCTCACCAGCTCTCTCTATAATCTCAAAAGGGCCAATAATTCAAGGGCTAATCTTGCCTTTCTTTCCAAATTTCATGACACCCTTCATAGGTGAGATCCTCAACCATACACGATCAGCCTTCATGAACTGCAAGGGTTGAACAAGTCTGTCAACATGACACTTCTGACAAATCTAGGCTGTCAACAATCGACTTAAACTATGTGAACCTACTCCATAACATCTCTAAGCAAGTCTATATCAAGGCTATCCACTGCAATAGAATCAAATCAATCTATGGGTGATCTTCATCTCCGGCAATACAAGGCCTCAAAATGAGCCATCTAGATTCTGGAATGATAACTATTGTTGTAAGCAAACTTTGCCAAGGGCAAATGCTTATCTCACCTAGCACAAAAGTCAATGACATATGCCCGGAGCATATCCCCTAGCACTTGAATAGTCCTCTCAAATTGCCTATCTGTCTAAGGTGAAATGCTGCATTCATGTCTAATTGGGTGCCCAAACCATGTTGCAGGGCCTTCTAGAAGTAGAAGTGAATAAAGATTTTCGATAAGATACAATGGAAATGGGTACACCATAAATCCTCACGATCTGGATGATATATAACTGAGCCAACTTATTTACCATGAACCTTGCTTTAATCGAAATGAGGTGCACAACCTTGGTCAAGTTGTCCATATAACCCAAATAGATAGTGGGAAAACAAACTACAAAATCCATCGTGATCCTCTCTCTTTTCTAAGTAGGAATGGGCATCCTTTAGAACTCACCCTTGTCCTCTGATACTCACACTTGACCTGCTGAAAGGTCAAACACTTAGACACAAAATCAGTTAGGTCCTTCTTCATGCCATACCACCAGTAATGCTAGCTCAAGTCATGGTACATCTTCGCTACATCGAGGTGAATGAAATATCTAGCATAGTGAGCCCTCTCAAGTATCAACCTAATCAAGTTACTCATCGTAGGCACACAAATCCAGCACTCAACCCTACCCAGTCAGCAACGAGTATGACCTCCTTAGCCTTACCCCTAGTCACTTTGTCTCGAATGAGACATAACCTCTCATCCTCAAAGTGATGTTCATGGATCTTACCTATCAAAGATGATCGAGCCTTTAAGAAATCTTGCACACCGCCTTCATCAGAAAGCTAAAGCCTTACTAACCCATTGGACAACCTCTAAATGTGTCTAGCCAAGGGTTTCTCTTCTGCCCAGATGGTTGCAAGGCGGCCTATGCTTGAAGTCTTCCTTCTCAAGGCATCATCCACTTAGTTGGCCTTTCTTGAATTGTATAGAATGGTCAAATCATAATCTTTCAAAAGCTCAATCCATCTCCTCTGTTTCAAATTTAGGTCTTTCTGGCTGAATATACATTGTAGGCTACGATGGTCAGTAAAGATCTCACAATGAACCGCATATAAATAGTGCCACCACAACTTCAAGACAAATACAACAACCGCCAATTCCAAATCATGGGTAGGATAGTTCTTCTCATGGGTCTTTAATTGTCTTAAGGCATAAGCAATCACTTTCCATTTTTGTATCAACATGCCTCCAGAACCAAAACCAAATGCGTCACAATGCACAGTGAAGTCAATCCCCTCCTTAGGCAAGGTCAAGACAGGCACAATAGTCAACAAGTCCTTGAGTTTTTGGAAGATCTCCTCACACTTCTCTAACCAAACTAAAGCTACATTATTTTGAGTAAGTCTAGTCAATGGAGTTGCTATGGTAGAAAATCCCTACACAAAGTGCCAATAATATCTAGATAAACCCATAAAAATATGAATCTCTATAGTTGAAGTAGGTGTAGTCCACCCTCTAATAGCCTCTATCTTTCTAGAACGACCTTGATGCCCTTCTTGGACACCACATGCCCTAGAAATGCTACCGAACTAAGCAAAAACTCACACTTGGAGAATTTAGCATACAACCTCACCTCCCTGAGCCTCTGAAGCATAATCCTCAAATGTCTAAAATGATCGGCCTCAAAATTGGAATAGACCAGATATCATCAATAAATATAATTAAAAAAATCCTAATAAGGCCCAATTACTCCATTCATTAGCTCCATAAATGCGGCAGGTGCATTGGTCAACCCAAATGACATGAAAAGAAATTCATAGTGACCATACCTCATCCGAAAGGTAGTCTTCAGAATATCGGATGGTCTAATCCTCAACTAGTGATACCTGAACCTCAAATCAATCTTAGAGAACACCACTGCACCATAAAGTTGGTCAAACAAATCATCAATCTTAGGAAGAGGGTACTTGTTCTCGATAGTCATCTTGTTTAACTGGCTATAGCCAATATATACTCTCATCGACCCATTCTTCTTCTTCACAAACAAAACTGGAGCACCCTATGGTGACACACTAGGTCGAATGAACCCTTTACTCATAAGTCCTGAAGCTAATCCTTTAGCTTCTTTAACTCAGTAAGGGCCACATGATAGGGATGAATTAGAAGCCCATCTCAACATTGCTGGCGAAATCAATGTTCTTGTCAAGAGGGACACCTGCGAGATCGGTAAGAAAGAAATCCATAAATGAACAATAAGAATAGACTTCATAGAAGGTGAATCGGCACTGGTATCGCAAATAAAGACCAAGTAGGATAAATAACCTTTATCAATCAATCTCTGAGCCCTAATATATGAAATAACCTTGTTAGGATAGGAACCACATAAACCCTTCTACTCAACTTTTGATCCACCAGGTACAGTCAAAGTAACTTCTTGGAAAAGCAATCTAGAATATCATGATACAAAGACAACCAATCCATACCCAAAATAACATCAAAATTTATCATATCAAGAATAATCATGTCCACCGAAGTATCATAATGCACCAAAGACATAAGACAGGATTGGTACACCTGATCTATCACAAAAGGCTCTCTTATTGGGGTAGAAATATATATAGGCACAAACATATGATTGCATAATAAGTCAAACCCAACAGAAAAGTATGAGGATACATACGAATAAGTAGAGCCAGGATCAAACAACACAAACGCAGGCTGATGACAAACCAAGAAATTACATATAATAACTATATCTAAGGCTTCTGTCATGGGTCTACCGAGAAAAGCATAATAATGATCACCACGACCTCCACCTGATTGACCTATGCCCCTACCACCTGACTGAAATATTGCATAAATAACACCCCTACCAGGAGCATGACCACCTCTACCTGATTGAGCTCTACCACGTCCTCTAGCTGGTGGTGTTGGACTTCTAGATGGAGGTGTGAAATCTCTAATAGATACCGCTAAATAAGTATGATGTGGCCCAAAATGAGTCAGAAAAGGACATTGTCTGAGCATGTGACCAGGATCTTCACAACCATAACAAGACTTTGGAATAGGTCGATGATTTGAAGAACTAGGAGGAATGTTGTGACCACCATGGCCTGTAGAACTCTAACCACTAGATGAACCGAATAAACCACCCTCTGTAGCTAGCAACAAAGCATGCACTAAGCCCCGATGTTGCGATGTACCACTACCTTGATTGATTCCTCTAGCTCCTAAGGAAGTGCCAGAATAATGACCAGAAGCTCAGGCCCTCTTAGGACCCCCAAAGTCCTCTTGAACCATTAACTCCACCTCCTTGGCGGCACTCATAATAGTGTGGAAGGAGGCTCCCTCACAAGTTGACCTAAACACATAGGATCTGATGGAAAACATCAAGCCTCTAAAAAATCTGCGGACTCTCTCCACCTCTGTAGGAATCAAGGATGTGGCATGGCATGATAACTAAACAAATTGAGCCTCATACTCTTAACGGTCATACCACCCTGAGTCAAACTCTCAAATCTCGTTTAGCTCTCCTCCTAAATTCTCCAAGGAATGAGTTAATCTTGAAATGCCTCTAAGAATGCACCCTACTCTTCCAGAGGGGATCCAAATGACTAGACCTCATATATGTCCTCTACCACTCTCTAACGACGCCTTTAAGCTGAAGAGCAACATATCTAACACCTCGAGGATCAACTAGGCCAACACCTCTAGCATCTCGTGGCATAAAGTCAAGAACTCATAAGCATCCCTACCCTTAACACCCTGAAACTGAGGTGGTTTTATATTCTAAAACTACTCGTAGCTCAGTTGATCATCAACTACAAATACTGGCTTAGGGTCAATTTGGGCTAGTATAAAATTTAGTAGTGGCACCTTTGCATGGATAGTGGGCCTTGAATAAGAGCCTGCCCATTTTCCCGATTCTATAAACCTCCTGGTGTACCATGGCACTACCTATTTTTGCCATGCCTTGGAGTACATCCAACACTCTCAGAAAAGCATCCAGTAATAGTGGTGCAACTACATACTCTAGAGGGATCTAAGCTCCTCTATTCTCGGGCTCGAGCTCAAGGGAGATACCCCTTGCATAGTCTCAAGTCGACGTTTCTCCTTGACCTCAGCCCTTACCTC
This sequence comes from Solanum rostratum, assembly GCA_029948455.1. Classification (NCBI taxonomy): domain Eukaryota; kingdom Viridiplantae; phylum Streptophyta; class Magnoliopsida; order Solanales; family Solanaceae; genus Solanum; species Solanum rostratum. The sequence goes on along the minus strand of CM057045.1, from coordinate 63,423,243 downwards.
GACCTTTAACTTTATCCATAGTCCTGCCACTAACTGGGGCCTTAGTAAAAGTCTCAGGGGCTACCTCTACCCTAGCAGAAACTAATGCTCTAGTCCTGGCCATCTGTGAAAAGTACATGTTACACTCAGCAGTAACTCAAGACTCCACGCACGACTGAATTGAAAGAAGTAAAAGAGAAATGCGGGGTTGATGACACTTGTCTTTATTTCACAAAGACAAGTCATCTTAGATAGATCACGACAACATAAAACTAGATAAATGCGGAAGCTAAAACAACACAACATAATAATAACAAGGCAATAAGGCATAAATCCAACTAAATAATCCCAGAATTGGTAGTCACAAGATATAAGCCTCTAATATATAATAGGAGGAAATGATACAAGTCTCAATAGTCTTTGTCTCTCAAATAGAACAAAACTAATAAAATATCTCATAGTCTTGAAGCTACATTAGAACAACAAGCAATTACCTCTCAGCTTTCAATAGCTCGGTCCAAAAAGGAAATGAAGAACGTTAGAGATAAAGAATAAAGAATGAGTACTAAGGTATCCAATAAGCAGACCTAATCAGAGATAGAGAATAACGAAGTAAGCAATCCTTCCATCCTAACCATATACCTACAAACTACAAAACTTGCACACAGGCAAGGCCAGCGTATATAATATAGATAATATCAACATTTACAATCTCATATCACTGTATCTCAATAGTTCAACCTTCACAATATACAGGTCTCAATTCATCCATCATAGATCACAAATTTTCAATAATTTAATCTCAACAATATACAAGATGCAAGTCATTCGATACATGTCACAACTCTTCAATTGTTCAACCCTTAACAATATACAAGATTTGAGTCATTCAATACATCGCGCTTAGTACATACATCAACTTTTAAGAAAGGAACAATATGATATAAAATGAAATGTTATGAAATGCAATGCAAATGTCAAGAAACCATGTTTCACGTCTGTCCTACGGTACACATCTGCTGATACACTCAGACCGAAACCCATGGGGGCCACACATGAACCATCTATTTGTTGGAATCATTTCCCTTTGATATTTACTATCATATCTTAGCTGGAACCATTTTCGTTCGGCTTTTTATTTCTTTTCCACTTGGAACTATTTTCCTTCAGCTTTTTTTTTTTTTTTTCTTTTCTAGCTGAAATCATTTCTCATTGGCTTTTTGTTGTAACACATAAATACATATCTGATAGGCATGAGAGTATGCAAGAATCAATATTATTCAAAATAAAATAATCACATCAAATCAATATCATTATTATCTAGTCAGAGCCATTTCCCATCAACCTTTCATTTCTCTTCTTTTCTTTTCTTTTCTATTCTAGCCGGAACCATTTTTCTTCAGCTTTTCACCATCAATGAGACATCTAGCAATTATATGTCATCATAACACAATAATCACTTCATATCATGTCTCAAAGTTTTTCAATAATTGAATTGTCATCATAACTTAGGACAATTCATCATTTAGTCCACACTTCACAACACTTAGTTCAACAAATTCAACAATATCTCAAGTATGCATTTAGCTCAACATTTCACATGAAGTACTTCATTGGACAATCCCATTTATCTTGAATCAAAGTTCAATAAGTAGAACAATATTAATATTTTTACATTCTCATCATTTGGCATTACAAGCCTAACTCAGAATATCAATTCACAAGTTTTGATCAATCACAATTAGGCATAATTTCACAATTCAAATCACAAATATCATTACTTCTGCATTTTCATTACCCAAATCATATTCATTAGAACAATTCACTAATTCCCAAGATAGACATTGAAAGAAAATACTAAGTCCAATAAACCCAACAAGGATTAGAATCTACTTGCCTCAATTTAGCCAATCAATAATTTCAATGACAATGCCTCCCCCACCTGCAAAGAATCTGAAGCACCACAATTTACTCGGAAATAAATTCACAATCACAACATGAAACTAACCACACCAAAATCAAGCAATTTGAGGTAAATGATAAATCGTCCAAACATTCACTATTGGAAATCAATGCCAAAGTCTAGAAATTTTTAGATGGAAATATTTCTTTCATGATTAGAAAACTACCAGTGAGGATCAATTTGAAAATGGAGTTAAAAATTTAGCTAGTTCACAGTCATCAATTTCGTAAAAATCTCAAAGTTTATGAAAAAAAACTCAATTTTCTCAATTGAATGTTACAAGTTTGATATTTAAATCAAGGGATAATTAATAGGTAATGATAAGGAAAGCGGAAAAGACCTTTTCCAATTAAAAACATTCAAAAAAATTAATCCGAAGACATCCAATCCAAGCTCTGAAAGTTTGAAAATGGAGAAAATGTTTAAAATAGGTGCATAGGAGTCTGAAAACCCTTTGAGATGTCGTTATAGTGACACACGAACTTATTAAACATCCTTCTCCATATGCGAGGTCGCTAATGCGGTCAGGCCTTCGCCATAGCGAGGCCTGCACCAGAACACAACAAAAACTTAATCAATTTTAAGACTCAAAAACAACAGTCAGGATTCATTCAGAACCCCTACCCATAAACCATATATGCAACCCTACTAAATTAAATGTTCTGAACTAAATGGAATCATCGGAAATTGAATTTGAGCCAACTTCACCCGGAACCTGATTAAGCATCTTAATTCTAACTTAGGCCACTTGAAATATCAAAAATGACACCGGGGCATTCAAAAATTATGGCAAAGATTTTTTTAGCATTAAAATCACCTTCCAAGATGACTGGAACAATTAGAAAATTAATTCAAGCATCAAAACTTAAAACGTTGACCACAGTCAACCCAAAATCAAACTTAAACTCAATTTCCAACTTCAGACCTAAAATCCACGTAACAGCTCCAAATTGTATTCCCAAAACTCTCCTAGACTAATTTTCATATTTTGGAACTGATGTAGTTGACATAATTCCATTTCAACACTCAAATATTTGAATGACTCAAATTTTTAAAATTTGGCAATTCAAACCTCAAAAACTCAATCTTTGGCAAAAATCTCAACTGTTACAAAAATTCTCAAAAATTAAATTTTAAAATCAGTCAATCATGACTTAAGGCTGCTAATGGGAGGGGTAAAATGATAATTTTATCAAAAGAGAAAAAAAAGACCTTCAGGATCATTACAACAGATGAAGAGGATGATGTAATCTAGTGGATGAACAATGGTTCTAGTCTTGATGAATTGTGCATCATTTTCTTGTGAAAATTCTTCTTTCTTATTTCTCTTAGATCGTTGGTTTCTTTCTTTGAAAGATTCAAAGTCTTCCTCATTCCCTGTTGTTTGAAATTCCTCTAGTCAAACTGAACAATCAACAAATTAATAGCTCTAATTCGAAGAAAAAAAAGAGAATTATAAAGTAAACAGTTTAAATATATTAAAATGTTAGGATTTTCATTCCGATTAATATCAGACTATAAGAGAAGATGTCATAGAGAGTGATTCAAAAATTTTGACATATTAAATGATCGACCGGAGAAGACCATCAGAGAAGATACCAAAGAGAGTGATCTACAATTTTTTGAAGTATTCCCGTTGTTTATTGGAATAGGTTAGAAGACGAAGGAGTTAGATGCAATTAATTAAGTAATTCTCAATTAAAAAAATGACATTTGTATTTATTAATCACTTTTTCAATTATTTTTATGACCTTTAATTGCCTGCAAGAGAGTGTGCACACTCTCCATGCCATGTCAACATTTAGAGTATATTTATTTATTTTTAAAATAGTTGAATGGGGCATTAGGACCTTGGTTAAGTTTATGTCACCCTCCGAGTCTTCACTTTGGACGTGACCGGCACCCAGAACCATTCCTAATCCCAAGCGAACCACTTGGCCTGGCTGCTTTACTCAACAGAAAACTTAAATAGTAAATAATAGGCTTAGATATAATGAATTAAAGAAGCTGCAATAATCTTATCAAAACTAAACAGAGGAAATATCTCAACAATAGTTGAAAGTAAGAACTAAAAACTCATATCATCTAATCTATGGAACCTCTAACCAAGATAATCTGATACAACCACTGTGACAAGCCCAAGATAACCATAAGTAAAAATAAGTACTAAAACTAAATAAGTACTAAAACTAAAATAAGGACTCCAGAGCCTCTGACTGGTAGGAGGCATCACCAATAGCTAAATGAAGTGTTGGTCTCAACGGAGCACCTGTTGACAGATTCCATCATGTGCGTCTACATCGTGAAATGATGCAGGTTCAAAAAATGTCAGCATATGTAATATACGAACATGTAAAATAGCCAAAATAGGGAACTCAAGATAAAGCACCATACTCAAAAGTAGCTAAAAGCCTATCTCAAATACGATAGTAAAATAATAAATAAAGTGTATGATGAAAGTAATATCATGTACTAAAACTTTGATTCAAGAATCAGCGTACTTTAGCTTAGGGAGTTTTTTCAAACAACAACCATCACTATGAGTCTCATGATGATACAACGTCTTGTGCACACTGCCAGAGTCACTCCATACTTTGCCAGGGTAAGGGAAGAAGTACTAATGGAGTGGATCCATCAAAAACTGGGCCATCTCATTGATAAATGATGATTTTTTGTACTCTTGGTACAATCCTATCCTACACTGGCTACGTAGTTTATGAGTCCGAGTTGCTATTACTCTTACCCATATCGGTGCTCAATACTACTCCTAAAAGTATTAATTATATGCCCATACATAAAAGAATATATTTGGTCAATGTGTTACTTTTCTTCTCTTTGGGACTTAGCCAACTTAGTATTCTTTTGACTTTTCTCAAAACCATCTAAAATCATAGGTTTCATAATTTACTATTTATAAAGTACTTATGCTAATTCTTTTTTGAGTTTAAGGCAAAACTTAAAAATTCACAGATTTTCATAATAACCTTAGGGTTTAACTAGTTTAGCAATTAGAATTAGTATCTCTACTTAGGACCTCAATGTAGTAGAAAATTTTAATAATTATCATGCTTTCTTCAATATTAACATAAACAAGAACATTTACTCGTAACGAAGAAATCTTCTTCTCAACTAATAACTAGATATTTGAAGAAACTAGTAGCTACATGATGTAGAATATTGTAGTAGGATTTTTTTATAAGCCTTACATACCTAGAAGAATTAGATTCGTGAAGAACTCACTAGCTTCTCTTGAAATCTAGCTTTTCTCCTCTTGAAAACTTGTTCTAAGTCTGGATAGTGTTTTTAAACGTAATGAAGTTGAGGGATAACATTTAGGGATTAATTAGGTGTAAAACCGTCGAGTTTAGGTTTAGAAAGTATTGAAAAGGACTAAAATAATCTTTCTTAAAAAATACTCACCAAGTCATCTACAATCTATAGAAGCTTTGCCCAGCTGGTAATTGAACTCTGTGGGAGCTCGGATAGCCATAACATTGTATCGCCTATTAAAGACAATAGGAAGACATGGAGTCCAACAACATCCCTGGACATATTTTGGCTTCTCATCATGCTCTTGCAGACGAAGACATAGTTGTGTTAATGGTTATGTGGATCCTGTGATGGTAGGCCTGCGAACAACCCACTCGAAACGATGGAATTTGTGTCATCCGGTAGTGGAGGTAACACAATAGCTCCAGTTATCACCATACGGTCAAGCCGATATTGATCCTACGAATGAGTCGTGACTTGAAGATCCTGTGGTGTAAAATCTCCAAGTGAAGGTGGGTTATTATTATCATTGTTCTGGTTTAGTGTTGCATTCACTGCCTCGTTTGCAGTGTTATTCGCATTATTCTGGGTCATCCTTCTTTGTGTCTTCTGGATCTTAGGGACAAACGGAATCAAGGGTCTGCCTCGACTTCGAGTGTTGTGTTTACACTACACCTGAATGCTGAAACAAAACAAAAACAACCAAAATATAAAATAAGGAAAATAAGAATTAATTCCTAAGTTACTCAAATTAAACTAGTCTAGTCGTATTCCCTGGAAACAGTGGCAAAATCTTGATGTCGCCCAAGCTACACCTCTTTTTTGAAAGTTAAAGCGGTTGTTGCCAAGATATATAACCTTACCAAGGTTAGGGTCAAATCTCACAGGGAATATGATAGACTCAGAGTAATTGTAAGCAAGTTGAGTGAATTAACCTACTTATCTCCCGAAAGGGAGGGGGTTTTTGTAGTTTTCTTCTCTTTGGTCAATGTGTTACTTTTCTTCTCTTTGGGACTTAGCCCAACTTAGTATTCTTTTGACTTCTCTCAAAACTATCTATAATCATAGGTTTCATGATTCACTGTTTATAAAGTACTTATGCTAATACTTTTTCGAGTTTAAGACAAGACTTGATTATTCACAGATTTTCATAGTAACCTTAGGGCTTAACTAGTTTAGCAATCAGAATTAGTATCTCTACTTAGGACCTCAATGTAGTAGAAAATTTTAGTAATTATCATGCTTTCTTCAATATTAACATAAACAAGAACATTTACTCGTAATGAAGAAATCTTCTTCTCAACTAATAACCAGATATTTGAAGAAACTACTAGTTACATGATGTAGGATATTGTAGTAGGATTTTTTTTAAACCTTACATACCTGGAAGAACTAGATTCTTGAAGAACTCAATAGCTTCTCTTGAAATCTAGCTTTTCTCCTCTTGAAAACTTGTTCTAAGTCTGAATAGTGTTTTTAAACGTAATGAAGTTGAGGGATAACATTTAGGGATTTAATTAGATGTAAAACCATCGAGTTTAGGTTTAGAAAGAGCGGGAAAGTACTAAAATAATCTTTCTTAAAAAATACTCTCCAAGTCATCTACGGTCCATAGAAGCTTATACGTACGGACCGTAGAAGTCCATTTTAGGGTCCCGGAACACATTCTATGGGCCCAAACTACGACTTGTAGAAGCTTTTATGACCCATATTTGGGTCCATAGAGTTTGGAACCCAAAATAGACTTGAAGAACTTGTTCCACAAGTTAACACCAAAATAGACTTGAAGAACTTGTTCCACAAGTTAACAGTATGACTCGTAGTTCAAGTTAGCAGTCTGTGGTAAAATGGTCATACATTTTTGCTCCAAACTCCATATGAGGAAATCTTGGTGGCGTTGGAAAGCGGATTCAGTGACTTTCAATTTGATAGTTTATGGGCCATAATTTCTTTTGTGCTGAGAGTTATGATCATTTAAATTTTACCCTTGCATAATCCAATGCGAAAAACTTAATTGGCAGGAAGGTTTCGAACTCAACTACGTGCTAGAGGTCTCTCATGACCCCAAGACACTTCCAATACGCTTTTCACATATATTAATAAGCCTTAAAACATATGTACAAGGAAGGAATCACAAAGTTCAAGCTTATGTATTTGCGACGAAAAATTTTGGATTCTAATAATAGAGTAGTTAGGTGTTGTGATTTAGGTGTCACTGGAATTTCGAGTATAGCTTGAGGGGGTACTTATGCATTATCATTAATAAAAAATGGCCCAATTACTAGCATGATGATATATCTGTACAAAACTTCTACCCCGAGCACATGCAATAAAACCATAGAATTATTACTATACTAGGGGTGTATTGCTTGTGTCAACATAGGCCCAACATGAAGAACTTTTTGAGTATTTTTAAATTAAATAAATATCAAAACTTGATAACAATCAGAAGTTGGATTACAAGTATGCGCCAGCAATAACCTACATACCAATGCTTGATGATATTTGCTAAGTGACTAAGTTTTACCAAATAGTTATATGACTTATTTTTACATAATAACAAAGTGATACATCGTATTGAAAGTTGGATAAGATGTAATTTCACTAATTGTAATCTTTGACCTAAGATTAAAGACATGTTACATAAGAGAGAAGGTGAAAAATAAATATTTATAAGATTGAAAAAAGAATCAAACTACAATGGCTTAAAATAATAGATACGTACATACGTGAAAGCAAGTGCACTAATACTCAATAACAATATGACTAAAGTACTATATAAAAGGCCAGTGAAGCTAGCTAGATGGTTATTGTTTTGAGGCTGACTAAAAGAAAGACAAATTGACATACACAAACACAAGTTGTCACTTTTATTCCTAAGTTCACAAAGAAAATACAAGCATAGATGTCCCTATGGTTCATCTAAGAATAGAATATTTATGTATTACAAAATACATTTCAACATCCTGATTAAGCTACTAAAAGAAATTATAAAATAACAAAATACTTAATAGAATACAGAAATTAGATGTGAAATTTGAAGTGAAATATTAATAAAATAATGGATACTTAAAATTTTCACAGAGCATGCTTCAATCATGTTTTTGTTCCTTTGGTTCATTGCTTGGTCAAAGTTGCTAAATGATAAGTTTGTGACTTTTTACAAGGCTTAAAAGAAATAAAATAAGAGTTGTTAGTCTACAAAATAGTCTCTAGTTACATCAAAGTTTTGGTAGTATAATCTTTCCCATATGCAATAATCTATAATAAAATTATGAAGCGGCAATGCAGGAACATTGCATATAGTGTCTATGGACATATCTTCTTCTCTATATTGTGAAGAGTTGTCCATATCTAAGAATGATGGAATACTTGAAATATTTTTTCAATAGACTTTACGTCGTTCAAAATAGAAACATTTTCTCTGAATCCCGCTTATGAAATCATCACATCATTCAAGATTTCAAAAAATTAGAAAAGAAAAACAAGTCACCTCAAACCATTGTTGAATTATCTCATAAATAGGGCCAAAAAATTTAGCTTGTTTTTTCTTTTTTAGAATCTTAAAAAAGGACATTGGATACCTAAAAGGCTTAGATCATAATTGCAATTCTATGTTAAGAGGAAGAATTTTTCTACGATCATAGATGCAGCTAATAATTCTCATAATGAGGCCCTTTGAGTTAGCAAAGTGTTGTAGCAACGCTGAAGTCCCATGTGCTATAATTCTAAGTCAAGGAGAAGGTAGTAAACGAGTTTATGTGCTCCAATATTTTTTTAGAACTCTTTGTAGGTTCCAAAAAAATAAATTTCACTTAAAATGACTACCATATAATTAATATGGACACAAACATACGTTGAGAAAATTTACCAAATGTATAATTTTATCTAAATATTGAAAGTTGTAGTCACACAACGCAAAAACTACTTTCTAAAGCAGATTAATTTATCACAAGCTTTGATTTTTTGAGAAATTGCAAAAATTAGATTTGACTCTCAAAATTAAACTTGAAGGAATGAAGCACATTAATATAGGTGGATTTTTTTTTCAATAATTCAGATTTTGAACATGGAAATTATTAAATTATGTTCCAAGAAATATCGATGTTTGAATTTGTATTTGAACCCTTGACGCTAAACCTTTAGTTGTTATAATGTCTTCTCTACTTCTCTCTGTCCTCATATATTGAGAACACATAAAATGAGAGATTCAAATTTCAAATGTAAAATCTTAAAAAAGAAAAACATCTAATTTATCGACTCTCGCTTAAGAATCTCTGGTGAAATTTCTAGCAAATCAAAAAAGAAATGCATAAGTATAACTGATCATTTATACTTATGCATTTTTTATGTGTTAAATGATCATTTGACTTTTTTATGTGTTAAATGATTGATCAGTTATACTTATGCATTTCTTTTTTGATTTGTTAGAAATTTCACTAGAGATTCTTAAGCGAGAGTCGATAAATTAGATATTTTTCTTTTTTAAGATTTTACATTTGAAATTTGAATCTCTCATTTTAGGTATTCTGATTACATCACACATGCCCTTCATTAAAGGTGGATATTACATGTTTTTCCACCTATAAGCTGTTGCAACATTACTTATATCTCCATTCTTAAGATATATTTTGTCTCTAACAATGAAGAGCATGAGTGTAATATAGAAGCACACATCATTGATTCTGGAGGAAATGTAAGTGCTAATATAATAAAATGTCAAAATTACCCTCAGTACAATTCTTTTGACATCTAAGCAGCCTATTGAAAGCATGACTTCTATAATACAGAAAAACACAATGCAAAAGAAAAAGTAAGATCAAGCTATATCTTTCTCTCCCTCTTTAACTATTGTCAACAAGTTTTTGAACTTTCACAGCCATTTCTTGGATAATGGGGTTATCCCATATTTATTTTACACATTCTTGCTCTTTGGACCTTTCGTCTCTTGTTAGCTTTTCAAAAAATTTGAACTTTGAATTCTTGAGGGTTTTTTTTCTATGTTTGTCACTTTCATTCTTCGACTGTTGCGGATTTAGCTTGGTAGTGATTCAAATGGGGTTTAACCTTAATTAGAATGAAGAAAAATATATGGTATAATGTTATAATGTTTAATAAAGTTTGATAATTTTTTTTATTTTTCTTTGTGCTGTGGGTTAGATTAGCCTTATATCAACTCCATGTCAATTAATTTTAAGTTGAGAATATATTGAATAGTATACCTATTTATCCGTCCTTTTTTTTGTCAACATGTTTCATGGCCTTCTCTATCTACTCTACTTTTTCCTGCTACATTATTTCTTCCTGTTCAAACAATTTTAATTTTCTATCTCTCTAAGCTTTTCTTGTTTCTACAAGCATACTCTTGCCCAAAAGGCAAGTTTTTCCTTTTTATTTATGTATTTGAACCAAGACATGTCCTGACCCAATAATGGACCAAGACTAAAACACCATAAAAGGAAACCCAAGATAAACAGTAATTACAAACTATTAGATAGATAGGTGCTGAAGTACATCACTATTCTGGTGTCACAAGTACAGAAGAGCATCCAAACTAGTATTAAGAGAAAGTAAATATATCAGTCTCATATTCAAAATAAAGACTATCAATACTGAAAAACAGCATCAAATGGGGAGTCGATACCCTGAGCCTCACCACTAAATGAAAGTAGAACCAATTGCACAATCAACAATCAGCCGTCATGTGGCAATCCCTGACTAGAAGCTATGGAAAAGAATAAGTAGGGGTGAGTATACGTAATATGTACACTGTATGTTTAATTGACTGAGAATAAAGGATTAAATAAACTATGAAATAAACTAGAAATGCTTCCACCTGTACCATGAAAACCAGTCTGGCAAAGTGCCACCAATATATATATAGACATCATAAGGTACAGAAACTCATAAACACCAATCACCACACACACGATATATATATATATATATATATATATATATATATATATATATATATATATATATATATATATATATATATATATATCATTCAAATACAAAAGTGCAAAAATGCCAATGATGATGCTATGGATGCAATACAAGGTGAGATCAAGACTATCGCTTAGCCTGTCATATATATCCCCTCGGGCTAAGACTCCATAAACTAAGGGGAACCTAGGGACTTCATAGGCTATATACCCCGATCACAATCACAGTGTCTCACTGGGGGGGCATTCTCTTCAGTCTTCTGATGCAATTGGGCTATTTTCGCAGGAGAAAGGCCTACTGGAGTCTCGTTGAGGTCTGGATATCTCCTTGCAATCTCTTTGTGGTCAAGATTTTTATAAAATGTCACATTTTTTTTACAAAAAAGGTGGTGCCACAGTTCTCAAGTTACCAAGCGTTACAATATGCAATATGAGGATAAATGTGAATGAAACACAAGACACAAGGAGGATTCATCACCCAAGCATAATAAATATCACAGTGTTTCTCAAATCTTGATCATTTCATGATAAATTCACCTTTTTTATTCATAATAGGCCATAACCTCGTTAGAATTTCCAATCATGATTCTACCACCTTTTTATGTATGAATGTCTCAACCATAGTCATGAGGTCAATTGTAATTCACAAGTATACCCTCTCTCCATAAGTCAAAATCACACGATGATATACATCAAGGTTTTCACATCAATCACAAAAAAATAAGAACTCACATAGGGGCATCACATCATTAATCCTCCATACGTACACATCATATCACCTCATCCAATAGCATATATCATCTGAAAACTCAATTATTCTTCCCCAGTCCCAAAGAAGGGTTAGCTAAACCTACCTTGAGGTCGAACCACACACAAATGCACCAATCGGAAGATTGACTCACAACAACTCCGAATCGTCAAACTAGTATCAAGAATGTAATTTGCACATCAAAAGGAGTCTATCGATACTCATATCACTATAATTAGGGTCGAAGGCAAAATCGATCAAAAATAGATGAAACTTCAAAAACACCAAATCTGAAAATTGAGGGTAAAATCATGTTCTATATGAAAAACAGAACTCATGAGCGTAAATCTCATAAAAATTGAGTGATAATGATGTCAAAATCCCCTAATCCCAAAAGTTTGCATTCTTGAAAATTACCAATTTAGGAATTAAACTCAAGGAATTTGAACCTAAAATAAGAAGATAAGTAATGGAAATTTAAAGTTTTAAGTTTAAAACACCTACTTAAACATTTTCTCCACAAGGTTTTGCTCCAAAAATCTCCCACCCAAGCTCTTGAAATTCAAAAGTCAAGGAATTGGGCATTTTCTCGGTTAAACACAGTTTGGGCACTAATTTATTCTTTGTGATCGCGCGTCACTATTCTCCGTGATCGTGAACCCCCACCACACGATCATGAAATAGAAAAGGGAAAAGAATCATGATCATGGGATCCCTATCCATAATCATGAAGCACGGGCTGGAACACATCACAATTGCAGAACCCCCGTCCGCGATCACGAAGAGTAACTCAGAGGCACCAGATATCATATTTGGGAGTTAAGCAAAGTTTCCTATCATACCCTTAGGATTCATTCGAAACTCTATAAACACAAACCATATGTCTCTACTTCGTCCACTCGCGTGAGAGATTTCACGAGAATGAACCCTCTAGAGTTTCATGGTTCCAAGACGGAGGAAAAACCCATTGATTTCATTGAGGAAGCCTATCAAGTAGTAACAGTCATGGGTATCCCTTTAGAGGAGAAAGCCGATTGGTGGCATGCCAACTCAAAGGGGTAGCCAAAATATGGTATGAGCAATGGGTAGATAAGAGGGGCTAAGAAGCAGGTCGGATACGAAGAGTTCAAGTGTGCCTTCTTAGACTGGTTCTTTCCAATTGAGCTAAGAGAGGCCAAAGTCCAAGAGTTCATCAACCTAAAGCAAGGGCCCATGAGTGTAAGGGAGTATGCCTTTAAATTCTCTGAGCTCTCCAAGTATGCTATCTTCATGGTTGCGGATCCAAGGGCCCGTGTGAGCAAGTTTTTCTCTGACGTATCTTACTTGGTATCTAAAGAGTATAATACAGCCATACTAGTGAAAGAAATGGACATCTCTCGATTGATGACTTATGCGGAGCAAATAGATGAGGAAAAGCTAAGAGAGAGGGAAAGGGAGTCCAAAAGGGCTTGGGTAGATGGTGGGGGCTATTCTCACCAAAAGAGTGGAGGCCACAAGTTCCAAGGTGGCCAAAAGCAAGGTGGACAAGGGTGTACCAACACTCCTCCTCCCTAGACAACCAAGGACAAGGGGGTTGCTCCTAAGCCCAAAGCCCAAGTTGCCCCAAGTGTAAAAGGCTCCACAAGGGAGAGTGCTTGGCCGGTTCAAATGCTTACTTCAAATGTGGGAAGCCCGAACATCATGCCAAAGATTGTAGAAGCGGCGATGCAAGGCCCCAAGGGCAAGATGGGCAAGTTTGAGGTGGCCAAAGGACCAATCAATTTTACGCTCTCCATAGTCGCAAAGAGGTTGAAGAGGCTCCGGATGTTGTTACCGATATGTTGAGAGATTTCAATTTGATGCATACACCTTACTAGATCCGGGAGCTAATTTGTCATTTGTGACCCCTTTGCTTGCTAATAAATTTCATACATGCCCAAAGGTCTTTCATGAGCCCTATGAAGTAAGTAACCCCGTAAGAGAGTCCATTGTTGTCTGAGGAGTCGATAGAGATTGCCCCAGTTCTATTTTGCATAAAGTGGTCTTTTGTGATCTAGTTGAGTTTTCCATGGTAGATTTTGATGTAATACTTGGGATGGATTGGTTGCATGCCTCTTATGCCTTTATTGATTGTATAACTCATAGGGTCAAGTTCTAATTCTCAAATGAGTCTATTCTTAAGTGGGAGGATAGTAACTCTTCATGTGGACATCGATTTGTTTCTTTCATAAAGGCTCGAAAAATGATCTCTAAGGGTGCATATATTACTTAGTAAGAGTCAAAGATGTCACCTATAAAGTTCCTCCCCTTGAGTCAGTTCCCATTGTGAGAGAGTTTTGCGATGTCTTTCCAGATGAGTTACTGGGTGTTCCTCCCGAAAGGGAAATAGACTTTGGCATAAATCTTCTACCAGTACTAAAAAAAAGACAGGAAATACCGACTACAGAATACCAATTTCCTGGCTGAGGCCAGAAAAAGCTTGGTCGCTTTTCGTTACCAACTTCCGGAGGTCGGTAAATACCAACCTCTTGAGATCAATTTTAATTTTTAGTCAAAAATTACAAGTTTAATTTATTTATTTTTTTAATTTTATTATATCACTATCGACCTCAAGAGGCCGATTTTATTTGATTAAATTTTATTTGTTTTTATTCTTTCTGACTTCCAATAGTCGATTTCCTCTTTTTAAAAAATATTATTTAGATATAATCTACCAACCACTAGACATCGGTACCATTTAATTTTTATTTTAAAATATTTCTAAAATTCCAATCTCAGTAGGCCGGTATTATTTATTTTTTATTTTTCTGAAATTCCTGCCTGAAGAATATGATATTATTCAATTATTTTTTTATTTTTACAAGTTCCAACCTCCAAAGGTGTTATTTAATCTTTATTTTTTTAACGATTTCAACGTAATATGGCATGTTTTATATAATTTATTATTCTTCAAGTGATCAAAACTTGAAAAATATTTACATCTCCATTCCGCCAAAATCATGAATAACAATCATATGAACATAACCAAGTTCATCTCTACACTGTAAAAAAGTTAACTATAAATTAAATATCTCCACACAAATAAAGAATGTACAGAGAACATTAACAAGAGGATGATTTGTATATTTTCATTCACCAGTTAATAGCACTTCTGCCACACAAAGGATAAGTGGGCTTATCTTGTGCCAAAAATGAAAGAGTATTTCTTCTTCTGCAGCAAATGTATCTTGTGCCAAAAATGATGGAATAGTTTGCCTTTTTTCTTGTTCTGCAACAAATTGATCTTGAAGCTATTTTTGTTCCTGAAATATATATAGTACTCTCATTAATCAAAGCATCCAAAATATTTAAGTTATTGAAATATCAAATATATATGTAGAGTTGAAGCATCCGGCACAATTACATTCATTTTCAAGCATACATACATCTAGATAGTGCTCATAACATATACTACCGCTACAGAATCACAAAGCAGCCAACAAAAATTCAACAATTTGGTTATAAGTGTTGTATTATCTACCAAATAAACAAATACAAAGTAAAAAATGCAAAAATGATGAGATTGCAAATCCTTGCTCAGCTAAGAACAGATCTTCTCTAGCGTCTGAGGGTCGGATGGAGTATTACATTCTATGGGTAGAATGGTATTATAGTCTAAGGATCACCTGAAGTTTTAGATAGTAAAATTACTAAATTCTAACTTAAAGAAAAGCTAGGATCCAATCATGTTATGAGATGTTAAACTTACCTTAATTATCAAAGCATACAACCTAGTTAAAATTGTAGTTAAAACTAACTTACAAAGTTCTTGTATGTAAAGGAAAGGACACCTAACTTGATACTAGTCTTGAAACAAAATTAATTTCAAATGCTCTGAGGCAAAGGAACGTGGCCAATTTTAGCTAGTTACAAGAGTTCTAAGCTCATTCAAAGGCGTACAATGCATATGTTAATTAAACAAGAAAAACAAATTAAGAAGATGAAACTAATAAGCAATTGTATTGCAAGTTAAGATAGTCCATATGATCTTGTGCATTTAAGAACAAAAGAAAAGCAATAGGAAGTCTTGATATCATCTGCGTGCACTGCATTTTCTAGTAAATTTCTGTAAAGTCAGTAGAATGTGCATCACCACTACCTTCGGTGATGACTATAAAATGACTCATTTGATATGAACGACTGAAAACATACAACATAATATAATACACCATTATTGAAATGATATGTGACAATTTGGATCCGAACAAGGTGTTGATGGTGCTTATTCATTCTTTGGTGATTGTTGTTCTAACTTCCCTTTTTATAGTATTGGTACCTGAAAATCTATTTTATATTGTATCACTAACTAAAAGTGGTTATACAACAACACATATAGGTGGCGGTGAACTGACATTCTAACCTCATTTTATAGTCATCACCGAAGGTAGTGGTTGTCATTTTAGGAAAAATAACTTGGATTTCGAAAATTTGATTATTATTTAGTTTATTTAAGTAAACCAAATTTTCAAAATTTTAGAGTCGCCACTTGATTTTTTAAGAAAAATCAAAAAACCATTAAAATATTTTAAAAAATACTTAAATAAAAAAAATCCTTTTAAAAAATCCAAAGATAGAGTCCGGTTCACATTTCCACCTCGAGAAGGTTTCACGCACTAGAAATGGCGGCTAACATGCGGTTATCCGACGATTAGAATATTTTGCCTAACTTTGAAAAAGATCAATTTTAGAAATGGAACTTGAAAGGATCTAAGTTAGAAAAAGTTTAGAACTAAGAACTTTTAAAATCTAGCAGCACTTGTCCAATTTTGACAAACATAGCAAATTTGAGGAAACTAGAAATAATGAATTATAAAAATAACACAAATGGCTAACTTTGGGGAATTTTAATTAAGTTAATTAAACAAATAAATGTTACTATTCAAATAAATACATATATGAAATATAATAAACAATATAAGATAGTTTGAAGGGTTTTGGGCCTTTTGACTCATTTAAATCTCTGCTGCAACTTTTGGGCCTTTTTGGCCCCTGTCTCTACCTGTATAACTCTATAGTATATAATCTGAATATCAGTGTATATACTTCGATTTTCCCTTAGCTTTCCATCAACATTTCCTGTAAATTCATTATCTTGGCCCCTCGATTATTCCTGCGATAAATTTGGATTTCGGGCCCATGCCACCTCTGTATACACTCATTGTATATCAGTGTATATGGCTTCTTCTTGCCTTGAAAACTGTCTAGCGACTTCCTCAAACCTGTACCAGCCTTTCAACGACTCGAACAGGATGGGACAACTCAAAATTCGCGAATATGCAAGGGATGAGTCCAAAACGAACTCGAATTGGTGTCACATGAAAAAAGAAATAAAGATAGGGAATTAATACGAGCAACAAGATATAGTATTCAAATGTATATCATGTATTCCGACAATGTCAATATTTGAGCCGAAGTTAGTTGATCCTTCAAAATTTAGAAGCTTTTCTCACACTCATTCATCCATATAAATTTTGCTTTCTTTTGAGTCATCTTGGTGAGTGGGGATGAAATGGAAGACAAATCTTGCACAAACCTTCAATATTAGCCGACTAGGTCCTAGAAACTCCTTATGTTGTAGGAGTCAATGGCCTTGGCCAATTTCTCACCACTTCGATCTTCTTAGGATCAAACTTGGTATTATTATGTGATACCACATGCCAAGGAAGGTAACTTCATCTAGCCAAAACTCACAGTTGTCAAACTTCGAATAAAGCTTTTGCTCTTTTAGGGTTTGCCACACATCCCTAAGTGCTCCATATGCTCTCCCTCACTTCGGGAGGAAATTAGAATGTCATCAATGAACACCACTACGAACATGTCAAGGTAGGACTTGAATACCCTATTCATAAGGTCCATAAATATAGTTGGGGGCATTAGTGAAACCAAACGATATCACTACCAACTTGAAGTGACTACACCTAGTCCGGAATGTCATCTTAGGAATGTCACTCTCTCATACCCTCAATTGGTGATACCCAGATCTTAATTCAATCTTAGTTAAATATGTAGCCCCTTGGAATTGGCCAAAGAAGTTGTCTATCCCCGGGAGTGGGTATTTGTTCTTGATAGTGACCTTGTTGAGTTGCTGGTAATCTACACACATACGGAGTGACTCATCTTTCTTCCTTACAAATAACACCAGAGCACCCCATAGAGATTAACTAGGTCTAATGAAACCCTTCTTCAACAAATCCTTCAATTACTCCTTAAATTTCTTCAACTCTGCGCCACTCTATAGGAGGGATTGAGTGTCACGTATACCTGACACTCAATTTATCTCAATCCCTCCATATTGAATGGCGCGGAGTTGAAGGAATTTAGGGAGTAATTGAAGGATTTGTTAGAGAAGGGTTTCATTAGACCTAGTCAATCTCCATGGGGTGCTCCGGTGTTATTTGTGAGAAAGAAAGACGAGTCGCTCCGTATGTGTATAGATTACCGGCAACTCAACAAGGTCACTATCAAGAACAAATACCCATTCCCGAGGATAGACGACTTGTTTGGCCAATTGCAAGGGAATACACATTTTTCCAAGATTGATTTGAGATCTAGGTATCACCAATTGAGAGTAAGAGAGAATGACATTCCTAAGATGACATTCCAGACTAGGTATAGTCACTTCAAGTTTGTAGTGATATCATTTGGTTTCACTAATGCCCCAGCTATATTTATGGACCTTATGAATAGGGTATTCAAAGCCTACCTTGACATGTTCATAGTGGTGTTCATTGATAACATTTTAATTTACTCTCGAAGTGAGAGAGAGCATATGGAGTGTGGTATTGCAAACCCTAAGAGAGCAAAAGCTTTATGCGAAGTCTGACAAGTGTGAGTTTTGGCTAGATGAGGTTGCCTTCCTTAGGCATGTGGTATCATGTAATGGTATCAAGTTTGATCCTAAGAATACCGAAGCGATGAGAAATTGGCCAAGGCCATTGACTCCTATAGACATAAGGAGTTTCTTGGACCTAGCCGGATAATATAGAAGGTTTGTGCAAGATTTGTCTTCCATTTCATCCCCACTCACCAAGATGACTCAAAAGAAAGCAAAATTTATATAGACGAATAAGTGTGAGAAAAGCTTCCAAATTTTGAAGGATCAACTACTTCGGCCGAAATATTGACATTGTCAGAAAGAAATGATGGGTTTGTTGTTTATTGTAATGCATCAAGGATTGGGTTGGGGTGTGTTCTAATGCAAAATGGTAAAGTGATTGTTTATGCTTTGAGACAATTAAAAGTGCATGAGAAGAATTACCTGACTCATGATCTTGAGCTTGCAGCGGTAGTGATTGCCTTAAAGATTTGGTGGCATTACTTGTATGGGGTTCATGTGGATGTCTTTAACAACCATAAGAACCTTCAACTTGTGTTCACCTAAAAGGATCTCAACTTGAGGCAACAAAGGTGGTTAGAACTCCTCAAAGATTATGACATGAGTGTGAAGTATCACTCAGGAAAGGCCATTGTGGTAGCCGACGCCCTTAGTAAAGTTTCTATGGGTAGTGTGTCTCACATTGAAGATGATGGAAAGAGGGAGTCTGTCAAAGATGTCCAAAGGTTGGCTAGATTGGAGGTAAGGTTGAATAAGTCCAAAAATGGTGGTGCAATAGTTCTTCATGGGTTCGAATCTTCTTTGATCGAGGAGGTTAAGTCTAAGCAAGACCTTGATCCCACCTTTGTTGAGTTAAAAGCCTTACTAAAAGAAGGAATGATAGAAGTATTCTCACAAGGGGCATATGGGGTAGTTCGGTATTAAGGGAGGTTTTGCATACCCAGTGATGGTGAGTTGAAGAAGTTGACATTGCAAGAAGTTCATAACTCTTCATATTACATTCATCCTGGAACTACAAAGATATATAGAAACTTGAGGGAGATCTATTGGTAGAACGAAATGAAGAAGGACATTTCTCAATTTGTGTCCGAGTGAGCCAATTGCCATCAAGTCAAAGTTGAGCATCAAAGGTCCGGTGGCCTATCCCAAGACATTGATATCTTACTAGGAAGTAGGAAGAAATCAATGTGGACTTTGTAGTAGGGTTGTCAAAGACCAAAAATCAATGGGTCCGAATCTTCTTTGATTGAGGAGGTTAAGTCTAAGCAAGGCCTTGATCCCACCTTAGTTGAGTTGAAAGCCTTACTAAAAGAAGGAACGATAGAAGTATTCTCATAAGGGGCACATGGGTTAATTCATTATTAAGGGAGGTTTTGCATACCCAATGATGGTGAGTTGAAGAAGTTGACATCGCAAGAAGCTCATAACTCTTCATATTCCATTCATCCTGGAACTACGAAGATATAGAGAGACTTGAGGGAGATCTATTGGTAGAACGAAATGAAGAAGGACATTTCTCAATTTGTGTCCAAGTGAGCCAATTGCGATCAAGTCAAAGTTGAGCATCAAAGATTGGGTGGCCTATCCCAAGACATTGATATCTTACTAGGAAGTAGGAAGAAATCAATGTGGACTTTGTAGTAGGGTTGTCAAAGACCAAAAAGCCTTTTGAATCCATATGGATGATTGTGGATTGCATGACAAAGTCGGCTCACTTCTTACCGATCAATACTACATTTAGTGGAAGATTATGCCCATTTGTATGTCTGAGAATTGGTGAGATTGCATGGTGTAAGGACCCAGATTTTCAAGTGGCATTGCCTAAGTGTCCTGGAATTTTTCCAGGTGAACTACCAGGCGCCGCTCCACGGAGAAGCCTATACGGCCCGTGTGAAGACACACGGACCATGTGGCCTCCCATGAAGAGGTACTAGGTCCAGTTCATGGTTGGGACAACTTTGGTACGGAAGGGAACTGTGCCAAGTGAAGGCACACGGACACTCACACGGTCCGTGTGATATGACACAACCCGTGTAGCTCTCTATGTAACTCACTACGTAAAATTATTCTATTTATAGAAGTATCATCTCGTAACTTTGTCGTGCAGAAAATATTTCAAGTACCGTTACACGGTCGGTGTCACGGCCCGTGTGAAGTCACACGGACCATATGTTTTTTTACGGACCGTGTGAGCCTGACGGGACTAATTTAAGTCTGTTTCATTAATAGCATTTATGTATATTCGGTTTATTTTAATCATGAATTATGACTTTTTACCTATTCTAAACCCCTAATTCAGTTGAAACCCCTCCTCTCTTAATTCAATTTTCTACAACATTCTACCCATCACAAGATTACCTTCCCACTCCTCTCTACACTCCTCTTTCAAGGATCAAAGCTAGGGTCCCATTGGAGTCAAATTCAAGCCTAATTCATCCCTCAAATTCAGCTTCTCAATCAAGGTATGTGGGATTGATTCTTGGCCCCTTTCAACCAAGAAAACCCAAAAATCTTTCAATCTATTTCATGAATTTTAGTCACTTTAAATATGAAATTTCATGATTTGACTTTATTAAATCTAATTAACGTGTGGGCTGTATTTTACCTATTATTTAAATTCATTTTGATTACTATTATGATAATTTACATTGAGATATGAAATGATGAACATGCATGTCCCCTTTAAAATTGATTTATGCATGGGTGACTATTACTATAATTTAGATGTTTATTTAATTATGGATTTATTCAATTTCATATTATGGTGTTGATTTTAATTTGAATCTACGTTACTCATGCTATCCTCACATCATGCATTGCATTACATTCATAAGCATTGATATATGAAAATTATGAAGTGGGTTAAGCCCAATTATGGTTTATGAAATGATTATGATATGATTTTGGTAAGGCATTGGTTATGATAAAAAAGGTGATCACCGGTATGTCTATAATTATGGCTCTATGAGCATTATGGGGTGCACCATCTCGTATATGTGTAGATGAGTTATTCCTTGTATGAGCATTATGATTATGATATTATGGTTTGGCAATTGAGCCTATATATGCATTGAACGTTTTGAAATGAATATCGAACCTCTTGAAAGCACGTATATATACAAGTATTCATATAGGATGTTTTTGACTTAGCACCGATGGATTGGGGGCGTTAGGGCTATCCCCAATGGCCCTCTCCCTTTCCTTAAACTATGTGCCAACATAGGAATGATCACCATTACCGAAATGACCAGGTTGTAAGGAATGGTTATTCATATATTACGTTTATGATATGATATTATATGATATGATTAAGAAATATCCTTCCAAATGGTGAGTTCCATAAGGAAGGTGACCATGCACCACAATGGTGAGTTCCGTAAGGTGTAATACAGAATTACCTTTGGCAAGTAATCTTCTCCTACCAATGGAAGGTCTTTATTGGACTAATTCATGTAATAGCTCGCATGGATTTGATTTGTCGGTTACAGTCCATCCCCGCTATATAGGAGCATTATCGCATTTCATGCATCATGAATTTCATGGCATCTTGTATACTTCCTCCTTTGGATATATGGTTCTTTCTATATTATGTGCCCTTGTCATCTAACATTGAAATGTAGGTTGATAAGTCATATGCATTGCGTGCCCGCATACTTAGTATATTCATACGTACTAACGCATACTCTATGCCTACATGATTTTACCATGTAGGGGCCGAGCACTTCGAATACCAGCCATTTGACGAGTAGTCCATTCTTGGAGTTACTATGGTGAGTCCCGTCTTCCGAGGGCGAGCCAGCTATCCTCTTTATTGTTATTTTGGATGTTCTCTTGTATTGAGGGTGAGTCCGGAACTTGTCCTGGCCCCCGTTCCTTGACTAGAGGCATTATTGGGCACTATGTGAACTTTACTTAGATCCGGTTGCTATGACTCTCATATTGCTTTCTATTTATTAGAATGATTCATGAGATCTGATTTGGCTACATAGTTATGTGTGTTTGAATGCTATTCTTGAACCGATGATGTGGATATTGATATTTGAGGCTTGTTTGGGGACTCTCGGATTCCCATTCGCTGTGTCACATCTAGACCCTAACCCTGGGTCATGACACATAGGATTCCACTGTCCATCATATTGGATCATGGTATCCGATTCACCTCTCATTTTTGGAGATCTTTATAAAAGGGACTTGGTACTAAGGTGAAGTTGAGTACCTCTTTTAAATCCCCAAACCGACGAACAAACTGAAAGGACTACTCGCACTTTGGAGGATATCTTAAGAGCTTGTGCGTTGGAATTTAAAGGGAGTTGGGATGAGTATTTGCCACTTATCGAGTTTGCCTACAACAACAGTTATCATGGAAGCATTGAAATGGGACCGTTTGAGATGTTGTATGGTAAACAGTGTAGATCACCCATTGGGTAGTTTGAGGTTGGTGAGGTGGCATTGCTAGGACTGGACCTAGTCATGAATGCTATGGAGAAAATTAAAACCATAAGGGAGAAGTTGTGAATGGCCCAAAGCCAATAAAAGTCCTATTCCGGTGTAAGGAGAAGGGATTTTAAGTTCCAAGTTGGTGATTGGGTCTGTTTGAAGGTGTCTCCTATGAAAGGTGTGATCCTGTTTGGTAAGAAGGGAAAAATTGAGCCCTAGGTATGTAGGACCTTACAAAGTGATGAGAAGAGTGGTAAAGGTGGCATATGAGTTGGACCTACCCAATGAGATACATTTGATTTATCCGATTTTTCATGTGTCGATGTTGAGGAAGTTCATAGGTGATCCAAACTCCATAGTTCCTTTGGAAGCTATGAACGTTGAAGAAGATTTGAGTTATGAAGAGGTACCAATTGAGATTCTAGACCTGCTAGTGAAAAGGCTAAGGAACAAGGAATTTGTATCCATTAAAGTGCTTTGGAGAAAACAACAAGTTGAGGGTGCCACATGGAAGCGAAAGCGGATATGATGAAGCATTATCCGCATCTATTCCACTCTACTCAAGCCTAAGGTATTAAGAAACTATTCCCTAAAGCGTATAATTCCTTGTATTTTAGTTTTACATGATACATACGCTTATTTTTATGTTTATAGACTATTTTGAGACGTGTTGAATGTGGATTTTGAAAATTTCTGAAATGATGTTTAAGTTGCATTTTGGCATGCATGTTGGTTTATTAGATGATGATTAATTCCTTAGAGTCTGCCTTTAAGTACGTTCAGGGACGAGTGTTCCCAAGGGGGAGATATTGTAACTATCCCCCAATTTTGGAGCCTATGAGTGCAGAAGTATTTTAACTGAAAATGACCTGGGGTCAGTTTATGAGGACCATGTATGGTCCGTAGGTGGAGTTACGACCCAGAGGTTTGTCGTTAAATATGAACTTCAGGAAAGGAAAAAAGTTTTCAGGTGTGAAATAACTCAAGTACCCAATGGCGGCTCGTGGATTAATCGACGGTCCGTAGATAGGGTCGTAGATGAGGGTATGAGAGGTGAAGAAAATTTAGAGTTTTCGGGGAGGTGACCTATTATGTGAGGCTAAAATACATTTTTTTTAGTCATTATTTACCTCATATTTAATATTTTTATTTATCCTTTTTTAGCATAAATTTTATGGATTAAGCAAAATTATTTATTTTATTTGTAGGATTAAATTGGCGTGAAAATGAAGAGATTTGAAGCTCAAACAAATTAAAAAAATATATTACAGAAGGAAATCCAAGCAGACAGCTTAATGAATTAAATCAATTATAATAATATATATTATTATATATGTATGTGCCGCTTTGCAATTCTGTTGCAACTTGAATTAAGCTGCCACATGGCAGCAAATAAGTGGAAGTATCAATTGTTGAGCGGCGTACATTACAGTGACGCGTGAAGACTTACTTTTTTCCGGATTTGGGTTTTTCAATTTGTTTTGGACTCAATTATTTTACTTAGGTTTTTTCCTACACCTATAAATATTCCATAAAATTAGATTTTACATAACTTTTGACCTAGAGAAAGACAGGAGCCGCCGTGGAGGTCGGAGAATTTTGGTTTCATCTTTTCTTCTCCATTAATATTTATTTTTATGTTTATCTTTGAATGATTTGTGGTAATTTCTTCATGTCTATGTGGAGCTAAACTTCTCATTCTAAGATTATGGTAGCTAATAAGATGATTGTTTAGTCATTATTAATTCAAAATATTTGCTTATTATATCTGTTGTTCCTATATTGATTTTATCTATATTTCATAGCCTGATCAACTAGGGGGTAACTTAATTATTCATTCTAGATTTGAGAGATGTTGGAATGGATATAACACAGTAATATAGGGAGCTTGTTCGACTCGGAAACTAGATTGATTCGTGTAAGGTAGACCCGTGACAACTACTCTTACACCTCGCTTGGTTCAAAATACAGGAAGATAATATTAAAGTATTTTTATTGATGTGTCTATCCCCACTCAACGATGCAGTTAGGCAGTCAATAAAGGTAGGCCAGCAGAGGTGTGCAACCCTGTTTAGGTAATTTAAACCTTGTGAATCAACAACTGGATAATCAAATAATTTGATGAAATTGAGGCTAAACATGATTATTAGCTAAATCATAATCTTAGATCGATTCATTCATTGATTGTGTAAAAATATCTCTTTTGGTTAATTGTTCACCGCTTAAAAAAATAATTAAAACTAATTTAATTTAGTAAATAATTAATCGACGAGTCCTTTGGGTTCGACATCCGACTTTTGAACAGAGCCACTATATTACTTGGGTTGACCACGTACACTTGCGTATGCTAGGGAAGCAACAACCTACTATTAACAGCACCGCCCATAGGCCTATGTACGACCCATAGATACCCTCTGTGAAAAAGGACTGAGAAATTGACTAAGAGTGGAAGGACTACGAGTCTAACCATAAGTTGTAAGTCAAAGAACGGTCTGTAGAAAGGGTTTCATAGTTTTGGGTTAGCACGACAGTTTCTGAAGTTTTGAAAAGGGGAACAGGACAGACAAGACTAGGGTCTATGGTCCAAAAACCATGGCCCATAATCGGGTTTTTGTAGTTTCATTCTAACAAATTTAATGAAGGGCAGTTCTGTCATTTCTGCTAATCCTAATCCTATAATATGTTTTTTTTGGGATCCTAAGGGCCCTAAATCATACCTTAAAGTAGTAGGACCCTTAATCATTCTTCCATTCTCTCATATTCTCAAAACCTAAGGCAAGAAAATGCTCTCTCTAGAAAGGTCAAGGCAAGGCTAGAGTTTCAAGTTCTTCCCAAGGGATTCAGGCTTTTTTTCTTGGAGACTAATTGAGGTATGTGAGTTTCATTTTTGGGTCTCCTTTCCCCACAAAGTCCTTCATAATGCTTTTTACCTTTTCTTTAAGTTCCTTCAAGCTAATATGCATGTTAAGAGTGATCTCATGATATATTATGTTATTAAATGATCTACATGTTGTCCTATGATGGCTTACCACGTGATTTATATGTTTTCAAATTAATGATGATGACCCCAATGGTGTGGGTTCAAGTAATGAAGTGTGGACTATTTTACTATGTTTGACTAAACATATTTTTATGAATATACATGTCTTTTGTGATTTATGATTGTTCCAATTTAAAAGCTTATCCCACCTAGTTTCAAGTAAAAGCTTTGCCTGATTTATGATAATCATTAGGGCATTAAATCTAAGTTTAAAAATTATGACTTGTCAAAAATATAAGCAGGTGTACAATTTCCCTAAAAGATGTTTAAGAAGGTCCCCAAGATGAAAGGACGATTCTCACTTGGTGGTTCCTTAAGTTTGAGCTACTTATATGGTTTGCTACTTATGATTTTAAGTGTCATAAATTGACTAAGTATACCTTGAGATTAGAGCTTATTATGTTAGTTGAGATATGACCCCGTTAGAGATGAATCTCATTGTTCCCTAACTATGTGCTACCATAGGAGCCCTTGTAGGTAGGCTAGTGGATCCTCATAGGCCATTTATGTTATATAAAGATGCATGCGAAGTGACGGAGTTCCACCCAGCAAGTTGTCTTCCCGTGCTAGCGTAGGGGGGTTATGTTGAATTCCATGTAGTAGCTCACATGGTCTTATATGTCGATTAAGGTCTACTCCCATAAGTTTATGATTCTATGATATGATTCCATTACTTATGACCTCTCACGCATTGATTCGCATTCATATTGAGCGATATTCCTTGTGCACGCTTAAGCTCATATTTATGTACTTTACCATCTCATATACATTTATATTTTTTACTTATGAATGATGGCATTACAATTTCATACTTGCGTTGCACCTCACATACTTAGTACATTCCAACATACTGACGCATATTTTTCCTGCATGATTTAACCATGTAGGGACAGGTACTCCTCCACCGGCTTGTGGCTAGTTTTTTAGACGTTCAAGACTAGTTCCTTTATGGTGAGCCCTTAGTTCGGGTCTCTACCATTTTCTGTTCTAGCTTGTAATTTTCTTTGAGACGATGTGTACATTATTCTTTTGAGGCTTTTACATTCTATGTTGCATTTGTATGGAGTCTTTTCTATTTGATAGAAACTGCCTATTACCGTTCCGTCCATCTATGTTTTAGTCGGTAAGCTTTATGGAGAAATGTTAATTTTTTTAATGTTGCTTCATTGTCATCATTTGGTCCCGTAGACCATTTTCTTATTTTATTCTGCAAAGTTTAAATTTATGCATATGAATGCTTAAGATACTAAAGATGGCTTGGGTGAGGTGCCTTCAGATATCTCATTCACTGTGTGACGACCAGGCCCTAGGTGGGGTCATTAAAGGATCACTACCAAAGAATTTATTTGTAATCTTTATTTCATTTCAGAGACTGAGTATACGTGCTATCCAAATATTTTATTAGATGCTTTTATATTTTTAACACCAGATTTTGGGATAATTTCGCTATTGTATTTCTATACCCTATGTTTTTTACCTAACTTCTCTTCTAGGAGTCTCGAATGCGATTTTATTTTTCAGCTTACACATCAGGTTGGATTTTGAAATGTATGCCATCATGACCTCGCTTTATGGGTCATGATATAGTAGCATGTAGTTTTTGACAAGAGGTTGCTACTAGGATTCCCTTGGAAAGCTAATTTTCAAACTTCATGATATAGAATGCAATGCATATGACCTGGACAGATGCATGTAATATATCCGCTAAAATTGTCTAGCTAGTTGTGATTCATAGGAGATTCGCAAAGTTCATATATAAATCATGTACCAGATAACTCCAACTAAATGCTCTAGATGCAACACCCTATATATCGTGAATATATTAGGTGACCCTATATCGAGTTTTTTCCTTTCATTTTTTCAATATCAATGTACATAAGATGCAATGTCAAACAAATTCTACATCAGATTCAATTATTAACCCATACAATCATAAATAACTCCAAAGTAATTAACAATGATATTAACAACAGTGAAAGAATAATCAAATAAGTATTTCACACATAAACTCTCAGCTCAAATCATTTATGATATTAACAACAGTGAAAGAATAATCAAATAAGTATTTCACACATAAACTCTCAGCTCAAATCATTTATCAATATCAAACACGCACATTGTACTACCCAATGACATAATCTAGTAATCATGTGTAATGTGCAGGTACATACAAAGGTCATTAACTATCAAACGAGCAACACAAGCTTAATCACCAAGTCAATAAGCTATGAATGATATTCACATAAACATAGTATTCGACTATTCGTAGATTAATAATAGAGTCTTTACTTTATTCATAATATTGCATTGATACTCAGCTAAATGCTAGCCATCTTGTTTTACAGGATCAATATATTATTTATTAACCCTTCATTCAGTTAATTATTACACTAAAATTTCATAAGAGTCAACCACAGAGTCAATTTATCTTAATTGAAGCCCGAAATTTTAAATTATGACCTTAATTTATCCTTCTTTAAAGCCTCCAAACTATCCCAATTTGGTGAAATACATAATCTACACAAGTATACGAATTCGTGAGCACCTATATTTCTATACTTCTATTTCAGGCCTAAAATATCAAAGGTCGAAAACAATTTTTTTAAAGTTATCCATAAAGTAAGGATCTCAAATTTAAAATTTCATCGAAAACGAAGTTCAATTCTACTTTCAAAACCCCAAATTCAATCTCTTGACTTTATTAGATCCAAAATTCCCATTTTTCCCACTTTAAAATATTGATATAAAGGTGAAATCCATATTAAATTAGCAAAAACTACATAAATAATGATTTTGAATCATATTCAATAAAAAGATCTTGAAAAATCCTCTTCTTAATCATTCCAAATTATGATTCCACACTCCCAAAATTGAGTTTTGAAATTTGAAATTAAAAATGAATTTTTGAAAATTTATCCAGATATTTTCTCTTTACAATCATCACCGATCGAAATTCAAACCTATCATGAATACAAAGAATGAATTTTTGACGCA
The DNA here is from genome assembly GCA_029948455.1 of Solanum rostratum. Lineage (NCBI taxonomy): Eukaryota > Viridiplantae > Streptophyta > Magnoliopsida > Solanales > Solanaceae > Solanum > Solanum rostratum. The sequence continues at coordinate 63,394,011 of CM057045.1, read as the reverse complement.
GACTCGCTTAACCCTTTGCAAATGCAGATTTTACCGTTGCAATTACAAAAGCCAATCTATCCTTGGTCACAAACACAATGAGAGATTAGAAAAGGCGAAGAAGAATTTCACCTATAACACATTTTAACAAATGAAAAAATTTAAAATTTTTGAATGGATCCTTGAAATTTATTTGGAATCCCATTAAAACAAACCAAATAGATAAACTTAACCAAAAATCACATTTCGGACCTATCCTGGATCATCTTGAGTGAAGTCAAATCCAAGCTTCTAAATTTTTAAAATTCTAACTGATGATTCGATTCACATCCAAATGCCTCATATTCCGAACAAACTACAAAACTACTAAGTCAACAATCACCTTTGTAGACCTAAGAAGCTGTCAGAATTCCAATCTGAAATCATTTTCTTTAATTGTTTACTTTGGTCAAGTTTTTCAATTTTTGAAACTGAATTTTTTTCCAAACTGATCCAACCTCATCAAAAACCGCATTACCTATCCAGGCAGATCAAAAATACCATACAACAAAAATGAGTAATTACAAAATGATTATGATAGTCCTTACAGTAGGAGTGCCTCAAATACCAACAAATTCGTTGAACTTAAAAGCAGTTTCAAACTCAATATTTATCGTTATGAAAATATATATAAATAATTTTATTAATAAAAATAAGGCATGGCCTCTGAATTTATAGTCAGCAAAGAGAAGTATGAATAAGTGTTATTATGTCTTATCAGAAAAGTCACAACTCATTCAATGACAACATACTATTCAAACCACATTCTCCTAGTATCTTTTCAAAATAATATCTATTCATTTTTAATTTGCACCATCTAAAAAACCCAACATCTCTTAGGTATTACCATCTATGATCGAGAAGTAAATTCCTAAATTGCCTTTGATACACATATATTTGTCATGATCTCACCTAATGGACTGTGTGGGCATCTACTCTAATACATAGATAGGAGAATCCTTAACCCCCCAAAGCTAGCTAACATGCAAAAACTAATGAATCATGACTGAAGATATCATTTAATTATCAACTATTGAGTTAAAAGTCCAAATCAAATTTTGAAAAAGATATCTAACATCTCCAAGGAATCTAGTCTAAACAAGTACAAGATCTTGTAAGAATACAGTGTATAAAATAAAATAATGACACAACTTCCTCCACAAGAAAAGAAGAGTAGAAGTTGTTCGAGATTATCTTCATTTTCACACATGAAATATCACTGACCCAATCAGACGTTGCCAAGCGACATAGCAAGAGTAGTATCAGTACAATTAATACGTACCGGTAGGCATCATCGATCAAACTGTCACAACCCCAACCCACCGTGATTGATACTCATGCTTACCCACTAGTGTGAGAACTATTACTATAACTCAACAAACCAAAACTAACAAGAGATAAACATTTAAAAATGTGAAAATAAATAGGAATCAAAGTTAAACTCAAACAAGATGATCTAAAATAATGTGGAAACAACCCTTCCTAGAATTTAAAAGTCATTGTACTAGAACTCTTATATCTAATAGTTCAAGCTTGGGGATGCAACCCAAAAAAAATCATAACAAATGTCTAAAAATATTCAAGTGTGGAGGAAGTGGACTGAAAAACTAAAAGAATCCATCGTAGCCTAAAAGAGTTGTCTCACTCTTGAATTCCGAATCAATAATTTTTTAATGGAGGTTTTCCAACAACCACCTGAAGATACCCTATACTTAACAAAGAAAGAACAAGTGCATTATCAGTGTACATAACTGTCACACCCCGGGAGGATACCCTTGGCGTGGCCGGCACTCAAAGACTATTGCTAGTCCCCAAGCGAACCACTTAGCCTCATCACATCGTTCAATCAATAAACTCTACTAAACATCAAAAAGTATAAGTAAATGGGCACATCTCATCTAAGGTCTCAAAATAAATAGATAATACAAAAGGCTAGTGGAAAGAACTAGCTTACAAGTCTCAACATCCACGCTCAACCATCGTCTATGAAGCCTCTATTACTACTTATGTGGTGCCAATGACAGATCCATGACTACCCAAATCAAAATAAAGGAAATAGTTCAATCTAACTCTAAAGCATGATGAAATAAATGTAGGGGATCCTCCAGAGTAGGGGAGGCTCACCAATTCAGCTTCAAATCTCAGATCTTCAATAGAGCGCCTGTTAACGATCTCTAGTACCTACCCCTGCATCATAAAACGATGTAGTCCGGAGTGGACATCAGTACTTGGAATGTACTGGTATGTAAAATAACTGAGTGAAACGTAAACAGGTAGAATAATATGAAAACGACATCGACTCAAAATAAATATCAAATCACGTCAAATAGTCAAATGTCTATCTATGCAAGAATAAAGAGTAGACAAGTGACTCATCAATAACTCAAACTCATCAATCACCTTAGACTCGTCTCAAAGGAGCTCACCTCCTCTCATCTCATTTCAGAGGAGGTCACCTCCTCCCATCTCATCTCAGACTCGGAGTACTAAAGGTAGGAAATTTATGGGAGTTTCTCTTATCCGACAACAATCACTTATGAGCAAGTGAATGTACAACAGTCAAGCTGATGTCGCCACAACCATTCCAAACTTTCCATGTAGGGAACGAATCGAAACCATATCAGCTCACCCAATATGGAGCCAGTCGTTAATAAGTCCGTTATTGTTTTAGGGACTTCTAATCAAGAGGGAACCACAATACATGTGGTGGTTCTAAGCCTCGCCTACGTTTGGCGACGTAGTTAATGAGTTCGAGTGGGACTCACTCTTACCCATTTCGGTGCTCGATACTCATCTCGTGACTCAATGTTCATACAACTATCAATCCAATCAAACCAATCAACTCATAGGGACATAGGCCCTATCATCAATCAACGTCTCAGAGGGTTTTAACCCTCTCATCGATCAACATCTCATAGGGACTTTAGCTCTCTCCTCAATCAATCTCATCAATGACTCAAGATTCAGAACAATCATTAGAAAATAATCGAATAGACACATCGGTGAAGTTCATTTATAGGGGCTAGTAAAATAATTAAATTCTATCAACTCATCATCATCCTCTCATCACAACCAACAATCTCAATTCAAGGCTCTAGACTCAATCCTCAAGTTCATTATGCATGCTTTTCAAAATAGTCATGTAGGGTTATGCAAATTCTCATGAAAAATGTTCAATTCAAGAAAACAATTAGTATGATGATCATTAACATAGAAATTATGTAATTTCAAATCGGGTTTTCAAGAAAAACCCTCAAGTTACATGCTTGTAGACTCTTCAACCATAAACTTATCTATGATCTCTATGGGGGCACATGAGAGAACGATCCCATATTTTTGGTTTAGCCTTACATACCTGGGATGAAGCGATCAATCAATCACGTCAAGGATTCATTCTCGAATCCCTCAACTCAAGCTCTCCTTTTCTCTCCTCAAGCCCTAGCCTTAGTAAAGCTTGGAATAGGACTTAGAATGGGGGATTTTTAGACCCTCTTTACGTCAAAACGACCTTATTAGATTGTGTATAGAGTTTAAGAGGGGTGGGGAATTGATCGGAATTCCCCTCGTAAAAATTTATAAATTCTCAACTCGAAAAAAAACAAAATCCCCGACGTGGACTGATCGCGCACAATTTATTTTCAAAAGAAAGTTTTTAATGAGTTTTTCTCAATCCCGTTGAAAATTTTCAAAAGAATATAAGTGTTGGTCCGCGATGGGTGCACTGCGCGCCCCTGTCGTATACTAACACTGTTTAGCGCTTTGGATCAAAGAATTATCTTTTGATCAGGTCGCTCTAAAAATCGACCGAAACTACTTTCCCACTCAATTTTGCATGTTGATCACAAATCTGGCCTCGGATTTGTCATACGAGCATTGGAAGATGTGTTATGCGCATACCCTCCCTCTAGGGGTGTTTTGATAATTTTATCGGGTGTTACATTATCTCCCCCTTGGAATCATTCGTCCTCGAATAATGAGTAAAGGTAGATATCAAGGCACAAATAGAACATCATAACCCAATAGATTTTAATCATTTAAACACTTCATCAATCAGTTGTTTGAACTCAAGAAGGAAGTCATCAACTCTAATCGAGAAAGGGGATCATCGCGATATATAAGACTCTATGGATAACTCTCAAGCTCATCCCCTCATCTCAATTGTGCCCCTTTCATGGCACTTTACGCCATCGACATAAACTTATAGTTCTTATTAAACTCCCTACCTATCCACATCCTCTTATTTCTTTCAAGCCTACTTCTGAGCCTGACGGTGCTATCGTCAAGATGATCATGTCCATACAAGGCTACCCCTCAATACTCAAGCCCTATATTCTCACATGGACTTTCCCTGAAAGATCACTAGTCCTCTTCACTACCCCATTATCCTTACTTGAAACCCTCGTCACGAAGTCTTCAACAATCTATCACTAATACTTGCATAATAACAACCATGCATTCAAGCCTATCAATCTGACCACTTCAACTGTAACTAAAAAATTTCAAGCCTACTTAGCACTTCTACCTTCGCCATTCAATGAGCTCCGACAAAGACACTCAACTATACCCTTACCTATCTGTTGCATATCATAATGTCACATCTCTCCCATCCTCCCTCTCTCTATCCCTACATGATTCAAGTGCAACACCAATGTCATAATAAGGATACATTCACTCCTCCTCAACTACCCTTATTCTTCGTCTACTATTTTCAGAATCACTACTTGGGCCTAGAGGGACTCGTCATCTCCCCCTTTGGCGAAACCCCAACTACTACCTCCTCATGCCAAATAAGTATGATCTACATCTAACACTTGATACTCTACATCCTACCATCGACAATGTCATAACGTACCGAAGGTTGGGCATGGGTAAGACGATGTTAGAATAGAGAACCCTTACTCTCTCTCATCAACCATCACTCCTCTATTCTTATCAACATTTTCATCAAGACTGGGAAGATAGGATCACTCAAAGAACTTGGAACGAAGATCATTAGCACGATTAAATCGAGAAATCTTATTTGAGAGCGTTCATAATGAAGTACAATCTCCCTCGCCTATCAAGACTCATTTTGGGTTCACAGAATTATCCACCGTATAAACTTAGGTCACATCTTATTTAACATAGAAGTGGAAACTCTTAAATCCATGGGATAAGATCAAAATTAATGAATGAATTCATCGTTTTTCATCTTCACAACTAAACATGAATAACAAGTGGTATATGGGACTAGGCCATAGGCATCGCAGTCATATACTATACGGGAATAGGGCATCACCTCAACAAAAGAATAAGGCACGTACGATATGGCAAGGAACTGACGTCTCGTCTTGATCAACCCATCTCTATTGAAACCTCAAGATTTACTTAGGTCTATCATTTCCCCCTTAGCTCAAGGTTCATCTCTCAAGGTTTGCGAATCAACTTCCTCTATTAGGCTATAAACATATACCTCCACACGATCGAGGAATCACTATCCCTGAGAATAGGCGTCTTAAACTTCTTCCATCATACTATAGTCGCTATATAAAATAGCCACTAAGACTCTCTCCAAGGATATCACTCTTCACTTCCTCCCGTCGCTAGGGAAATCTCTCTATATTTGCGGCTCTAATGGCGTATGTAACCACTCCTCACAACTCTTACAATCTAACCTCTCATATCAAATGTTTCGTCCTCAATTCTCTTTTTCCATCTAGCAGCACATGTACCGTACTCATAACACCACACTATAGTGAACATCTTAGGGCGGATTTCCAACTAAAATTATCACTCTCACGATGTTGTCTCCTCCTTACCACTACTTCTCATCATTCAAGCTTAGAGTCTAGTTCTAACACGTGTATCTATCACACACCTCTCCAATATCACACCAATCTTACAATTTCTAGGCAAATTTCGGAGCATAAGCCCACTAAAATCTCATAGCAGGTATTCACTCAACACGTCCCCTCTTTGCAACTCAAGTACCATTCTTCTACTCGCTATACCCCCTTACCTAGCTAAGCTCATAACTATATATATCTTGTGGGGCTCTTGCTTCAGAATTATAAGCCTAGTGTAAATCTATCACATTGAAAGCACTCTGTCCCTCTATTTGACATCTACATCTCACCCTCACAGTACAATATTAGAATACATCAACATAGATCTCTTTCTAGCTTTGGGCACACCCTAACACATTCTGACACTAACTACCTCAGCATGACGCTCATAGGGTACTTACGACTCTTTCATCAAACTTATGGAAATCGACTCATTATCTCATTACTTACCTAATGGGTATATAACTTTAATTACAAGCCTCAGTCCTCTATCACTCTCACTATCCCGTCCTCTCCGATCTGTCGTCATTATTCTAGCTCTGGAATGACAATGCTAGTCAGGGTGGTATGATACCTCACATCTCACTCTTAGGTAGTAGCACTAAATCCTTTAGAGACATAATTTGATCTCCCATGAACAACATCCAAAAGTAAGTAAGGACTCAAATCATACCCGTCACAACATCTGGGGAGATATCTAGAGAACTTTCCTGATCTTCTCTAACTGTGGGTGCTGAGGAAGAAGCTTGGGCCCTCTTGGCCCACTTAGGACAATTCCTCTGGAAGTGACCTATTTGGCCACACTTGTAACATCCATCACCTCCCTTACGGCATTCTCCCTGGTGACGTTTGCCACACGTGCCCCAAGGTGACTTGCCTCGGGAACCTTGAACCACACTAGTATGTGACTTAAATTTCTGAGCTCTAAAGTTATGAGGCTCTGCTTGAAAGTGACTCCTGTGTCTATTCCTCCTTGGCCTCTTAAACTCAGGTTGGTTCACCCTCAAGAATTCACGATCTTCGGATGTATTTGGAACACCATGCCTGCCTGCTCCTTATCTATCAACTAGCGCTGTCAAAGCCTGGGCCAAAGTCTGGAGGGCCTGGCAAAGCTCAGCATTACTGATGTCAGCCTGTGGTGGCTGCACAGTAGGTACGAGTAGGCCTATGCTTTCATCCTGATCCTGGGGCTCGGGTTGGTTAGCATTCCATCTGGTTGGGCTCCCATTCACTCCATCAGCTCTTCTTGGAAACATGGTCAAAATTTTGAAAACGTGTAACACACAAATCAGAGGAGAGCTTTCTTAGAGTTTTAACTCTATCGCATGAATTTGGAATAAGAAAGAAGTCTAACAATTCCTAATGTCCTATAGTGTTTTGCTTATGAAATGTGGTTGACAACACACCCATAGACAAGACTCTACTAGACACAGCTTCATAAATTCCCTAATACACTTGAACTCTATGCTCTGATACCAAGTTTGTCACGCCCCGAGAGGGTACCTTTGGCGTGGCCGACACTCAAAGACTATTGCTAGTCCCCAAGCGAACCACTTAGCTTCATCACATCGTTCAATCAATAAACTCTACTGAACAATGGAAAGTATAAGTAAGTAAATGGGCACATCTTATCTAAGACCTCAAAATAAATAGATAATACTAAAGGCTAGTAGAAAGAACTAGCTCACAAGTCTAAACATCCATGCTCAACCATCATCTATGAAGCCTCTATTACTACTTATGTGGTGCCAATGACAGATCCATGGCTACCCAAATCAAAATAAAGAAAAAATAGTTCAATCTAACTCTAAAGCATGATGAAATAAATGTAGGGGATCCTCCAGAGTAGGGGAGGCTCACCAATTCAGCTTCAAATCTCAGATCTTCAACGGAGCGTCTATTGACGATCTCTAGTACATGCCCCTGCATCATAAAACGATGCAGTCTAGAGTAGACATCAGTACTTGGAATATACTGGTATGTAAAATAGTTGAGTGAAACAGAAACAGGTAGAATAATATGAAAACGACATCGACTCAAAATAAACATCAAATCACATCAAATAGTCAAATGTTTATCTATGCAATAATAAAAAGTGGACAAGTTACTCATCAATAACTCAAACTCATCAATCACCTTAGACTCATCTCAAAGGAGCTCACCTCTTCTCATCTCATCTCAGAGGAGCTTACCTCCTCCCATCTCATCTCAAAACAGATCTCAGACTCAGAGTACTAAAGGTAGGAAATTTATGGGAGTTTCTCTTATCCGACAACAATCATTTATGAGCCAGTGAATGTACAACAGTCAAGCTAATGTTGCCACAGCCATTCCAAACTTTCCAGGTAGGGAACGAATCAAAACCATATCAGCTCACCCAATATGGAGTCAGTCGTCAATAAGTCCACTATTGTTTCAGGGACTTCTAATAAAGAGGGAACCACAATATATGTGATGGTTCTAAGACTCGCCTACATTTGGTGACGTAGTTAATGAGTTCGAGTGTGACTCGCTCTTACCCATTTCGTGCTCGATACTCCTCCCGTGACTCAATGCTCATAAAACCATCAATCCAATCAAACCAATCAACTCATAGGGACATTGGCCCTATCATCAATCAACGTCTCATAGGGGTTTAACCCTCTCATCAATCAACATCTCATAGGGATTTTTGCCCTCTCCTCAATCAACCTCATCAATGACTCAAGATTTAGAAGAATCATTAGGAAATAATAGAATAGACACATCGGTGGAGTTCATTTATAGGGACTTGTAAGACAATCGAATTCTATCAACTCATCATCATCCTCTCATGACAATCAACAATCTCAATTCAAGACTCTAGACTCAATCCTCAAGTTCATTATGCATGCTTTTCAAAATAGTCATGTAAGGTTATGCAAATTATCATGAAAAATGTTCAATTCAAGAAAACAACTAGTATGATGATCATCAACATAGAAAACATGTAATTTCAAATCAGTTTTCAAGAAAAACCCTCAAGTATTCATGCATGTAGAATCTTCAACTATCAACTTATCTATGACCTCTATGGGGCACATAAGAGAACGATCTCATGTTTTTAGTTTAGCCTTACATACCTGAAATGAAGCTATCAATCAATCACGTCAAGGATTCATTCTCGAATCCCTCAACTCAAGTTCTCCTCTTCTCTCGTCAAGCCCTAGCCTTAGTAAAGTATTGGAATAGAACTTAGAATGGAGGTTTTTAGACCCTCTGTACATCAAAATGACCTTATTAGATCGTGTATAGAGTTTAGAAGGGCTGTAGAATTGACCGGAATGCCCCTCGTAAAAATTTAGAAATTCTCAACTCGGAAAAGATACAGTCCACGACGCGGACTGGTCGCGCACAATGTATTTTCATAAGTAAGTTTTTGAATGAGTTTTTCTCAAGCCCGTCAAAAATTTTCAAAAGGATATAAGTGTTGGTCCGCCGATGGGTGCACGACGCGCCCCTGTCGCGTACTAACACTGTTTAGTGCTTCGGATCAAAAAATTATCTTTTGATTTGGTCGCTCTAAAAATCAACCGAGACCATTTTCCCACTAAATTTTGCGTGCTAATCACAAATATGGCTTCGGATTTACGATACAAGCATTGGAAGATGTGTTACGCGCAAACCCTCCCTCTAGGGGTATTTTGATAATTTTACCAAGTATTACAATAACAGTGGTGCACTGGTAAGATCACGCGAATTCCAATTAAGAAAAATATACATAAGCAACCATAATATTAAAAGCAACAATATACCTGTTCATGTTCAATATATCAATTTCACGATGTTAATCTCAAATGCATCAGTCAATTGTGGTTCTCTCATGGAATCTATAACCAAATCGTTAGCATTTCGAAACATGACGCTTGATTCAATAATATGTCAAAACATGACACTCGATTCAATAATGTGTTAAAATGTGACACCTAGTCTAAAAATATATCAAATGCGACACCCGATCCAATAATGTGTTAAAATGTGACACCTAATTTAAAAATATATTAAAATGTGGCACCCGATCCAATAATGTATTGAAAAATAACACCCAATTCTATAATCACAATCACAAACAAAATCATACCACAACCACAATGATATTTTACAACTTGCACAATTAAGTAACAGGTTTATTGTAAGCAATTTGGTCGCCTGTAATCATTTTATTAGGTTCTTTACATCATCCTATATTCTAATACATGCAAGTATACTAACAATGTAGTTAACATGCACATATGACACAAATGAAAATTCAAACTATCACCTACCTCGAAACAAGCCTTGGAAATCTTTATTGAATTGAAGATTTCCCCTTTTCAATGTCTTGACTCATTCTTGGTCTAAAAATAATATGTATTACCCAAAATAACAAACACTAGCCTATAATTCCTGAATTATATCAAAATTCTAATTCCTGACCACTTTCATGATCATCACCCCCATCTAAGGCTTTTTCCATCATTATTTTTAGGTCAACACCTTTCTTTAAGAGAATCCTCCTAGCTTCTAAGGTCTAAGAATCATTTTACAAGTTAGAGCGATGATTAACTTACCTTTGGTGAAGAAGTAGGTGGAAAACTGAAGGGAACAATCCCTAGGTCTCTTTTGGCCACTCAAGAACGAAATAGGAGAAATAAACATAATTTTGGGATTTTAACTTAAACACGTAGTTGTCCCCCCCATAACGACCACTTATCTCACCATAGTAGCCCCCACCATAGTGGAAGTCATCCCATTGTGGTAGGCTGCAAAGACATAGAAACTCAAAATTTGTATCCCAAACCTTTGTTTCTCAACACCCTCAAACCAATATGTTCCAAAATTAACCTTTTATGCTAAGATAAATTTGGAGAGTTTCGCTTGTCCGAATTTAATTTTGTAAAGTCATATAGACTCCTTATTGTCTTGGCTATTAACTCAAAATATTAAAGCCATAATCCAAACCTTATTCTATTGCTGGATTACCCCAAATCTCACCTGACTCATATTTCCTCCAAGTCTAGCCCATATTCAAAATTTTCAAGTTACTACTCAGGAGTTTTCTGCCCAAATTCTTTCTCTATTGATCTATCGATAATGATGAAGACATATCATTACACTAATCAATACCCACTGCATAATCAAAAGAAATCACCCAGAAGAACATATTGTAACTGATACCCTCAATTAACCTTTATACCCATACTCTGACCACCTCACTTATCTGAATTACCATTAGTATATAACATGGTATAAGTATTTTATTCATTCCATTGTCAACTCTAATACAGATCAAGGTCTAGCTCTTCTATCACTCATTGAGAAGTTTTCAAGTCCACAATATCACCAACTCTCTCTAAGGTATGTACAACTTTTCCTCAAGATCTCACGCCAATATTTGGCCCAAGACTATTTAGCCAGCCTCTTGCAAGATCTCGGAACTAGAAGGGTTTGGATTCTTCTTATTGGATCTGCTACTGGCCTGCCTGCCTGACAGGACCTAATCTGCCATAGTAGGATTTCACATACGATATCAGCATACACAAAAATAGAAACTCAAAATTCTTTCTATAAGTTATCATTAACACACATAAGAATAAGACCACGATATAATCACCAAATCCCGACTTAGCAACACGTCAACTACTCTTCATTTATCATACGCAACCTCATATCTGATTATATGAAAGACAACCATAGTGTAGTAAGATGGATGATACACAATCATGTCATAAATATAGCATTACTTGGACCTCCAGTCCTCAACATAAATCAGTATACAAAATGGGCATGATTAATCATAATTACAACAATCATTTGATTCTATCAAGGAACCCACGTTCAATGCAACAATCAATAATGGTCCTTTCATAGAACCCATTTACGAACTATTAATGTGCTGCTATGGCAACTATTCCAATAGTTAGTATGTCAACTGATAACGATTTAATATGTATCAGTGTAGTATCTGATCCAATATGTATAAATATGGTACCGGATTCAATATGTGTTGGCATGGCACCTGATCAAATTTGTGTCGGTATGGCACCAAATCCAAATGTAAGTATTTGCGTGGTACTCGATCCAATAATTAGTGTATCAATGTAGTACTCGATCCAACATAAAGTCACATTGTCACAATCATGATCACAATGCAATAGTCAATCACACACTTGAACATCTAAATAATACATCCATCATATGCAATTTGATCACAACTTATCACTTCCCATCTTATTCTTTCTTTTGCCCTAATCATATAGTATTCATGAGATACTAGTGAAGTAGTTAATAGGCATATATGGTACTAACCAAAAAACATAACCATCACCTACAATACAACAATCACATTTGAAGCCACAAGAAAATCAATAGGTTTATTATAGGAATTCATCAACATGAAGTCATTTCACATTTACGCTTTTTTATTTCATAAATATGCATTACTCACACCCACACACATGCACACACATTGTCATGACTCAACCCCTCAGGCCGTGATGACACCTACCTAACATAACGATAGATAAGCCCAACCCAGACCCCAAAATCATAGATAATAGACGATCCCACAAAAGACAACAAAAGGAAGTAAAAGCTACCAAAAAGGAGAAGAAAATGTAAGGCCGAAGAGATAATATACAGGAATCCACCCCCAAAAATTGGCATCAATTAGTAGTCGAGCTCCTAATACTTAAAATAAGAGTAACATGCTTTTACAAATACAATATCAGTACTGGCTATATGTGAATACAATATAAAGACTATACAAAACAACAACAAAATAGACATCGGCAACTCAGGATGCCTGGAGCTCTTCCAATCATCCACAACAGCTCTGCACAAAAGAAAATCAATCGTAAGACTCTCACAATGATAAAAAAGAGGACGAAATGTATTATGAGTATCAAACAAATGGTACCCAGCAAACACAAGCCGAATAAGCTCCACTGATAACGTAGGTATATATAATATGAAAATAAGGCAAGTATAGCACAAGCACAGGATAAAAGGCCAAAACAGTAATAATCAAGAATTATCGAGGCAAAGAAGAAAATGTAAGAAGCATACTTGGGAAAAGTAGGTCTACATCTGCTAATAAGAAAAAAAAAAGCTAAAGAGTCTACTCGGCAAAGGATAAGCGGTAGAAAAACCTTAAGAGACAATAAACCACCTAGTCACCGAGGAACCAATCCAAATCAACCTAGAAAAATATAGAGTTTAACCAAGGAAGGAACAAATCACTAACTAATAGTGCAACATAGGCAAGCACAAATATGAGCAAAAAATAACCAATCGGCATACCAAACTACTAGTAGGTCAATCAGTAAGCAGAACCCTAACCAGTATTTCATACTATCCGAGGACCAAACAACATACTGGCGACAGTGATGCATGTGAATATAATATGTGAAACCTCCCCATAGCGTGTATCCACAAGTGTCACATGACCTACTCTATCCTAGCTAGGGAGGTAGGACCATGTGATGCCTCTACTCGATACAATGATACCCACAACGTGAAAGTTTCATAGGATCTCAGGAAACCTATATATATTGTTTGTGCTCGAACCAAAACATATCATCATCATCTCCATCGATGATATTCGAGGAATTATAGTAGTTATATAAATACAGAAAGGGCATTGACGCGTTAACTAGTCAAATCATAAAAGTTGAGGTCATCATCGACTTCATAGTCTCAAGTAGAAAAACATACATCCTCAACGCCTCAAAAGTATCAAAAATTCAGAAATCATGTGATTATGTCATCTAAGGCCACCCACATAACTCCTAAAAGGATGATTCACTCCAAATTATGACAGAACACAACTCCAAGCCTAAAACTAAGGTCTCCGAGGGACGACAAAAGTATAAGGCTTACCCAAAAATTATGAATGTAGAGTCAAATGGAAGAAAAAGAAATACCAGGTGAATTCAAATTTAAATGAAATTTATACTAAAAACAATATCAAGAAGAGCTTAGTCAAAAATGGAAGTCACTACCTACCTCGTAGCATATCACACTCCAAATCACAATCGCCATCCATGCCTAAATCACCTCCAAATGCCTCCACATTATCAAAATATTGATCACTACATCAATATTAACTTTGGACACCAAAATCACATTTTTCAAAGACAAATCCAGAATTCGATCTAAAATAAAATTGTGGAATTTACAGTGGGAATACCAAAATTGACTCTATAAAAGATTATAAATGCAATATTGAGCTTGTACCCCAAAATGAGGCACAATTGATGCTTGAAAATGGGTGAAATTGACCCATAAAATAAAAACTCAATTAAAGGTGGAAATAAGAAGAGGTTAGCCCTTTTGGGGCAAAGTTTATTGATGCCTTCCACACTTCTCCTCACACTACCACATGTACCCATGATCAACACTAACCTCCAAGACTTAGAATCACTTCAATGGGAGCTTAATAGCTCTAGAAATCACAAAACGAGGGGTCGGGGCTGGTGTGAATTGGTCTTAATTAAGGACCATACCCCAATAGACCTTTGCGAATGCGGCCATAGTGGCCTACAAACTTTGAAGGTTAGGACCATAGACATTCACAAACACAAAGCCTGGCTCGTGAAGGGTTAACTGTTAGGCATATGTGATTGTGACCTAGCTCCCACAAATGCAAGAGCACAAAGAGGCTAACCCCCAAGAATAACAAGTACAAAATTGCCCTACCCCAGACTTTTGTTACATAAACAATATTGGCCAAATTCAAATCTCCGACGGGATACCTGGGATTCATTAAGAACTTCGTGTGCGCAAACGAGCTATGCTACCCCACTAAATTCTATATTTTATACTCAAAGGGGTTGTTGAAGTTTTCAAAAAAGGATATCTAGACAAAAAGTAGGTCCCATATCCAAGCACAACTTTAAGTCAAAAATCATAAAAGGGCTCAAAATGAGATCGAAAGCCTTGTGACACACACAAAAGGTCATTCTACACTTAAATTGATATTATGTAGCTAGCCATGCTGATGAAATCTTCATTTGGGCATGATTTCCAAGAATATTGACTAAGGTCAGACTTAGGCCAAAGTTTAAAGGCTAAAACGCCTAATGGCAAAAACTCTACTAGCCTCGGGAATCAAGCTGACTATGCTTCTTGCCTGAAATGACCATTTTGGGGCTGATGGAACTGTCAGAATTGCACTTTGAGGTCACCTTACTAAAGTTTTAATCAAAGTCAATCGTTCAAACTCCAAGGACTCCATAATAAATAAGTTGGCATAAAAATCAAATAAATGAACTGGCAATCGATCTGACCGTGCCAGTAAGTCACAAAGGCTTAGGGTCGCTACAGAAAAGCACTAAATACTGAAAAGATTCGGAAGTGGAGAAAATGACCCAAAGGCTTATTAAAGACACATACACACATATAAGTTAATATCGCAACACTAGACCCCCTTAATTATCACAAGTCACAGAATCTCGCTATATCCTAGAAATTTTTGTGTACATAAACTTTACAAGAACCATCAACCATTTCAATAAAAAGTATTAATGCATAACAATCAAGAACTAGCCTATCACCTCTAGTCACTTGCTAATCATAATTCACATAATACATTTTTGTCATAACAACAATAACAACACATTTAACCATCCCAACTCCATACTCGTAGGTACAAGCATGATCTCTCCCATCAATTTACATTATATTATGTAATGAAAAAAGAGATTTACAACTATTCAATTGAGAAAATCTAGCCGACTTTGGCGCCAAGCAACTGCTAAATGGTTTCAACACAGTTCTTGACTTTAGGGAGGCGAAACGATGGAGGCAGGCTTCGAATACATTGGTTGTAGCATTCCTTGCGCCAGAATCCCTTCTCTCTTCTCTTCCTAAGCTTAGAGCAGATTTTTCAGAATTCTTAAGGTGACCCTTGTTTATTTACCACTAAAGATGAGGAGAATAAGAAAACTCGCGTTTTAGGTTTCTGCTTTCAACAATATAAATTTATTCTAAATTAAATTTATATGATAAATTTATATTATCAATCAAATTGAAGATGATTTTAATCAAAATATTAATTTGATATGCCCCTTTTTATCTCGCGTACCAAATGAATCCGTGGAGCAGAGGATTTTATTAGTTCCTGATGTAACAATTATAATGTGTGTAAAAGAATATCCAAAAAAACAAACATCAATTACATATACTATATTAGAGTAAAGTATAAAAAGAGATTTAAAACTATTCATTTTTTAGTTTAACTATCCCATTTTTTTTTATTTCGTACTTAAATATCACTCATTAACTTGAGAAACACACCTTAAGAATGTTGTTTGATACACTTTCTTTTTTATTTCAAAATCCTAGCCACATGGATACAACTCTCCTTTTATTTTAAAAAAATCTTGCCACGTGGATAAAAAATAAATATTCTATGTTGACAAAAAAATAAATAAATTATTAGTACTAATTAAAAATTATAAATTACGGTATTTCAATCTCCCAAAAAAGAGATTAATTTTTTAAAAATACTTTTCGTATCCCTCTCCACTACCTCCTCCCTCCGTATAACCCCCACCGTCCTTTTTTTTAATATATAAAAAAGTTTCTTTTATAAATTCTCTTAGAAAATCTTACTTCAACTATCACCACCATCACTCTCTGCCCCACCATATCATTCGCTCCTTCCCAAAAAAATTTATATATTATTTTTATTTTAATTAAAAAAATTTCTAACCCTCCGCTTTTATTTTTTATTATGTTTATATATTTTTCTCATATTGTATTAGATATATACATATATTTTTAAGAAAATATTTTTTTTCTACTTGCACACTGATTTTAACTGAAATAAAAATTTTATTTTAAAGTAAATCTTGGGTCAAGTAGAAAATACTTTCCTAAAACATGAATACATTTAATATTAAATAAAAAATATTTTTTTAAAAAAAATGGAGGAACGGGTGAGGCGGGATAATTTTTAAAATAATATGTAAGAAAAAGTTTTTGGAAGGGCGAGTGGGTTGGATAAACTTTAAAATAAATACTTTTGTAATAAACATTTAAAAGATATTAAAAATTTTGGGAGGAGAGGGTGGTATGGTGTGCGGTAAAAAAATATTTTATTTATTTTTTAAATAATTATATTTTAATTTTTAATTAATATTAATAATTTATTTAATTTTTTATGGTGGAATATTTTATCTACGTGAAGTGTCATGTAAAATGAGATGTATTTCTAAAACTAATAAAATAATTTAATTATAAAACTCATACTTATAATAATTTAAATTTGAAACTTAAAAATATAAAATAATTTAAATATATTTTTGATAATTTACTATGATAGAATTTGGAATACATGTGATCCTTGTTATTATTAATTGAGAACCACATGATAATTGTGTGGCTCCACTTCTAACACGTTTTGAAGTACCAAAAAGTAAAACACTGCAGTTTCCAATAGCACAACATTGCTTTGTTTTGTTTTACCTTCCATCTATTCTTCGAACATTAAACGACAAGTATTCTAGCCGTTTCATATTATTTGCCCCTATTGATTCAACATAGTTTTTTAATGAAAATTTTAGTTACAGATATATTTTTTCTAAATTAATTTTATTATTGATGTTTTAAATTTTTAAATATTATTTTATATTATTATTTAATATTAAAGGATCACAAGGTAGGACGTTTTAGAAAAAATAAGGCCAAAGGTGTAAATTTATTTTGAAATTTATCTCAAAAAGTTAATTACTCATTTAAATTATTATGACGATCTATTACAAATTTGTACTACTCAAAAGAGAATTTATTTACCTCTACAATGTGTAACACCACTCTTACAATGGGAGGTGTAGCAAACTCGCGCTGCATTAATATCATTTCACTACCACATCAGATGCTATGTCAAAAACATTCTCCGTGTCATTCAATTGCATCTTCTTGAATGAACACTACTATGGAATCACTACCATTAAAGTGAGGCCTCAAACTCTGATGTCTAGGTAATCATAACTCTGCAAAAGTAGGGCCTCGAACCAATACTCTAGGCAAACATAATTTTGTAAAAGCGAGGCCTCAAACCCCGATACATAGGTAATTATAACTCTGTATAAGTGAGGCCTTGAACCCCGATACTTTAGGCAAACATAACTTTGTAAAAGCGAGGCCTCGAACCTCAATCCCTAGGTAATCATAACTTTTTAAAGCGAGACCTTGAAACTCGATACTCTAGGCAAACATAACTCTGTAAAAGCAAGGCTTCAACTTCGATGCCTAGGTAATCATAACTCTGTAAAAGCAAAACCTCAAACCCTGATACCTAGGTAATCATAATTCTGTAAAAGCAAGACCTCACACTCGGATACCTAGGTAATCATAATTCTGTAAAAGCAAGACCTCGAACCCCGATATCTAGGTAATCATAATTTTGTTAAAGCAATGCCTCGAACCCCGATACCTAGGTAATCATAATTTTGTTAAAGCAATGCCTCGAACCCTGATACCTAGGTAATAATAATTTTGTAAAAGCGAGGTCTCGAATCCCAATGTCTAGATAATCATACCTCTGTAAAGGTAAGACCTCGAACCTCGATTCTCTACATGAATAGTCAAACAACGTGCTGAATCAAATACTTTCTCCACAGGAGCCTAATAATCACCAAGGCCTTCTTTCCATACTAAACCAAGTCCACAATTACATCCATAAGGTCCAGGGCCTTTCCATCATATAGAACGATTCATTAACTCCACTCGAGCTTCAACCGAAATCAAAACAAGCTGATCACAATGTCTAGGATCATCAACGTACCTCAACAAAGCAAACGAAGTCAACATATCCATCGGTCATACCGCTTTACCCAGCGAACAAAGTCATCATCACCATCAATTCATACCGCTTTACCCAGCGAACAAAGTCATTATATCCATCGAGTCATACTACCTTACCCAACGAACGAGGCACATTACCATCGAGTCATCAATCGAAATGGAAACCAAACTCAAAAACGGAGTCTAACTATCAATCTTGGGGAATCATGGATGATGACGTTCACATAGCACAATTACTACCTAACTGAGGTCCAACTACAAACTCTAGTTTTCTATGCCATTCTACAAGGATTTAAGCCCATCGGAGCGACGACAGGGCATCTAAGGCAAGTTTCCATCACCTATACTAAGGTCAACATGCTCTACATTATCAAAAAATAGGAATCAACACTGATAATCAAGCTACTATGAAATAACAGGAACCACATGCTTTTAAAAAAAAGCAAAAAAAAGGAACCACATGCTTAAAATTACCCCCAAAACCATCTAAAGAGCCTAAAATATGCTACTAATCCTAAGTTATACAAGTAATCTACCCGTTCCTAATATTCCAACAACTCCAACATGCTTTCAGAATACCAACAATACGGGAAAACAATACCACTGATAATAGCATAAACTAACAAGATGATATACATGCTCACGACTAGGGGTGTCAATGAGACGGTTCGGTTGGTTATTTTTTAAAATTATATCATCCCAACTTTTCAGGTATTTTATAATGTATAACCAAAATTAAATTTTGTAAAACCATCCCAATCATACCGATTTCTCTTCGGTATCGATACGGTTTGGTTAATTTTTGGTTCTTTTATTTTTTAATTAAAGCATCACTTCAAAATACACTATTATCAAAATATTTTTTCGCAAATATGTTTCTGAAGAAACACTTCAATTCATCCAAAAGTCAAGAATGTAAAATCTTCTTGCCATATAATTTGATCTCAAACTTCATATAGGCATGTTTGCATAGATTTTGTCATATTGTTTGATGGAGTATCTATTATAGTATCTTTTAATTTGAAATCTACTTAATTAAAGGGTAATTAAAGGGCAAAGACCGAAAATCATCCAATCAACTTAGGACCTAGGTTATATTTATATTTGTAAAATTTTATAAAACATATTTCTATATTAAATTTAACATGTTAATATATAAAATATATTTGCATGCATGTAAAGTTATTCAGTTCGATTTGAAATTTTTTTATAAACTAAAAGGATCATCCCAATTATTCAGGAGGATTATAGACTTGAATAAAAGTCTATGATTTTATTTAAAAATAATAAAATTCAGTTAAGTATGGCTAGGTTCAACTGAATTTTCATATTTTTTTGACACCTTTACTCACGACCAAAAATATCAACAATATTGTGTATATAATATAGTATGTACAAGCTTTACGTGGTAGGAAATTTGCTGGCTTATTTTATGAGGAGAAAAACAATGTACAAGGTTTACTTAGTAGGAAATTTGGTGGCTTATTTTATGAGGAAAAAAACATCATGACATACCTAAAAAATTTTGTTGATGCGGATAAGAAATTTGGTGTTATTTGTTAAAAATGAGAAAGTAAATTATTATTTGCTAATTCTATTATGGAAGTTGAAGATTTTTTTTAAGCTTTAACTAGTGAAAAAGGTGAATTGATTTTATTATGTGAAATACTTTATTTTGATTAATTGTTATAGCAATAATATTATTGGTATAGTACAAAAATCCTTATTATAATGATACATTCAAATCCATGAGGAGAAAACACAACATTGTGAGATGTTATTGATTAATGGCATGTCATTTACTTATTGTGTTAAATCTTATAGATTCATAAATTAAGACCTTAGCAAGATAATAGTCTGAAGCACATCCAGGGGGAATGAAATTGAAGCTTACAATACTGAGTCATATATGAGGAAACCCAATCTAAGGATTATAGATCCTATAACCAGGTCCAATGGTAAAAACGAATCGTATGATAATTTGTTGTAAAATTTAATTATATTAACTTCATTTCATCATTATGATGTAAGTGCATTTATCCTGTAATGATTTGTGGAGCTTAAGCTTTTGAAATCTTACAGAAAGTTTGTATGTCGTATGATTAGGCTGTTAGAATTACAGGAGCACCTTTGAAATGTTTCACCTATGTGAGTATGAAATAGACCACTTTCTATGAGAATGGACTTGTTGTAAAAAACACTCATGAAAATTGGGATAGCACAAGGCTATAATGTGTTGCCTAAAAAAACTTATGTCATCATCTTGATTATTGACGGTAAGCAATGATGCTTTATTTTTCTTAAGCGGTCATAGTTCAAGTCTAAGACAACAACTGACTCGGGAGTAAATGTTATTATTTTACTAAGTGGAGGTTCAATGCAGAACACACCTTCGTAAATGTTATTATTTTACTAAGTGGAGGTTCAATGCAGAACACACCTTCATTATGCATAATAGTCTACCTTTAACTTAATTTTTGAAATACTCTCTTATTTTTATATTAAAATGAGTAGGAAAAATATTGGAGCATGATATTTTAATATTAAATTCTAACAGTAAAGTGATTATTTTAGTGATATAAGTTGACAAGAATGTGATCAATTATTCTTGGTATAACTTATATAACCACTAAGTCATGTTCTACCTCATTATGCCTTGTAACTTATATAATCACTAAGGCATAATTCCACCATTCATTAACCTACATTATTATTCACATTATTCCTATCCAAGAAAAAAATGAATTTATCACCTGTAAATAGTGGTGTTTCTTCCTTTGTGTAGTGTATGAAAGAAAAATGAGAAATGTGGATAAATATTGTAGTGTGTAGTGAAGTTAATATAGTGAAAGAGATAGTTGACACAGAAAAAATTTTTAACTCTTCAACTAATTCACTATACAAAAGAAAATGATTATATGTGGAAGGAATATTTTTCTTTTCTGGAGCTTTGGACTTTTCAATTAATTCAGAGTTATTTGAGTCATACGACATTGTTGAGTTGTTGGATCCTGCAGGGAAAAAGTCAAGTACTATTACCAGATCGGTGTAAATTATGCTTCAATTAGCTTGAATCTCTTTATCCTTAAAGAGAGCGAGATATTCATGCCTCAGACTTTTTATTCAATTTTATCATTTATTTTTTAACTATAATTTATTGTATTTATGATATATTACACCAACAGAAATTATTTTATCAAAATTATCCCATAGTTATTTCAATATTTCAAATATTAAACTTTAGTGTGTGTATTTTTAAATAATGAAATATTATTTCATAGCTTAACAAGGAGAATATTAAATTTTGGAATAGAATTTGGAAATACAAAGGAGGATAATTTGATATTCCTATGAAAGAGAAGATAAGGAGAGGAGTCAACCAGAAGTGACACCACTTGCAATTGAGGGGTATGATAAAGTGACATAAAATCTCTTTTACCCTTATGTAGAATTTCGAATTTAAGTGGTGATAATCTTAAAACTCTTAATTGTGGGTGCTCTCCTTTTTTTTTTTTTTTTTTTAAATGAGCTTTAAGTCATAAATATCTGATGATAGATTTGGAAGTAGATTTTTATAAATTTTATCTTCAAATATTTATTTAATTAGAAAATTTGAATTTTAAATATTTTTGAGTTTCTAAAAATTAGATCAGACCAATATGGCAATATTTCAGAATTCCATCCATATAATGTTGATTCTTTTTCAAGGTAAAATGCATGATCAAATACATTTTTAAATTTCAAAAATTTAAATTTTCAAATTTAAATAATTTATGACAAGAGGACTTTTGGTCATGTTTTATTATGAAGTTGGGAAAAAATAATTTTTATTTTTTCGAAAGAAAAGAAAGTAAAAAACACCTTTTTAAAAAAGTGGCTTTGAAAATTTTAAAATTTAACTTTAAATTAAATTTCATAATTTTATGATTCAAATACATTTTTTAAATTCAACTTCTAAAAAAAACATGGATGAAGCACTAGGGAAAGTGGCTGTGTTTCTTTCCTTCCCAATAAAAAAGTAGCATTATCATAATCTTGCTATCTATGTGTGATTTCTGCTGACGTGTCCCAATAGAAAGTAGTGCAACTTTTTCAAGATTTGAGTTCATATCCTACCTAAATTCAATGCTTTATAATACTAGTAATAATCATACAAGTGTGTCTTCACATCACGTTGCTCTTTGCATTTGGCCAGCCATACCCACATTCCGTTACACTATTTGATCCTCTTATAAAATACTCTCATCCCATTCTGATTTCTTGGCTTCTTTTCTTTTAGGTGCAAAAGTAAAAACAGCATTTACTGACAGTGGCACAAGCACACCACTAGAATTTTCTTGAAGAAATTTGAACTAAACACCCTTTTCTTGAAAACTCAGCTGGGATTTGGGTGGCTGTAAACTCTGCATAAATTTCTGGGTTTTTTTCTCCATTCAGACAAATATACAAACACTTGTATACACTAATTATGGCTTTGTGTGCATATGCATTTCCTGGGATTTTGAACAGGACAGCAGTGACTTCAGATCCTTCAAAGCCAACCCCTTTATTCACTGAATGGATTCATGGAACAGATCTGCACTTTTTGTTCCACCACAAGCTTTCTCATGAGGTTCGAACTTTTCTTTTCTATTGAATGCTCATGTTCATGTTGAACCATTTCCCATATGTAGTTCTTTCTAGCTTATTGCTTGTGCTAGTATTTCTTGGTTCTGTTCTAAATGGTGATCATTGATTCTGTCAATTTAAGTTTATTTGCCCGCGGAGAATTCATGATGTGAAGCTTAAGAGTTCCTATAACTACTTTAAATTAGTATGCAATAATAATTGGATTCTTGTGAACTCACAACTTATGTTTGGAAGTAAATTTCTAGAATTGGAAGTGAAAGATATGTTTGTTATAAGCTGCCAAATCAAAGATGATATCTTATTTAAGATGTGGAAAAAAGGATATATTATTGATATTTAAGTGTATTTAACTGTCAATTTGAGATTAAATTATGCTGAATGAGATGGTTGTTTTTGTACTCATTTGTTATGAAGGTCAAGAAAAGGTCACGTGTGGTTCAGGCTTCCTTGTCAGAATCTGGAGAATACTTCACGCAGAGACCGCCAACACCTATTTTGGACACTATCAATTATCCCATTCATATGAAAAATCTTTCTCTAAAGGTAGAATTTTATATGTCACTTAATTATCTCCATAGAAAATGAGTCAATAGATTATGTGCTTAAAGTTTCAAAATAATTTTGATGTAGGAACTTAAACAACTAGCAGATGAACTAAGGTCAGATACAATTTTCAATGTATCAAAGACTGGGGGTCACCTTGGCTCAAGTCTTGGTGTTGTTGAGCTTACAGTTGCTCTTCATTATGTCTTCAATGCACCACAAGATAGAATACTCTGGGATGTTGGTCATCAGGTGATAATCTTGTTTTCTGATTGATATGGTAAACTTATAACAGAAGTTTCGCTGGTGGAGTTAGTAGTATTCTCATTTTGATGGTGTGTTTTGAATGTTGCAGTCTTATCCTCACAAAATCTTGACTGGTAGAAGGGAGAAGATGTCAACATTAAGACAAACAAATGGTCTTGCAGGATTTACTAAGCGATCAGAGAGTGAATATGATTGCTTTGGCACTGGCCACAGTTCCACAACCATCTCTGCAGGTCTAGGTATATATATATTCTACCCTTCTGTGCTCTGAGTTCAATATAGAACACGATTCGTGATACTTGATTCATTTTCCCCTCAAACATGGATCGGATTTAAACACTGGTAGGAATTCAATCCATCTTGGGATTTCATTTGGCGATGTGAATGCCGAGGCTTTATTTGAATTGGTGGCCCTACATCCATACAAGTTAATGTCACTTGGCATATGTCTTGCTCTTCTGATGATATAAATCCATCATAAATGTACATGAATTACAACTTGTATAAAGTCCGAAATTTTAGTTATTCACAGTTTTAAGTGGTTCCTCTGAATGATTAGGTATGGCTGTTGGAAGAGATCTAAAAGGAAGAAACAACAATGTTATAGCCGTAATAGGTGATGGTGCCATGACAGCAGGTCAAGCTTATGAAGCCATGAATAATGCTGGTTACCTGGACTCTGACATGATTGTTATTTTAAACGACAATAGACAAGTTTCTTTACCTACTGCTACTCTGGATGGGCCAGTTGCACCTGTTGGAGCTCTAAGTAGTGCTTTAAGCAGGTTACAGTCTAATAGGCCTCTCAGAGAGCTTAGAGAAGTCGCTAAGGTTTGCATACTGATAGAAAGATTTGAATAAGGGTTTGACTAGTGAAGAAACTGAATTGGACTTTATGATTGAAATTGCTGCAGGGAGTTACAAAGCAGATTGGTGGACCTATGCATGAGCTTGCTGCAAAAGTTGATGAATATGCTCGTGGGATGATCAGTGGTTCTGGATCAACATTGTTTGAAGAACTTGGACTCTATTATATTGGTCCTGTGGATGGTCACAACATTGATGATCTTATTGCTATACTCAAAGAGGTTAGAAGTACTAAAACAACAGGTCCAGTACTGATCCATGTTGTAACTGAGAAAGGGAGAGGTTATCCATATGCTGAGAGAGCTGCTGACAAGTATCATGGTAAGTAATCACTTAACTAGTAACCACCACTAGACTGCCTGAAATCTTTAAATCCATACGTGTGCTTCAAGTGTCTATCCCATTTGCACATTATAATAGATACTTAATATCCAAATGATATTTCAATTTGGTTGTATAATCTATTTGACCTTCTGGATGTTCTTGATAAGTCATCGACATTGCACTTTTGATGCTGAGCATGAGAAATGTCTCGTGTTTGTTCTGTTTTTCTTTTGTTTCACAAAGGTCATTCTTGTTTAAATAGAAAGAGCACAAAATATAATCTGTTTATGGCTTGCAGGAGTTGCCAAGTTTGATCCAGCAACAGGAAAGCAATTCAAAGCCAATGCCAAGACTCAATCCTATACAACATATTTTGCAGAGGCTTTAATTGCAGAAGCAGAAGCAGATAAAGACATTGTTGCAATCCATGCAGCCATGGGGGGTGGAACTGGAATGAACCTTTTCCTCCGTCGCTTCCCGACACGGTGTTTTGATGTTGGAATAGCAGAACAACATGCAGTAACCTTTGCTGCCGGATTGGCTTGTGAAGGCCTTAAACCTTTCTGTGCAATTTATTCATCTTTCATGCAGAGAGCTTACGACCAGGCGAGCCAAATGCCTCCAATTATTCTGATTTTGTAGAATTTACTGCAGTTTAGTGAATGTTATAATCTGCTGATTTTACAGTTGAAAAAACCCTCTAACCGAGTTCATGGTGGTTCTATATCCAGGTAGTGCATGATGTTGATTTGCAAAAGCTGCCTGTGAGGTTTGCCATGGACAGAGCAGGTCTTGTTGGAGCAGATGGTCCTACACATTGTGGTGCATTTGATGTTACTTTCATGGCATGTCTTCCTAACATGGTTGTAATGGCTCCTTCTGATGAAGCAGAGCTATTTCACATGGTAGCGACTGCTGCCGCCATTGATGACAGACCAAGTTGTTTCAGATACCCAAGAGGAAATGGGATTGGCGTAGAGCTTCCGGCTGGAAACAAAGGAATTCCGCTTGAGGTACTTTTTAGTTTCCAATATACCTTCAATGTTGTTTGATATCTATCAGACAATTGAGTGATGACATTGGATTTTTCCTGTAAAATGAATTCAGGTTGGTAAAGGTAGGATATTGATTGAAGGGGAGAGAGTGGCTCTATTGGGATATGGCTCAGCAGTGCAGAACTGTTTGGCTGCTGCTGCGGTGCTAGAATCTCGCGGCTTACAAGTAACAGTTGCAGATGCACGTTTCTGCAAACCATTGGACCATGCTCTCGTAAGGAGCCTTGCAAAATCACACGAAGTACTGATCACTGTTGAAGAAGGATCAATTGGAGGTTTTGGATCACATGTTGTTCAGTTTATGGCTTTAGATGGGCTTCTTGATGGCAAGTTGAAGGTAAAACTCTCCTGAAGATATTTCATACCTTTTTATGTAGTGAGCATTTGGTTATATTCTCAGATGTTATTCTAACAGCTTTATCAGAAGTGTTCAAAGATCACTGAATTGTTTATTTCGTGCAGTGGAGACCAATAGTTCTTCCTGATCGGTACATTGACCATGGATCTCCTGCCGATCAGTTGGCGGAAGCTGGCCTAACACCATCTCACATTGCAGCAACAGTATTTAACATTCTTGGACAAACCAGAGAGGCTCTAGAGGTCATGACATAAGATGTAAGAAAAGTAGAAGTTCGTATACTGTAAAATATAGTTTTAGGACAAGTGACCAACTAGTTGTTAACTTCCATAAGCAGGTTAACATATACTTATCGTCCAAAATATATTAAAAGTTTCCATGGCTGAGCCACAGTTCTAACCTCCCTCTTAGTCTCCTACGTGACTTATGATTAACTCGTATGGGCTGAGTCCTTGAAGATAAATGAATATGACATGTTTTCTCTAATGTAGTTGCACAATAAAGACGATCAATGGCATTGTAACTTGTACGCATGATATCACATAAAGTTGAAACCATTTTCTTCAAGAGTAAACAAAAAACCAAGTCCAGAAATGTGACTTTTAGGTATTAATTTGGTGGATGTCATTGCTTGGTTAGGCAGACTTGTCAAATCTCAGGTGTCCAAATGCATTTATCAATAATACATAAAACGATAACCATTCATCTGGTCTGTCCACTCAAAGATAATGGAATAAATACAAAAAAGAACCACTAGATCATTGTTTATCCTCACGATAAAAAATTCTCCAAAGTAGGGAGGGCCGATTGGATTTGATATGGAAATCTCGATTTTTGGATTGAAGAAACTACAATTCAAATCCAATCCAAATAAACTCGGATTGAATTAGATTGGTTTGTGTAAGTTCAATTTTTTTTATTAATCGATCTAGATATTTCTTTTATTTTGACTTTTGATCTTTAAAGGCATGTAAAATGGATGTGACCATTGGACATTGATATAGATAGTGCACTAGAGCTGAAAATAAAGTAAAAAATATTTTGATTTTCGAAGTACTAAATCAATATCCAATCTAAAATCCATTAATCTTAAAAATAAAATTGAAAATCAAGTCGATGATTAAAAATCCAAACAAAATATCCAAAAAAAAGTTTAGATTTCAGATTAACCAAAATTATGGCCACCCCACTCCAAAGTGCTCTGTCCGCGGCTTAATCGTCTTTTTCAGGTTTTGTAGTTGGCCACTAAACTTCGTTTATTGCATTTCTAAATCTGAGGATTAATCTAAAATACTACCATCCACCCACAAATCACTAATGATAACCTTCTTTTATATATATAAATAAATTAAAGTTTGGTTATATTGCATTAGTTAAACAAAAAGAGTTCCATACGCTATAACTTTCATTTTGTGGCAAAGATTTATTATATGCGATCTTGCCCTATATTTTTATTAAAAAAAATAAATAAAAAATTCATAATTTGAATCTGTGATCAAAATTATAATAACTTTATTGATTACTCTAAATTTCTACTTCTATTGCATTGGTTAGGATAATTTAAGATGTTCCAAGAAAATTCTAAAAGAAATAAATGCTGACATATTCATATTTGTTGTTATAAAGCTCATAATTGCTTCTGGCTAGAGTTTTCTTTTAGGTTATGGTGTGCGAATTCACACATTTGTTTCACAGTCTATCAAGAGTCATCGTTGCACTTATTTGTATCAGCAATAATCTGATCTATTTTTTTTATCTATTACAATTTAGTCATTCATGATACAAAATCAGTTTATTTGCACTTATTTTTGTATCAATTGATTGAATTATGCCTAGTTTTCTTTTTATACATCCCAGAATAATTATTTATTCTTGTCTATTTTGTCTCAAAAGAAGTAGCCATGATACAAAAATTAAAGTATATGCATTTTTGTTTATAAGTTAGATGAACTATGGATATTTTGTATCCAATAGACAGCTCTTGAAATGCATGTGTTTATGTTTATTTTGTTTCAAGTACACTGATATTTTTGTATTTTTTTTTTTTTGAATTCTTGATATGCAAAACATGAGTTATGATGTGAGAACAATTCCATTCCATCCACTAAGGTTGGCTACAACACACAACATTAATTTTGCAAACGATTTGATGTTATCCATAGAGACAGATGATGTGGAGTTATTTAGAAAAACTATTTTTGATCCATTTATGAACATTCTCAATTGCATCTACCAAGGTCAAGTTACAAAGTACTTGATGCTTCTTGAGGTTGAGCATGACAACACCGATGAGATCCACATTCGTCATGTAAAGCGGAATATATTGCATTTCACCATAAAAGAATTTGCTATCATTACTGGGTTAAAATTCACGAGCAATGCATCTGATTTTAAATACTCAAAATCCACTACGAGCAGATTGATTCAGAGGTACTTTCCAGGATCCCAAACCAGTGTGAGTATGATTCTTTTAGTATAGCGATTTCAAATGGGTGGGTGGCAGGACAATGACGATGCTCTTCAGATGGCGATATTGTATTTTATCCACACATTTGTATATTTTCAATTGGACGTGACACCGATACCAATTAAAGATTTCTTAATAGTTGAAAATGAGAGTTATGTGTAGTTTCCTTGGGGGTAAATTGCATTCACCAGATGCATCAAATCTTACAGGCAAGCGGTCAAATTCGAAAAAAGATGCATTGATTATCCGGCATGCCTTACATAATCAATGTCTGGATTTATGAATGTGCTTTTGCAAGCAATGAAGAAATTACACTGAAAGAGGGAAGTTTCATACCCAGGATACAATTGGCGAATTGTCGGAGTCAAGTAGAAATTTGAATCGTTTTGGTCTAATATTTTTACTGAGGTAATGGACATAATCTAATTTTTTAAAATATAATATTTCCATTCTAATATATTACATTTTCATATTTAATAAGTTGATACATAATTAAGCATATGATTTGTCCACGTATTTTTTCTGGATGCCAGAATACATGCATTTATATATATGCAACAATACAGGAACTTGCAACTCTTGATTTACCTGACATTCAAGCTTCTAAACTTTCCAGTTCTAAGCAACCTATAGAACATGATATTCTAGGTTTTGAGGACATTTCTACAAGACTAACAGAGATATTGCTAAGGAGATCTGGTCGTGCTTCTAGTTCAACTTCCACACCACTACCCAAAGGAAAAAAGAGATCCTCCATCCAAAGCAGTAGTGGCTGATTCAAAGCACTCGAAACAACTTTTGGTGCTACTAAATCAGCCATCCTTAAATCTAGATGAACCCGTTGTTGCACCGATTCATGGATCTATTCATCCTCATTCATCAAATTTTCTCAAATCACACCCCGTCAATCCAGATGTCGAGAAAAGAGTTCCCAGATATATTAAGAAGTACGTTAATATTTCTTATCTTTTATATTAGATTCATTTTTACTTACAACTGATCATTACTAATATATATATTTTTTCATATTTTATTAGATTGATCAAAAATTTGAAGACCTTCATTCCTTTATATAATCAAATCACATTGAGATGATGAAAGAGTTTCGGAAGGATACTACCCAAGATGAGAAGGTAGTATTTCTATATCATTTTGTTCAACTATTTTTATATTAATAATTTTTCCACTCAAAGGATGTTGAAGGTTTAAAAGTTGAAAAAGTGACGGAAGACTTGGATCAAGAATGCGATGTTAATCTTTCTAATTCATCCATTAAAGTGGAGTTTGCCCGCAATGATCCCATTGATATAAATGTTGTAGAACATTCAAAAGAAGCTGACTTATCTTAACACACTGCCAAAGTTTGTTCAATATTTGATACATTAATTTTAGTTATAATTTGATTTTATTCAAGTTTCACCTCATGCATTTATGTATTGTATACATTTAAATTACAAGTTGTTGATACAATTAAGGATCTGCAAAAGTTGGATGATGCAATAACAATTCCATCTGCAACACTCCATAGTCATGCCCTTGTTCAACCTATTACACAAAAAAATGAGATGGTAATTTATTTATGTAAAAATTAGTACATACATAGATACATTATTGGCTGAAATAAATTTATTTTTGTATCTTAATGCTAGTTACTGATACAATAATTTTGCACTGTATACAATAAATCTATTTGTGTATCTTTCAATGTTTATTTTGTCTCATATGCTTAAACTCACTGTGCATTCATTTCGGATGCAACTAATACATTTTTTTCACATTAATCAAGCAAGTTTTGTATATCCTTTATGTTGTAGGTGAGACAAAAAAAAATACCGTATAGAAATATTATTTCAAATACATCAAGGAGAGGGTACCAAACGACACCAAGTCCTTTTTTTATTTGATACAACACCACTGATACAATAATGTATACAGGTTGTTGATCCATGCACTAGTGAACAAGAGAAGAAGAAAACACCAGCACTACCAACACCTCAACTCATATCCATATTACACCTGAAGTTCCAAAGCATCAATTGGTAAAGATGGCGCCCATAATATGCATGATAGTACCTCAATCAACAGCACCACCACCAATCACTGATACATTGGTAATAATATTTATAATTTTTTCCTGTCTTAAAGCAATCATCAACACCTCATTTGATGCAAATTAAATTAAAAATTAATTTTTAAATCCTAATTTTATTGACATGATGTAGGATTCTACGAATTGGACTTCAATATCTGCCAAAACCGAAATGGAAGTTGATGCTCTCCTAGCCGAACTTCATCTACTAATTAATGTACAACCATTCAATTCAATTAGTCCTCAACAATCAGCAGTCACTGATATTTCAATGAGCACAACTAGGAAAGAAATAGTTTTGCATGTCAATGTAAAGTCCCCTGCTCCACGTACTAGGATGTCATCGAAGGTCTTTCGTTCTCCATATTTGATAGCCTCACTACTGGAAATTAGGTCTATGGCAACGCAGGCAAAACCGTTGCAATAGATCCGACAACCGTTGCCATAGACATATGGCAACACTTAACCAAGCGTTGCATCAGCTCTCGTGGCTATAGATCTATGGCAACGTTTTGTGCAACGGTTGTCAAAAAGCGTTGTAATAGAAAACCCTATGGCGACGGCTTAAATGAGGTGGCAATGGCAACGTTTCTTAGCCGTTGCCATAGACTCAATGTCTATGGCAACGCTTCATAGCCGTTGTCATTGACTGGAGTCTATGGCAACGCTCATAGCTGTTGCCATAGACACAATGTCTATGGCCACGCTCATAGCTGTTGCCATAGACACAATGTCTATGACAACGCTTCATAGCCGTTGCCATAGACAGCGTTGTCATAAACATTGAGTCTATGGCAACGCTTCTTAAACGTTGCCATATGTCTTTATCTAAGCACAATTAGCCTTTGTATTATAAAAGGAAATTACATTTGTAATACTGATCCATTTCTCTTCTAAAAATTAACGACAACACAAATTTATATATATATCCAACATGTACACAACAATATGCATATACGCGCTTAACAATTAACTACTTAAAATATATACACCGGTACATTTTTAATATGTATATACATATAGCAAAATGTTAAAACCCAAAAGATAAGTAGTTTTACATGCTTCAATAAGTATCAAAGTATTTCATAGAAAAAATTAGAATTTCATCAAAAAGTGAAAAATGATCTTAAGTAAGATCAAGATCATCATCGTCACTGCTTTCATCCCTTTCTTCATTTTCGACATGACCTACAAAGAATAAATTAATAATGTCATTCATCATCTCAACAACAACAACATAACCAGTGAAATCCCACATGAACATAAAGCTGCAAAATAAAGCCACTTTAAGTCGGAAGAAACACAATTCCAATTTCACATAATTCTGTCTTTTTGGAGTTCAGTATATCAAATGTTTCATATTTCAAACTAAAATCATATGAGAATAGATAAGCTTTAGCATATAAGAGTTGATCCGTCTTTCAAACACTATACATTGGCATACCCATGAAACCCATCCATTATAGGTGGGCACAATTTCTTTTAAAAAAAAATGAAGAGGGAATTCCTCGAGACATCAAGATGTAACAAAATCTAGTCAGTATAGCAGACCAGCAAACAGTTATAGACCCCACATAAGAAGCAAGACTAAATTGAAAAATCTAAAGACACCACATAAGAAGCAAGAGTAAGTTGAAAAATCTAATGCATAGAATACCAAGAGAAAGGACTAGAACTTCCTTACAATGGAATTAAAGTCACAAGACACCCCAATGTAAAATTTATCTCTATTAAAAGAACACAAGGCGTGTGCGCGCACACACACAACAAGAAGATTATCAAAAGGAAAGATTTGGCAGGTATTACAATAGAATCAAGCAACTGCATAAGTATCAGTTGAACAAATGCATTAGTTTTTCGCAAATAATAAAAATTGCGCCAATAAATTCCCAACAGATAGAAGCAGCAAAGCACAGTGGCCATTTACCGGAAAATAAACACATTAGTTGTTGAAGATTAAGCATAATATAGTATATGCAGTAAATTACATAAGGCACCCTTAGAAGTAAAAGGAGGAAAAAGGAAATCTTGATGATGGGCAGTGTGAAGGGTTCCATCTCAGAGAGAATGAATGTTATACCTGAAAGCAACAACACTTTGGATAATATAATTTTTTAGATAATATAATTTTTCAGTATACAAAATCAACTCCTTTTATGGGATATGATTTTGTTTGTTTGTTTGAAAAAATGCTTGGCCAGCATGTTTTTTTTTACTCATTTTAGGTGTCAACAATTCTGTTAGATGAAATTTGTCAAATGGAAGGTCATTTTTGCTTTTTTGGCATATTATTACATAAAGAAAGAAGACATTCTTGACTAGTTGGTTCTTTGGTCTGCTATACCAGTAACAATTGAAGGATATTACTGATTACGAATTGATGTAATCATTTTCAGCTTTGTTCTCTAATATCCAGATCCTTTTCAAATTGAAAAACAGTGTAGCTAATAGATGAAAACTGGAAAAACTTTTCGGGATTGATAAAAGCAGATTAAGTCCCATACTCCCAAGATACTGAGAATTGGAGTTGATCTAGGGGTTGCGTGTGTGTTTTACTCTAATATCATTTTGGGCCTTTTGGCTTAATATGACTATGGAGTCTGGCTTTACAGGTTGTATATGATGATGTTTACATGTTAGATGATGATATGACATGGAAAGTGTTGCCTCCCATGCCAAAGCCAGATTCCCATATAGAATTTGCTTGGGCTATTGTCAACAGGTCTCTTGTGATTGTTGGAGGAACTACTGAGAAGCACCCAAATACCAAAAAGATGACCCTCGTTGGAGAAATATTCCAGTTTCAATTCGATACACAGGTATCATTTCTAATCTTCAACAACTAATGGTGTTTATTTTATCTTAGAACTTAAGACATTAGCTTTCTATCCATACCTACACAATGCTAATCCTATAAAAGAGTAAGTACTTGAGAGAGATGCTATCACTTCAGATCCCATTATTAACCTGCAATTTTGAAATTATTAACTTGTGTAAAGGTTATTCAATAAGCATTGAGGTGTTGTCATCTTTCACCTAGAGCTTCATTGCCACAACTTCATGCAGAAAACTGACTTCAAATCAAGAGCCAGAAATATGACAAATAATTAGGTGTAAATCTTAAAAATGAAACCAATGTAAACTGAAAATGAACTCTTTCTCAACATTGACAGTACAGCAGAATGAAGATTCAAGGTTGATAACTTAAAGGATGCTGTTTTGCTATAGCAAACTCACAAGGGTAAGGTAGATAGGCTCATAAAACAATAAGAAAGACCTATTTCTAATTGAAGATAGTCCCAAAACGAAACCTGTTTCACATGTAAAGGCAAAGCGAACAATTTTTTAACAACAGCAAAGACCTGGAGATTAATATTAAGGATGATAGCAGGAAACTCATTGCTAAGTTAACCTCAAAAGTTTCAACAAATTGGGAAGAGTAGTAATGAACCATAACAACTCGTAAAGCCATTTAATAGTGAAGTACAGAAGAGAGAATATCAACAACATCACATGATTACAGTTTTTTTCCATCTAAATGATGATGTTGAGTTATTTGCAACTCATCAGCACGACACCAACAACAGGGGGCAAGAGTACTACACAACAAACAGAGTACTACAGTAACAACAGGAAGGCAAGAGAATTCCCAAAATTAGCTCAGCTACTCCAATCACACAATCCAATTAAATCAGTTATCTTTTAGAATTATAACTGAAGGTTCCGATTATCATTTCAAAAGCTAAGTCTTATGTAGAGAGAAAAAATTAAAGGTAGAAGAAGAAGAAGAAGATAGAAGAAAGAAGAAGTAGAAGATGAAGAATAAAAAGGAGATTAGATTAAGTATGACCTTTATCATTACTGCCAGCAGATGGACGATTGATAAGTTGATTACCAGCCTCTTCTCTCGATGAATGAACATTAAATCTTAGCATATTTGGATCAATTGTTAATCCTGGGTTAAGATTCTGAAGTTGAGCAATAATGTTCATTGTAATATCTCGTTC
Organism: Solanum rostratum; assembly: GCA_029948455.1. NCBI lineage: Eukaryota > Viridiplantae > Streptophyta > Magnoliopsida > Solanales > Solanaceae > Solanum > Solanum rostratum. The sequence goes on along the minus strand of CM057045.1, from coordinate 63,358,752 downwards.
CATGTTGTCTTTTTGTGCTTCGAACTTTTCTTGCATTTTTTGTTGAATCCTCTCTTCTAGATCCTCCATTTTTTTCTGCATCCTTTCATCATCTGCAGCAGTACTTGACAAAGTTTCAAAATCAGCTGCTTTGCGTTTCAAAAGAGTCTTGGTAACTCCACGGCCATACAACCTGACTCGACCAGGATGTTCAGGTGGCATAATTTTTGAATATGCATCAACTGATTGGCTACCATCTTCACTTTCTTGAGTTTCTATCATTTCCATTTCAGCCTACAAATAAGATTTAAGAGCAAAGAAAAATAGTTAAAGTATATTAAAACTGATGTAATATTTAAAAACAAATAATTGATCAAAAGCAACTTTGAACAAGAAAATTTCATACTATTATGTTGGTTGTATCCTCATATGAGTCCTTGTATACTCGACCAGGTTTTCTTCTTCTGGTAGCCACAAAAAAATCTTTACTGGAAACACCATCTGGACTTTCCTTCTTTTTTTCCTGGTTATACAAAAAGTAGACATCAATATCTTCACATTAAAGTATAAGTTCATAGTTAGATTACGAAAAAATATCAAACCTCACGGATTATGGCAAAACTTGTTTTGCCAACAGTGTGTGGATACTTCAGCTTTTTGCGATTCTCCTTGTTAGTTTTTGACATATTCTGTAAAAAAAAATAAAGTTGACGTTCCAATCATACTCACAAAAAAACAAATAACTGTCACTTAAAGTAATTATATAGAGAATAAAATATATATGCTGAGAGATATTAACAAGATCAAATATACCTCAGCTTCATCAGAATTCCAATATTGGAGGAGATCCTTAAATACAGATTCTGGAACATTTTTAGGTCTATTGGCCATTCGATTTTCGTCATTGTCATAGGGATAAAAGTACTTTTTCTTAATCCTACTCTTATACCCTCTCCAAGCAAGATCAATTGCATTCAAAGCCCATTCCTTCCCAACATTAGGAATGTCATATTTCTCCTACAAATTGTGCAATTGGGTTAGTGCAAAAAATAAGAAATAGTTTTAACTAACATTAAAAACATTGAGAATTTCTAACCTTGGTATAGTTCCACATATCATCGTGCGTCTTTAAGTTTTTCCAGCTAAGTATATTAAGAGGACAAAATGTCCCATTCCTTGCCAATGTGCCAAGGAAGCTACCCAACTCCTTTACCACCGCTTTAGTAGGACCAATAGGCTGGTGCAACTCATTTAGAATGATTAGTTTGCGCTCGCTACGTCCATGTACAGCTGACATTTGTGTAACACCTCTTTTTCTTTTATTTGTGGAATGACCTACAATAATATATTTTATAGTTACATAGAAAATTTCTGTAATAATAAGAACTTATATTTAAATACACTTGCCTTGCTCCTCGGATTGGCCATTTTCATCAAGATTGGTAGAATTCTGTACATGATCTTGTTGTATTTGTTCCTGAATTGCTTGTGATGCAGGAGTGGTGGGATGTACCGACTCTTGTTGCACTGGTTCATGTACTGCTTGTGATGGGGGAATAGTAGAGATTGTTTGTGCCTTAGAAGAAGTAGGATTCATAGACATGTACTTTATTTGAGATCCAACCCGAATGTTTGAGGTATCTTGAACATCGGGAACGCTGTTTGAGTTATCCTTTTGCTGGTGACTTGATATCTTTTTGTTTCGCAAAGATACAAGTGATCCTGGTAGAACATACTTTTTGTTGCCAATTCTCATGCTTCTTCTTGAACACTCTTGTTGACTCATAATGGCTAACTCACTGTCTATAGAAATGAAATAAGAATAAAACCTCATATGGACAAGGAAAGCAAATTCCCATGTGAGTTACCTTGAAGAAGACAAAGTAAGGAACAGCAGAAACAGAGTGCAGCTCAGATATCTCAGGCTGTTCTTCAGCTTCAACCTAAAATACAAAGATAGAAGCAAAACAATCACTGTCAGAGATGAATTGATACTTCAGAATGAAAACTGAGAAAGTTCCAGTGGAACTGGAATATAATCCATTAAGGAATTCAGTTTACAATGGCATCAACAACCATAGAAGAAAAGTTCAGCCCCAATTCACTGTGCTAGAAGAAACAACTATTCGAGTGTCCTATGTTCTTCAAGTTTCTGCTTGCAGGAAGTAAAATTGCAAGAGATGAACTGATACTTTAGAATGAACTCATTATTTGTGAGATGGGTTAAGTCCACACCAAAACTTCATCATCATGAAAAGCTAAGCAATGCAACTAACACTACAAAACCATAACCCAAATAAAAACTGCATGAAAGCAAGTAGAAAAACAGTGAGGAGAAAATTCATGATGAGTTTGCCGTGTCACACCAATAACAAATGTAAAGAAAAGACATATTATCCATAGTTTTTAATGACAAAAAATAACTTGTTAATGTTCAACTTAAGGAACTATGTACAATAATCTCTTTCCTTCCCACAGATGGTCCTATATCAACCTATCCTTACTTACAAACTAACTTTGTTCTGTACCTTGCACAAAATTGAATTGAATTGAAAGTTGATACTTGATTGTGAGCTTTGAGAAGACTATCATATTCATATCCTTTATGTTATCATTTTGAACTTCACAAAAGCTCAGTCAAACAACTTGTTGGATTTTTAATAATTCCTGCTAATGTTTCAGGAGGACAAGTGGTCCTGAGAGATGTTCCAGACAGTGGACTCCCGAGGAGGTAAGCAGGCATTTTGTACAACATTTAGAAATATGGCAGAATGAAACATAACCCAAATACTAGCAAGAGTTTGGACAACACAATGTGGCAGAATGAAAAGCTCAGCAATATGGCAGAATGATCCACATTCCCACTTACAAGCATAGGCAAGAGTTTGGACAACACAATCCCACTCCATTATTCTACAGTAATGAAAATCTGGACCAGTTAAATGCCAGTTCTTCTCTTTATTTCTAACCCAACATTTAAATAACTGAATACAGATATACCGAGAGCACCAATGCTTAGTATTACCTGAAATACAACTTATCTCGCCTTTGAAATCTGTACCGAAAGCACCAATTCTTCAATTATATTTTAAAAGTCCTGAAAAAAAATGTGGAATTTTAGATTAAAAATATAAATGAAAGGCTATCATAAGATATGAACAAGCATGAGTATAAAATATGTTGTAACAGGCTATCCTCACTCACAAAATTGAAACTCAAAATAACAATGTGCATATATTTAAAAGAACTTCAGGACATCCTTGACTAATCGTCTTCCTCCATCCAATCCCAATCAGTACCATCAAGCGCATCCTCCTCTTCCGATGTTTCTACAACTATGTCTTCTAAATGTTGTTCATTATACGGAAGATCATCAACGTCAATGGCCACATCTTCTCTTGAGCATCTAAATTCACCCTCATTAAATCTAGTTGAAGGACCAATGTCATCATTAGACTCCCTCCAAAATGTTTCTCGTATATTAGGACAATTCTCTTCCTCAAGATCATACAAATCAACTGGCACTTTATTTCTTGCATAATAAACATCTTCCTCAATTGGATCCGCGACAAAAAAAACTTGATAAACTTGTGATGCCAACACAAAAGGATCATCTTTACTACATAACTTTTTGAAGTATACCCGGGTCAACCCATACTCATCAACTTCATTTTGAAACCAATCACATCTAAATAATACAACACTAAAACAACCATAATAATCAATCTCTATGATATCTTGAATAACTCCATAATAAACAACTTGTCCATCGATGGGATTTTGGTCCCTAACACTTGCAAAACTATCAGTTGTCGCTGATAAAGTCACTCCACTATTTTGAGTCTTAAGTGGAGCATCGCGACTTTTTGTATGAAAACGATATCCATTAATAAAGTATGCGGTATATCTCTTGGCTACCACATTAGGCCCTTTAGATAACCATCTTATATGATGAGGTACTTCAACATTTTGAACTTTCTCTTCAAACCAATTGTTGAATTCACGACTGTGGCTCCTTGCTCTTGCCCATGCATTAGATCGAATATGATTACCCACCAAAGTCTTATGTTCCCTACAATGACGCATATGACAAAATTTAATTATTAGACATTTATAAATGAATAATGCTTAAAATATATATAATTATTGTATAATATATCTTACTCAATAAATTTTTCCACTTGGGCATCTCCCGTATTGAAAAGAGCATATCGATGTGCCTCATAACGTAATTGTGAATCCATCAAAAAAGTACAATCCTTTCTCTTCTCACGTCCAATTGGATGACCTATCCTAGGAAATATAGGTGAATGATTTTGATCAGATTCCTCATCCTCAATTTGATATCTACTAAATCTTGTCTTCACACCATCATGTAAGTATCTTGAAGAAAAAGTCAACTGCTCTCCACTTACAAAACCTTCTACCATTGATGCTTCTGGACAATACCGATTACGAACAAGCCCCTTCAAGTCACATAGCTCTCTCTCAATGGAATACATACCACGAAGATGAGTCGGGCCCCCAAGCCTAATCTCATTCACCAAATGAACACTTAAATGTACCATTATATCAAAAAATGATGGATGAAAAATCATCTCAAGGTTGGATAATATTTCACCAATTTCAGACTCAAGTTGTACAAGATCTCTTTGCCTTATTACCTTACTACATATGGCTTTATAGAAATTTCCTAACCTAATTAATGTCAATGCAACATTTTTAGGCAGGACTTTCCTAACAGCAATCTGAAGTAGGTGATGCATCATAAAATGAGCATCATGACTCTTGTACCCACATATCTTCATCTCCTTCACATGCACACGATTTGAAATATTTGAGGCACATCCTTTAGGTAATTTGGCCTTTCTGAAGACACTACAAAATAACTTTTTCTTTTGCGAATTCATAAAGAAAGAAGATTGACCAAAACTTACATTTCCATCATCATCTTCTATTGGATGTAGCTCCGAACGTATTCCCATTTCTTGTAAGTCATATCGAGAAGAAATATGGTCCTTTGACTTTCCATCTATCTCCAATAAAGTTCCAAGCAAACTATCACATATATTCTTCTCTATGTGCATCACATCAAGATTATGCCTCAATTTGTTATGTACCCAATATGGCAATTCAAAAAAGATAGATCTTTTTTTCCACGGACCATTATTCTCTCGAGGCCTTTTTTTTCGCCCCTTTCCAAAAGTATTATTGAATCCACTAAGCTTTTCAAGCACTTCGATACCTGACAAACTAGTAGGTGCAAGTCTATGTTCCTCTTTACCATCAAATGACTTCTTATCTTTTCGCAATGGATGATCATAAGGCAAAAATCTTCGATGACCCAAGTAACACATTTTACGACTATGTTTGAGATACTGAGAGCATGTGTCATAATTACAACTAGGACATGCCAATTTTCCCTTAGTGCTCCATCCCGAAAGCATTGCTAATGCAGGAAAGTCACTAACAGTCCACATTAAGGCTGCCCGCATTTGGAATGTTTGCTTGTTCACAGCATCATATGTTTCTACCCCAGGTTCCCATAATTCCTTCAATTCTTCAATCAGTGGTTGTAGGTACACATCTATATCATTTCCCGGAGATGTTGGACCTGGAATAATCATAGACAACATGATATACTCTGGCTTCATGCAAATCCATGGGGATAAATTATAATTCATCAACATGACAGGCCACGTGCTGTGAGAAATACTCATGGTTCGAAATGGATTGAAACCGTCACTTGAGAGTCCCAATCGAACATTACGAGGATCGTTAGAGAAGAGTGGGTGTAAACAATCAAAACTCTTCCATGCTTCCCCATCAGCAGGATGCCTTAAATTTCCATCATTGGGTCGTTCATTAGCATGCCATCTCATTGCAACAGCAGTTTCGCGACACATGAATAATCTCTGAAGCCTAGGCTTTAAAGGGAAGTACCTTAAAACCTTTGCAGGAATTTTAGAGCTTTTATTTGTTAGGGCACCATCAACACTCTTCCATCTAGAACACCCACAAATAGAGCAATTATCAACTTTTTCATTATCCTTCCGGAATAGCATGCAATCATTAGGGCATGCATGTATTTTTTCATAATGAAGACCCAATTTTTTAATCATATTTCTAGCCTTATTGAAAGACTCAGGTATCTGCGCAAAGGGAAATGCCTCTTTTATCAACACTAGCAAGTCTGAAAATGCTACATTGCTCAACCCGTGCAAGGATTTAAACAAGTATAACCGAATGGTGAAACTCAATTTACTGAAATTTTCACAACCCGGATATAGTTGTTGTTTCCCTTCCTCCAACAATTTGAAAAAATTCTTTGCATCTTCTGATAGTCCCTCTCTTACTCCTTCCGCATCCCCTAATTCCGCCTCTACATTTATAAATGTATCATGAAGTAGTCCATCAATATCATCATGCAAATTAGAACCTTCATCATTATTGATCTGCTGAGGTGTATTTCTCGATGAAGACCCTTCACCGTGAAAAACCCATTTAGTATAACCAGCAACGAATCCATCAACAACTAAGTGATCCTCGACCACATTTCTATAATGCCAATAGCGATTCATGCAATTTTTGCAAGGGCATAATATCTCATTTCCTTGCGAAGCTCGTTCAAAAGCCTTATCAAGGAAATTGTTCACTCCATGAATATACTCATCGGTCCATCTTAGACAGTTCATCCAATTTTTATCCTCGTTATCCATTAGAATCCTATATATAACAACCACATCGTCAAGCAAATTACACATAATAAAAATAAGGTACCATCATCAATATTTATAAACAATGATCAGATAAAAAGATATTCAAGGCTAAAAAGGCTAAATGGAATGTTTTGCTGCCCAGTATTGTTCCCCAAAAGGCTAACCTGGAATATTGCAGGTATAAAATGCACTACATACATACAAGGCCATACACATTTTTTGTAATTAGTAAAGTTTTGTTTTAGTGGTTCTTGTCATGCTGCTATAATCCCTATGCTTTTGTCACGATTACCATGAATGATTTCCGTTCAACATGATATAGTTTGTCTTATGTCTTATCGGTTATGTTCATTCTTTTTCTTGAAAAGCTATTGAGAATTTAACAAATGATCTGATAGTTATTGCAAGATGAACTTCCGGTCCTACTTAGTATATACTCTACTGTTCCACCTTTTCATTTGTTGAGTTGTTGTCATCCCCTTACACATTTAGCACATAGTTTAGCTAACTGGTCAAACTAATTCTTTAGAATCCTCAAATTTATATTCAAGATCCTAGCTGTGTTGTTTGGATAACATCAAGCTTGCTCCAGATGGTTCATTCTGGATAGCTCAGGTTACCTATAAGCCATCTTTTTTAATGTAAATATAGGTATTATGTGAAGTTAAAAAGTCATAGAGAAGAAGGCCAAAAAATGAAAGGAAAAAGAATCAAATATCACTCATTTGCAAGTAAGATTTTTACTTCAATAGCAAAGAAAATGCATCTATTCGTGTCAACTTAAGATTCTTGTGTCTGTCTCTGCTACAGTTAAAAGCTCCGGGGCTAAATTTCATTCACAAGTCAAGAACTTCAAAACATTGGAAGTCTCATCTGTATTTAGGAAGTCTCAACTATGATTGCATTGGAAAGTTACCACTGACAACCTCAACTGCCTAGGCAATGATAAGTTAAACTATCAAACTGATTCTTTAGAATATTCAAATTTATATGTTATCTGTATTTACTAGGTGTTTCCTTTTTACTGTCTAAAGCCAAAACAAGACCAAGCTAACATATTAAGGTTATCCATAATTCTAAACAATTAAAGTATCGTTTGATTTAGATGTAAAAAATTCACTTTCTCATCTCTAATGGAAATAACACACTATAAAGAACACCTTAAATGTAAGTGCAGCCACATTGCACAAACATATGATTAACCAAACAAGTAGACAGTACAGTAACATTTTTTCACCATTTTCAGTTTTGATGGTAACAGGAGAAGTAAAAGTTTGTTTGTATTTTAACAAATTCATTCCAATACTCAGTAATCCCTGTTTGACCCAAAGAAATAGAATAATTCAATGTACACTCCAATATTAACGGCCTTCCCCTCTAAGGCCAGAAGACCCCGCAACTACTCAAATACAATTATCACCACAATAACAAAACCCCCACAACCTGTTCGACAAAATGCCTCAATGGAGAATTTGTTGCTACAACAGCATACCCCAACTTCAGCTTGACCCAAAGAAATAGAATAAAAATTAACAAACTTCTCGCAAATTTCGAGAAGGGGTTTGAAGAAGACAATTATTTTAAGCAAGCAGAACACTATTTTGAAGAAGAAAATGATTTAGAAGTACCTTCTACCAACTTCTCGCAATTTCTTTGAGGAAGAACACGATTTGGCAGTAGCTTCGACCAATTTTGAAGAAGAACCTCAATGAAGGAGCTTTCGCACCGGAGAAGAAGAAGAAAACTGACGGAGATTTCGCCAGGAGAAGCTTTGATCGACCTGGAGATTTCGCACTGCAAAATTCAACAACTGGAAGCAATGTGCGCAGAAGATTCAACAACTGGAGCTTCGATTTTTCAGCGTTTCTTCGATTTTTCAGCGTTTCTGCGCCGAAGTGAAGAAGATAAAGAAGATAGAGTGAAAAGTGAGGGTTTCTGCGCTGTTTCTTCAATTTTTCAGCATTAATTTGTTTTATTTATTTTTTTTTAATTAAGAAAGAAATAATAAAAGGGAGTGTATATTAATTGGTGGAGGGAGTGTAAATTATTTGGCGGTATAATGAAAATTATGGAGGGAATTAAATAGCCGTTGCAATAGAAAACGAACCGTTGCTATAAAACTTTATGGCAACGGTTGTACGCACCCGTTGTAATAAGACACCTATGGCAACGGTTATCTGAATAATTGCAACGCTTGTTCAATAGAAATCAAATTGCTTTATGCAACGCGTGTAACCGTTGCCATAGAATGTCTATGGCAACGGTTTTAGAACCGTCACCATAAATACCGTTGCCATAGCCCTAATTTCTAGTAGTGCCTATAGGTGCAGCGACAAGGAAAAATAGAGCATCAGTTCTAATATCCATCAGAGTTATCCATTTGAAGGATATGGGATTTGCTATCAACCACCCACTGTTCTATTTGACCAATATTGTCAATGGATTGTGAAAGGACTCCTCCAAACACATGCAAACAAGTGAGTATATTATGTTTATTTATTAATAGTAAAAATTAAAATGATAATTTTACAATTAAGTTTAAATGAGTGTTAATGATAAAATAAAAAATTCAATGAGGATCATTATAGAGCAAAGTCCTCGTCCTTTGGTTGACCATATGGACTTTATTGTTGCATTTTTCATAGATAAAAACTCGTTCTATTCTATGTCACAACCCAAAAAATATTGGATTGATGAGGAACATATATTTTCTGTCATGCATTTTTGTAAATGATACAAAAAATATTTATGTACCAGATATATTATATTCAGTTATCTGATAATTTACTGTTGCGTAGTTTAACGCCATGTTTAATTTTTTTTTCTCAAAAAGATTGATTGATTTTTGCAGCACATTGATGTGATTTTCTGCTACCTTTGGATGAAGTCAAAGTTTAGATTGTCCAATCAATATAGGTACACCACGACCAATTGACTGTTCAAGACATACTTCAACAATGCACACGAGTGATACTATTGCAGTCTAGATGACCTCAATACACAGGAAGATATGGCATGAGCATCTGCCATGTGTACAATTGAGAATTCAATTAGAAATATCATAGGAGGCTTTAACCTTCCAGCAAGTTTACCATGGCATTTAGTAGACGAAGTCTACATTCTTGTTAACTGTGATGGAGAGTTCCATTGGGTTTTAGCTATCATTGTGTTAAAACGACGACTAATTCTTGTATATGATTCATCACTCTGCTCAAGAAAAAAGCAACCATCAGGCAAAATTAAAATAATTATCCCTAATGCATCCTGTTTGTGTTAAGGGCAGTACCTTTTATGAGTAAATTAAAAGGACGAGCTGGTCATCGCTGAAAGCGTATAAGGATAAGGATACGAACAACCTTTTGGGATCATAACACCCTTTTGATGTTGAGTTTGTCAAGAATATGCACAACAAGAAAGTGATAGCTTGTAAGTTTAGTATCATTTTGTTTTTAATTTGATCTTCATTTTCTTCAACCAATATACAACTTTTTTATAGGGACTGTGGGTTGTACAAAGTTGCATTTGTCGAGTTTCTTAGTGATGGAATCCCGATCCCTACTGATACTCTTGATGCTGATTTCCACCGGACATGATATGCAGCTCTGCTTTGGAGATATGGCAAAAAAGGCAAATCAAGGTTATGTTAGCGATAAAGATGATCCACAGAAGCCCAGAATTACTGGCAATCAAACCCCAGTCGAAGATTTAATTAATGTTGAATAGGCATGTAGTAATCGTAGGTCAACTTTAATATGTTTTATGTTTTTGAGACAATATCTTTTTAGCTAAAGTTATCAACAGTCTTTTGATTAAAAACATTTATGTATCAGGTTCTTCAAATTTTTACTAACTAAATATGCAATATAAAGATATTATGTTTTTATCAATAGGCATTAGTGTGTGTATGTGTGTGTCTATATATATTATATCTTATTCAAGGTTTTAGACACAATTTGTCCCAAATGACTAATTTCACTGTTTGCATTCATCATATATTAATGCATCATAAATATCAACTAAGTATTTATTTTGTATATAATACACATCCCCATAATGTCCTTATTTATGTTGGCTCAATCACTTGAGGTAATTGTATAGGCCGTATATGATGTATTTGATTCATTTTTTCACCTACACCAAAGAGTTTATTTGTCTAACATCTTTCTGTAGATGTGACAAAAATGAAATAAGTAAAAATATTGTATCAAACACATCAACTAGAAGTACTTAAACCACCTCAAGTATTTCTATTTTTGTATCTAATCGAATACCACTGATAGTACATCAACCTATTACCAGATAAAACTTTTATGAATTGAGTACTTAATAACCACTTTAATTTAAGTTGAAAAAATCTAAATTTTTGAATCGGAATGTAACGTCCAGTAAAATTACCAAAATACACTATAGGAGAGGTATGCGCGTAATGCATCTTCCAATGCTCATATGGTAAATCCGAGACCGTATTTGTGATCAGCACAAAAAATTGAGTGGAAAAATGGTCTCGATTGATTTTTAGAGGGATCGGATCAAAAGATAATTTTTCGATCCGAAAATGTAAATAGTGACGAGTGCGCGACGGAGGTGCCTCGCACCTCTATAGCAGAGTCACAGTTATTTTTTTTCCAAAATTTTTTGATGGAATTGAAAAAACTCGTTCAGAAATTTTTTGGAGAAAATGCACAGTAGACGACCAGTCTGCGTCGCGGATTGGGCTACTTCGAGGCTAAAAATTTTCTAAATTATGTGAGGGCATTTCGGTTAATTTTCAACCCCTCCTAAACTCAATACATGATCAAATTAGGACATTTTGACATTAAAAGAGTCTAAAACCCCATTCCAAGTCCTTTTCTAACAATTGGAAAAGACTTGGGCTTGAGGAAAGAGGAGAAGAGCTTGAGATTGAGGAACTCAAGAGGGATTCTTGAAGGTGATTGTTGATAGCTTCATCCAAGGTATGTAAGTCTAAGCTAAAAGCATGAGATTGTTCTCTCATGTACCCCATAGATGGTCATAGATGAGTTGAAAGTCTAATGAGTCTACATGCACAATTCTTGATGGTTTTTATTGAAAATCATATTAAATTCATATATTTTCCTATGTTAATGATCATCACAAACTTGTTTTCTTGAATTGAATATTTTTATGAGAAATTGCATAACCCTACATGACTATTTTGAAAGCATACACGAATGAACTTAAGAGTTGAGTCTAGAGCCTTGATTGGAAGATGTCGATTGTGATTGTGATTGTAATGAGAGAATGATGATGACTTGATAGAACTTTATAGTCTTGTGAGTCTCCATAAATAAACTCCATTGATTTTTCTACTCGATTGTTCCCTTACGATTGTTCTAAATCTTAAGTTGTGATTGAAATGTTCCTTGATGGGAGGTTAAAGCCCCTATGAGATTGATCGATGAAAGGGGTAAAGCCCAAAAGAGATTGATTGATGATAGGGTTAAAAGTCCCTATGATTTGATTTGGTTTGATTGGATTGATTGTCTTATGTGCATTGAGTCATAGGAGGAGTATCAAGCACCAAAAGAGTAAGAGTTAGTCCGACTTGCACTCGTCTAACTACGTTGCCAAATATAGGTGAGGCATAGAACCATCATAATATATTATGATTCCCTCTTGATTAGAAGTCCCTGAAAGCAATAGAGGACTTAGTTGATTGTGCTTCCCTCTAAGATTCGATTCGTTCCCTACCTGGCAAGTTTGGAACGGATGTGGCAACATCAGCTTGACTATTGTACATTTACTGGCTGATAAGTGATTGTTGTCGGATGAGAGAAACTCCCAAAAAGTTCCTACCTTGAGTACTCTGAGTCAAGATGAGATGAGATGTGATGAAATGAGTTCCTTTGAGACGAGTCTGACTTGATTGATGAGGTTGATTGGTTGATAGCTCACGTGTCAACTCTTTATCCTTGCTTTAGATAGACATTTGACGTTTTGATTTGATGATTGTTCTGAGTCGACAAATGTTCCATATTATTCTACCTGTTTCTGTTTCATTCAGCTATTTTACATACCGTACATTCCACATACTGACGCCACTCGCCGCTGCATTATTTTATGATGTAGATATATGGATTAGGAATCGTCAACAGGCGCATTATTGAAGATCTAAGATGTTCAACTTATTGGTGAGCCTCCCCTACTCCGGAGGATCCAGGACGTTCAACTTATTGACTTGGCAAGTGTTCGAGGGAGACTTCTTGGGATGTTTCTTCCCAAAAGAATAAAGAAAGGCCAAGATAAGAGAGTTCTTGAATCTGAAATAGGGCTCTATGACTGTGTGAGAATATGGGTTGAAGTTCACACAACTATCTCGTTATGCTCCAGGCATGGTTGCTAATATGATGGAAGAATGGGGATGTATGTTGATGGGTTAAATAGAGGACCCAAGAGAGATGGGAGGGGAGTGATGCTCGTGAGTGATATAGATATTGGGAGACTGATGATGTTCATGCAACAAGCCGATGAGGAGAGACAACAAGAAAGAGTTCAGACGTAAAAGAGCAAAGACATCTAGCTATGAGGTTGGAAGAAAAAATAATGGTAACCAATTCCCAGCACCATCATCTCCTAGTGCACCTATGCCCATAGACTGGTATGATCAGAGGTCTCAGAATATCGGAACCCATGGATCTCAGTCACAAGCTAGTGTGGCTCAAGGTTCACAAGGTAAGCCACCGTGTGATAAGTGTGGCAAAATGCACTTGGGGAGATGTGGTGAAGGGAATGATGTATGTTACAAATGTGACCAAGCGGGTTACTACAAAAAGGACTGTCCAAAGTGGACCGACCGAGCTCAATCTTTTGCACTAGCCCCGCCAACTTGAGAAAACCAGAGCGCCACTACGTCAGGCGCAAGCGGAGCAAAAAACCATTTGTATGCCATGGGTATTCGCCAAGATCAGGAAAACTTCCTAGATATTGTGACGGGTATGATTCGAGTCTTTACTTTTGATTGTCATAGACCCTGGTGCCACATTTTCATTTTGTAACTCCTTATGTGGCCAGTAGATTTGATAGAACCCCCGAGGGTCTTCTTGAACCCTTTGATATTTCTACTCCAGTGCATAAGTCTATTCGAGCTGAGAGCATCTATAGAGCTTGTATAGTGTCCATCCATCATAGGGATAGTTCTGTTGATTTGGTTGAGTTGGAGATGGTTGGTTTTGATTTGATCCTTGGCATGGATTGGCTTCACGCCTGTTATGCCTCTATTGATTGTAGATCCTGAATTTCCAAATGAACCAGTTTCTGAGTGGAGGGGTGATTTTGTTGCACCTATGGGAAAGTTTATCTCATACCTTAGGGCCAGAAAGATGATTTCTAAAGGTTGTATGTATCACCTCGTGCAAGTGAAATCTGATAATGTTGAGTCCCCAAATCTTGAGTCAGTCCCGATTGTGAATGAGTTTCTAGAAGTGTTACCTGAGGATCTGCCCAGAGTCCCTCATGACAGAGAGATTGACTTTGGAATTGATGTTCTTCCTGATACCCAGCCTATCTCAATTCCACCTTATAGGATGGCCCCAGTTGAGTTGAAAGAGTTTAAAGAACAGTTGAAAGATCTGTTAGAGAAGGGCCTTATAAGGCCAAGTGTTTTTCCTTGGGGTGCCCCTGTCCTATTCGCGTAAAAGAAAGATGGGTCCCTCAGAATGTGTATTGACTATAGGCAACTGAATAAGGCCACCATAAATCCTCTTCCAAGAATAGATTATTTGTTTAGCCAACTTTAGGGTGCCTCTTTTTTCTCAAAGATAAATCTCAGATCTGGCTACCATTTGTTGAAAGTGAGGGAATGTGATATTCCAAAGATAACCTTTAGGACTAGATATGGCTATTTTGAGTTCTTGGACATGTCCTTTGGGTTGGCGAATGCACCTGCAACCTTCATGGACTTGATGAATAGAGTATTCAGACAATATCTTGATATGTTTGTGATTGTATTCATCGATGATATTTTAGTATATTTGAGAGATGAGGAGGAGTATACTAATCACCTCATAGTGGTCCTCCAAACACTTAAGGACCATAGTTATATATGAAATTCTCAAAGTGTGAATTTTGGCTTAAGTCAATGGCTTTCCTAGGCCACATGGTTTTTGGTGATGGTATTCGAGTAGATGCCCAAAAGATTGAAGCGGTTAAGAACTGGCCCAGACCGACCTCTCCGACTGGTATAAGAAGTTTCTTGGGGTTTAGCAGGCTACTACCGCAGATTTGTTGATGGATTTTCTTCCCTATCCGCTCCATTAACTAAATTGACTTAGAAGAAAGTCAAGTTTCAGTGGTCCGACGAATGTGAGGAAAGTTTCCAAGAGTTGAAGATGAGATTGACTACTGCATCGGTTCTAACCTCGCCCGATGGGACAGAGGACTTTGTAATTTATTGTGATTCTTCGAGGGTTGGATTGGGATGTGTGCTGATGCTGATGCAAAGGGGGAACGTGATAGCTTATGCTTCCAGACAACTTAAGGTTCATGAGAGGAACTATCCAACCCATAATCTCGAGTTGACAGCAGTGGTGTTTGCACTTAAAATCTAGCGCCACTACTTATATGGAGTGCATGTGGATGTGTTCACTGACCACAAGAGCTTGCAGTAAGTCTTCAGTCAGAAAGAGCTCAGCCTACGACAGAGGAGATGGTTGGATTTGCTCAAGGATTATGACATGAGCATTCTCTACCATCCAGGTAAAGCTAACATCGTTGTTGCGCTCTTAACAGGTTGTCAATGGGTAGCACAATCCATGTTGAGGAGGGAAAGAAGAAGTTGGCCAAAGAAGTGCATCAATTGGGAGTTCAACTCGAGGAGAATAATGAGGGAGAAGTTAATGTTCATAATGGGTCTGCTTTATACTTAGTTGCAGAGGTGAAGGAAAAGCAAAACCAAGATCCCGTCATACTCTAATTGAAGGAGGTTGTTCGTACACAGAAAGTGATGGTTTTCTCCAAAGGGGGAGATGGAGTGTTGAGATACCAGAGTAGATTTTATGTTCTAGATGTTGATGGTATTCGGGACAGAATCATGGTTGAAGCCCATAACAATAGATATTCCATTCATCCTAGCTCTACCAAGATGTATGACGACTTGAGAGAAGTCTATTGGTGGAGTGGAATGAAAAGGGATATTGCTAAATACGTTTCAAAGTGTCTGAATTGCTAGCAAGTGAAAGTTGAGGATCAAAGGCCATGTGGATTGGCTCAGAACTTTAAGATTCCTGAATGGAAGTGGGAGATGATCAATATGGACTTTTGTACTGGTCTACCAAGGTCTCGAAAGCAACATGATTCGATATGGGTGATTGTAGACAAGATGACTAAATTGTCTCACTTCTGAGCAATCAAGATAACCAACACCATAGAAGAGTACGCCAAGTTGTACATCTAGGAGATTGTGAGGTAGCATAGAGTTCCTTTGTCCATTATATCGGATAGAGGAGCTCAATTTACCTCCCAATTTAGGAGATCATCCCAGAAAGATTTGGTACTAAAGTGAACCTGAGTACAACCTTTCATCCACAAACAGATTGTCAGGCAGAGCGCACAATTCAGACATTAAAGGATATGTTGAGAGCCTGTTTCCTTGATTTCAAGGGAAATTGGGATTTTACCATTGATTGAATTTGCATATAACAATAATTATCATGCAAGCATTCAAATAGCTCCCTATGAAGCCTTGTATGGAAGGAGATATAGATCACCAATTGGGTGGTTTGAGGTTGGAAAAGTGGAATTGATTGGGCGTAATCTTGTCCACCAATCGATGGAGAAGGTTAAGGTCATTAGAGAGAGATTGAAGACTGCCCAAAGTCGCTAGAAATCTTATACCGACGTGAGGAGAAGAGACTTAGAGTTCGAGGTAAATGATTCACCTATGAAAGGTGTCATGAGATTTAGGAAAAAGAAAAAGTTGATTCCACACTATGTGGGACCATATCAGATTGTGAAGAGGATTGGGAAGGTTGCTTATGAGCTAGAGTTACCTTTCGAGTTAGATGAAATTCATCTGGTATTCCATGTGTCGATGTTGAAGAGGTGCTTAGGAGATCCTACCTTGTTGATCCCTCTTTATAGCATTGGAGTGAAGGATAGATTGTCCTGAGAAAAGGTTCTGGTCCAAATCCTTGATCATCAGATTTGTATGTTGAGAAACAAAGAGATAGCCTCAGTCAAACACCCTGCGGAGAAATCAATTCGTTGAGGAAGCCATATGGGAAGCGGAAGAAGAGATGAAGGCCAAATATCTGTACCTATTCGTGCCAACTGATGAGAACGTCGAAGGTACATTTCTTACCTTTGACTCGATTGGTTGATCTATTCTTGAGTTGATTGTCTATTCCTGAGTTTGAATAGAATTGATTGAGATTTATGAGAAGTCGAGAGTTTGATTGGTTGAGTTGAATGTTGAGATGAGTCTTGAGTCTATTTGTACCTTGATACCGACCTTTACTCATCATTCGAGGACGAATGATCCCAAGGGGAAGATGATATAATGCCCGATAAAATTATCAAAATACTCCTAGAGGAGAGATATGTGCATAATGCATCTTCCAATGCTCGTATGGCAAATTCGAGGCCGTGTTTGTGATCAGCACGAAAATTTGAGTGGGAAAATGGTCTAGATCGATTTTTAGAGCAATTGTATCAAAAGATAATTTTTTGACCCGAAAACGATAAAAGTGACGGTGCGCGACGGAAGCGCGTCATGACTCTGTAGCGGAGTCACACTTATGTTTTTCCAAAATTGTTCGACGGGATTGGAAAAGTTCATTCAAAAACTTTTTAGGGAAAATACACAGTGGGCGACCAATCCGCATCGCGGATTGGGCTATTCCGAGGCTAAAAATTTTCTAAATTATGTGAGGGGCATTCCATTTAATTCTCAACCCCTCCTAAACTCAATACACGATCTAATTAGGTCATTTTGATGTTAACATAGTCTTAAACTCCATTCTAAGTCATTTTCTAATAATTGGAAAAGACTTGGGCTTGAGGAAAGAGGAGAAGAGCTTGAGATTGAGGAATTCAAGAGGAATTCTTGAAGGTGATTGTTCATAGCTTCATCCAAGGTATGTAAGGCTAAGCTAAAAGCATGAGATTGTTCTCTCATGTTCCCCATAGATGGTCATAGATGAGTTGAAAGTCTAACGAGTCTACATGTATAATTCTTGATGATTTTATTGAAAATCTTATTAAATTCATATATTTTCCTATGTTGATGATCAGCACAAACTTGTTTTCTTGAATTGGATATTTTTATGAGAAATTGCATAACCCTACATGACTATTTTGAAAGCATACATAAATGAACTTAAGAATTGAGTATAGAGCCTTGATTGGAGGATGTCGATTGTGATTGTGATGAGAAAATTATGATGAGTTGATAGAACTTGATAGTCCTGTGAGTCTCCATAAATGAACTCTACTAATTTGCCTACTCGATTGTTCCCTTACAACAATAACAACATACCCAGTTGAATCCCATAAGTGGGCTCTGGGGAGGATGTCGATTGTTCCCTTATGATTTTTCTAAATCTTGAGTTGTTGATTGAAATGTTCCTTGGTGGGAGGGTTAAATCCCCTATGAGATTGATTGATGAAAGGGATAAATCCCATATGAGATTGATTGATGATAGGGTTAAAAGTCACTATGATTTGATTTGATTTGGCTTGATTGGATTGATTGTCTTATGAGCATTGAGTCACGGGAGGAGTATTGAGTACCAAAAGAGTAAGAGTTAGTCCCACTTGCACTCGTCAAACTACAGCGCCAAATGTAGGTGAGGCATAGAACCATCACATTATATTATGATTCCCTCTTAATTAGAAGTTCCTAAAAGCAATAGAGGACTTAGTTGATTGTGTTCCCCTCTGGGATTCGATTCGTTCCCTACCTGGCAAGTTTGGAACGGTTGTGGCAATATCAGCTTGACTGTTGTACATTCACTGGCTCATAAATGATTGTTGTCGAATAAGAGAAACTCCCCAAAAGTTCCTACCTTGAGTACTCTGAGTCGAGATGAGATGAGATGTGATGAAATGAGTTCCTTTGAGACGAGTCTGACTTGATTGATGAGGTTGACTGGTTGATGGGTTACTTGTCTACTCTTTATCCTTGATTTATATAGACATTTGATGTTTTGGTTTGATGATTGTTCTGAGTCGACGATTTTTTCATATTACTCTGCCTGTTTCTGTTTCATTCAGTTATTTTTCATACTGTACATTCCACATACTGACGCTACTCGGTGTTGCATCATTTTATGATGCAGATATAGGGATTAGGGATCGTCAATAGGCGCATTGTTGAAGATCTAGGACGTTCAGCTTATTGGTGAGCCTCCCTTACTCTAGAGGATCCACTATCATTTATTTCATCATGCGTTTGAGTTAAACTACACTAGTCTTATACTTTGAATTTGGTAGTCATGGGTTTGTCATTGGCGCCACTTGATTAGTGATAGAGGCTTCATAGATGATAGTCGGACATTGATGTTAAGATTGTGAGCTAGTTCTTCCTACTAGCCTTTATTATTAATCTATTATTATTTGAGACATTAGATGAGATGAGTCTATTTACTTTCATTTACTTCTGCTGGTCTGTATAGTTTTCTGATTAAATGAATGTGATGAGGCCAAGTGATTCGCTTGGAGACTAGCAATAGTCTCTATGTGTCGGCCATGTCTTGGGTACCCTCTCGGGCGTGACACGGAAACAATGAAAGGTACCAACATACTATATTATAAATAAAACAGTGATTCACTTCTCAATAGGAAAAAAAACCCACAAGCACGTCTATTGTGACCTTCTTGTCCGCAACTGCCACAACAGTTTGTGTTGGTTGATATCTTTTCATCTGAGTTTTTCCTCCTTTTTTTCTTGGTCGTCCAGACATCCTTTTGAACCTATGTGGCAACACTTCTTCTATAATGCCCGGTAAACTTACCAAAATACCCCTAGTGGAGAGAAGTGCGCATAACCCGTCTTCTGATGCTTAAATAGGAAATCCGAAGTTGTATTCATGATCATCAAAAAAGTTGAGTGGGGAAAAGGTCTCGATCGATTTTTTGGGCGATCGAATCAAAATATAATTTTTCGTTCCAAAACGAGAAATAATGAGAGTTCGCGACAGAGCCGCGACGCGAACCCATCGCGGAAATGCACTTATGTTTTCTCTAAATTTTTCGACGAGGTTGAGAAAACTCGTTTTGGAAATTTTTGCCAAAACTGAACTGGCCGCGACTAGTCCGAGTCGTGGACTGTGTTTTTTATGGCTAGAAAATTTCTAAGAATTGGATGGCATTCTCATCCATTCCTTACATCTTCTAAAATCCATATACGATTAATATAGGTTGTATTCGTGAAGAAAGGGTACAAAACCCATTCTAAAATCCTCTCCTAGCAAAATTCACCAAGTTAGGGCTTAAGGAGAGTTGAGGTTGAAGAGTCAGGAGGAGATTCTAAGAGGAATTGTTATTAGCAATCATTCCAGGTATGTAAGGCTAATCTAAAGCATGGATTGTTCTTCCATGTGCCCCCTTTGAGTAAATTGAGTCCATGATTGAAGATGATGGGTTATATGTGAAAATCCTTGAGTATTCTACTAAAATTCTTCTTAATTCATATATTTTATATGAGACTGCATAACTTGTTTTCATGAAAGATTTTTACGAAACCCTATGTCTGTTGTACTAAAGAATACAAGAATAAGCTTAGGGGGAAAGAGTCTAGAGCCTTGACGATGATGATGTTTGTGATGTTGTGATTGTGGTCCAAATTGTTGAGAGTCTTGATGATGATGTTGATGAGAATGATGTTCATGAGTCTTAAAACTTGAAACCAAATTCTAAAAGAATGTTATGAGTCCACGATGTTGATGCTGATGTTGATGAGTTGATGATGATGATGATGGTGATGTAATATATCCTTGTGGGACTTATGATGATAATGTTGATGTTGATGTACTATGTCCCTATGGGACCGCTGATGATGATGTTTTATAAGCATGTCGAGTTCTGGGAGGAGTATTGAGCACTTTAATGGATGAGAATGAGTCCCACTCGAACTCATTAACTATGTGGCCCGCGTAGGAGTGAAGATAGAACCGTAATACAAATGTTTTCTTTGTCCTAAAAGAGGACTTATGTTATTTCTTGTGGATCCATTGATGGTGATGTCCTTTACCCCGGGCAGGGTACTGGATGGATGTGGCAACAACATCACTTCGTTGTATCATCACCGGCTCATAGGTGATGGTTTTCAATTAGAGAAACTCCCAGCTAGGTTCTATTTTGATAGAACGCTGATGTTAATGTGATGGTATGAGTCTTGAGGGATGTTGATGTTGTATTATCTACTCATTATCCATGTCCTAGATGGGCATGAGCCCAATGATGTGAGTTGAGTCGAGTATTCCTTGAGATGAGTCTGACATATTGATGAGATGTTGACGAGTCATTTGTCTACTCTTTATTCTTGTCTTAGATAGACACTTGACATTCTGACGGAGAATGATGTTGAGTTGATGTTATCCCTATACTGTTCTATCTGTATTATTATATTCTGTCATCTTACATACCGTACATTCCATGTAGTGACGCCACTCGGCGCTGTATTGTTTCATGATGTAGATACAGGAGGTAGAGGACTTCAGCGGACGCATGGTTGAGGTTTGGAGATTCTGAGTTCAGTTATTGGTGAACCTTCCTTGCTATTTGGAGGAGCCTTTTTCATTATCAGTTATTTTATTTTATTGAGCCGGGTAGCCATAGCCTGTCATGGTACCTTCTTATACTATCTAGTTGAGTTGAGTTAGAGGCTTCATAGACATGAGTTGAGGTTTGATGTGAGGTCTTTTCCCTCTTCGAGTTAAGTTAGTAACACTGTTTACTTGTCATTGATGTTGAGACTAAGTTTATTGGCCATTGGCCCTCCTTATTGATGTAGAATGACTGGTATAGCTTATTGCCATATTCTATTACTTCCGCGATGCTTGATATTGAATGACTATACTGAGATTGAGTGGTTCGCTTGGGGACTAGAAATAGTCTTTGGGTGCCAGCCACACCTAGGGCACCCTCTTGGGGCGTGACAAACTTGGTATCATAGCACAAAGTTCAAGATTCCTACAGAGTCTATGAAGTTGTGTCTAGTAGAGTCTTGTTTATGTGTTGTTATGAACCACACTACATAAACAAGAGGCTATAGGACATTAGGAATGGTTACACTTTTTTGGCATTCTAAATTCGTGCGATAGAGTTTGACTCTATGAAACTTTCTTCTAATTTATGTGTTGCACGTTTGTAGATCATGCCTCCTAAACACACTACTGCCCAAAGAGATGCCTCAGCCCCAAGTGCTGAGAATCCCCCACCAGAGGTCCCTACCGAGCCTGAGACGAGGAGACGGGGCCGACTTGGTAGGGCCACTGAGATCCCACAGGCACTACCTGCTCAGTCAGCCTCCACTTCGGAAGTAGACTTCAGGGCAGCCATCACTATGCTCACTCAGTTGGTGGCCTCCCAAAGTAATAACTATGGTCACTAGGCTCCTAGCTCTAGCTCCCAAGAGCCTACGACTGCAACCAGGCTCAGAGATTTCCTAAGGATGAACTCGCCAGTTATACGGGGTCGAAGGTTGAAGAAAACCCACAAAAGTTTATTGATGAGATGTGCAAAATTTTGAGGGCTATGCATGCTAATGAGGTTGAGGGAGTTAAGTTGGTCTGGTATCAGCTTAAGGATGTTGCTAATATCTGGTATGACCAGTGGGAAGATGATAGAGGTGAGGATGTTGAACCTGCTAAGTGGGAGGTGTTTAAGAGTGCTTTCCTCGATCACTTCTTTCCCCAGGAGTTGAGGGGGGCGAAGGTTGAGAAGTTCATGAACCTGAAGCAAAAAGGGATGGCGGTCAAGGAGTACAGCCTCAAGTTCATTCAGATATCCTGATATGCCCCAGAGATGGTCCTTGATATGAGGGCGAGGATGAGGAAGTTCGTGTCTAGATTAGGCAGGCACGTAAAGAGGGAGTGTAAGGTAGTGTTGTTGATTCCAGGTATGGATATTTCTAGACTTATGGTCTATGCTCAACAAACTGAGGAGGACAAGGAGAAGGACAGGAAAGAGCAGCAGAGTAAGAAAGCCAAATCTACAAGGCATGAGCCTAGCCAAAAGAAGCAGAACAAAGGTGATAGAACCTATTTTTAGAAGAGGTCTTCTAGCCATGCACCTTCGGTGGCAAGTGCGCCTGTTCAGCAGAAAAGGTATGATCGAAAATCTTATGGACACCAGAATTTCAGAGCTCAGGGTCCTCAGTCCCAAGCTAGCGTAACCCAAGGCTCGAGAGGGAAGCATCCTTGTGGAAGATGTGGCAAACTTCACCTTGGTGTGTGCCGTGAGGGCACAAATGCTTGTTATTTATGCGGACACCCGGGTATTTTTAGGGTGAGTGTCCTACGAGGAGATGGGGTGATGGAAGTAACAAAGCTGAGTCTTCTATAGCACCCCTTGCGGGTGGTCATCAAAAAGCTACTAATGCGGGTGCAGAAGGCGGGACGAACCGTCTGTATGCGATGGGTCATCGACAGGACCAAGCGGTTGCACCAGATGTTGTTACAGGTATGCTCCGAGTCCTTTCTTTTAAGTATTAGGTACTACTTGACCCGGGTGCGACCTTATCTTTGTGACTCCATATGTAGCCAATGAATTTGAGATGTTTCTAGAGTGTTTGCTTGAGCCTTATACTGTTTCTACTCCCACTGGAGAGTATATCCTAGTTAAGAGGGTCTATAGAGATTGTGTAGTGTCCATTTATCATAGGAATACTTTGGCTGACTTGTTAGAGTTGGAGATGGTTGACTTTGATGTAATCCTTGGTATGAACTGGCTTCATGCCTATTATGCCTCAATAGATTGTAGGACCCGAGTTGTCAAATTCCAATTTCTGAATGAAGTGGTCCTAGAGTGGAGGGAAAGTTCTGTTGCACCCAAGGGTAAGTTTATTTCCTAACTGAGGGTTAGAAAGCTAATTTCTAAAGGTTGTATTAACCACCTCGTGCGAGTTAAATCTGATGATATTGAGTTCCCTACTCTTAAGTCAGTTCTGATTGTGAATGAGTTTCCTGAGGTGTTCCCTAAGGATTTACCTGGAGTCCCTCCTAATGGGGAGATCAACTTTGGTATCGATGTTTTTCTCGAGACGTAGCTTATTTCAATTCCCCCATATAGGATGGCCCCTGCTGAGTTGGGGGAGTTGAAAGAGCAGTTGAAGGATTTGTTAGAGAAGGGCTTTATTAGGCCAAGTGTTTCTCCTTAGGGTGCTCTCGTTCTATTTGTACGAAAGAAGGATGAGTCTCTTAACATGTGCATAGACTATAGGCAACTGAACAAGGTCACGATCAAGAATAAATATTCTCTCCCCAGGATAGATGATCTGTTTGGCCAACTTCAGAGTGCCTCATGCTTTTCAAAGATAGTCCTCAGATCGGGTTACCACCAGTTGAAGGTGAGAGAATGTGATGTTCCAAAGACGGCCTTCATGACTAGATATGGCCATTTTGAGTTCTTGGCAATGTCCTTTGGCCTGACAAACGCACCTGCAGCTTTCATGGATTTGATGAATAGGGTGTTCCGGCCCTACCTTGACATGTTTGTAATCGTGTTCATTGATGATATTTTGGTGTATTCGAGGGATGAGGAAGAGCATGCCAAACACCTTAGGGTTGTCCTTCAAACTCTTAAGGACCATCAATTATATGTAAAGTTCTCAAAGTGTGAGTTTTGGCTCAAGTTAGTAGCTTTCCTAGCCATGTTATTTCGGGTGATGGAATTCGAGTAGATGCCTAGAAGATCGAAGCGGTTCAGAACTGGCCAAGACCGACCTCTCCAACTGAGTAGATGCCTAGAAGATCGAAGCGGTTCAGAACTGGCCAAGACCGACCTCTCCAACTGACACAAGAAGTTTTTTGGGGTTGGCAGGCTACTACCACAGATTTAATGAGAGATTTTCTTCCCTATCCGCACCATTGACCAAGCTGGCTTAGAAAAAGGTCAAGTTTCAGTGGTCTGAGGAATGTGGGAAAAGCTTCCAAGAGTTGAAGACTAGATTGGCCACCGCGCCTGTTTTGACTTTGCCCGATGGGACAGAGGATTTTATGATATATTGTGATGCATCAAGAGTTGGATTAGGATGTGTATTGATGCAAAGAGGGAAGGTGATAGCCTATGCTTCCAGGTAGCTTAAAGTTCATGAGAGGAACAATCCGACCCATGATCTGGAGTTGGCAACAGTAGTGTTTGCACTTAAGATCTGGCGCCACTACTTGTATGGAGTGCATGTGGATATGTTCACTAACCACAAGAGCCTAAAGTATGTCTTCAGTCAGAGAGAGCTCAACCTGCGACAGAGGAGATGGTTGGAGTTGCTCAAGGATAATGTCATGAGCATCCTATACAACCCAGGTAAAGCTAACATTGTTGTTAATGCTCTTAGCATGTTGTCAATGGGTAGTACAGCCTATGTTGAGGAAGAGAAGAAAGAGCTAGTGAAGGAAGTGCATAGGTTGTCTCGGCTGGGAGTCCAACTTGAGGAGAATGACAAGGGAGGAGTCAATGTTGAGATGGGTCTACATCATCCCTAGTAGCAGAGGTAAACGAGAAGCAAGATCCAGATCCTATCATACTCCAATTGAAGGAGGTTGTCCACAAACAAAAAGTGATGGTCTTCTCCAAAGGGGTAGATGGGGTGCTGAGATACCAGAGCAGGCTATGTATTCCTGATGTTAATGGTGTCCTCGAGAGGATCATGGCTGAAGACCACAACACTAGATAATCCATTCATCTGGGCTCCACCAAGATGTACCACGACTTGAGAGAAGTCTATTGGTGGAGTGGAATGAAGAGGGACATTGCTGAGTTTGTTTTAAAGTGCCCGAATTGCCAGCAAGTGAAGTTTGAGCATCAAAGGCCATGTGGTTTTGCTCAAAACTTTGTGATTCTAGAGTGGAAGTGGGAGATGATTAACATGGATTTCACCTACCGAGATCCCGGAGGCAGTATGATTCCATATGGGTGATTGTAGACAGGATGACTAAATCAGCGCACTTCTTGGCAGTTAAGACGACTAATACTGCAGAGGAGTATGCCAAGATTTATATCCAAGAGATTGTGAGGTTGCATGGAGTTCCCTTGTCCATCATCTCGGACAGAGGAGCCCAATTTACCTCTCACTTCTGGAAGTCTTTCCAGAAAGGATTAGGTACCAAAGTGAATTTGAGTACAACCTTTCATCCACAGAAGGATGGTCAGGCAGAGCACACTATTCAAATGGTAGAAGATATGTTGAGAGCCTGCGTCCTTGACTTCAAAGGAAATTGGGAAGACCATCTACCATTGATTGAATTTGCATATAACAATAGTTATCACGTAAGCATTCAAATGGCCCCCTATGAGGCCTTGTATGGGAAGAGGTATAGGTCACCCATTGGGTGGTTTGAGGTTGGAGACGCTGAGTTGATTGCGCCTGACCTTTTCCACCAGTCCATAAAGAAGGTGTAGACTATCAGAGAGAGGTTAAAGACTGCACAAAGCCATCAGAAATCTTACACCGATGTGAGGAGAAGAGACCTAGAGTTCGAGGTGAGTGATTGGGTGTACTTGAAGGTATCACCCATGAAGGGTGTCATGAGGTTCGGGAAGATGGGAAAATTAAACCCTCGCTATATCGGCCCTTATCAAATTGTGAGGAGGATTGGGAAGGTTGCTTATGAGCTAGAGTTACCTTCTGAGTTAGACAGAATCCATCCGGTGTTCCACATCTTTATGCTGAAGAAATGTTTGGGGGATCCTGCCTTGGTAATCTCTATTGAGAGAACTGGAGTAAAAGATAGCTTGTCCTATGAGGAAATTCACGTCCAAATCGTGGATCGACAGGTTCGCTGACTGAGGAATAAAGAGATAGCCTCCGTTAAAGTTTTGTGGAGGAACCAACTTGTGGAGGAAGTCACGTGGGAAGCTGAGGAAGAGATGAGAACTAAATACCCACACCTATTCGTGCCTGATGATGAGAATATCGAAGGTAATATTCCTATTCTTAGCTTAAATTGATGTTTCTATCTTGAGTTGATGTGTATATTTTGAGGTTCCGAGTATATGTTATTGAGATCGATGAAGAGTAGAGAAGTTGAGTGAGTGTCGATATGAGTTTTGAATCTATTCGTGCCATAATACCCCTAGAGGAGAGATTTGCGTCTTTTGATGCTCGGATGGGAAATCCAAGGTTGGATTTGTGATCAGCACGAAAAATTGAGTGGGGAAAATATCTTGATCGATTTTTAGAGCGACCGAGTCAAAAGATAATTTTTCGTTCCAAAATGAGAAATAGTGAGAGTCCGTGACAGAGCTGTGTCACGAACCTATTGCGGAGGCGCACTTATGTTTTTTCTAAATTTTTAAATGGGATTGAGAAAACTCGTTCAGGAAAAATTTTGCTACAAATGAACTGGCCGCGACCAGTTCGTTCTTAATATCTTCTAAAACCCATATACGATTAACTATGGATGGAAAATTTCTAAAATTTTGAGGGGCATTCTAGTCCATTTCTAACATCTTCTAAAACCCATATACGATCAATATAGGTCATATTCGTGAAGAAAAGGTTCAAAACCCATTCTAAAATCCTCTCCTAGCAAAATTCACCTAGTTAGGGCTTGAGGAGAGTTAAGGTTGAAGAGTTAGGAGGAGATTCTAAGAGGAATTGTTGTTACCAATCATCCTAGGTATGTAATGCTAACCTAAAGCATGGGATTGTTCTTTCATGTAACCCCTTTGAGTAAATTGAGTCCATGATTGAAGATGATGAGTTATATGTGAAAATACTTGAGTATTCTACTAAGATTTTTCTTAATTCATATATTTTACATGAATTGATGATCATCACAAACTATTTTGCTGCATAACTTGTTTTCATGAAAGATTTTTACAAAAACCTATGTTTGTTGTACTAAAGAATGCAACAATGAGCTTAGGAGAAAGAGCCTAGAGCCTTGACGATGATGATGTTTGTGATGTTGTGACTGTGGTCCAAATTATTGAAAGTCTTGATGATGAAGTTGATGAGAATGATGTTCATAAGTCTTAAAACTTGAAACCAAATTCTAAAAGAATATTTTGAGTTCACGATGTTGATGTTAATGTTGATGATGATGATGATGTTGATGTTGATGTACTATGTCCCCATGGGACCGATGATAATGATGTTGATGTACTATGTCCCTATGGGACCGATGATAATGATATTTTATGAGCATGTCGAGTTTTGGGAGGAGTATTGAGCACCGAAATGGGTGAGAGTGAGTCCCACTTGAACTCATTAACTACGTGGGTCGCATACGAGTGAGGATCGAACCGTAATACGGATGTTTCCTTTATCCCAAAAGAGGACAGATGTTATTCCTTGTGGATCCACTGATGGTGATGTCCTTTACCCCGGGCAGGGTACTTGATGGATGTGGCAACGACATCACTTTGTTGTATCATTACCGGCTTATAGGTGATGGTTGTCGGTTAGAGAAACTCCCAGCTAGGTTCTATTTTGATAGAAGTTTGATATTGATGTAATGGTATGAGTTTTGAGGGATGTTGATATTTTATTATCTACTCATTATCCTTGTCCTAGACGGGCATGAGCCTATTGATGTGAGTTGAGTTGAATCGAGTATTCCTTGAGATGAGTCTGACGTATTGATGATGTATTGATGAGATATTGATGGGTCATTTTCAACTCTTTATTCTTGCTTTAGATAGACATTTGACATTCTGACGGAGTATGATGTTGAGTTGATGTTATCCCTATATTGTTCTATATGTATTGTTATATTCTACTATCTTACATACCGTACATTTTGCGTACTGACGCCACTCGGCGCTGCATCGTTTCATGATGCTGATACAAGAGGTAGAGGACTTCAGCGGACGCATCGTTGAGATTCGGAGATTCAGAGTTCAGTTATTAGTGAGCCCTCTTTTCTATTAGGAGGAGCCCTTTTCGTTATCAGTTATTTTATTTTATTGAGTTGGGTAGCTATGGCTTGTCATGGTACCTTCTTAGATTGTTTAGCTGAGTTGAGTTAGAGGCTTCATAGACATGTGTTGAGGTTTGATATGAGGTCTTTTCCCTCTTCGAGTTGAATTAGTAATACTGTTTACTTGTCATTGATGTTGAGACTGAGATTATTGGCCATTGGCCATCCTTATTGATGTAGAATGACTAGTGTAGCTCACTACCCTATTCTATTACTTTCGCGATGCTTGATGTTGAATGAATGACCTGAGATTGAGTGATTCTCTTGGGGAGTAGAAATAGTTTCTGGGTGCCAGCCACGCCTAAGGCACCCTTCTGGGGCGTGACATCTTCATCTAATATGTATTTGGGAACCGACCAATCTTTCTTATTTGGCATTGGAACAAATGAATCTCATATGTTCTACTTAATGTATCTAATTTGTAGTAATTCGAATAGTAAGGATGCATATTTGTAATGTTCTTGCTCTTTAAAACAATAACTGTGTGTGAACAGGGTATCTTAACAATTTGAAATCTAGCACAATTGCATGTTCTCCTATCGAGACAAAGAATGAACCTTCTACCATCTTTGTAAACTGCAAAAATAAATTCAGTCGACAGAACAACCTATAAAAATAGAAAATTAAAGAAATTTCTCATATTACTATTTGATATTTTTCAACGTAAAAATGACAAAAACTTTCAAAAAATTAACTAGTTCATTATATGCTTACCTTCATTTTTGAACATTTAGATGCATTTACAAGCATGACCTTCTCAAATCTTCTTCCTAAAGTTTCCTTGGTATACGATGCAATCTCTCTGTTCTTGCAGTGCCAAGAATCAAATAAAATTCTTATCTCTTTTGAAAAATTCGAAATTGGAAGTTGTCATGCTTCAACAAGACAACCATTGATATACTCCGCAATGTTAGATGTCATCATCCTTTTTTGTTGTTGCATGTACTTTTGACCACCTTTCATACCCAACATCCTCAAGATATTTCTTAATTTTTTTATCTATCTTTTCCACTTTAGCCATCAATTATAAAAATCTTCTTTTCTATAAGCCTTTGCCATTGAATAGAACAGGTCACTTAGAGTTGTTCTCCTCCTCTTAAAGTTCGTACACATTCTTCTAAACATACCATATACATGCATAATGAGGAACATCTGGATACACGATGTTTACACTTTTCACAGTCCTCTCATTTCTATCCGACACAACACACATCTTATCTTTTTCCCCAAATCATTTTTGAATTGTTGCAAAAATCATGTCCACAAATAATTATTCTCCGTGTCTACAACTCCGCAGGCTAATGGCAATATACAACCTAATCAATAAAATGACACAAGTTAAAATTTTAGTTGTCTATATAAGAGTTTAATAATGTATCATAATAATATTTTTTTTAAAAATTAATATAAAATTTCAATAGAATACAATACTTATCCCATCAAGTGTGCTCACTGTCACAAATGTTCCTTTGTAAGCTCCATTAAGATGGGCATCGTCAACTACAACGACTGGTCTGCAATACTGAAACCCACTCATCAACGACCTCAAGGCTATAAACAGATACATAAATTCATTTTCTCTGATTTATGCTTCCTTATATATGAATTTGGATACACCTCATTTAGCATGTATAGGTATTTTGGTAGATCTCTATACCCCTCTGCAGGTTTACCCCTAATTATCTCAATGACACGTTCCTTAGCATGCCAGACTTGTTGGTAAGAAATATCAACACCATAAACTGTCCTAACATCCTTAGTTACATCCTTAGGAGTATGTATTCTTTATAATTTAGCAATTTAGGTGTTACTACACCACTGACAAACCCAATAGTAGCCTGGACCTTCGTTAGTATCCTTTCTCTTAACGGGCATGTATGCTCATTGTTGAAGTATCCCACTTTGAATACGTCTGAATTTTTCTTAGGAAAAGCTTTCACAGTCCAACCATAGCCATCCGAAAAACAAACCAGCACATAGCTGCACAAAGTTTCAGATTGATTAATTGCCAATTTATCTAATACAATGATCACCTACATAAACATTACATTCATTAATACTATTTATGATTATGATTTTTTTATTGAGTGTATATGATTCAATTCAAAAGATTAGTTCATTTTGCTAAGTAATGTTTCAACTACACATTCATTTATGATTAAATTACTTAGGCACTTGATTAGTTCACAGTACTTCCAACAATACTTTCTAAACCACTTCAATTATTATATTCTATATGATACGTTTTTTCTCACCACACATTTTTTTGGGTAGCAAATACATGTTAGTAAGTTGTTAATGTTTACCCTTTTTTTTTGAAAAACTAATGTATCAATGAACAGATTCTCTCACAGAAACAGTTTCACATTTTATATCAGTGACTTTAACAACAAACTAATAAGTACGAACCTTTTAATGTTAGACCTCTTAACCTTGAAATTGAAGTTGTGCTTGATCTTAAACTTTGCGATTACTGAGATAAGTGTAGTCTTATCCTTATACAGTTGCTTCTCCTTCACTTCTATACTTTGTGAATCAGCTATGTAATTGTCAACTTCTAACTCAGAAAAATACAAAGGATTATCAATTATGGATTCAACCACCACAAGAGTACTAGCATCATTTTTTGTACCTCCTACACAAATAA
Source organism: Solanum rostratum (assembly GCA_029948455.1). NCBI lineage: Eukaryota > Viridiplantae > Streptophyta > Magnoliopsida > Solanales > Solanaceae > Solanum > Solanum rostratum. Next base: position 63,327,304 of record CM057045.1, on the reverse strand, counting down.
TTTCACCACATGAGGGATCGAATGTTTGAAGTTCATCACCAACCTTATTATATGTATCAATGCATAATGGATACATTGAAAATTCAAGCTCGTTTCTCCTCACTTCGATATACAATCTAACACTCATATCGTTTCAAATCATCATTGGTGATGAATTACCATCTATTATATATCTTATATCTAGATTTTTTTTCAAATCGTCTATGCCAAGTTCAGCAACAATGGCAGCTTTGGGATTCACATAAGAAATAAATTGCAATAACTATTCCTTCATTTTTGTATTGTTTGTAACTAATTTCACTTTTCCAAATCCCTGAATGCCTCAACAATATAGACATATTCATCATAAAATCTATTTCAAAAAGATGCTGATACAAAAAATTCTACTTTCATCAACAATTTTTTTTGAATTGACAAAAGAAGCTGAAAAACTTTCCTTTTTTCTTGTGAATTTTTTAATTTTGAAAGGCTGTTACAAATGAAAAAGTTTCGCATCTATTAGGTATGCGTAATTTTAGGCAAACCCAATGATAATTTCGGTTTTTTCTCCCTTTTAACTCAATTGACATTGCTAGTTAATGAGGCAATTTTTTTTATCCGAACAACATATTAATGTATATTCACGTTTTATAAAATAAGAGATTATAGTAATATTAAAAAGAGTAGAAATAGATAATAATTAGTCTTTTACAGTATGTTTGATAGATTTGCACACCCTATGGATTTGTCTAATTGTTGGAACAGGTTAGCCGACGTGTTTTAATGATGCAGAAATAAACTGGAACACAGCAATTTTACGTGAAAACACTCGGCTCACAAAAGGTAAAAAACACGACCTGTACCTCTACAGAATTTACTCCCAACTTCACTAAATCAATATGAGCCTTCAACAAACGATTACAATTTCTAGTAATCTAAACTTCAACTCAACTTTCCTAGCCTACTTGCTACACATAAACCTCCCAAGGCTTATGTTCCCAGAGTCTTCGAGTTGCCCTCAACTTGAAGACTAAAATCAGTTCTCAGTTTATAGGTACTGAGAGATTACATAGTGTTCAAATATCAAGAATGAGAAACAAAACTCTGTTTCAGAAAGATATACTTAGATCTAACAACTTCGCTAGTTTGCTTGTTCTATTTCTGTCGTGTTTCTCTTTTTCCCTTTTTGAATCTCTGCCTTCTGGTGTGATGTGCTTCTTGCTTTATAGTTGCCAGTTGGAGTTCTATTTGCTCTAGAACTCTTTAGTGATATTCCTCAGTAGACTCCTTCTCCACATCGAACTCCTTCTCCACGTCGAACTCCTCTATTTAAGCGTCTTGTTAATTAGAGTTGTATTTCAATTAGAGTCCTTCTTCTCATCAACTAATCAACTTCCTGTTTATGTGCTTTGTAGATCTTATCTCCAGAACCTTTTATCCAATTCGAATCTTGTGATGCGTGTGTAGCTTGCCAGGGAGACAGTATGCTAAAGAACCTGGTAGAACAACCTGTTACATTATCTTTTGTCACTCATCAAAACTTTATTACTCCAACAGATTCCCCCTTTTTGATGATGACATACTTCCTAAGTATTGGAACTGTCACTGTTCATATTTTCTGCAGCTATAAGAAAAAAATCTCAAGAATGAAACAGGTTAAAACAAGGGTTATAAATATTGCATAACTCATACTCATATACCTTCCCCCTTTTGACATCATCGAAGACTGGCATATAAGCAAACGTAAAGAGAATAATCAGATCAAAAAACATAAACGCGATTTCTAGTAACACGAGAAGGAACAAGGAGTTTCATTAAGATGTCAGAATTACAAACAACCCTGCAGACAAGAACATTTGGAATTAGAAAGATCAACATCTAATAACAAAAACTATGCAGGCGACTTCAGAAACAAATAACAAGCAAAGGTACCCTTAAAAGAAAGAAGGAACACAGATAGGACAGGATGAACATGGGAGGGGATCAAGGGATTAGCTTGGTGAGCTTGTAGACAATATTGGCGTGAGAATCCCTCTCTTTCATTAGTGTGTCCTCAAGGTCGGATATTCTGGAGGTTAATGCCCGCCAATCCTGATCGTATTTTTGTCGCTCTAAAGACAACTCCGCAGTCTTGGCATCCAAGGCCATTTGCAGGCGATAAAGAGGAGTGCCAGGGCATTATTTGAACCAGGTAGATTCGCATGGTCCACTTGGACAAGGACGTCCTTAGTGGTCTGCATGGTCCAGACCTGGACAGGGACGGAGTAGGCCTCAAATATCTGAGACAGCCAGAACCCATAGGGAAGAGCGTGACCTTTCTTATCTTGAATGAGAACCCTTTGTATGTGTTTCAAAATGAGACAAGGTAAATTGATTGGAACATTTGAATCAAGCAGTTCCATTAGGGTGAGATCAAAATAACTTGCCTCAGACCTGCGCTCATAGCGAGGAATGAGAATCTTATGGACCACATCAAAGTAAAGGCGATGGAGCGAGGACATCGCCCTTCGCTAGACTCGCCTATGTTGTTCCAAGGTAGGCTTGCCGGAGAACTTTCTGGTGATTTCAAGAGTAGAGGGGAGACTGTCGAGGGGAGGCCATTCATAGTGGACACAGTGATCCCAACCCTCATTTGGGATCCTGAGAATTTGTGAGATGTCAAAAGCTGCTAGACTGAAGGATATACCTCGAACAGTAGTAAAGAGAATGGAGTCACGAACAATTCCCCTTGCATAGAATTCATATATTTCGGTTTTGGCCATTTTCCTCTCAGTGGTGTTCTGGAGGAACAGGTCAGACCATCCCTGAAATGCGATTTTGGAAAGAAGGGTATCCATGTCTGAACCCCCAAAACCGGTGATCACACGACCTCGAATGAGAGAGCGTCGTTGGAAATGAATGAATGAAGGGGAGTGTGGTTTTGGGTTTGCAATAGGAGTTGGTTCTGAGTCACTTTCTGTGGTTGAGTCTTCTGTTGGAACAGGTGAAGGAACTTATTTCTTTCTGGGTGATTTTCTGGGTTTAGAGGAAGTTGGGGTGGAAGAAACGGTGGTTGTCTTTTTGGGTGAGGGTGTGGACTCGGATGAGGATGGAGTGGCAGAGACTGTTTGGGTCTTGGCAGGTGAAGATGATGGTCGAGTTTGAGGGGGTTTTGGAAAGATATGTTTTCGTCTATTCCTTCGAACTTGCCTCAGTAAAAGATCTCCTGAAGAAGAAGAAACAGGGGCACTTTTTTGTTTCTTGCTTTGTTGCAGAGCCTGTTGAAGTGCCACTTCCTCTTGGAGCTTGTGATTTCTTGTGTGAGGAGTCTTGACAGAACCAGGAAGAGTTACCCGTTCAGGAGAAGGGAAATCTTCAGAGATTTCTATGGGTTCCCTTGTGGCCTTTCTCAGGCGACGACGGATGGGTTTAGGGTTTGGTGAAGGCTCTGTGGAGACGAAAGAAGGAGGGTCAGTTTATGCCCCTTGAGATGGAAATACGATAGAGGGTGAGGGAACATTTGAGAATTTGGAGAAGCTGTTCTAAAATCCCCCTCAAAATGCAAAGTCTGAGAAATCGATTTGTAGTGGAGGAGGGATATTGGCTGTCTCATGAACTATCAAGGAAAGGGAGTTAGAATTTTGGGAAGCTTGCATGAGGTTTTTCTGTGAGTCATGTGAAGAAGACATTGGAGCAGTAGGTTGGATGATGCAGTACCAAGGAGGTGTTTCAAGTATAGGAGGAGAAGGAGGTGAAGAGAATGAGGTATAAATGCAGTGGGTGAAGGCGTGTGAGGAGACGTTTCTGAAAACCGTCAGTGTGAAAGGACTGATTGTACTTTTGGCGGCAAAAGGGTTAAAGCACTGATAGGTTAGAAATAGGGAGGGAACAGGTTAGGGTACCTAGTTTAATTATCAATTTCTTAAGAAGTAATGCATAGGAATTGTTACCTGGTTTGTTTTTATGTTCCATTTGTTGGTGAGCTGGAGTGAGTAACCCTACACATAGAACCACATACCATGTCAATCTACAAGTTATGGGAATACACATAATATGAGAAATTGATTAGAGGACTCTTGTATTTGACAGTGATATCTCAGAGATTCTAGTCAAGCATTGAGGGGAGTTCGTACAATTTTAATCATCCCCAAGTCTAATCTAATTTTTTCAAAATGTTCTCTGCTTGAAGCCTTAGTAAAAATGTCAGCAATTTGATTTTCCGTAGGGAAAAACATTATAGATACAAGACCTTTTTCTACATTGTCACGAAGAAAGTGATGCCTTATGTCTATATGTTTAGTTCTTTTGTGTTGTATGGGATTTTTTGATATGTTAATAGCACAAGTATTATCACACAAAATAGGAACGCAACCGACATCCATTCCAAAGTCCAGCAACTGTTTCTTGATCCAGAGCAATTGAGCACAGCATGATCCAGCTGTTACATATTCAGCCTCAGCAGTGGACAATGCTACGGAGTTTTGCTTCTTGGTGGACCATGAAATTAAACATATTCCAATGAAATGAGCCATACCTAAAGTACTTTTTCTATCTACTAGGTAACTCGCATAATCAGCATCAGTGTACCCAACTAGATTGAAATTACTACCTTTAGATACCATAGTCCCAGGTCAGAAGTGCCTTTGAGATACCTGAGAATTCTCTTCACAGCTTTGAGATGTGACTCCTTTGGATTTGATTGAAATCTAGCGCAGAGTCCCACACTGAAAACAATGTCAGGTCTACTAGCAGTATGATACAATAGGGATCCAATCATACCTCGATAGAGCTTTTGCTCTACAGATACGCCTCTTTCATCCAATTCCAGTTTAGTGGCAGTGGCAATTGGTGTATCTATATCTTTGGTATCTTCCATTTTGAATCGTTTGAGGAGCTCTTTCACATATTTGCTTTGATGGATCAGAGTACCAGAGGAAGTTTGTTTGAATTGCAGTCCCAAGAAGAAATCAAGTTCTCCCATCATGCTCATTTCGAACTCTCCATTCATTAGATTGGAAAACTCCTGAGTCATGAGCACATTTGTAGAGCCAAAAATCATGTCGTCTACATACACTTGCACAATCAACAAGTCTTTTCCTTGAGTTTTTAAAAACAGGGTATTGTCAATTTTTCCTCTTGTATGACCATGGTGCAGGAGGAATTTTGATAATCTCTCATACCAGGCTCGAGGAGCTTGTTTCAGTCCATACAGTGCCTTATCCAGTTTAAACACATGATCTGGATACTCAGAACTCTCGAATCCAGGTGGTTGTTTCACATAGACTTCCTCCTTCAAGTAACCATTCAGGAATGCACTATTTACATCCATTTGATATAGGGTGAATTCTTTAAAAGCAACAAATGCGACGAGCAGTCTAATAGCTTCAGTTCTCGCTAGTGGAGCAAACGTCTCATCATAGTCTATTCCTTCTTCCTGATTATATCCTTGGACCACTAGTCTTGCCTTGTTCCTTGTAACTGTTCCATGTTTGTCCAGTTTGTTACGAAATACCCACTTCGTGCCAATGATGGTTCTTCCTTTTGGTTTAGGTATCAGGTGTCATACCTTGCATCTCTCAAACTGAATCAGTTCTTCCTGCATAGCTAGAATCCACTCCTCATCTTGCAGTGCTTCTCCTATCCTTTTTGGTTCTATCATGGATACAAAAGCCTGAATCGCACAAAAGTTCTTCATCCCTGGTCTGGTAGTGATTCCAGATGTCAGTTCTATAAGAACATTATCTAGGGGATGTGAGTCCTGGTACTTGTAATTTTTTACCACAAACCCTTGAGAGTGTTCATTTTGTACTGTGACTGTTTAATCAGTTCCTAGGTCCAGATGTTGAGACTCAACTTCTGCAGTTCCCCCTGTCTATGTGCTCTCCTCTTGTCCAGTAGGTGGAACAAACAGTCTGGCCTGTTCCTTTGATATGTGCTCCATTTCATAAACATCCTGCATATCATTCTCAAGGATACCATAATTCTCATCAAAGACAACATGAATGCTTTCTTCAACACAGTTGGTTCATTTATTCAGCACTCTATATGCTTTACTATGTGAAGAATACCCTAAGAAAATTCCCTCATCACTTCTAGCATCAAATTTTTCCAAATTGTCGTTATCATTGTTATGAACATAGCATTTGCATCCAAATGTTCTAAAATGGAAGATATTTGGTTTTATGCCCTTGAGTAATTCATAGGAAATTTTGTTTAGTAAAGGTCTTAGCATACATCTATTGAGAATATAAGCAGCAGTGTTTATGGCTTCAGCCCAAAGATTTCTAGCCAAGTTACTAGCTATTATCATTGTTCTAGCCATGTCCTCTAAAGTCCTAGTTTTCCTTTCTACCACTCCATTTTGTTGAGGGGTTCTTGGAGCAGAGAAGTTGTGATCAATACCATTTATTGAACAGAATTCTAAAAAATTTGCATTCTCGAATTCAGTTTCATGATCTGATCTTACGGAAATTAGGGAAGTCTCCAACTTCTTTTCTATTTTCTTGATGAAAGTGGAGAAGACGTCGTAAGACTCATCTTTAGAAGCCAAAAAGAGGGTCCATGTGAATCTAGAATAATCATCAACAATAACAAACATGTACCTTTTACCTCCTCTGCCTTTTACTCTCATTGGTCCACACAGGTCCATGTGAACCAGTTCCAAGCACTTGGTGGTACTTACCTGGTTCTTTGGCTTGAACGATGCTCTGACTTGCTTCCTCCTTACGCATGCACTGCATACTTTGCTATCTTTGAACATGGTTTTAGGTAACCCTACAACCATGTCCTTTGATGACAGAGTATTTAGTTGTTTCAAGCTGGCATGGCCAAGTCGCTTGTGCCACAGTAATGGATCATCCGACATTGCACTTAGACATTTCAGATGTGCTCCAGCCATTCCCATGATGTCAGCTTTGTACACATTTTTTATGTCTATTTGCCGTCAGAATTACCTCCTTTGTGTTCAATTTTTTTACCTTGCAACCTGCAGATGTAAAAGTTACTTTGTTTCCTTTATCACATAATTGAGAAAAGCTTAACAGATTGTGCTTCAATCCGTCTACATGGCAGACTTCATCTAAAGCACTTGAATCTTTTCGTCCAATTTTTCCAACTCCCACAACAGTCCCCTTTTTTCCATCCCCGAAGGAAACTTTTCCTCCTTTAAAAGGTGCAAGTGAAAGAAACTTGTGTTTGTCTCCTGTCATGTGCCTTGAGCAAGCACTATCCATATACCAATGCTTGCTTCCTTTCACTGCAACCTGCAAAATAAATCAAGGGTTAGTTTTAGGAACCAAGACTAGCTTGGGTCCTTTCTTGTTATAAAAAGGATGAATGAGATCCTTTCTTGCCCATAGAGGCAACACATTCCTTGACTTGTTTCTTTTATTATTTTCATACCTCCGTTTATACACATGGACTGTGTTTCTGTTTCTAGCATTGTTTGCGATTGGGCATTCAGTAGTTGGATGTCCAATTTTACCACAGAGGTAGCACAGATCAGTAGAGGTGGCATTTTCATGAAAAAAACCTATTCCAGCTTTCTCTTTATGGCTCCTGTTTCCTAGATGGTTTACTATCCTAGACGACTGAGTCCATCTATTTGCTCTTTCCAAGTCTAGTTTTAAGGTGGAGATTTCTTGGTTTAACTTTCTCACCTTTTCTTTCTCACACAAGAACTCAATATTACTTATTTTTAACTCAGTTTCCACCTTCTGAAGCTCATCACTCGTCTCACTTTTTCCTTTATCAGCAGTAGTTAACTTTAGGATTTCTTATTTTAGGTTCAACACGGGTGAATCAAGTTGATCGACCTATTTCTTCAATGGTCATTTATTTTATTTGCTTCATCCAGACAGTTCTTTATTTCAAGGTTTTCAAATTTTTGATCTGAAAAATCTTTTATCAGGTGATCCTTTTCATTTGCTACTTCTTGAAAATCGTCTATTAAACCATTCATGAGTAAGATTAGCATCCTTTTTGAGAAAAGGTGCAATTTTTCTTTCAGTTCAGAGCAACTTACCTCAGATTGGTTATCTTCTTCGAGATCTGACTCCTCAACAGCCATGAAGGCAGTTTCATTAGTATTTTCAGTATCAGACTCTTCCATCTTCCATTCCTGATCCCCAAGCAGCCATCATAGCACAGTTTTCCTTTTCCTTTTGTTTGGCAGCCTTTTCTTTTATTTCTCTTTCAGCCCTTTCTTTTCTCCACTCAATTTCCCATAGGGGACATTGTTTAATGTGATGATCAGTTTTTTCACATTTGTAACATCCGGAGTTGTTTCTGTCATCGGACCACTTCCTGCTTCCAATGTCATCGGACCACTTTCTATTACCCATTTCTCTCCTGTCCTTCCTTTTCCTGTTTCTTAGGAATTTTTTGAAGTTTTTTGCTAGAAAGGCTATATGATCTTCGTCTAAATCCGACCCTTCATCATCTTAAGCTACCTTGAGAGCTAGTGACTTTTCATCCATGCTTACTTCTTTCTTTTGATCTTCCATGTTCATCTCATAGGTTCTAAGATTTATGACCAATTCATTTAAAGTCATGGTTTCAATGTCCTTTGTTTCCCTGATAGTAGTAACTTTTACATCCCACTTAGTTTTTGGTAGGTCCTCAGAACCTTGTCTACTTGTTCTTCAGAGGTAAGAACTTTTCCCAGGGATGCCAGTTCATTTATGAGCAGTGTGAGTCTTGCCATCATCTCTTGCAATGTCTCATTTTCTTTCATCTTGAAGGTCTCATATTCAGTGAATAGCATATCAACCCTGAATTTCCTGACCTGAGCAGTTCCCTCGTGAGCAATTGTAAGAGCATTCCAGATTTCTTTTGCAGTGGTGCAATTTGAGATTCTGTTATACTCTTCTGGACCTAGACTACAAATCAAAATATTTTTGGCTTTGGCATTTTTCCTCAAGGCCATCAAATCATCAGCGTTGAACTCTCTTCTCTCTTTTGGAATTTGTCTGCCTTCCACTGTTCGCATAGGAATAGTTGGTCCTACGATGATTCAGTCCTGGAGTTCGTAGTCTTCTCCTTGAATAAAGTCCTCCATCCTAGCCTTCCACCAAGCAAAGTGTGTTCCATTGAAAAGAGGGGGTCTGACGGATGATTGTCCCTCTCCATGTCCAAGCGGTGGTGCAGTGTTCATGTTGATCGATTCTTAGGTACTAGCCTTTAATAAGAAAACCCGCTCTGATACCAATTGATAGATTTGCACACCCTATGGATTTGCCTAATCGTTGGAACAGGTTAGCCGACGTGTTTCAATGATGCAGAAATAAACTGGAACACAACAATTTTACGTGGAAACACCCGGCTCACAAAAGGTGAAAAACCACGACCTGTACCTCTACAGAATTTACTCCCAACTTCACTAAATCAATATGAGCCTTCAACAAACGATTACATTTTCTAGTAATCTAAACTTCAACTCAACTTTCCTAGCCTACTTGCTACACATAAACCTCTCAAGGCTTATGTTCCCAGAGTCTTTGAGTTGCCCTCAACTTGAAGACTAAAATCAGTTCTCAGTTTGTAGGTACTGAGAGATTACACAGTATTCAAATATCAAGAATGAGAAACAAAACTCTGTTTCAGAAAGATACACTTAGATCTAACAACTTCGCTAGTTTGTTTGTTGTATTTCTGTCGTGTTTCTCTTTTTCCCTTTTTGAATCTCTGCCTTCTGGTGTGATGTGCTTCTTGCTTTATATAGTTGTCAGTTGGAGTTCTATTTTCTCTAGAATTCTTTACTGATATTCCTCAGTAGACTCCTTCTCCACATCGAACTCCTCTATTTAAGCGTCTTGTTAATTTAGAGTTGTATTACAATTAGAGTCCTTCTCACCAACTAATCAACTTCCTGTTTATGTGCTTTGTAGATCTTATCTATAGAACCTTTTATCCAATTCGAATCTTGTGATGCGTGTGCAGCTTGCCAGGGAGACAGTATGCTAAAGAACCTGGTAGCACAACCTGTTTCATTATCTTTTGTCAGTCATCAAAACTTTATTGCTCCAACAATGTTATTTATAAAATTTTTACTTAAATTAATTACGTAGAGTTTATCACTTAATCGTGACTAATCGTGTTACAAGCAGCTTATTGTGTGTACTGTTCACATATATTGTTGGAGAAAGATATTTCTGAGCTGCTCAGCTAATTTGTTTTCTAAAGGAAGTCAAGTTTGAGAACATCAAATTCAAAAGAAATAAATCATGACATAAATTTGAAATCTTGATTAAACTTTTCACTTGACATTCTATATTTTTACTGTTGGTCCAGTGAAGTCACATTTAAAGTTGGATTTTAAATTTTGTAGAGGATCACTATTAAACAAATTATTTAATATTTGAAAATATAGCTAATTTATTGCCACAATTTGCTTGTTCCAACAGTAACATTACACTTTAATAAAGTTACACGAAGTTAACTTAATTGGTATCACACGCACAATTACTTAAGATCATTAAGGACATAACAGATAAAAGAGACAACAGTTAGTGTACTACATAATAAAATCATAGGCTAGAATTAATTTTTGACTCGACAATTCTTCCTAATTTCTCCAGCATTTCCTGTAAGAACTTCAATTGCTCCCATTTTTAGCATGGATTTTGCAAACGCAAAAAAGAAATCTTTATCTTTTTGCAATTTGTTGATGACGGTTACTGAGTTTTTGTCATTAAGAAGGGCTGCATCAGATTGGAACAATCCTTTATTCTGAGTAAGGATGTTGAAGTAATTGCTATCAAATGAAGTTGAGCTCAAAGGGTCCATTTCCACAGCAGTAGCTGGGTTGGCTGGATTTGGGCACAATTTCTTCAATGATTTAGCATAAGTAGCATTGAGAGATGGATCCATGTCACCTATGCCAGTGAAATTGAAGAGTCTCCTTGAGAATGCTCTACAATGAGCAACACCAATTGTATGAGCACCTACAATATGCATGCATATTATTACTCACAAATTTATAACAGTATATAAATACACTATTATCTCTCTTCTTGTTACATAAATCTATAAGATGTTCTCATCCAAAAGCTGATTAAGTTAGTTTATTCTTCAACTTGGCTCTGCTTTGATTCTTTTTAGTGAACCAATCATGTGTAATTTTTTAAACTTATAATGGGTAGTGGTAAGAATCAAACTCAAAATCTATATCTGCTCTGATGTAATCGTACCATCTCATTTAAAAACTTAAGTTGTTTGAAATAACATTCATGTACTTAAGCAACATTTACCCAATTTATGTTGTGGTGTTATTGAGCAATATGAGCGTAAAAATAAAATTTGTGAGCTAAAAGAAACAATGACATTTATGCAATCGATTTGTGATAAACTAATATATTCAAAGTTAAAAATTAATCATAAATATTATACCTGATAATGCAACGAGATCATCAAGGTTTAGGCCTTTGTTTGCAAAGAGTTGCTTAAGGGTTGCAAAATCTGAGAATGGTGAAGGTAAGTTTCCGTTCACTTCACTTGCAAGGGAAACATTCCCATCTTTTCTTCCGGTCTCCACATCCCACATTAAAGTTTTAAACTATGTGCAAAGACTTAGTTAGAGAAGAGAGAGATAATCACTCAACATCACTTAGTATTTTTTGATACGTGAACTTATTATATTACTTACTGGGAAAGAAATCGCATCACGAGCAGCTAAAGCTAAAATGTCAGCACAAGAAACAATGTCAGGACATTTTGCCTCAACTTGTTGTTTGATATCATCAATTACATCGAAACCACCCAAAGTGAGATTTGGTCTGGCATCCTTCTCAGAATCATCTGTATCCAGCAATATGGATGCATCACATCCCTACAAAATTGCAAAAGGTCAATATATGTGCTCTCTATAACAGGTTAACATACAATGATAGTATAAATATTATTGGTGAGTGTGTATATAACATTGTGAAATATTTCGTATACGTACCCTAACAAAACAATCGTGGTAGTGGAGTCGAAGCAATTTAGCACCCAAGGTAGCATCATTTTTAGCTTTGTTCCATGTGATATCTCTAATAAGTTGTTCAGCATTTGGACAAGGAGTGCTCTTATAGAAGTTCTTACGTAGTACATTATTCCCTGCACCCACAACAACTTCACAAAGAAGAAGACAACTTAAAACTAATTGAGTTCTCATTTTCTTTTCTTAGATAGGAATTAAGTAAAGGGGGACAATATATAAGACATTGTTGTTGAAAGACTTAATTAAATCTATGATTGAAGGCACAATCGAGGGAATTTCTTTTTATAGGCAAACATGCAAGGTGAGAAAGCTAGTGGGAAAATATATTTAAATATCTATTCATTTAAAATTTGCCTTAGTTTGTGAGTTTATCTTCTCAAAGTCTCTGCTAAATAATATACGTAATAAATAAGCATATCATTTAGCTTATTCTTAATTGATATTTATATTTTTCAATTTTTGAATGTACATCAGACGATTAGACTTGTATAGAGTTGAACACGTAGAATATCATATTTACTTGTTTGAATTTAAGTAACTATTTATGCATACATAGAGTTGAAAAAATTTAAATATCAATTGAAGTCAAGTTAAAAAGTACAATATTTATACATTATGCCAAAATAATTTTATACCTTACTTCCACCATTTCATTTCAGTTTATTTGACTAGACAAGTTTTCTTATTTACAAAAATAGAGCTTTTAAAACTTACAAAATTGAATTTATATATCAATACTTTTAAAACTTATGAAATTAATAAACATATTAACTATAACATTTGTGTGAAATTGTAAAAATGTAGCATTAAAGATTATATAAAAGTTGAAGCAATCAAATCCCATCCCCTAATGTTATAAATAAATATATACAAAGTTTAAGCAAATTATTTCTAAATTTAGAAATCAGAAAGGCGTTGTTTCTTTTAAGACAGAGTAGTTGTAAATATAAACCTCCTTTTGAAATTGAGCAAAAATTTCGACAATACACTTTACTTTGTATATTTTTTAATATTTAATAAATATTGAAGTATTGTAATCTAATTTAATTTCGATAATGGATTATAGTGATCCTTAATAAATGAAAAGTATCAAACAAGTGGAACAAAGGAAGTATATACTGAGACGTCAAGCCATTACAAACCGACTTCTACATAATTTTTTATTTTTTGAAAAACGTAAATCCGTATTACATATATGTTTGTCCAAAGGAGGAAAATAGAAAAGAAAGAAGTTATCATTGTCTGACCTTTATAAGTAATTACATTACGCATTTTTGGTGTAAATCATCAATTGAATGTTGTTGAGATCTTGGTTATCACGTTGTTTAATATTTTGTTTGGAAAGATCATGCATATCACGCTTCGAGCGTATACTTTAGGTGTGTTCCGCTGGTCTCACTCACCCACACTACTAAAAAGAGGGCATAAACAACAAATAAAAAAATGACGGACGGCGTTGTTCAAAAAATTGATACTATTTGCGATGCTGGCTGTTGCTTTATTTTTTTTTAATAAAAAGCAAAGGATGGGGATTAATTATCAATCGTTTCTTTTGTGAATTTTTGCATCGAATACATATATTTTATCTTCTCTAGATCATACTTGTAGGATTCCACGGGGTATGTTATTAATGTTGTATACATATATAATAAAAAAGTAATTCTTTAATATAAAGAGTAACACAGTCCGTCGCTTTTGATTTAAAAATGATTAATTATAAAGTAAAAAGTGACGGTGCCATCCGTCATTCTTTATTAAATTTGATTTATTAATTTTTTAAAAAAAATAAGCAATGGACTATGTCAGTATGTCTTTCGCTTTTGGTCAAAATATTTTGGTCAACTTTTTAAAATAGCAATGGACTGTGTCTCTTAGTTCATCACTCGTTTTGTCAAACTGATGATCATATATTTAAAAATTGTGATCGACGGGGTGTCATGTCCATTTAGGAATTTTTCCATTATTATGTTGGTCTCTCACTTTCCTCACTCCTCTCCTCCTCCTCTCTAAAACAAACCCCAACCCCGGCCCGTCACCATCCCAACTCTCCGTTACTTGTCATCGCCATCACCATCGCCATCACCATCGCCATCGCCGCCATTGCTTCCCTCGATAACGCCTCTCTCTCTCTCTCTCTCTCTCTCTCTCTCTCTCTCTCTCTCTCTCTCTCTCTTCCTATTAAGGTGAGCTAGCTAGGATTTTTAATTTGATTTTTTTTTTTTTGGTTTGTTAGTTAGTTTATTTCATCTAGTTTGTTGAATGTGAAGGATAATATGGAGCAAAATAACGGATTGTATACCCTTTCTTGAACCACAACAGGCTATCTTTGTTGCTACCAAGTGAATTTGCCCAGGTCTTCTTTAATTTCACAAGGAAATCAAGATTGATACTCATAAACTAAATGTCTTTATATGTTGATGAATCTAGAAAATTAGGATCAATTTCCTTTCTGTGATTTTTTTTTTCTTTTTTTCTTTTGTTCTTCAACTTTTTCTTTTTTTCACCCTTTTTTTTTTTCAGAAAATAGAAGGTCCCTATTTTATAGGAGAGGTTGAACTATTATAAAACTGTTTTCTCCTTTTTTAAAAGGGAATTGAATAGCTAATTGTTCCCTCTCCTAATAGGATAAGGTTGAACAACTAAATATTCTTTTATAATAAAAGGATAAGATTGAATAGTTATAACTTAATTGTTCTATCTTTAATTTAAAATCAATATTATTCTTTATTCACAAATCGAACAAGATTGGATCGGGTGAATTTACATGGGCGTCCGAAGATACCAAAAAAATCTTACATCTCCCGCTTTGCACATGGTGGACAAGATTTGAGATAATATCACATCAGCTAAACACACAATTCATACAACAAATAGTTCGTATGACATGTGAGTACCAAGACTTGCCTTCAAGGTCTTATAAGTCCTATGTAGGGTTTTTGTTAGATTAGATTTGCACACCCTATGGATTTGCCTAATCAAAGGAACAGGTTTGCAAACGTGTTTCAGTAAAGCAGAAATAAACGAGAACGCAGTGTTTTTACGTGAAAACACTCGACTCACAAAAGGTGAAAAATCACGACTTGTACCTCTACATCCCAACTTCACTAAATCAATATGAGCCTTCAACAAACGATTACAAATCCTAGTAATCTAAGACTTCAACACAACTTCACCAACTACCTAACTCCACATAAACCTCCCTATGCTTATGTTTCCAACGTCTTCGAGTTGTCCCCAACTTGAAGACTAAACAAGCTCTCAGTTTATAAGCTATTGAGATGTGACCGATTTTTCAATACCAACAAGGAAAAACAATTTGTTAAAACAGTGACACACTCAAGACCTTAACAACCTAATTGTTCCCTTTTCTGCTTCAATTCGCTGTTGTGACCTTTTTGCCTTTTTCTCTCGTTGACTTGCCAGTCTGCTGAATTCCTTCTTATTGTAGTCTTAAAGAGTTCTATTTGTTCTTTGACTCCGCAACTATCTCCTCACAGAAGACTTCTTCTACTGTTGTAATTCCTATATTTTTGCATCTTGTTTATTTAGAGTTCTTTTTCTTTTAAACTCCTCCTTCTCACCAACTCTATATTCTCGTGTGACTGCTGAACCATCTTCCTACTTATGTGCTTGTAGACCTTATCTTCAGGAGCTTTTATCCATTCCGCTTCTTGTGGTGCTGTGCAATTTTCCAGTGAGATAGTATACTGAAGAACCTAGTAGATCAGCATGTTTCATTGTCTTTTGTCTATCATCAATACTCTATTTCTCCCAACATATTCCTCCTTTTTTATGATAACAAACTTTCTGAGTATCAGATCTGTCCATAGTTTCTACAGCTATTAAGAAGAGAACCTCAAGAATGAAACAGGTTAAAACAAGGGTTATAAATATTACATAACTCACATATGACTTCCCCCTTTTGACATCATCGAATAAAAATGTATACGCAAAATTGGAAGAGAGTAAGCAAATTAATAACACAAATGCGAGTCCCAATAACACAAGAGAGAACAAGAGTATGCAGTAATATGACAGAATTACAAGACCCCCAACATACATAGACATTTAGAACGGAAGATCAACACAGAAGAACAAATATGACACATGTTAATCCAAAGAATTGATAACAAAAACGAGCACCAGAAGGACTATCAAAAGAACAGGTTAGACAGGAGGGGCAGAGGAGGTAATCAACATGGTCAGTTTGTGGACAATATCAGCATGAGTAGCACGCTTTTTCATCAAGGTTTCCTCTAGTTCTGGAATCGGGAAAGTCAGTGCACTCCGTTCCTGAGCAAATTATTGATGTGCTAAGGACAGTTCGACAGTCTTGGCGTCCAAGGCCATTTGAAGTCGATGAAGAGGGGTGCCAACACGCTGCATAGAACCAGGTAAAGTTGCGAAGTTCACTTGATCGAGAACGTCCTTGGTGGTTTGCATAGTCCAGACTTGGACAGGAACGAAGTAAGCCTCAAAGGTCTGGGCAAGCCATAAGCCATAGGGGAGAGCATGCCCATTTTTATCTTGGATAAGAACACGTTGCATATGCTTTAGAATAAAGCTAGGCAGATTGATCAGAATTTTTGTATCAATCAGTTCCATCAGAGTCAGATCAAAGTAGCTAGCTTCAGACCATCTCTCCTGACAAGGAATGATGACTTTGTGGACCAGGTCAAAATAAAGACGATGAAGAGAGGACATTTCCCATCGTTGTACACGCCTATGGTGTGCTAGAGTAGGATGACCAGAGAATTTTCTACCAGCACAGTCAGTATCAGTGTAACCTACAAGATTGAAATTACTACCTTTAAAGTACCAGAGTCCTAAGTCTGAAGTTTCTTTGAGATACCTGAGCATTCTCTTGACTGCTTTAAGATGTGACTCCTTGGGATCGGATTAAAATCTAGCACAGAGTTCCATACTAAAGACAATATCAGGTCTACTGGCAGTAAGATATAAGAGAGATCCAATCATACCTCTATAATGCTTTTGTTCCACTAACAGTCCTTTCTCATCCAAATCTAATTTAGAGGCAGTAGCAATGGGAGTATAAATATCTTTGGCATCCTCCATTTTGAATCATTTGAGAAGCTCATTTACATACTTGTTTTGATGAATCAGAGTTCCAGAGAAAGTCTGCTTGATTTGTAACCCCAAGAAGAAATTGAGTTCTCCCATCATGCTCATTTCAAACTCTCCGTTCATCAGCTTGGCAAACTCTTGAGTCATGAGCACATTTGCGGATCCAAATATGATATCGCCCACATATATCTGCACAATTAACAGATCCCTTCCTTGTGTTTTTAAAAATAGCGTATTGTTGATTTTTCCTCTTGTGTGACCATGGTGGAAAAGAAATTTTGACAATCTTTCATACTAAGATCGAGGAGCTTGTTTCAACCCATACAGTGCCTTATCCAACGTATATACATGATCTGGAATTTCAGAACTCTCGAATTCGTTTCATATAAACCTCTTCCTTCAAGTAACCATTCAGGAATGCACTCTTCACATCCATTTGATATAGAATGAACTCCTTAAAAGCTGCAAATGCTATGAGCAGCCTGATAGCTTCAAGTCTGGCTACCGGAGCAAAAGCCTCATCACAGTTTATTCCTTCTTCCTGATTGTATCCTTGAACCACCAATCTTGCCTTGTTCCTTGTAACTTTCCATGCTCATCAAGTTTATTTTGGAACACCCACTTCGTGCCAATGATGGTTCTTCCTTCTGGTTTAGGCACCAGATGCCATACTTTATATCTCTCAAACTGGATTAGTTCCTCCTGCATAACTAGTATCCACTCTTCATCTTGTAGTGCTTCTCCTGGCCTTTTTGGTTCCATCATGGATAAAAAAAAAGCCTGGAATACACACAAATTCTTCATCCCTGACCTGGTAGTGATTCCAGATGTCAGTTCTGTGAGAACATTTTCTAGTGGGTATGAGTCCTGATATTTGTAGCTTTTCACCACAAATCCTGAGGTTGTTCATCTTGTACCGAGTCAGCTTGGGCAGATCCCAAGTCAAGATGTTGAGTTTCAGCTTCAGTAGTTCCCCCTGACTGTGTGCCCTTTGCTTTTCCTATACGTGGACTAGGTAGCCTGGCTTGTTCCTCTGATCTGTGCTCCAGCTCATAGGCTCCTGCATATCATTCTAAAAAACATCGCTATTTTCATCAAAAACAACATGAATACTTTCTTCAACACAGTTGGTTCTTTTATTCAGTACTCTGTTAGCTTTACTATGTGAAGAATAACCTAAGAAAATTCTCTCATCACCTCTGGCATCAATTTTTTCCAAATTATTTTTACCATTATTATGAACATAACATTTACATCTAAATGTTCTGAAATGGGAGATATTTGATTTTCTACCTTTAAGTAATTCATAGGGAGTTTTGTTTAATATGGGTCTTAACATGCATCTGTTGAGAATATAAGCAGCAGTATTTATGGCTTCAGCCTAAAGATTTCTTGCCAAGTTATCAGCAATCATCATTGTTCTAGCCATATCTTCTAAAGTCCTATTTTTCCATTCTAATACTCCATTTTGTTGAGGGGTTCTTGGAGCAGAGAAGTTGTGATCTATACCATTTGTTGAACAGAATTCTAAAAATTTTGCATTTTCCAATTGAGTTCCATGGTCAGATCTTATGGAAATTAAGGAAGTCTCCAACTTCTTTTCTATTTTCTTGATGAAAATGGAGAAGATGCCGTAAGACTCATCTTTAGAAGCCAAAAAGAGGGTCCATGTAAATCTTGAATAATCATCAACAATAACAAACATGTACCTTTTACCTACTCTGCTTTTTACTCTCATTGGTCCACATAAGTCGATGTGAACCAGTTCAAAGCACTTGGTGGTACTTACCTGGTTCTTTGGCTTAAAGAATGATCTAACTTGCTTCCCCCCCTACGCATGCACTGCATACTTTGCTGTCTTTGAACTTAGTTTTAGGTAAACCTACAACCATGTCCTTTGATGACGAAGTATTCAGTTGTTTCAGACTTGCATGACCAAGTCATTTGTGCCAAAGTAATGGATCATTAGCAACTGCACTTAGACATTTCAAATGTGCTCCAGGCATTCCCATGATGTCAGCCTTGTACACATTTTTATGTCTATTTGCTGTTAAGATTATCTCCTTTGTATCCAGCTTTTTGACCCTGCAACCTGCAGAAGTAAAAGTTACTTTATTACCTTTATCACATAATTGAGATATGCTCAACAGATTGTGCTTCAATCCATCCACATGGTAAACTTCATATAAAGCCCATGATTCTTTTCGTCCAATTTTTCCAACTCCCTGAACAGTGCCCTTTTTTCAATCTCCAAAGGAAACCTTTCCTCCTTTAAAAGGTGCAAGTGGAAGAAACTTGTGTTTATCTCTAGTCATATGCCTTGAGCAAGCACTATCCATGTACCATTGCTTGCTTCCTTTCACTGCAACCTGCAAGACAAATCAAGGGTTAGTTTTAGGAATCCAGACTAGCTTGGGTCCTTTCTGTCGTAAAACGGATAAATAAGATCCCTTCTTGCCCAAGTAGGCAACATGTTCCTTGACCTATTTCTTTTATTATGTTCATACCTCCTTTTGTACACATGATATGTGTTTCTACTCTTAACATTGTTTGCAATTAGACATTCAGTAGTTGGATGTCCAATTTGTCCATAGAGGCAGCATAAATCAGTAGTGGTAGCATTTTCATGAAAAAAACCTATTTCAGCTTTCTCATTATGACTCTTGTTTCCTAGATGATTCACTATTCTAGATGACTAAGTCCATCTGTTTTCCCTTTCTAAATCTAGTTTTAAAGTAGAGATTTCCTGAGTCAATTTTCTCACTTTTTCCATCTCACAAAAAAACTCAATTTTACATTCTTTCAACCCAGTTTCTACCTTTTGATGCTCTTCACTCATCTTACTTTTACCCTTATCAGCAACAGTTAATTTTAGAATTTCTGACTTTAGGTTCAACACAAGTGAATCAAGTTGTTCAACATGTTTCTTCAACTTATCATTCTTTTCATTGGCTTCATCCAGGCAGTTTTTGATCTCAAGATTTTCAAATTTTTTATCTGAAAAAATCTTTAATTTGTTGATCCTTTTTATTTGCTATCTCTTGAAAATCGTCTATCAATCCATTCATTAGCAAGATTAACTTCCCTTTTGAAAAGAGATGCATCTTTTCTTTTAGTTCAGGAATACTTACCTCAAATTTGTCATCTTCTTCTAGATCTGAATCTCCAGCAGCCATGAAAGCAGTTTCATCAACATATCCTGTGTCTGAATCCTCCATTCCTAATCCCCATTCAGCCATCATAGCATAGTCTTCCCTTTCCTTTTGTTTGGCAGCTTTTTCTTTCATTTCTCTCTCAGCCCTTTCCTTTTTCCACTCAATTTCCCATAGAGGACACTGTTTAATATGGTGATCCATTTTTCCACACTTGTAACACCCTGAATGATTTCTTTCATCGGACCACTTCCTGCTTCCTATGTCATCAGACCACCTTTTGCTACCTGTTTCTTTTGTGTCTTTCCCTTTCCTATTTTTAGGAATTTTTTGAAATTTTTAGCTAGAAAGGCTATCTGATCTTCATCTAGGTCCGATCCCTCATCATTAAAAGCTACCCTAAGAGCTAGTGACTTTTCATCCATACTTACTTCTTTATTTTGATCTTCCATGTTCATCTCATATGTTCTGAGATTCCCAACTAGCTCATTTAATGTCATGGTTTCGATGTCCTTTGCTTCACTGATTAAGGTAACTTTTACATTCCACTTAGCTTTTGGTAAAATTCTCAGAACCTTGTCCACTTGTTCTTCAGAAGTAAGAACTTTCCCTAGGGATGCAAGTTTATTGATGAGCAGTGTGAGTCTTACCATCATGTCTTGCAAAGTCTCATTTTCCTTCATCTTGAAAGTCTCATATTCAGTGAACAGCATAACAACCCTGAATTTCCTGACCTGAGCAGTTCCTTTACGTGCAATAGTAAGGGCATCCCAAATTTGCTTAGTTGTAGTATAATTTGAGATCCTGTTATATTCTTCTGGACCCAGACCACAAACCAAAATGTTTTTGGCTTTGGAATTTATCCTTAATGCTACCAGATCATCAGCGTTGAACTCTCTTCTCCCTTTTGACACTTGTCGGTCCTCCACTGTTTTCATAGGAATAGTAGGCCCTATGATAATTCTATCCCATAGTTCATAGTCTTCTCCTTGAATGAAGTCCTCCATCCTAGCCTTCCACTAACCGAAATGTGTTTCATTGGAAAAAGGCGGCCTAACAGATGACTGTCCTTCTCCATGTCCAAGAGGTGGTTTAGTATTCATTATGATCATTTCTTATATACTAGCCTTTAACAAGAAAATCCGCTTTGATACCAATTGTTAGATTTGCATACCCTATGGATTTGCCTAATCGAAGGAACAGGTTTGCAGACGTGTTTCAGTAAAGCAGAAATAAATGAGAACGCAGTGTTTTTACGTGGAAACACCTGGCTCACAAAAGGTGAAAAACTACGACCTGTACCTCTATAGGATTTTCTTCCAACTTCACTAAATCAATATGAGTCTTCAACAAACGATTACAAATCCTAGTAATTTAAGACTTCAACACAACTTCACCAACCATCTAATTCCACATAAACCTCCTTTGGCTTTTATTCCCTACGTCTTCGAGTTGCCCCCAACTTGAAGGCTAAACAAGCTCTCAGTTTATAAGCTACTGAGAAATGACCGATTTTTCAATTCCAACAAGGAAAAACAATTTGTTAAAACAGTGACACGCTCAAGACCTTAACAACCTAATTGTTTCCTTTTCTGCTTCAATTCGTTGTTGTGACCTTTTTGCCTTTTTCTCTCGTTGACTTGCCAGTCTGTTAAATTCTTCCTTATTGTAGTCTTAAAAAGTTCTATTTGCTCTTTGACTCCGCAGCTCTCTCCTCGCAGAAGACTTCTTCTACTGTTGTAATTCCTATATTTTTGCATCTTGTTTATTTAGAGTTCTATTTTTTTTAAACTCCTCCTTCTCACCAACTCTATATTCTCGTGTGACTGCTGAACCATCTTCCTACTTATATGCTTGTAGACCTTATCTTCCGGAGCTTTTATCCATTCTGCTTCTTGTGGTGCTGTGCAATTTTCCAGTGAGATAGTATACTGAAGAACCAGGTTGATCAACGTGTTTCATTATCTTTTGTCTATCATCAAAACTCTATTTCTCCCAACAATTTTAATCATGTATGAAAAGAATTCACCATTTATATGAGGATATCAATACTAATAATACCCAATCTTACTACTTTAGTAGTTACTCATTCGATTCGTCATCCTCTTTAAAAGGTGAATTGTAGTTCAAATTCAACTTTATATATACAATGACACTTGACATCTACATTGTCAGCGTAATAGCTAACTTGTGTACATAACTTAGATTATTACAATTTCATTATCTTTTATTTCTACTCGAATCTATCTATTCCAACAACTACTTTCCTAGACATTCAACCACCTTTCTAAATCTATTCATGGGTATTATTGACATGCTAAAATAGCAACATTTATTGAAATTTCAAGTAAAAATAAAAGGTCGAAGGGCATTCCAATAAAAAGTTTAATTTTAACTTTTCAGGGTCTCCCATAATGAAGAAGCAAGGATCATTCTTTTATTAACTCATTAATTGCTTAACACACGTGCTACAATGATCTCACCTTATCTAGGCGTCTGTGTCTCACTCCAACATCGTACAAACCTTGGTCTAAACATATCTCAATGTCTAATCCTACTTTCTCTCTTTAGTGATCCTCAAATTCATTTTCTTAGAGAGACTCTTGATTGTTTTTCAAAAGTAGTCATATGACAGTGATAATTATCTTTTCACGTTCTCCAATGTAAGAGGCAATTGCTCATGTGAGAGAGCCAATCTCGCGACTTGTCTGACATATTTTATCTCTAGAATATTATCACATGCATATAAGATATAAATTTAATAATCTTATATTGATGAGAATATTATAACAAAGTTATCTTACAATACAAATCATATCTTAAGCAAATTTAGAGCGTTAACATGCTTTTCAAATAAGTCTCTAGATATTTGCTTTATTAAAAAAGATCAGCTTTCATTTCATAAGTAAAAATGCATTGTAAATTCATTTCTCCACTTGATATTATGTCTCTCACAAAGTTATATTAGATATCAATGTATTTGAATTTGCTGTAATACTTAGGATCCTTTGTATATGTGATAGCCCCTGACTATAGCAATGTAAAGTTATAGAATACTTAGAAATTTTTGCAATATTCAAATGATCAAAGAATCTCTTTAATCAAACATCTTTTTTATCGCATACGCACAAGCCATGAATTTTGATTTCACGATTAAAAGGGACATGCAATTTTATTTTTTACTCTTTCACGAAATGGCAACACCATTTGGTAAAAAAGCATAATCAAATGTCAATATTCTATTATACCGGTCATCAACCCAATCAACATCTGTATAACGCCTTTTATGAATAAATCAGATCCACTATTGCATAGGCAATAGTTTATAGTTCTCTATAGATATTGAAATATTCTCTTCATTGCCTTTTAATGATTCTTTTTTAAATTAGATTGATATTTGCTTACTAGACCTATAACATAACAAATGTCTGGATGAGTAGACATCATAGTGTACATTATACTCCCAATAGGACTAGAATATAAAACTCTAGGCATGTCTTTCTTTTCTTTTTCAGTCCTTGGACACATTTTAAAGCTTAAAGATTCACCTCTAGTAATTGGAGTATCCATGGATTTGTAACTATTCATTCAAAAAGTGTTCCAATATTTTCATTAGGATGTTTCTTAGATAAACTCAAAAAATTCTTTGGAACGATCTCTTTGGATCTTAACACCTAATATATAGTCTACTCTACCCATATCTTTCATATCAAATAATTTTGAAAGCCATGACGTAATAGTTTTCACACACTCCTAATTATTTTTTACTAACAAAACATCATCCACATAAAGAGAAAGAATTACGAACGTTACTATTGGAATTTTTCACATAGATGTTATGATCGTTATCAATCATGATGAAATCTAATGAAATCACTTCCTTAAGGAATCTGAAGTGCCACCACCTCGAAGATTGCTTTAGGCCATAAATTGATCTGTTTAATTTAGAAACTTTTTTTCTGGACCTCAAATAATAAAACCTACATGTTGTTCCATGTATATTTTCTCGTCTAATTCTCTATTGAGAAAAACAGTCTTGACATACATTTGGTGTAATTCTAAATGTAAACGTGCAATAATAATAGCCAAGAGTATTCGTATAGAGGTAAACTTCACAATTGATGAAAATGTTTCTTCATAATCTACTTAATTTTTTTGAGTAAATCTTTTGCCACTAATCGTGCTTTTTGTCACAATTCAAAATTGGATCGCAACTAAAGAGAATAAAGCAAAGCAAAAATAATTGTTGTATTTAATACGATATCCCAAAACCTGGAGTCATGATGTTGGGAGCAATAAAGTTTTGATGACTGACAAAAGACAATGAAACATGTTGATCTACCAGATTCTTTAGCATACTGTCTCCCCGGCAAGCTGCACAAGCTTCACAAGACTCGAAATGGATAAAAGGCTCTGGAGATAAGGTTTACAAGCGCATAAATAGGAAGATGGTTAGCAGTCATAAAGGAATGCAGAGTTGGTGAAGAGAAGGACTCTAAATGAAATACAACTCTAAATAAACAAGATGCAAAAATAAAGGAGTTAGATCTGGGGAAGGAGTCTACTGGGCAAATACCACCATAGAGTTAAAGAGCAAATAGAACTCTCACTGACATTATAAGAACGAGCTCATCACACCAGCAAAGCAGATATTCAGAAAAGCAAAAAAGAAGTACTGCAAACACGCAACAAGGAAATCAGTGAAGTTGTTTAGGTCTAGTGAGTCTCTCTGCAAAAGAAGTTTTTTTTCTCCTTCTTGACCTTTGAACAATCTATAATTTCTCAGTACTTATAAACTGAGAACTGATTTTAGTCTTCAAGTTGAGGGGAACTCGAAGATATTGAAAACATAAGCCTTGGGAGGTTTATGTGTAGCTAGGAAGCTAGGAAAGTTGAGTTGAAGTTTAGATTACTAGAAATTGTAATCGTTTGTTGAAGGCTCATTCTGAATTAGTGAAGTTGGAAGTAAATCCTGTAGAGGTACAGGTCGTGGTTTTTCACCTTTTGTGAGCCGGGTGTTTCCACGTAAAATTTCTGTGTTCCCGTTTATTTCTGCTTCACTGAAACACGTCTACTAACATGTTCCTATGATTAGGCAAATCCATAGGGTGTGCAAATCTGTCACATGAGTACAAGAATATCTAAAGTTCGGGTGTCACACTTAGGATCTGTTCGAGATTGTGACATCAGTATACTATTTGTGGTCAATCCTACCTAGTTCATGTATTAAACTCAATAGGAAAAAATACTATGAGTAGCAAATCCTCATTTGTTTCGATATTTTTCTCTTTCTTTTAAGAAATAGAGAAACAAAAAATACTGGCTAAATACATTAGATTAGAAAAATATTTTCTAAAAATAAATATTAAGCTAAGGAAAATTTCTAGAAAATATTTTTTTATGTTAATTTTCTCTTTCTTTTTGAAAATGAAATAAAATTGGTATTGTAAAATATGATTCTCTTTTTTTTTTTATTGTGATTTTTTTATTTGTAAGATGAAATATATATATATTAAAGATTAAATAAAAGTCAAAACACCAACATTAAAAGTAAAAAAGAAAATAATTAAATGTTAATATAACATCAAGGAGGGTCAAACATAACGTATCTGCAAAACTTCTATTACATATATATACATAAGCGTAGATAAGCAGATACATATCGATTGACATGTTTGCTTCAACTGTTAGCGGTTAAGCAGTCAACTATCGATTGACGTGTTTGCCTAAGTAGGCAGTTGTCAATTGACGTGTCTGCTTTAGTTGTTTATTTTTATTTTATCATTTTTATTAATTATTTTCTCGGTTGTTTTAATTGTGATTTTACAACATTCAGTTGTTTATTTTTATTTTAGCATTTCTATTAATTATTTCCTCAGTTGCTTCAACTGTGGTTTTACAATATTATCCCTAATAAATTATTTTCTCAGCTGCTTCACCTATGATTTTACTATTTCACCCTAATCAATTATTATAGAAAGAAGTACTAAACATACCCTCGAACTTGTCACGAATTATTAGTTTCGTCCCTAAACTATTGATAGGCTTAAAAACACCCCTCAACTTGGCAAATTAAGCTTAAATACACCCTCGAACTTGACACGAATTATTAATTGTGTCATTAAACTATTGATAGGCTCAAGAACACCCCTCAACTTGAAAAACTAAGCTTAAATTTTACGATAAATATTTTTATTGCTGCTAAGTATCTGTTTTGTTGTAGTGAAAAAAGAATGTTGAATCACGTGATAACTATTAGAGCTGTTCATGGTTACGGTTAAAAAATCAAAGCAAATCACAATCCGAAACAAACCGATTAAAAAATCTGATATTTTGTTTAATTTGGTTAGGTTTGGTTTTTAAATTTTGAAACCCGATACTATTTGATTTGGTTTTGGTTTTACTAAAAAAAACTGCAAAAATATCCAAACCCAACCGAATAATTATATGTAAATTTTTTTGATTATTTATATAGTATTTATAAATAATATATAAATATTTTGTTAGATTTTAATTAACTTAAATCTTTAACTTTACTATTTGATGTTAGGCGTATTTATATGCCTAATTAGCCAAATAAACCCATAAATTGAGCTAAGTCAGAGGGTAAAAATAAAAAGAACAGTTGTTTTTAATATGATTGTTGTTGTTTTTCTAATCTGGGGGTTAAGTACTCCATTTGATTGTATTTTGCAGAGTTTAGTCAAATAATAGCATTCCGAAGCCATGTGCAAATTGGACGGATGGACATGGCCCACAAAGCAAGGAAGAAAAAAGCAGCCTGCAGCAGAAGCTAAGGTCCGCGTCGTGGATCTGGGAGCAGACCAGCAAGACTGAAGAGGAGAAAAAAAAGACGCAAAGGCCCAGTGCGCTGCAGGGTCCGCGTCGCGGACCAGGGTGCATGAAGAGGCGAATTGGTCCAGTCAGCAAAATAATGGAGCCGGGTCAAAACACACCAGTCCGCGTCGCGGACTCCACGTATTTCAAGAGAAAAACGTGTCACGGGATTTGAAAAAGAGGAGGCTATTAATTATTGAAAAAACACCTTTTGTTTATTCGTTTTTTGAGCAAGAAACAGACGGGAGTCTTAGAGAACACAACCTAGGTCAACTTTGGTTTGTCTTTCATCTTTGTATTCTTAAATGTTCATTATTTTCAGCTTAATTTTGATGTGGGAACCAGCTATGAGTGGCTAGTTCTCCCATATTTTGGGATTGTAGTCCTAGACAATGTGATCTCTTAAGTTTGGTTTATGTATGATTGGGTCATTACTTATTCTTGTGCCATTTTTATTTATACTTCTTAGCCTGATCAACTAGGGAGGAATTGGGTTAGTTATTCTGAATTCGAAAGATGTTGGAATAATTAGAACACAGTGGAACAGGGGGCTTGTCCAACTAGGTCATTAGGTTGGTTCGTGTAAGGGAGACCTGTGACAACTACCCTTACACCTCGCTTGGTTCATAATACAGGAAGATAAAATTAATGCGCTTGTGGTGATCTGTCTATCCTCGCTCAACGATGTATTTAGGCAGTCATTAGAGGTAGGCCTGAAGAGGCGTGCAAACCTGTTAGGAAAATGTAATCTTGTGAACTAATAAGTATATACCTATCTACATGAACACCAATTGAGAGACGCTGAGTCACCAAGCAAAATGTTATAATCATTAAAATAACATAATACGATACAATATAACACAATGTAATATGATACACATTATGAAACAATACATAACAAACATATCCAAGTAGAGTACTGTTATAAAAAGTTGAATTTTGATTTATTTGTTTTTAATACCTTAATATCACTATTCTTAATTGGTCACGAGAAAGTTAGGTTTTCATTTCTACTTACTTATAATAAAAACAAAATTAATCAAATTAAGAAGATAAATTAATCTTAAATTACGCGTATGCAGTATGAATATACGTTAAATCCAACTGTAGCACGGTTGGCATATGTGTTTCGTATTCAAACTCTACATAATCTAAATTGTAGTACTATTTTAGAACCAACAAACCCAAAATAGAATATTATATCTTTGGTTTTATACAGGCACTAAACTACAAATGCCACCCAAAAGTCTAGTCCATGATAATCTGCATTCTTAACTGAGTTCGCACATGTAGGGCAGTAGTATACCCTAATTATCAAAATTCTCTTTTTCTTTGCACACAATGCTCCCCTCTAATATCTACTATTAGAACTGTTCTAGTTAGTCGGTTCGCTATGTAAAATGGTAAAGCGGTATGACTCAATGATTATATTGACTTTGTTCGTTGGAAAAAATGATATGACTCGATGATTATGTTGACTCCGTCTATTGGGTAAGGAAGTACAACTCTATGGTTATGCTGACTCTGTTCACTGGGTAAAGCAGTATGACTCGATAGTTACGTTGACGTCATTTATTGGGTAACGAAGTATGACAATAATCTTGACACTTTTTGTATCTTCTTGCCTTTAATAAGTTGATAAGTATATCCATCTTTGGAATACCAAGAAGTATGACAATAATCTTGACACTTTTTGTATTTTCTTGCCTTTAATAGTAGAAGCGCCTACAAGTATACATGTCATTTTCATCCACATATATAATTATTTGCATTAAAGAGTACCTATAGTATTTGAAAATGTTTTTTTTTAATTTATATATTCAGAAATTACGTAAAAAAAATGTTATGAATCATAATAACTAATAGGATAAAATATTTTTAAGAAAATATATAAAAAAATTTAAGATCAAATATAAATTTAGTTGACTCTCCAACTTTCATCTTTGCCATACAAATTGAGGTGGATAAAATAAAAATAATTCAATAATTTATATCTTTACAAATTACGTTGAATAATGACAATGATTACTTAAGCACCAAATTAATAGAAAATTTTTATTGACTCTCAAAATTTTATTCGTGCAACATAAATTGAGATAGAGAAGTAACATATATTTGGCCCGTAGCATATAGAAATAGAGTAAGTTTGATAAATGACAAACATATAAAGCTTATTATGCTCCAATGCTATAGTTTGTGTAATTACATTTTGCCACTATAGTTATAGTGTATTTATATAATTCGCGCAACATTTATATATTTGTATAATTTACTATACAAATTGCAGTTTTCGTATAACGTTTGTATATTTCGATATATAACTCGCTATACAATTTGATTCTCACATAAATTTTGTATAATCGCGCACAACGTTTGTATAAATAACGTGAATTACACAAAACTCAAATTGAAATTGCAACTATATTTTTGTCATAAGCCATAATTAATTCAAACTACAAATATGTTAGCTAATTAACTAATATATGTTTGTTTATCCGCATAATTTTTCATAAAAATATTGTCAAAGAAACCAAATTATATTTGTACTGCACAAATTAGAATAGAGTAAGTAAAGGCATTTTCGATAATTAAAAAGACATTTTCACTAATTTATACATTTATAAATTACGTTAAAAATATTATAACTTGCAATAATTAATAATTTCAAATATTAAAAGTTTCCTATCAAAAAAATATTTAATTAAACTCTCAAAATATTTTATATGTGTCGCGAGGAAGTGGCCAAAGGTGTAGTTCATGGATAACCTACTTTGCGAAAATAGCCTATTTCCTTCCGCTTCATCTTCCACATTTACAGCCACACTACTACTTCATACTTCTTCTTCTTTTCTGCTACAATTTTTTCCATCATCTTCAAAACCACTAACCTTGATTCTGCATCATCCTCAATATTTTGTTCACATTTTTCTTATCAGATTCATGAGAGTCACCACTGGCTTCCAATGGAAAAAAATTGCTAAAATGTTTATCTTTCCACCACATTCCATGTTTATTTAATTCATAAACTTGGCCATTATGTGTATATAAATTGGTTGATCACTAATAAATTAATTTGCTTAAGCTAATTTTAATATATAATGATTACTGCTTGGATGGTGGGGGAAATGTTTTGGTTAAGTGCTCCATTGTCCTTATCTTTTTATTAAATGGGGATTCATCCACTTGCTTTTTGTGAATTGTAGTAGTTGGCTATAAAAACATATGACATGCTTTCGTTTGTATTATGTTGACAGTCCGTATTGAAATTCTAATTAAATTATTTTTGGGATAACGCTTTCAATAGTAATGTGTCATAATCCATATTGATAGTTTGTAGTTGAAGGTTAAATTGGCTGTGTATCCACTTTTCATGGACACCTCATTCTTAAACTTCACTAATTATAACATGGTTGTGAGTTGTGACTTGCGAAAGCATTACATTTTCAACACATACAAAGGAATTCACTTGGCTTTAGGTTCTAGAAATAAATTAAATATTATGTGAACAAAAACACAACATTTAGATCGATGTTCGAGCTAATTTTATTTTATTCGTGAATAGAGAAAACTTATAAGTAAGTTGTCGTAATTTGTGTGAATTTTTTGGCTAATGAATGAACTAATTTTTAGAAAAAAACTTTTATTTTTAGCTAGGGAGTAGAAAATACTTTTTAGGAAAATCATTTTTTATATGAAAACATTTTCATAATTTGATATATTTAAAAAAATTAACTTTTTTTTTGTGTTGGGGGTGGGGTATGGTGGGGGTGTCATGTAGTAGGAGTTGGGGTAAAAAATTAAAATTTTGAAATTTTTTAAAAATAATTTTATTTTATTTTTTTGTATGGGGCTGGTGGGAGGCTGGATTGGGGGCTGAGAGCTCGGGATGGAGTAAGAACTTAAAACTTTTAAAATTTAAAATTTTTGTAAATTTTTTTTAATTTTTTTTGTATGGGGTGGGGGATGGAGGGATGGGGTGGAGTACAAAATTGAAATTTTTGAAAATTAAATTTTTCATAAAATTTATTTTTCTTGGGTGGGGGTGAGGGGAATTTGGTGGGTCAAAATAGGAATGAAGAAAAAAAAAATTCAAAATGTGAAAATAAATTTTTAATCTTATTTTATTTTTAAAAATAAAAAAAAAAATTGGGGAGGGGGATCGTGGTAGGGATGAGATAAAAAAATATCAACTTGAAAATGGATAAGAGTTTTAGAAAATGTTTTCCTTAATTTTTTAAAGGAAGTCATTTTCCTTAAATTTGAGGAAAATGAGTTAATTTGGATAACATTTTAAGCCACCAAACATGAGAAAATTGAAAAATATTTTTTTCATACCAAACACACCCTTAATTATCATTTTGGATAAATTCACCCCTATGCTGAGCCCCCCACCCCCAAGCTGTTTATTTTTTCCTTTGCTAGAGCTTAGAAGTGTACATTGCACAACTTTTTTTTTTCTTAAAAAGAAATAGTTTGAGAAAGTCTAAATGGTCTGCATAAATTTCTAGATTTATCATTATTGAGTTTTTAGTCATTTTCTTGGAATTTATTTATTGTAAAAGAATGAAATTTTGAAAACTCTTGTATCTTATTTTTTGGGGTCATTCGTACGTCACTATTTTGAGATGATCTTTAAATTTTTGCCTTTTAAGTTGATGCATTTTTTAATTTTTATCCTTTAGCATTTTAAATAATATGATATTTGAAAAAATAATCTAAATAAAAGTTTATATTTTTATATTATAATATATCAGAGAAGGTGTGCCTCTTAGAGGCATAACAAGTTATGCCGCCTAATTCATATAAAACATATGGTGTTAGTAGGGGTGAATTTATGTTAAATTTTTTTGTCATGGAAATTTGTGATCATCCGATTAAATTCAGTATATTACTTGTACAATTCTTAAAGAATATATTAAATATTAACTAAAGAAATTCAATTTCAAAATGACAAGTTGATTCATTAGTATAAATACTCTTTTCTAGCATGAAGGTTGGGAATCAATTCCGGCCAATAGCATCATTTTTGTCCACTTTTTACTGAATGCACAAAATAGCAAATTGGTGCTATATATTAGAGACATGTTCTTGAATGTGAAGGTCATAAGTTATTGTCTTACCTAAACTTTTACCTTTAGAAGTTTATAACTTAGTTTCTACATAAACTTATAGGAGTAGTTTACCCAAAAAGACCATTCCGTCATTTTAATTGCAAAAAATAGCCACATTTTTATAGGCCTTTGTCGTCTTTG
Source organism: Solanum rostratum (assembly GCA_029948455.1). Lineage (NCBI taxonomy): Eukaryota > Viridiplantae > Streptophyta > Magnoliopsida > Solanales > Solanaceae > Solanum > Solanum rostratum. Next base: position 63,295,040 of record CM057045.1, on the reverse strand, counting down.
TCCTTGTTCTTCCTCTCCTCTATCTTTTTAAAAAAAATCGATGGACTACAAATGTGAATCGTTCCTAGTGAATTAATATAAAAAAAAAATTCAACATGAAGAGGATTTTCATAACTAAAGAATTTAAGTCTGTTTAGAGGTGATTTTGAGTTGATCGAATCGGTGTATACTTCATGTATTGCTAAACTATATTCAGTCTTTTGAGTGTATCATTAGATAAGTGTAGCATTTATGTATAGGTAAATTATATTATATAGTTAATATGTATTTTTTAATGTCTTTTCTCAAGCTCTATTGTATAATCGGTATATATATATATTTAATGATTTTTAGATATTTTCTATGTAAATAAAAATATAAATATATTTAACGTAAACTTATAATTTTTATACATATTTGAAAGTATCCTCTACTTGTATTCATAGAAGCATGAGTTCAGTTTCAGACAATGCACTAGAATGGGCTAATTATTCGCCTTTCCATACTAAAATTTGGGCCAACCTTTTCTCAGAATGGGCTTCCTTTAAAGAGCGGAAAACTGGTTATAAAGTTTTACCAGAACCTTCTAGGCTTCACTCCAGTAGTGGTATTCCGAGTTCCAATTTTGTTGCCGTCGGTTTAATACGATTCTCCGAACGACGATTCCGGCGAATAACTTTTGTACAAAATTCTCTTATTGCATTCTCAAAGTAACTTCTTCAGCTGCACTCCTTTCCTTTTGTGAAACCAATGCCCCGGTATGGCACAATTTTTTTTTGGTTTTATGCTCGTTTTTGCGGTTTCGGTTCTGTCGTTGATCATTTATGTTAATTTTTCAGGTATTACTGCGACTATTGTGACACTTACTTAACACATGATTCGGTGAGTTTTTTCTGATGCTAGTTTTAAGCTTCACTGTGAATTAAGATTGTGATCATTGTGGATTTGTATGCTGAAACTAGAAAACTACTTTCTTTACTGGAGTAGGACATAAATTCATCAAAACTTTTAAAGCAGCTTGCGGTCGGTAGTTCAAATCAAAATTCTTTGTTTTGAATAATTTGTCCCAAAATTAAAATGTTTGAGTCGGCATAATTTGCCTAGTTGTGACTTGAATTCTATGTTTATGGATTGTGTTAAGCGACTTTAAGGATACAAGAAAAGATAATAGTTCTAATGAGAATTGATGTATAGTAGGTGACAACGTTTTAGTTTGGGAAAGAGGGCATTACTTTAGAAAGATCAATGATAGAGTATAGCTACCACTTAAAATTCAATTTCCATTTTAACATGCAAGAACTGTCTCATGGTCTGGCCTAGGTTAAGCATTGCATGTTTATTACATGTTGAATCTTTTACAATGTTAAGCGCAGCTGAGATTTTTTATGACTTGAACATAATTGAATATGTAGTTGGGGTTATCAGCAATGACAGCTTAGACTTAGAGTCTGATTGGACTAGCGAAAAACCTAGTCTTCATCCCACAAATAATGCTTCCAGAGTTGGCAAAGGAGTTACCACACATGGACTTTCGAGGTCCATCTAGGAATGGGAAAAGTCAAGAGAGCGGATTGCCAATAAAAGGGTTGAATATAAGCTAATTATCTAATGTGATGGAGAACTGAAATATCATATGAATAAGGAATTATTTGGCATGCCTGTAAACAAGAAGTGCTTTGTAATTGATTACCAATTGTCCTAGTCATATATGCAAATAAGTTGCAAATCATCAACTAGTAGTCTAGCACATGAAGCAATACCATCTGTATCATATATTTTTTTACTATTGCTTTCTATTTAGTTTATAATTAGTTGCTTCTTTAGTAGGTGTTGTACACAAACTAGGCTGAAGTAGTGTGACAGTATACGCATGAAATGGTATAAATCTCTTGAATCTTGATAACAATTTTTTTAAAAAAAATCAAGAAGCTCTTAAAAAGTATTTTATAGCCATTCCATTTCTCTTTCTATGCACCCCAAGTGATGACTCGCCAAAAGGATTTATCCAACAAGTTTCTTTTGGAAGCTTTTTTCATGTCAAAGTCTAGTAAACAAGTTTTCGCTTTCTTCTTTGGAAGATGATGTATAGTAGAACACACAACAGATTTGGATGTTAAAATGGCAATTTAATGTTGAACCAATTAAGATAGGTTCAAGATACGGCGTCAGAGGTTTGAGTAGGGGGTGTCAAAATGAACCCAAATATAGATAACTCGTCCAACCTGCTCATAATTTTATAGGTTGGTATCAAGATGATTTGAATAGGAGCCTTATCCAATTTAAAAGAATCTTCAATTGAGCCCAATTTAATCTCCAATTTCAATCTATTTTAGGAATCTTTATTTGCATTGGTCTAATGTATGTTTCCATATTGAAGATATGAATTACTATCTATTTTATATCTTCTAGGATTTATTTATCCATTTGCAAACTTTTTATTTTTTATTTTCTTGAGTTGAAATTTAAATCGTGTTATAAAAGGTAAACAACAATGTGTTTGAGATTAAGCGGTTCATGACCTAGCCCAATATTTAGCCCATTTGAGCATAAAGAAATTCGGACGGGTCATGACTCAACCTGATTTTTATTTCAACCTATTTTAATATCTCAAAATTTCAATCCAATTTGCACATTTAACATCTCTAGGTTCCATTGACTACAGAGAAGACATGGATTAGTGTTTTGGAAAGTGAGAAGCGGCAAAAAACAACTAGGGCTCACTTTGATGAAGCGAAGTGCACACACTTTTCCAATAAAGACCTACTTAGTACAAAAACAAAAAGTATTAAATATGCATAGATAAATAACCAAGAAGGCAAGAACTCCATAGAAGTAAACATATTAAGCAAAATTTTCAATTCTTATATTAAAAAGTAAATAAAAGTACCAGAAATAGATAGTTAATAATCCTCGTAAATCATAATAGAGACAGAAGTCACAGAACAACCAAAATAAAGGGGAAAAAAATCAGATAGAACAGAACAGTGAAAACAAAAACAAAGACAAATCACAAAGTAGTGCAACGCATTAGCAGAGTAGATGTTATTGCAAATCGAGGGGAAAAAAAAGAGCAATAGAGAAAGATATACAAATCAGGAAAAACAAAACAGAACATAGTGCAGCGCAGTACAGAGTAACGCGACCTATAACAAATAGGAAAAAAAACTAGTTAATGCTTTTCTTGCTTTAAATGAAAGCGCGCTTCTTCACTGTCACATTGCTTCAAGGCATTAAAGTGACAAGCTGTTGCTTCGCTTTGTGCTTAAAGCGAGTGCATCATCTCTTTTAATAACACTGACATGGATTGGGATGATATTGGAAATTCGATGGTTGTGATTCTGGCATTGGATTTTAGTCAGAACTGATGCGCTAATATGTGCTACTAAAGCTGAGGACTAGAATTGCAGCATAAGCCAGAAGTTATTTTAGTACTTTATGAGTTGATGCCGTTTTTTAACATTTTGAATGGAATGAAAGAAATTACAAATTTTCTGAGTCGGTTGGAAAGTAACATTGACTTTTAATCAGATTGTTCAAAGGCTATAAACCATGAGGATAAACATACACAGCATCACATAGGAAGGGGCAATTTAGTTGTCATACAAGAGAATCAATGATGTCGACTGCGATGATCCTGAGGCAATTCATATTTCATATAAGAAGAAAGACAAAATACAAGTTTAATAGCTCACCTCAGGTTTTTTGTCCAAAAAAAAATAAAATAGAAGATTGATAGCTGGTTTGTCTAAAAATATTTTGGGGAATTACAAAGAAGGTATCCACTATTAAATTTATCTGTTTTCCGGGAAAGAAGACAACCACTACTAACAATGAACATTCCTAAAAAATAATATTGTACAACTTGAGAATTCATATGCATAGCAGGTGCTGTTATAACAAAAGAGAAGATGTAAAAGAACTCATTGGATATGAACAAAAGGGGTGTGTCCAAAGCTCAGTATCAACATATTATGACTTCATGCTTGGTGCCAAAGAATAAACTATAAAAAAGACTTATTTGATATGTACTGTACCCTAGCTTAATACCATAGTGTGTTGACCGTAGGGGTGAAACTAGTGTGGTTGTAGCCAGAATTTTGAAGCAGTTGTGGAGTGCAAAGAATCAACATATGTGGGGAAAGTGAATCTGTTAGAACCTATTCAACTTTGAATCATTCAGCATCTTAAGCCTTAAGCTATACCTTGTTCCAGTGGAAAATCTGAGCTTTATCCGAATGATACTCTTATTCATCGAAAACTCAGCAAATCAATCACTCGATACTGTGGTGTGTCTTCCAAACTGTGAAATGTAAAACATCCCTGTTATTAGATCAGCTGAACAAGTCTTGATGCTAATATTTTTGTTTTGTTCTTTTTTTTTCTTTTTTTTTTTTTTTGATCAGTAAACAAGAGATGTGAATATTCTTCATATTTTATGGTGATACTTGTAACTCTGCTGCACAAAGTGTATCTTTTTCTGCCACTCCCAGGAGTTCTGCATTCTACCTGTTCATAACAAAACTCCTGGGAGCTGTGAATGATCCAAAATGGTTTTAGATTATCCTCTGCTTCTTGTTGCTTGAGGTCTGATTTTATTTATTTATTAAGAAAGGTGACTCTTGGAGGTCTGATTTCTTTAACATTTTCTTTTAAAATTCTCAGCCTTCTGTCAGAAAACAGCATAATGCCGGTTACAAACACAAGGTGTGTGACCATATTTTGTAACTTTTCTGACAATACTGTCTCCTAGCATGAAAGGCATGTTTTCTGTGATGATACTAATGATAGGAATTGTTTTCAGGCTAATGTACGGTCTTATTATATGAAACTTGAGGAGGAGCAAACACAGATTCTGATAGATCAGAAAATCAAGGAGCGCCTTGGGCAGGCAGCAGCCTACCAGCAAATAGGTGCAGCTTATAATCAACATCTTGCTGCCTTCCCTGGTCAACGACCCCGCCTACCTATGATGCCACCTCCTGTGTTGCCTGTTCCAGGAGCTATGCCCCCACAACTAATGGCAGGTGCCAGGCCTCCCAGTTTGCCAATTCCTGTTCTTGGTGCTCCAGGTACCAATCTATGTAATTTGTTTGGTGATTCCTCAATATTTTCTGCCACTTGTTGGTATCTATTTTTATCAGACTCTCTCTGTCTCTGTCTCTGTCTCTGTCTCTGTCTCTGTCTTTTCACTTTGTACATTGAGTGGGATAATATCCTTTTGTAGGTATTTATGATGGACTTACTATTATGAAGCACGGTCCCCACCCCACAGCTTAGGTTGAGGCATTTTCTCCAATTTCAGAAGTTAATAGAAGTGTTTTAGATAGTTTGTTACACTTGCTGCAGGTTACTGATTGTCCATTTGTGACGAACAAATAATTTTACTGAACAATCAAGTGAAAACAAGAATACTCTGAACAATAATCATCTTTACTTCTGATGTCCTTGTTAGGTTATTCGGCGGTCCCTCCAGCTGCACCAGTTGCAGGGCAGATGCCACCTGTTTCATCCTTGCCAATGCAACCCAGTGCTCTTCCAGCTCCTCCTGCACCGAACCCCGTTGCACCTCCACCTACTCTAGGCAGTGCCTCCGTTCCTGCTACACAGTCAATGTACTAGCCAAATCCCAATGGAATTGCTGCCTCTTCTGCAAATGGCACAACAATCAGCTAGGTTGTGCGCTCAAGCCAGTGATATTTTGACTATCTTTTGTATTCTCGGTAGGATTTTTGTGGTTTTGGATGAAATGGCAAAGAAACAATGGCTTCTTAACGAGTATACAATTACTGAACATCATCAAGTCTCCTGATAATTGTAGAGAAAAGAGAACATTTGCTTCTGGAGTTGAGTATTTGCTAGTTCTTATATATTGTACCTTATATCTCAACAAAAGGAACCTTGGACTTCTTGTCGGTACTATTCTACCAATAACCCTTACATGGGCCGATCGTTTGAAACGAGCCTTAAAGTTGATTACTGTCTTATTGTTTGCGCTTAGCGGGTTATAGGAATGTATTAGTTTAGGATTCGTCAAACTATATCGTTAGCCAGAACAGAGGAGATGAATAATGGTCATATTCATATATTTCTCTGCCCTTTAATAATTCCACATAGTTTACCAATTCGAGGACCAACACAGGTGAATTTAAGATTTAAACTAAAATGGGTTTTAAGTTCTGAAATTTTTGAAAATATTGGTTGTAAGTATTAATGTTTATAATCCTGGATGAATTGTTCGCACATGGATCCCAAGGCAACAAATGATTGATTGAATACGTTAAGACGTGTGAGGATTCGGGTGAACCATCTCCAGCAATTGAAAGGAACAATTCAAGGTACATATTCACTAGTTACTTCAACTACTTGGAGACCTCTGTGGAACAATATGCTACAAATTTAGTGCAATGAAGGTACATTACTCTTGATTAATCCCAACTACTCAAAAAGGAGATAAAGTTCTCCACCTCTTATGTCATAAAGGCCAACACTTTAAACACAATCTACATCTACTAAGGTGGTCGTGATGCAGCCATTCCCTAAAATATTCTTGAGCTTTTCAGCATAAAATGAGGAAGTCCTCGAGAATAGTCTTCCATGGTTCAACGTTTTAAGGATATATGAGAGGAGCAAAGTTATAAGTCAGCCCTCCACTCCACTTGCGCCGAACCTCCCCCCTCTTCCACACGCAGAAGAAGGGAGAAACAAACATTAGTGGAATAAATACATATTGTCAAATGGCTATCTAGTCCATGATTTTTCTCATAGGTGCAACTGATTGTTTCTCTAAACCATGCCAAGAAAGCAAAGTACTAATCTTGAGAGAGCATGGAAAACAAGAAGGTTCCACAAGTTTTACAATTTGATATATGTCCAACTGCCTTCATAGAACTTGTTCATCACATTGATAAGTGAAGTGGCTACCAAGCTGATGAAACATCAGTTGTAAGTTGTAGCATGCTCTTCAACAAACATTGATGAGAAATAACAATACGTGCAAGCTCAAAAAAGCACTATGTCAGGACAATTTTCCTTCAAAGCCAATTCCTGAGTTGCCTGTAAAGAGACAATTTCATCAATATAACATTAAGAATAATCCAACAGTGTGTCACAACCTACACATAGGTCAAACGTGTCCTAAGCAATCTATTGAACATCTCTTCCTTCTCTTCATAGCCAATAGATAAGTCTCATGCTAACTGCTAGATAGCTGCTTGACCTTTTGATTACAGCAACAATAATACCACTTGTGGGTATTATCAATATTTAATAAGGGAGGCAAAAACTAATTAAAGACCTACATATCCAAAAATCCTGTTATTTTGGTTGTGAACCAATCGAATATGGTGGTGAAAGAACGAGTTCCTTTTACTAAATTACGATACCTTCTAGTCTAAATTAGGTCAGACTGCATTCTAGTTTCAGACTTTTACCAGGGAATTTTCCAGTTTTACATTCTATGGTTGGGTCTCATTGTTTTGAAATGAGGACTTACCTTAGAACTCAGTTACAAAAATTAGGAAGGACTTAATTTCCTGTTCAGTTCTCAGCAGAGCTTAGAAACTAGTAATTTACCTTATAATTAATTCTCTAACAGAAGTGACGGAGCTAAGAATCCTTTCTTTCTTCTGCTTCCAGATGTCTCCATGGATTAAGAGCGTCTCTGGTAACCTTGGCTTCAGGAGAATTCTCCCAGGCTCTCTTTTCCGCTTCTAGAACAGTCACCTTATCATCTGATACAAATTGCTATTAAGATAAGCAGCATACTTTTTTCTTCAGAGTAAAAATAAGAGGTGACACTTGAGCAAACCTCTACAATGCTAATATAGTAAGATTAAACCATTATTATTAGCACAGACACAAAAAGGGAGAACGTATGAGCACATTAGGTTTCTACTGTAAGTCGGATCCGAAGTCCGGGGACAGTGATGTCTACAACATAGGGGATGATTACTATTAGGTATATATGATGATATCAATCAATAACTAGGCCTCAATCACAAATTAGTAGGGATCGGCTACATGAATCATCGGTATCTGTTTTACAAAATTCAGGTCCATTCCATTCCACAAGTCCTCTAGAATATATTATGATAAAAAAATCTAAATATTTCCAAAATGACTGGCACTGCAAATCTCTCATTTTTCATGCCTTCTTTTTGAAGATCGCGACCTCAACTAATTCCATGGATACCTGAGCAAGAGGTACCAAGTAACTCTATACACGAAGGCTAGGCCAGATGTAAAGAATGGGATCACCGAATGAAATAAAGATCGAATCTTCCTTTATTTTTCAGAAATCAATAATGGGCACATACATAAATCAGAACAGAAAGAAACTAGAAAGGTAGCAAGGAGAGAAAAAGGATAGTTTTCATACAAAATCCAGTCTTAATCATGAAAACCTCCATGGAACCTCCAACCATGGCCGAAACAACTGCAATTTTCAGATACCAATCCCAGAATTTCATTATTTTTACCCTATTCCTGCAAATCAAAAGAGAATTTTCAAGAACCCGGTAACAGTAGTGGACCTGAAGCTACCATATGTAAATCAACTCGAATTAACAAGCAGCAAAAATCAAAATGGTTTCCATTGACTCTGTAAGTTAATCAATGAACTATCTTAATCTCAAATTTAGTTTAGATTAATTTTACCTAGGCCTGCTTTTGCTGCTTCTCCGTTTTCTTGATTTCTTCAGTTCAATGAAACCATGTGTTTGCTGTTTGTGCCCTCAGTTTACATGCTGTAGGCCTATCAATGGGGCGGGCTGTGACCAATTCCGGTCCAACATTAGGGTCTATAGACTATTTAATTTCATTTGCCCTGATGTTTAATTTTTGGAAAAAGGATTAAAAAAAAAATTCCTTAGAAATAAATAAAAATATCTTTTATTTAGTGTTTGGTACAAAAATACTTGTGTCGTTAATATTTTGGTTCAAAAATATCATTACTATTATTTAATGGGTTAAAAATACCCCTTTTTCCACATAAATTTGTTATTTATTTTATTTTTGAACATATTATTTTTTTAATTAGCAAATATTTATCTACTTCAATTCGAGAAAAAAATAAAAAATTTCTTGATTTATTATAATTGCTATTTTTATTGTTATCTAAATATAAATTAATTTTGAGTTTACTATGTTTATGAAATATAATATTTGTTACAAGAGTAAGATGTTCTATTTTAATTGATAAAATGCGATTAAGGAAAAAAATTATTTTCTTACATTTTTATTGGTTAAAGCAATTTTAAAATAAACAAAACAAGAAAAGGATTCTTTATAAATAATATTTTTATTAGGAACACAATATGTTTAAAAAAAATTATTCAAAGAAGGACATTTCTGACTCATTTAGTGACAATATAGGCATTTTTGGATCAAAGTATCAATGGCAAGGACATTTTTGGACCAAAGTATTGACGGCAAGAGCATTTTTTGGACCAAACTATAAACGAAGGGCATTTTTATTCATTTCACATATTTTAAGGGCATTTTTTAACCAAACTATAAACAAAGAGGATTTTTGTGCATTTCACATAGTTTAAGGGTATTTTTGATTATTTTTCTTTAATTTTTTTAATTATTAATCTTTAATTTGGAACCTTTACAAAAATATATTATTTAATAAAAATAAAGCAAAACAACATAAATTTCACTAGTTTAAATCCTAATTACTAGTATTCATGATAGTTTCAAATATTACTTCATTTACCATATTGACTTTGTTGGATACATGTATCTTACCTTGACAAATACATGTATTCGGGAAATTGACAAAGCAGGATACATGTTTTTATTCAGTATTGTAACTTAATACTTAATTTAAGAAGGAAATCACTCATTTAACAATTTTTAAGTATATTTAGTCTCACAATTTCTAAAAAAGGTTATAATTTCTTTCATTTATTTTCAATCAACAAACAAAATAAACAACTTTTCTTTTTAGAAATTCAAATTTGCTTGTCTGAAGTTTAAAATTCTTCTTTTAGATACACGTATTCGAGATATGACAATAGGCAAATACATTACAAACGTGTGTATACTTATGTAGCACAACAAAGTTGCTCAATTAGTAGAGCAAATTACAACTTTTAAGAGCTTTTGATAATTTATGGCTTAACAATTTCCTAAAAAAGTTTCAAAAATCCCGAAAACATTTCTTTTCTTTTGTGCGAAACTTACTAGAACAATGTATATTTCATGTTTCCGTCAAAATTTAAATTACAATATATCTAAAAATAAACATAACAACAACAATAACATACCTAGTGGAATCCCACAAGTGGGTTCTGGAGAAGGTAGAATGTATGTAGACCTTACCACTACCTCATAGAGGTAGAGAGGTTGTTTCCTGGGAATCCTCGTCTCAAAAATCCATAAGCAGAATAAACTAGATATTGAGAAAAGGAAAGGAAACAGAAATAGCGACTAATAACGAAAAGCACATGATAGTATGTAAATACGATAATTTAACAATTATAAAGACAGATAATGACAACACAAAATATAAAATACGACAAATACTATTTCCCTACTATACCCCATGGCCAGACATCAGCCTAACCCTACTAACCGATTAGCCTGCTACTCTTTGCGACCTCCACTCTTTTCTATCTAAGGTTATGTCCTCGGTGAGATTAAGTTTCGCCATATCGTGCCTGATCACCTCTCCCCAATACTTCTTTGATCCATCTCCACTCATCCGTGTAACTCCTAAATCTAACCTCTCGCACCTTCTAGCAGGAGCATCGGTACTTCTTCTCTGCACGTGTCCAAACCATCGCAGTCTTGCTTTCCTTATCTTGTCAGCCACAGGGGTCATATCTAGCTTCTCCCGAATGGTCTTATTCCTAATCTTATCACCTTTGGTTTGTCCACACATCCATTTCAATATCCTTATCTTCGTGACCTGCATCTTCTGCACATGTGAGTTTTTGATTGGCCAATACTCCACCCATAAGAAAAGACGGTCTAACCACCATCCTGTAAAACTTACCTTTAAGTTTAGGTGGTATCTTCTTATCATACAATACTCCAGAGGCAAGTCTCCATTTCGTCCATGCTGCCCTAATACGGTGTGTAATATCATCGTCGATATCACCACTACTCTGGATGATGGACTCAAAATATTTAAAGTTTTCTCTCTTGGGAATAGATTGAATGGCAAGCATCACATCAATGTCCGCTTTCTCCCTCGCAGCATTGAATTTTCACTCCAAGTATTCTATTTTGGTCCTGCTCAGTTTGAACCCTTTGGATTTCAAAGCGTGTCTCCAAAGCTCCAATCTATCATTAACTTTAGTCCAAGTCTCATCAATCAGTATGATGTCATCTATAAATAGCATACATCACAGAACTTCCTCTTGAATAGACCATGTCAGCTCATCCATCACCAAGACAAACAGAAAAGGGCTCAATACAGATCCTTGATGGAGTCTCATCTCAACAGAAAAATACTCTAAGTCTCCTCACATGTTCTTACCTGAGTTTTGGCTTTGTCATACATGTCTTTTATTACCCTAATATACGTTATTGGAACACGTTTCACCTCTAGATACCTCCAAAGGACATCCCTCGAAACTTTGTCATAGGCCTTCTTGAGATCAATGAACACCATATGAAAGTCCTTTTTTGTCACGCCCCGGGAGGGTACCCTAGGCGTGGCCGGCACTCAGAGACTATTGCTAGCCCCCAAGCGAACCACTTAGCATTCATAACATCATTCATTATAGACATTGCGGAAGGAATTAGTAAACAATACTTTAAAATAGTGGGCCAATGGCCAAACCTCAATTTGATCATCAAAACCAAGCAAGGAAATTATTGCTCAGTTGTCAAAACATTCACCTTGACTACATCGTTATGTCTACAAAGCCTCTAACATTCCTTAAAACGTCTAAAGAGAGGGCCATGACAAACCATGGCTACTCGACTCAAAAGAACAGGATAACATTCATAAATAAAGGTTTCCTCCGGAAGCAAGGAGGCTCACCACAATCAGAACTTGGAAACACTTGACCTCAACGGGGCGGCTGCTGAAGTCCTCTAGCTCCTGTATCTGCATCATGAAACGATGCAGCCAAATAGCGTCAGTACGTGGAATGTACTGGCATGTAAAATAGCTGAATCACATCATTAGAATCACCCGAACAATAACGTACATCATCGTGAGACTTTAACATTTATATCAGGGAAAACATTAACATTGACCTTTACCTTAACATTGACCCTTTTCATTTACATTGACCTTTACATTAACATTGACCTTTACATTAGAGCACTATTAAGGAAACCTTTTCTGAGAGGCCTAACTGGGAGTTTCTTTAACCGACAACCATCACTTATGAGCCAGTGATGATACAACGAAGCGATGCCGTTGCTACATCCATCCAATACCCTGCCCAGGGTAAAGGACATTCATTAGAAAAGAAACAGAAGTCCTCATTGGGACAAGAAAGGTGCCATCCGCATTGCGGTTCAATCCTCTCTTCCTACGCGGGCCACGTAGTTAATGGATTCAGGTGGGACTCACCTTTCTATCCATTTCGGTGCTCAATACTCCTCCCAGGACTCGACATTGCTCATAAAACATTAACATTCATTAGTCCCATTGGGACGCATTTCATTCATCATTAGTCCCCCATAGGGCCTAATACATTATCATTGGCATCAACATTCATTTGTCCCATAGGGACACATTACATTGTCATTATCATCTCCTTTACATCAACATTAACATCATTGTCATTCCATCTCATTAACCTCGACATCATTGACTTTAGGAACACTAGTTTAGGAACTTGGACTCTCAACTTAGAGACAATCCACTCACATTCTCAACATTCATCATTCATTATTTTATCATTACTCTAGACTCTACACACGCACCCATGTTCATCATGCATGCTTTTCTAGAATACATATACAATAGATATAAGGTTTTTAACTAAATGCTTTTCAAGAAAATAGTTTAAAAGGATGCATGAGGGTTTTTATAAAGGTCATCATCAATGCAGGAAAATATGTAGTTTTATACATAAAATAATGGCATTTATTCATTACATTACATGAATCAACTTGTTTCACTTCATTACCCTAACATCATTCACCATTAAACTTTAATACATTATTCATGGGGCACATGGGAGGACATTCCCATGCTTTAAGTATAGCCTTACATACCTGAAAGAAGATAGTCACACTAAAGCACCTTCTTTCCTCTTGCTCTCTTCAACCTCCTTCAAGCCCTAGCCTTAAGAACCTTAGGAAGACTTCTTCAATGGGGTTTCTCAACCCTTTTTCGTGAAAACCGACCTATATAGGTCATAAGGGTACGTTTAGGATAGGTGGGATTGGACCATAATGCCCTTGGAAATTTTAAGAAATTAAATCCCGTCCTGAAATAACATAGTCCGCGACGCGGACTGGTCGCGGACAGTGTATTTTCGGAAATTCAACTCCGTCGAAATTTTCAGGAAAAAAGCAAGTGTGTCTCCGCGACCAGTCCGCGTCGCGGTTCCGTCGCGGAGGCTCACTGTTTTTCGTTTTGGAACGAAAAATTATCTTTTGACTCGGTTGCTCTAAAATTCGACCGAGACCTTTCCCCCACTCCATTTTCAGTGCTGATCATGAATCCGCTCTCGGATTTCCGATCCGAGCATCGGAAGGCACGTTTCTCGCACACCTCTCCTTGAGGGGTATTTTGGTAATTTCGCGGGCGTTACATTATCTCCCCCTTGGGATCATTCGTCCTCGAATGATAAGTAGGGAAGTATTTTAGCACGAATAGGCTCCCGACTCACCTCAATATTACTTTGATAACCTACTACCTTCATCTTTCATTGGTCTTTAAGCTCATTTATTCAACATTAACAATTTCACATAGAATTCATGTAATATACATTAATTTCATGAAGTAGGGTCATTACCTTCGAGGCTTCCATCGACCTCGGGCACGAACAAGTGCGGGTACTTTGCTTTCATCTCCTCCTCGGCTTCCCATGTGGATCCTTCAACGAATTGATTTCTCCACAGTACCTTAACAGAAGCTATCTCTTTGTTCCTTAGTCTGCGAACCTGCCGATCAAGGATTTGGACTGGGGTTTCCTCATAGGACAGGCTGTCCTTGATTCCTGTGCTCTCTACGGGCACTACCAAGGCAGGATCCCCTAAACATTTCTTCAACATTGAGTCGTGGAACACTGGATGAATCCCATCTAATTCAGAGGGTAGTTCCAGCTCATAAGCAACCTTTCCAATCCTTCGCACAATTTGGTAGGGACCAATATAGCGAGGACCCAACTTCCCTTTCTTCCCAAACCTCGTGACACCTTTCATAGGTGATACCTTCAGATAAACCCAGTCATTCACCTCAAACTCTAAATCCCTTCTCCTTACATCTGTGTACGACTTTTGGCGGCTCTGGGCTGCCTTTAACCTTTCTCGTATAGTCTTCACCTTTTCCATGGACTGGTGGACAAGGTCTGGCCCAATCAGCCCGGCCTCTCCAACCTCGAACCACCCAATGGGCGATCTATATCTTCTCCCATACAAGGCCTCATAAGGGGCCATTCGGATACTCGCATGATAACTGTTGTTGTATGCAAATTCAATCAAGGGTAAATGGTCGTCCCAATTTCCTTTGAAGTCAAGAACGCATGCTCTCAACATGTCTTCCAACGTCTGGATAGTGCGTTCTGCCTGGCCATCCGTCTGTGGATGAAAAGCCGTGCTCAAGTTCACCTTAGTACCCAGCCCTTTCTGGAACGACTTCCAGAAGTGAGAGGTAAATTGGGCTCCTCTGTCTGAAATAATAGACAAGGGAACTCCGTGCAATCTCACTATCTCCTGAATATATATTTTGGCATAATCTTCGGCAGTGTTAGTCGTCTTGACTGCTAAGAAATGTGCTGATTTCATCATTCTGTCTACAATCACCCATATGGAGTCATGTTGCCTCCGGGATTTCGATAAGCCCGTGACAAAGTCCATGTTCACCATCTCCCACTTCCATTCTGGAATTTCAAAATTCTGAGCCAGACCACTTGGCCTTTGGTGCTCAACCTTGACTTGCTGGCAGTTGGGGCATCTAGAAACGAATTCTGCGATGTCCCTTTTCATTCCACTCCACCAATAGACTTCTCTCAAGTCATGATACATCTTGGTGGAACCTGGATGGATGGAGTACTTAGCATTATGGGCCTCAAGTAAAATCCTTTCTCGAACACCATCAACATTTGGGACACATAATCTGTTCTGGTACCTCAGTACCCCATCTCCCCCTTTGGAGAAGGTCATCACTTTTTGCTTCTGAACATCTTCTTTTAGTTGGAGTATACTGGGATCTCGATCCTGCTTCTCTTTAACTTCAGTCACCAGGGACGATGAAGACCCATTTTGAACACTAACTCCTCCTTCATCATTCTCTTCGAGTTGGACCCCCAATCGGGCCAACCTGTGCACCTCTCTCACCAGTTCTTTCTTTTCTTTCTCAACATGGGCCGTGCTACCCATAGACAACCTGCTAAGAGCATCAGCAACAACGTTAGCTTTACCTGGGTGGTACATGACGCTCATATCATAGTCCTTGAGCAACTCTAACCATCTCCTCTGTCGCAGATTGAGCTCCCTTTGG
This sequence comes from Solanum rostratum, assembly GCA_029948455.1. Taxonomy (NCBI): domain Eukaryota; kingdom Viridiplantae; phylum Streptophyta; class Magnoliopsida; order Solanales; family Solanaceae; genus Solanum; species Solanum rostratum. The sequence continues at coordinate 63,279,421 of CM057045.1, read as the reverse complement.
CTGAATACATACTGCAAGCTCTTATGGTCCGTGAACACATCCACATGCACTCCATACAAGTAGTGGCGCCAGATCTTAAGTGCGAACACAACGGCTGCCAACTCCAGATCATGGGTAGGATAGTTTCGTTCATGAACCTTAAGCTGTCTGGAAGCATAAGCTACCACCTTTCCTCTTTGCATTAACACGCACCCCAACCCAACTCTAGATGCGTCACAGTATACCACGAAGTCATCTGTTCCGTCCGGCAATGTCAAAACAGGTGCAGTGGTTAACCTGGTCTTCAGCTCTTGGAAACTTTTCTCACATTCGTCAGACCATTGGAACTTAGCCCTTTTCTGGGTCAGTTTGGTCAATGGTGCAGATAGGGAAGAAAACCCCTCCACAAACCTCCGGTAGTAGCCTGCCAACCCCAAGAAGCTTCTTATGTCAGTTGGAGAGGTTGGCCTTGGCCAGCTTGCCACCGCCTCAATCTTCTGGTTATCCACTCGAATACCATCACCCGAAACCACATGGCCTAGGAAGGCCACTGACTTAAGCCAGAATTCACACTTGGAGAACTTAGCATATAACTCGTGGTCCTTAAGAGTTTGAAGGACAACTCTGAGATGTTTAGTATGCTCTTCCTCATCCTTCGAATATATCAAAATATCATCAATGAAGACGATTACAAACATATCCAAGTAGGGTCTAAATACCCTGTTCATCAAGTCCATAAAGGCTGCTGGTGCATTGGTCAACCCAAAGGACATCACTAAAAATTCAAAATGACCATATCTTGTCCTGAAAGCTGTCTTTGGGATGTCACACTCCCTCACCTTTAACTGATGGTAACCCGATCTGAGGTCTATTTTTGAAAAACATGAGGCACCCTGAAGTTGGTCGAACAAGTCGTCAATCCTAGGAAGAGGATATTTGTTCTTGACTGTGACCTTGTTCAGTTGCCTATAATCTATACACATTCTAAGCGTCCCATATTTCTTTCGCACAAACAAAACTGGAGCACCCCATGGGGAAACACTGGGTCTAATAAAACCCTTCTCTAACAGGTCTTTTAACTGTTCTTTCAGCTCCTTCAGTTCAGCGGGGGCCATCCTATATGGCGGAATTGAAATAGGCTGCGTCTCGGGGAGTACATCAATACCGAAGTCAATCTCCCTATCAGGAGGGACTCCAGGTAAATCATCCGGAAACACCTCAGGAAACTCATTAACAACTGAGACCGACTCAAGAGTAGGGGTCTCAACATTATCAGCTTTAACCCTTACTAGGTGGTAGATACACCCCTTAGAGATCAACTTCCTTGCCCTTAGGTAAGAAATGATTATACCCTTGGGTGAAACATAACCTCCCTTCCATTCTAAGACCGGTTCGTTTGGGAATTGAAACTTAACCACTCGGGTTCTACAATCTATGGATGCATGGCAAGCGTGAAGCCAATCCATCCCAAGGATCACATCAAAATCCACCATCTCTAATTCTACCAAATCAGCCAATGTATCCCTATAATAAATGGATACTACACAGTTTCTATAGACCCTTTTTGCTAGAATAGACTCTCCAGTAGGAGTTGAAACGGAATATGGCTCACGTAGACATTCTGTGGCAACTTCGAACTCATTAGCCACATAGGGAGTCACAAAGGATAAGGTGGCACCCGGATCAAGTAATGCGTAACAGTTATAAGAGAAAATTTGAAGCATACCCATTACAACATCTGGGGCAGCCTCTTGGTCCTGCCGATTTCCCATAGCATACAGGCGGTTCGCTCCGCCTCCAGCATTCGTAGCAGTAGCCCTCTGTTGACTGCCCGCAGGGGGCGCTGTAGATGACTGGGCTCTATTACCTCTGTCGTTTCCCCTATGGCTCCTCATAGGACATTCAATCTGGATGCGGCCAGGCTGTCCACACGTATAGCATAAATTGGTGCCTTCTCGGCACGCACCAAGATGTTGTTTGCCACACCTGCCACAAGTTGCTTTTTCTCTGGGGCCCTGGGCGACACTGGCCTGGGACTGAGGTACCTGTGCTCTGAAATTCTGATGGTCCCGGGTCCTTTGGTCATACCTGTGCTGCTGAACAGGTGCATTCACCATCGGTGTTGCATGGCGAGGAGGTTTCCTCTGAAAGAAGTTCTTGTTACCCTTATCCTGCTTCTGTTGGTTTTGTTCCTGGCCCGCAGCTTTGGCTTTCTTGCTCTGCTGCTCCTCCCTATCCCTCTTCTTGTCCTCTTCGGTCTGTTGAGCATAGACCATCAACCTGGAAATATCCATGTCTGGGATCAGCAGTGCTGCCTTGCACTCTCTCTTCACATGTCTGCCTAGCCCAGACACAAATTTTCTCATCCTGGCCCTCATATCAAGGACCATCTCCGGAGCATATCTTGATAGTTGGGTGGACTTCAAGCTATACTCCTTGGCAGTCATACCCTCCTGTTTTAAGTTCACAAACTCCTCAACCTTAGCTTCCCTTAACTCCTGGGGAAAGAAATGATCGAGAAAAGCACTCTCGAACTCTTCCCACTCAGCTGGTTCAGCACTCTCGCCTCTGACATCCTCCCATTGGTTGTACCAAATGTTGGCAACATCTTTAAGCTGATATGAGACCAGCTCAACTCCTTCAACCTCACTTGCATGCATCGCCCTTAGGATCTTGCGCATCTCATCAATAAAGTTCTGCGGATCCTCCTCAACCTTAGAACCCGTGTAGACTGGCGGGTTCATCCTCAAGAAATCCCTGAGCCTGGACGCAGCAGTTGGCTCTTGGGAACTGGAGCTTGGGGCCTGGGGACCACGACTGCCACTTTGCGAGGCCACCAACTGGGTGAGCATGGCAATGGCTCCCCTGAAGTCTGCCTCTGAAGTGGGGGCTGACTGTGTTGGGGGTGCTGGTGGAGCCTCAGCAGCTCTAGCTGGTCGTCCCCGTCTCCTTACCTCACGTTCCGGCGAGGGGTTCTCAGTACTTGGGACAGAACCATCTCTTTGGGCAGCAGTGGGTTTTGGAGGCATTTTCTGCATACGCGTAAAGCACGAGTTAAAGAGGTTTGCTTAAAGTCAAGCTCTAGCGCACGACTCAGAACATCAAAGAAGTGGAACCAGTTCCTAATGCCCTGTAGCATCCTGTTTATGAAGTGTGGTGCACAACACACGCATAAACGAGACTCTACTAGACACGGCTTCGTAGACTCCCTAGGACTCTTGAACTCTGTGCTCTGATACCAAGTTTGTCACGCCCCGGGAGGGTACCCTAGGCGTGGCCGGCACTCAGAGACTATTGCTAGCCCCCAAGCGAACCACTTAGCATTCATAACATCATTCATTATAGACATTGCGGAAGGAATTAGTAAACAATACTTTAAAATAGTGGGCCAATGGCCAAACCTCAATTTGATCATCAAAACCAAGCAAGGAAATTATTGCTCAGTTGTCAAAACATTCACCTTGACTACATCGTTATGTCTACAAAGCCTCTAACATTCCTTAAAACGTCTAAAGAGAGGGCCATGACAAACCATGGCTACTCGACTCAAAAGAACAGGATAACATTCATAAATAAAGGTTTCCTCCGGAAGCAAGGAGGCTCACCACAATCAGAACTTGGAAACACTTGACCTCAACGGGGCGGCTGCTGAAGTCCTCTAGCTCCTGTATCTGCATCATGAAACGATGCAGCCAAATAGCGTCAGTACGTGGAATGTACTGGCATGTAAAATAGCTGAATCACATCATTAGAATCACCCGAACAATAACGTACATCATCGTGAGACTTTAACATTTATATCAGGGAAAACATTAACATTGACCTTTACCTTAACATTGACCCTTTTCATTTACATTGACCTTTACATTAACATTGACCTTTACATTAGAGCACTATTAAGGAAACCTTTTCTGAGAGGCCTAACTGGGAGTTTCTTTAACCGACAACCATCACTTATGAGCCAGTGATGATACAACGAAGCGATGCCGTTGCTACATCCATCCAATACCCTGCCCAGGGTAAAGGACATTCATTAGAAAAGAAACAGAAGTCCTCATTGGGACAAGAAAGGTGCCATCCGCATTGCGGTTCAATCCTCTCTTCCTACGCGGGCCACGTAGTTAATGGATTCAGGTGGGACTCACCTTTCTATCCATTTCGGTGCTCAATACTCCTCCCAGGACTCGACATTGCTCATAAAACATTAACATTCATTAGTCCCATTGGGACGCATTTCATTCATCATTAGTCCCCCATAGGGCCTAATACATTATCATTGGCATCAACATTCATTTGTCCCATAGGGACACATTACATTGTCATTATCATCTCCTTTACATCAACATTAACATCATTGTCATTCCATCTCATTAACCTCGACATCATTGACTTTAGGAACACTAGTTTAGGAACTTGGACTCTCAACTTAGAGACAATCCACTCACATTCTCAACATTCATCATTCATTATTTTATCATTACTCTAGACTCTACACACGCACCCATGTTCATCATGCATGCTTTTCTAGAATACATATACAATAGATATAAGGTTTTTAACTAAATGCTTTTCAAGAAAATAGTTTAAAAGGATGCATGAGGGTTTTTATAAAGGTCATCATCAATGCAGGAAAATATGTAGTTTTATACATAAAATAATGGCATTTATTCATTACATTACATGAATCAACTTGTTTCACTTCATTACCCTAACATCATTCACCATTAAACTTTAATACATTATTCATGGGGCACATGGGAGGACATTCCCATGCTTTAAGTATAGCCTTACATACCTGAAAGAAGATAGTCACACTAAAGCACCTTCTTTCCTCTTGCTCTCTTCAACCTCCTTCAAGCCCTAGCCTTAAGAACCTTAGGAAGACTTCTTCAATGGGGTTTCTCAACCCTTTTTCGTGAAAACCGACCTATATAGGTCATAAGGGTACGTTTAGGATAGGTGGGATTGGACCATAATGCCCTTGGAAATTTTAAGAAATTAAATCCCGTCCTGAAATAACACAGTCCGCGACGCGGACTGGTCGCGGACAGTGTATTTTCGGAAATTCAACTCCGTCGAAATTTTCAGGAAAAAAGCAAGTGTGTCTCCGCAACCAGTCCGCGTCGCGGTTCCGTCGCGGAGGCTCACTGTTTTTCGTTTTGGAACGAAAAATTATCTTTTGACTCGGTTGCTCTAAAATTCGACCGAGACCTTTCCCCCACTCCATTTTCAGTGCTGATCATGAATCCGCTCTCGGATTTCCGATCCGAGCATCGGAAGGCACGTTTCTCGCACACCTCTCCTTGAGGGGTATTTTGGTAATTTCGCGGGCGTTACATTTTTTCTTTCCCTATATTTCTCCACTTATCTCTAAACAAGATGAATTGCTTCAGTAGTTGACTGGACCGGTATGAATCCAAACTGATTTTCTAAAATAGACACTCCTTTTCTCACCTTCATCTCTACCACTCTCTCCCAGACCTTCATAGTACGGCTTAACAGCTTGATACCCCTATAATTGTTACAGTTTTGAATATCACCCTTGTTCTTGTACAATGGAACCATTGTACTCCTCCTCCATTTATCGGCATCTTGGCAGTCTTCAAAATAGCATTGAACAGTCTAGTCAACCACTCTATGTCATCCTTGACCATGTTTTTCCAAAAATCTATCAAAATCTCATTGGATCTGATCACCCTCCCTCTCTTCATCCTACTAGTGGCACGTCTAACCTCCTCAACTCTGAATCGCCGACAATAGCCAAAATCTCGCTGCCTTTCAGAGTATGTCAACTCACCCAGTTCAATATCTCTATTTCCTTTTTCGTTTAAGAGTTTATGAAAGTAAGCTTGACATCTTAGTTTAATGGAAGTCTCATCCATCAACACCTTACCCTCCTCATCCTTAATGCACTTCACTTGATCCAAGTCGCGAGCTTTCCTTTCTCTCTCTTTAGCGAGCCTATGCAATCTCTTGTCCTCGCCTTTATCACTTAGTTCCACATATAGGTGCTCAAATTTTGTTGTCTTAGCACTCATCACTGTCATCTTCGCTTCCGTCTTTGCGTCTTATAGATCTTCTTAAGACTTCACTTTTTATCCTCATCCCTACACTCCACCACTTCATATAAGCAATCTTCTTAGTTTTCACTTTGCCTTGGACTTCGTCATTCCATCACCAATCGCCTTGACGTCCACCAAAGGTCCCTCTCGAAACCCCTAGTACCTCCGTATCTACTTTTCTAATGCAACCAGCAGTAGTGTGCACATATTGTTCACCTCTCCAAGCCTCTCGACTACTCAATTTTTCTTGCGTCTCTCGTGAAAGGGCAAGAGTCAGGCCTCCCCATCTAATCCTCGATAGGGTATTAAAAACCTTCTTCTTCTTTTCTCTCTTAATCTCTAAATCCATCACTAGAAGCCTATGTTGAGTGGAAATATTTTTACATGGAATAACCTTGCAATTTTTATAAAGGTTTCTATCGCCCTTCCAGAGAAGTAAGTAAAACTAACATAACAATGCATATATATTAAACACAATGTACATGTAGATCATATGCATACAAAAATTTAGATATATTATCATAACATAAAAAATACATATGACAGTATTGAGATACATGATAGAAGGCCAAATGCAATTACAAGACTTGATACATCAAAGAACACATCGTGTCGGTGTAACACCCCATGTTTTTTTAGCAGAGATCAAGCCATCCTCATATGCATATAAGATTTTATGGAAGGATTCTTAATTGAACATAGGTTTCAAAATAAATTCTTTAGTGAGAAAATAGATTTGGAGCTGAGTGAGGTCACAAGAACTCTCTAATACAAAGTTAAGTTAAAAACTTTCTTACCAATTGAGTTTCGATGTACGATTTTATAAAGTTAGGTGAGCCAATAACTCCAAGTTATGAATGTATCTCAAGGTCCTTTCCTAAGTAATTGAAGTGTTTTGTATTGTTTGAGGTCGTAAGGATACCCAAAGTCAAGCCAAGTTCAAAACATTTCTATTGGCTAAGTTTTGGTATAAATTCATAGAAGGGTCAAATTCAAATGGTCATATCTATATGCACATAATGATTTAGGTGACCCAAAACTTATCAAATTAAAGATCTTTGAATTAGATTTCTAATCCATCCAATTTCGCCTTAATCAGAGTTCGGAGTAAAAATTTATGATTATTTTACTAAAGACGTGTAGAGCTATCTAAAGTCCACGACATCTCGGCCTCACGGAGTGGACGCACACTCTGGTTAAGTTAAAGGACATTCTTTTATTACGTTTTGAGGGTTCTTTTATCCTATAACCTTTGGAGATTTATTTTAATGTCCCAAAACGTATAGAACGTCAGTTTTCATAATTAAAACTCTCTCCTTCACTCCTAAACGTGAAAGCTCAAGAATCTTTAAGAAAATAATCAAGTTAGGGTTAGATTTCAAAATTCATCATCAAGGTAAGTTATTCTCTATAAATTTCAATCTTTCCAACCCAAGTTTCTTCATATATTCATGAATCTCTAAGAAAAATCCGAAATCATAACCTAGGATTTCAAGAAAACAAATTCAGAAATTCCAAGAAAGGATTTCTTGATTCTTCTTCTTCAAAAATTAGGGTTCTTCGTCAAGAACTCTAAAGATTTTAAGTCAAGAGTTGAGAAATCAAAGAAAGGCCATTCAATAATGTTTTTCTGGTTCTTTCATCCTAGAAAGCCACAAAAGAGAATTTCTTTTTTCAAGAACAAGCATCAAGATTCCAAGATCAAAGATCTCCTTCAAGAAAGCTAGTGTTCTTCAAATTTTGATTGTAATATCAATCTTCCAGGTATGAAAGTGTAAAGACCAAGATATTTATCTCAATGGCACTACCTTGATGTCCAAAATTTTCCCCAGGAAAACTGCCAGGCATCACTCCATGGAGGAGCCTACACGGCCCGTGTGGCCTCCCGTGGGGGTGACAGTGGACCACTTCATGGAAGGGCTCACACGGTCCGTGTGATGCTACATGGTCTGTATGGCCTCCCATGGAGTGACACTTGATCAGTTCCCCGTAGGGGCAAACTTGGGACAGGAATACGGGCCACCACACGGTCCGTGTGTCTCCACATGGTCCGTGTGTCTCCACACGATCTGTGTGACCTTCCATTTAATTGTTGTGTGGAGAGTCACCTGTTCACGGACGGGGTCACGGTTCGTGTGACCCCAAATGGTCCATGTGACTGTCCGTGTGTGCCACCTAGTTCAATGAAAATTTTCGTCTGCAAATTCTAAGTCCAGGACCACGGTCCTGGTCACGGCCCATGTGAAGCTACACGGACCGTGTAACTAACCGTGTGACCCAGACGGACCAAATTTAGGTCCGTCTCATTTATGGCATTTTTGAAATATTGGGTTGTTTTAAACGTGATTTTGGTATTTTTCCACCCCTCCTAAGCCTTTGTATCACTTGAAATCTCTCATTTTTCAGCCATTTCCCGACTCTCCTCTCACTCTCTCTAAAATACTCCTACAAGACTCTCCAACCTCTCACTAGGATTCTCAAGTCAAGACCTTCAATTAGAATCCATTATTCTCCTCAAGTTCATCTTCAAGTCAGGTACGTGGGGTTGATTCTTGGTTCCTTCCAACCAACAAGACCCAAAACTCTTGCAATTTATTTTCATAAAATTCTAGTTACCTTAAATGTGAATATTACTACTTGATCTTGTTAACTTTAATCAATGCATGGGATGTACATTTGTTCTGGATTCTTGAGTTTTGATAAGCTCTTTTATGATGAACCACCTTGAATTATGAAACCATGAACATGCATGTCCCCTAAAGCTGGTATGATGCATGGGTGAGCTATACTACGGTTTTCATATGTATTTTATTGTGGATTTTCTTGATTTCCTATCACATTGTGGATTTTGAACTTACTCTACATCACTCATGCCATCCCCACATTATGCATTGCACTTTACATGGAAATTTTGGTGGGCATTAAGCCCAATTTTGGTTATATGAAATGATTTTTGACAAGGCTTGGTTATGACTAGAAGGTGATCACCGGTAAGTCTATGTTATGGCTCTTGGAGCATCTTGGGTGCTTGCACCACCTTGTCTATTGGCTCTTGGAGCATCTTGGGTGCTTGCACCATCTTGAATATGTCGATGAGTTATTCCTTGCATAAGCACCTTGATTTTGATCTTGCTGTTTGGCATTGAGCCTAAATATGCCTTGAACATTTTGAACTTGTACTTGACTCTCTTGAAAGCACTTGCCTATATATATATATATATATATATATATATATATATATATATATATATATATAAGTATTCTTGTGGGATGTGGTTGACTTAGCACCGATGGATTGGGGGCCCTCCCCTTTTCCTTGAACTATGTGCCAACATAGAGACGGATGATATTCGTCTATCTTGCTTATGTCTTGACATTTTGATATGACTCTTGTAAATCCTTCCGAAAAGCATGGTCTTAAGGAAGGTGACCATTTACTGAAAAGTGTGGTCGTAAGGTGTAATGTAGATTATCCTTGGCAAGTAATCTTCTCCCTACCGGTGGGAGGTTCAAATCGGTCCAATTCATGTAATAGCTCGCATGGATTTGGTTTGTCAGTTATAGTCCATCCCTGTTATATAGGTGCATTTTCGCATTGCACGCATCATGAATTCCATGGCATCTTGTATGCTAAATTTCATTGCTTATATGATTTTTGTATATTATGTTCCCTTGTCATGTAACATTGGTATGCAGGTTCGGTAAGTCACATGCATTGCATGCCCGCATACTTAGTACATTCAAAAGTACTAATGCATACTCTATGCCTACATGATTTTACCATGTAGGGACCGAGTAGTTTGGGTACCAGCCACTAGACGAATAGTCTGTCCTTGAAGATCTTTGCGGTGAGCCCCGTCTTCTGAGGGCAAGCTAGTTATTTTTCTCAGCTTTACCATGTATGCTCTTTTGTTGAGGGTAAACCCAGAACTTGTCCTGGCCCCCGTTCCTTGACTAGAGGCAAATGTTGGGCACTTTGTAAAACTTTCTCGTTTGGCTTATCTATAAATGAATAGATTCATGAGATTTGATTTCCGACATTTAATTATATGTGCTTAAATGCTATTTGAACCAATGATGTGGATTCTGATAATTGAGGCTTGTTTGGGGACTCTCGGGTCCCCATTCGCCATGTCACATCTAGGCCCTAACCCCAGGTTGTGACAAATAATGGTATCAGAGCCTTAATTTATAATGGTCCTCGGAGCCCAACATGCCACGTTGAGTAGAGTCCTATTCATGTGTATGAAGTGCACCATACCTATGAGTGGGAGGCTACGGAGACGTATTAGAAAATTTCTCACTTCTTCATGTCTTGTGTCGTGCAGTGACTAGTTTATGAAATTTCCTTATTTACCGATGTCGTTAATCTATTTCAGCAGATGCCTCGAGGAAGACCCTCTCTACCTTGACCAACTCCAGCCAATGAAGGTCAGGCCCCTCATAAGCCTATGGAGGAGCCTATCTCTAACGGCGAATTCCTCACCGCTTTGGCCATGCTTGCGCAGGTGATGACTGCTCAGGCAACGCAAGCTAACTTGCCACGGGACCCTACACCTGCATCCCTTGTGAGGGATTTTACCCAAATGAATCCTCCGGAGTTCTACGGGTCAAGGGTTGATGAGGATGCTCAGGAGTTCATTGATGAGCTCTCAAAAATACCGAATATTATGTGCGTCTCTGCTAGACTAGCTGCTTACCAGCTGAAGGATGTAGCTCAGGTATGGTATACTCAGTGGGCTTTGGAGAGGGCCTGTGGTGGTGATGTCAAATGGGGAGAGTTCAAATCTGTCTTCCTTGAATGCTTCTTCCCACTTGAGCTGAGAGAGGCCAGAATGACCGAGTTTATTAACCTCAAGCAGGGGAGTATGAGTGTGAGGGAGTATGCCTTCAAGTTCACCAAGCTTTCCAAATATGCTCCGTCCCTGGTGGCCGTGCAAGGATGCACAAATTTATTTCGGGCATTTCTGACTTGATTGTGAAAGAATGTCGTGCTGCTATGCTGATTGGGGACATGAATATTGCCAGACTCATGGTGTATGTTAAGCAGATTGAAGGGGAGAAACTCAAAGAGAAAAGGGCTCACGATCCCAAGAGAGCCCGCTTTGACAGTAGGTTCTCCGGTGCTAGAAATGTTGGTTTTGGTCGCTTTCAGCAGGGCCAAGGTTCGGGAGCTCGGGTGGCCAATACTCAGGCACCCCCTCCCGGGGTACCGGTGGGTGGTGGACCAGGATATCCTATGTGTGACAAGTGTGGGAGACCCTACACGGGTGCCTGTCGGAGGGATTTGGGACTTTACTTTGGTGCGGAAGTAAGAATCATAAAGTTGTTGATTGCCCTAGGAATGCACGGGAAAGCCAAGGTCAGGTAGCCAAAGGTGGGCAGGGTCAACAGAGGGGTCCCCAAGGTATTGCCCCAAGGAACAACAGTTTCTACGAGGAAGCTCCAGATGTCGTGACTGGTATGTTGAAAGTCTTTGATTTTGATGCTTATGTTTTGCTTGACTCAGGTGCAAATTTGTATTTTGTGACTCCGTTGTTGGTTGTTAAGTTCGGTTTGAGCCCCCAGATTTTAAGGGAGCCTTTCTTGGTCTACACCCCCGTAGGTGAATCTATTGTTGCTCATAGAGTCTATCACGGATGCCCTGTTGCCGTGTTGCATAAAAATTTTCCATGTGATCTTGTGGAACTTGAGATGTTTGATGTTGATGTGATTCTTGGAATGGATTGGCTGCATGCATCTTATGCTTCCATAGATTGTAGAACCCGGTAAGTCCAGTTCTAACCTCCCGGTGAGCCAGTTCTTAAATGGAAGGGTGGTGACTCCTCTATTAAAGGTCGGTTTATTTCCTACCTCAAGGCATGAAAAATGATTTCTAAGGGGTGCATCTATCATATTGTGAGGGTCAAGATACTGATTTCGGAGTGCCTACTCTCAAGTCGATCCCTGTGGTGAATGAATTTTCGGATGTGTTTCCCGAAGACTTACCGAGCATTCCTCCGGATAGAGAGATAGACTTCAACATAAATCTCCTTCCAGATACTCGGCCTATTTCTATTCATTCGTATCGGATGGCACCAGCAGAATTGAAAGAGTTAAAGGAGCAGTTAAAGGACCTATTGGAGAAGAGTTTTATTCGGCCTAGTACATCATCGTGGGGTGCTCCCGTGTTGTTTGTAAGGAAGAAGGACGGGTTCCTCCGTATGTGTATTGACTACAGGCAACTAAATAAAGTGACTATTAAGAACAAGTACCCGTTGCCCAGGATTGATGACTTGTTTGATAAGCTTCAAGGTGTCACTCACTTCTCAAAAATTGATCTCCATTTCGGGTACCATCAGTTGAAGGTTAGGGAATGTTACATTCCCAAAACAGCTTTTCGAACAAGGTATGAGCATTTCAAATTTGTGGTGATGTCATTTAGCCTAACTAATGCTCCGGCCGTATTTATGGACTTGATGAACCAAGTGTTTAAACCATTCCTAGACAGCTTTGTGGTGGTCTTCATTGACGATATTCTCATTTACTCCCGAAGTGAACAGGAGAACGGGAATCATTTGAGGATGGCCCTCCAAACTCTAAGGGAAAAGAAATTGTATGCCAAGTTTAGCAAGTGCGAATTCTGGTTGGGCGAAGTGGCCTTCCTCGGTCATATGGTGTTCGGATACGGTATTAAGGTGGATCCGAGGAAAACAAAGGCCTTGAGGAATTGGCCTAGACCGTTGACTCATTCGGATATCTGTAGTTTCCTTGGGTTGGTCGGGTACTACAGAAGGTTCGTGGAAGGTTTCTCATCTATTGCATCTCCATTGACCAAGTTGACCTAAAAGCAGGCTAAATTTATATAGTCAGATGAATGCGAGGAAGTTTTCAAACTTTAAAGGATCGACTTACGTTGGCTCCCATCTTGACCTTGCCAAATGGTTCTGAGGGGTTCGTGGTGTATTGTGACGCCTCGCGGATCGAACTGGGTTTTGTGCTTATGCATAATGGCAAGGTGATAGCGTATGCCTCCAGGCAGTTGAAGGTTCATGAACAAAACTACCCCACGCATGACCTTAAATTGGCAGCGGTGGTTGATAACGTTCAAACATACTCTTTTTTTATAGAATATGGAAGATCGTTAGCAGTATATTTACCCAACTAAGAGTCGGGGTCGATCCCACAGGGAATAGGTTGAAACAACTTTACTAGTTATCATACTTCGATCGTTGGTTCTATTTTTAAAAAAAAAACAATGCGAAAAAGTAAAAATGGGGGGTTTTTGAACTAAGATCCTAACTATGAGTATGAATGCAGATAAAATAAACTAAGGCTTAGACAGTTTAATGATGACCTAAGGTTGCGGTCCCCATGAAATATAACTATTAAGCATTTAACATCGGTTTATTGTTCCTTATATTGCATGTAAAATCTAGCGAGTTGGGTAACTTCTAGTTCACCTCTCGGTCCTTCCTAGAAGTATGTCATTCATCTCCTTACAGTCTCAGAATATTTTTGATACTAAGCCTCGCTTTGGATTTCAGAAAACTATCACCTCTCGGTCTCAAGTTCTTTATATACAAGCTAATCCCCAAGCTTAAGTATATCATCCCCTCTCGGGCTCAAGTGACTTAAACGTAGGTCGATTGCCTCTATCTACTGTTGTAATTTCCTTTTCCTAATCATTAATTTCCTTCCGGACAACTAACGAATATGGGAAAGTTCTCAATGCGTGCACTCATCAAGAAAGACTTTTAAGCAAAGGAAATCACAATACCGACAATACAAGTCTCATTAAACCCTACGTTTTGCCCAATTTATTAAGACATCATGGTTCCCACAACCCTAGTTGTGGATCTAGATTATTGAACTTGCAAGGTTTAGAACAAGAATCATTATGTAATTCATGTTAAAATCACTCACAAGGGAGAAGAAATTAATTCTTAATTCACATGCCAAAACGCAAAGCAAACAAGAATTAAAGACTCAACACGATAATCAAAAACTCATAACTGCCATAGTTGGTGTTGTGCTCACTGTCCGCCTTGCTTTTGAAGAGAAATCTGGAAAACTTGTCATTCCGTGGTGTGTCCCGCAGCCCCAAATCGTGGGGTGCAAGATGTCCTGCCAAAATACACAAAAAAGAGTCTTTATACTAATTAAAACCTAGTACTAAATTGTGTAGGAAAAGCAGTCCTACTTATGCTAGGAAACTAAGAAAACTGTACGCGTGATTCTTTCACGTTACTGACTACGGATCGTGGTCAGTTTCATGCTTCGTCAACATCCTCATGAATTCCTCCTTAGCTTTGTATGTCATCCAGGCTTGGTTTACTTCACATGGACTCTTCACGGTCCGTGAAGATCACCACAATCCGTGAAAAAGATCGTGGTATTCGCCTTGTGCAAAACTGTCCAGCCTTCCTTCGTGCTTCTTTCATGCGACTGTTCACGCCCCGTCAAGTACATCACGATCCGTGATGTGGCTCATGGTGGTTGACTTTGCTTAAGTTGTTGGACGCCTTCGATTTCTAATATATTATCATCCAAGTCCGAGCCATTGTTGTTCCAGTTTTTGAAACTCAATACGAATTGTTTTTGCTTTTGTGTCATCTCAAATAGTACTGAAACCTTTGGCTACTGTTTTGCTATGCCCTTACACCTTCAAATGAGTTGCAATTCTTGGCCATAGACAGTAGAAACTTCCCAGCGCAACAATATCAACACGTCTTGATTATTTCTCCGAGATAGCTTCAGACGTTTGCATCTTAACCCTTGTTGTTGCGTTATTGCTATCTTTCTTTGCTTTCCAGCCACATATAGGTCTCACATGGTGTGCCCTGATCATCTACCAGCAGTGCTCTTCCACGATTTAGCTAATTTTAGCTCCAAATCACCTCAAATCAGTCCAACGCCTATAATTCCATGAAATCCTCCTTTTCCTACAAAACGGACATAAAATGCATATTAATCTAACAAATGCGCTTAAGAAGTCACAATAATTCTATGTATTAGGCATCGTAAAAGTCGTATTTTCATGACTTATCAGTGGTCTTTGATTTGAAGCTTTGGAGACATTATTTGTACAGGGTTCACGTGGATATATTCACCGATCACAAGAGTTTGCAATATGTTTTCACCCAAAGGGATCTTATCCTAAGGCAAAGGAGGTGGTTGGAGCTTCTGAAGGATTACGATATGAGTGTGATATATCATCCGGGCAAGGCCAGTGTTATGGCCGACGCTAGCAGGTTGTCTATGGGAAGTGTGGCGTATGTTGAGAATGAAAAGAAGGATTTGGCGAGGGATGTTCACCGGTTGGCTAGGTTGGGTGTCAGATTGACTGATTCCAACAAGGGCAGTATTCGGGTTCAGAATGGGGCAGAATCTTCTGTGGTGAACGAGGTAAGAGTTAAGCAAGATCTAGACCCATCATTACTTGAGTTAAAAAAGTTGATCGCTGCAAAGGAGATCGAGCTATTCTCCTAAGGGGGAGATGGTGTACTTTGGTACCAAGACTAGCTTTGTGTTCCTGATGTGGATGACCTTAGAAAAGTGATTATAAGTGAGGCTCACAACTCTCGTTATTCTATTCACCCGGGGTCTACCAAGATGTACCAGGATCTGAAGGAGGTGTATTGGTGGCATGGTATGAAGAGGGATATTGCTAAGTTCGTGTCTAAATGCCCGAGTTGTCAGCAGGAGAAGGTAAAACACTAAAGGCCTGGTGGTTTGGCCCAAGACATTGAAATTCCCACATGGAAATGGGAGGATGTGAATATGGACTTTGTGGTTGGATTGCCTCGGACCTGAAGGTAATTCGACTCCATCTGGGTTGTTGTGGATCGAATGACGAAATCGACTCATTTTCTCCCGGTCAAGGCTACTTTTAGTGCTGAGGACTATGCGAGGTTGTATATCCAGGAGTTGGTAAGGTTGTATAGTGTACCTAGATCCATCATATGGGATCGTGGTGCTCAATTCACTTCCCACTTTTGGAGGTCTTTTCTGAAGGGCCTTGGGACTAAGATTAAGTTAAGCTTCGCTCTTCACCCTCAAACCGATGGCCAAGCGGAGAGGACTATTCAAACCTTGGAGGATATGTTGAGGGCATGTGTGTTGGAGTTTAAGGGGAATTGGGATGACCATCTTCCACTCATCGAGTTTGCTTACAATAATAGCTTCCATGCTAGCATTGGTATGGTGCCGTTTGAAGCATTGTATGGGAGAAGGTGTAGGTCACCGGTGGGATGGTTTGAGTTGGGTGAGATGGCTTTAGTTGGCCCGGATTTGGTATCGGATGCTATGGAGAAGGTAAAGGTGATTAGGGAGTGATTGAAAGCGGCCCAAAGTCGCCAAAAGTCCTATTCGGATGTTAGGAGAAGGGACCTTGAATTTCATGTCGGGGATTGGGTGTATGTGAAAGTTTCTCCTATGAAGAGTGTGATGCATTTTGATAAGAAGGGCAAGCTAAGCCCCCGGTATATGGGTCCTTATGAGATTGTTGAACGGATTCGAAGGGTGGCTTACGAATTAGAGTTACCTCCGGATTTGAGTTCCATTCATTCGGTCTTCCATGTGTCTATGTTGAGGAAGCTAATTGGTGATCCTAGCACCATTGTGCCTTGGGAGAGTATTGAGGTTGAAGAAAATTTATCTTATGAGGAAGTGCCGGTGGCAATCTTGGATAGGCAAGTAAAGTGGCTTCGTAACAAGGATGTGGCTTCGGTGAAGGTACTTTGGAGAAATCAACAAGTGGAGAGTGCTACTTGGAGGCGGAGCTGGACATGATGAAATGATACCCCCATCTTTTCCAATCTACTCAAGCCTAAGGTACTAGGAATCTTCCTTATCTACTTATGTCATTTCTTGCCTTCTTGAGTCTCATGACATGATATGCATATGTGTGCACTAAAGGACCTCTTTCTTTTTACAAATGATTTGGATGTAATCTTGATGCAATCTTAATATGAGCTTTAGTCTTGAACTACAGTTTTTGCATGATGTTTTTTGGTACAAAACCTTTTTCTTTTGATTTGAATTATCATTGTATCTTGTGTCGAATGTATTTTGCCCTAACTCTAATCTTTCAAGCCTTGTTCTTGCATATTCGAGGACGAATGTTCCCAAGGGGGAGATGATGTAAAGACCCAGATATTTATCTCAATGGAACTACCTTGATGTCCAAAATTTTCCCCACGAAAACTGCCAGGCATCACTCCACGGGGGAGCCTACACAGCCCGTGTGGCCTCCCGTGGGGATGACAGTGGACCACTTCACAGAAGGGCTCACATGGTTCATGTGATGCTACACGGTCCGTATGGACTCCCGTGGAGTGACACTTGATCAGTTCCCATAGAGGCAAACTTGGGACAGGAATACGGGCCACCACACGGTCCATGTGACCTTCCGTTCAATTGTTGTGTGGAGAGTTACCTGTTCACTGACGGGGTCACGGTTCGTGTGACCCCAAATAGTCCGTGTGACTGTCCGTGTGTGCCACCTAGTTCAGTGAAAATTTTCGTCTGCAAATTCTAAGTCCAGGATCACGGTCCTGGTCACAGCCCGTGTGAAGCCACACGGACCGCGTAACTAATCGTGTGACCTAGACGAACCAAATTTAGGTCCGTCTCATTAATGGCATTTTTGAAATATTGGGTTGTTTTAAACGTGATTTTGGTCTTTTCCACCCCTCCTAAGCCTCTATATCACCTGAAATCTCTCATTTTTCAGCCATTTCCTGAAACGACCCAAAAGTGTTTCGGAAGTCACCGAAAACTTGTTTTAGCTATATCTAAAAATCCATTTGTTATTTTGAAAATACGACTTCATATTCTTGTTTAGGGGGTCAAATGGAGTGGGAAATAGGTCTAACCCGAATTTTAGAGCAACCGTATCAAAATTCAAAATTTCCAAGTGAAGCCTTTTTGGAGGGTCTACTTTGGAGGGTCATATCTTTTAGCACACAAAGAATTGGGTGGCCCATAATATATCCATGGAAAGACCTGTGAGTTAGCTATCCAACGCACTTCGTTTCACCTCGTTTGAAGTTCGGACGAAGAAATTATGCCCATTTTCGTAATCTCCGCCTGGGCAAAGAATGCAAATTCCAGTGAGCAAATTTACTGTTCACCCGCCCCATTATTTTTTCTAAGTTTTGGAACCGTTTTTCCAAAGACGAATTTTATTTCCTATGTAGCACTAAATCAGTTCCCATTCCTTAAAACATTTCCTAAAAGACATTTCCCACACTTAGAAATATTTCTCTCAAGAACTCAAACCAAAACCCTCCAAAACCTTCATCAAGATTGAAGAGGTCCTTGCTCCAAGTTTCAAGCCTCCTTTGAAGACACTTCCAAGGCCTTCATAAGAACTCAAGGTATGTGGTGTTGAACTTATGGATCCTTCCACCCATAGTGCCTAAACTTTAACTTACTCATTATTTCATGATTTTAAGTGAAGATTTACACATTGGTCTTGTTCATTGTATAAATTTTCTGCACAGTGAAATTCTAGCATGGGAAAGCGAATGTCTTGAACATGTTGTCACTCTAGAACTTGAATCTAAACTTGGAATTGATGTGGGGCTTTACATGTCGTCTTGGGAGTATGTCAAAGTGTTCATTGATGGTTGGTTCACTGATTTACTGCATGAGTCCTACTCCATTTTACACATTCTTTGATCCCCATTGCATGCCCCCAAGGTATTTGACAAAATGTCCAATTATGGAATTATGAGGAATTGATGTTTTAAAGCTTGGGATAAGATATGAATGAGGTTACAATGACATTTTGATGATAAACTAAACTCCTGTATATATTTATTTCTACATGAGAATTGCATTAGAGCCCATTGTAAATTCCTATATAAAGTGTTGCACAACCATGCCCAGTCCGGGGGAAAAGAGCCGGATATCCATGATATGGGGGATAAGTACTCATATTCACCTAGGGTGGCAAGGTGGGATTGTCACTATCCATGATATGCGGGATAAGTACTCATATTCACCTAGGGTGGCAAGGTGGGATTGTCACTATCCATGATACGGGGGATAAATACTCATATCCACCTAGTGTGGCAAGGTGGGATTGCCACTATCCAGAAATAAGGGATAATACTTATTTCACCCAGATGAGGGGGTTTATGCGTCATCAATTTGCTTGGCTCAGCTTCAGATGTGGTACCTATTATGAAGATGGATTTACTTAAACATATTTGACTATACATTGATCATGCAAATGCATCTTGATTATATACTATGTCTAATGACCCATCTCTTGCATTTCGATTATGTATCTTATCTATTCTTGTATTGCACCCAATATACTTAGTACATTCCAAAGTACTAACGCATATTTTGCCTACATGATGTTACCATGTAGGGACCGGAGCTACTCTTGATCCTTCTCTCCATCCACGTGGCTAGTACGGTGCTTATCTGGGATTGTTGGTGAGTCCTCAATGATTCGAGGACTATGTTATGTTTCCTACTCTTATGTTTTGAGATCTTAGCTTGTACTTGTATTCGACTATGAGGGGAGCCGGTAGTATGTCATGGCCCCCGTTCTATCGATATATGTAGAGGTGTACATTGGACAAGTATTTTGCAAATGAGCTTGACTCTTAATCTATGATATTATTTTGAAATGGGTTGCCCTTAGTCCCTAATTCCCTTTATTTAATGTTGATTGTACTTCCGCGACCGATGAAGTGTGATGACAAGTTCGAGAGGCTTGTTTGGGGTTCCTTCGGGTTCCTCATTCGTCATGTCACATTTAGGCCCTAGGCTTGGGTCGTGACATTTCCCCACTCTCCTCTCACTCTCTCTAAAATACTCCTACAAGGCTCTCCAACCTCTCACTAGGATTCTCAAGTCAAGACCTTCAATTAGAATCCATTCCTCTCCTCAAGTTCATCTTCAAGTCGGGTATGTGGGGTTGATTCTTGGTTCCTTCCAACCAAGAAGACCCAAAACTCTTGCAATTTATTTTCATAAAAATTTTGTTACCTTAAATGTGAATATTACTACTTGATCTTGTTAACTTTAATCAATGCATGGGATGTACATTTGTTCTGGATTCTTGAGTTTTGATAAGCTCTTTAAGGATGAACCACCTTGAATTATGAAACCATGAACATGCATGTACCCTAAAGCTGGTATGATACATGGGTGAGCTATACTACGGTTTTCATATGTATTTTATTGTGGATTTTCTTGATTCCCTATTACATTGTGGATTTTGAACTTACTCTCCATCACTCATGCCATCCCCACATCATGCATTGCACTTTACATGGAAATTTTGGTAGACATTAAGCCCAATTTTGGTTATATGAAATGTTTTTTGATAAGGCTTGGTTATGACTAGAAGGTGATCACCGGTAAGTCCATGTTATGGTTCTTGGAGCATCTTGGGTGCTTGCACCACCTTGTCTATTGGCTCTTGGAGCATCTTGGATGCTTGCACCATCTTGAATATGTAGATGAGTTATTCCTTGCATAAGCACCTTGATTTTGATCTTGTGGTTTGGCATTGAGCCTAAATGTGCCTTGAACGTTTTCACTTGCCTATATATATATATATAAGTATTCTTGTAGGATGTAGTTGACTTAGCACCGATGGATTTGGGGCCCTCCCCTTTTCCTTGAACTATGTACCAACATAGGGACGAATGATATTCGTCTATCTAGCCTATGTCTTGACATTTTGATATGACTCTTGTAAATCCTTCCGAAAAGCGTGGTCGTAAGGAAAGTGACCATCCATCGAAAAGCATGGTCGTAAGGTATGATGTAGATTACCCTTGGCAAGTAATCTTCTCCCTACCAGTGGGAGGTCCAAATCAGTCCAATTCATGTAATGGCTCGCATGGATTTGGTTTATCGGTTATAGTTCATCCCCGTTATATAGGTGCTTTATCGCATTGCACGCATCATGAATTCCATGGCATCTTGTATACTAAATTCCATTGCTTATTTGATTTTTGTATATTATGTGCCCTTGTCATCTAACATTGGTATGCAGGTTCGGTAAGTCACATGCATTACATGCCCGCATACTTAGTACATTCAAAAGTACTAACGCATACTCTATGCCTACATGATTTTACCATATAGGGACTGAGCAGTTTGGGTACCAGCCATTGGATGAATAGTCTGTCCTTGAAGATCTTTTGCGGTGAGCCCCATCTTCCGAGGGCAAGCTAGTTATTTTTCTCAGCTTTACCATGTATGCTCTTTTGTTGAGGGTGAGCCCGGAACTTGTTCTGGCCTCCGTTCCTTGACTAGAGGCAAATGTTGCGCACTTTGTAAAACTTTCTCGTTTTGCTTATATATAAATGAATGGATTCCTGAGATTTGATTTTCGACATTTTATTATATATGCTTAGATTCTATTTTAACCAATGATGTGGATTCTGATAATTGAGGCTTGTTTGGAGACTCTCGGGTCCCCATTCGTCGTGTCACATCTAGGCCCTAACCCCGGGTCGTGACAGTAAGGCTCTCCAAAAGTCATTTTAATTTTGATTTAGTATCCAAAGACTATCAGTTTCCACCCAAATAATATGAATTTAATTCAAGTCTTCTTCTCTTAGTTTATGTAAATTCCTATGAGTTATATACATATGTTTTTTTGGTGCATTGTTGGAATATATTACTCTATTGTCAAGTTAAGCTATGAACATCAATACATTACAGAATGATCTTCCAGTTGCAATAATATGGAGGTAGACTTGGGATCTCCCTGGCCTAATTTCTTGAACACAAATGTGGGCATCAACTTGATACTTGCACCCAAATTGCAAAGCCCTCTTGCATTAATGCATCTGCCAATGGTAACCTACGCAGTGAAACTCCCAAGATCTTTCTACTTGGCTGGGAGCTTATTTAGAATTATGGAACTATACTCCTTAGTGAGTGCATCGGTTTCATACTCAGCTAGCTTGCTCTTGTTGGCCATGATATCCTTGACATATTTGGTATACTTCAAGATACCCTATAACACATCAAACAAAGATAAGTTAATGTGTACCTATTTTAGCAGGTCGATGAACTTCTCAACGATTCTTATTTATTTTTCTTTATGATTTTTTATGGAAATGCAGGAGGTGATTTCACCTTTGGTTCCTCATTATCCCTTGGCATGCTTGGATCACTTTATTCAACAACCTTTGCCTTACCTTTATCCTCACCAGCTTTGCTTTTAGGAACCCACTTTGCTAGTGGTTGGCCACTGTGGGTACTTACAGCATCCACTTACTGCGTATTTAGGTTAGTATTGGTTGGAAATCCTTCTTGTTGGTGAGAGATTTTCACACTTGCTAATTACCCAAGCTATTTTTATTAGTTTTTGGTAGCCAACTGATTCTGGCATATATCTACAACCATTTTTGCTTGGTCTGCCATGATTTGCTTAAGCATGTCCTCAACATTCATGTTCCTTGATTTTCTAGTCTACTAACTTTCTTGGCTCTAATGGTTATACTACTATCCATTGCCTTGTGGCCTAAATTGGTTATGTCTAAGTGTTGATTTTTCTAATTCCACCATATGAGAAGTTCGAGTGGTTTCTTCAATTTGAGTTATAAGTGTTACTATAGCTCTAGTGACTTACACACCTTGGTGGATTGCCCACAAAATTTACTACTCTCGATCGGCTCCACAGTACTCAGATATATGTTCATTGTTGCCGCACACTGCACATCATATTTGGTGTTATTGTACCACATTTACTGGAGCCTATTGCTTCCTTAATGCTAGATTATTGAAATGTGTGGTCATTATATTTTGCATTGCTACAATTTGTGCAGTCAAGGCTATAATAGCATCAACTTTAAACATTCTTACTTGCTTCTACACCACAGGACAGGATCTTCCCCTATTCCACTCAAAATTCCCATGAGATATATGATTCAACAATATATACAACTCATTATAAAATTTTTCCAAAGCTTGTCTACTAGCAGCAGAGTCAAGAAGAATTTTTGTGTTGGGTTCCAATCATTCAATGAAGGTTTGGACCAACACTTCATTAGCTTGATGATGGTGAGGACAACTAATGAGTAAGGATTTAAACATGTACCAGGCTTGGTAAAAATTCTCTCCAAACTTCTATTTAAAACTCAAATTTTACTTCATAGCTTTGTTGTCTTCCCAGAAGGGAAGAATTTGAGTAGAGACTAGCGAGCCAAATTGTCCCAAGAAGTGGTTGAGTTTAGTGGCTCTAACTTTAGCCACTTCTTTGCTTCCCCAACAAAGAAAAAATGGAAAATAAAGTCAACCTCACGTAATCAAAAGATACCCCTATGAATGTATAGGTATCACTGATTTTCAGAAAATTTTGTATGTGAACTTTGGGATCTTTGTGAGGTAACCCCATAAACAATCCACTAGTGTGCAAGAGCTGCACCATATTCTGCTTCAACTCAAATCTGCCACTAGCTGACGAACTTTAAATGTTGGAGGTAATATTGATGGTGTGTGGGATGGCCACATACACACTATTCTCGCATCCATCTCTATAGGAACCTCATCAGGATACCAGTTATCTCACGCTCACTCTCTAAAATCTACTTTTCTTCAAAATAAAGATATAGCAACTAAAAGAAAGCTAAATCGAATTGAAATAGGATAAAGAATGCACAAAGGATCAGAGAAAAAGAGGACCCGTTGAATTCACATCAGAAATTGCCAATATGAACACAAACAAAATCTTGAATTGCATCTTGAATCAACAAACAAATTGATTGAGAAATCCATTTCCAAACTTGATGAAGTTTAGGAAAAATGCAAGGAGAATTTTTGTTGTTCTATGTTTCGGCTATTCATTCACCTCTCCTGACACAATATCACTCTTTCGTTGGTAGCTCTCGAGGCAGTGGCTTGAAACAATCCCTATATTCTCATTCTCAAGATTCAAGGCTAGATCCAACTCCAAGTCTATTTGTGGCACAAGGTACTGCAGGGCTGCTCTTCGCCTTTGTTGATGTAGAAATCTTTCCGGCTCAGCCAGCGGCTGTATAATTTTTCTAGTTTTATCTAGTGTACTATTTAAGTGTACCTATAAGAAATCACAACTAAGATCAAGTTGTCAACCCTAACATAAATAATTAAGAAACTTCAAAAAGAACTCATTTTTAAATTTAAAGCCGCCAATAATTGCGCCAAAAACTTGTTGCTACCTACAGTACATACAAGTGTATAAGGTCATCCAAGTAGTATAGTGACTTTTTCAGAGTCGGATTGTCGAACCCAAAGGACTTTGATTTGGCTACCAAGTACTTTTCAATAAAACTAAATTAATTGTGTGTGTTGAATAAGGTTGAAAAATTTTGTTGAATACTAATTTCAAGAAAATCAGAAGCAACAGCTAACTACAGACAATTCAATTGTTTTATCAAAGATTAATCAAATTAATATAAATTTCAGGACTGCAACATAAAAAGTGTTCAGGCATAATATTTCTTACTTTGGTATTCGATGGGTTATTTAATTATTGATTACAAGGTTAATGATATGATCATGGTCTTTAAGACTCTAATCACCTATCCCTATTGACAGCCTAACTACATTGTTGAGAGCAGGGATATACATGAACCAATAAAGGTATATTAAGTTATCTTTTTATTTATTAACCAAACACAGTATATAGGTATATATCATGGGTATTTTATATACGAATTATTCTAAGTGTCTTGCTCGAGAATAGACACGCTCTCGATATTCCTTGTTCTATCCCCCTATTCATTTTTTGAGTTCAAGGTAGACAATATATACATACTAATGTTGGCCAAATATTAAAACAGTAAAAACCAGAGTGCAAGAGTAATTATGAATAACAATCCATCTTCAACCAAAGAAAAGTAATAGTAAACCACCATTTATAGCAACAATCCTAGAATAGGCAAAATTAGCTACTCATTATAAGAATTATAAAATCAAAACGTTTAATAAACATTAACAGTAGAAATAATGAAAAGAGTAAGAAAAATAACCCTAGGAGCCATTCTTCTCTATCTCATTTATGTTCTCCAGATAAAAGATTGAATAATTAATAAAATAATACAATGTTGTATTTATGATCTCAAAATTTGTGAAAATTAAAATCTAAGACTGAAGCCTACAATGCAGACTGGTTTTATCCCTTCATATTTTTTATCATGCAGTGCCTCTATGAAATTACACTTTTCATAAATCATCTACACGACACGGAGGTGTTCCATAGTAGTTCATTTTCTACTCTGGTGCTTCTGAACTCTACTTTGTAGCTTTGACTTTCCATATTATTGTGATAAGGCATTTTTGAGGTCTTTCTTCCATTTATAGCCCTGAAAAACCTCTAATCATGTTGGTTAGCTCAGAAATATAAAAATGACTCTAAAAATGCAACAAACTTAAGGAATTCTTTCTCAAACTAAGCAATAAATATAGGTAAAACTAATTATTAGGTGTATAAATACCCCTAAAATCACTCAACTCCCTCAATCTTAGTCGCATGCATAGCCTTCAAGATCTTCCATATCTCATCAATGAAGTTTTGATTATCCTCCTTAATCTTAGACCCTAAAAAGACTGGCAGACTCATCCTCGAAAAATTCCTAATCCTTGTGGTAGAAGATGATTGTTGCGAACTAGAGCTAAGAGTATTACCAATCTAAACAGCTACCGATTGTGTGAGCATAACAATAGCTCCCCTAAACTCAACCTCAAAAGTAGGAGATGGTTAAGTAATAGGCAGTTGAGGAGCCTCAATAAACCATGCAGGTCGGCTGTTGGTCCTTGCTCTTATCTGTGGAGACATCTTGGGCAGTGGAACTTCAGTGCTAGCAGTTTTTCTCTAATTAGCAGTACGCTTAGTAAGCATTATCTACAAACATATAACACATGATCTCGAAAGGAAATTTTTTATAGAGTTAAACTCTATCGCATGAACTCAGAATATGAAAAAAGTGAGACAAATTATAAGTTTGGTGCATGACACACCCATAAGCAAGACTCTACTAGACACGTCTTCATAGACACTCTAGGACTCGTGAACTTTGTGCTCTAATACTAAGTTTTTCATACCCCGAGCGTATATCGTAGGTGTTGCTAGCACGCAGAAACTATTGCTAGTCTCAAGCGAACCACTTGTCCTGATCACTCATTCAGTTAGCAGAAGACTTGCGATCAAAGGAAGATGTTCATATGGGCTACACAATCAACAATTTAGAGTAATATAAGCTTAGCAAATTAATGATAACGCAACATCACAACTTAAGTTAATAATGATAGTTTTCAAAATAGACTACAAAAAAAATAGTATAATCCACTCTAACTCTATCTAACTTCGTCTCTTAAGTCTTTATCAACTCATGAGAATGTACCGGGATAGGCCCACGGCTGCCTCAAAAGAACTACTCAACAAAGCAATAAACTGAAGTGAGAAGATCTCTCCAAAAGTAAAGAGGTCTCACCACTATCTGATCATTAGATCTTCAACGATGCACCTGTTGAGGATCTCTAGCACCTGTATATGCATCATAAGACAATGCAGTGTCGAATGACATCAATACATAAATGTATGGTATGTAAAATAGCTAAATAGAATCATGCTAAAAAATACTTGATGACAAGAAGTAACGCTCAACCCAACTCAATAACATATGCAAGTTTTAATTGTAAAACAATGCTTCAATAATCGTATTTAAATATATGAAACTTGGTGGAATAAAGTGTATTTACTCATTGGGGAGTTTCTCTAACCAACAACCGTCACTTATGAGCTAGTGATGATGCAGTGCTTTGCACTACCATCATCGCAACCATCCAATACCTTACCAAAGTAAGGTACAATCATCTATCAATGGATCCATAATCAATCAAGGCGTTTTTTAGATAAAAGAGGCATAACTTCTATCTTACATTAGTTACCTAGTTTATGAGGTTTAAGTTATTTGTAATATTACCTAAATCAGTACTCAATACTACTCACAAAAGACTTAATATGCTCATATATTCTATCAAGAGAAATATCTCAATCATCTCAAATCATCATGCTCTTTCATTTAAAATATGCTTTCAAAAAGTAACATTTACGTCTCGTCAAAACTCTTTATCAATTATGATCATTCATATTTAACTCCCGCACTCATTTAAACTCAATGTAATATGCAATATTAGTTCAAATCACTCTTCTCATCAACGTATAAAAAAGCCATCATCTTTACTAAAAAATATGCATGTAAAAATCATGAGCATCAAATCAATTAGGGTTCATAGGAAAGTAGTCATGAACGAGAATTCTAATCAATCAAGAGACAGAAACAATAATACCATTAATGCATATTTATATAAAACTCAATAGAAGCAGAATTAACTCTTTTGGACTCAAGGAACTAGGGTTGAACTCAACTCAATGATAGAATTTGGATGTAGGGCACATAGACGAACTCAATCCGACATTATGAATAGTCTTACATATCTGAAAAAGTGTTAGCTCAATCGAAACTCAAAGAACTTTGATGAAATGCTTGAAGCATAGCCTTTTCTCCTCTCTAGTATTGCTTTTGATTGGGAAAGGACCTACGAGTCTATGACATAGGACTTATACTAATTCCAAAACGTCAAGGTTTGGATTGGAAAAGAATGGAAAAAGATGAAATTAACCTTCATTAAAACTGTTGAAATGAACCACGAAACCTCGTCTATGTGTTGTGGTTCACTCTATGGGTCATAGAAGACCTATCACAAAAACTGAGGAAAAATTCTGAGTAAAGAACCTTGGGTTTACGATCACCTTTTACGAGTCATAGACCCTTCTACGACCTCATCCTGTCAAGTCATGTAAAAAGTACTGAGACTATTTTAGGGCTTAAAACCACGAAGCTTATTTTATGGACAGTGGGTTAAAATACCGATAATAGACCCTGTTCGTAGAAAGAGTTCCAAAAGTTAAATTATTATTATTTTTAGTGTGGAAAAAAACCACAAGGCTAACCTACTATTCGTAGATCTTCCTACGGACCGTAAAAGTCCCCTCGTGGTGACTTGACAATACTTGACCTCCCTCCTTTTCTCAGCTTCTTTTGAAATTTTCTAAGGGTCAAATGCAAGGATATTTGGGGGGTGGGGGGCTACATATATATAATTTATATTTTCAGTTAAAAATGTACATCAAGCTATTATGTTTTAATTGTTAAAATGAGATTAAGAAAAAAATATTTTCTTTTTATTTATTTGTTAAAGTGATTTTAAAAAAAACATAGATTGGATTATTAAACAATAATATCTTTTAATAAGAATAAGATATATATATATATATATATATATATATATATATATATATATATAAGTATTTTTATTCAATTTCACATAATTTATAAATAGTTTAAATCTTTTTTTTAAAATAAAATAAAATATAATGATAAATTTAAAGAGCGGTGTTAATAAGACGTACAAATTTTGTTGATACATGGAATATATTGGTGGGGCAGGCACAACAATCATGTAAACTTTGCTTCTCTTATTTTTCCACACAACAAACAAGAACTCCCCACCGCTGTGTCAGTCTCCATCCATTTCTGCTCAGTTTCCTTCCTTCCTCATTTGGGGGTCGAATTAATCTTTAATCCTCGATTTATATGTCAAGTAAGTTGCCCCATATATATGTTTTCTTGAATCTTTTACTTGGCGATCTCTCTTGTTTGCTTTGTTGTTATTGCTTTTTTGTGTTTTTAAGGTAAAACCATAAAGAATGGAGACACCCAGAAGAACAGAAGTAGCACCATTTCCATTTTCAGACAATGTTCCCCCTGCTTCTCCTAGGATATCACAGGTTACTGCTGAACTGTTCAATAAAGATTCCCCTTTCTTAAAAAGTTCTTTTCTTTGATCAGTTATTCGGCTTTGAGTGTGCTTTTACCGATCAATTTTAGTAAAATTTGTTCATTTTTAACTACAAAATGTTTTGATTTCTAGCTCTTTTGCAGTTCCCAATTATGTAACTTCTTAAATAAACAAAAAAGAAAAGTAGTAAGTTATTAAGAGATAGATATCCTAATTTTGACTCTTTCTATCCCAAAATGGCATGCTGATTTTAGGTTATACTTGTAAAATGCACTTCTTTTTCTGAGGTGGTTCTCTCCTTGTATTATTTAGGTGCCTTCTAGTGTCCACTTTTAATTACTTTTGGATGATAATTTAATTCTGAAAATGTTAAGAGTTCTTCTTTATGAGAATCAGGATTGTCAATGCATAGTCTACTATGCATTTTTAGTGATTCAAAGTAGCGTGATGGCATTTTTTTCTCCCCGAAAGCACCAACCTGATGCCATTTGAGATATACTTTTTGCTAGAGAAATCTTTAGAGATATCAAGAAGAAGAGAGATTGTAGAATGTAACACTTGATAAGAGGAGTTTTTTATGCTAGGAAGATGAATGGTGTGAGTATCCATGTTTGGATTCTCTTTCAAGAACAAATGCAAGGATGTTTAGTATTCCTGTTATATGATATTTAGATGAAGTATAGTTTTGGTATAATGGTCCATGATAAACCTGAGACATTTACATTTTAGTCAGTTGACTTCAAACATCTTATAGTTTCCTGCAAATTTCCAAATATAATAAGAAATGGCAAAGTATTTTCTCTGTCTTCATATTTGGTCTTGCTTACCCCTAACCCCAGAAAACCTTTCTGTCTGTGACATCATAATAGCCACAAAGTTTGGGTAACATGAAGAGTGGAGTGTCACTTTAAAATGTTTTTCTTTTTTAAAAATTTTTGAAAATATTTGTGTAAGGATAATGTTTGTACATCACATGAGGAAGGTAGGATATTATATTTCATAAAACTTGCTCCTACCCCTAACAACTATAACCAAGCATCAGAAAACTTCTACTAGTACTGCATGATGCCTATCATTATGCTCAACTTATACTGAAAATAATTTTAAAAAGATTTTTTGGAAAAATAAAAATGCTTTACATTTAATCAACTGAGCCTGTAATCACGTAGATAATAACGTTAGGTATTTTTTTTTTCTCCTGACTTGTGTTTCTGAAGGTTATCATAAGCAATGTTCATCAAATGGTAGAACAATTAACGAGTATGCAATTACATGAAGTTAGAAGATCTAGAGTATTACAAGATGTAACAAAAATTCTTATATCTTGGGTAGATGCAGGCTGATTTTCAGAAAAGGGAGTCCTCGAATATGGTTTCCGGTTTGGGCCCAAGCATGAAAAAAGCAGATCTTTCCCTTCAAATACCTCCAAGACATGCAGGCATTGGAACTGGCAGAAAGTATTCACCCTGTTCACCAGGTCCAACAGGAGGTTTTCTTCGAGCTTTAAGCTTTAAGAAGAAAGCTACTTCATCTGATGGTGAGAGAAGCTCTCTCCTCAGTTCAGATTGTAAGGTAGTTCCAGGAAGCCCTCTTTCAGCGAACTTATTCTCCTCCAATTGGCAAAAATGTGCCTCTCTACCTGTGACCCCTGCTTCAGATTCATCTCCGTCAGTTTCCACGCCTATATCTGCTAGGACACATGGTGAACAACAAAGGTCACATGTGAGTTCCTTTTGTTCCATGAACGATAATGTGCTTTCAATAATTTCTAAAAAGTTCAACTTCATCAAACAACTCAGAAGGTGGTGCGCATTGACAGAAATAATACTCCCTCCATTTCATTTATGTAAACTTGTGTGTTTGTGCACGGAGTTTAAGGAGGAGGGTTTATTCAAACTTATGGTCTCAAACAACCATGACATTTTTATGGCTATAAAATCCTGCTATTAAGGGTTAAATGAGATGTTTAAAGTTAAATTGTTTTATAAATATAAAATGGGTCAATTCTTTCTAAACAAACTGAAAAGGGAAGACTGTCAAATAAAATGGAACAATTCAGACTGTATCCTCAATGTTCTTGAACTTGATTTCACTAATCAACCTCCTTTCCACACAACTACTAAATAGAATCGAATCTTACTTGAATTATGACTTAATAATTTTTTTTTAATGTTTTATACACAACATGTTATCCAAGTTTGTTGATGCTTGCGTTAGGCATACTTTGTAAATGGAATTTATGCCACGGAAAAGCAGTAAATTTGGAAGTAGACCTAATTTTGCTCTTAGCTGTATGTTCAATTGTCTAATGGCCAAGAAGATCTCTGGTCATTGTAAATGTCTATCACTTAAAAGGGACTGTAATCTAAACATTATTCTCTTTCCTTCCGCTCATGGCACCTGCTATGAGTTATGAGCCCATTAACATATAAGAGGTTTCCTAAGTAGCTTTAATATCAAATGGCTTCTCTACTTTCCATGTACAACTGACACATTTCCATAACATGTACTTCTGCTTGCAGTCATCGCGGACTGGGGCATCTCAAGCTAGTATGTCAAGGTCCCTTTCTGTGCCTGGGAGAAATTTTGTTATTGTTAGATCATTGTCCTTTGCTACCCATGCAGAGCATGTACCAGACACTGGAGATGGTAAGTCAAATATGGTTAGGTTGTACGTGAGTCATCAAAAGAGTGTACAGTATTTGATCAAGTCAAACTAATTATGAAGCTGTAACATATTAAACTTATCCATATTCTACTGGAATGATCACAACTCATAAATGCTTAGTCAAGCCTTCCAAGTAGATAAGTGATCACTGATACAGCCTTTCTGGCTATTAAGAAATTAATAATGTGAAGTAAACATTTCTTTATGGATGGACATGTTACACTTTAATCCAACACTAGTCTTTTCTGTTTCATAAAATGATAGCTTTTGTAATCTGATTAATAAGTCCCACACACCTGAATCTTTATTCTTCTCCTGACTCAACTGAAAAATTGTTTCAAGGTTTCTACTGACTGCTTGATCTTGTATTAAGAAAATTGTAATCAAAAGCTGTTGGAAGTGTTATGATTAATATTTGGCTTTTCCTCTGCTGCAACCCCTCAAAAATTGATTAAAATGAACAAAAGAAATTACTCCTGCTCCTGAGAATGAGGATCAGGAAATCCCTGAAGAGGAAGCAGTTTGTAGGATCTGTCTGGAGGCATGTGCTGAAGGCAATACTTTACAGATGGAGTGCAGCTGCAAAGGTGACCTAAGACTTGTTCACGAGGAATGTGCAATCAAGTGGTTTAGCATGAAAGGGAACAAAGTTTGTGATGTTTGTCGACAGGAAGTTTCTAATTTACCTGTGACTTTGCTGCGGATTCCCAGTACTAGTCAGGAAGATAACAGACTGGAGCACAACAATTCTGGAAGAGTAAGGTGAACATTACAGGGAAAACATTATTTCACAGAGCTGTTTAACGACATATTCTGATTTTTCTTAGTTTTTACGTTGATTTGCACATTTGCCTTGTGAGATTTGAAATAGTTCTATTTCCAGTTTCCCTTTGACATTTAGAGTTGATGCTTCAACAACTGTCTTCATTCGATAATACAAAGTAAAGTGAATCCTTAGTTGTGAATACTGGAAAAGAAGCTCTAACCTATAGATACTGGATACTGCTCTCAGCATCCATTACAATGTTGTTAAACTAATTTCTCAGTTAGTGTGTCTGGTTTTGAGTCTGATCAAAATTTAAATTTCTGCCATTGCAGTGCTTGGCAAGACTTTGTGGTGCTTGTTTTGATCAGCACAATATGCTATTTTTTCTTCCTTGAGCAGTTATTGGTGAGTTTTTTGTTTAAATCTCTTTGGATGTAATTTTAAAAATTAATATTGGCTTGAGATTTCATCCTTGAGAAGATGCCTAATCCTTGGATACCCCTATTTCCACTTTTCAACTGTTTGTTTATCCAAGAATTGGATGGAGGTAATTCACTTGGATCTTTTGGTAGTGTTATTGTACTAAGTGCCACAAATTACATTGATCAAGTACTCATATGAGCACCATCCTGTTTCCTTTATGATAAATCCAAAAAACAGGGAAAGCATAATGCTTCCCAGTGGTGGAACTAGGGTTTGTTTGAGCGAATGAATGTAGGAGGAACTTACGTAAGTATGAAAGGGATGGAATGATGGTACAATTTAGTTGTTACTTGAGTATAAGACAATAATATGAAATGCTTTCCTTTTCCTTTTTTTTTTTTTTTTTTGATGGGGAGGGAACCTGCTTCCCCTTAATTCTGCTGCTTGAATGCATGTGCCACAGGCAAATGAGGGGCCGAAGATACAAACTTCCTATAGATAACCTGTAGTGGTGAAACTAATTAAGAAACTTTTGAATCTAGAAAATGGTTGCATGATATGCACACATTCTCAAAAATAGAGATGAATGAACAAAGGAGAGAGAGCCTTGCACTAAGGGTATCCTCCAGCTCCAACCTGAGGTTGGTTTCAAGTCACCAAGGGAGCAAAGTGGATAAAGACACCGTCTATCTCCTACCGGAGTGAGGTTTACCACATCCAAGAAAAAGGGAGAAGATTATGAAGCACATATGGCTGGCATGGCTTCTCTTCTAGCCTGGCCCCCATTTAAGAATCAATTTTTTTTTCGATGAACTCCTCACTGAGCCTGGTTGGAAAGGATGAATGATGCAAGGTCATTTGAGTAATAGCAACTTCAAAACCCTTTTTTTTTTAAAGTAATAGTAACTTCTATCACATAATTTGAAGAATTGATTACTTATTCACTCTCAATTAAAACACTTGAGTGTGTGTGCCTGTTGTCAGCTGCATAGTGATGTCAGCACTAGTGGTGTTGAATGCACATCCGACAGCTTTTACATATTTTTCACTAAAGTAAAAAGGTGGTATTTGATGACATCATCTACCTGAAATGTTATCTTTTTATACTTCATTATTTATGGAATATCATTTCATAATTTAAGTCTGTCTCGTGAAGGCTTTTTTGGATAATGGTAAGGTATTCTGTCTTGTGAAGGTTCATGACATGAAAACTCAGGCACTTGTAATTGCTGCACCATTTGCGTTTACACTCGGTCTTTTGGCATCTATCTTTGCTGTCATCCTAGGTATGTCTGAGCCCCTAAATTTTATTTATCAAATACTAGTCGACTTGTGTCATGGTATTTCCATTTGAAATGCAGCTATTAAAGAGTACATATGGACGTATGCCGCTTTAGAGTTTGCCCTTGTTGCTGTTACTCTACACGTTTTATACTCTATGGTAAGATGCACTTTCTAGCTATAATGCAGATGATATTTGGTAACTCTTGCATATTTTCTTATCTGGCCATTGAAGATCCTGTGTCTTCTTTAACCATCATCAAGTATTTCTAGAGAAAAACCTATTAAAACCATGAGATCTTGCAAGTACTGAAATCTTTTTGAAAGATGCTGCCAGATTCACAACTCATTCACCCCACCAAACCAAAACCGATGCAGAAAATATTACTTTCTTAAGAAAATGTGCACACAGAGAATAGTTTTGGCTGATAGAAGCAAGGAATAATGCCCAGAAATCTTGTCTTTTGGCAGCTTCAATTGCAGGCAGTTTATTCAATAATGGTGGCATCAGTTTTGGGTTTTGGTGCTTCTATGAGTCTCAATGCAATGTACATCCAATTCTATTCTTGGCGAGTCCAAATTTCAGAAAATTCTATCCCTGCATGACATGAGTATAACAGAGGAATGATCAAGCTGTATAGGAGATATTGAATATGCTTTTCCTTGTATTATTTTATTTTCTTTTTCCCAACGTTCTTATGTGATGATGTGGTTGATACCTCAAGAAATCTGGCAGATAAATGTGTATACCGACATAGTTACAATAGCTATAGGGAGTCCTCTAAGTATGTCTACTGCTAGAGAATATCGTAAGCTCAATGTAGGGCTGGGACATGGCCATTACTTAATTCTGATGCACTGGTTTTGTGCCCTTGTTAATCTGATAGGGTGTTGCATTCCGTTATTTGTTTCATTGCACTGTAAATCTGGCTTATTTACCAGTTACTGTAAGCCATGTAGTTTCCTTTTTTGAAAGAAAAGAGGAGTAAGGACCATTATTTGAGATTTCATTATGCACGACTTGGAATATGATTCATTGGTCTGATGATTTAACTAATCTGTACGGCAAACAAATGAAAAATTGCTCAGTTGGACGACTAAATTTAGCTCAAATTGACCGTAACGCGACTCACTTGTCCATCTCATTCATTTTGGTTTATCCAATAAGTCTTTTCTCTTGTTGCTGGTCATATGTATAGAACCAATTTCGAAATTGAACACAGTATCAAGGATCTTTAACTCACCCATTTGACACCCTATACAATTTGGATAGCTTGCAATGCTGGTCATTATGGGAGCACATTGCATAGGTCCTAAGCAACAGACTAGTTATCCAATGGCATTTGACATAAAATGGATGAAAAATAGTCAGCATCTGACTAGAATTCTCTTTTCGGATGTTTCATTATTAGTCTGATTCTGAACAGTTCAAGATACAACAGAACCCAGGGGAAATCCTAGAGAAGACTAGATCACTATACTTCAAAAACAAACTATATTTACAGATACCTACAGTTATAATACACATGCCCCTAAAACAAATAAGCTACACTCTCGAGAGGCAACTAAACACCTCATTTGCACTTTGCCACAGCAAGGTATTGATTGTTATTTTTCTTCACCCATACTGTTGAACGAGTTCTCTTAACATGATCTGTGAAGAGACGATATCTGCAACAAAAATATGGATGGTTACAAAAGGATATTAAGAGACTATAATTGGACACTATAAGAGGGATCACGTGTTGCAATATTTTGGCTGGACCACTAATAAGAAAAAGCAGATTAGAATTTGGTAGCCTCATTTTGATCTTATGCAGATGGTGATCAGATGTTGGAATGAACTTCCCATATATTCACACCCCAAAACATAAGGACTTCTCATCAGTATCATATAAGATGTGTAAATGCTGTTGAAATTAAGAAACCACCTGTCAAACTCTAGTCTCTGAGTGACTATGCCATTCAGCAGGAGTTCTGAACTATACACTGTCGCTCCTGTAAATGAAACAAGGGATTTGCATGATTATACAAATTTAATATATTATAACTTCTTAATAATTAAGATACAAAGCAAAAGAATTAGAAATTCACCTTTCTCAAGAAAGGGGATGCAAACTTCATGGTCTTCTTCACACGATAAAACTAGAAGATTGTCAGGAATAACTTCCTCTTTCATAGCAGATCTACAAAGTCGCTCAACTGCCTGAAGAACATTTCGAACAGGTGTTAAGCAGGAAAAAACTATCAATCAAATAAATACAGTTATGGGGAGAGGTCTGCCGGCAAAATACAGATCGAGTGTGAAATCCTTACATGGATGATGTGATAACAAGAAAGACCAAATGCTAGCAACACTAACTTCAATATTACGACGCCCAAGATATTTGGTATGCTTCTACAAATAACCACACAGTAAGGGGAAAAAACCACACAGTAAGAGTTTCAAGAAATTCAAACCCATTCAACTTTAGTTTGGACTATACTCCAAACCATTTGTTTTCCCTATCAAAGAAACTTCCAATAAAATTGGTCACTTATGTTTGCTTCAGCTACTGTTAAGTCAAACTAATGATTTTTATATTCAAAAAAGTCCAACTAATGATCTTCGACAAGTCGACATTTATCACCTTACCATGGACATCATCTTGAGCACATCTCACATATATATATGATATCGAACTTATTTGTTAAAGCTAGTGCTGACCCATCATAACTAAGCATGTTGCATTTAGAGCAGATTCCTAGTCTATCATATCCTCTTGACCATTCTGATAAAGATTAGTTCCATGTCAGGTATTCACAAAGGTACAGATGTATGAGTACATAGACTAAACATTTTACTTCACTTGCTTTGGACTTGACACAGATCATTTTTTCTTTCAAAGAGGAACTCAGTGTGCTACCAAATTCCAGCATCAAAGATCATTCAGGTTAGAGGATAGAGTATACAAGTCTCTTGTCTAGAATAGTTGAATAACAGAGTGAAATGAGTGGTAAAGAGTAGGGGTACTCACCAAACCATGAACTGCCTTCACCAACCTTGCCAATATTTCTTTACCAGGCTTTGTACTAGGAGTGATAAAAACTTTATATCCCTGAAATTAAATACTATGAAAAAAGGAGCATTACAGCTCTGCATCTAATAGCCACCGAAGACTGCATCTTTACCTGTAAAATGGGATGTTGGCATGCTCGTGCTAATGAAATTGGCATGCTGAAGCCGAACTCTCTTTCTTTTCTTGCATCTCTCAGTATACAATTTTTCTCATCAATAAGACAGCTCGCTTGTCCACAACTCTCGAGCCATAAATGTGTCACCACAGGTTTCCCGACAGCAATAGCTTCTAGCATGTTTCTAGTGCGAACAAATTCATCAGCCACAAAATGAGTGGCATCGGACATAGATGATGCAGTTGAAGCCCCTAACCGAGCTACAGTCTGGAGGAAGAGATGACAAGGTGATTCCAGTTGAAAACATGAAATTTCAGCACAAACAGATAAGATCATAGCCAAATTACCTTTTTTTGCTGTTTGATTATATCTGCATCAAGGTGCTGACTAAACAAGACTCGAACATTAGTCATTTCTCGCCTCTTCCTAGAATCTTTTAAGGTGGAGTCAACTTGCATTCCAGTAGTATGTAAGGAAGCAACTTCTCTCAAAAGGGAGGACCTTGAAATATTCTTCCGGCACGATTGCTTTTGATACTCATCACCCATACATATAGGTGACACAGAATTCTTCTGGATTCTTGAATTTGTAGGAGTGGTGCATGCTGAAGCTGGCACTTTACACTGGTCTCCTGTTGAAGATTCTGCTCCATATGCTTCATCAACAGATTGTGTTGTCTCTGCATCAGCTTTCCTATTAGAATCTTCTGGTGACTTATTTAGAAGTGTTTTGGTATTTCCATCAGCAAAAGCATTATTAATGTTGGTACCTTCTGGATGTTGTTTATCTATTAGGTCTTCGTTTAATAACTTCTTCCGAGACCCTCTTCCTGAAGATGCAATACCAGAGGGAGTGCATTCAGGTGAACACTTTCTCTTTTTTGTTCTGACATCAATTGAAATACTTGTCTGGTCACCTCTTAATCTTTTTGACCTTCTACAAGATTCAGTGGTGACCTCTTGCCCCATGGTAGGCATCTTGCGATAACTTCTTTTTCCTTTGGGATGGTCTACAGCACATAGATTGCCCCATGATGATTTCATATTTTGGAGATTGGCAGCGACTGTACCATGATCCATCAAAGTCTCGCAAGCATCAATATCCTTCCCACTCATAATAAAAGTGGAAGCAGCAGACAGATGACTTTTTGGTTGACTTCCTGCCCGGTTGTGCCTAGTTCGATGAGCTACAGGTGTAAATGAGCCACGCTGCTGTTGCAGATGGCAATTTGCAACAGACATGGAACCTCTGCTTTCTTTTGGTGGTCTTTGTTGTGCCAACTCTTCTTTTCCCCTTGCAACATGGGATTTCGTCATATTTGCCTTGATCATTCTCAATCCGGCTTCTTGTTCTTCATTGCTTTGCTTCTTGCTACTTTTCTGTTGCTTCACTGTTTCTCTATGATGCTCTCCAACTAATTTGGCATCCTTCCGCACGGACAATCGTGTCGCAGGTCGAGTGTCAGAAGATCGTTCTCTTTTCTTGGAGGACCTTTGATTTAACAGACTCCCACCATCAACTGGACCATTGCAGGAACTATCCCTCAGTGTCTTATCTCCTTTCCTCTCATTGCTACAATCATTTTCCAGCACAGGAACTCCGAAGCATAATGTTTCCATA
The DNA here is from genome assembly GCA_029948455.1 of Solanum rostratum. Classification (NCBI taxonomy): domain Eukaryota; kingdom Viridiplantae; phylum Streptophyta; class Magnoliopsida; order Solanales; family Solanaceae; genus Solanum; species Solanum rostratum. Next base: position 63,240,636 of record CM057045.1, on the reverse strand, counting down.
GCTTCAGCAGCTATTTGAGTATCTAAACCAACATTTAGCAAGTCTGGAACATCGTCTCCATTACTCTCATCAACCACTCCATCACCAGCCCCCACAGTGAACTGTTCATCAAGCTCCTCAACAAAGTTCTTTCTAGATCTGGACTTTGATTGCTCACTTTTCACACTCGCGTTACTTGACATTAACCTTGAATCAGAACGAGGGGAACCCTTAAACTTTTTTCCGCTCAACGGGTGCTTTTCCTTTTCTCCACAACTTTTAGCTCCCCGTCTTAAGGGGTCAAGTGAACCACATTTCAGAGGTTCAATAGCAGGTATCCTGCCAAAAAGAAGTTCCTTTTTCTTCTGGAAAAACTCTCCACCTCCTTCATCTTCACGATTGTCATCCCAATCAAAAATCCCACCTTCTGCATCAGCTATTCCAGCTGCTCTCCGTACTAAATGTTTTGTCCCATTTGCAGCAGAGACACATTTTGATTTTCCAACGGAGGACTTCCCAAAGTCAATATGTTGATCAAAATCAAAGGGATTGAGGTTAAGAAACTTGTCAACAACTTCTAATGCATTGGCCTGAGATTCCTCTCCAGGTTCTTGAGAATCTAGATAACTTAAACCTGCCAATACATTTTCAGAGGCCAATTGTGGCAAGTCCACTGTCTTCAACAAATCATTCTTTCCATCTTCTGGCCCTTTACTTTCAATAAGTATGTCATCTGAGAAAAGTTTCCTCGCAGCTGAACTACCAACCTTACACCGGTTTTCATTACCTACTTCCTTCAATTGTTCGTCATACTCCTCACAAGCATTCAGGTTAGGCTCCTTCCTGACTTCAGATTGAGGTCCAACCGTGGATGTTCCATTATGGCCTGCAACTTCCTGCTCCAGAGGATTGTCACTCTTAATAGACCATCTACTTCCTTTTGTCCCTTTACGGTTCATGTTATAAGCAGCCAAACCAGAAGCCCTGATAGATGCAGCACGGATAGAAGTAAACCCTCTTTGCAAAGATCCTGAAAAAATATATAAATGTCAGAGCTCCAAAATTCTGAAGCAACTTTGTTATCAGACCTTCAAAGACATTCTGTCCTGTAACAAATATGGTCAGGATATAAAGTTGAGAACAGAAAAGGAATCCATCAATCACCTAAAAGTACCAACTATGAAGAGTATATTAAGCACTTCCATGTAGCGAATAAGAGAAGAGAAATCTAGATTCTACAACATAAAGCAGAGAAAGTGAAGCCAACTCTCTTCAATAGCAGAACTTTTTCTGCATAAAGCACAAATGACAAACTATAGTTGGATAGAATAAATCCAAAGTCAGCAATGTCATACTAACAGTGATATCAAAATGCAAGATCATTGATACACTGGCAAAGAATTTACAGATCCAACAAAGTGAAGTGACCTATTTACTGCAAATTCTAAAATGTTGATGAAGCAAAATGTCTTGACCGACTTTACACTTGTAGAAGACAATTTGGATTAATTGCTTAAATTAAGGTATGGATAAAGAAATGAGAACCTTTTGCTCAGTTATAGTTCCATTTAGATCCTAGATACTTGAAAAGGAAAATTATGTGCCAATATGATATCTTTAGCCGAGCATGTATAGCATTGGAACTTAATCAAAATCAAATAATAGTAAAACCAATTCACCTGAATGATGCTTATCATTGCTCTGAACATCTGATTGTGCAATTGAACTCGTATCACTTGTGTTGGAGTTGCTGCTTCTAGGAAACTTCACTTGGTCAATTGAGCTGTAGCTGTGTTCCATTGAATCACCATTCGATAACTCTTGAGTATCACACAAGACCTCGGTTCTATCACTTCCTTCACTATCACTATCTACAGCAACTTCAATATTGCAATTTCCAAAAGTCTGGACACATTTCTTTTGCAGACCATCATGATGATCAACCAATTGGGTTTCACCATTTAAATCCACCTGTTGAGTTTCACCACCAAAATCCACCAATTGTGTTTCACCACCGAAATCCGCAACTTGTGTTTCACCACCAAAATCCACCAATTGAGTTTCACCACCAATATCAAATATCTGGTTCTCACCACAGAGATTTACTAATTGTGTCTCAAAGGCATCATTGAAGAAAAGGTGGTCATCAGCAGGAGCCAATTTATGGTCATTGCATAACTCATGATCCTCACCTTTAAATATAAACCATATTGTATTGTTAGGGAGAGAATATAAATAAAAGGAGTAAAAATCCAAACTTTCCTGGATGAAGTAAAAATCCAAACTTTTTGCAATGAAGTAAAATCCAAACTTGAGCATAAAGTCCTCTTTTATTCTTTTGCAATAAACTAAATATCGGCCATAACAATCAAGGAAAAAGAAAAAAAACAGAACTTGCCTGGTAACGACTCGGGTGAAATTTGAGTGTCCACTGGCTGTGTGTCGTGAACACTCAAACTATCCTTTTCTGGTTGACACTTGTTCGCCTTCTTTCTACCACCGCCAACCATTTTAATACATCTACAATAATAAGAATAATCACAATAATGTCACATAATAAACAACGAAATTAACGGCAAGCCAAATCAAAACCCTGATGATTTTCAATCTGAATGGAAAAAAATGATACCTTTAATAGCGAAATAGGATAATAAGTTTAAAAGGAAAAAACTTTTTTGGATGCAAATCAAAAAATGTAAAGAAATAGTAACAGCATGAGATGGAATCGGAGAAGGTGAGGCGTTTTAGGGTTAGAGTTTAAAGGAGGGAAAATAGGAGATGTGGGAAAATGCCCTTTCGATTTGGAGGGAAATTTCAGCCTTTTTATATTTTCTCTACCTTCTACTTCTACACACTCCCCCACCATGCCTGATTATCATCATTTATTAAGTAATAAATATACTTTATTATATTTTAAAAAATAATTTAATTTGATCTTACAGAGAATCTAGAAAAATAAAGGGGGAAACTACTGTTGAATTTTGCTTTTTAGTTGGAAGTTTATAAAATATGCAACTGTATATTAGTTTGTAAGGAAAATCAGTAATTGTACACTATTGCTTCCTCTGCCTGATATTAGTTATTTATATTTCTTTTTACACTAATAAATTTATTCGTGTTCGTGTAATTATTAAAAATAAAATAAATTAGAAAATGACTTTCTTGCAAATCTTTTGCAACAAAAAACAAACTAAGATTGTGTTAAGTATGAAGGAAAATGTTTTTCATGAAATTATTTTTCTAAAAAATAAGTTGATTTCTAATTCATTTTTTTCATTTTTAGTTGGTGTGTGGAAAATATTTTTTATTATTTGGTTTGAGAATAAAAAAATTTAAAATATTTTTTAAAAAATAAATATTTAAATTCTTTTCTTAGGGTGGGTGGGAGGATGGGGGGCTAAGGGTGGGGATGGGGAATGGGGTGGAGTGAACATTTGAAATTTTTAAAATAAAAATTTTTTTAAAAAATAAAATTTTAATTTTTATAAGGGGCTGGGGGCTAGGGAATAAGAGTCGAGGTGGAGTAAAAAATTAAAATTTGAACTTTTTTTATTTCAAAATTTTTAAACTTTTTGGGGGTGGGGTGGGGCCGATGGAATGAGGGGTGGGGAACTTGTAAGAGATTTGGGAGGGGAGGGGGGGTGGTAGGGTTAGAGAGTAAGAATAGGATAAACAAATAAATAAAATTTTCAAAATTTGAATTTTTTTGCAAAAATAATTTTTAAATCTTTTTGTGGGCCGTGGGTGGAGGTGGGCTGGGGGTGGGGTGGTTTGGCGGGGGGAGGGGACAGGTGAGATAAAAAAACTGAAAATGTTAAATTTTGATCTTTTTTTTTTTGTGAGGGTTGGAGGGGATTGTGGTAGGGATGAGATAAAAAAATTTAATTTGAGATTAAATAAGAGTTTTAAAAAATATTTTCCTTAATTTTTGAAAAAAGTATTTTTTTTAAATTTGAGAAAAATGAGTTGATTTAAAAAATATTTGCCAAAATATTTAAGCCAACCAAACATGAAAAAAAAATTAAAAATATTTTCTCTCCATACCAAGCACACCCTAACAGCTTGTTTGGATGATGGTTTTCCGTAGTATGGTATGGTATGGTTATTAAGAGAACGACGTTTGTTTTGGTTGTTTCATTAATTATATGGTATGGTATGGTTCTATTTCATGGTTCTGTAACCATGAAAACCCCCACTTTTTGAAACCACCAATTTGGTGGTATCCCATGGTTCTCTTATTTTTTTTCCAATTATACCCTTATTTAAATTTAAATAATTCTAATTTATCCTTTATTCTTTATTAAACTTTACCCTAACATATATTATTTTTGTATTACTTATTTCCTTCCGCATCAACTTTTGAAACTTCTTTTCCACCTTCCGTCTTTTCTTTCACGTTTTAGTGTATTTTTTGAGGTTCGTTTATTTAAAAGTTCTTACTAATTTTTTATTTTCTTGTGTTGTTTGTGTAGAATGAAGATATATTAGCTTGTATGTTTCCTACTCGATTCTATGTCTTTATTTTTTTAAAAAGTTATTAAAAACTATTGATAAATTTAATATTTATAATAATTAAGGATATTTTTGTAAATTTATAAGTTACGATACGATACCATACAGTCAAATCAAACAACAAATTAATATTAGACAATAGCAACCCGTACAGTCGATCCAAACATTGTATGGTACGGTACTGTACGATACCATACCATACCATACAGTACCATACATTATGAAACCATGGCAAACCACCATCCAAACAAGCTGTAAATCTTTTATATATGTATAGAAAATTTATAATGCATATTTGAATTTGATTTTCTAAAAATATTGATAATTATCATATTTTGAAAAAAGAAAATGACAAAGAAGATATGTGAAATTAAAAAAAAATTCTAGTCGTTCCTATTTTATTTGCCTTTTTTTAATTTTTTATTTTTTTGTCTTTCCTACTTATAACATTTGGGGCATAATAACTTAAGAGGTCCTTATACTTGACTTTTATTGTAAATTGGACCCTTCTACTTATAAGATTGACAACTGAACACTTCAACTCAATAATACATTCTTTTAAACTCATCTGACGGTTGATCAAGCCTATGTGGCAACTAAGGGTGGCAATATCAGCCACATATAAGGTGAAATGAGTCCATTTTACTCATATTTATATTGATGGATCACTCATATTTTCTAAATGGGTATATATGGATTGATCTGTATTAAGAGTTCATATTAATATGGTTAAAATGAGTCAAATATGGGTATTCATATAGACCCATAGATCCCCTACTTATAATAAAAAAAATCCATAATTGCACTAAAAAAAATTTACTCTTTTTTTTTTAAGAAAAGTTTGGTGGTTGATGGTTTGGTGGGGTGAAAGTGGCCAGGAGTGGGGGTGAACATTTTTTTAAAATTATTATTTAATTTTTCCTTAAAAAAATTGTGGATGAGTGTGTGGTGGGGGTGGGGGTGGGGGTGGGGGGGGTTGAAAACGTTTAATCTTTTATTTTTATTTTGTTTTGAATATTTTCTTAAAAAAAAATTTGGGGTTCGGTGGGGGATAGAGTGAAAGTGGGGAGTGGAGTGGTGAAAGATTTTCACTTTTTTTTTTGTAAGAAAAATTATTTTTCTTTTTAAAAAACTTGGGGGTTGGAGGTTGGGGTAGAGGGGTCCGATGGGGGAGGGTAAGGGGTGGTGAATTTTTTTTTCTTTTTAAAAAAAATTGGGGTTGGGGGGTGGGAGGGTATAGAGGGGTCCAGTGGGAGTAGGGGGGAGGGGGGATAAGATTCGGAAATAGAAAAAAATAATTTTTTTTTGTATGAAAAATAATTTTTAAAAAAATAATTATTTGGAAATGGATTTAGGGCGATACGCTTTAGGAGATTAAAGTGGGTTGGAACCTTTTTCACCCAAACCATACCATATTTGACCAAATTCATATTTACCCATATTTTATATGGATTGATTGTGATCCAATCCGTTTTGGCTCAATCCATATTCAATCTATCCAAATCCAATTCAATCCACTCATTTGTCACCTCCAGTGGCAATTTAATAACCGAGTTGGAACAAATGCGTGATTTCACGGATTTTAAGAGCGTAAATATAAATATTTAGGCTAAAAATAATAAAAATAAAAAAAACAAAAACAAAAACAAATTAAAAATAAATTTTGTCACCTCTTTCTTCTTTCACCACCAACCATAATTTTTTTTCTCTTTCTACCAAGCACCACTCTTGTTCTTCCCCCACCCAATCCCCCATTTCTCTCTCATTCTCCGTTTCACAATTTTTGATGTGTCAAGATAAAATTTAAATTTTTTTTACTGCACTTCAATATTTTTGAGATAAAATATAGAGAGAAAAGCTATCTACGGGAGGGGATAATTTAAAGAGTGAGGTAATAAAGATCTTGTCACGCCCCGGGAGGGTACCCTAGGCGTGGCCGGCACCCAGAGACTATTGCTAGCCCCTGAGCGAACCACTTAGCCTCGTCACATCATTCAACATCAACACAGCGGAAATAATCTCAAAGGAATGTCTTAAATAAGGCCCCAATGGCCAACATCAATCTCAACATCAACTAAGTAAGGGAATATTACTCAGTTCAAAAGGAAAACATCTGCATCAACCTTGACATCATGTCTACGAAGCCTCTAACCTGACTCAACTGTCTAAGAGGGGTACCATGACATGCCATGGCTACTGACTCAACGAAATAAAGGAGAATAACATAGAAGGGTCTCCTCCGGATAGCAAGGAGGCTCACCAAAATCTGAACTCGAAACCTTGGACTTCAACGGTGCGCCTGCTGAAATCCTCGAACTCCTGTATCTGCATCATAAAACGATGCAGCGCCAAATGGCGTCAGTACGTGGAATGTACTGCATGTAAAATAGTTGAATAACAAGGTAAGTACACAACAATAAAGAAGCATCGACTCCACATCATACTCCATCAGAAATATTAAAAGTCTATCTAAGGCAAGAGATTAGATTAGACAATTGACTCATCAACCTCTCATCAATCATCAACATCATAGCAAGCTCATCTCAAGGAACCTCAACATCAACTCACATCAAAAGAACATCACATCGACTCAAGGGATCATCACCTCGATTCGAGGAGACATCACATCGACTCAAGGAAACATCACCTCGACTCAAACATCACGTCAACATCAACATCAGAGTTCTATCAAAGGAATCTAACTGGGAGTTTCTCTAACCGACAACCATCACTTATGAGCCAGTGATGATACAACGAAGCGATGTCGTTGCCACATCCATCCAATACCCTGCCCGGGGTAAAGGACATCACATCAGTGGATCCACAAGAAAACATCAAACATCAGTCCTCTTTTGGGACAAGATAGGAGCCATCCGCATTGCGGTTCAATCCTCTCTTCCTACGCGGGCCACGTAGTTAATGGGTTCGAGTGAGACTCACTCTCTACCCATTCCGGTGCTCAATACTCCTCCCAGAACTCGACATGCTCATAAAACATCATCATCAGTCCCATAGGGACATAGTACATCATCATCAGTCACATAAGGACATGACATAATACCTCAACATCAACATCGGTCCCAGAGGGACATAGTACATCATCATCAGTCACATAAGGACATGGTATAATACTTCAACATCAACATCGGTCCCAGAGGGACATAATACCTCAACTCATAACATCGACATCAACATCAAAACTCAAGGGACATCATTTAGCAATTATATTCTAATGCCAAGACATCATAAAACATCATGCTCATCAACATCATCATATCATCGTCAATACCTCATCATAACATCATCATAACATCATCATCGTCAAGGCTCTAGACATATTCCCTAACTTCATTATGCATGCTCTTTGCAAACACAATAATTATAGGGTTTTAAAAAAATGCAATCATAAAATGGATTATAATATAAAGCAAATAGTGATGATCATCAGTTTATGTAGGGAAATTTCTTATACATAAGATAAAGTAGATTCCTTTCATGCATCAACTCTTCATATTAACTTTGTCACATCAAGATATGATATTCATTATTTAGGAGGGCACACGGGAGGACATTCCCATGCTTTAGGTTAGCCTTACAAACCTGGAATATTTTGCTAACAAAATCATGCAACACCTCCTCTTGATCTCTTCAACCTCAACTCCCTTCAAGCCCTAACTTTGGTGACCTTTAGAGAGAATACACTTTAGAAATTGGGTTTTTGAAACCCTTTCTTAGAAACCGACATCTATTAGTCGTAGGGAAACGTTTAGGATAGTTAGGAATGGACCAAATTGCCCTTCGTAATTTAAAAGAATTTATCCCCGTCCTGAAATAACACAGTCCGCGACGCGGACCTGTCGCGGACAGTGTATTTTCGAAAATTCAACTCAGTCGAAAAATTTACAGAAAACATAAGTGTGGCTCCGCGATCGGTCCGCGACGCGGTCCTGTCGCGCAGGCACACTGTTTTTCATTTTGGAACGAAAAATTATCTTTCGACTCGACCGCTCTAAAAATCGACTGAGACCCTCTTCCCACTCTATTTTCAGTGCTGATCATGAATCCACTCTCGGATTTTCAATCCGAGCATCGGAAGACGCATTTTTCGCACACCTCTTCCCTAGGGGTATTTTTGTAATTTACCGGGTGTTACAGATCTGATGGTCTTGGAGGATTATTTATTTATTTATTTTATTCATTCTAGTTTATTATCAGTAATCAATGACGAAAATTAAAAATTAATGATTTTTTTATTTTACATTAGCATAATTTTTTTATTATTTTAATTTTTAAATTAAAATAGAATTCATTGTTGAGTAAAGTTATAATCTTATATTTTTCTTTTCTTTAATATTAACATTTATAATATTGACAATTTTGTCAAACATGCATTTCCTTATGTTCATTGAAATTTTGCTCCTTTAGTTTTTATGATTAATATAATTAAATATGCTATTTAAAAAATATAAATTAATTTTTTATAATTTTTAGTTATGAAAATATGTTTACTAATTAGTATATTTTAAAAAATCCAGCACATATTTTAAATATTTAATTTAATATTATTTTTAAATATCCTTATTTTGTTTGATATAAATTTTAATTTTAAAATTTAATATAACTTTGTTATCACACTTGTGCAACAAACAATAGGGTTGTAATGACATTGTCACAAACAAACATGTCAAAATAATTATTAGATTGTGTAATTATTAGGCTGGTAATTACTATCTTAATAGTCAAACCGATTCTAATTATCAAGTAGCTTTCTAAACAGGCCCTGTAAGATTATAAAGTATTATGTGATGGATTAATATTAAACTAAAGATTTTAAATTCTAACGTCAAATCATTCGTCAATCCGAGTTCAGAATAAGAAGTTAGGTACATCTTAAGAAAGAGTTTGCCAATGATGATTGTCCACGGTTTGCAATGCGAGCATGCCAACGTCCAGGGTCATTCTATAAATTTTTTTTAGAGTCAAATGATAGGAATTTTGACCAAAAATCCTGTTCTAGAAGCGGAAAAGAGAGCTTGGGAGAATTCTCCTGAAGCCAAGGTTATCAGAGACGCTCTTAATCCATGGAGACATCAGGAAGCAGAAGAAAGAAAGGATTCTTAGCTCCGTCGTTACTTCTGTTAGAAAATTAATTATAAAGTAATTACTAGTATCTAAGCTCTGGTGAGAACTGAACAGGAAATTAAGTCCTTCCTAATTTTTGTTACTGAGTTCTAAGGTAAGTTCTCATTGCAAAACAATGAGACCCAACCATAGAATGTAAAACTGGAAAATTCCCTGGTAAAAGTCTGAAACTAGAATGCAGTTTGACCTAATTTAGACTAGAAGGTATCGTAATTTAGTAAAAGGAACTCGTTCTTTCACCACCATATTGGATTGGTTCACAACCAAAATAACAGGATTTTTGGATATGTAGGTCTTTAATTAGTTTTTGCCTCCCTTCTTAAGTATTGATAGTCCCCTAAACAATAACCCACAAGTGGTATTATTGTTGTTGTAATCAAAAGGTCAAGCAGCTATCTCGCAGTTAGCATGAAACTTATCTATTGGCTATGAAGAGAAGGAAGAGATGTTCAATAGATTGCTTAGGACACGTTTGACCTGTGTAGGTTGTGACACACTGTTGGACTATTCTTAATGTTATATTGATGAAATTGGTTCTTTACAGGCAACTCAGGAATTTTGAATGAAACATGCATTACGCATAAAACAAATAATATTGTATCCTTGTCTACTCTAAACACGTGTGATACTCTCTGTTAAACTTTGTTAGTGTATGAGCCCTCTAGAGATACCAAAAATAGATAGTGTAAAGATAGAATAGGAGTAATTCACAACATGTCTTGCCATAACAATCATTTCCACCGCCTCTCATTTCTATAAACAGAAATTTTGCCTCCCTTCATACCAAAAATAACGTAATCAAGAAGATGAATTCCATCGGAAACAATAAACCATGATGAGGAAGGCAAAACAAAACTCGAAAGTCGAAACTACCACACACAATATAGAAACCTTAAAACACATTGAAAAACATGATATAGTGTACGTTGTATATTTCTCACTTTCTTTTCAAAATGTTGTCATATATGTCGAGTTGAATATTTTATTTTTTGTATAAAAGTTTTATGTTTAGATAGATGGTATGAGTTTATATATTAAAAAAAAGGGCCTAAAAGCTTTCGAATTATTGAAAATAGTATAAAAATACCCTTCATTCATCTATTGGCTCTAAAATGCTCCTGTCATCCACCTTTGAGTTTAAAAATGTTCTTCATTCACTTTTTTGACTCACTTATACCTTTGAAGCAAACTTCCATCCTCATTTTTTTTAAAGTTTGTTTTGGAATTATAAAGAAAGAGATTATTTTGATTTGGGACAAATTATGTGAAAAATCTAATTAAAAAATAAATTAATTAGTAGTTTTCTGTAGTTTTTTTAAAAAAAATATTTTAGGGCCACGAAGAAGGTATATTTTTTGGATTTAATAACTATTGAAAAAAAATCTTTAAAAAAACTCTCTTAAAAAAATCTAAAATTACAACAATACATATTTTGAATTTTTTTTAAAAAAATCTGCACATACTTATATTTTATTTAGACAAAATAATTAAGCTTTTAAGGATCAAAGCAATTATTAAAATCGGTTTAATTTTCTTTAATTTTTTATTTAATCATATTTGAATAGTTTTCGTTATTTTTTATTATAATATTAAAAAAAAAACTCTTTGGATAAATTAAAAACTTACTTTTTTATTAACTTTATATATTTTTTAAAAGTTTTCTTTTTTTAGAAAGGTAAATCGATTAATTATTTTAATAAATCACTTTGATCACTTTTTAAAAAAATCACTTTGATCCTTAAAGAGATACATCATTTTGGTTTGGATAAATTATGGAAAGAAATCTAATAGAGATGAAAATTTATTTTATTTCATTAGAAGATGAAACATAATAAATAATTTGAAAAAGAAAAGGAAAAAAGAGGATTGATAGTTTCAAGGACATAAGTGAGCCAAAAAGATTTAAAAAAAATTATATTTTTGAACCTAAAGGTAGATGATAGATGCATTTTAGATCTGATAGGTGGATGAGAAATATTTTTGTACAATTTTCAATAGTTTGAGAACGTTTGAAATCCTTTTTTTATAAATAAATTAAAAGATAGAATTATTATTTGTATAGTCATGTCTAAAGTTTTGATAGAAAAAAAAAAAGAGGGAGAGAGAGAGAGAAGAGAAAAAAATATATCATCCTAATCTAACAAGATTGTTTTACTTTAAGTTGATGAAGATTTTTGTCAATAAAGTACAGAATGTATCCTTCACGTTTGTCGGTTTCAACGCATAAGTTTCTACGGACAAAAATTCTTCTCCTCGACAAAATTTTTAGCATCCTTGATAGGGGGATGTGTAGGTAATTAAAATTTGGTCACAACTTTGTATATCTGAAGATGATACATTTTTTTTTATAGTCTTCTAATTAATAAAAAAATTCATGAATATATTTATTTTTTAAAATGAAAAAGAAATAAGTGCTGCTTTTGGTCGTCCGTTCGGGGTTATTGTTGTAAATATTCCGTCGGGCGGCCCTCTTTCTGAAGCGTTCTCACTAATGGCAACGATGTAATTATTGAGAATTCCAGGGTTATTACGTGAGTTCCTGTGGCGACCTATAAACAGGCCGATTTGTTCTTGCTCTCCTCCGTCTCGCGTGTAGCTCAGGTCGCCGCAGAAGAGACTCAGGGGCTTACCGACTTCGGCGGAAACTCTTTTCAGGTAATTGCTAGATCTTCCAATTTATTACTTGATTCTGGGGGCTTCCGATTTACTTTGGGCTCTCTTCCGTTGAGTTGTGGAGGCGAGTTTTTCCCAAAGCTCTTAGCGGCCTTTTGTGCTTTGATTCTAAGTCCAGAGCTTCCCATGCTTGGGCACCGTTTGCCTGACTGTTTTGTGCCTCTGACTCCCTCCCATTTCGGGGTTGCATGTTGCTCCGGCTGTGTGCCTTTTTTTTTTTGGCTACTGGATAACCTATGGATCTGCTTTTATTATGTGTTCCGGCGGTGTGTACTTTGTAGGAGTGGGAGGAAGACAGTGAATGAGTGGAAATATGCGTCGTCTACAATTTTGCTTTTACTATGTGCTCCGGCAGTGTGTATTCTGGGTTTTTGCCCACGGTGCTTCGGAATGCTTCCACCGTGCACGACTCTTATCAACTTGAAAACGTTATAGTCTCTATATTTTTAAAGTGGAATTGCGCATGCAAGTTGTTTGACAATATGCTTGTTTAATTTTTCCAATTCCTCCACTGTTATAGCTAAGATTGTTGTTTTCCCCTTCAAAATTTGACTTCCTGGAGTGCTTAGAACTTCCGTATAGTTCCTTACCGCTTCGGGATGCATGCGGGTGATATGTAGTGTAGATGTGGAAGAAGGTGTAGGCGTTCCATATTTAAACTCGAATTGGGCATGCAGACTGTTTGCTATGTGGAAAAAGGTATAGGATTCAGATTTTCAGAGTGTGATTGTGTATGCAAGTTGTTTGACAATATGCCTATTTAATTTTTTCATTTTCCCGACTGTTATACCTAACATTGTTGCTAAGATCCAACTTTTATATAGAGAGAGCAGAGACAACTCATGAAAGATAAAGTGGAAGTTCTTGTGTTGACGCTATAGATCATGGCTTTATTTTCTTTGCTTTTGTAGGTGGACTTAGACCTTGGTAACTATGAGGGTTTTCTAGATATTAAGTTGACACGTGACAACAATATAACTACTGGAAAAATTTACCAGGTATGTTGTTAAAATTCGGAGAACTTTTCCAATGAGATTATGGATTCATGCTTCCTCGAATTCATCTAATGAAATTCATGAATTCAAAATGTTAAGTTTGAGAAATTGCTTGAATTTCCAACTTGTTTCCAAGTCGACATCCAACAAATGCAACACCCGAATAAATCTTAACTTATCAAGTAGACAGAAATTCTTAAACAATATAGTTCATCTTGATTACAATTACCGACAGAAATAGCCATTTGAGACACATATAAACAGTCACAATTTAAGTTTTTTCTTTGCTTTTTAATCACAAGAAGCCTATAGAGAGCCAAAGAAACTGCCAAGATAGTAACTGAATACAAGAATATCAACATCCATCAACCTTCTTGAAAGATAATTAGCTTGAAGCCGACTAAATTACTTTCCAACATTTAGCTCTTCGATCTCTTCGTTCCATTCTTTCTCTTGCTGCGAAGTTTGATAGAGCATGAAAAGCCTAAGTCAACTACTGGGTGAAATGAGTTTGAAGGGAAGAAACATGGTCAGCGAGGATTGATATAGGTGAGATTAGAGGCATAGCAATAGCAGTAGTTGTTGTCGTCATTGTACTGTGTCGTATTCCACCAAATATTGGTTGGTAAGGAGTTTCGTAGCAAACAATGAAGGTAGTACATGAAGCAGTCAATCAAGATCAAGGAGAAAGGGGATATGCTATAATAATTAATCATGCCAATGATGTAGGTGACAATATGTACTAGAGTAACTAAGTTTCTACAATAATGGACGGGGACGAACTTGAATGGACCGATTTATGAACATTGAGCCAAACTAGCTTGGGATTCAGTAGTTTCTGCCATTTTTTGATGTCATTCAGACTGTGTTTAGACAGACAATCAGTAGAATGTAGTTAATTCCAGGAAACTGACTGGGTGATTGAAGGACTATTTCTTGTAGTGGATTGTGTAGCATCTTCATTATATTTAATTGTACAGGTGTGAGAATAACTCTTCATTAAGAAATATCCAGTTGAGCTGACTGTGGTCTTCTTTTACTGCTTCTTTGCATCCATTCTATCAGCAATTGTCTCTCTGTTTATGGACAGGAACTTAAATGCTTGGTTGTTACAACGTGGTACGATATTGTTCGCTGTATAGAAATATGAAGTACCACTCAAACTAACATTTGTTTGTTTGCTGACATGCAGATCCCTCCAAGGAAAAGTGCTGCTTCATACAGGTTCGACCAATTTATTTCAGCTAAAATTGTATCCTGCGCTTAACTTTTCATTCTTCAATGAGAAAACTTTGCTGGTTCAATATCTTTTTTAATGTTGGTCCTCTTTTATGATAGTTCCATCTAATTATTTGAGTTTACATTTTGCCGTGATTTGTTCCTCCAAAGTTTAGGAGATTCTTCTGAATAATTTAGGCAGAACCTTCCATGGACAAATAAAAGGTGTAGTAAATGAATTATCAAAAATTAATAAATAGACAAAAAACTGAATAATAGAAGGAGAAGTCGATGAGACCAGGATGAACACTGTCAGAATATCACAATAAATGACATATCGTACATTTTGGTGTAGCATTTTTTTAGTTCTTTGTAGTAACTTGTGATGTAGCTGTTTCGTGTTTCTTTCTAACACTCCAGTTTGCATGACACCTTTAGTATTCAGTCCATATTCGATTGAAGAAAGATATCTCAAGATACATGTGAAACTTGGTTGTCGGGTAGTTAAACAAATGGAACACACATGGACAGGGTTAATCCCATGTAAGCGATGTTCGCCCTGTTGTATTAACATATTCCAGGCACAAGATATGATAGCCATTAGGTAGTTACATACTTCATCATGTCAACAATATTATTTTTCAGGAGATTACGATATTTTTTGTTTGTTAATCTTTGTTAATTTCCTGGTATTCGGTTTGGTAGGAATATGATTTTATTGATCTGAAAGAACCACAAAGGAGCTATATACTGTGAATCTTAAGTTGTTACATTCTTCAAGAGCTCCTGATCAAATCCCTACATCGGTTTTGTTGGCAAAATAGTGATTCGCTCCTTTATATTTAGCTGCATGTGCACAACATATAGATCTTGATTGAGAGACACAATGGTAGTGCTTGATGCAGGAACCTCCATTTGATATTTAAGGCCAAAAATTTTCATTAACTTTTCGTTCTTCACTTCATGCTAGGGCTGATGAATGGAATGTTAATAAATGGGCGTGGGAGGGTACATTAAAGGTTTTAAGCAAGGGCGAAGAGTGCATCATCAAACTGGAAGACAAAGAAGCAGGTTAGTTAACTTGAGGATTACCTTAACTTTCCAAACAAACAATCTAGGAGAATTTTCGATCTCTTATTATTCTATGTTCAATGCTATGAATTCTCTATCCTATTGAGTACATTGAATGAAAAAATAGTTATAACAGAGTTTCTCTTGCGCTTATTAACAGCTGCTCTAGGAGGAATTATGAGGTGCTAATGATTTCATAATCTTTATAGCCCCGTAATGTTTCACTTTACTCTCCTACTAATTGCTATTGTTGAAGATGAAATAATTAAGATTTTCATATGTTGACTTTCGATCTCCTCTATAATTTGTTCATTCAATGCAGGTGAATTGTATGCGCGGGCATTTCTCAGAGAATAGTTAAAGCCTATCTTCTAGTATTGCTTCCGGATATACCTAAACAATGTGTTTTGGTTCTTTGTTTCTGGAAATAGGTACACATTGATTTTCCTCAGTGGCTATATCTTATTGCATTAGTCTGTGCGATTATTTCTGGGTATAGTTATAGGTTGGCCTGTCATTCCAGCACCCAGAAATTGCATAGTCTCTTTTACTTAACCTTCATTGTAACAATTGAAATAGGCCTGCGCAACATCTGAAATAAGCTGGTGAATTGATTATGCCCCTTCGCACAGAGTAATCACCTCGACATAACATAGCTGCGTAAAAGAATCTAACTCAGAGCACACTTAATTTTCATTTTCCACTCTCTGAACTATTTATTGCCTGTTCACCCTTCCATTCAGCTACAGGTTTGAAGGCTCTCTTTTGTGATCCCTTTTGTGCTCTGAAACTCCAAGGTAAGGCACTTCCCCTTAAACTCTTTGCCCTGCAAACTTCGTTTCAGTTTTGTTGTTGCAAATGAATGTGTAATTAGTCGACCCACTAAGATATTCCGCTATTTCTGACAGGCATCTGGACAGACAACCAACATCAAGTACAGGCCCCCTTTTTGCATCCCCCAGGAAGGAAGTCTAACATCGACATCTACGTAGTCTCCGGTCCCAAGATGCTGTAAACCAAAGTAAGAAATTCCAACATTGAGCTGCATGAATTCAACACTTCATAGGTACAACCAGTCACGTATCAACGAAGAAAGGGACTACATGAAGGAACCCTCACTACTCCAACCGCCACCCGCACATCAGGATTCCCCGTTCCTACGGATGGACCAACCCCCTACATTAATTAACTGCAACAAATAGTAGGCTGTACTATCCTATTTTGAACACGCTCCACTAATATTAAGCTAGCTACTCTTCTATTTCCTGGTTTGCTACTCGCAGAATTAATTCCGTCGTACCAAATTGATGCACGGGCCCACCATCTAGTATACTAATAATGGTATCCTCTATTAGACCAATTTTATATAGAGTTTAAATTTGGTGCTTGTATTATTTTTTTTCACCATCAGGTAATTTTAACTTGCTATAGCAAGTCAACCATTTTCCCCTAATTAACTTTTTTTAAAAATAAAATTAAAGTCAGTTTCCCCTCTTTCTCCCTTAAAATTCGTTTTTAAGGTTTGCTCACCTCCAGCACCTATATCATGAACAAATTGACCAATTCCATCCATGTCTCTTTCTTCCAATGGAACTTCACTTCCTATATTTCACTCATCTAAATTTAAGAGCAAATACAATTATAAATATTAGATAGATTATTATTATAAATCTGTCCATCTATGCATTCTATATTTCTGTCGTAAAATATGTTTAATGGTGGTTAAAGTTCAATTAGTAAAATTCCTTTTCAACAACTTAAAGAGCTCACAGACGATACGATGAACTTTACGATACAATATTCACCTCTTTTGAGACTATCTTCATCTATTTTTAGTGCATTTAATTTTTTTTTCCTACTGAAGATGAATTTTTTTATGCTTGTAAATAGAAAAGAATGTGAACTTTATTTGAGATGCATGATGATATACCATTAATAAAGAAGCTTGTCAAATTCAAAAACGTGGAAGCTTGAAAGATTATTTATTACAAAGGTCACAATGTTTGATGCTTTTTTGAGCTATGCTCTTGTGGAAAATCTACATAAACGTATCATACTTTTAAAGATTTTTTAAAAAGAAAATAATTTGGTTATGGAAATAATATAAGTTAGGATCAACTCGTTGATATTCTTCTATTTTTAGTAGATTTTTTATAATTTTTTTCTTGAAATATTTTATAATTATTTTATTAAAGTAAATTATTGTGTTTAAGTATAATTAAACTTACCTGATGTTGCGGATGATTTTGTACATCGACGATATATAAAATTTAAACTCTTTTATGTATAGGTGTGACCTTACTTTGTTTCGACCCATTTACTATTATTTGTATCATGTTTTTTAATTAAAAAATAAAAGAAAAAAGATATTTGTGTTTCAAATAATCCTCCATCAAATCATAAGAGGACTAAGCAGAAATTCATTACATTTTAAGAAAATACAAAAGCAACAAATCTTTTCCACTATAAAATTAAAGAAACAAATTAAATATTTGTGCTAGTGTATTCCAGTCACGTTCTTGTTCTATTAGGAGGAGCACAAAAAAAAATAATAATTCAAATTTGGTAGCAAGAAGCATTCAGTCAGCCGCTTCAGCCTATAGATTATTGATACCAAAAAATAATAATGGTGGATATCTTGTGATAAAATTAAAGGCATGTTAAAGTAATTTGAGAAGCATATCATCATGATACATATGTGCATTTATCCAAATTCGAATAGCCATTTAAAGGACCACTAAAAGCTCATAAACATACAGATGTGCATTTGTCCAACTGCTCAATCTACTTTGCCATTGGGCACTTCTTTTGTTGAAGCAACAATGTTCCTAGCAAGTGTTCTTTCAGCAATTTCAAGTTTCAACACAATGTCAGGATTGATAACTGAACAGATGCACAAAGAAAGAAGAATATGTGAAATGCAATAGACTAAAGATGGAGTCAACATACTTAATTTTAATGGAACTCCCTTGATTATCTTTCTGTATAGAAAGACATAACAATACTAAACAAAAAAGCTGGAACGACTAACTAATATTATTTTCTTACACGTTCCCTTAAACTGAAAGCTCTCAAGCTTCAGGTTAAACTCTTCCATCGTGCCAATACCCATCGACCTCCTCAGCTTTTGGAAAGGGAGAAACCTGAGAGGTCTAGTAAAAAAGTCCGCCAACTGATCTTCACTTCTGCAATACAGAAGCTCTATTGCTTCTTCATTGTTGAGATCTCGCAGGAAATAATACTTCACATCAATATGCTTGCTTCTTCCATGGTTCATAGGATTCTTCGACAACTTGATTGCAGAATTATTGTCACAAAATATTATAGTAGCTCTTACTATCTTGAATTGTAGCTGTCTGAGGATTCTCCTAAGCCAAATAGCTTGACAAGCACAAGTTATAGCAGCTACAAATTCAGCTTCTGTACTTGATAATGTAACAATTGTTTGCTTTTTGGAGGACCACGATACAGCCCCTGTGCCTAGCATAAAGACATAACCTGAAGTACTTTTTCCATCATCTTGATCTCGTGCATAACTATTATCAGTAAAGCCAGTCAAATCTGTTGTTTCCCCCGTCTTGTAGAAAATTCCAAAATTCTTAGTTCCTTGTAAGTAACGAAGAATTCTCTTCACAGCTAAGAGATGCATTTCAATTGGGCACTCCATGTATCTACAGACAAGACTAATAGCATACATGATGTTTGGTCTTGTAGCAGTTAGGTACATCAAACTATCCACAATTTGCTTGTAAAATGTGCTTTAGGTACATCAAACTATCCACAATTTGCTTGTAAAATGTGCTATCCATCTTCTTTCCGCTCCCAGCTTTGTTTAGTTTTAGGCTAAACTCAACTGGAGTTTTGATAGGATTGCAATTTTTCATCTTGAATCGGTCCAAAATTTCCCGTACATATTTCTTTTGGGAAACAAATATACCATCATTAAATTGCACTACTTCTAAACCAAGAAAATAATGCATCTTACCAAGATCAAACATCTCGAATTCATCCATCATAGACTTCTTAAAATTAGAAAACATGGTACTATCATTCTCGATAAATATGAGATCATCAACATATAAACACATAATGAGTATTTCTCCAAACTCTTCAAATTTAACAAACAGAGAGTACTCATATGGACATTTCAGGAAACCAACCTATTGAAAGTAAGTCTCGATGTGACTATACCAAGCTTGCGGAACTTGTTTTAGTCCGTAAAGAGCCTTTTTCAACTTGTATACCTTATGCTCAGATCCAATTTTAATATAACCAGAAGGTTGCTCAATAAATACCTCTTCCTCCAAGTATCCATGTAAGAAAGCCGATTTGACATCTAACTGAAAGATAGGCTACGAATTTTGTGCCACTATAGCAATTATCATTCTGATGGTGCCATGCCGTGCAACTGGCGCAAAAACTTCTACATAATCCACTTCATGCTCTTGCTTGTATCCCTTAGCCACCAACCATGTCTTATACTTGTCTATTTCACCATTTTCCTTGAGCTTTGTCTTATAGACCCACTTGACACCTATGGTTTTGTGCCCCTTCGGAAGATCTAATAACTCCAGATGTCATTTCTTTCAATTGAATCAATCTCATCATCCATAGCTTTCCACCATTTCTCCTCTTTGACAACATCCTTAAAGTTGTGGGATCGCAGTCTGCAAACAATGCAAAGTGGGAAACATCTTCATTAATATCAATTCCTATTACCTTATAATCCATCATCCATGCGGGCCTTCTGCGAGCACGACGAAGAGGCTGATCAGTTGCATCAGTTTCTTCCAAAATTGATGGTGAGGTTTCAACAGTCGTTTGAGTAGGAGTTTCAAAGATTTCAGTACAACTGATGGTGACGTTTCAGCAGCTTCTTGAGTAGAAGTTTCATAAACTTCAGGTGCTACAACAACTTCTTTGACTTCATTCTCAAACATGATTGGAGTAGACTGCTGCACACTCCAGTCCCAAGTGTTTTCTTCATAAAAAATAACATCTCTACTGATTACGATCTTCTTTGTTAGTGGAATAAGCAGTTTATATGCCGTTGATGCTTCACTAACATTGAGAAAAATACATTTTTCACTTTTATCATCAAGCTTCTTCTTTTTCTCGTCTGGAACATGTGCATATGCAATGTAACCGAAAATTCAAAAGTGATCGACTCTGGTTTTCTTCCACTCCATGCCTCCTCCGAAGTCATGTTTTGAACAACAAATGTTGGACTTCTATTAAATACATGAATGCTCCAAATTATCGCTTCTGGCCAGAAAGTCTTTTCAATTTTTCCATTGGCCAACAAACTCTGTACCATATTGAGAATATTCTATTCTTCCTCTCCGATACACCATTTTGTTGTTGTGTATAAGCAGCAGTGAGCTCTCTTCGAATTCCATTAAATTCACAAAAATCTTCAAAAACTTTTGAGCAATACTCGCCACCACGATCAGTTCGAAGAGTTTTTATGGCCCTTCTAGATTCCTTTTCTACATGAGCCTTGGAGTTTTTACATGCTCCAAAAGCTTTCGATTTTTCCCATAAAAAATACATCATAGTTCTCTTGGAATAATCATCTGTAAAGGTAATGAAATACCTTTTACCACCATTAGAAATTGGATTGATTGGGCCACAAATATCTGAATGCACCAGCTTCAAAATACCATTCGCTGTCCATGACTTCCCGTTCGGAAATTGAGAACAATGTTGTTTACCAACAATACATTCTTCACAAACTTGAGAAGGGATGATGATTTATGGAAGACCTATCACCATCGTTCTCTGTTGGAGAGTTCTTAATCCACCAAAACCCAAGTGACTATATCTAAAATGCCGCAACCATGAAAGATTTTTTACTTTCGTATTTAAACAAGACTGAGTACTCTTAATATTCAAGGGAAATAACCTCTTCGAATTCATTTTCATAATAGTAATAGCTCCTTTAGTAGGACTATATATCTCACAAACATCCTTCTCGATAAGGATAAAATATCCTTTTTCTTGAAACTGTCCAACACTCAATAAGTTGCTTTTTAAAGCAGGAACATAGAGTATATTTCATATTACTTCTTGAAAACCATTCTTGGTTTTAATGTTAATATCACCTTTTCCCATTGCATCTACAGTAGACCAGTCACCAAAATTAACTTTAGAGCGAAAGTCTTCATTTAACGAAGAAAAACAACACTTACTCCCAGTCATGTGATTACTGCAACTTGTGTCTAGATACCAAATATATTGCACGGGTTTTTCTTCTGCTTTTATTTCCATCAACAAGGTTTCAGTTTCATTGCTTTCGACAAAATTTGACTTGTCGTCCTTGTCACTAGGCAGCCTATTGTAACAAGCAGATTGATAATGACCAAATTTATGATATCGATGATGACATTCAACCTTTGATTTGTCAAAATTCTTCCCCTGCCTTTTTTGTCATCATTGGCTCTAAAATTTCTGCCGCCTTATTTGTTTCCTCTATCTCCTCCCCCTCTCCCTCTTCCTCTACCTCTACCCCTTCCTTTAGAATTGGATGGAATAAAAGTAGAAGGCGTTCAAGGCCTGCTCCTCAGAAGTCGAACTCCGGTTTATCTTCTATTTATGCACCAATAGGGAGCTTTGTAATTCATCCAGTGATAACTCATCTACGTCTTTCGATTCCTTAATGAAGCAAACAACAAAATTATACTTTAGTGTCTAAGAGCGCAATATTTTCTCTACAATTGTGACATCATTCATCTTCTCACCATGGAATCACATTTGTTGCTGATCTCCATTTTTCTGGCGTAGTAACTTGTCACAGGCTCTCCTTCCTTCATCTGCAAAATCTCAAAGTCCCTTCTCAAGGCTTGAAGTTGTGCACGCTTCACTCTAACAATACCTTGATATTTTTTCTTCATGGAATCCCAAATATCCTTAGAAGTTTCTTTGCAAAGAATAGTTTCTAGGATGGGAAGATCGATAACTTGAAAGAGATAGTTTTTTTTTCCTTTAAGTCTTTTTGTTTTCTTGCTTCAAACTCCGTCTTTTGAGCATTTGTCAGAACTTCCCCTTTCGCTGGAGCACCAATGCCATCCTCAACAATTGGCCAATACTCTTTTGACCGTAAAAAATTCTCCATCAGTATACTCCAATAGTCATAGTGACCATCAAAATGAGGAATGGTTGCTTGCAAAAAATTGCTATTTGAAGCCATAGCTCACAATATCTCTCTCTGTTTTCTTCTCGAATCTAATATGGCTCTGATACCACTGATAACTGAATAGATGCACAAAGAAAGAAGAATATCCAGAACGCAATAGACTAAAGATGGAGTCAACACGCTGAATTTTAATGGAACTCGCTTGACTATTTTTCAGTACTCTGCGACTACTAATTTTATAGATAGAAAGACATAACAATATTAAACAAAAAAGCTGGAACTACTAACTAATATTACATTCAAAATGCTTCAATAGTGATTTCCACGATAACATGAAACAATATTCAACAATTGAGTCGATATAACAAATTCCCAATCTTCAACAACGAGAATGACGAAATCAATCAATAAATTCAAAGATCATTATCATTAACATGTAGATACCAATTCAAGAGCCAAGTTATACATATTATCACATAACTATTTTTATTACTCCGACATACTCATTAGGTCATTCATGATTAGTTCAACCACTTTTAGATTTTCAATTATTTCTTTTTAACACAAAAAGAAGAAGGATACAAGATTCAATTAAACTCAACAAGGTTTAGAAATTCACATACCTTGATAAAGTCAAGAAATTAATCTAACAAGAGTATTGTCCCCTTTCGATTCGAACCCAAAATACCAATTCTAGCCAAAAATAGATTCACAATCACATTTCAAAACTAATGATACAAAGATCATACAATTCGAGAAAGAAGAGAAAAATGGTTCAAGAATTTCATACTAAAAATCAAGGCCAAAATTTGAAATTTTTTAGATGAAAACGTTCTTCAAGTAATTAGGAATCTATTGGTGAAAACTAATTCGAAAACGGAGCTTAAATAAGCTCATAATCACCATTTTGTGAAAAAATTCGAGTTCATAAAAAATTCCCAATTTCTTTATATGAAAACACCAAATTTGATGTTATAATCAAGAAATAATCAACAAGTAATGAAGAGGGAAGTTGAAAAATACCTTTTTCAATGAATTTCCCTCAAAAAGGTATGTGAGATTGCCTTTTCCCGAGTTCTCAAAGTCCAAAAATGAAGAAAATGGCTAAAATCCATCATTTAAAATTAGAAACTATTCAAGAGTTTTTAACTCTCCGCGATAGCAGAGCTCAGGCCCACAAATGCGGAGATCAAGTTAATGTATCCTCCTTGAACGCGGACAGGGCCCTCATGAACGTGGAGGTCAATTGGTTGACCCTCCATGATCGTGACCCTAGGCCTGCAAAACTTAGAGGTCAGAGCTTCGCGAACGCGGGATTGGTGTCCGCAAACATGAAGAAGGGCCATGATACAAATATCAACAATTACAAATTGGCACAAAATGACGGAATGACCCTCGAGATTTATTCAGAACTTTGTACGTACAAACCACATATGCAACTCCATAGAATTTGACATTTAGACTCAATGGAATCGTTGAAAATAAAAAATGAGGTCTCCTTGACCCGAAATCTGATAAGTCACAACTAAACTAACTTAGGCGCTAAAAATGTCAAAACACTATAGGAATATCCAAAAAATTATGATGAAGCTCATTCTAGTATTAAAATCACCCCCCCCCGAAATCAATGAGACCATTAGAAATCCAATCCGAGTACCAGAATTCAAAATGTTGACCAAAGTCAAATCTAAGTCAAATTTTAACTCAATTTTTTTGGATAGTTTATTTATTTTTGTTTTAGAAAAATAACTTTTTATGTATTATTATTTAAAGTTGTGCAATCATGGAATTTATTATTGTATTCACTATGTTCTTTTCTTTTTTATTTGACGCTCCATGTATGGTTCTATGTGCTTTAAATACTTTTAGGAATTTAGTTGAAAAAAGATCCTCTTTGTATGAATTTTACCGTATAATAAGAAATTTTTTTACATTTAATGTTTATTATACTTATTATATTTAATATTTTATAATACAATAACATGAGAAAATGGTGAAAAGACGATTTTGTCTAAAAAGAAAACTTTTAATGAAGGGCAAAGAGTTTAAACAACATTTCTAAGGAGCTTTTAATATAGTATAAATATAGATAGATAGATATAAATGTAGATAGATACAAATTATTTGTTTTTATTTTATATTTTATACGTATAAATGTTTTTGTCATAAGTTTATGATATATTTTGGTATGTGTGTGTGTACACACCCCGCCCCCCACAACCACACACACACATACATACATACATATATATATATATACACACACATAGTTTAATGTACGTGCTTTGCATATATGCGTTGTGTCAATTTAAAAATTATATATAAATAGTACTTTTCATTGAAATAAATACAATATTAATATAAATAAAATTAAATAAATACCATTAATTTGATGCAATAATTTAATCTATTTTGTACAGGCAACAATGAGAAAATCAATTTAATTACTTATATTATAGATATGTTAATAGTTTATGGATATAAAAAGTAATAATTTGGAGTTGAATAGTTAGAAGTTAAATAATTAGTTGATTAAAATTTAATTTTAAAAAAAAGCTCTTAAATATAAAAAGAGTAGTTTAATTTTTCCAACGTATTTTTAATAACTCTGTCTTTTTTTTTTTAAAATTTATTATATTACATACTTTTATTAACAAAATAGTTAATAATCTAAAATCTAATTGATTTCAAAATCTTAATATTAACAAGAAATAACAGTAATATTTTGCTTTGCCTTCACAGTCTAGACAATTATATATATAGAGTAGTCCTAAATCAAGAGTGAAACCTAAATATAAAGAAACTCTAATTCAAAAGTGAATATTGAAATAAATAAATAAAAGAGTAAATGCTTAATAAATTTAAAAAATAGTCAAAAGATGATTTTGTCTAAAGAGGAGTCATTTATGAAGGGCAAAAAGTTCAAATAACACTTCTAAGAACCTTCACGCTTTTAATATAGTACTAGAGCTCAAATCTTAAAAAGGACAAGTAATAACTTCATATGTTACTAAATAGTGGTTGAAGATAGCAAGTGGAATACTTGAGATTCACAGAAACCTCTTATTGGGGTAAGAAAAATGAAAGGACCTACTCTAAAACACTAGATAAGGAAAAAATGACATTCAACTAACACACAAACAAAAATAAACAAGATGACCCAAATAAACATAACATGGAGTTAGATCCTATTTATCACCATTTCTGACTGATAATTCTGATTGGTGTAAGAAAAATGATAGGACCTAGTCTAAAACACTAGATAAGACAGAAAATGACATTCAAATATTTTCTGGTAAAAAATTCACATACATCATATGAAAATAAAAAACTATTTATTTTGCAGCAAACATAGTTCATTCAAAATTGGCAAATCCTTTCATTGGCTATGTTGGTAAGTTTATAGCTTTTTCCCTAAAAATAAACTAACACACAAACAAAAAGCAAACAAGACTCACCCGAACAAATATAACATGGAGTAAAGATCCAATGTTTATCTCCAATTCTGACTGATAATTTTGAGTGGTTAAAAAAAATAACAAAACTACTCTAAGTGCTTAGTTATCACAAAAAAACATCTGATCACAAATTTACACACACCATATATCACACAACAACTAAAAATCAACGATTTATCTAGAATTCACAAAAATTCAACAAATTCAAAAAAGAAATCCATCCAATTCACAAAAATTCAACAAATTCAAAAACAAAATCCATCCAAACAAGACCGTTACATCAAAATCATCCAGATACAGAAATAAATAAGAGAAAAAACAACTTACGACGATTCTCCTCATGAAGAATCAAATGGCCGCTTAAATGAAATATCATCACACCCATCAGCCCTCAACCACTTCATACTGCAAAAAAACAAATCACCAATAAGTTTTTACAATTCAAAAAGAAAAAAAAAGGAAGAAAACAAGGAAACCTTCTCTAAAAGAAAAGCGAAGAAAACAAGAAAACCTGCTAAAATAAAAAACGGAGAAAACAAGGAAACCTGCTTCTCAAAATATCAGGCACGTTCATCATAAAATTTTAGAATTATATTAAAAGAAAAAAATAGTGTGTTAGTAAAAATTTTGTCGGTAATTTTGAAATTTATTTTTAGGATTCTATAAAATAAAAAAATAGTGTGTTATTAGAATTTTTTTGTCTATATTTTTTGACTTCTTTTGACTAATATTTTTTTAATGAAAGATAAAGTTATTAAAACTTTGTCTATATATTCCCTGAAATCTTTGGTCCATGGGCAAAAAGGTTAAAGACTTGGAATAGGCTCATGATTATCAACAAGTGTACACATTTTCAAGTTTACTTGTTCAGTGTTATAATGACACGGACGTTGTACGACCTCGTCGGAGCTTAAAAAATTCATTTCAAACCAACTTTGGATCAAGGTGACACTTCAAGGGAGACCTCACGGTCCGTGTGAGGTCACACAACCCATGTAGGGGGCCCTTGAAGTGGTCCTTGTCCAATGGAAGGTCGTTTGGCCCTTTGCATGAAGTTACAAGCTTAGGCACGCCACACTTGGACCCCACACGGGCTGTGTGACACTTCACAGATCATGTGGAGGGTCGTGTGGTGGCCTTGAGCTTGGAACCCCACTTTTTGGACCAAGTTAGGTGACACGGCCCCTCACACGGCTCGTGTGGTGTGACACGGCTCGTGAGACCCTTCCGTATGGCTTCTGGAGTGAAAATGTTTCTAAGTGTTTAATCGCCGTCTCAGAACTTGTCGTAGAAAATTATTATTTCTCCAAGTATAGTCACACGGACCATGTGACCTTACACGACCCGTGAAGCCCCCTATATAGATGATTATTGTCAATTTTTTCTAAGTATGGGTTTACCATTCTGGACCTTCGTCAAGTGAAAATTTTGTTAAGTGTGGGTTCACGGGCAAGTACACGGTATATGTAGTGCCACACGTCCTGTGTACCCTCCCTTGAAGTGGTGACATTCAATTTTTCAACTTATTTGATTAATGGCGTTTTTGTAAATTTGGTTTACCCTAATGGTCTTTTGTGACTTCCTATGCTATCTAAAGACTTCCGAATGACCTAAACTCTATTCCTAACATTCAAAATTCATTCCTTACCTTTGAAAAACTCTCTCAAATAACTCTTGTGGGTGGTGAACTTGGTAATGAAAGAAAGTTCATTCTTCTTCAAATTTCTCATGAAACTTCTTCATTTATCAAGGTATGTGGGTTTTGATCCTGGGTTCCTTTCAACCAAGGAGACCCAAACTCCTTTTCAAGTAATTTCATGAAATCTACTTACTTTAAATTTGGGATTTATGATTTTGATTTATTAAATTCAATTGATACATGGATTATGTTTATTTATTGATTTTAAGTTAATTTAAGCTACAAAATATGATGAATTACATTGGGTTATGAAGTTATGAAAGTGCATGTCCCCTTTAAAGCATGATTTGTACATGGGTAGCCTATGTTATGATTTAAATATGATTTTTACTTATGTTTTTACTTAAATTTCATAGTGTATTGTTGATTTAAGTTTGAATATCTATTACCCATGCCATTCCCCATCTCATTCATAGCCTATGCATTCATGAACATTGGATTTATGAAATTATGAAATGGGTTAAACCCAATTATGTTTTAGGATATGATTTTGATAAGATCTCGGTTATGACAAGAATGTGATAACATATATGTCTATTGTTATGCTCTTTGAGCATTTTGGGTGCTTGCACCGTCTTGTATATTTGATGAGCTATTCCTATGCATGAGTATTATGACTACAAGCTATGATTTGGCATTTTAGCCTAAGTATGAATTATTATGAATGACGTTTGGCTTCTAAGCCTAAGATTGCATTGAAATGATTTGGGAAATGACCATTGCCTCTTTTGAAAGCATGTATATATATATATAATGGGGATGCCCATAAGAAAGATTGCTTCATACGAAATGGGGATGCCCGTAAGGTGAAGTATGGTTTACCTTTGGCAAGTAGATCACTTTTTTACCGATGAGGGAATTTTATTGGAATTCCAAGTAATAGCTCGCTTGGTATTACTCTTCCGGTTGAGGTCACATCCCTACTATATATGAGCATTTTTGTATTTCATGCATCATGAGTTTCATTGCATATCGTTATACTATTCTTCTTTGGATATATGCTTCTTCTATTTTATGTTCCCTTGTCATCTAACATTGGGTGCAAGTTTGGTAAGTCATGTGCATTGTATGCCCACATACTTAGTACATTCAAACATACTAACGCATACTTTTGCCTACATAATCTAACCATATAGGGATTGGAGATTACCTTTATCCACTGTTTGACGGCTAGATCGAACTTGAGACATTTGTTGTGGTGAGTCCTATCTTCCGAGGACAAGCTACCATTCCTCTACCTATGGTGTTTTACTTACTTTATTCACTTTGAGGGTGAGTCCGGGTTATGTGTTAGCCTTCTATCTTATGATTAGAGGCATTGTTAGACATCTTGTAAACTTCTTTACGTTTATATGCTAAGTGTTATGATTGGGGATTATGTTATGGCTTGGTTACCTATTGGATATCATTATGTGATTTGGTTATGAGCTTTATGACATGACTACATGAAATGATGCGAAAGATCCTAAGTCCCGAATTTCCCCCATAGAGTGAGTCATTCTTACCCGCCCCTTAATCTTTATGTGCTATGTGCTATGTGAATTCATGTTACATCCCCTTCCCTATGGCATCCCCATAGCGTGAGTCCTACTTTCCTATCCCTTAAAATTATGTGTTTACTATTCGAATACGCTTCCGAATCGATAATGTTAATTTGGATACTTTAAGGCTTGTTTGGGAACTCTCGGGGTTCTCATTCACCATGTCACTCCTAGACCTTAGGTCGGGGTCGTGGCAGAGATGTTATTAGAGCACTAGGTTTATAAATGGTCCTCGGAGTCCAATATGCCGCGTCAAGTAGAGTCTTATTCATGGGTGTTAAGTGCACCACATCTATGGGTAGAAGGCTATAAGGCATTTTAGGAATTGTTTCACTTTTTCATGATTCATATCGTGCCATGGAACGTGTCTTAAGGCTTTCTATCTCCATCCCTTCCTACCGAATAACGAGAGTTACTTTGGGCTCGTAGTGCAATCCAGGAAGGAAGAAGTTGTAGTTGATATTATAGATGAGGTCAAAAGAGAGTTGGTGAAGGATGTGCATTGTTTGACAAGCTTGTTCCTTCGGGTATTTGAAGTTTTCTTGGGTTGGCTGGTTATGATGGAAGGTTTGTTGAAGGTTTCTCATTTATTGCATCTCCATTGATCAAGTTAACTCAAAAGAAGGCTAAGTTGGTGTGGTCGAATAAATGTGAGAAGTGTTTTCAAACTTTGAAAGATTGGCTTACATCGGGACCTATTTTGACTTTACCGAATGGCTTATATAGGTTGGTGGTGTATTGTGATGCTTCTCGGATTAGGTTGGATTATGTACTTATGCAACATGGTAAGGTGATAACTTATGCTTCAAGACAATTGAATGTGCATGAGTATAATTACTTGAGTCATGATCTTGAGTTCGCGGTAGTGGGGTTTTCCTTGAGGATTTGGAGACACTATTTGTATGGGGTGCATGTTGATGTTTTCACCGACTACAAGAGTTTGCAGTATGTGTCCACTCAAAGGGATTTTAACTTGAGACAAAGGAGATGGTTGGAACTCCTTAATGACAATGACATGAGTGTACAATATCATCCCGGCAAGGCCAATGTTGTAGCCGATGCTCTTAGTAGGCTATCTTTAGGAAATGTGGCTCATGTTGAGGAGGAGAAGAGAGAGTTGGCAAAGGATGTTCACTGATTAACTAGGTTGGGTGTTATATTGGCCGACTCTAATGATGGTGGTATTCATGTTCAAAATGGGGTTAAATCTTCGGTGGTTGTCGATGTAAAAGCTAAGCAAGATCTAGATCTATCATTTGTTGAATTGAAGAAATTGGTGGTCTAAAAGAAGATAGAGGTGTTCTCCCAAGGGGGAGATGGTGTGCTTCGATATCAAGAACGATTATGTGTTCTGAATGTGGATGATCTTAGGAAGGTGATCATGAGTGAAGCCCATAACTCATTTTATTCTATTCATCTGGGATCTACAAAGATGTATCGGGATTTGAGAGAGGTGTATTAGTGGCATGGTATGAAGAAGGACATAGCCAAGTTCGTATCCGAATGCCCTAATTTTCAACAAGTGAAGGTAGAGCACCAAAGGCCCGGTGGGTTGACTCAAGACATTGAGATTCCTACTTGGAAGTGGGAAGATGTGAAAATTGATTTTGTGGTTGGTTTGCCTCGGACCCAAAGGCAATTTGACTCTATTTGGGTTATCGTAGACCGAATGACTAAGTTGGCTTACTTTTTACCGGTCAAGACTACTTTTGGTGCTGAAGATTATGCAAGGTTGTACATCCAAGAGTTGGTGAGGTTACATGGTGTGCCTCGATCTATCATATCAAATCGTTGTACCTAATTTACTTCTCACTTTTGGAGATCGTTTCAAAAAGGGCTTGGTACAAAGGTTAATTTGAGCACCGCACTTCATCCTCAAACCAATAGACAAGCCGAGAGGATAATTCAAGCCTTGGAGGATATGTTGAGGGCTCGTGTGTTGGAGTTCAAGGGTAATTGGGATGACCATCTTCCACTCATTGAGTATGCTTATAATAATAGCTTCCATGCTAGCATTGGTATGACTCCATTTGAGGCTTTGTATGGTAGGAGATATAGGTCTCCGATGGGGTGGTTTGTGTTGGGAGAGGTGGCTTTGATTGACCCGGATTTGGTGATGGAGGCCATGGAGAAAGTGAAGTTGATTATGGAAAGGTTGAAGATGGTCCAAAGTCGCCAAAAGTCCTACTCAGATGTTAGGAAAAGGGACCTTGAATTCTATGTTGGAGAATGGGTGTATATAAAGGTCTCGCCTATAAGGGAGTGATGTGTTTTGGAAAAAAAGGCAAGCTAAGTCCTCAGTATGTAGGCCCCTGTGAGATTGTTGAGCAGATTGGGAGTGTAGCTTATAGGTTGGAGTTCCATCCAGATTTGAGTTCCATTCACCCGGTCTTTCATGTGTCTATGTTGAGAAAGTTAGTCGGTGGTCGTAGTACTATTGTACCTTTAGAAGGTGTCGAGGTTGAGGAGAACTTATCTTATGAGGAAATCCTGGTGTAAATTTTGGATAGGCAAGTGAAATGACTCCATAAAAGGATGTAGCTTCGGTGAAGGTACTTTGGAGGAATCAACATGTGGAGGATGCTACATGGGAGATGGAGTTGGACATGATGAAATGATATCCCCATTTTTTCCAATATACTCAAGCCTAAGGTATTTGGTTCTTCCTCTTCTAAGTTGTCATAGCTCTTCAATCCTTGAGTCTCATAACATGACATGCATACATGCGTACGAAAATGATTTTTATGATGTCTTTAGACGATTTAAATATGTTTTGATATGGGTTTTAAAGACTATATGATTTTCAAATGATGCATTATGCATTGTATCTTGTGTTTGGAGTTTCATGTTGTAAGTTAAGCCTTTCAAGCATTGTTCTTGCACATTCGGGGATGAATGTTCTCAAGGGGGAGATGATGTAATGACCCGCATGTTGTACGACCTCGTTGGAGCTTGAAGAATTCATTTTGAACCAACTTTGGACCAAGATGACACTTCAAGGGAGATCTCACGGTCTGTGTGAGGTCACACGACCCATGTAGAGGTCCCTTGAAGTGGCCCTTGGCCTATGGAAGGTTGTTTTGCCCTTGGCGTGGAGTTCCAAGCTAAGACATACCACACTTGGATTCCACGCGGGTCGCGTGACACTTCATGGATCGTGTGGAGGGCCGTGTGGTGGCCTTAAGCTTAGAGTCCCACCCTTTGGGACCAAATTAGGTGACATGGCCCCTCACATGGCTCGTGTGGCATGACACAGGTCATGAGACCCTTCCATATGGCTTCCAGAGTGAAAATTTTTCGAAGTGTTTAATCACCATCTAGGAAGTTGTCGTAGAAATTTTTTATTTATCCAAGTATAGTCTCATGGGCAGTCACATGGACCATGTGACCTCACATGGACCGTGAAGCCCCTCGTATGGATGATTTTTGTCAAATATTTCTAAGTATGGTTTTACCGTTCCGGACCTTCGTCAAGTGAAAATTTTGTTAAGTGTGGGTTCATAGGCAAGTACACGGTCCGTGTAGTGCCACATGGCCCTTGTACCCTCCCTTGAAGTAGTCACGTCTAATTTTTCAACTCGTTTCATTAATGGCATTTTCACAAATTTGGTTTATCCTAATGGTCTTTTGTGACTTCCTATCACGCCCCGGGAGGGTACCTTTGGCGTGGCCAACACCGAGAGACTATTGCTAGTCCCCAAGTGAACCACTTAGCCTCATCACATTATTCAATCAAATAAACTCTACTGAACAACGGGAATAATAGTAAGTAAATGGGCACATGTCATCTAATGTCTCATAATGATATAGGTAACAATAAAGGCTAGTAGAAAGAACTAGCTCACAATCTCAACATCAAAGCTCAACCATCGTCTATAAAGCCTCTATTACTAATCATGTAGTGCCAATGATAGACCCATGGCTACCCAAATCAAAATAAAAGAATAGTCCAAAGTCTAACTCTAAAGCAAGATGAAATAATTATGGTGGGTCCTCCGGAGTAGGGGAGGCTCACCAAATCAACTGCAAATCTCAAATCTTCAATGGAGCGCCTGTTGACGATCTCTAGTACCTGGCTCTGCATCATTAAACCATGCAGTTTAAAATGGACATCAGTACTTGGAATATACTGGTATGTAAAATAGCTGAGTGAAACAGAAACAGGTAGAATAATATGGAAACAACATCAACTCAAAGTAATCATCAAATAACATCAAACTGTCAAATGTCTATCTATGCAAGAATAAAGAGTAGACAAGTGACCCATCAATAACTCAGACTCATCAATCATCTCAGACTCATCTCAAAGGAGCTCACCTCCTCTCCTCTCATCTCATCTCATCTTAGAGAAGCTCACCTCCTCTCATCTCATCTCATCTCGACTCAGAGTACTCAAGATAGGAAATTTATAGGAGTCTCTCTTATCCGACAATAATCACTTATGAGCCAGTAAATGTACAACAATCTCACTGATGTTGCCACAACCATTCCAAACTTTTCAGGTAGGGAACACTTCGAAACCATATCAGCTCACCCAATATGGAGTCAATACTCAACAAGTCCGCTATTGCTTTCGGGGACTATTACTCTCGAGGGAACCATAATATATGTGATGGTTCTATGCCTCACCTACGTTTGGCGACTTAGTTAATGAGTTTGAGTGAGACTCACTCTCACCCATTTCGATGCTCGGTACTCCTCCCGTGACTCAATGCTCATAAAACCTCCATCTCAACCAATCTCGTAGGGACTCGAACCCCATCAACAATCGGTATCTCATAGGGATTCAAACCCCATCATCAGTCATCTCATAGGGATGTTCACTGTTTCATCAATCAATCTCATCAATGACTCAAGATTAGAACAATCATTAGGAATCAATCGAATAGACACATCGATAGAGTTATTTATAGAGACTCATAAGACAATCAAATTCTTTCAACTCATCATCATTCTCTCATCACAATCAAGAATCTCAATCAAGGCTCTAAACTCAATTCTCAAGTTTCATTATGTATGCTTTTCAAATTAGTCATGTAGGGTTATGCAAATTCTCATGAAAATATTCAATTCAAGAAAACAGATAGTATGATGATCATCAACCTAGAAAAACATGTAATTTCAAATAAAATTTTACGAAAAACCATCAAGGGTTCATGCATGTAGACTCTTGAACCATCAACTCATCTATGACCATCTAAGGGGCATATGAAAAAACAATCCCACGCTTTTAGTTTAGCCTTATATACCTGGGATGAAGCTATCAATCTGTCACGTCAAGATTTCTTCTCGATTCTCTCAAACTCAAGCTCTTCTCCTCTTTCCTCAAGTCCTAGCTTTGTTAGAATATTGGAATAGGACTTAGAATGAGGGCTTTTGACCCTTTTTACGTTAAGACAACCTTATTAGATCGTGTATGGAGTTTAGGAGGGGTTGGAAATTGACCAAAATGCCCCTCATAATAATTTAGAAATTTTCAACTCGGAGAAGACACAGTCTGCGACGTGGACTAATTGCGTACAGTGTATTTTTAGAATAAGTTTTTGAACGAGTTTTCTCAATCTCGTCAAATTTTCAAAAAAATATAAGTGTTGGTCCATGATGGAGGCGCGACGCCCTTCTATCGCGCACCAACACTGTTTTGCGCTTCGGATCAAAATTTTTTCTTTTGATCGAGTTGCTCTAAAATTCGAATGGGACCATTTTTTCACTCAATTTTTTGAGCTGATCACAAATCCAGCCTCGGAATCACCATACGAGCATTGGAAGATGCGTACGCGCATACCCTCCCTCTAGGGGTATTTTGATAATTTCACTAGGCGCTACATCATCTCCCCCTTGGGATTATTCATCCTCGAATGATGAGTATAGGTGTATATCAAGACATGAATAGACTCAAAACTCATCTCAATACTCAACTCAAACAATTAAACTCTCGACTTAAAAATAGAAAGTTGCATCAAGAATAGATACATCAATTTAGTGAAGGGTAAGAAATTTACCTTCAACAATCTCATAGTTTGGCACGAATAGGTGTGGATATTTGGCCTTCATCTCTTCCTCAGCTTCCATGTGGCTTCCTCAACAAATTGATTTCTCCACAGGACTTTCACTGAGGCTATCTCTTTGTTTCTTAACCTACGAATCTGACAATCAAGGATTTGAACCGGAACCTCTTCATAAGATAGGCTATCATTCACTCCAATGCTATCAACAAGGATAACCAAGGCAGGGTCTCCCAAGCATTTCTTCAACATTGACACATGGAATACCGGATGGACTCCATCTAACTCGGAAGACAACTCTACTCATAAGCGACCTTTCCAATCCTCTTTACAATCGGATACGGTACAACATAGCGTGGACTCAGCTTTCCCTTCTTCCCAAATCTTAGGACATCCTTACTAGGTGACACTTTCAAATACACCCAATCATCTACCTCGAACTCCAAATCTCTTCTCCTCACGTCAGTGTAAGATTTTTGGCGACTCTGGGCAGTCTTTAACCACTCTCTAATGACCTTGACCTTCTCCATCGATTGGTGGACAAGATCGGCCCAATCAACTCCGCTTCTCCAACCTCAAACCACCCATTGGTGATCTACATCTCCTTCAATACAAGGCTTCGTAGGGAGCCATTTGAATGCTTGCATGATAACTATTGTTTTATGCGAATTCAATCAATGGTAGGTGATCATCACAGTTTCCCTTGAAATCAAGAGCATAAACTCTCAACATATCCTCTAATGTTTGAATTGTACGCTCTGCCTAACCATCGGCCTGTGGATGAAAAGTTATGCTTAGGTTCACCTTAGTACCCAATCCTTTTTTGAACGATCTCCAAAATTGGGAGGTAAATTGAACTCCTCTGTCCGAGATGATGGACAAGGTAACCCCATGTAACCTCACAATCTCCTGGATGTACAACTTGGCGTACTCCTCCGCAGTGTTGGTTGTTTTAACTGCCAAGAAGTGAGCCGATTTGGTCATCCTATCCACAATCACCCTTACTGAATCATGTTGCTTTCTAGACCTTGGTAAACTAGTAATAAAGTCCATATTAATCATGTCCCACTTCCATTCTGGAATATCCAAGTTCTGAGTCAATCCACATGGCCTTTGAAGGTCAACCTTAACTTGTTGGCAATTCGGGCATTTTAAAACGAACTCAACCATATCCCTTTTCATTCCATTTCACCAATAGACTTCTCTCAAGTCGTGGTACATCTTGATAGAGCCAGGATGTATGGAATTTCTAGTGCTATGGGCCTCCGCTATGATTCTGTTGTATTCATCCAAACAAATACAACATGGGTAAAGATTCAATTTTTATGTTAAATTTCGCATCACAATTCTGTGGCAGGAAAAAAAAAGTTAAAACCTACTTTAAGTCATTAGATATGATTGTCATCTAACACTTTTTTTAATCACAAAATGAGGCACACCAAACACCATATATAATAAATAAAAAAAAATATTACACAAAGAACCACAGTCAAAAGTTGCTGGTCAAATTTATTGTTACAGACCTCCTCTAGCCACACGCTCCAATAGGGTTAAATTATAGTCTCATCCACTACACTTTTGATATTTCATTCAAAATTGACAAAAACCTTGATATGATATAACCAAATAAATAGTGGTTGTGTTTAAAATGGATTAACAGACAAAGAAAAAACAAACGAATGCAATATTCGAAAGATACAATCTTTACCTTTAGTTGTGTCTAATAATTCTGATTGGTGCAAGAAAATTCTACTTTAAAACATTAGGTAAGGGAGAAAATGGCATTCAAATATTTTTTGGTAAAAAATTAACATGCACATCATATGAAAATTAAAAACCATTTATTTAACAACAAATTTATAATTTATTCAAAATTGACAAATTCCTTCATTGGCTATGTTGGTAAGCTTATAGCTTTTTCCCTAAAAATGAACTCATCCAGACAAACATAACATAGAGTAAAGATCCAATCTTTTATCTCTATTTCTATTTCTGATTGATAATTCTGAGTGGTAAAAAAAATAACAAAACCATTCTAAGTTCTTCGGTATCACAAAAAATCATCTGATCAAAAATTCAAAAAAAAAAAAAAATCATCCAAACAAGCCAGTTACATCAAAATCATCCGAGGTACAGAAATGAATAGAAGAGCAAACAACTTACGAAGATTCTCCTCGTGAAGAACCAAATGACCTCTTAGATGAAGCACCATCATCCCTCAATTGCTTCATGTTGCAAAAAAACAAAACAACACAAACAAGTTTTTACAATCCAAAAAGAAAAAAAACGAAGAAAATAAGAAAACCTGCTCCATTTTTCAAAAGAAGCCACCTTGAAGCTTTTCCTCAGATTTTTTGAGGATGAAAAAGAAGAGTCTTCGACAAATCTATCAACACAAAAAAGAGCTACTTCAATGGTTTAGATCAGAATGAAAAAATCCAATTCATTTCCTTTCTTACCTTTTTCTTTGTCGTGTTCTCTTTCTCTCCTCCTCGACTCAAAAGAACTACACACAGAAGCCAAGAGTGAGAAACAACGAGGCGAGGCAAAAAAATGAATTGATAAAATATGAACTATATATCCTCTCAAAACTTTTCTCCAAGGGCAAAAAGGTAAAAGATTTGAAATGGGCTCATGATTATTGACAAGTGTACACATTTTCAAGTTTACTTGTTCAATGCAGTATACGTGCTTTTGCACGTATATATTGTGTTAATTTAAAAATTATATATAAATAGTATTTGCTAAAATAAATACAATATTTATGTAAACAAGATTAAATCAATATCATTAGTTTGATGCAATAGTTTAATCTATTGTATACCGTCAAGGTTGAGAAAATTAATTTAATTACTTATAATATAAATATGTTAATTATGAATACATAAAGTAATAATTTCAAATTGAATAGTAGAAGTTAAATAATTAATTGATTAAAATTTAATGTGAAAAAATTCTTAAATATAAAATGAGTAGTTTAAATTTTACTGATTTTTCTTTTTAAATTTTTTATATCATATACTCTTATTAATAAAATATTTTATAACCAAGATTTTTTAATTAATTTCAAAGTCTTAAATATAATAATAATAATAATAATAATAATAATAATAATAATAATAATAATATTTTCTTTCATTTCCTTCGTAGCCTAGACAATTATATAATTCTAAATCAAAAGTGAATTCTAAATATAAAGAAATTCTAATCTAAAAGTGAATCTTGTAACTAAATAAATAAAAGATAAAGTAATAAATTAAGAAAAATAGCGAAAAGACAATTTTATCTAAAGCAACATCTTTTAATGAAGGATAAAAAGTTCAAACAATATTTTTAAGGGTCTTCAAACTTTTAATATAATACTAGTCTTGTTATACGCGCTTTGCGCGTGATCATAACATGTTCCTCATCTAGTAACAAACATTACGTAGAAAATTAAATTTAATTATGAACTTATGAAAAGATAAATAATTCACTACAAAAGTAATTTTGATAAATTATTGATTTATAAAAGTTATTTATATCATGGTAAATTAGAATTTTCCTTAGCGACGGTAGTATTTTCTTGATTCAAATAAGGAAAAAGTAGAAGTCTATTAAATAAGGAAAATATAGGAGTCTTTCCACGGCTAAAAGTCTATATTTTATCTCTTCTTTCCATACATTTTAAAGTTAATATTATAAATATAATAAAATAAAAATTAAGAAAAATGGTGAAAAGACAATCTTGTCTAAAGTAGAGTTTTTAATGAAGACAAAAAGTTCAAATAACATTTCGAAAGACTTCACGTTTTAATATAATATATATATATATACATATATATATATATATATACACACCTTAAATATCTATGTTATATTTATTTGTATTTTATTTTATCTTAATTTTTCATTACTTTTCCTCAATCTGCCTTTTTGAAGTTTCATTTTCCTTCCCCATTATTAAACATATAGTTTTTCTTCTGCAGCTCCTTTCATGTGTATTCTTTTGTCCTTCGTTTGTTCACACTTTTGTATTAATTTTCATAGTTTTCACAAACATATGCTAACATGTATTTTGTTAGTTTTTAGATTTATGATTTGAAATTTGGACCCTTCATTTTAATTTTAGTCGGAAAATCCTTTATAAAGTGTAAGTTTATAAGTTATAAGTTTTTTTTTGTTTTACAACAAAATCTAACGTTATCGTATTTAATATCAGTCATATGAAAATTTGTATAAAACGTTAAAAAAATTACACTAACTCTATTTTAGTTACATCCTAAAATCATGATTTATTTATGTCAATTTAATCTATTTATGACAAATTTGTATAAAACGTTAAAAAAATTACACTAACTCTATTTTAGTTACATTCTAAAATCATGATGTATTTATGTCAATTTAATCTATTTATTGCGTATATAGGTTTTGAACTCCATAAATGATGAAGTAAATGATTATATTTTGAAACAGTAATCTACTTTATTAAGTTAAAAGCATTATTTTGTTTTCACTTTCTTTATCTTCGGTAGGATTAGGATCCAGAACTGTGCAAACACTGATTTTTTTTTTTAAAAAAAAATTAAATTTCTACATTGTGACCTTATTACTACATTTATTTAGTATATTCTTCTACTCATCAAATAAATATTTTTTAAAATTTATGAAAATACAAAACCTATGAATAATATTAAAGAGTATAAGTTATAAAGAATATAAAAAGATATGAGTTACTAACAATTTGAAGTAATGATTTTATTAAACATTAAATACAATATTAATCATTATTCATTAATTTTATTGTAAAAATAATGCATTTCAAGCAAAAAAAGAATAGGGACAAAACTAGATGTTACATAAGCAGTGATATTATATAGTAAACTATTTCATCTTTAATTTTCTTTGCAAGAAAAATAAACGTAAAATTTGTAATCATAACTCTTTTGATTGAAATAAAATAATTATATTTTATAATAAAAAAAGGATTATAGAGGACTAAATTAGTAGCTTTGTGAATAGTTGTGGCTAAATTAGTATTACAAGTGAAAGTAAGCAAATAATTGGTAATTAAGTTTCAAAAGAATTTCGTCTAAGCCTTCCTTTGCAAGTAGATCCATCACCATGTTCCGCTTCTTAAAGCTATGCCAAAGAAATTGTTAACACAATTATGAAGAAATTAAATATGACAACAACTCGTTAGGTTATTTTGGACACTAGACATCAACTTTTGGGTAAATTATAATTGGTAATAAATGAATTAAAATTTTCATTTATTTAATATCCTATATAAAATTTGACTATTATTTTAAAAAGGAAAAAATTAGGGGGTTAAATATTATTTCTCTATTTTGAGTCTTTGCACGATATAACAAAAAGTGAGGTCTCCCACCTTGTTTACATAAAATTATTGCTTGTTTGATGTATGATTAACAAACTATCAATTAGTGCGTGAATTGGAAAATTGCTTCCTGTGCAGCATAGGTTGTGCAATTTAGTGGGTTAAATTCTTACTTATAGTGATGCCATAGATAATACAAATGGTTAGTCATGATAAGCCAATGATTAAGTGTACATATGGTAATTATGAACCCTAGGGAGTTAAGCAACTGTATTGGTTGTTCTACAAGTGCTGTATTTCCAGTAAATCTTCATATTTGATAAAAAAAATTATTATGTATTTTGAAGTACTAGTATTAGCATATTGAACAAATTTACTAATTAGGTTGTAGGATGATATTAAAATATGTTTATAACTTGAATTCATGAGTTATGGTGTGAAATGTTAAGATTTCTCTAAACCTGAAATTGAAGAAAAATGATATTTGACCTATTAAGTTGACCTCAAGATTGGAAGCTAGATTATAGGTTTAGTTATAAATTTGGGTGAGTTTGAATATGAGCTAGACATATAGTGATATAGGTGTCTATGGATTCTTTTACTTATGAATAATGCATATTTAATAGATTGGGAACGTTGGAAGCTTTACGAAAGGGCAAAGCAAAATCTTGAGAATTTGTGACACATATTCAGCATTCAAGGTATGTTAAAGACTTTTCAGAGTTCGTTGGAGGACATTTTTTTTTCTAATTTAAGACTAAAACAATGAAATAGAGAATGGGTAAGGGTGAAAGATAAGGGTCTTGTATTAATGGTGTGACGGGCATTGGTGCGAGCACCGGTGTTCTAAAAGGAAAGTTTATTACTATAAGATGATGGGTTGTAATCCAAGAATGCCAAAGCATATGGGCATTAGCGGATGTAGTATAACTTAGTTTCTTTATGTGGTTGTGTTGCTTTATTAAACCCGTATGTTTGTGATAGTTAAGGTGATTACATGTTGCACCAATAATTATTGTATTGTGATATATCACCATCCCCTGTATTATTGACATTATATTGTGTATAAGTATTGACATGAGATTGAGTGTGTATTGAGATCATTATTATAATTTAAATTGGGCACGTGGAGATCGTTTGTGCTGGGATAGTTTATGATTGTGTATTGAGATCGTCCACACAAACACATAGAGACCATCCATGTTGGTATATGGATCTCGCGAGTTCCCCGTGGGTCACAAACCCTAGATGTATTCCCGAGAGGTATTGGTGTATATATGATTTAGAGATGACTTGGCATTTGAGGTATTTCATTTCATGGTGCTGCGTTGCATCTCATGATACTCTTCATTCTTATTGATTGTGCTTTATTGGTGTTGAATATTATATGATATTTAATTATTCCTATTTGATAAAACTTGATTGTTAAGTATAATACAGACTTGTAAAATTAGAAAATATTTTATTTATATACTATTGGCACTACTTCTTCGTTGTTGGTCAATGAGACATGCTGGGTACACATGGTTTCATATTCATAATACACTTGTTGCATTTATTTATGGTGCAGATTCAATTTCGAGTACGAGCGCATCTCGTGGAGCTATTCGAGTTCAAGCTTGGATTATCTTGGAGTTGTGGTGAGCTGCTTGGCTGTTTAGCAGTCCACACCTCTCTCTATCTCGTTATTTATTCTGTTGTTTTTGTATTCAGAGAAGATAATTCTTATGTTTAGGCTTGTCATCTTAGCTTTAGACTTGCATCACTATTTTAGAAGCTCTTGCACTTAGACACAAAATCTTAGGTGGTATTTTAGCTTTCCGCATTTCATACTTATAAGGGACTTATTTTTCAAGATATTCGTTTGTTACCTATCTTTCACTTCATTTATTATGTTGAATTAGTAACTTATTAGGTTGACTTACCTATCGATTGGGAATATAGGTGCCATCATGACTCGTGTTTTGGAATCGTGACAAACATAAAACACCAGAACAAAAATTACACACATATAATTGTTAATGATACTGCACTATGCATAATATTTATAATATTTCTTTTCTAATCTTATCAATTAAAAAATAATTATATCAAAAGAGAAAAGAAATCTGAACTATATAGCACATTTGCAAAATAAAAATTTAGCGTATAATTAATGCCAGACACAAATTGATTTGTCAACCAGTCATTTAAAAATGATGTATTTTTAAAATATCATCACTAAAATTATCTTAATATAATTATCGTGAAGATTTTTTTTATTATACTGCGTGGAGGAGGATAAAGAATGGATAAAAAGAATATTTTGTAAAATTAATAAAGTACAATCAAGTACATAAATTTATTTTTTAAGTAGGCTTGATAATGAAATCATCTTATCTTCATGGACTCGTTTCCTACTACATATTATAATTCACATGCAAAAGTGATGAAAACCAAAAAAGAGTAACTTTGAGTAGGAGTGTTCATGAGATAAAAATATGAGTTTACAAAGGTAAAATAGAGAAATACCATAAGGCATTACAAAGTAAAGATAAATATTGCCAATACTTTTTCAAGACTCATTGCCAATATTAAGTAGTAGTTAAAATTTTGTATTCATTTTTTATGATATTATACATGGATCGGGTATGTCATGACGAATAAAAATTGTGTCTTCCATAACGGAATCTGCTAAATGAGATCTCCAGTAAGTGTTTACATAATGTTCTTTTGTCCAAAGAAATGATTCATCGAAATAATGAGTCATCATTGATAGGGGGCTGTGGACATAAAAATTATGGGACCTTATAAATATATTAAATAAGTAAAAATAAAAATATGTTAAGCTGCTCAGGTAAACATGCCTTCTATGATTTTTTTATGGTTCTACCATTTTAATTTGTTTGTCTTATTTTTATTTTTAGTATTTTTATATTTAAAAATTCCACAAAAAATACAACTAATCATGATAATTAACAACTTTAAATAGTTTTAAAAACATGTTACGTACAAGTATAAAAAATACTATAAATTGTGATAATTGACAACTTCAAA
The DNA here is from genome assembly GCA_029948455.1 of Solanum rostratum. Lineage (NCBI taxonomy): Eukaryota > Viridiplantae > Streptophyta > Magnoliopsida > Solanales > Solanaceae > Solanum > Solanum rostratum. The sequence goes on along the minus strand of CM057045.1, from coordinate 63,196,852 downwards.
TTTTTTTAAAAACAAATAAAAAATTTAATTGATTATTGAAATTAATCTATCGATGTCACATAAAAGAGAATGAAAGAAATATATATCAATTAGCGCGTAAGAATTACCGAAAATCTAGATAATTAACAATAGTAATATATCTATGTATAAAAATTAAACAAAAAGTACTATAAATCACAAGAATTAATAACTTAAAATGTTTAAAAGACATACAAAAAGTTCAACTAAGACTCGAATCAGTGTCACATAAATAAGGATGGATGAACTACATATGTTACGTAAAAATGACGTAAACGTAATATAGATCACAATAATTAAAAATTAAACGACATAAAAAAATTGACTATCGAAATTTTATCAATGCCACATAAATCGGAACAAAAATAACAGATATTGGACCCGTACTGGCACGACACCGATGTCTAGTTTTCTTAGAAGTATTAGTTCATTCTATACTATTATATGTTATAATAATTGATTTGTAAAATTTAATTTGGGTTGAAAAGATTAGATTATGAAGAGAAAGGAATTTGGAAGTTACTTATCTATTAAAATCATTTCCTTTCTTCATGATAACATTTTTATTAATCTTTGTTAAAAAAATAATTCATCACATATGTTATCACATCATTTTCCCTTTATTTTATGTAAATTTCCTCTTGCTATGAAGTGTTCTTCTCCACTAAAATAATGTTAGGTTTCATATATGGTTTTCTTATTCAAATTTACAATAGATTTTTATATTCAATAACAATGCTTTCAAAAATTCTTAATTTTATATATAAGTTTAATAATACTTAAATTCTTTGTCTATGACTGCTTCCCACGGATAAATACGCTACTGTAATATAAGTTAATGTTATTAAAGACAACTTGGAATAGAATGCAATTAATTTGTAATGTTATTACAAATAGTTTGTGTTTTTTTTCCCAAAAAAGGAAATCCACACATTAATAAACTCAGTACACTAAGGGTATGTTTGGTATGGGGGAAAATGTTTTTCCATTTTTTTTTTAATTTTCTCATATTTGGTTGGGTTAAATGTGAAAAATATTTTCTAAATCAACTCATTTTTCTCAAATTTAAGGAAATTGATTTCCTTCCAAATATTAAGAAAAACATTTTTAAAAACTCTTATCCAATTTTAAATTGATTTTTTTATCTCATCCATACCACGATCACCTTCCCCCAAAAATTTATTATATTTTAAAATAAAATAAAATTTATTTTTGAAAAAAAAATTACATTTTGAAAATTTTATTTTCACCCGTTCCTATTCCGACCCATCCTATTCCCCCCACCCCCATCCCCATCCCCATCCCTCCCCCAAAAAATAAAAATTAATTTTTAATTTTTTAAATATTTTGAAAATCTCAAAATTTTACTCCACCCTACGCCCTCTTCCCCTTAATTCCCCCACCCCTGACCCCCATACAAAGAAAATTAGAAATTTATTTTTACAAAAATTCAAATTTTGAAATTTTTTATTTCTTACTCGACCCTCCCCACCCCACAGCCCCCCACCTAGCCTCCCCCACACCCATACAAAAAAAAATTAATTTTTTTTAAAAAAGTTCTCAAATTTTAAAATTTCAAATTTTCACTCCAATCCCCCCCCCCCCTCCCCCGGGCCAACACAAAAAAATAAAATTTTATTTTTTTAAAATTCAAATTTTGAAAATTTCAATTTTTTTTACTCCACCTCCACCCCCCAAACCGCCCATTCCCTCCCCCCCACCCCCCAAAAAAAAAGAATTTAAATATTTATTTTTAAAAAATATTTCAAATTATGAAAATATTTTCATGTCAGAATATATTTCCTACAATTTTTTTCTATTCTCTAGCTAAAAATAAAATTTTTTTTTCCTAAAAATATTTTCATTCATCAATCAAACAATAAAAAATATTTTTCATTCACCAACCAAACATGAAAAAATGAGTTAAAAATCAAGTCTTTTTCCATGGAAAACATTTTTCTCCATACCAAACACACCCTAAAACTTAAAAAGGGAAAAAAAAAAAAGGATATTAACAAAGCATTATCAGAGGGGAGAGTATAGATCTTTTATATAGCTAGTTTCTAGTTATGAAAAGCATGTCATATCCATAATGTACAAGAACTTCAAATACTGGAATAGAATATAAAGTAAGAAAATATATTATAATTGTCATGACCATAATGTATAAAAATTCTTCACATTCTGGTCTATAGGATAAACAAAAGAAAAGCTTGATGCTTCTTCAGGAGACCTCTGTTCAATCTCTACACAGTAAATAAAGAGGCATTGCTGCTGTATCAAGCTCCCAGAAACCTCGCAGGCTGCCACCTCTCTCTTCTGTCAGGCGAAAAGCAGGGATTTGATGAGAGAACCTGAGATGCTCTGATACAGATATTTTCACTGTTACGTGAGCCTCTTCTTCCTTCACTCGAGCCTTGTAAACAGACTTGAAGCCTTTTACCCACTCTAAGAACTTCACGTCTATACACATATCAGAAACATCCACTATTTCAACAATATGATATTCGTAATCTTCTAGTTTACTACCTTTCAGCTGAGCACTCCAGTTTTTGTATACTGCCCAAACTTCACCTGTTCTGGGGAATATCTTGTATACCCCCTTCTTCAAAGGTTCTGCTGCTACTACATGTGAAAAGGTGTTGGTTCCAGTATATGGGTTCAGCTTACCGTTACGAAACTTAAACAGTCCACAACCAATTGGCATTGTTTTGTCATGCCACTGTATTGTACTTTTGGGGAGTGGACAGGCATAAAACCATGCCACATGCAACACAAATTCAGGGAGATGATCAATCTTCTTTATCTGTCCATAATACCTGGGCAAGGCATCTTCATCACTGTACATCGCCCAACATTGACCAATTTGAAACTTCTCCGGTGATCTCTCAGCATCAAAGCTGTAGAATTCGGGTTCAGGAACCTGAATAGACACTGATGCAGCACCTTCTTCTGCAGAATTTACAGAATTCATGAGATTGTCTGCCATAAAATTAGCTGTCTCTCTTTGGTCTATGGATGAAGCAGAAATGCCTACTTTGTCAGTAGGTAAGGAAGCAGGGTCTAGTTCAAATGATCCTTCTGGAACATCATTCCTCTCCATCCCGGTCATCTTAACAGAAGGAACTCTATGAGAGAATCTAAACATATCCTTTGCAGGAACTAGAAATGGGTCTCCTGTTCGATGAAAAAGACAAGTGAAACCTTTGGCTTTACCCAAGTATGCAACACGCACACCAATAGCATCAGCATAGTCTGACAACACCTCAACAAACTCGTAGTTGAACTTTTTATTGCTCTGAAGATCAGAACGCCAGTTCATATTCCAACGTTTAAAGATGGCCCAAGTTTCTCCTTCCCGTGGAAATATCTGTATCTCATCGCAGCTGTTTGTACTTATTGCACCTGCCAAATGGGAGAACATAGAATGATCTTCAGTGTTTTCTGAGTTTCCTAGTATGAAACTACCACAAGAAGCTGGAAAGCCCTCAGATAGCCATTCACTTTCATCTTCACTCAATGGATCCGGCTCTAACCAAGTAATGCGCAACCTAAATGCAGGAGATAAAATCTTCCTGATGACTGCATAGAACCTAGGCATGGCATCCAGAGTATCATAAACAGCCCATACTTGTCCAACCTTAAAGCAAGATTCTTCCTTGTCCTTGTCAAAATCACTAAAATCTGGATCTGCACATTCAAATGTTCGTGGCTCAGTCATAGTAGAAGGCCCTACATCTGAGCGAAGATCAACACTTCCTTTTTTGGGTACACACCCTATTTTATTTGCAGTCTCAGCTTCCTGCTCCGTGTTCTGCAGGCTCTCTTCAGAGGACAAACCGTCCTTTAATTTCTCCTCCTCCCCATTGGGAGCTGCTGCATGAGACAAATGCTGAACCTTAGACTCCTTAGTAGGAGAGGAATATCCACCTCCCTTAGATTGCTTAGAAGCATCTTCTTCTTCATCTTCATCACTTAGATTATCATGGTAACTTACACGCTGTCTACACCGCGTAGATCTTCGCCGTTTTTCCTCACTGAGACATTGAACATTCTGCCCAGGCTCTTCTTCAGAGTCTATGCTTCTTGATGAATCACAATTTTCACTAGATTCTGTTGATGTCTTCTTTCTCTTTGCGGTTTTCTTTTTATATTCCCCTGATAACTCCTCCTTATTCATTTTTCCATATGCATTTCCAGAGTTTCCATTTCTATTAGACTCCTGACTAGCCTGTGAGGGAAACTCTGACTGCATAAATGGATTCCTTGCTAGGGTCTCATCAGCACCCTTCTTCTGATTGGAAGTAGGCTGACTTCTACTGGTTCCGGGTGTTGCATCTGAATCATTCAGTTCATGACCTATGTACGACTTTTTACAATTGTGGCACCACAAAATTTTATTTAGCACGTTCTTATAATACTTATACTTAACAGAACAGAATGGGCAGGCAGTCCAAAAGGTTAGTTGGCTTCCTGGAGCTCCTGACTGAGTACCTTGAACCCAAGGATGTGTTCTGATATCTGGCTGACAGCTTTTACGCGGCATTGGTACTTGAAATCTTCCTGAAGGAATGCATCTACTGTTGTATAACAAACGCTTCGGTCGATCCAGAAGCACCGATTGAGCTTCACCAATCAGTTGAAAGGCATCAGCTGCACCAGGGAACTTGTTCTTATCAGGATGTAGCAAAAGAGCAAACTTACGGTATTGCTTCCTGATAAGAGCATCATCAGCTGTTGGCTCCACTTTAAGAATACCATACCAATCTTTTTCATTTCCAAAAGCTTTATTCTCTGCAGAGCAATGCACTTCACAAACCAAAACCATCTGCGTAATGTTCTCCAGATCAGGAAAGAGCTTCTGGGCTTTAGATGCAAACTTTTTAGCTCCAACGAAATCTCTATTTCCCATCATCTCTTCAGCAATTCCTCTAGCCTTGATGGCCTCTTCTTTGTTGCAGTCCATCACTAGTCTACCTTAAGGTTCAGATGGTAGATTCCAGTAGAAGCAAAGGTTTAAAAAACAGTAATATTCACCTCAGCTGTTCAAGTTCATGTACCCTGAAAAAGTTCAGTATCTCAGATTAATTAAGAACCAGATAATTAAATGACTAGTTGAAAAATGCTGTTCATGCAGCTACATTTCATTTTTAAGAAAATAATTAATGAGAACAGGCAATGGTTAGACTCTAAGCAGTTTAAATTGAAAAGAATTAACATTTGATAGTAAAAGGAAAAATTGAAAGGGGCTGCGCCAAGCATGGGGTGGATTTGATATCATAATCAATTATTGTATCATTTTATCTAATGAAAAAACAAAATTCAACCCAAAAGTGATAAATAACAACATACCCAGTGTAATCCCACATGTAGAGTCTAGGGAGGATAGAGTGTAGTTAAACCTTACCCCTACCTTTGTAGGTGGAGAGGGGGTTTTTGATAGACCCTTGGCTAAAGAAAAGCAAAACAAAGCAGTCCGGGAAAAGATACAAGTGAAGAACCACAACAAAGTACTATATAAAGCATAGCAAAGCAATTTTGAAAGAAGAAAAGAAAAAAAGAGAACAATAACTACCTCAAAATAATATGATAGAAAATACAAGAGACAACATATAATAACATAAAAGAAGGACAAGAATATGCTTGCAATTACTACACTCACATCTAATCTGAAAGATTCATCCTATTCATTTATCTCTTCACATACATAGTCAAGTCAATAATTTTCATTAGCAAAATACTGTCGCAGTAAAGTAGATATTCACTCTCTTTTCAGCTTTCCAACAAAGCCTATGTTTCCGACTCAAGGAGCTGTTAATTTCAATAATTGCAGCATGTGAAATAGATTCTCTATATCTTAAATGTGTGATAGCAAGCTTTTCGATCTTAGATACTGAATTTAAACAGATGACACACTTTTTACTGAAAAAAGAAGATGCATCAACATAAAATTGCTTTTGAACTGCAAAAAGAGTCTGCATCAAGCTCATTTGACCTACATAAAACACACACATGAGTATGTGTGTGCACATACATATGCGACATCATTAACACAATAATAGCTGCAGGAAGTATATTAAGCATTAAGCAGCTTTTATTTCTGGCGCCAGAAGTAATTTTTCAATCCTGTCGACATATTATCTTGTATGTATTTGGGTAAAGTATCAGTTAACCAGTTACATGGAGGAAAGAGGAGTTGAAACCTGACCCAGAGGGACGTCTATGATTGAAGTCTAGCTATAAAATTAGAAAAGCATATAACTTCTATACTCTCAGTCTAAAAAGGAATGTCCATGTTTCTTCTTAGTTTCTTACCCATATTATATGCTAACAAACAGGCTTCTACTCATACTACCATTATACTAGACCAAGAGTTACTTCGGTCCCACCTTTATCTCGCTAAAGCATTTTCTCTATACTATTCTTAAAAAAATAAGTTGAATTAACTTGTGCACCCATGTTCCTCCTTTAATGTTAAATGAGCCAACTTGGAATTCAAACTTAACTTGGAAGGAAGTTACACCAATAATGAGCATGTCTCAATTATAAACTAGCTGGAGTCAACTATATAAATCCTCTATATTCATTGTGTTCTACTTGATCCCGTTGCATCTTATTACGAAATTGCCTTTTAATCCCAAGACTTGAGTTCAACACCAAAGATAGTTCAGCATGAGATGTGTGGCAGGTACACCTTATTAGTTGCAAATTTGGTATTGCACCAAGCTTGGCATTATAGTGGAGAAGGGCAGGACACAAGCCAAAAGATTTCTCAGGCATCAAAAAGGAAACAATATATTAAGGGCTCTCAAGTATGTAATCTTTTATTTAGTTTTCTTTCCCCAACCGCAATCATAGAAGTTTTAAACTAGATGTTCTCTGAATCTCGCATTTATAACATACAAATATCCAACCAAACTGAAAAGATACCTATAATGAAGTGCCAATAAAATAGATCAACCTAACTAAACCTAAAACATGGACAAGTTACTTGCACGTATGTCTACCCCCAAAGCTTTAGTTAATGGTAAGATCGTAGCTTATGATGTTTAGGTTAGGGAAAAGTAGCCGGTTACAATCCTGCCGCAGACAAAAGCCTGGTATATAAGTGCATATAGGGGTAAGCCCATTACCCTTTGAGTTCAATCAGTGATTTTCAACAACGAAAAGAAATTACTTGCGTGTATGTCACACCCAAAAAACAAAAACTAATGCGAAAAGAGTCTCATTATTCATGAATCAATCAACAAGATCACAACTTGATTAACAGGCAGAAGAATGTAATCCCCCCCCCCCCCCCCCCCCCCCACCTTCCCCCCCATCCCCCCATATCACAATTTTACTACAAACAAACAACTTGGGCGTATGCAGAAACTATAAGCGATAGAAAAATACGCCCCTTTTAGCAATTCCCACTTACATGCAAACGCCAAAAATCAAAATTCTCAGGCAATGTACTTCGTCAAATTCAAGAAACAGAGAGGCAAAAACACCCTTCTCATCTAAAACAAAAAACTTGTTAAACTTACACAAAAATGTATCATCCACCACAAAGAACAAAACTTTTATACAGAAATCAAACCCCAAACCATCAGATAAAAGAACCGCACAAATAAAAACATCACTCTTTGATGGAAACAAACAAGAACCCGACTTTATTTCTTTACAAAAAAGAAACACATAAAGTTGATAAAGAAACTTACACTGCTTTGAACGTGAAGTTGTTAACTTGTTTGTTTGAGCAAAAAAAAGAAGAGAACGCAAATGCAAGAGGGTTGGAGGCAATGGGAGAGTGAAGAAATTTGTATGCATAGGAAGATTCTCAGATTATATAGTACTAAAAAAGTTCAAATTGTCCTTAGAGTTGGGTTCAATTACGGTTGTGTGACTGTGGTCTTTTTGTTATTTTCTTCAATGATAGGGGCAAATAGATTTAGGACACTTTTTCCAATTATGTTTATTTTAGGGAAAAGGGTCTATATATACTCTTCATTCTAAAATAGTCACATATTTTAGAATTTTTCATAGATGTTTGATAATGTGAAATCTTTTTTTATTATTTTTTAATTAGTATCTATCAGGCTTATTGGTTATTTTGATATTATATTATACCTCTAAAATATTTATTCTTTTTTATATTAGCTTTTGTGAAAACTAATTAGTATAAAATAGTTTTGTAAAATGATAAATTTTAGGTGATGCACATTTTTGAACTTTTTTTAAAAAGTAACTATTTGAAGTTGCAAAATTTTGTAAATATGATGCTACTTTTATCATATATATAATACTTCAATGTAAAGACTAATATAAACTTAGACATATATAAATACTAGCTATGAAGATCTCAGGTAATACACAGGCCCAATAGTTATTTATAAATTTATTTTTTAATAATATAATTAAATGTTTTTAAATTATCTCATTACGTGTAAAATAAATATTCAATAATGATTATTAATATTGATTAATTTTAAATTTAATAATTAAATAATTTTAAATTTTTATTTTAAAATAAATTATAATATATATTTGTGTCGTAGTAAATTATTTTATTTTTTGTGCAAATCTAATGGGAAAAAGGCCACCGAGATGTCCTTAATTAAAGTATTTTTTATCATTGCGTGTTGAATTTTTACTCAAAATATACACAAATATTATTGACATTCACAATAATGAAGATATAATTAAAGTATATGAATTTAAAACTAAAAATTATTATTAAAACGGGTTCTGTGATTTCGAAAAAATTATACACCAATTACATTGAATAAAACAAGAAAATAATTATTTAAATTTTCATAAGAGGGAGTTTGGAATGAAGCAAACACGTCGGCAGAGAGATGTCTGCTTCCTCTCAACTCCCTCTTATATCATAAGAGAATATATGCATATTCTAAAAATACTTATCTCTTAAAATTAACAATTATCCACTAAATATAAAATTATATAGATATTATCAATTCCAGCAATATTATGATAATTATTCATATAAAACATTCATTGTCATTAATACAGGAATATTAAAAGTAAAAAGAAAGGAAAATATATGTATAGTGATATTCCGGAGCTTAAGAGTGTAAATACAACAGCATTTATGAAAATATTAGTATAGAAAGAATAAATCATCCATTTTTGAAAAGTGGTACGCACACATAAAAAAGCGATGTTTCTCTCGGCAAGCTTCATTAAGAATCTAAAATAGATGATGATAGAGAAGCATAAGTGTGTTAACAAAACAAGTGTTTGTGAAAATATCATAAAGGATAAGTACAAAATCAAATTCTTAATAAATTAATTTTTTTTAAAAAGATGAAGATTAAGCATTAATAAGAAAGATGAGAAATATTTCTACTAATATGTAAAGATATTCTTAAGATTTTTTTTAAGCATTAATAAAATTAAAATACGAAAGATTTAGATGAGATTTTTTATCATCATGTACAATCAAATATTATGCACCGAATGACACAATATAAAAGAAGAAGACGACACTATATTAAAAATGTGCTTGAAATTGCAGAAAGTTTTGGCATCTTCTAGCCACATCAAAAGAGTAATTTTATAATGTTATCAGTGAAGAAGGAAAAACTCTAAAATAATAATCTATACTTATATTATATTAAAAGTGTGAAGACTCATAGAAATATTGTTTGAATTTTTTCTCCTAGACTATATTTTAGATGAAATCGTCTTTTTTAATTTATTATTTTTTTAATATTTAAAACTTTAAAATTAATTAAAATTTCTTGAGCATATTTTCCTATTTGAGAATCATAAAACAAATAGGAGTCTTAATTCTGTGAAAAAGTTTAATTATGTGGTCACGATATAAGGAGAAGGGATCATAAAATAAGGAGCCCTAATTGTCTGAAATGTTGGCTTCCTTTTTTGTTCATATATGGAAAATATTGCATGCTTATAAGAAAATTTAATAAAATGTCCTTTTTGATTTAGAACTCCTCCACTAGTCCACTTCCACAAATTATTAACCATTCATTTCTTTCTATCGACCTTAGCTTCTTCTCGATTTTGTCACAATTTTGATTAATTTTCAGGTATTCTTTTCTTAAAATCTCACTGCTACCCTTTTTGTTATATATATATATATATATATATATATATTGTCGCAACTTTGATTCATAAAATTCTATTTTCAATTACGCATCTCTTGAGTTGAGCTGAAAGAATTCCCTCTAAACATAGAAAGTTATACAGAATTGTTATGCAACATTATTATAAAAGAATTGTTTTAAAATTACTTCATAGTTGCTACTCTGAGGATATTTAGTTTAATTGAAATTCAGTAAGTTATATTATCCACCTATAATAAATTCGACTTCAAGTAATATTTGCTTTAAACACTCATCAAGGACCTGATATGAGATAGAAAGTTACGGTAGACATGAATTAAGATATAAAGTTAATATCCGAACAGTGTAAATGGACGGGACTACACTAAAATTTTCTACTATGTAGATTTGAAATTCTTTAATTTTCTTGAGTGCTCATAAAAAGTTGCATGCTTTTTTTTCCAATTCTAATGATATTTGTTTTTGGGAATTAGAATATATTTGATAATAAATATAAAATAAATTGTACAAAATTATATCCAAAAGCTTACTATGTTTGCAATTTACTAAAAGTTTGAAGGTTCAACGGGATGAGTTAGCTTTAGAATTATAACTTTGATATTGTGTTGTATTCCTTAATGATTTTATTGAAATGGGAACTCTTGGGTGTAAGTTTATTTGTGGTGATTAATTATAAATTTATATAGAATATTTTTACATTGTTTTATTCCAATATCTTCGTTTACATCTTCTCTTGTAGTAATAATTGATTTGATCAGCAGTACACTAATTTATTAAATAACTCTTTTATGATTCATAGCTTTTTTTTGTTTGTGACTGTTGTTGATATTCAATTTTTATAAATTAATTATCGAGCTTTTAATTTTAATAATTTGAAATAATTAGCTTTTGAAAATGCAAAAAGTATTTTCTCAAATAAATTTTACTTTTATTTTCAAGAATTATTATTTTGCAATTAATTCAATTATATCAGGTCGTTAATTCTTGAAAGCTTTTCGATTAATTTGTATTGATTCATCTTATAATCAAATTAGTCAATTGAATTTGATTCAATTACATTCAATGGGTCACAATTGCAATTGAAGTGGTTAATTTGTTAAATTAATTCCCCATCCTGAACTCATTTCTAGCTTATATTATTCCAGACTAATCGGTCCATTAGTGTGACCAATTTTGAACCCAACCCAATTCTTTGGCCCAACACTAGTGAGATCCAACCCAGACCATATCTTTTATCAAAAAATCAGCCAACAATACAAACATATACTAATACATATTACATATATACATATGCGTGGGGCCCCCAATTTCCTTTTTCTTCTTTCTTTCCTTTCTCACGCGTACACCCACTCATCCTTCTTCCTCATCTTCACAAACCATGAACAACATAGCCAAACAACCAACGTCTCCAACGCTCCTCAACCAAGATTCTTCCAACAAATTCCAATTCCTTTCAACGGTCTTGTCCTCAACGTGTCAATTTCCTAACCCCCTCCATGCCCCTCGAAATTCTAGAATCTCCCAGGTGTCAAAATCATGCTTCTTCTCACGAAATCAATGAGGATTTCTAACAAACTCAGTACCTTCCTTATCCTTTTTTGGATTTGGAATCCGAATTTTTGAATTCGAATTTGAGGGAATTTCCCCAATTACTCCGATTTCCCCCCCTTTTAGAACCCTAATTTAGTCCTATAAATATCCCTCTTTATCATTTTGTTGGGGGGCCTTTCTGAATTCACAAAAATACACAAGATTTTTAAAGTAGTCCAAATTCCTAGAAACGCTTAAATTTTGAGAACACTAGTGTCGGCAGTAAAAGGTTTTTGCTCGTTTTCGCTTCTTAAAATTGGAGTCGCTGGTGATGTAGTGGTTGAAGGTCTTAATCATGAGTATAGGAGCAAGCCTATGGTATTATGCATGATGCATGGATATCTTTTGTGAGAGTGAGTGATCTTGCATAGTCCTAAGGGTACAAATAAAAATATCATTGAGTGTCAAACATGAGACTTCTTTCTGTGAGAGCACTTGTATTATACTGTTGGCCTTAGACTTGTTTAATGATTGTGGATTATTGATAGCATCTCACTTGTTATAGTTCTGTTGTCACATGCACTAGTCTGTGTTGGTTTACTAGATGGCTATCTGATTCTGTTTTGAAAAGGTGGTGTGGGTATTTGAGTTTGGAATTGATGTGATTTATGCCATTGGGTTGAGGTCTGTGTATTACTGTATTATCTATATAGATTGAGTCTGTCGCTTGAGGACAAGCAACAATTTTAATTTGAGGGTGTTGATGTGTTGTCAAAATACAACACTTTTGATGCTTAAAACTTGGAATTTTGTGTGTTCTCATGCGATGCCAGTTGGTTTTATGTGTTTTTGTGCTATGTTTGCAGGATTTCAGGTTTGGCCTTGATTTTGGGAAGAAATACAGAAGTTGCTGAATTTTGACGCAATACAAGACCCTTTACGGGCTGTAGACCATTCTACGAGTCGTGGAGGGGTTTCGTGAACAATTCTAGTGAGGGCTTGATTTTCGATAGTTGGTTTTACAAACCTGTAGTGAGTCATGGAATGATTTACGAGTAGTAGATCATGGTTCGTGTCTTGAGGATCAGAGATTGGGACTTTCTGAAGATTCATCAGACGAAACCCTTTATGGGTCATAAACCACTTTACGAGTCGTAGAAGGGTGCCATAAACTTGAAATCTAGTTTTCCAGCAGCTTTGTACGAGACCCTGATTACGGTCCGTGGAATTAATACGGCCCGTGAACCCCTTTCGTATAGCGTGCTGACCAATTATCCTATTTCGTTTAGGACATGTATTTTACTTATTATAAATAGATTTTTAAATGTTATTTTTCAAAAGTTTTGACACATTGTCCAGAGAACTCAGTAACTAGAGAGAGAAAATAGTGAGGTTACATTAGAGAGTCTTTGAGAACACTTGTGTTTGAATTTCATCTTTAAGCTTGTGATTCTTATTGAAGTTGGATTTGCTTGTTCTTAATTCGATTGTGTAAGTGTTTAATTATGTTCTCCCAATTCATAATTATTGCATCTACACAATGCATGTGTAGCTAATTCCACAACTAGAGTTGTGGAAACTATGAAGAACTAACAAGGTAAAACCAGGAAATTCATAATTCTTGGAAAGTGTGCATGCATGTATTAATTAACTCTCTTCATTTTGAATGTTTTATGATGATGGCCAATTATAGAACCCCCCTAGTGTTACTGATTGGACCAAGGTAGTAATGAATAGGAAAAGAGATTAATAAACATGATTCGATTGATTTGCTCTCGTCTAATCAACCAAACTGAGTCAAGGGGAGGTTGTACTGGGACTAATAGGTAAGGGTTATAACATACACTATGGAGATGGTCCTAGTCACATAGTGAAATTTACCTCTCACCTTTGACCAAAGGGCTTGGTGAACTTAGCTTACCGTCCGACATGCTACACATTGGAAAAGAGTTAGGTTATCTGGTAATACTGAGTTAGGGAATCATGAGGAACAAAAAATCCTAGTTTCTCACCATATTGATTTCTCTCTTGTGTTATTTAGTTTAGTTATATTTTCCCTTGATTATTGCAAAACCCTCCTTTGCGGAAGTAAGTTGGTTAACTACTCGAATTGCAGTCATTGAATTCTCTTGAGTCTATGTATTCCCTGTGCGTTCGACCCTAACCTTGATTAGGTTCTAAATCTTGACAGTGACTACTTTATCCTCTAAAAAGGAGGTGTAACTTGGGCGACATTGTCACGCCCTGGGAGGGTATCCTAGACGTGGCCGGCACTCAGAGACTATCACTAGTCCCTGAGCGAACCACTTAGCCTCATCACATCATTCAACATCAACATAGCGGAAACATCATAATTAGAAAACCTCAGGTAAGGGCCAAATGGCCAACCATCAATCTCAGCATCAACTAAGTAAGAAAAATACTACTCAGTTCATAAGGAAAACATCCACATCAACCTCGACATCATATCTACGAAGCCTCTAACCTCACTCAACTGTCTAAGAATGGTGCCATGACATGCCATGGCTACCGGACTCAATGCAATAAAGGAACACAAAATAGAAGGGTCTCCTCCGGATAGCAAGGAGGCTCACCAAAGTCTGAACTCGAAATCTTTGACCTCAATGGTGCGCCTGCTGAAGTCCTCGAATTCCTGTATCTGCATCATGAAACGATGCAGTGCCAAATGGCATCAGTACGTGGAATGTACTGGCATGTAAAATAGCTGAATAACAGGGTAAATACACAGCATAAAGAAACATCAACTCAACATCATACTCCATCAGGATATCAAAAGTCTATCTAAGGCAAGAGATTAGATTAGACAATTGACTTATCAACCTCTCATCAATCATCGAAATCCCATCAAGCTCATCTCAAGGAACCTCAACATTAACTCACATCAAAGGAACATCATATCGACTCAAGAGAACATCACATCAACTCAAGGACTCGACTCAAACATCACATCAACATCAACATCAGAATTCTATCAACTGGAACCTAATTGGGAGTTTCTCTAACCGACAACCATCACCTATGAGCCGATGATGATACAACGAAGCGATGCCGTTGCCACCTCTATCCAATACCCTGCCCGGGATAAAGGACATAACCTCAGTGGATCCACAAGAAAAACCTTAGTCCTCATTTGGGACAAGATAGGAGCCATCCGCATTGCGGTTCAATCCTCTTCTCCTACGTGGGCCACGTAGTTAATGGGTTCGAGTGGGACTCACTTTCTACCCATTTCGATGCTCGATACTCCTCCCAGAACTCGACATGCTCATCATCAGTCACATAAGGACATGATATAATACCTCAACATCAACATCGGTCCCATAGGGACATAGTATAAAACCTCAACATCAACATCAGTCCCATAGGGACATAATACCTCACCTCATAACATCAACATCAACATCAGAACTCAAGAGACATCATTTAGTAATTAAATCTCAATGCTAAGACATCATAAAACATCATTCTCATCAACATCATCATAATATCATCATAATATCATCATCATCAAGGCTCTAGACATATCCTCTAATCTCATTATACATGCTCTTTCCGAAACACAATAATTATAGGGTTTTAAAATGCACTCATGAAAATGAATTATAATGTAAAACAAAATAGTGATGATCATCAATTCCTGTAGGAAAATTATTTATACATAAATAAAGTAGATTTTTACATGCATCAAACTCTTCACATTAACCTCATCATGTCAAGATACAATACTCAATACTCAGAAGGGCACATGGGAGAACATTCCCATGCTTTAGGTTAGCCTTACATACCAGGAATGTTTTGCTAACACAATAATGCACCACCTCCTCTTGATCTCTTCAACCTCAACTCCCGTCAAGCCCTAGCTTAGTGACCTTTAGGAAAAACGCTTTAGAATGTGGATTTTTGAAACCCTTTTCTCAGAAACCGACTTTAATTAGTCGTAGGGGTATGTTTAGGATAAATAGAAATGGATTAAAATGCCCTCCGTAATTTAAAAGAATTTTTTCCTGACCTGAAATAACACAGTCCGCGACGTGGACCTGTCGCAAACATTGTATTTTCGAAAAATTCAACTCTGTCAAAAAATCACAGAAAAACATAAGTGTGGCTCCGCGACAAGTCCGCGACGCGGTTCCATCGCGCAGGCACACTGTTTTTTGTTTTGGAACGAAAAATTATCTTTCGACTCGATCGCTCTAAAAAATCGACCGAGACCCTCTTCCCACTCCATTTTCAGTGCTGATCACGAATCCGCTCTCGGATTTTCAATCTGAGCATCGGAAGACACGTTTTACGCACACCTCTTCCCTAGGGGTATTTTGGTAATTTATCGGGTGTTACAAACATCATCAATACTCTTTCCAAGACTAAAATGTGCTCATGAATATCAACTCAAGCTCATCTCTTTGACTCATCTCAAACAACTCAACTCGATTTCTCAAATAGCTCATAAACTCAGGATTAACATTCAATGTAATGCAACTCAAGACTCTAACTCACATCATGCAAGACTCTCACTATTACGGCCAGTTAATATCATAACAATCATGCTCGACACATAAGACATATTAGGTACTTATTACATGCATACGTAAAACAAGAAAATGTACTCCTCAAGCTCAACTTACTCAGCTCAGAAAATTAGATTCATGATCTCAATTCAGTCAGCATAAAGGAAAACAATGAAATTCAGGGCTACGCTATCAACCATACGATTAGTATTCCGATTTATGGTAATAATAATGCAACTCATCAATTTACTCAAGTATATCCATGAGGACTCAAACAAGTGCAAGAAATGTAGAACTTAACATCACAGGATTTGTATTACTCGACTGCTACTCGCAAACTCAACTCATCAAGATGAAGGGACACGTGGATGAACTCAATCCAACGCTTTAGGTAGCCTTACAAGCCTGGAATTTGGAAGAACAATAAATCCTCTGTTGATCTTCACCTTTGAATTCGAAACCCTCGCTCGTCACCTTCTCTCCACAATCCTAGCTTTTGTTAGAATAGCGTAGAAAGCTTAGGAATGGGTTTTGAAACCCCTCTTTAACCAAAAATGACTTATTTTGATTGTGTTTTAATTTTATGAGGGGTTGGAAAAAATTTGGAATACCCCTCGTGAAAAACTGAAAAAATTTCCCTCGATGGACTTGGTCAATTTTAGGGATTTTTCATTGAAAAGTTTTTGATCGAGTTTTCTAATCCCGTAAAAAATATTGGGATCACATCCAAATGTAAGTCCACGACACGGACATGTCGCGCAATTTTCTAAAATTGTGTTTTCGCATTGAAAATTTATCTTTCGATCCGATTGCTCTAAAAATCAACCAAGATCATTTTCCACACGATTTTTCATACTAATCGCATTATCCACCTCAGATTTACCATCAAAGTTTGGGAAGATGCATTACATAAGCTATCCCTTATCTAGGGATATTTGGGTAATTTTATCGGGCGTAACAATTTTACATTTTTATAATTTGACACATTCTATAATGGTTGGACATTAGAATTTTATCCTATTATTTTGTAGTTAATGATTTAAATTATCGTATATTTGACCAATTGAATTGGAACAAGATTCGATTAGTTGAATAAATTTTTTATTAAAAAATATTTATGTTGAATTCTTAAAATAATTCATTCCACCATGTTACAATAATTTATATATTAATATATGATTTTTATTTGCACATCATAAAATTTGATTTTCAGTTAAATATAATTATTTAAAATATTATTTTTTATGAAAAAGTAATTTTTTTTGTTGAAATGATTTTTTAAATATAGTATTTAATTTCATGTGCATATTTAGATATAGAAAACACACAATATTAATCGTTCAGTAGAACACATCTTAATGTTCAAATTTGTATTCATATTTAAACATCTTAATATTCACACTTATTTCGATTCATGTGTCTTAATGTTAATAAAAACAAATGAAAAAGAAAAGGAGAGAATGGATACTTCTACATTAAATTTTTGGTTAAAAATTATTGAAAAAAAAATCACTTTTACGTCATTGATCACCTTATCATGACTTTTCTTATCATGACTTTTCTATATAATACTAGATAGTATTGGACATGTGTTAGAACTTGTTTTTAAATATGTTTGCGGATAACATATTTTCAAATGACCATTGGTGATTACGTAAAGCTTTATTTGCATATATTTTTAGTCACTAATTAAGTTGAGAGTGTAATTTCACTTTTCACTTGATAAGATTGGCTTAATAAGGGAAAATTAGATACCAGATATGATATTTAGATGAAAATTAACATATATCAAATTTCATTAGATAAAGATTAACTTATATCAAATAAGCACAGTCCATAAGTCCTTGTACTTCTTTAGTATCACAATTACATCCCCCCAAAAAAAGCTTTTCTTTAACTAATGGAACCAATCATTTACAAAATGAAATATCAAATAAAAAGGTGTTTAGCCTTTACATATATTCATCAAACATGATTAAACATGGCAATAACTTTTATTCCTAAAAAAGGATGTGATAACCTAAACTCAATAATTATGCACATAAGCCACCTATAGTCGTTGCCCTGCTAGTACATATGGTTTGCTTATTCGAGCTTTTCTCTCAAATAAAGATGGAGAGGAAGAATTGACAAAATTGGAAACATTTCATTCTCATAACATACAAAATTACTTTAGTAGTAGATTACTTTTTGGCAAGTCGCTTCAAGTGTTATGCCGCTGCATTGTCAATATCTTGCAAAAAGAAAATGTCATCATAATTTAAGATATAGATGCTGTTGGAACAAGGGTTTTGATGATTGACAAAAATAATGAAACAGGTTGATTCATCAGGTTCATTCAGCAGGAGTAATAGCCACAATAGCCACGGAAAAATGCAACATACTACATACCATAAAAGTAAAATACCAGGTGCTGGAAATAAGGCGTATAACAAGGAATACTACTCCAAGTTAAACTCCAAGAAGAAGAAGGATCTAAAGAAGGAAATACTATTTCAACTATAACAAGAGGCGTGAAAAAAGGAGAAGTCTGATTAGGAAAAGAAATTCGAAAAGAAGTGGGAGAACACGAGTTATCTTTGAGGCTGCAGCTATAAAATCAGAAACGAGTTCACAGAAGAAGCTTGGCGCAAAATAGAGAGAGACGAAGCACAAGAGAAAATCGACACTTGAACGTAGGGTTTGAAGTTTTGTTTTCTCTTTGAATTCGTAAGCAATTGTGTAATATCTCAGATTCTATAACTGAGATTAGTTACTAGTCTTCAAGTTAGGGGTAACTAAAAGACTTTGGGAAAACAAGCCTTGGGAGGTTTGTGAGTAGAACGTAGGTGAGAACGTAGAGGTAAAGTATTATTACAAGTTGTAATTAACTCTTGAAGGCTCACGTTGATTTTAATAAATTTGGGAGAAATTCTTGTAGAGGTACAGGTCGTGGTTTTTACACCTATTGTGAGCTACGTGTTTTCACGTAAAATCACTGTGTTCAAGTTTTGAATTCTGCATTATTGAAACAGGTCAACTAACCTGTTCCAAGAAATAGGCAAATTCCTAGGGTGCGCAGTTCTAATAAGTGGTATCAGAGCAAGTTTTCTTGTTAAAGGCTAGTACCTAAGAAACGATCATCATGAACACTGCACCACCGCTTGGACACGGAGAAGGACAGTCTGCCGTCAGACCTCCTCTTTTCAATGGAACACACTTCGCATGGTGGAAGGCCAGGATGGAAGACTTCATTCAAGGAGAAGATTACGAACTCTGGGATCGAATCATCATGGGACCAACTATTCCTATGCGAACTGTAGAGGGCAGACAAGTACCAAAAGAAAGAAGAGAGTTCAATGCCGATGATCTGACAACCATGAGGAAAAATGCCAAAGCCAAAAACCTTTTGGTCTGTGGTCTAGGTCCTGAAGAGTACAACAGAATATCGAACTGTACATCAGCCAAAGAGATCTGGGATGCGCTCACAATCACTCATGAGGGAACTGCTCAGGTCAGGAAATTCAGGGTCGCTATGCTATTCACTGAATACGAAACCTTCAAGATGAAAGAGAATGAAACTCTACACGAGATGATGGCCAGACTAACCTTGCTCATAAACGAGCTAGCATCCCTGGGAAAGGTTCTCACATCTGAAGAACAGGTAGACAAGGTTCTGAGGATCCTTCCAAAAGCCAAGTGGGATGTCAAGGTCACTGCGATCAGGGAAGCAAAAGATATTGAAACCATGACTCTATATGAACTGGTTGGAAACCTTAGAACCTATGAGATGAATATGGAAGAGCCAAAGAAACAAACAAACATGGATGAAAGGTCACTAGCCCTCAAGGCAGCTTCTGATGATGAAGGGTCGGACTTAGAGGAAGATCAAATTGCCTTCCTTGCAAAAAACTTCAAAAAATTCCTAAGGAACAAAAAGGGGAAGGACTGGAAAGAAACAGGTAACAGAAAGTGGTCCGATGACACTGGAAGCAAGAAGTGGTCCGATGACAGGAATAACTCCGGATGCTACAAATGTGGAAAGATGACCACCACATCAAACAATGCCCTCTATGGGAAATTGAGTGGAAGAAAGAAAGAGCTGAGAGAGAACTTAAAGAAAAGGCTGCTAAACAAAAGGAACGAGAAAACTATGCAATGATGGCTGCGTGGGGATCAGGAATGGAAGAATCTGACACGGAAGACATTGATGAGACCGCTCTCATGGCTGCTGAAGACTCTGATCTGGAAGAAGAAAATCGATCTGAGGTAAGTTGCTCTGAATTAAAAGAAAAACTGCACCTGTTCTCAAAAGAGAAGCTAATTATTCTCATGAAAGGACTAATAGATGATTTTCAAGAAATAGAAAATGAAAAGGATCACTTAATAAAAGATTTTTCAGACCAAAAATTTGAAAACCTTGAAATTAAGAACTGTCTGGATGAAGCAAATAAAATAAATGACCAATTAAAGAAACAAGTCAAACAACTTGATTCACTTGTACTAAACTTAAAATCAGAAGTTCTAAAACTAACCATTGCTGACAAAATAACAAGTGAGACTAATCTTGAACTTAAGAAAGTAGAAACTTAAAAGGAGCAATGTCGAGTTAGTACGGGAAAAAGAGAAAGTGAAAAGACTAAATCAAGAAATATCAACCATAAAACTAGACCTAGAAAAGGCAAACCGTTGGACCAAATCTTCTAGGATAGTCAACCACTTAGGTAACAAAAACCATAATGAGAAAGCTGGAATAGGGTTCTTTTAGAAAGAAACCACTTCCACTGAGCTGTGCTATCTATGTGGCAAAATTGGACACCCAACCACTGAATGTCCAATTGCGAGTAAAGCTAGGAACAGAAACACCGTTCATATGTATAAGAAAAGGGCTGAGAACAATAAAAGAAACAGGTCAAGAAATGTGTTGCCTCAATGGGCAAAAAGAGATCTTATTCACCCCTTTTATAACAGGAAAGGACCCAATCTAGTCTGGGTTCCTAAAACTAACCTTTAAATTGTCTTACAGGTTGCAGTGAAAGGAAGCAAGCATTGATATCTAGATAGTGCTTGCTCAAGACACATGACTGGTGACAAACACAAGTTCCTTTCACTAGCACCACTTAACGGTGGAAAGGTCTCCTTCGGGGATGGCAAAAAGGGGACTGTTGTGGGTGTTGGAAAAGTTGGACGAGAAGATTCGAAGGCTGTAGATGAAGTCTATCATGTAGAACAATCTCTTGAACATCTCTCAATTATGCGACAGAGGCAACAAGGTCACTTTCACTTCTGCAGGTGGCAAGGTCAAGAATCTGAAGACAAAAGAAGTGATTCTAATAACAAATAGATATAAGAATGTATATAAGGCCGACATCATGGGTATGGCTGGAGCATACTTAAAATGTCTAAGTGCAATAATGGAAGATCTATTACTGTGGCACAAGCGAATTGGACATGCTTGTTTGAAACAACTAAATACACTATCATCCAAGAACATGGTTGTAGGGTTACCCAAAACCAAGGTCAAAGACGACAAGGTGTGTAGCGCATGTGCAAAAGGGAAGCAGGTTAGAGCATCATTCAAGTCAAAGAACCAGGTAAGTACCACCAAGTGCTTGGAACTGGTTCACATGGACCTGTGTGGACCAATGAGGGTAAAAAGCAAAGGTGGTAAAAGGTACATGTTTGTAATTGTTGATGATTATTCTAGATATACCTGGACCTTTTTCTTGGCTTCTAAAGATGAGTCCTTTGACGTCTTCTCAATTTTCATTAAGAAAATGGAGAAGAAGTTGGTGACTTCCCTAATCTCCATAAGATCAGATCATGGAACTGAATTTGAGAATGTAAAATTCCTAGAATTCTGTTCGAAAAATGGTATTAATCACAACTTTTCTGCTCCCAGAACTCCTCAACAAAATGGAGTGGTAGAAAGGAAGAATAGGACTTTAGAAGACATGGCTAGAACAATGATGATAGCCAGCAATGTGGCTAGAAATCTCTAGGCTGAAGCCGTGAACACTGCTGCCTACATATTTAATAGATACATGCTTAGACCCTTATTAAATAAAACCCCCTATGAATTACTCAAAGGCAGAAAACCAAATATCTCCCATTTTAGGACATTTGGATGCAAATGCTATGTCCACAATAATGGTAAAGATAATTTGGAAAAATCTGATGCTAGAAGTGATGAGGAAATTTTCTTAGGGTATTCTCTACACAGTAAAGCCTATAGAATACTAAATAAACGTACCAACTGTGTTGAAGAAAGTATTCATGTTATATTTGATGAAAATGTCAGTGTCCCTGAGAATAATATGCAGGATGTCAATGAACTCGAATTCAGATCAATGGAACAGGACAACTCACCTGTTTCACTTACTGGAAAAGATGAGAGCATACAGACAGGGGGAACAACAGTAGAATCTGAAGGTCAACAGGCAGATTCAGGCTCTGATCAAACTGTCCAATCACAAAACGAACAAACCCAAGGGCTGGTGATAAAGAATTACAAATATCAGGACTCACATCCTCTTGACAACATTCTCACAGACATGACCTCTGGAATCACTACTAGATCAGGGATGAGGAACCTATGTGCCTTTCAGGCATTTGTGTCACTAATGGAGCCAAAACGAATAGGGGAAGCACTACAAGATGAGGAGTGGATTCTTGCCATGCAGGAAGTACTGAGTCAGTTTGAAAGATGCAAAGTATGGCACTTAGTACCTAAACCAGAAGGAAGAACTATCATTGGCACTAAGTGGGTATTTCGTAATAAACTGGATGAACATGGAACAGTCACAAGGAACAAGGCCAGACTAGTGGTCCAAGGATACAATCAGGAAGAAGGCATAGACTACGATGAGACATTTGCACCTGTGGCAAGGCTTGAAGCTATCAGACTGCTTGTAGCCTTCGCTGTCTTCAAAGAGATTACCCTATATCAAATGGATGTAAAAATTGCATTTTTAAATGGCTATTTAAAGGAGGAAGTCTATGTGAAACAACCACCAGGGTTCGAAAGTGCTGAGTATCCTGACTACGTATTTAAGCTTGATAAAGCTCTGTATGGACTAAAGCAGGCTCCACGAGCATGGTATGAAAGACTATCAAAATTTCTCCTACACCATGGTCACACAAGAGGAAAAATTGACAACACTTTGTTCCTAAAAACTCAAGGCACCGATCTGCTTATTGTACAAGTTTATGTGGATGACATCATTTTTGGCTCCACATATGAGGTCATGACACAGGAGTTTGTCAAGTTAATGAATGGAGAGTTTGAAATGAGCATGATGGGAGAACTAAATTTCTTCTTGGGTCTTCAATTCAAACTAAATTTCTTCTTGGGTCTTCAATTCAAACTAAATTTCTTCTTGGGTCTTCAATTCAAACAAACTCCCTCTGGAACCCTGATTCACCAAGGCAAATATGTGAAGGAGCTCCTCAAATGTTTCAAAATGGAAGACGCCAAAGAAACTGATACACCAATTGCCACTGCCACAAAACTGGAATTGGATGAGAAAGGCTTGTCTGTAGAACAAAAGCTCTATCGAGGTATGATCAGATCCTTGTTGTATCTTACTACTAGTAGACCTGACATTGTTTTCAGTGTGGGACTTTGTGCTCGCTTTCAAGCCAATCCAAAGGAGTCACATCTCAAGGCTGTGAAGAGAATTTTTCGATATCTAAAAGGCACTTCTGACCTCGGCCTACGGTACTCAAAAGGTAGTAATTTCAACCTCATAGGATACATTGATGCTGATTATGCAGGGCACCTAGTAGATCAAAAAAGTACTTCAGGTATGGCTCATTTCATTGGAACATGTCTAATTTCATGGTCCACCAAGAAGCAGAACTCCGTAGCACTGTCCACTACTGAAGCTAAATATGTAGCTGCTGGATCATGTTGTGCTCAATTGCTCTGGATCAAACAACAGTTGTTGGACTTTGGGATAGATGTTGGGAGTGTTCCAATCTTGTGTGACAATACGAGTGCTATTAACATTGCAAAAAATCCAGTTCAGCACAAACGAACTAAGCATATAGACATAAGGCATCACTTTCTTCATGATTGTGTGGACAAGGGGCTAGTATCTATCATGTTTTGTCCTACGGAGAACCAAATCGCTGATATTTTTACTAAGGCATTGAGTAGAGAATGATTTGAACAAATTAGGTTAGACTTGGGGATGATTAAGATTGCATAAACTCCCCTCAATGACTGACTAAAAGTTCTGATATGTTACTCTAAAAATATAAGAGGTGATCTAGACAATATTTCATCTCACGTATATCCTTCCATCTTGTAGAATTAACATGAGAATGTGGTTTTGTATGCAGGATTACTTTCCCATAATTCATCAACAATTGGAACAGGACAATCAACCAGGTAACATTTGCTGTGCATTTCTTTTTTAGATTCAAATAATTAAACCGGGCACTATAAACCTGTTCTACTCATTATTACCCTGTCAGCATAGTTCCCACCTTTACCGCCAAAACGTCTTTTCGCTCCCAGCTCTGACGAAACGACGGTTGCCTTCACTTCACCCAACCTTTCCCTTCCCAACGCATTGACACATCCATCTTTTCACATCTCTCTCTCACCCTATTTGAACCACCTCTCCCAACCTTCATCATCTCATTTCTCACTCTATCCCTCCTTCATCTTTGAAACACTTTCTCTGATCTCCCTTATCATTCCTCACCCAAAAATGGCTTCCTCTCACGAATCTCAGAACAGCTCCACATAAGAAACCCAAGATCCTTCTTCCATGGCACTAATTGTCCATCCTACTTCAAATATACCTCCTCCTCTCCGAATTGATTTTTCCGACTTCCTCCGATGGGCGGGCTATGACAAAAACTTTGCAAATTTTTTCAATCCTCCCTCCTCTTCATCTGCATTCCCACCATCAAGGGAACCAGTTCACTCACCTCCTTCCACCACTCCTTCCAACCCTCCAGCACCTCCTCAAAACCCTACACAAACCCGCCGTCGCCTGCGAAAGGCCTTTCCAGAAACTATTCCAGTCTTTGAGGACGATCCTTCACCGGAAAAGGTCACCTCCTCAGACTCCATCCGGCCTCCTCACACACGAAACCAAAAACGCCAAGCCGAAGAAGCCCTTCAGCAAGCTCTACACCAGAGCAAGAAACGCAAGGGTGCCTCCACCTCTTCCCCCCTAGGGATCTCTTACTGTGTCAGGTTCGCCGGAACAGACGCAAGCACATTTTCCCTAAACCTCCTAAGGTACGCCTACCACCAACTCCTTCAGTCACTCCTCCAGACTATCCCGCCTCTTCTTCATCCCCGTCCACTCCTCCTCCACAACGCACGCCCCCAGCAGTTTCCAACCTACTACCTCCAAACCCACCACTTCCAAACCCCGCACCACCACTCGGAAGAAGCGGGTGCCTTAACCTGTTCCATCTCCTGTCTCCTCTTTTGACAGTGAGTATGAGCCCACCCCTGTCGCACCTTCTGAACCCAGTTCTCCTGCCATTTCACACTTTCAACGGCGCTCTCTCCTTCGAAGTCGTGTCATTACTGGGGTGGGGGGTCCTGAAATGGCTACTCTCCTCACCAAGCTTGAGGTTCAAGGCTGGTCTGCACTTTTTCTTCAGACCACTGGCCAACGTAAACTGGCCAAAACTGAAATGTTCGAATTCTACGCATAAGAGAGTGTGCGTGACTCTACTTTCTCTACCACTGTTAGAGGGGTTTCTCTTCGCCTCTCTTCCTCAGCCATTGGTCGCATTCTCCAAATTCCTGCTGATGGTTGGGCACACTACGTTCGTCATGAGTGGCCTCCCCTCGATAACTTGTCCTCTGCTCTGGAGATCACCAGAAAGTTTGCTGGGAAGCCTACTTTGACTCAGCACCGACACGTCCAAAGGAGGGAGATGTCTCCTCTTCACAAGCTCTACTTTGATGTGGTCCACAAGATTTTGATTCCTCACCAGGAACGTAGGTCTGAGGCGAGCTATCTAGATCTTACCCTGATGGAACTGCTCGATGAAGGTGTTCCAATAAACCTTCCGGCCCTTATGCTGAAACATATTCAGAGAGTTCTCATCCAGGACAAGAAGGGACATGCTCTCCCTTACGGGTTTTGGTTGGCCACAATCTTTGAGGCCTATTCAGTCCCTGTGCAGGTCTGGACCATGCAGACTACAAAAGATGTTCTTGGTCAGGTGGACCATCAAGCACTACCTGGTTCAATGCAACGTCAAGGCACTCCTCTTCATCGCCTACAGATGGCACTAAATGCCAAGAACGCGGAGCTGCTTCAGGAAAGGGAGAGATTTGAGCATGAGAGGCGCGCCCTAAATCTCAAGATTCTGAACTAGAGGAGACACTCATGATGGAACGAGCTAAACATACTGACATCGTTCACACCCTTACCAAGCTCATTCCATGATCCAACATCCTCTTTACCCACACCTATCCATTTTTTTGGTACCTTGTTCAATTTTTTGTTTCTTTTTAAGTTGCATGGCTAGTTGTTATGACTGTTGGTAGTTCTGCTTTCTCTTGTTTTTGCTTATCTGATCTGTAATCTTGCTGTTATAAATACTATTCTCTGTTTTTCCTACTGGCTCTGGTTATACGTGTTATTCACTACTACAAAAGGGCCCTTTAGCGACAATTATTTTGTGGCAATAAGCAAATTGCCGCTAATGTATACACATGAGGCAAAATATTAACGACTAATGTTTAATAGCCACTAATAAGTATATTTTTAGTAGCAAATCAAAAAAATAGCCACAAAAAAACCTTTTTTAATCTGAAAATAAATTCCCGCTTTCTTTAAAAAATTTCACCTAGATACCGCCTCTAATTTCTAGATTATCTTACTCCTATCAAAATAAGGAAAAACTAACCTAAAAACTCTCCCACATTCATAAGGAAAATTATAGAGTCTTATACGCACAAATTAGGAGACGACTAAACCTAGTTTTAGGCTCTTATACGCGCACAAAGGAGATGACTAAAATTAGTTTCTGTAATGTCCAGCAGCAAATAGTTTCTGTAAGGTCCAGCAGCATACAATTGCAGCAACTACGATCAGGAATAACGAAGGTTTTAGGTATGTACTTCACACATCTTCAATCTTCTATTTCTTTCGTGTTCCAGTATCTTTGTTGCTGTATAAACCTGCACAAAAAATTTACCCCTGTAATTTATCAATCAATTGAAAATCTCAATGAGAAATAAATTATACGGTGAATTCTTGCAGAAAGAATTCTTGCTGAAAGAATTTTTGCAGAAAGAATTCTTGCTAAAAGAATTCTTGCAGAAAGAATTCTTGCTAAAAGAATTCTTGCAGAAAGAATTCATGGACAAGTACGAAAGTTTTGCTCAGCTTGTATGCATCAATCGTGATTTTCAAGTGATTTGATATTTGTAAAAGTAATGTTTCCTGTGTTTGTGATCTCTGCCTACTTTATTTTTTTATTGTACTTGATTATATCGATTTCTTAATTAATATACAGTAAAGTGCGTCACTGTTATATTTAGGAACATCACTCTTATAATAACACGTGTAACAATTAATACATTAAGAACTCAAAACGACTAGAAAACTCAAAATTTCCTACTTTAAAGACTAAAAATGAACTACAGACCTAAACTCTCCAATTTATTGCCAAATTCAGTTCTGCAAGTTCCCCTAGCCTAGATTCAGCATTTCGGAGCTAATGGATTCGACGGAATCGAATTCCGACGCTCAGAACTCAAAACGACTAGAAAACTCAAAATTTCCTAATTTAAAGACTAAAAATGAACTTATGGACCTAAACTCTCCAATTTATTGCCAAATTCAGTTCTGCAAGTTCCCCTAGCCTAGATTCAGCATTTTGGAACTAATGGATTCGACGGAATCGAATTCCGACGCTCAGAACTCAAAACGACTAGAAAACTCAAAATTTCCTACTTTAAAGACTAAAAATGAACTTATGGACCTAAACTCTCCAATTTATAGCCAAATTCAGTTCTGCAAGTTCCACTAGCCTAGATTAAGCATTTCGGAGCTAATGAATATGACGGAATCGAATTTTGACACTCAGAACTCAAAACGACTAGAAAACTCAAAATTATCAACTTTAAAGACTAAAAATGAACTTATGGACCTAAACTCTCCAATTTATTGCCAAATTCAGTTCTGCAAGTTCCCCTAGCCTAGATTCAGCATTTCGGAGCTAACGGATTCGATGGAATCGGATTCCGACGCTCAGAACTCAAAACGACTAGAAAACTCAAAATTTCCTACTTTAAAGACTAAAAATGAACTTATGGACCTAAACTCTCCAATTTAATGCCAAATTCAATTCTGCAAGTTCCCCTAGCCTAGATTCCGCATTTCGGAGCTAATGGATTCGACGGAATCGAATTCCGACGCTCAAAACTCAAAACGACTGGAAAACTCAAAATTTCCTACTTTAAAGACTAAAAATGAACTTATGGACCTAAACTCACCAATTTATTGCCAAATTCAGTTCTGCAAGTTCCCCTAGCCTAGATTCAGCATTTCGGAGCTAATGGATTCGACGGAATTGAATTCCGACGCTCAGAACTCAAAACGACTAGAAAACTCAAAATTTCCTACTTTAAAGACTAAAAATGAACTTATGGACCTAAACTCTCCAATTTATTGCCAAATTCAGTTCTGCAAGTTCCCCTAGCCTAGATTCAGCATTTCGGAGCTAACGGATTCGATGGATCAAATTCCGACGCTCAGAACTCAAAACGACTAGAAAACTCAAAATTTCCTACTTTAAAGACTAAAAATGAACTTATGGACCTAAACTCTCCAATTTAATGCCAAATTCAGTTCTGCAAGTTCCCCTAGCCTAGATTCAGCATTTCGGAGCTAATGGATTCGACGGAATCGAATTCCGACGCTCAAAACTCAAAACGACTGGAAAACTCAAAATTTCCTACTTTAAAGACTAAAAATGAAGTTATGGACCTAAACTCACCAATTTATTGCCAAATTCAGTTCTGCAAGTTCCCCTAGCCTAGATTCAGCATTTCGGAGCTAATGGATTCGACGGAATCGAATTCCGACGCTCAGAACTCAAAACGACTAGAAAACTCAAAATTTCCTACTTTAAAGACTAAAAATGAACTTATGGACCTAAACTCTCCAATGTATTGCCAAATTCCGTTCTGCAAGTTCCCCTAGCCTAGATTCAGCATTTCGGAGCTGATGGATTCGACGGAATCGAATTCCAACGCTCAGAACTCAAAACGACTAGAAAACTCAAAATTTCCAACTTTAAAGACTAAAAATGAACTTAAGGACCTAAACTCTCCAATTTATTGCCAAATTTAGTTCTGCAAGTTCCCCTAGCCTAGATTCAGCATTTCAGAGCTGATGGATTTGACGGAATCGAATTCCGACGCTCAGAACTCAAAACGACAAGAAAACTCAAAATTTCCAACTTTAAAGACTAAAAATGAACTTAAGGACCTAAACTCTCCAATTTATTGCCAAATTCAGTTCTGCAAGTTCCCCTCGCCTAGATTCAGCATTTCGGAGCTAATGGATTCGACGGAATCGAATTCCGACGCTCAGAACTCAAAACGACTAGAAAACTCAAAATTTCCTACTTTAAAGACTAAAAATGAACTTATGGACCTAAACTCTCCAATTTATAGCCAAATTCAGTTCTGCAAGTTCCCCTAGCCTAGATTCAACATTTCGGAGCTAATGGATTTGACGGAATTGAATTTTGATGCTCAGAACTCAAAACGACTAGAAAACTCAAAATTTCCTACTTTAAAGACTAAAAATGAACTTATGGACCTAAACTCTCCAATTTATTGCCAAATTCAGTTCCGCAAGTTCCCCTAGCCTAGATTCAGCATTTCGGAGCTGATGGATTTGACAGAATTGAATTCCGATGCTCAGAACTCAAAACGACTAGAAAACTCAAAATTTCCTACTTTAAAGACTAAAAATGAACTTATGGACCTAAACTCTCCAATTTATAGCCAAATTCAGTTCTGCAAGTTCCCCTAGCCTAGATTCAGTATTTTGGAGCTAATGGATTTGACGGAATCGAATTCCGACGATCAGAACTCAAAACGACTAGAAAACTCAAAATTTCCTACTTTAAAGACTAAAAATGAGCTTATGGACCTAAACTCTCCAATTTATTGCCAAATTCAGTTCTGCAAGTTCCCCTAGCCTAGATTCAGCATTTCGGAACTAATGGATTCGACGGAATCGAATTCCGAAGCTCAGAACTTAAAACGACTAGAAAACTCAAAATTTCCTACTTTAAAGACTAAAAATGAACTTATGGACCTAAACTCTCCAATTTATAGCCAAATTCAGTTCTGCAAGTTCCCCTAGCCTAGATTCAGCATTTCGGAGCTAATGGATTTGACGGAATCGAATTCCGACGCTCAGAACTCAAAACGACTAGAAAACTCAAAATTTCCTACTTTAAAGACTAAAAATGAACTTATGGACCTAAACTCTCCAATTTATTGCCAAATTCAGTTCTGCAAGTTCCCCTAGCCTAGATTCAGCTCTCTTAGAATCTACTTGTGTTCCTGACTATGATCATGATGATTGGGTAAGAAGTGATGTCGATGGGATAATAGTTGAAACAGACGTACATTCTCAAGCTTCTATAATTGACGGTGAAGCTAATTTTGAGGGAGGACATGACATTGATAATGAAAGTGATTCTTAATAAGATTGGTGGGTACTTATAAACTATATTTCTTTTGCTACTTTTATTGAAGAACTTCTAGAAATTATTACTTTTCAATTAGAAATTTGATAAAATATCTTTTTTTTCTTTTTAATTTAAGTCATTTAATCGAACAATGCGTATTAGTCAATTATCGATTGTCCACGTTTGTATTGGTTTATATTTGAATATTTAAGTGCATTCCATGTGATCATTGCCTTTGCTTATATGTTGTTGATTGTAGCTCGTGGATTGTAATAAGATAAGATGTTCTTATCACTGGAGAAATATTTTTTCTTATACACTAACTTCTCTTATAATTAGAATTATCTTTGTCACGAAGCTTTGTTTATGCGTACAAATAAGTAGTTATATGTTTCTATTGCTTGAGATGATGAAGCTTCTTCCTACTTTTATATGGCTTGTTATATATGGTTGGGCTTACTGGACTTAATGCAACAAGGTAGGTTCTTCACTTGAAAGGAGAAATTATGCAGACTAGAGGTTGCAACAGATTGGTTATTGAACAACATGATGAAGATGTACGACATTATATTGAGCAGTTGATGGATAGTCAAGATAACCCTGCAGCCCCACCTTATCTCGAACAATTGATAGATAATCAAAACAATTCTGTAGCCCAAGTGCATGATGATAAAGCTAATGAAATAAATAGTTCTGTTTGTGGCACTGAGGTTCAACCTAATGATGAATCAGGTAACACTATTTTTCCCGGTCTTGTTTTGATATCTTGGTTGTTAGGTATGGTTATATTATCGATATCTCTTTTTCTGTAGAGAAAATATGGAATATATGAGTAAGTATTAGTTAATTGAATGTGAAATATACTACTATAGAACTTAAGATATTGTTCTGTCTATATTTAGTTAGTTTCAGATTTTGTCATTAAGACAAGAACATTCACTGTGCATTTTGCTAGGTGTGTAATTGTACTATCTGCTAGTTTTATGCAAGAAACGTTCACTGCTATCTGCTATCAGTTTTTTGATATATCAGGGAGCATAAGGTGATAAATCGGGATTAAAAATTGACTACTCTCTGCTGGTTTTTTGTGAGAAACAGGGAGTATATGACTGTGATCTGTTTGTGTTTTGTTTCTCTTTTTGAAAAATTGAAAAAGAACTGTACTTGGATTTGGTAGAGCTATGTAAGTCTTATGTAGTATATTCATGGTTGTTGAGCATGGTATGAGAACTGGTCTGATGCAATGTCTTCCTTCTAAAATTAACTATTTCAATCTTGTCCAAATAACAGAGTGCCTTAGTTTAAATCTATTTGCATTCTAGGTAACTTGGTGACAAGAAAGCCTCGTGGTCCTACTTTACTAAAAGATGTTTGGAAACTTCCTCCGGGAAAGACAATTGATGTGCCATTTAACAGTCGTAACCAACCTATTGGAAAAGAGGGTCGAAAGCTTGCTAGCTTTTTAGGAGTTGTTGCAAGAACTCCAGAATTAACACCTCTACATGTAGATGATTGGAGAAATTTTGACAACGAGCAAAAGAAGAAATTGGTGGATTTTGTAAGGGTATGAGTTAGTATTGTTATTATTATATGAACAAGCTCAATCTGCACATGATAATATATTTTATATATTGAGTTTTTTTTCAGAAGAAGTTCTCTTTTCCAAAAAATGGAGAAGCATTTGTCTTAAAGTCACTAGGAAAGAAATGGAAAGACAACAAGTGTGAAATTAAAGGTGAATATATGTCAAAATACAAGACTAAAGATGCTTTGCTAAAAAATAGACCAAGTCGCATACCGAGAGATCAATAGAGTGATCTAGTCTCTTATTGGCTTTCTGATAAAGCGAAGGTATAAGCAAATCCTGAAAATGCACCTACTTTCTTATATTTACTATATCTTGATTTTAGTTATGCTATATTGTTTTTCAATTTGGAGCATATTATTCTTCTAATGTTATAATGCCAGAGGCGTACCCAAGCAAATAGAAATAATAGGACCAAGCAAAAGATGCCTCATACAGGAGGATCCAAAAGTATTGCTACATTGATGCATGAGCAGGTAAACCTTTGAATTTTTATAGTGTTTTCAAACCTTTTTGTCACTCATATCTAACATCAATTTTGTTGTTTAGGCTAAAAACGGGATTGAGCCTACACGAGCAGAAATATTCTTATTAACTCATAAAAAACGTGTGGATGGCAGACCATTGGATGATGATTCCGCCAAGGCAATCGTAATATTTCTTCATTCTTTTAGTTTTTAAATCGAGAAACAATTAATGATACTTTTTCAAAAATTTGAATAAACTAATTCAAGTATTTATCATGTATTCTATGGTCAGGATATGATAAATGAAAGAATGAGCAACAATGAAAGATCTACTGATGAACAATCTCACAAGGTTGCTTGGGAAGGCGATGTGTATTCTCAAGTGTTAGGAAATGATAAAAGTGGATATGTTCGTGGTTTGGGACTTGGTCCAACTCCTTCGGTTCTATGGGGTAGTAGATCTTCCATTGAAAATAATGTGGTAGATGATTCATCTAATGAGGTTATACAAAGGCTAGAACAGGAGATTACGGAGTAAAAGGAGAAATAAAATGAAGAAATGAATTTGATGAGACAAAGTCACGATAAGCTTCAATCAGAACTACTCCAAATGAGACAATTCATGCAAAAGTATGTTCTTAATGAATCTCAGTCTCAAGATAACAATGACAACTCAAATGAACAGGTAACTCGAGTACAAGTCTTAGATATTTTTTATGAGATTTTGATCCTATAAATGTCTCATTAACTAATGTATCAATGTTTGTCAGATTTCCAACACTAACAATGGGCAAGAACAAGTATGACAATCATCAAGGATGCCTAGTAGTGCTGAAATTGCTCCAACTCACGGTACTACTCATCTTTATCCTTTGCTACAGTTTGAGTTTTCCTACTTTGTAAAGTTTTGTGGGTTGATGAATCAAATTTCTTATGTAGTACTTCTTACTTTCTTGATTAAGTGATTGTTGTATGTCAATGACTGAAACTGAATGATGAGGCTGTGAATTTCATCCATGATCCGATCATAGTTTCAAGATTTAGTCTGAAATGCATCTACAAATGCTCAAAGTGTGTTTTATTTTGTCATCTGGGGCTTTTATGCTTTCTTTGATGTTCTATGCATCCAGGTCTTGCATAACTCATGTTTAAAAGGGAAAGAAATTGTAATGCTGGGCAAGGGTGTTTCTCTTTGTTATTTCTCGCCTGGTCCCACCCCTCCTCCATTAAAATTTTCTAAAGCAAAGAGACAAGTGGTAACCATATTTGGAATATTAAAAAAATTGATGTTTTCAAAAGGCATGAAGCAACAATAGTCATTAGTTTCACGACCAATCACTTTTGTGAGAGTGATGAACAACTTGATGATTACTGCACTGCAGGCTGTCATTTTATTAGTTTATGTACACTAGTTTTTGGGTGGTCCATGTCTACTACTTGACCACATTTTAGGATCTGTACACATTATACTGATTTTGACCAACTTCAAGCGTCAAAATCAGCCTGTAGATTGTCAGTATCTTTGGATTGGATTGTTAGAGATCATGAATTATTTGTTTTCTTTTACATCTTCTATAATATCATCCTTTAATTTGTGGATGTAAGCACATATTGTGCAAGATATATTAGTCACACTACTTACAATGTTTTTATATTTTACATTTCATATTTTGACAAATTTATTTTTTTCAGGTCCTATAATCTGAAGTTTGCGAATTTTATACTGGGAGACTTATTACGCAGAAGACTTATAAACTTATTCAAAGACATTATTCAATAGGATAGATATTAGTAAGCACAATATAAGTTTATTTTTAATAGGTTGTGATGTTCATATTTTAGATTAATCCTTCCTTTTATTTGTTTAGATTTAATGGAGATTTATTATATTTTACGGACTAATATCGATATCTTTTTAAGCATTTGCCAACAAGTTCGATGGATTTCAATATATAATTGTTTGACAAATGTAGTAGTTATTATTGGTTGCTAAAAGACCATTACCAGTGAATACAAACAACTTTTAGCAGCCAATATAGTTGCACAAAGAATTGTCGTTAAAACTACTTTATTTTAGCGGCTATTTATTAGGATTTATCGACTAAAATAATAGATGCTAAAAGACTAAAGTTAGCCGATATACATTACCTTTAACTACCAATACAATTGCCACAAATAATTGCCACTAAGATAACTACCTTTTAGCGGCTATTTATTTTGATTTGTCGACTAAAACAATGGATGCTAAAAGACCAAAGTTCAAAGATGGGAAGTATATTTGGTAGCCAATATAATTGCCGCAAACAATGGACGCAAAAGCTAATGGTATTTAACGGCAATATATCGTACCCTTTACCCGCAATACCCACAATGGCCGGGAAAGGCTTTGCCGACCCCAACATTGCCGGCGAAACACCATTAGCCGGTATTAGGTATTGCGGCAAATAGTATTGCCGCTAAAGCCATACTTTATTGCCGCTATAGGACCCTTTTGTAGTAGTGATTTTATCTTGATTCTCTTACATACTTATCAGTTTTTCGATGATGTCAAAAGGAGGAAGATGAGTTGTGCAATATTTATAACCCTTGCTTAACCTGGTTCATTCTTGAAGCTGTTTTTCTTACGGTAGTATCAACTCAGAAAGTTTGTCATCATCAAAAAGAGGGAATTTATTGGAACAAGGGCTTTTGATGATTGACAAAAATAATGAAACAGGTTGATTTATCAGGTTCATTCAGCAAGAGTAATAGCCACAATAGCCACGGAAAAATGCAACATACTACATACCATAAAAGTAAAATACCAGGTGCTGGAAATAAGGCGTATAACAAGGAATACTACTCCAAGTTAAACTCCAAGAAGAAGAAGGATCTAAAGAAGGAAATACTATTTCAACTATAACAAGAGGCGTGAAAAAAAGAGAAGTCTGATTAGGAAAAGAAATTCGAAAAGAAGTGGGAGAACACGAGTTATCTCTGAGGCTGCAGCTATAAAACCAGAAACGAGTTCACAGAAGAAGCTTGGCGCAAAATAGAGAGAGACGAAGCACAAGAGAAAATCGACACTTGAACGTAGGGTTTGGAGTTTTGTTTTCTCTTTGAATTCGTAAGCAATTGTGTAATATCTCAGATTCTATAACTGAGATTAGTTACTAGTCTTCAAGTTAGGGGTAACTAGAAGACTTTGGGAAAACAAGCCTTGGGAGGTTTGTGAGTAGAACGTAGGTGAGAACGTAGAGGTAAAGTATTATTACAAGTTGTAATTAACTCTTGAAGGCTCACGTTGATTTTAATAAATTTGGGAGAAGTTCTTGTAGAGGTACAAGTCGTGGTTTTTACACCTATTGTGAGCTAGGTGTTTCCACGTAAAATCACTGTGTTCAAGTTTTGAATTCTACATTATTGAAACAGGTCAACTAACCTGTTCCAAGAAGTAGGCAAATTCCTAGGGTGCGCAGTTCTAATAGATGCAACGGATCTCAAAATGTATAATTTTCTCTATTTTAGGAAAGACAAAAAGTACATAGTCTTGGTAGCTCAGCTTTGTCAGCAAGTGGGAACCATCAAATAAGCTACCTTGAATTTTGTAAAAGAAAAACAAACTTGAAAATTACTTGATCAAGTGGCCATCAATATAATCAAAATTCTAACGTGTAAATTTCCAAATGCCTAATTTTCAAGTGTATAAAAAATGACTTTGCGATACATTTTGTGAAAAAGAGGAATATCATCAAATTCTACTTAAGCTCCTAACAGAATTACCTCAAAGATATAGCATTCTGACCCAAGAATTTTGGAGTGGTATCAAATATTGAGTTGGGCTTTTCTAAAACGGTATAGTAATTGTAGTATCATCCCAGTTGATGTGGCTTGAGTTTGTATCTGAATATGAAAATTCAATTCCAATTAGATAGTCCACATATAACATATTCGCTTTTGTTTTGTGTTATAGCAGGCAATCACAATCATTTAGTGTTGCCAAATTTTCAAGTGATAAAATCTTTTCAATATTGATCATTCAAGCAATAAGAAAAATTATCTAAATTTCAAAAATACTTATTTTCCATTTGGCTCCATCAATCCCTGATTGAGAAGAATCATATTTCGTAAAATCATCATAATCCACAGATGAATAATTGCAACCTAAAATTTTAAATTTGATCAAAACTGATACTAGTAAGAAATAAATCCAATCAAAATTGATACGATAAGGAAAAGATCATTCAATCAAATTAATAATATAAAAGCTAAATGTTATTAAAGAAATATACCTTCATTGAGCCACGCAGTAAGGGAGAGTGATAGTGATGCCACATTTTTTAGAATCTACACAACAAAAAAAATGAAATAGAGAATTCTTAAATTCATTCTCTAGCAAGTATTTATAAAATTGTTAGTAGGTGTTGGCCTATAGTGGAACAATAACTCTGAGTGAACTTACTAACGAGTCTTTTATAGGCCTTTTAATTGACAGTGTGAAATACAACCTTGCATAAACATTAGTTTAAAAAAATTCGAGTATTAGCATCAAACCTCTGCAAACAGACCCAACAGATGGAATGAAAGAAATTAACAGGAGATTGAAATGGTGAAACCATTTTTTTTTTATAGCCGTGAAAAAAGAAGCAGCAAAAATTAAATTGGGTATATTAACAAAATTGAAAAGAATTCTACAGCAAAAAATAGAATTACAATCATGATATATTTCTAAAAATTAAATATTTCCTTCAACATTCATGAAATGTTGTCCCTTCTTGACATACATATTTGTCAAGACCTGATATCTCGAGTCATGATGACACCTACCATATTGCATCGACCGATAAGTCAACCCATAATCTGAAACTTTTAGTAATGGGTGTGAGAACAGAAAACTAACTAAAAAGCACAATTTAAGGCTTCTAACCCTAGGCATGCTAGTCGTAGACTTCATGATGAGATTAATAGCCAATCTCTGTTTGTCAATTCCATAATGGGAGGATAGGTAATCAATAACAACGGGGGGGGGGGGGGGGGGATAAAGCCTGAATCTCTACCTATGGATGAACTCTCGCCCAAATCCCTAAGTAGCATAGCGATTATCTCTGAAGCCAAGTATATTTTGATAAGCGATGAAGATATTCCAATGAGATAAAATGGGACTTATGGATAATTAGTCTTCTGGTGGTGTTGTTGCCTATCTAAGGCTCAATCTTCTAGACTCAGGTCTGCTATACAAGTTTACAAGGACCTCTACCTTCTGAGTCACACTAGGCGGATATCACGCTCTGGAAACAATGCATATCTATAAAATTACTAGCCTAAGCCTAGACTAAAGCCAAAATAGGCAACAACAAACCATGATCTCAACAAAATAATCACACAAGTATGGATGGCCTGGTAACATTGCGACAAATACCCACCAGCCTCAAATATTGACTAATAATAGGAATACTAGAAAACATGGCATATATCAGTAATTCCTTGCCCATTATTCATGCAAATTTATCTATATTTACATATACAAACTTAGTCTAAAAGAAGGAAAGTCATAGCCTACCTCTAGGTCGAACTCGCACAGTCCAACCTATTCTCAGAAGCTCTTTCCCTTTCAAATAGCTTTTGAACGCTACCAAGCTGCCAAAATAGAGCCACAATGCTATAACGATCATTATGATACTAAAATTATAAGAAATGAAAATGGACCAATTTTGAGATAAAAAACGAGAAAAGTGAGACCTGCATATGGAATCCCAGTATTAATCTTGAAAATAGATCCTAACTAGCTCCCTGATCTCATGTCCCAAAATGGGATACAATTCAACACCCAAAAGCACCTCAACGTCAACAAACAAGAAAAATCAAATTTAGCTCAAAAGAACTATTGGCAACAACTATTTATGAAAATATACCAACAATGAATCCCTCACAGCTAAAACTAAGTACACCACGATGCTCTCCATGAAAACTCATTTACAAAAATATACCAAAAATCTCACAGCTAAAACTAAGTACACCATGATGCTCTCCATGAAAACTCCTGCATTTTAGACTCTTGAATCTCCAAATTCAGACCTATATTGGCAAATAATCACTTCCCAAAATTTCTAGAAAATCCAATCCAAAAAAGCATAGGACAACAACTTAAATGCCAAACTCACCTCAAATGAAGCTTCCAAATCCATTTTTGAGCTTACCATTGCATTCTCCTCGAAAAACTATGTAATCTAGCCTTTTAAATAACTAAATTTGAGATTAGAATGATTAGGTAATCGGTATTTGAATATTGGAAAAATGACTGATTGCAACCTATAAAAGATATATAAAGGCAAGTGGAGTGACCTTCGCGGACGCGAGCTCTAGGTCCGCGATCGTGGCTCACTCGTTAGGTGGTCTTCGCGAATGCGGCCAGGCCTCTGGGAACATCAAGGTCTTTAGTCCTAGACCTTGGAACACAA
Organism: Solanum rostratum; assembly: GCA_029948455.1. Classification (NCBI taxonomy): domain Eukaryota; kingdom Viridiplantae; phylum Streptophyta; class Magnoliopsida; order Solanales; family Solanaceae; genus Solanum; species Solanum rostratum. Next base: position 63,157,513 of record CM057045.1, on the reverse strand, counting down.
CCTGGCCTTCGCAAATGTGAAGGTATTTAAGCCCAAACCTTCGCGAATGCTGCCACCTAGACCTACGAACACGACCAAATTGGTCTGCATGAGGTATCAACTCAAAAGTTAATTTTTTCCAACTTTAAAATTTTTGATGGGATACTCAAAATTTGTTTGGAACTGTCAAAATTGAGAATTTTGCTAAAGGTTAGATTTTTGAGCTTTGAATTGCCTAATTTTGAAATTTTAAGTCATTTAGAGATTCGAGTCTCACAATGAAATTTTATCGATTTCATCAATTTCCAAATGTGGAAATTGACTTAGGAGAGTTGTTAGAATTAAATTCGAAGGTGTTATGTGGAGTTTAGATTTGGAGTTAGAAATTGAGTTAAAGTTTGAGTTTGGTCAAAGTTTTAAGTTTTGGTGGCCATATTGGTGTTTTGATTGTTTCAATGGTCTTGGGAGGTGATTTTAGGGCTAAAAATAGCTTTTCCTTAATTTTTGAGTGTTCCAATATCATTTTGATGTTTCAAGTGGCCTAAGTTAGATATAAGACGCTTAATGAAGTTCTGGATCAAAGAGGCCTCGAATTTGATTTTTGACGATTTTGTTGAGTCAGGAACATCAAATTTGGTGAGGTTGCATGGTTTGTATATACGAGATTTTGAATGAATCTCGAGGGTTAATTTCAAGTCTTTGAAATTGCTTGAAAAAGTTGCTATGATATGGTATTCCAGGACTCGCTTTATTAAAGGCTTGGTTGCTAAAGCAACCTCGTTATAACGAGGCATGCTTCGGTATAGCGACCAGGCGTTGCTGTAATGAAGCTTGCCTATTTTATGGGTGTCACTGTAGTGACATCAGAAATGGGTTTTCATACCCCTGGTTATACCTTTTTGAATATTTCCTCCATTTTTAAACTTTGAAAGCTCGGCTTGGACGACTTTTGCTTGATTTTTTGAATCCTTTTCACAGAAAAATGTATTTTTCACTCTCCTTTTCATTACCCTTTATTAACATCAAAGTTTGAGTTTTCAATTAAGAAAATTGGAGATATTTGATGAACTTGGGTTTTCATGAAATTGGTGATTATAAGCTCATTTCATATTCTTTTTCGAATTGATTTTTTACTACTAGCTATCTATCATAAGAGAAACATGTTCATCTAAACATTTCCATATTTTGGTCTTGATTTTCGATAGTAAATTTTTGGATGATTTTTTTCTTTTATCCAAATTACTTGAATTTGATATTGTTAGCTTCGAATTGTGAGTGTGAATTTATTTTCGAATAGATTATTGTGCTTTGAATTCGATTTGGAAGGGAAAGACACTTTCATTAGAGTGACTTTATGGCTAATTTGAGGCAAGTGGACTGTCACGACCTAAAATCATATCGCAATTGGAGAAAGATAAATAAAACGGAAACAAACTCAAAAGATATAAGAAATCTCTTAAAACCCGGATTCATGAGTACAAGAGCATCCAAAGTAGTACCAAGAGTAAGTACAATCGTCTCAAAAGAAGATACAATCTCATAATATCTTATACATAGTCTAAGAGAAATGAAATAAAAAGAGGACCCAATGATTCATGGTGAATCAAAGTCTAAGCCTCACTGCTGAGGTCTGGACGGTATCAATAACATTAAGATAGAATGATCAACTACCATATCCTAAACCCTATGCACGATCTGCAGGGACGAAACAAAGTAGGGTTAAGCGCACCGAATGCACTCAGTAGGTTCAATCTGCTGGGTAAGAGAAATCGAACAAGTACGTAATAATGAAGAATTATATCACTTGCATCAATATGGTTAGTACATAATGCAATAAAGTCATGAATAATGGCAATTATAGATGGTAAACTGATCCAATGATGCAATACAATGCTATGTATGAATGCAATGGTGTCACATGCCACGTATGAGGTGAAATCTTGACGATCGTAGAGCCGATGTACACATATATCGAGCCAAAGATACAAGATAGAAACCAAGGGTGTCACAAGCCATGTACTCAAAGATATAATAAGGCATCGCATGCTATAATCAAAAGTATCTCGAGGCATCGCAGACCATAATCATTGTTTCAAATGAATCATAATGTTTCAATTGATGCAAATAATGAGAAATGTGCATAACAATGCATCCAATCATGTATCAAATGTGTACATACCAATGCAACCTGTTAAAAATAATGCAAACCAATAAAAAATAAGATCCGTGCATACTAATGCATCAATAGAGTATAAGGTCTGTTTATCTTAGGCGTATTTATACACTGAACTAGCCAAATATACCCATAAATAGAGCCGAGTTAGAGGGTAAACCTATAAGGTCTAGGTGTTTTCAATGTGATTTTGTTTATTTTGCTAATCTAGGGTCAAGTGCGCCATTTGGTTGTGTTTTTGCAAATTTTTTATCAGATTGTGCTATTCCGGAGTCAGACCTGGATCAGGAGGAAGAACACAACCCAAAATTGAAGGAGAAAAATCAGTTAACTTAGCAAAAGTACTCAAGTGCGCATCGCAAACCTAGGAAAAGTTGTGTGAGCTGAAAAGGAGAAGAAAAAGGTGCGAAACAGGAAATATTGCACAGTCTGCATCACGAACTTGTGCAAAAACTAGTGCAAATTGGTCTAGTTAGCAAATAAAGCAAAGTCCTGCTCAAATCATGCCAGTTCGCATTGCAGACTTTGAGGATGCCTAGGAAAAAAATTGAAATTACAGGATTTTAAGTTATATTTGGTTGTAAGCTTTAGGGCTAGAGAGAGGAGGTTAGAGGGAGAACATAGAGGAGGCGACTATAAACTCTTTCTAGGGCTAGTTTGGTGAGTTTTCATCTTTGCTTTGTCAGTTGTTAATGATTCTCAGTCTATCCTTGATGTATGAACCTACTATGAGTGCCTAATTATCCCAATTTCTAGGATTATAGCCATAGACAATGTTTTAGTTCTTGATTTTTGATATATATGAATGGGTTCTGTCGACTACTCCTATATTACTTAAATCTATACTCCATAGTTGGGCCAACTAGGGAGTAAACTTGTTGTTTATTTTGAATTCAAGAGATGTTATAATAGATAGAACATAGTAATATAAGGAGCATGTTCAACTAGGAGACTAGATTGATTTGTGTAAGGGAGACCCGTGACAACTACCCTTACACCCCGCTTGGTTCATAATACAGGAAGATAACGTTAAAACACTTTTATTGGTTTGTCTATCCTCGCTCAATGATGTAGTTAGGTAGTCAAAATAATAATAGGCCGGTAGAGGTGTGCAACCTTGTTTAAGTAATTTTAACCCTGTGAATCAGTAGTCAGGAGCCCAAACAACGGTGCGAACATTGAGACTAAAACGGTGTCGATAAGGTTACAATCCAGGAATCGCTCTTAAATTGATAGTTAACAATGAACCATTTTACTGTAGTATTTTAATTAGTGGTTTAATTTCTTTTCACAAATCTCTTCACTATTTTACGCAAAACACTCTAAACATAATAACTTGGATTGTTTACCAATCTTCTGAAGACTTCTACCTTTCCATCTCTTATTAAGATCTTGCTTGGCCTTAACCTCATTAACCAAAGAAGATGCGAACCCATGAAGAACCATTGCACCACCACTTTCGAACTCTTTCAATTTCACTCCCAGTCTAGCCAACCTATGAACATCTTTGGCTAACTTACTTTTTCCATCATCTTCAATATGGGACACACTGCTCATGGAAATTCTACGAAGGGCGTCAGCTACCACATTGTCCTTTCAAGGGTGGTACTTCACACTCATATCATAATCCTTAAGTAGCTCTAACCACCTCCGTTGCCTCATGTTGAGATCCTTTTGGGTGAAACACGTGTTGGAGACTCTTGTGGTCAGTGAAAACATCTACATGAACTCCATACAAGTAATGTACCCAAATCTTTAAGGCAAAAACCACCGCAGCAAGCTCAAGATCATAAGTTGGGTAATTCTTCTCATGCACTTTCAACTGCCTTGAAGCATAGGCAATCACCATTCTGCATTAACACACAACCCAACCCAATCCTTGATACTTCACAATAAATGGCGAACCCATCATTCCCTTCTGGCAATGTTAATATGGGGGCTGAAGTCAACCGATCTTTCAAAGTTTAGAAACTCCTCTCGCATTCATCTGCCAACTTAAATTTAGCCTTATTTGGAGTTAGCTTGGTGAGTGGAGACGAAATAGTGGAGAAGTCTTGCATAAACCTTTTATAGTAATCGGCTAGACCCAACAAAATCCTTACGTCGGTAGGATTCAATGGCCTTGGCCTATTTCTCACTGCTTCCATCTTCTTAGGATCAACTTTGATGCCCTCTCTAGATACCATATGCCCAAGGAAGGCAACTTCATCTATCCAACATTCGCACTTGTCAAACTTTGCATGGAGTTTTTGTTCCCTCAGGGTTTGCAGTACTACCCTCAAGTGCTCCATGTGCTCTTTCTTACCTCAGAGCAGATAAGGATATAATTGATAAACATCATAATGAAAATATAGAGGTAAGGCTTGAATACCCTATTCACGAGGTCCATAAACATCGCCGGAGCATTAGTGAGGCTAAATGAAATCACTACAAAATTCGAAATGACCATACCTAGTCCAAAAAGTCGTCTTAGGGATGTCACTTTCTCTCACCTTAAATTGGTGATAACCATCTCAAATCAATTTTGGCAAACTGACTAGTTCCTTGAAGTTAATCAAATAAATCATCTATCCTCAGAAGGGAATACTTATTCTTGATGGTGACCTTACTGAGTTACCCGTAGCCAATACACATACACAGTGACCCATCCTTCTTCCTTACAAAGAAAACCAAGGTACCCATGTAGACCGACTCGGTCTAATGAAAACCTTTTCCAATAAATCCTTTAGCTACTCTTTTAACCCCCAATTCTGTGGGAGCCATTCTACAAGAAGGATTGAGATAGGTTGAGTATCGGGTAAGAGGTTTGTATCGAAGTCTATCTCCCTTTCGGGAGGAACACCCAGTAACATATCTAGGAAGACATCAAGAAACTCATTTACAATGGGGACCGACTTAAGAGAAGGAACTTTGGAAGAAACATCTTTGACCTTCACCAAGTGGTAAATGCACCCCTTGGAAATCATTTTGCAGGCCTTTACAAAAGAAATGAATCGAACCCTATATAAAGAGTTGTTACCCTCCCATACAAGAATTGGCTTATTAGGAAATTGGAATTTAACCCTACTAGTTCTACAATCAATGGAAGCATAAGAAGCATGCAACTAATTCATCCCCAGAATCACATTGAAGTTTACCATGGAATGCTCGATTAGGTCACATGGAATAACTTTATGCAAGAGAAATATAACAACTTCTATAGACTCTTTGGGCTATGATAGACTCACCTATGAGGTTACTCACCTCATAGGGCTCATGGAGGATTTTGGGACATGCATGAAATTTATATGCAAGGAATGGGGTTATAAAAGACATTTTCTTCTAGATCTAAAAGTGCATATGCATCATAATAAAATAATCATAACATATTGGTGACCATAACTGGAGCTTCTTTGACCTTTTGGCGACCATGAGGAACATAGAATCGGTTGGTCCTTTAGGCGCTTGAGACTTGACCCCTTTGGCCTTGAGGCCCTATTCCTCCGCTCCTATAATCCTTAGCTTGGTGGCTGGGCTTCCCATAAGTGAAGCAAGTATGACCCGACTAGGCATTCTCTTTTGTGAGGCTTCCCGCATGTATGGCAATTTGGACTTTGGAGCTTGGGAGCCACCCCTTTGTCTTTCTAGGGAGGAGGAGAGTTGGTGGATCCTTGCCCACTTTTCTTTTGTCCATCTTGAAATCTATGACCACTGCCCCTTTGGTGAGAATAACTCCCACCTTCAACTTGATCCCTCTTGGATTCCCTTGCCTTTTTATGAAGCTTCTTCTCTTAAATTTGCTCTTTATACATCATCAAGCGGGAAATGTCCATCTCTTTGACCAACATAGACGTCTTGCACTCCTTGGAGACCAACTCGGAGACACCTGAAATAAACTTGCTCATGCGAACCCTCGGATCCGCGACCATAAATAGAGCATACTTTGACAATTTAGTAAATTTGAGGGCATACTGTCTTACGCTCATGATCCCTTACTTAAAGTTGATGAATTCTTGGTCCGTTGCCTCCCTAATCTCGATGGAGACAATTGGTCCAAAAATGCACGTTTGAATTCCTCCTAACCAATTAGACCTGCTCCTTGGCCTCTTTCGTCGGCCCATTTCTCATACCAAATCTTAGAGACTCCCTTGAGATGATAAGAGACCAACTTAGCCTTTTCTTCTGATGGAATCCCCATCACTGCAACCACCCGATAGGCCTCCTCTATGAAGTCAATTGGGTCCTCATCTGTCTTTGACTCATAGAACTCTGGCAAGTTCATCCGCGTAAAATTTCATACTTTGGCAGCTGGAGTAGGCACTTTAGGAGGTATCACTATCTTACGGTTAGCCTGATTGGCCAATGCTTGCACCAATAGGGTGTACACAGCTCTAAACTCCGTGTGAGACACTCCATCGTCCTATTGGAGTGGAGGGGCTTGTTGTTCCAAAGTGCCTCATTGATCGGGAGCTCTTCATGTAAGCTTGATCTGGAAACAAGAAAAAGCCCATTGTTAGTTGGCGAAACACTTTGCTCAACTCCAAGGCACGACATGAATAAGAAAGAAGGGAAGACTTTCCTAAATCGTCTCATAACCTCTTACTCAAGATGGTGGCATGTTTCACAACCTTGAATGATACTCTGTGCTACGGGGTATACATGGACATTCGAGAAACATTTTAGAGCCTCATGCTCTGATACCAAGTTTGTAAAGACCGTACCTAGGGGCCTAATCGTCATACAGGGAATGGGATATTCGAAGGCACCTCACCCAAGCCATCTCAAACATCTTAAGAATTCATAGACATTAAGTAAACTATTTTGCGGAAAAAGGAAAGGAATAGGGACTAAAGGGCCAATTTAACAAGGAAGCAACATTAAAAAGCAGTGGAAATAACTAACATTTTTTCTTGTCCATGAGCATACCAAATAATACATAATGAACGGGACTTGTACGGTCGGTTTCCATCAACTAGAAAGGAATACAATTTAAGAATTTGACCTTCAGGATTCGTTTGGAACCCCGTGAACAATTAAACATGGAACCCTACTTGGCGTTCCGGACTCAATGGAATCGACAAAATTTGAATTTGAGACCTCCTTGGTCTGAAACCTGAGAAAGATCTTTTAAACTAGTTCAGGACTCAAAACTCAAAATATTCTTAGAAGCTCTAAAAATTGCAAAGAAGTCATTTCTAGTGTTAGTTTCATCACCCAGGACCATTGGAACTAACAAAATTTCATTCTGAACTCCGAATGTTGACCAAAATCAAACTATGATCTAAAAATACAACGTTAGGTCTAAAATCTTCGTCTTAACTCCAAATTCAGTTCTACAAGTTCTCCAAGACTATATTCAACTTTCCAGAGCTGATGAAATGAACAGAATTGCAATCCAACACTCGAAACTCAAAATGACTAGAAAATTCAAAATTTCCAACTTTAATCCTTTAGCAACTCTTTCCTTAGCAAAATCCCAACTTTTCACAAGGTTTTCAAAATTCGACTTTTAGACTTAACAAAAAATGACTCAGGGAAACTTTTAGGAAAGGAAAAATGCTAATTTTGTCAAAAATACCAAAAATGACCTTCGAGGTCATTACAAGAATGTAATTCATGGGGTTCTCACATAGATCATGTATTCGTGAATATTGCTGGCAAAGACATCAGCCAATGCTCACCCATCTGGAAAAGACCTCGGACCCATTTGAAAATGATCTCGAACCCAATATCAACCAACATATTACCTCATCTCGTCGGCATAAACCACGACTAACATCGATCGGTAGAGACCTCTGCCACCAATCCACATGTTACCTCATTCAACTCTTGGAGGTAGCCATCACAAGTACCAATGCTTGAGTAATAATATATACAATGTGCATGATCACAATTATATCACAGAGTCAATATTATAATGATTTCAACATTATCAATGCCCCAATATCATCAATTTTTGAATACCATCAGTGTCTCAATATGATCAATATCTCAATATATATCATGCTCATTTCAATATAAGCATCATGTCAGTATCAATATCAAATCATTCACAAGATCACAAGTCTTGTGGATTCACGGTTAATTCACAAGCCAACATTTCAATATAAAAACAACTACTCAATTCGAAAACCTCAAAATCAAAGCCTATGTGATGCAATTCCACCCCAAAGTACTCAACTCCATACACGTAGGATCACACAAGGTTCAATCATACTTAACAAAAGGTTAGAAGTCCACTTGCCTTAGATAAAGTCTCGAATCAAGTCAAATCCAAAGCTTTCCTCTTTTTACAATACTCCGTATCACCAAAATCTTTTCAAATATACCATCACAATCACATAATGAATCTAATAACACTAAAATCAATCAATTCAAATGAAAATGGAAAATAATAAAAAAATCCCATGCAAAAAAGTAGCTGGAATCTAAAAATTAATACGTAAAAACGACCCCTAAGTAATAAGGTGTTCAATGGTGAAAACCATTTTGAAAAATAAGTTAAAATGAGGTAGAAATTATCTAATTACTAGTAAGAATCAAAGTCCAAAAAATTTTCAAATTCCACCATTATAATCCCTAAATTATAATTTAAAAACACAAACTAATCAGTGGAAATCAGGTTAGAAAATAGTTATCCAACCGATTTGCCTTGAAAAACCTTGAAGTTCCTCTCTAAAGCAAAACCTGTAATGTTGAAAAATTGGAAATAGGCTTAAACCCATCTTTTAAAATACTTACTAGTCTTGCACACGATTACACTCCGCGACACAGAGGGCCTCCCGTGAACGCAAAAGTTATCCTGCATAACCCTCCATGCATGCGAACACCTAGTCTGCGAATGCAGAGGTCAACTTAATGACCCTATCCAAATGCAGTGACCCACCCTACGAATGCGGAGGTCTAGTGGCCTAAAGCTCCGTGAATGCGGAGAACAAAATCCACTTGCACCAGATAGCAGACAATACACAGAACAGGAAAATCAAGAAATAAACTCTCGAGATTCATTTGGAACCTCGTGAATATAAACCAAATATGGAACCTTATAAAAATTGACGTTCTGAACTATATAGAATCGTCAGAATTCAAATTCAGACCTCCTTGGTTCGGAACCAGAGAAAGTCCGTTTAAACTAGTTTCAAACTCAAAAATGCAAAATAATCTCGAAAGTTATAAAAATTGCAGCGAAGTCATTTCTAGCATTAGTTTCATCACACGAAACCACTGAAACTAACAAAATTTTGATTCGAGCTCCCGAACCTCGAATGTTGAGCAAAGTCAAACCTATGATCCAAATCAACTAAAAATGCAACTTTGGGTCTAAAATCTTTGTTTTGACTTAGCTCTTCAAGTTCTCCTAGACCAGATTCAGCGTTCCAGAACTGATAAAATTGACAGAATCAAATTCTGACACTTGAAACTCAAAATGACTACAAGATTCAAAATTTTCAACTTTAAGCCTTTAAAAACTTTCTTTGGCAAAACTCCAACTTTTTACAAGGTCTTCAAAATTCGTCTTTTAGACTTGACCTAAAATGACTCAAGACAACTTTTGAAAGGGAAATATGTTAATTTGGTAAAAAATCCCAAAAATGAACTTCGAGGTTATTACAGACCCAACACAACTTTCGAGAAGGAAAATATAATAATTTTATCAAAAATGCCAAAAATGACCTTCGAAAATAATGGACTAACATTTTATGTTCTTATTTATAAAGGGGAAAACTATGTACATCAAAAGTTGTGAATAAATGCTAAAATAACAAAAAAATATAAAATTTACTTGATTTTGTAGATGGAAAATGATTGTTTTGACAAAATGGAACCAAATAAATTTACCTTCTATTTTTTCACTAATAGATGATGAATGAAAAACATAAGAAGCTAATTTATAGGAATGTATTGGAAATTTTAAAAAAAAAAGACATTTATTTCATAAGAAATAAAAGAGGAAATCAATTCAAATGAATATAGGAGAAATTATTGCAATGAAGTCAATATATAAAAAAAACGATGCAAGAATTATTATGGAAGATCAAACAAACAATGCATAATGTATGCAATAACTGCATTGAATAACTTGGAAAAGTTGGAGAGATATAAGTAACTATAGACATTCATCTGGGGGAAGTTACACAACAGGATATGGGGCAAGAGGTAGGGTTGAGTAATTTATGCAGAGATTTTTAAAATTATTGTTATATATGTGTATATTGCACTTAATATTTAAATGTATTTTTATCCACAAATATATAACAATAATGTTAAAAAAAATGATAGAACTTATTATACATTAAATTTTTTTCATATAGATGTTCTTGATAAAATATTTGCTTGAAGGACAAAAGAATTAGTATTCAATATTTTATAGGCTTTAAAGCTAAAAAAAATTAACAATTAAAGCTTATTAAAAAGCAAAAAATAGTAATAACATATAATCATGTATTTAATGTAGTTAAGTTGCCATCATTGATTTGACTTTAAAAGTTAGTAAAAGATATTTTATAATTAAAAAAATTGGTAAAAGGCATTTTTGTAATTCAACTTTGAACTCCAAACCTTCTCACTTTTAATATAATATGATGACGATGATATGATACATAGATTGTAGCTTGATTCAACAATGATTATATGTTCCTGTTCAATTCACATTCTTTCATTCATCTTTTATCACCTTCTACTAATATAATATTTTGATCTTTGAAAATTGATAGTCATATCTCAATAATGCAAAAGGTCTATCTACATATTTAATTGAATGGAATATATGTATGTCACGCCCCGAGGGGTACCCTTGGTGTGACCGGCACTCATATACTATTACTAGCTCCCAAGCGAACCACTTGGTCTCATCACATTCATTCAACCACAATCTAATAATGGAAGACATCAACAATCAAAAATACTCAATGGAAAGCAATAATAATTCGATAATCAAAAGCCAAAGGCAAGACAATCTATCAATCAACTGAATAAGACTAGTATGAAAGAAACTAGTAAAAATATAGTCCAATCACAACTCGACAGTCTAGTCTATGAAGCCTCTAAATTATTTGACTAAATGGTGCCAATGACAAGTCCATGGTTACCTCAAAATAGAATAAAATAAGTCTAAACTGAAAGCTAGAATAGAAACATGATATCATGCAAAAGCAGATGAGGACTCACCAATCAACTAAATACAAATAGGTACTCAACGGGGCGCCTATTGATGACCGCTAATACCTGTCTCTACACCATAAAAAGATGATAGCCCAAATGGACGTCAATAGTGGAATGTACAAGTATGTAAAATGGCAGAATAAGACATGTAAAGGTAGAATAACATCAACTCAAATAGCTCAACTCAAGAACTAGAAAACTTAATCAGCAAGTTAAGAGACTAAATTAAGAATACAATTTAGACAATGGCCACTCATATAACATCTAATCCAATCCTCTCAAAGTACCATCAAATCCTATATTAGAGTTTCTCTAATTGATAATAATCACCTATGAGTCAGTGATGATACAATGAAGAAAATATCTTGCCCGGGCAAAGGACATCCCACTAGTGGATCCACAATCAATAATATCAAGTCCTTTTTTTAGGACAATAGAGAAACATCTGATTTTACGATTCAATCCTCTCTTACACTAGCAACGTAATTGTTGAGTTAGAGTTAGGCTTACTCTTACTTTATTTGGTGCTCAATACTCCTCCTGTGACTCAACATGCTCATAAGACATCAATGTTATGGTTAAAACATTCAGCTCGATGAGTCTCATGAACTCTCACTTCAAGATCATAAGCCCAATTTAGATCTATCACATTGAAAGTACTCTTTTTCCCTATTCAACATCTACACTTCACCCTCAATAATATGAATACTATACGTCAACATAAACCTCCTTCTAGTTGGAGCATGCTCTATCACATTCTAACAATAACTCTTCCTCTATACCTCATTATGAAAATCATAGGGTACTTACGACTCTTTCATCAAACTTAATGGCAATCAACTCATCACATCATTACTTACCTAATAGGTATATAACTCTAACCACAAGCCTCAATCAGCCATCAATCTTGCTATCTTGTCCCTTTCTTTCTATCATCATCCTTCTAACTTTGGGATGATTCAATTCTACTTAGGGTTTATATGACCTCACATCTCACTCTTAGGCGGTAACATTAAACTCTTTAGAGACATAAGTATCTCTCTCATGGGTAACTTCGGAAGCAAGTTTTGAAATAGAGGGTCTGGGTACATCTAGACCTAACTCAAATGCACGATTCACATGAGTAATAGTGCACTCTATCTAGTTAATAAGTTGACTTCTCTCAAGCTTGGTGTAGTCTCTCTACCATTCTGATTACTTTATCACAGAGGTATCTCATCCGCAAGAGTTTGAACATTACTGTTTCTATCACCTCGTAGACGAGGCATAGTAAAAAAGTTTAGAGCAACGCATAAATCATCATAGATTTCTTAGGAAATAGCTCTATCGCACGATTCAAAATCTGAAAAAAGGAAACTTTTCCTAAATGTCAATAGTCCCTCATTCATAGAAGTGGATCCCTTAGAACCATAAAAAAGTTCCTATAGACATGGCTTTATAGACACCCTAGGACACTTGAACTCTGTGCTTTGATACCAAGTTTTTCACATCCCGAGAGGGTACCCTTGGCGTGGCCGGCACTCAGAGATTATGGCTAGTCCCCGAGTGAACCACTTGGCCTTATCGTCAGCTAATACTCAACAATGGAAGAAAAATACTCAAGGAAAAGACTCTAATGTAATAAAATAAATACAAAAGTTAATTTCTAATACACAAGAGTTGGAAAAGGACCGATACTCAACATCCTCTACTCGATATCTATGAAGCTTCTACCTCTTACATCTAAATGGTACTACGACAAGCCATGTTACCCAACTCAAGGAAAATAAAGTACTAAGTCAAGCTAGATGATAGTAATATGGAAATCCTCCAAAAACAAGGAGATCTAACCAATCAGCTGAGTGCAAGTAGATCCTCAACGAAGCGCCTATTGATGATCTCCAATACCTGTCTCCGCATCATAAAATGATGCAGTCCAAAAGGGATGTCAGTACGTGAAATGTACGAGTATGTAAAATGGCTAAATGAAATAGAAATAGGTAGAATAATATAAAAGTAACATCTTACCTTACCTTAATGGAACTCATCTCATCTTAACTTAATAGAACTCAACTCGACTCGACTCAGAGTACTCAAGGTGGGAACTTTCTGGGAGTTTCTCTTATCCGACAACAATCACCTATAAGCTAGTGATTGTACAACAATCCCATTGATGTTGCCACAACCATTCCGCACTTGTCAGGTAAGGAACGCCTATGATCCACAAGGGATCTAACCTCTACAGTCCTCTATTGTTTCAGGGACTTTTCCTCAAGAGAGGACCATGTGATGTAATGGTTCAATCCTCATCCTACGCTTGGCAACATAGTTAATGAGTACGAGCGGGACTCATTCTTATCCATTTCAGTGCTCGATATTCCTGCCAAGACTCAATGCTCACAAGACTCTTCTTCGTCTCAATTTAGCCTCATAGAGGCACTCATCAACTCAATCAGTCTCATAGAGATTCTCATCAACTCATTAACTCAACTCTAAAGTGATCTATTGTTTTCACGGACTTTAACTTATCTCAATTAACTCAATTCTCATTAAGAATTCAAGGACCCAGATTATCATTTTTAGAAGAAGTCATTTAGATAGAACTCAAGAACTCAATTATGAGGACTTATAGGATCATGAAGCTCAAGTAATTCAGCCTCATACTTGCATCAAGATTTCAATCAACATACTCAAGTCAAGGCTCTAGACTCCATCTCTTGGTTTATTCATTCATTCATGCAGGCTTTCACAAATCAACATATAGGGTTTATACAATATCTCATGAAAAGTATACAATTAAGGAAATCAAGTATACGATGATCATCAACATATGAAAATATATGTAATAGACATAATCTTCAAGAAAATAATCAAGCTAATATTTCAAGAAACATGTATGGGGACTCGTGGACTTCAACTCCTCTATTACCATTAATGGGGATTATGGGAGAACAATCCCATGCTTTAGTTTATCCTTACATACCTAGATGGAAGCTTTTGGACAATCAACCTCAAGGAATCTCTTCGAACTCCCTAATTCCTTGCTCCTCTTCTCTTCTCTTTAGCCCTAGTCTTTTCAAGAACTTAGAAAGGACTTAAACTGGGGTTTAAATCTTTTTTATACTCAAAACGACCTATTTTGATCGTATTTTGGGTTTGGGAAGGGTTGGAAAGGTCTAGGATGCCCCTCACTAAGTTAAAAAAAAGTCTGCCTCGGTACACGGGGTCCGCGACAATGACCTTATGCAAATTTTGGATTTTTTCGTCGAAAATTCTTCGGATAAGGTTTCTAATCTCGTAAAAAACGTTTGGACAAAATTTAAGTATTGGTTCATGGCAGGTGCATGTCGCACACCTATCACGGCTTATTCTGTAATTCATTTTTGCACCAAAAAATATTTTTTGACCCGGTTGCTTTAAAATCAAATTGAGACCACTTTCCCACTCAATCTTTCATGTTGATCGCATATCCGGTCTCGAATTTGCCATCGGAGCATGGGAAGATGTGTTATGCGAATATATATCTTCTAGAGGTATCTTGGTAATTTTATCGGGTTTTACATTATCTCCTCGTAAAGGTAGATATCAAGGCACAAATAACACTCAGAACTCTTCTCAAAACTCACTCAATCAATCAAACTCTCGACTTTTTATCAACCTCAACAAACTCTACTCAAACTTAGGAATAAACACATCAAATCAAGAATAGAAACATCAACTAATTCAAGGGTAAGAATATTACCTTCAACGTTCTCATCATCAAGCATGAATAAAACGTCAAAACTCTATCAATTTGAATCATTTGAACCCCTCAATCAGTCTTTCGAACTCAGAAAGGAAGCCATCAACTCTAATCGAGAATGGGACCATCATGATATACAGAACTCTATGGATAACTCTCAAGCTCAGTTCCTCATATTAATTGTGCTCCTTTCCATAGCACTCTGCTCCGCCAATGCAAGCTTATAACTCTCATTCCCATCTCCACCTAACCACCCCTTCATCTTCCATTCAAGCCTACTTCTGAGCCTCAAGGTGCTATCCTTAAGATGATCATATTCGTACAAAGCTAATCCTTAATACTCAGCTCTACACTAAAGGAACAAGCAACTACCTCTCGATAGATCCAAAGCTCGATCCAAAAGATAATCAGAAGCTAGCAAGGTGGACTAGGCTCACAACATACAAAAATATAGCAAGGGATGATCACCAAACAACAGGGTACTCAGCAAAATGGAACTAACCTAAAGTAAAGAAATGAAGAACACAAGTAACTTCTTAAATCCCAACCACAATCCGCCGAACTACAACCTGCACTCAGAAAAGTCCTAACATAATATAATATACATTTCACAACATATATAGTTATACACATTACCTATCATAATATCTCAATGAACAAGTATATAAGTAGATCCAACACTTACTCACGATCAAGGATATAATAAGCATACAATCTCATAAGCAGTTTATACTGAATATCAATTAGAGATGATTTGAGATGGAGCGGATGCCATGAAATGTTAATAATGTGATGTAATGTAGAATAATCGTGATGAATGTCTATCCTACGATACACATCTACTGACTAGATGACTGCCTTAGTCAGAACCCATGGGAGCCACATATGGACCATGTATCCATGGGCCTCTGCTGGGAACCAGATGAAATCTGGCCTAAACTATAGGAATCACGGGGACCTGGTACTCCCTCTGAAGTTGGAAAGGCTACATGAACCCCGTGATGCTGAAATGAACTACTTCGTCTAACCATACCTCTGCCCCCTGATGAGGCACCTACTGTCCCAATGTACGGACCCTTTTAGGGTCCCTAAACTCCTCTCTCTACATTAATTTCACCTCCTTGGCGGCACATACTATTGACTAGAAGGAAGCTCCATCTCTAGATACCCAAAATACAGACTGTATGATAGGAAAAACTAGCCCTCTCAGAAATCGACAAACTCTGTCTGCCTCGGTCAGAAGTATAGCTGCGGCATATCGAGTTAGCTAGCAAAACCTGATCTCATACTCCGAAACAGTCATAGTTCCTTGGCTCAAACTCTTGAATCTCAATCAACTCTCCTCACGAACACTCCAATGTACAAACCGATCATCGAATGCATCAAAAAACATTTCCCAAGTCATCTGAGGAGACCCAACTGGAAGGGATCTTGTATAAATCCTTCACCACTCCATAGTTGGCCCACGGAGCTGGAGTGTGACATATCTCGCACCATGTATCTCTGCTAGTCCAACGACATCCAGTCACGTTTTACAAGTGGTCAAGAACTCATGAGCATCCTCGGTCTTCCCACCCTGAAATTGAGGTGGGTCCATCTTTTAGAATCTCTAATACCTCCGCTACTTATCATCAATGAAGGCAACTACTTGTGGAACCTCCACAATCAGAGCTGCTAGAGACTGCTCCACTTGAACCTTGGCCTTAGGGGCCTGCTGTTGATCCTGAGGCTAAAACCTCACCTGAGTTTGTGAAGTACCAGAAGTATCAGTTGAGCTACTAGTCTGCTCCAAAGTCTCCAACACACCTAAAACTCTCAATAGTGTATCCTGAAGTAGTGGCACTGCAGCAAACTCATGCGGAAACTTCTCATGTCTAAGCTCCATGACTGGATTGGGGGAGATACCCCACTTATAGTCCTTTGCCGATGCGGCTCCTTCACGCCAACCTCTAGCTCTTCCTTTGGCACGACCCCTACCCCTAGCTGGGGTCTCAATAGCAACACCAGGGGTGGCCTCCCCTCATCCTGTAGCAGTAGTAGCTCTAGTCCTCACCATCTGTCAAAAGGACATATGAACACTTAGTACCAAACAAAAACCCACGCACGAACAAATCAAAATGAAGTGAAAGAAAGTTTCCTAACAACCTTCATAACCTCTTGAGGATAAGCAATGGATGTCTCCACACTAATCCTCAAGACTCTACTAGACTGGAATTGTACGTATATGAGACCTATGAACCTAGCTCTAATGTCAAATTGTCACAACCCAATATCCGGGCGTGATGGCACTTACCTAATCCACCAAGTCGAGTCATCCATTTCCAATCCACCATTTTTAGCCCTTAAGTATTGGTGGGGTTGTCAAGCACACCTACATGTAGTATACAGGATCTTGAGGTACCTCAAAGGTTATCTTGGCAAAGGTATGATCTATACTAATCATGGCCGTTGAAAATGAAAGTGGTTTGTCCTCACTAATAAAAAACAGCAATCCCTCCCCTTCTGTTACCTACTTTTACGAATTTCCTTCTTCCTGATCTTATTGGCCTTACAGCGGGCCTAAGAGCAAGGAAGTCTCAACTCCAAGAACCCAATGACTTAACAACAATGACAAAAGCAGAAGATAACAGACTAATAATTTAGATAAGAGAAAGAAGACAAACTAATACTATCCCAAGAACTGGTGTCACATGTACAAGCCTCTATGTATAGAATACTCAAATGAAATATAATTCATAATATCTAGTCCTCAAATAGAATTAAAACATAATAGTAGATCTCCGAAGATCTGTTGAAGGAACACATAACTACCTCTCTATAGATCAAACCTCAATCTAAAAGATAATTAGAAACTAGCAAGGTGGATCGGATTCAGAACTTACAAAAATATAGCAAGGGGTTAGCACCAAACAATACGGTGCTCAGTGAAATAGAACTAATCTAAAGTAAAGAAATGAAGAAACATAAGTAACTCCTTAAATCCCAACCACAATCCACTGAACTACAATCCTACACTCAGAAATGTCCCAGCATAATATAATATACATTTCACAATGGATACAGTTATACTAATCATCTAGCATAATATCTTAATACACAAGTATATAAGTAGATCTAACAAACAACAACAACATTCCCAGTGAAATTCCACAAGTGGGGTCTGGAGAATGCAAAATGGATGCAGACCTTAGTCAAAATCATAGATATAATAAGTATACAATCTCACAAGCAGTATACACTTAATATCGATCAGAGATGATATGAGATGGAGTGGATGCCATGAAATGTGAATAATATGATGCAATGTCGAATAATCGTGATGCATGTCAGTCTTATGATACCATCTGTTGACTAGATCAATGCCTCAGTCAGAACCTATAGGGGCCATACATAGATCATGTATCTGTGAATATTGCCGGCAAATACCTTGTCTAAAGCACACCCATCTTGAAGAGACCTTGGATCCATCCAGAAGAGACCTTAGACCCGTCCAAAAATGACCTCGGACCGCCAGCATGCCACTGATTCACATATTACCTTACTCACGTCCCGATCGTAGCCATCACAAGTATCAATGCACAAATAATAATAGATGCAATGTGCATGATCATAATTATATCACAGTATCAATCTGATCTCAATAAATCAATATCATTAGCAACTCAATATCATCAGTGCATCAATATCACCATAGTTTCACTATATCAATCATATCATAAAATAAGCACCATCTCGCTATTGGTATCAAATAATTCCTAAGATCACATAGATTACAAATCCTCAATTAATTAATAAGTCAATAAATCATCATATGAACAATAATTCAATCCAAAATATTATGATCAAGCCTACAAAGATACAATTCTACCCCCAAAGTACTCAAATCCATACACATAGGAGCATACAAGGTTTGTTCACACTTAACAAAGGTTAGAAGTCCACTTGCCTTAAATAAAGTCTCCTGTCAAGTCAAATCTGCCACTTTTCCCCTTCTACGATACTCCAAATAACTACAATCTATGGTATCACAATCACATAACAAATCTAGTGACACCAAAATCAATTAATTCGGAGAGAAAGGATAAAATGGTCAAAATTTTCATGCCAAAAAATGTAGCCGGAATATAAAAATTAATGCATGAAAATGTTTCCAAGGTGATAAGGAGTTCAAGGGTGAAAATGATTTAAAAAACAAAGCTAAGATAAGGGAGAAATCAACAATCAAAGTTTGGAAATCAAAGTCCGAAAAATCCCCACTTTGAACCATTAAAATCCCAAAATTAGAAATTACTATTACAAACTAATCAATGTAAATCAATAAAATAGGTTAGAAAATAGTTATCCAATTGAATTGTCTTGAAAAACCTCAAAATTCCACTTTAAAACGAAGCTTGGAAAGTTGAAATAGTGAAAAGAAGTTAAGTCACGTCTTTTAAAAGACAACATTGTTCAGGCATTCAATGTACTCCATGAACACAGAGCCATATCCGTAAACATGGAGAAATAGGAGTCTTAAAACTCCATGAACGCAGATGTCGGGTGTCTTCACACTCTGCGAACGCGAAGGGGTCCATGCGAACGCAGAAAAGGGTGCTAATTGCACTAGAAACAGCTATGCCCTAACAACACGATTCAAAAGAGGATCTGGACCCTCATAAATTCGTTCGAAACCCCGTAAACACAGATCAAACATTGAACCCTACCAAACAAAGATCCGGGATTAATGGAACCATCAAAATTCAAATTCGGAACTCCCGTGGTCCCAAACTCGAGAAAGATCATTTAAACTAGTTTGAAACTCAAGAACTCAAAATATTCTCGGAAGCTCTAAAAATTACAATGAAGCCATTTCTGTCATTTTTTTCACCACCCAGAACCACTAGAACTAACGAAATTTCTATATGAGCTCCCAAACTTTGAATGCTGACCAAAGTCAAACTTGTGATCCAAAATGAACTAGAATTACAACTTTGGGCCTAAAATCTCTATTTATTCCGAAGTCAGTTCTGCAAGTTCTCCTATGCCATATTCGACATTTGGAGCTGATTGAATGAACGAAATCGGATTCGGCTCACGAAACTCCAAATGACCTCAAAACTCAAAATTTCCAACTTTAGGCCTTTTAACACTCTTTCTTTTGCAAAAATCCAACGTTTTACAAGATTTTCAAAATTCAACTTTTAGACTTATCTAAAAATGATCCAAGACAACTTTCACGAAGGGAAGAATGATAGTTTGGTCGAAAATGTCAGAAATGACTCGTAAAGAATCTATATCGTGCATCATTCCTACTCATAATATTCAGGAAAAAATGTAGAGTTAAAGCATTTAGGAATTCTATAGACTTTAGGCTCAAATCATAATCATGCGTACTCATTTAAGTGCAATATATAAAAATAACAAGAATTCATTCCAGGATTCATGTAGAAAAGCAAAATCATCCATTTTAAGTATTTAATTTATAAAAATAGAATTCATGCAAGCTTATATACGAATACATTAGGATTTAAGAAAAACCTTCAAGAAACATTCATGGAAGACTCAATTCCATCAATTTGGGTTATGGGGCACATGGAAGAACATAATTCATGTTCTAGTTAGCCTTACATACTTGGACGTTTTGATTTTTTTTAGTGGCTTGACAGAACTCATAGGATCCTCTTGAAACCCTAGATTTTTCTCCCTTGAAACCTTGTTCTAAGTTGGAGAAAATATTTTAGCGTGAAAGAGTTGAATAGATATGTTTAGGGATTTGTTTAGGTATAAAAACATCAAGTTAAGGCTTTGAAAGGGTGGAAAAATACCGAAATAAACCTTCTTAAAAATTCTATCAAAGTCATCCAAGGGTCCACCTACGTCCACTAGAAACTTCCACGATCTGTAGAAATCCATCCGTAAACTTTTGGGAAACTTTTAGGGTCTCTGGATCCACTCCATGAGCCCAAACTGCATGCCGTAGAAGCATCTACAAGCCTAGTTGGGCCCTCATGTTGGGGGCTCAAAAGTGGACTTTCAGAAGTTTTTCTATGAGTTAATTATACGGCCTTCATTCAAACCACGACCCATAATCAGTTCATAGTTACACTTTGCTCTAGCAGTCCACAGTAAACGATCATAACTTTTGATTTCGAACTTCAAATAAGGTGAAATCAGTGGCGTTGGAAAGATAATTCAAAGACCTTTCATTTAGTAGGTCATAGGTCACGTAATTCTTTGTGTGTTAAAAGTAATGATCATTTAAAGTTAACCCTTGTATAATCTGATGCGAGAAACTTAATTTGTAAGAACGTTTTGAACTCGTCTAAGTACTAGAGGTCCCTTATGATCCTAATCCACTTCACATATGTAAGAATGAGTCTTGCAACATAGATGCATGTAAGAATAGAGTTGTGGGGTATCACAATGTAAATGCACAAAGCATGATAAAATGAAACCATCAAGGACTCCACATAAGGAATTTCAATCGAATTTTATAAGTGTGCCGCAAATAAAAATAGTAAATGTGATTAACTTCTAAACTTACCATAAAACAAGGAACAATTTAAAATTTTAAAGTGAATATCTTGATCAAAATTATAAAAATAATCACATCCACTTTAATTTCTAAAATAACAAAACACCAAAGCAAGTGAATATATCTAGATATTTTGAAGCGAACAACTTAATGTTTTTAACCTTTGAATGTGTACAACTCAAAATTTTACGATCGGGCTTTCTCAAGGACCTAGATGTTTTCATTTTACGATACTCTGTGTGGTTCAATTGAGTATACGAACCTTCTTGATTTTTGAGACATGACTATCAAAGTATGAATTTTCAAAGATCAAAATATTATATTAGTAGAATAAGATAAAAGATGCAAAAGAGAATGTGAAGTGAATAATAAACACATATTTTTTAATGAATCTAGTCACAATCTATATGTATCAAACTAGATGTGACAAGACACATAAAATTTAGAACAAATGGGCAAACTCCATAAATTATTTTGCTTGGAAGTAGTTAGACATCAGGATGGTAAGGGATAATTCGCCTATTTGTGGGTGAAGTGTCCGTTTTGGTTTGTGTTTTTAAGACGGGTTCTTTTTAGTATATTTTGCTCAAAAAGTGTCTCTTTTGAGGTCGGAGTGCTCATATATGAATGTTTCACGCACATAACGACTAGTATGTCTATTGAAGTGGTTGAAAATGATGCCTACAAACTTAAAAAATAGGATACAACATTTGTTCTCATCAATTTCTTATTTCAATAGGATAGAACTGTATTATAAAATTATTAATTTCTTATCAATCCAGCTTTCTACATAGTTTGCAGCCTTGAAAGTCTCTATGACTAGGACTCAATAATAATTACTGTCATGAAATGTTTTATTTGCCTTGACATTTCTTTGACTTATACATATAAAATACCTAACAGTTGGTTCACGATAAATATTTCACTCCATTTTCTAAATCTATTTTAAATAAAAGTCATCATTATATTAAACTAAATAGAGTCACTATTCAACAAAAAATAAGTAAATATTCAAAGCAAATTGAGATATTACAAGTACCAAGAAATTTATTTTAAAGATACTCTTTAACTTATCCATTTTGCGAAGAGTTATAAAAGTCATATTTCATTTTCTTCTTTAGTTAATTATATGTAAGTGCATTAACTTTTCTAAATTTATGCATCATCTGTGAGTTCCCATTTGTTGCATTAACTACTCGCAATAATTTATAAGAGAAGTATAAGCAAATATGGATTGTATTGAAAATTCTGAACTTTTTAAATTCACCATCTCCTTAACAAAACTAATATTTCGAATAATAGATTTGAAATCTCATTTTTTTTGAGACATTTATATTTTTTCAAATCTTGTATTAATACTGTCTTTGATGCTATATGGGTTGAATAAACTGGACATCATGCACAGGTATTAGCATTCCAATTTGAGTTATTTTTTCAATGTCAACCATAATTGCATATTAGTTACTCAACTGGAATATTTTTTGCTTAAATAGTGAACTAAAGAAGACATTTTAGGTTTTGGTCTATCGGATAAAGAATAGAAAAGTTAGATGCTTCAATCTGTACATAGTAAATACAGAGGCATTCCTGCTGGATCAAGCTCCCAGAAACCTCGCAAGCTGCCACCTCTCTCTTCTGTCAGGCGAAAAGCAGGAATTCGATGAGAGAACCTGAGATGCTCCGATACAGATATTTTCACTACTTCCTGAACCTCCTCCTCTTCTTCTTCTTCTTCCACTCGAGGCTTGTAGACAGACTTGAAGCCATTTACCCTCACTAAGAACTTCACGTCTACATATCTATCGGAAACATCCACTATTTCAACAATCTCATATTCAAAATCTTCTAGTTTGCTACTGTCCAGCCAAGCACTCCAATTTTTGTATACTGCCCAAACTTCACCTGTTCTTGGGAAGATCTTGTATACACCTCGCTTCAAAGGTTCCGCAGTTACTACATGTGAAAAGTTGTTGGTTACAGTATATTTGTTCAGCTTCCTATTGGGAAACTTAAATAGTCCACAACCAATTGGCATTGTTTTATCATGCCACTGTATTGTACTTTTAGGGAGTGGACAGGCATAAAGCCATGCCACATGCAAGACGAAATCAGGGAAACGATCAATCTTCTTTATCTGTCCATAGTACCTTGGCAAGGCATCTTCATTACTATATATCGCCCAACATTGACCAATTTGAAACTTCTCTGGTGATCTCTCAGCAGCAAATTTGTAAAATTCGGGTTCAGGAACCTGATTAAGTACAGATACAATATCATTTTCTGTAGAATTTACAGGTACGGACATACTTCCATTTGCAGTCTCAACTTCCTGCTCCGTGTTCTGTAAGCTCTCTTCAGAGGAAAAACTTTCCTTTAATTTCTTCTCCTCCCCATTGGGAGTTGCTGCATGAGACAAATGCTGAACTTCAGAATCCTTAGAAGGAGAGGGATATCCACCCCCCTTGGATTGCTTAGAAGCGTCTTCTTCTTCATCATCACCACTTAGATTATCATGATAACTAACACTTTGTCTGCACCGTGTAGATCTTCGCTGGTTTTCCTCACTGAGACATTGAACATTCTGCCCAGGCTCTTCTTTAGAGTCTATGCTCGTTGATGAATCACAATTTTCACTAGATTCTATTGATGTCTTTTTTCTCTTTGTGTTTTTCTTTTTAAATTCCCCTGATAAATCCTCCTTATTCATTTTTCCGTATGCATTTCGGGGATTTCCATTTCTATTAGACTCCTGACTAACCTCTGAGGGAAACTCTGACTGCATAAATGGATTCCGTGCTTGGGTCTCTTCATGAAAACTCTTCTTCTGATTGGAAGTAGGCTGACTCCTACTGGTTTCGGGTGTTGCATCTGAATCATTCAGTTCATAACCTGTATACGACTTTTCACAACGGTCACACCACAAAATTTTATTTAGCATGCTCTTATTATACGTATACTTAACAGAACAGAATGGGCATGCAGTCCGAAAGGTTGGTTGGCTTCCTGGAGCTCCTGACTGAGTACCTTGTACCCAAGGATGTGTCCTGGTATCTGGCTGGCAGCTTTTACGCGGCAATGGTACTTGAAATCTTCCTGAAGAAATGCATCTACAGTTAAACAACAAACGTTTTGGTCGATCCAAAAGCACCGATTGAGCTTCACATATCAGTGAAAAGGCATCAGCTGCACCAGGGAACTTGTTCTTATCAGGATGTAGCAAGAGAGAAAACATACAATATTGCTTCCTAATAAGAGCATCATCAGCTGTTGGCTCTACTTTAAGAATACTGTACCAATCTTTTTCATCTCCAAAAATTTTATTCTCTGCAGAGCAATGCACTTCACAAACCAAAACCATCTGTGTAATGTTCTCCAGATCAGGATAGAGCTTCTGGGCATAAGATGCAAACTTTTTAGCTCCAACGAAATCCCTATTTCCCATCATCTTTTCAGCAATTCCTCTAGCCTTGATGGCCTCTTCTTTGTTGCAATCCATCAGTAGTCTACCTTAGGCTTCAGATGGTTTAAGAAACTGTAATATTCACCTCAGCTGAAAAGGTTCATAATCAATTATTATATTAACTTATCTAATGAAACATAATTCAACCCCAAAGTGTAATCCCACCAGTGGGGTCTTAGGAGGGCAAAGAGACAAAGTATAGATTTGTTGACAAACATCACAATTCAAAATTCTCAGGCAATGTACCTCACCAAATTCAAGAACTAGAAGGTTAAAAAAACTAAATCTTTTAAACTCATCTGAAATCAATCGTTCACCACAAAGAATAAATTTTTTTTACAAAAATCAAACCCCTAACCATCAATTAAAAGAAACCCCCCACACACACAAAAAAAAAAAAAAAGATAAAAGAACCATCTTTGATTGAAACAAACAAAAGCTTGGTTTTATTTCTTTATAAAAAACAACGATTTAAAGTTGATGAAGAAACTTACCTTGATTGTAACATGAAGTTGATAGCTTGTTTGTTTGAGAAAAGGAAGAAAGAAGAGAGTGCAAATGAAAGAGGATTGGAGGCAAAGATAAGAGAGGAAACGTGTTAATATATAGGATGATTCTTGACGAGTAGGAGCTAGGAGGGGGAATTTCGAATTTTAAGTCTTGTAATATTTTCTTAACTACTTAATTTGATGAGTAGGAGTCATGAGGGAAAATTTTGAATTTGAGTTTTATTTAATTTGATGAGTAGCAGCCAAAGAGGACAAATTTTGAATATTAGTTCTCGTGATATTTTCTTAATCACTTAATTTGATGAGGTGTTGGAGAGTAAATTTGAGATTTAATTTAATTGATGAGTAGGAGTCGGGAGAGTAAATTTTAAAATTTTGTTTTGGTGATATTTACTTAATCATTTTCTATAGAAAGTATGTCATATCAAGATTACTTTTAGAAATTACATTACATTTTTACTTAATTTAACTTTATGAGTAAGGTGCACAATAGCTTGTACCTTACTGTAAAATATGTCCACCGCCTTTTCGCTAAGAATGATCGTTAAGGACGTTAAGTGAAAGAGGGTAAGGCGTAGGGAAGGTCGCGCCTTTAGTTTTGGAGTCAAAAAGAAAAAACAAGTTGCCCTTATAGAATTTCTTAATTAATTTGTTGCCAATTTGGCCGGAGCCTAAACTAATATTGACTAGATTTCATATTTGAAAAAAAAATAGTAACTAAAAAACATAAATTGTGGATTATTTTAATTACAAAATTATAAAAAGTATAAAATGAAAAGAAAAAAAAATATTGTGTAAAATAATAAAATAACTATAAAGTTGGATAATTTTAATAAAATGTTATCCATCAAAATTGAATAATATTAATAAAAAATAAAGTAACTACAATTATATAAATTTGATAATAAAAACTTACTTAACTTATTAATAAATATCCATATTAACCTATATATAAATATTCATACATAATTTACTAATTATGTGCAAATTAAAAAATATTTTTTTTTAAAAAATATTAACAATATTAAAAAAAACAAGAAAAATTAAAAAAAAAAAAAAAGGACTAAGGCAAGGCGTTGATAAGAGGCACAAAATTAAATATTTGACAACCACTTTTTTCAAAAAATTTAACCCCTTCCCCCCCCCCCCCCCCCTCCAACCACAAAAATAAAATAAAAAATGTAAGATGTAGCTATTGTTTGTTCGTCTAGAAGGATGTTAATTGAAAAAGGGAAGGTGCAATGGAAGCTACACCTTTACCCTTTTGGTATTACAAAAATAAATTGCCCTTTTAAAAATTTTCAAAAAATTTATCGTCATTTTCACTCCGAACTCCACTAATTATTTTCAGGAAAAGTTTTTTTTTGCGTTGGCTTTTCTTTATAGATATAAACTATCTAACAATTGGTTCATGATAAATATTGCCTTCCATTTTCTAAAATCTTTTTTTAACAAAAATCACCATTATATTAAACCAAATAAAGTCACTATTCATCAAAAAATAAGTAAATATTCAAAGCAAATTGAAATTTTATAAGTACCAAAAGAGATTTATTTTAAAGATAGTCTTTAACTTATCCATTTTGGGAAGAGTTATAGATAGTCATTATCAATTTTCTTCTTAAGTTAATTTATGTGTGATTGCATTAACTTTTCTAGATTTATGCATCATCCATGAGTTCCTATTAGATACATTAACAACTCACAATCATTAACAATAGAAGTATGAGCAAATATGGATTGCATTAAAAAAGCTAAGCTTTTTAAATTCACAATCTGCTTTAAAAAAATAATATCTTGAATGATAGATTTGAAATTTCAAAAAAAAAAAAATTGAGACGTTTGAAAATTTTCAAATCTTGTACTAAAATTGTCATTGATGCTATTAGGGTTGAAGAATCTGGACATCATGCATAGGTTTTAACAATCAAATTAGAGAAGTGGTTCTTGAGTATGCTAAGTTTTCAATTTTGAGGCATATTGACCTTTATAAAGGTGATCTTCATAGTGAAAAATAGCTATAGGATGATCCATATGACCAAAGCCGTAAAAAAAAAAGAGTGAATTTACTTTCTATCATAAATAAGCTTTCAAAAGGAAAAAAGTGAGACATCTCTAAATTAAATATAGGAAGAACTTGTAAACTTCCAAAAGATAAAAAACTTCTGGCACAAATCTTGGACAATTTTCCTTTGATTTGCAAAGAAATTAGGGCTAGGGTTTGCAGTGCCTTTCAACTTTGAGAAAAGCAATAGTGAAACTAGAAAATCTTTTACCCTACCCTTTGTAGATTAATTTAGTTTTATTTTTCTCAATTCTAAAACCTAAGTGTAAGCTTTTTAATTAGTTGGAATCTTCTTTGTTGCAGTCCATCACTAGTCTACCTTAGGCTTCAGATGGTAGATTCTAGTAGAAGCAAAGGTTTAAGAAACTGTAGTATTCACCTTTGCTGAAAAGGTTCCTAATCAATTATTATATCATCTTATCTAATGAAAACATATTTCAACCCTAAAGTCTAAACTAACCAATGGGCTCTTGGAAGGGCAGAGAGACAAAAAAGGATAGACTTTTTTACAAACATCACAATTCAAAATTCTCAGGCAATTTACTTCATCAAATTCAAGAACTAGAGAGGTTAAAAAAAACTAACATCTTTTAAACTCACCTGAAATCAGTCCTTCACCACAAAGAACAAAACTTTTATACAAAAATCAAACCCTAAACCATCAATTAAAAGAACCCCCCTCCCCCCCCCCCTCCCCCCATCACACACACAAAAATAAAAATAAAAGAACAATCTTTGATTGAAACAAACAAGAGCTTGATTTTATTTCTTTATAAAAAAAAAATGATATACAGTTGATGAAGAAACTTACATTGGTTGTAACATGAAGTTGATAACTGGTTTGTTTGAGAAAAGGAAGAAAGAAGAGAATGCAAATGAAAGAGGATTGGAGGCAAAGGGAGAGAGAGAAAACGTGTATATATATGGGATGATTCTTGAGATTGTAGGAGTCATGTAATGTTTTCTTAAGTATTTAATTTGATGAGTAGGAATCATGAGGCTAAATTTTGAATTTGATTTTTATTTAATTTAATGAGTAGGAGCCAAAGAAGACAAATTTTGAATTTTTAGTTCTTGTGATATTTTCTTAATCACTTAATTTGATGAGGTATTGGAGAGTAAATTTAAGATTTAATTTAATTTAATTGATGAGTGGGAGCCATGAGAGTAGATTTCAAATTTTTATTCTTGTGATATTTACTTAATCATTCTCTATAGAAAGTATGTTGCATCAAGATTCTTTTAGAAATTACATTACATTTTTATTTGATTTAATTTTATAATTAAGATGCACAAATGCTTATACCTTACCGTAAAATTTGCTCACTGCCTTTTCACTAACAACGGTTGTTAAGGACATTAAGTGAGAGAGCGGAAGGTGCAGGGAAGGTTGTGCCTTTACGTCTGGAGTAAAAAAGAAATAAGTTGCCCATATACAGTTTATTTAATTAATTTGTTGTCATTTTGACCCGGATATAATTAATGTTGACTAGATTTCATATTTGAAAAAAAAATTGTAACTAAAAAACAGAAATTGTGGATAATTTTAACTATAAAAATTATAAAAAAATATAAAATGAAAAGAAAAAATATTGTGTAAAATAATAATAAAGTTGGATAATTTTAATAAAATACTATCCGCTAAAATTGAATAATATTAATAAAAAATAAAGTAACTTCAAATTATATAAATTTAATAATAAATAATTACTTAACTTATTAATTAATATTCATATATAATTTACTAGTCTTGAGCAAATTATAAAATATTTTTTTAAAAAATATTAACAATATTAAAAGGAAAACAACTAGAAAAATAAAAAAAATAAAAGACTAAGGTAAGGCGTTGATAAGAGGCACAAAAACAAATATTTGACAACTATCTTTTTCAAAATATTTAACCCCCACCTCCCCACACACACCAAAAAGAAAGGTAAGATGCAACTATTGTTGAGCCTTACATATTATTGATAGCTGCCTTTTTTGTTCGTCTAGATGGATGATAGTTGAAAAAGGGAAGGCGCAATGGCAGCTACACCTTTACCCTTTTGACGTTAAAAAAATAAATTGTCCTTTTAAAAATTTTCAAAAAATTTATCCGAACTCCACTAATTACTTTCATGAAAAGTTTTATTTTTCTTTGACATTTCTTATAGAGATAAACCATCTAACAATTGGTTCATGATAAATATTGCCTTCCATTTTCTAAAATCTATTTTTAACAAAAGTCAGCATTATATTAAATTAAATAAAGTCACTATTCATCAAAAATAAGTAAATATTCAAAGCAAATTGAGATTTTATAAGTACGAAGAGATTTATTTTAAAGATAGTCTATAACTTATCCACTTTGGGAAGAGTAATAGAAAGTCATAGTCCATTTTCTTCTTAAGTTAATTTATGTATGATTGCATTAACTTTTCTAAATTTATGCATCATTTATTGTTGACACCCGATTTTGACCGACCCTTAACTTATTTTACGTTTTTATTTATTTAAAAATTGATGTTCTAATTGGCGAAATAAATGATTTTATTTTTTTCAGAATATAATCTTTATATTGTCATTTTATAATTTTTTATTGTCTACAAAAAATAAACAATACAAAAAATAAACAACAAATAATCGTTATTTTAATGTTAGACGCGTATCGCATTATTTTTTTTAGTAACGTCTTTCGAATCGTGTTATTCAAAAAGATATTTTAATACATTTTTACAATGAATTTGGTGAATTATGTGTTTTAGTACGCGAATTTACATATTATCTATATTTTGTTCAATTCGAGACCTTTTAAATAAAATTTGTTGTCAATTTTAACCAAATCGTTGAAATTTCTTTTCAATTCTAACCAATGCCCTTGAATTTATTTCGATTCTAGCCACTCATTTGTAAAATTTTGCATTTTTAACCCAAATTGAGTCAATTTACGACTTAATTTTACAATTTTTGACTAGTCTTTAAATCTGGATTACCAGTTTGTGGCCTAATTTTTAAATTTCTACAATTTTTGGCTAGTATTTAAATCCGGATTATCAATTTATGGCTAAATTTCTATTTTTTTAAATTGTGGCTAATATTTAAATCCGGGTCACCCATTTTGACCCAGATCCGACCCAAACCCGCTTTTAACTCCCTAATACCCCAAAAACCCTAAAAAAAATATTTTCATTTCCCCCCAATCCTAGCCGCCTCTCCCTCTCTCCCATTTTCCAGCCGCCTCCCTCCAAGAAGTTCCCTCTCTCCCGTGATGCTCTCTCTCCTCTCTTCCACTCTCCCCCAGCGCCGGCCACCACCTATCAACCACCACCAAACGACCACCCTCTCCACCTCTCTCCAGCCGCAACTCCCAGCGGCGCCACCACCGCCGCCTCTCCCTTTTCTCCCCTCTCTCTCCCCGTCAGCCCTTCTCCTCTCCAACACAGCCGCCAGCCACCAAACAACCCACAGCCTGCCGCTAGCCACCAAACAACTCCGGCCAGCGGGTACTATTACGTAGTCAATGTTATTTTTCTGTTGAGGATATTTACATAAATTTTATGAAATTTAAAAACTGAGGTATGTGTAGCATGAACATGAGTTTCTTAAATTTTTTTAGCCGAATCTGTATTTATCGATTTTCACTTTTTTTGTTTGCTTGAAATTAGTTTGAATTGTTGTTTATTTCCGCCAATTCGGTTGCATTGCTATGTCACTCTTGCTAATTGATTTTTTTTGTTTATGATAATAAATCATGTTAGCCTAATTAGGGCATCATAATTTTGTTGACTGATTCTGAGTTAATTATGGTAAGTAAGTAATCCGAATTTAGCAAAAAGAAATGTCATGTCACTAATTACCTCTTTCTATGAATAGTTATATTGTTTAGTGAGCTGTAATAACATTTTTAAGGTAGATTGTTTTTACTATGGTAAGTTTTACCTAATTGATTCATTCTATGCTATTGATTGATTTCTTGAGGATTTAATTCCATCTAATTATGCGGATTGATTGAATTTTCTGCCTATATAACAAGAACTTTTATCCTTTTTTTTTGGACACACACAGACTTCATAGACTTTCACACTAAAATACATCTCTCAAGTTCATACTGCTCACAAAGCTGTTCTCTTCTGATTCCTCCTCTCTCAAGTACTTTGACGGAAAATTAAATAATAATCTCTCTTTGCATTACCGTTCTACCAAGTTCAAAGATACAGTGTTCTTTTAATTATTAATCAGTAAGTTTTTATTTTTTCTTTATTTTCTCTTTTCTTTTGTTCATGCATTCATGAAATTGCCTGTTCTTTTGTTATATTTTTATTTTGCTGTTGGATACTGCTAGTTTGTTTCAGATTTGTAGGTTTCCTCTCACTAGTTGCTTATAACGACGTGAAGAGTCGCCTTGGGGAGGGGATGAACTTGGAAAACCCTTGGAGATTTTTTATTTCCTTATACTATTGTTGTATTTTATCTTTTTTGTTGCCTTGTAACAAAAATAGTGAAATTGGGGGATCTAGCTAAAGGGGGAGGGGAAATTATTTGCTGTTTGTTTTCTTTTTGTACGTTCAGGTAATAGATAGCGACGCTAGGCAAAATTTAGGTCTCGATTCTTTTTTTAACAAATCAAGCATACGCTAATCACTTTAGATATTATTAAAATAAAGTAAAATAAAATAAAACAATTTCAAGCATGCTTAACGATTGTTATTTATTTGGCATATAATTTTAGTTTTCTTTGTTATTTGTTTCAAAGAGATGCGCTAGATATCACGTATATAGGATCTCAAATAAAATATTTTATTCTTTTTGTGTGATTAGAAATCATGTCTATAGGATCTTAAATAACATGTTTTATTCTTTTTTTTCCGTACGCTATTAGAAATCATGCCTATAGGATTTTTAATAAATAAATTAAAAAAAAGTGCTTTTATTCTCTCTACATTATTAGAAATCATGCTTATAGAACTTAAACAAAATATCTTTATAATATTTCTTTTCTAGAAAACATGCTTTTAGTACTTTTGAATTAAAAAAAATATACTTATATTTCCTTTTCTGCATTATTAGAAGCATGCCTATAGGATTTCATTTAACT
This sequence comes from Solanum rostratum, assembly GCA_029948455.1. Lineage (NCBI taxonomy): Eukaryota > Viridiplantae > Streptophyta > Magnoliopsida > Solanales > Solanaceae > Solanum > Solanum rostratum. Next base: position 63,124,874 of record CM057045.1, on the reverse strand, counting down.
CTAACTCAATCTTCTTCTTTGGAATTTATGTTAACAAATTAATGTTTTGAAGATTGAAGTTTTCACTTAAAATATTTCACTTAATATATGTGGTTTGTACTTAGCATTCGCACTTAGCACGTAGTCATGCTTTGTTTTGAGGCTATGTGAAACCTTATTTGCTAATTGTCGTCTTCAATGTTTCCCTTTTTGTCACGCGAGTTAATAGGAAACCTAGTTTAGAATTCTACCAAAATAGACGTCCAATGCCTCTTGGACATTAGGAGGGATGTTAGGCATTTTAGGGGGTCGTTAGTAGTTTATATTTTTCTTTAGTACGCCTCTAGGTTAATTAATAAAACAAACTTATGAGGGAGGTAGGGGTAGATAGGACCTCGGAAAGGATGATTTACGCTTGACCCTTAATAGGACGGAACCTTGGTTTCCGTCCTTGGGCTTGGTAATAAACCAAGTGCTTCTGATCCGAGTACTAAAATATAATTTATTTAATTTGATTTCCTTTTCTTATATTTCTTTCATTTTTATTTGAAATAGATTAGTATATTTGTTTAACTTATTTTACCACCTAGAATCAAATTTAGGAATTATATTAAAATAAGAGACCTTTATTGGTAACCCCACATAGAATATGAGACACGGTCGGGATCCGCCTTTGCGGACCTCGAAGGATGCTTAACACCTTCCCTTCGAGGGAATTTGAGCCCTTACCCTCTCTCTGGTAACTTGACCTTAGGCTTAGACCTAGACTTAGAATGGTGTCTTAATGCACCTTAATTCATTAGGTGACGACTCTTTGTAATTTCAAAATCCCAAAAGAGTCGTTGCCACGACGTCGTTCAGGTTCCCGTTTCTCCGCGAGGAAAAATGGGGCGTGACAGAATGGCGACTTTGCTGGGGATCTTAGGCTCTCACCACTATGTGCTTGTGTTTGATGGGGGTTATTAATTGTTTAGTTATTATTCTCTACTAACGTTTTTTTTCTTTCCCCTTTAATTGTACCCCTCCAATATTGTTTCCCTCTTTAATATTGTAATCCCCCTTTCTTTTCCCTTATCCCCTCTAACATCCCCCCTTCCTCTAACTCCCTAACTCCCCTTCCTTACCCCTCTAACTCCCTTCCCTTATTCCCCCTAACTCCCCTTCCCTTATCCCCCCTAACTCCCCCTTTATCCCTCTAACTCCCTTCCCCTTTAACTCCTTCCCCTTCTCCCTTTTATTTATTTATCACTTTAAGCTATTTGCTTAACACTTCTATAACTGCGAATTGTTTATGTTTAAATATTAACTGTCATACCGTTCATACCTTCTCCCACTCGGGACCCTTCTTTTTTTCTTTTTCTCATGATGTTGTGCCTTTACGCTTCTCACAACCTCTTTTCAAACCCATTGTCTAGAGATATGGCATAAGCGTGGTGTAAGCGGATAGTTTTGCTACCGTGGGACCATGCGCCTTCTCACATAGGAAATCAAGTCTGTGTCAAACCCACTCTAGTAGAAACCTAGGATAGAGATTTCCACCTCAAATTTAAGTCATGCATGCATAAACCCTAGGTAGTTTGACCCCAAGGGGGTCAATCTACACAATAGTAGCCACTCTGTTAAGTCTAGAGGGTCCAATCACCCTCCAAGACAAAATACTGCATACTATTTGTTTATGTGATCACGATAATTAATTCAAGCCTAAAACATTGTTAAAAGGAAGTTTAGAAAAAGTTACCTTTCTATTTTGCAGAGTTATGATGTTGAAGTCATGCCAGAAGTGGGTTTGAAGTTTAGAATTTATTTCCATTTGTTATCATATTATTCCTTAGATTTTTTAAGTTTAGGATTTATTTTCATTAGATTTGATACATTGAAGTTTAGGATTTATTTCTGTTGGTTACCCTGTTATTCTTTAGATCTTATATATACTGTATCATTTAAAAATTGTAACAGTTGTTATTAATAAAATAGTTATTTTTAATTATCATTTTATTATATTTTCTAACACTAAACTCCAATTAACAAATCGAAGGCTTGAATTAATTATCAAGAATCACTTGCTTGTCGCGTTAGGCCTACCTCTGGCTCAAAGAGGCTCCCTGCATTTTAGGGCGCTTATTCATTTATTTACTTAATTGAATATATATTTTTGTTATCATGTCACTAACTTGATTTCATTTCTCTCTTCTCTCCTTTATTATTTTTTTATCTTTCATGTCTTTCCTTTCTCAAAAGTTGATCTGTGTACGCACTCTGGCCTACCATACATGATCGAGAGGTCCTCCGCCTACTCCCCAAGTTTGAGTCGTCAGAAAAAGGACAAAATGACTGATAACAATACTATTGAAAGAGTTGAGACTTCTGAAAGGGGATTCCAACCGGATGATCTGACTCTAAGGTTGGAAAGGAAAATTCAAGAGTTGGAGGATGAAATGGCCAGCATGCGCAACTTGGCCAGACTATCCATCTCTCTTGGCACTCCTTTCGGAGAGCACATGGATGACCCAATTACTACAACTCAAACCACCCTCTCAAATCATCTTCTATCAATTCAACCAACCTCCCAAACCCAGTCCAAACCCACTTATATACCACCTTTGAGCAATCCTCAAAACCCACATCAAATAAGCACTCATGAACCAACATGGTACCCACAAAATCCGACCTACGTTCAAGATATGCCTCCCAAGTCCACTGCCAACATCTTAGACCCATGCCTCTGGAACTCATGCCCATAATCCCATATATGTCGAGACATCCCCTTTTATCCACAATTACCACGAATCAGAATCCTCTCAAAAGGATATGTTGATTAAATCCCTGACTGAGAGATTGGATAGTCTGAGTAATCGAATGCGACATGTAGAAGAAAGTAAAGGGGTAATTGGCTTGAGTTATGAAGATCTGTGTATGCACCCAGATGTCGAGCTGCCTGAAGGATACAAACCTCCAAAATTTGAACTGTGCAATGGTATTGGAGATCCCAGGGCTCATCTGCGTGTGTATTGTGATAAACTGGTAGGAGTGGGAAAGAATGAAAAGATTAGAATAAAGCTGTTCATCAGAAGCTTCACAGGGGAAGCCCTGACATGGTATATAGAACAAGATTCACGAAAGTGGACAAGATTGGAGGATTTGGCTTTGGATTTCATGGATAGGTTTGGGTTCAACATTGAAAGTGCACCAGATTGGTTCTATATTCAAAACCTAAAGAAGAAGCCAAGTGAATCATTTCGAGGTTACGCTATAAGATGGAGGTCCGAAGCTGCTAGAGCTAAACCTCCCATGGAGGAATCTCAAATGAAGGATTATTTTATTCATGCCCAAGAGCCTCAATATTATGATAGAATGATGCTTGTGGCCGAAAAAAGCTTCGCTGACATTATCAAGTTGGGTGAAAGAATTGAGGAGGGTATAAAAAATGGCACAATTATCAACCTAGAGGCGTTACAAGCTACTAACAAACCCTTGCAGTCTGGAGGTATGCCTGAAATTCGAAAGAAGAAAGAGGTGGGTATGGTAATGATGGCACATAGAGCTCCCACCAGACACCAAACTTGGACTCCGCCACTCCCTCATTATCCTACGTCTTCATACATCACACCTCCCCCCTTTTATCCACCACCTACCCCCTATCAAACTCCTCACACCCCATATCAACAACCTACATACCCCGTTTATCATACCCAACTAGGATACTTTCAAACACCTCCACCTCTACCTCCTCAACGACCAAACTATAGAAATCATCCCAGCGTTGAAAGAAAACCCACCAAAAGCTACACTCCTTTGGCTGAACCCATAGCCCAACTCTACGAGAGACTGAAAGAGGCTGGCTATATCACTCCTATTCCTGCTTTGAATCCAGACACTCAATCCAAATGGTATGATCCAAATAAAGTCTGCGCATACCACTCAGGAATGAAGGGACACACAACTGACGCATGTCGCGCATTGAAGGATAAGGTTCAAAACTTGATTGATACTAAGGTCATACATTTGAAGAACTCTGCGCCAAATACATCCAACAATCCACTACCAAATCATCAATGAGCATGTTGAAGTTATATCTAGAACCGTGTTGTTTGCCTTGCTCGAATTCTATGGAAGAAGCATCTGCACTAGCAGAATAAATGATAAGGGCTGGCCTGAGTTCTTTTACGAACAATGTTTACTTAGCTCTCTTTCATCTTGTATTTGGAACTACATCAGACCTGATTCCCATTTAAGAGGGATACGTAAGCGCTCCTTCGGAGTTCGGTCTTACCATAATAAAAATCTTTATTCCCCCTTTTGATCACAAACTTCTTTTGAAAGAGAGCATAAGCAGACAAGACAACTGGAGTAGAAATGTTTGAGCAGCTCTCAAAAATTTCGAACTGAAAACCGACAACAAGGACATCAAGACGAAAGGCGAGAGATCAATAAAAAGACGTGTGGGTCGAGGCATGGCTACAGATCAACCTCCCCTTTTTCAAACTAATGATTTTTCTTTGAATGTAGAGTGGTATACATGCTTGGAACGGCCTCTTCGTATCATACAAAGCAATCGGCATTTTCTCACAATGGTCGAAGGTTAAATTATCTTATTCCCTTTTTTATCAGTCTACTTTTTGTTGCTTACTGAAATCGTACTTGGCCTACCAAGATGGCATGAAAATGAACTTGCATTCGGCCTACTTAGATAAAATTGCATGAAATTGAATTATGCATTATGTGGCCTACAAAAATCGCAAAGAAAATATATACATTTTTATATACATTGGCCTACTGAAAATTTTATTTTTAAATCGGCCTACTCAAATTGCATGAAATTACTTTTTCTACATTGGCCTACTAAAATTATATGAGATTGCATTTTACATTGGCATACCGAACATTGCATTTTTACATTGGCCTACTGAAAAGTGCATTTTTGCATTGGCCTACTAAATTCGCATGAAATTACATTTTGTATTGGCCTACTAAATTCGCATGAAAGTGGCATTTTTGCATTGGCCTACTAAACTTACGTGAAATTGCAATTTTTTCTTTTACATTGGCCTACTGAAAATTGCATTTTTCGCATTAGCCTACTGAAAATTGCATTTTTCGCATTAGCCTACTGAAAATTGCATTTTTCGCATTAGCCTACTTAAATGACGTGGAATTATACTTTTACATTTGACCTACCGAAGATTGCATTTTCTGTATTGGCCTACTAAGCCTACTGAAAATCGCATATTTTACATTGGCCTACTAAACTTACTGAAATTGCATTTTGCATCAGCCTGCTAAAATTACGCGAAATTGTATTTTTGCATAAAATGACATTTTCGAGAGAATGAGAAAATTGCATGGCCTATTAAAATAACACTTTCGTCCTACTACGTTGCCTTCTTCGAAAACTTTGCATGGCCTACTGAAATCGCATTTACATTTAAAAATAAAAAATTTTACACGGCCTTCTGAAACTACATCTTGCCTACTGAAATTGCATGGCCTCCTTTTGGAAATTTTGCATTGGCCTGAAAAAATCGCATGAAAATAGCATACCCTTAAGGAGTCATAGTCCAAAGGCATCATTTTCATAGCCTAAGGACATCATTTCATGGCCTGGGGATTTAATTTATGTTCATCATGATCCGAGGGTGTCATCGTCCAAAGGCATCAACCTTCATGGCCTACGGACATCATTTCATGACCCGAGGATATATAATTTATGATTAGCATAGCCCTAGACGTCATAGCCTAGGACGTCATTCTTATCGTCTTATGGCAAAATTCATGGTCTAACAGGGAACTTGCATCATGTTTGTGATTATTTCACTATATGTGCTCTAATCGTTTCTTTTACATAGTGATTCTTTCAGTTATAAATTACAGAGCCTGGGAATATCGAAATTTCGCTACCGCTCGGCTATCAAGCACGTTAAGCCTCCTGTTTCTTTTGACGCCCTAATCATTTTCTATACCACGATCATTCCAATTCAAGCTTCAAGATTCGTATTGTCTTGGTTATTTTTGGGAATTTCAATCATTCCTAAATCCAGAACTACACACGGCCTGATTCTCGTATAATCAGAGATATGTAGGCGACTTGAAAACTGGAGTCTCGACCGTAAACCTTTTGTTCTATCTGGTCCCTCCGATAAAATTCCATCGGTCGGAAAAAATCGGCTACTCCGTCAACTTTCTTTGCTCAACAATTCATCCTTCATTCCCAAGCAAAGAAGGGGCAGCTGTTGACACCTGATTTTGACCGACCGTTAACTTATTTTACGTTTTTATTTATTTAAAAATTGATGTTCTAATTGGCGAATAAATGATTTTATTTTTTTCAGAATATACTCTTTATATTGTCATGTAATATTTATTATTTTCTACAAAAAATAAACAATAATCATTATTTTAATGTTAGACGCGTATCGCATTATTTTTTTTAGTAACGTCTTTCGAATCGTGTTATTCAAGAAGATATTTTAATACATTTTTACAATGAATTTGGTGAATTATGTGTTTTAGTACGCGAATTTACATATTATCTATATTTTGTTCAATTCGGGACCTTTAAATAAAATTTGTTGTCAATTTTAACCAAATCGTTGAAATTTCTTTTCAATTCTAACCAATGCCCTTGAATTTATTTCGATTCTAGCCACTCATTTGTAAAATTTTGCATTTTTAACCCAAATTGAGTCAATTTACGGCTTAATTTTAAATTTTACAATTTTTGACTAGTCTTTAAATTCGGATTACCAGTTTGTGGCCTAATGTTTAAATTTCTACAATTTTTGGCTAGTATTTAAATTCGGATTATCAATTTATGGCTAAATTTCTAATTTTTTTTAATCTGTGGCTAATATTTAAATTCGGGTCACCCATTTTTGATCCGGATCCGACCCAAACCCGCTTTTAACTCCCTAATACCCCAAAACCCTAAAAAAAATATTTTCATTTCCCCCCAATCCTAGCCGCCTCTCCCTCTCTCCCATTTTCCAGCCGCCTCTCTCCCGCGATGCTCTCTCTCCCCTCTTCCACTCTCCCCCAGCGCCGGCCACCACCTATCAACCACCACCAAACGACCACCCTCTCCACCTCTCTCCAGCCGCAACTCCCAGCGGCGCCACCACCGCCGCCTCTCCCTTTTCTCCCCTCTCTCTCCCCGTCAGCCCTTCTCCCTCTCCAACACAGCCGCCAGCCACCAAACAACCCACAGCCTGCCGCTAGCCACCAAACAACTCCGGCCAGCGGGTACTATTACGTAGTCAATGTTATTTTTCTGTTGAGGATATTTACATAAATTTTATGAAATTTAAAAACTAAGGTATGTGTAGCATGAACATGAGTTTCTTAAATTTTTTTAGCCGAATCTGTATTTATCGATTTTCACTTTTTTTGTTTGCTTGAAATTAGTTTGAATTGTTGTTTATTTCCGCCAATTCGGTTGCATTGCTATGTCACTCTTGCTAATTGATTTTTTTTGTTTATGATAATAAATCATGTTAGCCTAATTAGGGCATCATAATTTTGTTGACTGATTCTGAGTTAATTATGGTAAGTAAGTAATCCGAATTTAGCAAAAAGAAATGTCATGTCACTAATTACCTCTTTCTATGAATAGTTATATTGTTTAGTGAGCTGTAATAACATTTTTAAGGTAGATTGTTTTTACTATGGTAAGTTTTACCTAATTGATTCATTCTATGCTATTGATTGATTTCTTGAGGATTTAATTCCATCTAATTATGCGGATTGATTGAATTTTCTGCCTATATAACAAGAACTTTTATCCTTTTTTTTTTGGACACACACAGACTTCATAGACTTTCACACTAAAATACATCTCTCAAGTTCATACTGCTCACAAAGCTGTTCTCTTCTGATTCCTCCTCTCTCAAGTACTTTGACGGAAAATTAAATAATAATCTCTCTTTGCATTACCGTTCTACCAAGTTCAAAGATACAGTGTTCTTTTAATTATTAATCAGTAAGTTTTTATTTTTTCTTTATTTTCTCTTTTCTTTTGTTCATGCATTCATGAAATTGCCTGTTCTTTTGTTATATTTTTATTTTGCTGTTGGATACTGCTAGTTTGTTTCAGATTTGTAGGTTTCCTCTCACTAGTTGCTTATAACGACGTGAAGAGTCGCCTTGGGGAGGGGATGAACTTGGAAAACCCTTGGAGATTTTTTATTTCCTTATACTATTGTTGTATTTTATCTTTTTTGTTGCCTTGTAACAAAAATAGTGAAATTGGGGGATCTAGCTAAAGGGGGAGGGGAAATTATTTGCTGTTTGTTTTCTTTTTGTACGTTCAGGTAATAGATAGCGACGCTAGGCAAAATTTAGGTCTCGATTCTTTTTTTAACAAATCAAGCATACGCTAATCACTTTAGATATTATTAAAATAAAGTAAAATAAAATAAAACAATTTCAAGCATGCTTAACGATTGTTATTTATTTGGCATATAATTTTAGTTTTCTTTGTTCTTTGTTTCAAAGAGATGCGCTAGATATCACGTATATAGGATCTCAAATAAAATATTTTATTCTTTTTGTGTGATTAGAAATCATGTCTATAGGATCTTAAATAACATGTTTTATTCTTTTTTTTCCGTACGCTATTAGAAATCATGCCTATAGGATTTTTAATAAATAAATAAAAGAAAGTGCTTTTATTCTCTCTACATTATTAGAAATCATGCTTATAGGACTTAAAAAAAATATCTTTATAATATTTCTTTTCTAGAAAACATGCTTTTAGTACTTTTAAATTAAAAAAAATATACTTATATTTCCTTTTCTGCATTATTAGAAGCATGCCTATAGGATTTCATTTAACTCTAACTCAATCTTCTTCTTTGGAATTTATGTTAAAAAATTAATGTTTTGAAGATTGAAGTTTTCACTTAAAATATTTCACTTAATATATGTGGTTTGTACTTAGCATTCGCACTTAGCACGTAGTCATGCTTTGTTTTGAGGCTATGTGAAACTTTATTTGCTAATTGTCGTCTTCAATGTTTCCCTTTTTGTCACGCGAGTTAATAGGAAACCTAGTTTAGAATTCTACCAAAATAGACGTCCAATGCCTCTTGGACATTAGGAGGGAGGTTAGGCATTTTAGGGGGTCGTTAGTAGTTTATATTTTTCTTTAGTACGCCTCTAGGTTAATTAATAAAACAAACTTACGAGGGAGGTAGGGGTAGATAGGACCTCGGAAAGGATGATTTACGCTTGACCCTTAATAGGACGGAACCTTGGTTTCCGTCCTTGGGCTTGGTAATAAACCAAGTGCTTCTGATCCGAGTACTAAAATATAATTTATTTAATTTGATTTCCTTTTCTTATATTTCTTTCATTTTTATTTGAAATAGATTAGTGTATTTGTTTAACTTATTTTACCACCTAGAATCAAATTTAGGAATTATATCAAAATAAAAGACCTTTATTTGTAACTCCACATAGAATATGAGACACGGTCGGGACCCGCCTTTGCGGACCTCGAAGGGTGCTTAACACCTTCCCTTCGAGGTTTGAGTCCTTACCCACTATCTGGTAACTTGACCTTAGGCTTAGACCTAGACTTAGAATGGTGACCTAATGCACCTCAAATCATTAGGTGGTGACTCTCCTTCCTTTTTCAAAAATCCCAAAAGAGTCGTTGCCACGACGTCGTCCAGGTTCCCATTTTTTCGCGAGAAAAAATGGGGCGCGGCATCTATTTGACGCATTAACAACTCACCATCATTAATAATTGAAGTATGAGCAAATATGGATTGCATTAAAAAAGCTAAACTTTTTAAATTCACCATCTGCTTTAAAAAAATAATATCTTGAAGGATAGATTTAAAATCTCAATTTTTTTTGAGACCTTTGTAAATTTTCAAATCTTGTACTAAAATTGTCATTGATGCTATTAGGGTTGAAGAATCTGGACATCAAGCATGGTTTTAACATTCCAATTAGAGAAGTGGTCCTTGAGTATGTTAAGTTTTAAATTTTGAGGCATATTGTAATGCCCGCGAAATTACCAAAATATCCCTAAAGGAGAGGTGTGTGAGAAACGTGCCTTCCGATGCTCGGATCAAAAATCCAAGAGGGGATTCATGATCAGCACTAAAAATTGAGTGGGGGAAAGGTCTCGGTCGAATTTTAGAGCAACCGAGTCGAAAAATAATTTTTCGTTCCAAAACGAAAAACAGTGAGCCTCCGCGATGGAACCGCGATGCGGACCTGTCGCCGAAACACACTTATGTTTTTATGAAAAATTTCGACGGAGTTGAATTTCTGAAAATACACTGTCCGCGACCAGTCCGCGTCGCGGACTGTGTTATTTCAGGTCGGGATTTAATTTCTTAAAATTTTCAAGGGCATTATGATCCATTCCCACCTATCCTAAACGTACCCCTATGACCTATATAGGTCGGTTTTCACGAAAAAGGGTTCAAAAACCCCATTGAAGAAGTTTTCCTAAGGTTCCTAAGGCTAGGGCTTGAAGAAGGTTGAGGAGATCAAGAGGAAATCAATTGGTTTCGTGTGATTACCTTTTTCCAGGTATGTAAGGCTACACCTAAAGCATGGGAATGTCCTCCCATGTGCCCCATGAGTAATGTATTAAAGTTTAATGGTGATGATGCTAGGGTAATGAAGTGAAACATGTTAATTCATGTAATGTAATGAATAAATGCCATTATTTTATGCATAAACCTACATATTTTCCTGCATTGATGATGATCCTCATAAAAACCCTTATGCATCCTTTTAAACTATTTTCTTGAAAAGCATTTAGTTGAAAACCTTATATCTATTGTATATGTATTCTAGAAAAGCATGCATGATGAACATGGGTGCGTGTGTAGAGTCTAGAGTAATGATAAAATAATGAATGATGAATGTTGAGCATGAGAATATGTGATTGTCTCTAAGTTGAGAGTCAAAGTTCCTAAACTAGTGTTCCTAAAGTCTATGATGTTAATGCTAATGCAATGAGATGTCAATGATGTTAACGTAAATGAAATACTAATGATAATGTATTATGCCCCTATGGGGACTAACGATGATGTAATGGTCCCTATGGGACTAATGATGTTAATGTTTTATGAGCAATGTCGAGTCCTGGGAGGAGTATTGAGCACCGAAATGGATAAAAGTGAGTCCCACTTGAGTCCATTAACTACGTGGCCCGCGTAGGAAGAGAGGATTGAACCGCAATGCGGACGGCTCCTATCTTGTCCCAAATGCGGACTAATGTTATGTTTTAAGGATCCACTAATGTTATGTTCCTTACCCCGGGTAGGGTAAGGGATGGATGTGGCAATGACATCATTTCGTTGTATATTACTAGCTCATAAGTGATGGTTGTTGGTTAAAGAAACTCCCAGTTAGGCCTTTCAGAAAAGGTTTCCCTAATAGTACTCTAATGTCAATGTTAATGTAAAGGTCAATGTAAATGTAAAGGTCAATGTTAACGTTTTCTTGATGTAAATGTTAAGGTCTCATGACGATGTACGTTATGTTCATATAATCCTAACGATGTGTTTCAGCTATTTTACATGCCAGTACATTCCACGTACTGACGCCAATTGGCGCTGCATCGTTTCATGATGCAGATACAGGAGCTAAAGGTCTTCAGCAGCCGCCCCGTTGAGGTCAAGTGTTTTCAAGTTCAGACTGTGGTGAGCCTCCTTGTTTTCGGAGGAAACCTTTATTTAATTTTATCATGTTTCTTTTGAGTCGGTTAGCCATGGTATGTCATGGTCCCCTTCCTAGACGTTTTAAGTAATGTTAGAGGCTTTGTAGACATAATGATGTAGTCAAGGTGAATGCTTTGATAACTGGGCAATATTTCCTTGCTTGGGTTTTTATGATCAGATTAATGTTTGGCCATTGGCCCACTATTTTTAAGTATTATTTACTATTTCCTTCCGCAATGTCTGAAATGAATGATGTGATGAAGCTAAGTGGTTCGCTTGGGGGCTAGCAATAGTCTCTGAGTGCCGGCCACGCCTAGGGTACCCTCCCGGGGCGTGACAAACTTGGTATCAGAGCACAGAGTTCAAGAGTCCTAGGGAGTCTACGAAGCCGTGTCTAGTAGAGTCTCGTTTATGCGTGTGTTGCGCACCACACTTCATAAACAGGATGCTACAGGGCATTAGGAAATGGTTCCACTTTTTTGATGTTCCGAGTCGTGCGTTAGAGCTTGGCTTTAAGTAAACCTCTTTAATTCGTGCGTTACGCGTTTGCGGATAATGCCTCAAAAACGCACTGCTGCCCAAAGAGATGGTTCTATCCCAAGTACTGAGAACCCCTTGCCAGAACGTGAGACAAGGAGACGGGGACGACCTGCTAGAGCTACTGAGGCTCCACCAGCATCTCCAGTTCAGTCAGCCCCCACCTCAGAGGCAGACTTCAGGGGAGCCGTTGCCATGCTCACCCAGTTGGTGGCCTCGCAAAGTAGCAGTCGCGGTCCCCAGGCCCCAAGCTCCGGTTCCCAAGAGCCAACTGCTGCGTCCAGGCTCAGGGATTTCTTAAGGATGAACCCGCCAGTCTACACGGGTTCTAAGGTTGAGGAGGATCCGCAGAACTTTATTGATGAGATGCGCAAGATCCTAAGGGCAATGCATGCAAGTGGGGTTGAAGGAGTTGAGCTGGTCTCATATCAGCTTAAGGATGTTGCCAACATTTGGTACAACCAATGGGAGGATGTCAGAGGTGAAAGTGCCAAGCCAGCTGAGTGGGAAGAGTTCGAGAGTGCTTTTCTCGATCATTTCTTTCCCCAAGAGTTAAGGGAAGCCAAGGTTGAGGAGTTTGTGAACTTAAAACAGGAGGGTATGACTGCCAAGGAGTATAGCCTAAAGTTCACCCAACTGTCAAGATATGCTCCGGAGATGGTCCTTGATATGAGGGCCAGGATGAGAAAATTTGTGTCTGGGCTGGGTAGACATGTGAAGAGGGAGTGCAAGGCAGCACTGCTGATTCCAGACATGGATATTTCCAGGCTGATGGTTTATGCTCAACAGACTGAAGAGGACAAGAAGAGGGACAGGGAGGAGCAGCAGAGCAAGAAAGCCAAAGCTGCAGGCCAGGAGCAAAACCAGCAAAAGGAGGACAAGGGTAACAGGAACTTCTTTCAGAGGAAGCCTCCTCGCCATGCAACACCGATAGCAAATGCACCTGTTCAGCAGCACAGGTATGATCAGAGGACCCAGGGTCATCAGAATTTCAGAGCACAGGTATCTCAGTCCCAGGCTAGTGTCGCCTAGGGTCCCAGAGAAAAAGTAACTTGTGGCAGATGTGGCAAACAACATCTTGGTGCATGCCAGAAAGGCACCAACCTATGCTATACGTGCGGACAGCCTGGCCATTTCCAGGGCGAATGTCCTATGAGGAGCCAGAGGGGAAACGACAGGGGTAATAGAGCCCAATCGTCTACGGCGCCCCCTCCGGCCAGTCAATAGAGGGCTACTGCTACGAATGTCGGAGGCGGAGCGAACCGCCTGTATGCTATGGGAAATCGGCAGGATCGAGAGGATGCCCCAGATGTTGTTATGGGTATGCATCGAATCTTCTCTTATAACTGTTATGCATTACTTGATCCGGGTGCCACTTTATCCTTTGTGACGCCCTATGTGGCTAATAAGTTCGAAGTTGTCCCAGAATGTCTACATGAGCCATATTCCATTTCGACTCCTACTGGAGAGTCTATTCTGGCTAAGAGGGTCTATAGAAACTGTGTAGTATCCATTTATCATAGGGATACATTGGTTGATTTGGTAGAATTAGAAATGGTGGATTTTGATGTGATCCTTGGGATAGATTGGCTTCACGCTTGCCATGCATCCATAGACTGTAGAACCCGAGTGGTTAAGTTTCAATTTCCCAATGAACCGGTCTTAGAATGGAAGGGAGGTTATGTTGCACCCAAAGGTATAATTATTTCGTACCTGAGGGCAAGGAGGTTGATCTCTAAGGGGTGTATCTATCACCTAATAAGAGTTAAAGATGATAATGTCGAGGCCCCTACTCTTGAGTCAGTCTCAGTTGTTAATGAGTTTCCTGAGGTGTTCTCGGAGGATTTACCTGGAGTCCCTCCTGATAGGGAGATTGACTTCGGTATTGATGTACTCCCCGATATGCAGCCTATTTCAATTCCACCATATAGGATGGCCCCCGCTGAATTGAAAGAGTTGAAAGAACATTTGAAAGACCTGTTATAGAAGGGTTTTATTGACCCAGTGTTTCTCCGTGGGGTGCTCCAGTTTTGTTTGTGCGAAAGAAGGATGGGTCGCTACGAATGTGTATAGATTATAGGCAACTGAACAAGGTCACAGTCAAGAATAAATATCCTCTTCCTAGGATTGACGACTTGTTCGACCAACTTCAGGGTGCCTCATGTTTTTTCAAAGATAGACCTCAGATCGGGGTACCACCAGTTAAAGGTGAGGGAGTGTGATATCCCAAAGACAGCTTTCAGGACAAGATATGGTCATTTTGAATTTTTAGTGATGTCCTTTGGGTTGACAAATGCACCCGCAGCCTTTATGGACTTGATGAATAGAGTGTTCAGACCCTACTTGGATATGTTGGTAATCGTCTTCATTGATGATATTTTGATATATTCGAGGGATGAGGAAGAGTATGCTAAACATCTCAGAGTTGTCCTTCAAACTCTTAAGGATCAAACTCTTAAGGCAGTGGCTTTCCTAGGCCATGTAGTTTCGGGTGATGGTATTCGAGTTGATAACCAGAAGATTGAGGCGGTGGCAAGCTGGCCAAGGCCAACCTCTCCAACCGACATAAGAAGTTTCTTGGGGTTGGCAGGCTACTACCGAAGGTTTGTGGAGGGGTTTTCTTCCCTATCTGCACCATTGACCAAACTGACCCAAAAAAGGGCTAAGTTCCAGTGGTCTGACGAATGTGAGAAAAGTTTCCAGGAGTTAAAGACCAGGTTGACCGCTGCACCTGTCTTGACCTTGCCTGACGGGACAGACGACTTCGTGATATACTGTGACGCATCTAGAGTTGGGTTGGGATGCGTGTTAATGCAAAGAGGAAAGGTGATAGCCTATGCTTCCAGATAGCTTAAGGTTTCATGAAAAGAACTATCCGACCCATGATCTTGAGTTGGCAGCCGTTGTGTTCGCACTTAAAATCTGGCGCCACTACTTGTATGGAGTGCATGTGGATGTGTTCACAGACCACAAGAGCTTGCAGTATGTATTCAGCTAAAGGGAGCTCAATCTGCGACAGAGGAGATGGTTAGAGTTGCTCAAGGACTATGACATGAGCGTCATGTACCACCCAGGTAAAGTTAACGTTGTTGCTGATGCTCTTAGCAGGTTGTCAATGGGTAGCACGGCCCATGTTGAGGAAGAAAAGAGAGAACTGATGAAAGATGTGCACAGATTGGCCCGATTGGCGGTCCAACTTCAAGAGAATGACGAAGGAGGAGTTAGTGTTCAAAATGGGTCTTCATCATCCCTGGTGACTGAAGTTAAAGAGAAGCAGGATCGAGATCCCATTTTACTCCAACTAAAAGAAGATGTTCAGAAGCAAAAAGTGATGGTCTTCTCTAAAGGGGGAGATGGGGTACTGAGGTACCAGGATAGACTATGTGTCCCTGA
This sequence comes from Solanum rostratum, assembly GCA_029948455.1. Taxonomy (NCBI): domain Eukaryota; kingdom Viridiplantae; phylum Streptophyta; class Magnoliopsida; order Solanales; family Solanaceae; genus Solanum; species Solanum rostratum. The sequence continues at coordinate 63,109,284 of CM057045.1, read as the reverse complement.
TATTGATGGTGTCCGAGAAAGGATTTTAGCTGAGGCCCATAATGCTAAATACTCCATCCATCCAGGTTCCACCAAGATGTATCATGAATTGAGAGAGGTCTACTGGTGGAGTGGAATGAAAAGGGATATCGCAGAATTCGTTTCCAGATGCCCCAACTGCCAGCAAGTCAAGGTTGAACACCAAAGGCCAAGTGGTCTGGCCCAGAATTTTGAAATTCCTGAATGGAAGTGGGAGATGGTGAATATGGACTTTGTCACGGGCTTACCGAAGTCCCGGAGACAACATGATTCCATATGGGTGATTGTAGACAGAATGACGAAATCAGCGCATTTCTTGGCAGTCAAGACGGCTAACACTGCTGAGGATTATGCCAAAATGTATATTCAGGAGATTGTGAGGTTGCACGGAGTTCCCTTGTCCATCATTTCAGACAGAGGAGCCCAATTTACTTCTCACTTCTGGAAGTCTTTCCAGAAAGGGCTGGGTACTAAGGTGAACTTGAGCACAGCCTTTCATCCACAGACGGATGGTCAGGCAGAACGCACTATCCAGACGTTAGAAGACATGTTGAGAGCATGTTGATTTAATTCGCATACAACAACAGTTATCATGCGAGTATTCAGATGGCCCCTTATGAGGCCTTGTATGGGAGAAGATGTAGATCGCCCATTGGGTGGTTCGAGGTTGGAGAGGCCGAGCTGATTGGGCCGGACCTTGTCCACCAGTCCATGGAAAAGGTAAAGACTATACGAGAGAGGTTAAAGACAGCCCAGAGCCGCCAGAAGTCGTACACAGATGTAAGGAGAAGGGATTTAGAGTTTGAGGTGAATGACTGGGTTTATCTGAAGGTATCACCTATGAAAGGTGTCACGAGGTTTGGTAAGAAAGGGAAGTTGAGTCCTCGCTATATTGGTCCCTACCAAATTTTGCGAAGGATTGGAAAGGTTGCTTATGAGCTAGAGTTACCTTCTGAGTTAGATGGAATTCACCCAGTATTCCACGTCTCAATGTTGAAGAAATGTTTGGGGGATCCTGCCTTGGTGGTGCCTGTAGAGAGCACAGGAATCAAGGACAACCTGTCCTATGAGGAAACCCCAGTCCAAATCCTTGATCGACAGGTTCACAAATTAAGGAACAGAAAGATAGCTTCTGTTAAGGTCCTGTGGAGAAATCAATTCGTTGAGGAAGCCACATGGGAAGCTGAGGAAGAGATGAAAGCAAAGTACCCGCACCTGTTCGTGCCCGAGGTTGATGAAAGCATCAAAGGTAACGTTCTTACTTAATGTAAATTAATGTATACTTCATGAACTCCATGTGAAACTGTTGATGTTATATAAATGAGTTTAAAGGCCAATGAAAGGTGAAGATAGTAAGTTATCAAAGTAATGTCGAGGTGAGTCGTGAGCTTAGTCGTGCTAAAATACTTTCCTACTCATCATTCGAGGACGAATGATCCCAAGGGGGAGATAATGTAACGCCCGCGAAATTACCAAAATACCCCTAAAGGAGAGGTGTGCGAGAAACGTGCCTTCCGATTCTTGGATCGAAAATCCGAGAGCGGATCATGATCAGCACTAGAAATTGAGTGGGGGAAAGGTTTCGGTCGAATTTTAGAGCAATCGAGTCAAAAAATAATTTTTCGTTCCAAAACGAAAAACAGTGAGCCTCCGCGATGGAACCGCGACGCGGACCTATCGCGAAAACACACTTATGTTTTTCTGAAAAATTTCGACGGAGTTGAATTTCCGAAAATACACTGTCCGCGACCAGTCCGCGTCGCGGACTGTGTTATTTCAGGTCAGGATTTAATTTCTTAAAATTTCCAAGGGCATTATGGTCCATTCCCACCTATCCTAAACGTAACCCTATGTCCTATATAGGTCGATTTTCACGAAAAAGGGTTCAAAAACCCCATTGAAGAAGTTTTCCTAAGGTTCCTAAGGCTAGGGCTTGAAGAAGGTTGAGGAGATCAAGAGAAAAGCAATTGGTTTCGTGTGATTACCTTTTTCCAGGTATGTAAGGCTACACCTAAAGCATGGGAATGTCCTCCCATGTGCCCCATGAGTAATGTATTAAAGTTTAATGGTGATGATGCTAGGGTAATGAAGTGAAACATGTTAATTCATGTAATGTAATGAATAAATGCCATTATTTTATGCATAAACCTACATATTTTCCTGCATTGATGATGACCCTCATAAAAACCCTCATGCATCCTTTTAAACTATTTTCTTGAAAAGCATTTAGTTGAAAACCTTATATCTATTGTATATGTATTCTAGAAAAGCATGCATAATGAACATGGGTGCGTGTGTAGAATCTAGAGTAATGATAAAATAATGAATGATGAATGTTGAGCATGAGAATGTGGGATTGTCTCTAAGTTGAGAGTCAAAGTTCCTAAACTAGTGTTACTAAAGTCTATGATGTTAATGCTAATGCATTGAGATGTCAATGATGTTAATGTAAATGAAATACTAATGATAATCTATTATGCCCCTATGGGGACTAACGATGATGTAATGGTCCCTATGGGACTAATGATGTTAATGTTTTATGAGCAATGTCGAGTCCTGGGAGGAGTATTGAGCACCGAAATGGATAAAAGTGAGTCCCACTTGAGTCCATTAACTACATGGCCCGCGTAGGAAGAGAGGATTGAACCGCAATGCGGACGGCTCCTATCTTGTCCCAAATGCGGACTAATGTTATGTTTTAAGGATCCACTAATGTTACGTTCCTTACCCCGGGCAGGGTAAGGGATGGATGTGGCAACGACATCGTTTCGTTGTATCATTACTGGCTCATAAGTGATGGTTGTCGGTTAAAGAAACTCCCAGTTAGGCCTCTCAGAAAAGGTTTCCCTAATAGTACTCTAATGTCAATGTTAATGTAAAGGTCAATGTAAATGTAAAGGTCAATGTTAACGTTTCCTTGATGTAAATGTTAAGGTCTCATGACGATGTACGTTATGTTCGTATAATCCTAACGATGTGTTTCAGCTATTTTACATGCCAGTACATTCCACGTACTGATGCCAATTGGCGCTGCATCGTTTCATGATGCAGATACAGGAGCTAGAGGACTTCAGCAGCCGCCCCATTGAGGTCAAGTGTTTTCAAGTTCAGACTGTGGTGAGCCTCCTTGTTTTCGGAGAAAACCTTTATTTAATGTTATCCTGTTTCTTTTGAGTCGGTTAGCCATGGTATGTCATGGTCCCCTTCCTAGACGATTTAAGTAATGTTAGAGGCTTTATAGACATAATGATATAGTCAAGGTGAATGCTTTGATAACTGGGCAATATTTCCTTGCTTGGGTTTATATGATCATATTAATGTTTGGCCATTGGCCCACTATTTTTAAGTATTATTTACTATTTCCTTCCGCAATGTCTGAAATGAATGATGTGATGAAGCTAAATGGTTCGCTTGGGGGCTAGCAATAGTCTCTGAGTGCCGGCCACGCCTAGGGTACCCTCCCGGGGCGTGACACATATTGACCATTATAAAAGAGATCTCCATGGTGAAAAATAGTTATAGGATGATCCATATGACCAAAGTTGTAAAAAAAAAAAAGGTGAATTTACTTTCTATCATAAATAAAGTTTTAAAAGGAAAAAAGTTAGGCATCTCTAGATTAAATATAGAAAGAAGAACTTGTAAACTTCCAAAAGATAAAGAACTTTTGGCACAAATCTTGGACAATTTTTCTTTGATTTGCAAAGAAATTAGGGCTAGGATTCGTGATGCCTTTCAACTTTGAGAAAAAAATAGTGAAACTAGAAAATCTTTTACCCTACCCTTTGTAGATTAATTTAGTTTTATTTTTTCAATTCAAAAACCTAAGTGTAAGACTTTTAATTAGTTGGAATCTTCTTTGTTGCAGTCCTCACTAGTCTAAAGGTTTAAGAAACTGTAATATTCACCTCAGCTAAAAAAGTTCCTAATCAATTATTATATCATCCTATCTAATGATAACATAATTCAATCCCAAAGTCTAACTTAACCAATTGGGTCTTGGGAGGGCAGAGAGACGAAAAAGGATAAACTTGTTTACAAACATCAAAATTCAAAATTCTAAGGCAATGTACTTCATTAAATTCAAGAACTAGAGAAGTTAAAAAAAACTAAAATCTTTTAAACTCACCTGAAATCAATCGTTCACCATAAAGAACAAAACTTTTATACAAAAATCAAACCCCAAACCATCAATTAAAAGAAACCCCCTACCCCCACCCCCCCACACACAAAAAAAATGTTTTATTGAAACAAACAAGAGCTTGGTTTTATTTCTTTATAAAAAAATAATGATATAAAGTTGATGAAGAAACTTACATTGGCTGTAACAGGAAGTTGATAACTTGTTTGTTTGAGAAAAGGAAGAAAGAAGAGAATGCAAATGAAAGAGGATTGGAGGCAACGTGTATATATATGGGATGATTCTTGAGATTGTAGGAGTCATGTAATATTTTCTTAAGTTTTTAATTTGATGAGTAGGAGTCATGAGGGTAAATTTTAAATTTGAGTTTTATTCATTTTGATGAGTTGGAGCCAAAGAGGACAAATTTTGAATTTTAGTTCTCGTGATATTTTCTTAATTATTTTACATTGATGAGGTGTTGGAGAGTAAATTTGAGATTTAATTTAATTTAATTGATGAGTAAGAGTCAGGAGAGTAAATTTCAAAATTTTGTTCTTGTGATATTTACTTAATCATTTTCTATAGAAAGTATGTCATATCAAAATTACTTTTAGAAATTACATTACATTTTTACTTAATTTAACTTTATGAGTAAGGTGCACAATAACTTGTACCTTACTGTAAAATTTGTCCACTGCCTTTTCGCTAACAACGATCATTAAGGAGGTTAAGTGAAAGAGGGTAAGGCGCAGAGAAGGCTGCGCCTTTACGTTTTGGAGTCAAAAACAATAAAAATAAGTTGCCCTTATAAATTCTTTTAATTAATTTGTTGCCATTTTGGCCGGGGCCTAAACTAATATTGACTAGATTTCATATTTGAAAAAAAAAGTTAGTAGCTAAAAAAGAGAAATTGTGGATAATTTTAATTATAAAAATTATAAAAAAATATAAAATGAAAAGAAAAAAATATTGTGTAAAATAATACGATAACTATAAAGTTGGATAATTTCAATAAAATGTTATCCATCAGAATTGAATAATATTAGTAAAAAATAAAGTAACTACAATCATATAATTTGATAATAATACTTAACTTATTAATAAATATCCATATTAACTTATTAATAAATATTCATATATAATTTACTAATTATGTGCAAATTAAAAAATTATTTTTCAAAAACATTATAACAATATCTATATATTATTAAAAGGAGAGGATAAAACCACCACATTAAGCCAAGTGACATTTAAAGAATAAGCCACATGTTTTAGGATACACAATTAGTTGGGTTAGTTATTAATAATTGTTATTTTAAGATTTAATTACTTAATCACAAAATAAAATATGAAAAATTATGATACCATCGATAGGGAGAAAATATGATAGGTGTTTTTTAATTTTTTTTTTCATTTTTAAGAAATCAAATTGTGCACCATTACTACCCACAGTGAGACACAATTCTTTTTATAATATTAATATACATCTATATTTATTATTAAAAGGAGAGGATAAAGCCACCACATTAAGCCAAGTGGCATTTAAAGAATAAGCCACATGTATTAGGATACACAATTAGTTGGGTTAGTTATTAATAGTTGTTATTTTAAGATTTAATTACTTAATCACAAAATAAAATATAAAATATTATAATACCATCGATAGGGAGAAAATATGATAGGTGTTTTTTAATATTCTTTTCATTCTTAAGAAATCAAATTGTGCACCATTACTACCCACAGTGAGACACAATTCTTTTTAAAATATTAATATACATAAAATTCAGAATTAAAAAAAAAATCAATTGTATCCCACATTTACTTATTTTTAAGAAAACAATCAAAAAAAATTATATCGATCTAAGTACAGTACAATGAAAATACTTGATTTTTTTTAAAAAAATTAATTTATATTTTACGTAGCGTAAAAAGTTAAATTTGTAAGTTTTTTAAAAATAACTTTAAATTATTTAAATTTTTATTTTATAGCCAACTTGACACATGGTATCACCACAGAATATCAATTGACAAAAACAATCTAAAATGTGATAAAAAAAAACAGATTAGTGAAAGGTCAGTTAAAATAAAACCAATAAAAAAAGGGACAAAGACCCCCCAAAAAATCAACTACCCAAAACCACTCCTAAAATCCCTCATCCACCTACTAACTTCTTTTCCAAAAACTCAACTACCGTATTCTCCAATAAATTAAACAATGCATTATTTTTACAAAAGATAAAAAGAAAATTTCTCTATAGAAATAACTTCTCACATCTTCATCCTTTTGTAAGTTTTTTCAATGGATTGTCAAGGCTATATTTATTCTTACAACTCATGAAAAGGTAAATTCTTTGTATATTTAATTTCACTATTGTTCTTCTTTTTTTCTGATGAAAATGCGTTAACTATTTAACATTATGCATTGTTCTACAGGACAATTTATATAATCGAAGAAAGAGAAACCCTCAAATTATATCTAACTACTACAACAATTATGTGATTTTTTTTTTTAAAAAAATCATCTTATTTTTTGTTTCAAAATCAAATTGTGTTGGATATATTTACGTATAATTAATTATTCTTTAGTATAGTTGTCGTAGTTCTTTTAGTAAGACAGATAACATAAAAAAAATACTACAAAGTGTATAAGTGTGTCACGTGCATATTGTTGTATACATAACTTATCTCCTTAATAAATATTCAATGATCATCTTCTACTAAATTCAATAGTACATATATGTAGACTTAATGATACATATAATGACTAATGAATAATTTTAAAAATTAATTCCATGATTAAGATTATCCTTTTGATATAAATATAAGAATACGATACATTTAATATAATATTAATACAATATTTATGCTTATTAAGGACATAATACATCAATTAAAAATAACATAATAAAGTATTTTAGAGATTAAAAAATAAAAATTGTAATCTGATTAATTGAAATGAGGAAAAAATGACAACTGAATTTTTCCCTCCGTAAAAATGTAAACGAAAAAATAATGAAGAATTTTCAGCGGCTTTTGTTTTCATTCTAATGCTCCAATTTTCTCTGCATTTTTTCATTTTAATAGTTAAATTATTTTAAATATTTTGATTAAGATTATTAGCTACAATGTCGAACTTTATATATCTACAACAATATAATGAGAGAATAATTACTTTGAAATTTGTAAAATAGATTATTCTTCTTCAATATTTATTTATTTATAAATCAAACTCATAAAAAAAACTCAAATTCATTATTTATTATTTAAATTAACATTAATCTAAACATTATCCACTCTTACTAAATTGATATGTTTTGGCACAAAAAAAAGTATTTATCATTGCACTAACAACATCTGAAAATAAAAATTAAAAATACAAACACACATAAAAAAACTTACATTTGTTTAAGTCAAAAAATGAAAATAAATAAATTAACACCACAATAACCTCTTTGCCCTTTCCACTCCCCATTACCCATTTTCCCATATTTTTTTTGAACAGTTGAAATTAAATTCCCACTTTTAAAACTACTTAAAACTTACGTTTATTTATAATTTTTATTATGAAAAAGAAGAATATTATTTATTTTTTTTAAAAAAGTACACAGTAAAAAAACCGTATACCCAATAAATACGGATTTTAAAAACTTCTCATTACTAAACAAATGAATTTTTTTTAAATTAATAAAGTTGCGAATTAAAAAGTTAATTTTTTAAAAGAGAATTTATCTTTATTTTTTCTAAAAAATTTGTATCCATGTAAATTGAAGTTTGTACAACTTTCTATTAAACTCCTACTAATTACTCTGACATTGAAACTATTTTTACTTTTTCAAATTAAAATTTATTCTAACGATTAATTACATTTAGTTATTATTTTTAAATTATAAAACTGAATGACAAACAAATTAAAATTTAAAAAAATGAATTTTAAAATTGATTACCGAAAAAATAAAATAATAAATATGTTGTTAAAAATATATTGGTTAATTGTTATTTCAAGTGTACAAGCAAAAAAGAGAGAGGGCTAAGCATAAGAATTTAAATTGTTAGTTATTTAATTCTTTTGCTAAATAATTATGTAAATATTATTTTGACTTTATAGAAGTAATGATAATATGTCAAACTATTTTTGAATAGAAGATATCGAATTATTCATTACAATGTCCGAGATTTTGATGGACTTTTTTTAATTTAAAAATATCCGCGCAACGCGCGGGCACACATACTAGTTAAAAGGAAAACAACAAGAAAAAAAAGAGAGACTAAGATAAGGCGTTAATAAGAGGCACAAAATTAAATATTTGACAACCATCTTTTTCAAAAACTTTAACCCCCTCCACACACACAAAAAAAAAGGTAAGATGCAACTATTGTTGAGCCTTACATATTATTGATAGCCGCATTTTTTGTTCGTCTACACGAATGTTAATTGAAAAAGGGAAGGTGCAATGGCATCTACACCTTTACCCTTTTGGTGTTAAAAAAATAAATTGCCCTTTTAAATATTTTCAAAAAGTTTATTGTCATTTTCACTCCGAACTCCACTAATTATTTTCATGAAAAGTTTTAATTAGTTGGAATCTTCTTTGTTGCAGTCCATCACTAGTCTACCTTAGCCTTCAGATGGTAGATTCTAGTAGAAACAAAGGTTTAAGAAACTGTAATATTCACCTCAACTGAAAAGTTTTCTAATCAATTATTATATCATCTTATCTAATGAAAACATAATTCAAACCCAAAGTGTAATCTCACCAATGGGGTCTTGGGAGGGTAGAGAAACGAAAAAGGATAGACTTGTTGACAAACACCACAATTCAAAATTCTCCGGCAATGTACTTCATTAAATTCAAGAACTAGAAAAATTACGAAAAAACTAAAATCTTTTAAAGTCTCCTGAAATCAATCGTTCACCACAAAGAACAAAACCTTTAAAAAAAAATCAAACCCCAAACCATCAATTAACAGCTTGTTTGGGTGGTGGTTTTTGATGGTATGGTATGGTATGGTTACTAAGAGAACGACGTTTGTTTTGATTGTTTCATTAATTATATGGTATGGTATGGTTTAGTTTCATGGTTCTGTAACCATGAAAACCCTCACTTTTGAAACCACCAATTTAGTGGTATCCAATGGTTTCCTTATTTTTTTTTTCCAATTATACCCTTATTTAAATTTAAATAGTTCTAATTTATCCTTTATTTTTTATTAAACTTTACCCTAATATATATATTGTTTTTGTATTACTTATTTTTCTCCGCATTAATTTTTGAAACTTTTTTTTGTCTCTCGTTTTTTCTTTCACGTTCTTTTTTTAGTTTTTTTTAAGTTCTTACTTTTTTTTTATTTTCTTACGTTGTTTGTATGGTTTGGAGATAGATTAGCTTGTATGTTTCCCTACTTGATTCGATGTATTTATTTTTTTAAAAAAATATATTAAAAAGATATTGATAAATTTAATATTTATACTAATTAAGGACATTTTTGTAAATTTATAAGTTACGATACAATACCATACAGTCAAATCAAACAACAAATTATCATTAAACAGTAGCAACCCATACAGTCTATCCAAAATTGTATGGTATTGTACTGTACGATACTATACCATACCATACAGTACCATACATTATGAAACCATGGCAAACCACCATCCAAACAAGCTGTAAAAGAAACCCCCCCCCCACCCCCCCCCCCCACACATACAAAAAAGAAAAGATAAAAGAACAATCTTTGATTGAAACAAACAAGAGCTTGGTTTTATTTCTTTATAAAAAACAACGATATAAAGTTGATGAAGAAACTTACATTGGTTGTAACAGGAAGTTGATAACTTGTTTGTTTGAGAAAAGGAAGAAAGAAGAGAATGCAAATGAAAGAGGATTGGAGGCACGTGTATATATGGGATGATTCTTGAGATTGTAGGAGTCATGTAATATTTTCTTAAGTATTTAATTTGATGAGTAGGAGTCATGAGGGTAAATTTTGAATTTGATTTTTATTTAATTTGATGAGTAGGAGTCAAAGAGGACAAATTTTGAATTTTAGTTCTCGTGATATTTTCTTAATCACTCAATTTGATGAGGTGTTGGTGAGTAAATTTTGAGATTTAATTTAATTTAACTGATGAGCAGGAACCATGAGAGTAAATTTCAAATTTTATTCTTGTGATATTTACTTAATCATTTTCTATAGAAAGTATGTTATGTCAAGATTATTTTAGAAATTACATTACATTTTTAGTTGATTTAATTTTATGAGTAAGATTCACAATAGCTTACACCTTACCGTAAAATTTGCCCACCCGCCTTTTCACTAACAACGATTGTTAAGGACGTTAAGTGAAAGAGGGTAAAGTGCAGGGAAGGCTGCACCTTTATGTTTTGGAGTCAAGAAAAAATAAGTTGCCCTTATAGAGTTTTTTTAATTAATTTGTTGCCATTTTAGTCCGAATATAATTTATATTGACTAGATTTCACATTTGAAAAAAAAATTAGTAACTAAAAAACAGAAACTGTTACTGAGCCTTACATATTATTGATAGCCTCCTTTTTTGTTCGTCTAGATGGATGAACAGCGAAAGACTTAAGTAATAATGATAGGGTAGAAGTAAACACAACCATTGAATTCATGTCTGGAATTATAATGAAACAGATTAACAAGGAAACCAATCTTAAAGAGATACTAAAATACTATCTATCTGTCTTTAAAGTCTCTACTAGTCATGACTAGAGAATAGGTACCATGACAGGTCACAGCTACCCCAACTAAAAGAAAATGATTGAAACTAAAAATAATAACATTAAGGAGCCTCCGGCTGCAAAGAGGTCTCACCACTGGCTAAGTAAAAATGTTGAATCACCTGGTGATATGCCTATTGGGGGGCTCTGTCACTTGTGTCGGCATCATAAAATGTTGCAGGTCCAAAAGACATCAGTGCGTGAAATGCACGAGTATGTAAAATAGCTAAAACAGAAAAACTTAGGATAAAATGCTCAAATCACTGATTTAATATTGAAATAAGTCAATAACATAAGTAATGCATTATAGCAAAATATCTGATTTAATGCATAAATAAATGCAACTCTATCTATGTATGAAAATAATATATACTATACTTTGGGGAGTTTCTCTAACCAACAACCATTACTATGAGCTTCATGATGATATAATGCCTTGCCCACGTTGCTAGGGCCATCACATACCTTGCCGGGGTAAGGGATGAAGTGTTGGGGATCCATCTCAGTGGCATATGAGGAGTTGCACATTTGGTACAACTCTATCCTACATTGGCTACGTAGTTTATGGGGTTAGAGTTATTTGAACTCGTACCCACATAAGTGCTCAATACTACTCCTACAATATGCACTGTGCTCAATAACTGTAAAAAAAATGTCCCACTTTAGGGAAAAACTGAAAATATGTTATTTGGAGCCTTGGCTCTATATATTTTCTTTAAACTAGTTTTTCTCAAACTTTTCTCTTAATCAATCTCAAGAGAATCTTTTAACTCAAATTGTGCATAAGTCTAGGTAAATACTTGTAGTAAACTGATCATCCTTCAATACAAGTAAAATATGCTAGGAAAATAATTCTCAACTCAACTAGGATTCTTATAACTGTAATAATACTTCATCATTTAAAGAAACATGGTTAACAATGAAATTCTCAGAATAAGAATAATAATTACAAATAAAAGTTTCATGGTAAAAACTTTAGTATTTCTCAACATTTTCACCGGAATGAAACTGACTTAGCTCTTGGCTAGATTTCTTGCTAAGAACATAAAATAAGTACGAAAATAGAAGTTTTAGGTAGCCTTACATACCTGGGCACGAGTTATCTTGGAAATTTGGAGAAACTTTATCAAGCCCTAGCCCTTCTCTCTTTTCCCTAATTGTTGTTTTTTGAATGATGTTCGTGAAAGTGGAAAGAATGGCATGGGTTATGGGTTGTTACAACGAAAACGACCTCAAAACTATGGGGTTTTGGTCTAGGATGGGTGGGAAAAAGACTAGAATGCCCTTGCTTTTAAAACTAAATGTCAAATACCATACTGGGGCAAGTCCGCGACGCAGACTTGTCGCGCTTCAGTTTATTTTTTTGACAAAAAATATAAAACGCGTCCAATATCTATTTTTCCACAAAATAATATATAAATCGCATTTGTCAAATGCGTTTTACGTATAATTTTATGTAAATCATTTTCTGAAAAAGGGAAGGTGCAATACAGCTCCACCTTTACCATTTTGGTGTTAAAAAAATAAATTGTCCTTTTAAAAATTTTCAAAACATTTATCCGAACTCCACTTATTACTTTAATGAAAAGTTTTCTTTTGCCTTGACATTTCTTAGAGAGATAAGCCATCTAACAATTGGTTCATGATAAATATTGCCTTCCATTTTCTAAAATCTATTTTAACAAAAGTCAGCATTATATTAAACTAAATAAAGTCACTATTCATCAAAAAAATAAGTAAATATTCAAAGAAAATTGAGATTTTACAAGTACCAAGAGATTTATTTTAAAGATAGTCTTTAACTTATCCAGTCTTTAACATATCCATTTTGGGAAGAGTTATAGAAAGTCATAATCCATTTTCTTCTTAAGTTAATTTATGTGTGATTGCATTAACTTTTCTAAATTTATACATCATCTGTGAGTTCCTATTTGATGCATTAACAACTCACAATCACTAATAGTAGAAGTATAAGCAAATATGGATTGCATTAACAAAGCTAAACTTTTTTAAATTCACCATCTGCTTTATAAAAATAATATTTTGAATGATAGATTTGAAATCCCAATTGTCACGACCCGGAACCAGGGCCTAGAAATGACACGGCGAATGGGAACCCGAGAGTCCCTAAACAACCCTCAAAGTATCCAAATCCACATCATCGGTTCAAAAGCGCATTCAAATAGTACACACATAATTCTAAGGGATGGAAAAATAGGACTCACACTATGGGGATATCGAAGGGAAAGGGGTTTACATGGATTCACGGGGCTTACATGGATTCACATATCACATAACAACTAAGGGGCGGGTAAGTATGACTCACTCCATGGGGCAATACAGTGCTTAGGATCTTTCACATTTCCACATCAAACATATATACATATCATAATTCCCATAATCAATCCATGATAGCCATATCCAATAGATAACTAAATCATAAGCTTCAAATATAACACATAACATATAGAATCTACGAAAGTCTACAAGATGTCCAACAATGCCTCTAGTCATAAGATAGAATGGGGGCCAAGACATGTCCTAGGCTCACCCTCATTTAAGAAGATAAACCGAAACCAACATAGGTAGAAGGAAGGTGGCTTGTCCTTGGAAGATACGACTCACCACAATATCAACTCTCCGAATTCGAGCTACCCGTCAAATCGTGGATGGTCATAACACACGTTCCCTAGATGGTAAAATCATGAAGGCATAGAGTATGAGTTAGTACGTTTGAATGTACTAAGTATGTGGGCATGCAACGCATATGATTTATCAAACCTGCATTTCAGTGTTAGATGACAATGACACATAATATAAAAAGAATCATATATTCAATGGAAATGTATATAAGATGCCATGAAATTTATGATGCATGAAATGCAACAATGCTCATATATAGTGGGGATGGACTATAACCGACAAATCAAATCCATGAGAGCTATTACATGAATTAGTCCGATAAAGACCTTCCATCGGTAGGAGAAGACTACTTGACAAAGGTAATCTACATCACACCTTACGGAACTCACCATTTCGGTGGATGGTCACCTTTCTTATGGAACTCACCATTTCGGAAGGATTTTCTAGAATCATACAGAACATATCATAATCATATACGAATAATCATTCCTTGTGACCCAGTCATTTTGGTAATGGCTAATGTCCCTATGTCAGCACATAGTTCAGGGATGGGGAGAGGGCCCTTGGGGATAACACCCTAACCTATTGGTGCTAAGTCAATAATGTCCCACTTGAATACTTATACATATACGTGCTTTCAGGAGATACAATGCTCATTTCAAACCGTTCAATACACATTTAGGTTCAAATGCCAAATCATGGATCATAATCGTGCAGGGAATAACTCATTCACATATACAAAATGGTTTAAGCACGCAAAATGCTCAAAGAGCCAGAATCATAGACATGTATGTGATTACCTTTTTGTCATAGCCAATATCTTATCAAAATCATATCATAATCATTTCAAAAAAATATAGTTGGGCTTACCCACTTCATAATTTCCATATATCAATGCTCATGAATGCCAATGCAATGCATGATATGTGAATAGCATGGGTAACATAGATTCAAGTTAAAACCAGTATCATAATATAAAATTGAGTAAATCCATAATTAAATTCACATGTAAATTGTAATATAGATCACCCATGCATAAATCAACTTTAAAAGGGACATGCATGTTCATAACTTCATAACTCAACGTAAATTATCATAATAGGGCTTAAAATAACTTAACATTATGAATAATGTACAACCCATACAACAATTGAATGTAATAAAATCAAATAATAAAAACCCACATTTAAAGTAAACTAAAAATTCATGAAATCAATTGAGAGGAATTTTGGGTCTTCTTGGTTGAAAGGGACTAAGAATCAATCCCACATACCTTGATTAGGAAGATGAATTTGAGAAGAATTTAGCTTGAATTTGAAAACCCAATTGATTCCTAGCTTGAATCTTGAAGATGAGACTTGGAGAGAATTTTGGGAGACTAATTCTAGAAACAAATTGTTTGTCTTGAATGAGGTTTTAGAATTAGTGTAGGAGGTGTTTATGAATATAAAGGGGGGTTAAAAAGGTCTTAAAAGCCTTGGGGATGGGTTAAAATATCAAAAATACCTCAATAAAATGCCCCCTTAAATTTTTAACTGAAGTTGACATGGTTAGCTTCATGGTATGTGAAGCTCTTCATGGTCCATGAAGGCCTCCCGCCTAGCCCAAATAGATTTACAAAAAAGGGCATAACATCTTTCTCCAAACTCGGAATGAGGTAAGACCGGATGCGTTGAAAAGATAATACAAAGAACTTCAAATTGATAGGTCGTGGGCCACCTAGTCCCTTTTGTGCTAAGAGATATCACTATTTAAAGTTGACCCTTCTATTTGTACTTGTGAAAAACTTAGCCAACGGAATTCCTTTGAACTTGACTTGACGTAGGAGACCTATGATGGCCTTAAACAACATTAGTAAGATTGAATTGAAGGCTTGAAAGTGAACTTAGCTTGAGCATAAAGATCTCATACTTAGAATTTTCAATGAAGTTACCTTCACAGGAGGTTACACGGACCGTGTAGTGTCACACGGGCTGTGACACTACCCGTACCCCTCTCCTTAGAATAATTCCACGATTAAGTTACGAGACGATGATTCCATACTTAGAAAATTTCACTCCAGAAGCTTTACGGATAGCCTCACGGGCTGTGCCATCCCACACGGGCCGTGAACTTGGCTGTGTAACCATACTTAGTCCCAAAGCTATGGGATTTCAAGCCAAGGCCATCACACAGCCCACCACATGGTCCATGAAGTGTCACACGGACCGTGAGGGGTCCAAGTGTTGTGTGCCTTAGTTTAAAACACCACGTTTAAGGGCCAACATCCTCCATGGGCCAAGGGCTACTTCGTGGAGGCTCTATACGAGCTGTGTGACTTCACACGGACCGTGATGACTCCCATAAAGTGTCACCTTGGTCCAAAACTTTTCCGAAAACAAATTTTCATGCTTCATTGAGGTCGTATAAAATTCCGAGTCCTGACATCATCTCCCCCTTAGGAACATTTGTCCTCGAATGTGCAAGAGCAATGCTTGAAGGGCTTGACTTTGAACGTGAAACATCCTAATACAAGATACAATGCATAGTTCATCATTTGAAAATCATAAAGCCTTTAAAATCCATATTAAAACGTATTCAAAACATCATAAAAATAATTTTCTTGCACATGTATGCATGTCATGTCATGAGACTCAAGAATGGAAGAATTAGGACCATTGAGAATAGGAAGGACCTAATACCATAGGCTTGAGTAGATTGGAAAGGATGAAAGTATCGTCGCATCATACTTGATTCCTGTCACGCCCCGGGAGGGTACCCTAGGCGTGGCCGGCACTCAGAGGCTATTGCTAGCCCCCAAGCGAACCACTTAGCATTCATCACATCATTCATTATAAACATTGCGGACGGAGATAGAAAATAATATCTAAACAAAGTGGGCCAATGGCCAAACATCAAAACTGTTCATTTCACCAAGCAGAGGAATATTGCTCAGGTATCATAACATTCACCTTGACTACACCATTATGTCTACAAAGCCTCTAACATTCCCTAAAACGTCTAGGAAGAGGACCATGACATACCATGGCTACTCGACTCAAAGAACAGGATAACATTCATAAATAAAGGTTTCCTCCGGAAACAAGGAGGCTCACCACAGTCAGAACTTGGAAACACTTGACCTCAACGGGGCGGCTGCTGAAGTCCTCTAGCTCCTATATCTGCATCATGAAATGATGCAGCGCCAAATGGCGTCAGTACGTGGAATATACTGGCATGTAAAATAGCTGAAACACATTGTTAGGAATATACGAACATAACGCACATCATCATGAGACCTTAACATTTACATCAGGGAAACCTTAACATTGACCTTTACATTAACATTGACCATTGCATTGGAGTACCCTTAGAGAACCCTTTTCAAGAAGGCCTAACTGGGAGTTTCTTTAACCGACAACCATCACTTATGAGCCAGTGATGATACATCGAAGCGATGCCGTTGCTACATCCGTCCAATACCCTGCCCGGGGCAAAGGACATTCATTAGAAAATATTAGTCCTCATTGGGACAAGAAAGGTGCCATCCGCGTTGCGGTTCAATCCTCTCTTCCTACGCGGGCCACGTAGTTAATGGATTCAGGTGGGACTCACCTTTCTATCCATTTCGGTGCTTAATACTCCTCCCAGGACTCGACATTGCTCATAAAACATTAACATTCATTAGTCCCATAGGGACGCATTTCATCATCATTAGTCCCCATAGGGGCCTAATACATTATCATTGGCATCAACATTCATTTGTCCCATAGGGACACATTACATTATCATTAGCATCTCCTTTACATCAACATTAACATCATTGTCATTCCATCTCATTAACATCAACATCATTGACTTTAGGGACACTCGTTTAGGAACTTTGACTCTCGACTTAGAGACAATCCCACACTCACATTCTCAACATTCATCATTCATTAATTTATCATTACTCTAGACTCTACACACACACCCATATTCATCATGCATGCTTTTCTAGGATACATATACAATAGATATGGGGTTTTTAACTAAATGCTTTTCAAGAAAATAGTTTAAAAAGGATGCATGAGGGTTTTTATGAGGGTCATCATCAATGCAGGAAAATATGTAGGTTTATGCATAAAATAATGGCATTTGTTCATTACATTACATAAATTAACATGTTTCACTTCATTACCCTAACATCATTCACCATTAGACTTTAATACCTTATTCATGGGGCACATGGGAGGACATTCCCATGTTTTAAGTTTAGCCTTACATACCTAAAAGAAGATAGTCACACTAAAGCACCTTCTTTCCTCTTGCTCTCTTCAACCTCCTTCAAGCCCTAGCCTTAAGAACCTTAGGAAGACTTCTTCAATGGGGTTTTTCAACCCTTTTTCGTGAAAACCGACCTATATAGGTCATAGGGGTACGTTTAGGATAGGTGGGATTGGACCATAATGCCCTTGGAAATTTTAAGAAATTAAATCCCGTCCTGAAATAACATAGTCCGCGACGCGGACTGGTCGCGGACAGTGTATTTTCAGAAATTCAACTCCGTCGAAATTTTCAGGAAAAGATAAGTGTGTCTCCGCGACCAGTCCGCGTCGCGGTTCAGCCGCGGAGGCTCACTGTTTTTCATTTTGGAACGAAAAATTATCTTTTGACTCGGTTGCTCTAAAATTCGACCGATACCTTTCCCCCACTCCATTTTCAGTGCTGATCATGAATCCGCTCTCGGATTTCCAATCCGAGCATTGGAAGGCACGTTTCTCGCACACCTCTCCTTGAGGGGTACTTTGGTAATTTCGCGGGCGTTACATTATCTCCCCCTTGGGATCATTCGTCCTCGAATGATAAGTAGGGAAGTATTTTAGCACGAATAGGCTCATGACTCACCTCAATATTACTTTGATAACCTACTACCTTCATCTTTCATTGGTCTTTAAGCTCATTTATTCAACATTAACAATTTCACATGGAATTCATGTAATATACATTAATTTACATTAAGTAGGGTCATTACCTTCGATGCTTCCATCGACCTCGGGCACGAACAAGTGCGGGTACTTTGTTTTCATCTCCTCCTCAGCTTCCCATGTGGATCCTTCAACGAATTGATTTCTCCACAGTACCTTAACAGAAGCTATCTCCTTGTTCCTTAGTCTGCGAACCTGCCGATCAAGGATTTGGACTGGGGTTTCCTCATAGGACAGGCTGTCCTTGATTCCTGTGCTCTCTACAGGCACTACCAAGGCAGGATCCCCTAAACATTTCTTCAACATTGAGACGTGGAACACTGAATGAATCCCATCTAATTCAGAGGGTAATTCCAGCTCATAAGCAACCTTTCCAATCCTTCGCACAATTTGGTAGGGACCAATATAGCGAGGAACCAACTTCCCTTTCTTCCCAAACCTCGTGACGCCTTTCATAGGTGATACTTTCAGATAAACCCAGTCATTCACCTCAAACTCTAAATCCCTTCTCCTTACATCTGTGTATGACTTTTGGCGGCTCTGGGCTGCCTTTAACCTTTCTCGTATAGTCTTCACCTTTTCCATGAACTGGTGGACAAGGTCTGGCCCAATCAGCTCGGCCTCTCCAACCTCGAACCACCCAATGGGCGATCTACATCTTCTCCCATACAAGGCCTCATAAGGGGCCATTTGGATACTCGCATGATAACTGTTGTTGTAT
This sequence comes from Solanum rostratum, assembly GCA_029948455.1. Classification (NCBI taxonomy): domain Eukaryota; kingdom Viridiplantae; phylum Streptophyta; class Magnoliopsida; order Solanales; family Solanaceae; genus Solanum; species Solanum rostratum. Next base: position 63,090,093 of record CM057045.1, on the reverse strand, counting down.
GCGAATTCAATCAAAGGTAAATGGTCGTCCCAATTTCCTTTGAAGTCAAGAACGCATGCTCTCAACATGTCTTCCAACGTCTGGATAGTGCGTTCTGCCTGGCCATCCGTCTGTGGATGAAAGGCCGTGCTCAAGTTCACCTTAGTACCCAGCCCTTTCTGGAACGACTTCCAGAAGTAAGAGGTAAATTGGGCTCCTCTGTCTGAAATAATAGACAAGGGAACTCCGTGCAATCTCACTATCTCCTAAATATATATTTTGGCATAATCTTCGGCAGTGTTAGTCGTCTTGACTGCTAAGAAATGTGCTGATTTCGTCATTCTGTCTACAATTACCCATATGGAGTCATGTTGCCTCCGGGATTTCGGTAAGCCCGTGACAAAGTCCATGTTCACCATCTCCCACTTCCATTCTGGAATTTCAAAATTCTGAGCCAGACCACTTGGCCTTTGGTGCTCAACCTTAACTTGCTGGCAGTTGGGGCATCTGGAAATGAATTTTGCGATGTCCCTCTTCATTCCACTCCACCAATAGACTTCTCTCAAGTCGTGATACATCTTGGTGGAACCTGGATGGATGGAGTACTTAGCATTATGGGCCTCAGCTAAAATCCTTTCTCGAACACCATCAACATTAGGGACACATAATCTGTTCTGGTACCTCAGTACCCCATCTCCCCCTTTGGAGAAGGCCATCACTTTTTGCTTCTGAACATCTTCTTTTAGTTGGAGTATAATGGGATCTCGATCCTGCTTCTCTTTAACTTCAGTCACCAGGGACGATGAAGACCCATTTTGAACACTAACTCCTCCTTCATCATTCTCTTCAAGTTGGACCCCCAATCGGGCCAACCTGTGCACCTCTCTCACCAATTCTTTCTTTTCTTCCTCAACATGGGCCGTGATACCCATAGACAACCTGCTAAGAGTATCAGCAACAACGTTAGCTTTACCTGGGTGGTACATGACGCTCATATCATAGTCTTTGAGCAACTCTAACCATCTCCTCTGTCGCAGATTGAGCTCCCTTTGGCTGAATACATACTGCATGCTCTTATGGTCTGTGAACACATCCACATGCACTCCATACAAGTAATGGCACCAGATTTTAAGTGCGAACACAACGGCTGCCAACTCAAGATCATGGGTAGGATAGTTTCGTTCATGAACCTTAAGCTGTCTGGAAGCATAGGCTACCACCTTTCCTCTTTGCATTAACACGCACCCCAACCCAACTCTAGATGCGTCACAGTATACCACGAAGTCATCTGTTCCGTCAGGCAATCTCAAAACAGGTGCAGTGGTTAACCTGGTCTTCAGCTCTTGGAAACTTTTCTCACATTCGTCAGACCATTGAAACTTAGCCCTTTTCTGGGTCAGTTTGGTCAATGGTGCAGATAGGGAAGAAAACCCCTCCACAAACCTCCGGTAGTAGCCTGCCAACCCCAAGAAGCTTCTTATGTCAGTTGGAGAGGTTGGCCTTGGCCAGCTTGCCACCGCCTCAATCTTCTGGTTATCCACTCGAATACCATCACCCAAAACCACATGGCCTAGGAAAGCCACTGACTTAAGCCAGAATTCACACTTGGAGAACTTAGCATATAACTCGTGGTCCTTGAGAGTTTGAAGGACAACTCTGAGATGTTTAGTATGCTCTTCCTCATCCTTCGAATATATCAAAATATCATCAATGAAGACGATTACAAACATATCCAAGTAGGGTCTAAATACCCTGTTCATCAAGTCCATAAAGGCTGCTGGTGCATTGGTCAACCCAAAGGACATCACTAAAAATTCAAAATGACCATATCTTGTCCTGAAAGCTGTCTTTGGGATATCACACTCCCTCACCTTTAACTGATGGTAACCCGATCTGAGGTCTATTTTTGAAAAACATGAGGCACCCTGAAGTTGGTCGAACGAGTCGTCAATCCTAGGAAGAGGATATTTGTTCTTGACTGTGACCTTGTTCAGTTGCCTATAATCTATACACATTCGAAGCGTCCCATCTTTCTTTTGCACAAACAAAACTGGAGCACCCCATGGGGAAACACTGGGTCTAATAAAACCCTTCTCTAACAGGTCTTTTAACTGTTCTTTTAGCTCCTTCAGTTCAGCGGGGGCCATCCTATATGGCGGAATTGAAATAGGCTGCGTATCGGGGAGTACATCAATACCGAAGTCAATCTCCCTATCAGGAGGGACTCCAGGTAAATCCTCCGGGAACACCTCAGGAAACTCATTAACAACTGAGACCGACTCAAGGGTAGGGGTCTCAACATTATCAGCTTTAACTCTTACTAGGTGGTAGATACACCCCTTAGAGATCAACTTCCTTGCCCTTAGGTAAGAAATAATTATACCCTTGGGTGCAACATAACCTCCCTTCCATTCTAAGACCGGTTCAAGTGGGAATTGAAACTTAACCACTCGGGTTCTACAGTCTATGGATGCATGACAAGCGTGAAGCCAATCCATCCCAAGGATCACATCAAAATCCACCATCTCTAATTCTACCAAATCAGCCAATGTATCCCTATAATAAATGGATACTACACAGTTTCTATAGACCCTTTTTGCCAGAATAGACTCTCTAGTAGGAGTTGAAACGGAATATGGCTCACGTAGACATTCTGGGGCAACTTCGAACTTATTAGCCACATAGGGAGTCACAAAGGATAAGGTGGCACCCGGATCAAGTAATGCGTAACAGTTATAAGAGAAGATTTGAAGCATAGCCATTACAACATCTGGGGCAGCCTCTCGGTCCTGCCGATTTCCCATAGCATACAGGCGGTTCGCTCCGCCTCCAGCATTCGTAGCAGTAACCCTCTGTTGACTGCCCGCAGGGGGCGCTGTAGATGACTGGGCTCTATTACCTCTGTCGTTTCCCTTCTGGCTCCTCATAGGACATTCAATCTGGATATGGCCAGGCTGTCCACATGTATAGCATAAATTGGTGCCTTCCCGGCACACACCAAGATGTTGTTTGCCACATCTGCCACAAGTTGCTTTTTCTCTGGGGCCCTGGGCGACACTGGCCTGGGACTGAGATACCTGTGCTCTGAAATTCTGATGGCCCTGGGTCCTTTGGTCATACCTGTGCTGCTGAACAGGTGCATTCACCATCGGTGTTGCATGGCGAGGAGGTTTCCTCTGAAAGAAGTTCTTGCTGCCCTTGTCCCCCTTTTGCTGGTTTTGTTCCTGGCCCGCAGCCTTGGCTTTCTTGCTCTGCTGTTCCTCCCTGTCCCTCTTCTTGTCCTCTTCGGTCTGTTGAGCGTAAACCATCAGCCTGGAAATATCCATGTCTGGGATCAGCAATGCTGCCTTGCACTCCCTCTTCACATGTCTGCCCAGTCCAGACACAAATTTTCTCATCCTGGCCCTCATATCAAGAACCATCTCCGGAGCATACCTCGACAGCTGGGTGAACTTTAGGCTATACTCTTTGGCGGTCATACCCTCCTGTTTTAAGTTCACAAACTCTTCAACCTTGGCTTCCCTTAACTCTTGGGAAAAGAAATGATCGAGAAAAGCACTCTCGAACTCTTCTCACTCGGCTGGTTCAGCACTTTCACCTCTGACATCCTCCCATTGGTTGTGCCAAATGTTGGCCACATCCTTAAGTTGATATGAGACCAACTCCACTCCTTCAATCTCACTTGCATGCATTGCCCTTAGGATCTTGCGCATTTCATCAATAAAGTTTTGCGGATCCTCCTCAACCTTAGAACCCATATAGACTGGCGGATTCACCCTCAAAAAATCTCTGAGCCTGGAAGCAGCAGTTGGCTCTTAGGAACTGGAGCTTGGGGCCTGGGGACCACGACTGCCACTTTGCGAGGCCACCAACTGGGTGAGCATGGCAATGGCTCCCCTGAAGTCTGCCTCTGAAGTGGGGGCTGACTGTGCTGGGGGTGCTGGTGGAGCCTCGGCAGCTCTAGCTGGTCGTCCCCGTCTCCTTACCTCACGTTCTGGCAAGGGGTTCTCAGTACATGGGACAGAACCATCTCTTTGGGCAGCAGTGCGTTTTGGAGGCATTATCTGCAAACGCGTAACGCACGAGTTAAAGAGGTTTGCTTAAAGTCAAGCTCTAGCGCACGACTCAGAACATCAAAGAAGTGGAACCATTTCCTAATGCCCTGTAGCATCCTGTTTATGAAGTGTGGTGCACAACACACGCATAAACGAGACTCTACTAGACACGGCTTCATAGACTCCCTAGGACTCTTGAAACCTGGCTCTGATACCAAGTTTGTCACGCCCCGGGAGGGTACCCTAGGCGTGGCCGGCACTCAGAGGCTATTGCTAGCCCCCAAGCGAACCACTTAGCATTCATCACATCATTCATTATAAACATTGCGGACGGAGATAGAAAATAATATCTAAACAAAGTGGGCCAATGGCCAAACATCAAAACTGTTCATTTCACCAAGCAGAGGAATATTGCTCAGGTATCATAACATTCACCTTGACTACACCATTATGTCTACAAAGCCTCTAACATTCCCTAAAACATCTAGGAAGAGGACCATGACATACCATGGCTACTCGACTCAAAGAACAGGATAACATTCATAAATAAAGGTTTCCTCCGGAAACAAGGAGGCTCACCACAGTCAGAACTTGGAAACACTTGACCTCAACGGGGCGGCTGCTGAAGTCCTCTAGCTCTCGTATCTGTAAAATAGGTGAAACACATTGTTAGGAATATACGAACATAACGCACATCATCATGAGACCTTAACATTTACATCAGGGAAACCTTAACATTGACCTTTACATTAACATTGACCATTGCATTGGAGTACCCTTAGAGAACCCTTTTCAAGAAGGCCTAACTGGGAGTTTCTTTAACCGACAACCATCACTTATGAGCCAGTGATGATACAACGAAGCGATGCCGTTGCTACATCCGTCCAATACCCTGCCCGGGGCAAAGGACATTCATTAGAAAATATTAGTCCTCATTGGGACAAGAAAGGTGCCATCCGCGTTGCGGTTCAATCCTCTCTTCCTACGCGGGCCACGTAGTTAATGGATTCAGGTGGGACTCACCTTTCTATCCATTTCGGTGCTCAATACTCCTCCCAGGACTCGACATTGCTCATAAAACATTAACATTCATTAGTCCCATAGGGACGCATTTCATCATCATTAGTCCCCATAGGGGCCTAATACATTATCATTGGCATCAACATTCATTTGTCCCATAGAGACACATTACATTATCATTAGCATCTCCTTTACATCAACATTAACATCATTGTCATTCCATCTCATTAACATCAACATCATTGACTTTCGGGACACTCGTTTAGGAACTTTGACTCTCGACTTAGAGACAATCCCACACTCACATTCTCAACATTCATCATTCATTAATTTATTATTACTCTAGACTCTACACACACACCCATGTTCATCATGCATGCTTTTCTAGGATACATATACAATAGATATGGGGTTTTTAACTAAATGCTTTTCAAGAAAATAGTTTAAAAAGGATGCATGAGGGTTTTTATGAGGGTCATCATCAATGCAGGAAAATATGTAGGTTTATGCATAAAATAATGGCATTTGTTCATTACATTACATGAATTAACATGTTTCACTTCATTACCCTAACATCATTCACCATTAGACTTTAATACCTTACTCATGGGGCACATGGGAGGACATTCCCATGTTTTATGTTTAGCCTTACATACCTGAAAGAGGATAGTCACACTAAAGCACCTTTTTTCCTCTTGCTCTCTTCAACCTCCTTCAAGCCCTATACCTAGTTTGGTAAGTGTAGACATGCAAAATTTTATGGGATTAAGTCCATACAAAATTTGGCCTCTCCAGCTGAGCTGGGCGCCGGGGCCCTGGATGCGCTAGCGATTGGCACATAGGGGAATGGTTGGCTTTTAAAACCCGAAGATAGACGGCGTTTGCGGGATCTTGTAATTCCCTAAGAAGACGTTGGAAGTCTTCTTTTGTGGCACCCACGCCAGGTTCTTTCCCATACAAGGCGAGGTCCTGGGCGATATCATCAAAGGTTAAGTCGTCTCTATCATGATTTTGACAGGATGATTGAATAATAATCGCACACTTTCTCCTAAGAGTGTCAATTGTATCGTACGGATCCTCCCTTGGAAGATCAACGTCCAATACCCAGTTTCTTGTTGGTTCAGGAGGCGAAACAGAATGTCCCCCCTCTTCTGTTTGGGGGGTGAAACAAGGAATCCATTTCTTCCACCATGTACCTTTTGAGGTCGATCCGCCTGAAGGCACGTTGGAGGGTTGCTCCGCTGCAGTCTCTTATAAGATCTTCCTTTCTTCTCTTTTCTTCTATTAGTTAGCTTGGATTGAGAAAGCTCCGCCCAATAGCGCTTAGCCATGTGTAGACCGGAATGGTCTCTGCAACGTTCATTAAGAATTCATCTGTCTGATCCTTCCTTCCAGAGTGCTCCGCGGAAAGTCGAGTTCCCTAGCCCGTTGGGGACAGTGTGTCATGGATTCCCAGGGGCGAACCCTTTTTCTTTGATAACTGAATAGTTTTATGGTCGTTGGAGGTGGCTTTGTTGCCTATTCCATTAGGAACCGCTGATTTCTTGGTACATCACATTCATGCATTTACGATTCATGTGACCGTTCGCGAGTCGAACTCGCTCTCTTGCCACGCCTTTCACTCACTCGCTTGAGTCGGACTCAATCACTCTTTGAGTTTGGAGGATCATTCGTTATTCACTCTCTTGCTATTACCCGCAGGGAGCGCAGCAACCGACGGTGCATATTATCATATAGAAAGAGGCGAAGCGTAGCGATTCGTGCCAGTGTCAGAGAGATGACTTCTGTTGAACTCTTCCTTTACATGAAGGGAATGAATGCCGACTAGGAAGGGGTGCCCTTGGTTGGACTGATAGCAAGGGCCAGCTTTAGACCATCCTCCGATGTAAGCTAATCAAATCACTCGATTTGACGAAGGTTGAGACCTCTGTCTTCCTACGATCTCTATTATCGGTATAAACTCTGAGACTCCGACTTGAATGATCGAATTTTTCGTTTAGAGTTTCGTACCCAGGCACGGAATCCACTTGCCAACTGATCCGAGTTTTAATTGGGGAACGAACGATCTAAGTAAGGAGGTAGCTCCAGGAAGGTAGTTCTTTGACCCAGTTCAGTGAGACCGGTCGAGCCGCACTAGCCTACGGGTTCTTCCCACTAGCGCCTATCCAATATCCGATTCAAAAAGAGCTTGGATTGCTGATTTTCCTCTCTCTGTATAAAGTAAGAGTGGAAACTTACTTTCTGTCTGGTTAGTAGGAATTTCTTGCCTGCTAAGGGATTAGTCCAAGTTAACCCAAGTAGCTCTGGCCCATGATCCAAGAGACCCTAGCTCAGCTGGTTAGAGCAAAGGACTGAAAATCCTTGTGGAGAAAGCCTCTTTATCCGTATGAGAAAACAGCTCATGATGCGAAGTTTTCTGGATAGAAGGTCATCCTCCTAGGCTACTACTTTTCCCACTTAAGAACCTTAGGAAGACTTCTTCAATGGGGTTTTTCAACCCTTTTTCGTGAAAACCGACCTATATAGGTCATAGGGGTACGTTTAGGATAGGTGGGATTGGACCATAATGCCCTTGGAAATTTTAAGAAAGTAAATCCCGTCCTGAAATAACACAGTCCGCGACGCGGACTGGTCGCGGACAGTGTATTTTCGGAAATTCAACTCCGTCGAAATTTTCAGGAAAAGATACGTGTGTCTCCGCGACCAGTCCGCGTCGCGGTTCCGTCGCGGAGGCTCACTGTTTTTCGTTTTGGAACGAAAAATTATCTTTTGACTCGGTTGCTCTAAAATTCGACCGAGACCTTTCCCCCACTCCATTTTCAGTGCTGATCATGAATTCGCTCTCAGATTTCCGATTCGAGCATTGGAAGGCACGTTTCTCGCACACCTCTCCTTGAGGGGTACTTTGGTAAGGCGTTACAATTCCACTCCCCACGTGTTGATCCCTCTAAAGTACCTTCACCAAAGCCACATCCTTGTTGCGAAGCCACTTCACTTATCTTATCTAAAATCTCCCTCCATAAGACAAGGTCTCCTCAATCTCAACACCTTCCAAGGGCAAAATAGCACTAGTATTGAAAGGCCCCGGATCCTTGACGTCACTTTGAGGTCCACAATTTGCCCAGAAATCTGCCAGGCATCGCCCCAAGAAAGGGCCTACACAACATGTGTGGAGTCACACGGTCCGTGTGGCCTTCCCATGGAGTGACACCTGGGAATTTGAGGCCAAACGGGCCTCCACACAGTCCGTGTAAGGCTACACGGTCTGTGCAGCCTCCCGTATGGTGAACTACGTAGGGCCACCTTCACACAAACTAAGTCACGACCCATGTGACTTTAGACGGACCGTGTGGTCCTCCGTCTAGTCTCGGTGTGCAGGGTCACCTGTATACGGACGGGGTCACGGTCCATGTAAACCCAGGTGGTCCATTTATCGGTCCGTGTGGTGATACTTAGTCCGGAAAATCTTGCCTCTAAAAATTTCAAGTCTAGGGCCACGGCACAGTAAACGGTCCGTGTGACCCCAGATGGACTATTTACCGGTCCGTATGCCCCAGAAGGGCCAATTTCAAGTCTGTCTCATTAATGGCATTTTTGAAATTTTGGTTATTCTCAACGAAAATTTTGTCTTTTCCCACCCCTCCTAAGCCCCCTATATAAGTTGATCACTCCCATTTTCAACTATTTTTACTTTATTTATTCTCCTCTCTCTAAAATACTCCTTCAAGACTTCCACCTTCTCTCTAGGATCATTCAAGTCAAGGCTCTCAATTTGAAGTCCATTCCTCTTAGTGTTGTCTTTAATCAGGTATGTGGGTTTGATTCTTGGTTCCTTTCAACCAAGAAGACCCAAGTTCTTCTCAAACTATTTTATACACTTGTCTACTTAAAATGTGGAATTTTACTACTTGATCTTGATATTTTGAACCATGCATGTGCTAGATAATATTCTGAATTTTGAGTTATGTTAAGCTTGAATATGGTGAGTTACTTGGACTATGAAACTATGAAGCATGCATGTCCCTTTAAAGATGTTGTTGTACATGGGTGATTTATACTATATTTTTCATATGAATTTTATTATGGATTTTTCCTAGTCTTTACATTATATTGCTAATTTTCGGATATACTCTACATTACACATGCCATCCCTATATTACGCATTGCATCACATTCATGACATTGGTGCATGGAAATCTTGAAAATGTGGGATTAAGCCCAATTTTGTCCTAAAACAGAATTATGATATGATTTTGCTAAGACATGGGATTTGATAAGAAAGTGATCACTGGTATGTCTATGAATTTGGCTCTTGGAGCATCTTAGGTGCTTGCACCATCTTGTATATATAGATGAGCTATTCCTTGCATGAACTATGTGATCTTGAGCTTGTGATTTGGCATTTGAGCCTAATTGTGCATTTAACGTCTTGAAATGGATATTCGACTCTCTTGAAAGCACATGTGTATATATATATATGTATGTATGTATGTATTCTTGTGGAATGTGTTGACTTAGCACTGATGGATTGGGGGCGTTAGGAATATCCCCAAGGTCCCTCTGCCTTTCCTTGAACTATGTGCCTACATAGGAGCAGATGTAATTCGTCTATCTGTTTATGGTTATGACATGTCTAGCTTTGATTCTGTAAATCCTTCCGAAAAGTGGGTCGTAAAGAAGGTGACCATCCACCGAAAAGCGGAGTCATAAGGTGTGGTGTAGATTACCCTTGGCAAGTAATCTTCTCCCTACCGGTGGGAGGTCCTGATCGGTCCAATTCGTGTAATAGCTTGCATGGATTTGGGTTGTCGGTTATAGTCCATCCCCGTTATATAGGAGCATTACCGCATTGCACGCATCACGCATTCCATTGCATCTTGTATATTAAATTTTATTGCTTATATGTTCTTGTATATTATGTTCCCTTGCCATCTAACATGATTATGCAGGTTCGGTAAGTCACGTGCATTGCATGCCCGCATACTTAATACATTCAAACGTACTAATGCATACTCTATGCCTGCATGATTTTACCATGTAGGGACCGAGCAGTTTGAGTACCAGCCGCCGGACGAATAGTCCTACATTGAAGTTATTTTGCGGTGAGCCCTATCTTCCGAGAGCAAGCTTTATTTCTTGTGACCGTTGTGTATGGTATTTTGTTGAGGGTGAGCCCGGAACTTGTCCTGGCCCCCGTTCCTTGACTAGAGGCATACGTTGGGCACTGTATAAACTCTCGTTTTGTTTATCCAAAAATGAATGGTCTTCCCTTTTGACTTTAGATTCCACTATTTAATTATCCGTTTTATATGCCTTGAACCTACTATGCAAATTCTGAAATTTTGAGTCTTATTTCGGGACCCTCGGGTCCCCATTCGCCGTGTCACATTTAGGCCCCGACCTCGGGTCGTGACAAGTATCACCAACACTTCCTCAACATAGATATATGCAAAACTGAGTGACTAAAGCTCAATTTCGGAGGCGAATCCAACCTGTAAGCTACATTCGCAATCCGCTTCAACAATTTTATAAGGACCTACATACCAAAGATTTAGCTTTCCCTCCTTCCCAAAATACACCACACCCTTCATAAGTGAGACCTTCACATACACCTAATTACCAATACGAAGCTCAAGGTCCCTCTTTCTAACATCCAAATAAGACTTTTGATGACTTCGAACCATCTTCAACCTTTCCTTAATCAGTTTCACCCTTTTGTAGCCTCCAACAATAAATCCATGCCTATAGAAGTCTTTTTATCTTGAGTCAAACCACTTCCAAGTAGAGATCTCAATGTCCCGAGCCACACCACCGGGCGCTTAATTGGTGCTCTACCTTCACTTGTTGATAACTCGAGTACTCGTGTACGAACTCGACTATGTCTTTCTTCATACCATGCCACCAATATACCTCCTTCAAATCCCAACACAACTTTGTAGATTCCGGGTGAATCGAATATTGAGAGTTATGGGCTCCACTCATGATTATTTTACCAAAGATCACCCACATCCAGAACACATAACTGACTTTGATATCAAAATGCACCATCTTTCCCTTGGGAGGAAGCCTCTATCTCATTATTTTGGAAACAACCTCTTCAATCCAACCAATGACATATCTAGATCTTGCTTAGCCTTAACATCAACAACTACAACCCAAACCAAGAAAATTACAATACACTACTAACCTATCTAAACCATCCGGTTATGCCAAATCGAAGCTAATGTAAGCTGACCTATTAAGGCATGAGAACTCACCTCACATTCATTCGACCATACAACTTGGCCTTCTTTCTAGTCAACTTAATCAACGGAGATGCAATAGATGAGAAGCCTTCAACAAACCTTCCATCATAGCCAGCCAACCCAAGAAAAATTCGAATACCCAAAGAAGCAAGCATGTCAAACAATGCACATCCTTTACTAACTCCCTTTTGGACCTAATCCATAAGATTGCTAGAACACTTTCCTCCCCTAGATTGTATTACGAACTCAAGATAACTCTCCCTATTCGATGGGGAGGGATGGAGATAAGAAATCTTAAGACACGCACCATGGCATGATTAGAATCATGAAAAGCGAAACATTTCCTAAAATGACTAGTAGCCTCCTACCCATAGATGTGGCGTGCTTCACACCCATGAATAAGACTCTACTTGACGCGGCATGTTAGACTCCAAGGACAATTTATAAACCTAGTGCTCTGAAATCATCTTTTGTCACGACCCGAAACCAGGGCCTAGAAGTGACACGGCGAATGGGAACCCGAGAGTCCCCAAACAAGCCTCAAAGTATCCAAATCCACATCATCGGTTCGAAAGCGCATTCAAATAGTAAATACATAATTCTAAGGGATGGGAAAATAGGACTCAGGCTATGGGGATATTGAAGGGAAAGGGGTTTACATGGATTCACATAGCACATAAGAACTAAGGCGTGAGTAAGTATGACTCACTCGATGGGGAAATATAGGGCTTAGGATCTTTCACATTTCCATATCAAACATACATACATATCATAATTCCCATAATCAATCCATGATAACCATATCCAATAGATAACTAAATCATAAGCTTCAAATACAACACTTAACATTTAGAATCATGAAAGTCTACAAGATGTCCAATAATACCTCTAGTCATAAGATGGGACGGGGGCCAAGACATGTCCCGGGCTCACCCTCATTTAAGAAGATAAACCAAAACCAACATAGGTAGAAGGAAGGTGGCTTGTCCTTGGAAGATACGACTCACCACAATATCAACTCTCCGAATTCGAGCTACCCGTCAAATGGTGGATGGTCGTAACACACGTTCCCTAGATAGTAAAATCATGAAGGCATAGAGTATGCGTTAGTACGTTTGAATGTACAAAGTATGCGGGCATGCAACACATATGACTTATCAAACCTGCATTTCAATGTTAGATGACAATGGCACATAATATAGAAAGAATCATATATTCAATGGAAATGTATACAAGATGCCATGAAATTTATGATGCATGAAATGCAACAATGCTCATATATAGTGGGAATGGAATATAACCGACAAATCAAATCCATGCAAGCTATTATATGAATTAGTGCGATAAAGACCTCCTATCGGTAGGAGAAGACTACTTACCAAAGGTAATCTACATCACACCTTACGGAACTCACCATTTCGGTGGATGGTACCTTCCTTACAAAACTCACCATTTTGGAAGAATTTTTCAGAATCATACAGAACATATCATAATCATATACGAATAACCATTAGTTATGACTCGATCATTTTGGTAATGGCTAATGTCCCTATGTTGGCACATAGTTCAAGGAAAGGGAGAGGGCCCTTGGGGATAGCCTTAACACCCCCAATCCATCGGTGCTAAGTCAATAACATCCCACTTGAATACTTATACATATACGTGCTTTCAGAAGATACAATGCTCATTTCAAACCATTCAATACACATTTAGGCTCAAATGTCAAATTATGGATCATAATCGTAATGCTCATGTAGGGAATAACTCATTCACATATATAGAATAGTGCAAGCACCAAAAATGCTCAAAGAGCTAGAATCATAGACATATATGTGATCACCTTTTTGTCATAGCCAATATCTTAACAAAATCACATCATAATCATTTCAGAAAAACATAGTTGGGCTTAACCCACTTCATAATTTTGCAATATTAATGCTCATGAATGCCAATGTAATGCATGATGTGTGAATAGCATGGGTAACATAGATGCAAGTTAAAACCAGTATCATAATATAAAATTGAGTAAATCCATAATTAAATTCACATGTAAATTGTTATATAGATCACCTATGCATAAATCAGCTTTAAAGGGGACATACATGTTCATAACTTCATAACATAACTTAAATCATCATAATAGGACTTAACTTAAAATTATGAATAATGTACATCCCATACACCAATTGAATTTAATAAAATCAAATAATGAAAATCCATATTTAAAGTAAACTAAAAATTCATGAAATCAATTGAGAGGAATTTTGGGTCTTCTTGCTTGAAAGGGACCAAGAATCAATCCCATATACCTTGATTAGGAAGATGAATTTGAGAAGAATTTATCTTAAATTTGAAACCACAATTGATTCCTAGCTTGAATCTTGAAGATGAGACTTGGAGAGAATTTTGAGAGTCTAATTTTAGAAACTAAGTGTTTCTTGAATGAGGTTTTAGAATTAGTGTAAGTGAAGTTTAGGAATATAAAGGGGGTTTAAAAATGTCTTAAAAGCCTTGGGGATGGGCCAAAATATCAAAAATACCTCAATAAAATGCCCCCTTATATTTTTAACTGAAGTTGACACGGTTGGCTTCACGGTCCGTGAAGGCCTCCCATCTAGCCCAGATAGATTCTATGGAAAAAGGCATAACTTCTTGCTCCGAACTCGGAATGAGTTGAGACCGGGTGCGTTGGAAAGATAATTCAAAGAGATTCAAATTGATAGGTTGTGGGCCACCCATTTATTTTTGTGCTAAGAGATATGACCATTTAAAGTTGACCCTTCTTTTAGTATTTGTGAAAAACTTAGCCAATGGAATTCCTTTGAACTTGACTTGACATAGGAGACCCATGATGGCCTTAAAAACATTAATAAGCTTGAATTGAAGGCTTGAAAGTGAACTTATCTTGAGCATGAAGATACCATACTTAGAATTTTCAACGAAGTTACCTTCAGGGGAGGTTACACAAATCGTGTAGTGTCACATGGGCCATGACACTGCCCGTACCCCTCTCCTTAGAACAATTCCATGATCAAGTTATGAGAAGGTGATTCCATACTTAGAAAACTTTCACTCCAGAAGCTTCACGGATGGCCTCATGGGCCGTGCCACCCCACACAGGCCGTGAACTTGGCCGTGTAACCATACTTGGTCCCAAAGCTGTGGGATTTCAAGCCAAGGCCATCACACGGCCCACCACACGGTCCGTGAAGTGTCACACGGACCGTGAGGGGTCCAAGTGTGGTGTGCCTTAGCTTAAAACACCATGTTTAAGGGTCAAACATCCTCCATGGGCCAAGGGCCACTTCGTGGAGGCTCCACACGGGTTGTGTGACTTCAGACAAACCGTGATGGCTCCCATGAAGTGTCAACTTGGTCCAAAACTTTTCCAAAACTAAAATTTCATGCTTCATTGAGGTCGTATAAAATTCCGGGTCCTTACACCAATTCTTTTTGAGATATTTGTAAATTTTCAAATATTATTAAAATTGTCATTGATGCTATTAGGGTTGAAGAATCTAGACATCATGCATAGGTTTTAACATTCCAATTAAAGAAGTGGTCTTTGTGTATACTAAATATATTAGTTTTCAATTTTGAGGCATATGACGTTTATAAAAGTGATCACCATGATGAAAAATAGTTATAGGATGATCCATATGACCAAAGCTGTAAAAGAAAAGAGTGAATTTACTTTCTATCATAAATAAACTTTCAAAAGGAAAAACGTTTGACATCCCTAGATTAAATTGAGGAAGAAGAACTTGTAAACTTCAAAAAGATAAAGAACTTTTGGCACAAATCTTGGCTAATTTTCCTTCGATTTGCAAAGAAATTGGGGTTAGGGTTCGCGATGCCTCTCAACTTTGAGAAAAAAAAGAGTAAAACTAGAAAATCTTTTACCCTACCCTTTGTAGATTAATTTAATTTAATTTTTTTCAATTTGAAAACCTAAGTGTAAGATTTTTAATCAGTTGGAAATCGCTAAATGGATCAATGATCCATGTAGAAGTGTCTACCTATCATGCATTTTCACTATGCGGACCAAGTGATTTTGGTAAAAGGTATTTTTGTAATCCAACTTTGAACTCAAAACCTTCTCATTTTTAATATAATAATATGATGATGATGATGATGATGATGATATAATACATAGATTCTAGCTTGATTCAACAATAAATATGTGTTCCTATTCAATGCACATTCTTTCGTTCCATCTTTTTATCATCTTCTACTAATATAATATTTTGATCTTTGAAAATTGATAGTCATGTCTCAATAATCCAAAAGGTCTATCTACATATTTAATTGAACGGAATATATGTATGTCACGCCCCGAGGGTACCCTTGGTGTGACCGACACTCATACATTATTGCTAGCTCCCAGGCGAACTACTTGGCCTCATCACATTCTTTCAATCACAATCTAATAACGGAAGACATCAACAATAAAAAAAAATACTTAATGGAAAGCAATAATAATTCGATAATCAAAGGCCAAAGGCCAAACAATCCATCAATCAACTGAGTAAGACCAAGATGAAAGAAACTAGCAAAAATATAATCCAATCACAACTTGACAATCTAGTCTATCAAGCCTCTAAATTATCTGACTAAATGGTGCCAATGAAAAGTCTATGGCTACCTTAAAATAGAATAAAATAAGTCTAAACTTAAAGCTAGAATAGAAATATGATATCCTTCGAATGTAGGACAGGACTTGCCAATTAACTGAATGCAAATAGGTCCTCAATGGGGCGCCTATTGATGACTGCTAATACCTGTCTCTGCACCATAAAAAGATGCAAGCCCAAATGGAAGTCAGTAGTGGAATGTACAAGTATGTAAAATGGAAAAATGAAACATGTAAAGGTAGAATAACATCAACTCAAATAGTTCAACTCAATAACTAGGAAAAATAATGAGCAAGTCAAGAGTCCAAATTAAGAATACAGCTTAGACAATGGCCACTCATAGAACATCTAATCCAATCCACTCAGAGTACTATTAAAGCCTATATGGGAGTTTCTCTAACTGATAATCATCACCCATGAGCCGGTGATGATACAACGAAGCGATGTCATTTTCATAGCCATCCAATACCTTGCCCGGGTAAAGGACATCCTATCAGTGGATCCACAATCAATAATATCAAGTCCTCTTTTTGGGACAATAGAGAAACATTTGATTTTATGATTTAATCCTCTCTTACGTTGGCTACGTAGTTATTGAGTTCGAGTTGGGCTTACTCTTACTCTATTTGGTTATCAATACTCCTCTCATGACTCAACATGCTCATAAGACATCAACCCTATGGTTAACACATTAAACTCGATGAGTCTATGAACTCTCACATCAAGATCATAAGCCTAATTTAGATCTATCATAATGAAAGCACTCTTTTCCCCTATTCAACATCTACACTTCACCCTCAATAGTATGAATACTATACGTCAACATAAACCTCCCTCTAGTTGGAACACGCTCTATCACATTCGAACAATAACTCTTCATTTATACCTTATAATAAAAATTATAGGGTACTTACGACTCTTTTATCAAACTTATGGTAATCGACTCATCGCCTCATTACTTACCTAATAGGTACATAACTCTAATTACAAGCCTCAATCAACCACTATTCTTGCTATCTCGTCCCATTCTTTCCATCATCATCCTTCTAACTCTGGGATGATTCAATTCTACTCAGGGTTTATAAGACCTCATATCTCACTCTTAGGTGGTAACCTCAAACTCTTTAGAGACATAAGTTTCTCTCTCGTGGGTAACTTTAGAAGCAAGTTTTGCAATTGAGGTTCTAGGTACATCTAGAGCTAACTCAAATTTATATGAGTAATAGTGCACTCTTTCTAGTCAATAAACTTAGCACACTAGTTGGCTTCTCTCAAGTCTGGTGCAATCTCTCTACCATTCTAATTACTTTATCACAGAGGATCTCATCGGTAAGAGTCTGTACATTACCGTCTCTATCACCTCGTGGACAAGGCATAGTCAAAAAGTTTAGAGCAACACGCGAATCATCAGATTTCTTAGAAAATAGCTCTATCGCACGATTCAGAATCTGAAAAGGGAAACTTTTCCTAAATGTCAATAGTCCCTCATTTATAGAACTAAGGCCCTCACAAACATAAAAAAGTTCCTATAGACAAGGCTTCATAGACACCATAGGACGCTTGAACTATGTGCTCTGATACCAAGTTTGTCACGTCCCGGGAGGTTTTCCTTGGCGTGGCTGACACTCAGAGACTATGGCTAGTCCCCGAGTGAACCAGTTGGCCTCATCGCCAGCTTATACTCAACAGTGGAAGAAACATAAGGAAAAGACTATAATGTAATAAAATAACTACATCTTTATATAAAAAGTTAATTTCCAATACATAAGAGTTAGAAAAGGAACAATACTCAACATCCTCTACTCAATATCTATGAAGTCTCTACTTCTAACATCTAGATGGTACCACGACAGGCCATGGCTACCCAACTCAAGGAAAATAAAGTACTAAGTCAAGCTAGATGATAGAAATATGGAAGTCCTCCAAAAACAAGAAGGTCTCACCGATTTGCTGAGTGCAAGTAGATCCTCAACGAAACGCCTGGTGATGATCTCTAATACCTCTCTCTACATCATAAATAATGTAATCCAAAGGGAACATCAGCACGTGAAATATACGAGTATGTAAAATGGCTGAATGAAACAGAAACATGTAGAATAATATAAAAGTAACATCAACTTAGAATATACTTATACAAATTGTTAAATGTCTATCTAAAGAAGAATAAAGAGTAGACAAGCGACCTATCAATCAATCAAACTTCATCAATCAATCCAGACTCAACTCAATGGAACTCAACTCGTCTCAATTTAATGGAATTCAACTCAACTCGACTCGACTTGACTCAGAGTACTCAAGGTGGGAACTTTCCTTTGAGTTTGTTTTATCTGACAATAATCACCTATGAGCTAGTGATTGTACAACAATCCTGTTGATGTTACCACAGCTGTTTCGCACTTGTCAGGTAAGGAACGCCTATGATCCACAAGGGATCTAACCTCTACAGTCCTCTATTGTTTCAAGGATTTTTCCTCAAGAGGGGACCATGTGATGTAATGCAATCCTCATCCTATGCTTGGTGAAGAGTCAAGGCTCTAGACTCCATCCCTAGGTTCATTCATTCATGCTTTCACAAATCAAAATATAGGGTTTATACAATATTTCATGAAAAGTATATAATTAAGGAAATCAAGTATATGATGATCATCAATATATGAAAATATATGTAATAGATATAATTTTCAAGAAAATAATCAAGAGAGTGTTTAAAGAAACATGTATGGGGATTCATTGACTCTCAACTCATCTACAACTATCAATGGGGAACATGGTAGAACAATCTCATGCTTTAGTTTAGCCTTACATACCTGGATGGAAGCTTTTGGACAATCAACCTCAATGAACTCTCTTCAAACTCCTCAATTCCTTACTCATCTTCTCTTCTCCTTAGCCCTAGTCTTTTCAAGAACATAGAAAGGACTTATAATGGGGTTTAAAACACTTTTGTACTCAAGACAACCTATTTTGATTGTATTTTGAGTTTGGGAAGGGTTGGAAAAGGTGTGGAATGCCCCTCACAAAGTTGCAAAAAAATGTCAGCCTCGGTACACGGGGTCCGCGATGCAGACCTTGTGCAAATTTTGGATTTTCGTCAAAAATTCTCCCAACGAGGTTTCTAATCTCGTAGAAAACTTTTGGAAAAATCTAAGTGTTGGTCCATGGCAGGTGCGCATCACACACCTGTCGCGCACTTATTCTGAAATTCGTTTTCACATCGCGAAATATCGTTCGACCTGGTTGCTCTAAAAATCAATCGAGACCACTTCCCCACTCAATTTTTAAGCTAACTACATATCGGGCCTCGAATATTTATCGGAGCATGGGAGGACGCATTATATGCACATCTCTCTTCTAGGGGTATCTTCGTAATTTTATCGGGTGTTACAATGGCACTCACCTAACCCACAAAGGCGAGTCAGACCAAAATCCAACGACTTAAAAATAATGACAAAAGCAGAAGATTACAGACTAATAATATAGACAAGCAAAGGAAGACAAACTACAACTATCCCAAGAATTGGTGTCATATGTACAAGCCTCTACATATACAATACTCAAAAGAAATACAAGTCATAGTGTCTAGTCCTCAAATAGAACCAAAACATAATAGTAGAATCTTCGAAGGACTGCTAGACAAACAAACATCTACATCCTGATAGATCCAAAGCTCGATCCAAAAGATAATCAAAAGCTTGCAAGGTGGACCGGGCTCACAACATACAAAAATAATAGCAACGGGTGAGCACCAAACAACAGGGTACTCAGCGAAATGGAACTTACCTTAAGTAAATAAATGAAGAACACAAGTAACTCCTGAAATCCCAACGACAATCCGCCGAACTACAACCCTACACTCAGAAAAGTCCCAACACAATATAATATATATTTCACAACAAATATAGTTATACACATTACTTGTCATAATATCTCAATACATAAGTGTATAAGTAGATCCAGCACTTACTCAAATTGAAGGATACAATAAGTATATACTAAATATCAACTATAGATAATATGAGATGGAGCGGATGCTATGAAATGTTAATAATGCAATATAATGTAGAATAATTGTGATGAATGTCTGTCTTACGATACACATCCACTGACCAAATGACTGCCTTAGTCAAAACCAATGGGGGCCACACATGACCATGTATCCATGGGCCTCTCTTGGAAACCAGATGAAATCTGGCCTAAACTATATAAATCAGGGGGACCTCATCCTCCCTCTTAATCTGGCAAGGCTACATGAATCCCGCGATGCTAAAATGAACTGCTTCCTCTAACCATATATCTACCCCCTAATGAGGCACGTAAGTGCTATCCCAATGTACGAATCCTTTTAGGGTCTCTAAACTCCTCTTTCTACATCAATTTTCACCTCCTTGGCAGCACTAACTACTGACTAGAAGGAAGCTCCATCTCTAGATACCCAAAATACAGACTGTCTGATAGGAACACTAGCCCTCCCACAAATCGACAAACTTTGTCTACCTCAGTCAAAAGTATAGCCGTGGCATGTAAGGCTAGCTGGAAAAACCTGATCTTGAACTCCAAAAAAATCATCGTGCCCTGCCTCAAACTCTTGAATCTCAATCGAATCTCCTCGCGAACACTCCAGTATACAAACTGATCATAGATGCATCAAAAACATCTCCCAAGTCATCCGAGGAGACCCAGCTAGAAGGGATCCTGTATAAATCCTCCACCACTCCCTGGCTGGCTCACGGAGCTGGAGGGTAACGTATCTCACACCATGTGTCACTGCTAGTCCCACAACATCTAGTAACTCTCTACAAGTGGTCAAGAACTCATGAGCATCCTCGGTCTTCCCACCCTAAAATTGAGGTGGTCCATCTTCTGGAATCTCTCATACCTCCGATGCTCATTATCAGTGAAGGCACCTACTGGTGGAACCTCTACAACCAGAGTTGCTAAAGGCTGCTTCACTTTAACCTGGGGCTCTGGGGCCTGCTGTTAATCCTGAGGTTGAATCCTCACCTGAGTTTGTGAAGTACCAGAAGTATCGGCTGAGCTACTAGTCCGCCCCAAAGTCTTCAACACACCTGAAACTCTCAATAGTGTATCCTGAAGTAGTGGTAATGCAGCAAACTCATGTGGAACCTACTCATGTCTAAGCTCTATGACTAGATTATGGGAGATACTCCACTTATAGTCCTTTGCTGAAGTGGCTCCTCAGCCCCGACCTCTAGCTCATCCTATGGCACGACCCCTACTCCTAGGTAGGGTCTCAATAGCAACATCAAGGGTGGCCTCCCCAGTCCTATAGCACCAGTAGCTCTAGTCCTCGCCATTTGGCAAAAGGACATATGAACACTCAGTACCAAACATAAACCAATGCACAAATAGATCAAAATGAAGCAAAAGAGAGTTTTCTAACAACCTTCATAGCCTCTCGAGGATAAGCAACAGACATCTCTACACTGATCCTCAAGACTCTACTAGACTGGACTTGTACATAGGTGAGACCTATGAACCTAGCTCTGATACCAAATTGTCACAACTCGATATTCGGGCATGATGACACTCACCTGATCTACCAAGTCGAGTCAGCCCAGAACCCAACGACTTAACAACAATGACAAAAGCAGAAGATAATAGACTAATAATATAGATAAGAGAAAAAAGACCAACTACAACTATCCCAAGAACTGGTGTCACATGTACAACCCTCTATGTATAGAATACTCAAATGAAATACAAGTCATAATGTCTAATCCTCAAATAGAATTAAAACATAATAGTAGAATCTCCAAAGATTTGCCGAAAGAACAAGCAACTACCTCTCTATAGATCCAAAGCTCGATCCAAAAGATAATTAGAAGCTAGCAAGGTGGATCGGACTCACAACCAACAAACATATGGCACGGGGTTAGCATCAAACAATAGGGTGCTCAGTGAAATAGAACTAACCTAAAATAAAGAAATGATAGAAACATAAGTAACTCCTTAAATCCCAACCACAATCCGCCGAACTACAATCCTACACTCAGAAAAGTTCCAACACAGTATAATATATATTTCACTATAGATACAGTTATACTAATCATCTACCATAATATCTTAAGACACAAGTATATAAGTAGATCTAACAAACAACAACAATATACCTAATGGAATCCCACAAGTGGGGTCTAGGAAAAGGCAAAATGTACGTAGACCTTACTCAAAATCATAGATATAATAAGTATACAGTCTCATAAGCAGTATACATTGAATATCGATCAGAGATGATATGAGATGGAGTGGATTCCATAAAATGTTAATAATGTGATGCCATGTCGAATAATCATTATGCATGACAGTCTTACGATGCTATCTGCTGACCAGAGGACTACCATAGTTAAAACCAATAGGGGCCATACATGGATCATGTATTCGTGAACATTGCCGACAAATATCTTAGATAATGCTCACCCATCTTGAAGAGAACCTGGATCCATCTAGAAGATACCTCGGACCCGTCTAGAAATGACCTCGGACCGCCAGCATATTACCTCTGCTCGACCAGTAAAGACCTCAACCACAAATTCACATGTTACCTTACTCACGTCCCAGTCGTAGCCATCAAAACTATCAGTGTGTAATTAATAATAGATGAAATGTGCATGATCATAATTATATCATAGTATCAATCTCAATAGATCTTAATATATCAATATCGGTAACTCATCATCATCAGTGCATCAATATCACCACAATTTTGCTATATCAATCATATCACAAAATAAGCACCATCTCTCTATTGACATCAAATTATTTCCAAGATCACATAGATTACAAATCCTCAATTAATTATGTAACACTCGGTAAAATTACAAAAATACCCCTAGAGCGAGGGTACGTGAGTAACGCATCTTCCAATACTTGTATGGCAAATGTGAGGCCAGATTTGTGATTAACACAGAAAACTGAGTGGAAAATGGGTCTTGGTCAATTTTTAGAGCGACCCGATCAAAAGATAATTTTTTTATCCGAAAACGAAAATAGTGAGAGTACGCGACAGATGTAGTGGACTTGCACTTATATTTTTTTTTGAAAATCTTCAATGGGATTGAGGAAACACTTTTTTTGAAAATGCACAGTACGCGATTAGTCCACGTCGTGGACTGGATCTTTTCCAAGCTAAAAATTTCTAAATTTCACGAGGGGCATTCCAGTCTATTCTGAACCCCTCCTAAACTCTATACATGATCTAATAAGGTCGTTTTGACATAAAAATGGTCTAAAACCCCCATTCTAAGTCCTATTCCATAATCAAACAAGGCTAGAGCTTAAGGAAAGAGGAGAAGAGCTTGATTTTGAGAGATTTGAGAAGAAATCTTTGACGTGACTGACTGATAGCTTCATCTCATATATGTAAGGCTAAACTAAAAGCATGGATTGTTCTCGCATGTGCCCTATAAATGGCCATAGATGAGTTGATGGTTCAAGAATCTGCATACATGAACACCTGATGGTTTTTCTTAAGTTTTTAGTTTGAAATTACATGTTTTTCTATGTTGATGATCATCCTACTATTTGTTTTCTTGAAATGAACATCTTTCATGAGAATTTGCATAACCCTATATAATTAATTTGAAAAGCATACATAATAAACCTGAGAATTGAGTCTAGAATCTTGAGTTGAGATTGTTGATTGCGATGAGAGAATGATAATGAGTTGATAAAGTTTGATTGTTTTATGAGTCTCTATAAATGAACTCTACCGATGTGTCTATTCGATTATTTCTTAATTATTGTTCTAAATCTTGAGTCATTGATGTGATTGACTGATGAGAGGGTTAAAGTCCTTATGAGCTTGATTGATGAAAGGGTTAGAGCCCCTATGAGTTGATTGATAAAAGATCTACAGTCCCTATAAGTTGATTGATGAAAGGGTTAGAGTCCCTATGAGTTGATTGATGATAGGGTTGAAGTCCCTATGAGATACCGATCGATGACAGGGTTCGATTCCCTATGAGATTGATTGTGATAGAGGTTTTATGAGCATTGAGTCATGGGAGGAGTTCCGAGCACCGAAAGAGTGAGAGTTAGTCCGACTTGAACTCGTCAAACTACATTGTCAATTGTAGGTGAGGCTTAGAACCAGGACATGTATTATGGTTCCTTCTTGATAAGAAGTCCCTAAAAGCAATAACGGACTTATTGGCGACTGACTCCATATTAGGTGAGATGATATGGTTTCGATTTGTTCCCTACCTAGAAAGTTTGGAATAGCTGTGGCAACATCAGCGTGATTGTTGTACATTCACTGGCTCATACGTGTTTGTTGTCGGATAAGAGAAACTCTCATAAATTTCCTCTCTTAAATACTTTGAGTAGAGATGAGATGAGAGGAGGTGAGTTTCTTTGACCTGAGTCTGAGATGATTGATGAGCTTGAGTTGTTGATAGGTCACTTCTCTACTCTTTATTCTTGCATAGATATACATTTGACGATTTGATGTGATTTGTTGTTTATTTTGAGTTGATGTTTTCCATATTATTCTACCTTTTTCTGTTACAATCAGCTTGTACTGATGTCCCTTTTGGACTACATCGTTTTATGATGTAGAGGCAGGACTAGAGATCGTCAACAAGCGTTCTATTGAAGATTTGAGATTCACAGCTAATTGGTGAGCCTCCCCTATTCTGGAGGATACATTACTTTTACTTCATCATGATTTAGAGTTAGATTTGACTATTCTTATATTTTTATTTGGATAGCCCTTAGTCTTTCATTGGCACCATATGATTAGTGATAAAGGCTTCATAGACGATGATTGAATGTTAATGTTGAGAGTTTCTTTATACTAGCCTTTATTATTATCTATATCCTTTTGAGACATTAGATGAGATGTGCCCATTTACTTACTTTTATTTTCGCTGTTCAGTAGAGTATTTGATTGAATGACTATGATGAGGCTAAGTGGTTCACTTGGGGACTAGCAATAGTCTCTAGGTGCTAGCCACATCAAGGGTACCCTCCCGGGGCATGAGAAACTTGGTATCAGAACACAGAGTTCGAGTGTCTTAGGGAGTCTATGAAGTCGTGTCTGGTATAGTCTTGTTTTATGGTTTTGTTATCGACTACATTTCATAAGTACGAGGCTATAGGACACTAGGAATTATTACACTTTTTTCTTATCCCAATTTGTGCGATAGAGTTAAGCTCTATTAAAGCTCCCTTCTAATTCGTGCTCTATGTGTGTAGAATTTATATTATGCCTCCCAGAAGAGCTGTCAAAGGAAGGGGACGTCCTGCCAGGCAAGATACTAAGCCACCCGAGCCTCAAGTACCCAATGAGCCTGTGGACCAAGCTGTCTCTGTTGAGAAGCTGCTTCAAGATGAGGTCTCCAATGCTGAGCTACGCTGGGCTATTCAAGATTTAGCCCAGGCTGTCGTAGCACCTACTGTGAGATAAGGAGCGGGTAGACAGGACACTCATGACACCTCTAGAGTCCGAGAATTTTTTAGGATGAATCCGCCTGAGTTCACGGGGTCTGCATCCTCTGATGATCCTGAGAACTGTATGGAGGAGCTTGAGGAGGTGTTCCAAGTGATGCACGTGACTGATGTTGATAGGCTTGTACTGGATGCTTACTAACTTAGAGGTGTGGCCAGACTTTGGTTCGACCAATGGAAGAAAAGTAAAAGGGATGATGCTGCATATTTGACTTGGGGAGTGTTTGAGGAGGCCTTCTTAGGACGCTTCTTCCCAAGAGAGAAAAGAGAAGCTAAGGTGAGAGAGTTCTTAAATCTGAAATAGGGCTCTCTGACTATGCAAGAGTATGGCTTGAAGTTCACACAACTATCTTGTTATGCTTCGGACATGGTTGTTGATATGAGGGGAAGAATGGGGATGTATGTTGATGGGTTGAATAGGGAACCCAAAAGAGATGGGAGGGGAGCAATGCTCTTGAGTGATATGGGTATCGGGCAACTGATGACATTTGTGCAACAAGCTGACCAGAAGAGAAAACATGACAAGGAAGAGTTTAAGCATAATAAAGCTAAGATATCCAGACATAAGGTTGGACGGAAACAACCAGCACTATCATCTGCTAGTGCACCTACGCCTGGAGGCAGTTATGATCAAAGATCTCAGAATATGGGAAATTATGGACCTCAGTTGCAAGCTAGTGTGGCTCAAGGTCCGCAGGGTAAGCCACCGTGTGATAAGTGTGGCAAATTGCACTTGGGGAGATGTCGTGATGGGAATGATGCGTGCTACAAATGTAGCCAAGAGGGCCACTACCAAAGAGATTGTCTAAAGTGGGCTGACCGGGCTCAATCTTCTAGACCAGCCCCGCCAGTTAGAGGAAAGCAAAGGGGCACTACATTAGGCGCAGGCGGAACAACAAACCACTTGTACACCATGGGAGGTCGCCAAGATCAAGAGAACTCCCCAGATGTTGTGACGAGTATGATTCGAGTCTTTACTTTTGATCGTTATGTTTTGATGGATCCAGGTACCATATTGCCGTTTGTATCTCCTTATGTGGCCAGTAGATTTGATAGAGCCCCTGAGAGTCTTCTTGAACCCTTTGATGTTTCTACTCTAGTGGGTGAGTCTATTCGAGCTGAGAGAATCTATAGAGCTTTTATAGTGTCCATCCATCATAGGGGTATTCTTGTCGATGTGGTTGAGTTGGAGATAGTTGATTTTGGTTTGATTCTTGGTATGGATTGGCTTCACGCCTGTTATGCCTCCATTGATTATAGATCCCCAACTGTTAAGTTCCAATTTCCAAATGAGGTGGTTCTAGAGTGGAAGGGTGATTCTATTACACCTAGAGGAAAGTTTATCTCATATCTTAGAGCAAGAAAGTTGTGTTCTAAAGGTTGTATCCATCACCTTGTGCGAGTGAAATCTGATGGTGTTGAGTCCCCAACCCTTGAGTCAGTCCCGATTATTAATAAGTTTTCGAAAGTTTTTCCTGATGATCTTCCTAGAGTCCCTCTTGATAGGGAGATTGACTTTGGGATTGATGTTCTTCCCGATACCCAGCCTATTTTGATTCCACCTTATAGAACGGCCCCCGCTGAGTTGAAAGAGCAATTAAAAGATTTGCTAGAGAAGGGCTTCATTAGGCTAAGTGTTTCACCTTGGGGTGATCCTGTCTTATTCGTGTGAAAGAAAGATGGTTCCCTCAGAATGTGTATTGACTATAGGCAACTAAACAGGTTCATGATAAAGAATGAATATTCTCTCCTAAGGATAGATGATTTATTTGACCAACTTCAGGGTGCCTCTTGTTTCTCTAAGATAGACCTTAGGTCTGGTTACCATCAGTTGAAGGTGAGGGAATTTGACATTCCAAAGACAGCCTTTAGGACTGGATTTTGCCATTTTGAGTTCTTGCTCATGTCCTTTGGGTTGACGAAAGCACTTGCAGCCTTTATGGACTTGATGAATAGAGTATTCAGACAGTATCTTGATATGTTTGTGATTGCATTCATCGATGGCATTTCGGTATATTTGAGAGATGAGGAGGAGCATGCTAATCACCTTAGAGTTTTCCTCCAAACACTTAAGGACCATAAGTTCTATGCGAAATTCTTAAAGTGTGAATTCTGGCTTAAGTCAGTGGCTTTCCTAGGCCACGCAGTTTCTGGTGATGGTATTCGAGTAGATGCCCAAAAGATTGAAGCAGTTAAGAACTGGCCCAAACCGACCTCTCCGACTAACATAAGAAGTTTCTTGGGGTTGGAAGGCTACTACCGCAGATTTGTTGATGGATTTTCTTCTTTATCCACACCATTGTCTAAATTGACTCTGAAAAAGGTCAAGTTTCAGTGGTCCGATGAATGTGAGAAGAGTTTCTAAGAGTTAAAGACGAGACTGACTATTGCACCGGTTCTAACCTTGCCCGATGGGACAGAGGACTTTGTGATCTATTGCGATGCTTCGAGGGTTGGATTGGGATGTGCCTTAATGCAAAGAGGGAAGGTGATAGCCTATGCTTCCAGGCAACTCAATATTCATGAGAGGAACTATCCCACCCATGATCTCGAGTTGGCAGCAGTGGTGTTTGCATTTAATATCTGGTGCCCTACTTGTATGGAGTGCATGTGGATGTGTTCACTGACAACAAGAGCTTGCAGTATGTTTTCAGTCAGAAAGAGCTCAACCTGCGACAGAGAAGATTATTGGATTTTCTCAAAGATTATGACATGAACATTCACTACCACACAAGTAAAGCTAACGTTGTTTCTGACGCTCTTAGAAGGTTCTCAATGGGTAGCACAACTCATGTGGAGGAAGGAAATACGGAGTTGGACAAGGAAGTGCATCGCTTGGCTCGATTGGGAGTTCAACTTAAGGAGAATAATGAGGGAGGAGTTAATATTCAGAATGGGTTTACTTCATTCTTGGTGGCAGAGGTCAAGGAAAAGCAGGACCAAGATCTTGTCATACTCCAATTATAGGAGGATATCCACAAACAGAAAGTGATGGTTTTCTCCAGAGGGGGAGATGGAGTGTTGAGATATCAAAATAAATTGTGTGTTCCCAATGTGGATGGTATTCAAGATAGAATCATGGTTGAGGTCCATAACACTAGATATTCCATTCATCCTGGCTCTGCCAAGATGTACCATGAGTTGAGAGACGTCTATTGGTGGAATGGAATGAAGGGGGAGATTACAGAGTTCATTTCAAAGTGCCCGAATTGCCAACGAGTGAAAGTTGAGCATCAAAGGCCATGTGGATTGGCTCAGAACTTTGAAATTCCAGAATGGAAGTGGGAGCTACTACTACAAAAGGGACCTTTAGCGACAATTATTTTGTGGCAATAAGCAAATTGCCGCTAATGTATACGCATCAGGCAAAATATTAACGACTAATGTTTAATAGCCACTAATAAGTATATTTTTAGTAGCAAATCAAAATTAGCCACAAAAAAAGCGTCTTTTAATCTGAAAATAAATTCCCGCCATTCTTTAAAAAATTTCACCTAGCTACCGCCTCTAATTTCTGGATTATCCTACTCCTATCAAAATAAGGAAATACTAACCTAAAAACTCTCCCACATTCATAAGGAAAACTTTAGATCTCTTATACGCGCAAAAGAGCCGAATAAACCTAGTTTCTGAATAACGTCCAGCAGCATACAGTTGCAGCAACTACGATAAGGAATAACGAAGGTTTTAGGTATGTACTTCACGCATCTTCAATCCTCTATTTCTTTCGTGTTCCAGTATCTTCTTTGCTGTATAAACCTGCACAAAAAATTTACCCCTGTAATTTATCAATCAATTGAAAATCTCAATGAGAAATAAATTGTACGGTGCCTTATGTGATTCACTTTTCTAAACTGGTGAGACAATCCATAGGATCTGGCCATTGGCTTGTCTGAGCTCTCTTAATAACACATCCAGCAACATATAGGTGCAGCAACTACGATCAGGAATAACAAAGGTTTTAGGTATGTACTTCACGCATCTTCAATCCTCTATTTCTTTCGTGTTCCAGTACCTTCATTGCTGTATAAACCTTTACAAAAATTTACCCTTGTAATTTATCAATCAATTGAAAATCTCAATGAGAAATAAATTATACGATGCCTTGTGTGATTCACTTTTCTAAACTGGTGAGACAATCCAAAGGAATCTTATCTGGCCATTGTCTGAGTTCTCTTATTAAAGAACTTAATCGTATAGCAAATTTACCTCCAACATCCATTCATATTCTTGCAGAAAGAATTCTTGGACAAGTACGAAAGTTTTGCTCAGCTTGTAGGCATCAATTGTGATTTTCAAGTGATTTGATATTTGTAAAAGAAATGTTTCCTGTGTTTGAGATCTCTGGCTACTTTATTTTTTTATTTTACTTGATTGTATCGATTTCTTAATTAATATACAGTAAAGTGCGTCACTGTTATATTTAGGAACATCACTCTTATAATAAGACGTGTAACACTTAATACATTAAGAATACGATCGTTTAGAAGTTCCATTGTGAATACGATCACTATTGTAGGAAAACTATTGTTTTGCTTTGAGTATGACATAAGATCTCTTCTTTGAAAGATTCAAGATCAGTGATTGCATAGACACATACTAGTGCTCTGTTTCTGTTAACCTTAGAAGAGATTTCCTAATCACATCAGAATGATCAGGAGGTTTCTTAATCCTTTGAGTTTCCTTCTTCTAAAGGTAGCCATATCAATTTTATCAAAGTCCAAATATACTTTAGCTTTATTTAGGAGCTGATGCCTGAACACTTAGAATTGGCTGATGATGAGTTGAAGTCTATCTAGTAGAGTAGGATCTCACTATCTCGGGGAAAAATGCAAAAGAGCCAGGTTCAGCCAATCTAAGAACACTGCAGGTTCAGGTGTTGGATGTTCATTCTGTTCTTGAATTATGAATAGAGTGTCTGATGGACCTAAACTCTCCAATTTAATGCCATATTAAGTTTTGTAAGTTCTCCTAGCATAGAGACAGCATTTCGGAGCTAATGGATTCGATGGAATCAAATTTCGATGCTCAAAACTCAAAACGGCTAGAAAACGAAAAAATTTCAACTTTAAAGAACTAAAAATGCACTTATGGACCTAAACTCTCCAATTTAATGCCAAATTCAGTTCTACAAGTTCTCCTAGCCTAGATTCAGCATTTCGGAGCTAATGGATTCGACGGAATCGAATTCCGACGCTCAGAACTCAAAACGACTAGAAAACTCAAAATTTTCAACTTTAAAGAACTAAAAATGCACTTATGGACCTAAACTCTCCAATTTAATGCCATATTCAGTTCTGCAAGATCTCCTAGCCTAGACTCAGCATTTCAGAGTTGATGGATTCGACGGAATCAAATTCCGACGCTCAGAACTCAAAACGGCTAGAAAACTAAAAAATTTCAACTTTAAAGAACTAAAGATGCACTTATGGACCTAACTCTCCAATTTAATGTCAAATTCGGTTCTGCAAGTTCTCCTAACCTAGATTCAGCATTTCGGAGCTGATGGATTCGACGGAATCGAATTCCGACGCTCAGAACTAAAAACGACTAGAAAACTCAAAATTTTCAACTTTAAAGAACTAAAAATGCACTTATGGACCTAAACTCTCCAATTTAATGCCATATTCAGTTCTGCAAATTCTCCTAGCCTAGATTTAGCATTTCTGAGCTGATGGATTCGACGGAATCGAATTCCGACGCTCAGAACTCAACACAGCTAGAAAACTCCGAATTTTGAACTTTAAATAACTAAAAATGCACTTATGGACCTAAATTCTCCAATTTAATGCCATATTCAGTTCTGAAAGTTCTTCTATCATAGACCCAGCATTTCAGAGCTGATGGATTTGAAGGAATCGAATTCCGACGCTTAGAACTCAAAACGGCTAGAAAACTCAAAAATTTCAACTTTAAAGAACTAAAAATGCACTTATGGACCTACACTCTCCAATTTAATGCCAAAATCAGTTCTGCAAGTTCTCGTAGCCTAAATTTAGCATTTCGGATGGATTCAACGAAATCGAATTTCGACGCTCAGAACTCAAAACGACTAGAAAACTCAAAAGTTTCAACTTTAAAGAACTAAAAATGCACTTATGGACCTAGACACTCCAATTTAATGCCATATTCAGTTCTGCACGTTCTCCTAGCCTAAATTTAGCATTTCGGATGGATTCGACGAAATCGAATTCCAACGCTCAGAACTCAAAAGGGCTAGAAAACTCAAAAATTTCAACTTTAAAGAACTAAAAATGCACTTATGGACCTAAACTTTCCAATTTAAGGCCAAATTCAGTTCTGCAAGTTCCCCTAGCCTAGATTCATCATTTCAAAGCTGATGGATTCGACATAATCGAATTTCGATGCTTAGAACTCAAAACGGCTAGAAAACTCAAAATTTTCAACTTTAAAGAACTAAAAATGCACTTACGGACCTAAATTCTCCAATTTAATGCCATATTCAGTTCTGCAAGTTCTCCTAGGCTAGACTCAGCATTTCGGAGCTGATGGATTCGATGAAATCGAATTCCGACGCTCAGAACTCAAAATGGCTAGAAAACTCAAAATTTTCAACTTTAAAGAACTAAAAATGCACTTATGGACCTAAACTCTCCAATCTAATGCCATATTCAGTTCTGCAAGTTCTCGTAGCCTAGACTCAGCATTTTAGAGCTGATGGATTCGACGAAATCGAATTCCGACGCTCAGAACTCAAAACAGCTAGAAAACTCAAAATTTTCAACTTTAAAGAGCTAAAAATGCACTTATGGACCTAAACTCTCCAATTTAATTTAATGGCATATTCAGTTCTGCAAGTTCTCCTAGCCTAGACTAAACATTTTTGAGCTGATGGATTCGACGGAATCGAATTCTGACGCTCAGAACTCAAAACGGGTAGAAAACTCAAAATTTTCAACTTTAAAGAACTAATAATGCACTTATGGACCTAAACTCTCCAATTTAATGCCAAATTCAGTTCTGCAAGTTCTCCTAGCCTAGATTCAGCATTTCGGAGCTAATGGATTTCACAGAATCCAATTCCGACGCTCAGAACTCAAAACGACTAGAAAACTCAAAATTTTCAACTTTAAAGTACTAAATATGCACTCATGGACCTAAACTCTCCAATTTAAT
The DNA here is from genome assembly GCA_029948455.1 of Solanum rostratum. Classification (NCBI taxonomy): domain Eukaryota; kingdom Viridiplantae; phylum Streptophyta; class Magnoliopsida; order Solanales; family Solanaceae; genus Solanum; species Solanum rostratum. The sequence goes on along the minus strand of CM057045.1, from coordinate 63,057,555 downwards.
GCCATATTCAGTTCTGCAAGTTCTCCTAGCCTAGATTAGCATTTTGGAGCTGATGGATTCGACGGAATCGAATTTCGACGCTCAGAACTAAAAAGGGCTAGAAAACTCAAAATTTTCAACTTTAAAGAACTAAAAATGCACATATGGACCTAAACTCTCAAATTTAATGCCATATTCAGTTCCGCAAGTTCTCCTAGCCTAGATTCATCATTTCGGAGCTGATGGATTCAACGGAATTAAATTCAAACACTCAGAACTCAAAACGGCTAGAAAACTCAAAATTTTCAACTTTAAAGAACTAAAAATGCACTTATGGACCTAAACTCTCCAATCTAATGCCATATTCAGTTCTACAAGTTCTCCTAGCCTAGACTCAACATTTCGGAGCTGATGGATTTGACCGAATCGAATTCCGACGCTCAGAACTCAAAACGGCTAGAAAACTCAAAAATTTCAACTTTAAAGAACTAAAAATGCACTTATGGACCTAAACTCTCCAATTTAATGCCAAATTCAGTTCTGCAAGTTCTCCTAACCTAGATTCAGCGTTTCAGAGCTGATGGTTTCAATGGAATCGAATTCTGACGCTCAGAATTCAAAACGACTAGAAAACTCAAAATTTTCAACTTTAAAGAACTAAAAATGCACTTATGGACCTAAACTCTCCAATTTAATGCCATATTCAATTCTGCAAGTTCTCCCAGCCTACATTCAACATTTCGGAGCTGATGGATTCGACGGAATCGAATTCAGACGCTCAGAACTCAAAACAACGAGAAAATCCAAAATTTTTAACTTTAAAGAGCTAAAAATGCACTTATGGACCTAAACTCTCCAATTTAATGGCATATTCAGTTCTGCAAGTTCTCCTAGCCTAGACTCAGCATTTCAGAGCTGATGGATTCGACGGAATCGAATTCCGACGCTCAGAACTCAAAATGGCTAGAAAACTAAAAAATTTCAACTTTAAAGAACTAATAATGCACTTATGGACCTAAACTCTCCAATTTGATGCCAAATTGAGTTCTCAAGTTCTCCTTGCCTAGATACAACATTTCGGAGCTAATGGATTTGACAAAATTGAATTCCGATGCTCAGAACTCAAAACGACTAGAAAACTCAAAATTTTCAACTTTAAAGAACTAAAAATGCACTCATGGACCTAAACTCTCCAATTTAATGCCATATTCTGTTCTGCAAGTTCCCTTAGCCTAGATTTAGCATTTCGGAGCTGATGGATTCGACAGAATTGAATTCCGATGCTCAGAACTCAAAATGGCTAGAAAACTCAAAATTTTCAACTTTAAAGAACTAAAAATGGACTTATGGACCTAAACTCTCAAATTTAATGTCATATTCAGTTCTGCAAGTTCTCCTAGCCTAGATTCAGTATTTCGGAGCTGATGGATTCGTCGGAATTGAATTCCAACACTCAGAATTCAAAACGGCTAGAAAACTCAAAATTTTCAACTTTAGACCTAAACTTTCCAATCTAATGCCATATTCAGTTCTGCAAGTTCTTCTAGCCTAGACTCAGCATTTTGATGCTGATGGATTTGACGGAATCGAATTCCGACGCTCAGAACTCAAAACGGCTAGAAAACTCAAAAATTTCAACTTTAAAGAACTAAAAATGCACTTATGGACCTAAACTCTCCAATTTAATCCCAAATTCAGTTCTGCAAGTTCTCCTAGCCTAAATTCAGCATTTCGGAGCTGATGGATTCGACTGAATTGAATTCCGATGCTCAGAACTCAAAAGGGCTAGAAAAATCAAAATTTTCAACTTTAAAGAACTAAAAATGCACTTATGGACCTAAACTCTCCAATTTAATGCCATATTCAGTTTTGCAAGTTCTCCTAGCCTAGACTCAGCATTTCAGAGCTGATGGATTTGACAGAATTAAATTTCGACGCTCAGAACTCAAAACGGCTCAGAACTCAAAGAACTAGGATGAACATTTTATTTGTAATATATTTTTGATTAATTTTCTCTCTTTTTTACTAATATATTTTTAGCTCCTACAATAATTGCAAAAAATAAGATAATATCTTTAGTATCATGAACAGTTCTATAAATAAAAGGTGGATGTCTTTTGACAGACGTAGTAAAGAATACTTGGATGGAGTTGAAGATTTTTTAAATCATGCATTTTCTGAAAAATACGAAGGAGAGAAAATTTCATGTCCTTGTATTGAATGTGTACTTATCCATCAAGTAAATCGGGCTACAGCTTATGATCATCTTGTGGTTAATGGTATTATGCAATCATATGATAATTGGTTTTGTCATGGAGAGTCTCTAAGAGGATCAAATAATACTGAATTAAATAATGAGAGGCAGGCAACTATACGAGGTAATGATATGAGAGGAATGATACATGATGGCTTTGGAGGTTTTGCACAGTTCATAGATCGTGACATCAATGAAAGAGGTGAGATGGAGCCAAATCTACATGAAAATGTTGCTAATGTACCTAGAATACAATCTCATGTAGAGGTGGATAAGTTTGAATGACTCATGAAGGAGGCAAATGAAGAATTATATCCTCGATGCAGGAAATTTAGCAAATTATCCTTTTTATTACTTATCTATCGTACAAAATGCATGTTTAAATGGTCAAATGAATCCTTTAATTCTTTGCTTGAACTACTGAAGGATGCAATGCTGAAGGATATGAATTGCCTCCTTCCTTTTATGAGACCAAAAAGATTATTGAAGGCTTGGGCTTAAAGTATGAAAACATTCATGCTTGTCCTAATGATTGCATGCTATTTTGGAAAGAATTTTCCAATAAGAATGTTAATGAATGCAAAATATGTGGGGCTTCTAGATGGAAAAACAATACTAAAAAAATTCCTGCTAAGGTCTTGAGGTATTTTCCATTAAAACCAAGGTTGCAAAGATTATTTATGTCTTCAGATGTTTCTAAAGCAATGAGATGGCATCATGAAGAACGCAACAGAGATGGAGTTCTATGACATCCTGCAGATTCAGAAGCTTGGAAAAGTTTTGATAGTAAGTATCCAGAATTTGCCAAAAATTTCTCGCAATATTCGTCTAGGATTAGCTTCTGATGGATTTAATCCATTTGGCACAATGAATGTTGTTTATAGTACATAACCAGTAATTTTAATGCCGTATAATCTTCCACCATGGATGTGCATGAAACAAGAGTTCTTTATTCTGTCTATGCTAATACCTGGACCAAAAGCTCCTGGGAATAATATTGATGTCTTTTTACAGCCTTTAATAGAAGAGTTAAATGAATTATGGATGTTGGGATAGAAACTTACGACGCCTCTACTAAGGAGATATTTCAGATGCGAGCAGCTCTCATGTGGACTATAAATGATTTTCCAGCATATGGTACTCTATCTGGATGGAGTACTTCTGGTCGATTTGCATGTCCTTCTTGCAACATAAATACTCATTATAAAAGGCTCAAACATGGTAGAAAGTTTTGTTTCATGGGACATCGATGTTTCTTAAAGTCAGACTACAAATATCGGAATGATGCTAAATCATTTGATGGAACTAAAGAAACAAGACCTGCACCTTGTACAGTATCTGGGTCACAAGTGTTGAATCAAGTTAAAGATATAAAGTTCACTCTTGGAAAATCGAGTGATGGGGTAAGTGGAGTGTTGAATAACACATGGAAAAAGAGGAGCATATTTTTTGATCTTCCTTATTGGGAGTATAACTTGGTGCGGCATAATCTTGATATGATGCACATAGAAAAAAACGTGTATGACAACATAATTTATACACTATTGGATATTGATAAAAAGTCTAAAGACAACTTACCTGCTCGATTAGACTTGAAGGAGATGAAAATAAGACCACGCTTATGGCCACAATATCGAGCTAATCGAAGGACCTATCTTCCTCCTACTTATTTCACAATGTCTTCGAAGGCTAATGAGTTATTTTATGAAGTTTTGGGAAATGCCAAGTTTCCACATGGCTATGCATCTAATATCGCACGTTGGATCCGCAAACAAAAGATATCTGGATTAAAAACTCATGATTGTCATATTATAATGCAAGAACTACTTCCTCTTGCCTTACGAAGATCAACAGATAAAAGAATAAGTTCAGTTTTAATTGAACTATGCACATTCTTTCGTGTCTTATGTAGTAAAGTGTTAAGACTAGATGGGTTAAAGTTACTTGAAGAAAGAATTCCAGAAATATTGTCTACTATGGAGAAGCTCTTTCCTCCTAGATTTTTTACTATCATGGTACACTTGGTTATTCACTTAGCAACAGAGGCTAAACTTGCAGGGCCAGTACATTATCGTTGGATGTATCCAATTGAGAGGTACAAAAATTAAATATTTCATTATTTTTTAATTTATAAATCTTTATAATATCAAACTAAAAATATTATGTAATTATATAGGTATTTGGGTACTTTAAAATCATATGTTCGTAATCGTGCATGTCCAGAAGGTTCAATAGCAGAATCATACATAGCAAATGAGTGTTTAACATTTTGCTCACGTTACTTGGAGGGTGGAGATTCAAGGTCTTATTATTCAAGAAAAAGTGATGATCAAATTAAGCTTGATAATTAATAATAAAAAACAATGTCTTTTTCCTATGGTTGGGGAGCCATATGGTGGAATAGATTGTTTTTAAGTTGGATGAGAAAACATGGTTGCAAGCACATAGACATTTGCTATTCAATTGTGAGTCAAAAGTGGCTGAGAATTATAAAAAGTAAGTGTTATATCTATATCTATCTATTTTTATGTGTATATATATATATATGTATCTCGTTGTATCTATCTATCTATCTATCTATCTATCTATATATATATATATACATACTCACACATATATACATATACATATATATTGTTATTACTTTATTGGATAACAAAATTGATAGACATGAGTCATGTAAATAGTGAACATATTGCTGAAATCAAGATATCACATTGTAAGCGTCGTTTGAATCAACATCAACTTGACTGTTTGCATTTTGATACATTTCTAGAGTGGTTCAAGGAAAAAGCAAGTGGTACTCTAAGTCATTGGTCACGTTAAATTATTGATTTTGTATTTATGATTGTATCTATAATATATGTTTAGGCAAAGGAGTTACAAACTACATCTGACATCATAAAGGATATTAAAGACCTCGCACAAGGACCAGATTTTATTGCCAAAAGATTCAATGTAAATAATGAATACCGATTTTGAACTAAACAAAGTAAAGAGTTCAAGGAGACACAAAACAGTGGTGTTATGGTTGTTCCAAAGACTGAAAGTTATGCAAGTACAAGTGACAATGCTCCAAAGTCAGCAAATATCACATATTATGGTAAATTAAATGATATTCTAGAGTTAAACTACTATGAGGAATTTAAGGTTGTCTTGTTTAAGTGTGATTGGGTTGATGTAACCAAAGGTAGAGGAGTTAAGAATGATGAATTAGGTTTCACACTTGTGAATTTCTCACACTTGGCAAATGTTGGCAATCGAGAACGTCATGAGCCTTTTATCTTTGCAGAACAAGCTCAACAAGTAATATTTGTGCAAGATCCTGTAGATCATGAATGGTTTGTCCCTAGGTTAATTAAACCTCGAGACATTTTTGATATGGGAGAGGAAAATGGTATGCAATTTGAGTCACCAATGCAAAGTGATGCCACATGCTTAGATCTCTTAGAAACTACTTGTATTCCTAACTATGATCATGATGATTGGGTAAGAAGTGATGTCGATGGGATAATAGTTGAAATAGACGTACATTCTCAAGCTTCTATAATTGATGGTGAAGCTAATTTAGAGGGAGGAGATGACATTGATAATGAAAGTGATTCTTAATAAGATTGGTGGTACTTATAAACTATTGTTCTTTTGCTACTTTTATTGAAGAACTTCTAGAAAATTATTACTTTTCAATTAGAAATTTGATAAAATATCTTTTTTTTTCTTTTCAATTTAAGTCATTTAATTGAACGATGCGTATTAGTTAATTATCAATTGTCCATGTTTGGATTGGTTTATATTTGAATATTTAAGTGCATTCCATGTGATTGCCTTTGCTTATGTGTTGTTGATTGTAGCTCGTGGATTGTAATAAGATAAGATGTTCTTATCACTGGAGAAATATTTTTTCTTATACACTAACTTCTCTTATAATTAGAATTATCTTTGTCACGAAGCTTTGTTTATGAGTACAAATAAGTAGTAATATGTTTCCATTGCTTGAGATGATGAAGCTTCTTCCTATTTTTATATGGCTTGTTATATATGGGTGGGCTTATTGGACTTAATGCAACAAGGTAGTTTCTTCACTTGAAAGAAGAAATTATGCAGACTAGAGGTCGCAACAGATTGGTTATTGAACAACATGATGAAGATGTGCGACATTATATTGAGCAGTTGATGGATAGTCAATATAACCCTGTAGCCCCACCTTATCTCGAACAATTGATAGATAATCAAAACAATTATGTAGCCCAAGTGAATGATGATAAAGCTAATGAAATAAATAGTTCTGTTTGTGGCACTGAGGTTCAACCTAATGATGAATCAGGTAACACTATTTTTCCCGGTCTTGTTTTGATATCTTGGTTGTTAGGTATGGTTATATTATCGATATCTCTTTTTCTGTAGAGAAAATATGGAATATATGAGTGAGTATTAGTTAATTGAATGTGAAATATACTACTATGGAACTTAAGATATTGTTCTGTCTATATTTAGTTAGTTACAGATTTTGTCATTAAGATAAGAACATTCACTGTGCATTCTGCTAGGTGTGTAGTTGTACTATCTGCTAGTTTTATACAAGAAACATTCACTGTTATCTGCTATCAGTTTTTTGATATATTAGGGAGCATAAGGTGATAAATCCGGATTAAAAATTGACTACTCTCTGCTGGTTTTTTCTGAGAAATAGGGAGTATAAGACTGTGATCTGTTTGTGTTTTGTTTCTCTTTTTGAAAAATTGAAAAAGAACTGTCCTTGGATTTGGTAGAGCTATGTAAGTCTTATGTAGTATATTCATGATTGTTGACCATGGTACGAGAACTGGTCTGATGCAATGTCTTCCTTCTAAAATTAACTATTTCAATCTTGTCAAGATAACAGAGTGCCTTAGTTTAAATCTATTTGCATTCTAGGTAAACTTGGTGACAAGAAAGCCTCGTGGTCCTAATATTGATGTCTTTTTACAGCCTTTAATAGAAGAGTTAAATGAATTATGGAATGTTGGGATAGAAACTTACGACGCCTCTACTAAGGAGATATTTCAGATGCGAGCAGCTCTCATGTGGACTATAAATGATTTTCCAGCATATGGTACTCTATCTGGATGGAGTACTTCTGGTCGATTTGCATGTCCTTCTTGCAACATAAATACTCATTATAAAAGGCTCAAACATGGTAGAAAGTTTTGTTTCATGGGACATCGATGTTTCTTGAAGTCAGACTACAAATATCGGAATGATGCTAAATCATTTGATGGAACTAAAGAAACAAGACCTGCACCTTGTACAGTATCTGGGTCACAAGTGTTGAATCAAGTTAAAGATATAAAGTTCACTCTTGGAAAATTGAGTGATAGGGTAAGTGGAGTGTTGAATAACACATGGAAAAAGAGGAGCATATTTTTTGATCTTCCTTATTGGGAGTATAACTTGGTGCGGCATAATCTTGATATGATGCACATAGAAAAAAATGTGTGTGACAACATAATTTATACACTATTGGATATTGATAAAAAGTCTAAAGACAACTTACCTGCTCGATTAGACTTGAAGGAGATGAAAATAAGACCACGCTTATGGCCACAATATCGAGCTAATCGAAGGACCTATCTTCCTCCTACTTATTTCACAATGTCTTCGAAGGCAAATGAGTTGTTTTATGAAGTTTTGGGAAATGCCAAGTTTCCACATGGCTATGCATCTAATATCGCACGTTGGATCCGCAAACAAAAGATATCTGGATTAAAAACTCATGATTGTCATATTATAATGCAAGAACTACTTCCTCTTGCCTTACGAAGATCAACAGATAAAAGAATAAGTTCAGTTTTAATTGAACTATGCACATTCTTTCGTGTCTTATGTAGTAAAGTGCTAAGACTAGATGGGTTAAAGTTACTTGAAGAAAGAATTCCAGAAATATTGTCTACTATGGAGAAGCTCTTTCCTCCTGGATTTTTTACTATCATGGTACACTTGGTTATTCACTTAGCAACAGAGGCTAAACTTGCAGGGCCAGTACATTATCGTTGGATGTATCCAATTGAGAGGTACAAAAATTAAATATTTCATTATTTTTTAATTTATAAATCTTTATAATATCAAACTAAAAATATTATGTAATTATATAGGTATTTGGGTACTTTAAAATAATATGTTCGTAATCGTGCATGTCCAGAAGGTTCAATAGCAGAATCATACATAGCAAATGAGTGTTTAACATTTTGCTCACGTTACTTGGAGGGTGGAGATTCAAGGTCTTATTATTCAATAAAAAGTGATGATCAAATTAAGCTTGATAATTAATAATAAAAAACAATGTCTTTTTCCTATGGTTGGGGAGCCATATGGCGGAATAGATGTTTTTAAGTTGGATGAGAAAACATGGTTGCAAGCACATAGACATTTGCTATTCAATTGTGAGTCAAAAGTGGCTGAGAATTATAAAAAGTAAGTGTTATATCTATATCTATCTATTTTTATGTGTATATATATATATGTATCTCGTTGTATCTATCTATCTATCTATCTATCTATCTATCTATCTATCTATCTATATATATATACATACTCACACATATATACATATACATATATATTGTTATTACTTTATTGGATAACAAAATTGATAGACATGAGTCATGTAAATAGTGAACATATTGCTGAAATCAAGATATCACATTGTAAGCGTCGTTTGAATCAACATCAACTTGACTGTTTGCATTTTGATACATTTCTAGAGTGGTTCAAGGAAAAAGCAAGTGGTACTCTAAGTCATTGGTCACGTTAAATTATTGATTTTGTATTTATGATTGTATCTATAATATATGTTTAGACATAGGAGTTACAAACTACATCTGGCATCATAAAGGATATTAAAGACCTCGCACAAGGACCAGATTTTATTGCCAAAAGATTCAATGTAAATAATGAATACCGATTTTGAACTAAACAATGTAAAGAGTTCAAGGAGACACAAAACAGTGGTGTTATGGTTGTTCCAAAGACTGAAAGTTATGCAAGTACAAGTGACAATGCTCCAAAGTCAGCAAATATCACATATTATGGTAAATTAAATGATATTCTAGAGTTAAACTACTATGAGGAATTTAAGGTTGTCTTGTTTAAGTGTGATTGGGTTGATGTAACCAAAGGTAGAGGAGTTAAGAATGATGAATTAGGTTTCACACTTGTGAATTTCTCACACTTGGCAAATGTTGGCAATCGAGAACGTCATGAGCCTTTTATCTTTGCAGAACAAGCTCAACAAGTAATATTTGTGCAAGATCCTGTAGATCATGAATGGTTTGTCCCTAGGTTAATTAAACCTCGAGACATTTTTGATATGGGAGAGGAAAATGGTATGCAATTTGAGTCACCAATGCAAAGTGATGCCACATGCTTAGATCTCTTAGAAACTACTTGTGTTCCTAACTATGATCATGATGATTGGGTAAGAAGTGATGTCGATGGGATAATAGTTGAAATAGACGTACATTCTCAAGCTTCTATAATTGATGGTGAAGCTAATTTAGAGGGAGGAGATGACATTGATAATGAAAGTGATTCTTAATAAGATTGGTGGTACTTATAAACTATTGTTCTTTTGCTACTTTTATTGAAGAACTTCTAGAAAATTATTACTTTTCAATTAGAAATTTGATAAAATATCTTTTTTTTTCTTTTCAATTTAAGTCATTTAATTGAACGATGCGTATTAGTTAATTATCAATTGTCCATGTTTGGATTGGTTTATATTTGGATATTTAAGTGCATTCCATGTGATTGCCTTTGCTTATGTGTTGTTGATTGTAGCTCGTGGATTGTAATAAGATAAGATGTTCTTATCACTGGAGAAATATTTTTTCTTATACACTAACTTCTCTTATAATTAGAATTATCTTTGTCACGAAGCTTTGTTTATGAGTACAAATAAGTAGTAATATGTTTCCATTGCTTGAGATGATGAAGCTTCTTCCTATTTTTATATGGCTTGTTATATATGGGTGGGCTTATTGGACTTAATGCAACAAGGTAGTTTCTTCACTTGAAAGAAGAAATTATGCAGACTAGAGGTCGCAACAGATTGGTTATTGAACAACATGATGAAGATGTGCGACATTATATTGAGCAGTTGATGGATAGTCAATATAACCCTGTAGCCCCACCTTATCTCGAACAATTGATAGATAATCAAAACAATTATGTAGCCCAAGTGAATGATGATAAAGCTAATGAAATAAATAGTTCTGTTTGTGGCACTGAGGTTCAACCTAATGATGAATCAGGTAACACTATTTTTCTCGGTCTTGTTTTGATATCTTGGTTGTTAGGTATGGTTATATTATCGATATCTCTTTTTCTGTAGAGAAAATATGGAATATATGAGTGAGTATTAGTTAATTGAATGTGAAATATACTACTATGGAACTTAAGATATTGTTCTGTCTATATTTAGTTAGTTACAGATTTTGTCATTAAGATAAGAACATTCACTGTGCATTCTGCTAGGTGTGTAGTTGTACTATCTGCTAGTTTTATACAAGAAACGTTCACTGTTATCTGCTATCAGTTTTTTGATATATTAGGGAGCATAAGGTGATAAATCCGGATTAAAAATTGACTACTCTCTGCTGGTTTTTTCTGCGAAATAGGGAGTATAAGACTGTGATCTGTTTGTGTTTTGTTTCTCTTTTTGAAAAATTGAAAAAGAACTGTCCTTGGATTTGGTAGAGCTATGTAAGTCTTATGTAGTATATTCATGATTGTTGACCATGGTACGAGAACTGGTCTGATGCAATGTCTTCCTTCTAAAATTAACTATTTCAATCTTGTCAAGATAACAGAGTGCCTTAGTTTAAATCTATTTGCATTCTAGGTAAACTTGGTGACAAGAAAGCCTCGTGGTCCTAATATTGATGTCTTTTTACAGCCTTTAATAGAAGAGTTAAATGAATTATGGAATGTTGGGATAGAAACTTACGACGCCTCCACTAAGGAGATATTTCAGATGCGAGCAGCTCTCATGTGGACTATAAATGATTTTCCAGCATATGGTACTCTATCTGGATGGAGTACTTCTGGTCGATTTGCATGTCCTTCTTGCAACATAAATACTCATTATAAAAGGCTCAAACATGGTAGAAAGTTTTGTTTCATGGGACATCGATGTTTCTTGAAGTCAGACTACAAATATCGGAATGATGCTAAATCATTTGATGGAACTAAAGAAACAAGACCTGCACCTTGTACAGTATCTGGGTCACAAGTGTTGAATCAAGTTAAAGATATAAAGTTCACTCTTGGAAAATCGAGTGATAGGGTAAGTGGAGTGTTGAATAACACATGGAAAAAGAGGAGCATATTTTTTTATCTTCCTTATTGGGAGTATAACTTGGTGCGGCATAATCTTGATATGATGCACATAGAAAAAAATGTGTGTGACAACATAATTTATACACTATTGGATATTGATAAAAATTCTAAAGACAACTTACCTGCTCGATTAGACTTGAAGGAGATGAAAATAAGACCACGCTTATGGCCACAATATCGAGCTAATCGAAGGACCTATCTTCCTCCTACTTATTTCACAATGTCTTCGAAGGCAAATGAGTTGTTTTATGAAGTTTTGGGAAATGCCAAGTTTCCACATGGCTATGCATCTAATATCGCACGTTGGATCCGCAAACAAAAGATATCTGGATTAAAAACTCATGATTGTCATATTATAATGCAAGAACTACTTCCTCTTGCCTTACGAAGATCAACAGATAAAAGAATAAGTTCAGTTTTAATTGAACTATGCACATTCTTTCGTGTCTTATGTAGTAAAGTGTTAAGACTAGATGGGTTAAAGTTACTTGAAGAAAGAATTCCAGAAATATTGTCTACTATGGAGAAGCTCTTTCCTCCTGGATTTTTTACTATCATGGTACACTTGGTTATTCACTTAGCAACAGAGGCTAAACTTGCAGGGCCAGTACATTATCGTTGGATGTATCCAATTGAGAGGTACAAAAATTAAATATTTCATTATTTTTTAATTTATAAATCTTTATAATATCAAACTAAAAATATTATGTAATTATATAGGTATTTGGGTACTTTAAAATAATATGTTCGTAATCGTGCATGTCCAGAAGGTTCAATAGCAGAATCATACATAGCAAATGAGTGTTTAACATTTTGCTCACGTTACTTGGAGGGTGGAGATTCAAGGTCTTATTATTCAAGAAAAAGTGATGATCAAATTAAGCTTGATAATTAATAATAAAAAACAATGTCTTTTTCCTATGGTTGGGGAGCCATATGGCGGAATAGATGTTTTTAAGTTGGATGAGAAAACATGGTTGCAAGCACATAGACATTTGCTATTCAATTGTGAGTCAAAAGTGGCTGAGAATTATAAAAAGTAAGTGTTATATCTATATCTATCTATTTTTATGTGTATATATATATATGTATCTCGTTGTATCTATCTATCTATCTATATATATATATATATATATATATATATATACATACTCACACATATATACATATACATATATATTGTTATTACTTTATTGGATAACAAAATTGATAGACATGAGTCATGTAAATAGTGAACATATTGCTGAAATCAAGATATCACATTGTAAGCGTCGTTTGAATCAACATCAACTTGACTGTTTGCATTTTGATACATTTCTAGAGTGGTTCAAGGAAAAAGCAAGTGGTACTCTAAGTCATTGGTCACGTTAAATTATTGATTTTGTATTTATGATTGTATCTATAATATATGTTTAGACAAAGGAGTTACAAACTACATCTGGCATCATAAAGGATATTAAAGACCTCGCACAAGGACCAGATTTTATTGCCAAAAGATTCAATGTAAATAATGAATACCGATTTTGAACTAAACAAAGTAAAGAGTTCAAGGAGACACAAAACAGTGGTGTTATGGTTGTTCCAAAGACTGAAAGTTATGCAAGTACAAGTGACAATGCTCCAAAGTCAGCAAATATCACATATTATGGTAAATTAAATGATATTCTAGAGTTAAACTACTATGAGGAATTTAAGGTTGTCTTGTTTAAGTGTGATTGGGTTGATGTAACCAAAGGTAGAGGAGTTAAGAATGATGAATTAGGTTTCACACTTGTGAATTTCTCACACTTGGCAAATGTTGGCAATCGAGAACGTCATGAGCCTGTTATCTTTGCAGAACAAGCTCAACAAGTAATATTTGTGCAAGATCCTGTAGATCATGAATGGTTTGTCCCTAGGTTAATTAAACCTCGAGACATTTTTGATATGGGAGAGGAAAATGGTATGCAATTTGAGTCACCAATGCAAAGTGATGCCACATGCTTAGATCTCTTAGAAACTACTTGTGTTCCTAACTATGATCATGATGATTGGGTAAGAAGTGATGTCGATGGGATAATAGTTGAAATAGACGTACATTCTCAAGCTTCTATAATTGATGGTGAAGCTAATTTAGAGGGAGGAGATGACATTGATAATGAAAGTGATTCTTAATAAGATTGGTGGTACTTATAAACTATTGTTCTTTTGCTACTTTTATTGAAGAACTTCTAGAAAATTATTACTTTTCAATTAGAAATTTGATAAAATATCTTTTTTTTTCTTTTCAATTTAAGTCATTTAATTGAACGATGCGTATTAGTTAATTATCAATTGTCCATGTTTGGATTGGTTTATATTTGAATATTTAAGTGCATTCCATGTGATTGCCTTTGCTTATGTGTTGTTGATTGTAGCTCGTGGATTGTAATAAGATAAGATGTTCTTATCACTGGAGAAATATTTTTTCTTATACACTAACTTCTCTTATAATTAGAATTATCTTTGTCACGAAGCTTTGTTTATGAGTACAAATAAGTAGTAATATGTTTCCATTGCTTGAGATGATGAAGCTTCTTCCTATTTTTATATGGCTTGTTATATATGGGTGGGCTTATTGGACTTAATGCAACAAGGTAGTTTCTTCACTTGAAAGAAGAAATTATGCAGACTAGAGGTCGCAACAGATTGGTTATTGAACAACATGATGAAGATGTGCGACATTATATTGAGTAGTTGATGGATAGTCAATATAACCCTGTAGCCCCACCTTATCTCGAACAATTGATAGATAATCAAAACAATTATGTAGCCCAAGTGAATGATGATAAAGCTAATGAAATAAATAGTTCTGTTTGTGGCACTGAGGTTCAACCTAATGATGAATCAGGTAACACTATTTTTCCCGGTCTTGTTTTGATATCTTGGTTGTTAGGTATGGTTATATTATCGATATCTCTTTTTCTGTAGAGAAAATATGGAATATATGAGTGAGTATTAGTTAATTGAATGTGAAATATACTACTATGGAACTTAAGATATTGTTCTGTCTATATTTAGTTAGTTACAGATTTTGTCATTAAGATAAGAACATTCACTGTGCATTCTGCTAGGTGTGTAGTTGTACTATCTGCTAGTTTTATACAAGAAACATTCACTGTTATCTACTATCAGTTTTTTGATATATTAGGGAGCATAAGGTGATAAATCCGGATTAAAAATTGACTACTCTCTGCTGGTTTTTTCTGAGAAATAGGGAGTATAAGACTGTGATCTGTTTGTGTTTTGTTTCTCTTTTTGAAAAATTGAAAAAGAACTGTCCTTGGATTTGGTAGAGCTATGTAAGTCTTATGTAGTATATTCATGATTGTTGACCATGGTACGAGAACTGGTCTGATGCAATGTCTTCCTTCTAAAATTAACTATTTCAATCTTGTCAAGATAACAGAGTGCCTTAGTTTAAATCTATTTGCATTCTAGGTAAACTTGGTGACAAGAAAGCCTCGTGGTCCTAATATTGATGTCTTTTTACAGCCTTTAATAGAAGAGTTAAATGAATTATGGAATGTTGGGATAGAAACTTACGACGCCTCTACTAAGGAGATATTTCAGATGCGAGTAGCTCTCATGTGGACTATAAATGATTTTCCAGCATATGGTACTCTATCTGGATGGAGTACTTCTGGTCGATTTGCATGTCCTTCTTGCAACATAAATACTCATTATAAAAGGCTCAAACATGGTAGAAAGTTTTGTTTCATGGGACATCGATGTTTCTTGAAGTCAGACTACAAATATCGGAATGATGCTAAATCATTTGATGGAACTAAAGAAACAAGACCTGCACCTTGTACAGTATCTGGGTCACAAGTGTTGAATCAAGTTAAAGATATAAAGTTCACTCTTGGAAAATCGAGTGATAGGGTAAGTGGAGTGTTGAATAACACATGGAAAAAGAGGAGCATATTTTTTGATCTTCCTTATTGGGAGTATAACTTGGTGCGGCATAATCTTGATATGATGCACATAGAAAAAAATGTGTGTGACAACATAATTTATACACTATTGGATATTGATAAAAAGTCTAAAGACAACTTACCTGCTCGATTAGACTTGAAGGAGATGAAAATAAGACCACGCTTATGGCCACAATATCGAGCTAATCGAAGGACCTATCTTCCTCCTACTTATTTCACAATGTCTTCGAAGGCAAATGAGTTGTTTTATGAAGTTTTGGGAAATGCCAAGTTTCCACATGGCTATGCATCTAATATCGCACGTTGGATCCGCAAACAAAAGATATCTGGATTAAAAACTCATGATTGTCATATTATAATGCAAGAACTACTTCCTCTTGCCTTACGAAGATCAACAGATAAAAGAATAAGTTCAGTTTTAATTGAACTATGCAAATTCTTTCGTGTCTTATGTAGTAAAGTGTTAAGACTAGATGGGTTAAAGTTACTTGAAGAAAGAATTCCAGAAATATTGTCTACTATGGAGAAGCTCTTTCCTCCTGGATTTTTTACTATCATGGTACACTTGGTTATTCACTTAGCAACAGAGGCTAAACTTGCAGGGCCAGTACATTATCGTTGGATGTATCCAATTGAGAGGTACAAAAATTAAATATTTCATTATTTTTTAATTTATAAATCTTTATAATATCAAACTAAAAATATTATGTAATTATATAGGTATTTGGGTACTTTAAAATAATATGTTCGTAATCGTGCATGTCCAGAAGGTTCAATAGCAGAATCATACATAGCAAATGAGTGTTTAACATTTTGCTCACGTTACTTGGAGGGTGGAGATTCAAGGTCTTATTATTCAAGAAAAAGTGATGATCAAATTAAGCTTGATAATTAATAATAAAAAACAATGTCTTTTTCCTATGGTTGGGGAGCCATATGGCGGAATAGATGTTTTTAAGTTGGATGAGAAAACATGGTTGCAAGCACATAGACATTTGCTATTCAATTGTGAGTCAAAAGTGGCTGAGAATTATAAAAAGTAAGTGTTATATCTATATCTATCTATTTTTATGTGTATATATATATATGTATCTCGTTGTATCTATCTATCTATCTATATATCTATCTATATATATATATATATATATATATATATATATATACATACTCACACATATATACATATACATATATATTGTTATTACTTTATTGGATAACAAAATTGATAGACATGAGTCATGTAAATAGTGAACATATTGCTGAAATCAAGATATCACATTGTAAGCGTCGTTTGAATCAACATCAACTTGACTGTTTGCATTTTGATACATTTCTAGAGTGGTTCAAGGAAAAAGCAAGTGGTACTCTAAGTCATTGGTCACGTTAAATTATTGATTTTGTATTTATGATTGTATCTATAATATATGTTTAGACAAAGGAGTTACAAACTACATCTGACATCATAAAGGATATTAAAGACCTCGCACAAGGACCAGATTTTATTGCCAAAAGATTCAATGTAAATAATGAATACCGATTTTGAACTAAACAAAGTAAAGAGTTCAAGGAGACACAAAACAGTGGTGTTATGGTTGTTCCAAAGACTGAAAGTTATGCAAGTACAAGTGACAATGCTCCAAAGTCAGCAAATATCACATATTATGGTAAATTAAATGATATTCTAGAGTTAAACTACTATGAGGAATTTAAGGTTGTCTTGTTTAAGTGTGATTGGGTTGATGTAACCAAAGGTAGAGGAGTTAAGAATGATGAATTAGGTTTCACACTTGTGAATTTCTCACACTTGGCAAATGTTGGCAATCGAGAACGTCATGAGCCTGTTATCTTTGCAGAACAAGCTCAACAAGTAATATTTGTGCAAGATCCTGTAGATCATGAATGGTTTGTCCCTAGGTTAATTAAACCTCGAGACATTTTTGATATGGGAGAGGAAAATGGTATGCAATTTGAGTCACCAATGCAAAGTGATGCCACATGCTTAGATCTCTTAGAAACTACTTGTGTTCCTAACTATGATCATGATGATTGGGTAAGAAGTGATGTCGATGGGATAATAGTTGAAATAGACGTACATTCTCAAGCTTCTATAATTGATGGTGAAGCTAATTTAGAGGGAGGAGATGACATTGATAATGAAAGTGATTCTTAATAAGATTGGTGGTACTTATAAACTATTGTTCTTTTGCTACTTTTATTGAAGAACTTCTAGAAAATTATTACTTTTCAATTAGAAATTTGATAAAATATCTTTTTTTTTCTTTTCAATTTAAGTCATTTAATTGAACGATGCGTATTAGTTAATTATCAATTGTCCATGTTTGGATTGGTTTATATTTGAATATTTAAGTGCATTCCATGTGATTGCCTTTGCTTATGTGTTGTTGATTGTAGCTCGTGGATTGTAATAAGATAAGATGTTCTTATCACTGGAGAAATATTTTTTCTTATACACTAACTTCTCTTATAATTAGAATTATCTTTGTCACGAAGCTTTGTTTATGAGTACAAATAAGTAGTAATATGTTTCCATTGCTTGAGATGATGAAGCTTCTTCCTATTTTTATATGGCTTGTTATATATGGGTGGGCTTATTGGACTTAATGCAACAAGGTAGTTTCTTCACTTGAAAGAAGAAATTATGCAGACTAGAGGTCGCAACAGATTGGTTATTGAACAACATGATGAAGATGTGCGACATTATATTGAGCAGTTGATGGATAGTCAATATAACCCTGTAGCCCCACCTTATCTCGAACAATTGATAGATAATCAAAACAATTATGTAGCCCAAGTGAATGATGATAAAGCTAATGAAATAAATAGTTCTATTTGTGGCACTGAGGTTCAACCTAATGATGAATCAGGTAACACTATTTTTTCCGGTCTTGTTTTGATATCTTGGTTGTTAGGTATGGTTATATTATCGATATCTCTTTTTCTGTAGAGAAAATATGGAATATATGAGTGAGTATTAGTTAATTGAATGTGAAATATACTACTATGGAACTTAAGATATTGTTCTGTCTATATTTAGTTAGTTACAGATTTTGTCATTAAGATAAGAACATTCACTGTGCATTCTGCTAGGTGTGTAGTTGTACTATCTGCTAGTTTTATACAAGAAACATTCACTGCTATCTGCTATCAGTTTTTTGATATATTAGGGAGCATAAGGTGATAAATCCGGATTAAAAATTGACTACTCTCTGCTGGTTTTTTCTGAGAAATAGGGAGTATAAGACTGTGATCTGTTTGTGTTTTGTTTCTCTTTTTGAAAAATTGAAAAAGAACTGTCCTTGGATTTGGTAGAGCTATGTAAGTCTTATGTAGTATATTCATGATTGTTGACCATGGTATGAGAACTGGTCTGATGCAATGTCTTCCTTCTAAAATTAACTATTTCAATCTTGTCAAGATAACAGAGTGCCTTAGTTTAAATCTATTTGCATTCTAGGTAAACTTGGTGACAAGAAAGCCTCGTGGTCCTACTTTACTAAAAGCTGTTTGGAAACTTCCTCCGAGAAAGACAATTCATGTGCCATTTAACAGTCGTAACCAACCTATTGGAAAAGAGGGCCGAAAGCTTGCTAGCTTTTTAGGAGTTGTTGCAAGAACTCCAGAATTAACACCTCTACATGTAGATGATTGGAGAAATTTTGACAACGAGCAAAAGAAGAAATTGGTGGATTTTTTAAGGGTATGAGTTAGTATTGTTATTATTATGTGAACAAGCTCAATCTGCACATGATAATATCTTTTATATATTGAGTTTTTTTTTCAGAAGAAGTTCTCTTTTCCAAAAAATGGAGAAGCATTTGTCTTAAAGTCACTAGGAAAGAAATGGAAAGATAACAAGTGTGAAATTAAAGGTGAATATATGTTAAAATACTAGACTAAAGATGCTTTGCTAAAAAAATAGACCAAGTCGCATACCGAGAGATCAATGGAGTGTTCTAGTCTCTTATTGGCTTTCTGATAAAGCGAAGGTATAAACAAATCTTGAAAATGCACCTATTTTCTTATATTTACTATATTTTGATTTTAGTTATGCTATATTGTTTTTCAATTTGGAGCATATTGTTCTTCTAATGTTATAATGCCAGAGGCGTACCCAAGCAAATAGAAATAATAGGACCAAGCAAAAGATGCCTCACACAGGAGGATCCAAAGTATTGCTACATTGATGCATGAGCAGGTAAACCTTTGAATTTATAGTGTTTTCAAACCTTTTTGTCACTCATATCTAACATCAATTTTGTTGTTTAGGCTAAAAATGGGATCGAGCCTACACGAGCAGAAATATTCTTATTAACTCATAAAAAAACGTGTGGATGTCAGACCATTGGATGATGATTCTGCCAAGGCAATCGTAATATTTCTTCATTCTTTTAGTTTTTAAATCGAGAAACAATTAGAGATACTTTTTCAAAAATTTGAATAAATTAATTCAAGTATTTATCGTGTATTCTATGGTCAGGATATGATAAATGAAAGATTGAGCAACAATGAAAGATCTACTGATGAACAATCTCACAAGGTTGCTTGGGAAGGCGATGTGTATTCTCAAGTGTTAGGAAATGACAAAAGTGGATATGTTCGTGGTTTGAGACTTGGTCCAACTCCTTCGGTTCTATGGGATAGTAGATCTTCCGTAGAAAATATTGTGGTAGATGATTCATCTAATGAGGTTATACAAAGGCTAGAACAGGAGATTACGGAGTTAAAGGAGAAACAAAATGAAGAAATGAATTTGATGAGACAAAGTCACGATAAGCTTCAATCAAAACTACTCCAAATGAGACAATTCATGCAAAAGCATGTTCTTAATGAATCTCAGTCTCAAGATAACAATGACAACTTAAATGAACAGGTAACTCGAGTACAAATCTTAGATATTTTTTATGAGATTCTGATCCTATAAATGTCTCATTAAATAATGTATCAATGTTTATCAGATCTCCAACACTAACAATGGGCAAGAACAAGTACAACAATCATCAAAGTAGTGCTGAAATTGCTCCAACTCACGTACTACTCATCTTTATCCTTTGCTACCGTTTGAGTTTTCCTACTTTGTAAAGTTTTGTGGGTTGATGAATCAAATTTCTTATGTAGTACTTCTTACTTTCTTGATTAAGTGAGTATTGTATGTCAATGACTGAAACTGAATGATGAGGCTGTGAATTTTATCCATGATCCGATCATAGTTCCAAGGAGTTTGGGCATGGTGATTGATCCAATTTGTGGCAAGCTCTGAATCCATCCCCAAGCATACTATACTGTACCTAGTTGGGCAGATTTTTGGGTACATTTTTAGTGTTTCACTAACTTATTCACTTTAAATCTTGATGACAGCAGGAGATTCTCTTTCTTGGTAAGTTGGTTATAAGAAATTTTCAAGTTGTCTAGATTTAGTCTGAAATGCATCTACAAATGCTCAAAGTGTGTTTTATTTTGTCATCTGGGGCCTTTATGCTTTCTTTGATGTTCTATGCATCCAGGTCTTGCATAACTCATGTTTAAAAGGGAAAGAAATTGTAATCACCCTTGTAGATTGTCAGTATCTTCGGATTGGTTTGTTAGAGATCATGAATTATTTGTTTTCTTTTACATCTTCTATAATATCATCCTTTAATTTGTGGATGTAAGCATATATTGTGCAAGATTAGTCACACTACTTACAATGTTTTTATATTTTACATTTCATATTTTGACAAATTTATTTTTTTCAGGTCCTATAATCTGAAGTTTGCGAATTTTATACTGGGAGACTTATTATGCGGAAGACTTATAAACTTATTCAAAGACATTATTCAATAGGATAGATATTAGTAAGAACAATATAAGTTTATTTTTATAAGTTGTGACGTTCATATTTTAGATTACTCCTTCCTTTTATTTGTTTAGATTTAATGGAGATCTATTATATTTTACGGACTAATATCGATATGTTTTTAACCATTTGCCAACAAGTTCGATGGATTTCAATATATAATTGTTTGACAAATGTAGTAGTTATTATTGGTTGCTAAAAGACCATTACCAGTGAATACAAACAACTTTTAGCAGCCAATATAGTTGCACAAAGAATTGTCGTTAAAACTACTTTATTTTAGCGGCTATTTATTAGGATTTATCGACTAAAATAATAGATGCTAAAAGACTAAAGTTAGTCGATATACATTACCTTTAACTACCAATACAATTGCCACAAATCATTGCCACTAAATTAACTACCTTTTAGCAGCTATTTATTTTGATTTGTCGACTAAAACAATGGACGCTAAAAGACCAAAGTTCACTGATGGGAAGTATATTTGGTAGCTAATATAATTGTCGCAAACAATGGACGCAAAAGCTAATGGTATTTAACGGTAATCTATGGTCTCCTTTACCCGCAATACCCACAATGGTCGGGAAAGGCTTTGCCGACCCCAACATTGCCGGCGAAACACCATTAGCCGGTATAAGGTGTTGCGGGCCGCTAAAGCCATACTTTATTACCGCTAAAGGACCCTTTTGTAATATGGACTTCATTACTCGTCTACCAAGTTCTTGAAAGCAACATGATTCAATATGGGTGATTGTAGATAGGATGACTAAATCGGCTCATTTCTTGGCAGTTAAGACAACTATCATTGCGGAGGAGTACACCAAGTTATACATCCAGGAGATTGTGAGGTTGCATGGGGTTCCCTTGTCCATTATCTCGAACAGAGGAGCTCAATTTACCTCCCAGTTTTGGAGATTGTTCCAAAAAAGATTGGGTACTAAGGTGAACCTGAGCACAACCTTTCATGGACAGACAAATGGTCAGGCAGAGCGCACAATCCAAACATTAGAGGATATGTTGAGAGCCTTTGTTCTTGATTTCCAAGGGGAATTGGGATGATCACTTTCATTAATTGAATTTACATATAACAATAGTTATCACGCAAGCATTCAAATGGCTCCCTACGAAGCCTTGTATGAGAGGATATGTAGATCACCAATTGGGTGGTTTGAGGCAGGGGAAGCGGAGTTGATTGGGCCTAATCTTGTCCACCAATCAATGGAGAAGGTCAAGGTCATCAGAGAGAGATTGAATACTGCCCAGAGTCGGCAGAAATATTATACTAATGTGAGAAGAAGAGACTTAGAGTTTGAGGTAGATGATTAGGTATATTTGAAAGTGTCACCTATGAAGGGTGTCATAAGAGTTAGAAAGAAATTAAAAATGATTCCATGATATGTTGGACCATATCAGATTGTAACGAGGATTAGAAAGGTTACTTATGAGTTAGAGTTTCCTTTCGAGTTAGACGGAGTCCACCCGGTATTCCACATGTCGATGTTGAAGAAATGCTTAGGAGATCCTGTGTTGGTGATCCCTGTTGATAGCATTGGAGTGAAAGGTAGTCTGTCTTATGAAGAGGTTCCGGTTCAAATCCTTGATCATCAGATTTGTAAATTTAGAAACAAAGAGATAGCCGCAGTCGAAATCAATTCGTTGAGGAAGCCACATGAAAAGTTGGGGAAGAGATGAAGGCCAAATATTCGCACCTATTCATGCCAGATGATGAGAGTGTTGAAGGTAAATTCCTTACCCTTTATTAAATTGATTGATCTATTCTTGATGTGATTTGCTATTCTTAAGTCTAAGTAGCATTGATTGAGGTCGAGGAAGAGTCGAGAGTTTGATTGATTGAGTTGAATGTTGAGATGAGTTTTGAGTCTATTCGTGCCTTGATATCCACCTTTACTCATAATTCGAGGACGAATGATCCCAAGGGGGAAATGATGTAATGCTTGATAAAATTACCAAAATACATCTAGAGTGAGGGTATGCGTGTAACACATCTTCTAATGCTCGTATTGAAAATCCGAGGCCGGATTCGTGATTAGCACAGAAAATTGAGTGGGAAAATGGTCTCGGTCAATTTTTAGAGTGATCCGGCCAAAAGATAATTTTTTGACTGAAAAACGAAAATAGAGAGTACGCGACAAAGGCGCATCACGCCTCTGTAGCGGACCTGCACTTATATTTTTTTGAAAATCTTCAACGGGATTGAGGAAACCCGTTCAAAAACTTTTTCTAAATATGCACAGTACGCGACTTGTACGCGTCGCGGACTGGGTCTTTTGCGAGTTAAAAATTTCTAAATTTTACAAGGGGAATTCGGGTCTATTCCCAACCCCTCCTAAACTCCATACACAATCTAATAAGGTTTTTGACGTAAAAAGGGTCTAAATCCCCCCATTATAAGTCCTATTCCATAATCTAACAAGGCTAGGGCTTGAAGAAAGAGGAGAAGAGCTTGGGTTTGAGAGATTTGAGAAGAAATCTTTGACGTGACTGATTGATAGCTTCATCCCAGGTATGTAAGGTTAAACTAAAAGCATGGGATTGTTCTCTCATGTACCCCATAGATGGTCATAGATGAGTTGATGGTTCAAAAATCTGCATACATAAACACTTGATGGTCTTTCTTAAGCTTTTATTTTGAAATTACACGTTTTTCTATGTTTATGATCATCATACTATTTTTTTTCTTAAATTGAACATCTTTCATGAGAATTTGCATAACCCTACGTGACTAATTTAAAAAGCATGCATAATGAACCTAAGAATTAAGTCTAGAGCCTTAAGTTGAGATTGTTGATTGTGATGAGAGAATGATGATGAGTTGATAAAATTTGATTGTCTTATGAGTCTCTATAAATGAACTCTACCAATGTGTCTATTCGATTGTTTCCTAATGATTGTTCTAAATCTTGAGTCATTGATGAGATTGATTGATAAGAAGGTTAAAGTCCCTATCAGCTTGATTGATGAAAGGGTTAGAGTCCCTATGAGTTGATTGATGAAAGGTTAGAGTCCCTATGAGTTGATTGATGAAAAGGTTAGAGTCCCTATGAGTTGATTGATGATAAGGCTAGAGTCCCTATGAGATACCGATTAATGACGAGGTTGGAGCCCCTATGAGATTGGTTGAGATGGAGGTTTTATGAGCATTGAGTCATGGGAGGAGTATCGAGCACCGAAAGAGTGAGAGTTAGTCCGACTTGAACTCGTCAAACTACGTCGTGAAACGTAGGTGAGGCTTAAAACCATCACATGTATTGTGGTTCCCTATTGATTAAAAGTCCCTGAAAGCAATAGCGGACTTATTGACGACTGACTCCATATTGAGTGAGCTGATATGGTTTCGATTCGTTCCCTATCTAGAAAGTTTGGAACGATTTTGGCAACATCAACGTGATTGTTGTACATTCACTAGCTCATAAGTGATTGTTGTCGAATAAGAGAAACTCTCATAAATTTCCTACCTTTAGTACTCCAAGTTGAGATGAGATGAGAGGAGGTGAGATCCTTTGAGATGAGTCTGAGATGATTGATGAGCTTGAGTTGTTGATGGGTCACTTGTATACTCTTTATTCTTGCATAGATAGACATTTGACGATTTGATGTGATTTGATGTTTATTTTGAGTTGATGTTTTCCATATTATTCTACCTGTTTCTGTTTCACTCAGCTATTTTACATACCAGTACATTCCAAGTATTGATGTCCCTTTTGGACTGCATTGTTTCATGATGCAGAGGCTGGCACTAGAGATCGTCAACAGGCGTTCTATTAAAGATCTGAGATTTGCAGCTGAGCTGATTGGTGAGCCTCCCCTATTTTGGAGGATACACTACTTTTACTTCATCATATTTTAGATTTAGATTTGACCGTTCTTATATTTTGATTTGGGTAGCCACGACTCTGTCATTGGCACCATATGATTAGTGATAGAGGCTTAATGGACGATGTTGAACGTTGATGTTGAGATTGTGAGGTAGTTTCTTTCTACTAGCCTTTTTTATTATTATTTATATCCTTTTCAGACATTATATGAGATGTGTCCATTTACTTACTTTTATTTTTGTTGTTTAGTAGAGTATTTGATTGAATGACTGTGATGAGGCTAGGTGGTTTGCTTAGAGACTAACAATAGTCTCTAGGTGCCGGCCACGTCAAAGGTACCCTCCCGAGGCATGACAAATTAGTAAGTCAATATATCACCGTATGAATAATAATTCAATCCAAAATATCATGATCAAGCCTACGAAGATACAACTCTACCACCAAAGTACTCAAATCCATACACATAGGAGCATACAAGGTCGTTCACACTTAACAAAGGTTAGAAATCCACTTGCCTTAAATAAAATCTCATGTCAAGTCAAATCTGCCATTTTTCCCCTTCTACGATACTCCAAATAACCACAATCTATGGTATCACAATCACATAACAAATCTAGTGACACCAAAATCAATTAATTCGGAGAGAAAAGATAAAATGGTCAAAATTTTCATGCCAAAAAATGTAGCCGAAATATAAAAATTAATGCATGAAAATGTTTCCAAGGTGATAAGGAGTTCAAGGGTGAAAACGATTTCAAAAACAAAGCTAAGATAAGGGAGAAATCAACAATCAAAGTTTGGAAATCAAAGTCCAAAAAATTCCCACTTTGCACCATTAAAATCCCAAAATTAGATATTACTATTACGAACTAATCAATGTAAATCACTAAAAAGGTTAGAAAATAGTTATCCAGTCGTATTGTTTTGAAAAACCTCAAAATTCCACTTTAAAACGAAGCTTGGAAAGTTGAAATGGTGAAAAGAAGTTAAGTCACGTCTTTTAAAAGACAACATTGTTTAGGCATTCAATGTACTCCATGAACACAGAGCCATATCCGTAAACATGGAGACATAGGAGTCTTAAAACTCCGTGAACGCAGATGTCAGGTGTCTTCACACTCTGCGAACGCGAAGGGGTCCATGCGAACGCAGAAAAGGGTGCTAATTGCACTAGAAACAACTATGCACTAGCAGCACTCAACCATTCAAAAGAGGAACTGGACCCTCAGAAATTTGTTCGGAACCCCGTAAACATAGATCAAACATTGAACCCTACCAAACAAAGATTCGGGATCAATGGAACCATCAAAATTCAAATTCGGAACCCCCGTGGTCCCAAACTCGAGAAAGATCATTTAAACTAGTTTGTAACTCAAAACCTCAAAATATTTTCGGAAGCTCTAAAAATTACAATGAAGCCATTTCTGTCTTTTTTTCACCACCCGGAACCACTAGAGCTAACGAAATTTCTATATGAGCTCCCAAACTTTAAATGCTGACCAAAGTCAAACTTATGATCCAAAATGAACTAGAATTGCAACTTTGGGCCTAAAATCTCTATTTATTTCGAAGTCAGTTCTGCAAGTTCTCCTATGCCATATTCGGCATTTGGAGCTGATTGAATCAACGAAATTGGATTCGACTCACGAAACTCCAAATGACCTCAAAACTCAAAATTTCCAACTTTAGGCCTTTTAAAACTCTTTCTTTTGCAAAAATCCAATGTTTTACAAGATTTTCAAAATTCAACTTTTAGACTTATCTAAAAATGATCCAAGACAACTTTCACGAAGGGCAAAATGATAGTTTGGTCGAAAATGTCAGAAATGACTCATAAAGACTCTATATCGTGCATCATTCCTACTCATAATATTCAGGAAAAAAATGTAAAGTTAAAGCATTTAGGAATTCTATAGACTTTAGGCTCAAATCATACTCATGCGTACTCATTTAAGTGCGATATGTAAAAATAACAAGAATTCATTCCAGGATTCATGTAGAAAAGCAAAATCATCTATTTCAAGTAGTTAATTTATAAAAAATAGAATTCATGCAAGCTTATATACGAATACATTAGGATTTAAGAAAAAACTTCAAGAAATATTCACGGAAGACTCAATTCCATCAATTTGGGTTATGGGGCACATGGAAGAACATAATTCATGTTCTAGTTAGCCTTGCATACTTGGAAGTTTTGATTTTGTTTAGTGGCTTGGCAGAACTCATAGGATCCTCTTGAAACCCCTAGATTTTTCTCCCTTGAAACCTTGTTCTAAGTTGGAGAAAATGTTTTAGCGTGAAAGAGTTGAATAGATATGTTTAGGGATTTGTTTAGGTATAAAAACATTAAGGCTTTGAAAGGGTGGAAAAATACCGAAATAAACCTTCTTAAAAATTCTATCAAAGTCATCCACGGTCCACCTACGTCCACTAGAAACTTCACGATCTGTAGAAATCCATCCGTAAACTTTTGGGAAAATGTTAGGGTCTCTGGATCCACTCGATGAGCCCAAACTGCATGCCGTAGAAGCATCTACAAGCCGTAGTTGGGCCCTCATGTTGGGGGCTCAAAAGTGGACTTTCAGAAGTTTTTCTATGAGTTAATTAGACGGGCCTTCATTCAAACCACGACCCATAAGTCAGTTCACAGTTACACTTTGCTCTAGCGGTCCACAGTAAACGATCATAACTTTTGATTTTGAACTTCAAATGAGGTGCAATCAGTGGCGTTGGAAAGATAATTCAAAGACCTTTCATTTAGTAGGTCATAGGTCACGTAATTCTTTGTGTGCTAAAAGTAATGGTCATTTAAAGTTAACCTTTGTATAATCTGATGCGAGAAACTCAATTTGTAAGAACGTTTTGAACTCGTCTAAGTACTAGAGGTCCCTTATGATCGTAATCCGCTTCACATATGTAAGAATGAGTCTTGAAACATAGATGCATGTAAGAATAGAGTTGTGGGGTGTCATAATGTAAATGCACAAAGCATGATAAAATGAAACCATCAAGGACTCCACATAAGGAATTTCAATCGAATTTTATAAGTGTGCCGCAAATAAAAATAGTAAATGTGATTAACTTCTAAACTTACCATAAAACAAGGAACAATTTAAAATTTTAAAGTGAATATCTTGATCAAAATTATAAAAATAATCACATCCACTTTAATTTCTAAAATAACAAAACACCAAAGCAAGTGAATATATCTAGATATTTTGAAGCGAACAACTTAATGTTTTTAACCTTTGAATGTGTACAACTCAAAATGTTACGATCGGGCTTTCTCAAGGACCTAGATGTTTTCATTTTACGATACTCTGTGTGGTTCAATTGAATATACAAACCTTCTTGATTTTTGAGACATGACTATCAAAGTATGAATTTTCAAAGATCAAAATATTATATTAGTAGAATAAGATAAAAGATGCAAAAGAGAATGTGAAGTGAATAATAAACACATATTTTTTAATGAATCTAGTCACAATCTATATGTATCAAACTAGATGTGACAAGACACATAAAATTTAGAACAAATGGGCAAACTCCATAAATTATTTTGCTTGGAAGTAGTTAGACATCAGGATGGTAAGGGATAATTCGCCTATTTGTGGGTGAAGTGTCCGTTTTGGTTTGTGTTTTTAAGACGGGTTCTTTTTAGTATATTTTGCTCAAAAAGTGTCTCTTTTGAGGTCGGAGTGCTCATATATGAATGTTTCACGCACATAACGACTAGTATGTCTATTGAAGTGGTTGAAAATGATGCCTACAAACTTAAAAAATAGGATACAACATTTGTTCTCATCAATTTCTTATTTCAATAGGATAGAACTGTATTATAAAATTATTAATTTCTTATCAATCCAGCTTTCTACATAGTTTGTAGCCTTGAAAGTCTCTATGACTAGCACTCAATAATAATTACTGTCATGAAATGTTTTATTTGCCTTGACATTTCTTTGACTTATACATATAAAATACCTAACAGTTGGTTCACGATAAATATTTCACTCCATTTTCTAAATCTATTTTAAACAAAAGTCATCATTATATTAAACTAAATAGAGTCACTATTCAACAAAAAATAAGTAAATATTCAAAGCAAATTGAGATATTACAAGTACCAAGAAATTTATTTTAAAGATACTCTTTAACTTATCCATTTTGCGAAGAGTTATAAAAGTCATATTTCATTTTCTTCTTTAGTTAATTATATGTAAGTGCATTAACTTTTCTAAATTTATGCATCATCTGTGAGTTCCCATTTGTTGCATTAACTACTCGCAATAATTTATAAGAGAAGTATAAGCAAATATGGATTGTATTGAAAATTCTGAACTTTTTAAACTCACCATCTCCTTAACAAAACTAATATTTCGAATAATAGATTTGAAATCTCATTTTTTTTGAGACATTTATATTTTTTCAAATCTTGTATTAATACTGTCTTTGATGCTATATGGGTTGAATAAACTGGACATCATGCACAGGTATTAGCATTCCAATTTGAGTTATTTTTTCAATGTCAACCATAATTGCATATTAGTTACTCAACTGGAATATTTTTTGCTTAAATAGTGAACTAAAGAAGACATTTTAGGTTTTGGTCTATCGGATAAAGAATAGAAAAGTTTGATGCTTCAATCTGTACATAGTAAATACAGAGGCATTCCTGCTGGATCAAGCTCCCAGAAACCTCGCAAGCTGCCACCTCTCTCTTCTGTCAGGCGAAAAGCAGGAATTCGATGAGAGAACCTGAGATGCTCCGATACAGATATTTTCACTACTCCCTGAACCTCCTCCTCTTCTTCTTCTTCTTCCACTCGAGGCTTGTAGACAGACTTGAAGCCATTTACCCTCACTAAGAACTTCACGTCTACATATCTATCGGAAACATCCACTATTTCAACAATCTCATATTCAAAATCTTCTAGTTTGCTACTGTCCAGCCAAGCACTCCAATTTTTGTATACTGCCCAAACTTCACCTGTTCTTGGGAAGATCTTGTATACACCTCGCTTCAAAGGTTCCGCAGTTACTACATGTGAAAAGTTGTTGGTTACAGTATATTTGTTCAGCTTCCTATTGGGAAACTTAAATAGTCCACAACCAATTGGCATTGTTTTATCATGCCACTGTATTGTACTTTTAGGGAGTGGACAGGCATAAAGCCATGCCACATGCAAGACGAAATCAGGGAAACGATCAATCTTCTTTATCTGTCCATAGTACCTTGGCAAGGCATCTTCATTACTATATATCGCCCAACATTGACCAATTTGAAACTTCTCTGGTGATCTCTCAGCAGCAAATTTGTAAAATTCGGGTTCAGGAACCTGATTAAGTACAGATACAATATCATTTTCTGTAGAATTTACAGGTTCGGACATACTTCCATTTGCAGTCTCAACTTCCTGCTCCGTGTTCTGTAAGCTCTCTTCAGAGGAAAAACTGTCCTTTAATTTCTTCTCCTCCCCATTGGGAGTTGCTGCATGAGACAAATGCTGAACTTCAGAATCCTTAGTAGGAGAGGGATATCCACCCCCCTTGGATTGCTTAGAAGCGTCTTCTTCTTCATCATCACCACTTAGATTATCATGATAACTAACACTTTGTCTGCTCCGTGTAGATCTTCGCTGGTTTTCCTCACTGAGACATTGAACATTCTGCCCAGGCTCTTCTTTAGAGTCTATGCTCGTTGATGAATCACAATTTTCACTAGATTCTATTGATGTCTTTTTTCTCTTTGTGTTTTTCTTTTTAAATTCCCCTGATAAATCCTCCTTATTCATTTTTCCGTATGCATTTCGGGGATTTCCATTTCTATTAGACTCCTGACTAACCTCTGAGGGAAACTCTGACTGCATAAATGGATTCCGTGCTTGGGTCTCTTCATGAAAACTCTTCTTCTGATTGGAAGTAGGCTGACTCCTACTGGTTTCGGGTGTTGCATCTGAATCATTCAGTTCATAACCTGTATACGACTTTTCACAACGGTCACACCACAAAATTTTATTTAGCATGCTCTTATTATACGTATACTTAACAGAACAGAATGGGCATGCAGTCCGAAAGGTTGGTTGGCTTCCTGGAGCTCCTGATTGAGTACCTTGTACCCAAGGATGTGTCCTGGTATCTGGCTGGCAGCTTTTACGCGGCAATGGTACTTGAAATCTTCCTGAAGAAATGCATCTACAGTTAAACAACAAACGTTTTGGTCGATCCAAAAGCACCGATTGAGCTTCACATATCAGTGAAAAGGCATCAGCTGCACCAGGGAACTTGTTCTTATCAGGATGTAGCAAGAGAGCAAACATACGATATTGCTTCCTAATAAGAGCATCATCAGCTGTTGGCTCTACTTTAAGAATACTGTACCAATCTTTTTCATCTCCAAAAATTTTATTCTCTGCAGAGCAATGCACTTCACAAACCAAAACCATCTGTGTAATGTTCTCCAGATCAGGATAGAGCTTCTGGGCATAAGATGCAAACTTTTTAGCTCCAACGAAATCCCTATTTCCCATCATCTTTTCAGCAATTCCTCTAGCCTTGATGGCCTCTTCTTTGTTGCAATCCATCAGTAGTCTACCTTAGGCTTCAGATGGTTTAAGAAACTATAATATTCACCTCAGCTGAAAAGGTTCATAATCAATTATTATATTAACTTATCTAATGAAACATAATTCAACCCCAAAGTGTAATCCCACCGGTGGGGTCTTAGGAGGGCAAAGAGACAAAGTACAGACTTGTTGACAAACATCACAATTCAAAATTCTCAGGCAATGTACCTCACCAAATTCAAGAACTAGAAGGTTAAAAAAACTAAATCTTTTAAACTCATCTGAAATCAATCGTTCACCACAAAGAATAATTTTTTTTTACAAAAATCAAACCCCTAACCATCAATTAAAAGAAACCCCCCCCCCCCCCCCACACACACAAAAAAAAAAAGATAAAAGAACCATCTTTGATTGAAACAAACAAAAGCTTGGTTTTATTTCTTTATAAAAAACAAAGATTTAAAGTTGATGAAGAAACTTACCTTGATTGTAACATGAAGTTGATAGCTTGTTTGTTTGAGAAAAGGAAGAAAGAAGAGAGTGCAAATGAAAGAGGATTGGAGGCAAAGATAAGAGAGGAAACGTGTACATATATAGGATGATTCTTGACGAGTAGGAGCTAGGAGGGGGGATTTCGAATTTTAAGTCTTCTAATATTTTCTTAACTACTTAATTTGATGAGTAGGAGTCATGAGGGAAAATTTTGAATTTGAGTTTTATTTAATTTGATGAGTAGCAGCCAAAGAGGACAAATTTTGAATATTAGTTCTCGTGATATTTTCTTAATCACTTAATCTGATGAGGTGTTGGAGAGTAAATTTGAGATTTAATTTAATTTAATTGATGAGTAGGAGTCGGGAGAGTAAATTTCAAAATTTTGTTCTGGTGATATTTACTTAATCATTTTCTATAGAAAGTATGTCATATCAAGATTACTTTTAGAAATTACATTACATTTTTACTTAATTTAACTTTATGAGTAAGGTGCACAATAGCTTGTACCTTACTGTAAAATATGTCCACCGCCTTTTCGCTAAGAATGATCGTTAAGGACGTTAAATGAAAGAGGGTAAGGCGTAGGGAAGGCTGCGCCTTTAGTTTTGGAGTCAAAAAGAAAAAAACAAGTTGCCCTTATAGAATTTCTTAATTAATTTGTTGCCAATTTAGCCGGGGCCTAAACTAATATTGACTAGATTTCATATTTGAAAAAAAAAAATAGTATCTAGAAAACAGAAATTGTGGATAATTTTAATTACAAAATTATAAAAAGTATAAAATGAAAAGAAAAAAATATTGTGTAAAATAATAAAATAACTATAAAGTTGGATAATTTTAGTAAAATGTTATCCATCAAAATTGAATAATATTAATAAAAAATAAAGTAACTACAATTATATAAATTTGATAATAAAAACTTAACTTATTAATAAATATCCATATTAACCTATTAATAAATATTCATATATAATTTACTAATTATGTGCAAATTAAAAAATATTTTTTTAAAGAATATTAACAATATTAAAAAAAAAACAAGAAAAATTTAAAAAAAAAAAGGACTAAGGCAAGGCATTGATAAGAGGCACAAAATTAAATATTTGACAACCACTTTTTTCAAAAAATTTAACCCCCTCTCCCCCCCTCCCCCCCCCCCCCCCCCAATAAAAAAAAATGTAAGATGTAGCTATTGTTTGTTCGTCTAGAAGGATGTTAATTGAAAAAGGGAAGGTGCAATGGCAGCTACACCTTTACCCTTTTGGTATTACAAAAATAAATTGCCCTTTTAAAAATTTTCAAAAAATTTATCATCATTTTCACTCCGAACTCCACTAATTATTTTCATGAAAAGTTTTCTTTTGCGTTGGCTTTTCTTTATAGATATAAACTATCTAACAATTGGTTCATGATAAATATTGCCTTCCATTTTCTAAAATCTTTTTTTAACAAAAATCACCATTATATTAAACCAAATAAAGTCACTATTCATCAAAAAAATAAGTAAATATTCAAAGCAAATTGAAATTTTATAAGTACCAAGAGATTTATTTTAAAGATAGTCTTTAACTTATCCATTTTGGGAAGAGTTATAGAAAGTCATTATCAATTTTCTTCTTAAGTTAATTTATGTGTGATTGCATTAACTTTTCTAGATTTATGCATCATCCATGAGTTCCTATTCGATGCATTAACAACTCACAATCATTAAAAATAGAAGTATGAGCAAATATGGATTGCATTAAAAAAGCTAAGCTTTTTAAATTCACAATCTGCTTTAAAAAAATAATATCTTGAATGATAGAATTGAAATTTCAGAAAAAAGAAATTTGAGACGTTTAAAAATTTTCAAATCTTGTACTAAAATTGTCATTGATGCTATTAGGGTTGAAGAATCTGGACATCATGCATAGGTTTTAACAATCAAATTAGAGAAGTGGTTCTTGAGTATGCTAAGTTTTCAATTTTGAGGCATATTGACCTTTATAAAGGTGATCTTCATGGTGAAAAATAGCTATAGGATGATCCATATGACCAAAGCCGTAAAAAAAAAGAGTGAATTTACTTTCTATCATAAATAAACTTTCAAAAGGAAAAAAGTTAGACATCTCTAAATTAAATATAGGAAGAACTTATAAACTTCCAAAAGATAAAAAACTTCTGGCACAAATCTTAGACAATTTTCCTTTGATTTGCAAGGAAATTAGGGCTAGGGTTTGCAGTGCCTTTCAACTTTGAGAAAAGCAATAGTGAAACTAGAAAATCTTTTACCCTACCCTTTGTAGATTAATTTAGTTTTATTTTTCTCAATTCTAAAACCTAAGTGTAATCTTTTTAATTAGTTGGAATCTTCTTTGTTGCAATCCATCACTAGTCTATCTTAGGCTTCAGATGGTAGATTCTAGTAGAAGCAAAGGTTTAAGAAACTGTAGTATTCACCTTTGCTGAAAAGGTTCCTAATCAATTATTATATCATCTTATCTAAACATATTTCAACCCTAAAGTCTAATCTAACCAATGGGCTCTTGGAAGGGCAGAGAGACAAAAAAGGATAGACTTTTTTTACAGACATCACAATCCAAAATTCTTAGGCAATGTACTTCATCAAATTCAAGAACTAGAGAGGTTAAAAAAACTAACATCTTTTAAACTCACCTGAAATCAGTCCTTCACCACAAAGAACAAAACTTTTATAAAAAAATCAAACCCTAAACCATCAATTAAAAGAACCCCACCTTCCCCCCCCTCCCCCCATCACACACAAAAAAATAAATATAAAAGAACAATCATTGATTGAAACAAACAAGAGCTTGATTTTATTTCTTTATAAAAAAAAACAATGATATATATAAAGTTGATGAAGAAACTTACATTGGTTGTAACATGAAGTTGATAACTGGTTTGTTTGAGAAAAGGAAGAACGAAAAGAGTGCAAATGAAAGAGGATTGGAGGCAAAGGGAGAGAGAGGAAACGTGTATATATATGGGATGATTCTTGAGATTGTAAGATTCATGTAATGTTTGCTTAAGTATTTAATTTGATGAGTAGGAGTCATGAGGCTAATTTTTGAATTTGATTTTTATTTAATTTAATGAGTAGGAGCCAAAGAAGACAAATTTTGAATTTTTAGTTCTTGTGATATTTTCTTAATCACTTAATTTGATGAGGTGTTGGAGAGTAAATTTAAGATTTAATTTAATTTAATTGATGAGTGGGAGCCATGAGAGTAGATTTCAAATTTTTATTCTTGTGATATTTACTTAATCATTCTCTATAGAAAGTATGTTGTATCAAGATTCTTTTAGAAATTACAATACATTTTTATTTGATTTAATTTTATAAGTAAGATGCACAAATACTTATACCTTACCGTAAAATTTGCTCATTGCCTTTTCACTAACAATGGTTGTTAAGGACATTAAGTGAGAGAGCAGAAGGTGCAGGGAAGGTTGTGCCTTTACGTTTTGGAGTCAAAAAGAAATAAGTTGCCCATATACAGTTTATTTAATTAATTTGTTGTCATTTTGACCCGGATATAATTAATATTGACTAGATTTTATATTTGAAAAAGAAATTAACTAAAAAACAGAAATTGTGGATAATTTTAACTATTAAATTATAAAAAAATATAAGATGAAAAGAAAAAAATATTGTCACGCCCCGGGAGTGTACCCTAGGCGTGGCCGGCACTCGAAGACTATTACTAGCCCCCAAGCGAACCACTTAGCTGCATCACATCATTCAATCAAATAACTCTATTGAATAGCAGGAAAAATATAAGTCTAGTGGACACTTCTTATCTCTAGTCTCACAGGAGTATATATATAAAACAAAGGCTAGTAGAAAGAACTAGCCCACAACCTCAACGTCAAATACTCGACCACAGTCTATGAAGCCTTTATCACTAATCATGTGGTGCCAATGACAAATCCATGGCTACCCAAATCAAAACAAAAGAAATAGTCCAGTCTAACTCTAAAGCATGATGAAATAAAAGAGTGAATCCTCCGGAGTAGGGGAGGCTCACCAATTAGCTGCAATCTCGAATCCTCAACGAAGCGCCTGTCGACGATCCTTGGTACCTGCCTCTGCATCATAAAACAATGCAGTCCAGAGGGGAGATCAGTACTTGGAATGTACTGGTATGTAATATAGCTAAGTGAAACAGAAACCGGTAGAAAAGGAAAAAAATAGAAACAACATCAACTCAATATACACATCATAATCACATCAAAACGGTCAATTGTCCATCTATGAAAGAATAAAGAGTAGACAAGTGACACATTATTAACTCAGACTCATCAATAGTCTCAACTCATCTCCAACTCAACTCAGAGGAGCTCACCCCCTCTCATCTCATCTAGACTCGGAGTAAGGTACGGAACTCATGGGAGTTTCTCTTAACCGACAATAACCACTTATGAGCCAGTGGTTGTACAACATCCCGCCGGTGTTGCCACAGCCGTTCTATACTTGCTAGGTAGAGAACGAATCACAAAGAAGTGCCATCATGGAGAGTCCAGAATGGAAATAGAAAACTCATCAAGTCCGCTATTGCTTTCAGGGACATAAACTCAAGAGGAAAACCTCTTCTACGCTTGGCGACGTAGTTTAATGGGTTCGAGTGGGACTCGCTCTTACCCATTTCGGTGCTCGATACTCCTCCCGACTCAATGCTCATAAAAACATCAATCCAATCAAACCAATCTCGTAGGGACTTTAACCCCGTCAACGATCGGTATCTCATAGGGGCTTTAACCCTCTCATCAATCAGTCTCATCAATAACTCAAGACTTAAAACAATCATCAGGAATCAAGTGAATAGACACATCGGTAGAGTTCATTTTTAGAGACTCATAAGACAATCAAACTCTATCAACTCATCATCATTCTCTCATCATAATCACAATCACAATCAACAACCACAATCTTAACTCAGGGCTCTAGACTCGTCATTCTCTCATCACAATCACAATCACAATTTCACGAACCTAGACTCAATCCTCAAGTTCGTTATGCATGCTTTTCAACTTAATCATGTAAGGATATGCAAATTCTCATGAAAGTATTATATTTAAGAAAAACAAATAGTATGATGATCATCAACATGGAAAACATGTAATTTCAAATATAATTTTCAAGAATCACTATCAAAGATTCATGCATGTAGACTCCTCAACCATCAACACATCTATGACCTCTATGGGGCACATGAGAGAACAATCTCATATTTTAGTTTAGCCTTACATACCTGCTGTTCGGCTAACAATTGAATACGTCTAGGATCTCCTCTCGAATTTCCCACACAAGCTCTTGTCTCTTCTCCTCAAACCCTAGCCTTGTTAGTTTTAGGGAATAGGACTAGAATGAGGATTTTAGACCCTTTTCACGTAGAGACATCGTTATTAGTCGTGTATTAGAGTTTGGGAGGGGTGGGAGATTGACCGGAATGCCCCTCATAATTATTTAGAAATTCTCAGTCCGAAAAATACACGGTCCGCGACGCGGACCTATCGCGAACAAGATTTTTTTAGAAAAACGCTTTTGAACGAGTTTTCTCCATCCCGTCGAAAATTTGAAAAATCGTACAAGTACTTCTCCGCGACAGGTCTGCGACGCGCCTCTGTCGCGGACCGTCACTGTTTTCTGCTTTTGATCGAAAATTTATCTTTCGCTCGGGTCGCTCTAAAAATCGACCGAGACCACCTTCCTACTCAATTTTCCATGCTGATTCCAAATCCGGTCTCGAATTTGCCATACGAGCTTCGGAAGACGCGTTACGCACATACCCTCATTATAGGGGTATTTTGGTAATTTTACCGGGCGTTACATCATCTCCCCCTTGGGATCATTCGTCCTCGAATGATGAGAAGAGATGGGGTTAAGGCACGAGTAGAATCAAGGCTCATTTCCACACTCAATTCAATCAACCAATCAATTCTCGACTTAAAGATAGTAAGTCACTTAGAAAAATAGGACAATGAGCTTAGTGAAGAGTAAAGATTACCTTCCATATCCTCCTCATCAGTTGGCACGAATAGGTGCGGATATTTTGCTTTCATCTCTTCCTCAGCCTCCCATGTGGCTTTTTCAACGAACTGATTCCTCCATAGGACTTTGACTGGGGCTATCTCTTTGTTCCTCAACTTGCGAATCTAACGATCAAGGACTTGAACCGGGACCTCTTCGTAAGATAGGTTGTCCTTCAATGCTATCAACAGGGATCACCAAGGCAGGATCTCCCAAGTATTTCCTCAGCATCGATATATGGAATACTGGATGGACTACATTTAGCTCGGAAGGCAACTCCAACTCGTAAGAAACCTTCCCAATCCTCTTTACGATCTGATAGGGTCCAACATAACGCGGACTAAGCTTTCATTTCTTCCCGAACCTTAGGACACCTTTCATAGGTGACACTTTCAAGTACACCCAATCATCTACTTCGAACTCCAAATCTTTTCTCCTCATGTCAGTGTAAGATTTTTGGCGGCTCTGGGCAGTCTTTAACCTTTCTCTAATGACTTGACCTTCTCCATCGACTGGTGAACAAGATCAGGCCCAATCAACTCAGCTTCTCCCACCTCAAACCACCCAATTGGTGATCTACATCTCCTCCCATACAAGGCCTCATACGGAGCCATCTGAATACTCACATGATAGCTATTGTTGTATGCAAATTCAATCAGTGGTAGGTGATCATCCCAATTCCCTTTGAAGTCAAGGATACAAGCCCTCAACATGTCTTCAAGCGTTTGAATTGTACGCTCTGCCTGACCATCTGTCTGGGGATGAAAGGCGATGCTCAGGTTCACCTTAGTACCCAAGCCTTTCTGGAACGATCTCCAGAACTGGGAGGTAAATTAGGCTCCTCTATCCAAGATGATGGACAAGGGAACTCCATGCAACCTCACAATCTCCTGGATGTACAACTTGGCGTAGTCTTCCGCATTGTTGGTTGTCTTGACTGCCATGAAGTGAGCTGATTTGGTCATTCTGTCTACGATTACCCATATCGAATCATGTTGCTTTCGAGACCTTGGCAGACCAGTGATAAAGTCCATATTAATCATCTCCCACTTCCACTTCGGAATCTCAAAGTTCTGAGCCAATCCACATGGCCTTTGATGTTCAACCTTTACTTGTTGGCAGTTTGGGCATTTTGAAACGAATTCCGCGATGTCCCTCTTCATCCCATTCCACCAATAGACTTCCCTCAAGTCGCGGTACATTTTGGTGGAGCCAGGATGAATGGAGTATCTGGTGTTATGGGCTTCCGCCATGATCCTGTCCCGAATACCATCAACATTTGGGACACACAATCTACTTTGGTATCTCAACACTCCATCTCCCCCTTTGGAGAAAACTATCACCTTCTGTCTATGGACAACCTCCTTCAATTGGAGTATGACTGGTCTTGATCTTGCTTTTCCTTTACTTCTACTACTAATGAAGAGGCAGAACCGTTCTCCACATTAACTCCTCCTTCATTGTTCTCTTCGAGTCGAACTCCTAATCGGGCTAACTGGTGCACGTCCTTGGCTAACTCCTTCTTTCCCTCCTCCACGTGGGCGGTGCTACCCACTGATAACTTGCTAAGAGCGTCAGCAACAACATTAGCTTTACCTAGGTGGTAGTGAATACTCATGTCATAATCCTTGAGCAATTCTAGCCATCTCCTCTATCGCAAATTGAGCTCTTTCTGACTAAAAACGTACTGCAAGCTCTTGTGGTCAGTGAACACATCCACGTGCACTCCATACAAGTAGTGACGCCATATTTTAAGTGCAAACACTACTGCTGCCAACTCGAGGTCATGGGTTGGGTAGTTCCTTTCATGAACCTTGAGTTGCCTGGAAGCATAGGCTATCACTTTCCCCCTTTGCATTAGTACGCACCCCAGTCCAACCCTTGAGGCATCACAGTAAATTACAAAGTCTTCGGTTCCATTTGGTAAGGTTAGGACTGGCGCAGTAGTCAACCTTGTCTTCAATTCCTGGAAACTCTTCTCACATTTCTCGGACCACTAACACTTGACCTTCTTTTGAGTCAATCTGGTCAATGGTGCGGATAGGGAAGAAAATCCCTCGACAAATCTACGGTAGTAGCCTGCCAACCCCAAGAAACTTCGAATGTCGGTCGGAGTGGTCGGTCGGGGCCAGTTCTTAACTGCTTCAATCTTTTGGGCATCCACTTGTATACCCTCACCAGAAACAACGTGGCCTAGGAAGGCTGCTGACTTCAGCCAGAACTCACACTTTGAGAATTTTGCATACAACTCATGGTCCCTAAGAGTTTGGAGGACAACTCTGAGGTGATCAGCATGCTCCTCTTCATTCCTTGAATAAATCAGAATGTCGTTGATGAATATAATCACAAACAAGTCCAGATATGGTTTAAACACCCTATTCATCAAGTCCATAAAGACGGCAGGTGCATTCGTCAACCCAAAGGACATGACCAAGAACTCAAAGTGGCCATATCTAGTCCGAAAGGCTATTTTTGGAATGTCACACTCTCTCACCCTCAGCTGATGGTAGTCAGATCTGAGGTCTATCTTAGAGAAGCAGGAGGCTCCCTGAAGTTGGTCAAACAAATCATCTATCCTTGGGAGAGGATATTTATTCTTTATCGTGACCTTGTTCAGCTGCCTATAATCAATACACATCCTGAGAGACCCATCTTTCTTCCGCACGAATAAAACAGGGGCACCCCATGGTGAGACACTTGGCCTGATGAAGCCCTTTTCTAGCAAATCTTTTAGTTGCTCTTTCAATTCTTTCAACTCGGCGGGGGCTATCCTGTAAGGTGGAATCGAAATAGGCTGGGTATCGGGAAGAATGTCAATCCCAAAGTCAATCTCCCTATCAGGAGGGACTCCGGGCAAGTCATCAGGAAAGACTTCTGGAAACTCGTTGACTATCGGAACGGACTCAAGAGGTGGGGACTCAACATCATCAGATTTCACCCTCACCAAGTGATAAATACAGCCTTTGGAAATTAACTTCCGGGCTTTAAGATATGAGATAAACCTCCCTCTAGGTGTTACTGAGTCACCCTTCCACTCTAGGACTGATTCGTTTGGAAATTGGAACTTAACCGTTCGGGATCTACAATCAACAGAGGCATAACAGGCGTGAAGCCAATCCATGCCAAGGATCAAATCAAAGTCAACCATCTCCAATTCAATCAAATCGACAAGAGTGTCCCTATGATGGATGGACACTACACAAGTTCTATAGACCCTCTCAGCTCGAATAGACTCACCCACTGGAGTAGAAACATCAAAGGGTTCAAGGAGACTCTCAGGGGTCCTACCAAATTTATTGGCCACATAAGGAGATACAAATGACAGCGTGGCACCAGGGTCCATCAAAACATAACAATCAAAAGTGAAGACTCGAATCATACCCGTCACCACATCTGGGGAGTTCTCCTGATCTTGGCGACTACCCA
This sequence comes from Solanum rostratum, assembly GCA_029948455.1. NCBI lineage: Eukaryota > Viridiplantae > Streptophyta > Magnoliopsida > Solanales > Solanaceae > Solanum > Solanum rostratum. The sequence goes on along the minus strand of CM057045.1, from coordinate 63,015,786 downwards.
TAGCATACAAGCGGTTTGTCGCTCCGCCCGTACCTAATATAGTGGCCCTCTTGTTCCCTCTAACCGGTGGGGCCGATGCAGTGGATTGAGCTCGGCCAGCCCATTGCGGACAGTCTCTCTGATAATGACCCACTTGGCCACACTTGTAGCACCCATTTTCCCCCTTACCCCCAAGTGCAGCTTGCCATACGTACCACACGGCGGTTTATCCTGCGATCCTTGGGCCACACTAGCTTGAGACTGGGACCCATGGACTCTAGCATCCTGGAACCTCTGATCATCCCTGATTCTGGGTGTGGGTGCACTAGCAGATGATGGTTCTGGGAACCGGTTACTATTGCCCTTTCTTCCAACCTCATAGCTAGATGTTTTGGCTTTCTTGCGCCTGAACTCCTCCTTGTCCTGCTGCCTTTCCTCATCAGCCTGTTGCACAAATGTCATCAGTCGCCCGATGTCCATATCACTCACAAGCATCGCTCCCCTACCATCCCTCCTGGGTCCTCTATTCAACCCATCGACATACATTCCCATCCTCCCCCTCATGTCTGCAATCATGTCCGGTGCATAGCGAGATAATTGTGTGAATTTCAAGCCATACTCCTGCACGGTCATAGAGCCCTGTTTTAGATTCAGAAATTCCCTTACCTTAGCTTTCTTTTTCTCCCTTGGGAAGAAGCGTCCAAGAAGGCCTCCTCAAACACTGCCCAAGTCGCATGCGGGGCATCGTTTCCCCTACCTTTCCTCCATTGGTCGAACCACAGCCTGGCCACACCCTTAAGTTGGTAGGCGACCAGCTCAACCCTATCAGCATCAGTCACGTGCATCACTTGGAACACCTTCTCAAGTTCCTCTACATAGTTCTCGGGGTCTTCGGTGGATGCCGACCCCGTGAACTCAGGCGGATTCATCCGCAGAAATTCTCGAACTCTAGAGGTGTCATGAGTGTCCAGTCTGCCCGCTCCTTGTCTCACTGGAGGTGCCGCAATAGCCTGGGCTAGAGCTCGAATAGCCTGGCATAATTCGGCATTGGAAACCTCGTCTTGAGGGGGTTGTTCAACAGGGACAGCTGGATCCACGGGCCCCTCAGGTACTTGGGGTTCAGGTGGATTAACAGCGCGCCTGGCAGGACGTCCCCTTCCTCTAACAGCTCTTCTAGGCGGCATATCATCGATTTCTGCACGTGTAAAGCACGAATTAGAAGATAGTTTTCATAGAGTATAACTCTATCGCACGAATCAGAATAAGAAAGAAGTGTAACCCTTCCTAATGTCCCATAGCCTCTCGCTTATGAAATGTGGTCGACAACACACCCATAAACAAGACTCTACTAGACACGACTTCATAGACTCCCTAGGACACTTGAACTCTGTGCTCTGATACCAAGTTTGTCACGCCCCGAGAGTGTACCCTAGGCGTGGCCGGCACTCGAAGACTATTACTAGCCCCCAAGCGAACCACTTAGCTGCATCATGTCATTCAATCAAATAACTCTATTGAATAGCAGGAAAAATATAAGTCTAGTGGACACTTCTTATCTCTAGTCTCACAGGAGTATATATATAAAACATAGGCTAGTAGAAAGAACTAGCCCACAACCTCAACGTCAAATACTCGACCACAGTCTATGAAGCCTCTATCACTAATCATGTGGTGCCAATGACAAATCCATGGCTACCCAAATCAAAACAAAAGAAATAGTCCAGTCTAACTCTAAAGCATGATGAAATAAAAGAGTGAATCCTTCGGAGTAGGGGAAGCTCACCAATCAGCTGCAATCTCGAATCCTCAACGAAGCGCCTGTCGACGATCCTTGGTACCTGCCTCTGCATCATAAAACGATGCAGTCCAGAGGGGACATCAGTACTTGGAATGTACTGGTATGTAATATAGCTGAGTGAAACAGAAACCGGTAGAAAAGAAAAAAAAAATAGAAACAACATCAACTCAATATACACATCATAATCACATCAAAACGGTCAATTGTCCATCTATGAAAGAATAAAGAGTAGACAAGTGACACATCATTAACTCAGACTCATCAATAGTCTCAACTCATCTCCAACTCAACTCAGAGGAGCTCACCCCCTCTCATCTCATCTAGACTCAGAGTAAGGTACGGAACTCATGGGAGTTTCTCTTAACCGACAACAACCACTTATGAACCAGTGGTTGTACAACATCCCCCCGGTGTTGCCACAACCATTCTATACTTTCCAGGTAGAGAACGAATCACAAAGAAGTGCCATCATGGAGAGTCCAAAATGGAAATAGAAAACTCATCAAGTCCGCTATTGCTTTCAGGGACATAAACTCAAGAGGAAAACCTCTTCTACGCTTAGCGACGTAGTTTAATGGGTTCGAGTGGGACTCACTCTTACCCATTTCGGTGCTCGATACTCCTCCCGACTCAATGCTCATAAAACCATCAATCCAATCAAACCAATCTCGTAGGGAGTTTAACCCCGTCAACGATCGGTATCGCATAGGGGCTTTAACCCTCTCATCAATCAATCTCATCAATAACTCAAGACTTAGAACAATCATCAGGAATCAAGTGAATAGACACATCGGTAGAGTTCATTTTTAGAGACTCATAAGACAATTAAACTCTATTAAGTCATCATCATTCTCTCATCATAATCACAATCACAATCAACAACCACAATCTTAACTCAGGGCTCTAGACTCGTCATTCTCTCATTACAATCACAATCACAATTTCACGAACCTAGACTCAATCCTCAAGTTCGTTATGCATGCTTTTCAACTTAATCATGTAAGGATATGCAAATTCTCATGAAAGTATTACATTTAAGAAAAACAAATAGTATGATGATCATCAACATGGAAAACATGTAATTTCAAATATAATTTTCAAGAATCACTATCAAAGATTCATGCATGTAGACTCTTCAACCATCAACACATCTATGACCTCTATGGGGCACATGAGAGAACAATCTCATATTTTAGTTTAGCCTTACATACCAGCGGTTCGGCTAACAATTGAATACGTCTAGGATCTCCTCTCGAATTTCCCACACAAGCTCTTGTCTCTTCTCCCCAAGCCCTAGCCTTGTCAGTTTTAGGGAATAGGACTAGAATGAGGATTTTAGACCCTTTTCACGTAGAGACATCATTATTAGTCGTGTATTAAAGTTTGGGAGGGGTGGGAGATTGACCGGAATGCCCCTCGTAATTATTTAGAAATTCTCAGTCCGAAAAATACGTTGCGAACCTATCGCGAACAGGGTATTTTTAGAAAAATGCTTTTGAACGAGTTTTCTCCATCCCGTCGAAAATTTGAAAAATCGTACAAGTACTTCTCCGCGACAGGTCCGCGACGCGCCTCTGTCGCGGACCGTCACTGTTTTCTGCTTTTGATCGAATATTTATCTTTCGCTCGGGTCGCTCTATAAATCGACCGAGACTACCTTCCCACTCAATTTTTCATGCTGATTCCAAATCTGGTTTCGGATTTGCCATACGAGCTTCGGAAGACGCGTTACGCACATACCCTCATTCTAGGGGTATTTTGGTAATTTTACCGGGCGTTACAAATATTGTGTAAAATAATAATAAAGTTGGATAATTTTAATAAAATACTATCCGCTAAAATTGAATAATATTAATAAAAAATAAAGTAACTACAAATTATATAAATTTAATAATAAATAATTATTTAACTTATTAATTAATATTCATATATAATTTAGAGCAAATTATAAAATATTTTTTAAAAAAATATTAACAATATTAAAAGGAAAACAACTAGAAAAATAAAAAAAATAAAAAACTAAGGTAAGGCGTTGATAAGAGGCACAAAAAAAAATATTTGACAACTATCTTTTTCAAAATATTTAACCCCCCCCCCCCTCCCCCACACACACCAAAAAGAAAGGTAAGATGCAACTATTGTTGAGCCTTACATATTATTGATAGCTGCCTTTTTTGTTCGTCTAGACGGATGATAGTTGAAAAAGGGAAGGCGCAATGGCAGCTGCACCTTTACCCTTTTGACGTTAAAAAAATAAATTGTCCTTTTAAAAATTTTCAAAAAATTTATCCGAACTCCACTAATTACTTTCATGAAAAGTTTTCTTTTTCCTTGACATTTCTTATAGAGATAAACCATCTAACAATTGGTTCATGATAAATATTGCCTTCCATTTTCTAAAATCTATTTTTAACAAAAGTCAGCATTATATTAAATTAAATAAAGTCACTATTCATCAAAAATAAGTAAATATTCAAAGCAAATTGAAATTTTACAAGTACGAAGAGATTTATTTTAAAGATAGTCTATAACTTATCCACTTTGGGAAGAGTTATAGAAAGTCTTAGTCCATTTTCTTCTTAAGTTAATTTATGTATGATTGCATTAACTTTTCTAAATTTATGCATCATCTATTTGATGCATTAACAACTCACCATCATTAATAGAAGTATGAGCAAATATGGATTTTATTAAAAAAGCCAAATTTTTAAATTCACCATCTGCTTTAAAAAAAATATCTTGAAGGATAGACTTGAAATCTCAATTTTTTTTGAGACGTTTGTAAATTTTCAAATCTTGTACTAAAATTGTCATTGATGCTATTAGGGTTGAAGAATCTGGACATCATGCATGGTTTTAACATTCCAATTAGAGAAGTGGTCCTTGAGTATGTTAAGTTTTAAATTTTGAGGCATATTGACCATTATAAAAGAGATCTCCATGGTGAAAAATAGTTATAGGATGATCCATATGACCAAAGTTGTTAAAAAAAAAAAGAGTAAATTTATTTTCTATCATAAATAAACTTTCAAAAGGAAAAAACTTACGCATCTCTAGATTAAATATAGAAAGAAGAACTTGTAAACTTCCAAAAGATAAAGAACTTTTAGCACAAATCTTGGACGATTTTCCTTTGATTTGCAAAGAAATTAGGGCTAGGATTCGTGACGCCTTTCAACTTTGAGAAAAAAAATAGTGAAACTAGAAAATCTTTTACCCTACCCTTTGTAGATTAATTTAGTTTTATTTTTTTTCAATTCAAAAACCTAAGTGTAAGACTTTTAATTAGTTGGAATCTTCTTTGTAGCAGTCCATCACTAGTCTAAAGGTTTAAGAAACTGTAATATTCACCTCAGCTGAAAAAGTTCCTAATCAATTATTATATCATCCTATCTAATGATAACATAATTCAACCCCAAAGTCTAACTTAACCAATGGGGTCTTGGGAGGGCAGAGAGACGAAAAAGGATAAACTTCTTTACAAATATCAGAATTCAAAATTCTCAGGCAATGTACTTCATTAAATTCAAGAACTAGAGAAGTTAAAAAAAACTAAAATCTTTTAAACTCACCTGAAATCAATCGTTTACCATAAAGAACAAAACTTTTATACAAAAATCAAACTCCAAACCATCAATTAAAAGACCCCCCCCCCCACCACACACACACAAAAAAAAAATATTTTATTGAAACAAACAAGAGCTTGGTTTTATTTCTTTATAAAAAAACAATGATATAAAGTTGATAAAGAAACTTACATTGGATGTAACAGGAAGTTGATAACTTGTTTGTTTGAGAAAAGGAAGAAAGAAGAGAATTGTCACGCCCCGGGAGGGTACCCTAGGCGTGGCCGGCACTCAGAGACTATTGCTAGTCCCCAAGCGAACCACTTGGACTCATCGTCACATCATACTCAACAGCGGAAGAAACATCCTCAAGGAAAAGACTTTAATATAATTAAAATAATCAAGTCTTTATACAAAATGTTAATTTCCAACAAAAAATAGTTGAAAAAGAACAATACATCACATCCTCTACTCAGTGTCTATGAAGCCTCTAACTCAAACATCCAGATGGTACCATGACAGGCCATGGTTATCCAACTCAAGGAAAATAAAGTACTATTCAAGCTAGATGATAATAATATGAAAATCCTCCGAAAACAAGGAGGTCTCACCGATCAGCTGATTGCGAATAGATCCTCAACGAAGCGCCTGTCGATGATCTCTAATACCTGCCTCTACATCATAAAACGATGCAGTCCCAGAAGGGGACATCAGTACTTGGAATGTACTGGTATGTAAAATAGCTGAGTGAAACAGAAACAAGTAGAATAATATAGGAATAACATCAACTCAACATCATACTCCATCAAAATGTCAAATGTCTATCTAAAGAAAGAATAAAGAGTAAACAATGACCCATCAACATCTCATCAATACATTATCAATACATCAGACTCACCTCAAGGAAACTCAATTTAACTCGACTCAACTCAACTCAAAGAAACTCAACTCACTCAACTCAAGGAAACTCGACTCAATTCAACTCAAGGAAACTCGACTTCACTCAACTCAAGGAACATCAACATCAACTCAAGGAACATCAACATCAACTCATCTCAGGGAACATCGGCATCAACTCAACTCAGGGAACTCGACTCAAAATATCACATCAACATCAACATCAGAGTCCTATCAAAAGGAACCTAACTGGGAGTTTCTCTAACTGACAACCATCACTTATGAGCCAGTGATGATACAACGAAGCGATGCCGTTGCCACATCCATCCAATACCCTGCCCGGGGTAAAAGACATCACATCAGAAAAAAATATCAGTCCTCATTTGGGAAAAGAAAGGTGCCATCCGCATTGCGGTTCAATCCCCTCTTCCTACGCGGGCCACGTAGTTAATGGGTTCGAGTGGGACTCACTCTCTACCCATTTCGGTGCTCAATACTCCTCTCAGAACTCGACGTGCTCATAAAACATCATCATCATCATCAGTCCCATAGGGACATAGTACATCATCATCAGTCACATAAGGACATGATATAATACCTCAACATCAACATCGGTCCCAGAGGGACATAGTACATCATCTCAACATCAACATCAGTCCCATAACATCATCTCAACATCAACATCAGTCCCATAGGGACATATTACATCATCTCAACATCAACATCAGTCCCATAGGGACATAGTACCTCATAAAACATCATTCTCATCAACATCATCATCAAGACTCTCATCAAATGTGAAACACAATCACAACATCATCATCATTGTCAAGGCTCTAGACTCATCCCTTAAGTTCATTATGCATGCTTTTCAAATAATCATGTAAGGTTATGCAAAATCTCATGAAAAATGTTAACTTTAAGAAAACAAGTAGTATGATAATCATCAACGTAGAAAACATGTAATTTCAAATCAATTTTTCAATGAAAAACTCTCAAGTATTCATGCACACATACTCTTCAAGCATCAACTCATCTTTGACCTCTATGGGGCACATGAGAGAACAAACTCATGCTTTTAGTTTAGCCTTACATACCTGGAAATTTGATATTATAATCAAAATTTGATGAATACTCGTTTCTTGGAGAAAATCCTCAATCTCGTTGTTCTTTTAGAGTGGAAGAACTTGGAAAGACATTGTTTGAAGAACTTCTTTTTGATTCTTGACTTCTTGACTTAGAATCTTTAGAGTTTCGTGATAAAGAACCCTAATTCATGGAAAGAAGAATCCAGGAATCCTTTCTTGGGATCCTTGAATTCGTTTCTTGAAACCCTAGGTTAGGATTTAAGATTCTATTAGGGATTTCATAAATAGATAGAGAAATTAGCTTAAAGCTTATGAAGAATAACTCACCTTGATGAAGAATCTTGAAATTTAATCCTAACTTGATGACTTTCTTGATGATTCTTGAGCGTTTTATGTTTAGGAGTCAAAGAGAGGGTTCTGACTCATGAAACTGACGTATTATGGGTTTTGGGACCTTAAATAGATGCCCAAAGGTTTTAGGGTAAAAGTACCCTCAAAATAAAATAAAGAAACATCGCTTAGCTTATCCAGAAAGGGTTCGCGATAGGTCCGCGTCGCGGAGCCGTCGCGGACCTTCAGACAGCTCTGCAGGTCTCCAGTAAAATGGTCATAACTCTTTACTCCGAACTCTGTTTAACGCGAAATAAGATGCGTTGGAAAGCTAACTCAAAGATCTTTAATTTGATATATTATGGGTCACCTAATGCATTATACTTTAGGAGATATGATAATTTGAAGTTGACCCTTTCATCAACTCATATGAAAACTTAGTCGCTAGAAATTCTTTGGACTTGGTTTGATGTAAAAGATTATTTATAACTCTAAATCACATCTAATATACTTTAAATACTCAGGAATTGATTCTATCATATGAAGTATGGCTCAATCTTAGTGAAAAAAAAAAGTTGGGGTGTTACATTATCTCCCCCTTGGGATCATTCGTCCTCGAATGATGAGTAAAGGTAGACATCAAGGCACGAATAAGAATCAGAACTCTTCTAAAAACTCACTCAATCAATCAAACCCTCAACTTCTCATCAATCTCAAACCATCTCCATTCAAACTCAGAAATGGACACATCAACTCTGAAATAGACAACTCAATTTAAATCAAGAGTAAGGAAATTACATCTTACATTCTCTTCATTAAACACGAATGGAACATCAAAACTCAATCAACTCAAATCATTTAGAAACCTCGTCAATCTGTCCTTCGAACTTAGGAAGGAAGCCATCAACTCAAATCGAGAATAGGAACATCATATAAACAAGACTCTGAGGACACTCTCATACTCAAGTCCCCACCTCAATTGTGCTCTTTTTTCATAGCACTTTACCCCATCAATGCAAACTCATAGCTCTTATCCAAACCTCCACCTAACACCTCTTCTTCTTCCATTCAAGCCTACTTGTCACTTCTACCTCCATCATTCAATGAACTCTCACTCAAAGTCACATCAACATACTCTTACCTACCTATTGTGCATCATACGATCTCATCTCTTTCCTCCTCCCTACCTCTATCCCTACACGACACCAGTTTAAAACTGATCTCACAATGAGGATACATTCACTCCTTCTCATCCACCCTCACTCTCAGTCTACTATCATCAATATCACTATTTGGACGTGGAGGAACTCATCATCATTCCCTTTGACGAAACCTCCAAACTACTACCTCTCCATGCGAAATAAGCACGATTATACCTTAAAAGCTTTATACTCTACATCATACCATCAACAATGGCATAACAAGCCGAAGGTCAGTGGACACGTAAGGTGACATCAGAATCAAGAACTCTCACTCCATAGTAACTTGTACTTAGAGAATATTGCTCATCCTCATCACTCTAATACACTCGCATAATAGCATCCACACATTTAAGCCTACCATAGCAGCTTACACCCTCGATCGCATGAACTCTTACCACAGGAGATACTAATATGGTTTTTTTTATACCTATCTATCAGACTCCTCACGATTTCTCTAACTCCTCCACGTCATCTATAACCTTAAAAGGAAATGACATCACATCATCATCAGAATTAAGAACTCTCATTATCTCTTGAATTCCTCCATCTCAAGCTCTTCTCCTCTTCTCTCAAGCTCTAGTCCTATTCAATTGTTAGAAAAGGACTTAGAATGGGATTTTAGACCCTTTTCATGTTAAAATGACTTATATTAGTCGTATAGGGAGTTTATAAGGTGTTAGGAATGGACCAGAATGCCCCTCACTAATTTTAGAAATTTCCAGCCTCGAAGTTACTCAGTCCGCGACGCGGACTGGTCGCGAACAGTACACTTTCAGCAAAAATTTTCTGAACAAGTTTTCTCAATCCCATCGAAAAGTTTTGAAAAAACGCAAGTGTCACTCTGCTACAGGTGCGCGACGCGCCTTGGTCACGCACCGATACTGTTTCGGTGTTCGGATCGAAAAATTATCTTTTTACTTGGTCACTCTAAAAATCGACCGAAGCCCTTCCCCCACTCAATCTTTTGTGCTGATCACAAATCTGGCCTCAGATTTGCCATCCGAGCATCGGAAGACGTGTTATGCGCATATCTCTCCTCTATGGGTACTTTGGTAATTTTTACCGGGCCTTACATCAACTCTTCTTTATCTCTCAAGGTCGTTACTTTAAGTTTGTAACTCGATTTCCTCTACTAGGCTGTAAGCATATACCTCCACATGGTCAAGGAATCACTATCCACAATAATATCTTAAACTTTTTTGTTATGCTATAGTCGCATACATATAACTAGCCACTCAGACTCTTTTCAACTCTATCACTCTTAGCTCCTTCCAGTCTCTATGTAAATCTTTATATTTGCTATTCTTATGGCGTACATAACCACTTCTCATAACTCTTACAATCTAACCTCTTCTTTTGCCTGCTGGCGCTCAACTTCTGTGCTCCCATAAATTTAATTGCATATGAATTAGTCTATCATGGAAACTCGTTATCATCTATTGATAAGCCCTAAATCAACTTAGTTACTCATGATGATTAAGATTACTTACATCAGCCTACTCCACATTGATAACTCAAATATACTATCTAGATTCTTATAGCAGTCGTAACTTAGAGCTTCACACATCTTTACACAATCATGGATACATATCTCAAGCCTCTTCTTATCTGTCTAACCTCATAACTCGATGAGTCTCATGAACACACAATTAAAAAAAATCATAAGCCTAATTTAGATCTATCACTTTGAAAGCACTCTTTTCCTTTATTCAACATCTACACTTCACCCTCAATAGTATGAATACTATAGCACATCAACATAACTTCCTTCTAGTTTGAGCACGCTCTTTCACATTTTGGCAATAACTCTTCCTCTACACCATATCATAAAAATCATAGGGTATTCACGACTCTTTCATCAAACTTATTCAATTGACTCACCGCCTCATTATTTACCTAATAGATATGTAACTCGAACTACGAGCCTCAATCAGCCATCACTCTTGTCATCTCGTCCCTTTCTTTCCATCATCATCCTTCTAACTCTGGGATGATTCGATTCTACTCAGGATTTATAAGACCTCATATTTCACTCTTAGGTGGTAACATCAAACTCTTCAGTGACATACGTTTCTCTCTCGTAGGTCACCTAAGAAGATAGTTTTGAAAAACAAATGGGTCTAGGTACATCTAGAGATAACTCAAATGCACGATTCATATGATTAATGGTGCACTCTTCCTAGTCAATCAACTTCGCATATCAGCCAGCTTCTCTTAAGCCTAGACAGTCTCTCTATCCTTCCGATTACTTTATCTCAAAGGATCTTATCTGTAAGAGTTCGAAAATTGCTGTCTTTATCACTTCGCGGTCGAGGCATAGTCGAACGGCTTAGAGCAACGCACGAATCATTGTAGATTTCTTAGGAAATAGCTCTATCGCACGATCAGAATCTGAAAGAAGGGAAACTCATCCTAATGTCTTATAGCCTCCGTATTATGGATGTGGCGCACTTCACACCAATAATAAGGACTCTACTAGACACGACTTCATATACTCCCTAGGACACTCGAACTTTGTGCTCTGATACCAAGTTTGTCACGCCCCGGGAGGGTACCCTAGGCGTGGCTGGCACTCAGAGACTATACCTAGTCCCCAAGCGAACCACTTGGACTCATCGTCACATCATACTCAACAGCGGAAGAAACATCCTCAAGGAAAAGACTTTAATATAATTAAAATAATCAAATCTTTATACAAAATGTTAATTTCCAACAAAGAATAGTTGAAAAAAACAATACATCACATCCTCTACTCAGTGTCTATGAAGCCTCTAACTCAAACATCCAGATGGTACCATGACAGGCCATGGTTATCCAACTCAAGGAAAATAAAGTACTATTCAAGCTAGATGATAATAATATGGAAATCCTCCGAAAACAAAGAGGTCTCACCGATCAGCTGATTGCGAATAGATCCTCAACGAAGCGCCTGTCGATGATCTCTAATACCTGCCTCTACATCATAAAATGATGCAGTCCCAGAAGGGGACATCAGTACTTGGAATGTACTGGTATGTAAAATAGCTGAGTGAAACAGAAACAAGTAGAATAATATAGGAATAACATCAACTCAACATCATACTCCATCAGAATGTCAAATGTCTATCTAAAGAAAGAATAAAGAGTAGACAATAACCCATCAACATCTCATCAATACATCATCAATACATCAGACTCACCTCAAGGAAATGCAATTTAACTCGACTTAACTCAACTCAACTCAAAGAAACTCGACTCAACTCAACTCAAGGAAACTCGACTCAATTCAACTCAAGGAAACTCGACTTCACTCAACTCAAGGAACATCAACATCAACTCAAGGAACATCAACATCAACTCAAGGAACATCAACATCAACTCATCTCAAGGAACATCAACATCAACTCAACTCAGGGAACTCGACTCAAAACATCACATAAACATCAACATTAGAGTCCTATGAAAAGGAACCTAACTGGGAGTTTCTCTAACCGACAACCATCACTTATGAGCCAGTGATAATACAACGAAGCGATGTCGTTGCCACATCCATCCAATACTCTGTCCGGGGTAAAAGACATCACATCAGAAAAAAAACATCAGTCCTCATTTGGGACAAGAAAGGTGCCATCCTCATTGCGGTTCAATCCCCTCTTCCTACGCGGGCCACGTAGTTAATGGGTTCGAGTGGGACTCACTCTCTACCCATTTAAGTGCTCAATACTCCTCCCAGAACTCGACGTACCCATAAAACATCATCATCATCATCAGTCCCATAGGGACATAGTACATCATCATCAGTCATATAAGAACATGATATAATACCTCAACATCAACATCGGTCCCAGAGGGACATAGTACATCATCTCAACATCAACATTAGTCCCATAGGGACATATTACATCATCTCAACATCAACATCAGTCCCATAGGGACATAGTACCTCATAAAACATCATTCTCATCAACATCATCATCAAGACTCTCATCAAATGTGAAACACAATCAAAACATCACAACATCATCATCATTGTCAAGGCTCTAGACTCATCCCCTAAGTTCATTATGCATGCTTTTCAAATAATCATGTAAGGTTATGCAAAATCTCATGAAAAATGTTAACTTTAAGAAAACAAGTAGTATGATGATCATCAACGTAGAAAACATGTAATTTCAAATCAATTTTTCAATGAAAAACTCTCAAGTATTCATGCACACATACTCTTCAACCATCAACTCATCTTTGACCTCTATGGGGCACATGAGAGAACAAACTCATGCTTTTAGTTTAGCCTTACATACCTGGAAATTTGATATTACAATCAAAATTTGATGATACTCGTTTCTTTGAGAAAATCCTCAATCTCGTTGTTCTTTTAGAGTGGAAGAACTTGGAAAGACATTGTTTGACGAACTTCTTTTTTATTCTTGACTTCTTGACTTAGAATCTTTAGAGTTTCTTGATAAAGAACCCTAATTCATGGAAAGAAGAATCAAGGAATCCTTTCTTGGGATCCTTGAATTCGTTTCTTGAAACCCTAGGTTAGGATTTAAGATTCTATTAGGGATTTCATGCATAGATAGAGAAATTAGCTTTAAGCTTATGAATAATAACTCACCTTGATGAAGAATCTTGAAAGTTAATCCTAACTTGATGACTTTCTTGATGATTCTTGAGCGTTTTATGTTTAGGAGTGAAAGAGAGGGTTTTGACTCATGAAACTGACGTATTATGCGTTTTGGGACCTTAAATAGACGCCCAAAGGTTTTAGGGTAAAAGTACCCTCAAAATAAAATAAAGAAACGTCGCTTAGCTTATCCAGAAAGGGTTCGCGATAGGTCCGTGTCGCGGAGCCGTCGCGGACCTTCAGACAACTCTGCCGGTCTCCAGTAAAATGGTCATAACGCTTTACTTCGAACTCTGTTTAACACGAAATAAGATGCATTGGAAAGCTAACTCAAAGATCTTTAATTTGATATATTATGGGTCACCTAACTCATTATACTTTAGGAGATATGGTAATTTGAATTTGACCCTTCCATCAACTCATATGAAAACTTAGTCGGTAGAAATTCTTTGACTTGGTTTGATGTAAAAGATTATTTATAACTCTAAATCACATTAATATACTTTAAATACTCAGGAATTGAATCTATCATATAAAGTATGGCTCAATCTTAGTGAAAAAAAAAAGTTGGGGTGTTACAAGAATGCAAATGAAAGAGGATTGGAGGCAACGTGTATATATATGGAATGATTCTTGAGATTGTAGGAGTCATGTAATATTTTCTTAAGTATTTAATTTGATGAGTAGGAGTCATGAGGGTAAATTTAAATTTGAGTTTTATTTAATTTGATGAGTTGGAGCCAAAGAGGACAAATTTTGAATTTTAGTTCTCGTGATATTTTCTTAATTATTTTATATTGATGAGGTGTTGGAGAGTAAATTTGAGATTTAATTTAATTTAATTGATGAGTAAGAGTCGGGAGAGTAAATTTCAAAATTTTGTTCTTGTGATATTTACTTAATCATTTTCTATAGAAAGTATGTCATATCAAAATTACTTTTAGAAATTACATTACATTTTTACTTAATTTAACTTTATGAGTAAGGTGCACAATAACTTGTACCTTACTGTAAAATTTGTCCACTACCTTTTCACTAACAACGATCATTAAGGAGGTTAAGTGAAAGAGGGTAAGGCGCAGAGAAGGCTGCGGCTTTACGTTTTGGAGTCAAAAACAATAAAAATAAGTTGCCCTTATAAATTTATTTAATTATTTTGTTGCCATTTTGGCCGGGGCCTAAACTAATATTGACTGGATTTCGTATTTGAAAAAAAAAAGTTAGTAGCTAAAAAATAGAAATTGTGGATAATTTTAATTACAAAAATTATGAAAAATACAAAATGAAAAGAAAAAAATATTGTGTAAAATAATACGATAACTATAAAGTTGGATAATTTCAATAAAATGTTATCCATCAGAATGAATAATATTAATAAAAAATAAAGTAACTACAATCATATAATTTGATAATAATACTTAACTTATTAATTAATATCCATATTAACTTATTAATATATATTCATATATAATTTACTAATTATGTGCAAATTAAAAAAATTATTTTTTAAAAAAACTATAACAATATTAAAAGGAAAACAACAAGAAAAAAAAAGAGACTAAGATAAGGCGTTAATAAGAGGCACAAAATTAAATATTTGACAACCATCTTTTTCAAAAAATTTAACCCCATCCACACACACAAAAAAGGTAAGATGCAGCTATTGTTGAGCCTTACATATTATTGATAGCCGCATATTTTGTTCGTCTACACGAATGTTAATTGAAAAAGGGAAGGTGCAATGGCAGCTACATCTTTAACCCTTTGGTGTTAAAAAAGTAAATTGCCCTTTAAAATATTTTCAAAAAGTTTATTGTCATTTTCACTCCGAACTTGTCACGCCCTGGGAGGGTACCCGAGACGTGGCCGGCACTCAGAGACTATTTCTAGTCCCCGAGCGAACCACTTAGCCTCATCAAATCATTCAACATCAACATAGCGGAAACATCATAAGTGGAAGACCTCGTGTAAGGGCCAATTGGCCAAACATCAATCTCAACATCGGCTAAGTAAGTGAAATATTACTCAGTTCATAAGGGAAACATCCACATCAATCCTCGACATCCTGTCTAATAAGCCTCTAACCTGACTCAACTGTCTAAGAATGGTGCCATGACATGCCGTGGTTACCGTATAATGAAATAAAGAAAACATAAAATAGAAGGGTCTCCTCCGGATAGCAAGGAGGCTCACCAAAGTCTGAACTCGAACTCTTTGACCTCAATGGTGCGCCTGCTGATGTCCTCGAACTCCTGTATCTGCATCATAAAACGATGCAGCGCCAAATGGCATCAGTACGTGGAATGTACTGGCATGTAAAATAGCTGAATAACAGGATAAGTACACAGCAATTAACAAACATCGACTCCACATCATACTCCATCCGAAATATCAAAAGTCTATCTAAGGCAAGAGATTAGATTAGACAATTAACTCATCAACCTCTCATCAATCATCAACATCATAGCAAGCTCATCTCAAGGAACCTTAACGTCAAGTCACATCAAAAGAACATCACATCGACTCAAGGGAACATCACATCCACTCAAGAAAACATCACATCTACTCAAGGACTCAACTCGAACATCACATCAATATCAACATCAGAGTTCTATCAAAGGAACCTAACTGGGAGTTTCTCTAACCGACAACCATCACTTATGAGCCAGTGATGATACAACGAAGCGATGTCGTTGCCACATCCATCCAATACCCTGCCCGGGCTAAAGGACATCAACCTCAGTGGATCCAAAAAAAAAGAAAACCTCAGTCCTCATTTGGGACAAGATAGGAGTCATCCGCATTGCGGTTCAATCCTCTCTTCCTACGCAGGCCACGTAGTTAATGGGTTTGAGTGGGACTCACTCTTTACCCATTTCGGTGCTCAATACTCCTCCCAGAACTCGACATGCTCATAAACATCAACCTCATCAGTCCCATGGGGACATAATACATCATCATCAGTCACATAAGGACATGGTATAATAATTAATACCTCAACATCAACATCGGTCCCAGAGGTACATAGTATAAAACCTCAACATCAACATCGGTCCCATAGGGACATAATATAATACTTCAACGTCAACATCACCTCACCTCATAACATCAACATCAAAACTCAAGATACTCATTTAGCAATTAAATCTTAAATGCTAGGACATCATAAAACATCATTCTCATCAACATCCTCATAACATCATCGTCATCAAGGCTCTAGACATATCCCCTAATTTCATTATGCATGCTCTTTTCAAACACAATAATTATAGGGTTTAAAATGCACTCATAAGATGAATTATAATATAAAGCAAAATAGTGATGATCATCAATTCTTGTAGGAAAATTACTTATACATAAGATAAAGTAGATTTTTACATGCATCAACTCTTCATATTAACTTTATCACATCAAGATATAATACTCAACACTCAGGAAGGCACATGGGAGGACATTCCCATGCTTTAGGTTAGCCTTACATACCTGGAAAGTTTTGCTAACACGAAGTTGCACAACCTCCTCTTGATCTCCTCAACCTCACCTCCCTTCAAGCACTAACTTTAGTGACCCTTAGGAAGAACGCTTAAGAATTTGGGTTTTGAAACCCTTTTTCTTGAAAACTGACCTTAGTTAGTCGTAGGGAAACATTTAAGATAATTAGGAATGGACCAAATTGCCCTCCGTAATTTAAAAGAATTTATCCCCGTCCTAAAATAACACAGTCCGCGACCCGGACCTGTCGCGGACAGTGTATTTTCGAAAATTCAACTCCGTCGAAAAATTTACAGAAAACATAAGTGTGGCTCCGCGACCGATCCGCAATGCGGTCCTGTTGCGCAGGCACACTATTTTTTGTTTTGGAACGAAAAATTATCTTTTGACTCGATCGCTCTAAAAATTGATCGAGACCCTCTTCCCACTCCATTTTCTGTGCTGATCACGAATCCACTCTCGGATTTTCAATCCGAGCATTGAAAGACGCGTTTTACACACACCTCTTTCCTAGGGGTATTTTAGTAATTTATCGGGTGTTACATTATCTCCCCCTTGGGATCATTCATCCTCGAATGATGAGTAGGAATGGTAATTTGGCACGAATAGACTCAAGACTTACTCGATACTCACTCAGTAACATCCCCATCTTGACTTCTCATCGACCTCATTAACACATATACTCAGACATCAATACTATAAACATCACATCATGACAGGAACATCAATTTACATAATAGTAAGAATGTTACCTTCGACACTTTCATCAACCTCGAGCACGAACAGGTGCGGGTATTTTGCCTTTATCTTTTCCTCGGCTTCCCATGTGGCTTCCTCAACGAATTGATTCCTCCACAAGACTTTGATAGAGGCTATCTCTTTGTTCCTCAGTCTGCGAACCTGTCGATCAAGGATCTGGACTGGGATTTTCTCATAGGACAAACTATCTCTGACTCCCGTGCTCTCCACAGGAATTACCAAGGCAGGATCTCCCAAACATTTCTTTAACATCAAAATATGAAACACCGAATGGATTCCATCTAACGCGGAATGTAATTCTAGCTTGTAGGCGACCTTCCCAATTCTCCGCACAATCTGGTACGGACCGATGTAACGAGGACTTAATTTCCCCTTTTTTCCCAAACCTCATGACACCCTTCATGGGTGATACCTTTAAGTAAACCCAATCGCTCACCTCAAACTCTAGGTCTCTTCTCCTCACATCTGTGTAAGATTTCTGATGGCTTTGGGCGGTCTTCAATCTTTCTCGAATAATCTTCACCTTCTCCATGGACTGGTGGACCAGGTCAGGACCGATTAACTCAGCCTCTCTAACCTCAAACCACCCTATGGGTGATCTACATCTCCTTCCATACAAGGCCTCATAAGGGGCCATTTAAATGCTTGCATGATAACTATTGTTATATGCGAATTCAATCAACGGTAAATAATCATCCCAATTTCCTTTGAAATCAAGGACGCATGCTCTCAACATGTCCTCCACCGTCAGAATAGTGCGCTCGGCCTGACCATCTGTCTGTGGATGAAAAGCTGTGCTCAAATTCACTTTGGTACCCAATCCTTTCTGGAAAGACTTCCAGAAATGAGAAGTAAATTGGGCTCCTTTGTCCGAGATAATGGACAAGGGAACTCCATGCAACTTCACATTCTCTTGGATATACATCTTGGCATAATCCTTCGCAGTGTTGGTCGTCTTGACTACCAAGAAATGCGCTGACTTCGTCATTCTGTCCACAATCACCCATATGGAATCATGCTGCCTCTGGGACCTCGGTAGGCCAGTGATGAAATCCATGTTAATCATCTCCCACTTCCATTCTAGAATCTCAAAGTTTTGGGCCAAGCCGATTGGCCTTTGATGCTCAACTTTTATTTGTTGGCAATTTGGGCACCTTGAAACAAACTCCGCGATATCCCGCTTCATTCCACTCCACCAATAGACCTCTCTCAAGTCGTGTTACATCTTGGTGGAGCCTGGATGAATGGAATATCTAGTGTTATGGGCCTCACCCAGAATCCTCTCTCTGACACCATCAACATCAGGGACACATAGCCTATTCTAGTACCTCAACACCCCATCTCCCCCTTTGGAGAAGACCATCACTTTTTGCTTCTGAACATCCTCCTTCAATTGGAGCATAATAGGATCTTGATCCTGCTTCTCTTTTACCTCAATCACTAGGGACGATGCAGACCCATTCTGAACATTAATTCCTTACTCGTCGTTCTCCTCAAGCTGGACTCCGAATCGAGCCAACCTATGCACTTCCTTCACTAACTCCTTCTTCTCTCCTTCAACATGGGCTGTTGATACGCCCAAATTACACTCCAAATAGAAGAGTAAAGCGGTCGTTGGTCAAATATAGAACTCAACCAGAGTTGAGGTCGATCCCACAGGGAACACATAAGAATTATTCTATTAGTATCGGCTTTCAGTTGTAAATGCTATTCCCAATATAAACGTACATAAAGTAAATGGGGGTTGCGTTATTTAATTTAACTAATTTCGTAAAGTAATTAATAAAGACGTTCCGATTTTTAGACAGATAGAAAGAGGCTAGGGTTGTGTTCCCCATGACATACAATTACGACAACTAAACTGGATTTGTAAATTCGTTCTTAATGATGCATGCAAAATCTACAACTTAACTAATATCTAGGTCACCTTTCGGTCCTTCCTAGGTATATCTCACTCCTCTCCTTTCGGTCTCCGAGTGTATGCGATTCTAACTGTTGTTTCTGATCTCAGAATACCCTCACCTTTCGGTCTCAGGCACTTAGACTAGGTTCATGACCCGGAATCTCTGTTGTTAGACTCTTTTCCCAATCACTACATCCCTCTCGGGCATGTAACGAATACAGGCTTACCCTAATGCATCGACTCATTAAAGAGAAGTTAAAACGAAGAATTTAACAATACATGCGCTGTTTATTTGAACGAATTACCCCCAGTTTGCGTTATCTTAATTGGGTCGTCGTGGTTCCCACAACCCTAGTTGTGAGTTTAGCCTAGCATACTATTGATAATTTGCCCACAACAATTAGAAGAAAACATAAAGATTGATTTACAATTGAAGAACAAGAATCCGTGTTACAAGCTTCGAACAATAATCACAAACGCGATTCTCACGAATTACAAAAGCCAAACTAATGTTTTTCTCCTTGTTCTCTCTAGTTTCTGCCGTAAAAACGAAGTCCCTAATGAAATAAAATAATGTACTATTTATACTAAATAAAATTAAGTCGAGACAATTTAGGAAAAATAGACTCGGCATGGGACACGGTCCGTTACACGGACCGTCTGAGGCCAGATGGCTCGTCTAACGGACCGTCTGGTTCAACTGCTGCATTGGAACGGGCCGTGACACGGCCCGTGTGGCGTGAGACGGGCCGTGACACGGCCCGTGTGGCGTGAGACGGGCCGTGTGCTCCTCCATGTAGCTCCACTTGTACGAATTCTGATATTTTCGACGAAGGCCCTCCGAGCTACGTCAGTTACACGGCCCGTGACACGGTCCGTCTGGCGTAAGATGGTCCGTGTGATTCTCCTTGCACGATTTCCTTAATTTTTGATGAGTTGCCTTCCGAGCTACGTCAGTTACACGGCCCGTGACACGGTCCGTCTGGCGTCAGACGGGCCATGTGGACTGACCGTGTGACACGACAGCGCGAATGGCACCAAGTGTCATGCCACGGTCGGGTCACACAGACCGTCTAGCATGAGACGGCCCGTGTAGGCCTTCCGTGGTCCAACACTTGGCCTCGTGTTTCACTTGTTCCTTGTGCTTTCCTCAATTTCCCATGCCTTTGCTATTTTCCTGCACAATATCAAAACATACCTATTAAACCAACAACAACGCTCAAGAACGCACTATAATTCTCTGTCGTAAGCGTCGTAAAAGTCGTATTTTCATGACACTACCCATAGACAACCTGCTAAGAGCATCAGCAACAACGTTAGCTTTACCTGGGTGGTACATGATGCTCATGTCGTAGTCCTTGAGCAATTCCAACCACCTCCTCTGTCGCAGGTTGAGCTCTCTCTGACTGAAGACATACTGTAAGCTTTTGTGATCTATGAACATGTCCACATGCACTCCATACAAGTAGTGACGTCAGATTTTAAGTGCGAACACTACTGCCACCAACTCAAGATCATGGGTCGGATAGTTCTTCTCATGAACTTTAAGCTGCCCGAAAGCATAAGCCACCACTTTACCTCTTTGCATTAACACACACCCCAATCCAACTCATGACACATCACAGTATATTACAAAACCTTCCGTCCCGTCAGGCAAGATCAAGACAGGTGCAGTAGTCAACCTAGTCTTCAGCTCTTGGAAGCTCCTCTCACATTCTTCAGACCACTCAAACTTGACCTTTTTCTGGGTCAGTTTGGTCAATGGGGCGAATAGAGAAGAAAATCCCTCAACAAATCTGCGGTAGTAGCCTGCCAATCCCAAGAAACTTCTTATGTCAGTTGGAGAGGTCGGTCTTGGCCAACTGTCAACTGCTTCAATCTTCTGACCATCTACTCGAATCCCATCACCTGAAAATACATGACCTAGAAAGGCCACTGATTTGAGCCGAAATTCACATTTGGAGAACTTTGCATACAACATGGTCCTTAAGAATTTGAAGGACAACTCTAAGATGCTTAGCATGCTCTTCCTCATTCCTCGAATACACCAAGATATCATCAATGAACACGATCACGAACATATCAAGGTAGGGCCGGAACACCCTATTCATCAAATCCATGAAAGCTGCAGGTGCATTCGTCAACCCAAAGGACATGACCAAGAACTCAAAGTGGCCATACCTTGTCCTGAAAGCTGTCTTTGGAATATCACATTCTCTCACCTTCAATTGGTGATAACCCGATCTGTGATCTACATTTGAAAAGCATGAGGCGCCCTGAAGTTGGTCAAACAAGTCATCTATCTTGGGAAGAGGATATTTATTCTTGATAGTGACCTTGTTCAGTTGCCTATAGTCTATGCACATTCTCAGAGACCCATCTTTCTTCTGTACAAACAGAACGGGAGCACCCCAAGGAGAAACACTAAGTCTAATAAAACCCTTCTCTAATAGATCCTTCAACTGCTCCTTCAACTCTTTCAACTCAGCAGGGGCCATCCTATATAGTGGAATCGAAATAGGCTGCGTCTCAGGAAGTACATCAATACCGAAGTCGATCTCCCTATCAGGAGGAACTCCAGGTAAATCCTCAGGGAACACCTCAAGGAACTCATTCATAATCGGGACCGACTCAAGAGTAGGGGACTCAACATCATCAGATTTAACTCGTACAAGGTGATAGATACACCCTTTAGAGATTAACCTCCTCGCCCTCAGGTAAGAAATAAATTTACCCTTGGGTGCAACATAACCTCCCTCCCACTCTAGGGCCGGTTCATTAGGAAAATGAAATGTAACAACTCGGGTCCTACAGTCTATGGATGCATGACAAGCATGGAGCCAATCCATACCAAGGATCACATCAAACTCAACCATCTCCAACTCCACAAAATTGGCCAAAGTATCCCTATGGTAGATGGACACTATACAGTCTCTATAGATCCTCTTAGCCAAAATTAACTCACCAGTAGGAGTCAAAACAGTGTAAGGCTCAAGCAAACACTCAGGAAGAATCTCAAACTTATTGGCCACATAGGGTGTCATAAAAGATAAAGTGGCACCCGGGTCAAGCAATGCATAACAATCATAAGAAAAGATTCGGAGCATACCCGTAACAACATCTGGAGCAACCTCTTGATCTCGTCGATTACCCATCACATACAGACGGTTCATCCCGCCTCCTGCATTTGCAGTAGTTGTCTTCTGATGATTACCCTCGGGGGGTGCTGTAGAAGACTGAGCTCTATTACCTCTATCGCTCCACCTCTGATTCCTCATAGGGCACTCACTCTGGAAATGACCAGGTTGTCCACAGGTAAAGCAATTACTGGTGCTCTCACGGTACGCGCCAAGATGCAACTTACCACATCTGCTACAAGGGGGCTTTCCCTTCGGACCTTGAGCAACCCTCGCTTGGGACTGAGGTCCCTGTGCTCTGAAGTTCTGATGACCATAGGATCTCTGATCATACCTGCTTTGCTGAACAGGTGCACTTGCCATCAAAGGTGCATGGCTAGAAGACTTCCTTTGAAAGAAGGTCCTATCACCTTTATTCTGTTTCTGCTGATTAGGCTCATGCCCTGCCGATTTGGCTTTCTTCTTCTGCTGCTCTTCTCTGTCCCTCTTTTTGTCCTCCTCAGTCTGTTGAGCATAGACCATAAGTCTAGCAATATCCATGTCTGGAATCAGCAATGCTGCCTTGCCCTCCCTCTTCACATGCCTGCCCAACCCAGACACATACTTCCTCATTCTTGCCTTCATATCAAGGACCATATCTGGAGCATATCTGGAGAGCTGGATGAACTTCAAGTTGTACTCTTTGACCGTCAACCCCTCTTGTTTCAGATTCACGAACTCCTCGACTTTTGCCTCCCTCAACTCTTGGGGAAAGAAGTGATCGAGAAAGGCACTCTCGAACTCTTCCCACTCAGCCGGTTCAGCATCCTCACCTTTACCATCCTCCCACTGGTTATACCAGACATTGGCAACATCCTTAAGCTGATAAGAGACCAGCTCGACTCCCTCCACCTTATTCGCATGCATAGCCCTCAAGATCTTACGCATCTCATCAATGAAGTTTCGTGGGTCCTCCTCAACCTTTGACCCCGTATAGACTGGTGGGTTCATTCTCAGGAAATCTTCGAGCCTGGCTGCAGCAACTCGACTCAAGGAAACATCACATCGACTCAAGGACTCAACTCGAACATCACATCAACATCAGAGTTCTATCAAAGGAACCTAACTGGGAGTTTCTCTAACCGACAACCATCACTTATGAGCTAGTGATGATACAACGAAGCGATGTCGTTGCCACATCCATCCAATACCCTGCCCGGGGTAAAGGACATCAACCTCAGTGGATCCACAAAAAAAGAAAATCTCAGTCCTCATTTGGGACAAGATAGGAGCCATTCGCATTGCGGTTCAATCCTCTCTTCCTACGCGGGCCACGTAGTTAATGGGTTTGAGTGGGACTCACTCTTTACCCATTTTTGTGCTCAATACTCCTCCTAGAACTCGATATGCTCATAAAAATCAACCTCATCAGTCCCATGGGGACATAATACATCATCATCAGTCATATAAGGACATGGTATAATAATTAATACCTCAACATCAACATCGGTCCCAGAGGGACATAATATAAAACCTCAACATCAACATCGGTCCCATAGGGACATAATATAATACTTCAACGTCAACATCACCTCACCTCATAACATCAACATCAAAACTCAAGATACTCATTTAGCAATTAAAACTTAAATGCTAGGACATCATAAAACATCATTCTCATCAACATCCTCATAACATCATCGTCGTCAAGGCTCTAGACATATCCCCTAATTTCATTATGCATGCTCTTTTCAAACACAATAATTATAGGGTTTAAAATGCACTCATAAGATGAATTATAATATAAAGCAAAATAGTGATGATCATCAATTTCTATAGAAAAATTACTTATACATAAGATAAAGTAGATTTTTACATGCATCAACTCTTCATATTAACTTTATCACATCAAGATATAATACTCAACACTCAGGAGGGCTCATGGGAGGACATTCTCATGCTTTAGGTTAGCCTTACATACCTGAAAAGTTTTGCTAACACGAAGTTGCACAACCTCCTCTTGATCTCCTCAACCTCACCTCTCTTCAAGCCCTAACTTTAGTGACCCTTAGGAAGAACGCTTTAGAATTTGGGTTTTGAAACCCTTTTTCTTGGAAACCGACCTTAATTAGTCGTAGAAAAACGTTTAAGATAATTAGAAATGGACCAAATTGCCCTTCATAATTTAAAAGAATTTATCCCCGTCCTAAAATAACACAGTCCGCGACGCGGATCTGTCGCGGACAGTGTATTTTTGAAAATTCAACTACGTCGAAAAATTTACAGAAACCATAAGTGTGTCTCCGCGACTGGTCCGCGACGCAGTCTTGTTGCGCAGGCACACTGTTTATCGTTTTGGAACAAAAAATTATCTTTCGACTCGATCGCTCTAAAAATCGACCGAGATCCTCTTCCCACTCCATTTTCGGTGCTGATCACGAATCCACTCTCGGAGTTTCAATTCGAGCATCGAAAGATGCGTTTTACACACACCTCTTCCCTAGGGGTATTTTAGTAATTTGCCGGGTGTTACAGCACTCCACTAATTATTTTCATGAAAAGTTTTAATTAGTTGGAATCTTCTTTGTTTCAGTCCATCACTAGTCTACCTTAGCCTTCAGATGGTAGATTCTAGTAGAAACTAAGGTTTAAGATACTGTAATATTCACCTCAACTGAAAAGGTTCCTAATCAATTATTATATCATCTTATCTAATGAAAACATAATTCAAACCCAAAGTGTAATCTCACCAATAGGGTCTTGGGAGGGTAGAGAGACGAAAAAGGATAGACTTGTTGACAAACACCACAATTCAAAATTCTCAGGCAATGTACTTCATCAAATTCAAGAACTAGAAAGGTTACAAAAAAACTAAATTCTTTTAAAGTCTCCTAAAATCAATCGTTTACCACAAAGAACAAAATCTTTATAAAAAAATCAAACCCCAAACCATCAATTAAAAGAAACACCCCCCCCCCCCCCACACACACACAAAAGAAAAGATAAAAGAACAATCTTTGATTGAAACAAGCAAGAGCTTGATTTTATTTCTTTATAAAAAACAACGATATAAAGTTGATGAAGAAACTTACATAGGTTGTAACAGGAAGTTGATAACTTGTTTGTTTAAGAAAAGGAAGAAAGATGAGAATGCAAATGAAAGAGGATTGGAGGCACGTGTATATATATAGGATGATTCTTGAGATTGTAAGAGTCATGTAATATTTTCTTAAGTATTTAATTTGATGAGTAGGAGTCATGAGGGTAAATTTTGAATTTGATTTTTATTTAATTTGATGAGTAGGAGCCAAAGAGGACAAATTTTGAATTTTAGTTTTCGTGATATTTTCTTAATCACTCAATTTGATGAGGTGTTGGAGAATAAATTTGAGATTTAATTTAATTTAACTGATGAGTAGGAACCATGAGAGTAAATTTCAAATTTTATTCTTGTGATATTTACTTAATCATTTTCTATAGAAAGTATGTTGTGTCAAGATTATTTTAGAAATTACATTATATTTTTAGTTGATTTAATTTTATGAGTAAGATTTACAATAGCTTACACCTTACCGTAAAATTTGCCCACCCACCTTTTCACTAACAACGATTGTTAAGGACGTTAAGTGAAAGAGGGTAAAGTGCAGGGAAGGCTGCACCTTTATGTTTTGGAGTCAAGAAAAAATAAGTTGCCCTTATAGAGTTTTTTTAATTAATTTGTTGCCATTTTAGTCTGAATATAATTAATATTGACTAGATTTCATATTTGAAAAAAATAATTAGTAACTAAAAAACAGAAACTGTGGATAATTTTAATTATAAAAATTTTAAAAAATGTAAAATGAAAAGAAAAAAATATCGTGTGAAATAACTTTAATGTTGGATAATTTTAATAAAATACTATCCGTTAAAATTGAATAATATTAATAAAAAAATAAAGTAACTACAAATTATATAAATTTAATAATAAATAAATACTTAACTTATAAATAAATATTCATATATAATTTACTAATTTTATGCAAATTATAAAATATTTTTTAAAAAAATATTAACAGTATTAAAAGGAAAACAACTAGAAAAAAAATAATTAAATAAAAAACTAAGGTAAGGCGTTGATAAGAGGCACAAAAACAAATATTTGACAACCATCTTTTTCAAAATACTTAACCCCCCCCCCCCCTCCCTCACCACCAAAAAAATAGGTAAGATGCAACTGTTACTGAGCCTTACATATTATTGATAGCCTCCTTTTTTGTTCGTCTATATGGATGAACAACGAAAATAGGGTAGAAGTAAACATAACCATTGAATTCATGTTTGGAATTATAATGAAACAGATTAACAAGGAAACCAATCTTAAAGAGATACTAAAAATACTATATATCTGTCTTTAAAGTCTCTACTAGTCATGACTAGAGAATAGGTACCGTGACAGGTACCGTGACAGGTCACAGCTACCCCAATTAAAAGAAAATGATTGAAACTAAAAATAATAACATTAAGGAGCCTCCGGCTGCAAAGAGGTCTCACCACTGGCTAAGTAAAAATGTTGAATCACCTGGTGATATGCCTATTGGGGGGCTCTGTTACCTGTGTCGGCATCATAAAATGTTGCAGGTCCAAAAGACATCAGTACATGAAATGTACGAGTATGTAAAATAGCTAAAACAGAAAAACTTAGGATAAAATGCTCAAATCACAGATTTAATATTGAAATAAGTCAATAACATAAGTAATGCATTATAGCAAAATATCTGATTTAATGCATAAATAAATGCAACTCTATCTATGTCTGAAAATAATGTATACTATATTTTGGGGAGTTTCTCTAACCGACAACCATTACTATGAGCTTCATGATGATATAAAGCCTTGCCCACGTTGCTAGGGCCATCACATACCTTGCCGGGGTAAGGGATGAAGTGTTGGGGATCCATATAAACTGGGTCATCTAACTGGCATATGAGGAGTTGCACATTTGGTACAACTCTATCCTACATTGGCTACGTATTTTATGGGGTTAGAGTTATCTGAACTCGTACCCACATAAGTGCTGAATACTACTACAATATGCACTGTGCTCAATAACTGTAAAAAAATGTCCCACTTTAGGGAAAAACTGAAAATATGCTACTTGGAGCCTTGGCTCTATATATTTTCTCTAAACTAGTTTTTCTCAAACTTTTCTCTTAATCAATCTCAAGAGAATCTTTTAACTCAAATTGTGCATAAGTCTAGGTAAATACTTGTAGTAAACTGATCATCCTTTAATACAAGTAAAATATGCTAGGAAAATAATTTTCAACTCAACTAGAATTCTTATAACTGTAATAATACTTCTTCATTTAAAGAAAGATGGTTAACAATGAAATTCTCAGAATAAGAATAATAATTACAAATAAAAGTTTCATGGTAAAAACTTTAGTATTTATCAACATTTTCACCGGAATAAAACTGACTTAGCTCTTGGCTAGATTTCTTGCTAAGAACATAAAATGAGTACGAAAATAGAATTTTTAGGTGGCCTTACATACCTGGGCACGAGTTATCTTGAAAATTTAGAGAAACTTTATCAAGCCCTAGCCCTTCTCTCTTTTCCCTAATTGTTGTTTTTTGAATGATGTTCGTGAAAGTGGAAAGAAGGCATGGGTTATGGGTTGTTACGGCGAAAACGACCTCAAAACTATGGGGTTTTGGTCTAGGATGGGTGAGAAAAAGACTAGAATATTCTTGCTTTTAAAACTAAATGTCAAATACCATACTGGGGCAAGTCCGCGACGCAGACTTATCGCGCTTCAGTTCATTTTTTTGACAAAAAACATAAAACGCGTCCAATATCTATTTTTCCACAAAATAACATATAAATCGCATTTGTCAAATGTGTTTTACGTATAATTTTATGTAAATCATTTTCTGAAAAAGGGAAGGTGCAATGCAGCTCCACCTTTACCCTTTTGGTGTTCAAAAATAAATTGTCCTTTTAAAAATTTTCAAAACATTTATCCGAACTCCACCAATTACTTTAATGAAAAGTTTTCTTTTGCCTTGACATTTCTTAGAGAGATAAGCCATCTAACAATTGGTTCATGATAAATATTGCCTTCCATTTTCTAAAATCTATTTTAACAAAAGTCAGCATTATATTAAACTAAATAAAGTCACTATTCATCAAAAAAATAAGTAAATATTCAAAGAAAATTGAGATTTTACAAGTACCAAGAGATTTATTTTAAAGATAGTCTTTAATTTATCTAGTCTTTAAGTTATTCATTTTGGGAAGAGTTATAGAAAGTCATAATCCATTTTTCTTAAGTTAATTTATGTGTGATTGCATTAACTTTTCTAAATTTATACATCATCTGTGAGTTCCTATTTGATGCATTAACAACTCACAATCACTAATAGTAGAAGTATAAGCAAATATGGATTGCATTAAAAAAGCTAAACTTTTTTAAATTCACCATCTGCTTCATAAAAATAATATTTTAAATGATAGATTTGAAATCCCAATTGTCACGACCCGGAACCAGGGCCTAGAAATGACACCGAATGGGAACCCGAGAGTCCGCAAACAAGCCTCAAAGTATCAAAATTCACATCATCGGTTCAAAAGCGCATTCAAATAGTACACACATAATTCTAAGGGATGGAAAAATAGGACTCACACTATGGGGATATCGAAGGGAAAGGGTTTTACATGGATTCACATAGCACATAAAAACTAAGGGGCGGGTAAGTATGACTCACTCCATGGGGCAATACAGTGCTTAGGATCTTTCACATTTCCACATCAAACATACATACATATCATAATTCCCATAATCAATCCATGATAGCCATATCCAATAGATAACTAAATCATAAGCTTCAAATACAACACATAACATATAGAATCTACAAAAGTCTACAAGATGTCCAATAATGCCTCTAGTCATAAGATGGGATGGAGGCCTAGACATGTCCTAGGCTCACCCTCATTTAAGAAGATAAACCGAAACCAACATAGGTAGAAGGAAGGTGGCTTGTCCTTGGAAGATACGACTCACCATAATATCAACTCTCCGAATTCGAGCTACCCGTCAAATGGTGGATGGTCATAACACACGTTCCCTAGATGGTAAAATCATGAAGGCATAGAGTATGCGTTAGTACGTTTGAATGTACTAAGTATGCGGGCATGCAACGCATATGATTTATCAAACCTGCATTTCAATGCTAGATGACAATGACACATAATATAAAAAGAATCATATATTCAATGGAAATGTGTACAAGATTCCATGAAATTTATGATGCATGAAATGCAACAATGCTCATATATAGTGGGGATGGACTATAACCGACAAATCAAATCCATGCGAGCTATTACATGAATTAGTCCGATAAAGACCTTCCATCGGTAGGAGAAGACTACTTGACAAAGATAATCTACATCACACCTTACGGAACTCACCATTTCGGTGGATGGTCACCTTTCTTATAGAACTCACCATTTCGGAAGGATTTTCTAGAATCATACAGAACATATCATAATCATATACGAATAACCTTCCTTGCAACCCAGTCATTTTGGTAATGGCTAACGTCCCTATGTAGGTACATAGTTCAGGGACGGGGAGAGGGCCCTTGGGGATAACACCCCAATCCATTGGTGCTAAGTCAATAATATCCCACTTGAATACTTATACATATACGTGATTTCAAGAGATACAATGCTCATTTCAAACCGTTCAATACACATTTAGGTTCAAATGCCAAATCATGGATCATAATCGTAATGCTCATGCAGGGAATAACTCATTCACATATATAGAATGGTTCAAGCACGCAAAATGCTCAAAGAGCCAGAATCATAGACATGTATGTGATTACCTTTTTATCATAGCCAATATCTTATCAGAATCATATCATAATCATTTCAAAAAATAATAGTTGGGCTTAACCCACTTCATAATTTTCATATATCAATGCTCATGAATCCAATGCAATGCATGATGCGTGAATAGCATGGGTAACATAGATTCAAGTTAAAACCAGTATCATAATATAAAATTGAGTAAATCCATAATTAAATTCACATGTAAATCGTAGTATAGATCACCCATGCATAAATCAACTTTAAAAGGAACATGCATGTTCATAACTTCATAACTTAACATAAATTATCATAATAGGGCTTAAAATAACTTAAAATTATGAATAATTTACAACCCATACAACAATTGGATTTAATAAAATCAAATAATAAAAACCCACATTTAAAGTAAACTAAAAATCCATGAAATCAATTGAGAGGAATTTTGGGGTTTCTTGGTTGAAAGGAACCAAGAATCAATCTCATATACCTTGATTAGGAAGATGAATTTGAGAAGAATTTAGTTTGAATTTGAAACTCAATTGATTCCTAGCTTGAATCTTGAAGATGAGACTTGGAGAGAATTTTGGGAGTCTAATTCCACAAACTAATTATTTGTCTTGAATGAGGTTTTAGAATTAGTGTAGGAGGTGTTTCGGAATATAAGGGGGGGGGGGGTTAAAAAGGTCTTAAAAGCCTTGAGGATGGGTTAAAATATCGAAAATACCTCAATAAAATGCCCCCTTAAATTTTTAACTGAAATTGACATGGTTGGCTTCATGGTCTGTGAAGCTCTTCATGCTCCGTGAAGACCTCCAGTCTAGCCCAGATAGATTTTACAAAAAAGGGCATAACATCTTTCTCCAAGCTCGGAATGAGGTGAGACCGGATGCGTTGAAAAGATAATACAAAGAACTTCAAATTGATAGGTCATGGGCCACCTAGTCCCTTTTGTGCTAAGAGATATGACTATTTAAAGTTGACCCTTCTATTTGTACTTGTGAAAAACTTAGCCAATGGAATTCCTTTGAACTTGACTTGATGTAGGAGACCTATGATGGCCTTAAACAACATTAGTAAGATTGAACTGAAGGCTTGAAAGTGAACATAGCTTGAGCATGAAGATCCCATACTTAGAATTTTCAACGAAGTTACCTTCACTGGAGGTTACACGGACCGTGTAGTGTCACACGGGCTGTGACACTACCCGTACCCCTCTCCTTAGAATAATTCCACGATTAAGTTACGAGACGATGATTCCATACTTAGAAAATTTCACTCCAGAAGCTTTACGAATAGCCTCACAGGCCATGCCATCCCACACGGGCCGTGAACTTGGCTGTGTAACCATACTTGGTCCTAAAGCTGTGAGATTTCAAGCCAAGGCCATCACACAGCCCACCACATGGTCCATGAAGTGTCACACGGACCGTGAGGGGTCCAAGTGTTATGTGCCTTAGTTTAAAACACCACGTTGAAGGGCCAAACATCCTCCATGGGCCAAGGGCCACTTCGTGGAGGCTCTATACGAGCTGTGTGACTTCAACGGACCGTGATGACTCCAATAAAGTGTCACCTTGGTCCAAAACTTTTCCGAAACCAAATTTTCATGCTTCATTGAGGTCATATAAAATTTCGAGTCCTGACATCATCTCCCCCTTAGGAACATTTGTCCTTGAATGTACAAGAGCAAGGCTTGAAGGGCTTGACTTTGAACATTAAACATCCTAACACAAGATACAATGAATAGTTCATCATTTGAAAATCATAAAGCCTTTAAAGCCCATATTAAAACGTATTCAAAACATCATAAAAATAATTTTCGTGTACATGTATGCATGTCATGTCATGAGACTCAAGAATGGAAGAATTAGGACCATTGAGAATAGGAAGGACCTAATACCATAGGCTTGAGTAGATTGGAAAGGATGAAAGTATCGTCGCATCATACTTGATTCCACTCCCCACGTGTTGATCCCTCTAAAGTACCTTCACCAAAGCCACATCCTTGTTGCGAAGCCACTTCACTTGTCTTATCTAAAATCTCTACCAAAGCTTCCTCCATAAGATAAGGTCTCCTCAATCTCAACACCTTCCAAGGGCAAAATAGCACTAGTATTGAAAGACCCCGGATCCTTGATGTCACTTTGAGGTCCACAATTTGCCCAGAAATCTGCCAGGCATCGCCCCACGGAAGGGCCTACACAGCATGTGTGGAGTCACACGGTCCGTGTGGCCTTCACATGGAGTGACACCTAGGAATTTGAGGCCAAACGGTCCTCCACACGGTCCGTGTAAGGCTACATGGTCTGTGTGGCCTCCCGTATGGTGAACTACGTAAGGCCAACTTAACATGGACCAATTCACGACCCGTGTGACTTTAGACGGACCATGTGGTCCTCCGTCTAGTCTCGGTGTGGAGGGTCACCTACATACGGATGGGGTCACAGTCCGTGTGAACCCAGGTAGTCCGTTTATCAATCTGTGTGGTGATACTTAGTCCGGAAAATCTTGCCTCTAAAAATTTCAAGTCTAGGGCCACGGCACAGTAAATGATCCGTGTGACCCCAGATGGACTGTTTACCGCATGCCCCAGAAGGGCCAATTTTAGGTCCGTCTCATTAATGGCATTTTTGAAACTTTGGTTATTCCCAATGAAAATTTGGTCTTTTCCCACCCCTCCTAAGCCCCCTATATAAGTTGATCACTCCCATTTTCAACCATTTTCACTTCATTTATTCTCCTCTCTCTAAAATACTCCTTCAAGACTTCCACCTTCTCTCCAGGATCATTCAAGTCAAGGCTCTCAATTTGAAGTCCATTCCTCTTAGTGTTGTCTTCAATCAGGTATGTGGGTTTGATTCTTGGTTCCTTTCAACTAAGAAGACCCAAGTTCTTCTCAAACTATTTTATACACTTGTCTACTTAAAATGTGAAATTTTACTACTTGATCTTGATATTTTGAACCATGCATGTGCTAGATAATATTCTGAATTTTGAGTTATGTTAAGCTTGAATATGGTGAGTTACTTGGACTATGAAACTATGAAGCATGCATGTCCCTTTAAAGATGTTGTTGGGCATGGGTGATTTATACCATATTTTTCATATGAATTTTATTATGGATTTTTCCTAGTCTTTACATTATATTGCTAATTTTGGGATATACTCTACATTACACATGCCATCCCTACATTACGCATTGCATCAGATTCATGACATTGGTGCATGAAAATCTTGAAAATGTGGGATTAAGCCCAATTTTGTCCTAAAATGGAATTATGATATGATTTTGGTAAGACATGGGATTTGACAAGAAGGTGATCACCGGTATGTCTATGAATTTGGCTCTTGGAGCATCTTAGGTGCTTGACCATCTTGTATATGTAGTGAGTTATTCCTTGCATGAACTATGTGATCTTGACCTTGTGATTTGGCATTTGAGCCTAAGTGCATTTAACGTCTTGAAATGGATATTCGACTCTCTTGAAAGCACATGTGTATATATATATATATATATATGTATTCTTGTGAAATGTGTTGAACTTAGCACTAATGGATTGGGGGCGTTTGGGATATCCCCAAGGTCCCTCTCCCTTTCCTTGAACTATGTGCCTACATAGGAGCAGATGTAATTCGTCTATCTGTTTATGGTTATGACATGTCTAGCTTTGATTCTGTAAATCCTTCCGAAAAGTGGGTCGTAAATAAGATGACCATCCACCGAAAAGCGGAGTCATAAGGTGTGGTGTAGATTACCCTTGGCAAGTAATCTTCTCCCTACCGGTGGGAGGTCCCGATCGGTCCAATTCATGTAATAGCTCGCATGGATTTGGGTTGTCGGTATAGTCCATCCCTGTTATATAGGAGCATTATCGCATTGAACGCATCACGCATTCCATGGCATCTTGTATATTAAATTATATTGCTTATATGTTCTTGTATATTATGTGCCTTGCCATCTAACATGATTATGCAGGTTTGGTAAGTCACGTGCATTGCATACCCGCATACTTAGTACATTCAAACGTACTAATGCATACTCTATGCCTGCATGATTTTACCATGTAAGGACCGAGCAGTTTGAGTACCAGCTGTCGGATGAATAGTCCTACATTGAAGTTATTTTGCGGTGAGCCCCATCTTCCGAGGGCAAGCTTTATTTCTTGTGACCGTTGTGTATGGTATTTTTTTGAGGGTGAGCCCAGAACTTGTCCTGGCCCCCGTTCCTTGACTAGAGGCATACGTTGGGCACTTTATAAACTCTCGTTTTGTTTATCCAAAAATGAATGGTCTTCCCTTTTGACTTTAGATTCCGCTATTTAATTATCCGTCTTATATGCCTTGAACCTACTATGCAAATTCTGAAATTTTGGGTCTTATTTGGGGACTCTCGGGTCCCCATTCGTCGTGTCACATTTAGGCCCCGACCCCGGGTCGTGACAAGTATCACCAAAAAACTTCCTCAACATAGATATATGCAAAACTGAGTTGACTAAATTCGGAGGCGAATCCAACCTGTGAGCTACATTCGCAATCTGCTTCAACAATTTTATAAGGACCTACATACCAAAGATTTAGCTTTCCCTCCTTCCTAAAATACACCACACCCTTCATAAGTGAGACCTTCACATACACCCAATTACCAATACGAAGCTCAAGGTCCCTCTTTCTAACATCCAAATAAGACATTTGATGACTTCGAACCATCTTTAACCTTTCCTTAATTAGTTTCACCCTTTTGTAGCCTCTAACAATAAATCCATGCCTATAGAAGTCTTTTCATCTTCACTCAAACCACTTCCAAGTAGAGATCTCAATGTCCCGAGCCACACCACCGGGCATTTGGTGCTCTACCTTCACTTGTTGATAACTCAAGTACTCGTGTACGAACTCGACTATATCTTTCTTCATACCATGCCACCAATATACCTCCTTCAAATCCCAACACATCTTTGTAGATTCCGGGTGAATCAAATAATGAGAGTTATGGGCTCCACTCATGATCATTTTACCAAAGATCACCCACATCCAGAACACATAACTGACTTTGATATCAAAATGCACCATCTTTCCCTTGGGAGGAAGCCTCTATCTCATTATTTTGGCAACCAACCTCTTCAATCCAACCAATGACAGATCTAGATCTTGCTTAGCCTTAACATCAACAACTACAACCCAAACCGAGAAAATTACAATACACTACCAACCTGTCTTAACCATCCGGTGATGCCAAATCGAAGCTAATGTAAGCCGACCTTTCAAGGCATGAGAACTCATCTAACACTCATCCAACCATACAACTTGGCCTTTTTTCTAGTCAACTTAATCAATGGAGATGCAATAGATGAAAAGCCTTCAACAAACCATCCATCATAGCCAGCCAACCCAAGAAAATTTTGAATACCTAAAGAAGCAAGCATGTCAAACAATGCACATCCTTCACCAACTCCCTTTTGGACCTCATCCATAAGATTGCTACACCTTCCTCCCCTGGATTGTATTACGAACTCAAGGTAACTCTCCCTATTCGATGGGGAGGGATGGAGATAAGAAATCTTAAGACACGCACCATGGCACGATTAGAATCATGAAAAGTGAAACATTTCCTAAAATGACTAGTAGCCTCCTACCCATAGATGTGGCGTGCTTCACACCTATGGATAAGACTCTACTTGACGCGGCATGTTGGACTCCAAGGACCATTTATAAACCTAGTGCTCTGAAATCATCTTTTGTCACGACCCGAAACCAGGGCCTAGAAGTGACACGGCGAATGGAAATCCGAGAGTCCCCAAACAAGCCTCAAAGTATCCAGATCCACATCATCGGTTCGAAAGCGCATTCAAATAGTAAACACATAATTCTAAGGGATGGGAAAATAAGACTCAGGCTATGGGGATATCGAAGGGAAAGGGGTTTACATGGATTCACATAGCACATAAGAACTAAGGGACGGGTAAGTATGACTCACTCGATGGGGAAATATTAGGCTTAGGATCTTTCACATTTCCATATCAAACATACATACATATCATAATTCCCATAATCAATCCATGATAACCATATCCAATAGATAACTAAATCATAAGCTTCAAATACAACACTTAACATCTAGAATCAATGAAAGTCTACAAGATGTCCAATAATACTTCTAGTCATAAGATGGGACGGGGGCCAAGACATGTCCCGGGCTCACCCTCATTTAAGAAGATAAACCGAAACCAACATAGGTAGAAGGAAGGTGGCTTGTTCTTGGAAGATACGACTCACCACAATATTAACTCTCCGAATTCGAGCTACCTGTCAAATGGTGGATGGTCGTAACACACGTTCCCTAGATAGTAAAATCATGAAGGCATAGAGTATGCGTTAGTACATTTGAATGTACTAAGTATGTGAGCATGCAACACATATGACTTATCAAACCTGCATTTCAATGTTAGATGACAATGGCACATAATATAGAAAGAATCATATATTCAATGGAAATGTATACAAGATGCCATGAAATTTATGAGGCATGAAATGCAACAATGCTCATATATAGTGGGAATGGACTATAACCGACAAATCAAATCCATGCAAGCTATTACATGAATTAGTGCAATAAAGAACTCTCATCGGTAGGAGAAGACTACTTACCAAAGGTAATCTATATCACACCTTACGGAACTCACCATTTCGGTGGATGGTACCTTCCTTACGAAACTCACCATTTCGGAAAAAAATTTCAGAATCATACAGAACATATCATAATCATATACGAATAACCATTAGTTATGACCCGATCATTTTGGTAATGGCTAACGTCCCTATGTTGGCACATAGTTCAAGAAGAGGGAGAGGGCCCTTGGAGATAGCCTTAACACCCCCAATCCATCGGTGCTAAGTCAATAACATCCCACTTGAATACTTATACATATACGTGCTTTCAAGAGATACAATGCTCATTTCAAACCGTTCAATACACATTTAGGCTCAAATGTCAAATTATGTATCATAATCGTAATGCTCATGTAGGGAATAACTCATTCACATATATAGAATGGTGCAAGCACCAAAAATGCTCAAAGAGCTAGAATCATAGACATGTATGTGATCACCTTTTTGTCATAGCCAATATCTTAACAAAATCACATCATAATCATTTCAGAAAAACATAGTTGGGCTTAACCCACTTCATAATTTTACAATATTAATGCTCATGAATGCCAATGTAATGCATGATGTGTGAATAGCATGGGTAATATAGATGCAAGTTAAAACCAGTATCATAATATAAAATTGAGTAAATCCATTATTAAATTCACATGTAAATCGTTATATAGATCACCTATGCATAAATCAGCTTTAAAGGGGATATACATGTTCATAACTTCATAACATAATTTAAATCATCATAATAGGACTTAACTTAAAATTATTAATAATGTACATCCCATACACCAATTGAATTTAATAAAATCAAATAATGAAAACCCACATTTAAAGTAAACTAAAAATTCATGAAATCAATTGAGAGGAATTTTGGGTCTTCTTGGTTGAAAGGGACCAAGAATCAATCCCATATACCTTGATTAGGAAGATGAATTTGAGAAGAATTTAGCTTGAATTTAAAACCACAATTGATTCCTAGCTTGAATCTTGAAGATGAGACTTGGAGAGAATTTTGAGAGTCTAATTTTAGAAATAAGTATTTGTCTAGAATGAGGTTTTAGAATTAGTGTAAGTAGAAGTTTAGGAATATAAAAGGGGTTTAAAAATGTCTTAAAAGCCTTGGGGATAGGTCAAAATATCAAAAATACCTCAATAAAATGCCCCCTTATATTTTTAACTGAAGTTGACACGGTTTGCTTCACGGTCCGTGAAGGCCTCCTATCTAGCCCAGACAGATTCTATGGAAAAGGGCATAACTTCTTGCTTCGAACTCGTAATGAGGTGAGACCAGATGCGTTGGAAAGATAATGCAAAGAGCTTCAAATTGATAGGTTGTGGGCCACCATTTATTTTTGTACTAAGAGATATGACCATTTAAAGTTGACCCTTCTATTAGTATTTGTGAAAAACTTAGCCAATGGAATTCCTTTGAACGTGACTTGACATAGGAGAGCCATGATGGCCTTAAAAACATTAATAAGCTTGAATTGACGGCTTGAAAGTGCACTTATCTTGAGCATGAAGATACCATACTTAGAATTTTCAACGAAGTTACCTTCATGGGAGGTTACACGGACCGTGTAGTGTCACATGGGCCGTGACACTGCCCGTACCCCTCTCCTTAGAAAAATTCCACGATCAAGTTATGAGACGGTGATTCCATACATAGAAAACTTTCACTCCAGAAGCTTCACGGATGGCCTCATGGGCCGTGCCACTCCACATGGGCCGTGAACTTGGCCGTGTAACCATACTTGGTCCCAAAGCTGTGGGATTTCAAGCCAAGGCCATCACACGGCCCACCACACGGTCCGTGAAGTGTCACACGGACCGTGAGGGGTCCAAGTGTGGTGTGCCTTAGTTTAAAACACCATGTTTAAGGGTCAAACATCCTCCATGGACCAAGGGCCACTTCGTGGAGGCTCCACACGGGTTGTGTGACTTCAGACGAACCGTGATGGCTCCCATGAAGTGTCAACTTGGTCCAAAACTTTTCCGAAACTAAATTTTCATGCTTCATTGAGGTCGTATAAAATTCCGGGTCCTTACACCAATTCTTTTTGAGATATTTGTAAATTTTCAAATATTATTAAAATTGTCATTGATGCTATTAGGGTTGAAGAATCTAGACATCATGCATAGGTTTTAACATTCCAATTAAAGAAGTGGTCTTTGTGTATACTAAATATATTAGTTTTCAATTTTGAGGCATATGACCTTTATAAAAGTGATCTCCATGATGAAAAATAGTTATAGGATGATCCATATGACCAAAGCTGTAAAAGAAAAGAGTGAATTTACTTTCTATCATAAATAAACTTTCAAAAGGAAAAACGTTTGACATCCCTAGATCAAATTGAGGAAGAAGAACTTGTAAACTTCAAAAAGATAAAGAACTTTTGGCACAAATCTTGGCTAATTTTCCTTCGATTTGCAAAGAAATTGGGGTTAGGGTTCACGGTGCCTCTCAACGTTTTGAGAAAAAAAGAGTAAAACTAGAAAATCTTTTACCCTACCCTTTGTAGATTAATTTTATTTTATTTTTTTCAATTTGAAAACCTATGTGTAAGATTTTAGTTGGAAATCGCTAAATGGATCAATGATCCATGTAGAAGCGTCTACCTATCATGCATTTTGACTACACGGACCAAGTGATTTTGGTAAAAGGTATTTTTGTAATCCAACTTTCAACTCGAAACCTTCTCACTTTTAATATAATATGGTGATGATGATGATGATATAATACATAGATTCTAGCTTGATTCAACAATAAATATATGTTCCTATTCAATTCACATTCTTTCGTTCCATCTTTTTATCATCTTCTACTAATATAATATTTTGATCTTTGAAAATTGATAGTCATGTCTCGATAATCCAAAAGGTCTATCTACATATTTAATTGAACGGAATATATATATGTCACGCCCCGGGGTACCCTTGGTATGACCAACACTCATACATTATTGCTAGCTCCCAGGCGAACTATTTGGCCTCATCACATTCTTGTAATCACAATATAATAACGGAAGACATCAACAATAAAAAATACTTAATGGAAAGCAATAATAATTTGATAATCAAAGGCCAAAGGCCAAAAAATCCATCAATCAACTGAGTAAGACCAGTATGAAAGAAACTAGCAAAAATATAATCCAATCACAACTTGACAATCTAGTCTATCAAGCCTCTAAATTATCTGACTAAATGGTGCCAATGACAAGTCTATGGCTACCTCAAAATAGAATAAAATAAGTCTAAACTTAAAGCTAGAATAGAAATATGATATCCTCCGAAAGTAGGGCAGGACTTGCCAATTAACTGAATGCAAATAGGTCCTCAACGGGGCGCCTATTGATGACCGCTAATACCTGTCTCTGCACCATAAAAAGATGCAAGCTCAAATGGAAGTCAGTAGTGGAATGTACAAGTATGTAAAATAGAAAAATGAAACATGTAAAGGTAGAATAACATCAACTCAAATAGTTCAACTCAATAACTAGGAAAATTAATGAGCAAGTCAAGAGTCTAAATTAAGAATACAGCTTAGACAATGGCCACTCATAGAACATCTAATCCAATCCACTCAGAGTACTATCAAAGCCTATAAGGGAGTTTCTCTAACTGATAATAATCACCCATAAGTTGGTGATGATACAATGAAGCGATGTCATTTTCACAGCCATCCAATACCTTGCCCGGGTAAAGGACATCCTATCAGTGGATCCACATTCAATAATATCAAGTCCTCTTTTTGGGACAATAGAGAAGCATTTGATTTTATGATTTAATCCTCTCTTACGCTGGCTACGTAGTTATTGATTTCGAGTTGGGCTTACTCTTACTCTATTTGGTGATCAATACTCCTCTCGTGACTCAACATGCTCATAAGACATCAACCCTATGGTTAACACATTCAACTCGATGAGTCTATGAACTCTCACATCAAGATCATAAGCCTAATTTAGATCTATCATAATGAAATCACTCTTTCCCCCTATTCAACATCTACACTTCACCTTCAATAGTATGAATACTATACGTCAACATAAACCTCCCTCTAGTTGGAACACGCTCTATCATATTCGAACAATAACTCTTCATTTATACCTTATCATAAAAATTATAGGGTACTTATGACTCTTTCATCAAACTTATGGTAATCGATTCATCGCCTCATTACTTACCTAATAGGTACATAACTCTAATTACAAGCCTCAATCAACCACTATTCTTGCTATCTCATCCCATTCTTTCCATCATCATCCTTCTAACTCTGGGATGATTCAATTCTACTCAGGATTTATAAGACCTCATATCTCACTCTTAGGTGGTAACCTTAAACTCTTTAGAGACATAAGTTTCTCTCTCGTGGGTAACTTTAGAAGCAAGTTTTGCAATTGAGGTACATCTAGAGCTAACTCAAATGCACGATTTATATGAGTAATAGTGCACTTTTTCTAGTCAATAAACTTAGCACACTAGTTGGCTTCTCTCAAGTCTGGTGCAATCTCTCTACCATTCTTATTACTTTTTCACAGAGGATCTCATCGGTAAGAGTCTATACATTACTGTCTCTATCACCTCGTGGATGAGGCATAGTCAAAAGGTTTAGAGCAACACGCGAATCATCGTAGATTTCTTAGAAAATAGCTCTATCGCACGATTTAGAATCTGAAAAGGGAAACTTTTCCTAAATATCAATAGTCCCTCATTTATAGAACTAGGGCCCTCACAACCATAAAAAAGCTCCTATAGACAAGGCTTCATAGACACCGTCGGACTTTTGAACTATGTGCTCTGATACCAAGTTTGTTACATCCCGGGAGGTTTTGCTTGGCGTGGCTGACACTCAGAGACTATGGCTAGTCCCCAAGTGAACCAGTTGGCCTCATCGCCAGCTCATACTCAATAACGGAAGAAACATAAGGAAAAGACTATAACGTAATAAAATAACTACATCTTTATATAAAAAGTTAATTTCCAATACATAAGAGTTAGAAAAGGAACAATACTCAACATCCTCTACTCGATATCTATGAAGTCTCTACCTCTAACATCTAGATGGTACCACGACAGGCCATGGCTACCCAACTCAAGGAAAATAAAGTACTAAGCCAAGCTAGATGATAGAAATATGGAAGTCCTCCAAAAACAAGAGCAAGTAGATCCTCAACGAAACGCCTGTTGATGATCTCTAATACCTCTCTCTGCATCATAAAATAATGTAATCAAAAGGAAACATCAGCAAGTGAAATGTACGAGTATGTAAAATGGCTTAATGAAACAGAAACAGGTAGAATAATATAAAATTAACATCAACTTAGAATATACTTAAATAGATTGTTAAATGTCTATCTAAAGAAGAATAAAGAGTAGACAAGCGACCTATCAATCAATCAAACTTCATCAATCAATCCAGACTCAACTCAATGGAACTCAACTCATCTCAATTTAATGGAACTCAACTCGACTCGACTTGACTCAGAGTACTCAAGGTGGGAACTTTCTGGGAGTTTCATTTATTTGAAAATAATCACCTATGAGCTAGTGATTGTAAAACAATCCTGTTGATGTTACCACAGCTGTTTCGTACTTGTCAGGTAAGGAACGCCTATGATCCATAAGGGATCTAACCTTTACAGTCCTCTATTGTTTCAGAGATTTTTCCTCAAGAGGGGACCATGTGATGTAATTCAATCCTCATCCTATGCTTGGTGACGTAGTTAATGAGTGTGAATGTGACTCACTCTTACCTATTTTGGTGCTCGATACTCCTCCCAAGACTCAATGCTCATAAGACTCTTCCTCATCTCACTTTAGCCTCATAGAGGAACTCATCAACTCAATCAGTCTCATGGAGATTCTCATCAACTCATTAACTCAACTTTAAAGTCCTCTGTTGTTTTTAGGGACTTTAACTCATCTCAATTAACTTAATTCTCATTAAGAACTCAAGGACTCAGATCATCATTTCAGAAGAAGTCATTTAGGCATAACTCAAGAACTCAATTATGAGGACTTATAGGATCATCAAGCTCAGGTAACTCAACCTTATACTTGTATCAAGATTTCAATCAACATACTCAAGTCAAGGCTTTAGACTCCATCCCTAGGTTCATTCATGCGTGCTTTCACAAATCAAAATATAGGGTTTATACAATATTTCATGAAAAGTATATAATTAAGGAAATCAAGTATATGATGATCATCAATATATGAAAATATATGTAATAGATATAATTTTCAAGAAAATAATCAAGAGAGTGTTTAAAGAAACATGTATGAGGATTCATTGACTCTCAACTCATCTACAACTATCAATGGGGAACATGGTAGAATAATCTCATGCTTTAGTTTAGCCTTACATACCTAGATGGAAGCTTTTGGACAATCAACCTCAATGAACACTCTTCAAACTCCTCAATTCCTCACTCCTCTTCTTTTCTCCTTAGCCCTAGTCTTTTCAAGAACATAGAAAGGACTTATAATGGGGTTTAAAACACTTTTGTTACTCAAGACAACCTATTTTGATTGTATTTTGAGTTTGGGAGGGGTTGGAAAAGGTTTGGAATGCCCCTCACAAAGTTGCAAAAAATGTCAGCCTCGGTACACGGGGTCCACTATGCGGACCTTGTGCAAATTTTGGATTTTTCGTCAAAAATTCTCCCAACGAGGTTTCTAATCTCGTAGAAAACTTTTGGAAAAATCTAAGTGTTGGTCCACAGCAGGTGCGCATCACACACATGTCGCTCACTTATTCTGAAATTTGTTTTCACACTGCAAAATATCTTTCGACCTGGTTGCTCTAAAAATCAATCGAGACCACTTCCCCGCTCAATTTTTAAGCTAATTACATATCCGGCCTCAAATTCTTTATCGGAGCATGGGAGGACACATTATACACACATCTCTCTTCTAGGGGTATCTTTGTAATTTTATCGGGTGTTACAATGGCACTCACCTAACCCACAAAGGCGAGTCAGACCAAAATCCAACGACTTAAAAATAATGACAAAAGCAGAAGATTACAGACTAATAATATAGATAAGCAAAGGAAGACAAACTACAACTATCCCAAGAATTGGTGTCATATGTACAAGCCTCTACGTATACAATACTCAAAAGAAATACAAGTCATAGTATCTAGTCCTCAAATAGAACAAAAACATAATAGTAGAATCTTCGAAGGTCTGCTAAAGAAACAAGCAGCTACATCTCGATAGATCCAAAGCTCGATCCAAAAGATGATCAGAAGCTTGCAAGGTGGACCAGGCTCACAACATACAAAAATATAGCAACGGGTGAGCACCAAACAACAGGGTACTCAGCGAAATGGAACTAACCTAAAGTAAAGAAATGAAGAACACAAGTAACTCCTGAAATCCCAACCACAATCCGCCGAACTACAACCCTGCACTCAGAAAAGTCCCAACACAATATAATATATATTTCACAACAAATATAGTTATACACATTACCTGT
This sequence comes from Solanum rostratum, assembly GCA_029948455.1. Lineage (NCBI taxonomy): Eukaryota > Viridiplantae > Streptophyta > Magnoliopsida > Solanales > Solanaceae > Solanum > Solanum rostratum. Next base: position 62,971,047 of record CM057045.1, on the reverse strand, counting down.
CATAATATCTCAATACATAAGTGTATAAGTAGATCCAGCACTTACTCAAAATCAAGGATACAATAAGTATATACTAAATATCAACTATAGATAATATGAGATGGAGTGGATGCTATGAAATGTTAATAATGCAATATAATGTAGAATAATCGTGATGAATGTCTATCCTACGATACACATCCACTGACCAAATGACTGCCTTAGTCAAAATCAATGGGGGCCACACATGACCATGCATCCATGGGCCTCTCTTGGAAACTAGATGAAATCTGGCCTAAACTATATGAATCAGGGGGACCTCATCTTCCCTCTTAATCTGGGAAGGCTACATGAATCCCGTGATGCTGAAATGAACTGCTTCCTCTAACTATACATCTATCCCCTAATGAGGCACGTATGTGTTGTCCCAATGTACGAACCCTTTTAAGGTCTCTAAACTCCTCTTTCTAGATCAATTTCACCTCCTTGGCAGCACTAACTACTGACTAGAAGGAAGCTCCATCTCTAGATACCCAAAATACAGACTGTCTGATAGGAACACTAGCCCTCCCACAAATCGACGAACTCTGTCTACCTCAGTCGAAAGTATAGCCATGGCATGTCAGGCTAGCTGGAAAAACCTGATCTTGAACTCCAAAAAAATCATCGTGCCCTGCCTCAAACTCTTGAATCTCAATCGACTCTCCTCGCGAACACTCCAGTATACAAACTGATCATAGATGCATCAAAAACATCTCCCAAGTCATCCGAGGAGACCCAGCTAGAAGAGATCCTGTATAAATCCTCCACAACCAGAGCTGTTAAAGGCTGCTTCACTTTAACCTGGGGCTTTGGGGCCTGCTGTTGATCCTGAGGATGAATCCTCACCTGAGTTTGTGAAGTACCAGAAGTATCAGCTGAGCTACTAGTCCGCCCCAAAGTCTCCAACACACCTGAAACTCTCAATAGTGTATCCTGAAGTAGTGGTAATGCAGCAAACTCATGTGGAACCTACTCATGTCCAAGCTCTATGACTAGATTGAGGGAGATACTCCACTTATAGTCCTTTGCTGAAGCGGCTCCTCTGCCCCGACCTCTAGCTCATCCTATGGCACGACCCCTACTCCTAGGTAGGGTCTCAATAGCAACATCAAGGGTGGCCTCCCCTAATCCTATAGCACCAGTAACTCTAGTCCTCGCCATCTGGCAAAAGGACATATGAACACTCACTACCAAACAAAAACCAATGCACGAATAGATCAAAATGAAGCAAAAGAGAGTTTTCTAACAACCTTCATAGCCTCTCGAGGATAAGCAACAGACATCTCTACACTGATCCTCAAGACTCAACTAGACTGGAATTGTACATATATGAAACCTATGAACCTAGCTCTGATACCAAATTGTGACAACTCGATATTCGGGCATGATGGCACTCACCTAATCTACCAAGTCGAGTCAGCCCAGAACCCAACGACTTAACAACAGTGACAAAAGCAGAAGATAATAGACTAATAATATAGATAAGAGAAAGAAGACCAACTACAACTATCCCAAGAACTGGTATCACATGTACAACCCTCTATGTATAGAATACTCAAATGAAATACAGGTCATAATGTCTAATCCTCAAATAGAATTAAAACATAAAAGTAGAATCTCCAAAGATTTGCTGAAAGAACAAGCAACTACCTCTCTATAGATCCAAAGCTCGAGCTAAAAGATAATTAGAAGCTAGCAAGGTGGATCGGACTCACAACAAACAAAAATATGCCACGGGGTTAGCATCAAACAATAGGGCGCTCAGTGAAATAGAACTAACCTAAAATAAAGAAATGAAGAAACATAAGTAACTCCTTAAATCCCAACCACAATCCGCCGAACTACAATCCTACACTCAGAAAAGTCCCAACACAGTATAATATATATTTCACTATAGATGCAGTTATACTAATCATCTGCCATAATATCCTAATACACAAGTATATAAGTAGATCTAACAAACAACAACAATATACCTAATGGAATCCCACAAGTGATGTCTGATAAAAGGCAAAATTTACGTAGACCTTACTTAAAATCATAGATATAATAAGTATACAGTTTCATAAGCAGTATATATTGAATATCGATAAGAGATTATATGAGATGGAGTGGATTCCATAAAATGTTAATAATGTGATGCCATGTCGAATAATCATTATGCATGTCAGTCTTACGATGCTATCTGCTCACCAGAGGACTACCTTAGTTAGAACCTGTAGGGGCCATACATGGATCATGTATTCGTGAACATTGTTGGCAAATATCTTAGATAATGCTCACCCATCTGGAAGAGAACCTGGATCCATCTAGAAGATACCTCGAACCCGTCCAGAAATGACCTCGGACCGCCAGCATATTACCTCTGCTCGACCGGTAAAGACCTCGGCCACAAATTCACATGTTACCTTACTCATGTCCCGGTCGTAGCCATCAAAACTATCAGTGCATAATTAATAATAGATGCAACGTGAATGATCATAATTATATCATAGTATCAATCTCAATAAATCTCAATATATCAATATCATCGGTAACTCAATATCATCAGTGCATCAATATCACCACAATTTCACTATATCAATCATATCACAACATAAGCACCATCTCTCTATTGACATCAAATTATTTCAAAGATCACATAGATTACGAATCCTCAATTGATTATGTAACACTCGGTAAAATTATAAAAATACCCCTAGAGCGAGGGTATGTGCGTAACGCATCTTCCAGTACTTGTATGGCAAATGTGAGGCCAGATTTGTGATCAGTACAGAAAACTGAGTGGGAAAATGGTCTTGGTCAATTCTTAGAGCGACCCGATCAAAAGATAATTTTTTTATCCGAAAACGAAAATAGTGAGAGTACGCGACAGAGGCGTGTCACGCCTCTGTAGTGTACTTGCACTTATATTTTTATTTGAAAATCTTCAACGAGATTGAGGAAACTCATTCAGAAACTTTTTTGAAAATGCAAAGTACGTGATTAGTCCACGTCGTGGACTGGGTCTTTTCCTAGCTAAAAATTTTTAAATTTCACAAGGGGCATTCTAGTCTATTTTGAACCCCTCCTAAACTCTATACATGATCTAATAAGGTCGTTTTGACATATAAATGGTCTAAAACACCCCATTCTAAGTCCTATTCCATAATCAAACAAGGCTAGAGCTTAAGGAAAGAGGAGAAGAGCTTGAGTTTGAGAGATTTGAGAGGAAATCTTTGACGTGACTGACTGATAGCTTCATCTCATGTATGTAAGGCTAAACTAAAAGCATAGGATTGTTCTCTCATGTACCCTATAAATGGTCGTAGATGAGTTGATGGTTCAAGAATTTGCATACATGAACATTTGATGGTTTTTCTTAAGCTTTTAGTTTGAAATTACATGTTTTTCTATGTTGATGATCATCATACTTTTTGTTTTCTTGAAATGAACATCTTTCATGAGAATTTGCATAACCCTATATAATTAATTTGAAAAGCATGCATAATAAACCTGAGAATCGAGTCTAGAATCTTGAGTTGAGATTGTTGATTGTGATGAGAGAATGATAATGAGTTGATAAAGTTTGATTGTTTTATGAGTCTCTATAAATGAACTCTACCGATGTGTCTATTCGATTATTTCCTAATTATTATTCTAAATCTTGAGTCATTGATGAGATTGACTGATGAGAGGGTTAAAGTCCCTATGAGCTTGATTGATGAAAGGGTTAGAGTCCCTATGAGTTGATTGATGAAAGATCTACGGTCCCTGTAAGTTGATTAATGAAAGGGTTAGAGTCCCTATGAGTTGATTGATGATAGGGTTAAAGTCCCTATGAGATATCGATCGATGACAGGGCTCGAGTCCCTATAAGATTGATTGAGATGGAGGTTTTATGAGCATTGAGTCATGGGAGGAGTTTCGAGCACCGAAAGAGTGAGAGTTAGTCCGACTTGAACTCATCAAACTACATTGCCAATTGTAGGTGAGGCTTAGAACCAGGACATGTATTGTGGTTCCCTCTTGATAAGAAGTCCCTGAAAGCAATAACAGACTTATTGGCGACTGACTCCATATTAGGTGAGCTGATATGGTTTCGATTTGTTCCCTACCTAGAAAGTTTGGAACAGCTGTGGCAACATCAGCGTGATTGTTGTACATTCACTGGCTCATACGTGTTTGTTGTTGAATAAGAGAAACTCTCGTAAATTTCCTCCCTTAAATACTTTGAGTTGAGATGAGATGAGAGGAGGTGAGTTCCTTTGACCTGAGTCTGAGATGATTGATGAGCTTGAGTTGTTGATAGGTCACTTCTCTACTCTTTATTCTTGCATAGATATACATTTGACGATTTGTTGTGATTTGTTGTTTATTTTGAGTTGATGTTTTCCATATTATTCTACCTTTTCTGTTACAATTAGCTTGTACTGATGTCCCTTTTGGACTACGTCGTTTTATGATGCAGAGGCAGGAACTAGAGATCGTCAACAAGCATTCTATTGAAGATTTGACATTCGCAGCTGATTGGTGAGCTTCCCCTATTCTGGAGGATACACTACTTTTACTTCATCATGATTTAGAGTTAGATTTGACTATTCTTATATTTTTATTTGGATAGCCCTGAGTCTGTCATTGGCACCATATGATTAGTGATAGAGGCTTCATAGACGATGATTGAACGTTAATGTTGAGAGTTTCTTTATACTAGCCTTTATTATTATCTATATCCTTTTAAGACATTAGATGAGATGTGCCTATTTACTTACTTTTATTTTCGCTGTTCAGTAGAGTATTTGATTGAATGACTATGATGAGGCTAAGTGGTTCGCTTAGGGACTAGCAATAGTCTCTAGGTGCTGGCCACATCAAGGGTACCCTCCCGGGGCGTGAGAAACTTGGTATCAGAACAAAGAGTTCGAGTGTCTTAGGGAGTCTATGAAGTCGTGTCTAGTATAGTCTTGTTTATGGTTTTGTTATCGAGTACATTTCATAAGTAGGAGGCTATAGGACATTAGGAATTATTACACTTTTTTCTTATCCCAATTTGTGCAATAGAGTTAAGCTCTATTAAAGCTCCCTTCTAATTCGTGCTCTATGCGTGTAGAATTTATATTATGCCTCCCTGAAGAGCTGTCAAAGGAAGGGGACGTCCTACCAGGCAAGATACTAAGCCACCCGAGCCTCAAGTACCCAATGAGCCTCTGGACCAAGCTGTCCCTGTTGAGCAGCCGCTTCAAGATGAGGTCTCCAATGCTGAGCTACGCCGGGCTATTCAAGATTTAGCCCAGGCTGTCGCAGCACCTACTGTGAGACAAGGAGCGGGTAGACAGGACACTCATGACACCTCTAGAGTCCGAGAATTTTTTAGGATGAATCCGCCTGAGTTCACGGGGTCTGCATCCTCTGATGATCCTGAGAACTGTGTGGAGGAGCTTGAGGAGGTGTTCCAAGTGATGCACGTGACTGATGTTGATAGGCTTGAACTGGCTGCTTACCAACTCAAGGGTGTGGCCAGACTGTGGTTCGACCAATGGAAGAAAATTAAAAGGGATGATGTTGCATATGAGGGTAAGAATAGGGATGTATGTTGATGGGTTGAATAGAGAACCCAAGAGAGATGGGAGGGGAGCAATGCTCTTGAGTGATATGGGTATCGGGCAACTGATGACGTTTGTGCAACAAGCTGACCAGAAGAGAAAACATGACAAGGAAGAGTTTAAGCATAATAAAGCTAAGATATCCAGCCATAAGGTTGGACGGGAAGAAAACGGCAACCAGCACTATTATCTGCTAGTGCACCTGCGCCTGGAGGCAGTTATGATCAAAGATCTCAGAGTATGGGAAATCATGGACCTCAGTTGCAAGCTAGTGTGGCTCAAGGTCCGCAGGGTAAGCCACTGTGTGATAAGTGTGGCAAATTGCACTTGGGGAGATGTCGTGATGGGAATGATGCGTGCTACAAATGTAGCCAAGAGGGCCACTACCAGAGAGATTGTCCAAAGTGGGCTGATTGGGCTCAATCTTCTAGACCAGCCCTGCCAGTTAGAGGAAAGCAAAGGGGCACTACATTAGGCGCAGGCGGAACAACAAACCACTTGTACACCATGGGAGGTCGCCAAGATCAGGAGAACTCCCCAGATGTTGTGACGAGTATGATTCGAGTCTTTACTTTTGATCATTATGTTTTGATGGATCCAGGTACCATATTGTTGTTTGTATCTCCTTATATGGCCAGTAGATTTGACAGAACCCCTGAGAGTCTTCTTGAACCCTTTGATGTTTCTACTCTAGTAGATGAGTCTATTCGAGCTGAGAGAATCTATAGAGCTTTTATAGTGTACATCCATCATAAGGGTATTCTTGTCGATGTGGTTGAGTTGGAGATAGTTGATTTTGATTTGATTCTTGGTATGGATTGGCTTCACGCCTGTTATGCCTCTATTGATTGTAGATCTCCAACTGTTAAGTTCCAATTTCCAAATGAGGTGGTTCTAGAGTGAAAGGGTGATTCTATTGCACCTAGAGGAAAGTTTATCTCATATCTTAGAGCCAAAAAGTTGTGTTCTAAATGTTGTATCCATCACCTTGTGCGAGTGAAATCTGATGGTGTTGAGTCCCCAACTCTTGAGTCAGTCCCGATTGTTAATGAGTTTCCGAAAGTTTTTCCTGATGATCTTCCTAGAGTCCCTCTTGATAGGGAGATTGACTTTGGGATTGATGTTCTTCCCTACACCTAGCCTATTTTTATTCCACCTTATAGGATGGCCCCCGCTGAGTTGAAAGAGCAATTAAAAGATTTGCTAGAGAAGGGCTTCATTAGGCTAAGTGTTTCACCTTGGGGTGCTCCTGTCTTATTCGTGTGAAAGAAATATGGTTCCCTCAGAATGTGTATTGACTATAGGGAACTAAATAGGTTCATGATAAAGAATGATATTCTCTCCTAAGGATAGATGATTTATTTGACCAACTTCAGGGTGCCTCCTGTTTCTCCAAGATAGACCTTAGGTCTGGTTACCATCAGTTGAAGGTGAGGGAATTTAACATTCCAAAGACAGCCTTTAGGACTGGATATGGCCATTTTGAGTTCTTGCTCATGTCCTTTGGGTTGACGAAAGCACTTGCGGCCTTTATGGACTTGATGAATAGAGTATTCAGACAGTATCTTGATATGTTTGTGATTGTATTCATCGATGGCATTTTGGTATATTCGAGAGATGAGGAGGAGCTAATCACCTTAGAGTTTTCCTCCAAACACTTAGGACCATAAGTTCTATGCGAAATTCTTAAAGTGTGAATTCTGGCTTAAGTCAGTGGCTTTCCTAGGCCACGCAGTTTCTGGTGATGGTATTCGAGTAGATGCCCAAAAGATTGAAGCAGTTAAGAACTGGCCCAAACCGACCTCTCCGACTAACATAAGAAGTTTCTTGGGGTTGGAAGGCTACTACCGCAGATTTGTTGATGGATTTTCTTCTTTATCCACACCATTGACTAAATTGACTCAGAAAAAGGTCAAATTTCAGTGGTCCGACGAATGTGAGAAGAGTTTCTAAGAGTTGAAGACGAGACTGACTATTGCACCGGTTCTAACCTTGCCCGATGGGACAGAGGACTTTGTGATCTATTGCGATGCTTCGAGGGTTGGATTGGGATGTGCCTTAATGCAAAGAGGGAAGGTGATAGCCTATGCTTCCAGGCAACTTAATATTCATGAGAGGAACTATCCAACCCATGATCTCGAGTTAGCAGCAGTGGTGTTTGCATTTAAAATCTGGTGACACTACTTGTATGGAGTGCATGTGGATGTGTTCACTAACCACAAGAGCTTGCAGTATGTTTTCAGTCAGAAAGAGCTCAACCTGCGACAGAGGAGATTATTGGATTTGCTCAAAGATTATGACATGAGCATTCACTACCACACAAGTAAAGCTAACGTTATTTCTGATGCTCTTAGAAGGTTCTCAATGGGTAGCACAACTCATGTGGAGGAAGGAAATACGGAGTTGGATAAGGAAGTGAATCGCTTGGCTCGATTGGGAGTTCAACTTAAGGAGAATAATGAGGGAGGAGTTAATGTTCAGAATGGGTCTACTTCATTCTTGGTTGCAGAGGTGAAGGAAAAGCAGGACCAAGATCTTGTCATACTCCAATTGAAGGAGGATGTCCACAAGCAGAAAGTGATGGTTTTCTCCAGAGGGGGAGATAGAGTGTTAAGGTATCAAAATAAATTGTGTGTTCCCAATGTGGATGGTATTCAAGATAGAATCATGGCTGAGGCCCATAACACTAGATATTCCATTCATCCTGGCTCTGCCAAGATGTACCATGAGTTGAGAGAAGTCTATTGGTGGAATGGAATGAAGGGGGACATTACAGAGTTCATTTCAAAGTGCCCGAATTGCCAACAAGTGAAAGTTGAGCATCAAAGGCCATGTGGATTAGCTCAGAACTTTGAAATTCTAGAATTGAAGTGGGAGATGATCAATATGGACTTCATTACTCGTCTACCGAGGTCTCGAAAGCAACATGATTCGATATGGGTGATTGTAGATAGGATGACTAAATCAGCTCATTTCTTGGCAGTTAAGACAACTAACATTGCGGAGGAGTACACCAAGTTGTACATCCAGGAGATTGTGAGGTTGCATGGGGTTCCCTTGTCCATTATCTCGAACAGAGGAGCTCAATTTACCTCCCAGTTTTGGAGATTGTTCCAAAAAAGATTGGGTACTAAGGTGAACCTGAGCACAGCCTTTCATGGACAGAGCAGATGGTCAGGCAGAGCGCACAATCCAAACATTAGAGGATATGTTGAGAGCTTGTGTTCTTGATTTCAAGGGGAATTAGGATAATCACCTTCCATTAATTGAATTTACATATAACAATAGTTATCACGCAAGCATTCAAATGGCTCCCTACGAAGCCTTGTATGGGAGGATATGTAGATCACCGATTGGGTGGTTTGAGGCAGGGGAAGCGGAGTTGATTGGGCCTAATCTTGTCCACCAATCAATGGAGAAGGTCAAGTTCATCAGAGAGAGATTGAATACTGCCCAGAGTCGCCAGAAATATTATACCAATGTGAGAAGAAGAGACTTAGAGTTTGAGGTAGATGATTGGGTATATTTGAAAGTGTCACCTATGAAGGGTGTCATAAGAGTTAGAAAGAAATTAAAAATGATTCCATGCTATGTTGGACCATATCAGATTGTAACGAGGATTGGGAAGGTTGCTTATGAGTTAGAGTTTCCTTTCGAGTTAGATGGAGTCCACCCGGTATTCTATGTGTCGATGTTGAAGAAATGCTTAGGAGATCCTGCGTTGGTGATCCCTGTTGATAGTGTTGGAGTGAAAGGTAGTCTGTCTTATGAAGAGGTTCCGGTTCAAATCCTTGATCATCAGATTTGTAAATTTAGAAACAAAGAGATAGCCGCAGTCGAAATAAATTCGTTGAGGAAGCCACATGAAAAGTTGGGGAAGAGATGAAGGCTAAATATCCGTACCTATTCATGCCAGATGATGAGAGTGTTGAAGGTAAATTCCTTACCCTTTATTAAATTGATTGATTTATTCTTGATGTGATTTGCTATTCTTAAGTCTAAGTAGCTGTGATTGAGGTCGAGGAAGAGTCGAGAGTTTGATTGATTGAGTTGAATGTTGAGATGAGTTTTGAGTCTATTCGTGCCTTGATATCTACCTTTACTCATAATTCGATGACGAATGATCTCAAGGGGGAGATGATGTAATGCTTGATAAAATTACCAAAATACATCTAGAGTGAGGGTATGCGTGTAGCACATCTTCTAATGCTCATATGGAAAATCCGAGGCCGAATTTGTGATCAGCATAGAAAATTGAGTGGGAAAATGGTCTCGGTCAATTTTTAGAGTGACCCGGTCAAAAGATAATTTTTTGACTGAAAAACGAAAATAGTGAGAGTACGCGACAAAGGCGCATCACGCCTCTGTAGCGGACCTGCACTTATATTTTTTTGAAAATCTTCAACGAAATTGAGGAAACCCGTTCAAAAACTTTTTCTAAAAATGCACAGTAAGTCAATGTATCACCGTATGAATAATAATTCAATCCAAAATATCATGATCAAGCCTACGAAGATACAACTCTACCACCAAAGTACTCAAATCCATACACATAGGAGCATACAAGGTCGTTCACACTAAACAAAGGTTAGAAATCCACTTGCCTTAAATAAAGTCTCATGTCAAGTCAAATCTGCCATTTTTCCCCTTCTACGATACTCCAATTAACCACAATCTATGGTATCACAATCACATAACAAATCTAGTGACACCAAAATCAATTAATTCGGAGAGAAAAGATAAAATGGTCAAAATTTTCATGCCAAAAATGTAGCCGGAATATAAAAATTAATGCATGAAAATGTTTCAAAAAAAAGGTGATAAGGAGTTCAAGGGTGAAAACGATTTCAAAAACAAAGCTAAGATAAGGGAGAAATCAACAATCAAAGTTTGGAAATCAAAGTCCGAAAAATTCCCACTTTGCACCATTAAAATCCCAAAATTAGAAATTACTATTACCAACTAATCAATGTAAATCAATAAAAAGGTTAGAAAATAGTTATCCAATCGAATTGTGTTGAAAAACCTCAAAATTCCACTTTAAAACGAAGCTTGGAAAGTTGAAATGGTGAAAAGAAGTTAAGTCACGTCTTTTAAAAGACAACATTGTTCAGGCATTCAATGTACTCCACGAACACAGAGCCATATCCGTAAACATGGAGACGTAGGAGTCTTAAAACTCCGTGAACGCAGATGTCAGGTGTCTTCACACTCTGCGAACGCGAAGGGGTCCATGCGAACGCATAAAAGGGTGCTAATTGCACTAGAAACAGCTATGCACTAGCAGCACACAACCATTCAAAAGAGGAACTGGACCCTCAGAAATTTGTTCGGAACCCCGTAAACACAGATCAAACATTGAACCCTACCAAACAAAGATTCGGGATCAATGGAACCATCAAAATTTAAATTCGGAACCCCCGTGGTCCCAAACTCGAGAAAGATCATTTAAACTAGTTTGTAACTCAAAAACTCAAAATATTCTCGGAAGCTCTGAAAATTACAATGAAGCCATTTCTGTCTTTTTTTCACCACCCGGAACCACTAGAGCTAACGAAATTTCTATATGAGCTCCCAAACTTTGAATGCTGACCAAAGTCAAACTTATGATCTAAAATGAACTAGAATTGCAACTTTGGGCCTAAAATCTCTATTTATTCCGAAGTCAGTTCTGCAAGTTCTCCTATGCCATATTCGGCATTTGGAGCTAATTGAATCAACGAAATTGGATTCGACTCACGAAACTCCAAATGACCTCAAAACTCAAAATTTCTAACTTTAGGCCTTTTAAAACTCTTTCTTTTGCAAAAATCCAACGTTTTACAAGATTTTCAAAATTCAACTTTTAGACTTATCTAAAAATGATCCAAGACAACTTTCACTAAGGGCAAAATGATAGTTTGGTCGAAAATGTCAGAAATGACTCATAAAGACTCTATATCGTGCATCATTCCTACTCATAATATTCAGGAAAAAAATGTAAAGTTAAAGCATTTAGGAATTCTATAGACTTTAGGCTCAAATCATACTCATGCGTACTCATTTAAGTGCAATATATAAAAATAACAAGAATTCATTCCAGGATTCATGTAGAAAAGCAAAATCATCTATTTCAAGTATTTAATTTATAAAAAATAGAATTCATGCAAGCTTATATACGAATACAATAGGATTTAAGAAAAAACTTCAAGAAACATTCACGGAAGACTCAATTCCATCAATTTGGGTTATGGGGCACATGGAAGAACATAATTCATGTTCTAGTTAGCCTTGCATACTTGTAAGTTATGATTTTTTTTAGTGGCTTGGCAGAACTCATAGGATCCTCTTGAAACCCTAGATTTTTCTCCCTTGAAACCTTGTTCTAAGTTGGAGAAAATGTTTTAGCATGAAAGAGTTGAATAGATATGTTTAGGGATTTGTTTAAGTATAAAAACCTTAAGTTAAGGCTTTGAAAGAGTGGAAAAATACCGAAATAAACCTTCTTAAAAATTCTATCAAAGTCATCCACGGGTCCACCTACATCCACTAGAAACTTCCACGATCTGCAGAAATCCATCCGTAAACTTTTGGGAAAATTTTAGGGTCTCTGGATCCACTCCATGAGCCCAAACTGCATGTCGTAGAAGCATCTACAAGCCGTAGTTGGGCCCTCATGTTGGGGGCTCAAAAGTGGACTTTCAGAAGTTTTTCTATGAGTTAATTAGACGGGCCTTCATTCAAACCACGACCCATAAGTCAGTTCACAGTTACACTTTGCTCTAGCAGTCCACAGTAAACGATCATAACTTTTGATTTCGAACTTCAAATGAGTTGCAATCAGTAGCGTTGGAAAGATAATTCAAAGACCTTTCATTTAGTAGGTCATAGGTCACGTAATTCTTTGTGTGCTAAAACTAATGGTCATTTAAAGTTAACCCTTGTATAATCTGATGCGAGAAACTCAATTTGTAAGAACGTTTTGAACTCGTCTAAGTACTAGAGGTCCCTTATGATCCTAATCCACTTCACATATGTAAGAATGAGTCTTAAAACATAGATGTATGTAAGAATAGAGTTGTGGGGTGTCACAATGTAAATGCACAAAGCATGATAAAATGAAACCATCAAGGACTCCACATAAGGAATTTCAATCGAATTTTATAAGTATGCCGCAAATAAAAATAGTAAATGTGATTAACTTCTAAATTTACCATAAAACAAGGGACAATTTAAAATTTTAAAGTGAATATCTTGATCAAAATTATAAAAATAATCACATCCACTTTAATTTCTAAAATAACAAAACACCAAAGCAAGTGAATATATCTAGATATTTTGAAGCGAACAACTTAATGCTTTTAACCTTTGAATGTGTACAACTCAAAATTTTACGATCGGGCTTTCTCAAGTACCTAGATGTTTTCATTTTACGATACTCTGTATGGTTCAATTGAATATACAAACCTTCTTGATTTTTGAGACATGATTATCAAAGTATGAATTTTCAAAGATTAAAATATTATATTAGTAGAATAGGATAAAAGATGCAAAAGAGAATGTGAAGTGAATAATAAACACATATTTTTTAATGAATCTAGTCACAATCTATATGTATCAAACTAGATGTGACAAGACACATAAAATTTAGAAAAAATGGGCAAACAATATAAATTATTTTGCTTGGAAGTAGTTAGACATCAGGATGGTAAGGGATAATTCGCCTATTTGTGGGTGAAGTGTCCGTTTTGGTTTGTGTTTTTAAGACGGGTTCTTTTTAGTATATTTTGCTCAAAAAGTGTCTCTTTTGAGGTCAGAGTGCTCATATATGAATGTTTCACGCACATAACGACTAGTATGTCTATTGAAGTGGTTGAAAATGATGCCTACAAACTTAAAAAATAGGATACAACATTTGTTCTCATCAATTTCTTATTTCAATAGGATAGAACTGTATTATAAAATTATTAATTTCTTATCAATCCAGCTTTCTACATAGTTTGCAGCCTTGAAAGTCTATCACTAGCACTCAATAATAATTACTGTCATGAAATGTTTTATTTTCCATGACATTTCTTTGACTTATACATATAAAATACCTAACAGTTGGTTCACGATAAATATTTCACTCCATTTTCTAAATTTATTTTAAACAAAAGTCATCATTATATTAAACTAAATAGAGTCACTATTCAACAAAAAATAAGTAAATATTCAAAGCAAATTGAGATATTACAAGTACCAAGAAATTTATTTTAAAGATACTCTTTAACTTATCTATTTTGCGAAGAGTTATAAAAGTCATATTTCATTTTCTTCTTTAGTTAATTATGTGTAAGTGCATTAACTTTTCTAAATATATGCATCATCTGTGAGTTCCCATTTGTTGCATTAACTACTCGCAATAATTTATAAGAGAAGTATAAGCAAATATGGATTGTATTGAAAATTCTGAACTTTTTAAACTCACCATCTCCTTAACAAAACTAATATTTCGAATAATAGATTTGAAATCTCATTTTTTTGAGACATTTATATTTTTTCAAATCTTGTATTAATACTGTCTTTGATGCTATATGGGTTGAATAAACTGGACATCATGCACAGGTATTAGCATTCCAATTTGAGTTATTTTTTCAATGTCAACCATAATTGCATATTAGTTACTCAACTGGAATATTTTTTGCTTAAATAGTGAACTAAAGAAGACATTTTAGGTTTTGGTCTATCGGATAAAGAATAGAAAAGTTTGATGCTTCAATCTGTACATAGTAAATACAGAGGCATTCCTGCTGGATCAAGCTCCCAGAAACCTCGCAAGCTGCCACCTCTCTCTTCTGTCAGGCGAAAAGCAGGAATTCGATGAGAGAACCTGAGATGCTCAGATACAGATATTTTCACTACTCCCTGAACCTCCTCCTCCTCTTCTTCTTCTTCCACTCGAGGCTTGTAGACAGACTTGAAGCCATTTACCCTCACTAAGAACTTCACGTCTACATATCTATCGGAAACATCCACTATTTCAACAATCTCATATTCAAAATCTTCTAGTTTGCTACTGTCCAGCCAAGCACTCCAATTTTTGTATACTGCCCAAACTTCACCTGTTCTTGGGAAGATCTTGTATACACCTCGCTTCAAAGGTTCCGCAGTTACTACATGTGAAAAGTTGTTGGTTACAGTATATTTGTTCAGCTTCCTATTGGGAAACTTAAATAGTCCACAACCAATTGGCATTGTTTTATCATGCCACTGTATTGTACTTTTAGGGAGTGGACAGGCATAAAGCCATGCCACATGCAAGACGAAATCAGGGAAACGATCAATCTTCTTTATCTGTCCATAGTACCTTGGCAAGGCATCTTCATTACTATATATCGCCCAACATTGACCAATTTGAAACTTCTCTGGTGATCTCTCAGCAGCAAATTTGTAAAATTCGGGTTCAGGAACCTGATTAAGTACAGATACAATATCATTTTCTGTAGAATTTACAGGTACGGACATACTTCCATTTGCAGTCTCAACTTCCTGCTCCGTGTTCTGTAAGCTCTCTTCAGAGGAAAAACTGTCCTTTAATTTCTTCTCCTCCCCATTGGGAGTTGCTGCATGAGACAAATGCTGAACTTCAGAATCCTTAGTAGGAGAGGGATATCCACCCCCCTTGGATTGCTTAGAAGCATCTTCTTCTTCATCATCACCACTTAGATTATCATGATAACTAACACTTTGTCTGCACCGTGTAGATCTTCGCTGGTTTTCCTCACTGAGACATTGAACATTCTGCCCAGGCTCTTCTTTAGAGTCTATGCTCGTTGATGAATCACAATTTTCACTAGATTCTATTGATGTCTTTTTTCTCTTTGTGTTTTTCTTTTTAAATTCCCCTGATAAATCCTCCTTATTCATTTTTCCGTATGCATTTCGGGGATTTCCATTTCTATTAGACTCCTGACTAACCTCTGAGGGAAACTCTGACTGCATAAATGGATTCCGTGCTTGGGTCTCTTCATGAAAACTCTTCTTCTGATTGGAAGTAGGCTGACTCCTACTGGTTTCGGGTGTTGCATCTGAATCATTCAGTTCATAACCTGTATACGACTTTTCACAACGGTCACACCACAAAATTTTATTTAGCATGCTCTTATTATACGTATACTTAACAGAACAGAATGGGCATGCAGTCCGAAAGGTTGGTTGGCTTCCTGGAGCTCCTGACTGAGTACCTTGTACCCAAGGATGTGTCCTGGTATCTGGCTGGCAGCTTTTACGCGGCAATGGTACTTGAAATCTTCCTGAAGAAATGCATCTACAGTTGAACAACAAACGTTTTGGTCGATCCAAAAGCACCGATTGAGCTTCACATATCAGTGAAAAGGCATCAGCTGCACCAGGGAACTTGTTCTTATCAGGATGTAGCAAGAGAGCAAACATACGATATTGCTTCCTAATAAGAGCATCATCAGCTGTTGGCTCTACTTTAAGAATACTGTACCAATCTTTTTCATCTCCAAAAATTTTATTCTCTGCAGAGCAATGCACTTCACAAACCAAAACCATCTGTGTAATGTTCTCCAGATCAGGATAGAGCTTCTGGGCATAAGATGCAAACTTTTTAGCTCCAACGAAATCCCTATTTCCCATCATCTTTTCAGCAATTCCTCTAGCCTTGATGGCCTCTTCTTTGTTGCAATCCATCAGTAGTCTACCTTAGGCTTCAGATGGTTTAAGAAACTATAATATTCACCTCAGCTGAAAAGGTTCATAATCAATTATTATATTAACTTATCTAATGAAACATAATTCAACCCCAAAGTGTAATCCCACCAGTGGGGTCTTAGGAGGGCAAAGAGACAAAGTATAGACTTGTTGACAAACATCACAATTCAAAATTCTCAGGCAATGTACCTCACCAAATTCAAGAACTAGAAGGTTAAAAAACCTAAATCTTTTAAACTCATCTGAAATCAATCGTTCACCACAAAGAATAATTTTTTTTTACAAAAATCAAACCCCTAACCATCAATTAAAAGAACCCCCCCCCCACACACACAAAAAAAAAAAAGATAAAAGAACCATCTTTGATTGAAACAAACAAAAGCTTGGTTTTATTTCTTTATAAAAAACAAAGATTTAAAGTTGATGAAGAAACTTACCTTGATTGTAACATGAAGTTGATAGCTTGTTTGTTTGAGAAAAGGAAGAAAGAAGAGAGTGCAAATGAAAGAGGATTGGAGGCAAAGATAAGAGAGGAAACGTGTATATATATAGGATGATTCTTGACGAGTAGGAGCTAGGAGGGGGAATTTCGAATTTTAAGTCTTGTAATATTTTCTTAATTACTTAATTTGATGAGTAGGAGTCATGAGGGAAAATTTTGAATTTGAGTTTTATTTAATTTGATGAGTAGCAGCCAAAGAGGACAAATTTTGAATATTAGTTCTCGTGATATTTTCTTAATCACTTAATCTGATGAGGTGTTGGAGAGTAAATTTGAGATTTAATTTAATTTAATTGATGAGTAGGAGTCGGAAGAGTAAATTTTAAAATTTTGTTCTAGGTGATATTTACTTAATCATTTTCTATAGAAAGTATGTCATATCAAGATTACTTTTAGAAATTACATTACATTTTTACTTAATTTAACTTTATGAATAAGGTGCACAATAGCTTGTACCTTACTGTAAAATATGTCCACCGCCTTTTCGCTAAGAATGATCGTTAAGGACGTTAAGTGAAAGAGGGTAAGGCGTAGGGAAGGTCGCGCCTTTAGTTTTGGAGTCAAAAAGAAAAAACAAGTTGCCCTTATAGAATTTCTTAATTAATTTGTTGCCAATTTGGCCGGAGCCTAAACTAATATTGACTAGATTTCATATTTGAAAAAAAAAATAGTAACTAAAAAACATAAATTGTGGATTATTTTAATTACAAAATTATAAAAAGTATAAAATGAAAAGAAAAAAAATATTGTGTAAAATAATAAAATAACTATAAAGTTGGATAATTTTAATAAAATGTTATCCATCAAAATTGAATAATATTAATAAAAAATAAAGTAACTACAATTATATAAATTTGATAATAAAAACTTAACTTATTAATAAATATCCATATTAACCTATATATAAATATTCATACATAATTTACTAATTATGTGCAAATTAAAAAATATATTTTTTTTAAAAAAATATTAACAATATTAAAAAAAACAAGAAAAATTAAAAAAAAAAAAAAAGGACTAAGGCAAGGCGTTGATAAGAGGCACAAAATTAAATATTTGACAACCACTTTTTTCAAAAAATTTAACCCCTTCTCCCCCCCCCCCCCCCCCCCAACCACAAAAATAAAATAAAAAATGTAAGATGTAGCTATTGTTTGTTCGTCTAGAAGGATGTTAATTGAAAAAGGGAAGGTGCAATGGCAGCTACACCTTTACCCTTTTGGTATTACAAAAATAAATTCCCTTTTAAAAATTTTCAAAAAATTTATCGTCATTTTCACTCCGAACTCCACTAATTATTTTCATGAAAAGTTTTCTTTTGCGTTGGCTTTTCTTTATAGATATAAACTATCTAACAATTGGTTCATGATAAATATTGCCTTCCATTTTCTAAAATCTTTTTTTAACAAAAATCACCATTATATTAAACCAAATAAAGTCACTATTCATCAAAAAATAAGTAAATATTCAAAGCAAATTGAAATTTTATAAGTACCAAGAGATTTATTTTAAAGATAGTCTTTAACTTATCCATTTTGGGAAGAGTTATAGATAGTCATTATCAATTTTCTTCTTAAGTTAATTCATTAACAATAGAAGTATGAGCAAATATGGATTGCATTAAAAAAGCTAAGCTTTTTAAATTCACAATCTGCTTTAAAAAAATAATATCTTGAATGATAGATTTGAAATTTCAAAAAAAAAAGTTTGAGACGTTTGAAAATTTTCAAATCTTGTACTAAAATTGTCATTGATGCTATTAGGGTTGAAGAATCTGGACATCATGCATAGGTTTTAACAATCAAATTAGAGAAGTGGTTCTTGAGTATGCTAAGTTTTCAATTTTGAGGCATATTGACCTTTATAAAGGTGATCTTCATGGTGAAAAATAGCTATAGGATGATCCATATGACCAAAGCCGTAAAAAAAAGAGTGAATTTACTTTCTATCATAAATAAGCTTTTAAAAGGAAAAAAGTTAGACATCTCTAAATTAAATATAGGAAGAACTTGTAAACTTCCAAAAGATAAAAAACTTCTGGCACAAATCTTGGACAATTTTCCTTTGATTTGCAAAGAAATTAGGGCTAGGGTTTGCAGTGCCTTTCAACTTTGAGAAAAGCAATAGTGAAACTAGAAAATCTTTTACCCTACCCTTTGTAGATTAATTTGGTTTTATTTTTCTCAATTCTAAAACCTAAGTGTAAGCTTTTTAATTAGTTGGGATCTTCTTTGTTGCAGTCCATCACTAGTCTACCTTAGGCTTCAGATGGTAGATTCTAGTAGAAGCAAAGGTTTAAGAAACTGTAGTATTCACCTTTGCTGAAAAGGTTCCCAATCAATTATTATATCATCTTATCTAATGAAAACATATTTCAACCCTAAAGTCTAAACTAATCAATGGGCTCTTGGAAGGGCAGAGAGACAAAAAAGGATAGACTTTTTTACAAACATCACAATTCAAAATTCTCAGGCAATCTACTTCATCAAATTCAAGAACTAGAAAGGTTAAAAAAAACTAACATCTTTTAAACTCACCTGAAATCAGTCCTTCACCACAAAGAATAAAACTTTTATACAAAAATCAAACCCCAAACCATCAATTAAAAGAACCCTCCCTCCCCCCCCCCCCCCGCTCCCCCCCATCACACACACAAAAATAAAAATAAAAGAACAATCTTTGATTGAAACAAACAAGAGCTTGATTTTATTTCTTTATAAAAAAAAACAATGATATAAAGTTGATGAAGAAACTTACATTGGTTGTAACATGAAGTTGATAACTGGTTTGTTTGAGAAAAGGAAGAAAGAAGAGAATGCAAATGAAAGAGGATTGGAGGCAAAGGGAGAGAGAGAAAACGTGTATATATATGGGATGATTTTTGAGATTGTAGGAGTCATGTAATGTTTTCTTAAGTATTTAATTTGATGAGTAGGAGTCATGAGGCTAAATTTTGAATTTGATTTTTATTTAATTTAATGAGTAGGAGCCAAAGAAGACAAATTTTGAATTTTTAGTTCTTGTGATATTTTCTTAATCACTTAATTTGATGAGGTGTTGGAGAGTAAATTTAAGATTTAATTTAATTTAATTGATGAGTGGGAGCCATGAGAGTAGATTTCAAATTTTTATTCTTGTGATATTTACTTAATCATTCTCTATAGAAAGTATGTTGCATCAAGATTCTTTTAGAAATTACATTACATTTTTATTTGATTTAATTTTATAAGTAAGATGCACAAATGCTTGTACCTTACCGTAAAATTTGCTCACTGCCTTTTCACTAACAACGGTTGTTAAGGACATTAAGTGAGAGAGCGGAAGGTGCAGGGAAGGTTGTGCCTTTACGTCTGGAGTAAAAAAGAAATAAGTTGCCCATATACAGTTTATTTAATTAATTTGTTGTCATTTTGACCCGGATATAATTAATGTTGACTAGATTTCATATTTGAAAAAAAATATTGTAACTAAAAAACAGAAATTGTGGATAATTTTAACTATGAATTATAAAAAAAATATAAAATGAAAAGAAAAAATATTGTGTAAAATAATAATAAAGTTGGATAATTTTAATAAAATACTATCCGCTAAAATTAAATAATATTAATAAAAAATAAAGTAACTACAAATTATATAAATTTAATAATAAATAATTACTTAACTTATTAATTAATATTCATATATAATTTACTAATTTTGTGCAAATTATAAAATATTTTTAAAAAAAATATTAACAATATTGAAAGGAAAACAACTAGAAAAATAAAAAAAAATAAAAGACTAAGGTAAGAGGTTGATAAGAGGCACAAAAACAAATATTTGACAACTATCTTTTTCAAAAAATTTAACCCCCCTCCCCCCCCTCCCCCCCACACGACACACCAAAAAGAAAGGTAAGATGCAACTGTTGTTGAGCCTTACATATTATTGATAGCTGCATTTTTTGTTCGTCTAGACGGATGATAGTTGAAAAAGGGAAGGCGCAATGGCAGCTACACCTTTACCCTTTTGACGTTAAAAAAAGAAATTATCCTTTTAAAAATTTTCAAAAAATTTATCCGAACTCCACTAATTGCTTTCATGAAAAGTTTTCTTTTTCCTTGACATTTCTTATAGAGATAAACCATCTAACAATTGGTTCATGATAAATATTGCCTTCCATTTTCTAAAATCTATTTTTAACAAAAGTCAGCATTATATTAAATTAAATAAAGTCACTATTCATCAAAAATAA
This sequence comes from Solanum rostratum, assembly GCA_029948455.1. Lineage (NCBI taxonomy): Eukaryota > Viridiplantae > Streptophyta > Magnoliopsida > Solanales > Solanaceae > Solanum > Solanum rostratum. The sequence goes on along the minus strand of CM057045.1, from coordinate 62,950,010 downwards.
GTAAATATTCAAAGCAAATTGAGATTTTACAAGTACGAAGAGATTTATTTTAAAGATAGTCTATAACTTATCCACTTTGGGAAGAGTTATAGAAAGTCATAATCCATTTTCTTCTTAAGTTAATTTATGTATGATTGCTTTAACTTTTCTAAATTTATGCATCATCTATGAGTTCCTATTTGATGCATTAACAACTCACAATCATTAATAGTAGAAGTATGAGCAAATATGGATTGCATTAAAAAAGCTAAACTTTTTAAATCCACCATCTGCTTTAAAAAAGTATTATTTTGAATGATAGATTTGAAATCCCAAATTTTTTTTGAGACATTTGTAAATTTTCAATATTGTATTAAAATTGTGATTGATGCTATAAGAGTTGAAGAATCTGGACATCATGCATAGGTTTTAACATTCCTATTAGAGAAGTGGTCTTTGTGTATACTAAATACATTAGTTTTCAATTTTGAAGCATTTTGACCTTTATAAAAGTGATCTCCGTGGTGAAAAATAGTTATAGGATGATCCATATGATCAAAGCTGTAAAAATAAAAAAGAGTGAATTTACTTTCTATCATAAATAAACTTTCAAAAGGAAAAAAGTTTGACATCCCTAGATTAAATTGAGGAAGAAGAACTTGTAAACTTCCAAAAGATAAAGAACTTTTGACACAAATCTTGGACAATTTTCCTTTGATTTGCAAAGAAATTAGAGCTAGGGTTCGCGATGCCTTTCAACTTTGAGAAAAAAAAGAGTGAAACTAGAAATCTTTTACCCTATCCTTTGTAGATTAATTTACTTTTATTTTTTTCAGTTTTAAAACCTAAGTTTAAGATTTTTAATTAGTTGGAAACCGCTAAATGGATCAATAATCCACATAGAAGCATCTACCTATCATACATTTTGGCTGTATGAATTAAGTGATTTTTTAAGTGTTGGATAGTTAAAGTGCCTACTTATCCACTATGAAAGTTAAAAGTCAAAGTTATCATTTTGTCACGCCCCGGGGGAGTACCCTAGACTTGGTCGGCACTCAGAGTCTATTGCTTGTTCCCAAGTGAACCATTTGGCTTCATCACACTTATTCAATCAACATAACTAACCAATCAACGGAAGATTAAAGATAGCAAGTGGATGGACAAGTCTCAATATGAATAAAATCAAATCAACTCAATAAGACTAGTAAGAAAGTAGCTAGCCGAGATAAGTATTCAACTCAAGACACATCAAACTCTAGTTAATGAAGCCTCTATCACTATCAATTGGTGCCAATGACAGACCTATGGCTACCTCAACTCAAAATAAAGCTAGTTGATTCTAATAGCTAGATGAAAATAAAATAATGATCCTCCGAAGTAAATGAGGCTCACCAACTCAACTGACTGCGGTAAATCCTCAACGATGTGCCTGTTGACGATTTCTAGTATCTGCCTCTACATCATGAAACATTGTAGTCCAAATGAACTTCAGTACGTGGAATGTACGAGCATGTAAAATGGCTGAAGGAAACAAATATAGACAGAATAATATAGAATAAGATCAACTTATAAGATATTCAATCAGGATGTCAAATGTCTATCTAAAGCAAGAATAAAGAGTAAACAAATGACTCATCAAGACCAATCCAAACTCATCAATTGATTCAACTCAGAGTACTATCAGTGTGGGACCTATCTGGGAATTTCTATTATCTGACAACAATCACTTATGAGCCAGTGATCATATAACAATCCCGCTGATATTGCCACAGTCGTTCCATACTCGCCAAGTAAAGAACGAATCAGATCCCCAAGGGATCTAATCTCGCTCAAGTCCTCTATTGCTTTCAGGGATTTTAACTCAAGAGGGAACCTCTAATGTAGTGGCTCAATCCTCACCTACGCTTGGCGACATAGTTAATGAGTGCGAGTTGGATTTTCTCTTACTCATTTACGTACTCAATACTCCTCCCAAGTCTCAATGCTCATAAGACTCTTCATCTCAATTAGTCTCGTGGAGACTCTCATCATCTCATTAACTCAACTAAATTTGGCCTTTCGGCCTGTCATCTCAAATTATATCAACTCAATTCTCATTCAATAACTCAAGGCTTAGATCAATCATTAGGAAGAAGTCAATTAGACAAATCTCTTGAGTTCAATTATGAATGCTCGTGGGACCATCAAGCTCAATTAACTCATAATCATGCTCACATCACAGTCACAATCAACATACTCAAGTCAAGGCTCTAGACTCAATCCCTAGGTTCATTCATGCATTCTTTTACAAAGTAACTTATAGGGCTTGTTAAAATAACTCATGTAAGAATATTTAATCAGTAAATAAAGTTTATGGTGATCATCAACACATGAAAATACATGTAATATATATATAATTTACAAGAAAATATTCTAGAAACATGTATGTAGACTCATTATACTCTCAACTCCTCTATTACCATCAACGGGGACACATGGAAGGACAATTTCATATTTTAGTTTAGCCTTACATACCTGTACGAAGCTTTGACACTTAATCTTATAAGAACTTTCCTCGAATTCTCGCTCTTATTCTCTTCTTTTTATCCCTGGTCTTTGTTAGAACAAAGAAAAGACTTAAGAATGGGGATTAAAACCTTTTTTATTTTCAAAATGACCTATTTTTATTGTGTTTTAAGTTTAGGAGGGGTTCGGAAAAGTCTGGAATGCCCCTCACAAAAAACTGAAAAAAAACTTCCCCTCAAGAGAGTTGGTCGGCGACGCGGACTAGGTTACTTTTAGGGGATTTTCGCAAAAAATTTTCCAATCGAGTTTTCTAATCCCCTAGAATTTCTATTGGAATCACATCTAAGTATGAATCTGTGGCAAGTCCAAAACACAGACATGTCGCACACTCTTACTGGAACGCATTGTCACATCGAAAAATTATCTTTTGATCCGGATGTTCTAAAAATCAACCAAGACCATTTTTCCCACATAATTTTTCATGTTGGTCACATTTCTGACCTTGGATTTGCCATCGGAGTTTGGGAAGATGCGTTTTGCGCACATCTCTCATCTAGGGGGTATTTTGATAATTTTACTAGGCGTTACGAACTTAAACCCAAGTTTAGGTTTCTATTTATGTGTTATACCTTTTTCCTTTATATATGTATGAGTTTGGTCTCAAAACGGACACTTCTTCCTAAAAACACATACCAAATCAATCACTTCACTAATAAATGGGCAAGTTGTCTCTCATCCTCCTAACACCCATCTACTTTTATGCAAAATAAATAAATATTTTAAAGACTTCATGCATAAATGGGCAAACTAAAATTTTGTTTAAGAGCTTTTCACATGAACGGATTTATGTTCTAAAGTGTATTGTCACGTTTAGTTTGACTAGCTTTGACAACGTGTGTTGCACGTTTGAACTCTATTACTATATAAAATATATGTAGACCTAACTTGTGTATACAAGATATTTGTAATATCAACTCAATTAATGTAAAAGCAATAAAATATGCACATCATCATATCATACAAAATTTAAAAAGTTAAACAAAGCAATATATTAATCAAAATAAGAAAGAAAAATTAATAAATAAAAAATACATAAGAATTATAAGATGATAAACTACAAAAAATTTCACAACCCGAAATCCGAGTGTGATGGCACTCAACTAACCCACCAAGACTAATCAGCCCAACACTACACAGCCCAAAACAATAACAAAAGCGGAAGATAAAACAATCTAATATGATAGATGAGCCTAGGAAATCAAAAGCTACAACCATCCCAAAACTAGTGTCATATGTACAAGCCTCTAATAATCAGAATACTGAAATGAATAAAAATCTCGATGTCTAGTCCTCAAGTAGAACCAAAACATAAGATAAATCCTCGACATCTGCCGAAGATACAATCAACTACCTCACGAGTGATCTTGAAGCTCGATCCTAAAATGAAGGAAGCTAACAAGGGGGACCAGACTCACAACCTACAAAAATATAGCAAGGGGTAAGCACTAAACAATAGGGTCTCAAAAAAAAGGAACTAATATAAGGTAAAGCAATGAAGAATATAAGTACTCATATCCACCTAACCACATATCGCCAAACTTCACACTTGCACTCAGGAAAATCCCAGACAATATAATATATATATATATATATATATATATATATATATATATATATATATAGACAGATATACACACCTCATAGAATAATTTCTCAAAATATCCAACAGGAACCACATGTCAAATAATAGATATCAATTTCCAATAACAATTGCAGTGTTAAAGTATTTACTGTTCCACACTCATCACATATAACAATATGAAAGAAGTAAATGATATGAGATGGAGTGGATGCCATGAAATGTAAATAATGTGATGCAGTGTCAAATATCATGATGCATGTTTGTTCTATGATACACATCCACTGATAACCTCAGGTTGGAACCCATGGGGGCCTCACATAGACCATGTATTTGCCGGAATTATTTTCTTTTGGTATTTACTTTTATATCCAATCGAAACCATTTCCCTTCAGATTTTCATTTCTTTTCTTTCTTTTATTTTTCCCTAGCCGGAACCATTTTTCTTTGGCATTTTATTTCCTTTCTTTTTCATTTCTCTAGTCGGAACCATTTCCTTTTGGCTTTTCATCATCAATGGATTGTCAAACAAGCACATAATAATAGCACATTAGTTATGTTTTAACGAAAAATGTGCAAGATGTCCATATGCATCATATGTTTTAACAATTGAAACCGAATAGCTCACCAGTACACACGTATTCACAATATAACCCCAACATTATCGCACTTGCAATTTCAACATCAATTAATTCACGAAAAAAGATTTCAACTTATGAACAATTACTCAATCAAAAATCTCATGATCAAAGCCTATGAGGAAGAAATTCTACTCCAAGCACTTATTTCCATACATAGAAAAGCATACAAGGTTCAATTATACTTAAAAAAAGGTTAGAAGTCCACTTGCCTTAGAAAAAGTCTCAAATCAAGTCAAATCCATAGCTTTTCTCCTTTCATGATAATCTAAATCACCACAATCTATTCGAATATAGCATCACAATCACTTAATGAATCTAATGACACTAAAACCAATCAATTCGAGTGAAAAGGGTAAATGGACAAAAATCTCATACCAAAAAAAAATCTAGAATTTGAAATTTAATACATGTAAACATTCCTCGAGTGATAAGAATTCCAACGCTGAAAATCATCTAGAAAACTAAGTTAGAATGAGGTAGAAATCATTAAATTATCATAATAAATCAAAGTCCAAAAAATCTCAAAATTCTCCAATTAAAAACCCTAAATTCTAATTCAAAATCACAATTTAATCAATGAGAATTGAAGAAATAGGTTAGAAAATAGTTACCCAATAGATTTGCCTTGAAAACCCTTGAAGAATCTCTTGAAAATGGAGCTTAAAGTACTGAAAATGGTGGAATATAATGAAACTCCTCATTTAAAACTTAAAACTATTATGGGTACTTAATACTCCGTGAAAGCGAAGCAAAGCCCTCGAATGCAGAAGCCAAGGAGGAGTAACCCTCCGTGAATGTGACACCCACCCTCGTAAAGTTCAAGGGTGATTGCTCTCTGCGAACACGGAGCATTTTCCTGCGAATACGGAGGTCTACTCATTTGACCTTCGCGAACGTGGTAAAAAGGGCGCGAGCATGGAGTATTTCACCAGATGCACCAGATATAGCAACTCACAACACAGGTAATTCACAACATGGGATCCCGTGAACACTATCCAAATATGGAAACTACCAGAAATGATGTTTCGGACTCAATAGAACCATCAGAATTCGAATTCAGGATCCCCTTGGCCTAAAACACGATAAAGATCGTTAAAACTAGTTTAGGACTCAAATGCTAAAAATAATGTAAGGAAATCTAAAAATTAGAATGAGACCATTTCTAGCGTTAATTCAATCACCTGAAACCACTGGAATCAACAACATTTCAATTCGAGCTTTCGGACTCTGAATGTTGATCAAAGTCAGACTATGATCCAAAAATCAACTAAAAATAAAACTTCTAGAATCTTCGATTTAACTCCAAGTTCAGTTCTATAAGTTCTCATAGACCATATTCGGCATTCAGAGTTGATGAAATTGATAGAATTGAATTTCGACATGTGAAACTAAGATGACCACAAAACTCAAAATTTTTAACTTTAAGCCTTTAAAAACTTTCTTTAGCAAAACTCCAAGTTTACACAATTTGATTTTTAGATTCAACCAAAAATGACCCAAGGCAACTTTTGTGAAGGGCAAAAGGGTAATTTTATCAAAATACCAAAAATGAGCTTCGAGGTCATTACATCGTCTATACTAAAAACAATGTTTGTCCTCGAACATGAGATACGGGACATATTTGAAGGCTCAAAAAGCTGAGGGTATCGGGCAAGCATATCTGACTTTATCTCCAAAGTAGTCTCACTCTCGGACCTATGGCTCCACTAGACCTTTATTGAATCGATCTCCTTAGTCCTCAACTTCCTCACTTGCCTGTCCAAAATTTCCATCGGCTACTCCTCATAAGTCAAATGTGGGCTCAACTCAACTGAATCCATAGAAATCACACGAGACTCACCCAGAATGTAATGTCGTAATAGCGAGACATGAAACACGAGATGAGCTGAAGATAGGTTGGGTGGAAAAGCAAGTCTATAAACATCTCCCACTCTACGAAGAATCTCAAAAGGACCAATGAACCTCAGACTAGGTTTGCCTTTCTTCTCAAATCTCATAACACCCTTGGTGAGATCTTCAACCAAACCATGTCACCAACCATAAACTCCAAAGGTCGAACTCCCGCCTATCAGCATATCTCTTTTGGCGACTCTGGGTTGTCACCAATCTACTTTGAATCAACCATACCTGCTCAAGATCATCTCTCAATGTATCAACACCCACACTCACCACTGCTACAATATCCAACCAACCTATGGGAGATCTGTATCTCCAGCCATACAAGGCCTCCAAAATAGCCATCTAAATGCTGGAATGATAACTGTTGTTATACGCAAACTTTGCTTAGGCCAAATGCTAGTCCTATCTAGCCCCAAAATCCATCACGCAATCTCGGAGCATATCCTCTAATACTTGGATAGTTCTCTCGGACTGGCCATCCATTTGAGGGTGAAAAGCTATACTCAAATCCAAATGGGTACCCAACCCATGATGTAAAGCCCTCCAAAAATGTGAAGTAAACAACGAGTCTCAATCTGACACAATAGATACCAAGACCCCATGAAGTCTCACTGTTGGATTATTATAAAAATGGGCTAGTCTCTCAGCGGTATACTTTACTTTGACTAGAATGAAGTGGGTGGACTTGGTCAATCGATCCACCAATACCCTAATGGAGTAAAAAAAACCCGACAGTAGGAGGCAAGCCAACAACGAAGTCAATGGAAATACGTTCTCACTTTCACTCGGGAATGGGCATCCTCTGAAGCTCTCCACCAGGTCTCAAGTGCTCACACTTGACCTGTTGACATGTCAAGCACTTGGCTACAAACTCTGCTATATCTATCTTCATATCGAACCACTAATAATGCTGACTCTGATCATGGTACTTCTTCGTTGCCCTAGATGAATAGAATATCTAGCACAATAAGCCTCCTCAAGTATAAACCTAATCAAATCACCCACTTTAGGTACACATATATGACTTCTAATACTCAAGACACCATCAGAATCAAGCACTGCTTCTATAGCTTCACCTCTAGTCACTTTGTCGCAGATAATACATAATTTCTCATCCTCAAACTAACTCTCACAAATCTGATCCATATGAGCGGGCCTCAATAGTAGTAAACACTCCACCCCTACTCTGAAATTTGTAGCCTCACCAACTCATTGGTCAATCTCTGAACATCTCTAGCAAATGGTCGGTCCTCGACCAGAATAGCTGCTAAACTTCCCATGTTGGAGGCCCTCCTACTCAATGTATCGGTCACTACTTGGCCTTCCCGAGATGATAGAGAATAGTAAATTCGTAATCTTTTAGAAGCTCAATCAACCTTCTTTATCTCAGATTCAAATCCTGCTAACTGAATATACTGTGGGTTGCGATGGTTAGTAAAGATCTCACAATGGACTCTATATAGATGGTGATACCATAACTTTAACACAAACACAACCGAAGCCAACTCCAAAGAATGAGTGGGGTAGTTCTTCTCATGGGCCTTCAACTGTCTAGAAGCATTAGCAATAACATTCCCTTTTTTAATCAACATATCACCTAGGCCCACCCCCGAAGGATCATAATAAATAGTGAAATCAACACCTTCCTCTGGCAATGTCAGAGTAGGAGTTGTAGTTAGCAACAACTTGAGATTTTGGAAGCTCTCCTCACACTCATTGGACCTACGAAATACCATATTCTTCTGAGTAGGCCTAGTTAGTGAAGCTGCAATAGTGGAGAAACCCTGAACAAAACGACGATAATAACTAGCTAAGCCTATGAAACTATGAATCTTTATAGTTAAGGTAGGCCTAGTCCAACCCCGAATAACCTCATTCTTTGGTGGGCAACTCGAATACCCTTCTTGGACACCACATGCCCCAAGAATGCCACCGAACTCAACCAAAACTCGCATTTGGAGAACTTTGCATACAACTTCTCATCCCCAAGCATCTGAAGTACATTCCTTTAATGCCTCACATCGTCCTTCTTGGTCTTGGAATAGACCAAGATATCAACGATAAACATAATCATAAACGGATCCAGATACGGCCAGAACACTCCATTAATCAGCTCCATAATTTATTGCAGGGGCGTTAGTCAAACCAAAGGACATAACAAGAAACTCGTAGTAGCCATACCTAGTTCAAAAAAATTATCTTGGGTATATTTGATGGTCGAATCCTCAACTGATGATATCCCGACCTCAAGTCAATCTTAGAAAACAAGATGACTCCTTGAAGCTGATCAAATAAATCATCTATGCAGGGAAGCAGATACTTGTTCTTAACAGTCACTTTGTTTAACTGTCTATAGTCAATCCCATCCTTCTTTTTTACAAACAAGATTGGGGCACCCCATGGTGAAACACTAGGGCAAATAAAGCCCTTGCTCAATAGATCCAAGAGCTTCTCCTTTAGCTCCTTCAACTCAGCAAGAGTCATTTCATAAGGAGTGATAGAAATGAGCTTAGTGCTCGGCTCAAGATCAATAGCAAAGTCGAGGTCTCGATCAGGAGAAACTCCCGGTAAATTCGTAGGAAACACATCTCGGAACTCATAAACCACCAAAATAGACTCCATAGAATATGACTCAGTAGCAGTGTCACGAATAAAAGCCAAGTAAGTCAAACACCCTCAATCAATAAACTTTTGGGCCCAAATATAAGATATCACCTTGCTAGGATAGGAACCCATCGAACCAATCCACTCAATCCTCAGTCTACCTGGCATGGCTAAAGAAATTATCTTGGTATAACATTCAAGAATAGAACGATATAGAGATAGCCAATCCATACCCATAATATCAAATTCTACCATATCCAATATAATCAGATCTAACCAAATCTCATAGCCTACCAAAGTAACAAGACAGGATGGGTATACCCGATCCACTAGTAAGGGCTCTCCTACTAGGGTCAAAACATGAACAAGCACAGACATGGTATCATAAGGAAACTTGAAGAACAAGGAGAAATAAGTAGACACATATGAATAAGTAGAGCCAGGATCAGATAACACAAATGTAGGGTGATGGCAAATCGAAAAAATAATTGTAATCACAACATCAAAGGACTCAGCGTCGGGTCGACCTAGGAGGGCATAACAATGGCCACCTCAACTACCACTCATAGAAAATGACCCCCTACCACCTAAATGAGTGAGAATATCACATACTTCCCTACCACCAGTACGTCACCTCTATCCGTCTGACCTCTACCTTGGCCCCTAGTTTTGGGGGCTTAATCTTTGACTCATGGTGCTGCAAAGTATGATTAGTAAGGCCCAGAATGAGTCTTTACGGTCAATGGCGAAACATATGATCAGGAGATCTACATCCAAAGCAAGATTTAAGGGTGGACTATTATAAAAGAGCAGGAAGGATGTTGTAACCTTCTCGACTCGTGGGCCTCTGTTCGGAACCAGATGAACTGTCTAAACTATAGGAATCACGGGGATATCGTCCTCCCTCTGAAGTTAGTAAGGCTACATGAACCCCACGATGCTGAAATAAACTACTTTCTCTAACCATACCTCTGCCCCGTGATGAGGCACCTAAGTATTGCCCTAATGTACGGACCTTCTGGCTATTTGGGTCCCCAAACTTCTCTCTCTGCATTAATTTTGCCTCCTTGGCGACACTTACTATTGGAAGAAAGCTCCATCTCTACATACCCAAAATATACATTGTCTGATAGGAAAAACTAGCCCTCTCACAAACCGATGAACTCCGTCCGCCTCAATCGAAAGTATAGTTATGGCATGTCGGGCTAGCTGGCAAAACCTGATCTCGTACTCCAAAACAGTTGATGTCACGCAAGTTAAACCTCTTTTTAGAGGATAAAGCGGTCATTTTTTAATCAAGAAATAGAATCTAACAAAGGTTAGGGTCGAACCTACAAGGAATACATATACTCAAGAGAATTTAATGATTGCAATTTGAGGAGTTAACCAACTTACTTCCCTGGGGGGGGGGGGGGGGGGGTTGCAATAATCAGGGAAAAATAAAACTAAACAAACTAACACAAGAGAGAATCCAATATGGAGAGAAACTAGGGTTTTGTGTTCCCATGACTCCCCAACTCAATATCCCCGGATAACTTAATTCTTTTCGAGTGCGTAGCATGCAGGACGGTAAGTTAAGTTCACCAAGCCCTTTGGTCAAAGGTGAAAGGTAAATTTCACTATGTGACTTAGCCCATCTCCATAGTGTGCATTACTAACCCGTACCTATTAGTCCTAGTACAACCTCCCCTTGGCCAGTTTGGTAGATTAGACGAGAACACATCAATCAAATCTTGTTAACTAATCTATTTTTCTATTCATTACTACCTTGTTCCAGTCAGTAACACTAGTCGGGTTCTAATGTTGGCCACCATAAAAAAACATGCAAAACGAAGAGAGTTAATTAATACATACATACACACTTTCCAAGAATTATGAATCATCTGGTTTTACTTTGTTAGTTCTTCATGGTTCCCACAATCCTAGTTGTTGATTTAGCTACTTTTGCATTATGTAGATGCAAGAATTATGAATTGAAAAAACATAATTGAACACTTACACAATAGAATTAAGAACAAGCAATTCCAACTTCAATAAGTATTATAAGCTTAAATATTAAATTCAAACACAAGTGTTCTCAAAGACTCTCCAATGTAATCTCGCTATTGTCTCTTCTAATTGCTGAGTTCTCTGAGTACTAGGTGAAAACTTATAAAAAATAGCCTAAAACCTATTTATAATAAGTAAAACACATGTCTTAACTGAAATAGGATAATTGGTCATCACGCCTGTATTCGGGGTCTCATACAAAGTTGCTGGAAATTTGGACTTCAAGTCTACACGCCCCTCTATGACTCGTAAAGTAGTTTATGACCCATAAATGGGGTTTCGTTTGATGAATCTTTATAAAGTCCCAATCTCTGATCCTCAGGGCTCGAACCATCTTCTACGACTCGTAAATCATTCCATGACTCGTTTGCATGTTCCTAGAATCAACTTCAAAAAATTAGCCCCTCACTGGAATTGTTCACGAAACCATTTCACGACCCGTAGAATGGTCTACGGCCCCGTAAAGGGTCTTGTATAGCAGCAAAATTCAGCAACTTATGTATTTATTCCCAAAATCAAGGCCAAACCTGAAATCCTACAAAAACACATAAAACCAACTAACATCGCATTGAGAACACACAAAATTCTAAGTTTTAAGCATCGAAAGTGTTGTATTTTCATAGAACATCAAAACCCTCAACTTCAAATTGTTGCTTGTGCTCAAGAGACGAACTCATTCTATGTAGATAATACAGTAGCACACAGACCTCAACCTAATAGCATACATCACATAAATTTCAAACTCAGACACCCACACAACCTTGTCAAAACACAATCAAATAGCCATCCAGCAAACTAACACAGACTAGTGCGTGTGACAACAGAACTATGACAAGTGAGATACTATCAACAATCCACAATCACTGAACAAGTCTAATGCCAACAATGCATTGCAAGCACCCTCACAGAAAGAAGTCCCATGTCTGACACTCAATGATGTTTTCATGTATAACTTGGGACTTTGCAAAATCACTCACCCTCACAAAAGATATTCATGCATCATGCCTAATACCATAGCCTTTCCCCTATACTAATGACTAAGACCTTCAACTACTTAGACTAGGGTCACTTTTAGGACTCTCTAGGCTTGTAGCGTAGGCTCAGGGGGCTTTGTTATGGTACTTTGGGAATGTAATGACTAAAGGCCCTCCTTGACACTGCATTTTTCTACACCTTTTCCCTACCAACTCTGTTATTTCCATTTTATTCTCTCTTTCTCCTATTTCAAGCTTTTCTGGGTGTTTTCTTTTCATTTTTCAGCACTTTGTCTTGCTTTTACACTTCATTTTTCATTTTAGCTTACAACGAAGGCATCACTAATTTTTCTTACACTCAGTACATGATTTTTCCCTTTTTATTTGTCTCACTAACTCCCCTCCTTATTTTTGTATTTCACCCTTACACCAGCCACCTTCAACTCAGGCTTTTGGCCTGAGTTGAGGTGCATAATATCCATCCTCCAAACTAGGGCCACTTTTGGTAGCCACCTGCAACTTAGGCTTTTTGCCTCAGTTCAAGGAAGGACCATGCCCAATTTCAGGATTTTACAACTATCAAAGCTAGGTTAATCAGGTATTTTCAAAGAATAGGTACATGTTAGGCTCAAACATTAGGAACAAGGGATGCATTGTAATTTTGGTTGGTCATTTAGGCTAAGCGAACTATTAAAGAAAAATGGCCTAAGATCCTTTCCTAATCCAACTAATCTACAACCAATTAGAGTAACAGGGTAAGTTTTGAACTAGCACACAACACATGAATCTAGCAAATCAAGCTCACACTCACATGGCACTAACTACAGTTTCAACAAAACACTCTTCAGATCATGCTTTTTATCTCATATTATCCTCACTCATCCGAACAATATTGTCAACACACCTAAACATACATGGTTTCCATTTAACTATTAATCAAAAAATTTTGTGGGTATCATTTTTCAAAAAATCACAAAAACATGTTATATGCCACAAGTATTAGTACTATATGCTACACATATTACCTAAACATCCTAAATGTGTTGGTTCAACAGAAAGTAAATTTCCACAGGGAAAAAGAACACAGGCAAGAAAACCCTGAGATCAAAAATTGGGGTACTTATGGACCCAAGCTACTCAGACTTCACTAAGGTTCATAACTATCCACACCCCATCCAAAAAGATATGTATTGTCCTCAATGCACACATTCAAAGCAAAATAAAACATAAGGGGTCAAAAACATACCTGGGCGCCGCTAGTGTCCACCTTGGGTTGCCTCCCAAGCAGCGCCTAATTTTATTATGGCGGCACGACATAGATGGCTTGAGTATTCAGACTACCTCAAGATCCCATTCTTCCACCGTCTTTATCTCTTCCACATTTTCAAGGTATGGTTTGACTCTTTGGGCATTTACCTTAAAGGTTCCTCCAGTCCTGCTCTCCAACTCAATGGCCCCATGGTCGAAGAACATGCTACTTGAAAGTGTCCTATCCATCTGGATTTGAGATTTCCAAGGAATAACTTCAATCTTGAATGGTAGAGCAGCACCAAGTCCCCTGGTGTGAATTGGCGATTTTCAATGCAACGCTCATGTTGCAGCTTCATTCTTTGTTTGTACAAGGCTGAGCTCTCATACGCCTTTAATCGAAACTCATCAAGCTCATTGAGTTGGCTCAGCCTAGAGTTTGTTGCATCATTTTAATCCAGGTTCAGCTTCTTCAATGCCCACTGCTTTATGCTCAAATTCTACCGCAAGTGACATGTTTTCCAAAAGATAATTTGGTAAGGGGACATGCTTGTAGGGGGTCTTTAATGTTGTCTAGTATACCCATAATGTGCCATCCAACTTTAGCGACCAATCTATTTGATTTGCATTCACACTCTTAGGTAGAATCTGTTTAATTTCCCTATTAGACCCTCCATTTGCCCACTCATCTGAGGATGATAAGGTGTTGCCACCCAATGTTTCACTCCATATTTCTCAAGAAGGGCCCTAAAAGCCTATTACAAAAGTGAGAACCTCCATCGCTGATGATTCCCATGTCAGGATCAACTCATTGTTGGTATTGGGTACTACTGTGATACCCCCTTTCTTTGGAACACACTGAACTAGACTTACCCATTCACTATCGACAATCAGGTAGATCACTCTTGCATCCAACCATTTGATGATTTCCTTGTATACCACTTCTTGCATGGGAGGATTTAGGCGTCTTTGGTGCTCAATACTTGGCTTGTAGTCCTTGACCAACTGGATTTTGTGTGTGCATATCCTGGGAGGGATACTAATGATATTTGCAATCATCCATCCAATGGCCTTCTTGAGTTGTTTAAGCACCATGACAAGGGGACTAACCTAATCATCATTCAAATCTGTAGGAACTATAACTGGCAAAGTGTTGTTGGCTCCTAATGATATATATCTCAGATATGCTGGATAGGCCTTTATCTCTAATACCGGTGGTTTCTCTATGGAGGTCTTTGTGAGCGATGACTCCTGATTCTGCAAGGCTAGCTCCAGTTTTCTTTGGCGCCTAGGACCATAAGACACCCTTAGAACATTCATTGTCTCCTCATAATCTAGGATACCATCGCTGTCAAAGTTGATCAGTACTGCTTCTAAAGTGTCAACTCCCAATATTACCTCCCAATATTACCTCAAGTGGTACTTCTGGTTTAGCATCATCAATAGTCTCAATAACAGAGACCACTCTCAAATCATTCTCTCTCTTTGCCTGCTGATAGGTGTTGAACACAACCTTATCTTTCCCAAATCGAAACTTGAGTTGGCCCTTCTCCATGTCCACCAACGTGCGTCCAGTGGCTAAGAAGGGCCTCCCCAAGATGATAGGGACTTTAAAATCAACCTTTAAATCCAGGATTACAAAGTCTACAGGAAATATGAACTTCTCCACTCTAACCATACATTGTATAATATCCCCACAGGCTTCTTCACCGTATGATTCGCTATCAGAAACCACATGTTTGTTGGAGTAGGGGCTCCCAATCCTAGCTTCTTATAGACCACAAGGGCATTAGATTAATGTTGGAACCTAGATCACATAGTGTCCTTGCGAACTCCACATCTTCAATGATGTAGGGTATGGTGAAAGCACTGGGATCTTCTCGCTTTTGAACCAAGAACCTTGTCGTGGTAGCACAACAATGTTGAAGCTCTTGGGAGAGCTCCTAACTCACAGTACGCTTTTTAGTGACCACGTCCTTTATGTACTTAGCATACCCTGGCATCTTATCCAATGCCTCAATGAGAGGGATGTTGACAGAGAGTTGTTTAAGCATGGCGAGAAGGTGCTTGAATTTGCTTTCCTCTTCCCTTTTTTTTTATTCTTTGAGGGAAGGGAGGAGGAGGTCTTGTAATGGGCTTCAACTTTTGTGGCGCATCAAAAGTTTCACTCACCCCATCCTTACCACAATCATCTCCTACATCTGCATCATTGGTCGCAACTGCCTCTTCTTGGACATCTTCCTCATCAACTACCATAGGAGGGTCAATGGTGCTCTTTCCACCCTGAATAGTAACCGCCATTTACTGCCCTTCATTCTTAGGATTTTGAACTATGTTGCTAGGTAATGTACCCCTCTAACGCTGATTAAGTTGAGTGGACACTTGACCAAATTGTTGTTCAAACTATTTAATAGTCACGGAAGGAGACTCAATTTTCTGATTAATGCTAAAAATCTCAGATTTCATACCCCTTAGAGTCTCATCCTGTGTCTCAGTTTTCTTCAACAGGCGATCAAAAATCTTCTCAATTCTAGAACTACTTGCACTTGCATCGCGGTTATGTGATGGGACATAGGGACCATTTCTGAAGCCTTCTTTGCGACCCTAATCTGCATCTCTCTCTGGACCCCTGTTCCTCTCATAATATCCTCTGCGGTTGTTCCTGTAAGATCCATCTCTATTAAAGGTTCTGACTTTCATTTCCTTGACTTTGGCACCAATAGTCCTGATTGGACCCTTGGGCGTTGGTCTGAAAATCCTCTGTCTGATTAGCAACAAAACACGTGTCCTCATCATAATAAGGCTCCTCATATATGGGTGCATGTGGAGGTTGATGAACCATTGCATTGACTCACTCTTGATTCTACTTCATCATCACCTCCATACTTGTGCGAATTTGGGCAAGCTGCTGCATGATTTCTTCATTGATCCTTGCTTGCTTCGGACCAACACCAACAGCACATGAACTTTTGGTGGATGTTCTGTCTCTCTTCCCCCTTGCACGATTAGTATTGACCACTCTTTCCATCCGCTCTACGATCCTTGTAAGTGGCTGATCGAAAAACATGCCCCCCATTATAGTGTCAGCACAAGCCTGGTTGTTCTCATCAAGGGAATAGTCAAATATCTCTACTAAGACATCATCAACTATCTTGTGGTCTGGGACGCTCCTCAAGCATTTGGTGTATTGCTTCCAAGTAGTATAGATCAAGTTACCAGGAAGTTGCTTAAAGTTGTTGATCTGGTCCTTCAACTTGAGCTTCTTCGATCTAGGGAAGTACCTCCCCAAAAAGACCCTCTACAAATCTACCCAACTGGTGATCAAACCTTGCGGAGCTTAGATAGCCATAATGCTACATTGCTTGTAAGAGAAAATGGAAAGACACAAAGTACCACAACATCTATAGACAAATTATGTGTTCCCATCACACTCTTGCAGACGAATGCAACATTGTGTAGATGGCTATGAGGATCCTCCGATGGTAAGCCCGCAAATAGCCCACAGTTTTGCAGCATCTGAAGCAACCCACTTGAAACTATGAACTTGGTGACTGCCGATAGTGGTGGCAATACATTAACTCTAGTCACCTCTATAGCCATAGGATTCAGCTTGCATTGGTTCCACCGATAAGCATTAGCATTAAACTCCTGAGGTTGTGGAGTAATATCCTTAAGAGGAGGTGGGTTCTCATTATCAACATTCTCATTGTTGATCCTGTTCAGAGCTGTATTGGCCGCGTTGTTAGAATTATCTTGGGCTATTCTTCTCAGCATTCTGTAGATTTCTGGGTCAAATGGAGTTAAGGGATTGCCTTGACTTCGAGTGTTGGGCATACACTACACTTACACCCTGCAAAGAAAACAAAAACAAAAATAAAATGTAAAATGTGGGAAATGAAGATTAACACCTAAATTACCATGAATCAATGTGATGACCCGTATGGCCAAAATTATATTTTTCATGTATTTTTTTCATATTTAGAGCGTATATACGGTTACCCCAGGTCGTATACGACCTGCTGGGACCGGTAGTGCGGTGCCCCGGTGACTAAATTCATAAATATCTCATTTTCCTCATTTTTGGAAATCAAGCTTAAGTTAAGTGCACCAAAAAAGTGAAATCTTAGCAAACGATGTCAGAATCGAGCTCTGACAGTTCAGTTAGCTCCAAAATATCGAATATGACTTAGGTGAAGTCTCGGTTTGGTTCCCGGAACCTCACGGAAGATTTTGAGCTAAAATATGGAAATTTAGTTCTTAAGGCTTAAGGAAATGGCCCAAAAAGGGAGCACTTATTGATCAGAGCATCAAAACCCGTTTTCGTCACTTCCATTAGCTCTGTAACGTCGAAAATAGTCCAGATAGACTATTGGTTTGCTTCCGGATGAGTTCGGCTTGATTTTAGGCTCGATTTTGTAAGTTTTGAAGTTTACCGGTAAAAGTGGAGCCATATTGCATTTCCCGTCAAATGGTGCGTCCTATTGCATTTCCGTCGATTCCTAACATTTTTAAATGATGATTTTAGGCTAGGGGAGGTGTCTTTTCGATTCTCGAGATTTTCGTTGTGATTTTGGCCCCCCGAGTTCCTTATTCGTTAAAGGAACTCAATGACTCTTTTTGAGCAAATGACCTCCGATCGCGATTCCGTTGGGTCCGGAACGTCGAAAAACATATAAGTGCATATAAAGTTTGTTAAAATCAGACTCCATTTGAGTTTCGAAATAACCGACGGAATTCCAAGAAAATTGATAAAAAGCTTTTTCCAGCTGCTGTCTTTCTGCTATATCGGAGCATCATATGAAAACACAGATGGTTCCGTTGGATCCGGAATGTCGAAAAACATATAAGTGCATATAAAGTTTGTTAAAATCGGACTCCGTTTGAGTTTCAAAATAACCGACGAAATTGATAAGAAGTTTTCAGCTGCTGTTAAAAATGAAAAAAAAATTGTATAAAGGGGCGCTGCTAGTGGGGTTCGAACCCGGCCCATGTTAGAGGATAGTTTGGCCCAAGGCCACTTGGGCTGCTGATTTACTTATGCCATATGTGTTTTTTTTAGTTAATAAGGGTAAACAATTGGGCCAAGCTTATTTAATCCTCCAAAACATCCCCTTAGCCCCCCCATGTCTCATTATTTCGAGTTTTGAAAGAAAATAAGGGTTAGGATGGTGATTCTTGGTGGATTTTGAGTGGAAATTCGTGGGTGTCAATATTGGAACGTGTGGGGTCGATTGTTATCGCGGTATTAAGGTAATTTCTTCGCCCTTAACTCGTTTTTAGTGATTTTGGGGGTGTTTACTAACTATAATTAACCCCAATGATTTTTTCTAGCTTCTTGGGTGTTTGAGGATTGATTCTTGGTCTTGGAGCTAGTGTGATCACCGCGGGTAAGTCTCGAAATTTTTTTGAACGCCGTATTGTCAATTCGCGCTAATTAGTTTGTGTAATTTGAGCGTTTGAGGACCTTTTGGTGGTCCGTTGGAACTCAAATTCGAACCATGAGTCCCATAAATCATGAGGGACAACCCGGTGTGCTCGAAATATTTTTCGGAGCTTCGAGCTCGAGGGCTCATTTTTAGGCCCGCTTGACCCGACAATTTTTGTATTGCAATATGGGTATCAAAACGCTCCTATTGATGTCTAGAATATATATTTGATAGGTATTCGTTGATTTGTGAGCCGGTTTGCAACGTTGAGGCTATTCTTGCTCGTTTTGTCTATCGTCGGCGCCCAGGTAGGCTCGGTTTACCTCGTAGCAATGTGAGACTGGTTTGAATAAATGTAATATGATAGTGGCTAGTGAATGGGATGATCTTTAGGTTGATTTGACCTTATTTATATTGTTACCCCTCACTAGTGAACTTGGGATCCCGTCGTGGGACGTAGACGGGACGATTTGAGTTGTGTCCGGTAGGCTTGGGTACGTAGAGTATGGGATGTGTGGATATAATCTATTGTGAGAGTTGCATCGTGAGATCCTTAGTAGTAGGATTCTAATATTTTTGAGATTTGTTGTTGATGTTGTTTTGTATAGCGGTTGACGCGCACGCCCTACTTAGCTCGCATTTTTCATAGAGGTTGAGCTATGCTGAGCCTTTGCTCGTGTCGTCGTAGAGGTCGACCTACACTGAGCATGTTCGCGCATATTGCCGTAGAGGTTGGTTTATATGGATTGTGGCTCGCGTCATCCTAGGGGTGGGTATTTCGCTCGAGCGGGTGTTGTTTTAGTTGACGGATTTGGTTCTACTTACTTAATTTCCGCCCCTATTTCCTTGCTTATATTCTTGTTGTGTCCACCGGGCTTACGGGGGAAGTCACGGTGGGTTTTGCTTTGACTGTTTGTACTTGCCGGTGGTATGGGACGCCAGGTAAGTTTTGCTTGTTATATTCGTTTTTACTTTCCACATTTACTTACTTACTTGCTTATTATTCCTGCGTTTTCGGTATTCGATACTATATTGGTTCGGGCTGTGATAGAGGTATGGTATTATTTGCCTAGCAGTGGCTTCGAGATTTTCTTATTATTCGGGCTAGGGGTGCCCAAGGTTGTTACTATTGTTGTCCATTGGGTATTTACATTATGTCATGTTGGTATTTGTTTTCTCACTGATATTGCCTGTTTTACTTACCTCGTTATTATTATGTTATATTTATTGATTCTAGTCGGCCTAGCCTACTGGGTATCACTTTATTGTGGTACTCATGCTACACTTGTTGTGCCTTCTCGTGGTGCAGAGCCAGGTGTGGGTCAGCGTAGGCATCGCGATCGTGCGGACTGAGGAGTCACATTTTGGAGGATTCGGTGAGCCTGCCGCCCCGCTGATCGAGTCTTCTATTCAGGAGTTGTTTATTCTGTCATTTATCTCTTGACAGACTTTAGACCCATTTATATTCAGTCTGATCATCTGTATATGCCTGGGTCTCTTTTGGATACTGTATTTATTTAGCTCCTGTTTTTGCCACATCACTATTCTTGGGTCGGGATTTAGCTTTTGTATTTACTTATGTCATGATTTGCTTCTGCATTCCTTATTTGTTCCTCCTTTATTTATGATTATTTATTGTGAGTGTTGTATGGCCCACCGCGTATGCTACGGGCCGTAGGGTTTTGGCTTGTCTACGTGGGGTTAGTAGATGCCATCAGGGTTCGAGAAATCGGGCCTTGACAATCAACTAAGCTTAGCTGTATTCCTCGGCAACAGCGCCAAAATCTTGATGTCGCTGAAGTTAAACCTCCTTTTTAGAGGATAAAGTTATTGTTGTCAAGAAATAGAACCTAACAAAAGTTAGGGTTGAACCCACAGGGAATACGTAGACTCAAGAGAATTTAATGACTACAATTAGAGTAGTTAACCAACTTACTTCTCCAAAAGGAGGGTTTTGCAATATTCAGGGAAAACTAAAACTAAACTAACTAACACAAGAGAGAAACCAATATGTAGAGAAACTAGGGTTTTTGTTCCCCATGACTCCCTGACTCAATATCTTCGGATAACCTAATTATTTTCTAGTGCATAACATGCAGGACAGTAAGTTAAGTTCACCAAGCCCTTTGGTCAAAGGTGAGAGGTGAATTTCACTAGTGACTTGGCCCATCTCCATAGTGTGCATTACTAACTCGTACTTATTAATCCTGGTATAACATCCCCGTGGCCCAATTTGTTTGATTAGACGAGAACACGTCAATTAAATTTTGTTAACTAATCTCTATTCCTATTCATTACTACCTTGATCTAGTTAGTAACACCCGACGGGTTCTAATATTGGCCACCATCAAAAAACATGCAAAACGAAGAGAGTTAGTTAATACATGCATGCATACTTTCCAAGATTTATGAATTATCCGATTTTACTTTGTTAGTTCTTCATGGTTCCCACAACCCTGGTTATGGATTTAGCTACTCATGCTTTGTGTAGATGCAAGAATTATGAATTGTATAAACATAATTGAATACTTACACAATAGAATTAAGAACAAGCAAATCTAACTTAAATAAGAATCACAAGCTTAAAGATGAAATTCAAACACAAGTGTTCTCAAAGGCTTTCCGATGTAATCTCATTATTTTCTCTCTCTAATTACTGAGATCTCTGAGTACTAGGCGAAAACTTATGAAAATAACCTAAAAACCTATTTATAATAAGTAAAACACATGTCCTAACTAAAATAGGATAACTGGTCAGCACGCTTGTAATCGAGGTCTCGTACAAATTTTCTGAAAATTTGGACTTCGTGTCTACGACACCCCTCTACGACTCGTAAAGTAGTTTACGCCCCGTAAATGGGGTCTCATTTGATGAATCTTCAGAAAGTCTCAATCTCTGATCCTCAGGGCACGAACCATCTTCTATGACTCATAAATCGTTCCACAACTCGTTTGCATGTTCCTAGAACCAACTTCAGAAAATTAGCCCCTCACTGGAATTGTTCACGAAACCACTTCACAACCCGTAGAATGGTCTATGGCCCATAAAGGGTCTTGTATAGCAGCAAAATTCAGCAACTTCTATATTTCTTCCCATAATCAAGACCAAACCTGAAATCTTGCAAACACAATACAAAAACACATAAAACCAACTAACATCACATTGAGAATATACAAAATTTCAAGTTTTAAGCATCAAAAGTGTTGTATTTTTACAGCACATCAATAGTCATAGTGCCCTGCCTCAAACTCTAGAATCTCAATCAGATCTCCTCATGAATACTCTCAATCGAATCTCCTTGTGAACACTCCAATGTACAAACCGATCATAGAATGCATCAAAAACATCTCCCAAGTCATCTGAGGAGACCCAACTAGAGGGTATCCTGTATAAATCCTCCACCACTCTCTAGCTGGCCCACAGAGCTGGAAGGTGATATATCTCACACTATGTGTCTATAATAGTCCCACAGCATCCAGTAACTCTCTACGAGTGGTCTAGAACTATCCTTGTTTTTCCCACTCTGAAATTGAGGTGGGTCCATCTTCCGGAATCTCTCATACCTCCGCTGCTCATCATCAGTGAAGGCAGCTACTGGTGGAACCTCCACAATCAAAGCTGCTTGAGGCTGCTCCACTTGAACCTGGGCATCGAGGGCCTGTTGTTGATCCTGAGGCTTAACCTTCACCCAAGTTTGTGAAGTACCGGAAGTATTAGTTGGGATACCAGTCTGCCCCAAAGTGTCCAACACACCTAAAACTCTCAATAGTGTATCCTGAAGTAGTGGCTCTGCAGCAAACTCATGTGGATACTGATCCTATCTAAGCTCCATGACTAGCTCGAGGGAGATACCTCGCTCGTAGTCCTTTGCCAATGCGGCTCCTCCGCCCTGACCTCAAGATTGTCCTTTGTAATGGCCCCTACCCCTAGTTGGGGTCTTAATAGCAACATCAGGGGTGGCCTCCTCTCATCTTGTTGCAGTAGTAGCTTTGGTTCTCGCCATCTATCAAAAGGACATATGAACACTTAGTACCAAACAAAACCCACACACGAATGGATCAAAATGAAGCAAAAGATGGTTTTCTAACAACCTTCATAGCCTTTCGAGGATAAGCAATGAATGTCTCCATACTGATCCTCTGGACTCTACTAGACTGACTTGTACATATGTGAGACCTATGAATCTGGCTCTAATACCTGATTGTCATAACCCAATATCCGGGCGTGATGGCACTCACCTAACCCACCAAGGTGAGTTAGCCCAAAACCCAACGACTTAACAACAATGACAAAAGCAGAAGATAACAGACCAATAATATAGATAAGCAGAAGAAGATAAACTACAATTATCCCAAGAACTAGTGTCATATGTACGAGCCTCTATGTATAGAATACTCAAATGAAATATAAGTCATAATGTCCGATCCTCAAATAGAATTAAAACATAATAGTAGAATCTCCGAAGGTCTGGTGAAGGAACAAGCAACTGCCTCTCGATAGATCGAAAGCTCGATCCAAAAGATAATCAGAAGCTAGCAAAGTGGACTGGGATCACAACCTACAAAAATATAGCAAGGGGTTAGAACCAAACAACAGGGTGTTCAGCGAAATAGAACTAACCTAAAGTAAAGAAATGAAGAAACATAAGTAACTCCTTAAATCCAAACCGCAATTCAGCGAACTACAATCCTATACTCAGAAAAGTCCCAGCATAATATAATTTACATTTCACAATAGATACAGTTATACTAATAATCTAGCATAATATCTTCATACACTAGTATATAAGTAGATCCAACACTTATTCAAAAGCAGAGATATAATAAGTATACAATCTCACAAGCAGTATACACTGAATATTGATCAGAGATGATATGAGAGGAGCAGATGCCATGAAATGTGAATAATGTGATGCAATGTTGAATAATTGTGATGCTTGTCGGTCCCAACGATACACATCTGCTGACCAAATAACTACCTTAGTTGGACCCTATAGGAGGCACACATGGACCATGTATCCGTGAACATTACGGGCAAATACCTTAGTTAATGCTCACCCATATGGAAGAGCCCTGGGACCCATCTAGAAGAGACCTCGGACTCGTCCGAAAATAACCTCGGCGCCTGCATATTACCTCATCTCGACCGGTAGAGACCTCGGCCACCAATCCACATGTTACCTTACTCACGTCCCGGTCGTAGCCATCACATGTATCAATGCACAAATAATAATAGATTCTATGTGCATGATCATAATTATATCACAGTATCTATCTCACATGATCTCAACTTATCAATATCATCAGTAACTTCATATCATCAGTGCATCAATATCACCATAGTTTCACTATATCAAATCATATCACCACATAAGCACCATCTCACTATTGATATCAAATGATTCCCAAGATCATATAGATTACGAATCCTCAATTAGTTAGTAAGTCAATATATCACCATATGAAATATCATGATCAAGCCTATGAAGATACAATTCTTCCCACAAAGTACTCAAATCCATACACATAGGAGCATACAAGGTTCGTTAACACTTAACAAAGGTTAAAAGTCCACTTGTCTTAAATAAAGTCTCGTGTCAAGTCAAATTCGCCACTTGTCCCCTTCTACGGTACTCCAAATCACTACAGCCAATTCAAATATGGCATCACAATCACATAATGAATCTAGTGACACTAAAATCAATTAATTCCGAGAGAAAGGGTAAAATGATCAAAAGTTCCATGCCAAAAAATATAGCCATAATATGAAAATTAATGCATGAAAATATTTCCAAGGTGATAAAGAGATCAAATTTGAAAGCGGTTTCAAAAACAAAGCTAAGATGAGGGAGAAACAAACTATCAAAGTTTAGAAATCAAAGTCTAAGAAATCCCCAATTTGCACCCTTAAAATCCCAAAATTAGAAGCTAAGATTACCAATTAATCAATTAAATAGGTTAGAAAATTATCCAATTGAATTGTCTTGAAAAACCTCGAAATTTCACTTTAAAACGAAGCTTGGAGAGTTGAAAATGGTAAAAAAGGGTTAAGTTACATCTTTTAAAAAATAATGTTTTTCAGGCATTTAATGTATTCCATGAAAGCGGAGCCATATTCGCAAATGCGGAGACATAGGAGTCTCAACACTCTATGAACGCAGAGGTCAAGTGTCTTCACACTCTGCAAATTTGGAAGGGTCCATGCGAACGCGGAGAAGGGTATTAATTACACCACAAACAGCTATGCACCAACAGCACTCAACCTTTCAAAATAGGAGCTGGACCCTCAGAATTCCGTTCGGAACCCTATAAACACAAACCAAATATCAAACCCTACCAGATATGATTATCTGGGATCAATGGAACTGCAAAATTCGAATTCGGAACCCCCGTGGTTTCGAACCCGAGAAAGATCATTTATACTAGTTTCGGACTCAAAAACTCAAAATATCCTCGAAAGCTCTAAATTTACAATAAAGCCATTTATAGCGTTTGTTTTACCACTCGGACCACTAGTGCTAACGGAATTTCGATATGAGCTCCTACACTTTGAATGTTGACAAAAGTCAAACCTATGATCCAAAATAAACTAGAATTGCTACTTTGGACCTAAAATCTCCATTTTAACTTCGAATTCAACTCTACAAGTTCTCCTAGACCAGATTCGATATTTTGGAGCTGATGGAATCGACAATTGAATTCTGACACACAAAACTCAAAATGACCTCAAAACTCAAAATTTCTTACTTTTGGCCTTTTAAAACTCTTTCTTTTGCCAAAAAAATAAACTTTTTACAAGATTTTCAAAATCTGACTTTTAGACTTATCCAAAAATGATCCAAGGCAACTTTAGAGAAGGGCAAAATGATAGTTTGGTCGAAAATATCAAAAATGACCTTCGAGGACATTACACATTCTTTTAGGATTAGCTCATGACTCATAAAGACTATATCATGCATCATTCCAACTCATAGTATTCAGGAAACAAAACTAGAGTTAAAGCATTTAGGAATTCTATAGACTCTTTAGGCTCAAATCATACTCATGCATACTGATTTACGTGCAATATATAAAAATAACAAGAATTCATTCTAGCATGTAGAAAAGAAAAATCATGTATTTCAAGTATTTAATTTATAAAAATTGTAAGTCATGCAAGATTATATAGAAATATATTAGGATTTAAGAAAAACCTTTAAGAAACATTCATGGAAGACTCAAATCGTTTGTAATTCCATCAATTCGGATTATGGGACACATGGAAGAACATTATCCATGTTCTAGTTAGCCTTACATACTTAGAAGTTGATTTTTGGAATAGCTTGGAAGAACTCATTGGATCCTCATGAAACCCTAGCTTTTTTCTCTCTTGAAACCTTGCTCTAAGTTGGAGAATGTGTTTTAGCGTGAAAGAGTTGAATAGATATGTTTAGGGACTTGTTTAGGTATAAAAACATCAAGTTAAGGCTTTGAAAGGGTGGAAAAAGAACAAATAATCCTTCTTTAAAATGTTATCAAAGTCATCCACGGGTCCATCTACGTCCCGTAGAAACTTCCACGGTCCATAGAAATCCATCCGTAAACTTTTAGGAAAATTTTAGGGTTTCTAGATCAATTCCACGAGCCCAAACTACAACCCATAGAAGCATCTATGACCCGTAGTTGGGTCTGTCATGTTGGGGGATCAAAAGTGGACTTTCAAAAGTTTTTTCACAAGTTAACAACATGGGTTGTCATTCAAACAACAGACCATAAGTTAGTTCATAGTTACACTCTACTCTAGCAGTTCACAGTAAAATGATCATAACTTTTGACTTCGAATTTCAAATGAAGTGAAATCAGTGGTGTTGGAAAGCTAATTCAAAGACTTTTCATTTGGTGGGTCATAGGCCACGTAATTCTTTGTATGCTAAAAGTTATGGTCATTTAACGTTAACCCTTGTATGCGAGTAGGGGTGTGCAGCGGTCGGTTTGATTTTATACATTATCGATTTTCAATTTATAAATATTTTAAACCAATAAGAAATCAATAGAATATTTTTTTTATCAGTTTTGGTTTATCGATTTTAAGTCCTTAACGCTTCGATTTTTTATTTACCCAATAAGAATGATAACGATAATTTGCATTAATAAAAAGCAGACAGAGTACGAAAATTATGTTTACAAACTTGCAAAAACTATAATTAATTAATTACAAACTAAAATACTAAAGTGGATAACTAATCACTTAAGTACTATAATGATTAAAATATGTAAAGTATTGCTATAGTGTCCTATTACTATTAAATTATTAATATTTAATATTTATGAAGGGATAAAATAGTAAATTATTATAAGCTTATTGGATTATCAATTTACCCAATAACCCAATAGTAAAAATTGATATCGAACCAATAGCCCAATAATCTTATTTTTAAAAAACCACTAAAAACCCAATAACCTAATAACCCAATAACAATAAACCAATAACTTTTTATCGGTCGGTTCGGTTTTTGCACACCCCTAAATGCAAGAAACTCAATTCATAAGAACGTTTTTAACTCGACTAAGTACTAGAGGTCCCTTATGACCCTAATCCACTTCCCGTATGTAAGAATGAGTCTTGAAACATAGATGCATGTAAGAATAGAGTTGTAGAGTGTCACAATGTAAATGCAAAAAGCATGATAAAATAAAAGCATCGAGGACTCCAAATAAAGAATTCCAATCTAATTTTATAAGCGTGCCGCAAATAAAAATAGTAAAATGTGATTAACTTCTAAACTTACCATAAAACAAGGAACAATTTAAAATTTTAAAGTGAATATCTTGATCAAAATTATAAAAATAGTCACATCCACTGTTTTTCTAAAGAAATTTTTACACAAATAACAACTTTCACCCCCAAAATTACACTTTAAAATTTATTTATCAAAATACCAAAAAAAAAAACACTCTTTTTCATTTTCCAACACTATTATATCATACCACACACCACAATAATCACACTCAAAACACTCTCTCTCCTAAATTTGTAAATAAAGTTGGTATTTTATATGGTATTTTTCAATGATTCGGTAGGGGCATGTAATTTTTATCCAAAAACTTGGTATTTTTGAAAACTCCCCTTTTCTAAAATAATAAAACACCAAAGCAAGTGAATATATCTAGATATTTTGAAGCGAATAACTTGATTTTTTTTAACCTTTGAACATACATGTACAACTTCAAAATTTACGATCGAGCTTTCTCAAAGTTCTAGGTGTCTTCATTTTACAATACTCTGTGTGGTTCAATTGAATATACAAACCTTCCTGATTGTTGATACATGACTATCAAAGTATCAATTTTCAAAGATCAAAATATTATATAAGTAGAAGAAGATAAAATTAAGATGAAAGAGAGAATGTGAAGTGAATAATAAACACATATTTATTATTGAATCTGGTCACAATCTATATGTATTAAACTATATGTGAAAATACATATAAAATTTAGAACAAATAGGCAAACTCCATAAATACTTGTATTTTATTTTGCTTGGAAGTAGATAGACATCAGGATGGTAACGGATAATTTGCTTATTTGCGGGCAAAGTGTCCATTTTTGTTTGTGTTTTTAAGAAGGGTTCCTTTAAGTATATTGTGCTCAAAAAGTGTCTCTTTTGGGGTCAGAGTGCTCATATATGAATGTTTCACACACATAATGACTAGTATGTCTATTGAAGTAGTTGAAAATGATGCCTACAAACTTAAAAGTTAGAATACAACACTTTGTTCTCATCAATTTCTTATTTCAATAGGATAGAACTGCATTATACAATTATTTATTTCTCGTCAATCGAGCCTCGTACATATCCGTGCAGCCTTAAAAGTCGCTATGACTAGCATTCAATAATAATTACTGTCATGAAATGCTTTCTTTGCCTTGACATTTCCTTGACTTATAGATATAAAAGCATTACAAGTTCATGTGATGTATGTTGGTTATAAGAAACTTCCGCATTTTAATGCATCTTTTTATGACATGTTCTCAAGTCATTATGATCTTTTCTAAATATGTTATTGTAGGGATATTGATTTTAACTCATGCATGGAATGACCAAAGGTTTTCTCCCGGACCTTTTACTATGACTACGAGCTTTTTGTCTCCATTACTAACTCCTATGTTATTTTATCTGAGTAAATTGATGCCCCTTATATACTCAGCTCATTCCATATATTAATGCATACTTCTCTTTGTGTTGCATCCTTTTATGATCTCGGTGCCTACTCTCAGGCTCGTGACTAGTAAGGATTGGAGCTTTCCGATCAGTAGTTGGTGAGTCCTCCTAATTCAAGGGCTCTATGGAGTAATTTATTTAGTACTTTTTGTTGAGTATTGGTAGTCGAGAACCATGTCCTAACACACTTATTCTTTGATTCAGACAGTAGAGGCTTGTTTTGGTCATTGTGAATATTTACATT
This sequence comes from Solanum rostratum, assembly GCA_029948455.1. NCBI lineage: Eukaryota > Viridiplantae > Streptophyta > Magnoliopsida > Solanales > Solanaceae > Solanum > Solanum rostratum. Next base: position 62,920,601 of record CM057045.1, on the reverse strand, counting down.
CTTAATCAGACCTTCGATGGATATGTTTTAGTTTCCGCTTTAGTTATTTTATGCTTTGATATGTATATTGGGATCACTCGTGATTCCAAATATCATGTCCCGACGAGGGTGTAAACTCAAATCCTGACAAAAACCCCATCAAAAACATGGTAAATGGGCCAGGTCAGCCCGAAATCGGTCCAGACAGAAAAGAGGTTCCTGAAAATGCTCAAAAGCCAAACTGGCAGTACATCATGCTTGCAACTCGAAGTCATTGATCTCAAATCAAAATTGTCTTAGTATGATACAACAATGTGACAATATTTAATAATAGTGATCACCAAGAGGAATTTCCAAGTATGGTTTTTACAGTGATGAAGCACTGTATACATCTCTATTTAATGAAAGTACAATTGGAGATACAAAGAAATTTCCTCCCAAAAAACAATAATTGTCAAAGAATCAAGAGCCTTAGTATAGCCAGAAAGATGGTGGATTTTCCTGCCATGGATTAAATGGTATGTCTGAACATCCTCTATTTCCGTAAAAAGTAGTATTTATCTAAACAGTTACTTCCTCCAAAAACAAACGGTGGGAGAGAGAACTCTAAAATCATGTAGGATTTAGGAGGAATAATAATTAGCAGCCCCGGTTGAAAAGCGAAAGGGACCCTCTCAGTATGTAGCCATTATACTCTTGAAAAGGTCCTTAGGAGCTGGAGTTTCAAGACAAAGAAAGGGATAATCAGTGCCAGTTACATGTCATAACCACACAATCGAGGAACAGACTTATCTTAAACTTACCTGGCAATCCTGTAAATCTTTCATATTGCTCATACGCCTGCCCAATAAACATTTCAACTCCTGTCACAATTTTTGCTCCACTCTCTTGAGCTTCTCGCAAGAGTCTAGTGATTTTGGGCGTATAAACCGCATCAAAAACAAGTGAGTAGTACTTCAAAGCTTCCTGTAATTTAATAAGTGGTCAGAGATGTTCAATATAGTGACACAAATTTAAACAATGTTTTTTCAGTACAAATAGCATCAAGGGAAATGAGCAAAATATATGCACCAATCTGAATAACTGGTTTCAGGAAATTGTGATGTAAGTCGACATTAGACCTATCCAGTTATCGAGAAAAAAAAGACCCCAGATATAGAACGGATAGCTTAAAATTTTCATTTGCCCTGAGAAGGCAAATTTTGAAGTTCATTGCTGAAAGCAATTAAGGCGAATTATACTGAAGAAAAAAGTTCATGGGAAGCTAATACAGAGAATGCAGTACGCATCTGTATAACATTCATCCACCTCATAGCTGTTAATAATAAATTCAAATCACAAGAATTATATCTTGCTCGTGTTTAAATATATATTACTACCAATAATGGTTTCTCATTTGATCTGCTTCACTTTTCAAAAGCATAAAATTGAAGTTATATTGAAAACCCGAGTGGCTAGAAGGTACCTAGGTAGCTCATTCCCAGAGTTACATATTATTCACAAGTAGAAGAAGGAGCTGGATGGTAGCTTTGCGTGAAGAAAGATTGGTTAACAGGGTATGTTTGTGTGTGTGTGTGTGTGTGTGTGTGTGTGTGGTGAAGTTGCATAACAGTATATTAGTTTTATGCTATTGGCTGCAACTCCCCAGCATAACAAATAGATATATTTATTTATTAGCCACGGGTTCTCTGCTATATATGTGTTCTATCCATTTTATGGCTATTTTGCTGAAAATAGTGCATCCAGCTTCCTCAGGACTAAAGTTAGTTCTTTCTGACTCGCAGAAATGTCAAAACACTGAAAACAGTGCATTTGGTCTTGCCTTATAGTTAATAAACACATGAAACCATAGCTTGTGGCAGCTGCTCTTTTGAAATGCCAAATATAAACCCAGATCTTACATCAAACCCTTCAACCACATCCTATTTCAACACAGCCGGCAGCAGTACTATAGGCACTGAACAGTGCATATAACTCAAATTGAAAGCAGCAGACAATGATCTTACACTGCTTTCTAAGCAGCAGTTCCATTTCTAACAGAACTGGTCTCACTCATCGTAACTGATTTTATTTCGTTATTCTTGCATATCACCAAAGTTGTTTTAATAGATCATAACTTCATTTAAACTTTTTAAACCAGTCACGGAATTATGAGGATCTGTTCCAAAAGAAATATTGAAAATGAATGAAATGCCATTCCTAGGAGGCACAAGAATGAAGGAGGAAGTTTGAGATTGTAGGACGTGACAACAAAGATATATAATTAGACTTCATATATTAACTAGGCAGGTTCGTAAGGATATAGAAGTCCTAAAATCCAGTTCTATATGTACCTAATTTAGTGCATGTATCATCACTTAATTCTATTCTTTCCTCTTTTTCTCATACATGTATTAATCCATACATGTATCCTAACATTAATATCCTAAATATATGAACTAACTAAATTGATGTATCACACGAATCAAAAGCTCTGTTCTTCTTCCAAGACAAGGTTCACATTTGAATGCTCTCCCTTGAGCCATGTGGTTGAAATTCACAATATTTCTCAAATCTTTTTTCCTCGCCTCTTTCCAAGATTGCACATCAGCATTTTTCTTGAGAGTTCAGATGGTCTTCATCTATCTTATTTAGAGATCACCACATTCTCATTTTCTCAGAAGATATTTCTTCTTAAGATTGAGGTGTCATTATTACTGATTGTGCTTTAGAAGGCACATAATCAGTTTCATCAGAACATCCCTCTTCATCAGTGCTCTTCTCTTTTGGAGCTTCCTCAGTAGCATGGGGAGTTCATCATTTTTCAATTATCATTTATTGTAAAAACTTTTTTTAGGTCCTACAACAACAGATAGTATTTTAAAAGTGCCCACGTCTTTAAATTTTCATCAAAGCTAGAGTTAGATTCAACAGCATGCTTTCTCATGTTTAGATTATAATCATCTTCATCTTCATCTGAGTCACTTTCTTCAGAGTTGTCACCCATCTTTATGTTTTCTCGGGTTTCACAAAAAGAGACCTTCTCCGACATCTCTTCATCAATTCCTTGATAGATGAAAGTGTGAATTTTCTCATTCATCTTTCTCATTGCAGCAATATCATCTGCTACCTCTCCATTCAAGATTCATTGTCATGAAACAACTCCATGAGCAACTGCTTCATTAGGTTTACACCCCTTGTTGGGCTCTTTCCCTAGAAATATTCATTCAAAACCTTTTTAACTTTTAAAATTTTGGTAGTTCCGCCTACCAAATTAATATCATCAATATTATAGTGTTCCTCCAGGAAACAACATCTCTACTTCTATGAGGTAGTGGTAAGGTCTGCGTACATTCTACCCTCCCTAGACCCCACTTGTGGGATTCCACTGGGTATGTTGTATATTGTAATATTATAGTGTTTCTCTTGCCAAGCATTCTCATAGTTATAATAACTAATCTTGCTCACATCCATTTTGTTCTAAAGACTACTAACTATAATCTTTTGAAAATTTTGGATTCTGCACAGGTTCCACAAGAAAAGTAGCTCTGATACCAAATGTTAGAAATTCAGAAGGAGGGGCACTCTCAATCACACGAATTCTTTTTCGAAGACAGGTTAAGCAAATGATTGTTCATTACTCTACTCTACTTGCTTCAACCAATGATTCTTGTTGAAGACAAGTGGACTTCTACCAACTTGACTTACATTTTGCCTTATTGAAAATGACTATCATATGTAGGTATTTTATAGGACTATCCTAGCATGTACCTAGTTTAGTACATGTATCATCGTGTAGTTCTATTCGTCCTCTTTTTCTCAAATACATGTATCCTTACATTAATATCCTAACCACATGAACTAACTAAATTCATGCTTCACACAAATCAAAAACTCTTTTCTTCTAAGACAGTTCACATTTCAAGACAACATTTAATCCTCTTTGTTTACCCATTTCACATGCATGATATTGACCTTGCAGCCGTTCAACTAACAAGATATGCATTTAATAAAGAGTTCTTTTATGTAAGATGAGTGCAAAGAGGCAAACCTTAGAGATTGGTGTATCATCAACCTTTGGTTGCATGCCTATGGAGGTGGTATTTGCAAGAATCATATCATTTTCTGGATGGAAATTGCTAAGCTCGTCAAGAGATAAAGCCTTAGCTCCAACTACATCAGCAAGTTCTCTCGCTCGTTCTTAAAGAAATCAGACAGAACATCAGTATGAAGAATTATAGTTGACAATCAATACTCGAGTAGAAGTACTAGACATGGTGTAAAGAACTTCATGGGTATGAGCTAGACAGAATTTGAAAAAATGAAGTGTCGAACTACCATAGGTACGATTAGCAATCACCACCCTAGCCCCCTTTTCCTTTGCACCATAAGCAAGCGCCTTTCCAGCGCCACCAGCACCAATGATCACAAACAATTTACCAGCCAAGGGTGACCCAGATATACTTGGCTGTGCACCTGAAAAGGAAATAATGAAACTCAAACGTTAATCTCTTAATCGAGAAACAATGTTTGCAACTGGGAAATGATTCTTTGACCTTGCAACGTTTCTTCAATGGCGGAGATTGCACCCACATAATCTGTATTGCAACCAAATAACTTCCCATCAGGTCGCCTCACAATGCAATTGACGGCCCCTATTGCCTGCAGGATAATCAAGAAACCAAGAAATTGCATGTGATATGATAAATCATCCGAGCAATTTATAGTTCTGACCCTTGTAACACAAAACAAACAGAAACAACTGAAAGTATTATAAGATCATGATATAGCTAATACCTTAGCAGTAGGATCAACTTCATCACAGCAGTCGAGAGCGGCTTCTTTGTGAGGAATTGTACAGCTGCACAACATAAGGTTGAATAATTAACTCTAACATGCATATGAATTATACTTATTAGGCATGGCTGACACATTAAAATTAGGAAAAACACGACAGGGATGATCTCAATCAAGAAAAAGAAAATCAGAAAGCAAAAAATAAAAGAAAAACCCAGTAAATCCAACCCTGTGAGCATGCGGGATGTACATGTACAAGTAAATAATACTTTCAAGCAGTGTTATCGAAGGCGAAAAGCGCAAAAAAGCCTTAAGGTTTGTTAAGGCTCTAAGCGCAAAGTGCAAATAAAGTGTGGCCTTTAATGAGAAAAGGGGCAAACGGAGAAAACGAGACAAATATATATGTTTAATCCAAGACTAATAATAGTAAACATGAATGACCAATATATGACCAAAGAAATTGAAAACAAACTATAATAAAGTGAAATATCAATTGTTTAGTGTCAGTTTTTCAGAAGAGGCTCATTGGCAAGGAAAAGTTTCCCTTAGAACCTTGATGACGGTGCTGAAACACATATAAAGCGAGGCGAAGCGTTCAACATGTTTTAAGCCTCGCTTCAGGGCTTAAGCACTCTTAAATCTAAAGATGTGACAGAGAGGAGAAGGAGAATAGTGGGCCAGTGAATTTGCCATGACTCCTGATGAAACTAAAAGACATCTGATAAAATACCAGTTTCTGTTTTGAGAGCAAACCTGAAGCCAGCAAAATCTAAAGATGAGTAAGTCCGGAAAAAATTTGCAACATCATCTACCAGCAAATGCATATAAACACCATTAAACCCAACTGATCTGAAAGATTCATTATATAATAAAGGTGATTTGCTATGGCTAACAGGCTTCCCAATTATGCCAAATATTCTGGTATCTGGTCCCAACTGTCTGAAATTGTATAAATTCAAAAGATCTGTGACTGTTGGTTGCCCAGGAGCCGAAACTTTTCCCACTTCAAGAGTACCAAATGTGAGGTATCCACCAAATTTAGGACAAAGTATTCGAGACATCAAACCCTTCTCTCCCATGACCATGGCTATTATTGGTACCTATTTAACAAAATGCAAGAAATGAATTAATGCTTATCAGGAGAAGCATCTCAGAATGCAAACGAATACATATTCACACAGGTAACTCAAAAGAAAGAAAAAGAAAGCCAGAGACTCAAGGCAGATGGAAGAAAACTATAAACATACAAATCATAATAACTAACCATGGATGTGTTAACAAGATCACAACTTACAGATCATGAATCAAAATGAATAATTGTGTATATTAATGTAATTAGATATAAGTAAGAGATTTATTGCAGAATCAAAGAAAATAAATATAGTGATAGTGTAGTAGATTTGCAGGGATAATATAAAAGATTCAGAGGGATTGAATAGCTGATCTTCAAGGATAGGAATGATGGATCTTTAGGGATGTGTAATCTTTATACTTGCTATCTAATGGAAAGATTCTCACTGAGAGAGGCATTCAGCAGAAATTTGATAGGGTATCAGATCTTTCTCTTGGTTGTCTTGTTCCATAGGGTCCATCTGTGGTTCCTTTCAAAAATATTTTTTTTTAAATCTTCGTTTTTGTTGATTGTTCGTCGACAATCCGTCCTAACACCTAGGACATTTGTTCTTGGTCACTCTAATTATTTTCTTGAGACTTTCTGGTTTTCATAGCTATTCAAAAGCATGAATTCACATCACTTTGAATCCTTTAGTGTTCGTTTCACCAAAAAAAATTATTCTTCTTGGGAATTTCAATTTCAGTTATGTATAACCTAGATAGAACTATGGGACCATATAGGTAGAAGCGATCCTGCTCTATTGATCCCACAAAGTTAGGTGAATGGAAGAATAAAGATACTCGGGTGATGACATGGATTTTAGGGTCAATTGACCCTCTTATTGTTCTTAATCTGAGGTTGTATAAGACAACTAAGGCCATGTGGGATTATTTACAAAAAATTCACAACCAAGATAATAGCAAAAAGCGCTTCCAGTTAGAGTATGAAATTGCTCATTACTCTCAAGGAGGTCTTTGTGTTCAGAATTATTTTTTGGATTCCAGACTTTATGGGCTGAATTTACGGATATTGTCTATGCCAAAATACCTTCCAAATCTCTCTATGTGATTCAGCCAGTTCATGAGCAAAGCAAGCGAGATTAATTATTGATGAAATTACACTCTGAATTTGAGAGTGTTACCTCTAGCTTGATGAACCGTGAACTGTCTCCCTCTTTGGATGTTTGTTTCAGAGAATTACTTTGATAAAAGCAGCGTCTTGTCACACAAAACACTTAAAGAAACTGATGTTACTATTGCATTTGCTACTCGAGGTAAAGGAAAGAGCAAGGATATGACTAGAACTCAATGCTACATTTGCAAGGAATATGATCATATTGCTAGCAATTGTGGTAAGAAGTTTTGTAATTATTGTAAACAACAAGGACACGTTATCAAAGAGTGTCCCATGCTCCCTAAAAATCGTACGGTTTCAAGCTGCGATAAATGGTTCTACAATTGATAACTCGTCTTCAGACAAGTTCTTACTCCTGAAATGATACAACAAATGATCATGTCAGCCTTTTCAGCATTGGGATTACAAGGCCATGATGTTACATCTAACTTATGGATTGTTGATTCAGGTGCTTCCAATCATATGACCAACTCAACAAGCATATTAAAAAATGTTTACCCATCTCCAAGGTTGGAGATATTACTCCAACTTTCAAGAATGGTTTTATTCACCAAAGCTCTCAACTAGTCTTATTTCAGTTGTGGACAATTGATAGAAAACAATTGTGATGTGAATTTTTCTCATATGGTTGTCTTGTACAAGATCAGATGCTGGGACCGATAATCGCAAAAGGGCCTAAAGTTGGAAGATGATTTCCTATATACTTTTCCATTCCTCCTGTTCTATCTTTTGCTTGTACTTCTACTGCTAGTAAGATTGAAACTTGGCATAAGCGTCTAGGACATCCAAATTCTATTGTTTTGTCTCATTTATCAATTCTAGTTTGTTGGAAAATAAAAATCAACTTTCAACTGCTTCCATTGATTGTCCAACTTGTAAATTGGGCAAAAGTAAAACTCTACCTTTTCATAATTTTGGCAGTCGTGCTACAAAGTGCTTTGATGTTATTCATAATGATGTTCGGAACATTTCACTAATTGGTTCTCATGCTTATTTCAAATACTTTATGACATTCATTGATGATTATATTCGGTTTATATGGATATATTTTCTTCGATCCAAATCTAAGGTATTTTCCATGTTCAAGACTTTTTTGGCTTACATTGAGACTGAATTTTTCTACGTTCATCAAATTATTAAGATCTGATTTTAATAGAGAACATATATCTTATGAATTCAAAAATTCCTTGCTTGAGAAAGGAATTGTCTCATGACGCTCTTTCCTATATACATCACAACAAAATGGTGTTGTTGAACATAAAAATCGTCATCTTGTAGATGTCACTCATACTTTATTATTGAATCCTCTATCTCATCTAAATAGTGGGTAGTGGCTGGAAGCTTTGTCTATTGTTGTCTATTTAATTAGACTGCCATCTAAATCGCTAAATTTTGAGTCTCCATATTTTAGTCTTTATCACCAAAATCCTGACTATAATAATTTTCATACATTTGGTTGTGTTTGTTTTGTGTTACTCAATGCAATAAACTTTCCACACAGTCAACTAAATGTGTTTTTATGGGTTATCGTACTTCACAAAAAAGTTTTATTTGCTATGATCCATGTTCTAACAAATTCCATGTTTCAACAAATGTTGTTTTCTTTGGGAATCAGTATTTCTTTTCCACTCATGTGGATACAATCTTCTCTTCTTCATACTTTTAAGGATTTTTCATTTTCTTTTAAGCAGTTCAAACCTGGATTTGTGTATGAATGACGTTGGCCAACTTTATCCCATCTCGAAATTGATCTGCCACTTGAAACTGCACCACAACTAGAATATCATAATTCTTTGATATTTGATCTTGTTGAGCCTACTCGACGATCTACCCGAGTATCTTGTACTCCCAATTGGTATGGCGTTTCCTTTACTTTATCCAATATTTTTGTTCCAACTTGTTACTCACAAGCTTCCTAGCATGATTGTTGGCAGAAAACAATGGAGGAAGAACTTTTGGCTCTTAAAGAGAATTACACATGGTACATTGTTTCATGGCCTTCAAACGTCCATCCAATTGGATGTAAATGGGTCTATTCTATTCAATTAAACTTCATTCTGATAGAACTTTTCATAGGTACAAAGCTCGATTGGTTGTTCTTAATAACAGATAGGAGTATAGTGTGGACTATGAGGAGACTTTTGCACCCATAGCAAAAATGATTATGGTACGAACTACTATTGCCATTGTTGCTTCACAAAATTGACCTTTTTATCAAATGAATGTCAAAAATGCATTTCTTTATGGTGATCTTAAAGGAGATATTTATATGAAACCTCCACCTAATTTGTTCCCATCACCTACATCAGATGTATGCAAGTTGAAGCGGTCATTGTACAGATTAAAACAAGCTCCTTGAGCTTGGTTTGACAAGTTTCGATCTACTTTGCTACGGTTTTCTTCCAAGCAAAGCAAATATGACTCATCTTTGTTTCTTCGGAAAACATCTACAGGTTGTTTCCTTCTTTTGTTGTATGTAGATGACATCCTAATCACAGGCATCAAGTCTTCATTAATCACTAACCTCCAACATCAGCTTAAAGATTCTTTTCATATGAAAGATCTTGGTGCACTTACATATTTCTTGGGGTTGGAAGTTTATAATGATGCTTCAAGTGTGTTTCTAAACCAACACAAATATTTCTTTTCATATGAAAGATTGTGCACTTACATATTTCTTAAGGTTGGAAGTTCATAATGATGCTTCGGGTGTGTTTCTAAACCAACACAAATATACTCAGGCTCTGATTTCTTTGGTTGGTCTTCAAGATTCCTCCTCTATAGATACTTCATTAAAATTGAATGTGAAGCACCGCGGTGAGGAAGGCGATCTTCCTGATCCAACTATATTTCGACAATTAGTTGGGAGTCTAAATTACCTTACTATTACTCGCCCTAATATCTCTTTTGCAGTTCAACAAGTTAGTAAATTTATGCAAGCTCCCTGTCATCTCCATTTGGTGGTTGTTCGTTGCATCATTTGGTATTTTCTAGGAATATCTACTCATGGATTGTTCTTTTCTAATGGTTCTCCTATTCGTCTTAATGCTTAGATTTTGATTGGGCGGGATGTCCTGATACTCGTCATTCAGTCACTAATTGGTACATGTTTTTTGAAGATTCATTGATATCTTGGAAGAGTAAAGAAGCAAGATCCTGTGTCGAAATCATCAACAGAGGCTGCATATCGATCCATGTCTACTACTTGCTGCAAGGTTGTCAGCTTCGTGAATTACTCGTTGAGATTGGACTTCCTCAATCTCATCCTACTCCTCTCCACATTGATAATACAAGTTCTATTCAGATTTCTACTAATCCAGTTTATCATGAGAGGAACAAACACATCGAAGTAAATTGTCATTATATACGAGATGTTGTAGATAAAGGAGTTATTACTCTTTCACATGTGTCCAGTGATCTTCAAATTACTGATGTGTTTATAAAATTCATGGCATGGCAATGCCATCAGCTTCTATTAGGGACATTGATGCTTCTTGACCCACCAACATCAATTTGAGGGGGGATAGTAGCATGATGACAGCTTACAAATCATGAATTAAAAGTGAATAATTGTGTATATTAATGTAATTAGATAGTGTTGTAAATAAGTACAATTATAAAGATTTGTTGTAGAATCAAAGAAAATAAATATAGTGATAGAATAGCAGAATCTCAGGAATAGTATAGCAGATTAGAGGGATTGAATAGCTGATCTTTGGGATAGGACTGATGGATCTTTAGGGATGTGTAACTTTTATACTCTCTATTTAATGGAAAGACACTCACTAAGAGAGGCATTCAGCAGAAATTTGACAGTATGCACATGAATAATATTATAGTGGCAGCAGAAAAAGATAATGAACTTCAACCATGAAGACAAACAGCTTATGATTGGAGAAACTAATGCATGCTGATTTCATTCTTAAATTCCAAAAAATATGACAAAAGAGGACCACCTTGAAGTTTTTGTCGTTGCATTCTATCAATCAATTAGGTTTTAGAGTCTTAAATTTATGATTTCTCGGTAATTCAAGAAATAAATTAGATCAAAATGTAGTCAACTATCTCAAATCTAAGATTTTTAACCTCGTTAAAGTCTATGTTAAGTTCTGAACTAGATCCCACTTTATCTTTTGGGGGTTAAAAGAAGACTTGATTGCCGCCACAATACTTTTCAAATGGAAAACATTGCAAAATATGATATAGTAGGGTGGGATGACTTAACTTACCAATCCTCAAAAAAAAAAAAATAGTAGGGTGGGATGACTTCTGTATATCTGGTCATGCAATATAACTTACGAATAACTCGTTACATCAAAATAAATCATATACTATAATTGCTAAACAAAGACTTGAAGCTGGACTAATTGCACCTACTAAAATATTAAATGAAAATTTCACCAATGGGCTATATATTCATGTGATACAAATAATCATTTTTAACATAATCTAACATTTTAAAAAATAAAAAACTTCATGTGTATATCTTTCTAGATCCAGGCTCAATATCTGGGAACTTCATAAAAGAATCATATAGTACCTTTTGGGGGTGATTAGGTTCCTGGAGTGCACATAGGATTAGGATTCAGGTAAATTTTTTCTGCACGCATTGGAGGGGGTACTAGTGGTTCCTGCTTGGTGCAAGTTTGTCCCTCGTGGCATATCTAGAAGATTACTTTTGTCCTCTACAACCTATTAAATATAGCCTCTTGATAAGGTATAAATCCTTTTACCATTTTGCTCTATCATCATTCCAACTGCTCCCCAAGGAGTGGTGAGACTCCTTTAACCCTTTATCGTCCACATTCAACCACCTACCCTCAACTGCCCCAGCTAGTGACCCTTCCCAACATTCCCATATGCCTACTTTAATTTGCAATATGGACCATCTAGCCACAATCGATGACCATTCACCTTCTCATACATCGCTTTCAACTTCCATGGTCAAAAAGTATACTAATGGAATATTATGAAAATTTAATATTATTTGTTGGAATGCTTTTGACTAGAGGGATTACCTTTGTATTTAAGAGAATCATATAATTGTTTTGGCCAATCATCATCTTATCACTATTTGCTAAATCATTCAGCGAAAATTACTTTTGAACTAAAACATAATTATTAAGTTTAGGGTGTTAATCTCACATAATTAAGTCCTTAAAGCCCTCCACCCTATTGGGTCTTGCCGTCTCACCAAATAAGACTCCAACCCAACAGCACATAAGACAACCTAATCGCTTGATGTACTAAAAGTCCCCTTATGCTGCTATCCTAACTTATTGGCATTGTATGGCTTAATATAAGAAGCAAGAGGCAGCCATCTTCTATATTCCAGCTAAGAAGCTATTATTATCAATGCACCAAATCCAGCTGAGGAAAAAACATGATGTATCACCATGCGTCCTTGAACGCAAGTTAACATGATGTATCACTATGCGTCCTTGAACGCAAGTTACGATCAGAGAACTTGCTATACTACTTACACCGCTTACTTGAGAATGTACAGTAATTTGGAATACACGTGCAACATCAGTGATATCCTGTGCAGTTGTAGCAAATTTCACAATGTCAGCTCCAGATGCCTGTATTCTCGCTACTAGATTGCCAAGCTCTTCAGCTGACGGTGTGCTTTCATAGTTGTGAGAAGAAACAATAAGTTTGCATTTTGTAGATTTATTTCCACGCAGAGCATTGTGGAACTCATCAATAGCCTAAAGAAGGGGAAGAAAAAGAAACAAACACCATAAGAAAAGCAACAATTATTGTTATTAATGAAGCATCCGTCAAAGCAAAAAGGAACAAAGCTTTATATGTGTGTGTGTGTGTAATAGATTCCAACAGGAAGGAATTCTTAGTTGGAAAAATCGGTCTGTGACTGAATATCCTTAAAGCAAGAAGCATCACAGGCCATACATCTCAAAAGTCATGCTCAAAGTCTCAATACAAAACTGGCAAGTTAATACACCTATTAAGATGCCTTGGAATTTCTAGTACTCAAGTTTTTGCCAATCTGAACGTCAGGCGACTGGATTGATTGGCCTTGTATTCTCCTTTTCATGCACTAACCTGAGCCATTCCATTGAGGACACTTGGCAGCAGTCACTCGAGGAAAGCTCATCATTCTTTTTTCTTTTCTTTTCTATGTATAAGGCGGAAAGGGCCATTTAGTTTGAAATTTACCTTTAGCTCAACATCAATGTAATCAGCTCCCGACTCCATTGCTAATCGAAGTGCATCCAATCGACTCGTTTCATCACCAGCATACTGACCACCTTCCCAAGTGGGCCTAGCAAAGTAGATGAAGTTCCGAAATTTTTATAATGCACTTCTCAATGTTGAGAAGTAAGAGAGAAATTATAAAATCAGAAAGTAGAGCTACATTTACATGTATATTATAAAAGAACTACTATTTGTTATCACAAGTTAACAGGAACTGCAATAAATTCTATCACAAGGTTGAACTCGGATATCTTCATTCTTGCATGAAGATATAAAAGTGGCCTTGTTTTATAATGTCAAAAATGCAATAGTCATAACACCAAAATCCAGCACATAAGTATTCTACTTGTATTGCTGAAGTGTGGTTCACAAAATTTCCATGTGAAAACATGCATCACAAAAATGATGCACAAGTTGGTGTCAAACAAGAATATCAATATAAATAAAGAAGATGGCTTGTTAAGCTTATAATAAGCCAGATGGAAATATCAATATCTTTTCGAGTTCATGTAATTGGTGTCCTGAAAAAGCCAGTGATGAGAAAGATAAACGGTCAAAATTTATAACCAAAACGATCTAAAGAAATATATACAAAAGATCCTAGTGCCATTGAAAAACACAATGTCTTCTTGAGTTCCGGGACAACAACAAACAACAACAACATACCCAGTATATGTCAGATAGTACCATCTTAACATTATCCCCTTCCCCTGGCCCCTTCCCCATGCCCAAAACATAGCTGCAGGTCGAAGAACACGCAGTGTACCAATAGAAAGTGAAAAGAGACCGACCAGCAAAAAAGAAATTGACCTTAGGAAGGTCTAAGCTATGTCATAACGCTCCTTATATTTTGTATCTACATGATATGACAGATATTACCTTCTTAATATTACACCTCCACGCTGAAGAAACAGCTGCAAATTGAAGAGCATATACTGTAATAAATAGGAAGCATGATAAGTCCCACACTGATTGACATGTTATGATCTTCTTATATGGTCTTGACAATCCTCCCCTCCTGGACTAGCTTTTTGAGTTTGACTTATACCCAAGGTCTATTTCTTATCTTGATGTATTGGAGTCGGACCCATCGATCCTTGTTTTTGTGTTTCTCAATGTTGGGTCCTCGTATTATAGTATATCATATTCATTCTCTAGTTGTCCAATCGTGGGTGTGGGCGGGATTGTTATGAGCTATGGTCTCCTTATATGGTTTAGAGCAATCCTCCCTCATGAACTAACTTTTGAGTTTGAGCTAGGAACCAAAATCCATTTTTTATCAATGTGAAATGGAACCAATCAGGGGAAAGTAATTTCATTCCCTTTCATACTATTTTATTCTAACAAAAGCTTGCTAGGGGAGGCTGGTTCTGTGCTCAACTGTTTCAAGTCAAGTTGGTGACATATTTTTACTGAAAGTAAAAAAGAGTGCATATTAACAATCAGGGATATAACTTGTCTGGGCAACAGATACAGAATAACCATTTTCAGTATGAATTCTGAATGAAAAAGGCTTCACATCAAACTGAATGATGGAACGTAGAAAGTGGTAAATGAAAATGGCAATGGATTCAGTGGAGATTCAACAATGTAACTCCCCTTCCAAAACTGTTGATACAATGAGCCAACAATGGATTTTCCTGCTTGTGTCCTTGGTGACTCAAAACTCTCAGTCTCGTGGTTGGAGGTGGATGCGCTTTTCAACTAGGCTATCCCTTCTTAGTCAAATCAAAAATTTGCTATTGTCTGTTACATATCTCTCTCACACACAGAGTTCCATTTTTTCTGTTTCAGCTAGCTGTAGGAAGTCCTGAATCATATACAATTAATACTGCTACTAAGGCTTATTCCTTTGCTTCAGTTATCATATTACTTATTGTTGCTACTTGTTCTCTTCCTAGTTTGTTTTCAGCATGATTTCTTCGCTATTGTATTTGCTTACCTACTTGATTTATGATATGCTTACTCGAACGGAGGGTCTACTAGAAACAACCACTCTACCTTCACAAGGTAGAGGTAAGAAAGTGTACACACCAACCTCCCTTGACCCCCCTTGTGGGGGATTACACTAGGTATATTGTTGTTGTACTACCAACTAAGGCTTATAATTTATTCTCTGGATTACTAAGCAAAACAAGGAAAAAGGATAAATCTTACTCATCATTCTTAATCTACCAGCTATCACAACAAACACAAAAAAAAGGTGACAAACTTGAAGAACCCATTTCAGAAACTAGGAATTGAAACCTGTAAGTGAAGAGAGTAGGCAAAGGACACTGTCTGATTATAGTATCAATATCTGTCGGAGGATTAAAGCTTTTCAGGCTATCCAACCGGACCTCCACAAGATCAGCCCCACTAGTTTTAGCCTTTTGCATAAGAATCAACATTTGATCCACAGAATCAGCCATAATTGGTGCACAAATCAGAGTTTGGTTCTTCCTCATTGCCGCACCCTCCATCTTCTTCACTCCAAAATCCACAACCTGACCACCCCACACGCAAAAAAAGAAATCTCAAACCCCACAATTTAAGAATCACAACCCAGAAAAAGAGAAGCTTTTATACATTAAAAAAGTGTTCTTTTTTGTATTCCAAAGAGCCAATGTGGGTTGGTAAGTTCGGTGAGGGAGAAAGCCAAACCAATTTTCGAATTCTTAATCATTTCTTTTTCCATTATTTGAAAATAACAATTAATTGACTCACCAACTCCATTGGCAACCAACTTTAGAGTAGACGTAAACAGCAGAAATGTAGGCTCAGCAGCCAGCTTGAAAAAGTCCAACTCAGAGAGATAGGGATATATACAAGTATTTATATTAGAATTAAAAAAAAAGATGTGATTTATATGATAGAGATTATACGATCACAATTCATAGACGTGTTTGTGTGATAAATGTGGGGGTTGGTGAGGGATGAATTCTACTTTTTTTTTTTTTTTTCATTTGCTTTACAATTATATATATGACCATAAATATTTCTCCTTAAAATACTTTATCTGTAAAAATAAAGTAGAAATTTGATATATAGTTAGTAATATTTATTTTTAAGGTTTAACCTCACGGACACCTAAATTTTATCCTATTTTTAAGGCTTAACTCCACATCTAAACTTGTCCTCATTTTTCACTTAGACACTTTATAGACACCTCAACTACTAAGATTTGATCCCATTAAACATTTTTATCCTACTTGTGTCTGTTTATGAGTTAAGCCTATTTTTAAAAAAGTTTGTCATTAAAATTCATACTACTCGTCCCTTGTTTTAATCAGATATACGACTCGTCTATATTTTAATTTTTTTTCTCTTTGTAAAATTAATAGTAGAAAAGCATATTTAATGAACAATTTTATTTTTAGTTTGAGAGATGAATTATCACATCTATAGCAGAACGACATTTGGCAGTTTAGGCTAAAATTAGTTAAGTTAGGAAAGAATTAGTTATTATCATCCTTTAATTTTAAATTTATTATAATTCTAATTTGTTATATAATTCTTGAATTGATATATAATTTATAAACCGAAAAAATAAAGTTTTAAATTTTTTTTGCTTCAAGGCCTAATGATTTAAATAAAGATCACAATTTTAATATTCAATTTTGATTGTTACCTTAGTTTGTCAGCTTTTTAAATATTCAAATAATAATATTTTTGTGTAATATATCGTTATTTCATTTATAGATAAAATATTAAATAAGAAAAATAAATAATATCATATTTGAAATAATAAGATAGAAGAAAAAATTTAAAATTTAAAATATAGATAATTTTAAGCTATATATATTTAATTTAATTTTTAAAACAAAACAAAAGGAGAAGAAACTTTAGTTGCTTAGTATTTATAATGTTAACAAAATTTATTTTTAAAAATTATTGTTAGATATTATGACAAAATAATGAAAAAAATTTAATTAAAATATCATTTAAGAAAAAAGATTTCAAACAATAACGAAGAAGAAAATATTTTTTAATTGAGATCTAAAAAGTTATTTACGTGAAATTTTTTTCCTTTACTTTATTTTTTAGATTTCTTTTCAAAAGAAAATTTAATAACGAAATTCCCAAAGTCCCATTAGCATAAGAATAGGAAACTCAGATCTCAAAGTTGTCTTAAATTCTAAAACTTCCTTCCACATCCATTTTATTAATATGTTTTCTCACATAAATAAATAAATTAAAAATCTACGTATAATATGCATTATTTAAAAGTAGAAAAAAAAACTGTCAAGCTTAAAAAAAAAAAGTAAAAAAAAATGAAGGGAACCTACGTCCTTACAAAAATGGAGAAAATTAGGCATGATCAAGTACCTAAATAGTTATATATTTAAAATTTAAATTTTAAAAAATAAGTAACCTTATCCTTAAAAATCATCTAACCATTAAGTTATAACCCACGTCTTTGAAAAATTACTACTTTTAACATCATCTTGAAATCAACTCTTCAAAATAAGAATCCAAACATACATGTGTAAAAGCAACAATAACATCAAAACAAAAAAAAAAAATGAATTGTATTTGCTAAGATCATAAAAGCAAATTGAGCATTAGTATATAGTAGTTTGTGGTATGTTTATATCAATTAATAATTGCAGAGATCACCATCCTCCACAATGTTGGAAGTGAAGATAGCAATAAAAATTAATCAAGTTAAAAAATAACATGAAAATTATATAAATAAAATAATTATCGGAAAAATAGAAAACATTATTAAAGAAATAGTTAAAAAATACATAAGTTACATTGAAAGAAAAATAATACCGAAAAAAACAACAACTAACCTAATTCATCCCTAAAATTCCTCACCACCTTACCTTACTATCCTAATCTCTCAAAACTCCATTATATATTTTAATTTTCTACCTATATAATTGGAAATACAAAAGTGTCGTATCAACATTGCAAAAAAAAAAGAGTTCAAAAATAAATTTAAATATTTCAAATATGCATTTTGTACAAATAAAAATAAAATGTCATCGACAGAAATATTTTTGAACTATATATATCTATATATTATTAAAAAGAGATAACAAAGTCACTATATTCAGCCAAGTAGCAGTCAATGACTATGTCATATGGCATCTTAGGACAAATAATTAATTAAATTAGTTAGTAGTTAATATTTAAAAAAAATAAACAAGATAAATTTAAAAACTGACAATAGCAAAAAAAAAAAATGCAGAAGTTAGTTATTAGTCAAAAAAAATATAAATTAAATAATAAATAATTAAGTATTATACAATTTTTAAAAAAATAAGACCTGTTTCTAAGTAAATAGGGAGTTTAAAACTCTTCCCATTAGAATCCTACTTCTACACAAATTGAATAAAGTTATAACTAAAAAAAATCAAAAGTGACAATTTAAATAATGAATTATTTTTTATATTAAAAAATATGTATGCAAGTAAATAGAGAGTTTTAAAAATTCTCATTACAGTCCTATATAAAATAAATTTGAAAAAAAATTGAAATAACTAAAAATTACGTTTTCAAAAGTAAAATTTAAACAATAAATTAATTATTCATATTTTTAAAATTAAAACATGTATCCAAGTTAATGGTGATTTTTTACCCTTCCAGTTGCGAAACAAATTGAAATTTTTTTCAAATTTATAAAAAAAAAATTACTATTTAAAAAGTTATAATTAATAAATTTATTTCTTTAAAATAAAATGATTATACAATTTAGTTATTATTATAAAAAATGTAAAATTGAGTTACAAATTTAGCACTAAAATATCATATAATTATATAATTTTGTTAAACATCATCAACAACAACAACAATAACATACCCAGTGAAATCCCATAACAGCTTGTTTGGATGGTGGTTTGCCATGGTTTCATAATGTATGGTATGGTATCGTACAGTACAATACCATACAATGTTTGAATAGACTGTATGGGTTGCTACTGTTTAATGATAATTTGTTGTTTGATTTGACTGTATGGTACTGTATCGTA
The DNA here is from genome assembly GCA_029948455.1 of Solanum rostratum. Taxonomy (NCBI): domain Eukaryota; kingdom Viridiplantae; phylum Streptophyta; class Magnoliopsida; order Solanales; family Solanaceae; genus Solanum; species Solanum rostratum. Next base: position 62,901,419 of record CM057045.1, on the reverse strand, counting down.
ACATATAGATTTACAAAAATGTTCTTAATTAGTGTAAATATTAAATTTCACAATATTTCTTTTTGATAATTTATTTTTAAAAATAAATACATAGAATCAAGTAGGGAAACATACAAGCTAATATATTTCCAAACCATACAAACAACGTAAGAAAATAAAAAAAAGTAAGAACTTTTTTCAAAAAAAAGACCTCAAAAAAAGGTTAAAACGTGAAAAAACGAGAGGCGAAAAAAAAGTTTCAACAGTTGATGCAGTGAAAAATAAGTAATACAAAAATAATATAATAAAAAATAAAGGATAAAAGAACTATTTAGATTTGAATAAGGGTAAAATTGGAAAAAAAAATAAGAAAACCATGGGATACCACCAAATTGGTGGTTTCAGAAAGTGAGGGGTTTCATGGTTACAGAACCATGAAACTAAACCATACCATACCATATAATTAATGAAACAATCAAAACAAACGTGGTTCTCTTAGTAACCATACCATACCATACCATGAAAAATCACCATCCAAAAAAGCTGTAAGTGGGGTCTAGGGAGGGTAGAATATACACAGACCTTACCACTACCTCATAGGGTAGAGAGGTTGTTTCCTTGGAACCCTCGTCACAAAAACTCATGAGCAGAATAAGCTAGATATGATAAATATGAAAAAATATGAAGTAAATACGAGACAATTAACATACAAAATGCAGATATATAGCATATAAAAGGCATACAAATAACAACTCCTTCCTATCTAACCTAGCCTGCTACTCTAATTCGCGATCTCCACTCCTTCCTATCTAAGGTCATGTCCTCGGTGAGATCAAGTTTCACCAGATCTTGCCTAATCACCTCCCCCCAATGCTTCTTTGGTCTACCTCTACCCCTCCATATAACTCCCAAATCTAGCCTCTCACACCTCCTAACAGGGGCATCGGTACTCCTTCTCTGCACATGTCTGAACCATCTCTGCACATGTCTGAACCATCGCAGTCTCGCTTCCCTCATCTTGTTTGCTACAGGTGCCACCTCTAGCTTCTCTCGAATGGCCTCGTTCCTAATCTTATCACTCCTGTTGTGACCACGCATCCATCTTAACATCCTCATTTCTGCGACCTGCATCTTCTACACGTGTGCATTTTTTACTAGCCAACACTCCACCCCATATAACAAATAAGGTCTAACCACCATTCTGTAGAACTTACCTTTGAGTTTAGGTGGTATCTTCTTATCACACAATACTCCAGAGGCCAGCCTCCATTTTGTCCAAGCCGCCCCAATACGGTGTGTGACATCATTGTCGATATCCCCACTACTCTGGATGATGGACCCCAGATACCTAAAGCTTTCCTTTTTGGGAATAGGATGAGCGGCAAGTCTCACATCAATGTCTGCATCATCCCTCACCACACTAAATTTGCATTCCAAGTATTCTGTTTTGGTCCTAGTCAGTTTGATTCCTTTGGACTCCAAAGTGTGTCTTCAAACCACCAACCTATCATTAACTTTGGTCTGGGTCTCATCAATCAGTATCATGTCATCTGCAAACAACATACACCATGGGACTTGTTAAACATCATATGATTGATTTATAACTTTTAGAAAAATTGAACGATAAAATTTAAAAATATTAATAGTTTACCTACAATTTGATATTCAAGTGACTAAAACTTTTTAATTTTATGTTTAGCATTATCATAATCGTAGGAATTTTCTTCGTTATTTATTTTAATATATTGATTGAATTTTCTCATATTCTAATTATTCTAACAATACGAATTCCAATAGTAGGATAATATGAATACGGTGAGAGTATATATGATTTTGAATAATTTAAAAATAAAAAAATTTAATAATGCTAAAATTATTATTGTCAAAAGTATTTTATCATACATGCTTCACAATATTTTATGCTAATTTAAATTAAAAAGTGTCACTAAATCTATATTTATATTTACCAATTTACCGCGCAACGCGCAGACACACCTACTAGTTAAAGTTTAATAACAAAGGATTTAATTAATTTATATTTTCTTAAGAAAAAAAGATATATGGTATACTTAATATGAGTTGATCACATTAAACAATTTAGACTTTTCAAAGTAAATAGTATATCTTATCTAACTTAAAATTATCACTATATAACACTGAAATTGAAACACATCAACACGTATTCTATACTTGCAACACATCCAAACAGGTATGGCAACAAGTATTGAGTTGGCTATCTATTAGTAGACAAAGTCAAGGTTGGGAAGAGGAATAGCATGGGTTGTGAGGAATGCAGGAAAGAAGGTCATGGTTTCCATTGATGATAAGGAAGTTAGTTAGGGAGTTATAACTAACATGTGATTATTAGTTGGTTAGTTAGTTACATAATTGGTTAGTTAGTTAATTAGTAGAGTAATTGCACATCTATATATAAGTTGATTACAGTGATGTAAAAATATAATACAATACAATAAAAATTCTTCTCCCTCTTTCTCACATTCTGTGCTCCCTTTCTCTCTCTCTGTAAACATTACTTTTCCAGCCTAAATCCATGGAGAAATCCATGGTAGCTGAAGATTAAGCTTCAGGTCTGCTCACTCTAAGCTTGAGTTTACATGGTATCAGATCCCGATCTCTAACATGCATTCCGCGAAATCCATGGTTGCGACAGATTCGAGGTTCAAGTTCTTCTTCGAATTCTGCATCTAATTTTTCTGGATCTGCTTCGGAATTTGTTCCAGATCTGCAATTGAGCTAAATTCTGAAGGTAATTGACGAGATGAATGAGATTTTAGGAAATCGAAGTGATTCGGCAATTGACCACAATGATCCGCTGTTTCTGGAACCTACAGACACTCTTGGGATTACATTGATTGCAATACAGCTGACAGGAACAGAGAATTATGCTTTGTGGAGTAGGTACATGAAGATTGCACTACTGGGCAAGAAAAAGCTTGGATTTGTTGATGGAAGCTGCGTCAGATCCTCCTACACAGGGGCCCTGCTGAAGAGGTGGGAAAGATGCAATGCTATCGTCCTCTCGTGGATCATGAACGTGGTATAGAAGGAATTGATGACTGAAATAGCATATGCTTCAGATTCAAAAAAGGTTTGGGACAATCTCAAGGAGAAATTTGACAAGGAGAATAGTGTAAGAACATTTCACCTACACAAAGAAATAGCATTTCACCTACACAAGGAAATAACATTTCTCACACAAGGAACTGGTACGGTATCAAGTTACTTTTCAAAACTCAGTGATCTATGGGATGAATTTGATGCTCTAATCCCTCTTCCAATGTGTAACTGTGACACCTCAAAAATATACAATGACCACATTTAGAAGCACAAAGTGTTTCAATTCCTTATAGGGTTGAATGACTCATACTCTAGGGCAAAAAGTCAGATCCTAATGATGCAGCCATTACCTAGTTTGAATCAAATCTATGCACTTGTCATGCAGGAGGAGAGTCAAAGTCACTTACAAATGCAATGCCGGACCTAGAGATCAATGACCCCACTGTACTAATGGCAAATAAACCAACACAAAGTTACAGAACTAGAAGGCCAGACTTGTATTGTGATTATTGTAGAAGGCCAGGTCACACTAGGTCAGTTTGCAGAAAATTATTAGGCCAATCTGGTGATAGGAATTTTCAGAACAATAAGGGGCATGATAAGAGGGATTACCAACCAGACAGAAATCCACAGGACAACAGGCCAAGGTTCAAGCCACAGTACTATCAGAAGCCTGCAGTGAACTGTGCAGCTGATGAACCACCAAAGCAAACACAAAGTGAGCAAGTAGCACTAGTATTTTTCACCTAAACAATACCAACAAATCCAACAAATGATCAGGAAAGTATAAGGTGCAGAAATGATTGCTAATGCAGTCTCAAAAAACATTGCAAGCTCCTCTAATTCAAATGATTCAGATTCAGGTATAGCTTTATCCCTATTGTCTAACTTGGAGCAAGTATACTGGGTGATAGAAACAGGAGCAACTAACCACATGATAGCAAAACTAGGAATGCTAGATGAATACCAAGTATTGCATAAGAATGAGCATGTGCATTTGCCAAATGGAGAAAAGTCTGAGATCACACATAGAGGATCAGTAAAGATTTTGGGTTCAAGGCAACTGAATGATGTTTTATATATTCCTGAGTTCAAGTTTAACTTGTTATCTGTCTCCAAGCTCACTAAGGAATTACGATGCATGGTGAGTTTTTTCCCTGACATATGTGTGTTTCAGGACCTCTGCAATGGCAAGGTGTTGGGGATTGGTAGGGAGTCTAGTGGCCTCTACTTGTTTGGTGATACATCTAATTCAACAAGTTGTACTCATACAGCTTCAGCAGTTACTGACAACAAGGTCTCAATTAGTATATGGCACAAAAGAATGGGACATATGCCTGTTGCAGCCATACAGAAAATGAAGGAGTTCCTACATCACAAGATAGATAAGTCACATAACCTATGTCATATGTGTCCATTAGCTAAACAAACCAAATTACCTTTTCCTATTAGTACTTCTCATTCCTCTTCTATTTTTGATCTTCTGCATGCTGATGTATGGGGACCATATAGAGTGCCTACTATAGATGGCAAGAGATTCTTTCTTACTATAGTAGATGATTTCTCAAGACTTACTTGGATATTCTTGATGCAATCTAAAGATGAGACATATTGGATGTTAAACAATTTTTTCTCTATGATACAAACACAATATGGATCCACTGTTAAGACATTTAGAACTGATAATGGTTCAGAATTCATTAATTCTGATGTACATGAATTGCTCCTCACCAAAGGCATTATCCATCAAACCACTTGTGTCTACACTCCCCAACAAAATGGAGTAGTGGAAAGAAGACATAGGCATATATTAGAGATAGCTAGAGCACTGAGATTTGAAGCTTCTATACCTATATCTTTATGGGGTGATTGTGTACTTACTGCTGTACATATCATCAACAGAATTCCATCTTCAGTGTTAAAACACAAATCTCCTTTTTGAGATGTTTTTTCAAAGTAAACCCAATCTTAATCACCTTAGAGTCTTTGGCTGCTTGGCCTATGCAGTCAATGTCCATAGAAAAGATAAATTTGCACCTAGAGCATTACCCACTGTGTTTATGGGTTACTCAGCCACAAAAAAGGTTATAAACTTTATGGCATACACACTAAACAATTCTTTTTCAGTAGAGATGTGATTTTCCATGAATCTGTGTTTCCTTTCAAACATATGATTGCTAGTAATGATCCTATTTTTCCTGTTTTAGACAATACTCCTGACATTACAGTACCTGAGAACACCATTATTCCTAACACTCAGCATCTCATTCATGCTGATTCCAGCCAACCTATTTCAAGTGATCCTCCTACTCTAAAATAATCTGCTAGACCTAAAGCTCCTCCAAGATGGTTACATGATTATGTGGTTAGTACTTGTACTTACCCTATGTCAAATTATGTGAGTTATGACCTTATATCTCCTACATACTCATTGTCTAGCCTCTTTCACTTCTGAAACTGAACCTCAATCATATCATGAGGCTGCCAAAGATCCTAGGTGGATACAAGCTCTGCAACAGGAAATTCAGGCTCTTGAGGAAAATGGCACTTGGGAAATGGTTGATTTACCATATAATAAGCACACCATAGGCTGTAAGTGGGTGTTTAAGATCAAGTATAAAGCTGATGGTCAAGTTGAAAGGTTTAAAGCTAGACTAGTTGCAAAAGGATTTAGTCAGCTGGAAGGTCTTGATTACAAAGAAACCTTCTCACCAATTGCCAAAATGGTGACGGCTAGATCTGTCCTGGCCATTGCAACATCTAAACATTGGTCCATTTTTCAAATGGATGTCTACAATGCCTTCCTACAAGGAGACTTAGTTAAAGATGTGTACATGCAAGTTCCCCCTAGATTTCATCAGGCTCCTAACAAAGTTTGCAAGCTCAAGAAGTCACTTTATGGCCTCAAACAGGCTTCCAGGCAATGGAACCTGAAACTTACAACTGCATTACAGGATTTAGGATTCACTCAAAGTCATTTTGATTATTCTCTATTCACTCTCACTTCTAATACTGATGTGACTATTATTCTTGTATATGTGGATGATTTGTTGATTACTGGTTCTAGTCCTACTCTTATTGATTCCACCAAGCTCAAACTACAACAGATTTTTAAAATGAAGGACCTTGGCCCTCTCAAATGTTTTTCTTGGTATTGAATTCTCAAGGGGGGCTGCTGGTATTCTCATGAACCAAAGGAAGTATGCCCTTGATCTGATCTCAGATTCAGGGCAAGGGGGAGCTAAGCCCATCTCTACACCACTGGATTTCAGTCAGAAGCTCACATCCTATGAATATGACAAGGCTGCAGGAAACATAGTAGATGACAGATTATTACCTGATCCAGGCAACTATCAAAGATTAATTGGGAGACTTCTATACCTCACTATGACCAGACCAGATATTGCATATGCTGTTCAAGTTTTGAGCCAGTTCATGCATCAACCTAAAGAATCTCACATGCAGGCAACTATCAGAGTTATCAGATATATTAAAAATGCACCTGGACTTGGACTTATTATGTCTTCAACTGCAAGTCAGCATTTGTTTGCTTATTGTGACTCAGATTGGGCTACTTGTCCTCAGACTAGGAAGTCAATTACTGGATATATGGTAAAGTTTGGATCATCCTTGATATCATGGAAGTCAAAGAAGCAGGAAACAATATCTAAAAGTTCAGCAGAAGCTGAATTCAGAAGCATGGCATCAACAGTAGCAGAATTATGTTGGTTAACAGGACTATTCAAGGAGTTAGGCATTCACATTGATTAGTCAGTTAGCTTATATTGTGACAGTAAAGCTGCTATACAGATAGCAACCAATCCAATATTTCATGAACGTACTAAGCACATAGATATCGATTGCCATTTCGTGAGGAAAAAACTACAACAAGGGCTAATCAAGACATATCACATAGGGACAAAAGAACAACCTGCTGATTTGTTCACTAAAGGTCTGGGAAAGGCTCAACACTATCATTTGCATGACAAGCTTGGGATGAAGAATGTATTCTTATCATCCAGCTTGAGGGGGAGTATTGACGATAAGGAAGTTAGTTAGGGAGTTATAACTAACATGTGATTATTAGTTAGTTAGTTAGTTAGTTACATAATTGGTTGGTTAGTTAATTAGTAGAGTAATTGCACATCTATATATAAGTTGATTACAGTGATGTAAAAATATAGTACAATACAATAAAAATTCTTCTCCCTCTTTCTCACATTTTGTGCTCCCTTTCTCTCTCTCTGTAAACATTACTTTTCCAGCCTAAATCCATGGAGAAATCCATGGTAGCTGAAGATTAAGCTTCATGTCTGCTCACTCTAAGCTTGAGTTTACATCAAACATATTCAGAGCTACTTTGGCAGCAATTGTTTACTTTGTATTGCAAGAAAGGAATTGTAGAATTTTTCAACAAAGAAACAGAAACACAGAACAAACAATTAATGAGGCAAATATTACAGTGGCAAGTGCACTGAATAGATTAAATTACTATCCATAGTATGTTCTAAAGTGTAGAAAATGGAAGATCTGATAGCTGAGCTTAGAGAATGGGTCATGTCCATCTCCTAGTTTTCAAAAGTGTATATATTGATAGACTCGGTAATATAATTATAGTTATCAAAAAAATGACAATTTTTCTTTTATAAATATCAAGGCAAAATAATTTTTTTTTAGTTTGTTCGCATTATAAAACTCCCCTATTAAAAAATTTAAGTACAATAATTTATGTATATTATGCATCTTAGTAATATTAATAATAATAGTATTGATAATATTTTTCTTTTGTTTAATGAAATAATTTACTAACATGTGGGTTCAAAACCTCACAACTAGTCTTGGACCATTTTGCAGGAATCGACCCAAGTAGCTGTCGATTGATAGAGTAAGGCAATACCGTTGGCAACTCAAGGATTGGCATTCTATGCTTATTCATTTGTGGGTCAACTTCCTACCTTCAAATTTAGGAGAATGATGTATGCATTTGTAATAGGACAAAACTTTTCAATTTATAATATATTATTTTATTACTATTAAGAAATGGAAATAAGCACACATTATAGTGTCAAGATGTGTCCTTAAGTTGTGTAATCACCCATATAAATAAGCTATTTGGCTTTGTGGTTGATGTTTGACATTTTAGACCAAAGGTCCTTGGATCGAAAGATCTTTGTATCGACTCTTAGCGGAAACAAATTTTTTATTCAGCTTTGTAGCTCTTCTCTTTCTTTTTGTATGAGTGTCTTTTTAAATAATTGTTTGTTCTACTACAAGATAAAAAGAACAAAAAATTACTTTATTAATTTTCCAGCCAAACTAAATATTGTCTCCGTTAAATTTTAAGATGCTAAATCAAAAAAGATATGTCAAATGTATCAGAATACATTTTAATCTTGTGGTAACGTGTCGTGAGAAAAGTTGAAATTCAAAAGTTGTCAAAAAAAACTTATTATTTTTGAATTTGAATAAGAAGGTACGACAAAATTGAAACAAATGAAGTATTATATTTTTAATTTAAATTTAATCGTTCAAATGAGAGCCAGAAAAATCAATTTGAAGGTTCCATGGCTACTATAATGAGGTGATGTTATATATGTATACTAACATTTGACATTTAAATCTTATATAATTGTTATAAAGAAAATTTATGAAAGTAAAAAGAATGTGAAATTATGACCATAACTAATGTGCACCATTTAAATATAATTTCTTCCTTATGAGGTGTTTGTAGTTGAAATTTGTTAATGAGCATGACACTAATAATGATTAATATCACTATCTTAGTATTTTATTTTCACATAATATATTTCTTACAAATATAATTATAGTATTTAATGATGACTATTTATAGTGAGGTCATTTTATAAAGAATATACTTTTACAATGAGTTTCATAGCTATTATTAACAGAATGTTGTTATAAAAAACGTAATATATAATATGAAAATCAATCTTGAAAAACCAACAACAATAACATATCCAGTGAAATCTCATAAGTGGGGTCTGGGGAGGGTAGAATGTATGCAGACCTTACCACTACCTCATAGAAGTAGAGAGGTTGTTTCCTGAGAACCCTCGTCTCAAAAATCCATAAGCAAAATAAATTAGATATGACAAAAAGGAAAGGAAAGGAAAGGGAACAGAAAGAGTGACTATTAACGAAAAGCACATGACAATATGTAAATATGATAAAATTAACACACATACGATAGATAATGACAATACATGATATAAAACACGCCTACTCCTGCTACCTTAGTATACCTCAAGGTCAGACATCCACCTAACCCTACCAACCAATTAGTCTGCTACTCTAATTCGCGATCTCCACTCGTTTCTATCTAGGGTTATGTCGTCGGTGAGATCCAGTTTTGCCATATCTTGTTTGATCACCTCCCCCCAATACCTCTTCGGTCTACCTCTACCCCTCAGTGTAACTCCCAAAACTAACCTCTTGCACCTCCTAACGGGAGCATCAATACTCCGTTGGGAAGTATCTATATATATAGTATATATGAAAATTTCATTTGAGGCTTGGGAAGTTCACTCAAAATTTTGTGTATAAAAATTATACAAAATCAATATAAAATATTATATTTCTCTCAAAACTAAAAATTATGTATTTTTTGTGTATGAAAATTATATTAAAACATTGGGTTGGTTTGTTATTTGTTGTTGGTTGTTGGTATCAGATGCGTGTATTTCGCTTGACACTTAGAATTTTTCTCATTTAATATAAAATATGTATATAATTGTATAAATAATGTCAGAATCCTAGAAATTTAATGTAACTACGTATTGAGGACATTGAATGTAATTAACAGATTAATATCTGATTAGTTAGTTAGTTGTAATTAGTTGGCCAATCAGTTAGTCAGTTAGCAAGTCGGTTAGGCCCACACTTGTATGTATAAATAGCACCTACAGTTGTACAGCAAGAACAAGTTCTTCAATATATTTTCTTCTTCCCCAATTCTGAGAAATTCTTCCCCAAATCTTCTCCCAAATTAACATGGTATCAGAGCCCATGAATCAATGATTTTTTGATTCAGATTGAGGAATCGATCCCTAAAGGAGAAGCTCTCATCCATCACCTGCTGCGATGGAGAATTCGACGGAGACACTGGAAGCATTGAAACGAAGCGGAACCACCCTCTGTATTTGCATCCTTCCGACACTCCTGGATGTGTGCTAACATCAGTTCAGCTAACAGGAGCTGAGAACTACTCTTTGTGGAGCAGATCTATGCTAATCAATCTCAGAGCAAAAGGCAAGGTAGGACTTGTGCTGGGAACATGCAAAAAGGACGATTACCCTGCGGAATTGGAGGAACAATGGGAGAAATGTAATGCTTTTGTACTTGTATGGATAATGAACACTGTTTCAAAAGAATTGCTAAGCGGCATAGTCTATGCGTCCGACGCGGCGACAGTCTAGACAGATCTGAAGGAGCGTTTTGACAAAGTTGATGGCTCAAGGATTTATCAACTTTACAGAGATATTTGCACGATATGTCAAGGTAATATGTCAGTATCAGGGTATTTCACTAAGCTGAGATTATTGTGGGACGAATTTGATGCTTTGGTGCCTCCACCATCCTGTAGCTGTGATAAGTCTAGAGTATATGTCGACCATATGCAATACTTGAGGTTATTCGCTTTCTTAATGGGACTGAATGACACTTATAGTCATGCTAGAAGCCAAATTCTGATGATGCATCCTTTAGCAAGTGTTAGCAAGGCCTATACCATGATAATCTCGGATGAGAGTCAAAGGATTACTTCAGGAGGTATTGCAACTGGAGGATTGATCGAGCCTACAGCATTGTATGTGAATAAAGGAAATGTTAGGAATTTCGTGGGTAGAGAAAATTGTGGAAAGGGAAATCATGATGTTGGAAAAAAGAAGGTAAACTGGAATTTGTATTGTGACCATTGCAATATACATGGTCATACTAGAGCTAAATGTTATAAACTTGTCGGATACCCAAAGGGCTGGAAATTCAGGAAGAAATTGGGACAAAATATTGATCAAGGTCACACGGATCAATTAAGAGGGATGAGTTCAAACAGGGGTAAGGAAATTGCAAACAACATGCAAGTTGAGAGGAATGACCAGGAAGCAAGGTTTGATGATGCATTTGATCAATCTCAGAGGAACTCAGAGGAACTTAACACTATGAGGACAAACCTGCAAGCACTGGCTGTACAACCAACATACACTCCAAGTCAGTATGAGAGAATATCAAGAATTCTAAATAAAGAAGGCAGACCTGCTGATATGGTAAACATGGCAGGTAATTCTAGCAATATCAATCCTGTTACCTTCTCTATATGTGATAAGAGAAGTAATCATATCGATACAATGAACACAAATAATGACTGTAATATGACAAAGGGAGAGGTTACCTGGATAGTAGACTCAGGAGCAACTTCTCATATGACTCACAATGTTGAATTACTGGACAAAATCAGTAGCAAGGATGTAGGGAGGAGAGTATACTTTCCTAATGGGCAGAGTACATTAATCACTAGCTCAGGTAGCTGTACAATACCAACAGGAGGGACATTGAAAGATGTCCTAGTGATTCCTGACTTCAAACACAATCTACTATCAGTTTCACAGGTGACTAGATAGTTAAAATGTTCAGTTCGATTCTTTCCTGAATTTTGGATTTTTCAGGACCTCTTCAATGGAAGGGTGAAGGGAATTGGTAAGGAGGTTGAAGGGCTGTACTATCTTCCCAGTAATTTTTGTTGTGCAGACAAGGTTGGAAGCAATAACACAACACTGATGGCAAGGGTAGCCAATTCTGAATGCATGTTGTGGCATAACAGGATGGGTCATCCTTCCTTCAAAGTGCTAAAACAACTATCACTAGCAAATAAAGCAGATGATGATGAAAAATGTAATGCTTGTCCCATTTTTCCTTTGGCCAAACAAACTAGACTTCCATTTCCTGTAAGCATGAACAGAACCAAAGCTATGTTTGATCTTGTACATTTTGATGTTTGGGGACCATATAGAGTTGCTACACATAATGGTTTCAGATCTGACTGCTGTAGATGATAACACAAGAATGGTATGGCTGTTTTTGTTGAGATTTAAAAGTGAAATTTATACTGTCTTGAAATCCTTTTTTGCCTTGATTAGAAATCAATTTAATACACAAGTTAAGAAGATAAGGACAGATAATGGGACTGAATTTTTCAACAAGGATTGTAATGAGATGTTTGCCTCATTGGGGATCATTCATGAAAGTAGTTGCCCTCACACTCCACAGCAAAATAGAGTGGTAGAAAGAAAGCACAGACACATTCTTGATGTGGCCAGAGCTATCAAATTCCAAGGGGCCATTCCTATTGAATTTTGGGCAGAATGTGTATTGGCAGCAGTATACCTAATCAACAGGATGCCAACTAGTACACTACAAGGAAAATCACCCTATGAAGTTTTCCATAACACTAGACCTACATTTGATCATTTGAGGACAATTGGATGCCTGTGCTATGCAACAAAGATGATTAAAAGTGACAAATTCTCTTCTAGATTTGATGCTTGTATTATGATGGGGTATTCTTCAACTCAAAAGGGGTATCTTTTATATAACTTGCATCTCAAAAGGTTTATAGTTAGCAGAGATGTGGTCTTTAAAGAAGATATATTTCCATTCAGAGAGATGAAGGATGAGTATGTGCCAATATTCAGGAACCAACCATTACATGACTATGAACATGATGAGAGAATAGCCAATAGATCCACAACAATTGATGCACAACATATCTCCCAGGCTGATGGACAGATTGATCATGTGTTAACAGAAGTCATTGCAGAACCTACAAATCTTAATGCACAGCAGCAGCTAACACCTACACCAGATCATGACATCAACAACATTCCAAGGAGCAGAACTTCAACAAGAACCATTCATCCACCAGTGTGGATGAAAGATTATGTGAATCATATAGGAGGAGCTGCACATCCCTACTCCTTGGCTAATTATGTATCTTACAACCACTTATCTCCTTCATATCAAGCTTATTTGAGCAAAATGTCCCAAGACACAGAACCAAGGACATATGAGGAAGCTATAAAGGACCACAGATGGGTAGAAGCAATGAGACAGGAGATAACAGCTCTAGAAGAAAATGGTACATGGAAAATTGCGACACTGCCACTAGGAAAGAAAGCTATAGGGTGTAAATGGGTTTTCAAGATAAAATATAAGGCAAATGGTGAAGTGGATAGATTTAAGGCTAGACTTGTAGCCAAAGGGTATAGTCAAACTGAGGGTATTGACTACCAGGAGACTTTTTCACCTGTTGTAAAAATGGTAACTGTGAGGTCCATTATTGCTCTTGCTGCAGCGGAAAATTAGATGATATATCAAATGGATGTATTCAATGCCTTCTTACAAGGTGATCTTTATGAGGAAGTTTATATGGAACTTCCTAAGGGGTTCATTAGCAAGGGGGAGTATCAGGTCTGCAAACTTGTCAAGTCTTTATATGGACTTAAACAAGCCTCAAGGCAATGGAATGCAAAATTGACTGAAGCATTATTACTTTCAGGTTATGTTCAAAGTCAATTAGACCACTCATTGTTCACAAAAAGAAAAGGATCAGCTTTGGTAATCATCCTAGTCTATGTGGATGACTTGTTAATCACAGGTAATAATTCCACACTGATACAAGAAACTAAACAAGTGTTACACCACTCTTTCAAAATCAAGGATTTAGGTGAGCTGAGATATTTCCTTGGAATAGAGTTTTGTAGATCATCACAAGGAATTGTGATGAATCAGAGGAAGTATGCTTTGGAGTTGGTATCTGAAGCAGGAGTGGCAGGAGCAAGACCATTAGATACCCCAAAGGAGTGTAACATGAAACTCACAGTTGCAAGCAAGGACGAGGAGAATGAATTGTTTGCTGACATCAACAAATATCAAAGATTAATTGGTAAGCTGTTATATCTCACTAACACTAGGCCTGACATATCTTTTGCTGTCCAATCTCTAAGTCAATTCATGCAAAAGCCAAAGATCAGTCACTGGAATGCAGCCTTAAAAGTGGTAAAATATGTAAAAAAGACATCTGGTCTTGGTTTACTCATGAGCTCTGGAAAGAAAACACATCTCACTGGTTACTGTGATGCTGATTAGGCTTCATGCCCCAACACTAGAAGATCTGTGACTGGTTATTTGTTAAAATATGGAGACTCCTTGATAACCTGGAAATCAAAGAAGCAGAGTACAGTCTCCAGAAGTTCTGCAGAAGCGGAATATAGAAGTCTTGCCACTTTGACTGCTGAAGTTGTGTGGGTGACCAACCTGTTCAAGGAATTGGGACTAACACTAGATGGACCTACTACTTTACATTGTGATAGCAAAGCTGCCATTCAAATAGCAGAAAATCCTGTGTTTCATGAAAGAACAAAGCACATCGAGGTTGATTATCATTTCATTCGTGAGAAGTTGCAACAAGGACTGATAAGAACCAGCTACATCAATACTAAGGATCAACAAGCTGACATATTGACAAAGGCGCTGGGAAGAACACAACATGACTTTCTATTATCCAAGCTAGGAGTTCTAAATATCTTTAGTACATCCAGCTTGAGGGGGAGTATTGAGGACATGGAATGTAATTAACAGATTAATATCTGATTAGTTAGTTAGTTGTAATTAGTTGGCCAATCAGTTAGTTAGTTAGCAAGTCGGTTAGGCCCACATTTGTATGTATAAATAGCACCTACAGTTGTACAGCAAGAACAAGTTCTTCAATATATTTTTTTCTTCCCCAATTCTGAGAAATTCTTCCCCAAATCTTCTCCCAAATTAACACTACGCAACAATATTATATACAACGTTTATACAATATCATATGAATTTAATACAACATACACAATTCAAAATACATTTTTCATACAATTACCATATAACTTGATACAATTCAGTTGTAACTTCAAACTTAAATATATTATTCTTCGTGTCTTTTTACTAATTTGATTGACTTTTACTAATTCTTCGTGTCTTTTATATCAAAATATATATACAAAAGGATTTGTAGAGCAAATAGGGACCAAAGCAAAAAAACATCATTGAAGATTTGACATGTTTAAGAAGTTGAAAAACTTTCAATTTTTCTTTTAGAAAAAAGGTGTGAAATCGGCAAAAACAGGGCGAGTGTACAAACAATTGAGTAAAAAATTGGAAAATATTTTTATGTTTTGTAAATATGGAAAAAAAATATTTATATAGTATTTAGTAGTACGTGATCTTATTTACATTAGTTGTGTAATTTTTGATAATAATTTCTTATAATTATTATTTTAATAATAAATTTGTTCGCACTCACTTGATCATATTTTTTATTATGTATTTTATGAAATGATATTTTTTTAATTCTCAAATTTTAAATATCAAAAAAATAAAATAAAATTACAAGTCTCGGCATAAATCTCGTCATCCAAGACTAGATAAGTGTTGGCGACCAAAAATATATGTTGGATGGAGTTGTAGCGAGGTCAAGGTTGAGGTTGACCCATTGAGACCCAAGATAAGATTGAAGACAATGTCACAAAGATGGAATACAAATTTGGCACACTTTCATGTAATCATGTTGTACTCACCATTTAAGAGTTAAGACCACAGACATTTTACTTTCCTACCTCAAATTCAAACAACCTTATTCTTTATTTTTATGCGTTTTTGTATAGTCTTCCCTTTTTTTCTTATTTTTGTTGTTTGCACTTGTCGTTACCTATAGCAAGTATCAAGTTGTTAAGTTATACTATAAAAATTTTAAAAAGAATAGCGAAGATGAGAGTAAGGAGAAATGTGTTTAACTACGAAAGCTATTCATCTAATAAGCATATTGATCGATCAGTATAAGGAGACAAAGAATGACGTGCACATAGTATTAATAATCGATCTAGAAAAAGCATGTGATACATTCTTGAGGGAGATTTATGGAGATGTTTGGAGGCTAGAGATATATTTATTGCATGCACTATGGTAATCAAAGATGGCTATGATGATGCTAAGACCAGGTAAAAATTAATGGGAGGAGACTCAAAGCACTTTCTAACGGGATAGAATTGCATGATGGATGAATTGAAGCGACAAAATCTAAGGAGAGATACCATGGTATATGTAATTTACAAAATGCTACTTTTGATTCACGAGACTTGCAAAAGAATTAACAATAAGTTGGAGGTACGGAGATGGATCCTGAGAACTAAACGATTCATGTTAAGTATAACGTAATAAGACAAGACACTTAGAGTGCAAGTTTAGTAACTTAGCACACGAGGCCAATGGGGAAGTAAGGCTTGTTGATACACAAAGAGGGGGAGGGAGAAGAGAGGAGGAGGGGGGAAGAGAGAGAGAGGAAGTTTCAAGGACATGGGATCTTGTCTAAGGAGATGGAGACATTGATGATGATGTCAAACATTGTATTGATGTAGGGATGGAAGCTTGCATCTGTACTTTTGTGTGATAAGATGGTCCCACAAAAATATACAAGGCAAGTTATTCAGAATGGTGATTAGACCTAAAATGTTGTATGAGGCAAGGTAGTAAAAATAAAAATGAAGATATTGATGACAAAATAAAAGTAACCTATGTGGAGGACAAGATGTGAAAAATGCAGTGAATGTTTTAGGAGAGATAGAGGTAGCCAGATAGGTCAAAGAAGTATTGAGTGAAGGTAATTGAACAAGACTGTGATGCCCGGTAAAATTACCAAAATGCCTCTAGAGTGGGGGTATGCGCGTAACGCATCTTCCGGGGCTCGTATGGCAAATTCGAGACAGGATTCGTGATCAGCATGAAAAATGGAGTGGAGAAATGGTCCGGGTCGAATTTTAGGACGACCCGATCGAAAGATAAATTTTCGATCCAAGTCACAAAACAGTGACTGTCCGCGACAGAGGCGCGACGCGCACCTGTCGCGGAGGGACACATGTATGTTTTTCCAGGTTTTCGACGGGATGGAGAAAACTCGTTAAACAAAAACACTTTTCCAAAAATACACAGTTCGTGATAGGTCCGCGTCGCGGACCGTGTATTTTCCGAACTTGGAATTTCTAATTTATTTCGAGGGGCATTCCGGTCAATCCCTAACCCCTCCTAAACATTGATACATGGCTAGTAAGGTCATTTCTACACAAAAAGGACCTAAAACCCCTATTCTAAGTTCTATTCCAAAAATCTAAAAAGGCTAGAGCTTGAGAAGAAGAAAGAAGGGCTTGGGGTGAGACATTCAAGAAGAGATCCTCGACATCACCCAGTTGAAACAGCTGCATCCCAGGTATGTAAGGCTAAACTAAAACATGAGATTGTTCTCTCATGTGCCCCATAGAGGTCATATATGAGTTGATGATTGAAGAGTCTACATGCATGATTTCTTTGATGGACTTTTCTTGAAAATCTTATTTGAGTTACATGTTTTCTATGTTGATGATCATCATACTAATTGTTTTCTTAAATTGGATATTTTTATGAGAATTTACATAGCCCTACATGACTAATTTGAAAAGCATGCATATTGAACTTGAGAATTGAGTCTAGAGCCTTGAGTTGAGATTGTTGATTGTGATGATGAGTTGATAAAACTTTGATTATTTTATGAGTCTCTATAAATGAACTCTACCGATGTGTTTATTCACTTGTTTTATACAATCTTGAGTCATTGAAGAGATGTTAATGATAGGGTTAAAATCCCTATGAGATGTTTGATGATAGGGTGAAATCCCTATGAGATAATTGATGAAAAGGCCAAGGTCCCTGTGAAATATCAGTCGTGGACGGGGAGTGAGTCCCTATGAGACTGGCAGTCGTTGACGGGGAGTGGATCCCTATGAGACTGGTTGAGGTTGATTTTATGAGCATTGAGTCGGGAGGAGTATCGAGCACCGAAATGAGCAGGAGTGAGTCCCACTCGAACTCATTAACTACGTCGCCAAACGTAGGAGAGGCTTAAACCATCACATATATATGGTTTCCCTCGAGGTTTAACAGTCCCTGAAAGCAATAGAGGATCTGTTCGGTTTGATTCCATGTCGGGTATATTGATATGGAATCCAGTGTTCCTTACCTGGCAAGTTTAGAACCACTGTGGCAACATCAGGGTGATTGTTGTACATTCACTGGCTCATAAGTGGGTGTTGTCGGATAAGAGAAACTCCCGGGAAAATTCATACCTTACTTTGAGTCTAGATGAGATGAGATGAGCAGGGTGGATACCCCTGAGATAATCCATGTGATGAGTGAGACTAGTGAACAGTCTGAGATAATTTTGTGCCCCTTGTCCACTTTGTACTCTTTCGTAGATGGACAAGTTGGTGGTTGATGTGATTGTTATGTTTATTTTGATTTGCTGTTACCTTTCGTATTTTCTACCGGTCTGGACTACATCCTTTTATGATGCAGAGGCAGGTACTAGAGATCATCAACAGGCGCTCCGTTGAAGATCAGACATTCGAAGCTAATTTGGTGAGCCTCCCCTACTCCGGAGGAACCATTATTTTATTTCATCATGCTTTAGAGTTAGGATTGGACTATTTTCTTATTTTGTTTTTGGTAGCCATGGGTCTGTCATTGGCACCACATGATTAGTGATAGAGGCTTCATAGACAAAGGTCGAGCATTGATGTTGAAATTGTGAGCTAGTTCTTTCTACTAGCCTTCATTATTTTATCTATATTTCTTTGAGACTTTAGATGAGATGTACCCCTTTACTTTATTTCATTCTCCGCTGTTCATTAGAGTTTATTTGATTGAATGATGTGATGAGGCTAAGTGGTTCGCTTGGGGACTAGCAATAGTCTCTGAGTGCCGACCACGCCAAGGGTACTCTCCCGGGGCGTGACAAAGACATAACACAATATCAGCTTATTGAGAACATGACCTTAATAAGAGTTGTGAAGGACACAAATTAGGATAGAAGGCTAACAAGTGATAGAGCATTGTCTCTCCTATCTTTTCATACTAATAATCATAGTATTTTTCACAGAGTTTTTTGTCCTTTGATATTTTTTATTGCTTGCTTTTTTAACATCGTATTATTTTATATAGTTTTCTTTTCTTTTTCAAAATGCTTTGATATTTTATCATGACTTACTCTAGAAGTTACTTAGTAAAATTACATTGTCACGTGATTTTTTTAAATTACTTTTTCGCTTAATTTGAAGTAAATACGTTTGTTCACTACTCTCTTTATAATATAATTTAGATTTATCTGAAAAATCTTAACGCTTGAAATTAATTTATTATAATTAATTAATAGAATGATGTGAGAATATCCTAAAAAAATGGATCTCGCTATAAGTCAATCCCAAAAGTTAATCTATGAAAGAAGAATTGCTCGAATGTTTTCTCATCCCACCGATGTGAGACTTAACCAACATATATTAATCAATCATAATCAAAGTGATATACAATGTATATGCAAAAGACATCATTCATTTATAATTTTGATTCTTATCTGTATCTTTCCCTTTTCAATTTTAGAATGTTAATGATTTTTCTCTCAATAATGTTCTCTGTGTAATTTGTTACTGTTCCAGTTACATTAGGTGTTATAATTATATTGGGCCAAGAATTCCTTTGTAAAAGTATCAACTATGAACAAAAGAGTAATAAGTTTTAATTTGAAAAGGAGAAAGAAAAAGGTAGGTTGAAATCTGAAAATTTGTTGGTTGTTTTGTTGAAATTGAAAGAAAAAAAAAAAAGTAGGAATTACCTGGGTTATACAAATTCAGTAAGTCCCTTGTTGGATTTTGAGGACCATAAATAAATGGGTTTAATTGAAGTTGTATTTTGTTGTCTGTTCAAATTGGCTGGGGATTGTTGGGATTGATGTCCCCAAGCTCTGCCTAAAAAGGAAAGTGCATAAATTTGCTCATTTTTACAAAAGGATAAGTACATAAACTTGCTCATTTTACAAATTACAAGTTTGTTCATGCTTTTTTTTTTTCAAACACATAAATTGTCCTTTTATTTTGTTCCTGAATTTTATTTGGTATTTCAATTTAATATTGTTCTATTGTATTTCTACAACTTCATTTTTATGTACTATTCAAATACAAAATGTTGACCGAATAGATTAGTGAAATTCCTCTTCTTTTAAAACGTGTGAAGAATTCTTTTTAGAAATTTTTACACAAATAACAACTTTCACCCCCAAAATTACACTTTAAAATTTATTTATCAAAATACCAAAAAAAACACACTCTTTTTCATTTTCCAACACTATTATATCATACCACACACCACAATAATCACACTCAAAACACTCTCTCTCCTAAATTTGTAAATAAAGTTGGTATTTTATATGGTATTTTTCAATGATTCGGTAGGGGCATGTAATTTTTATCCAAAAACTTGGTATTTTTGAAAACTCCCCTTCTTTTTATTCAATATTCTTATCGTTAACAAACTTTTCTCCTATTTATTTTCTCTATCTTCTCTTCTACCCAATTTTTTCTTTCATATAATTTACTTATCTATCTATTCTCTTCATCTACCTCCTTTTCAATATATTTAACTCTCTTTGTGCTGATAATGTTTTTTTTATTTTAATTTATGTAATTCATTTTGTCTATATAAAAAAATTTAAAATGCTAATTATATTCTATGTTATAAAAGAATAAAAAAATATTAAAATAATAAGTAACGACTAAGATGGACAATATCATATCAAAATTTAGAATTACAACTATCCAAATGATGTCAAATATTCCATTGATGCCACATAAATTGAAAAAAATTGAATATATTTGTAATAGCTTAAACTCGGTGTTTACTATAATTTCTGTCAATGATCGATCTCAAGAATAAATTTTGTAATCGGTGGATGATATCATATCAAAATTTAGAATTATAACTATCCAAATGGTGCCAAATAATCCGTTGATGCCACATATATTGAAAAAAATTAAATATATTCCTAATAGCATAAACTTGGTGTTTACTATAATTTCTTTCAATAATTGATCTCAAGAATAAACTTTGTAATCAATTGAATATAGCTAATTAATATATATATTCTTTGTAATGAATTCGAAGGTCATTTTTGTGAAATTTTAGAAATTTATCATTTTACCCTTTCGATAGTTGTTTAAAGTCATGTTTGATCCGTCTATAAACTTAGTTTTGAAATTCTATTGAAAAATTGTGAAATGTTGAAGTTTTAAATTTTTGAAGGCTTAGATTGCTAAAAAGTGATTTTTGGTACCAAGCGGAGTTACGAGTCTCAGAATGGAGTTCTGTCAGATTCATCAACTCTAAAATATATAAGTTGGTCCAAGAGAGTTGACAAAATCAAGTTCACTATATTGTCGATTTGAGGCCTTGAGTTAGAAATTGTTGAAATTTTGATTGTAGAATTGACTTTGGTCAACATTCAAAGTTTTGATGCTTGAAATGAAATTCCGATGACTCCATTGAATTTGGGAGGTGATATTAGACCTAGAAGTAGTCTTGGTTGAACTTTTGGAGGTATTGAGCTTGATTTGTTGTTTTGAGGTCCTAAGTTGAAAAAAAAATTGAGTTTAGGTCTAAAGAAAGGTTTGAGAAGATATTTCGATCATAACAGTCTTTGTTTTTAAATTTGACGATTCTATTGGTTCTGTAATATTTTTTATAATCAATTTGCACTATTAGTTCATATTTATAGGGTTCTGGATGAATTCTGAAGGTTAAAATGAGTTTTAGCGATGAAAATTGGTAATCATTCTAACATGCCTTGTAGCTTCATGCTTATAGAATATGGTGCATGATACATTTATAAATAAGACTATACTAGACATGACTTGTGGACTCCTTAGGATATGACTTTGCTTGATATCTAGTTTGTCATACCCTAAATTCAAGGGGCACAACTGGCACCTAATGCAAAAAATTAAGCTTGAGTGGACCCGACTGAACCATTTTCTTTTAGCACATAACACCCATACACAATCAAAATAACACCAAGTATATCTCGGCTTAAAAGTAAGCTTCTATCAGCAAGACCCTCATTAACAATCCTACGAAAAAATAGCTATTCCTAAATATTTATATAATGCAATAACCAACGAACACATGAGCATGTTTGTTCGTCGAGATCACCATGGTCTCTATACAAAAGATGAAAATAGATACATATCTAAACAATATATCAAACAACTATCAAGTCTCAACAAACCAACAAACAAGGCCAACATGACCATTAAGTAGTTATGCAATTCACGCACTAGTCTACAAGCCTCTAAGAATAATAAAATTTGATAGGGCCCTAACTTATCCAAAACTATTTACAACAAAACTAATAAACCTAAAAAGTCGGGAAACTCTAAATGAAAAGGACTAAGCAAACTGCTAGAACTTAATTGTTTTGCTGGGGAGGTCTATTAGGCCATTTGTCGGGACCTACAACAATGAATGCAACGGCCTCAATGTCACACCCCGATAGGGTACCCTTGGCGTGGCTGGCACTCAAAAACTATTGCTAACCCCCAAGCGAACCACTTGGCCTCATCACATTCATTCAATCATAACTAACCGTGGAAGATATTCATGATTAAGAATACTAAATAAAAAGCAGTGACAAATTGATAAATCAAGGTCGAAGGCCGAACAATCTATCCGTCAACTAAGTAAGACTAGTGTGAATGAAGACTAGCCAAAAATAACATCCAATCACAACTCGACAGTCTAGTCTATAAAGCTTCTGAAATATCTGACTAAGTGGTGCCAATGACAGAACTATGGCTACCTCAAAATAAAATAACAAGGCTAAACTCAAAGCTAGAAGGAAACACATAATATTCTTTGAAAGCAGGGGATGACCTACCAATCAGCTAAATGCAAGTAGGTCCTCAAAGGGGCACCTGTTGATGACAGTTAGTACCTATCTCTACATCATGAAAACATGCAGGCTTAAATGGACATCAGTATGTGGAATGTACGAGTATGTAAAATGGTAGAAAGAAACATGTAGAGGAAAAATAACATCAGCTCAGATAGCTCAACTCAAGAAGTAGGAAACTCAATCAGCATGTCAAGGGTCTAAAGTAAGAATACAATTTAGACAATGACCACTCATATACCATCTAATCCAATCCACTCAGAGTACTATCAAGGCCTATTTTGGAGTTTCTCTAACCGACATCACCTATGAGCCGGTGATGATATAACGAAGCGACGTTATTGCCACATCCATCCAATACCTTACCAGAGTATAGGATATCCCATCAGTGGATCCAAAATTAGTAACATTGAGTCCTTTTTTTTAGGACTATAGGAAATATCCAATTTTATGGTTCAATCCTCTCTTACGCCAGCAACGTAGTTATTAAGTTCGAGTTGGACTTACTCTTACTCAATTTGGTGCTCAATACTCCTCCCAAGAATAAACATGCTCATACGACCTCAACCCTATGGTTAACTTATTCATCTAGTCTCATTGGACATTTGTCAACTCAATTCATCACGTCAACATCAACTCTTTGGTTACATTCTTTTAAGGTTCAGCTCATGACTCATAGAGACTCCATCATGCATCATTCTAACTCATAGCATTCAGGAAAACAAAAGTAGAGTTAAAGCAATTAGGGATTCCATAGACTCTTTAGGCTCAAGTTATACTCATGCATGCTCATTTAAATGAAATATGCAAAAATAACATGAATTCATTCTAAGGTTTATGTAGGAAATAAAAAATCATCTATTACAAGTATTTAATTCATAAAAGCTATAATCTATGCAAGTTTATATAGAAATACACTAGAATTTAAGAAAAACCTTCAAGAAACATTTATCGGAAACTCACTCACAACTTCATCAATTCAGGGTATGGGGCACATGGAAGAATAAAATTCATGTTCGAGTTAGCCTTACATACCTGGAAGTTTTGAATCTTGCACCAGATTGGGGCAATTCACAAGATTATCTTCAAACCCTAGCTTTTTTCTCAGCCTTTTTCTCACTTGAAGCCTTGCTCTAAGTTGGAGAGGCATTTTTAGTGTAAAAAGGCTGAACTGACATGTTTAGGGCTTTATTTAGGTGTAAAAATGTCAAGTTTAGGCCTTGAAAGGGTGGGAAAAGAATAAAATAACCTTTCTAAAAAAGATGTCAAAGTCGTCTACGGGCTCATTAGCGGCCTGTACTCCCACGGCCCATAGGGACCCTTCCGTAAGCTTTTGGACAAATTTCAAGGTCTCTGGATCAATTCCACGAGCCCAATCTACAACTTGTAGAAGTTTCTACGAACTATAGATTGGTCCGTAAATTTTGGAACCAAAAAAATGGATTTTTAGGACTTTTTTCCATGAGTTAGCAGACGGTCGTACTTTAATCCACGACTTGTAATAGGTTTCATAGGTATACTTTGCATTTGGCAGTCTCTAGTAAAATGGCCATAACTTTTGACTCTGAACTCCAAATGAGGTAAAATCCATTGTGTTGGAAAGATAATTCAAAGACCTTTCATTTGGTAGGTCATGGGACATCTCTGTGTACTAAAAGTTATGATCATTTAAAGTTGACCCTTGTAAATTCTAACACTAGAAACTCAATTTATAGGAAGGTTTTGAACTCGGCTAAGTATTAAAGGTTCCTTATGACCCGAATCCACTTCCCGTATGTAAGAATTAGTTTTGAAACATAGGTACATGTGAGAATAGAGTTATAGGATGTCACACTATCTCCCCTTTGGGATCATCCATCCTCGAATGATGAGCAACTAGGAGTCTTATCAAGAAGGAACTCAAAGACTCTGATACTCGAATACTCATACTCCAGGAATCACCCTCAACTCAGGATTCAGAATTGAAGTATATTTTTAACATCATCATTAGGTGTGAATACCATCAAAGACATGCATACTCAAACATAAACTCAAGAGGAGTATCAACTCAGAGATAATAACTCAACTCAACAATGGGAAAGTAACTCTAAAAATAGAAATGAATCATTACCATCAATATCATTATTAGGAGGCATGAATAAGTGAAGGTATCTAGCTTTCATATCCTCTTCAGCTTCCTATGTAACCTCTTCAACGGATTGACTTCTCCACAACACTTTTACAAATGCAATCTCTTTAGTTCCCAACTTGCGAACTTGACGATCAAGGATTTGGACTGGGATATCTTCATAACTCAAGCTATCATTCACTCCAATGATTTCAACAGGCACAACGAAGGACAGATCTCCCGACACTTCTTAAGCATAAAAATACGAAGACTGGATAAGTGACTGCCAGCTCTTATGGTAGCTCTAACTCAGAAGCTACGTTTCCCACTCTCTTCACAATTTGGTAAGGACCAATGTATCAAGGACTCAACTTTCCTTTCATCTTGAATCTCATTATACTCGTCATGGGTGACACTTTCAAGTGTACCCAATCGTTCACTTCGAACTCTAGGTCCCTTTTCCTAACATTAGTGTAGGACTTTTGGCGAATTTGTGTGGTTCTTAATATCTCTTGGATAGTCTATACCTATTCTAGCCCAATCAACCATGCTTCACCTACCTCGAATCATCTAATCGATGATCTACATCTTCTACCATAGAGGGCCTGATAAAGAGCTATTTAGATGCTCGAATGAAAGTTGTTGTTGTAGGTAAACTCAATCAGAGGCAAATGGTCATCCCAATTACCTTTTAAGTCAATGACGCAAGCCCTCAACATGTCCTCCAAGGTCTGTATTGTTGCTTTGTTTGGCCATCAGTCTGAGGGTGAAAGATAGTGCTAAGGTTCACCTTTGAACCTGGGCCTATCTGAAAAGACTTGAAGAATTGGGCAGTGAACTGAGCTCCCCTATGTGATATGATGGACAAAGGAACTCCGTGCAATCTGGACAATCTCTAGGATATACAATCGAGCATAGTCCTCTATTATATAAGTAGTCTTTATCGCTATGAAGTGGGTTGATTTAGTCATCCTAACAACAAACATCCAGATCAAATCATGCTATCTACGAGACCTCTGTAAGCCTGTGATGAAATCTATACTGATTATCTCCCACTTCCATTCTAGAATTTCAAAATTCTGGGCTACTCCACATGGCCTTTAGTGCTCGACTTTTACTTGTTGGCAGTTTGGGCACTTAGAAACAAATTTTGCAATGTCTCTCTTCATCCCACTCTACCAGTAAACCTCTCTTAGGCCGCATTACATTTTGGTAGACCTTGTATGGACTGAATATCTGGAGTTATGAGCTTCTGGCATGATCCTTTCTCGAATATCGTCAACATCTGGGGCACACAATATACTTTGGTATCTCAATACCCTATCTCCCCCTTTGATGAATGTTATTACTTTCTACTTATGTACATCTTCCTTCAATTGAAGTAAGATGGGATCTTGGTCTTGCTTCTCCTTTGCCTCTACCACAAGAGATAATGTAGATCCATTATGCACAAGTATTCCACCTTCGCCAAATTCATCTAGTTGAACTCCCAATCGCGCTAGTTTATGCACCTCTTTGGCTAACTCTTTCTTATCTTCTTCTGCATGAGCAGTACTTCCCTTAGACAACATGTTAAGAACATCAACAACAACATTAGCTTTACCTGGATGGTAGAGGATGCTTTTGTCATAGTCCTTGAGCAGCTCAAGCCATCTCATCTGCCTCAAGTTAAGCTCTTTCTAGGTGATTACATATTGCAGACTCTTGTGGTCTGTGAATACATCAACATGTGCTCTATATAAGTAGTGGTGCCAAACCTTGAGTGCAAACACCACCGCAGCCAATTCTAAGTCGTGAGTCGGATAGTTCCTCTCGTGGTCCTTAAGTTGTTTGGAAGCATAAGCTATGACCTCATCTCTCTGCATCAGAATGCATCCTAATCCCACTCTAAAAGCATCACAATAGATCACAAAATCATCAATCCCCTCAGGTAGAGTCAACACTGGTGCAGTCATTAATCTGGTCTTCAACTCTTGCAAAACTCTTCTCACACTCGTCGGACCACTAAAACTTAGCTTTCTTTTGAGTCAGCTTTGTCAATGGTGAGGACATAGAAGACAATCCCTCAACAAATTTGTGGTAGTAACCAGCCAAACCCAGAAAACTTCTTATATCAGTTGGAGAGGTGGGTCTAGGCTAGTTCTTAACTGCCTTAATCTTTTGCATATCCACTCGAATACCATCACCCGAGACAACAAGACCCAAATATGACACCCATTTAATCCAAAACTCACATTTTGAAAATTTGTCATACGGCTCCTTATCTGTGAGGGTCTGAAAAATAATTCATAGTTGATCGGTATACTCTTCCTCGTCTTTGGAGTACACCAAAATATCATCGATAAACATAATAACGAACATATCAATGTACTGTCTGAATACTCTGTTCATCAAGTCCATGAAAGCGACAGGAGCATTGGACAGTCGAAGGACATTACTTGAAATTCAAAATGACTATATAGAATTTGAAAAGTCATCTTCGAGATGCACATTCTCTCACTTTCAACTGGTGATAGCCTGATTTGTTGAAAATAGTGGCACCCTAAAGATAGTCAAACAAGTCGTTGATCCCTGGAAGGGGATATTTGTTCTTAATGGTCACTTTATTCAATTGGCGATAATCTATGCACATTTTGAGGGAACCATCTTTCTTCCGAACGAATAGGACAGGAGCGCCCCACGGAGAGACACTCGGCTTAATAAATCCCTTATCCAAGAGATCTTTCAACTGCTCTTTCAGTACTTTTAACTTTGCGGGAGCCATTCTATATGGTGGAATAGAGATGAGCTGAGTATTGGGGAGAACATCAATCCCAAAGTCGATTTCTATAACAGGAAGGTAAGACCTCGGGAAACTCATTGACAACTTGAACTAACTCAAAAGGTGGAGACTCTACATCATCAGCCGTAACTCTTATGAGGTGATAAATACATCCTTTAGAAATTAATTTTTTGGCCCTAAGGTAGGAAATGAACTTACCCTTGGGAACTATAGAACTACCCTTCCACTCTATAACAGACTCATTCGAAAATTGGAATTTGATCGTCCAGGTTTTACAATTGACAGAGGCATAACAGATGTGAAGCCAGTTAATGCCAAGAATCACATCAAAGTCAATCATCTCTAGCAACTAAGTTGCCGAAGTATCTCTATGATAGATAGACACCGTGTAATCTTTATATACCCTTTCAGCTAAAATGGACTTACCAACAGGAGTAGAAACATTGAAGGGCTCAAGAAGACGTTCAGGAAGGATCTCAAACTTACTAGCCATATATGGAGTTACAAATGATAAAAAGGCACCTGACTCAAGCAAGGCATACACATCATAGGAAAAGACTCAAAGCATACCCGTGACAACATCTGGTGCAACTTCTTGATCCTATCCATTTCCCATAGCATACAAACGGTTTGCACCCATGTCGTATTAGTCGTGGCACCTCTCTGATTACCACTGACTGGTGGTGCTGCTGAAGACTGAGCTTTATTACCTCCATTGATTTGTCTTCTCATTAGATACTCATTCTGGAAGTGACCAGTCTGTCCGCGCTGATAGCAAGCATTGGTGCCCTCACGACATTCACCTACGTGGAGTTTTCCACACTTGCCACATAGTGGTTTCCTCCTCATACCTTGAGTCATACTAGCTTGGGATTAAGAACCCTGTGCTCTGGAATTCTAATGGCCTTGAGACTTTTGATCATACCTGTTACTCGGAGCTAGTGCACTTGTTGTAGATGGTGCATAATTTGAAAACCTCTTCTGAAAACAGGACCTTTGCCCCTTACTTTACTTATGTTGGCTAGGCTCATGCTCTGCTGACTTAGCTTTCTTGCTCAAGTGCTCCTCCCTATCTCTTCTTATCCTCCTCAAGTTGTTGTTCATAGACCATAAGCCTAGAGATGTCTATGTCCAGAATCAGCAATGTCGCTTTGCACTCATTTTTCACATGCTTGCCCAAGCCAGATATGAACTTTCTCATCCTGGATCTCATGTCAGGGACCATCTCTGGAGCATATCTGGATAGTTGTATGAATTTGAGGCTATATTCTTTGACAGTGATTCTTTCCTGTTTCAAGTTAACAAACTCCTCAACCTTTGCTTCTCTCAATTCTCGTGGAAAGAAGTGGTTAAGAAAGGCACTCTCAATGTCATCCTAAATAGCAGGCTCGACATCCTCACCTCATCTCTCTTCCACCTGATTGTACCAAATATTTTCAACATCCTTGAGTTGATAGGAAGCAAGATCAACTCCCTCAATCTCCACCGCATGCATAGTTTTCAACACCTTCCACATCTCATCAATAAAATTCTAGGGGTCTTCCTCAACCTTAGACCCTGTGAAGACTGGTGGGTTCATCCTCATAAAATCTCTAAGTCTAGTCGCAACAGATTGTCTCTTGGGAGCTAGAACTAGGAGCTTGTAAACTCCAATTCCCACTCTGGGCGGCTACCAGTTAGGTAAGCATAGTGATAGCTCCTCTGAAATCAGTCTCTGTAGTAGGAGTATGTGAAGTAGTAGGTTCTTGAGGAGCCCCAGTGACTCTAGCTCATCGACCCCGACCTCTCATCTTTATCCGATGAGGCACCTAAGGTGGGGGATTCTCAATATTGCGAGCTGAAGCATCTCTTTGGGTGGAGGTATGCTTAGGAGGGATGATTTGCAAGAGCATTACACATGAATTAGATATATACTTTTAGAGTTAAACTCTATCAGACAAAATCAGAATACAAGAAAATATAACAATTGTTAATGTTCTATAGCCTCCTGCTTATAAAGTGTGGTGCACAACACACCATAAACAAGACTCTACTAGACATGGCTTCATAGACTCCCTAGGACACTTGAACTTTGTGCTCTGATATCAAGTTTGTCATACCCCGAGAGGGTACCTTTGGCGTAGCCGACACTCAGACACTATTGCTAGCACCCAAGCTAACCACATGGACTTATCACATTCATTCAACCATAACTAACAATAGAAGACATCAATAATTGAGAATACTAAATAAAAAGTAGTGACAAATTGATAAATCAAGGCGGAACATCAAACAGTTTATCCGTCAACTAAATTAGAATAGTGTGAACGAAAACTAGCTAAAAATAACAGCCAATCACAACTCGACGGTCTAGTCTATGAAGCCTCTAAAACATCTGACTAAGTGGTGCCAATGACAGACCCATGGCTACCTCAAAATAAAATAAAAAAGCTAAACTCAAAGCTAGAAAGAAAACATGATATCCTACAAAAGCAGGGGAGGACTTACCAATCAGTTAAATGCAAATAGGTTCTCGACGGTGCGCTTGTTAATGACCATGGGTACCTATCTCTGCATCATGAAAAGATGCACACCTAAATGAATGTCAGTACGTGGAATGTATGAGTATGTAAAATGGCAAAAAGAAACATATGGAAAAAAAATACATCAATTCAAATAGCTCGACTCAAGAAGTAGGAAACTCAATCAGCATGTCAAGGGTCTAAAGTAAGAATACAACTTAGACAATGATCACTCATATACTATCTAACTTAATCCACTTAGATTACTATCAAGGCTTATTTGGGAGTTTCTCTAACCCCCACCATTACCTATGAGCCGGTGATGATACAACAAATTGATGTCGTTTTCACATCCATCCAATACCTTACAAAGGTATAGGATATCCCATCAGTGGATCCAAAATCTATAACATCAAGTCCTTTTTTGAGAGTATAGGAAACATTTGATTTTACGGCTCAATCCTCTCCTACACCGGCTACGTAGTTATTGAGTTCGAGTTGGACTTACTCATACTCAATTTGGTGCTTAATACTCCTCTCAAGACTTAACACGCTCATAAGACCTCAACCCTATGGTTAACTTATTCATCTAGTCTCATTGGACATTTGTCAACTCAATTCATCACATCAACATCAACTCTTTAGTTACATTCTTTTAAGGTTCAGCTCTTGACTCATAGAGACTCCAGCATGCATCATTCTAACTCATAGCATTCAGAAAACAAAAGTAAAGTTAAAGAATTTAGGGATTCTATAGACTTTTTAGGCTCAAATTATACTCATGCATGCTCATTTAAATGAAATATGCAAAAATAACAAGAATTCATTCTAGGGTTTATGTAGGAAGACAAAAATCATCTATTTCAAGTATTTAATTCATAAAAGGTGTAATTCATGCAAGTTTATAGAGAAATACACAAGAATTTAAGAAAAACCTTAAAGAAACATTTATTGGAAACTCAACTTACTCACTACTGCATTAATTCGGGGTATGGGGCACATGGAAGAACATAATCCATGTTCAAGTTAGCCGTACATACCTAGAAGTTTTGAATCTTGCACCAGCTTGGGGAAATTCATAAATTATCTTCAAACCCTAGACTTTTTCACCCTTGAATCTTTGCTCTAAGTTGGAGAAGGTGTTTTTAATGTAAAAAGGTTAAACTGACATGTGTAGGGTTTTATTTAGGTATAAAAACACCAGGATTAGGCCTTGAAAGGGTGGGAAAAGACCAAAATAACCTTTCTTAAAAAGTTGTCAAAGTCGTCGATGGGCCTACTGCTGCTCGTAGAAACTTTCATGGCCCGTAGAAGTTTCTATCACCTGTAGATTGGTCCATAAAATCTGGGACCAAAAAATGGATTTCGCAGGATTTTTTTCCACGAGTTAGCAGATGGGCCGTACTTGTAACGCTCGGTAAAATTATCAAAATACTCCTAAAGTAAGGGTATGCGTGTAAGACGCCTTCCAATGCTCATATGGCAAATCCGAGGCTGGATTTGTGATCAGCATGAAAAATTGAGTGGAAAAACGGTCTCGGTCGATTTTTAGAGCGACCTGATCAAAAGATAATTTTTCGATCCAAAATAAAATATATTGGCGGTGCGTGACAGAGGCGCGTCGCGCACCTGTCGCGGAGGGACACTTGTGGTTTTTTTCAAATTTTTCGACGGAGTAGAGAAAACTCATTCAGAAACGCTTTTCTGAAAATACACTGTTCGCGACCAGTCCGCGTCGCGAACCGCGTGTTTTCCGAGCTGAAAATTTCTTACTAGTTATGAGGGGCATTTTGGTTAATTCCCCACCGCTCCTAAACTCTAATACATAACTAATAAGGTCATTTCGATGTGAAAAAGGGTCAAAAACCCCCATTCTAAGTCCTATTCCATAATCTAACAAGGCTAGGGCATGAGGAGAGAAGAGAAGAGAAGGGCTTGAGTTGAGATATTCGAGAAGAGATACTTGACGTACTCGGTTGATAGCTGCATCACAGGTATGTAAGGCTAAACTAAAACATGGGATTGTTCTCTCATGTGCCCCATAGAGGTCATAGATGAGTTGATGATTGAAGAGTCTACATGCATGATTTTCTTTGATGGTTTTTCTTGAAAATTATATTTGAAATTACATGTTTTCGATGTTGATGATCATCATACAATTTATTTTGTTAAATTGAATACCTTCATGAGATATTGCATAACCCTTCATGACTAATTTGAAAAGCATGCATAATGCACTTGAGACATGAGTCTAGAGCCTTGAGTTGAAATCATTGATTGTGATAATGAGTTGATGAAATTTTGATTGTTTCATGCGTCTCTATAAATGAACTCTACCGATGTGTTTATTCACTTATTTCCTAATGATTGTTATACAATCTTGAGTCATTGATGAGATGTTGATGATAGGGTTGAAGTCCCTATGAGATGTTTGATGATAGGGTTAGAGTCCCTATGAGATGTTGATGATAGGGTTAAAGTCCCTATGAAATATCAGTCGTTAACGGGGAGTGAGTCCCTATGAGACTGGTTGAGGTTGAGGTTGAGGTTGAGGTTTATGAGCAGTAAGTTGGGAGGAGTATCGAGCACCGAAATGAGTAAGAGTGAGTCCCACTCAAACTCATTAACTACGTCGCCAAACATAGGTGAGGCTTAAAACCATCACATATATATATGGTTTCCCTCGAGAGTAACAGTCCTTGAAAGCAATAACGGACCTGTTGAGTTTTGACTCCATATTGGGTGAGCTGATATGGTTTTTTAGCGTTCCCTACCTAGCAAGTTTGGAACCACTGTGGCAACATCAGGGTGATTGTTGTACATTCACTGGCTCATAAGTGAGTGTTGTCGGATAAGAGAAACTTCCATAAATTTCCTACCTTAATCCGAGTCTAGATGAGATGAGATGGGGTGAGCTCCTCTGAGATGAGTTTTGAGATGAGATGAGAGGAGGTGAGTTCCTTTGAGACGAATTTGAGGTTATTGATGAGTTTGAATTATTGATGTGCCATTTTTCTACTCTTTATGAATTTCATAGATAGACAATTAACTGTTTGATGTGATTATGATGTTTATTTTGAGTTGACGTTGTTTCTGTATTATTCTACCTGTTTCGGTTTCATTCAACTATTTTACATAACAGTACATTCCAAGAATTGACGTCCACTCGGGACTACATCGTTTTACGATGCAGAGGCA
The DNA here is from genome assembly GCA_029948455.1 of Solanum rostratum. Taxonomy (NCBI): domain Eukaryota; kingdom Viridiplantae; phylum Streptophyta; class Magnoliopsida; order Solanales; family Solanaceae; genus Solanum; species Solanum rostratum. The sequence continues at coordinate 62,867,922 of CM057045.1, read as the reverse complement.
GGTACTAGAGATCATCAACAGGCGCTCCGTTAAAGATTTGAGATTCGAAGTTGATTGGGTGAGCTTCCCCTACTCCGGAGGATCCACTACTTTTATTTCATCATGCTTTAGAGTTAGATTTGACTATTCTTATATTATGATTTGGGTAGCCATAGATCTGTCATTGGCACCACATGATTAGTGATAGAGGCTTAGTAGACGATGGTCGAGTATTGATGTTGAGATTGTGAGCTAGTTCTTTCTACTAGCCTTCATTATTACATATATTATTTTGAGACTTTAGATGAGATGTGCCCATTTACTTACTTATATTTTCCGCTATTCAGTAGAATTTATTTGATTGAATGATATGATGAGGCTAAGTGGTTCGCTTGTGGACTAGCAATAGTCTTTGAGTGCCGGCCACGCCAAGGGTACCCTCCCGGGGCATGACAGTACTTTAATCCACCACCCATAATAGGTTTTAGTAGGTACACTCTGCATTTTGCAGTCTCCAGTAAAACGACCATAACTTTTAACTCCAAACTCCAAATGAGGTGAAATCAATTGTGTTGGAAAGATAATTTCAAGAGCTTTCATTTAGTAGGTCAAGGGAAATCTAATTCACTGTGTGATAAGAGTTATGATAAGTTAAATTTGACCCTTGTATAATCTAACACTAGAAACTCAATTTACAGAAGGTGTATAACTCGACTAAGTACTAGAGGTCCCTTATGATCGTAATCCACTTCTCGTATGTAAGAATGAGTGTTGATACATAGGTACATGTGAGAATAAAGTTATTGGGTGCCACACTCAAGCAATGGAGCATTAGTATAAAATAATGTACCAAGTATGAAAGGTAATAATCTAAGGTATCATAATATACTCAAAGTAATTAGGCAAGAAAGTCAAGAATAAGATAGCAAATCGACGTGCTCCAGAGTCTAAGCATACCAAAATAATTAAACAACAATCTAACCAAGTCCCTCATAAGCTCGGTACGTACAAATAGTAGACAAGACCACCTGCCTAGGTTCTCATAAGTGCAGAAGGTGCCAATTCAATCAAAATACCTCTATTTGTAGTTCTTCAACACCATAGGAAATTACATAGCCCTCTTAGGCAATAATATATACTCGTAGGCAGCTTCAGGCCCTCTTAGGCATCGATATAATATTACAGTTAGCTCATAGCCCTCTTAGACAACAACATAGCCCTGTAGGTAGCTCATTGCTCTCTTAGGCAATAAAATTATCCTATAGGCAACACACAGCCTTCTAAGGAAATAATATAACCCCATAGACAACAACATAGCTTCATGAGCAACTCATAACCCTCTTAAGCAACAATCATATTCCTGCAGCTCATCACAATAGCCCCGAGGGCAACAATAACAATGCAATAGGCTAAAGGCGAACAATTTAACTATAAGCAACCTATATGTATAGTCTTTACGTTTGGCCCAACATTGAACCACTACTAACTAAATAAGAATATCGACCAAGGGGGAATATCTTTTTCGATGATTATAAACAGTCAATTGATCTCTTCTCAGACCCACATAGTACTACAATATGAAAAGAGTTGAATCGATATGCATAAGATAAGTTGACATGATAATATGACAAAATAGACGAATTTTCACCAAAGGCACTACTATCTGAGGTCTAAAGTAGTTATATACTAATAAAAAAAATGTCCTTACCTAGATATAAACACTCATAATAGGATAAGGAACACTTTCTATGGACAGTGTCCTTCTACAACACCCAAAAAGCTACACAACGAAATTAACTGGGCAAGCTATGCCAAAATAACGAGCTCGTGACTTAGAGCAATTTTTTTTTAAGCTTGCAAGATTACTCACAAGGATCTAAGGAATATTTTAAGTATTTTTATGGATTTTCTCTGTTAATTTACTGAAAGGTCGAAGTAAAATGAGGAAGATATGAAGGTAGGTGTTTATACTAAGGTTCTACCGACTTAGCTGCCTACATTCGCCTCTTCTGTGCAGCAGTCGTTACTAAAATGCGAACATCCCTCTATTCTGAAGTCTTATGGGCAAATAATTTGTTGTGTTGGAAAGTGGACTTGTATACTCTGGTTTCGATAATTTATGAGCCCCATAAATCTTTGTATATTCAGAGAAAAGTTTATAGACATTTGACCAAATTTTAGAGAGATCTTTATAATGAAACTTGTGATAACATTTGCCAACTTTTATTTCACAACCCGCTTACTTTAAAACTTAAAATGTGACATATTACATAATTTATTAATCACTTTATTTCATACCTTGGAGACATGGGTTAATGTTTGACATTTTGAAAAGTGTGAGTGTTACACTTAAGTCACTACATATTTATTGAAATCTAAGTTAATAAAAATATATTTTTATAATTTTTGCAAAGGCAAATAAAATTTATATCTAAAATATGACTCCGTTTTTTATTTTTTAAATATATAGAATCCAAAAAAGATCGATCAAAGTATTTTTATTATGAACTCAATAAGACACAAAAAAATCTCTAGTCAACCTTGCTATAAAGAATTCTTCTTTAACATCAGCCTATTTGGGATTAGAGAGATAGTAAGATCACACAAATATTTTTATTTTTTATTTTTAATGCCTTCTAATTTAAAGAGTTAGTCACTTCAGTAGTCTTCAATGGCTATATAGATTTCAAAAAGATGATTTTTTTTAAACGTCTTCTAATTTTCAAGAGTTAATCACTTCAATAGTCTTCAATGGTAATATGGATATCAAAATATAAATATTTTGTTCACATTTTGTCACAAATATTCTTGGAAAAAATTTGAGAAAAATTTGAAAAAAAACTTGAAAAATGGCATTTGGCCATAAAAGTTGGCAAATATATTTGGCAACATCCCAAGTTATGAAATACTAGAAAAATGCAATTATTTTTGGCAAGTTCCAATAGTTAAAAAGTTTTAAATATTTTAAAATTTACATAAATGACTATAGTTTAGGAATTAATAAAGTCCACTAGCTATAATAAAAATAACTACTATTTGTGACTAACTTTTAATTGTCCATCCAACTATACTTAAATGTATTCACGTGTTTGGTGGTTGTATTCTAGTATATGTACATTATTTTTAGGCAGTTACTTTAAATATAAATATAATATAACATGTAATGTAATGCATTAATTGTGCAACTGTATCTTCTTAAAAAGAAAGTTAAGCATAATCTCTTAATCTTCCATTATCAATGAGACTATAAAATATCACAATATTTTTTCATAATAAACAAAGGAATTGCACTATAAAATCTCTTTTTCTTCATTGATTTTATTGTATCACTAGTTATTACTTGTAAGACATTGATACATAATTTTTTTTTGGGAAGATTTCATAAATACCATTATTTGGATAGGAAATTACAAGTCCCTACCAAAATGATCGAAATTACCAAAAGGATGCCAACTTTTATTACAAAGTAAGAGAGAGAGATTTTTTTTTTTAATAATAAAATTGATTAAATTATGATGTGATAGGTGTTGTAAAGGAGAAATAATTTGTAGATATTTAAAAGTATGTTCTTCAAAAATTGAGAAAATAAAATGTTAATTTGAAAACGTAGTGTAAAACGTAAAAGTAGTAAATTTTTTGGAAAAACGTTACAAAAAATGGTATGCAAAATGATTGTAGTATAGAGAAAAATTAATGTTACATATAAATGACAAAATTTTCCAAATTTTTGTTGAACATTCGATTTTTTTTTGTTAAAGATTATAAAATGATAATCGTAACCAAATTCGTGGAATTAATTATTTATTAACATTTTCATATAAATTTTGCTTGTTCTATACTCAAAATGATGTAATGTATAAATGTTGTTTTTTTTAATAAATAATAAAATAAAAATTGAAGAGGACAAGTCACATCCAATTAATTGATTGGATGGGGTTTGGACAGCCTATACCTAGCCCCTACCCGCCACTAAAGGGGCAGCCACATCATGATGTCAGCCGCCCCATGTGCCTTTCATTTTTCCCTATGCTGAAAAAGTTAACAAAAAGGATATTGGAGGGAATTTGTTTGGTGTATTTAATAAGTGTTTGACCAAGAATTGTATTTTGGACAAAAAAGGCTTCAAGAAGTAAGAATTTCCTTTGAACAAGGGACATGGATAGCGAAAAATTGGTATCTATTTTGTTGAAATATAATGGAAGATGGGATGTAACAGGTATATTGTTATGTATATATTATATATATCGTTGGTCATTCGTATTCATATATTGGTGAAAAATTTAAAAGTTGAAAACTTGGAGCATCAAGGTGTTGTTGGCTGATCGATTTTTTAGTATAAATTGTATTGTAACTGAACATGACAGTGTGGAAGGCTGTGGGTATTTTCGTTGGAAGTATATATGGTATATGATGTGTTTTTCCAAAACTCATTTTTAAAAAAAAAAAATTATCCAATTTTTTTCCAATATATGCAAAAAAAACTGTTTCATCCGTGGTATGCTCGTTGGTATGACATGTGGTATCCCAACTGAAAATTAATCTCTGTGGCCAGTTTTGTGCTCGTAATGATATTACTGAAAAGATTACGAATTTACTGCTTCTGTTCATATTGTACTTACAGGTGATTACAGTGATTACAAAATGGAAGGGATATTGTATGATTCTTCATCAAATTACGATGGTTTACTGCGTGTAATAGCTTCTCAAATAGGGTTAGACATAAGAAGCGTTGAGTTGGTAATCCAATATGTCGTAGACGTGAAATTACCACCGTTGACAATACACAATGACATGGGCGTAAAAGTATATTTGGATCAAAGAAGGTTGGATCCGAATTTCTTCTCCAAGTATCCATTGTGTGTGACATATAATACAAGAGATATTGATCCCACCACACAGTTAACAAGTGATGAAATAGTGCTCCACAGAGAAATAAACTTGCCTGTTGACAGTTGGGGAGAAAGTGATGATGAAAATGGGGAATTCGAAGAATACCATGAAGATCAAGTGGTAATAAAGAGCGCTTCAATAGATATAGTCATGGAAGGACAAATCTACTTAAACAAGCATGTACTGAATGATGTTATGCAAAGATATGCCTTGGTCAGGCACTTCCAATTTAAAGTTGTGCGTTCATGTAAAGCAAGGTATTATAAAATAAATACACACATAAATTTCATACTGCGCAATATGGCAATAATATAGTTAATTTGGTTTTTTGCTTGTTTCTAGCTTTTCATTGAGATGTGCAGATGAGAAATGCTCATGGTTTTTTAAGTCTTCATCCGTTGGGGTGTCTGAAATATTCAAAGTCCGCGTATTCAACGATGTACACACATGCGGGGGTGTGGGGAGGTTGTACGCACGAAATCAATGCTACAGTTCTGTACTAGGTAACATGTTACTGCCTAAGTTCAACGATCCCCGAACAATTTACACCCCCAGGGATATAAAGACAGACATGAGGACGAAACACGGTATTTCAATGACATACATGCAGGCATGGAGGTGTAGACAAAAAGCAATAAAGATTTTGCGGGGGGACCCAATACAATCGTACTCCAAAATGCCAATTTATTTGCATATATTGGCCAAATCATATCCGGGCAGCGTTGTTAATCTAAAAAAAACCAATGACAACAAGTTTCTATATTCATTCATAGCTCTTGATGCAAGCATACGAGGATGGGAATATTGCCGTCCAATTGTTGTAGTGGATGGTACACACATCCGTTCAACGTTTGAAGGCACAATGTTGATAGCTACCACAATGGATCCAGGAGGTTGGTATTCTATGAATAAATCTTTAGTGTAAGTTTTTCATAATTAATCATAATTGTTTTTTGATGGTAAATAGAAAATAATTTAAAATCAACCAATAAGACATCTATGTTTTATTCAACATATTATTTTGATAACCAATTAGGACATATTTTGCCATTAGCTTATGGTATCGCTGACTCTGAGAATGATAACTCCTGGAGATGGTTCTTCGAAAATTTCAAGATAGCTTTTGGTGAACGGGATGGAATGTGTTTTGTTTCTGACCGAAATCAGAGCATATGGAATGCTGCGGCATCAGTTTGTGCAGGCATCCAGCACTATGCTTGTATCTATCATTTGTGGACTAATTTGTTAAAGTTCACCAACAAACATATTGATGAGGTGAGAAAGTTATTCTTCAGTTTGGCAAAGGCATATACAATCGAAGAATTTAACACCCTTATGGATCGAATGGACAACATCAATCCGAAGATTCGTCCCTATCTAGAGAAGGCTGATTTTGAGAAGTGGTCCCGTTGTCATACCAGTGTAAAGAGAACATGGACTTTGACAAGCAACATAGCTGAATCCTTCAACAATGCAATTTTGCCTGGGAGAAAGCTTCCCGTTATACCAATGTTGGAATATGTTAGGCAAACAATACAGCGTTGGAATGAAAAAAACAATGAAGAAGGCAGGACAACGACAACCGTTTTGACCAAAAAATATAACAAGTTGTTGGTTGAAAATATGAATTTGTCGAATGGTTTGACGGTTAGTAGAGTAATATACTGTAAATTTTATAAATATTCAAATTGATTTAACCTTTGTGTAATGATGATTAATTTTTGAATGAAGGTGCGTGCTTCAACAGAACATCTTCATACGGTCCTCGACGGCGCAAAGAGATTCATTGTTTGTCTTAACACGCACAAATGTAGTTGTGGACAGTTCCAACTTGATGAAATGCCATGTTGTCATGCAATATCTGCGATTGAGTTTAGAAAGTTACGCGCCAATGACTTCTGCTCCGTCTACTACAGTAACAAGAACTTCCTAGATGCTTACGCAATACCAATAGAGCCACTACCGTGTGAAAGCACTTGGGCAGTTCCGTCGCATGTTGTGGATGAGATAGTACTACCCCCAGCACAAAAAGGAGACCGGGCCGGCCATCAAACAAAGACAGGAAGAGGGGATTCTCCGGGAGGAAGGCAAAGAGGAGTAAAGGTAACAGCAGTATAAGTGGTCAGGAAGGTCGCGAAAAGAAGGATTGCAACACCAAAAAATAGAAAATTTGGTAGGGCTACTGTAATATTGAGCATTAAGCCCTTTTTATTTTTGGCTGGACTTGTAGAAGGGGTGTTTTTTGGTGTACTAATATGAAGCAGTGAATTGGTGTTTTGTTTGGTATGTATTATGAAGATTTTGGGTGGAGCAGTAAGGCTGATAATATGATTGAACATTTTGTTCATAATGTGTTTTGCAAGTAGCAGTTGTTTGGTATATTATTTGGTAAAATGTAAGGTGTCACTATTGGTGGCAGTTGACAAATACTACGAAAATGGTAAAATAATGAAAATGGCAATTTTTTAGTATTAAGATAATTGAGGAACACAGTTTGATACAATTCTTTGCAGGTATTAATAATTTAACAATGATAAATACTTTCCATTAGTGAAGAGAGCATTTCCAGTTGTTTGGGGTTGTTTGTGGTATACAACATGGTTTCCATATTGGTTTTCTAGAGGATTAGTAATAATTGGTGAGAAGGTTAATTATTCATCACATTTAACATATACATGGGAGGTAATTATGCATAGTGCATGCATAAACGTAACGAAATATCACTAGCATTTATAATTTTTTTTTTGTGGCAGTCAAGATAGTAATAGTATTTCTATGGTATACTTGTGGTATTTCAAATGGTTTCCATTTTGGTGTAATGGGGATGTTGTGAACAAAATTATACCTGGAGCAGTGAGACATGCAAATTTACAACAAAAATAACAAGAGGGAAAAAAATAATAGAAGGTATAGATGGAAATTTAATATTAAACATCAATCCACTGTTAACAAAATATATACAACATTGTTCACAAAGTCGGGATGGGGGGGGAATATTATGTCGAACAATAAAATTAAAAACTACGATTTCCTCCTCGGAACATACTTGGAAGCCGGAACTCTTTCACTTTGTCCAACATGCTCAACCTGCCTCCTCGGACCACCAAAGCGGCTAACCACCTTCCCCGTCACCTCACTTTCACTTATGGCACCATTCTCATTTTTTTGGGTGCCATAATCCCATAATAAAGTGCCATAACGTAATCGACAGAAGGCTGGGTCAAAAGACTTTGTTCCGATCTGAACATAATCATACCCATTACATACGAGTTCAGCGAACACGCATGTAAATAGACCACAATCACTGTTGGAGAAAAAAGGAGTGTTAAAAAAATGCCATATATACAAAATTTAGAATTAAAATATTTGAGAAGAGTAATAAAAAAAATCTTACTTTGAATCTTCCACTTGCTGGGGGATATTCTCACATGTTATAAGGGTGAGGCTGTCCGAAAATGCATACTCGGCATATTCCACAGAGTTTTGCCAATCAATGTCATCCCTCTTGCCGTAAAAACCAGTGCTCACCAAGAAAAGAGGAATTATATCGGCAATCTTCTTGACCCTCCGAACCACAGCCAAATTGTGCGACGAACCAACTTCACTGAGCGAATCAAATATAAAGAGACACCTACTTTGGATATAAAAAACAACCAACACCCAGTGACACTTCTCGGGCACATGAAGGGGTATGCATACATAGTCAACTTTGTCCCATGGCGTGTTCGCCAATATCTTGTATCCCCTAATGTACTGCGCAACATCATGATCTTCTGTGATGAGTGTGCTGTCCCTGTTGTTTGCCATCCAAATGTCATGAATTTGATCCACCCAGTTCATAAAAAAGGTGTCCGTCGTGGTAACTCTTTTCTGGGATGCGTCGCCGTATTTGCATTTCTTACGTAGGTAGTACATAAGTACATTAACATGCTGATATAAAAAAAAATTAACAACCATAAACAATAATTAATAGTAATGACCAGAAAACAAAATCTAAAAGCTGCATACCAATGAAAAAACAACTATTACCATAAAGAATACCAATGTGCATACCAACAAAATATAAAGAGTGAGCAACTTAAAAATATGCAACCATAATGACTACCAATGTGCATACCAACCCAGATGTGGCATGGACAAAAAAATAACACAAACCATACTGACTACCAATGTGCATACCAGCAAGGTATAACAGTGAGTAATAAAAAACAAGCAACCGTAAAGTCTACCAAAGTGCATACAAACTCCAGATGTGACAGTGACCAAAAAATAACACAAAACATAATGACTACCAATGAGCATACCACCAAGGTATAGCAGTGAGTTAAAAAATATAAGAAACCATAAAGCCTACCAATGTGCATACCACCCCAGATGTGACAGTGACCAAAAAAAAACCACAAACCATAGTGAGTACCATAGTGCTTACAACCCCAACTATGTCAGTGAGTACATAACTAAACTGGCATAAGCAACAGCAACTGATAGGAGAAAACATAAAAATCCAAAAATTTAAAAAACATAAAAAATAATTAAAAGTTTTACCGAATCAGTCCAAGCTTTCCCCGTTGTAACCATGACATAAAACCAATCCATCAATCCAACTGATTCAACCCCAAAGTCGAATGGGGGATTTATCTTGTTTGAAGTAATCGTGAATGCACTAGCTCTCCTATTTAAACAACAACAAAAGGATGATAAATAAGTGATATAAACAAAAAGATAGTAAATATATCGGAAGAAATTTAACGTACCTGCCACGTTTTTTCGACAATCTTTCTCTAATCCACTTGTTAAACAAATCAACCAACTCGGGATTAACCTCCAATTCACCATGGCCAACAAAAGGGTGTTTCTTTGGAAAAAATACTGGAGAATCCGTGGACTTACACGCTGAGCTGCTTAAATCAGTGTATGGTGACTGCCCAAACCTCCCGGGGGCCTTTTTTCGTTCACGTTGCGTTGGCGTTACATATGGAATTTTATTTTCAAGCGCAACGATCTGCGACTCTCTATACTCCGGTAACTCAAAGTCATCCAGCGTAGGAGTTTTGTGTGCAGACATTTCTCCGACTGAAAAATGATAGAAAGCAAGTTACGACCTGTACAATTGTAATTATTATTCACATCAATCAATTGCTTACATAGACACTTACCTTCCGGAAACACAGGATATTTGGGCGAGTGAGATGTGCCTTGACCATGTGTGGCAACCTCTGGTGTGGGATTTTGAAAATCTCCCACAGGTGCATCAGCATCAATTGTATTATCCACATCATTCACCTAAAAAAATGAAAATAATTAATCTGCATACCAATTTAAAAAATGTACAGCCATAAAGACTACCAATGTCCGTACCACCAATGTATAACAGTGACTACCAATGTGCATTCCAACCCAGATGTGACACTGACCCAAAACAGAATACCAATGTGCATACCAACCCATATGTGACTGTGACCAACAAAATACCACAAACCATATGGCCTACCAATGTGCATACCATTAAGGTATAACATTGAGTAATAAAAAACAAGCAACCATAGAAGACTACCAAGGTGCATACCAACCCATATGTGACAGTGAGCAAAAAAATACCACAAATCATAGTGACTGCCAATTAAAATAACTCAAGAAACCATAAAGAATACCAAAGTGCATACCAACCCAGATGTGACAGTGACCAAAGAAATACCAAAAAGCATAGTTACTACCAATGTGCATACCACCAAGGTATAACAGTGAGTTAAAATAAAACAAGCAACCATACAGAATACCAATGTGCATACCAACCCATATGTGACTGTGACCAACAAAATACCACAAACCATATGGCCTACCAATGTGCATACCATTAAGGTATAACATTGAGTAATAAAAAACAAGCAACCATAGAAAACTACCAAGGTGCATACCAACCCAGATGTGACTGTGAGCAAAAAAATACCACAAATCATAGTGACTACCAATGTGCATACCACCAAGGTATAACAGTGAGTTAAAATAATTCAAGAAAGCATAAAGAATACCAATGTGCATACCAAACCAGATGTGACAGTGACCAAAAAAATACCAAAAAGCATAGTTACTACCAATGTGCATACCACGAAGGTATAACAGTGAGTTAACAAAAAACCAGCAACCATAAGGACTACCAATGTGCATACCAACCCAGAAGTAACAGTGACCAAAAAATTAAAAGATAACATAAAGATGATAGCCAATTAGGATACCAAAAGATTGCACCAAGGTGACCAATGGACTCACATAAATGATACCAATTCAATAACCACAAAAAAATTGTTGAAAGATCACTTCTATATTACCTCAACTCCGACACCTTGATTATTAAAACCTTCACTGCGTACCGACTTGAACTCATGGAGTAACTTCTGGAACCAGTCTTCCATGTACGCCTTGACTTGCTGAAAGTGCGCTTCAACCTTCACTTCTAGTGCTTTGAAGTCCTTGCGCACCTAGAAAAAAAAAGGTAGTTTGGGGAAGAATACAGTACATGAAACTTTCAGAACTCAAAATAAAATAAAATGCTTACCAAAACAATTTCCGCAGACAACTTTTTGATGTTGCGTGAGACAACATCTTCATCCGAATGTACAGAGGCTTGGGGGACATCATACTCATCAACATTTGATTCCTCCAACTGCTCAATCTCAAAGGCAGCAGCCTCTTCCGCATGAAATTCAATTCTTTGAAACTTGTACTTCAATTGTAACGAAAAAAATTTAAATATTATTTTAGAATATATATGAAAACCAACAAAAATAATACCAATGTCCAAAAGTACTTACCTGACTACCATAGCGACGAAACATTCCTCTCAATAACTTGTCATAATAAAGCCTGTGGTCAGGCGTAGTCCAGTTGAAAATCCGCGGACTACGATTCTGCATCCTGACAGCAACCGTGGGTTCCACCTTGTTGGAGCACTCGTAAAGCCATATTTGCAAGGCCAGGGGGAACCCACAGAACTTGAAATAATCAGGGTATCCGGCTACTTGACGGGCAATGCAATCCCTCAAGTCATAAAAAGCCCGACGACCCCAAGAGTAAGATTTGTAGTGACCAGATTCAACCAAAAGAAAATGCTCTACAGGTATAAAATGTCTCTTCGGGGGGGGGGGGTGACAATATATATGTACTAATAAAATAAATAATAGCAATATCTACAACATCGTCTTTCTCAAACAACCCTTCCTTAAAAGCACTAATTAAATAGTGCTTCTCCAAACCCTTATCACATACCATTGGGAAGTATCGCTCAATAAGCCTCGAACTCCCGGACAGGTCAATGGTATATTCATCAGCGGTTCCGCACTTCAGGCCAGTGACAGCCCGAAACTCTCTTAACCCAAATGTTAACTCATTACCATTCAAATTAAAAATAAAAAAATCACCAATGTTATCCTTATTGGTCATGAAATGAACCATGGCTCGGATAACCTGTGGCTGTACTGTCAACTGAGGCAAGTCAAGAAAGTATCCAAAGGGACCAGATTTAAAATGATCAAACAAACCAAACTTGGACAAAAACTCCGATATTTCCTCGAAGACTTTGACATTCACATAGGAGCACCATCGACAAGCTTTTTTGGTGTCCTGAAAAATGGCAATAAAAAAAAATGTATTTCCAAAGATAGATGGGCTACCCAAAAAAAATAATAATCAGTCAAATATAAATCATGCAGAATACAATAACTTTAATAATTATACCTGCACTTCCTTTTGATCTTTCTTCCCCTCCTTGGCTTGTTTAGTTTTTTTGCTGCCGGAAGGTGACTTTCCTTTGTTCCTTCCAGATTTCTATATATAATAAAAAAACCATTTAAAATATATTAAATGTAAACCATCTAAATACATGTATATATAAAAAAATAAAAAAGTAAAATGCATACCTTTGACTTCACATCAGGGGGTATTTCCTGCGCTTTATTCGGCTTAGCCCTCTTTGAAAGAGGAATTTCGTCCTCAAAATCGCTGTCATGGGGCAATTCCACATCAGCCATTTTGCCCTTTCCCTTACTCTCTGAAGTTATTTTACCATGTCTTCTGCTGGAAGAAACATTTCTGTCTTCTTCCTTAGACTTTTTTGAAGCTGAACCGGATGCCCTTTTGGGAGGTGAGGGTGTGTAAGCATCCAAATCAAAACTTGGCATAGATGGCGAACGAGTGGTACTAGCAAAACGAGGGCTCTTCCTGGATGGTGTCACTTCCATAGTAATTTCCAGCACTGCACATTAACACAAATATAACTACTATTAAATACAAATGAGTATACAACATACAACCCAAAAATCACACTGTTTTGGACTTTAAAGAGGCCACCAATGCATACCACAAAAAAATTACCAAAAAAATTCATCTTTCAAACCAAAAACAGTAAACATGAACAAAATACCAAATTTAGCATACAAACTTACCATCTGCAAAACCATATAACATACCAAATCTGACAAATAATGAAGAATACCATAACATGAAACCAAAAAATACATCTCCCATCCCCAAAAAACAGTAAATATTAACAAAACCATACAAACTACCATCATGCATACCAAAACAGGAAACATAACAAACCCATCCAATTACCAAATTATCATACAAAACTTACCATCAACAAACTTACCAAGGGAATTACCATCTGCAATACCATATAACATACCAAATCTGACAATAATGAAGAATACCATCAAAATGAAACCAAAAAATACATCTCCCATCCCCAAAAACAGTAAATATTAACAAAACCATACAAACTACCATCATGCATACCAAACACAGGAAACATAACCAAACCCATCCAATTACCAAATTATCATACAAACTTATCATCAACAAACTTACCAAGGAAAGTTACCATCTGCAATACCATATAACATACCAAATCTGTCAATAATGAAGAATGCCATAAAATGAAGCCAAAAAATACATCTCCCATCCCCAAAAACAGTAAAATATTAACAAAACCATACGAACTACCATCATGCATACCAATACATGAAACATAACAAACCCATCCAATTACCAAATTATCATACAAACTTGCCATCAACAAACTTACCAAGGAAAGTTACCATCTGCAGTACCATTTAACATACCAAATCTGGCAATAATGAACAATGCCATAAAATGAAACCAAAAAATACTACCATCATGCATACCAAACACAGGAAACATAACCAAACCATCCAATTACCAAATTATCATACAAACTTACTATCAACAAAAAACCATATAACATACCAAGTGTGACAATAATAAAGAATACCATAAAATGCACCAAATAATTACAGCATTCATACGAAAAAATAATACACATAAACCAAACCAAACAAACTACCATCATGCATACCAAAAATACCAAACAAACAAAAAACCATCCCACTACCAAATTAGCATACAACCCTTACCATCAGCAATATCATATAGAAATACCATTTCTGAAAATAATGACTAATACCATAAACTACCCCAGAAATTTACATCTTTAATACCAAAACTCACTAACACATGAACAAACACATACAAAACTACCATAATGCATACCAAAACAGCATACATAACCAAAAACCCCCAATTACCACATTAGCATACAATCTTGCCATCAGTAATACCATTATCCCCAAACCGGCATACTAAGTTTGACACCATAAAAAAACCAACTCCCCAACTTTTGCAATACAAAGAGACATTTCATGCCAAAAACAAAAAATTATGTTCAAACAAGAGGATATACATCACATGCTAAAGCCAAAAGCCCCCATAATTAGCACTTGCAAACAAAAAAATAAAACGCAAAGGGGAATTCGGAGGAAGAAACAGTGAAGGATGATATACATAACACCAAAACACAAAACAAAGAAATATATTCAATAAAAACGAAAATACATAAAAAGGGGAGTTCGGAAGAAATAAAACGACATGGGAGGCAAAAAAACTCAAATAAAAATGTTGAGATAAAGTTTAAACAATAAACCATTACTTGAATAACCGGCTTCAAAAGGAAAATAAAAAAATAAACCACAATCACATACCTGGATATCCGCGACTTGAATAGGTAATGAACAAGACGATGATGAAATCTTTCACGAAACAAAAAATTGTTACCAAGAAGAAGAAGAAGAAAGCACAGAATGAAGAAGAAAGAAGATGAATTTTTGTCAAGATGAAACAATATTACCAAGAAGGAGACCAAGAGATCACTTTTAATCAATTGATTAGACGCGCCGCTGACAGACCGGCGCGTCGTTCCATAATGGGTCGCGTCTGTCAGTGTATAATTAATTGGACGCATTAATTACACTGTTTAAGTAATAAATGAGTGTGAGAGAATAATTCATTCCCATTAATTAAAAAAAAATCCGGTTGCTTTATTAATTAAAAAAATCACTTGCATTAAATGATGGTACCTTAAATAGCCGCCCTTGCATATAATGCTACATCCAGTCGCGTCAGGTTTTTAAAAAAAAAAAATTGATTTATTAATGAAAAAGTCAATTTATTTGACTTGGTAAAAATGTAAAAAAATCGGTATTGAGGTAAATAATTTGAGAAGTGTAATTTCAATGCTCAAACTTGTATATTTGCTTAAAATTTCCTTTTTTTTTTAATATAGACTACTTTTTTCATTTGAATATATCTGTACGACATTAATATAAAAGCATTCTCGTGATGGATATACTATAGAAATACTGAAAATGATTGATACAAATATACAATAGTAATCAAAAGCATATTCAAATACATGATAAAAATGTCAATTAAGGAACTAATACGCTCGAATACAATACATTGAAATAAGTGTATAGCAAGTTGAAAAATACACAATATATTGATACAAAATGAATAACAAGGAAAAGATATTATTTTGATACTTTGATACAAATATGTAATAATCAATATCAGATACGAATACATATATTTGACACAATAACAGTGAAATAAATATACTCAAATACATGATTACAATACAGGAACAAGGTACATTGATATATGAATAAAATGCATATATGTGTGTTTAGTTGTTGAAAAGTTTCTAAATTCACACAAAAAATTCCTTAAATTCGATATATGAACTCTTCATGGTATATCTAATGTTTCACATATGAACTCTTCATGGTATATCTAATATTTCGAAACATCACCCATTAATTTTAATAACAATTTTATAAATCTATAATGTGAACTTAAGCTTAAAAAATTTCTCTCCTGGATGATAATTAAGTTTCGTAAATCATCTCGAGCCAATGACGAGGGAGAGAAAGCGCGTGAAAAGAATTTGAAAGAATCGTCCAAAGAAGAAAAAAAGAAAAAAATTAATCATCCATGAAAGAGGAAAGAATAGGCTAATTTGGGGTTATACACCAATTTAGAGAGAGAAAAGAGGAAAGATAGATACTTGATAAATACAACGCCTAGAATATAATGACCCGCTAAGTCATATTGAAAACTAATCCTCTTACCTTCATAAAATATCCTCTCGTAAATTTTAAGTGAATATTTTTGGACGAATTAATAATTTTGAGATTTCAGTTGAGGGGTAAGTTTAGATAACTAATCTAATTGATGGGCTAAATTGATAGATTAGGTAATACCCTATACCACTTATCCTATATTAATTAACATAAATAGTAAGATTGTCACTTTTAGTACATAATTATTTTAAAAGAAAAATAAAAGAAAGAAGAAAGAGGGTTAGCGAGAACGAACCTGTGCGGTGTTGACGAGAGGAAAACTTTATGTACCGGGTGAGTGAATATTTAATGTTTTCGCTCTTTTGTAATTTCTATTGAATTTTTTAATACACATGCTCACATTAGTATCATAATATTCTAAAGGAAAAAGAAATGATATTGTGGATTGCTATGCATTTGTGTCGGTTTCTCATGTCAATTACACTTGACACTAACGAGAATGGATGGCCAAAAATTGAGAGGCAATAATTGGGTAATCATTAGAAAACTTGATAAAACAAAAGGAAAGTACTATGAGTTAATAGGGCTTTGTTATTTTATTGTATAAGTGCATTTTGTAAGTAATTGAAAGGCCCCGGATCCTTGACATCACTTTGCTGGTCCCCGAAACTGCCCAAAAATTTTGCCAGGCATCACCTCATGGAAGGGCCTACACGGCCCGTGTGAAGGCACACGAATCATGTGAAGGCACACGGACCGTGTGGCCTCCCGTGAAGTGGCACCTGGAAAAGTGGAGGGTAAACGAGCCACCACACGGTCCGTGTGGCAGGTAAACGGGCGGGGTCACGGTCCGTGTGACCCCAGACGATCTGTTTACCAGACCGTGTTGTGGTACTTGGTCCAAAATATTTTCAGGAGGAAAAATTTAAGTATAGGGCCACGACACGGCAGACGGTCCGTGTGGCCCCAGACGAATCGTTTACCGATCCGTATGCCTCAGACGGACCACTTTCCGCTCCGTTTTATTAATGGTATTTTTGTAATATTAGCTCATTCCGATGGAAATTTAGTCTTTTCCCACCCTTCTTAGGCCCCCCTATATAAGTAAACACTCTCCTTTTTCAGCATTTTACACTCTCACTCTCTCTCTCTCTAAAGTATATCTCTCAAGACTCTCCATCCTCTCTCTAAGATTGTTCAAGCTAAGGCCAAGGTTGTGGGTCTATTTTCTTCCCAAGTTTGTCTACAACCAGGTATGTGGGTGTTGATTCTTGGTCTCTTCCAACCAAAAAGACCCAAATTCCTTCTTAAACTATTTATGAACTTGATTTCTTGAAATGTGAATTTTCTACTTGATCTTGATACCTTGAACCATGCATGTGCTATATTATGTTCTAAAAACTTGGTTATGATGAGTTTAAGTATGATGAACTATGTGGATTATGAAAATGTGAACATGCAAGTCCCTTTTAAGCTTTTATCATGCATGGGTGATCTATACTACATTTTATATGAATTGTATTATGGATTTTTGGTCTTTTCATTATATTGCTATTTTTATATGCTCTACACTACCCATGCCATTCCTACATCATGCATTGCATCACATTCATGCTATTTATACATGGAAATTTCAGAAATGTGGGGGTTAAGCCAGATTTGGTCCAAAAAGGAATTATAATGTGAATTTTGGTAAGACATGGGATATGAGAAAGAGGTGATCACCGGTATGTCTATGATTTTGGTTCTTTGAGCAATATGGGTGTTTGCACCATTTTGGTATATGTGTAGATGAGCTATTCCTTGCATTGGCATCTTGAATATGACCTTATGATTTAGCCTTTAAGCTTACTTGTGCATTTAACGTTTTAAAATGGAAATTGGATCCTCTCGAAAGCATATGTATATGTATAAATATTCTAGTGGATGTGTACTTAGCACCGATGGATTAGGGGCGTTAGGGATATCCCCAAGGTCCCTCTCCCTTTCCTTGAACTGTGTGCCAACATAGGAGCCCTTCCGAAATAGGGGTTGCCCATAAGGAAGAAGGTCATTACCGAAATAGGGGTTGCCCGTAAGGAATGGCTATTCGTTAGGTATGTTATGATGTGATTATGCAAACCCTTCCAAAATAAGGGTTGCCCATAAGGAAGGTGGCCATCCACCGAAATAGGGGTTGCCCGTAAGGTGTGATGTAGATTACCTTTGGCAAGTAATCTTCTCCCTGCCGATGGGAGATCCAAATCGGTCCGGTTCATGTAATAGCTCGCACGGATCGAGTTTGTCGGTTATAGTCCATCCCCATTATTATGTATATAGGAGCATTATCGCATTGCACACATCCCATGGCATCTTGTATAATAAAATTTCTATTGCTTATATATATCCCTTGTATATTATGTGCCCTTTCCACTTAACATGATTATGCAGGTTCGGTAATTCACATACATTGCATACCCGCATACTTAGTACATTCAACATACTAACGCATACTCTATGCCTGCATGATTTTACCATGCAGGGACCGAGCAGTTTGAGCAGTATCCACCGGACGAATAGTTTTCTCGTTTCTAGATATTCTGTGGTGAGCCCCGTCTTTCGAGGGCATGCTTTTGTTCTTGTACGCTTTATCTATGTATGTATTTTGTTGAGGGTGAGCCCGGAACTTGTCCCGACCCCCGTTCTTTAATTAGAGTCACTTGGTGGACCTTGTATAAAGTCTTCTCATTTTATTATCTATAGAATATGTTCCCCTTTTTGGTTTTAGAATGTTCTCTTTTTACTTGAATTTAAGTTTTGAAAATTTTGAGGCTTGTTTGGGGGCTTACGGCTTTCCATTCGCCGTGTCACATCTAGGCCCCGACCCCGGGTCTTGATGAAAGGTGGTATCAGAGCCTTAGGTTTTCAATGGTCCTCGGAGCCCAACGTGCCACGTTGAGTAGAGTCCTATTCACGGGTGTGAAGTGCACCATACCTATGAGTGGGAGGCTACGAAGACCTCTTACGAAATTCCTCCCTTCTTTGTGTCTTGTATCGTCCTGCAACTAATATATGAAATTTCCTTACTTATTGGTGTCGTTAATCTATTTCAGAAAAAAATGCCTCGAGGAAGACCTCCACTACCTAGACCGGCCCCGGCTTACGAAGATCAGGCCCCTCATGAGCCTATGGAGGAGCCTATTTCCAATGGTGAATTTCGTATTGCTTTCGCTATGCTTGCACAGGTGGTGACTACTCAGGCAAGGCAAGCCAATTTGCCACGGACCCTACACCCACTTCTATAGTAAGGGATTTCACCTGGATGAATCCTCCAAAATTTTACGGGTCAAGGGCTGACGAAGATGCTCAGGAGTTCATTGATGAGCTCTAAAAAATACTAAATATCATGGGCGTCTCTTCTGAGGAAAAAGCGGGGTTGGCTGCCTACCAGCTAAAAGATGTGGCCCAGGTATGGTATACGCAGTGGGCGATGGAGCGGGATAATGAGGTGATGTTAAATGGGGAGAGTTCAAAACTACCTTCCTTGATCGCTTCTTTTCACTTGAGCTGAGGGAGGCCAAAATGACTGAGTTTATTAACCTCAAACAGGGGAGTATGAGTGTGAGGGATTATGCCCTCAAATTTACCAAGCTATCTAAATATGCTCCGTCCCTAGTGGCCGATCCCCATGCAAGAATGCACAAATTTGTTTCAGGTATTTTTGACTTGCTAGTGAAAGAATGCCGGACTGCTATGCTGATTGGGGACATGGATATTGCCCGACTCATGGTGTATGCTGAGCAGATCGAGGGGGAGAAACTCAAGGAGAAGAGGGCATATGATCCCAATAGAGCCCGCATTGATGGTAGGTTCTCGAGTGCTAAAAATGTCAGTTTTGGTCGCTTCCAACAGGGCCAAGGCTCGGGAGCTCAGGTGGCTAATGCTCGGGCACCCCCTCCCGGGGTTCAGGCGGGTGGCGGACCCGAATATTTGATGTGTGACAAGTGTGGGAAGCCCCACACAGGTGCCAATTAGAGAGATAGGGGACTTTGCTTCGGATGCGAAAGTAAGGACCACAAGGTTGCTGATTGCCCTAGAAGTGTACGTGGAGGCCGAGGTCAGGTAGCCCAAAGCGGGCAGGGTCAGCTGAAGGGTCCTCCAGGTGCTGCCCCGAGAAACAACAGATTCTATGCACTTCATGCTCGCCAGGATGTCGAGGAGGCTCCAGATGTTGTGACAGGTATGTTAAAAGTTTTTGATTTTGATGCTTACGTGTTGCTTGACCCAGGTGCAAACTTGTCTTTTGTAACCCCGCTGTTGGCTATTAAGTTCGGTTTGAAACCCCAGATTCTAAGAGAGCCTTTCTCGGTCTACACCCCCGTGGGTGAATCTATTGTCGCACATAGGGTCTATTATGGGTGTCCTGTTGCTATGTTGCATAAAATCTTTCCATGTGATCTTGTGGAACTTGAAATGTTTGATTTTGACGTGATTCTTGGGATGGATTGGCTGCATGCATCTTATGCTTCCATAGATTGTAGAACCCGAAAAGTCCAGTTCCAACCTCCCGGTGAACCAGTTCTTGAATGGAAGGGTAGTGATTCCTCTGTTAAGGGTAGGTTTATTTCCTACCTCAAGGCGTAGAAAATGATTTCTAAGGGGTGCATCTACCATATGGTAAGGGTCTGAGATGCGGATTCTGAGGTGCCTACTCTCGAGTCAGTCCCTGTGGTGAATGAATTTTTGGATGTGTTCCCCGAGGACTTACTGGGCATTCCTTCGGATAGAGAAATAGATTTCGGCATAGATCTTCTTCCAGATACTCAGCCTATTTCTATCCCCCCGTATTCGATGGCCCCGGTAGAATTGAAAGAGTTGAAGGAGCAGTTAAGGGACTTATTAGAGAAGGGCTTTATTCGGCCTAGTACATCACCGTGGGGTGCTCCCGTATTGTTTGTGAGGAAGAAGGATGGGTCTCTTCGTATGTGTATTAATTACAGATAGCTGAATAAAGTGACAATTAAGAACAAGTACCCGTTGCCGAGGATTGATGATTTGTTTGATCAGCTACAAGGTGCCACTCACTTCTCAAAAATTGATCTCCGCTCCGGGTACCATCAGTTGAAGGTTAGAGAGTGTGATATCCCCAAAACAACTTTTCGGACAAGGTATGGGCATTTCGAATTTGTGGTGATGTCATTTGGTCTAACTAATGCTCCGGCCGCCTTTATGGATTTGATGAACAGAGTGTTTAAGCCTTTCCTAGACAGCTTTGTGGTGGTATTTATCGATGATTTCCTCGTTTACTCCCGAAGTGAACAAGAACACGGGAATCATTTGAGAATGACCCTCCAAACTCTGAGGGAAAAGAAATTGTATGCCAAATTTAGCAAGTGCGAGTTCTGGTTAGGCGAAGTGGCTTTCCTCGGACATGTGGTGTGTGGAGACGGTATCAAGGTAGATCCGAGGAAGACAGAGGCTGTGAAAAATTAGCCTAGGCCGTTGACTCCTTTGGATATCCACAGCTTTCTCGGGTTGGCCGGGTACTACAGAAGGTTTGTAGAAGGTTTTTCCTCTATTGCATCTCCATTGACCAGGTTGACCCAAAAGCAGGCTAAGTTTGTATTGTCGGATGAATGTGAGAGGAGTTTCCAAACTTTAAAGGATCGGCTTACATCAGCTCCCGTTTTGACCTTGACAAGTGGTTCAGAAGGGTTTTTATGGTGTATTGTGATGCCTCACGGGCCGTATTGGGTTGTGGTGCTTATGCAGAATGGTAAGATGATAGCGTACGCATCAAGACAGTTGAAGTTGCATGAACAAAACTACCCCACTCACTAGCTTGAGTTGGCAGTGGTGGTGTTTGCCTTGAAAATTTGGAGGCATTATTTGTACGGGGTCCATGTTGATGTATTCACCGATCACAAAAGTTTGCAATATGTGTTCACTCAAAGGGATCTTAATCTCAGGCAAAGGAGGTGGTTGGAATTCCTGAAAGATTATGACATGAGTGTGTTGTATCATCTGGGCAAGGCCAATGTCGTAACCGACGCTCTTAGCAGATTGTCTATGGGGAGTGTGGCGCATATTGAAAATGAGAAAAGGGAGCTAGCAAGGGATGTTCACCGGTTGGCTAGGTTGGGTGTCAGGTTGACTGATTCTAGCACGGGTGGTATACGGGTTCAGAAAGGTCAGAATCGTCAGTGGTGAATGAGGTGAAAGCAAAATAAGACCTAGATCAGTCGTTGTGTGAGTTGAAAAAGTTGGTTGCTGCAAAAGAGATCGGGGCTTTCTCCCAAGGGGGAGATGGTGTGCTTCGGTACCAAAACCGGCTTTGTGTTCCTGACGTGGGTGACCTTAGGAAGGTGATTATGAGTGAGGCCCACAACTCTCATTACTCTATTCACCCGGGGTCTACTAAGATGTACCGGGATCTGAGAGAGATTTATTAGTGGCATGGTATGAAGAGGGATATTGCCAATTTTGTGTCTGAATACCTGAGTTGTCAACAGGTAAAGGTTGAACACCAGAGGCCTTGTGGTTTGGCCCACGACATTGAAATTTCCACATAGAAGTGGGAGGATGTGAATACGGACTTCGTGGTTGGGTTGTGTCAGACCCGAAGGCAATTCGACTCCATTTGGGTTGTCGTGGACCGAATGACGAAATCAGCTCACTCTCTATCGGTCAAGACTACCTATAGTGCCGAGGATTACGCAAGGTTGTATATTCAAGAGTTGGTGAGGTTGCATGGCGTACCTAGATCTATCATATCGGATCGAGGTGCTCAATTCACTTCCCACTTTTGGAAGTCTTTCATGAAAGGCCTTGGGACCAAAATTAAATTGAGTTCCGCTTTCCATCCTCAAACCGATGGCCAAGTGGAGCGGACCATTCAAACTTTTGAGGACATGTTGAGAGCATGTGTGTTGGAGTTTAAGGGGAATTGGGATGATCATCTTCCACTCATCGAGTTTGCTTATAATAATAGCTTCCATGCTAGTATTGGCATGGCGCCGTTTGAAGCCTTGTATGAGAGAAGGTGTAGATTCCCGGTGGGGTGGTTTGAAGTAGGGGAAATGGCCTTCGTTGGCCCGGATTTGGTGATGGATGCTATGGAGAAGGTAAAAGTGATGAGGGAGAGATTGAAAGCGGCCCAAAGTCGCCAAAAGTCCTATGCGGATAGTAGGAGGAGGGACCTCGAATTCCATGTAGGGGATTGGGTCTATGTGAAAGTCTCTCCTATGAAGGGCATAATGCGTTTCGGCAAAAAGGGCAAGTTGAGCCCCCAGTATGTTGGCCCTTATGAAATTGTTGAGCGGAATGGAGATGTGGCTTATAAGTTGGAGTTACCTCCGGATTTGGGTTCCATCCATCCGGTCTTTCATGTATCTATGTTGAGAAAGTTTATTGGCGATCCTAGCTCCATTGTGCCTTTGGAAGGAATTGAGGTTGAAGAAAATTTGACTTACGAGGAGGTGCCGGTGGCAATTTTGGATAGGCAAGTAAAACTGCTTCGCAACAAGGATGTGGCTTCGGTAAAGGTACTTTGGAGGAATCAACTTGTGGAGAGTGCTACTTGGGAGGCAGAGCTGGACATGATGAAACGATACCCCCATCTTTTCCAATCTACCCAAGCCTAAGGTACTAGGAATCTTTCCCTATCAATTGTGTCATTTTCTTTCCCTTTTGAGTCTCATGACATGACATGCATATGTGTACATTAAAGGATTTTCTTTCCTTGGCAAATAAGTTGAATGCAATTTTGACATGAGTTGGTTTTGAACTATAATTGGATTTGTGACAAAAAGCTTTTATGTACAAACCTTGTAAATTTGAGTTGAATCATGCATTGTGTTTTGTATCGGGCGTATCTTGCCTTGACTCTAGCCTTCCAAGCCATGTTCTTGCACATTCGGGGACGAATGTTCCCAAGGGGGAGATAATGAAAGGCCCCGGATCTTTGACGTTACTTTGATGGTCCCCGAAACTGCCCAGAAATTTTGCTAGGCATCACCTCGTGGAAGGGCCTACACAGCCCGTGTGAAGGCACACGGACCGTGTGACCTCCCGTGAAGTGGCACCTGGAAAAGTGGAGGGTAAACGGGCAACCACACGGTCCGTGTGAAGTCACACGGTCCGTGTGGCAGGTAAACGGGCAGGGTCACGGTCCGTGTGACCCCAGACGGTCCGTTTACCGGACCGTGTTGTGGTACTTGGTCCGAAAAATTTTCAGGAGAAAAAATTTAAGTCTAGGGCCACGACACGACAGACGGTCCGTGTGGCCCCAGACGAACCGTTTACCGGTCCGTATGCCTCAAACGGACCATTTTCTGCTCCGTTTCATTAATGGCATTTTTGTAATATTAGCTCATTTCGATAGAAAGTTAGTCTTTTACCACCCTTCTTAGGCCCCCTATATAAGTAAACACTCTCCTTTTTCAGCATTTTACACTCTCACTCTCTCTCTAAAGTATATCTCTCAAGACTCTCCATCCTCTCTCTAAGATTGTTCAAGCTAAGGGCCAAGGTTGTGGGTCTATTTTCTTCCCAAGTTTGTCTACAACTAGGTATGTGGGTGTTGATTCTTGGTCTCTTCCAACCAAGAATACCCAAATTCCTTCTTAAACTATTTATGAACTTGATTTCTTGAAATGTGAATTTTCTACTTGATCTTGATACCTTGAACCATGCATGTGCTATATTATGTTCTAAAAACTTGGTTATGATGAGTTTAAGTATGATGAACTATGTGGATTATAAAAATGTGAACATGCAAGTCCCTTTTAAGCTTTTACCATGCATGGGTGATCTATACTATATTTTATATGAATTGTATTATGGATTTTTGGTCTTTTCATTATATTGCTATATTTATATGCTCTACATTACCCATGTCATTCCTACACCATGCATTGCATCACATTCATGCTATTTATACATGGAAATTTCAGAAATGTGGGGGTTAAGCCCGATTTGGTCCTAAAAAGGAATTATAATGTGAATTTTGGTAAGACATAGGATATGAGAAAGAGGTGATCACCGGTATGTCTATGATTTTGGCTCTTTGAGCAATATGGGTGCTTGCACTATTTTGGTATATGTTGTAGATGAGCTATTCCTTGCATTGGCATCTTGAATTTGACCTTGTGATTTGTCATTTAAGCTTACTTGTGCATTTAACATTTTAAAATGGAAATTGGATCCTCTCGAAAGCATATGTATATGTATAAATATTCTAGTGGGATGTGTACTTAGCACCGATGGATTGGGGGCGTTAGGGATATCCCCAAGGTCCCTCTCCCTTTCCTTGAACTATGTGCCAGCATAGGAGTCCTTCCGATATAGGGGTTGCCCGTAAGGAAGGAGGTCATTATCGAAATAGGGGTTGCCCGTAAGGAATGGATATTCGTTATTTATGTTATGATGTGATTATGCAAACCTTTTGAAATAGGGGTTGCCCGTAAAGAAGGTGGCCATCCATCGAAATAGGGGTTGCCCGTAAGGTGTGATGTAGATTACCTTTGGTAAGTAATCTTCTCCCTGTCGATGGGAGGTCCAAATCGGTCCGGTTCATGTAATAGCTCGCATGGATCGGGTTTGTCGGTTATAGTCCATCCCCATGATGTATATAGGAGCATTATCGCATTGTACGCATCACGCATCCCATGGCATCTTGTATAATAAAATTTCTATTGCTTATATATATCCCTTGTATATTATGTGCCCTTGCCACTAAACATGATTATGCAGGTTCGGTAAGTCACGTGCATTGCATACCCGCATACTTAGTATCATTTAATGTACTAACGCATACTCTATGCCTGCATGATTTTACCATGCAAGGACCGAGCAATTTGAGCAGTATCCGCCAGACGAATAGTTTTCCCGTTTCTAGATATTCTGTGGTGAGCCCTGTCTTTTGAGGGCATGCTTTTGTTCTTGTACGCTTTATCTATGTATGAATTTTGTTGAGGGTGAGCCCGGAACTTGTCTCGGCCCCCGTTCCTTGATTAGAGGCACTTGGTGGACCTTGTATAAACTCTTCTCATTTTATTATCTATAGAATATGTTCCCCTTTTTGGTTTTAGAATGTTCTCTTTTTACTTGAATTTAAGTTTTGAAAATTTTGAGGCTTTTTTGGGGTCTTACGGGTTCCCATTCGCCGTGTCACATCTAGGCCCCGACCCCGGATCGTGACAGTAATATTATATGCAATAAAAGTTGTAGACGTTTAAATGCATATATGATGCAGTATCATATTTTAATATAGGGGAAAATAGGTTTTGCTCCTCCTTCATTCGCAATCTTCTGCCCAGTGCTTTGGTTCTTCGTTTCAAGCGTCTTTGGATGTATACATTTTGTATTAATATTGGAGAAACTAAAATTTAATCTTAGGCTTGAAATTTTGAGAATTAACTATGAAATTGGTTAGTTTTTGTGTCTAGGCTAGATGTATAGTAATATGGGTATTGTTAGTTTTGAAATCTTATTATGATAATTTATTTTCCTAGATTGTGGTGCTACAAATACTATTCGAAATAGAAAGGCTCAAGGGTTTAATTGATCGTGATTCCACTATGACAAGTGGACTTTCAAAACTTTGTAATTCTCCTAGAATTTCCAAATTTTCCTTTCTTCTACGTATGATTCATGAATATTTTTAATATTATAAAATTGAGGTGATTAAATATAAATATGAATTAGTGTGGTGTTGTAATACTTGAATTGAAAAATGTGGTTAAATGATGTGAATTCTATATTGAGATATATTGTTGTAATTGGTGATTATAAATGGATTTGTTTATGAGCTTTATATCATGCTCATTCATTCTGTGTTACTTATATTTTTATTGATTCTGGATATTGATATGAGTGAGATAGTGAAAATTGGTGCCGAGGTCTTTACCGGTTGATATGTGATGCCAAGGCCATTGCTGGCGAGATTGTGATTCTGAGATCTTTGCTAGTGATATTATGATGCCGAGGTTATTACCGTGATGCTATCATGTCGAGGTCATTATCAACAATTTTGTGATGTTGAGGCCTTTGCGAGTGATGTTATGATGCCGAGGTCATTATCGACAATTATTACATAAGCTTTGCATCTCATAGTTGCATATCCTTGTGTGACATGATGTTATTCTTGTGATTGACTGTGTTATCACCTGTGAGTTGTGACTTGTGTTTTTTAATTGTGATTTTGTGTAAATTATCTTTATTATGCATTATGTGTTGTTGGGCTGGACTAATTTTCTGTGCAGGTTATAGTTGTGAAGGTCGGTTAAGATGAAAGAGTTTATGTATTCTATTGGATTTGCTTTGTTTTGTTAGTTGACTCGTTGGATACCGTGTTGTTTTTAGTACTCACCACTTGTTTCTACGCTTGTGTAGGTTCTGAGCCCGAACAAGTAAATTTTCTTAATCATCGAGGCTTCCCAGGAGATTTAGAGAGGTAGTTGTTGTCATCTCGCTGACTCTCTTGTTCCTGTTTCTTTTATGCTTTGTTCTACTCGAGAAAAATACAGTTCAGACTTGTACTTCTTTTGATTTTTTGTATTGCTAGTGGCTTGTGTACATGACAACCAATCCTTGGGTAGTATTTACGCTTGTGAAGATTTCCGTTTTTAGTTATCTACTTTGTTTTGTACTTTCGCACATTATTTCTGTTTCTCGTTAAGTTTAGGCTGACTTGTTCTGGTGGGATTGAGCAAGTGCCATCATGTTCATTTTATGGTCATGACAGATAGTATTAGAGCTCCAGTTTCTCAGGTCGCATGTATGTACGAGCCAAGTATAAATAGAATCTCGAGGATCGATATAGAGACGTCTGTACTTATCTTTGAGAGGCTATGAAAAGTTTTAGGAATTTTTTTAATTTATTCTATGTCATCGTGCGTGGTTATCTTCGTTAGTATTGAGTTGTGCCCATGTTTTTTTTTTACAGATGACAAGGACTAGAGCCACTGTTAATGGTCTTAGAGGTGAGGCAGCTCTCGAGACAATCGTTGAGGCCCCAGTTAGAGGTAGGGGAAGGGGCCAAGTTAGAGTCCATGATCGTAGAGTGACATCAATGAGAGGAAATGCCCGAGGAGTGGCACCAGCTAGAGGGAAGGCTAGAGGGGCTTCTCCAAAGCCACAGATAGAGGTTGGTGAAGACCAGGTTCATCTAGAGCCTACAACTACACTTTTGCTTCAGGACACCCTATTGAGGATGATAGGTATTCTTAAGAGCCTTACTTAAGGGGGTGGTGTGACAGGTACACAAGGAGTTTCTCAGACCATAGTGGGAAAACAGGCTTTTAAGCAGCATCAAGGCCCAGTTCATCGTGATTAAGTGTGTTAGCCACCAATGTTTCCTGCATTGGCTGTTGGGGCACAAACTACTCCAAAGGCAAATCTATTAGCAAAGGATCAACTTAGTTATGAGAGATTTCAGAAGATGAAACCACCTTAATTTCAGGGTGGTAGGAGCGAGGATGCTCATGAGTTTCTGACTTTATGCCATGAGATACTAGAGGTAGTAGGTTTGGGTGATCAACATGGTGTCCATTTTGTTTGGACCCACCAGGGAGTGGTGGAGGACTTATGTGAGATCCAAACCAGTCGGATCCCCTCCATGGATTGGGGTATGTACTCTAGTGCCTTTTAAGATTGCTTTATTCCTTGGAGTGTATGAGGCGAGAGCTGGTTGAGGTTTGAGGACTTGAGGCAGGGTGGTATGACTAATACTGAGTATGAGGCTTGTTTTGTCAATTATCTCAACATGTCTTAGCTATGATTCCAGATGAGGTGGAGAGAGTCTGTAGGTTTGTGAGGGGTTTGAATATTTCTCCATTAGATCTTATGTATTTAGAGCAGCTCATAAGGGGACTTCTTTTTAGTCTATCGTGAGCACCGCCAAGGAGGCATAGTTATTGGTTCGAGAGGTGTTTGGGGACCCTAAGAGGGATAGTATTATAGGTCAGTTTTCAGGTACCTCATCAGGAGGTAGATGTTTGCATAGGAGTGGTGGCTCTTTCAGGCATCATGATCCTATGCATACCTCTACGTCAACAGCTAAAGGTGGACAGATGTCTCGAGGGTCCCACAGTTTTACCTATGGTAGTCATAGTAGTTCATTTGGTGGACAACAGTCTTCTACACCGAGGTCTTGTTTTGAGTGTGGGGATCTAGGCCACCTAATTCAACACTATCCCTTTCAGACTCATTCAGGACCTCATCATACTTATTCAGCATTCTAGCTAGAGATTCGGCTCCACCAGCCAAGGATTGGGGCAGGTGTCAAACTACTAGAGGTGGAAGGACTTCAGATAGTGGTGTTTTGGTTCCATGTAGTGGAGATTGAGATGTTCCTCAGACTGGGGTGGAAGAAGAGCTTAGTGCTATGCTTTTCCTAGGAGACCCGAGGTTGAGGCTTCAGATGTAGTTATTATGGTTATTGTTCTAGTCTGTTATTGACCTGCATCTGTGGTATTCAATCCTGGATCTACCTGCTTTTATGCATCTACATACTTTTCATCAGGATTTGATTTATTATGTGATCAAATGTTAATGCTCGTACATGTTTCTATACTAATAGGTGATCCTTTAGTGGTGGATCAAATGTATCGATCTTGTCTTGTTTCTCTGGCTAGGTATGATACTTGGGTAGATATGATTGTTCTGAAAATAGTGGACTTTGATTTTATCTTGGGGATTGATTGGCTTTCTCCTTATCATGTTATTCTCGATTGTCATGCAAAATCTATGACCTTAGCCATGCCTGGTGTACCAAAGATTGAGTGGAAGAGTGATAGTGGTTCTTATCCTAGTAAAGTTATCTCCTACATCCATGATCAGAAATTGATTGATAGGGGGTGTTTATCTTACTTAGCTTTCATTCAAGATACTAGTATTGAACCACCTTTTATGCAGTCAATTCTTGTGGTTTAGGAGTTTATTGATGTGTTCCCTACTGATCTTCCTTTGCTATTGATCTAGAGTTAGCCCATCTCCATCCCTCTATATCGAATGGCTCCAATTGATTTGAAAGAATTGAGGGAGCAACTCTAAGATTTGTTAAGCAAGGGGTTTATTCACCCTAGCGTGTCAGCTTGGGATGCCCCAGTCTTATTTTTGAAAAAAATATAGGTCCATGAGGATGTGTATTTATTACAAGCAGTTGAACAACGTGACTATCAAGAGTAAGTACCCTCTTCCCCATATTGATGACTTGTTTGATCAGCTCCAGGGAGCGGCTTTGTTCTCTAAGATTGACTTGAGGTCTGGTTATCATCGGCCGAGGATTAGAGCATCAAATATCCAAAAGATAGCTTTTCCAACCCATTATGGCCATTTTAAGTTTTAGTGACATCTTTTGGGTTGACTAACGCCCTTGTAGCATTCATGTGGTTGATGCATATGGTGTTTCATCCATACTTAGATTCTTTTGTCATAATATCCATTAATTACATCTTGGTGTATTCTAAGATTGAGGTTGATCATGTTCGACACTTGAGGATAGTGCTACAGAGGTTGAGGGAGGAAACGTTATATGCAAAATTCTCCAAGTGTGAATTTTGGCTTAATTCAGTGGTATCCTTAGAGAATGTGGTGTCTAACGAGAAGATTAGAATGGATCCAACTAAGGTTAAGGTAGTTAGAGGTTGCACAAGGCCTACTTCATCTACCAAGATTCGTATTTTTGTGGGGTTAGCTGGGTATTATCGATGACTTGTTCAGGGTTTTTCTTCCATTGCTACCTTATTGAATGGATTAACTCAGGAGAATGTAGACTTTCATTGGTTCGATAAGTGTGAGGTGAGCTTCCGAAATCTCAAGATTTTGTTGACTTCAGTTCATATTTTGACACTATCTGAGGCGGGTTTGGACTTTACGGTGTACTATAATGCTTCAGGAGTTGGTTTAGGTAGTGTGTTGATACAAAAGGGAAAAGTGATAGCCTATATTCTAGACAGTTGAAGCCTCATGAGAAAAACTATGCTATCCATGACTTAGAGTTAGCAGTCATGGTTTTTGTGCTTAAGTTGTGGCATCATTACTTGTATGGTGTATATTATGAGGTCTTCACTGATCATAGGAACCTTCAGTATATATTTAGTCAAAATATCTAAACTTGAGGCAGTGTAGGTAAACTGAGTTGCTAAAGGACTATGACTTGACCATCTAATATCATCTGAGGAGGCTAATGTGGTAGCTGACACCTTGAGTAGAAAGACTTCTAGCATGGGGAGTCTAGCCACCACTCGAGTTGAGGAGCGACCTTTGGCCAGGGATCAGTGTTTAGCTAATAGCCTAGTCAGGTTATAGTTTTCGGATGAGGGTGGTGCATTTGCTTTCATTGAGGCTCATTCTTCCTTGATGGACCAGATTTAAGAGTGCCAGTTTGAGGATGAGACATCAGAGATAAAGTGACTAGAGGAGAGGCTAAGGAACCGATGCTTATCTGGATGGTGTTTTGAGGATTGGAGGTCGAGTTTGTGTGCCCTGGGTGGGTGACTTGATTAGATTGATTCTTGAGAAGGCTTATTGTACTCGTTATTCTATTCTTCTAGGAGCGGCGAAGATGTATCATGACCTGAGTCAGCATTACTGGTGGTATGGCATAAAAAAGAATATCTCAGATTTTGTGTCTAAGTGTTTAACTTGTCGGCAGATTAAGTGTGAACACCAACGACCTGAGTTTCACAAAATGCCCATTCCTACATGGAAGTGGAAAAAGATCACTATGGATTTTGTGGTGAGTTTGCTCACTACTATGGGTGGTTATGACTCTATCTAGGTAATTGTGGATTGATTGATTAAGGCCTCATATTTCATTCTTGTCCAGGTTAAGTATACAACGAAGAAGTTGGCTGAGCTTTACATCATTCAGATAGTTAAACTACATGGTGTGCATGTTTCCATCATTTCTTACCAGGGTTCACTTTTCACGTGATATTTTTGGAGGGTGTTGTAGCATGGACTAGGTAATTAGCTGGATATGAGTTTAGCCTTTCACCCTCAGACAGACGGACAGTCTGAGCGGATGATACAAGTATTGGAGGATATGCTTCGAGCATGTGTGATTGATTTTGGTTCCTGTTGGGATGAACACTTGACCTTAGCAAAGTACGCCTACAGCAATAGATACTCCAGTATTCAGATGGCACAATTCAAAGCTTTATATGTTAGATGTTGTAGATCGATTGGTTTGATTACACTGAGATGGATCAATTAGATGTAGACTTTCTTAAAGATGTTATGGAGCATGCCTATATAATTATGGGTAGGTTGTTGACCGCTCAAAGTCAAGAAAAGAGTTATATAGATAGGAGAGTTTTTGCCTTATAGTTTATGGTGGGCGGTCATATTTGTCTTAGAATGTCACCCATGAAGGGTGTTATGCAGTTCGGTAAGAAGGGAAAGCTTAGTCCTCGATTCATTGGCCTATTTGAGATTTTGGAGCGAGTTGGAGAGGTGGCCTATAGACTAGCCTTACCACCTAGCTTATCATCAGTGCATCCTGTGTTTCATGTCTCCACGCTCCAAAAGTACGTGCTGGATGAGTCTCATATACTTTCATTTGATTCGATGGTGTTGGGCCCAGACTTGTCATTTGAGGAAAATCCTTTAGCTATTATGAATAGACAGGTTGGAAAGATTAGAAACAAAGAGATTGCTACCATGAAGGTGCAATAGAAGAACCGTCCAGTTAGAGAGTGGGAGACGGAGTTTGACATGCGTGCTTAATATCTACATATCTTCGAAGCTTTAGGTACTTTCTTTTACCTTATGTTCGAGGATGAATATGATTTTTAGTGGTGAACAATGTAATGACCCGCTAAGTCATATTGAAAACTAATCCTCTTACTTTCATAAAATACCCTCTCATAAATTGTAAGAGGGTATTTTTGGACTAATTGATAATTTTGAGATTTAAGTTGAGGAGTAATTTTAGATAACTTATCTAATTGATGGGCTATTGATAGTTTATGTACTACCCTATACCATTTATCCTATATTAGTTGAAATAAGTAGTAGGGTTGTCACTTTTAGTACATAATTATCTTAAAAGAAAAATAAAAGAAAGAAAGAAGAGGGTTACCAAGAACGAACCTGTGCGACGTTGACGAGAGGAAAACTTTGTGTTCCAGGTGTGTGAATATTTAATGCTTTCACTCCTTTGTAATTTCTATTGATTTTTATTATACACATGCTCACACAAGTATCATAATATTCTTAAGGAAAAAGAAATGATATTGTGGACTGCTATGTGTTTATGTCGGTTTTTCATGAAAATTACACTTCACATTAATGAGAACGGATGACCAAGAATTGGGAGGTAATGATTGGGTAATCATTAGAAAACATGATAAAACAAAAGGAAAGTACTATGTGTTAATGGGGTTTTGTTATTTTATTCTATAAGTGCATTTTGTAAGTAATATTATGTGCAATAAAAGTTGTAGACGTCTAAATACATCATATGATGTAGTATCATATTTGAATATAGGGGAAAATAGATTTTGTTCCTCCTTCATCAGCACTCTTCTGCCCAATGCTTTGGTTCTTCGTTTTAGGCGTCTTTGGATGTAGATGTTTTGTATTAATATTGGAGAAACTGAAAATTTAATCCTATGCTTGAAATTTTGGGAATTAACTATGGAAAAGGTTAGTTTTTGGGTCTAGGCTAGACGTGTCCTAATACGGGTATTGTTAGTTTTGAAATCTTATTATGATTATTTATTTGACTAGATTGTGGTGCTACGAATTCTATTCGAAAGGGAAATGCTCAAGTGTTTGATTTATAGTGATTCGATGAGGCAAGTAGACTTTCAAAACTTTGTAATTCTCGTAGAATTCTCAAATTTTCCTTTCTTCTACGTGTGATTAATGAATAATTTTAATATTATAAAAATGGGATAATTAAATATAAATGTGAATTGGTGTGATATTGTAACACTTGAATTGAAAAATGTGGTTAGGTGATGTGAATTTTATATTGAGATATATTGTTGTGATTGGTGATTATGAATGGATTTGTTTATGGACTTCTCATGCTCATTCATTCTGTGTTACTTATATTTGCATTGATTTTGGATATTGATATGAGTGAGGTAGTGAAAATTGGGCCAAGGTCTTTACCGGTCGATATGTGATGTCGAGGTCATTGCCGGCGAGATTGTGATTCTGAGATCTTTACTAGTGATATTGTGATTTCGAGGTTGTTACCGACGATGATATTATGTCGAGGTCGTTACTAGTGATGTTATGATGTTGAGGCCTTTGCCAGTTATATTATGATATCGAGGTCATTTTCGATAATTATTGCATAAGCATTACATCTCATTCTTGCATATCCTTGTGTGGCATGATGTTATTCTTATGATTAACTGTGTTATCACTTGTGAGTTGTGGCTTGTGTTTTTGAATTATGATTTTGTGAAAACTATCTTAATTGTGTATTATGTATGTAATGTTGGACTAGGCTGATTTTCTGTGTAGGTTGTAGTTGTGGAGGGTCGGTTGGGATGAAAGGAGTTTGTGCATTCTATTGGACTTGCTTTTTTTGTTAGTTAGATGTTTTCATATGTTGAGACTTTATCACTTTCATTTTATGTATATCTTGAGGGTGAGCTAGTAAATTATGTTCTAGACCCCACCAAGATCTTATGATGTAGAGGCGGGTTTTGGACACTATGGATTGATGTAATTTAGGGAAACTATGATATTTTTATATGATGTATTCTCTTGCTTATTCTCTTACGTGTGCTTATTTTATCTTATGAATGCTTATGATATGAATATGAGGCTTGGATAGGATGCCTTTGAGTGTCATTTTTGTCGTGTCACGGTAAGGCCCCAGGTCTGGATTGTGATAATAACTTACTCTCAAAATGCATTAACTATTTCACAATTACCAAATGCATATTGGTGATCTTGTATTATTTCCAAGGAAGATATGTATATAGTCTTAATATGTAATGACCTCAAAGGCCATTCTGATATTTTCAATCAAATTACCATTTTTTTTCCTTCTCAAAAGTTGCCTTGGATTATTTTTGGATGATTCTAAAAGTCGGATTTTGAAATCTTGTATTAAGTTGAAGTTTTTCAAAATAAAGAGTTTTAAAAGGCTTAAAATTGAAAATTTAGAGTTTTTAGGTCATTTTAAGTTTCGAGTGTCAAAATTTGATTTCTTCAATTCTATCGATTCCTGAACGCCGAATCAGGTCTAGGAGAACTTGAAGAACTAAATTTGGAGTTAAAATTGAGGTTTTACGTCTAAAGTTGCATTCTAGTTCATTTTGGATCATAGGTTTGACTTTGGTTAAAATTCTGGGTTCGGGAACTCGTATCAAAATTCCATCGGTTCTAGTAGTTCCCAGTGGTGAAACTAACACTAGAAATGCCTCCGTTTTAATTTTAAGAGTTTTTGAGAATATTTTGAATCTTAAGTCCAAAAGTAGTTTAAATGATCTTTCTCGGGTTAAGGGCCAAGGAGGTTTCAAATTCAAATTCTGACGGTTCCACTGAGTCCGCATCATTATTTCTGGTAGGGTTCCATGTTTGGTCTGTGTTTACAGAGTTCCCAACAAATTCTTGAGGGTCCGGTTCTAGTTTGCAAACTGCTATGGGTTGCTGATATATTCCGGTTCTGGTGCAATTACCCCTTGGGCAACCGTGTTTGCAGATAAGGCTCCGCATTCATGGAGTATTGCATGGGCCTGAATAGTGGATTTTATTAAAAGATGATTTTAATTCATTTTTCACTAGTTTCAACCCTTCAAACTTTGTTTTTAAAGGAGATTTTGAGATTTTTTCAAGGCAAAGCAATTGGGTAACTATTTTCTAACCTATTTCATTGATTTATATTGTTTAATTTGAAATTTTAACTTCTAATTTTGAGATTTTAATGGTGTAGATTTGGGTTTTCTCGGACTTTGATTTCCAAACTTTAATCATTGATTTCTCCCTCATTTTAGCTCCATTGTTTAAATTGTTTTCACCGTTGAACTATTTATCACCTTGGAAACATTTTCATACATTAATTTTCAGTTTCGGATAATATTTTCTGGCATGTGATTTTTGATCATTTTTGCCCCTTTTCCCGAATTAATTGATTTTATTGTCATTATATTCGTTATGTTATTATGATGCCCTATTTGAATAGATTGTGGTGATTTGGAGTACCGTAGGATGGGAAAAGCAATAATTTCAACTTGATTCGAGACTTTATTTGAGACAAGTGAACTTCTAACCTTTTGTTAAGTATGAATGAACCTTAAATGCTCATATATGTATGGAATTGAGTACTTTGGGGGGTAGAATTGTGTCATTATAGGTTTGATCATGACTTTTCGATTTGAATGATTATTCATATGGTAATATATTGACTTATAAATTAATTATAGATTCGGAACCTATATGATATCATAAAGTGAATCATACGATATTGATAGTGAGATAATGCTTATATTGTGATATATTGATGCATTGAGACAATGGTGATTTTGAGATCATTATGATGTTGATACTATGATATAATCGTAATCTTGCACACTGCATCTATTATTATTTGTGCATTGATACTTATGATGGCTACGGTCAATATGTGAGTAAAGTAACATGTGAATTAGTGGTTGAGGTCTCTACCAGTTGAGCCAAGGTAATATGCCGGTGGTCCGTGGTCATTTTTAGATGGGTTCGAGGCCTCTTCCGGATGGATGAGCATTAGCTGAGGTCTTTGCTGGCAATATTCACGGATACATGGTCCAGGTGTGGCCCCCATGCGTTCCGACTGAGGCAGTCATCTGGTCAGCAGATGTGTATCAAAGGACAGACATACTTCACGATTACTTGACAATGCATCGTATTATTCACATTTCATGGCATACACTCCATCTATGAAAGGCCCCGGATCCTTTACGTCACTTTGAGGTCCACGAAACCTGCCCAGAAATTTTGCCAGGCATTCCCTCACGGAGGGCCTACATGGCCCTTGTGGAGTCACACGGTCCGTGTGGCCTCCCGTGGAGTGACGCCTGGGAGAGTAGAGGGTAGACGGACCTCCACACGATCCGTGTGGCCTCCCGTATGGTGAACTGCATAGGGACACCTCCACACGGACCAAGTCACGGCCCGTGTGACTTTAGACGGTCTGTGTGGTCCTCCGTCTAACCTCGGTGTGGGGAGTCACCTATTTACGGATGGGGTCACGGTTCA
Organism: Solanum rostratum; assembly: GCA_029948455.1. Lineage (NCBI taxonomy): Eukaryota > Viridiplantae > Streptophyta > Magnoliopsida > Solanales > Solanaceae > Solanum > Solanum rostratum. The sequence continues at coordinate 62,830,432 of CM057045.1, read as the reverse complement.
TGTGACCCTAGGTGGTCCGTTTACCGGTCCGTGTTGTGACACTTAGTCCGGAAAATCTTGTCTCTGAAAATGTTAAGTCTAGGACCACGGCACAGTAAACGGTCCATGTGACACTACACGAACCGTGTACCGGACCGTATGCCCCAGACAGACCAATTTCTGGTCCGTTTTATTAATGGCATTTTTGAAATATTGGCTTATTCCAACAAAAATTTTGCCTTTTCCCACCCTTCCTAAGCTCCCTATTTAAGTGGGACTTCACCAAATTCAACCACTTTTCCCTCATTTCACTCCTCTCACTAGAATTTGCTCTCTCAAGCTCTCCAACATCTCTCTAGGATTTGTGAAGTCAAGACCCTAATTTTGTAGCCCGTTTCTTTTCAAGTTTGTCTCCAAATCAGGTATGTGGGTTTTGATTCTTGGTTCCTTTCAACCAAGAAGGCCCAAGTTCTTCTCAAGCTATTTTATACACTTGTCGACTTAAAATTTGCAATTTTACTTCTTGGTCTTGATAGTTTGAATAATGCATGTGCTATTTAGTATTCCAAAGTTTGAGTTATGTTAAGATTTATGATGATGAACTACTTGGATTATGAAACTAAGAACATGCATGTCCCTTTAAAGATGTTGTTTTGCATGGGTGATTTATACTACATTTTCACATGAATTTTATTATGGATTTTTCCTAGTCTTTACATTATATTGTAAATTTTGGGATATACTTTACATTGCCCATGCCATCCCTACAATTTTCGCATTTCATCACATTTATGACCTTGGTGCATGGAAATCTTGGAAATATGAGACATGGGATTTGACAAGAAGGTGATCACTGGTATGTCCATAACTTGGCTCTTTGAGCATCTTGGGTGCGTACGCCATCTTGTTCTTGTAGATGAGCTATTCCTTGCATTGATACCTTGAATATGATTTTGTAATTTGGCATTGAGCCTAAATATGTCTTGAATGTTATGAACTTGCACTTGACTCTCTTGAACGCATGTGTATATGTATATAAGTATTCTTGTGGGATGTGTAAGACTAAGCACCGATGGGTTGGGGGTTCCTCTCCCTTTCCATGAACTATGTGCCAACATAGGGGCGGATATTATTCGTCTACTTGTTTATGATATGACATGTCTTGATATGATTCTTGTAAATCTTTCCGAAAAGCAGGTCGTAAGGAAGGTGACCATCCACCGAAAAGCGGAGTCGTAAGGTGTGATATAGATTACCCTAGGCAAGTAATATTCTCCCTACTGGTGGGATGTCCAAATCGGTCCAATTCATGTAATAGCTCGCATGGATTTGGTTTTTCGGTTATAGTCCATCCCCGTTATATAGGAGCATTATCGCATTGCACGCATCACACATCCCATGGCATCTTGTATATTAAATTCTATTGCTTATATATTCTTGTATATTATGTGCCCTTGCCATCTAACATGGTTATGCAGGTTCGGTAAGTCACGTGCATTGTATACCCGCATACTTAGTACATTCAAACGTACTAACGCATACTCTATGCCTGCATGATTTTACCATGTAGGAACCGAGTAGTTTGAGTACCAGCCGTAGGACGAATAATACTACCTTGAAGTTATTTTGTGGTGAGCCCCGTCTTCCGAGGGCAAGCTTTATTTTTTTTGTCCCTTATGTATATTTATTTTGTTGAGGGTGAGCCCGAAACTTGTCCCAGCCCCTGTTCCTTGACTAGAAGCATATGTTGGGCACTGTATACACTTTTCTCATTTTGTTATCCATAAATGAATGGTCTTCCCTTTGACTCTAGCTTCTGCTATTTAATCCGTCTTATATGCCTTGAACCTTCTATGCGAAATTCTAGAATTTTGAGGCTTGTTTGGGAACTTTCGGATCCCCATTCGCCATGTCACATCTAGGCCCCAACCCCGAGTCGTGACAAAAGGTAGTATCAGAGCCCTAGGTTTGAAATAGTCCTCGGAGCCCAACATGCCGCGTTGAGTAGAGTCCTATTCATGGGTGTGAAGTGCATCATACCTATGAGTGGGAGGCTACAGAGACGTATTAGGAAATTCCTCCCTTCTTTGTGTCTTGTATCGTGTTGTAGCTAGTTTGTGAATATCCTTACTTATTGGTGTCGTTAATCCCTTTTCAGTAAATTCCTCGAGGAAGACCTCAACTACCTAGGCCGGCTCCGGCTCCGGCTGCGGAAGATCAAGCCCCTCAGGAGCCTATAGAGGAGCCTATCTCTAACGGTGAATTCTGCACCGCTTTCTCCATGCTTGCACAGGTGGTGACTGCCCAGGCAAGGCAAGCCAATTTGCCACGGGACCCTACCCCCGCTTCTATTGTGAGGGACTTCACTCAGATGAATCCTCCGAAGTTCTACGGGTCAAGGGTTGATGAAGATGCTCAGGAGTTCATTGATGAACTCTCATGAACATTATGGGTGTCTCGTCTGAGGAAAAAGCTGGGTTGGCTGCTTACCAGCTGAAGGATGTAGCTCAGGTATGGTATATGCAATGGGATACGGAAAGGGTCTGTGGTGGTGATGTTAAATGGGGAGAGTTCAAATCTGTCTTCCTTGACCGCTTCTTTCCACTTGAGCTGAGGGAGGCCAAAATGACCAAGTTTATTAATCTCAAGCAGGGGAGTATGAGTGTGAGGGAGTATGCCCTCAAGTTTACAAGCTGTCCAAATATGCTTCATCCCTGGTGGCCAACCCCTGTGCAAGAATGCACAAATTTATTTTGGGTATTTCCGACTTGTTGGTGAAAGAATGCTGGACTGCCATGTTGATTGAAGATATGGATATTTCCAGACTCATGGTGTATTATGAGCAGATTGAGGGGGAGAAACTCAAGGAGAAGAGGGCACACGATCCCAAGAGAGCCCGCGTTGATGGTAGATTCTCCAGTGCTAGGAATGTTGGTTTTGGTCGCTTCCAGCAGGGCCAAGGCTCGGGAGCTCGAGTGGCTAATGCTCGGGCACCCCCTCCCGGGGTACAGGTGGGCGGTGGACCAGGATATCTCATGTGTGACAAATTGGGAGGCCCCACACAGGTGCCTGCCGGAGGGAATTGGGACTTTGCTTCGGATGTGGAAGTAAGGACCATAAAGTTGTTGATTGTCCCAGAAATGCACGAGGAGGTTGAGGTTTGGTAGCCCAAGGCGGGCAAGGTCAGCAGAGGGGTCCCCAAGGTGCTGCCCCAAGGAGCAATAGGTTCTATGCACTACATGCTCGCCAGGATGTTGAGGAGGCTTTAGAAGTCGTGACTGGTATGTTAAAAGTTTTTTCTATTTTGATGCTTATGTTTTGCTTGACCCAGGTGCAAACTTGTCTTTCGTGACTCCGCTGTTGGCTGTCAAGTTCGGTTTGAAACCCCAAATTCTAAGAGAGCCTTTCTCGGTCTACACCCCCGTGGGTGAATCTATTGTTGCTCATAGAGTCTATTATGGGTGTCCTGTTGCTGTGTTGCATAAAATTTTCCCATGTGATCTTGTGGAACTCAAGATGTTTGATTTTGATGTGATTCTCGAGATGGATTGGCTGTATGCATCTTATGCCTCCATAGATTGTAGAACCCGAAAAGTCCAGTTCGAACCTTCCGGTGAGCCAGTCCTTGAATAGAAGGGTAGTGATTCCTCTGTTAAAGGTAGGTTTATTTCCTACCTCAAGGCGCGGAAAGTGATTTCTAAAGGGTGTGTCTACCATATGGTGAGGGTCATGGATGCAGATTCTGAGGTGCCTACTCTCGAGTCAGTCCCTGTGATAAATGAATTTTCGGATGTGTTCCCCGAGGACTTACCGGGCATTCCTCCGGATAGGGAGATAGACTTCGGCATAGATCTTCTTCCAGACATTCAGCCTATTTCTATCCCTCCGTATCGAATGGCCCCTGCAGAATTGAAAGAGTTGAAGGAGCAGTTGAAGGACCTATTAGAGAAGGGTTTTATTCGGCCTAGTACATCACCGTGGGGTGCTCCTTTGTTATTTGTAAGGAAGAAGGATGGGTCCCTCCGTATGTGTATTGATTACAGGCAGCTAAATAAGGTGACCGTTAAGAACAAGTACCCATTGCTGAGGATTGATGATTTGTTTGACAAGCTTCAAGGTGCCACTCACTTCTCGAAAATTGATCTCCATTCCGAATACCATCAGTTAAAGGTTAGGGAGTGTGATATCCCCAAAACAGCTTTCTGGACAAGGTACGGGCATTTCAAAATTTGTGGTGATGTCGTTTGGTCTGACTAATGCTCCGGCCGCATTTATGGATTTGATGAACAGAGTGTTTAAACCTATCCTGGACTGCTTCATGGTGGTCTTTATTGATGATATTCTCGTTTACTCTCGAAGTGAACAGGAGCACGGGAATCATTTGAGAATGGCACTCCAAACTCTGAGGGAAAAGAAATTATATGCCAAGTTTAGCAAGTGTGAGTTCTGGTTGGGCGAAGTGGCTTTCCTCGGGCATGTGGTGTCCGGAGATGGTATCAAGGTGGATCCGAGGAAAACAGAGGCTGTGAAAAATTAGCCTAGACCGTTAACTCCTTCAGATATCCGCAGTTTTCTTGGGTTGGTTGGGTACTACAGAAGGTTCGTGGAAGGTTTCTCATCTATTGTATCGCCATTGACCAAGTTGACCCAGAAGTAGGCTAAGTTTTTATGGTTGAATGAATGCGAGAGGAGTTTCCAAACCTTGAAGGATCAGCTTACGTCTGCTCCCGTCTTGACCTTGCCAAATGGTTCAAAAGGGTTTATGGTGTACTGCGATGCCTCACAGATCACACTGGGTTGTGTACTTATGCAGAGTGATAAGGTGATAGCATATGCGTCAAGGAAGTTGAAAGTGCATGAAAACTATCCCACACACGACCTTGAATTAGCAACGGTGGTTTTTGCTATGAAAATTTAGAGGCATTATTTGTACGGGGTTTATGTTGATATATTCACCGATCACAAGAGTTTGCAATATGTTTTCACCCAGAGGGATCTTAATCTCCGGCAAAGGAGGTGGTTGGAGTTTCTAAAAGATTATGACATGAGTGTGTTGTATCATTCGGGCAAGGCCAATATTGTAGCCGACGCTCTCAGCAGGTTATCTATGTGGAGTGTGGCTCATGTTGAAAATGGGAAAAAGGAGTTGGCAAGGGATGTTCACCGGTTGGCCAGGTTGGGTGTCAGGTTGACTGGTTCCAGCAAGGGTGGTATTCGGGTTTAGAATAGGGCAGAATCTTTTGTGGTGAATGAGGTGAAGCAAAGCAAGATCTAGATCCGTCGTTATGTGAGTTAAAGAAGTTGGTTGCCGCAAAAGAGATTGAGGCTTTCTCTCAAGGGGGAGGTGGTATACTTCAGTACCAAGACCGGCTTTGTGTTCCCGGCGTGGATGATCTTAGAAAGGTGATTATGAGTAAGGCTCACAACTCTCTCTACTCTATTCACCCGGGGTCTACCAAGATGTACTGAGATTTGAGAGAGGTATATTGGTGGTATTGTATGAAGAGGGATATTGCCATGTTCGTGTCAGAATGCCCGAGTTGACAGCAGGTGAAGGTAGAACATCAAAGGCCCGGTGGTTTGGCCCAAACATTGAAATTCCCACATGGAAATGGGAGGACGTGAATATGGACTTTGTGGTCAGATTGCCTCGGACCCGAAGGCAATTTGGCTCCATTTGGGTCATTGTGGATCGGATGATGAAATCGGTTCACTTTCTACCGGTCAAGACTACCTACAGTGCCGAGGATTATGCAAGGTTGTACATCCAAGAGTTGGTGAGGTTACATGGCGTACCTAGATACATCATATCAGATCACGGTACTCAATTCACTTCCCACTTTTGCACATCTTTTATGAAGGGCCTTGGGACCAAAATTAAGTTGAGTTCCGCTTTTCATCCTCAAACTGATGGCCAAGCGGAGAGGACTATTAAACTTTGGAGGACATGTTGAGAGCTTGTGTGTGGGAGTTTAAGGGCAATTGGGATGTTCATCTTCCACTCATCGAGTTTGCTTATAATAATAGCTTCCACGCTAGCATTAGCATGGCGCTGTTTGAAGTCTTGTATGGGAGAAGGTGTAGATCCCCGGTGGGGTGGTTTGAAGTGGGTGAAATGGCTTTAGTTGGCCCAGATTTGGTGTTGGATGCTATGGAGAAGGTAAAAGTGATTAGGAAGAGATTGAAAGCGGCCCAAAGTCGCCAAAACTCCTACGCGGATAGTAGGAGAAGGGACCTCGAATTTCATGTCGAGAATTGGGTTTATGTGAAAGTCTCTCCTATGAAGGGCGTTATGCGTTTCGGCAAAAAGGGCAAGTTAAGCCCTCGATATGTTGGCCCTTATAAAATTGTTGAGCGGATTGAAGGTGTGGCTTACAAGTTGGAGATACCTCCGGATTTGGATTCCATTCATCCGGTCTTCCATGTATCTATGTTGAGAAAATTTGTTGGTGATCCTAGCACCATTGTGCCATTGGAGGGAATTGAGATTGAGGAAAATTTGACTTATGAGGAGGTGCCGGTGGCAACATTGGATAGGCAAGTAAAACGGCTTCGCAACAAGGATGTGGCTTCAGTGAAGGTACTTTAGAGAAATCAACTAGTGGAGAGTGCTACTTGGGAGGCAGAGCTGGACATGATGAAACGATACACCCACCTTTTCCAATCTACTCAAGCCTAAGGTACAAGGGACTTTCCTCATCAATTGTGTCATTTTCTTTCCCTCGTGAGTCTCATGGTATGGCATGCATATGTGCACACTAAAGGATTTTCCTTTCTTGGCAAATGAGTTGAATACAATCTTGACATGAGTTTGGTTTTGAACTATAATTTGATTTGTAACAAAAAGCTTTTGTATAAACCTTTTATTTTGAGTTGAGTTGTGCATTGTGTCTTGTATCGTATATCTCTTGCCTAAAACTCTAACTTCTCAAGCCTTGTTCTTGCACATTCGAGACGAATGTTCCCAAGGGGGAGATGATGGAAGGCCCCAGATCCTTGATGTCACTTTGAGGTCCACGAAACCTGCCAAGAAATTTTGCCAGGCATCCTCTCACGGAGGGCCTATACGGCCCGTGTCAAGTCACACGGTCCATGTGGCCTCCCATGGAGTGACGCCTGGGAGAGTGGAGGGTAGACAGGCCTCCACATAGTCCATGTACGGCTACACGGTCCGTGTGGCCTCTCGTATGGTGAACTGCATAGGGCTACCTCCACACGAACCAAGTCACGGCCCATGTGACTTTAGACGGTCCGTGTGGCCCTCTGTCTAACCTCGGTGTGGGGAGTCACCTATATACGGACGGGGTCACGGTCCATGTGACTCCAAGTGGTCTGTTTACCGCTCCTTGTTGTGACACTTAGTCCGGAAAATCTTGTCTCTGAAAATTTTAAGTCTTGGACCACGACATAGTAAACAGTCCGTGTGACACTACACGGACCGTGTACCTGACCGTATGCCGATGGACCAATTTCTGGTCCATTTCATTAATGGCATTTTTGAAATATTGGCTTATTCCAACAAAAATTTTGTCTTTTTCCACCCTTCCTAAGCTCCCTATTTAAGTGGGACTTCACCAAATTCAGCCACTTTTCCCTCATTTCACTCCTCTCACTAGAATTTGCTCTCTAAAGCTCTCCAATATCTCTCTAGGATTTGTGAAGTCCAGACCCTCATTTTGAAGCCCATTTCTTTTCAAGTTTGTTTCCAAATCAGGTATGTGGGTTTTGATTCTTGGTTCCTTTCAACCAAGAAGGCCCAAGTTCTTCTCAAACGATTTTATACACTTGTCTACTTAAAATTTGCAATTTTACTACTTGGTCTTGATAGTTTGAACAATGCATGTGCTATATAGTATTCCAAATTTTGAGTTGTGTTAAGATTTATGATGATGAACTACTTGGATTAAGAAACTAAGAACATGCATGTCCCTTTAAAGATGTTGTTTTGCATGGGTGATTTATACTACATTTTCACATGAATTTTATTATGGATTTTTCCTAGTCTTTACATTATATTGCAAATTTTGGGATATACTCTACATTGCCCATGCCATCCCTACAATTTTCGCATTTCATCACATTCATGTCCTTAGTGCATGGAAATCTTGGAAATATGGAATTATGATATGATTTGGTAAGACATGGGATTTGACAAGAAGGTGATCACCGGTATGTCTATAACTTGGCTCTTCGAGCATCTTGGGTGCTTGCACCATCTTGTTCTTGTAGATGAGCTATTCCTTGCATTGGCACCTTGAATATGATCTTGTAATTTGGCGTTGAGCCTAAATATGTCTTGAACATTATAAATTTGCACTTGACTCTCTTGAACATATGTGTATATGTATATAAGTATTCTTGTGGGATGTGTAAGACTTAGCACCGATGGATTAGGGGGTCCTCTCCCTTTCCTTGAACTATGTGCCAGCATAGGAACGGATATTATTCATCTACTTGTTTATGATATGACATGTCTTGATATGATTCTTGTAAATCTTTCCGAAAAGTGGGTCATAAGGAAGGTGATCATCCACCAAAAAGCGGAGTCGTAAGGTGTGATGTAGATTACCCTTGGCAAGTAGTCTTCTCTCTTCCGGTGGGAGGTCCAAATCGGTCCAATTCATGTAATAGCTCGCATGGATTTGGTTTGTCGGTTATAGTCCATCCCCGTTATATAGGAGCATTATCCCATTGCACGCATCACACATCCCATGGCATCTTGTATATTAAATTCTATTGCTTATATATTCTTGTATATTATGTGCCCTTGCCATCTAACATGGTTATGCAGGTTCGGTAAGTCATGTGCATTGCATACCCGCATACTTAGTACATTCAAACGTACTAACGCATACTCTATGCCTGCATGATTTTACCATGTAGGGGCCGAGCAGTTTGAGTACCAGCCGCCGGACGAATAAGTCCTACCTTGAAGTTATTTTGTGGTGAGCCCCGTCTTCCGAGGGCAAGCTTTATTTATTGTGTCCCTTATGTATATTTATTTTGTTGAGGGTGAGGCCGGAACTGGTCCTGACCCCCGTTCCTTGACTAGAGGCATATGTTTGGAACTGTATAAACTTTTCTCATTTTCTTATCCATAAATGAATGGTCTTCCCTTTGACTCTAGATTCCGCTATTTAATTATCCGTCTTATATGCCTTGAACCTGCTATGCAAAATTCTAGAATTTCAAGGCTTGTTTGGGGACTTTTGGGTCCCCATTCGCCGTGTCACATCTAGGCCCCGACCCCGGGTCGTGACAATTTCATACCTCATGTCTAATTGATACTAGCTGCATTTTGTTCATGAGATTGTATACTTTTTGTATCCCTGATTTCGAGTAAGTGTTGGATTTACTTATATATTTGTGTAGTGAGGTATTATGCCAAGTGATGAGTACAACTGCATCCATTGTGAAATATATGATATATTATGTTGGGACTTTTTCTAAGTGTAGATTTGTAGTTCGATGGATTGTGGTTGAGAGATATGGAGTTACTCATGTTTTTCATTGTTTTACCTTAGGTTAGTTCCATTTGCTAAGTACCTTGTTATTTGGTGTTCACCCCATGCTAAATTTTTGAAGGTTTTTAGCCGAGTCCACCTTGCTAGCTTCTGATTATCTTTTGGATTAAGCTTTGGATCTATCGAGAGGTAGATGCTTGTTCCTTTACCAAACCTTCAGAGATACTACTATTATGTTTTGGTTCTATTTGAGGACTAGACATTATGACTTATATTTTATTTTAGTATTCTATATGTAGAGGCTTGTATATGTGACACCAGTTCTCAGAAAGGTGTAGTTTGTTTTCTTCCGCTTATCTAAATTATTAGACTATTATCTTCTGTTTTTGTTGCTATTGTTATGTTGTATGAGTTTTGGGTTGACTCGCCTTGGTGGGTTAGGTGAGTTCCATCACGCCCAGATTTTGGGTCATGAAAATTTGGTATTACAGCCCAGATTCATAGATCTCACATGTGTATGAGCCCAGTCAGGTAGAGTCTTGAGGATCTGTGCGAAGACATCCATTATTTATTCTTGAGAGGCTATGATGACTGTTAGGAAACTTTCTTTCGATTCTTTCTAATCAATCCATGCATGTGTCTTGTTTAAGTGCTGAGTATTCATGTGTTATTTTGACAGATGGCAAGGACCAAAGCTACTGCTACTATCGAACGAGGTGAGGCCGCCCTTGATGTTGTTATTGAGACCCCAACTAGGGGAAAGGGCCTTGCCAGAGGACAAGTTAGAGGCCAAGGCCAAGGGGTTGCATCAACTAGAGATTATAAGTAGGGCATCTCCCCTAAGCCAGCTATGGATCCTAGGCAGGAGCAGGTTCTGCACGAGTTTGCTATAGCACCACTACTCTAAGATATAATTTTGAGAGTCTTGGGTGTGTTGAGGCTTCAGGTCAGGCAAGTAGCCTAGCTGACACTCCTAGTACTTAAAAGACTCGAGTGAGGGTGAAGCCGCAAGATCAGCAATAGGCCCTTGAGGCCCAGGTTCAAATTGAGCAGTCACTAACAGCTCCAATTGTTGAGATTCCACTGATTGTTGCCTTTACTGATGATGAGTAGTGGAGGTATAAGAGATTCTGGAAGATAGAACTACCTCGGTTTCAGGGTGGGAAGACTAAGGATGCTCATATGTTCTTGACTACTTGTAAAAAGTTATTGGATGTTGTGGGACTAGCAAAGATACATAGTGTGAGATATGTCACACTCTAGATTCGCGGGCCAAGAAGGGAGTGGTGGAGGACTTATAAAAGATCCCTTCTAGTTGGATCTCCCCAGATGACTTGGGAGATGTTTTCAGATGCTTTCTATGAGCAGTTTGTGCCTTGGAGTGTTTGCAAGGAGAGTCGATTGAGATTCGAGAGTTTGGGTAGGGCACTATGACTGTTTTGGGGGTACGAGATCAAGTTTTTCCACTTGGTCCGTCATGCTATAGCTATACTTCCGACTGAGGTGGAGAGAGTTCGCAGGTTCGTGAGAGGGCTAGTCTTTCCTATCAGACAATCCATATTCTGGGTATCTAGAGATGGAGCTTTCTTCCAATCAGTGGTTAGTGCTGCCAAGGAGGCGGAGTTGATGCAGAAAGAGGAGTTTGAGGAGCCAAAAAGGTTAGTACATCAGGATAGTACTTAAAAGCCTCATCAAGGGGCACAGGTGTGGTCAGAGGATGTAGTTCATTTCAACATCATGGGGTTCATGCAGCCTTGCAAACTTTAGAGGGAGGACGAGGTCCCCGTGATTCCTATAGTTCATGTCTGAGTTCGTCTAGTCCTTAGATAAGGCCCACGGGCCGAGGAGGTTACAACTTCCATACTTCTCCTTCACAGTAGTGGTTCAGCCCTATATCTTGGTTTAGGTGTAGGTCTCCTAATCATATGATTCCCTAGTTCCCCGGGCAAACTCATTCTGGGCCACACCATTCATACTTTACAGCTTCTATCAGAGATCTGGTACTACCTGCCAGAGGTTCATCCCCACAGATAAGGGGCTGGGGTAGAGGTCTGACCAATAGAGGTGGATGTACTGATGGTAAGGGAGTAGGTAATACTTCCACTTCTTTAGGTGGTTTAGGGCTAGCTTTTATGGATGGAGGTTGAGGTGGCCATTACATTGCTTTTCCAGGTAGACCCGAGGCAGAGTCCTCCGATGTTGTGATCACAGGTATTGTCCCGATTTGCTATTGCCCTATTTTTGTGTTATTTTATCTTGGCTCTATTTATTCATATGTGTCTGCTTATTTCTCCTTGGGGTTTTAGTTGCCTTGTGATTCCCAATCTGTGCGTGTACATATTTCGACCCTAGTAGGAGAACCCTTAGTAGTGGATCGTGTGTATCGATCTTGCCTTGATACTTTGGCGGGCTATGAGACTTGGGTAGATTTGATTATATTGGACAAGGTAGATTTTGATGTTATTCTGGGTATGGATTGGCTATCTTCATATTGTGTTATTCTTGATTATTATGCCAAGACTGTTACCTTAGCCATGCCAGGTAGAGCAAGGATTAAGTGGACTGGTTTGAAGGGTTAGTATCCTAGTAAAAGGATATCTTATATTTGGGCCCAAAAGTTAATTCATCAAGGGTGTTTGGCTTATTTGCCCTTTATTCGTGATATTGCTGCTGAGTCGCCTTCTATGGAGTTTATTCCAGTGGTTTGTAAGCATCCGGATATGTTCCCTACTGATCGACCAGGAGTCCTTCTAATCGGGACATTGATTTAACCTCAAGCAGGGCATTAAGCCCATTTCTATTACTCCCTACCGGATGGCTCCAGCTGAGTTCAAGGAGCTAAAGGAGCAACTCTAGGATCTGCTGAGAAAGGGCCTTATTCGCCCTAGTGTTTCACTATGAGGTGCCCCATTTCTGTTTGTTAAGAAGAAAGATGGGTCCATGAGGATGTGTATTGATCCTAGGCAGTTAAACAAAGTGACTGTTAAGAACAAGTATCCGCTTCCCACATAGATGACTTATTTGATTAACTTCAAGGAGCCGCTCTATTTTCTAAGATTGACTTGAGGTCAGGGTATCATTAGCTTCTGATTCGACCATTAGATATACCCAAAATAGCCTTACAGACCAGGTATGGCAACTATGAGTTTCTTATTATGTCCTTTGGTTTGACTAACACCCATGCAACATTTATAGAGTTGATGAATGGGGTGTTCCGGCCATATCTGGACTCGTTCGTGATTCTGTTCATCGATGATATCTTGGTCTATTCCAAGACTAAGGAGGACCACGTGAGGCATTTAAGGATTGTACTTTAGAGGCCTAGGAAGGAGAAGTTGTATACAAAATTCTCCAAGTATGAGTTCTGTTTGAGTTCAGTAGCATTCTTGGGGCATGTGGTGTCCTCCAAGGAGGGTATTCAAGTTCATCCAGCGAAGATTGAGGCTGTTTGGGTGGACTAGGCCTACCTCAACTATAAAGATTCGTAATTTTATGGGCTTGGCTCATTATTATCATTGTTTTGTTCGGGGTTTCTCTACTATTGCAGCCCCACTGACTAGGCTTAGTTAGAAGAATGTGGGATTTCATTGGTCTGACGAGTGTGAAGAGAGCTTCTAAAAGCACAAGTTGTTGTTGACTACAACTCCTATTTTGACATTGCCGGAGGAGGGTGTTAACTTCACCATTTATTATGATGCTTCGGGAGTGGGACTAGGTGGTGTATTGATGCAGAAAGGGAAGGTTATTGCTTATACTTCTAGACAGCTAAAGACCCATGAGAAGAACTATCCCACCATGATTTAGAGTTTGCCGCAGTTGTGAAGCTCAAAGATTTATTGACTTCTACATCTATTCTTGCTTTGCTCAAGGAGGAAATACCTTTTGTGGTGTATTGCGATGCCTCCAGAGTTGTTTTAGGTAGAGTGTTGATGCAAAATGAGAGAGTGATAGCATATGCATATCAGCATGTTGAAGGTGCATGAGATGAATTATCCTACCCATGATTTAGAGTTGGTTGCAGTAGTCTTTTGTGTTGAAGTTGTGGTGACATTATCTCCATGGAGTGCATTGTGAGATCATTACTCATCACCGGAGTCTTAAATATATCTTTCACAGCCTAATTTAAACATGAGGCAACATAGCTGGTTGGAGTTGTTGAAAAATTGTGACATCTTGATTTTATATCACCTAGGCAAGGCAAATGTAGTGGAAAATGCCTTGAACTTAAAGGCCTCTAGTATGAGGAGTTTAGCATTTTTGAGGACGGAGGAGAGACCCTTAGCTTTGGAGGTTCAGTCACTTTCTCAACAGCTGGTTTAGTTAGATATTTCTCCTCCTCATAACATTTTAGCCTTTGCGGAGAATAGATCTTCATTACTTGTCAAATGTGTGCTCACTAGTTTGATGATGCTACATTATGCTTGATTTGTGATAAGGTGTTGAGTGGTGAAACAAAAGAGGCTTTTATTGGCTTGGAGGGTGTTTTGAGGATTAATGATCGAGTTTGTGTGTCTAAGATAGGAGATTGGGTGAGACTGATATTGGAGAAGGCTTATTGTGCCAGATTCTCTATCAATCCTGGTATGGCAAAGATGTATCATGATTTGAAACAACACTATTGGTGGTGTAAGATGAGGAGAGACATTGTTGAATTTGTGGCAAAGTGCTTGAACAATAACTCAAATATGAGCACCAAAGGCATGGAGGTTCGATGCAAAGGGTGCCTATTCCCGAGTGAAAGTGGGAACATATTACTATAGATTTTTTTAGTGGTTTGCCTCTGGCTTTGGGAAAGTTTGACTCAATTTGGGTGATTGTAGACCGATTGACTAAGTTTGCTCAGTTCCTACTAGTGAAGACTAGTTATAGTGCAGAGCAGTTGGCTAGGTTGTGTATCCAGGATATTGTTAGATTGCATGGTGTTCCAGTGTCTGTAGTGTCTAACAGAGGATCTTTGTTCACTTCACATTTTCAAAAGGTTCTATAGTGTGGTTTGGGTACTCTATTTGATTTGAGTTCAGCTTTTTCACTCTCAGATTGATAAAAAGTTCAAGCACACTATTCAGGTATTGTAGGATATGCTTTGAGCATGTGTGATAGATTTTGGGGCCAGATAGGATCAACATTTGCCTTTTCTAGAGTTTGCTTACAATAGTAACTACCATTGTAGCATTTAGATGGCATCGTTTGAGGCATATATGGCCGGAGGTGTAGGTTGCCTATCAGGTGGTTTGATTCGAGTTCAGCTGATACTTTGGGTGTTGACTTGCTCAAAGATGCTATGAATTGGGTTTGATTGATACAGAGTAAGTTGTTAATAGCCTAGAGTTGCCAGAAAGTCATGCCGACAAGAAGACTAGACCTCTAGAGCTCATGGTTGGGAATAGTATGTGGCTGAAAATATCACCCATGAAGGTGTGATAAGATTTGCGAAGAAGGGCAAGCTCAGCTATTGGTTTATCGGCCCATTCAAGATCTTAAGGAGGGTAGGTGAGGATATTTATGAGTTAGCGGTTCCACCAAGATTATCTGTAGTTTACCTATTATTTCATGTCTCTATGTTCTGCCGGTACATTCCAGATGAGGTCACATATTATTTCCCATGATTCAATTGAGTTGGGTCTAGACTTGTCTTGTAAGGAGGAGCCAATTTGGATAGGCAGGTCAAGAGTTTGAGGACCAAATACATACCTTCAGTAAAGGTTTAGTGGTGGCACTATCCTGTTGAGAAGGCTATTTGGGAGTTAGAGTCAGATATGCAGGTCAAATATCCCAGCCTTCATGAGGCTTCAGGTACCTTTTTTTCTCTTATGTTCGAGGACAAACATTGTTTTTAGTGGTGAATGATGTAATGACCTTGCCGGTCATTTTTTAGCCTATCTGTGAAAATTTCTATTTGCTCTTTCGTAAGTTGCTTTGAACATATTTTGAACTATCTGCATTATTGGAACTGAGAGTTAGTGTTTCAAAAGTAGAAAATATGAATTTTGTCATTTTTAAAACCTTAAGTTGGTGAAAATGTGAGTTTTTGTACCATTTAGAATTTTGAGTGTTGGAATGAAATTATCTCGATTCCCTCAGTTCTGGAACGTCGAATTTGGTCTAGGAAAAATTATAAAAAAAAATTTGGAATTATTACGGAGATTTTGGACCCAAAGTTGCATTTTAGTAGATTCCGGAGCCTAATTTGACTTTGGTCCACTTTCGGGGTTTCTGAAGCTTTAATCGGAATTTTGATAGTTCTAGTGGTTTCGAAAGGTGAAACTAACGCTAGAAATCGTCTCATTGTAATTTTTGGAGTTTTAGAGAGCAGTTTGGATTTTTTGAGTTTTAACTAGTAACGAGCTTTATGGGGCACTGCATCAAGGAGACCTCAAAATCAAATTCTGATCATTCTATTGAGTCTGGAACACTGTTTCTGATAGGATTGCATATTTGGTCCATATTTTTAAGGTTTCAAATGAGTTTCGGGGGTTAATAATCTTGTTTTGCAGGGTGTTGGTCCAAGTTGGCTGTGATCAACGTGGGTCAACACTGGTCATCACCCATTTTTTGATTACTAAAAATATCCCTTTCTTACCCATTTCGACTACTCCACTATTTTCTTTCATTTTGAATTCTAAAAAGCTTGGAGGTACAATTTTGAGCAAGGATTTTCGTGGATTTTCATTTCGCTAAGCTTCCTAAACACTAAATCTTTAATTTTTAGTAATTAAATTATGACTTTGACTTCAATTTTTATGGGTTTTCTAGAACATGATTCAAACTTTAAGTGATGATTTTTTCCTCAATTTCTACTCAACTTTTATGGGATTTTCACCCACAAACTTCATTTTCCTGTAGAACCTGATTTTGAGCTCAATTTCTAGATTTGGGATTTTCAAAATTTTGCGCTAAGTTTTGACCATTTTTCCCCTGGATCCAATTTGTGCCAATATGGGTATCAAAAATTTATTTTTTTAACGTGTATAATCTATTCTTGATAGTGATTAGTTGATTTGGAGCTCGTTTTGAGGTTTGGATTGATCAAAAGTTTGGTTCGAGTTCGGTTTTGGCATCGAGGTAGGTTCGACTAACC
The DNA here is from genome assembly GCA_029948455.1 of Solanum rostratum. Lineage (NCBI taxonomy): Eukaryota > Viridiplantae > Streptophyta > Magnoliopsida > Solanales > Solanaceae > Solanum > Solanum rostratum. The sequence continues at coordinate 62,813,911 of CM057045.1, read as the reverse complement.
TTTTTGAGACTGGACTTGAGTTATTGGATGTGTTTATGTGATAATTGTAAGATTTGGATTGTTTCTTGAGTAGTTGGATGAGTATAATAGCATTTTGGTAAAAAACCATCATATTGATTGTATTAGAATTGGAGTATTTGTGATATTGTTAGCAATTTGAGATGTGTCCTTGATAAATGAGATGTTTGGATGTTATTGTGATAATATGAGACTTGTGATATCATTGGGATAACATTATGGTAATTAATAGTATTTGAGATATTTTCTAAGACTCGTATGCACTTTTTGAGAGTTGTGAAGTTTGGTGTTACCTATATATTCGGTTATTGGGTGAAATGTGGTGATTTGAGACATGTTGATGGCTTGTGGTACCAGTTGAGGCTCTTGGCATTCCTTTTCTTATTCTATGATTGTTATTTGTCGATTACCTTATTATATTGTTGTTATATATATTGATTTGTGGCATTGGCATTGGCATTGGCATGCATTCATTCCTCGTAGCATTGGTACCACCCCGTGACCGCATGCAGGTGGCAAGGATTGAGATATTGTACAATATTTTATAAAACCTCTTGACCACGAGGAGGTGACAAGGGTGAGATATATGACTTTTTGAGATACTTTACCGCCTTTTACAGAACCCCTTGACCACGGGTAGGTGGAAAGGTGGAGATTGTGCCACCTTTTAAAAAAATCCTTGACCACGGGTAGGTGACAAGGTTGAGAAATTATGACACCCCTTGACCACGGGCAAGTGGCAAGGTTGAGAGATTTCAGTATATGGTCTGACAAGACCCCCGTGAGTTCTACCTAGTAGCCTTAGCTCGGTAGATATATATACACTGGCTATGTGACAGTCGTGATTCCAGCCCATGATTTGCATCCATTCATTCATTTGCACTGCATCATAATTATACATAATCTTTTTATCTATTCTTATGTATATATATTGTGCACTAACCTTATCATTGCAGGTAAGAGGGGTTGTTAGTTATTGCATGTTTATCCAATTTCTCCTACCCAGTCGGTTGAATCTACTGGGTACATTTCAGTGTACTCATCCCTACTATATTTCCTCCTTGTGGATCAAGAACAAGGACTCCCTCGTGGTAGTTGATTCATTTTAGCAGAGGTTTTTTTTATCTCTATTAGATCACAACGTTGAGGATCAGACTTCAAGTTGTCATTGTACTATTGAGACTTTCTTTTATTGTTTCTTTCATATCATACTTTGTATTTTCTCTATTAGACAACTTCGTATCTACTCTTTCATACTATGTAGAGTCTATTATACTCATGACTCCAGGTTTTGGGAATCTTAAGTTAAATATTTGTGGTTGTTTTGTTTTACCCTTTCTTCCTTAGTTGCGATCCAATTTTGGTTTGTGACATAACTTTCCATGATTGCATTAACTTTTTTTTTTAACATACTTCGTCTACTAAGACGATGTTATGACACAGTTAAATGCATTAACTTTGCATTTATTCATGATATTTTACATAAAAAATTATTTATGAAGTTACCAGACTTGTAAATTGATATTTTATATGAATTTGTTTTTAATTTTTTGGTATATAAAATTTACAAGTTAGAGTACTTGTTCGTGTCATTGTACCAGCATGATATCAAAATTGTCAAAAAAAAACTGCACCAAAATAATAGCAAAATCAAGATAAACAATCCATCAAAAACTGCATTAATATTAACAAAGGTTGAATAAAAAATCACACTATTGTAATGACCATGTTGGTAATCTTTTAGCTTATCTATAAAAATTATAGTTTTTCCCTTCCATAAGTTGCTTTGGATCTATTTTGAACTATTTGTATTGTTGGAACTGAAATCCTAAGTTTTAAAAGTTGAAAATATGATTTTGGAATTTTTTGAAGCTTTAAGTTGTTGAAAAAGTGAGTTTTTGTATCATTCTATATTCGGGTACCGGACCAAAAATTCATCGATTGCATTTGCTCTGGAACGTCAAAATTGATCTAGAAGAAGTTACAGAAATGAATACAGAGTTAAAATGAAGTTTTTAGATCCAAAGGTGCATTTTTAGTTATTTTCAGAGCCAAAGCTTGACTTTGGTCATCATTTGGAGTTTGGAAGCTCGGATAAAAATTTCGACAGCTCTAGTAGTTCTGAGTGGTGAAACTAATGCTAGAAATGGTCTTATCATAATTTTGGAGTTGCCGAGGGCGATTTTGGTATTTTAAGTTTTAAACGAGTTTAATTGAGTTGCATTGGTAATTGTATCGAGGAGACTTCGGAACCAAATTCTAATTATTTCATTGTGTGCGGATCGCCATTTCTAGAATGGATACATGTTTGATTTTTGTAATTCTTCAGTTCGAATGAATTTTGAGGGTCCATTCCGAGCTTCCACTTAGTTGTGTTTCTGTTATGCTTGGTTTCTGGTGCAATCATGCTTTTTCTCCGCGTTTGCAGAGGTATATCTCTTGGCTTTCTCTGCATTCGCGGATTCTAAGCCACGTTAGCAGAGCAGTGCCAGGTCTTCTCCCCGCATTCGCAGGCCCCACCCCGCGATTGCAGAGCGTATTTTACACCTGCATGGATTTTAATTCTGAAAATCACCATTTTCAACCATTTTTCTCAATATTTCAAGCTTTAGGAGATAATTTTTTACGAGACTTTTTTGGAGATTTGTTTTGGGTTTATATTTCTAACCTCATTTAATTAATTTCCATGGCTTTTATCTCGATTTTGTCTTGAATTTCATGATTTTGAGTGTTTGAAATTGGGGATTTTTGGTCTATGCTTTGAAACTTTAATTGATGGTTTCTCCTTCGATTTGAACTAGATTTTAGTGGGATTTTCAACTCCAAACTCCTTTTCTCGCATAGATTCATAATTTCAAGTCAATGTTCTGATGCAGAAGCTTTGAATTTTAGCTTTAGTTTTGATCATTTTGCTCCTAAGCTTAATTTGTACCAATATAGGTATTAAAATCATCTCTTGATGCGTAGTATCTATTTTCTATAGTGATTGATCAGTTTGGTGATCTTTGGAGGCGTGAGTTGATTGAAAGTTTGTTCGAGTGTAATTTTGGCATTGAGGTAGGTTCCGCCAACCTTTTAGGACTGAATTTGAGTTATTGGACATGTTCATTTGATGATTGTGAGAGTTAAATTGATTCATGAGTAATCGGATTGATATGCTAGAATTATGATGGAAATGTGATACCAGTTATGCCAAAATTTGAGTAATTTGTGATGTTATTCATAAATTGAGATGAAATGTTAAGAATTGAGATATGTTGGATATTAATGTGATAACATGAAACTTGTGATACAATTTGGAAGAGTTATGTGTAAATTAATGATAATTGTTTGGGACTTGAAGAGTCCAGTTTGATTGGCATTCTGATTATTGACGAGAGGGTGATGATATGAGACATACTGATGGCACTGTGGTACTAGTTGATGCACTTGACATAGCCTTTGTGATGTTATAGCTATTATGCATATCATTATCATATCATATTGCATATGTACTCGTTGTGGCATTGACATGTATATGTGTCATATTGCATCTGTACCACTGTCACACTAATATTTGAAACAGTCGTATTACTTCAGATCTATTTGCCGGTGACAGAGTCCATCGAAGTGTATTACTATTGTTATGTATCGGGGTATCGTGATATTAACATGCATTTCATCCTATATTGTGGCCCTAAGACAGATATGTTACTTGATATCACCTACCTGCGCTAGAGTCGATCGAGGTATCATCGGAGCCAGAGTCTGTCGTGATACTGAAGACGTTTTTCCCAACGCTAGAGTCCGTCGAGGAGTCATCTGCACCAGCAACCATCATGGCACTTGAGAGATTTTTATTTATGGTCTAATGAGACCACATGGGTTCTACTTGGTAGCTTTACTCAGTAGATGTATACATCGGCGCCAAAGTCCGCCGTGATTTCACCCCATGCATTGTATTCATACACTACATGTGCATTGCATCATTGACTGCCATTGTTATCTTATTCTACTCTTATATATATATGTTTATATTGTGCACTAAACCTTTTCCTGCAGGTGATAGTATTCTTTATTATTGCATGCTTATTCAATTTCGCTTACTCAGTCGGTTGAACCTACTAAGTACATTTTGATATACTCATCCCTACTTTGTTTCCTCCCTGCATATCAAACACAGGGACCCATACAGGGTAGTTGATTCATTCTATCAGAGTTACTCTCCATCCATCTAAATATTAGCGATGAGGCTCAGACTTCGAGTCGCCATGGATCTTTTGAGATTTTCCTTTATTGTTTTATTCCAGACATTGTCTTAGATATTATCAAACAATGTTGTATCTTTCATTTGACATAGAGTATTTACTCATTCGTATTACTTTAGATTCTCTTCTATTCATAACTCCAGGTTTTAGGATTTCGTAGTAATTGCTCTTGTTTTACCTTATTTTCTTTAGTTGAGATTCGATTTTAGGTTGTCACAAGTTTGGTATGAGAACTCTAGGTTCGTTGGGCTTATGAGTCAAGATCGGGGTGTATACTAGAGTCTCGTGGATCGGTATGTAGACATCCATATCCATATTCGGTAGGCTACGGGGCACTTGATAGGAAAAGCTTTCATGTCTTGCTTCTAATCGTGCATTTCTTCATATCTACTATTTTGAAAGTGTCTAATCTACTCTTTCTACACGGATGCCAATTATTAGATCCTGACGATCAGTACGAGAGCCTGAGCCAACTGATATGGCTCCCACTCGAGGTCTAGGTGGAGTTTGTGATCAGGCCAGGGGCCGAGACATACTATAGGGATAGCTTTGTCTAGAGGATAGACTAGATCGACTTCTCTAGAGCCTGATTATGAGCCATAGAGACCTACAGAGCCTATTCCACCACCTTCAGCCCCAAATTCTACGCCCTCAGTTCAAGAGTTATTATTGTGGGTATTGGCTAGGTTGGAGGGAGCTCATCTAGACCCAGTTGTTATTGATGCATCAACTTCTACAATGCCAGTTGGCCCTTCTATTGCTCCAGCTAAGCTAGCCATGATTCATGTGGGTGCTTTCTCAGTCCCAGCAGATCCTTCTATGACTTCTATGATTCCACCTCAGACATCTTAGCTAAGTTTTGGTTCGCAGCCTTAGGGATTAGCTATTGCTCCATCTGTTGCACCACCCAGATTTATGGTGCCCCCATCTTCTGCTAGTCTTGCTATGTCCATAGTTGAGTAGAAGAGCTTTGAGTGGTTTGTATGATTGGCTCCTTCGAGATTTTACAGCACCCCTAGTGATAGAGCCTATGAGTTCTGATCAGAGTGTCAGGAACGGCTATGTAATTTGGTCATCCTTGAGACGCATGGAGTTGCTTATACCTCTTACCAGTTCACCAGCTTAACTAAGGAGTGGTAGAGGCTAGTTATGGCTCGCTGACCTGTTGGATCCCATATCATGACATGGGAGCAGTTTAAAAAGGTATTCTTGGAGAGGTTCGTACCATATATCCTTCGAGACAACTGCTGCAATGAGTTCGACAGACTTTAGTGGGGTTCTATGTCAGTCTTGGACTATGAGGCCAAATTCTATATATTATCAAGATATGCCTTATCCAGTATCCCTATAGAGTTTGAGAGGTTTTAACGATTTGCCAAGGGGTTGGCAGGGTATCTTCATGAGGCTATAACTTTCTTAATTCTGGCTGGAGGTTTATTAGAGTGTAGTGGATAACACTCATATGATAGAGCGCATCATGCATGATAGACAAGGTAGGGGCAAAAGGTTTTGTTAGCATGACTAGTTTAGTGAACCCTCGCCATGAGATAGGGAGTTCTAAAGGCAGCGCCATCAGGGATGAGTAGTCCATGCAACCATCCCCACAGTTGATAATGCTGATAGATCCAAGCCTACTTAGATAGGTTGTGATAATTCCTCTAGATCATCTAGGCGAGGTGGCTTTTTAGGGTAGCCATGTCAAGAGCAAGAGATCAGGGCTTGTTATAGCTTTGATAAGGTTGGGCATTTGGCCAGGCATTTTTTGTATCGTGTATCTTCCACCCAGGTTTTAAGATCTCAGTCAGCTCATCCAACCCCAACACTAGCACCTAGGGGCACACCCCGGCTATGGGGGACGGGACTAGAAGGAGTCATAGTACAGTGAAGGTGGAGCCCGTGGAGACCTACAAGCTAGTTGTGGGCATAGAGTCTACCACACTGTCCAAGATAGAGTTGAGGCAGAGGCCTCTAATGCGATTATCATAGGTATGGTTCCAATGTGCCACCATTCAACTTTAATTTTATTTGATCCAGGCTCTACTTAATTCTATGTGTCAACCTCTTTTACTTATGATATTGATGTTATGTGAGAGCTGCTTGCAGAGCCTATTTGTATTTCCACCTCGGTAGGTAAATCATTAGTGGTGAATCTGGTATATTATGGTTGTATTATGACTTTATGGGGAGAGGCACAGCTCCTGGCTTGATATTGTTGGATATGGTTGACTTCGATATGATATTAGGCATAGATTATTTCTCACATTATCATGTTATTCTTGATTATCATGCGATGACTGTGACCTTATCTTGCCCTGACTTGGTGTGCTCCTATGCGATGACTGTGACCTTATCTTGCCCTGACTTGGTGTGGACTGGAGCACTTAACTCCTATTCTAAGGGTGTTATTTCCTATATGCATGTCTGCCAGTTTATGGAGAAGGGATGCTTAGCATATTTGGCTCATGTTCGGGCCTGTTCTCAGGAGTCACCATCATTGGAGGCCACTAAGGTTTCTACAGAGCTTATCGATATGTTCTTGACTAATTTACCTGGTGGCCCCCCGGATCGTGATATCGACTTTGCTATTGACATGGAGCCGGGCTCTAAGCCCATATCTATTGCCCCCTATTGAATGGCTCTGGCTGAATTGAAGGAGTTAAAGGAGAAATTGGAGAATTTGTTGAAGAAGGGATTTATTCGTCCGAGTGTATCTTCTTGGGGCATTCCGGTATTATTTGTGAAAAAGAATGATGGCACTACGCCGTACGTGTATAGACTATCGACAGCTGAACAAAGTGACCATCAAGAATAAGTATCCTTTGCCTCGCATCAATGATCTTTTTGACCAGTTGTATGGCGTGCCTCGGTATTCTCTAAGATTGATTTGAGGTCTATCTATCATTAGTTGAGAGTTCAAGAGTTTGATATCCCGAAGACAACTTTTAAGAGACGTTACGGTCACTATGAGTTCGTGGTTATGTCTTTTAGGCAGACTGATGCCCCTGCTGCTTTTATGGGGTGGGTTTGGGTGGTGTATTGATGCAAAGGGGGAACATGATAGTATATGCCTCTAGACAGTTGAAGGTACATGAGAGAAAACTACCCTACCCATAACTTGGAGTTGCTTACCAGTTATTGATATTCTGATTATTGACGAGAGAGTGATGATATGAGACTTACTAATGGTAATGTGGTACTAGTTGATGCACTTGACATAGACTTTGTGATGTTATGACTATTATGCATATCATTATCATGTCATATTGCATACATTTACTTTTTATTGTGGCAATGGCATGTAAACATCTCATATTGCATTTGTACCATTGAGACTCTGAAATATTTGAGAAAGTCGTATTACTTGAGATCTATTTTCCAGTGCCAGAGTCCGCTAAGGTGTATTGTTACTATTATATATCGGGATATCGGCATGCATTTTATCATATATTGCATTGGCCCTGAGACAAATATGTTAGTTGATATCTCCCTACCGACGCTAGAGTCTGCTGAGGTATCATCGGTGTGAGAGTCTGTCATGATACTGGAGACTTCTTTCCCGGCGCTACAGTCCACCAAGGTGGCATCGCCGCCGACGACCATCGTGACTTTTGAGAGATTTTTATATATGGTTTGATGAGATCCCCATGGGATCTACCTGGGTAGCTTCAACTCGGTCAATGTATGCACCGACACTAGAGTCTGCTGTGATTCCATCCCATGCATTGCATTCATACACTATATGCGGATTGCATCATTGACTGTTATTGTTATCTTATTCTACTCTTATATATGTTTATATCGTGCATCAACCTTTTACTTACAGGGATAGTATTCCTCATTATTGCATGCTTATTTGATTTTGTTTACCCAGTTGGTTGAACCTACTGGGTACATTTTGGTGTACTCACCCCTAGTTTGTTTCCACCCTGCAAATCGAGCACGGGGACACATACATGGTAGTTGATTTATTCTATCAGAGTTACTCTCCATCTATCCGTATCTTAGCAGTGAGGCTCAGACTTTGAATCATCGTGGATCTTTTGAGATTTTCCTTTATTGTTTCATTCGAGTCATTGTATTAGATATTATCAGACAAAGTTATATCTTTCATTTGAGACAGTGTATTTTCTCGTTCCCATTACTTTTGATGCTATTGTACTCATGACTTTAGGTTTTGGAATTTCGTAGTAAATGTGTAGTTGCTTTTGTTTTACCTTATTTTCTTTAGCTGCGATCCGATTTTGGATCGTAACAACTACAAAACAAAATTGGACCAAAATAATTCATAAATTTAAATAATACGAATAAATTAAGTTGAGGGAAAATAATACAACCTTAGCATATATAGTTTAAATTGTAAATGATGCACCAGAAAAAGGTAATTGTATTCCCACATAACTTAATTCAAAAGCAATCTTTAAAATAGGTCCACTCCTCACTTTAACATTTCATCCTGACATACTAATATAGTTTAACAAACTAACTTCACTTAACTCATCTAATTCTTAATGGACGACAAATACTACTTATTTCACTTGCCCTTGGATTATATCCCTCACTTTTCCAATCCATTCCTATTGAAAATGCGCACATGGAATGTCTTCCTTCCATCATAATGAAAAAGTAGAAGCTCACCCAGTTCAAGATGCTGCTCCATTGCAAAGTTCTTCCAATTATCAACAAAGAACATTCCATTTTCACGCTATTCTATTTTCACGTTCCAACCATTTCCACAAGGACCTTTTACCACTGCTGATGTTCTTGCTTCCTCTGTTGCTTCAAAAAATCTGATGGAATTTTCTAAAATAAGGAAAAAATGATCTTCTTTATCAACGCTTCCGATAAGATTTTCAGATTTAATATTAATAGGAGTTATCTTAACTATTTAGGTGGAATCTAGATATCATCCATCAATATAAGAATTTATATTTGTGTAATTCATGAATAACATCAAACAAGCATGTTGTCTAGATCTAAAAATAAATAAACAAATAAAATTACTTTTTCTAACAATTTAAATTTATAAATAAAATTTGCAATTCTAAAAATTAATTGAATATGCTCATTTTCAATAAAATTTGTAGATTTGAAATTAATACTATTAACTAGAATTAATTTTTAACAATTTTAATCGAGTGAACTTATAAGGCAACAGAGATATTCGCACAAATATAATTCATGTGTAAGATCACACAAATTAAAAAGACCATCTCATTGAGATGAATTTAAAATAAATTAATAAAAAAGTCCTCTTTAACAATTTAAGTTCATGACAAAATAGATGTAAAAGCTATAAATAAATCTGTAATTGAGAAGTCAACATTACCAGTTCTTCCATTTTAGGCAAAACAATCTTGTAAAAGCAAAGACTATCATCTCCATTAGTTTCACGATTGCTCATTTCAACTATTTTCTCTGCAAATTCTTTTTAATTCCAATGAATTTGAAGTTGATAATACGAAGCATTAAATATATATAGCTGTATTGAAATTAATATAATTTACTGTTAGTGATTACTTAACGTGGAAGTTTATATTAAATTTTTAAATGGGTCAAAATTTTTAATATTAACTTTCTGAATTTTATCACTTAATGACAAAATTTGTTATTTTTTTCTACCTTGTGGATTTTATTTCAATGACTTCTTATGCACAAATTTTGAAGCGGAAAAAGGATAATTATATCCCCAAACTTTAAAGAATGATATGTATATATCATCCATTATATTTTAAGATTGAGTATACCCTTACGTCATACTTTTAAATTATGAATATCCTGAGAATACTAACAGATGGACACGTGGCTTAATTCTAAATAATTTATTTTTATTTTATTTATAATTTTAAATATCAACCCATCTACTACAATTTAATCCATCCATAACCCGAATATCTTAAACACTCATGAAGTCAAGAATTTGGGCATGATTGTGGAACCCCATAACTCTATTCTTACATATACCTATGTTTCAAGTCTCATTCTTATATGTGGAAAGTAGATTAGGGTCATAAAAGACCTCTAGTACTTAGCTGAGTTCAAAATTTTCCTATCAATTGAGATTCTCGCATTAAATTATACAAGGCCAACTTTAAATGACCATAACTCTTATCACAGATAGAACTAGGTCTCCCATAACCTACCAAATGAAATCTCTTTGAATTAGCTTTTCTATCCCGTCGATTTCACCTCATTTGGAGTTTGGAGTCAAAAGTTATGGTCATTTTACTACAGACTACCAGCGCAGAGTTGAGTTACGGGATGACTTACAGGCTGTGATTTTAGTTATGGCACATACTGTCAACTTATGGAAGAACTTCAAAAAAATCAATTTTGAGCCCCCAACTTGACGAACCCGTCTACGGGTCGTAAGTTCTTCTACGGGCTGTAGTTTGGGCTCGTGGAATTGATCTAGAGACCCCAAAATTTACCCAAAAGTTTATGGATTGGTTTCTACGGGCCGTAGGTGGGTCCGTGGATGACTTTGACAACATTTTTAAGAAGGGTTGTTTTGGTCTTTTTCCACCCTCTCAAAGCCTTAACTTAACGTTTTTACCTAAACACGTCCCTAAAAATAATCATTCAACTTTTTCACACTAAACACCTTCTCCAACTCAGAGCAAAGTTTCAAAGGAGAAAAAGGCTAGGGTTTGAAGATAATCTTGTGAATTCCCCCGAGCTGTTTCAAGATTCAAAACTTCTAGGTATGTAAGGCTAACTAGAACATGGATTTTGTTCTTCCATGTGCCCCATAACCTGAATTGTTGGATTTATGAACGAATTGAGTCTTCCATGGACTGTTTCTTGAAGGTTTTTCTTAAATCCTAATGTATTTCTATGTGATCTTGTATAAATTATAGTTTTTATGAATTGTTTACTTTTCTATATGAACCCTAGAATGAATTCTCGTTATTTTTACTTATTGCACTTAAGTGGGTATTCATGAGTATAATTTGAACTTAATGAGTCTATAGAGTTCCTAAATACTTTGTCTCGCTCTTGTTTTCTAAATACTATGATGTTGGATAGATGGATGATAGAGGGTCTTTATGGGTCAACAAGCTGAATCGTAAAAGAATGTCCTAACCAAAGAGTTGATTATTAATGTGATGCATTGAGTTGACAAATGTTCAATGAGACTAGTTGAGTGAGTTATCCATAGGATTGATGTTTTATGAGCATATTGATCTATGGAGGAGTATTGAACATCAAATTGAATAAGAGTAACTACAACTGGAACTCAATAATTACACAGTCGGTGTAGTAGAGAATTGAACTGTAAAATTGGATATTTCCTACTGTCCCAAAAAGAGGACTTGATGTTACTGATTTTTGATCCACTGATAGGATGTCCTATATGCTGGCAAGTTATTGGATGGATGTGGCAACAACATCGCTTTGTTATATCATCACCGGCTCATAGGTGATGGTTGTCGGTTAGAGAAACTCTCATATAGGTCTTGATAGTACTCTGGGTGCATTGGATTAGATGGTATATGAGTGGTCATTGTCTAAACTGCATTCTTACTTTAGACTCTTAACTTGTTGATTGGGTTTCCTACTTCTTGAGTTGATGTTATTTTTCCTTTACATGTTTCTTTTTACCACTTTACATACTCGTACATTCCGCGTATTGACGTCCATGTGGGCCTATATCTTTTTATAATGTAGAGACAGGTACTAGCGGTCGTCAACATATGCCCCGTTGAGGACCTATTTGTTTTCAGCTGAATGGTGAGCCCTCCCATACTTCTGGAGGATATTATGTTGTTTTCTAGCTTTGAGATTAGATTTATTTTATTCTATTTCGAGGTAGTCATGGGTTTGTCATTGGCACCACTTTGTCGAAGGATAAAGGCTTCATAGACTAGACTGTTGAGTTTTGATTGGATTGTGTTTTTGGCTAGTTTCTTTCATACTAATCTTACTCAGTTTGATTGCTATGTTGTTTGGCCTTTGATTATCAAACCATTATCGCCTTCCATTAAGTATTTCTTGATCATTAATATCTTCCACTGTTAGTTATGGTTGAATGAATGTGATGAGGTCAAGTGGTTCACTTCAATAATTTCTAAAAACTTACAAATATAAATCAAGGTCAACGCATGGTAGAACGTCATCAAAACTTCAATCAGCAGTAACTCGCCAAAAATATTTGAAATTTAGGGCGAAATGCTCGCTTTGTTTAGTTCGGTACTTTACCCAGTCAAATATAAGAAACCAAAAAACTGACGGACTTAAGTTTTAATACGGTTAATGATTATCTGCAAACTAGCACAACATACACTGAGAAACATCATGTATTATTATTGGTTCGACCCCAATACAGAAGGCAGCACATGATATAAACACAGAGAAAACAAAGCTCAATAAACCTTTATTCTAAGAGAACACCCGAATCTTCACCGCACAGGAGTAATTAACCCTGGAGCCCAATAATACCTGACAAGAGTGACAATACCACATGTTACTTGTTACTACTATTAAGGACAAACCAGGCTTTTGCTTGCCTATAAGCACATTGGCAAATGACAAACTTAGATTTGAAAGTGAGAGAATCTTGTATGTTTCCAATTTATTTGAAACAACTAGCCTAGAAAGAGAAAAAACAGAGAGTTTACCAAACTACTGACTATAGCTAAACCCATCAGCAGTTGATCAATGGTAACTATGAAGCCATAGTTAAAATGACCAAATGAGATACATTAACAACAAAGACAATTAGTACTCACCACAAGCAATCCTTCCGCCAGCATTTCCAGTGCTTTTACTGAGCTCGTGTCCTCCTAAAACAGCAGGAAAACAATTCTTGTCAGATTAAGTGAAAGTGGGTTCATATTAAAAAAAGAAAATTATATTTCAACCCAGTCCTCTTTTTATTTCATGAAAGGATTTTCAATGCTCCTACACTAACAAGTTTCTTTACATGCAAATGCTAAACTTCGTAGCTAAATATAGCACAACTCTTTGGCCCATAATCCTAATAATCTCATAATATCATTGAACGTCCACCATGTTTACTTGCAATTGTGGTCCACTTTCAATTTTCTGAAACAAGTTGACACTTGGTCATCCACTTTGAATATTTGTGTCTGAGACCTCACAATTTGCAAAATAAGGAACATACTTCTTGCAGTTCAACCATTCCAAGCAAACATTAAAAAGGGATAACCTATGGGTATTTATCCAGCCTCAATCCCAAAGGATTTAATAGTAATTTTAGATGAATAAAGCAATGACCTAACTATAAGCAAAAGAACTCAATAGCTTATCATTGTGATACATTCTTCTTATAGTTCTCCCTTCAGGCTAGAATCAATTTACATCCAACATCGGCAATGTTGAACCCCCACCCCCAAACAAAGCCTAAACCCCCAAATGTTTAAAAAGAAGATTTTTTTTTTTTCTGTTGACTGCATTTAAGTGACTAGGCTTTGGACAAATACAGACAAAGGAAGAGAGAGAGACAAGCATATTTAAATGGTAATCCAAGCAAGCATCATGGAATGAAAGAATTTCTAGAACAGTTTGTCCAAAAAGAAACTTAAGAACTGTGTTTCTTAATGTATTATATTGTATCGTACTATATTGTTTCAATAAACACAATTTTGGATAGATTGTATTGTTTTCCGTTGTAACATAATATCCTACATCCATAATTTGGATGATAAACCTGCAAGAAATTATAGGGTATGTGGTAGATACTATGAAAAGATGAGGTAAATGATAAATTAGAATTATTAAATAATAAATAAAGTAACAACACAACCACACCAAATCAGTCATTACATAAAATGGGTCTTTTCGTCATTAGCTAACAATGGAGTTAAGCGATATGATACAATGAAATCTAAGTAACAATCAAAACAAACATTTTATTGAAACTAACAATACATTACTATACAACGGGTAACAATCATCCAACCAAGGGGTTAGTGAAAGTAGCGTGACATGTTGTGTAGGTTAGGTGCACGTCATGGTTCGAACCACACACAGACAAAATCCTAGTATTTAAGTGAAGAATGGTAGAGCAGTCATTATCCACCAGTTGCACCACTGCTACAAAGGAACTACATGGCCATAAAAGAAAATAGGGTGACACCTTTTCATTCCTAGAGGGCATGTGTATGAAGATCACATCCTAATTCTTCAAGGAGATTTAACATTACTCAAGAATGCACACACCCGTTCCCACTTTACTTTTGAGTCATGAAATACCTGGTGTTATTTTTCAGCTCAATATACAGAGAATGGCAAATCCTTTGAAGGAAGAAAAGATCTTATGGATGCTGGGGAGATGTGAAAAAGATAAAAGTGGATCCTTTGCTAGTGGTGATCATGGTTAGAATAGAGCCCCTTTCTCTTTCACTTTGCCCAGTCTTATTTGAATGAACCTTCACATTTTCTTCAAAATTAACCTAGAACATATGACACAAGCAATCACATCTGGATTTTTGCCTTCTCAAATCCATAATATTTTCAATTACTATACACCAGATCTTCCAAATATACTCCTTAAAAAAAACAAATGAAATGGTAATAGGGTTTCTATATGGCAAGCACTATGGACAAAATAGAGTCTTGATGGACTTAAACTAAAATAAAAAGCTGAGTGTCAAGGTTATATGTATTTGATTTCTTACTTTCGTGTCCTCTTTCATCCTTCACATTTAGTTGTATTAAATTAAAGCATGCCATACTCGGCTCATGAAAAGTCTAGTCACTGAAGTAGGGGAACTAACCTTTTCCAAGATCATCAGGATCAGCATGAACAACTACAGCTCTTCCAATAATGGATTGTGGACCAGTGAGGGGAATCTACAAAAATTCAGGTTGTAAATTAGTTCAGGAACAAGTATAGAACAATATTAAATATTAGAGCTCAACAAAGAATTTACCTGCTTGTCAGTGATAGTAAAAGATGCAGTACCTGAAAATTTTTGCAATGATTTACACTGTTAGTGATGCACGCATGCTAACCAATTTGAAATTGTGCGAGGAGAGAGAAGCAGATAGCAGGCAATGGCATCTTTAAAATACATTGTGGCTTCATTATGCAAAACAATTGGTTTTCAAGACAATACAAATATGAGTAAAACTTTACTGCAACAGAACGAATTTTTCCCAAGGCAGTGGGGTTACCACTATACATCATGTCACACCAAAATACACTAGGTATAGAAAATAAAAATCTTCAAATTGCAGACATTCAATTTGAAATAAAATAAGGATAACCACAACCAGATTAAGTCAAAATTATTAAACAAGGCGTGCTTACCATCTTCTCCAGCTGTGATGTTACCAAGATCACCAGCATGACGCACCTCATCTTCAGGCGCACCATGCTCCTTACCAGCAGGATTGAAATGTGGTCCTGCAAGTTAACAAAGGAAAAAAAACAAAATGAGGAACATCCAAAAGTAATTTCAATGTTTCCGTATCAAATAGATAAAATTACCTGTGGACATGCAGCCATTTGTAGTATCACCAAGGGCATGGACATGGAAGCCATGAAGTCCAGGTTTTAGGCCAGAGATATTTCCACTTACTGTGGTCGGAGCTGTATGCATTACATTGGTTAGAGGTCACCCATGATAGATACATAGATAAACCAGTTTACAATTATTAAAGTAAATTACCATCTCCATCTTGAGTGAAGAATATGGTGCCACTAACACCTTCACTGCTGTTAAGGACTGCGACAGCCTTCACCATTTTTGTATGTGATCTAGAAAATTATGATACAAAAGTCTGTTATCAAGACAACACATATGAGAGCCAATATTAAGCACATAATAATTTAATATGCAGCTCACCTCATAAGATGATAGCAAACATGTCCTTATACAAGTACATTTGGCCAATCACTTGGAAACATAAAGCAAGACTTTCAGCCACAAACCCGGCAATACATAGTTCATCTTGAAAACAAGTCGATCACATATATTGACATCCAAAACGTTGGGCCAATCATTTCTTCATCTCAACCACATAAGCTTGGATATTCTTGGGGGGGGGGGGGGGGGGGGGGGGGGGGGGGGGGAACCCTTGTTCATGCTTCTTTTAAAATAACAAAAAAACAATTTTTAGATTTCTACACCAGCCCAAACTGTTAATTTTTTGGAAATAAAACAAAATAAAGAAAACACAAATTCTGCTTTAAACACTAGACAGTATATCTTTTACCGGAACATTCACAAAATCATCGCGTTCTATCAAAACATCCAAGCAAAAAAGATTATCCCAAACCAAATCCAATACTCACAAAAAACAGAATGCGAACTGTAATCCAAGCACCATGAGAGATAAACAGTAAACATCTAGTAGTAGCAGGATTTGATCACATACACAATTTGCTGGTGATACGTATTAGTATTTAATAATCTCTATGATTAGAAATGCCTATGAATCAGTCCTAATCGGGAAAGGCAAATACTCCTACACTCGGACTAAGCAAAGTAATATAATTAAATTGCACCACACATCCAGAGACCAGAGGCAAGGAATAAATTTACGGAATAAAAAATCAACAATAGTAGATATAAGCCCATAAACATTCAATTTTGGATCCAGCTCTACTACAGAGAAATCTTAGCAAGGTGAAGATGATATGTAAAGGTTCTGTCTGTTTCTGTTCCTAATAAAGTTGAATGTTTACCGAACAATGATTATCCACAGATTCAACAAAAAAAATAAGCAGAAAAGGGCACAGTCAAAATAGCAAGTCGAAGAAAGGTGTAGATCTGCTAAATCAGAAGTTGAATCAGACATAGTAAAGAGATATCAGTACCAAATCGAGATTTAGCCCTAACAAATGAACGGTCAAAAGTTTGAATTACCTCAGGGCACCCCTTGAATGGCTTAGAGAGAGAGATAGAGAAGATCGAGAATGATAAGAGAGAAACCACTGCACTGCTTTTATTGGAGAAATGGACTGAGCACTCAACTGTTGAGAGGTGGGTAGGTGGCTGGCTGGCTAGTGTGTATGAATAGCGCCGTATTCGTTTTGCCAACCACCTATACGCGCCTTGCCTCTATGTTGATTTCACGTCGGAAGAAGTATCTAGAACTACAAGGTAAAGTTCAAAATAAGGCACCTATTCAATTTCTCTCTTCCTCTTTATTTTTATTTTTATTTTTTTGTGAAACATCTTCGGGGTTATGATGTGCACGCTCGACCATGAAATATAAAATACATTATTATTTTATTTACAATTTTTAAAGTGGAAGCTAGAGTTATATCTCATCGTATATTTTGAAAACTATTTAGAATTTGAATTTTAAAAATTAATTTGCAATAAAAATATCATCAGTTGAGAAACTTCAGACATTCCTAAGATAACTTTCAAAATTTAATATGGACATTATGAATTTTTCGCGCTATTATTTGGATTGACTTATGCCCGACGACATTATAAAATTCATAAATGAAGAGTTTCTACTTTATTTGAAATTATTTTGTCACTATGTTCATCGATAATATTTTGATCTACTCTCATAGAAAGGAGGAGCATGGGCAACACTTGAGGACCATACTCCAGAAATTGAGGGGTGAATTATATGTTAAGTTTTTTAAATGCGAATTTTAATTTAGTTCTGTTGGATGGTTGAGATATATAGTGTCCAAGAATGGTATCACGGTGATTTGATCTAAGTTTGATGTAGCTTGGTATTGAAACAGGACCACTTCACCCATCGATATTTAGAGTTTTGTAAGATTGGCTACTCAAATAATTTATCGAGAAATTTTATTCTTTTACATCTCTTTTGAACTCTTTTGTTCAAATCAACTCAAAAAAATATTGTATTCTAATGATCATGTGAGTGTGAAGTAAATTTTCAAAAGCTCAAAACTTTATCGACTTTAATTATCATTTTGACTTTGTTTATGAATGGTGAAGGCTTCACGATTTATTGTACTTCGTAAACTGGTTAGAAAAAATTTATAACTTGAGAGGTACAATCAACAAAAAGCATACGAGGCTTCATTAAATTTTTTGACACATAAGATGGTGAGTTCCATTTGTCTTCTTTTTCAAATAAAAGTGATGAATACGAGAGAAAAAAATATTTATATAATTTATGTGGGTTCATTAAATATTATAAATCATATTAAGTAAAGATAAAAATTATTTATTTGTGTAATAAATATAAATGTAATAAATTTATGAACTTATTTTTTTACTCGTTTTTATCAGACATTATATTGGTGCAACTATCTTCTTTGGGTAAAGTTTCAAATTGAAAAATGAAAAATTAGTCGTTAATGAACCTTATTCTGGCAAATATATATCATTCATTAATAAAACTATTTGTTAATACATAACTAATTATGAGCAATCGAGAGTAGCTTCATATATTCTTTTAAATTTTTTCTACACTTCTTCATATTTATTTCAAAAAAATATGTGTTGTTCAAGAATGTAGTCATTCATTAAAAAAATTATTATGAAATTTCTTTCAATATTCCCTCAAATTGGAATGGACTGGAATATTATTTCTATGTTGAGAGACTTTTTCCAACAAATGATAAAGTTAGGTTGTTCACGAAAAATCAAACAAAATTAAAGAAAATTCTTGATATCTTCTTTATCTGATTGTAATGACTTCGAAGGTCATTTTTTGCATTCTCGACAAAATTATCATTTTGTCCTTTCCGAAAGTTGTCTTGGGTCATTTTTTATTGAGTCTAAAAGTCAGATTTTGAAAACCTTGTAAAAAGTTGGAGTTTAGCTAAAGAAAGAGTTTTTCAAGGTTTAAAGTTGAAAATTTTTAGTTTTGTGGTTATCTTGAGTTTTGAGTGTCAAAATGCAATTCTGTCAATTCCATCAGTTCCGAAATGCAGAATCTACTCTAGGAAACTTATGGAACTGAATTTGGAGTTAAAATGGAGATTTTGAACCCAAAGTTGTATTTTTAGTTGATTTTAGATCATAGTTTGACTTTGGTCAACATTCGGAGTTCGAAAGCTCAAATCAAAATTCCAACAGTTCCAGTAGTTTCGGGTGGTGAAACTAACGCTAGAAATGGTCTCGTTGCAATTTTTAGAGTCTCCGAGGATAGTTTGGGTATTTTGAGTTTTAACTAGTTTCTTTGAGTGTTATTGGGTTCTAGCCAAGGAGGCCTCAAACTCGAATTTTGATGTTTTCATTGAGTCTAGAACGTCATTTCTAGTAGGTTTGCATGATTAGCTTGTGTGTATCGGGTTCCGAACGAACCCCAAGGGTCCGTTCCATGGTGAAATTGCAAGTTTGGGACTAATATCTGGTGCAACTATTTTAGTACTCCATGTTCGTGGAGTGTTATATTTCTCGACCTCCGCGTTTGCGGAGATGGCACCCCACGTTTGCGGAGTGTATGTTTGTTATTTCTCCGTGTTCACGGAGTGTTGGATCATGTTTGGCTTCCGCGTTCGCGGAGTATTGATATACCTGAAATAGTTTCTTAAATTAAAAAATTGGTTTAATTACTTTTCACTATTTTCAATGCTTTAAGCTTCGATTTTGAGAGAAATTTCAAAGATTATCAAGACAAGATCATTGGGTAACGTTTTTCTAACCTATGTTTTCAATTTTCAATGTTTAAATTATGATTTTAACATACAAGTTAGGGATTTTTCTTGAATATTGATTTTCACTACAAAAGTGATGATTATAAACTCATTTCAATTTTTTATTAAAAGATTTTCGCTATTAGATTCCTTATTACTTGAGGATCACTTTCATGTAAAAAATTTCAGATTTCGTGAACCTTTTTCTGTATGATATTTTTGGACAATTTTGCCTTTTTCACTCGAATTGCTTAATTTTAGTGTCAATAATTTCGTAATGTGATTGTGATGTTATATTTGGCTAGATTATGGTAATTAATTATCATGAAAGGGAAAAAGGCGTGGAATTGATTTGATTGAGACTTCTACTAAGACAAGTGGACTTCCAATCTTTTGTTAAGTATAATTGAAACTTTGTATTCTCTTATGTGTGTATATTTAGGCGATTTGTGATATGAAAGGGGATAGAAATGTAACAGTGTAAGCTTTGATCATGGAATTTCGATTTGTGTATTGACAATTGTTGTGGGTCATTGACTTGTGAATAGTTGCGGAATTGTAAATTGTTGGTATTGATGTTTAGATTGTGATAAATCTGAAATTATGTTATAAATACTTGAGGACATGTGGATTATTCAGAACTGATTATTGAATTAAATGATTTATGTGAACATCTTGCATATTATTATTCTCATGAACATGATTGTTGTGCTATGATGATATACTTTGCTTGATGTTCCATTGATTATAAAAAGTCTAGGAGAAATGGTTCCGGCTAAAAAAATAAAAGAAAAAAATAAAAGTCGAAGGGAAATGGTTCCGGCTAGAAGAAGAAAAGAAAGAAAAGAAATAAAAAGCTGAAGGGAAATGGTTCTGGCTAGGTATGAAAGTAAATGACGAAAGAAAATGGTTCCGGCGGATACATGATCTATGTGAAGCCTCCGCGGGTTCCGATCTAAGTTTATCAGTGATGTGTATCATAGGACAGACATACATCATGATTACTTGGCACTGTATTACATTGTTTACATTTCATTACATTTACGCCATCTTATACCATTCTTTCTTAGATATTATCATATGTATTGCGTGTAAAGTTGTGAATAGATTCGAACTATTTATGTCATTGAAGGACCATTATACTATTTGACTTTGAGTATCAGTTGAATATTTTGGGTCACTATTCTATGAGATGTGTATATATATATATATATATATATATATATATATATGTATGTATGTATATATATACATATATATATATATATATGTATATATATATATATATACATATATATATATATATATACATATATATATATATATATTGTGTTGCGATGGAACTTTTTCTGAGTGTAGGTGTGTAGTTCGGTGATATGTGGTGAGGTGGATAGGATACTTGTGTTCTTCATTTCTTTACTTTAACTTTAGTTTCCATTTGTTGAGTATCTGTTGTTTGGTGCTCACCCCTTGCTACATTTTTGCATTTTGTGAACCTGTTCCCACTTATTAGACTTTCCAGTTACAGGATCGAGCTTCTGGATCCCTTGAGAGGTAGCTGCTTATCTCCTCGGCAGGCCCTCGAGGATTCTTCATTATGTTATGTTCTGTTTGAGGAATAGACATGGAGACTTGTATTATCTTTTGAGTATCATTACTATTTAAAGGCTTGTACATGTGACACCAGTTGTGGGATAGTTGTAGTGTGATTTCCCTATGTTTATCTATTTTATTACCTTCCGCTTTTGTTATTGTATTGGGTTGTTCAAGTTTGGGTTGACTCACCTTAGTGGGATATGTGAGTGCCATCACACCCGAATTTCAGGTCGTGACAAATATGAGCATCTATGATCAGATGGTGAGCTACAGAGAATACTCATTCCCAAGTGGAAGTGGAAATGCATTACCATGGATTTCATGGTAGGTCTGCCTTCTACAGTTGGTGGTTTTGACTCTATATAGGTGGTAGTGGACCGATTGACTAAGTTCGCACATTTTATCTTGGTCAAGGTGAAGTATACACTAAGAAATTAGCCCAACTTTACATTGGTCAGATTATGTGGCTTTATGGAGTTCCAGTTTCCATTGTGTCAGACCATGGTTCATTCTTTATATCATATTTTTTAGGGCCTTACAACATGATTTGGGTACCCGTTTGGATATGAGTACAGTTTTTCATCCTCAGATTGATGGGCAGTCTGAGAGGACCATCTACGTGTTGGAGGATATGCTTTGGGCATGTCTATTGACTTTAGTGCTAAATGGGATCAACACTTAGCCTTGGTGGCATTTACTTATAATTACAGTTACCACTCCAACATTTAGATGGCTCCCTTGAGGCTTTGTATGGCCGGAGGTGTAGATCGCCTATCGGATGGTTTGACTCAGTAGCAGTAGAGAGCATGGGTACAGATATGTTGAGAGAGGATCTATAGCAAGTGTGATTAATTCAAAATAGGTTGGTGATAGCTCAAAGTCGCCAAAAGAGCTATGTTGACATACGTGTTCGACCTTTGGTGTTCATGGTTGGTGACAGGGTATGGGTGAAGGTCTCACTCTTGAAGGGTGTTATGAGGTTGGGGAAGAAGGGCAACCTCAGCCAGAGGTTTATGGATCCTTTTGAGATTTTTGATAGAATGGGAGAGGTGGCTTACAGACTTGCCTTGCCACCCAATCTCTTCTCAGTCCATCCTATGTTTCATGTCTCTATGTTACGGCATTATATTCCGAATGAGTCTCATGTGATTTCTATGGATTCGGTTGAGTTGAGCCCAAATTTGATTTATGAGGAGCAGCCGATGGCCATTTTGGATAGACAACTGATGAAGTTGAGGACGAAGGAGATGGCTTCAGAAAAGGTCTAGTGGTGCGACAAACATGAGAGTGAGGCTATGTAGGAGATAGAGGCGGATGTTTATTGCCTAATACTCCTAGCTTTTTTAGCCTTCAAGTATGTCCCTTATCTTATGTTTGAGGATGAACATTATTTTTAGTAGTGGATGATGTAATGACCTCGAAGGTCATTTTTTATATCTTTGATAAATTATCATTTTTCTCTTCCCGGAAGTTGCCTTGTTCAATTTTGATTGACTTTAAAAGTCAAATTTTGAAAATCTTGTAAAAAATTGGAGTTTTGCTAAAGAAAGATTTTTAAAGGCTTAAAGTTGAAAATTTTAAGTTTTATGGTCATGTTGAGTTTTGAGTGTCAAAATGTAATTCGGTCGATTCCATCACCTTTGGAATGCAGAATCCGGTCTAGGGGAACTTACGGTATTGAATTTAGAGTTTAAACGGATATTTTGAACCCAAAGTTAATATTTTTAATTGATTTTGGATCATAGTTTGACTTTGGTCAATATTCGGAGTTCGGAAGCTCAAATCGAAATTCTAACAGTCCTAATAGTTTTGGGTGGTGAAATTAATACTAGAAATTCTCATTTGTAATTTTTAGAGTCTCCGAGGACAGTTTAGGTATTTTGAGTTTTAACTAGTTTTTTTGAGTTATTTATCAAGTTCTGGGCCAATAAGGCCTCAAACTCGGATTCTAATGTTTTCATTGAGTCTGGAATGTTATTTTTGGTAGGTTTGCATATTGTGTTTATGTGTATCAGGTTCTGAACGAACCTGAAGGGTCCATTTTATGTGTGAAATAGCTGATTTGGGACTGATATGTGGTGTAGCTATTTTAGTACTCCACGTTCGCGAGGTTGCCCTCTGCGTTTACAGAGTGTTATATTTCTTGACCTCCATGATCGCGGAGTGTATGTTGTTATTTCTCCGCACCAACGAATAGACACTCCGCGTTCGCAGAGTGTTGGATCATGTTTGGCTTCCGTGTTCACAGGTAATGCTCAAACTGTGGCTTAAATTAAAAAGATGAGTTCCATTACTTTCCATCATTTTTAATACTTAAAGCTCGGAATTTGATAGAACTTTCAAGGATTTTCAAGACAAGATCGTTGGGTAACATTTTTCTAACCTATATTTTCAATTTTCATTTATTAAATTGTGATTTTAAAATGGAAGTTAGGGATTTTAATCGAAGGAATTGGGTTTTTCTCGAATATTGATTTTCAATACAAAACTGCTGATTATGTACTCATTTCAACTCCCTTTTCAAAATGGTTTTCGCCATTAGATTCCTTATTACTTGAGAATCACTTTCATGTAAAAAATTCTAGATTTTAAGAACCTTTTTTGGAATGATATCTCTGGACCATTTTGCCCTTGCTTGATTTTAGTGTCAATAATTTCATAATGTGATTGTAATGCTATATTTGACTAGATTGTGGTGATTTGAATTATAGTGGAAGGGGAAAAGAGATGGATTTGAATTGATTATTATTTCTACTAAGACAAATGAACTTCTAACCTTTTGTTAAGTATTATTGAATCTTGTATTTTCCTCTGTGTGTGGATTTAGGTGATTTGTGATATGAAAGGGAATAGACATGTGATAATATAGACTTTGATCATGGGATTTTGATTTGTGTATTAACGATTATTATGGGTCTTTGACTTGTGAATAATTGTGAAATTGTGGATTCTTGGTATTGATGTTGAGATTATGATGAATCTGAAATTGTATAGTGAATACTTGAGAACCTATGGATTATTCGGAATTGATTTTTGAATTAAATGATTTATGTGGACATCTTGCATATTTTTATTCTCACAAACATGATCATTGTGCTACGATGACATACTTTGCTTGATGTTTCATTAATGATGAAAAGCCAAAGGGAAATGGTTCCAGCTAGAAAAAGAAAAGAAATGCAAAGCCAATGAGAAACGGTTTTGACTAGATATGAAAGTAAATGCAGAAGGAAAATGGTTCCGACGAATGCATGGTCCATGTGAGACCCCCATGAGTTCCATTATGAGTTTATTAGTGGATGTATATCGTCAGACATATATGCATCACAATTACTTGACATTGCATCAAATTGTTTATATTTCATTGTATTCACCCCATCTCATACCATTCTTTCTTTGATATTATCATATGTACTGCGTGTAAAGTTGTGAATAAACTGGAACAAATTATGTTATTGAAAGACTATTATACTATTTGAATTTGAGTATTAGTTGGATATTTTGGGACACTATTCTATGAGATGTGTATATATGTTTATGTAAAATGTCTTGTGCTGGGACTTTTTCTAAGTGCAGGAGTGTAGTTTGGCGGTATATGGTTGAGTAGATAGGAGTACTTGCGTTCTTCATTGTTTTACTTTAGGTTTAGTTTCCATTTGCTGACTACCGTGTTGTTTGGTGCTCACCCCAAGCTACATTTTTGTAGGTTGTAAGCTTGGTCCCTCTTGTTAGACTTCCTAGTTACAGGATCTCTTAAGAGTAGTTACTTGTCTCATCGGCAGACCCTCGAAGATTATTTGTTATGTTATGTTCTATTTGAGGACAAGACATGGAGACTTATATTATCTTTTGAATATCATAATTATATAGAGGCTTGTACATATGAGATTAGTTTTGTGATATTGTAGTGTGGTTTCCCTATGCTTATCTATTCTGTTAGCCTATTTTACCTTCCGTTTTTGTTATCGTATTGGGTTGTTTAGGCTTGGGCTGACTCGCCTTGGTGGGTTAGGTGAGTGACATCACACTCGAATAGATAGATAGAAATACATATTTAAATATTATAATTGCATACATATGTAATTATAAGATAAATTTTTATGTGCATATTAATCCATCGTGCTCTTAGTTATGCATAATTTATTTTCTTACGGATGATTAATACATACTAAAATAGATTCATTAACAAATAACTTTTCATTTTTTATTTGCATAAATGGAATGACGAGCAAAAAAGAGAGAAAAAATGAATTCATGAAATTATTTTATTTAGATTTATAATACAAACAAATAAATTTATATTTCTTTAATATTATTTATTTTATTGACGAGCCATATGAATTATATAAATGTTTTTTCTTTTTTATTCATCACTTTTATTTTAAAAAGAAAATAGATGCGATCCACTATCTTATGTATCAAAAATTTAATGAAGCCTCTTATACTTTTTGTTGATTGTGCCTCTTTCATTGTAAATTTTTCATTTTGGATGTCTTTTGACGCCGAAAGAAAAGTTCATTGCTTATGCTTCGAAACATTGAAGCTATACAAAAAGAACTATCCCATTTGTGACTTACAGTTGAAAGTGATAGTATTTGCTTTGAAGACTTGAAGCCAATAATTGTACGAAGTTCATTAGGAGGTTTTCACCAATCATCGCAACCTAAAGTACATATCCAATCAAAAAGATTTGAATTTGAGATAGTACAAATAATTGAGATTGATGAAAAATTATGACATATCTATTATTTATCATCTGGACAAGATTAATATAGTACCGAATTCTTCGAGTAAAAGAAAGTGAAATGAAAAATTTGACTTGCTACTAGCGGAGGAACAATCTTTATAGATATTAAATTTGACAGACAATTTTATAAGATTTGACATTTTGAGTCTCATAGAGTTTATACATGTGTTGAGGCATGTTCACTTTGATGAAGTAGATTAAGGCTAGACATTTGAAGACGAAAAGTTGTGCTTGATTTCAATCAAGGTGTTAAAATGTGAAGCGAAAAAAAAAAGCAATTCAAGATTAAGAAGAATTTTAAGGATTGGGATCAAATCTGTATTTCTAGAATTGATGATTTGACTAGATTAACTATGGATGAAAGCTTACTGTTTGAGTTTTTCAATTCACTCCAAAGCAATGAAGATGCATAATGACTTGAAACGATATCATTAGTGGTGTAGGAAGAAAATGGACATAGTAAAATTCATATCCAAGTGTTTGAATTGTCAGCTTGTAAAGTATAAGCGTCAGAGATCGGATGGTATGACTTTGAGGATACCTGTACCTAAGTGAAAATAGGAGCATATTGTCATGTATTTCGCAGTTGGGTTATCACTAACTTTAGTAAAATGTGATGCTATATGAGTCATTATAGACAGGTTAACCAAATTAACATAATTTATGTCAATTGGGACTACTTACAATTTGAAGATATTAGCTAAAATTTATATATGGACGGTTTTCATTTACATGGTGCGTCAGTTTTCAGCATTTCAGATAAAGGTGCATAATTTATATTCAACTTTTAGAAGTTTCTGTTGCAGGAGTTGGGCATTCAAAGGAGCTTAATACAACTTTTCATCCTCAAATATATGATCAGTCTGAGCGGACTATTTAGATAGAATTAGTTACCAAGTAAAATTATACTACTGGACCAACAGTCCAGATATCAAAAGATGCCACACATTTAACACTTGATGTTGTCACTTGACTAAATTTATATGAAATTTTTTGAAGAATTCAAAATACTTGAAACATGTACAAGTTCTTAGAAAACTTGTCTACAATTCTCAATTGGATTAAATCAATCATCGTTGATGTACTAAAATTGTATTGATGAAACTTATAGATGTGGAGTATCAAAATGACTTTGTTTATCCTAGTGTTTTTATGAAAAATTATAATCATTCACATTGTTAACTTATGTCAGTTCATGACTTGAATATTATTGACACTCTTGAAAAATTTTCAAAAGTAGTAAATTATCTACTCAAAGAAGTTGAAATGAGAAACTTGTAGAATTTTTTAGTCCTGAAATATCATTCTTTTATTCAATTGTATAAATGGAGATATTGCATTTATTAATCATTGTTAATGTGTTTAACCTAATATATAGTATGTCTTTAAATATACAGAGCATTCATCTGACCAGCAAAAACGTTTAATCCAGGCATGTTGTTTATTTTCATGAGAGATTATCGTCATATGATATTGTTATAGATTACAATCAATTCACATGACGATTAATCCGCTTATAAAACAAGTCAGAAGTCGATGACATAACTTTGTTAAGAAAATGAAAATGGGACATGTAAAAGTCAAGTTAAAGGAAGGATTCATACAAAAATAAAAAAAATACATTTCACTAAGAATTTTTCTTCACTTATAGTTTTCAAAAGAATAATGATAACATACAATAAATTCGTTCGAATGATAATATGACTAATTATTCATCAAGTTTCTATCAACCAAAACTTTTGAGAAGAGATGGTGCACAAAGTTAGCATCCAGATACAAACTTTTGACTTGAATCTCATTAAGAGGAGTTAATAGGTATTGCATTCTTTTTTGCCAACAAACGCACACTGTTAGATATATATACTATTTTTTAATTAAAATTTAACGAGGCACATTATCTACTAAATAAATATTCAAGTATAGAAGATGTCTATTTTGTTTCCTCGAAAAAAGTTAAAATTAGTAACTTTAGAGCCAAAATAGTTTTCCTTATAAATGAAAGAGTTCTCATTCATTTTATTTTATCCCTAATACCATCTCCAACCACTCTCTATTCTCTATATTTGAAGAGTAAAATGGAGAATGGCATTTCCAACCACTCTCTAAATCACTCTCTATTCTCCAAATATAAAGAGGTGAATAGTAGTTCTCCAAATTTGGAGAATTACTCACACTCTCTATTTTGCTTTTTGAATACTTTTTAATATTATATTATTTTTTTACTTTCTATCATACAATATTTATAAGTAATATATTATAAATCATATAATGCCATTAATTAAATCTCTAATATTCGTAATTCTTTTTATGTAATATAATATTTTAAAAAATTATTGAATATATAATATTTTTTAAAAATTTCATCATTTTAATTTTCGTTAAATATTTTAAATATATTATTTTTAGTTATCATCAAATATTTAAAATATATTATTCGATAGGATTGGATTATGCCAAACTTGATATAACATTGTGAAAAATTAAAAATCAAAATTATGAACTTGATGTTTTCAAAATTGTACCATTTTGTATCGCGAAAAACTTAGAAATATCATTGGACAAAAAGTGTATCTTAAAAATCAAACACATATATCAGTATTCTTCTTCTATGGGAGCAACGTAATAATCTTTAAAGTTGAGTATTTATGTAATGTTTACATAATTATATTTCATTAATGATATCACTTTTATTTGAATTGTCCATATATATACACACACACATATACACACTAAGGTTGGCACCGGGTCCGGTACCGGCACCACCGGACCGGCATTTACCGGTACCGGGACCGGAACCGATAAAGTGGGGGTATTTTTTTTTCGGAACCGGACTGAAACCGGTACCGGCGGTTCCGAGAAAATACCCCGTTACCTTACCGGTCCGGTACCAACCGGTACGGTACCGGACCAGACCGGTCCGGTCTTCCGGTAATTAAAAAAAAATTAATTAATATATTACAAAATTTACAATTTGAAGTGTAACTTTTATATGTTAAATTAATATTGATATTTTAAAATTTAAATTGAAGTTTAAAATGTCAAAAGTTAAATTAAAATTTTAAAATAGTATTATTATTCATTAATCATTAATTCGTTATATAAATTTTTAAAAATTTAAAATGAAGTTTGAATTTAAAGTTGTTATAAAATATAAGTATAAAAGTTTTATATAATATAACCAAAACATTTAAAGTGTAAAATCAAAAATTTCAATCTTTCTACTATAAAATTTAAATTTCTAATTTTTTAAATATAAAATTATAAAGTTCAATTTTTAACGATTAAATTTTGAATGTTTCTTTTTATATTTTAAACTTTAAAGTTAATAAAGATTTGAGAAATAAGGGGGCAAATATATTAAAAAGAAGTCAAACCTTAAATTAAGATTAAGTGAACATAATAACATTAAAAAAAAAGAAATAAGGAGAATAGCCTATAATTTTATTATGTAATTTTAAAATTTTAATTGTACAATGTAGTGAGGTAAGATATTAGAAATCAACCTAATTTATGCAGCCACCTTCTAGGAAGGGTTCTGTTTCAACTAGGTCTTATTTATTGTAAATTTGTAATACAATAAAATTTAATCACTAATATCTTAAACTACTTTGAAATTCTTGTCTAAGAGTTTCTAACATTTCAAGTGTGACATTTTCTAGAATCGGCTCTTGAGCTTGTTCTTCCAGAAAGTCTACGTCGTCTTCGCTTGATTCCGATATAACATTATCGATATCGGCTTCAAACTGAGAAGGCAATGTCGGACGCCCTAAATTCCTGCGCTCCGCATTTATCCAGTCTCGAAATAAGACTGAAACTTCCAAGCTATCAGCTGCTAGTGAATGCCTATGGTCTCCAAATTGGAACCTAGCAGCACTAAAAGCACCTTCCGAAGCCACTGAAGAAGCTTGAATTGCGAGGACATCACGAACCACCCTCTGAAGTCTTGGAAACGTTTTTCCACGAGTATTCCACCATGCCAAAAGTTGTTGTTTCCCCTCTGCATCCTTGATGCTTTCTGTTGCCTGGTTAAGATATTCATCAAGATCATTGTTTTCGTTAGCGGTTAGTTCAAGCTGAAATTCTAACATTGTATCAATATCATCATCGTATCTAGGCCTAGTAGGTTGTGGTTGGTATTGTACATTTTCTACTAAAATATATTGTTCTAAATCATATAGTTTTCTAGCTTCTGATCTAATGTTACTTTTAACTACGTCTAAATTATGTGATTGATTTTGTTCATCGTATTCTATTTCTAAGTCTGTATATATACTATCTACCATTCTAAATACACCGAATTCTTTATAAGCAGAATTAAATAAACAAGCAGTTAAATAAATATGAGGGATTGGGAAAAAGTATTTCTTAAATTTTTCTATCATTTTTTTTAACAAGTTCTCTAAATTTTGTATTATTTTTAAACAAAGCAAATTAATTACAAATAGCACAAATATTGGGCAACACAGAACAAATTGTAGGATAGTAAAGACCGGATATTTGTTTAGTTGCTAAATAAAAAACTTTTAAAAATCAATTAAATCCTTAATATCAATTCAGTCATTTTCTTCTAGCCGGTAGGTGGAATCTGCATTATGTGCATTCCAGATCATTGTAAGCGGTCTCCTATATTCGTAAGCTACTTTTAACATTTCGTACAATGAATTCCATCTAGTAGCTACGATTTTAGGAATTTTTCGAACAGGCAAATTACATTCAATGCAACGACTTTCAAATTCCTTACGCCTAGCCTTTACTTGACATTTAAAAATAAAGTGGCATGCGGCTTCTACTTTATTACATCCGTTTTCAAATAAAGAAACACCATCTCTAACAATTAAATTATAAATATGAGCAGCACATTTAATATGGAAACCCTCTTCATAAGTTGGACAAATAACAGGTCTTAAAAAATCTACAGCACGTTTATTACTACTAGCGTTATCTAAAGTTACACTAATTATTTTTCTAGTTATATCAAAAAATTGTAAAACCTCAAGAATAGTTTGCGAAATAGAAGAACCTGTTTTACGCATTTCACAACTTTTATATCCTAAAATTCTTTTTTGCATATTCTAATTTTCATCTATCCAGTGGGCGGTAATTGTAAAGTAATCATTACCGGTTATACTACGTCCCATATCAGAAGTTATTGTTATCCTACAATTATTATAAGCAAATAAACATCTAAGATACTGTACATGTCGTGCTTGAAAATCAAAAACAACTTTTTTAATTGTATTTCTAGAAAAACCATTAAAAGACGGGTTATAAACAATTTGAATATAATGGACAAAACCTGGATTTTTAGCAAAATTAAAAGGCAAACCAGTAACAACAATCATTTTAGAAAGCTCACCTAGGTCATGTTGTCTGTTATAAGGTCTATGTGTACTAGGACCGAAAATATTACTAGGGTTTAGTTGCGATTGCACCATATTTGAACCTCCCGCTGATTCATCGGGAATGAGAGTTCTAAATTTTTTGGCGTCCGCAATGGCTTGGGCATGCAAAAATTCCAATTTACAACAATGCATTAGGTGATTTTTCAAATGACCCGTTTCACCCCCCTTTCTCGAAGTTTTATGGTTTAAAACGTGTTTACATTTGTTACAAATTGCTTTTATTTTATCTTCATTTTGAGTTAAAAATTGCCAAAGAACAGATTTTTTAGCGCGTTCCGCATTAGGCCTATTAGATGACGAAGGTTGTACGGGGGGAGCGGGAGGGGAGGGGGGAGTAGTAGCAGTATATGAGGGTTGAGTTTCATCGTCATAAAAAATATCTTCGTCTTCATTAATTTCAAAATCATCTTCCGGTAAATCTTCGTTAAAGCCAAATCTTTGTTCAAGAAATTCGTGATCTTATTTCGTATAAGAGTCAATATTAAAACATGTGTCATCTGCGTGAGTAAAATCTTCGGTATTAAATCTAAGTGATGGTTATCTTGTACTTGTAGATTTAGACGAACTACCACCGGATTTTTTACCGGTTATAGTTTTTTTATTCCATCAAAAAATGTACTTTTTCCCTTTCCTTTTCCACAGGAATCCATGTTAAATTTAATTAAACAAATAACGATTATATGCAAAAGTTCAAGTTATGAAATATGAACTTATAATTTATTAAATATAAAAAAATTAATTCAAGTAGACAAGTAATCAAATAAGTAATTAGAAGAACAAATAAGTAGGAAAGAAGGTACCAAACGTCTGTGTAAAAACAGACATAGAAGCCGAAATTGATGAAAGTTGAAGCTTGAATATGCTCCAAATTGATCCACCAAAATTTGCTCCAAATTGCAATTATGAATTAACACACCAAACTAAATAATATTTTTAAATAATAATTGAGAAAGTAAATAATTAATATATAATATATTTATGAGTAGTATGTAATATGTATAATATAATTATAAATTTGTAATAGTAAGTGGAGAGAATTGGATTGAATTGAGAGAATTAGATTGAGAGAATTGAAGTGAAAAATTATGAAAGATTTAGGGGTATTTATAGTTGAGAAATTATTGAATTTTGAAAAAAAAAACTATGTAAAAACGGTCAAAAACGGCTAGACAAACGGATAAAAAAAATTGTTACCGTTGGTGGACCCCACCCCAACGGTAACAAAAAAAAAATTTAAACCGGTATAACCGGTCCGGTACCGGTAAAGTGGGCCGGTCCCTTCCCGGTACCCTCCTTACCGGTACGAACCGATATAGTATCGGGATCGGACCGGACCGGCACTAAACCGATAACGAAACCGAACCGGAACCGGTACCTACCGGTTCCGTTGCCAGCTCTATTACACACACATATATATATAAAATATTTGCTTGCAATTTATGTTATTCAGAAATTTAAAATATAAAATTAATTTTATATTAAATATGAAGAATTAAAAAAATAAATTTTAATATTACATGAATATTAAATATGGTGATTACTGGAAAAAAGAAAGAAACAATTTATATGTTATGAAAAAAGAAATAAAAATGAAATAGAAATAATAATATAATATTAAAGAGAGAGAAAAAAATTACTTTTTTTAGAGAGTAAAATAGAGAACTAGATTAGAGTTATTGTGTCAAATCACTCTGGTGGGTTGGAGATGCAGTAACAAAAAGCCTTTTCTCTTCCTTGGACCTAATTCTTCTTCTTGAAAATTATTTTATAATAGATGGGACCTCAACACTCAACAACGCTAACGCCTTGTAGGGTTGTTTAACAACTGCCGTAAACCCAAAAAGATTGCCTTGTAAACTCTCACTTCACAACCAAAGATGCCTCCACTCTTGGACCCACATGACATTCCAATTGCCACTTCTATACAACCTTTTCTATCCTTCTCTGTTTCTTTGTCAATAATAAACAACATATCATATCATATCATCACTTCCAGTTTTTTTTACCTTTTAACCTGATGAAGTCGGAGTCAAAAAGCCAGCAGAGTACCACAAATGATATCTTTAAATATGACCAGAGTCTTACAGAAAATGAAAACAAACAAGCCATGGACGAGAGTTCCTCTCAGATGAAAGAAATCCTATTATCTAAAACAAAGTTCATTGGAACAAGACTGCAATCGAGACTCGATATAACCCACTAAATGACGACTAAATAAATAAGCAAACTTTCAACCAAAATGAAACCTCCCTCTCTCCTACCAAACTTCTACATCTCAACTTTCTCTTAACATTTCTTGGCAACGAGATCCTCAATCAAGTCAGCAGCATCTTGAACTGTTGCAATACTCTGTGCATTCTCTTCTTCCACAGTGATTCCAAATGCTTCCTCAAGTCCCATGACAATCTCAACCTGCACAAGAACGATAATATCAATAACTAAAACAATAAGAGCAGAATTCATACCATTCAGAAATGACAAATCAGCTGCATTCAAAACATTCTTGATAAGGCTGAGTTTTATATGGAGATCCTCCCCCTCAGGAGAAACGAATTTTGGTTGCAAGAAGAGCATGAATAAACTATTGGAGGTTCAAATACTAGACCAGAATTATAGCTTAGGATGTCTTAGTAGCAGAAAAAAGATCAAAACTTAGCATCTCTTTCATACCTTGTTTATAGCAGCATTTTATCATATTTTAATATGTTCAAGTCGATTATTATTAAAAATTCTGGAAATGATGAACATCAGACTGTAGTAGCTAGTCATAGTTTCTAACTGAAAAGACACTACACTTTTACATTCCTGCAATACCATCAACAACAATAAGATACCCAGTGCAGTCTCACAAAATACCGCATTATATTAGAGTTCAAACATGTTAGGTGAACCCCACCAAGACACTTATAATAGTTTCCATGGCCATTTTGACCAACAAAACATTGCAGGACTCAGGCTGGAAAAAGTTTGTTCTAAACTCAACATACCGTGTCAAGAGAATCAGCACCAAGTGCTGCAAATTTTGACTCTCCATTGACTACAGAATCACCAGGAAGAGCCAGTTGTTTCTTCACAATTTCACACACTTTGTCAACTGTCTCTGGTTTAGCCTGCACATATTAATAAATAGCACGGGGTTAAGATCATTCACTGCAGAATAACTGATATCTTACAGCAATTAAGCAAAAATAGCACCAAACCAGCCCAACTAAAAATGCATTGCCCGTGATATAATGAGAAATACTAATCTCTCTCACAAAAAAAAAGGAATATTTGAACAGCCTAGATTAGAACTCTGATAAAAGGAAGCAGAACCATACCGCACAGTTGATGCTGAGGCGGCGAGTAGTTGGCTTCACTCTAAGGGAAGGGAAGCTTATTCCCTTGATAGAAAGGGAGGAGGTCTTCAAATATGCCTGCACAATTCAAGGAACAAGCTCAATAAAGATGTGACACATCCAATAAGGAAAAGTAAAACACCTCGTTAGACAATTGTATAAGCTAAACTATTAGTACTTCTTTGTAGGAAAGGTGGAAAATTATGAGATATCACCCTCTAAAGGATGCCATAGACATTTACTTATCCTTTTGGGATCACAGACAGCTATGATTAAACCATTTTCATGACAATTCTGGTTTAATAATAACTTGATCGACCATACATTCACTTTCAGACATATAAAAGAAGTTAAGAAGAATATACACTGCATTCCACTTGTCTAAAAGATATTTAGAGTATAAGATCAAATGGTGAAGCAGCAAATGAAAGTTTTTTCCACCTCCGTAATCTTTCACAACTATAACATAAATCATAAATAGATCTATTAGAAAGATGATAGAAAAAAGATAAAGGTCCAGACTTTAAAAACAACATCTGCAAGGACAATGAAGACATTCGAATGTAAAACCTGCAAAATCCAATCTTTTTTTTTCACCAAGGAATCTTCCAAACAAATTTTAATTATGTGACGGTGTATCTCCAAATAAATCATTAAAAGAACACATAACATCACCAAAATAAATTCCGATGGTAAATCGTTAGAAAGACTCATAATAGCACCAGCAGGACAACAAGATCCGAAACATTTTAAAACCCATCATTCAGAAACTAGAAAAAAAATGGATCTTTTTCACACACAAGTATTTAAACACCAGCACCTCGAAATTTACAGAACGTATCAACACACATATAACATCAAAAGATTGATCTGTACCCTCGTAAACTAGAACAGATCAAGAAAATCACAAAGATTAAGAACCCCAAAAAAGAATTCAAACCTAAAACACAAGATAAACGGCAAAACGGTTTAATTCTAAACCGAAAAAATAGAGGAAAAAATGAGTAGATTTGAGAGTGAAAACCGAGAAAAAAACAGACCTTGTTGGGCTTGAAGGAGGAGGAAAGGGAAGAGATGGCGAAGGAAGATCCAGTAATAGAAGCCATTGATGGGATCTAAAGAGAATGGATCTGAAAGGGAAGTGGCGGAGAACACGAAGAGTGCAATGAACAACTAGGGAGAGGAGGAAGAAATGATATAAAGAGGTCTAGAAGAATGGTTCGCTTTTATAGACACGTTTTCATGTTGGGTTTTCTGATCATCTTGCTCTACTTGCTTTAGTAGTATCGAAATTTTGGACCATTTGGTTTAACTTCTCCAAAATATAAAAATTTCTCATAAATTAAAAAAAAATTACAGGTTAAACAATTAGGAGAATATTTTTTATAGAAAAAAAAATATTGTTATAAAATATTAGCAATATAAGAATAATATAAACAAAAATATTTAAATAAGAGATATGTGAGAAAATGCTTTCTATTTCTTTCTTTTATATTTTTAATCGTATTGTTTACTGTCTATTTATACTACAGAATGTCTTTTCAAATTATAAAACTTAAACGATGTTAATTTATTTAGCGTGTGAACTTCAAGAAGATTTATGCATGAACTTCAAGAAAAGTTACGCAAGAGACAAACACATTAATGCATTTATAACACTCTTGCTTGGATGTCGATAGATTATGCCTCGTTAACACCTTACTAGAAAAAATTTAGTGAAAAAAAGCCTAGTGAAGAAAAAAGAGTACACATATCTTGTAATACACTTTAAGTACTGCATCATTAAAAAGATCACCAAGGAAACTCAATAGGACAAAACCTTGGTTAAGGAAAAAATAATACATCGCGTAGTATACTCCCCTAACGAAAACTTTATCTGATATCTTGGAGACGAAGCATTCCAATCCTATATTTTAACTTCTCAAATGTTAAAGTCGGCAATGCCTTAGTGAATAAATCTACAAGATTATCATGTGTACAAATTTACTAAACATCTACTCACCATTTTGTTGAAGATCATGTGTGAAAAAGAATTTTTGTTGAAATATGTTTTGTTCAGCCCCTTTGATATGTCTTACCTTCAATTGAGCTATGCAAGCAACATTATCTTCATATAATATTGTTGGAACCTTTGTTTGCATAGAAAGTCCACTTAATTGTAAAATATGTTGAGTCATTGATCTCAACCATACAACTCTCAGCTGGCTTCATGAATGACTGTTATCTCTGCATGATTTGAAGAAGTAGCAACTATTGTTTGCATCATAGAACGCCATAATATAGTTATACCTCCATATGTGAATAAATAGCCTATCTAAGATCAAGTTTTATGTGGGTCAGACAAATATCCCGCATCTGCATAACCGATTATTTCTGATTTGAATCCATTAGAATACATCAATCTCATATTAATTGTTCTTTGAAAATATCTGAACATATGCTTAACACCTTTCCAATGTCTTCTTGTTGTATATGAGTTGAATCTCACCAATAGATTTATTGCAAAACAAATATTAGGTCGTGTGTTGTTGGCAAGGTACATTAATGTCCCAATAGCACTAAGATATGGAAGTTCATCACCAAGAATCTCCTCATCCTTTTCTTGAGATTGAAATAGATCTTGATTAAGATTGAGTGATCTCACAATCATTGGAGTACTTAATAGGTGTGATTTGTCCATGTAAAATCGCTTCAAAACTCTTTGAGTGTATGTTGATTGATGAATAAATATCCAATTAGTCAAATGTTTAATCTATCGCCCAAGACAAAACTTTGTCTTACTAAGATCTTTCATTTCGAATTCTCCCTTCAAACGCTCAATAGCTTTTAAAAGCTCTTTAGGAGTATCAACAATGTTTAAATCCTCAACATATACAAATATTATAACAAATTCAAATTCCAACCTTTGTATAAAAATACAAGACAAATAGAATTATTTTTGTACCCATCTGCCTTGATTGTTTCTATCCATATGAGGAATTCTGAAGCTTTATTGAACATATTGTTTTGAATTTTTATATGCTTCAGGTAGTTTGAATGCTTCAAGAATTTTCATAAAATGTCATGATCCAATGAGCCATATAAATAGGGTTGTGATAACATCCATTTGATGTATTTCAATCTTTTCACGAACTGACAAATTTATTAGATACCTGAAGGTAATTGCATCTATCATAGAAGAATATGTCTCCTCATATTCAATGTCAGGTCTTTGCGAAAATCTTTGTGCCACAAGCCATGCTTTATATCTTATGGCTTTACCATTTTCATTTTGTTTTCAAGCAAAAACCCATTTGTAACCATCTGGCTTGATACCTTCAAGTGTTCGAACTATTGGTCCAAAAAATTCACATTTTTCAAGTGAAGCCAATTCTGTTTGAATTGCTTCCTTTATTTTGGCCAATCATTTCTCTGCCTATATTCATTAAAAGATTTTGATTCCAAATCCTCATCTTACTGCATTATTTCAATAGCAACATTATAGGCAAAAATATTATCAACCACAATATTATTTGTTTATACATTTTTCTCGTCGAGACATAATTTATTAAGATTTCTTCATTCTCATTATTTTTAGGTACTTGGACCTCCTCAGTGGTGTCACCATTTCTTTTCTTAGGAATCTTTCTTTCATTTTGAACTGGTATGTTTAGGTTATTAAAATAGTAAAAGACTCTTATCGACTAAAATCTATGGCATATTTGTAATTAAAGAAAAATGAGATTCCTTTTTTTTTTATGTGCTGGTGTGCTATTTTAGATAGCATAACTATGTAGAACCTTTAAATGATATTACAGATATTGACAGAATAAAGGTAACTTAAGATAAAATACATGAACCTGATAGCCAGGTTGATAGTGTAATTTTGTGCCATGAGAGTGTGAGATAATTGTATTATTCATATGTTGTATGTCAATTTAGAACTTTCCTTGTTAGCTTGTATTAGATCTGTAGGATAGTTGGTTAGAAAAGAATCATAGGCCGTCTTTCAAATTAGTCTATTTAGCCTAATTAATTGATCAAATAAAGTGAATTATTCTTTGATCCAAACGTTGAGCCTAATGTAGACCCTTTTATTGTATTTCCTGAATTCACCTTCCCCATTGTCTCTGTTAATCTTCATTTTTGCCATGATCCCTCCTTAACATTATGCACTCAAATCCAAGCAATATATCTAAGTTGAGAGTGGCTATTGTAAATGGTCTTAGTCCTTTTTGGGATATTGTGCACCTTAATGCAAGCAAAATACCTAAGTTGAGAGTGACTACTATGAATGAGAGCAAGAAAAATAGGGTATGAAAGGAAAAAAAAAGTAATACAACAACAATAATTACATACCCATTGAAATCCCACAAGCAGGGTCCAGAAAGGATAGAGTGTACACACACCTTAACACTACCTCATAAAGATAGAGAGGTTGTTTTTGGAAGATCCTCGTCTCAAATATATTAGGCCTAAAAGAAGAGAAATAATAGATATAGAATAGCTACTAAAATAAAACAAAGGGATATGACAGGTGCATGAAAAAGAAAAAAGAAAAGAAAAAGAAGAAAATAAAAAAGTCAGTGTTACAAATATATTGTTGCACCCGATAGTCCTAGGAAATTTGTCACGCCCCGGGAGGGTACCCTTGGCGTGGCCGGCACTCAGAGACTATTGCTAGTCCCCAAGCGAACCACTTAGCCTCATCACCTCATACAATCAGTAAACTCTACTGAACATCGAAAAGTATAAGTAAATGGGCACATCTCATCTAAAGTCTCAGAAGAATATATATAATAATGAAGGCTAGTAGAAAGAACTAGCTCGCAATCTCGATATCAATGCTCGACCATCGTCTATGAAACCTCTATCACTAATCATGTGGTGTCAATGACAGATCCATGGCTACCCCAATCAACATAAAAGAAATAGTCCAATCTAACTCTAAAGCGTGATGAAATAAAAGTAGTGGATCCTCCGGAGTAGGGGAGGCTCACCCAATTAGCTTCGAATCTCAGATCTTCAATGGAGTGCCCATTGATGATCTATAGTACCTGCCTCTGCATCATAAAACGATGCAGTCCAGAGTGGACATCGGTACTTGGAATGTACTGGTATGTAAAATAGTTGAGCGAAATAGAAATCGGTAAAACAATATGAAAATAACATCAACTCAAAATAAACATCACATCACATCAAATAGTCAAATATCCATCTATGGAAGAATAAAGAGTAGACAAGTGACACATCAATAAGTCAAACTCGTTAACAATCTCAAAGCTCATCTCAGAGGAGCTCGCCTCCTCTTATCTCATCTCAAAACTCATGTCAGATGAGCTCACTCCCTCTCATCTAGACTCGGAGTAAGATAGGAAATTTATGGGAGTTTCTCTTATCCGACAACACGCACTTATGAGCCAGTGAATGTACAATAATCAGACTAATGTTGCCACAGCCGTTCCAAACTTGCCAGGTAGGGAACGCCCTGAAACCATATCAGCTCATCCAATATGGAGTCAGTACTCGACAGATCCGCTATTGCTTTACTGTTACTCTCGAGGGAACCATATTATATGTGATGGTTTTATGCCTCACCTACATTTGGCGACGTAGTTAATGAGTTCGAGTGAGACTCACTCTTACCTATTTTGGTGCTCGATACTCCTCCCGTAACTCAATTCTCATAAAACCTCCATCTCAACCAATCTCATAGGGACTCACTCCTCATCAACGACCGGTATCTCATAAGGACTTTAGCCCTTTCATCAATCATCTCATAGGAACTTTAACCTTATCATCAAACATCTCATCAATGACTCAAGATTATATAACAATCATTAAGAAGCAAGTGAATAGACACATCGGTAGAGTTCATTTATAGGGACTCATAAAAGAATCAAAATTTCATCAACTCATCATCACAATTAACAATCTCAACTCAAGGCTCTAGACTCAATTCTCAAGTGCATTATGCATGCTTTTCAAATTATTCATCAAAATTCCATCAACTTATCATCACAATCAACAATCTCAACTCAAGGCTCTAGACTCAATTCTCAAGTGCATTATGCATGCTTTTCAAATTAGTCATGAAGGGTAATGTGAATTCTCATGAAAATATTCAGTTTAAGAAAACAAATAGTATAGAAAACATGTAATTTCAAAACAGTTTTCAAGAAACACCATAAAAAATTTATACATGTAGACTCTTCAATTATCAGCTCATCTATGACCTCTATGGGGCACATGAGAGAACAATCTCATGTTTTTAGTTTATCCTTACATACCTGGAAAGTTGATATTACAATCAAAATTTGATGAATACTATCCTTCTTGAAGAAAATCTTCGATCTTGGTAGTTCTTTTAAAGTGGAAGAACTTGGAAAGACATTGCTTGAATGACTTATCTTTGATTCTTGAATTCTTGACTTAGAATCTTTAGAGTTCTTGATGAAGAACCCTAATTCTTGAAAAAGAAGAATCAAGGAATCCTTTCTTAGAATTCTTGAATTCGTTTTCTTGAAACCCTCAAAATAAAATAAAAGGACGTCGTTTGGCTTATCCAGAAAGGGTTCGCGATATGTCCACAATGCGGAGCTGTCGCAGCTCTTCAGACATCTCTGCAGGTCTCCAGTAAATTGGTCATAACTTTCTACTCCGAAATCTGATTAAGGCAAAATAAGATGCGTTGGAAACCTAATTCAAATATATTTAATTTGATATATTATGGGTCACCTAACTCATTATACTTTAGGAGATATGGTCATTTGAAGTTGACCCTTCTACCAATTCATACGAAAACTTAGTCTGTAGAAATTCTTTGGACTTGACTTGAGGTGAAAGATCCTTTTATCATCTCCAATTCTATTCCTACTCTAAAAAATTAACTTTAACATCTATGGTCAATTAAGAATTATCAATTAAAATCGTATATCATATGAAGGATGAGTCGATCTTAGCTTAGAAAAAAATTGGGGTGTTATAAAATTAAAGAAAAAGGAAAAATGTGAGTCATGGTTAGAAAGGAGAGGAAAGGTAGCGAAGTGTCATGGAGCACAAAATAGTCATAATGCTTAAATATACCACACTTATCCTCGAGTCTATATTATAAGCCTAGAAAGTCCTATAGTAATCCTCATCCAATTATCCAAAAGTCAAGATATAGAAAATAAGAATTGGCTTATGATATTGCGTATGCAATATTCAAATCTCTTTTGTGAGATGAGTGTTTACTTAGTTCCTTCTTGAAAAGTTTCATTTTTGTGTGTGAATGGAACTTCTTTGTTTGTAAGGGCACATGGATCACATTGTTGGTCTTAGATTATCATAGTGTTGCTTGTGTATGTAGCCTTATTTGTTAAAATGGTTATGTCATTCATTGATCTCCATATGTTTGCTTTATAAATATTTATAATGTACTGGTTTTAATCTTAAAAGAGGGTGTTCGGCTGTTTATTTAAAGTTATGTGATTGATGTAAGTTTGAATTTTTTTTCTTGCTACTTGTGTATATGTTAAAGTTGAGTTTATTGCTTGAGGATAAACAATGATAGTAAATTGAAAGTGTTGATGTACCATCGATTTATGACACTTTTGATGTTTAAAATTAGGATTTCTGTACATTCTCGTGTGCAATTTAATGGATTTGATGTTCATTTTGTGTTTTTTATAAAAAAAATAGGATTTGATCACCAAATGATGAAAATGCATAAGCGGAGGCCCAAGTTCAGATTCTACAAGCCTATCTATGGCCGTGTTTCATATATGAGCCATAGATGGAAGTTTTAGATGAAATTCAGAGGCTAAAAGAAGAAGTCTAACTTCTACGATTCAAGACACAAGCCGTAGAATCATTTGTGAGTTGTAAAAGTTCATCCATAGAAAAAGTCACTATGATTTGAAACAAAATTCCACGAGACAATTTCATGAGTCATAGAAAAAAGTACTAGTCGTAGATTGGGTTCATTGATGAGATTCATAGTTTTTTCCTTCCTGACCAAACTCGCCAAAAAGTCACAATAGAAAAAGTTCTTTATGTATATAGATCTTGATCTCTATAAAGGCAAAGCATGATTTGTAGAAGGTTTCATGGAATATAGAATTGGTCTGTGGAAAATGTCCTAAGCCTATACAATTGAAATCTAGGGTTAGCAGTGGAAACACAAAAGTTAAGGCAGAAAATGAAGAAGTTCAAAGAAGAGCGGGCTTGAGGGACTAAAGACCACAAGTCGTGAAAGCATCTACAACTTGTAGATAGTCTCGTGGATGGTGCTAAACTCAATTTTTCCAGTTCATTTTGAATTGTATTTTTTATTTTTAGAAATATGTCTTTAGGTTTTTATTTATTTTTTTATGCTTCGTTTTTGCTGAGAAACAAAGGACAGACATGTACTTATTAATTTTGATGAGTGTTCTTAGTTTCTGGCGATCAAATACAAT
Organism: Solanum rostratum; assembly: GCA_029948455.1. Lineage (NCBI taxonomy): Eukaryota > Viridiplantae > Streptophyta > Magnoliopsida > Solanales > Solanaceae > Solanum > Solanum rostratum. The sequence goes on along the minus strand of CM057045.1, from coordinate 62,770,596 downwards.
TTGCTTTTGATGACTTAATTTTTTTGAATTTTAATTGAAGTTTTTAGATTTTATTTATTCAACTTGTAAGTAATTTATTCCGCTTAAATTATTAATTATTTATCATCATATTACAAGCATGAGTAGCTAAATGTGAAAACTATGAAAAATTAACAAATTAGACCTAACAATTCATAATCCTTGGATAATGTGCATGCATGTATTGTTTATCTCTTCATTTTGATTGCTTTTTAATGGGGCCCATGTTAAATCTTGTTTTATTCTTACTTGTCGAACCAAGGAAGCAATGACTGAAAAAAAAAAGAATAAAACAATTGAGATTTGAAATTCCTGCACTCATCTAGTTAGCTTGAACAAACCAAGGAATAGCTAAATCTGAGACAAGAGTAAGGGTTAATAAAGCAGACACCCATAGATGGACCAAATTGCATTATGATAATCACTTATTTAGGAGACTAACTATTTAGGTGAACACAACTTACTGGTTTGGCATGTTATGTACTAGAAAAGGTTACTACTATAAGGTCACACTGTGTTATGAATTCATTAAGAACACAATACCCTTTTGTTTTTCATTTATTTTCAAACACTTGCAATAAATTAGTTCTTAGTTTGCACCAATTAGTTAACAAGTATTTGTTTATTTAAAACCCCCAACTAAAAATAATCTAGTTAACAATTTGAATACGCTACACTAAACAAAGTCTGAACCATATTCCTCGTGGGTTCGACCCTGACCTTGGTTAAGTCTTATATTTGGCAACAACCATTTTATACTTCTCTAGGGAGGTATAATATGAGCATATCAAATTTTGACATCGCTGTCAGAGAATACAACTTTTTTTATTAGATTTGATTGTGTAATTTGACTATTAGTCCTTATTTTTTTTATTTACGTTTATTGTTATTTTTATTTTTTAATGGTTGAGTACAATTTATGTCCAATACATAAAATCGAGGCAGTCTCTTGACTCCATAAGATCTAGATTTACAAAGAACTTTAAGGAGAATAGCAGATAATTAGGCATGAAACAAACGAAGGAGTCATAAAATGTTTCAGAATAAAGAAGATAACACACGCTGAAATTTTCCATGGAATGCTCCTTACAACCAATGGATATTGGGTAACCGTCCACCTTAGGCAAAGAGCTGGGTTGGGTGCCTGGAACAACTATGGGGTTGATCATAATGCTAAAGGAAATGCAGGTGCCATCATATTACCTCCATTGCCCCTTGGAGAAAAATTTACATTTTCAGTGGTTTGATTTGGATGTTCCATAGTAAAGGACTATTTTCAGGCTTGCTATCTAAAGATCCATACATCCACGTGAACAACATTATGTTTATCTACCAGAGCAACATGGGAAATCTAGACTTGGATTCAGAATTAATTGTATTATGAGTGTTCCCATTGTCACTAACTAGTGAAGCAACAGTATGGTCATCTGAGCTCCCATATAATTCAATCACTACTTAGAGACAGTTACATGAGGCTTCCATTGAGAAATACTTTCCTTCATCGAAGATTAAAGTTGAAGGATAAAATCAATAATTTTAACAACTAGTGGAAGAGTCGATAAGTACTGCTTGGAAAAGATTTACAAAATACTAAGAAGTGTGACCAACCATAGAATCACTGATGATTCACTTATTGAGATATTTTGTAGAGCATTGGATGCTAATGAAAAAGCAGTTGTTGACACCATTACTAGAGGAGAAATCATGGCAATTACTTTTGAGGAGGCTAGTGAGAGACTTGATTGTGCTGCTAAGATGAATAAAGCATAGGGTACTAGGGATACAAAAACCACAAATTGTATCAAGCCCCAGGAGGGTACCCAAGATGTGGCCGACACCCAGAGACTATTGCTAGTCCCGAGCCAACCACTTGGCCTCATCACATCCATTCAATCAAGTAACTCTACTGATTCGCGGAAGCAAGAGGGAGTAAATGGGTACATCTCATCTAGTCCTCAAAATAATATAATAAAAAAGGCTAATAGAAAGAACTAGCTCAACAATCTCAACATCAACGTTCAACTATCATCTATCACTAATCAAGTGGTGCCATTGACAGACCCATGGCTACCGAAATCAAAATAAAAGACTAGTCTAGTCTAACTCAAAAACATGACGAAATAAATAGTGGATCCTCTGGAGTAAGGGAGGCTCATCAATAAGCTGAACGTCCTGGATCTTCAACGGTGCGCCTGTTGACGATCCCTAATCCTTGTATCTGCATCATAAAATGATGCAGCGCCGAGTAGTGTCAGTACGTGGAATGTACGATATGTAAAATAGTTGAATGAAACAAAAAACAGGTAGAGTAATATGGAACAATCATCGACTCAGAACAATCATCAAATCAAAACATCAGATGTCTATCTAAAGCAAGGATAAAGAGTAGCCAAGTGACCCATCAACCTCATCAATCAAATCAGATTCATCTCAAGGGAACTCAACTCAACTCATCTCGACTTAGAGTACTCAAGGTAGGAACTTTCAGGGAGTTTCTCTTATCCGATAACAATCACTTATGAGCCAGTGATTGTACGACATCCCACCGGTGTTGCCACAACAATTCCATACTTTCCAGGTAGGGAACGAATCGAATCCACTAAGGAAAACTGCAATCAACTAGTCCTCTATTGTTTCAGGGGCTCTCTTAAGAGGACACCACAATATAATATGATGGTTCTAATCCTCACCTACATTTGGCTATGTAGTTTAACGAGTGCGAATTGGACTAACTCTTACTCTTTCGGTGCTCGATACTCCTCCCATGAATCATTGCTCATAAGACAATCACTCTAATCAAACCAATCAGATCATGGGGACCTTAACCCTCTCATCGATCAGTCTCATAGGGACTTTAACCCTCTCATCTATCAATCTCATAGGAACTTTAACCCTCTTCTATTAGCCTCATAGGGATTTTAACCCTCTCATCAATCATCATCTCAATCAATAGCTCAAATCTTAGAACAATCGTTAGGGAAACATTATGTTTAGCATCGAACAATGCTGGGAACGAAGGAGAGATTATAAAAACTCTACTCTATGGTTAATTCGATTTGCTTTTAAATCCATTCTTGAAATGAGTTACGGGTCATGGACCCAACTCATAGACTCGACCCCAAAACTTGAAATTTTTCCAAGTGTCAAGGATAACCATGAGGATCATCTATGGACCGTAGAAGCCCTCTCGTACTCATTGACTGTGACTCAGGTCTCAGACCTTCTTATTAAATTTGGACTTTCAAGGTCATACAGGATAGTATAATTTTGTAGTAACTTTATATTCTAAAATTTGGATCTTGTCTATTAGTTTTCTAGCTTTGATTACAACTCTTGTTATGCTTATGTTTTGCATGATTTATATTCTTAATTAAGTGAGTTCAGAATTTCTTTAATTAATTTTGTTCTTGAATATAACCTTGAGACTTGCCTGAGTATTTCAAGTCAAGCTTGAAAAAGACGTACAACTTATGGTGAGAAGATTAATTAACAAAAATTTGGGGAGCTAACCCTCAATTAATAAATTCTCATAAGGAATAGTTAAGTTTATGGTAAATCCAATTATTTTAATTTGAGATTCAAATGTTAAACAGTTGCATGAGGGGAGCATATGCTCATCTTAACTAAGGTATAGATGGTGGAATAAATAATTTCATGACTATCTAATACTTCTAATCAAATGTATTGATATACCTTATATCTCACACCAAACAATTTCCGACTATTTTTGGATGGTATAAAGTTACTAACAATAAAAAATAAGTTAAGATTGTTTGAAAATAAAAATAATACGTCCAAGTTCAAGATGATGGCAGGAATGAAAAATAGGTTGTGCCAAGAGTAGTAGTTAGGGTTGGCCATTTAGGGAATATGGCATGGTAGGAGAGCTAATTAATTTTAATAAAGTCCAACAGGCAAAAGTTTCTCTGTGCTAAATTGTATTTCCTAACGCCCATCTATGCACATCACTTTCCATTAGATACGTTTGAGGACATGGAAAATCACAACAAGAAAAGAAGAATTGAATAAAGGATGACAACCACTATGCAACAACCAAAAACTTGAATCTCTAAAGCTACATTTGGAGATTATACAAATGTATATAAGATTTGCCATTGATAATTTATTTTTATTTTTTAAAATTTTATGACTTTTGTTTTTTAGTGAAATTTATTTTCTCTACTTTTACCAGTAAAGTCATGTTTCTTATTTTTAAGATTCTTTTTAAATATATTTAAAAATTTAACCAATTAAATATGCAAAAAGTATTTATTTTCTTGTAGTAACAAACACATTAAAATACTTGTTCAGATCCCAAACTGTTCAAGTTAAAGCACTCAATTACCCTATATAATCAGACGCAAAGTTGATTTTGCGAACACCATCTCAACTTTTTACCTTTAACTCAAAAGTCATAAGCACCAACTTTTTGCTACTCATCAATTACTTTATAACAATAATAAAAGAAGAGAATTATTATCTTCTTGCTTTATATAAACTATGATTAATTTATTAACAGTTTTCAACGATTGGTTCAAATGTGGAAATCATTTATACCCTTAAATTTTGATTTAACAATCAAATTTCCTTCTCAAGTTTAAAACTTAATCATATACTAGTTCAGCGTACGGATTTTGCACCTATGTATCTTATCAATTTAAAAAATATATATATAAATATTACTTACTAAAATAAATACAATATTCATATAAATAAAATCAAATAAATATTATTAATTTGATGCAATAATTTAATTTATTGTGAATCGATAAGAATGAGAAAATCAATTCAATTACTTATAATTAATTAATCTCAAAGTTCTAAAGCTTAAGATAATATTAAATGATGATTTTTTAAAATAAATTAATATTTGTTCTCAATAGAATATTGTTTCATAACTTCACAATAGTTGAATTTTATTCTTTACACTAAAAGAATCCTAAATTTAAAGTGAATCATATACCTTAATGGCTAAACTTAAACAAACCTAAACAAAAGAAGTCTTTAAAAAGGACAAACGTTATTACTGTTAACAATTTATCCAGCTTAAAATCATAAATAATAATTGAAGAAAAATGTGAAAAGCGGATAGTAATTATTTGGAGTTGAATAATTAGAAATTAAATAATTAATTAATTAAAATTTAATATGGAAAAAGACTCGTAGATCAATATTACCAACGTAATTTAACTATTTTTTTAAAAATTTGTTATATTACATACTTTTACTAACAAAATATTTAATAATCAAAATTTTAATTGATTTCAAAGTCTTAAATATTAGAATAATAATAATAATAATAATAATGATAATAATAATAATAATAATAATAATAATAATAATAATAATAATAATAATTTTCCTTTCCTTTCCTTCATAGCCTAGACAATTATTTATATCAAATAGTCCTAAATAAAAAGTGAATTCTAAATATAAAGAAATTTAATCTAAAAGTGAATCTTGAAACTTAATAAACAAAAGATAAAACAATAACTCAAGAAAATTAGTGAAAAGACAATTTTATCTATAACAAAATATTTTAATGAAGGGTAAAAAGTTCAAACAAGCTAAGAGCCTTCATGCTTTTAATATAATAATATAGATAAAGTCTATTTTATCTTTGTCATTTTTAATCCTCCATCTATATAATATTTTTTATAGATAAATATAAAAAACACACCTAAACTATGAGTTTTATACCTAAACTATCACTTATTAGTTTGAGAAACATACTTAATACACTCTCTCTTTTATTGAAAAAAATCTTGCCACATGGATAAATATTTCAACAACTACATACCCAGTGAAATCCCACATGGATAAAATATTTCACGTTGGCAAAAATTAAATAAACTATTAATATTAATTAAAAGTTAAAGATTAAAGTATAAATATTCTTCCAAAAGGATATTATTTTTTCAAAATAATTATTTTAAAAAAATAAAATTTAAAATATTTTTCTCACCTACTCTACCATTCAACCCTCACCCCCACCCCCACCCCCACGTACCTGCCCGCCCACCCCCTAACAATCCCCACTTTTTTAATTTTTGAATCTTTTTTATAAAATATTTTCAAAAAGTTCAAATTTTAGCCCCTATTTTACTCCTACCTAAAAAATTTATATTTTTCTAAATAAATAAAATTCTGTCTTACCTGCATCAACTCTCCACTCCTAATTTATTTTTATTTTTTTATAGATAAAGTAAGAATTTTTTTAAAAAAGTTCTATTATTTTTTTTAAAGAAACATTAGTCGGTTCAAGGGAGGGGTGAGGTACGGTGTGAGGAATGAGTGAGTAAGAAAAATGTTTTATATTTTATTTTATTTTATATTTTTTAATAATAATACTTTAATATTTACTTTTAACTTAGGGAAAAGGGTCAAAAATACACCTGAACTATTTGAAATGGAGCACAAATACCCCTCCCTTACGTTTTGGCTCAAAACCACCCCTCAATTTATTTTTTGCTCGGAAATACCTCTCAATTAAATTTTTTGCTCAAAAATGTCCCCTCTTTAACGGAAACAAAAAAAAAAGAATTGAAAATATCCTCGAACTATCAGAAATGAAGCAAAAATACCCCTTGGTAAGATTTTGATTCAAAAGTACTCCTACCTTAAAATTTTGGCTAATGAAAATGACGCCATACATGTTATGTGGACAAAAAAGGTCACATGATCAGTCAACGCGAAACTCTATTTAGGGACCCAAGAGGTTTTTTTCCTTGGATATTAGTTTCAAAACTAGCCTTTTCATGTCAAAAGGAACTGTTATTTCACTTGCAAACATCTCAAAAAGTCTATCTTTGAATGATAACATTGATTCATCCTCGTTATAATCTTGTCTCCTAATTCAATTAGTTTCTCGAGTTTAGCAAGATCCAATTCTTCAGTTTTTTCGAACCTACAAAGCTTATATAGAATTTGTTATGCTCATGTTAGTAATGTAACACAATTAACATAATTTATCATTTTCAAGAGATAATTCATTTGCAACTATAAATAAAAGTTTTTTTTTTAATATAGTAAGAATTTGGACTACTCAAAGTCTGATAAAAACTTATTTGAAGATGTGTTAGAGTTGAATTTTTTTAATGAAAAAAGAATATTTTAAATAATAACTTTAAAATTTTAATGTAAGGGTATTTTTTAAACAAAGGATATTTTTGTTCCATTTCTAATATTTAAGGGGTATTTTTGGCCCTTTTTCATTTTTGTTAGGACGAGGGGTATTTTTGAGCCAGAAATTCAACGGAGGGTTATTTTTTAGAAGAAAATATAACGGAGGGATATTTTTGAACCAAAACGTAACGAAAGGGTATATTTGCTCCATTTCAAACAGTTCAAGGGTATTTTTGACCCTTTTCCCTTTAACTAATACTATAATTTTTTTTAATCAAAGTGAAATATTTTATTTATGTGGAGTGTGATGTGACATATTTTTTAAAATAAAAGAGAAAGCGTAGTTCACACACCATGGTGAGATTGAAATAAAAGATAGATGTATGTTTCTCAAACTAATAAGTGATAGTTTAGGTATGAAACTCACACTCCCTTTAGGTATGAAACTAAAAAGGGGAATTTTCATAAACAACCACCTAGTGAAACATAAAAGGCTAAAATAGCTACAGTTTTGAAAATTATATTTTATAGCTTTTGAACATGTACCCAGATTTGTATAAAACGTGTATGCACTGTTATTTTATACAAAAAGATGAGCTGGCATTTAATGTTGATTAGTTACTGATTAGATGCAATAAAATGAAACGTTCCCTTAAATAATGGAAGATCAATGTAATCAATATTTATTACCTAATATGAATCTGTAAATTACTCAGACAGTGTGCATATATATTTGCAGTGTATAAAAATCGCTTAAACTGTATAATGTGTTGGCAATAACTATATAATTTATACATAAATAATGGTACATATAAAAAAAATGTGTATAATAATAACATTTACATAAATAATGAGATATGTGTGTATAACTTATGCTTAACTATGTGAGAAACAATTTTTTTTTTAAAAAAAATTACCTGATTGTCTTCTGCGATTTCGTCTGAGTTGTCAAAATCAGACCCATCGCCATTTTTTTATGCTTCACCACTGCTGGAAGCCAGGTCCTCTGCTTTCCTCTTCTTATTGGAACTACTTGGCCGATGAACATTGTCATTCCGATACTTGGATCTAATTTCTACACTAGCCCTATCTCTTGCAATGCATATTGCAATAGGCTCATCCTCTTGAGTTATACCCAACGAAAAAGAAGACAAATCATCCATAAACTTATCATGTAAGTTTATACCTCTAGCTTAGTTATCCTCTTAGATGATGATTCGTCGGCCATAGTGTGTAGTTGTATGGTGGTGATTTTTTTGACTGTGGAAAAAATTGGGGCTAACAGTGTATAAGAAATGTGGAAAGTGAAAATTTCAAAATAAAAATTAAAAACCGCCAAAAATTGGTATGAAATTGAAGGTACAAGATTTGGATGAATATTAGGAATTTTTTTTTTGAAATCCTTACATGTGTAACTAATGATTTGTTGAGAGATGGAAGGAAACAACTATGGAAAGAAAATCTTGATATTTTTGTATAGAATAGAGAGAGAAGATGAATATGGGAGATGAAGAGTTTTATACAAAAAGTGCCTGGGTCCCACAAATTTTATAGCCATTTTTTTTTCAAACGTTGGCTACTTTATGTAATTTTAAAAAACTGTAGTTAATTTATGTGGTTTTGTAGCGAATGTTTTCTCAGTTATGAAATTTTCCCAACTAAAAAAAAGAGAATAGTTTAGGTGTGTTTTTGACACTTATCTTTATTTTTTATATTATATATAAAATATTTTTTTAACCTTTGTATTTAAAGATTTTATTTAAGTTCATTAGCTTTATAAGTTAAAGTTTATTGTAAAATTTAATATTTTTTTATGATTGTTATTTTAATATTACTTGCATTTACACACGTATGAATGTATCATGTATACATATTTAAGTTTTACTTATCTCTTAAATATAATACATTAACGTGCTATTTAACTTGATATCTATTCTCTCTGACTTATGGGTGAGTACAACGAAACATTTAAACTAGTACAAAGTTGAATAAATAGATACACACATTCTAAGCATAACATGATATATTTTCTACATGACATAATACAATCAGTTCATTATGTCACGCGAATTATCATGTAGAATGCGTGTTTCTACTTGTTCAACTTTATAAAAGTTTGTCTCCTTGTGCACACCCAAAGTTAAAGGGAGTAGAAGGCAGCTGAAACCAAGTCAAAAAAGGTCATGTTTATGCAATTATGTCTATCTCGTATTCTCTACTATCTATATAAATAAAGGAATTTTGATTGTCATTAATGAAATATTTTCTAGATTACGATTAAAAATTTATTTTATAATATAAATAGATACTTTTTTAAGAAATTATTATGAAATTTCGTTAAAATTAATAATATTATCTTTTTTAATTTTATTTATTTGTTTCATTACAGAACAACATTAAATTACATACTCAATCAATATTTTTTCTTTTCTTTTTTGGATGAAATTAATATTTTATAATTAAAAAATTATCATATAGATTTTTAAAAAATATTAAAAAATAAAGATTAATAATATAAGGATAAAAATAAATATTCAAAAAGGCCAATTAGAAAAAGGAGGGAGAATGATAATATTTCAAAATTGAGAAAAAAAAATTAAATTTTAGAGTAAAATTTGAAGATGTAAATGATTTTCGCGTTGCATTAACATATAGAAGTTACATGTGTTATGTCAAGACTTTCTAGGTAAAGTGTCAATGTACCTTATCCAAAATGTGTTTATTTTGTCTGACGGATGCTAAGGGCAAGAGATCTGATTTCAATTTCTGTATGTTTTGATATGACTTTACGTATTATTTGATTTGGTCTGCCCATTTATGGTTTTTTTTTTGTGTGTGTTAAATGAAGTATGGATTTTTTCATTTGCTGATTTCTTTTGCTTTTGGGCTTTTGTTGATAGAATTCATTTTATTTTTTTTTCATAAAATAGAGAGATTTATTGTTTCAATGATCCCTATTAAAGATTTAAGGTTCTAACTTTTTACTGAGTTGCCTTTTCTCTAATGCTATTTCTTGCATTTCATTTTTTCTTAGATTAGCTGATAACTCTACGTATTATTGGAATTTTCAATTGTATATTTGGATCATTTTAGCTTTTGGATTTTGATTTGAAGCTTTTCTTGAAACGGTTTGGCACTAAATTTGTGGAAAAACATTTAAGAACTATATTCTAGTAGTAATTTGGTTGTTTATGTCCAAACGGCCATGTCTTTAATTGGCCTCATTTGTCATTTGTTTCCGTTAAAATTTAACATATCTGAATGATTAAGATGTTGTTTCAAGATCTAAATATTGAATGATTAAGACCTATTTGTTTTTCAACATCTGAATATACATAAAGTTTATTTATTTGTACATATTAAAATTCAATTCAAATATATATTAAAAATAACATTATTTGATTAAAAAAATATAACACTTACGCCTTACTAGTGATGGTGGAGATAGTTTGAAATGGTTGTAATGATGAAATAGTTGGAGGAGGCTCATCTCCATATCCTTTCTCTTCATTTTCCTCAATTCCTATCTTGATGGTTGACATGTGGCATAAGTTAGATTTTAGTGGCTAAGATTTAATTGACTCATGATACTAAATGGAGAGAGAAAAAAGGTCAATTAAATCCTAACCATTAAAATCTAACTTATGTCATGTGTCAGCCATCAAGATAGAAACTTGTGGAAAATGGAGAGAAAGAAAATAGAGAGGAGCCTTGTCCGAAATAGTTGTTAGTGGCTAGTAATGATGGTAATGATAGTTGTGAGAGTGGGGGTGGTTGGTATTGTATTGACTGTCATAATGGTGATGATTGGGAGAGGTTTTAGTGTTTGTAATGGTGAAGTTGGTTGATGTTAGTAATTGATAGTGTTGATGGTGGTGAATGAAAAATGTATGATGATGGATGATGTATTTGTGGTCGTTGACTATAGTGTTAGTTATTATGATGGAGGTGGTCGGTAGTAAAGATTGATCACATTGGTGGTAGTGGCTGATAGTAATGGTGGAGGCAGCAGTGACGATGGTGATAGTTGGCGGTAGTGCTAATTATAATGACGAAGCATGTTAATAGTAGGAATTGACGGTAGTGATTGTGTTAGCAGCGGAGATAGTGGTGACTATAAAGATGGAGGTGGTCACGACAATAGATATAATTATAATAATGAATGTGATAAGTGTAGTAGCAACTGTGATTAGCAACGATGGTGGTTGGTGGTAAATGATCATAATAGTGGTTGACAATGATGGTGGTGGTGGTGATGATAACAGAGGTGGTTAGTGATGGTGATAGATTATTGTGGATAAAGAGATAATGAATATTATCCACACAAGAATACATCTAAATAATATTAAGACAATGTCTAGATTTTAATGATTAAGACTTATTCAAACTACTTATTTAACCTCTCTTAATTGTAAACAATTAGGCCTAATTAAACTTTTATACATATATTTGATTTTTTTGTACGTTAAATAGTAATACATAGATTCATGCTATTATTTATGAAGAAACAAAAATACTAACAACTAAATAATTTATTACCCCACGTTGATTTATACGTGAATTCAATTTCTCAAACCCAACCCAAAACACACATTAATAGTGAAGTTTATTTGGAAAATAAATTCTCTTCTAAGTCGAACCAAATGGCACGTAATAAATTAGCGTGAGCTGGAGCTTAACGGGAGAAACATAAATGCTTCACTTGACTAACAGTGAGGACTAAAATGGTCCCCAAACAAACAAAAAAAAAAAGAATGATAGAATTGTGCTATTTATAACAATTTTTTAGAAGAAATTTGACCCTTTTCCAAAATTTTAAAATACATATACATCAACATCACCGGCAGGGCACGTAAAATTGGAAAAAGAAAAAAAAGGAAGAGAGGCATTACTTAACTATCCAAGAAAGGGGAATAATAGACAGTAAAACGTCAATGTTTAGTGGGGGTTTGAATTTGCTTTATTTTAAATAGTAATTTTTTTTATTTTGAAATATTTAAATAAATGAAAAAGTATCTTTAAGCATTATCTTTTAAGGTGAAAAAGTACTAAAAAAATAAAAAATTAAAGTTGGATGTCTTTAACTTTTAATTTATATCACTTTAAAAAAGTGTGAGTCAATCTAAATAGATAAATATCTTCTTATTTTCTTTTTCGCTGATCTTGATGTACACGTTTTGCTTATGATCAAAGCGTATACCTCGTTTGATAATAAATATTACAGAGAAAAATTTAATTTAATTATAAAAAGATAAATAATTCACAAGTTTTGATAAATTATTTATTTATAAAGGTCCTATATATAGAGATAACCTAGTATTTTCTTGATTCAAATAAGGAGGAAGTCGAAGTCTATCAAATAAGGAAGAATTAAGAGTCTTTCCGTGGCTAGAAGTCCTTAATTTATCATTTCTTTCCATATATTTTAAAAGTCAATATTATAAATATAATTAAATAATAATTTAAAGAAAAATGGTGAAAAAACGATTTTATCTAAAGAAAGAATTTTTAATGAAGGAAACAAAATTCAAACAATATTTGTAAGAGCTTTCACACTTTTAATATAATATAGACATCGAACCCTAAAAATATGTTATGTGTTCTACTTATAATTTATACTTTAGTCTGTTTATTTGTATTTATTTAATTTAGATTTTTTGCGTTCTTATATTTTGAAAAATCATTTGAGAAATATACAATTGATGTAAATGATATCTTGATATACTAAAAATGAAATGGTAAAAGTAAGAAAATATTTTAGCAATTGATTGTTCTTTTTGTTGAGATAGAAAAGATAAAAAGTTGTTTTTGTGTGGGTATTAGTTTCTTTTCACTTCTAATACAAAAATTATGATTCACATTTTTTTATATTACTTAATTTGAAATTAGTGTTTGATCATAAAAATTTAAAATTTAGTTTGAAGTAATGTTTCAATTTTGAAAAAAATATAGCTTATTTTCTAGCTAAGTTTTAAAAGTAATAGCGCAACTACAAATATTTTTTCACATTTTAAAAAATTTAAGTAATTATTATAAAAATTGATGTTATTGGGCCTGTGCATAACATGAACTATGTAATTAGTTAATAAAGAAAACTTATATAAATATACTATATTAAGAAAATATTAACCATTTATAACAATAACGATTTTTTTACTGAATTCTTATAATACAATTTTAATGTATATTACAAATAACTATTTATAAAATATATATGATACAAGTTCTCCACTGGGTATGTTGTATATGATACAAGTTCTATTGATGGATATACATTTATCCCACACTTTAGTATATATTGTGTCAATTTTTTACCAAATAAGAATAATATATTTTTAAATACTTATAATATATTTATATTGCATGTATAATTTACTTTTAATACAATTACAAATTTATCATAATATTGCTATATATTTCTATAAATAAAAATAAATAAAAAATATTACTAAAATTAAATTAGTAACTAACATAAATTGTGTTGTAGTGCAAAAGTAAAATTTTTTCACTTTTAATTAGAAATCTCAAGTATACTTGGATTAAAAAGAAGTCATGTAAGAGCGTACTTAAACTTAATTGAAATTCCAGTATGCACAGCAAAAACACACACAAAAGAATTCAAATTACCCAATAGGAGGATGGAGCGCTACGGTAAATGATCATAACTCCGTTAACCGTTCGTTTCACATTCCCACATCCCTTTCACTTCAAGTCTTCGCCATTTTTGCAACTACTTTTCTCAGTTTCTTCTTCTCAGTGTTTCAGATCTTCAGGATTGGGCGATTTTGTCTTCGGAGTTTGAACATCGGTAAGTAATCAGTGGATTTGATTTTGCTTAATTAGTCATTTTTTGTTGTTCTATCACTTTGTAAAACTAGTTTTTGCATCTGTAATCGGAATTTCAGTCGACAGATGCGATTTCTCTGATTCTAAGCTTGTAACTTCTACCACAGCGCACCAGAAATTTGAAATCAGTCGACGCAAAGTGATATGTATTTGTGAACGAGTGAGTGAGAGAGAGATCCATCTTAGTTTACTACTACGCCTACTAACATTCTTATTACAAGTGTTAAACATCACCTACTTTCACCAAGCCGAAGGTAAAATTTTTAGGAACTTTATAAAATTAGATGCTTCTCAGTAAGCAAGCAAGCCCTGGCTTTGATGTTGCTATTTTTTTTTTCGGTTTGTTGGTTCCTTGTGTGATCACTGGCAAATACTGGACTCATATTCAAATTTTGCACTAATGTGATTCCAAATTTGCCTGCTATTTTCTGCCGTAAAGCCTTCAAATATAAATGTTAGATGTAAAGTAAGTAGTTATGAACATTGATGGTGTTAAGTAAAGCAATGTTTTGATGTATAAATTTATTTTGCACTCAGATAAGCCGGCAGTGTGAATAACTGCTTCTGATTTGGATCTGTTAAGTTGAAGGTATGTTATTGTAAGCACCTGATTATGTTTTCCTCAGGCCATCCCTCTTCCTTTTTTTTTTTTCTCATTTTTATTTTGTGGTATTTTCTGTTTTGCTTTGTTGATTAACTTAGTACTCCCCTGTCAAATCATGTGTATTGTATTAATATGGATGCAGGTGAAGAATAATGATAAACACACAACTAGTGGAGATTCAACCTTGTGAACTCAAGTTCACATGTAAGTACTCGAAATTGCAGTTATTTCCTTACAAATTTAGTGAGTGAAACTAGAAAGAAAAAATGGGGTGCACTTGACATTTTCTGGCAAGAACTTTTGGTTTCCTTCAACTGCATTCAGCACCATCTATATTGAACTAAACATATGACTATGAAAGCATCACCATCTGCTAAACTAAGAATACATGCTATTTAATGAATCAATTTACAGACAGATTTGTTATGGACTACTATTCTGAGTGGTAGTGACTGGTTTTCGACTACATTAAGCTAAGGAAGCCTGTTTTGGTTTCATATTCTTCTAGCATACTACATATGTGTCTCTCACATTGCCTGTAATGGTATCCAGAAGTACTGTAAAGACAATTATTTAAGGGATTATTTAATTTCTCATGCCCTTTTTGTGTTGACAGATGAAAAAGGCAATTACTGAATTGTAACAGCCTTGCCTATCATATTATCACAATTTGACATGAACTAAATTAGAAATGTTTCTTACAACACCTTCGTGGTTCAGGAGGAAGACAGTTTAATAAAGAGTTAAAACTTTTGAGATAGGCAGAATAGGATCCATCAGGAATGTTTGCTTTTCTTGAGTTCAGCTTCATAAGCACATTATTATCTCGTTTTGTACTTGTCTTGGATTAAAGGATGTGATTCTAACTCATATCTTTGCTTTTAGTTGAGGTGAAGAAACAAAGTTCATGTGCAGTTCACATAAATAATATCACTGACCAATATGTGGCTTTCAAGGTATAATTATTTTCTTGACATTATGAATAACTAGGCACTCATATAAACTTTTAGAAATGAGATACAGCTGTCCCTTGTTGAGATTGAGAGAGTGACCACCCAACTCTGTTTTTCTTTTCTTTTTTCAGGTGAAGACCACATCACCCAAGAAATACTGTGTCCGGCCTAATATAGGTGTTATCAAACCAAAATCAACATATGATTTCACAGGTATATATAATTTCCATTACTCGTTCTGATTCATTGACAACGATGAAGTCAGTTATCCTTGTAGATTCATTAGTTCTCCTGCTTACTGAATCTTTTTAGTGATGTAAACGTCAATATCCAGAACTTGTGAGAGGAAGTTTCATTCTTCTAGTTGTTTTGCTTTTAATGCTCATGCTTGATATTGGCAGTTTAAGATTCTGGTGATTTGACCAATCAAATTCACAAGACATGTCAAGTCATATTTGACCCTGAAAATAGCATCTGTCTCATATTTGGGCGTGAATTCACTTACTAGTCCAACAAAGCAAAGTTGTGACAAACTTTTGCTCTGTGCTGGTTGATTGTGACCCTAGTCAAAACTACATTTCTTAGTCTCTGATACTGACTTTATCTTGGGATGCAGTTACAATGCAAGCTCAGAGGACTGCTCCATCTGATATGCTATGCAAGGATAAATTTTTGATTCAGTGCACAGTTGTCCCTTTTGGAACTAGTGAAGAGGAAATTCCATCCAGCATGGTAAAAATTGCAGTGCATCATCTAAATCTATTATTTTATAGTTTCTCATTTTCATTCTGTTTTTTTTTTGTTGCCAGTTCAACAAAGATAATGGAAAATATATCGAGGAGTGCAAATTAAAGGTTGTTCTGGTTAGCCCTCCCCAGTCTCCAGTTCTGCAGCCAGCTAATGGAATTTCCAAGCAAGGCGCATCTATTGAAACTTCGATGCAACAAGAAAAAGTTCCAAGTGGCATTGAAAACCTTCCTCCAGCTCAAACTGTAAGTTGCTTTATCATCTCTTTTTACTTACCTGTAGGGTAGTGCCTTCCAGAATTTGGGTATTTAATTATCTGATAAAAACCATTGAGAATGTTGATTAGTGTATTACTGGTGGTCATGATTTTACCCTGCATATTTCCATACCTTTAGCTCAGTTATGGACTTTGATGACACTAAATTCTTGGTGCAGCTGGTCATTGGTTATTGTCTGCAAGAGAAAAACATATAATTTTGACAGTTGACACATTTCCTTTTCTGAACTGTGATAATTCAGTTGTAGAAGTTTTCTTCCCAAATGCAGGTGATTAAGAACAACAACGATATTAAATTTGAGGAAGAAACAGAGGATCCAAGATTAGATAAAATTGTAGACGTCAAAAATCTGAACTATGCAAAAAATACCAACTCCAGTATTGATGAGATTGGCGAAACAAGAAGTCAAGTATGTGTAAAAGACGTCTATATAATGAAAACTTTTTGGACTGTGACTATCTATTAGATAATTTCTTCTCAATGCAGGTGGTTGATAACAAGAAGGGTGCAGATTTTGATGCAGAAGAAGAGGAGCCAAGATTGGCTAAGACTGTGGAAGACGTCAAGTTGAATTTTCCTAAGAACAAGGAGTCTAATACCAATGAGGTTGTCAAATCAAGAAATCTGAATATGGAGATAAAATTGTCGCTATCCAAAGATGTTGAGGAGCTAAAGTCTAAGATAAATTCACTGAATTCTCAGCTAATTGAGGTTTGTCTTGTAGTAGTAAATTCTTGGTACTCCACAATTTGAGTATATTTGGTTCTGCACTATCACTGCATCTCTCTATATCCTGCAATTTTGATTCTGCATCTTCACGTGACTTGATAAGAGAAAGATTTAGCTTCTAAGGAATGATTAAAAACTATTTATCTTTCTAAATTTTGAATAAATTTAGAACATTCCCCTTTCGACATTATTATTCCAAGAGAATTTGATTGTTAAAAATGACAAGGATAGTGAAGCCCTACTGGCTTTTAGTGAGTAATCAACTGTTAAAGCCTGCATATTCACTTCTCTCTCACACCTCAACCCACTTTTGGTGCTGATTACTCAAGGATCCTCTAGCAATCTCGTGTCCTAGCATTTCTGTATTGAACAAATAGTTAGGAACTTGATGGAAATTTCCTTGCCAGGCTGAATGCATAATTGCAAAGTTAAAAGAAGAGAAGCGAAGTACCACCAAAGACGTGGAAATTCTGAAGCAAGAATTGGTTAGTCACTAGCACTCTATGCATATCTCTTGTGTTTGTACTCTTTGTGGTGTATCTTGTGTTTTTCTCTTACAAATTATGATGCTATTATCCTATCCTTAGAGAAAGATAAGACAATGAACCTTCTCAGGTTGAATGAGTAATTACTCCTATCAGTTTGATTTTTACTTATGTTTAGAGGGTGTTACCAGGTTAATGAGAAGTTTATTGTTGTTCTCCTATTGCTAACTGACAAGAACTGGGAACTGCAGAACCTTTTCGGCTCCTAAAACTCATTCTTTGAATAATCAAAACCAATTTCCAAAGAAATTTAATAAGGACCATTTATGTGGATAAAAAAGTTCGAGTAAGCGGTTAGGATGCTGATCCTTTGTGTTGGGGCCCACGCAACGGAGTGAGTAATAAAATTTTAAGAGGAATAAATAGAGCAAAGTAGACACCATAAAATTTTAACGTGGTTCGCCTAAAACTTTTGGGCTACGTCCACAAATCAATACTTCTGTTATTTTTCTTCTACTATTACAAATAGTGGGCAAAAGTGTACAACTACTTCTACTATTACAAATAGTAGGCTCTCAGAGATAAAACAAAAAATAGTCTCACTATTTTTGTCACTCGTTATTTCTTTTAGGAAAATATTTTCTAAGCATATACACTCTATTTTTCTTCACAGACTATTTTATTTTATAGTCTATGGTATACCTCACGGAAGAAATACTTAATGTATTTTCTCTCTCTCCGTGGCTCTTTGTAATTTTCTCCTCTTTTTAGATGTGCTTCAATAAGGAGAAAATTATTCCTTTATATAGGAGAAAGGAATGGAGTAAGTGAACAATTTTGTCGATGTTGTTTAACAACTTTGACAAATTGAAGGAAATTGTGCATGCCTTTTGCTGAATTCAACAATTCAGCCTCAAAGAGTGAGTAATTGTTCATGTGAACTTTGCAGCTTCTTTTGACAAATAAATTGTCATGTGGGCCCACCATTTGGGGGGACCCACTCAACAATTCTATCTCAAGGTTCAACCTCTTCCTCATAGTCAGAAGTTTTGGTTACTGAAAAGAGGAGGAGAAGCCAATTTAAGGGTTCAAGCTCCAGAGACATGAGTACAGGAAATCAACAAATATGCAAATATCGAGTGCCATCATTGCATGAAGAAAGGTCACATCAAGCGATTTTATCGAAAATTCAAGAATGAATGACAAAATAATAAAGACAAGAAGGGAGGGGTGAACAGTGATGATGAACGAGAAAATCTTGTCGAAGATTTCAATATAAGTTGTGATGGTGAGATTGTTAGTCAATTAACCCAGGAGACAAGTTGGGTAATTGATAGTGGTGCAGCCATTCACGACACACCAGACAAACAACTCTTCTCATTTTACACATGAAGACTATAGTGTTGTAAAGATGGGAAATGGAAACTTAGTGTTGTAAAGATGGGAAATGGAAACTTGTCAAAAATTATAGGCAAGGGAGATGTCTGTTTGGAAATGGAGAACGACATGAAGCTTCTTCCGAAAGATGTTAGGCACATCCCTGACATGCGCCTAAATTTAATCTCTATAGGCAAAACTGGACGATGAAGGTTTCCAAATGAGTTTTGGAAATGGAAGATGGAAGATAGAAGCTCACCAAAGGCTCCCTTATCATTGCGAGAGGACACAAACTCTCAAAACTATATGTGATGCAAGCAAAGGTCTCTAATGTATCTATAAATGTGACGCAAAATGAAAATACCGCACGTTTATGGCATAAGAGGCTTTGCCACGCTGGTGAAAAAGGGATGTCTAAGTTGGTAAAAGATAAAGTTCTACCTGATTTAGATAAAGTATCCTTGAAGAAATGCGAAGATTGTCTAGCTGGAAAACAAAACAGTCTCGTTACATATGTTCTCCACCTTCCATAATGGAGAATGTTTTGGATTTGATTCACTCTGACGTGTGTGGTCCACTGCCAAAGTCACTTGGTAGAGCTAGATATTTTGTGGCCTTCATCGATGACCATTTGAGGAAGACGTGGGCTTATACCATTCAAAAGATCAAGTGATAGAAATCTTCAAACAATTTCATGCCTCAGTTGAGAGAGAAACTGGAAAAAATATCAAATGTGTCCGCACGGACAACGATGGAGAGTATACTGGACATTTCCTGCTTATTGCAAAAAAGCATGGTATTCGACATCAAAGGACGCCTCCAAAGATGCCACAATTGAATGGTTTGGCTGAGAGGATGAACCAACTTTGACAAAAACAATAAGGTGTTTACTCTTTCATTCAAAACTGGATAAATTCTTTTGGGGTGAAGGTCTACTTACAACAGTGTATGTGTTAAATCGCTCACCATGTGCCCCTCCTCAATATGAAGTTTCGGAGAAAGTTTGGTTAGACAAGAATATTTCTTACAACCATTTGCGAGTATTTGGGTGCAAAACTTTTGTTCATGTTCCGAAAGACGAAAGGCAAAAGTTTGATGTCAAAACACGACAGTGCGTGTTTATTGGCTATAGGTTTATGATCTAGTGCACAATAAGTTGATTAGGAGTCGAGATGCTGTCTTTATTAAAGATGAAACCATCAGGGATATATATAAAGCAGACAAGGAAGTCTTTACTCCTACATATGATTTGACAAGCTTGAGGTTGAATCTTTTGATAGAAGTATCAACTCAAGTTGAAGATGTGGTTCATGATGACCATCTGCAAGATGCAGAGGATGTAGGTATTCCCCAGAAAGATGTATCAGAAGAAGAGGATGTTGATGGTGGTCACACTCAGCCACCAATGTTTGGAGAATCTCTAGTACCCTTAAGAAGATCTAGTAGAAATCTGCAGCCTTCTACTAGATATCCAACTAATCAATGGGTTACACTGACTGACGAGGGAGAACCCGAAAGCTTGAATGAGGCAATGGATGATGAAAACAAAGAAAAAATGGATGGAAGCCATTCAAGTTGAAATGAAATCCTTGCATAAGAATAAAACATTTGATCTCGTGAAGCTGCCTAATGGTAAAAGAGCATTGAAGAATAAATGGGTGTTCAGAATCAAACATGAAAAACACGAAGCCATCCATGCTTTGAAGCGAGATTGGTCGTCAAAGGTTTCAGTCAAAAGAAGGGCATTGACTTTGACGAGATATTTTCACCTGTCATGAAAATGACATCGATTCGTACTGTGCTAGGGCTAGTTGCAAGTCTCAATTTGGAAATTGAGCAAATGGATGTGAAGACTGCCTTCCTACATGGAGATCTAGAAGAAGAAATTACATGGAACAACCAGAGGGTTTCAAAGTGAAGGTAAAAGAGGATTATGTTTGCAGATTGAAGAAAAGTTTATATGGCTTGAAACAGGCTCCAAGACAGTGGTATAAGAAGTTTGTGTCTGTTATATGAGAGCACGACTTCAAGAAAACTACTGCAAATCAATACGTGTTTATCAAGAAATCCTCTGAAGATGATTTTGTCATCCTTCTACTCTATGTAGATGATATGCTAATCATTAGGAAAAATATTTCAAGAATCAACAACCTGAAGGTACAATTGAGTGAAGTCTTTTGCGATGAAAGACTTGGGATCAACAAAACATATTCTTGGCATGAGAATTACAAGAGATAGAGGTACCAAGAAATTATGAGTATCTCTAGAGAAGTACATTGAAAAAAGTACTTCAAAGATTCAATATGGACAAGGCTAAAGCGGTTAGCTGTCCTCTTGCCAATCACTTTAGATTGAGTTCTAGTATGTGCCCTTCTACTGACAAGGAGAAGGAAAAAATGGTTAGAATACCATTTGCCTCAGCAGTTGGGTGTTTGATGTATGCCATGGTATGTACACGACCAGATGTTGCTCACTCGATTGTAGCGAGTCATTTCATTTCAAATCCTGGAAAGGAACATTGGGCAGTCGTCAAATGGATTTTTAGGTCTCTTCGAGGTACAACCAAAATATGCTTATATTTTGGAGAGGCAGAACCTGCGATGGTTGGATACACAGATGCAGATTTAGCTGGTGATGTTGACTCGAGAAAGTCTACATCAGGTTACTTGATTACATTTGCTGGGGAAGCTATGTCATATTTTGGAGAGGCAGAACCTGTGTTAGTTGGATACACAGATGCAGATTTAGCTGGTGATGTTGACTCGAGAAAGTCTACATCAGGTTACCTGATTACATTTGCAGGGGAAGCTATGTCATGGCAGTCGAAATTGCAAAAGTGTATTGCATTGTCCTCTACGGAAGTAGAATTTATAGCAACAACGGAAGCTTACAAAGAGTTGTTATGGATGAAGGGATTTCTTAAGGAACTTGGTGTCAAACAGAACAAGTTTGAGATGTTTTGTGACAATCAAAGTACCATCCATCTTTGCAAGAATGCCTCCTTTCACGTAAAGTCAAAACACATTGGCATAAGATATCGTTGGATAACAAATGCAATGGAGAAGAAGCTGCTACAACTTCAAAAGATCTATACTGATGAAAATGGATCAGATATGATGACAAAGATTCTGCCAAGAGAGAAGTTCGAGTATTGTCGATTAGCAGCAGGAATGACGGAGCCCTCCATTTGTCGGGAGGGAGAGAATTGTTGAGTGGGTCCCCCAAAATGGAGGGCCCACATGACAATTTCTTTGTCAAAAGAAGCTGCAAAGCCCACATGAACAATTATTCACTCTTTGAGGCTGAATTGTTGAAAGCAAAAGGCATGTATAATACTCCATTCCTTTCTCCTATATAAAGGAGTAATTTGCTCTTTTGAAGCACATCAGAAAAGAGGAGAAAAACACAGAGAGCCACAGAGAGAAAGAAAATACATTGAGTATTTTCTTCTGTGAGTGAAGAAAAATAGAGTGTGTCTGCGTACGAAATATTTTTCTAAAAGAAATAGTGAGTGACAAAAATAGTGAGACTATTTTTGGTTTTATCTTTGAGAGCGTACTATTTGTAATAAAAGAAGTAGTTGTACACTTGTGCCTACTATTTATAATAGTAGAAGAAAAATAATAGAAGTGTTGATTTGTGGACGTAGCCAAAAGTTTTGGGTGAACCACGTTAAAATTTTCTGGTGTCTACTTTGCTCTATTTATTCCTCCTAAAATTTTACTGCTCACTCTGCTGCATGGGCACCAACACTTTGCACATATAATAGAGAGTTGAATGACCCTGCCAGTCACTTTAGCGTCTGAAGCAGTGTCGCTTTTGCGCTTCTAGGAGAAGTGCAACATGTCTCCATTTTATGCTGATTTACGCAATATTGATTTTGTTCTTTAGAAAATCTGTATGCTCCTTTCTGTTTCAATGGAGTAGGGCCCTTCTAGGTATTGTTGTCTTTCAAATCTCAAAGAAACTCAGCTATTTATCTCAAGCCTTATCAGAGAAGAATTATGCTCCATTTCTTCATTTTATGCTTTGCTTTCTGAGTTGAGGTGTAATGACTGCCCTCAGAAGAACAACATTTTCCAATATTTAGCAATGAATAACTTCCAAAAGATTTGATTTATTGACCAGATATCAGTTTCCTCCTATTACGGCTGTGTCTAACTTATAGAACTTGAATATGTCATTTCTTACAGACATTACTAAGGACAAAGGGTGTTGGAAAGAGAGCTCAAGTTGGTTTTCCCCCGTTATTCCTTTGCATGGTTGCATTGATTTGTCTCACCATTGGGTATCTTGTACGTGCTTAACAAGGATTTTGTTTGGGTTTGGTATATTGTAACTGTTTAGGAATTGACAATGTCTTCAGCAGATTGACATTGCATTTTTTGTTTTAATGGCTGTCAACCTAACAATTTTTTTCAAAATGAGTTGCATGTGAAAGTGGTGTTCACAAGGAAAAAAAGTTATTACAGTTGAGGATGGAGTAATAGTTACGTAAACCTGGAACCACCTTGCTGGAGCAGAGCAAGTGGTAATTGGGTTGGTCTAATTATTCCTGCTCATTTCTTTATTGTCATGTATTATTATCCCATTATTAACAAAAAGTACCTTGTCATGTGCAAAAATGAATCTCTTTCATTTTCTCTTTTTTCACAACTGGCAACTATAAAATTATGAAACTATGAACTAGTGCAGTGCAGTGCAGTGTGATTTGAACGGTGGCCTCTAGACATCTGGCTTCTCTTTGAAGAATTATCTTTTTTATACTCGTAAATTGAAGTGCTAATAGCCATTTTAGTTCGGCATTGATTAAAGAGCTGTTGTTTATTAGAAAGAAGCACATCCCCAAAAACTTTTATCCATCTAATTACATGCAAAAGTTGATAAATACTTCCATAGCAGTCAGCTGGATATGGGCACTAGTTTAATTTTCACCTTCTTCAATATGATACAATGGAAGAAAAGTATGCTTGACCAATCGACGTCTGAATGTCTTTTCTTTCTGGTTAAGTTAGGAAAATTTACCAAATCTGTCTACTCTTCTCTCTTCTACACAATTTTGTACCATGTTTGAATAGTACTTGGTTTTGAAAGCTTTATTTTGGTATATCAATGGTGGATTCTAGTGATTTAATAAGATGGCGCAAGTTATAGGCTCTAATCTAGTCAGACTTGAAGAGCGAAAGCCTTGAAATTGCAAAGAAAATGCAAAATAATAGCAGTATTTGCTGACTAAGTTAGTCAAGATCAGCAGGTCTCATACGATCATTTTGATGTTGAGTATCATCTCAAGCATTACTAGAAAGTATGCAACAAAGAAGAGTTTTTTTTCAAGCATTACTAGAAAGTATGCATTGTTAGTAGAAAAATTTGAACTTTTTTCATATTTTTGGAGTTTTTTTTGGACAGTTTTTAGACCCTTTTTAGATAGTTTATTTGTTTTTATTTTGGGATGTTTCAATTTTTTTTTTAATTATTATTTGAAAGTTTTTTTCTTTTTAGATCAAGTCCTTTTTTTTTTTGGTGGAAGTTTTTGCCTTTTTTCAAGGGTTTTAATTTTTTTTTGTTTTTTTAAGGATGTTTCTTTTTACTTTTTTATTATTATTTGAAAGTCCTTTCGTTTACTATTTTCTAATTGGATCATGTCTATTTTAGTTGAACAAGAATTCTTTGTGTAGGAATTTAACCAGAATAAGAAAATCTTCTCCATTTAGTTTCTATTATGTTTATTATATTTAATACAGTTAGAATAATGATATAATAATTAAAAGAATAGCGAAAAGACGATTTTTTCTAAAGAGAATTTTTTGATAAATAATTTGGGACTATTATATAAATAGTGAAGTGCGTACTACATTTGGAAACAAACATTACATAACAAAAATTAAATTTAATTAACCACTTCATCATTAACTCATCAAATTATCTCAAAATCTATTGATCATAATTCTTGTACAAGTAAATTTTTTACGTAAATTGAGATAAATAGTTACCACAACATTGAATTAATGAGATACTTGAGTTTCTCAGTTTTTGGTTGGATTTCTGTTGTAGTGAATGCTCCTACTACACTCAGGGACCTGTTCTCTTGACACGCAAACAACTCTAATATAGAATAGAATATAAATGACACAAGATTTTACTGGAAAAACTCCTTGCTAAATGGAGAAACGACCACGACCTGTCCCATAGAATTTTCAAAAGCACCACAATCCATTAAATGCAAGAGTAATGTAGTCAAATACAACCAACTCTTTATTTGGTCTACCCCTCTTCATATTCCACTTGCAATAACACTATTACAAGATTTTGAGCTATAACAAAAATGCCAACAACCTATACTACCATCACAGTAGAAGAATATAGACTTATACCCAAGGATTATACGGTCACAGCTAACCAAGAATCTAGCAGACAAGAACAACAAAAATTTCCAATGATCAAGTTTCCTTTACAGATTAGAAAAATGACCTTACAAGATTATAGAACAAAATACAACAACAAACTTACAGGAAAACTATAGACTCCATCTATCAGGTCCCTTAAATGCTGATGTTGTATATCTCACAGTGTGACAAAGAGAACTTTTTGTCTTGAAAGCTTGCAATCTTAAATCTCCAAAAATTCACTTTTTGTCTCTTACAAAGTTCCCTTTATATTCACACGAGGGAACCTGTAAAAAACCGTTGGTCCTTCAGTACGATAAAGAATAGCTTTCCACCAACCATGCAACTTTTCCAGCTGTAGTCCAACGCAGTCTCTTTTTCCTTTTCAGCTCGATGCTGACTTGGTCCTTAGCTTGTACCAAAAGTTTGTTAATCATCAAAATAGTTATACAACATTTTCCCCCTTTTTGATGATGACAAACTATTGGTTCCCCTTGAGATTTGTACCCTCTAGAGATGAATATTCCTTCGCAAATTTGTTCCCCTTGAACCTAACATCAACTTGGAATATGTTCCCCTCAATCTAGTGCCCCCCAAATTTCTATCTCAATTCCTCCCCCCTCCCCCCCTTGACATCATTAAAAACACAAACAATAAACTAAATAGAGAACACATGTGTTGAATTCAGAGCCATATGGGCAATGTTAACATAATCAAAATTCTAAAAGCATAAGAATAAAGTAGTGAAACAAGCCCAACCAAAGTAAGATTGCAAAGAGAAGTATTCAAAATACAATAACAATAGAACCATTACAAAACATATCCGAAAGTTACCAACACAAAAGAAGAGGTCAACACAAGAAGAAACTAGCTTAAGGACCAGATGGTTTAGGGGCAAGGGACCGGAGAAAAAGTCATTCTAGCATTGGAGTCCTGGGCCTGGAGAAGTTGTTGAGTTAGGGACTTGACTTCCAAGTTCAGCCTGGTATTGTCCTCCCTCAACCTAGAAATTTCCTCAGAACCATGTCCGTCATTTATACCCTGTGCAAGCTAAGCCTTGTGCCACAATTTCAGCATCCTTAGTAGAGAGTGCAATGGTCAACTCTTCAACCTGCAGCTTGAGCACCTTTTGTTGTGCTATTGGATCTGAAACCTAGGACATAGGTTTGTTTCCAATCCTTCCTTCAATGCACTCACATTCCACCAAGGTGGTCTGTAAGAAGGATTGTTTAATAGTACCCGGTACCCCTTTCTTTAACCTGACCCCAAAATGCTCAAACACATTATTAAACAAATATCCATACACTAGCTTGTGTTTTCCATCCTTCACTGTCATAATCTTGTGCATATGCTCTATCATGAGCCAAGGAAAATTTATTGCCTCCAATTTTCTTAAGGCTTCCATAAGGAAGAGATCAACAATTGTGGCAATGGTGCATTTCTCAGTTCGAGGCAAGAGGACCTTGTTAAAAACTCAAAGTACAACTAGTACCGCCCCTTAAGAAATTTTTTAGACACACCAGCTGAACTCAAGTTTGGAAGTTTGCCTGCCTCCAGAATGAATTTTCCTGCAGGAGCTCGATCATGCACACTCTTGATTCCTTCTCTTTCAACTTTCAAAATCTCTCCCACCTCCTCCTCAGTAATATGAAAAACTACATTACCTATAAGGTATCAAACCCCCTTATCCTCAATAAAATCAATGTTGTAATAAAATTTCCTAACCTTCCATTCATGTAGAGTAGGAACTAGTCTCTCAAAAAGATGATCCCATCCTTGAGTCACCACAACATCAAATAGATCATGCATTCCTTGTTTCCATTTTGCTTCAGGCTCAAATACTCTCCCACTCATAACCTTCTATTTTTCGAGAATCTGAATTCTCTCCTACTTGCTCAGTGGTTTTTCTATCCTAGCTTTTTTGCTCTGTGAACCTGGTCCTTCAGTGGAAACAAATTCTTCTCCTTTTGTTTTGCCCTCTTCTTTCTGCTTAGATCTTTTCCCTTTGGAACCCCTTGTTGCCTTTTTTACGAGGAGCCTTACTATCCTTACTCTGGCATTTTAAATAAGCAATAACCTCATCAGAGTCAATTGCATTATCACCTTCATTCTTGGTAACATCAATAACTTCATCACTTGGTATAACTTTCTTCTCAATCACTGGGATTGATATGAGTTTCCTCTTCCTAGTGGTCTTAGACTTACTTGCAGCTGTAATATCACTTAGGAGTTTCTTTTGAGTACCCCTAGTTGGATAAACTTTGACTGTCTCTGTTGTTTCAAGAACCTTTTCTTTTCCCTTATCCACTGCTTTCTTCTTTGTTGCAACTGACCCAGAGACCTGGTCCCCGACTATGTCCGACTTAGGTCGATCACCATCATTTCTCTTTTTGATCTTCTAGACCAATTGTATATTGTCTTCATCATCATCTTTCGCTTCACCTTCATTTACATTGATGGGTTGCACAAAACTTAGTGGAGTTTGATAAAAAAGAGTAAAAGCCAACACCAATTGCAGATCCGGTGACTTAGCCTCTTCTTAGGCATAATGATTTTCACCTTTCATCTCCGTTAGAATTTGTATCACTCATTCTTCTCCAACAACAAGAATGTTACGCTCAATTCCCTTTTTCATTGGTGAATCACCATCAAAGCACCTTTTTGACATTGTATTAGATGTGAGACCTAGTTGGGAGGAGGTTGGTTGTTCCTCAGGAAGAACACTTTCAAGGTTAGGGATTTCAGGCACTACCTCTGTGAAACTTGGAGCCTCATGGGGAAGATTAGGTGAACTCTCATGACCAGTAGAAGATAGATGCTTCTTATCTTTGGTCATGGAGGAAGGTGTATGACTGGTGCCTTTGATGTAAAAAAGATCAACAGGGGTGGGTGAACTAGTAAACAGAAGAATCTAACTCCTTAGGTTTTAGAGGAGTATGGATGGGAGTAAATGGATGAGTATCAATTTTATAAGAGGAGGAAGTTTCTATATCTGAGGATGTGGGGTTTTCGGAATGAGGAGATGAATGAGACATTTTGAGAGTCAAGAAAAATGCAAGAAAGAGAGAAGAAATTGAATGGAAAGATGTTCAAAGAGAGGGAAAGGTAATGAATTTATGGAAGTGAAATGGCGTGTCTGGTCCCTGAAGAGTAACGTCTTTTCAGGGTAAGACTAATAAGACAACGTTTCAGAGAAAGAGAAAGAGACGTGTGGCTGTTCTGACATGATTAATGGTTACTAATGATGCTGTAAAAAGAGTACTAAACTTTGAGAAGGAACCAAGTCCCTTTTAATCTACAAGATTTTGTGAAGTTCTTCCAAAGCTTCTACTTTAACAACTACAATAGTGTTATGCATGTATATCTATAAGGTACAAATGTGAATTCAGAAATATCGTGTAACAAAATTTAGATACTTGTCCATGAATTTTAGCCAAACATGGAGAGAGTAGATCACTGGGATTGCTCAGATTTGCTCAACTTTATCAACCCTAATCTCATCCTATTTTTCTCAAATCGATCTTTGCATAGAGGCTTTGTAAATATGTCAGCAATCTGATCTTCTGTCTTACAAAACTTCATACATATGTCTCCCTTTTCAACCTGGTACCTGCGCAAATGATGCCTCACATTTATGTGCTTTGTCCTTTTATGATGGACTAGATCTTTTGACATATTTAGAGCACATGTGTTATCACATAGCAAGGGGATAATATTAGTTAGAACTCCTAAGTCCTCTAGTTGCTGCTTGATCCTTAATAGTTCAGAGCAACAAGCAGTAGTAGCTACATACTCGGCCTCAGCAGTAGACAATGCCACTGAAATATGTTTCTTATTCCCCATGAGATGAGTGAGGACCCAAGAAAATGAGCCATACCTTAAGTACTTTTTTTGTCAACCAGATACCCAGCAAAATCAACATCTGCATACCCCACCATTTCAAAAGAATCACCAGTTAGATAGAAAATGCCACGTTATTAGAACCTTTGAGGTACCTCAGAATTCTTTTTGCAGCCTTTACGTGTGACTCCTTAGGTCAAGCTTGTAATTCAGCACATATAACCACACTGAAGACAATTTCAGGTCTGCTGGCAGTTAGGTAAAACAGTGACCCTATGATCCCTCGGTACATAGTTTCATTCACTTTGGAACTAGGTTCATCTGCATCTAATTTTGAACTGGTTCCCATGGGTGTATCAATGGGATTTGCTTCCATCATTTGATACTTCTTTAGCAGATCCTTGATATACTTTTCCTGACTGATAAGAGTTCCTCTTGGTGTTTGCTTGATTTGCAGTCCTAGGAAGAAGCTGAGTTCTCCTATCATGTTCATCTCAAATTCACTTCTCATCAGGTCCCCAAATTCCTTACAGAGTGAGTTGGATGTGGCACTAAAAATTATATCAACATAGGCTTGGACAATCAATATATTTTTGTTCCTTGCTCTCAGAAAGAGAAGGACATAAGATTTCTTGTCTTGGACCCTGGTTTGTATGCCCGGATTCAAAGAAGAAATCAAATTATTTAATGGATGTGATGATTGATGCTTCCACCCAGGTGCCCTTCCTGTCTACTATCCTTGATTCATCACTACATCTAGACTTCTTCATCAACAAGTCCCCCATGATCTTGTTGGCGTGAACTCCCATATCTGCATCTGCAGATGGCCTAGAGGATTAACCAGGTCCCTCAGGAGGATTCTGACTTGTGTCATCTTCCTTTTCTGCATTCTCATTCTGAGCTGTAGAGGCTGTAGGATCATTCATCAAATTGTCTTTTTGTATTTGAAGCAATTCTTCCAGCTCAGAGTCATCTTTTTCACTTAAGCTTTCAAGATTTCCAGATTCATCAAAGATGACATTCACACTTTTCTCAACACAAAGTGTTCTTTTGTTGAATACTCTATAAGATTTCTATTTGAAGAGTATCTAAAAAAGACACATTTATCAATTTTGGAGTCAAAGTTACCCAGTTCCTCCTTCCCATTTATCAACACATAACACTTGCATCCAAAAGCCCTTAAGTGACTGATGTTAGGCTTGCAGCCAAACAAGAGTCATAGGGAGTTTTATTTTGGAGGGACCTGATCAAACACCTGTTGGTGACATAGCATACTACGTTGACAGCTTCAGACCAAAAGTTTTTGTCCAGCCCAGATTCTATCAACATTGTTCTACAAATATCTATAAAAGTTCAACTTTATCTTTCTACCATTTTGTTATGGAGTTCTTGGTGCTAAGAAGTTATAATGAATGCCCTCGTCAGTGCAGAAACCATCAATCTTGGAATTTTCAAATTCTGTGCCATGGTTCGACCTAATCCCTGCAACCTTGCTGCCAATTTGATTTTGAATCATCTTAATAAGAGCTATCAACACATCAACAACTTCAGCTTAGGTTCTAAATAATCTGGTCCATGTGAATCTGGACTAATCATCAATGACAACTAGAATGTATCTCTTACCACCTCTCTTTTTCACCTTCATAGGACTATAAAAGTCATTATGAATAAGCTTTAGTGGTTTTGATGTACTTACTTCTTTGATTTGAAGGAATTCATGGTTTGTTTCCCTCCTGCACAAGCATCACACACCTTGTTGTGGAAAAATTTGATTTTTAGAAGTCTGCGTATCAGGTCCCCAAAACCAATTTTTTAAGTAGAGAAGTGCTAACATGACCAAGTCTTCTATGCCACAAATCACTTGTCTCATCCTGAGCCCTGAGACAAGTTAAATTATCACCCCTAACAGTACTAAGATCAACAACATACATATTTTTTTTGCATCTTTTGGCATTGAGTATCACTTCTTTAGTTGACAAGTTAATGACAATGCACTTATCAGACAGGAACCTTGCACTTATTAGACAGGAACCTTACTTCATTGCTTTTGTCACAAATCTGACATACACTTAGGAGGCTATACTTCAACCCATTGGCATAGTACACATCTTCATTAGAATTTTCAAATGACTTTCCTGTTCTTCCAATTCTCAGAATATACCCTTTCTTCCCATTTTCAAAGGATACAATACCACCTTGCAACCTTTTCAGAGAGAGGAAGTTTTAGTCTTTATGGTCATATGCTTTGAGCATCCACTATCCATGACCCAGTATTGACTGCTTCCTCTAGACTGTTCCTGAACAATACTCATTTGTCAGATTTGGGAACCCATTGTCGTGCCCCATTTATTTCTCACGAATAAACGGAAACCTGGACGACATTGTGACAACGACTCTTTTGGGACAAATTTATTATTAAGTTGAAGAGTCGCCACCTAATGAATTAAGGTGCATTAGGACATCATTCTAACCTAAAAACTAATCTAAGGATCAAGTCACCAGAGAATGGGTAAGGGTTCAGGCTACCTCAAAGGGAAGGAGTTAAGCACCCTTCGAGGTCCTCAAATGCGGGTCTCGACCGTATCTCTCATTTATGTGGGGGGTTAAACAATTAAGGTCTCTATTTTAAGAAAAAAATATCCTATTAAATCTAAGTGATGACAAAAAATAGAAATTAAACAAGTGAATACAAGAATAGAAGTATAAAGGACTAATCTACCCCAAACAATTAAAAATAAACACAAAAAAGAGAAAATATTAAACTTAAGAGATTTAGTACCACTCGAGTCAGTTTATTCGGCTTTTATTTTTGGAAGATAAAATTAAATTTGTCATTTTAGCTTCACATGGCTTATTTAAGCCTAAGGACGAAAATCATGGTTCCATCCTATTAAAGCTCGAGTTTTAGCTCATCATTTCTGAGGGTTTTATTTACCCCTACTCCTCCTAGGTTAGTTTATTATTTGCCCAAAAGCATACTAAAAGAAATAAAAAAATTCTAACGAGTCCTAAAGTGTCTATGCTCTAGGAGGCATTGGACTTCTAATATTGGAGATTCTCGACTTAAAGATAATCGAGGGCTTCCTATTAAATCCACGTCACACAAAGCATAGAGGACTAACATTTAGCAAGTAGAATCTCATACCTTCATTTGTTTATTTTTTTCTTCAAAATTTATTTATTTTTTAAAAATAAAAAATGTTAAATGTTCCATACTTCAATTAAAAAATATTTTTTTTGATAAAAAAGGGGATCAATATTCTATATTCAAAATGGTGTATTATTTTGGTGTAAAAATAATTTTGGTTTAACTTCAGATACCAAAAAATAATTTTGGTTTAACTTCATGCACCAAACTTCAAAGAATTTTGATTAACTTCGCCTTTTTTAAATTCAGATACCAAAATTATATTTTGGTTAAAAAATATTTTTTGATAAAAAAGGGATTAATGGAAAATGTTAGAATTATGCAAGTATTAGTCATGTAGAAATTAAAATACATAAATTTATTGCTCGTTGAATATTTAATTTATTATAAATTAATATACATTATTAACAAATAAATAAATAAATACATATATTATATAATTTAAATTAATCAGTGATTTGATTAGTTGAAGGTAGAAAGACTTCTAACTTAGAAAAAAGTAAATAAATAGTCTATTTTTTTAATATAGAATTTCCTAAGTAAGAATGATTCTGTGTTACCCTGCGGTTTATATAATATTGTATACTGTTGTTATCTGTTATGTACTTGTGCTACTAGTTGATGACTAGAGGGACACACCTTGTTTTGGGGATGGGTATAATACACCCCTAAGGGAGACTTGCATTCTGTGATGCGAGAGGTATTGCTACTGAGCCACTGATGGGTTAGAGACGGGAGTGTAACCCTGGTATCTAGGTACACGCTATATCTTACGCGCTTCCTGGAGTTTTATGTGACGAAACACTAGCTATGTGAGTTAATCCTTGTGACTAACCTTAGCTTAGATTATACTGACGCTGCCCTATGAGTTACTTTACACAAAGATAGGGCCTGGTAAGGACCGAATACGAGCTAGTACCCTGGGATATGCATGTGTGCTGACTTGACTCATACTGGTGTGAGTATGTATAGCCTGTTCCTACTGAGATATGATGACCATGAGACTATGTATTGATTATATGTTGTACTGCAACCTAATTCTGGTATAGATATGAGTCTGCTAGATTTGGTTATCATGGATTACTTCTGATTTACCATGGTTGACTATGTTTACCTTGGGCACTTGTGAAGGAAAGAGTTATGGTATACTTGGTCTATTTTGAGCATGACTCTACAATGATTTGTGATACATACACACTCGGATGTGCTGCTGGTAGTTGTTGTGCACTGGTTCTTTCCATTTGATGTGGGTAATCTATCTTTATCTGAGTAGGGTGGTGTATTGTGCGGAGCGATGGGGATGATTCTGTTGAGAGAGGTGGTATGATTGGGGAACCCAAATCCGAATAGGCTAGTGAGAGATTAACTGAGACTATACTCCGAGACCTAGATGACACACCCTGTAGATCAAGTCTCCAGTGGCCATGTCTGAGTGTTTGAGGTCCTAGGTGATGGGCCTTATGTTCCCATTCTCCGGTGGTCACGCCCAAGTGTCTGAGACCGGGGTGTCGATTCTAAAGGGGTCTGAGCAATTGCCATTACTTTGGGCCTGGGACCCCATTAACTACACTTTTGGGGCTAGGCCCCATCAATTGATATTTTGGGTCGAGGACCTCGTTGATTACGTTTGGGGGCGAGGCCTTGTGATTGATATGCTGAGTTGAGACACACTTCTTATTGGAGGGGGATTCTTTTTTTCGTGGGGAATACGTCCCAGCATTACGCATGTATATTTTGGATCGGGTGCCACGTGTCGGCACAGGGTCGAGGACCCAAATTTATGTGATTATTGGGGCGAGGCCCGTGATTAATTACCTGTGGATCCACACACCTATTCACACCCTAATTGTGTGTGGGTGTACCTCCTAGACTTATGGGGGCTCAGCGGGAGTCCAGACTTAGACACTAGGCCTTACACCTACGTACAACTGACCCTGGTTTTGATGATATGGAGAGTTGGGCTCTATGATAGTTCTGTGGGATTCTGTGATGGTTCTGACGGATTCTGTGATTATTTGTCGGCATTATTATTATGCACGGATGTACTTTTTGGGCTTATGGGGGCTCAATTGGTGTACAAGCATAGATACTAGGGATTTGCACCTACGTACAACACTGTGCCGTAGTTGAGGACAGTTGTGGTATTGGACTACACAGTCTTCATCTGTCAGTACCGATGTTCAGTACTTGTGTTGGTTCAGGTTATCATTGTTCTTCACTTCGGTTGGTTTATTATGGTTTGATGGTGCCCAAACATGCCTATGCCTTGATATAAGTTCGCTTTGCTACACTGTTGCAGTTCTCTTTATATTTGGGGTTTATATATATTTACTATTTCACTCAGTCGGCCGATGATTCTTATTGGGTGCCCTTTTCTGGTAATCACCCCTTTTCTACATCTTCTGCATGGTGCAGGTCCAGGGACGGGCTGTGATAGCTAAGTTGGGGAACTTTGAGAGCATTCAGGGGACTTTTGTGAGTACCAGCAATGCTGGCTTCTTCGTAGTCTCCTTCTTGTCGATAATCGTCTTTTGTATCTAGACATTGGCCTTGTACAGTAGTATTATGTATTTGTAGAGGCACTCTGATTTTGTATATTATTATGGTTATTAATATATGTATATGATATTTCCTTGCATCTATTGTAGCTTTGTACAATTGACTTCCAGGTTCTGGGTAGGCTCCAATTAATTATGTTACCATTTTGGTTATGATTGTGACTGGAAAGCTAGTACAGGTACCTTCAGGTTGGGTAATTGGCTTGCCTATAGGTGGGATCTAGCAGGCGCTATCATGACCGGGATCGGGTCGTGACAAAAACATATTTAAATTATTCTCTTTTCTGAGTTTCATACCTAAACTATTGAGAGTATGGGTTTCATATCTAAACTATCACTTACTAGTTTGAAAAGCATACCTTAGTTGTGTGTGTAATACACTCTATTTTTTATTCAAATAAACCTTTTTTCATGTCATCTTACATGAATAAAATGTTACACCTTGAAAAAAATTAAATAAACTATTAATATTAGTTAAAAATTAAAGATTAAAGTATTACCATCCTTAAAAAAATATATATTTTTAAAAATAATCATTATTGAAAAAAGTAAAATTTAAATTATTTTTCTCACCCCACCCCACAACCTCTCTCCTCCCCTAATCTCCATCTCCCCCCCTTACCCCCTCCACCTCCACCCTCGATAATTCCTCGCTCTTTTATTTTTTAAAATTTCTTTTATAAAATGTTATCTTTTTTTAAAAAAATCCAGACTTCTACCCCTCCTCCTGCAACGCCCGGTAAAATTACCAAAATACCCCTAGAGAAGAGATGTGCGCGTAATGCGTCTTCTAATGCTCGGATGGAAAATCTGAGGCCGAATTCCTGATCAACATGCCAAATTGAGTGGGGGAAGGGTCTCAGTAGATTTTTAGAGCGATCGAGTCAAAAGATAATTTTTTGTTCCAAAACAAGAAACAGTGAGAGTTCGTGACAAAGCCGCATCGCAGCCCATCGCGAAGGGTCACTTATGTTTTTCTTAAATGTTTTGACGGGAATGAGAAAACTCGTTCAGGAAGATTTTTACCAAAAATGAGCTATACGCGACCAGTCCTAGCATCTTCTAAAATTTCTAAAATTTTGAGGGGCATTCTGGTCCATTCCTCGCATCTTCTAAAACCCATGTATGATTGATATAAGTCATTTTCACGAAGAAAGGCTCTAAAATCCCATTCTAAATCCTCTTTCTAACATCGCTTATATGCTAGGGCTTGAGGAGAGTAGAGGAGAGTCGAGATTGAGGAATCAAGAGGAAGTCCCAAAGGAATTGTGTTGATAGCAATCATCCCAAGTATGTAAGACTAAACTAAAGCATGAAATTGTTCTTCCATGTGCTCTCTTTTAGTAATTGAGTCTATTGTTGAAGATGATGAGCTATATGTGAAAATTCCTTGAGCATTTTACTGAGATTCTTCTTAATTCATGTATTTTTCTTAAATTGATGATCATCATAAACTTGGTTCATTGCATAAATTGTTTTTATGAATGACTTTACAAAATTCTATGTCTATTTTACTCACGAATAAAAGAATGAGCTTAGGGGGTAGAGTCTAGAGCCTTAACGATGATGATGTTTGTGATGTTCTGATTATGGTCCAAATTGATGAGAGTCTTGCTGAAGATGTTGATGAGAGTGATGTCCATGAGTCTTAAAACTTGAAACTAAATTCTAAAACAATGTTTCGAGTCCACGATGTTGATGTTGATGTGGATGATGATGTTGATGTTGATGTGGATGATGATGTTGATGTTGATGTTGATATTGATGTACTATGTCCCTTTGGGACTGATGATGATGATATTTTATGAGCATATTGAGTTCTGGGAGGAGTATTGAGCACCAAAATGGGTGAGAGTGAGTCCCGCTCGAACTCACTAACTACGTGGCCTGCGTAAGAGAGAGGATCGAACCGCAATGCGGATGTTTCCTTGTGCCAAAAGAAGACTGATGTTTTTTCTTGTGGATCCATTGATGGCGATGTCCTTTACCCCGGGTAGGGTACTGGATGGATATGGAAACAACATCGCTTCGTTGTATCATCATCGGCTCATAGGTGATGGTTGTCACTTAGAGAAACTCCTAGCTAGGTTCCATTTTGATAGAATTCTGATGTTGATATGATGGTATGAGTCTTGATGGATGTTGATGTTTTACCATCTACTCTTTATCCTTATCCTAAACGAGCATGAGTCCTTTGAGTTGAGTCGAGTTTCCTTGAGATGAGTCTGATGTATTGATGATATTGAGATGAGATGTTGATGAGTCATTTGTCTACTCTATATTCTTGCTTTAGATAGACATTTGACATTCTGATGGAGTATGGTATTGAGTTGATGTTATCCCTACACTATTAAACTTGTACTATTACATTCAACCATCTTACATGCCGTACATTCAACATACTAACACCACTCGGCGCTGCATTATTTCATGATGCAGATACAAGAGTTAGAGAACTTCAGCAGACGCATCGTTGAGGTTTGGAGATCCTGAGTTCAGTCATTGGTGAGCCCTCCTTACTACCCGGAGGATCCCTTTTTCTTTATTCTGTTATTTTGTTTATTGAGCTGGGAAGCCATGGCCTGTCATGGTACCCTCTTAGACTATTTACTTGAGTTAGAGGCTTCATAGACATGAGTTGAGATTTGATGTGAGGTCTTTCCCTCTTAGGTTTGAGTTAATAATACTATTTACTTATCATCGATGTTGAGACTGAGTTTATTGGTCGTTGGCCCTTCTTATTGATGTAGCTCACTACCTTTTTATATTGTTTCTGCTATGTTTGAGGGCTGATGACTGTCCTGAGATTGAGTGGTTCGCTTGGGGACAAACAATAGTTTCTGGGTGCCAGCCACACCTAGGGTACCCTCCTAAGGCGTGACAAACTTGGTATCAGAGCACAGAGTTCAATAGTCCTAGGGAGTCTATGAAACCGTGTCTAGTAGAGTTTTGTTTATGTGTGTGTATTGCACAACACTTCACAAACGAGATGCTATAGGACATTCGGAATGGTTACACTTCTTTGATATTTTGAGTTCGTGTGATAGAGTTTGACTCTATGAAACCCTCTTCTAATTCATGTGTTACGCATTTGCAGATCATGCCTCCTAAGCGCACTACTGTCCAGAGCGATGCCTCAGCCACGAATGTTAAGAATCCCCCACCAGAGGTCCCTACCCAGCCTGAAGCGATGAGACGGGGTCGACCTTCCAGGGCTACTGAGATTCCACAGGCACCGCCTGCTCAGTCAGCCTCCACTTCGGAGGCAGACTTTAGGGGAGCCATTGCTATGCTCACTCAGTTGGTGGCCTCCTAGAGTAATAGCCGAGGTCCCCAGGCCCCTAGCTCCAGCTCCAGCTCCCATGAGCCTACGGCTGCAACCAGGCTCAGAGATTTCCCGAGGATGAACCCGCCAGTCTACACAGGGTCGAAGGTTGAGGAAGACCCACAAAATTTTATTGGTGAAATGTGCAAAATTTTAAGGGAGTTGAGCTGGTCTCTTATCAGCTTAAGGATATTGCTAATGTCTGGTATAACCAGTGAGAAGATAGTAGAGGTGAGGATGTTGAGCCTGCTGAGTGGGAGGAGTTTGAGAGTGCTTTTCTGGACCACTTCTTTCCCCAAGAGTTAAGGGAGGCGAAGGTTGAGGAGTTCCTGAACCTGAAACAAGAGGGTTGACTGTCAAAGAGTACAGCCTCAAGTTCATTTAGCTGTCCCGATATGCCTCAGAGATGGATCTTGGTATGAGAGCGACAATGAGGAAGTTTGTGTCTGGATTAAGCAGGCAGGTGAAGAGGGAGTGTAAGGCAGCATTGCTGATTCCAGGCATGGACATTTCTAGACTTATGGTATATGCCCAACAAACTGAGGAGGATAAGAAGAAGGATAGGGAAGAGCAGTAGAGTAAGAAGGCCAAATCGACAGGGCATGAGCCTAGCCACCAAAAGCAACATAAGGGTGATAGAACTTATTTTAAGAAGAGGTCTTCTAGCTATGCGCCCTCGGTGGCAAGTGCGCCGGTTCATCAAAACAGGTATGAGCAGGAATCTTATGGTCAACAAAATTTCAGAGCTCAGGGTCCTCAATCCTAAGCTAGTGTGACCCAGGGCCCGAGATAAAAGCCATCTTGTGGCAGATGTGGCAAACTTCACCTTGGTGCGTGCTGTGAGGGCACAAATACTTGTTATTCGTGTAGACATCAGGGCTATTTTCAGGGTGAGTGTCCGACGAGGAGATGGGATGATGGTAGTAACAAAGCTCAGTCTTCTACAGTGACTCATTCAGGCAGTATTCAGAAGGCTACTACTGTGAGTGCAAGAGGTGGAACGAACCGCCTGTATGTGATGGGTAATCGACAGGACCAACAGATTGCACTAGATGTTGTTACGAGTATGCTCCGAGGCTTTTCTTATAATTGTTATGCATTGCTTGACCCGGGTGCCACGTTATCTTTTGTGACGCCCTGTGTGGCCAATAAGTTTGAGATTTTTCCAAAGTGTTTACTTGAGCCTTATATTGTTTCTACTCCTACTGGTGAGTCTATTCTAGCCGAGAGGTCTATAGAGATTGTGTAGTATCCATCTACCATAGGGATACTTTAGCTGATTTGGTAAAGTTGGAGATGGTTGACTTTGATGTAATCCTTGGTATGGATTGGCTCCATGCCTGCTATGCCTCCATAGATTGTAGGACTCGAGTTGTCAGATTCCAATTTCCAAATGAACCAGTCCTAGAGTGGAAGAGAAGTTCAGTTGCACCCAAGGGAAAGTTTATTTCATACCTGAGGGCCAGAAAGCTAAATTCTAAAGGTTGTATTTACCGCCTCATGCGAGTTAAATCTTATGAGATTGAGTCCCCTCCTCTTGAGTCAGTTCCAATTATGAATGAGTTTCCTGAGATGTTCCCTGAGGATTTACCTGGAGTTCATCTTGATAGGGAGATCGACTTCGGCATTGATGTTCTTCCCGAGATGCAACCTATTTCAATTCCCCCATGTAGGATGGCCCCAGCTGAGTTGCAGGAGCAGTTGAAGGATTTGTTAGAGAAGGGCTTTATTAGGCTAAGTGTTTCTCCTTAGGGTGCTCCCGTTCTATTTGTACGGAAGAAGGATGAGTCTCTCAGGATGTGCATAGACTATTGGCAACTAAACAAGGTCACGATCAAGAATAAATATCCTCTCCCCAGGATAGATGATTTGTTTGACCAACTTCAGGGTGCCTTATGCTTTTCGAAGATACACCTTAGATCGGGTTACCACCAATTGAAAGTGAGAGAATGTGATATTCCAAAGAAAGCCTTCAGGACTAGATACGACCACTTTGAGTTCTTGGTCATGTCCTTTGGGTTGACAAATGCACCCGAGGCTTTCATAGACTTGATGAATAGGGTGTTCAGACCCTTCCTCGACATGTTTGTAATCGTGTTCATTGATGATATTTTGGTGTATTCGAAGGATGAGGAGGAGCATGCCAAGCACCTTAGAATTGTCCTTCAGACTCTTAAGGACCATAAATTGTATGCAAAGTTCTCAAAGGGTGAGTTTTGGCTCAAGTCAGTAGCTTTTCTAGGCCATGTTGTTTCGGGTGATGGAATTCGAGTAGATGCCCAGAAGATTTAAGCGGTTACGAACTGGCCAAGACCGACCTCTCTAACTGACATAAGGAGTTTCTTGGGGTTGGCAGGCTACTACAATAGATTTGTTGATGGGTTCTCTTCCCTATCTACACCATTGACTAAGCTGACTTAGAAAAAGGTCAAGTTTCAGTGGTCTGAGGAGTGTGAGCAGAGCTTTCAATAGTTGAAGACTAGATTGACCACCGTATCTATTTTGACGTTGCCCGATGGGACGAAGGGTTTGGTGATATATTGTGATGCATCAAGAGTTGGGCTGAGTTGTATATTGATGCAGAGAGGGAAGGTGATAGCCTATGCTTCCGAACAGCTTAAAGTTCATGAGAGGAACTACCCGATCCATGATCTTGAGTTGGCTGTGGTAGTGTTTGCACTTAAAATCTGGTGCCACTACTTATATGGAGTGCATGTGGACATGTTCACTGACCACAAGAGCCTACAGTATGTCTTCAGTCAGAGAGTGCTCAACCTGTGACAAAGGAGATGGTTGAAATTTCTCAAGGATTACGATATGAGCATCCTATACCACCCAGGTAAAGCTAACATCGTTGTTGATGCTCTTAGCAGGTTGTCAATAGGTAGCACATCCCATGTTGAGGAAGACAAGAAAGAGCTAGTGAAGGAAGTGCATAGGTTGGCTCGATTGGGAGTCCAACTCGAGGAGAATGACGAGGGAGGGATCAATGTTCAGAGTAGGTTTGCATCATCCCTAGTATTAGAAGAAAAAGAGAAGCAAGATCGAGATACGATCATACTCCAATTGAAGGAGGCTGTCCACAAGTAAAAAGTGATGGTCTTCTTCAGAGGGGGAGATAGGGTATTGAGATACCAAAGTAGGCTATGTGTTCCTGATGTTGATGGTGTCCGCGAGAGGATCATGGCTGAAGCCCACAACACTACATACTCCATCCAGGCTTCACTAAGATGTACCACGACTTGAGAGAAGTCTATTGGTGGAGTGGAATGAAGAGGGACATTGCTGAGTTTGTTTCAAAGTGCTTGAATTTCCAGCAAGTGAAGGTTGAGCATCAAGGCCAAGTAGCCAGGCTCAAAACTTTGAGATTCCAAAGTGGAAGTGGGAGATGATTAACATGGATCCATCACTGGCCTACCAATATCCCAGAGGCGACATGATTCCATATGAGTGATTGTAGACAGGATAACTAAATCAGCACACTTCTTGGCAGTTAAGACGACTAATACAACAAAGGAGTATGCCAAGATGTATATCCAAGAGATTGTGAGGTTTCATGGAGTTTCCTTGTCCATCATTTTGGATCAAGGAGCCCAGTTTACTTCTCACTTTTGGAGGTCTTTCCAGAAGGGATTGGGTACCAAGGTAAATTTGAGTACAACTTTTCATCCACAAACGGATGGTCAAGCGGAACACACTATTCAAACGGTAGAGGATATGTTGAGAGGCTTGCGTCCTTGACTTCAAAGGGAATTGGGATGACCATCTACCACT
This sequence comes from Solanum rostratum, assembly GCA_029948455.1. Lineage (NCBI taxonomy): Eukaryota > Viridiplantae > Streptophyta > Magnoliopsida > Solanales > Solanaceae > Solanum > Solanum rostratum. The sequence continues at coordinate 62,728,403 of CM057045.1, read as the reverse complement.
TATTGAATTTGCATATAATAATAGTTATCATGCGAGCATTCAAATGGCCCTTATAATGCCTTGTATAGAAGGAGGTGTAGATTACCTATTGGGTGGTTTGAGGTTGGAGAAGCTGAGTTAATTGGACCTGACCTTGTCCACCAGGCCATGGAGAAGGTGAAGATTATTAGAGAGAGGTTAAAGACTCACAAAGTCATCAGAAATCTTACAACGATGTAAGGAGAAGAGATCTAGAGTTTGAGGTGAGTCATTTGGTATACTTGAAGGTATCACCCATGAAAGGTGTCATGAGGTTTGAGAAGAAAGGAAAATTAAGTCCTTGTTATATTGGCCCTTATCAGATTGTGAGGAGAATTGGGAAGGTTGCTTATGAGCAAGAGTTACCCTCTGAGTTAGACGGAATCCATCCGGTGTTCCACGTTTCTATGTTGAAGAAGTACTTGGGCAATCCTTCCTTGGTGATCCCTATTGAGAGCACTGGAGTAAAAGATAGCTTATCCTATGAGGAAATTCCAGTCTAGGTCCTTGATCGACAGGTTCGTAAATTGAGAAACAAAGAGATAGCCTCCATTAAAGTTTTGTGGAGTAACCAATTTGTTGAGAAAGCCACATGGGAAGCTTAGGAAGAGATGATAACTAAATACCCGCACCTATTTGTGCCTGATGACGAGAATATCAAAGGTAATATCCCTATTCTTACCTTAACTTGCTGTTTCTATCTTGAGTTGATGTGTATATTTTGATATTCTGTGTGGATGTATTGAGGTCGATGAAGAGTTGAGAAATTGAGTTGTTGAGTGAGTATCGAGATGAGTCTTGAGTCTATTCGTGCCATAATACTACTCCTACTCATCATTCGAAGACGAACAATCCCAAGGGGAAGATGATGTAACGCCCGGTAAAATTATCAAAATACCCCTAGAGGAGAGATGTGTGCATAATGCGTCTTCTGATGCTCGGATGGAAAATTCGAGGCCAGATTTGTGATCAGCATGCCAAATTGAGTGGGGGAAGGGTCTCAATCGATTTTTTGAGTGAACGAGTCAAAAGATAATTTTTCATTCCAAAACAAAAAATAGTGAGAGTTCGCGACAGAGCCTCGTCGCGGGCCCATGCGAACGGTCACTTGTGTTTTTCTTAAATTTTTCGACGGGGATGAGAAAACTCATTTAGGAATATTTTTGCCAAAAATGAGCTATGTGCGACCAGTCCGCGTCGCGGACAGGGTTATTTCGCGGCTGAAAAATTTCTAAAATTTTGAGGGGCATTCTGGTCCATTCCTAGCATCTTCTAAAACCCATGTACGATTAATATAAGTCATTTTCACGAAGAAAGGGTCTAAAACCGCATTCTAAATCCTCTTCCTAACGCTTATACGCTAGGGCTTGAGGAGAGAAGAGGAGAGTCGAGATATAGAAATCAAGAGGAAGTCTTAAGGGAATTGTGTTGATAGCAATCATCCCAGGTATGTAAGGCTAACCTAAAGCATGTGGATTGTTCTTTCATGTGCCCCCTTTGAGTCAATTGAGTCTATGGTTGAAAATGATGAGTTATATGTGAAAACTCGTTGAGCATTTTACTGAGATTCTTCTTAATTCATGTATTTTTCTTAAATTGATGATCATCATAAACTTGGTTCACTGCATAAGTTGTTTTCATGAATGATTTTACAAAATTCTATGTCTATTTTACTCAAGAATAAAATAATAAGCTTAGGGGAAGAGTCTAGAGCCTTAACGATGATGATGTTTGTAATGTTGCGATTGTGGTCCAAGTTGATGAGAGTCTTCATGAAGATGTTGATGAGAGTGATGTTCATGAGTCTTAAAACTTGAAACTAAATTCTAAAACAATGTTTCGAGTCCATGATGTTGATGTTGATGATGATGTTGATGTTGATGTACTATGTCCCTATGAGACCGACGATGATGATGTTGATGTACTATGTCCCTATGAGACTGATGATGATGATGTTTTATGAGCATGTCGAGTTCTGAGAGGAGTATTGAACACCGAAATGGGTGAGAGTGAGTCCCACTCGAACTCATTAACTACGTGATCCACGTAGGAGAGAGAATTGAACAGTAATGCGGATGCTTCCTTGTCCCAAAAGAGGATTGATGTTTTTCTTGTGGATCCACTGATGGTGATGTTCTTTACCCCAACAAGGTACTGAATGGATGTGGCAACAATATCACTTTGTTGTATCATCACGGCTCATAGGTGGTGATTGTCGGTTAGAGAAACTCCTAGCTAGGTTCCATTTTGATTGAACTCTGATGTTGATGTGATGGTATGATTCTTGATGGATGTTGATGTTTTACTATCTACTCTTTATCCTAGTCCTAAAGGGGCATGAGTCCTTTGAGTTGAGTTGAGTTTCCTTGAGATGAGTCTGATGTATTGATGATGTTGAGATGAGACATTGATGAGTCATTTGTCTACTTTATATTCTTGCTTTAGATAGACATTTGACATTCTGTTGAAGTATGATGTTGAGTTGATGTTATCCCTATACTGTTAAACTTATACTGTTACATTCAGCCATCTTACATGCCTTACATTCCACGTACTGACGCTACTCGACGCTGCATCATTTCATGATGCAGATACAGGAGCTAGAGGTCTTCAACAGATGCATCGTTGAGATTCGGAGATTCGGAGATCTTGAGTTTAGTCATTGGTGAGCCCTCCTTGCTATCCGGGGGAGCCTTTTTTCTTTATTTTGTTTATTGAGCTGGGAAGCCATGACCTGTCATGGTACCCTCTTAGACTGTTTAGATGAGTTAGAGGCTTCATAGACATGAATTGAGATTTGATGTGAGGTCTTTCCCTCTTAGGGTGAGTTAGTAATACTATTTACTTATCATCAATGTTGAGACTGAGTTTATTGGCCGTTGGCCCTTCTTATTGATGTAGCTCACTACCTTGTTATATTGTTTCCGCTATGTTTGAGGTTGGATGACTGCCCTGAGGTTGAGTGGTTCGCTTGGGGACTAGCAATAGTCTCTGGGTGTCAGCCGCGCCTAGGGTACCCATCCGGGGCGTGACACCTCCACTCCTTCCTTAAAAAATATATTATTTTGTTTTTTTAAAAGAATTAAAAAAATTTCGTACTTATAATTAAATATTTTTCGTACTTATACTTAGTACTTATAATTAAAAATCAAATATTTTTCATACTTATAATTAGTAAAAATTAATCATTTTAAAATATTACATGATAATACATTGTTTATTCCAATAATAGTTACATAACCTAATAAACAATTATAAATATTATATAATTGTGATATGTTTGACTTACCCTTATTTTGTCTATCGTGTCTTTGTTAAGTTACAAAATTTCACGAACTTTTTCACTATGGTGAAAAATTAATATTTAGCTTTTGACATGTTTTATAGTCACTACCAGTATACTTAGTTATTACCATGAACCCTCCAAAAAGCACCCTAGAGAAGATTCATCAATTTTTTGCTAAATGTTTCTGAGGAAGATCAGAGCATTAAAAGGTACACATTGTGTTAAATGGAAAGAATTGTGTTTTTCAGAGGATGAATGTGGTCTGGATTTTAGATTTTTACATGATGTGAATAATACACTTTTTCTAAGCTGTGGTGGACTTTCATGACCTCTACTTCTTCTTTATGGAGTGTTTTTATAGGCTATAAATTCTGTAAAAACGGCATCCCAGTATAGTAAGGTATGCTGGGCTCTCACATGTTTGGAGAAAATGTTAAGTGTGAGAGATGAAACTGAACATGTTATTGGATGACAAGTTAGGGCAACAAATTCTAGTTTTTGATTTGACAATTAGATTAATCTGTGTGTGGGGGTGGGTCGGGGGGGGGGGGGGGGGGGGGCTTTATTTCACTGAGGGGGAGTCAGCTAAAGAAGAAGAAATTGAGATGAGAGAGTAGTTTATTAAAGATTAACAAATTGAAGGGGTTTATTTCGTGTGAGGTGACAAATCATATTTTTTAAACTATTAAGCCAATCACTTCTGAGATTAATGATAAGGCATGTTGGATGGGGAAATACTACTGGAGAGTTCACTGTCAAATTAACATATCATATGCTTAGACATAGGAGAAATGCAGTTGATTAGACTAAGTATGTCTGGCTTAAAGGGCTTCCTAATAAAATATTTTTTTCTTATGGAGAGTGCTAAAGAGAAGAATAGTCGATGATAATCTGTAGAGAATGAGGATGCATATGTTTTAGTTAATCTTTTTTAAAAAAGAAAATTTTACACAATTATACAACTTTTGGATACAAATTACTCTTTTCATTTTATTTATTATAATAGCCCATTTCCCATTACCCAACACAAATCACATCATATCTTTTTCAACATTAATTTATCTACAACACCTTCTCTTACCTATTTTATAAATAAAGTTGGTATATTCATGGTAAATATTCAAAAGTTGGTAGGGGCTTGTAAATACCAATATTTTTTTGTATAGTTGTGTGAAAAACCCTTTAAAAAATGATGGAAGGAAAGCAGCAAATGGTGTTGCCGGACAAAAGCGATAGACACCGCGACGACATTGTTCATTGTTTTAATGATTTTTTTTGTTCAAAAGGGACTGAAGATAACTCTATGTCCGTCGTTTTTTTGGCAAATTTTTGCATCAAAATTATAGCTATTAATTAATTAACTATTTAATATACAAAAAGACACCATCTATCGCTACGAATTAATAATAATTATTTTAAAATTAATTATTACAACAAAAATTTGTCCCTTATATTTTATTATAATTTATGATTTGTTTTATAAATTTTTATTTAATCTATAAATTTTTAATTTTTGATTTTTTTTGTGTCACTTAGTCCGTCACTTTTTTTGATCAAAATTTGATCAAATTATTTTAGATGAAGCGACGGACATTGCGGCGATGTCCACCGCTTCGTATTAATTATCAGACATGCCTGATTTTTCTTCCACTTTTACACATATTCCTAACTCTATCTCTCTATCTCTCTAACAGTCTGATCCCGACCCCGACCCCAACGCTTACTCCATTGTCGCTGTCCTCGCCGCTCGCCGCCACCATCCATCCTTCTGTCCAACAACATCTGTCCCTCTTTGTCTTCTCTCTTTTATCTCTTCAAATTCAAGGTTAGTTAGGATTTTTTTAAAAAAAATATTTTGGGAATATTTTGATCTATTAGTTAATTTTATTTTGTTTAATTTTTTGAATTTATGATTTTAAATTAGTTAATTTGTGTATTTGATTGTGAATTAGTTGGTGGTATTATAGCTTTAATTTTAAGACTTTACTTTGAATTGAAGCCTTTTGGAATTAAATAATGAATCAAGTATTATTTGTGGAATCGAAGTGTTTTGAAGTTAGAATGTTGTTAACAAAGTTAATTTGTATATTTATGTGTGAATTAGTGAATGAAACTTTTAGGATTTTAGTTTGAATTGGAGTTTTTAAAATTAGATTGTGAATTGATTATTTTTGAGTCGGACTTAAAATGTTTTTGCAGTTCGTTTGTATATTTAATTGTGAATTAGTGAATGAAGATTTTAGAGCTTTAATTTGAATTCGGTTTTTTTTTGAATTAAATTGTAAATTAGGTATTTTTTCAGTTGAAATTGAAGTGTTGTTGATGTTAAAAGTTAGAAATGTTGAATTTTTTAATTTAGAAATACTTGAATATAGGATATTTGAAAGTTGTACTTAGAAAAATATTAAATTGTATGATTTTTGAAGTTTAAATATTAATTAGAACTTAGAACTTAAATTTTAGGGATTTTTGAAGTTGAACTTAGAATTTGAATTGAGTGTTTTGTACTTTAACTTAGAAAAATTCAACTTGAACATCATGAACTTAGAACTTCTAATTACAACTTAGAACTTAATCATAAATTGCATTGAACTTAGAACTTAAACTTTAGGTTGAATTTTTAAAGTTGAACTTAGAGTTTCTTTTGATGTGCATAAATTTTGAACTTAAGGCTTCAAAATCAATTAGAACTTGAACTTAGAAACTTTGAACTTGAAATGTTGTTGATTTTAGAATTCTTATTGAATTGTAGTCTTTATATGAACTGATTAAGCTAACTAGAGTTTAAAAATATTGAATTGTAGTATTTAATTATTTAAACTTAGGTTGTGAACTTTAAAAATTGTGAATCATTCATGAATTTATTAACTTAGGTTTGATGAACTGTAGTCTTTAAGAATTGATTAAGTTTAAAGTTTAGAAATCTCAAATCATTATATGATATATGAACTTTAAGTTGTGAACTTTGAACTTGAACTTTAGGATTTTTTAAGTTGAACTTAGATTTTAGAACTTGATTTTAGAATTTTTCAAGTACTCAAAAATTATTTTGATTTGTATATATTCTCAACTTTAGGTACTTGAACTTTAATTATACTTAAAATTTGAAAGTTTGCACTTTAACTTAGAAAAATCCAACTTGAACTTTAGAAATCTTAAATTATTATAGGATATAGAAACTTTAAGTTGTAAATTTTGAACTTGAATTTAAAAATTGAACTTTAGGATTTTTTGTAAGTTGAACTTAGATTTTAGAACTTGAATTTTAGGATTTTTGAAGTACTTAGAAATTATTTTGATTTGTATAGATCTCAACTTTAGACACTTGAACTTTAATTATACTCGAAATTTTAAAGTTTGTACCTTAACTTAGAAAAATCCAACTTGAACTTTAGAAATGTTGAACTTTAGAAATCATGAATTATTGTAGGATATATGAACTTTAAGTTGTAAACTTTAAATTTGAACATCAGGATCTTTTAAGTTGAACTTAGATTTTAGAATTTAAATTTTAGGACTTTTGAAGTACTTAGAAATTATTTTGATTTGTATAAATTCTCAACTCTGGATACTTGAAATTTGAAAGTTTATACTTTAACTTAGAAAAATCCAACTTGAACTTTAAAATTGTTGAACTTTAGAAATCTTGAATTGTTGTAGGATATATAAACTCTAAGTTGTGAACTTTAAATATGAATTTAAAACTTAAACTTTAGGATCTTTAAGTTGAACTTAGAATTTAGAATTTGAATTTTAGGATTTTTGAAGTACTTAGAAATTATTTTGGTTTGTAAACTATTGTCAACTTTACTTAGATACTTGAACTTTAATTAAACTTGAAATTTAACAGTTTGTATTTTAACTTAGAAAAATTCAAAGTTAACTTTAGAAATCTCGAAGTATTGTAGGATATATAAACTTTAAGTTGTGTACTTTAAAATTTTTGAATTTAGAACAAAAAATGAATTATTGTAGTCTTTATGAATGGTAATGACCTTCTTGGTCATTTTTGAACTTATCTTGAAAATTACGATTTTACTTTTTCATAAATTGCTTTGGACCTATTTTGAACCATCTTTGAAATGAGATCTTGTGTTTCAAAAGTGAAAAATATAAGTTTTGATATTTTTGGAAGCTAAGTTTTTGAAAAGTGAGTAAAATATGAGTTTTGACATTTTTGGAAGCTAAGTTGTTGAAAAAGTGAGTTTTTGCGCCATTCAGAGTTTTGGGTGCCGAAACAAAAATCCGTCGACTCCATCAGCTTCAAAACGTTAAAGTTGGTCTAGGAGAACTAATGGAACTGGATTCGGAGTTAAAACAGAGATTTAGACCCAAAATTGCATTTTCAATCGATTTCGGAGCCTAAGTTTGACTTTGGTCAACATTCCGAGTTTGGAAGCTCTAATTGAAATTCTAGCAATTCCAGCGGTTCCAAATGGTGAAACTAACGCTAAAAATTGTCTCGTTGTAAATTTTGGAGTTTCTAAGACAGTTTTGATATTTTGGGTTTTAATGAGCTTTATCGGGAATTGGGTTAAGGAGACCTCGGAATCAAATTTTGATTATTCTATTGACTCCGAATCACCATGTTTGGTAGGTACACATGTCTACTTTGGACCTATTTTGAACTATCTGTGAACTGAGATCTTGTGTATTAAAAATGAAAAATATGAGTTTTGATATTTTTGGAAGCTAAGTTGTTGAAAAAGTGAGTAAATATGAATTTTGGTATTTTTGGAAGCTAAGTTGTTGAAAAAAAATGAGTTTTTGCGGCATTCAGAGTTTTGGGTTTCGAAACGAAAATCTGTCGATTCCATCAGTTTTGGAACGTCGAATTTAGTTTTGGGGAACTAATAGAACTGGATTCGCAGGTAAAATGGAGATTTTAGACCCAAAATTGTACTTTTCGTTGATTTCGGAGCCTAAGTTTGACTTTGGTCGACATTCCGAGTTTGGAAGCTCTAATTGAAATTCCAATAGTTCCAGAGGTTCCAGATGACGAAACTAACGCTAGATATTGTCTCATTGTAATTTTTGGAGTTTCTAAGGATAGTTTTGATATTTTGAGTTTTAACGAGCTTTATCGGGAATTGGGTTAAGGAGACCTCGGAATCGAACTCTGATTATTCCATTGAGTCCAAATCACCATATCTTGTAGGGATACATGTCTAGTTTGTTTGAATCGGGTTCTGAATGGACCATGGGTTCCGTTTCAAGTTGAAAATGATAACTGGTTTTTCTGATATGATGCATGCCATTTTACACTCCACGTTCGCAGGTGTGTGCCTCGCGTTCACAGAGGTCTACTGTCCCTCTTTCTGCGTATTTGCAGTGGTACCTCCACATTTGTGGAGGTCTATCTGATTCCACTCTGCATTCGCGGATGGCCATCTCACGTTCGCGCAGGTGTTTTCTCACATAGAATCATAATTTCTAGTCAAATTCTAGATTCGTAAACCTCGTAATTTAGCCCCAATTTTGATCATTTTACCTTTGGATCCATTTCGTGCCAGTATGTGTATCAAAAATTCATCTCTTGACGTGTATTATCTTGTAATAACCCTGAAGGTCATTTTTGATATTTTCAATCTAGTTACTATTTCGTCCTTCTTGAAAGTTGTTTTGAGTCATGTTTGGATGAGTTAAAAAGTCAAATTTTGATAACCTTATGAAAAGTTGAGAGTTTTCCTAAAGAATGAGTTTTTAAAGGCATAAGTTTGAAAATTTTGAGTTTTGAGTTTATCTTGATTTACGGATATCGCAATGTAATTATGTCAATTCCATCAACTCCGGAATGCAGAATTTATTCTATGAGAACTTACAGAACTGAATTTGGAGTTATGTCACGATCCAAAATTTGGGTGTGATGACACTCACCTAGCCCACCAAGGTGAGTCATCTCAAACCTAGAATAACTCAACATAATAATAAAAACGGAAGATAAACAATCTAATAAGACAGATGAGCATAGGAAATCAAAAGCTACAATCCTCCCAAAACTGGTATCACATCTACAAGCCTCTAAATATAGAAGACTCAATAAAATATAAGTCTCAATGTCTAATTCTTAAATAGAACAAAACATAAAGATGGAATCCTCGAAGGCCTGCTGAAAATATAAACAACTACCTTAGAAGTGATCCAAAAGCTCGATCCGATAATGAAGAATACTAGCCAGAAGGACTGGGCTCACTACATACAAAAATATAGCAAGGGGTGAGCACCAAAAAACAAGGTATTCAGCAAATGAAACTAACATAAGGTAAAGTAATGAAGAACATAAGTACTCCTTAACACCCAACCACATACTGTCGAACTACACACCTGCACTTATAAAAGTTCCAGCATAATATAATATACAAATCACAAGAATATAGATATAATCATCACATAGTGCCACATCTCAAAATATCCAACTGATACTCAAGTCAAATGATACAATAGGTGTCCAGTCTCATAAGAAATACACATAACAATATCAAAGCAGGAATGATATGAGATTGAGTGAATTCCGTGAGATGTAAATAATGCGATGCAATTTCAAGTAGTCATGATGCATGACTGTCCTATGATACACATCTGATGATAACCTCAGACCCAAATCCATGGGGGCCACGCAAGGACCATGTATCCGTGAACATTGTTGACAATGACCCGGTCAACGCTCAGCCAATTGGAAATGACCTCGGTCCCAATATCAGCCGATATATTACCTCGGCTCACCGACAACAACCTCGCCTAATCATCAACTGGTAGAGACCTCGCCCACCAACTCACATGTTACTTTACTCATCTCTCGATCATAGCTATCATAAGTATCAATGCATAAATACTAGTAGATGCAATGTGCATAATGTCAGTTTCATCTCAATATTCAATATCACAATGATTTCCATATCATCACAATTTCAATATATCATGCTCAACTCAATATAGGCATCATCTGAATAGAAATATTAAATAATTCAGAAGATCACATGTCTTAGGGATTCACAATTAATTGACAAATCAATATTTCAACATAAGAACAACTACTCAATTCCAAACCTCATGATTAAAGCCTATGGTGATACAATTCTACCCCAAAGTACTCAATTCCACACACGTAAGAGCATACAAGGTTCAATCATACTTAATAAAAGGTTAGAAGTCCACTTACCATGGAGAAAGTGTCAAATCAAGCCAAATCAATGGCCTTTCCCCTTCCACAATAATCTAAATCACTAAAATCTATTCAAATATAGCATCACAATCACGTAATGAATCTAATGACACTAAAATCAATCAATTCGGGTGAAAAGAAGAAAATATTCAAAAATCTCATGTCGAAAAAAGTAGTCAAAACTGAAAATTAATACATGAAAACATTCTCCAAGTAATAGGAAATTCAACGGTGAAAACCATTTCGAAAATAGAGTTAAGATGAGGTAGAAATCATCAAATTAGAATTAGGAATTAATATCCGAAAAATTCCCAAATTCTCCAATTAAAATTCTCGATTTCTAAGTTAAAAACACAATTTAATCAATGAAAATTAAAGAAATAGGTTAGAAAATAGTTACCCAATAGATTTTCCCTTGAAGAATCTCTTGAAAACGAAGCTTGAAATGTTGAAAATGGTGAAAAATTACTTAAATTTGTCATTTAAAATATCACACTGGTTTAGGCACACTTGTGCTCCGTGAACACAGAAGCCAGGAAGAACCAGTGCTCCACGAACACATAGGGTGACACGCGTGTGTACTCTCTGAACACAGAGGTCTGGGTGCATACACTCCACGAATGCGGGGCCCCATTCGCTAACGTGGAGAACAAAAGTTACTACACCAGATACAACTAAAAGCCCACAAAGCACACCTCAATATCATCACAAAATGGACCCTCAGGATTCGTTTGAAACCATGTAAACACAAACCAAATATGAAACCCTACCTAAGATGACGTTTCAGACTCAATGGAATCGTCGGAATTCGAATTCGAGACCTCCTCGACCCGGAACCCCAGAAAGATCGTTTAAATTAGTTTACGATTCAAATACTCAAAATAAACTCGAAAACTTCAAAATTACAATGAAGCTATTTCTAGTGTTAGTTTCACCATCCAGAACCACTAGAACTGATGGGATTTCTACTCGAGCTTCCTAACTCCAAATGTTGACCAAAGTCAAATTATGACCCAAAATGAATTGAAAATGCAACTTTGGGCAAATTAAGTTCTGCAAGTTCTCCCAGACCAGATTTGGTATTCTAGAGCTGATAGAATCAACAGAATTGCAATTCGACACTCGAAACTTAAAATGACCACAAAACTTGAAATTTCTAACTTTAAGCCTTTAAAAACTCTTACTTTAGCAAAACTCCATCTTTTTATAAGGTTTTTGAAAATCCGACTTTTAGACTCAACCAAAAATGACCAGACAACTTTCAGGAAGAAAAAAAAATGATAATTTTATCAAAAATAGCAAAAATGACCTTCGAGGTCATTACATCATCCACTACTAAAAACAATATTCGTCCTCGAATATTAGATAAGGGACATCCCTGTAGGCACAAAAAGCTGAGGGTATCAGGCATGCGTATATGACTTTATTTCCCATGTAGCCTCATTCTAGAGCCTATGGCTCCACTGAACCTTTATTGAAGCAATCTCTGTAGTCCTCAACTTCCTCACCTGCCGATCCAAAATGTCCACCGACTACTCCTCATAAGTCAAATATGGGCTCAACTCAACGGAATCCATAGAAATCATATGATACTCATCCAAAATGTAACACCGCAACATCGAAACACGGGATGAAATGAAGATAGATTGGGTGGAAAGACAAGTCCCTAAGCCACCTCTCTTACTCTATCGAAAATCTCAAAAGGACCAATAAATCTCGGACTGAACTTGCCCTTCTTTCTGAATCTCATAACACCCTTCAAGGGTGAGACCTTCAACCAAACCATGTTATCAACCATGAACTCCAAAAGTCAACCCCGCCTATATACATAGCTCTTTTGGTGACTATGGGATATCACTAACCTACTCTGAATCAATCACACCCGCTTAAAATCGTCTGTCAACATATCAATACCTATGCTCTCAACTGCTATTGTGTCAAACTATCCGATAGGCAATCTACACCTCTGACCGTATAGGGCCTCAAAGGGAGCTATTTGAATGTTGGAGTGATAACTGTTGTTGTAAGAAAACTGTGCCAAACCTAAGTGTTGATCCCATCTAGCACCAAAATCAATGACACATGCCTCGAAGCATGATCTCCAACACCTGAATGGTCCTCTCAGACTGGCCATTGGCCATCGGTCTGGGGATGAAAAGTTGTACTCATATCTAAATGGGTACCCAAACTATGGTGTAAGACCCTCTAAAAATGCAAAGTAAACAACGAACCATGATATGATATAATGAAAATTAGGACTTCGTGCAACCTCACAATTTGACTAATGTAGAGTTGGGCTCATCTCTCAGCCATATACTTCACTTTGACCAGAATGAAGTGGGCAAACTTGGTCAATCAATCCACCACTATCTAAATAGAGTCAAAACTCCCAGCTATAGGAGGCACCCAACTACAAAATCCATGGTGATACTCTCCCACTTCCACTCGGGAATGAACATCCTTCGCATCAAACCTCCAGGTCTTTGATGCTCATATTTGACTTGTTGGCAATTCAAGCATTTCGCCATAAACTTAGTAATGTTTCTCCTCATTCCACACCACCAATAATGTTGTTTCAAATCACGATATACCTTTCCTGCCCCTAGATAAATGGAATATCTAATACAATGAGCTTCCCCAAGTATCAATCTAATCAAATCACCCACTTTAGGCACACAAGTACGACCCCCAATCTTCAAAACACCATCAGAATCAAGCACTGCTTCTCTAGATTCACCTCTAGCCACTTTTTCTCGAATGATACACAACCTTTCATCCTCAAACTGCCTCTCAGGAATCTGATCCATCAAAGATAAGTAAGCCTCAATGAAAGCAGGCATCTCACCCCAGTCCAAAAGCTGTAATCTCACCAACTCACTGGACAATCTCTAGCCAACGGTCGCTCCTCAACCCGAGTAGCTGCTAGACTCTCCATACTGGAAGCCTTCCTACTCAAAGCATCAACCACCACATTGGCCTTCTCGGCATGATAGAGGATAGTCAAATCATAATCCTTTAGGAACTCAATCCACCTTTTTTGCTTCAAATTCGGATCCCCCTGGCTGAAGATATACTGTAAGCTGCGATGGTCAGTAAAGATCTCATAGTGAACTCCATATAGATAGTGACGCATAACTTTACCACAAACACAATCACAGCCAACTCGAAATCATGTATGAGATAGTTCTTCTCATGGGCCTTCACCTTCTTCGAAGCATAAGCAATAACCTTCCAAATCATATTACTGTATTACCTTGTCCAATTGATAACAAAATTCAATTGAAAAGTAACAAAGACTTCTTGTGGGAAAAGATTCCATCACAAACTAAGTTTAATTTTTAAAAAGTCAGCATAAAGTAGTACAGGCACCTAGTTATCATACACTCAACATAAAAAAAGAGGTTGAACTGCTATGATTAAAAAGAGAATAAACTACATGTATAAATGTTGCTTAGTAGAATAAGCCAAGCAAGAAGAGCAATAATTTTTATGTGAAAGACGATATTTTTGACTGAACAAATAGAAATATAAAGTATCACTCTATTATGGACTTTATATAGTGCGCTAAAAGATATAATAGTTAAAATCGGAGGAAGTTCATAAGCCAAAATAAATAAAAGTTAAACTGTGTAATAATTATTATTGACAGATGAATAACCTTTCACGTTTAGTGACAAAATTAACACAAGTATAGTCTTCAATAACTGTTGGAAGATGAATAATCTTCCGCATTTATTCCATTAAAGTTTTGTTTAATAGAAAATAGTGGACAAATAATGTTTGACGGGCAAACCTTTGTTGCCTTCAAAGTGTAGATTTCTGGAATTAGGATGGATAAATTCTTGAATTAGATAATGAAGGGAAGAAGAATCTAGATAATTATTTTGCATGTAAATTTTAAAAAGTGGCCCAAAATGAATAACATTAACTATTGGAAAAGGTTAAATAATTAGAATCTGGAGAGAATTCAAGGTTTTCTAAATTGGAAATTCATGTAAAATATTAAATAGGAAAGAGAATTTAACTTCAGGCAATTATAATGTGAATTCAACGGTTGTAACTGGATGTTTCAACCACATGCGATGTTTGACGAGCACACCTTTATTGCCTTCAAAGTCTAGATTTCTGTAATTAGAATGGATAAATTCTTGAATTAGATAAAAAGGTCGTAGCTGAAGAGTTGATATGACTACTATTTAATATTTTATTAATTAAATATTTTATAATATTTTTATTTGGGGGACGTCTTTCTTGGATTTTGCCAAAGCGTTTGAGTTAGTTATTGCTAACTCATGTTTCCCGAAGAGGGAAAACCACTTGGTCACCTTCCGTAGTATAGTAGCTAAGACTCAGATAGATTACCTGCTTTTACGGAAGGGCAATAGAAGTATATGTAAGAACTACAAGGTTATTCCGAGTGAAAACATTTTAACTCAACATAGATTTCTAGTGATGGATTTAGAGATCAAGAGAGAAAAGAAGAAAAAGGTTATGCATGCCCAACCAAGGATTAGATGGGGAGGCCTTAATCCTGCCCTTTCCCGAGTGATGGAAGATAAGTTGAGAGACTTAGAGGCTTGGAATAGTGGCGAGAATGTGAACGGGATATGGGACACTACTGCTGGTTGCATTAAAAAGGTGGCTGCCGAGGTACTAAGGGTTTTGAGAGGGGCCTTTTATGGACGGCAGGGCGACTGGTGGTGGAATGAGGAAGTTCAGGCCAAAGTGAAAGATAAGAAGGTTGCTTACACGAAGTGGTTGGAGTGTAGGGATTAAGAGGAAAAGCAAATGCTTAAGGAGACATATAAGACAACCAAGTCAGAAGCAAAGACAATGGTGATGTGTGCTAAGACAACAACTTTTGAGCGCCTATATGAGGAGCTACGTGATAAAGGCAGGGATAAAAGATTGTATAGGCTCGCTATAGAGAGAAAAAGGAAATCTCGCGACTTGGACCAAGTGAAGTGCATCAAGAATGAGGAGGGTGTGGTGTTGGTAGATGATACTTCCATTAAACAAAGGTGGCAAGATTACTTTCATAAACTCTTAAATGAAAAAGGAGATAGAATCATTGAGCTGGGGGAGTTGACCCACTCCGAAAGTTGTCGTGATTTCGGCTATTGTAGGCGGTTCAGAGTTAAGGAGGTTAGAAGGGCTATTAGTAGGATGAAGAAAGGGAGGGCGGCCAGACCCGATGAGATTCCGGTAGATTTTTGGAAGTACATGGTCAAGGATGGCGTAGAGTGGTTGACTAGACTGTTCAATGCTATTCTGAAGATTGTCAAGATGCCTGATGAATAGAGGAGGAGTACAATGGTTCCATTGTACAAGAACAAAGGGGATATTCAAAACTGTAGCAATTACAGGGGTATCAAGTTGTTAAGTCACACTATGAAGGCCTAGGAGAGAGTGGTGGAGATGAGGGTGAGAAGGGTAGTGCCTATTTCGGAGAATCAATTTGGATTCATGCCATGGTGGTCGACTACGGAAGCTATTCATCTTTTTCGGAGATTAGTGGAGAAACATAGGGAAAGAAAGAAGGACCTTTATATGGTGTTCATTGATCTCGAGAAGACCTATGACAAAGTGACAAGGGATGTCCTATGGAGGTGCCTAGAGGCAAAAGGTGTTCCAATAGTATATATCAGGGCGATTAAGGACATGTACGACAGAGCCAAAACTCGGGTGAGAACGGTGGGAGGAGACTCAAGATATTTTCCTATTGAGATGGGACTCCATCAAGGATCTGTGTTGAGCTCTTTCTTGTTTGCCCTAGTGATGGATGAGCTGATGGGATCTATTCAGGAGGAGGTTCTATGGTGTATGCTTTTTGCAGATGAGCTGATGGATCTATTCAGGAGGAGGTTCTATGGTGTATGCTTTTTGCAGATGATATAATATTGATAGATGATACCCAAACTAAAGTAAATAATAGGTTGGAGGTGTGGAGACACGCCTTGGAGTCCAAATAATTCAAACTGAGCAGGACCAAAGTAGAATACTTGGAGTGCAAATTCAGTGTTGCGAGGGACGAAGAAGACATTGATGTGAGGCTTGCCAATCAACCTATACCCAAGAGGGAAACCTTTAGGTATCTGGGGTCCATCATCCAGAGTAGTGGCGGTATCGACGATGACGTCACACATCGTATTGGGGCAACCTGGTGTAGATGGAGGCTTGCCTCTAGAATATTGTGTGATAAGAAGATACCACCTAAACTCAAAGGTAAGTTTTACAGAATGGTGGTAAGACCATCTTTGTTGTATGAGGTGGAGTGTTGGTCAATAAAAAATGCACATATCCAGAAGATGCAGGTTGCAGAGATGAGGATGCTGAGATGGATGTGTGGGCACACAAGGAGCGATAAGATTAGGAATGAGACCATTCGGGAGAAGCTAGAGGTGGCCCCGGTGGCTGATAAGATGAGAGAAGCGAGACTGCGATGGTTTGGACATATGCAGAGAAGAGGTACCAATGCTTCTGTAAGGAGATATGAGAGGTTGGACTTAGGAGGCGCTAGGAGAAGTAGAGATAGACCGAAAAAGTATTGGGGAGAGGTGATTAGACAGGACATGGTGAGACTTGATCTCACCGAGGACATGACCTTAGATAGGATGGAGTGGAAATCGCGTATTAGAGTAGAAGGCTAATAGGTTATCAAGGTTAGGTTGATGTCTAGCCGCTGAGTAGTATAGGATGTTGTCTTTATCTGTATCATGTGTATTAAATTTATAGTATTTGCATAATGTTATATGCTTTTCAGTAGTAGTCGCTCTTCCTATTCCTTTCTTTCCTTTCATCTTTGTCATATCTAGTCTAATCCTCCTATGGATTGTTGAGACAAGGGTTACCAGGAAACAACCTTTCTACTTCTATGAGGTAGTGATAAGGTCTACATACATTTTGCCCTCCCCAGACCTCTCTTGTGGGATTCCACTGGGTATGTTGTTGTTATAATTTTTATATTTAGTATAGGGGTAAAATGATAATCTAACTTTGCATTTTACACCTTCCCTACACACATATATATATATATATATCCATGATATTTATTATTTAAATAAACTAATTTACTATAGTTTAAAATTTATTAAAGTACAAAATCGATATATATATATTCATGATATTTATTATTTGAATAAACTAATTTACTACAGTTTAAAATTTATTAAAGTACAAAATCGATATAAAAATATATATATTATGTTATAAACATATACTTTTGTTATAGTGAATATCTATTATGTAGTTTCCTTTGGAGAAAAATTAGGAATCATAACTTAGGGACCAAGTCAGGTTTCCCCTATAAATAAAGAGATTTTCCTTCATTGTAATACACATCTGAATATTCTTTCAGAGAAATAAGAAGTTTTCTCTTTTTTCACTACTTTCTTCGTCTTACTTTATTTTAACTGCCTAGATGGGCAATTACTCTTTTTATTCCCTTACATGCATCTAGATTATTTAGACTATTGCTTGTATGCCAATTTTCATGTGAATATGGTCATTGATAACTAATGAACTATTACAAATCACAATCATCCTGATATTGAAGTAATTCATACGCTACCACTGCAACATTGAGCTATACGGCTATTGTTGTTACTTTTACACAAATACTAATGATTATCCTTACAAGTTACTAACTCCAAGGATTAAACTATTTATATGTACTTGTGTTTTTCTGCAATAACTGAACTAAGTATACATTGTATTGCTATGTGCACGAAAAAACCACTTTTTGATCAGCTCACTTGACATCTTACTGTTAGATAGAAAATATTTAGTGCTACGCTTGGATTAAGTTATTTGATTGAAAAGGGGAGAACACCGTGAGCAAAAACTATGTGGCGATTGTAAAATTTTAATAGGCATTGGATGGCTTCAAATGTGATGTTCAGTTTGATTCTCAAAATTAAGTGGGTCGGAATAATGGTTAAGGAAAAAAAATGAAGAAGCCTTGAAGCTTAAGCGAGATGGTTGGCAGATATGGAAAACCTTTTTGTCACATTGCCACCAATATTGAATATTTTAACCAGTTTCATTAAATTCAGGTATAATTTAATTTATATATTACTAATTATTTAATTGTTGAAACTATGAAATACCTATGTAAAAGTGAAAGGTATTACATCTTGAGACAAATATCGATAATGATTTGGATTATAGAAAATTCAAATAGACATCCATTAAAGAACCTAAATATTCTTTTAAATGTCGAATTTTTTTCTACTGCTTGTTATCAAGAAAAGTTGATTGTAAGACCATCATCAATGAAAGTTAAGATTGAGTCCCCTGCATTTTTGGAACATATATATATATACATGGGGATATTTGTGGATCTATTCACCGGTCTAGTGAGATGTTTAGATATTTTATGATCTTAATAGATGCTTCATCTAGATGGGCTCATGTTTGTCTATTGTCATCTCGTAATTTGACATTTACAAAATTATTGGAACAAACAATACGATTATAGGCATAATTTTTTATAATCAGATTAAGTCCATTCTCCTTGATAATGTTGCAGAGTTTTCATCCCAAACATTTAATAACTTTTGTCTATCTATTGGGATAAGAGTGGAACATCTTGTTGCTCATGTTCATACTCAAAATGGCCTTGCTGAATCATTAATTAAATGCTCGCAGAGATAGCAAGACCATTGCTTCTAAAACTAGATTGCCTACTTTTGTATGGGGTCATGCAATTTTACATGATGTAATACTTATTTATCTCTGTCATGACCTAGATCCAGGGCTTAGAGGTGACACGGCGAATGAGAACCCGAGAGTCCCTAAACAAGCCTCAAAGCATCCAGATCTACATCATCAGTTCGGAAGCACATTCAAATAGTAAACGCATAATTCTAAGGGATAGGAAAATAGGACTCATGCTATGGGGATATCAAAGAGAAAAGGGTTTTCGCATAGCACATAACACATAAGAACTAAGGGGCGGGTAAGTATGACTCACTCTATGGGGGTAATACGGGGCTTAGGATCTTTCACATTTCCACATTAAACAGACATACATATCATAATTTCCATAATCAATCCATGATAGCCATACTCAATAGATAACTAAATCATAAGCTTCAAATACAACATATAATATGTAGAATCTACGAGAGTCTACAAGATGTCCAACAATGCCTCTAGTCATAAGATAGGACGGGGGTCAAGACATGTCCCGGGCTCACCCTCAATTAAGAAGATAAACCGAAAATAACATAGGTAGAAGGAAGGTGGCTTGTCCTTGGAAGATAGGACTCACCACAATATCAACTCTCCGAATTTGAGCTACCCGTCAAATGGTGGATGGTTGTAACACACGTTCTTTACATGGTAAAATCATGTAGGCATAGAGTATGCGTTAGTTCGTTTGAATGTACTAAGTATGTAGGCATGCAATGCATATGACTTACCAAACCTGCATTTCAATTTTAGTTGATAAAAGCACATAATATAGAAAGAATCATATATTCAATGGAGAAATATACAAGATGCCATGAAATTTATGATGCATGAAATGCAACAATGCTCATATATAGTGGGGATGGACTATAACCGACAAATCAAACTCACGCGATCTATTACATGAATTAGACTGATTGGGACCTCCCACCGTTAGGGAGAAGATTACTTGCCAAAGGTAATCTACATCACACCTTACGACCATGCTTTTCAGTGGATGGTCACCTTCCTTACGACCCACTTTTCAGAAGGATTTTTCATAATCATATCATATCATAAACATAATAAACGAATAACCATTCCTTATGACCCAATCTTTTTGGTAATGGCTAACGTTCCTGTGTTGTCACATAGTTCAAGGAAAGGGCGAGGACCCTTGGGGATAGCCCTGACACCCCCAATCCATCGGTGCTAAGTCAATAATATTCCACTTGAATACTTATACATATACATACATTCAGGAGATACAATGCTCACTTCAAACCATTCAATGCACATTTAGGCTCAACTGCCAAATCATAAATCATAATCATAATGCTTAGGAATAGCTCATTTACATATATGGAATGATGCAAGCACCCAAAATGCTCAAAGAGCCATAATCACAGACATATATATTATCACATTCTTGTCATAACCAATGCCTTACCAAAATCATATCATAGTAGTTTCATAAAACATAATTGAGCTTAACCCACTTCATAATTTCCATATACCACTGCTCATAAATGCAATGCAATGCATGATCTAAGGATAACATGGGTAACATAGATTCAAGTTAAAATCAACAGAAATTGGATAAATATATAATTAAATCAACATCTAAATCATAATATAAGTCACCCATGCATAAATCAATTTTAAAAGGGACATGCATGTTCATAACTTCATATCTCAATGTAAATCATCATAATAGTGTTCAAAGTACTTTAAAATCATAGGTTTAATAAAATCAATTAGATTTAATAAAATCAAATAATGAAAACCCATATCTACAGTGACTAAAATTCATGAAATCAATTGAAAGGAATTTTGGGTCTTCTTGGTTGAAAGGGACCAAGAATCAATCTCACATACCTTGATTAGAAAGATGAATTTGAGAAGAATTTAGCTTGAATTTGAAACCCCAATTGAATCCTAGCTTGAATCTTGAAGATGAGACTTGGAGAGAATTTTGAGAGTCTAATTGTAGAAACTAAGTGTTAGTCTTGAATGAGGGTTTAGAATTAGTGTAGGAGAAGTTTAGCAATATAAAAGGGGTTAAAAAGGTCTTAAAAGCCTTGGGAATGGGTCAAAATATCAAAAATACCTCAACAAAATGCCCCTTTAAATTTTTAACTGAACTTGACATGGTTGGCTTCATAGTCCGTGAAGCTCTTCATGGTCCGTGAAGGCCTCCCGTCTAGCCTAGATAGATATTACAAAAAAGGCATAACTTCTTTCTCTGAACTCAGAAAGGTGAGACCAGATGAACTGGAAAGATAATTGAAAGAGCTTCAATCTGATAGGTTGTGGGCTACCCAGTTTCTTTTGTGCGAAGAAATATGACCATTTAAAGTTGACCCTTCTATCGGTACTTATGAAAAACTTAGCCAATGTAATTCCTTTAAACTTGACTTGATGTAGGAGACCCATGATGGCCTTAAACAACATAAATAAGCTTGAATTGAAGGCTTAAAAGTGAACTTAGCTTGAACTTGAAGATCCCATACTTAGAATTTTTTTCACGAAGTCACCTTCAAGGGAGGTTACACGGGCCGTGTAGTGTCACATGGGCTGTGATACTGCCTGTACCCCTCTCCATAGAAAAAATTCGACGATTACATTGTGAGACGGTGATTCCATACTTAGAAAAATTTCACTTCGAAAGCTTTATGAATGGCCACACGGGCCGTGACACCCCACACGGGCTGTGAACTTGGCTGTGTAACCATACTTGGTCCCAAAGCTGTGGGATTTCAAGCCAAGGCCATCACATGGCCCACCATACGGTCCGTGAAGTGTCACACAGACCGTGAGAGGTCCAAGTGTGGTGTGCCTTAGTTTAAAACACCATGTTTAAGGGCCAAACATCCCCCATGGGCAAGGGCCACTTCGTGGGGGTTCCACACGGGCCGTGTGACCTCACACGGATCGTGATGGCTCCCATGACGTGTCACCTTGGTCCAAACCTTTTTCGAAACCAAATTTTCATGCTTCATCGAGGTCATACAAAATTCCAGGTCCTTATAGTCTCCAACCAAAAAATTACCATAAGTTTTCTCCATTGCAACTGATTTTAGTCAAGAAGTTAATGTATCCCATTTAATAATTTTTAGATGTGCTGTATACGTATTTGCGGCACCACCACATCGCAGTAAGATAGGATCCTAAAGAAGATTAGGAATATATATTTGGTTTGAATCACCTTCCATCATTCGATATCTTGAATCATTAACCAGAGATATGTTCACTGCTCGATTTGTAAATTGTCAATTTGAAGAGACACTTTTCCCCAAATTAAGGGGAGAAAATAATGATATCGAAGGAGAATTGTTTTTAGAAAAATTCATCATTGTCTCATCTTGATCCACGTGCTTCTATTTGTGAGCAAGAAGTGCAAACGATTATCCACCTATAGAGAATTACAAATCAAATGCCAGATGCATTTACAAATTTAAAAAGAATTACTAAATAAGATATTCCTATAGAGAATGTTCCTATTTGAATTGATGTCCCCATAGGACCATCTACTAGTGTCATAGCTAATGAGTCAAAAGCACGCTTAAAGCATTGTATACCATTGGCTTCTAAGGATCAAAATACTAAAAAAAGAAAAATAAAAGGTCAAGATGATGTTGCAAAAAAAAATCATGCAAGAGAATGAGGATCTTGAACCTCAATCTATGTTAGAATGTCACAAAATAATGATTGACCAAAATGGCATGAAGCAATTCAATCATAATTAAATTCACTTGCCAAGAGTAAAATTTTTAGACTTATAATTGAAACACCTAATGATGTTAAATGTAATACCCCTAATTTATTCTACCTAATTTGGAGTAAATGCACAGAAGATGCTGAGAAAAGACTGACAAAATGGCTGAAAAGAGAATCCACAAGGGCATCTACGACCCGTAAAATAGGTCTTGTAAAACCCAATTGACTTGCTGAAATTTTCTGAGTCTGAGGCCTATATACGAGACAACCTACAATCCATAAAGTATTCCATGGCCATAGATCGATTTTATGAATTAGAGGCATAAAAATCAACTTTTTTGTATCTTGAGTTACAAGTTGGCAGACACATGTAGAACGTTTTACGGCTCGTAGAGGAGATTTCATGCCAAATTCAAGTAACTCAAATTTTAGGACCCTTTGTTTACGAGAGGTTATCTATGGCCGGTATAATGGTCTACGACCCATAGACGGGGTCTCGTATACCCAGGTGGTAGTTTTTAAGAGGGATAATTTTTTCTATTCCTGTCCCTTTCAAATTAAAATCTTGGACGTTTGGGACTTAATTTAAGTCTTGAAACAAACCCTAAGTGTATATTCACCATTCTTCACGCTTAGGGATTTCTTGAGAATACCATATGAGGGAGAATTATGAGAGTTCCCAATTCTAGCACGAGGATTGATCGGAGTTGGTTTGTTTCTTCTATTCCCAGGTATATAAGGCTTACCAAAGTGTGGAACTATGTCTGTTCACACGCCCATTCCTTTACTTGAGTCGAGATTTGAGAATAAGAGTTGAGTTTTGTATTTTTTTCAACCAATTACCAAATTTTCTATAATTTTTATGAATCCTTATTATGATGTATGAGGTACTTGCTGCATTGCATAACTACAGATATGAATGTGAGGTGAAAAGGTGCATACTTGATAGCATGAACCCTAAATTGCATGATTTATGAAATTCTATACATGTACCAAGTTGAGGTTGAGTTTGAGTATCTGAGTCGAGTAATTTGAGTATGAGAAACATGTTGCATTCAGTTACATACACTAATATATATGAACTTCTTGCTTGCACTATATGATGAGTCTCATTGAGTGAGTCTAAATGACCGTTTGAGTCTGAGTAGAGTTGATCGCCTTTATTGATTGACTGAGTTGATGAGAAACTGAGATGAGGTAACCTAATAAGGTTGAAATTTAATATGATTGGCTGAGCATTAAGGATTGAGTTGGTTGATGAGTTGAGCATGTTTTACTATTGGAAGGAATATCGAGCACTGAGCTGGGAGCAAGTAAACATCTACTCTAACCCACAGAACTAAGTTGCCAGCATAGGATAGTCTTACAACTCGTTCTGGAGACTCTTGTCCCAAAGTTGGACATTTACTATGGATCCATAAGAGAGTTGATCATCCTTTGCCGTGGCAAGTTGAGGACGGCCGTAGCAATGACGTCGCCTTCGTTGAGCATCACAAAACTAGTGATCCGATTGGATGTCAGTTAAGAGAAACCCCCAAACAACATTGATTGAGCATTATATTTTAATCTAAATTTATTTTTACTGGCATATTTTAGAAAAAGGCATGATTTACTTTAAACTTGCAAATTCTAAGTTGAGCATGAGTTATTGAGTCGAGATGAGTGAGTTGAGCCTTATTTTCTTGAGCTATTTTACATACCAGTATATTCCACTTACGGACATTCATTTGGACCTGCATCATTTTATGATGCAGATACAACTAATAGAGGATTTAGGCCCGCAGATCATTAAAGTCTAGACCAGGGCATTCCAGAGTTGGTAAGCCATGCTTGCATTCCAGAGGAGCCCTTTTTATCTTCTTACTTTATTCAAAGGTTCATTTCTTTGATTTGGGGTGTTCATGACCTATCATGAGACCATCAAGATTGTTGAGTAGAGGCTTCATGGTCCTTGAGTAGAAGAGTATTGAGTACTGATATATCCAAACTTATTTCATTGGAAACTATGATACAATAAAGTTATATTTTATTCATATGATGTCTTTCTATCTGAGTTCTTTTTTTCGCTATTGAGTTGATGTGATGATGAGTCCAAGTGATTCTCGTGGAGAATCAATGATGGTTTTTAAAGTGCCGACCACGCCAAGGGTACCCTCTCAGGGTGTGACAAACTTGGTATCACAACACAGAGTTCAAGAGTCCTAGGGAGTCTATGAAGTCGTGTCTAGTAGAGTCTTATTTATGGGTATGTTGTGCACCACACTTTATAAGCGGGATGGTATAGGAAATTAGGAATAGTTATACTTTCTTGTGTTCTAAGTCCGTGCGATAGAGTCAAAACTCTACAAAGCTCTTTCTAAATCATACATTAAGCGCTTGCAGATCATGCCTCCTAAACGTATCATGACCTAGAGAAATGCTTCAGCCAGAAACACTGAGAACCCAACTTTAGAGATGCCTCCTCAAGCGGAAATGAGGGATTATGAATGACCAGCCAGAACCATTAGTGTTCCTATGACACCTACTGCTCCATCTGCTCCTACAACCGAGGCTGACTTCAGAGGAGCCATCACTATGCTCAAACAATTGGTAGCTGCCCAGAGCAGGGACCAGAGTTCACAGACTCCTAGTTCTAGCTCTAAAGAGCAAATGGGCTCCATAAGACTGAGGAACTTTCTGAGGATGAACCTACAGTCTTCACCGGCTTAAAGGTTGAGGAGGACCCTCAAAACTTCATTGATGAGATATGAAAAGTGCTAAAAACTGTGCATGTGATTGAGACTAAGGGATTTTAGCTTGCTGCCTATTAGCTCAAGGATGTGGCTAATGTTTGGTACAATCAGTGGGGGAAAGTCGAGATGAGGAGGTTGAGCCCACTACTTGGGATGAGTTCGAGAGTGCCTTCCTCGATCACTTCTTTCCTCAGGAGTTGAGAGAGGCAAAGGTTGAGGAATTCATGACTCTGAAATGAAAGGGGTTGACTGTTAAAAAGTACAACTTGAAATTTATCTAGTTGTCCAAGTATGACCTACAGATGGTCCAGGATATGAGAGCGAGGATGAGGAAATTTTTATTTGGGTTGGGTAGGCATGTAAAGAGCGAGTGCAAGGTGGCATTGCTGAACCCAGGTATGGATATCTCTAGAATTATGGTTTATGCCCAGCAAACTATGAAGGATAAGAAGAAAGACAAAGAGGAGCATCTGAACAAAAAGGCTAAGTCAGCAGGGTCTGAGCCTAATCATCCCAAGCAGGGTAAGGGAGATAAGTCTCACTTCCAGAAGAGGTCCTCTAGCTATGCACCATCTTCAGCTAGTGCACCAATCCTGAGCCACGGGGATGATCAAAGGTCCCAAAGTTAACCAAAATTTAGGGACAGGGTGCACAGGCTCAAGCAAATGTGACCCTTGGCTCTAGAGGGAATCCACCTTGTGGAAAATGTGGCAGGATGTATTTAGGAGAATGTAGGGATGGAGGAAATGGTTGTTACAAGTGTGGCCGACCGGGCCATTTCTAAAGGGAGTCTCCAATGTGGGAAAATAAGGCCCAGTCTTCTACCATAGCACCACCAGCGAAGGGTAACCAGAGAGGTGTTTCTCCAAGGGAAGGTCGGAAAAACCATCTATATGTGATGGGGAACCAACATGACCAAGAGGTTGAACCAGATGTTGTGACGGGTATGCTTTGAGTATACTTTTGATTGTTATGCTTTAGTTAATCAGGGTGCAACTTATTCTTTTGTGATGCCATATGTGGCTGGTAGATTTTAGATCCTTCCCGAGTGCTTATTTGAGCCACTTTCTGTTTCTACTCATGTTGGTGAGTCCATTCAAGCCAAGAGGATCTATAGAGACTGTGTGGTGTCCATTTATCATAAGGATACTCTTGCTGATTTGATTAAGTTAGAGATGGTCGGTTTTGACGTGATCCTTGGTATGGATTTGTTTCATGCCTGCTGTACCTCTGTTGATTGCAAAACCCAAAATACCAAATTCTAGTTTCCGAATGAGCTTGTTATTAAGTGGAAGGGAGATTCTATTGCGCGAAGGGTAAGTTTATTTCTCACCTCAAGGCCTGAAGACTGATCTCTAAGGTTTGTATCTACCACGTCGTGCGAGTCAAGTCTGATGATGTTAAGACCCCTACTCTTGAGTCTATCTCGATTGTGAGTGAGTTTCCTGAGGATCTGTTCAGAGTTCCTCTTGATAGGGAGATCAACTTCGAAATTGATGTTCTTCACAATATCCTACCTATTTCTATTCCGTCATATAGAGTGGCCCTTGCAGAGTTGAAAGAGTTAAAGGAGCAGTTGAGGGACTTGATAGAGAAGGGATTTATTAGGCTGAGTGTCTCTCCATGGGGTGCCCCAGTCTTGTTCGTGCGAAACAAGGATGGTTCTCTTTTGATGTGTATTGATTACCGCCTGTTGAATAAGGTGACAGTTAAGAATAGGTGTCCCCTTCAAGGATTGACGACTTGTTTCACCTCTTTAGGGTTCCACTATTTTCTCTAAGATATACCTCAGATTAGTCTATCACCAATTGAAAGAGAGGAAATATGACATCCCGAAGATGGCTTTTCGAACCCGATATAGTTACTTCGAGTTCTTGGTGATGTCCTTTGGGTTGACAAATGCACCTGTAGCCTTCATGGACTTGATGAATAGAGTATTTAGGCCATATCTTGACATGTTCGTGATTGTGTTTATTGATGAAATTTTTTTGTATTCCAGAGATGAGAAGGAACATGCTAATCACCTTAAAATTGCCTTGCGGACGCTCAGGGTTTATGAGTTATATGCAAAGTTTTTGAAGTGTGAGTTTTGGCTCGAATCTATAGCATTCTTAGGCCATGTGGTTTTGGGCGATGACATTCGAGTGGATACCTAGTAGATTGAGGCGGTCAAGAATTGGCCTAGACCCACCTCTCTAACTGATATAAGAAGTTTTCTGGGATTGGCTGGATAGTATCATAGATTTATGGAAGGATTTTCCTCCATATCTGCATCGTTGACTAGACTGACTCAGAAGAAGGTCAAGTTTCAATGGTCTGATGAGTGTGAGAAGAGTTATCAAGAGCTGAAGACGAGGTTGACTATTGCTCTAGTGTTGGCTTTAGCTGATAGGACGGAAGGATTTTTCATTTATTGTGACGCTTCAAGAGTGGGATTGGGATGTGTCTTGATGTAGAGAAGGATAGTCGTTGACTATACTTCTAGACAACTTAAGGTGCAGGAGAGGAACTATCCAACTCATGACTTAGAATTGGCTGCGGTGGCATTTGCACTCAATATTTTGCGCCACTACTTGTATGGAGCACATGTTGATGTATTCACAGACCACAAGATCCTGCAATACATTTTCACCAGAAGGAGCTTAACTTGAGACAGAGGAGACGACTTGAGTTGCTCAAAGACTATGACATAAGCATCCTCTACCATCCAGGTAAAGCTAATGTGGTTTCTTAAACTCTTAGTAGGATATCTATGTGGAGCATTGCCCATGTGGAGGAAGAGAAAAAGGATTTAGCTAAGGAGGTTCACCAATTGGCACGATTGGGAGTTCAACTAGGTGAATCAGGCGAAGGAGAAGTTCTTGCGCATAATGGGTCTGCATCATCTCTAGTAGTGGAGGTGAAGGAGAAACAAGATCAAAATCCTATTTTATTATAGTTGAAGAAGGATGTACATAAGCAGAAGGTGATGGCTTTCGCCAAAGGAGGAGATGGGGTATTAAGGTATCAAGGCAGACTGTGTGTTATAGATGTTGATAATGTTTGAGGGAGGATCATGGCAGAGGCCTACAATTCCAAATACTCCATCCATCCAGGGTCTACCAAGATGTACCATGACTTGAGAGAAGTCTATTGGTGGAGTGGAATGAAGAAAGACATTGTTGAGTTTGCTTCCAAGTGCCCGAATTGCCAACAAGTTAAAGTTGAGCACCAAAGGCCATGTGGAGTAGCCTTGAACCTTGAGATTCCAAAGTGGAACTGGGAGATGATCAACATGGACTTCGTTACAGGCTTATCGAGGTCCCGCAAATAGCAAGATTCAATTTGCGTGATAGTCGATTGGATGACTAAATCTGCTCACTTCTTGGCAGTAAAGATGACGGGCACTACAGGGGATTATGCCCGACTATACATAAAGGAGGTTGTTAGGCTGCATGGAGTCCCCTTGTCCATTATATCAGGTAGAGGAACCCAATTCACTACCCAATTTTGGAGATCGTTTCAAAAAGGCTTGGGTACGAAGGTGCTTCTGTGCACTGCCTTTCACCCGCAGACGGATGGCTAGGTAGAGCATATGATTCAGACCTTGGAGGATATATTGAGGGCTTGCATCATTGACTTCAAAGGTAATTGGGATGAACACTTGCCTTTGATTGAGTTTCCAAATGGCTGCTTATGAGGCCCTCTATGGTAGGAGATATAGATCATTGATCGGGTGGTTCAAGGTAGGTGAAGCAAAATTGATTGGGCTAGACTTGCTAAATCAGGCTTTGGAGAAAGTCAAGATCATTCGAGAAAGGTTGAAGACTGCACAGAGTCGACAAAAATCCTACACAGATGTTAGAAGAAGAGACTTAGAGTTTGAGGTTAATGATTGGGTGTATTTGAAAGTATCGCCCATGAAGGGTGTGATGATGTTCAGAAAGAAAGGAAAGTTGAGTGCGAGGTACATTGGCCCTTATCAAATCTTAAAGAGAGTGGGAAATATGGCGTATGAGTTAGAGCTACCATCAGAATTAGCGACCATGCACCCAGTCTTTCATGTTTCCATGCTTAAGATGTTTGGGAGATCTGCAGTTGGTTGTGCCTGTTGAGAGTATTGGAGTAAAAGATAGTCTGCGTTATGAAGAGATTCTTGTTTAAATTCTTGATCGTCAGGTTCGCAAGCTGAGAACTAAAGAGATTGCATCTGTCAAAGTATTGTGGAGTAACCAATTTGTAGAAGAAGCTACTTGGGAGGCGGAGGAGGACATGAAGGACAAATACCCTCATTTATTCCTGCCTACTAATGATGAGAGTTTATAGTAATGATTTCCCTCTAAATTCTTGAATTTCTATTCCTTGAGTTCCTTTTCTATTTTGAGTTTGATAAATGAATGAGCTCTAGAGTCCAGGTGAGGATTGATTTGATATGTCGATTGTTTTATTTGTTTTACTTGTTGAGTCCCTTGATTGATTGATTGTATGAGTGAGGTGAGAGTTGTTTGATTGTTAGAGTCCATAGGAAGATTCACTCCTTGACCTAATCCCTAGATTTCTCTTCATTCGAGGACGAATGATCCCAAGGGGAACATAATGTAACACCCCCTAAATCCTTCTACCTAAGCTGAAGTAGATGCACAGAGGATACTAAAAAAAGACTGAGAAAAATGGCTAAAAAGAGAATCCATGAGGACATCTATGGCCCGTAGAGAGATCTACTGCCCGTAAAATAGGTCTCGTAAATCCCAGTTGATTTAGTAAAATTTTCTAAGTTTAAGGCCTATATACGAGACAATCGATGGCCCGTAAAGTATTCCATAGCCCGTAGATTAGTTTCATGAATTGGAAGCCCAAAATCAACTTTTTTGTATCTTGAGTTACGAGTTAGTAGACGACCCGTAGAACATTTTATGGCTTGTAGAGGAGGTTTCATGCCAAATTCCAGTAACTCAAATTTTAGGACCCCTTGTTTACAAGAGGTCATATATGACTCATAAAATGGTCTACGACCCATAGACGGAGTCTCGTAGACCCAGATGACAGTTTTAAGAGGAGTAATTTTGTCTATTCCTGTCCCTTTCAAATTAAAACCTTGGACGTTTAGGACTTAGTTTAAATCCTGAAATAAATCCTAAGTGTATCTTCACCATTCTTCACGCTTAGGGATTTCTTGAGATTACCAGAGGAGAGAGAAGCATGAAAGTTCCCAATTCTAGCATGAGGATCTACTAGAGTTGGTTTGTTTCTTCTATTCCCAGGTATGTAAGGTTTACCAAAGTGTGGAACTACATACATTCATACGCCCATTCCTTTACTTGAGTCGAAATTTGAGAACAAGAGTTGAGTTTTGTATTTTATCAACCAATTAACGAATTTTCTGTAATTTTTGTGAATCCTTATGATGATGTATGAGGTACTTGCTGTATTGCATAACTACTGATATGAACTTGAGGTGAAAAGGTTTAAACTTGATAGCATGGGCCCTAAATTGCATGATTTATGAAATTCTATGCATGTATTGAGTTGAGGTTGAGTTTGAGTATCTGAGTCGAGTAATTTGAGTATGACTGAGTATGAGAAGCATGTTGCATTTAGTCACATACCCTAATATATATGAATATCTTGCTTGCATCGCATGATGAGTCTCATTGAGTGAGTCTTAATGACTATTTGAGTCTGAGTTGAGTTGATTGCCTTCATTGATTGACTGAGTTGATGAGAAACTGAGATGTTGAGATGAGATAACCTAATAAGGTTGAGATTTAATGTGATAGACCGAGCTTTGAGGACTAAGTTGGTTGATGAGATGAGTATGTTTTAGTCTCGAAAAGAGTATCGAGCACCGAGCTGAGAGCGAATAGACATCTACTCTAACCCACAGAGCTACGTTGCCAGCGTAAGATAGTCATACAACCCATTCTGGTGACTCTTGTCCCAAAGTTGGACATTTACTATGGATCTATGAGAGAGTTGATTGTCTTTTACCGTGGCAAATTTAGGACGGGCATGGCAACGACGTCGCCTTTGTTGTGCATCACCAAACTAAAGGTGATGGGATTGGATGTTGGTTAAGAGAAACTCCCAAGAAACATTGATTGAGCATGATATTTTAAATTGAGTTTATTTTTACTGGGCATATTTTAAAAAAGGCATAATTTACTTTAAACTTGCATATACTAAGTTGAGCGAGATGAGTGAGTTGAGCCTTATTTTCTTGAGCTACTTTACATACCAGTTTATTCCACGTACTGACGTCCATTTGGACCTGCATCATTTTATGATGCAGATACAACTGATAGAGGATTTCAGCCCGCATATCATTGAAATCTAGACCAGGGCATTCCAGAGTTGGTGATCCCTCCTTACATTCTGGAGGAGCCCTTTTATCTTCTTACTTTATTCGAAGGGTTTATTTCTCTGATTTGGGGTGTTCATGGCCTATCATGACATCATCTAGATTGTTGAGTAGTGGCTTCATAGCCTTTGAGTAGAAGAGTATTGAGTACTAATGTATCCAAATTTATTTCATTGGAAACTATGATACAATAGAGTTATATTTTATTCATATGATGTCTTTATACTTGAGTTCTTTCTTCTGATGTTAAGTTGATGTGACGATGAGGCCAAGTAGTTCTTTTGGAGAATCAACAATGATTCTTGAAGTGCCGGCCATGCCAAGGATACCCTCCCGGGGCGTGACATTAATCCTGTTGGTTATAAATGGTTATTTGTGTGAAAAAGAAATGAGAAAAATAAAATACAAAGGTATAAGGGACGCTTTGTTGCACAAAGCTTTTCTCAAAGGCCTAGTGTCTATTATGAAGAGACATACTCACCTGTTATAGATGTAATAATATTGGGTTGTCTAATTAGTTTCATGGTCCATGAGAGACTTAAAATGCATTGATGGATGTGGTTACAACCTATATTTATGGATCACTTTATAATGAGATATACATGAAAATCTGTGAAGGATTTAAGAAGCCCAAAGCAGACAGTTCAAAATCTCGAGAAATATATTCAATTAGATTACAAAGATCATTGTATGGTTTAAAGAAATCTGGACGCATGTGGTATAATCTTCTTAGTGATTATTTATTTAAAGAAGGTTATACAAATGAAGTGATTTTCCCATGTATTTTTATAAAGAAAACAACATCAAAATTTATTGTATTTGCAGTTTATGTTGATTAATAATAAATCTTGTTGGAACTCGAATGAAGCTTCAAAAGACAGTTAATTATTTAAAGAATGAATTTGAGATGAACAATCTTGGAAATACAAAATTATGTCTTGGTTTGCAAATTGAGCATTTGAAAAATGGTATTTTTGTTCATCAATCTGCCTAGACAGAAGAAGTGTTGAAAATATTTAGTATGAATAAATCACATCCATTGGATACTCCAATGATTGTTTGATCACTTAATGTGAATAATGATCCATTCTGGCCTCAAGAAAAGAATGAGGAAGTCCTTAGTTCTAAAATACCATATCTTAGTGCAATTGGCGCACTAGTGTATCTTGCTAACACTACAAGGCGTAATATTACCTTTTCAATTAATTTATTGGCAAGATATAGTTTTGCTCCTACTAGGAGGCATTGGAATGGGATCAAACATATATTACGGTATCTAAAAGGAACTATTGATATGAGCTTATTTTATTCTAATAATTGCAATCCTGATCTTATCGGTTATACTGATGCAAGATATTTATCTGATCCACACAAAACTTGATCTCAAATAGGCTACGTATTTCTATGTGGGGTAACTGCAATATCTTGCAAATCTATAAAGTAGTCTATCATGGCCACTTCATCAAATTATGCTGAGATCATAACTATTCATGAAGCAAGTAGAGAATGCGCGTAGTTGAGATCTATGGTACATCTCATTTGAAAAAAAACATGATTTGAAATACGATAAAGTACCCACAATTTTATATGAAGAAAATGTTATATGGATAGCACAACTAAAGGGAGGACTCATGAAACAAGATAGAACAAAGCACATTTTGCCAAAGCTTTTCCACACACATGAACTCCAACAGAATGGTGATATAAATGTGCAACAGATTCGTCCGAGCGACAATGTAGCTAATTTATTCACCAAGTCCCTACCAACTACATCGTTCAAGAAGATGGTACACGAGATTGGGATGAGAAAATTCAAATCTTTGGATTCATGTTCTCATTAGAGGGAGTTAATATGCGATGTAATCTTTTTTCCTCGCAAGGTTTTATCCCATTAGGTTTTTCTTTTAAGGTTTTTGATGAGGCATCCAAAATGCATATTATTAGATATGTATATTCTTGTTCCTTCTATAGAATTTTTTTCCACAGGATTTTATCTAGTGAGATTTTAAGAGTCACATAATCTATCAAATAGACGTTCAAGGAGGAGTGTGTAATGACCCGTTAGGTCATTTTAAAAATAAATACTCTCTCTTTCATAAAAGATTCTTTCCGTAAATTTAAATTGAAAATTTTGGACTATTCGATAATTACGATCATTTAGTTGACATATAACTTTAGATAATCAATGTAGTTGGTGGATTAAAATAATATTTTTAATTAATATACTGTACTATTTATCTCATATTTATCAAAAAAATAGGTTAATAGAATTTATCACTTTTAGTATATTAAAATAAGTAAACAAGAAAGAAAAAAATAAAAGAAAAGATTTTTTTTTAAAAAAAAGATAAAAGGGTTGAAGGGGGCTGAACTCCCCCAAAGCAGAAAGCAATTGGAACAAAAAAAAAAAAAAATGAGCGACACGCAACATACAGAGAAAACAAGAAACGCGGGAAGAAAAAGAAAGAAAAACAAGAGAAGAAAATTATGATTTTCATCCCAAAACATCAAGGTAATTATTTTCATCTTTTTTATTAATTTTTCATGAGATTATGAATAAACTTTTAGGGTAGAAACGTGTATAATTTATGTTAAATTAAGAAAATATAACCCTAGGGTTCTTAGAATAAAATTTTGATTTAGGGGTCGAGTAACGATCCGTTTTAGCTGAAATTTAACATATGAGTTTATTTTATGATGGGTAAACATAATTTGAAAGAAAATTCCAAATTTGAATTTAAGGGCTCAGGGTGACTTTTTTACCCGATTTTTGAAAAACAAATAAGTATAGCAATATGGGTGTCATTAGATTCGTATTCTTATGTAGATTATATATTTGAATAGATTTTGATCATCTGGAAGCATTATGAAAGACTCCAAATTCGGAGCATTATTTTATTAATTGAGGCAAGTAAATTTCTTAAGCTTTGTTAAGTATATAGAATCTCGTGCTTCCTTGTGTGAAGGTTGTGAATGATTTTGACATATTGAGCTAGTGTTGATGTTGTCTTAAGACCATGTTGTTGTGAATTTTGCATTGTGTTAAAATTAGTCATTTTCCCATTATCATGTAAGCATGCCTATTTGCAGTGACCTGTGTGACAAGTGTTATGTGAACTGAGAAAGAATAAAAATTAAAAAGGATGTACCATTTCGAGGGACTTGTCGCACGCCGCGACGGATATTATAATTCGAGGGACGTGTCGCACGCCACGACGGATACTATATATGATTCGAGGGTCGTGTCGCACGCTGCGACGGATGCACGGACTAAAAGCCCCCCATGGGTCCAGACTGCGAGATAGCGGGTGTGCATCACTAGGTCAGACATGCATCACGATATTTGACATTGCATTGCATTGCATCACACATCATTATTGTCTATGAACTTGCGAGTGTATTTTATGGAACTTGTGATGGATGAACTTGATCATTATGTTGTTGAACTATAAATATTGGTGTGGGTATTGAGCTATAGGCTATGTACATTGTGAACTGTTAGGTTGGGCTGACTTTATGCAAGTGGTAGTTGTAAAGGTTCTGTTGGAGTGTTAGGAGTACTTGTATTCTATATTACTTAATTTTGTGTTTAGTAGTTCACTTGCTGAGTACCATGTGGTTGGTACTCACCCCTTGCTTCTACATTTTTGTAGGTTAAGTGCTCGGATCTTTGTGATACTCTCTCTTCTTTTGTTATCCGGGGCTTTCTTTGGAGATTAGTGAGGTAGCTATTTGTCATCTCAGCGAGCCTCACCCTCCTATTTATGATCTTGCTCTACTTTAGAGACAACATCATTTGTGACCTGTATTTTTTTTCAAATCCATTGTAACACATTAGAGGCTTATTCACGTGACCACCAGGTCTTGGGAGATTTTTAATTAAGTTGACTTATCATCCAAAATAAATCTTTTATTTTTATTATCTTCCCGCACTTTATTATGTTAATTGATTTTTTAGGCTGACTTGTCTTGGTGGGTTAAGACGAGTGTCATCACGCCCATTTTTGGGTCGTGACAGAGTGTTATAGTGAAAGTCTATTATGTAGGTTCCTTTGGAGAAAAGTTATGAACCCTAACTTAGGGACCAAGTCAGTTTTTCCTTATAAATAAAGGGATTTTTCCTTGTTGTAATACACATCTGAATATTTTTCAAGAGAAATAAAAAGTCTTTTCTCTCCTTCCTACTTTCTTCTTCTTCTTACTTTATACTTTTATAACATATTCTCAATTGTAGATAGTACAAAAAAGGGAAGTTTCTTTTTTCTATGCGTCGTTGTCTTTTTCCTCCATAGCTTTTCACCAAATATTCAAAGTCTACAAAAATGTAAATATAATAGATTTTGTAAATTCAGTAATTAATTTTTTATTTTAGTGGTTGAATTCCCCAAAACAATTCTATAAAAAACATCATTCTTAGTTGTAATTGAAGTTAGCAAACAATTGAAACAAAAGAAAAGCGTTCTTTCATTAATATAACCATCTGCCAATCTACTTTTCTTTGATCTCTCTTTGCGTTTTGATAAAAACAATTTAAGTAATCATGGTAAGAATCCCTTTGCTTATGTCTTTTTCTTCTTTTAAATGTTTATGGATCTGAATTGATGTGGCTTGATTTTCATTTTCTAGGAGTATCCGCTTTCATTTTAGTTTTTCTGGGATTAATGTTTTGCAATTGATGGAAATTCTTAGTTGTAACTGAAGTTAGGAAAAATTGAAACAAAAAAATCGTTCTTTCATCAACATCGCCGTCTGCTAATCTACTTTTCTTTGATCTCTCTTTGCGTTTTGATAAAAAAATTTATGTAATTGTGATAAGAATCCCTTTGCTTATGTCTTTTTTTATTTCAAATGTTTAGGATCTAAATTGATGTGTCTTGATTTTGATTTTCAGGGAGTATCCGTTTTCATTTTAGTCTTTTTGGGATTATTTTTTTGTGATTAATGGAAGTTCAGAGGGTTAGAACATCTGAATTCTTATGAATTAAGAAAAACTACT
The DNA here is from genome assembly GCA_029948455.1 of Solanum rostratum. Taxonomy (NCBI): domain Eukaryota; kingdom Viridiplantae; phylum Streptophyta; class Magnoliopsida; order Solanales; family Solanaceae; genus Solanum; species Solanum rostratum. Next base: position 62,691,479 of record CM057045.1, on the reverse strand, counting down.
TAATCAAACAGAAGTAGTACAAATGTAAAATGTTAATTAAACAGGAGTAAAAATACTTATGAGAAATTGTTTTGATACTTTGAAAGATTTTTAGCTCTCAGTGTATAGACTGATTTCCGATTTGGATTGGCATTAGACCGGATGGAGTTTAAGATACTAAGTTTGATTTATATATTAACTTTACCTTTATCACAAAAAGTTGGTTTATATATATATTTAAAAGCTGGTTTGGTAAGGAAAACACTATATCAAAGTTAAAGAAATTGAATGGTAGATGGCATTTATTTGTGTAAGGTCTTTTCAGAACCTGCAAGTTTTTTAATAATTTGAATTCATGAAATCTATCAAAGTAGTCTTGGAATAGAATGACTTCAAACACTAGGGAGTATTTCTTAGACGCTCTTTGAGAATTGAGCAGTATTAAGGGATTTCAACTTTAATCATCCCTAAAGTGACAATTATTATGAGATAATTTTTTCCGTTAAAACAATAGTTAAAATGCGAGGGATAGAAAGTGTGTGTATATATACTAGAGAGTAGGGGGGGAGTTCTAAGCAAGGATTCTTTCGCGTACAGTAATATGATAAGATGAAGTGATGGATGGAGAAAAATTTTCCCTCTTGGAGGAGAGAAATTTTAGTTGCTTCAATCAATTCACATGATGGACTATTATATTGACTTTACACCAACTTCATGGAGAAATGTGGATTGTACAACAATCGTTGTGCAGTGCAAAAGTTAGCTATTATCTCAAACTAACTTATGTCTGCTCACACTTTCTTGTTCCTCCTTAGAAATATATTTCTATTTTTATAAATGATTTATGACTTCAGTTGGATGTATTTAGATCTTTTATCATCAAACTTTGCCTGTGGTACAGTATGGGTGTATACTTTTACGCATGAAACTTAGGCCAATTAGTTATTCAAGTGTTCACTTGGCATCGTTTACTTAAGTACTGTACGTATTGACTTCTATATCTTTAGGGAAGCCTTTGTTTAGTTTATGGAGTATCTGCTTTCTAAAAAATTTGAAGTTGGACGAATCCCTTTAAATTACAGTCAATTAATATATTCATGAAGATGTTTCCTTTTTTGACCGATTGACTTCATATTTGTTTTCTTTTTCTAGGTTTTGCATTTTCTTCTCCATGACGTGACTTCTCAGGAATTTATCACAGATGATTGATACTATGCTACTTTAGTATTTATCCTTTTATTTGTTTGGTACTTGTAAATTAATAGTTTTATCTCTAATAAAATGGAGCCAAAGCAGGTTGGATTGTTAGATAATGCCCCTAAGACTATGGTTGGATCAAAGGGAAAAGTGGCTTCTTAGAATTTGGAACATTTATATAGAGCCAACACTGAGAAACTATCAAATCAATCCAACTGTGATAGCAAGCTTGGGAAGAGAAAAATGATGGTTGACTGCGAGTCTAATTGTTTTTCATATCTCAGAAGATCTATACTCAAGAAGTACCTGAACTTTATGAGAAGCATACTACCACAACGTGTATTCTTTTATCAGAACGAAAAATGGATGGACTTCCTTCAAGATGTTATTCATATAGTTAAAGAAGATTTTCAGGAAAAAAGGACTATGATTGAGGTGAAAGTTTGTGACTATCATATAATGTTTGATATTCTACATATGGTCCAAGTAGATCTGATAAATAGTTCACAGAAACCTATTGCGTGGATAGACGAAGGAGGTAACTCTTTCTTCCCTGAGTCGTATCATATCCACTGTGAAATGCGTTGTAATTTGGCAGAAGATGTGGAAGAATTGAATATTAGTTTTAAGAGGGTTAATGTAAATCCTCTTCAAGACAATCAAGAATTTGCTTATGATAAAAGATCAGATGCAAAAATGGAGCAAAATGTAGAAAATAAACTAAACGAGAAAACTATGTCTCCTAACTTAGTAGCTAGCCTGAAATTGGTGGATCCAGAAGCTGCCAAATATATGTTTATTATGGGAATGAATGTCATCCCTAACATGGATCAGATCAAAATTACCAAATACTCGTAACAATTTGAGATCTCGCTTGGAAATCTTTGAGAAGAATGTTGAAATAACACAAAAAATATTGTGGGAACACAAATGTTCGGTATGCTTGGCTTGCCGCTTCCAAAGATTTGATATCTACAATTATGAACTGCGGCCTTGCACCAAGTGGGCCTAAGAATAGGCCAAAATTTGGAATTGGAGTTCACCTTAATGCTCATTATTGTTCCTCTAAAAGGCTTGAATACACTCTCTTTATCAAACGCCATTCATAATTGACTATATTTTGCAGTTTCAACAAGGTCAAACTTTGGGTATTTATCAAATTAAAGGTTTTTTTCTGATTTGGTACTTCCTGATCCTTTGACGGCTCCCCCACTCGAAAAACAAAAAAGATGAACACAATAGCTAAGCCCTAAAGAAAAGAATGTTGCAGGTTTTCTTTTCTTTATTCAGTGAAAAAGAGTAACTTATATTCTTCGATGATTCGTAATATGATTCTCCACATGACTAACAAAGAAAGTTCTCTTCTTTGTCTTGTTTATGTATCTTATTGTTTTCTTTAAAGATCTAACATCAATCTTTATTTTTTATGGATCTGAACAATGGCATCCTAGTGATAAAAAATATGATAGTGGAGTTGATGATCTTGACAATCCTACTCGTTATATTATATGGAATATAAATATGAATATGAATACACATATATACCAGAGTATGTTGTGAGCTTCAAAATTCCTCCAGGAGCTGAAGGTAATCTCCGATATGTATATGCCTTGTAATTCTAAAACAATCTTTTTAAAAATTGTGTTGTTAGTGTCTACAACTTTGGATCCTCCTTCATATTACTCCCTTTTTCATGTTGGGCCATTCCACGTTTCTTAACCTTAGGTATTGGTCAAACTTTTCAAAAGTATCACATTCTCTTTTATCTTTTCGAAAGTCAAATGTTAGAAAAAAGTACAGAATCTTAACTCTATTTTGGGCCTCATCTTCCTTATAACTAGTGTCAGCGAAATAAAGTCAAATTTTGGTAACCTGTCCAATCCGCCCATCTTTCCATGGGTTGGGTGAGTGATTTTTTGCATGAGTAAAATATTGATTCAAACTCATATTCAACGCATAAAAATATGGGTATTTAAACTATGAATTATTCAAATGGGTTAAACTTTCAACTTTTATTCACTCAAAATTCATTGTGTTTTCTAATTTTTTTTTAATGTCTTGGTTGTCTTAAATATTTTTTAAATTGATGCATTTTCTTCAAATTAAAAAAAATTACCTCTAAAAAAGTAGGGACAATATTTCTCAAAATTTTCAGTTAACCTCAAATTATAATTCATTTTTCTTACCCCCACCCCATACTCCGACCCCTCCACTAGCCCCCTCCCCCTCCCCCAAAATAAAATTAATTTGAAAAAAATTTTTAAATTTTACTACCCTTACACCCCACCCCCCAACCCCACAACCAAGTAGCGGCCCCACCCCCAAACCCACCCACACCAAAAAAAGAAATTTGAAAAAAGATTTCTACTTGTAAAATTTTCAAATCTTTTAACTCCACCCCACCCCCTCACCCCCCACCCCACCCATTCTGCCCATCATCCCCCCCTTCCCCGAGTTTAAATATAATTATTTAAAATATTATATTATTTTTTATCCCGACCCTTGTCCTTGACCCCTTATCAATTTGAGTGTTAGGATTGAATTACGACTATCTTGGGTCCTGATTAAGAAGTCGAGTCGTAGGATTTATTCGGGATCGAATCACAATTTAGAAGTCGAATCTCGCATTGGGTGTTTAGTTTCATAATACCATAAAATTAAATTAATATTTTCAGTATTTCTCATCCAAAGATAGACTAAAATACTTTATCTATTTCAGTTTCAAATTAGAGTAGTATTTGCTTGTGAAAATATGGGCAAACTAATATTTACCCAACTCATTTGTTAACCAACCCATATAAAATATGGACAGTTGAAATGTTGATCCATTTTCAACCTACCCAAATTTGATCCAACCCGCCCATTCGCCACCACTACTTATAACTAATTCATCTCAATGAATATTTGGAATTAAAACTGATCTTCAAGTTATTTAGTCTTTTGGTGATAAAAGTTTCGCTATTAGTAGGTGCATGAAAGTAGTTTCAGCAAAGTGTGTCAAAAGTATTATTTATTTCAAAGCAACAAGAACTATTTATGCCTTTAATGATTATTTATTTGAATAGGAAGTGAAATAGGCAAACCAATTTTTGTTTAGATACGATATATAATCAATTATATTCTATTTTTCCAAACTAGGATCAATTATAGTATATTTCCTTTGAGACATTTACTTTCCGAAAAAGCTTCAAATATAAAAATTATGAAGTGATATTTGCAATGTTCTCTAGATTCGTCAAAAAAAATGAAAGTGGCAAGTTTCTTATTGCTTTTAGATTCATTAGGTATGTGAGGAATTTCTTTTGTGTAGTTCCTCTTTTATTTTTGTTTTTTGCTTTTCAAAATTTGAAGAAATTTTAAATATTTTCTCATTGATTAATCAATTAGCACTTGAATTATCGCTATCATGTTATTTAATATACCTCACTTCAGAAATGATAGTCAGATTGGTGTCTCAGGTGTCAGTACTTGTCGTTGGGGGCCTGTGGATCAGGTATCTACAAATGCATTCTCGAAGTACTCGGTAAGTTTAGCTACAAATATTGTACACTTAGTTAGCTGGTGGATTTGATTATATGATCTTCATTGAACGTAAAGATGGGGAAGTTGTGGAGAGACTTTGTTGGGCATGCAATAAAAGTGAAATGAACTGCCTGATAATATGACTGTTGAAATAAATTTGCGCATTTTAAAAACCTTCTAAAGAAATCAAGCACAATGGGAGAACAAGAGGTACATGAAGTTCACTAATTTGAAAGATTTTTTCTTGAAATTGTTTTGGCAAAATGATTGAATATCATAAAAACAAAAAGTTACTTTATATGCTTTACATGTTTGCTGCTTCTATTTATTGTATCAATTCATCTTCTTGATCAATGATTGAATTACTTCCTCAGAAACATGCTATATTCTATGATATCATTGATAACAGAGGCACTTGATTAAGCACTCTCTAGATGACTATTTGATATTATTTAACGGCTTTGCAATTGTAAGTACAATTGCAAGAGAATAAATAGTTTGCATCCGCCATTGCAAAGGCATTGCAATCGCTCTTGCAATGTTTAAACAATGATATTATTTATGTGTCATACAAGAAACATTTATATTGTTGTAGCCTTGCTGGAATTATATCTGTTCATCAATTTTCAGGAAATTTCTTTAGATAACATTTTGTATGTTCATCTTTAAAGATGACATCATTGTCATCAAATATCATTAGGTAAGTTGGCCATAGAAAAGGCTGCGAGGACTTCGAAGTCTCCTTGGTTGCCATTCTCCTTGTTGATTAATGGAGTTTCCAATGAAATTACTGCCAAGCAAATGAACCTTGTTACTAGCAATTTTGAGTTGTTTAAGATTTGTATATTTGCAAAATCTTTTCCTCTCTCATTTTAAAACTGAACTTTTGTATTTCATTTTACTGTTCTAATGATTTTCTTCTTTTATGATTCCTTCTCTGATATTGATAGAGAAAGAAGATACGTAGGGATGAATTTGTCCGACAGTTGAGGCTAATAGTAGGCGATACTCTATTGAAATCCACAATTATAAGTTTTCCATGCAAAGTAGGTCTTGAGCCTTGTATCATGAGAATATCTGTAGTTGCTCTACATGTCAAGTGGCTTGTTATCTAAATTGAGAGCTGCCTAGTATTTTCACTATTTTATCCATTTTTGTAAAGGTAGGTTCATTTTGTCACACATGTTTTACTTTAAAATAAGTAAAAATAGATATAACTAAGGGTATTTGCACTATTATCCATTTTTTGTTAATGGATGCATTATCTGATTGTATTATTATATCCCACATAAATTTATTACATAGATTCTTGCATAAGTTACTTATGAGGGAATGAAATTGTTAAGCAGTTACATTGTTTTATCCCAAGATTATCTTTTCTTCCTTGCAACTTCTAACGAGCCGAAGTGGTCCATCTTTTATTTTTGTTCATTTGTTAACTTCTTTGTTTTTTGTTTTTCTTTGGCAGGTACCATCTAAATCCATTGAATTGGTTCAGCCAAAGCAAGAGTCTTTAAATGAAACAATGCTAATTCCATTGGCTAGAGCCACATATTGAGTAACCATTTTTATGTGGAATGCCTTCTTCTTGTTGTTGTGAGATCGTTTAGATGGTTAGATTTCCTTTCCTATTGTAAAGTCATAGTAAAAGCATCTGATCTTTTATTCTAGAGTATGAATCGCAAAGTAGTATATAGTTTCTTTTTTTTAACTGGTTTAGCAGTTTAGTTTAGTTACTCTTTGAAATGAATGCTTATAAAGTTTGCCTTTCAAGTTTATATTTCATTCCCGTTTTGTGAATTGCCTAACGTAGGGTGTTGGGTGGTGCAGAAGGTGGGCATGGGTGGAGCCACCATAGGCGAAGAAGGATAGTCTAATACAGATCCTATTCTGAAAACTTATGTGATGTACAACGGTTAAATGTTAGCTATTATGAATGCATATTTAACTTTGTGCCCCCATAACACAACTGATAAGAAAATTTACACTTCATTCACCCAATTTTTGGCTTTGTAATCGGCTACAGGAGTAATTAATGATGAAGATGAGATATCTTGGGGAGTGAGGATCGAAGGACAAAATCAATTTGAAAAATTAAGATGCATTTTCCTTCCTACCAAAGACACCCTAAGAGGTTCACTATAGTTTAAATTATCCATAAAAGATTCAATATATGTTTCTGACTTTTTGGCATTTTCTACTAGCCTTGTAATTTAAGAGGATTTTATACCCGTTGAAGGACCTACGTTGAAAAAAAGCGTCAATCATTACTTTGACTTCATTCCTTCTTATGTTTGATTTGAAAGAAAATCACACCTTTTTACTAATTCTTTTATAATTATTTTATTTATTAACTCAAGTATGGTCATAATGATCCTTCAGGTCATTTTCTTCGCTTTTCTATCTTTTCAGCATTTAGAGTTTTCCTATAGTGGCCCCAAGACATTTATGATTTGTTTGACAATTCAATTACCTAATCATTTTATTTTATTTTTATGCCCATTTTTGTGTTTTGAAGCCCTTAGAGTTTGAACATTTGACTACGATCAAAACTCTAAAAAGAAGGCTCATAATGAAATTTTGACGGTTCGATCAGCTCCAAAATAGTCATTTTAGGCTAGAAGAGTGGTCGAATCAATTCCCGAGGCTATAAGTATGGGTTTATGCCATTAGGCATTTTAGTCCTTAAGCTTTGATCGAAGTTTGACTTTGGCTAACATTCTTGAAGATCGTGCCCAAATGAGAAATTAATCAGTCCGGTCAGCCCTGAAATGTCGACTTTAGTCTACAATGACCTTTCGTGCATGGTTCAAGATTTTCAGTCTCGTCTTGAGCCCTCTTGTGGATTTAGGCTTAAACCGGTGCTTGGGCGTGGGACCCCACTTTTTGTCAAAACAATCTCTATTGGAAATTTCAATGCAACATTGAGTTTAGAATATCAAATTTAGTGGGTAGCATAGTTTATTTATGCGCATGGGGTTCTAAACAAATCCATGCAACCCATCTAAGATTTTTCAACCTGACAAACTAGCTCATGCAACACAACTGGTGTATATCATATTGTTCTTTGTGTTCGTTTGTTTAGGGCCCTATTCGTGAAGGCTGATCACCCAAATCATTGTGATTGTGAGGTTATGTTATTTGTTCTTTGTGATTGTGGGCAGCACCTCAGCCATTGCAGTGCACAAATGCTGAGCGGGTTGTGATCGTGGACCTCAACCATGTATTTGTGATGAACAAGTTTGACTTGTATTTTTAAATAAGACCAGTCATGCAATAGTGCAGCCTCATATATCCATTTTGCGATTTCTCGAGCTAAGGACCTCAATTATAGGTGATTCAAAGTGCGTTGGGTTGGTTTTGATCATGGATTTGTGGTAGAGTGTTCGAGAAGGCATCATGTGCACGTAAGTTTTGCCCCAAAGGGACTGCCCTGTCCTTACTCTTTACCTATATTGAAGATCAAATTTCTCCCATTTTTTAGCATCAAAATATGTCCTACTTCAAGGTACAAGCTCAATAAGTCATATAAAATCTTTTTACGGAGTTGATTTCAGGATTCCCATAATGGCTCCACCATCCCATTTTAGATCCAATTTTGGATCTGTCTTCAAGAAATGCAATCGTGGTGTAAAAATGTTTGTATTGATGTGGTATTCAATATTTTTATAGTGTGAAACAATTAGAGATGATTCGTGCATAGATAGCTCTTGCGCGATAGATTCGAAAGCGCGTGATCAGCTTCGAGGTAAGCAACAATCTCTGTTCTAGACTAAGCTATTCTTGGTAATATTTAGTATAGATTTAGTGTGAATTTGGACTTTACTCCCCTAGTTTTTTATTTCCTTCAGTTTGATTCCATTTTCACCATTTTTTGCTTAGCCTTAGACTTAGACTGGTATAGTGTCTTGGAGACATTAGTTTAGGATTGAGGCCTTGCTTTTGGTGTGATTTAGGATGAGTACCCTTTTTGAGAGTCAAATAGGTGACCTTAGACTAGGGTTTAACCTTAGACACTTTGGTATGGATTCTATACCCTTCATAGTCATTTGTGGCTTCGTTGGACTTGTTTCTAGATAGTGTACCTTGTGCTAGTCCTTAAAGCCCGAGTGACTTGTTGTAGCCATAGGTATGATTTAGCTATGCTTGGTTGTTGATTGGGAATTATGGATTTGGGGTTAGGCATCAATTCTAGAGATATTTTCTCCCTCTTACTTGATTTTAGCCCCCTGACATTCCTTAGCTATATATTTAGTTGTATGCTGGTGGCATTCCTATTGAGTTATAATGATTTATTATTGATTTGTCATGCCTTGAAAGGGTACCCTAGGCGTGGCCGGTATTCAAAAATTATTTTTGGCTCCCAAGCGAACCACTTGGCCTGATAATTTATTCAATTAGCAGAAGACTTAAAGAAACCAAATGATAGTACTCAAGTAGGCATTTAAATCGTCATATAAAATAGTTTTCAAGATATCTCTTATTAAAATAACTCAATGTTTCAATTCAAATAATAGTTTTTAAAATTGACTCTGAAAGGAAGATAAACTCCACTTTAACTTTATTTGACTCAGTGTATGAATCCTTTATCAACTCATATGAAGGTGCCAAGACAATCCCAAGGCTACCTTAAGACACTAAAAATAAACAAACTACCAAAAAAAAGATTCCTCTGAAAGTAAGGAGATCTCACCACTGTTTGGAACTCTATTAGATCTTCAATGAAGTGTCTGTTGAGGATCTATCCTGAATCCGCATCATAAAATAATGCAATATCGAGTGGCATCAATATATAAAATGTACGTTATGTAAGAGAATAGAACAAATTCAACAAAAAGCTCAATGACAAGAATAAGACTCAACTCAATTCAATATGATATGCAAGGCTAAAATAATATAAAATGATACATCTCAAATCGACTCAACTATATGCAATTCAATTAAACCTATTCAATTATTATCACTAGGGAGTTTCTTCAATCGATAAACATCACCATATGAGCAAGTAATGATACAACGCTTAACATCTTCGCTGTCACAACCGCGCAATACCTTGACAGAGTAAGGGATGATTCATCTTATTGGATCCACAATTTAAAGTTCTCTTCTTGGAAAAGTAAAAAAATCTGGTTTTATCCTTTCCTATATTGGCTATGTAGTTTATAGAATTTAAGTCATTTATACTCTTACAAAAATTAGTGTTAATATTTCTCCAAAACATGTGCTCATATCTATTAATATTTCAAATCATCTCAACAGGTCTTGATGGACTGTAAGGACCTGGATTTGTTTTTTCGAATGGCTTTACCAGATCTCTTAGTATCGTCCCGAGCAAAGATAGTTGACAGGCATCGCTTCATGGAAGGCCCACACAGGCCATGTGAAGCCACACGGTCCGTGTAGCCTCCCATGAAGGGACACTTGGCCACAATTTTGACAAGGGGAATTAGACAGAGAATTTGGACCAAGTGAGGGAACACGGCCACTCACATGGTCTGTGTGATGTTTCACGGGCCATGTGGCCCTCCGTGTGGCTCACTATGTGGTAAAGCTTCTAAGTATGAAATATCGTCCCGTAACTTTATTGTGCGGAAAAGTTCTAAGTGTGGTACACGATCCATGCTAAGACCCATGTGGATTCACACAGACCGTGTAATCGTCCGTGTGGTACCCCTTGGCCTCGATTACATTCCTCGCGTAGCACTGCAAAATTTTCTAAGTGACAGTTCACAGTCACTGTTCACAGTCTATGTGGCGAATCACGAACCGTGTAGACGACTTTGGACCTGACAGTTTCAATTTTTTCCCATTTCATTAATGGCTTTAAGTAATTTTGATTTATTTTAATTATGAATTATGACCGTTTACCTATCTTAAACCCCTAATTCAGTTGATATCCCTCCCCTCTTGATTCATTCTCCTAAAACCTTCTACCCCTCATAAGATCACCTCCCAAATACTCTCAACTCTCCCCTCTCAAGGTTCAAGGCTAGGGTTTAATTGAAGCTCAACTCAAGCTAAGTCTTTCCATAAATCCAGCTCCTTAATCAAGGTATGTGAGAATGATTCTTGGTCCCTTTCAACCAAGAAGACCCAAAACTCCTTTCAATTAATTTCATGAATTTTAGTTTACTTTCAATATGGGTTTTCATTATTTTATTTGAATTTTAGTTTACCCCTAATTTTAGCTTACTTTGAACATTATTATGATGATTTACATTGAACTATGGAGTTATGAACATGCATGTCCCCTTTTTAAGTTGATTTATGCATGGGTGATTCATATCATGATTTAGATGTTGATTTAAATATAGATTTATTTAATTGCATGTTTAAATGTTGATTTTAACATGAATCTATGTTACCCATGCTATCCTTACATCATTCGTTGCATTTACATTCATGAACATTGATTTATATGGAAATTATGAAGTGGATTAAGCCCAACTGCGTTTTTATGAAATGATTTTGGTAAGACATTGGTTATGACAAGGATATAATCACATACATGTCTATGATTATGGCTCTTTGAGCATTTTGGGTGCTTGCATCATTCCGTATATGTGAATGAGTTATTCCTTGCATGAGCATTATGATTATGATTTATGATTTGGCATTTGAGCCAAAATGTGCATTGAACGGTTTGAAGTGAGCATTGTAGCTCTTGAAAGCACGTATATGTATAAGTATTTAAGTGGGTGTTGTTGACTTAGCACCGATGGATTGGGGATGTCAGGGCTATCCCCAAGGGCCCTCTCCCTTTCCTTGAACTATGTGGCAACATAGGAACATTAGCCATTACCGAAAAGACCAGGTCATAAGGAATATTTATTCGTTTATTATGTTTATGATATGATATGATTATGGAAAATCCTTCTGAAAAGCGTGGTAGTAAGAAAGGTGACCATCCACCGAAAAACGAGGTCGTAAGGTGTGATGTAGATTATCTTTGGCAAGTAATCTTCTCCTAACGATGGGAGGTCTTTATCGAACTAATTCATGTAATAGCTCATATGGATTTGATTTGTCGGTTATAGTCTGCCCCAACTATATATGAGCATTGTTGCATTTCATGCATCATAGATTTCATGTCATTTTGTATATATTCCTCTTGGATATATGGTTTTCTATATTGTGTGCCCTTGTCATCTAATATTGAAATGCAGGTTTGGTAAGTCATATGCATTGCATGCCCGCATACTTAATACATTCAAACGTACTAACGCATACTCTATGCCTACATGATTTTACCATGTAGGGGCTGAGCACTTTGATTGTCAATCGTTCGACAAATAGTCTGATCCACATGTATATTATGGTGAGTCCTATCCTCCAAGGACGAGCGAACCTCCTCTCCTTTATGTTATTTCGGAATGTTCTTCCTTATTTGAGGGTGAGCTCAGAACTTGTCCCAGCCCCCGTTCCGTCTTGATTAAAGGCATTTGTTGGACATCATGTAGACTCCTTAAAGTCTTTATGTTATGCAAAATATTTGGTTTTATGTACCCCTATGAATTCATTTATGGAAATCTCGTATTTTGATTATATGTATTCTTGGTGTGGTGTATGGAAAGTCCCAAGCCCCTATTTTTGCCCCCATAACGTGAGTCCTAATCCCCTGTCTCTTGGAATTATGTTTTACTATTTGAATGCCCTTCTTGAACCGATGATGTGGATACAAATACTTGAGGCTTGTTTGGGGGCTCTCAGGTTCTCATTCGCCGTGTCACATCTAGGCCCTAGTCCCGGGTCATTACATGGACTTTTTCATCAATTCAATTTTATCTTATCTTATATTGAGATATATCCATTGATTATTCCTATGCATATCATTTAATTTATGGATTATGTTTCCTTGTTGCATTTGCACCCTCATACTTAGTACATTCCAAGTACTAATGCATACTTTTTGCCTACATAATCTAACCATGTAGGGACCGGTGCTGTTATTCATCCTCCTCCTCCACGTGGTTAAATGGTTGATTGAAAATTGCTATTGGTGATTCCTCCATTTTGCGGACAACAACCACTTACTTTAATGCTTTTGTTAAGACTTGTCTAATTATGGATATTTGTCTTTGAGGGTGTGCTCAAGAGATGTCTTGGCCCCCGTTCCATTCAAGTTAGAGGTGTTGTTGGATATGGATATGTATGTTGTGAGCTTGACTCTTATTATTTATGTATATATGGAAGACTTTCCTTAGTCCTTATTCCGCTCTTGTGTTGTTGAATGTTGATAGTGTGATAAACGTCCTAAGTCCCTACTATCCCCATATCGTGAGTCATATTTATATGCCCCCTAGTCTTTATTTGCTATGTGCTCATGAAAATTCTCTTCTCTATATCATCCCCATAGCTTGAGTCTAAAGTCTTGCTTCCCTTAGAACTACTTTCTTGTTGTTTATTTATGCTTCTGCAACCAGGGATGTGCTATGTATGCTTAAGAGGCTTCTTTTGGGTTCCCCATTCGTCGTATCACATCTAGACCCTAGGCTTGGGTCATGGCACAGAAAAACTGTTGAAAATATTTTATATGGATAAAACACATCCATTAAGTACTCCAATGGTTATTTGATCACTTGATGTGAATAATGATCCATTCCGATCTCAAGAAAAGAGAATGAGGAAATCCTTAGTTCTAAAACACCATATCTTAGTGCAATCGGTGCACTAATGTATCTTTCTAAAACTACAAGGCCTAAGATTGCCTTTTTAGTTAATATATTGTCAAGGTACAATTTTGCTCCTACTAGGAGGTATTGGAATGGGATCTTTACATATTGTGGTATCTAAAAAGAACTATTATTTATTTTAATGATTGCAATTCTGATCTTATTGGTTATGCTAATGCAAGATCTTTATCTGATCCATACAAAGCTCAATCTCAAATAAGCTATGTATTCCTATGTGGGGGTACTACAATATCTTGGAGATCTACAAAGCAGTCTATCATGACCACTTCATCAAATCATGTTGAGATCATAAATATTCATGAAGCAAGTTGAGAATGCGTGTGGTTAAGATCCATGGTACATCTCATTCAAGAAAAATATGATTTGAAATGCAATAAAGTACCCATAATTTTATATGAAGATAATGTTGCATGTATAACACAACTAAAGGGAGGATTCATAAAAGGAGATAGGACAAAGCACATTCCGCCAAAATATTTCCAAAAGAATGGTGATATCAACAAATTTTTTCAAGTGACAATGTGGTTGATTTGTTCACCAAGTTCCTACGAACTGCAACTTTCAAGAAGATGGTACACAAGATTGGGATGTGACGATTCAAGTCTTTGGATTGATGTTCTCATTAGAAGGAGTTAATATGCGACATACTTTTTTTTTCTCACAAGGTTTTGTCCTATTGGGTTTTCCTTGTAAGGTTTTTAATGAGGCATCCAAATGTGTATTATTAGATATGTATACTTTTTTTCCTCCACTGGAATTTTTTTTCTCACTGAATTTTATCTAGTAAGGTTTTGACGAGACACTTAAGGTTTTGACAAGACATTTATCTAGTAAGGTTCTGCCTCATCAACATTTTCAATGACATACACTACCTTCAGATCATCATTCCTCTTTGTATGTTGGCAGACGTTGAATACGACCTCATCCTTACCCAATCTAAACTTGAGTTGGCCACTTTCCATGTCCACCAATGCTCGCCCAGTGGCTAAGAAGGGCCTTTTCAAGATGATTAGGACTTCAAAGTCAACCTCACAGTCAAGGATCATAAAGTTTGCAAGGAATGTGAATTTATCCACTTTTACAATGACGTCATACAGTATACCCACAGGCTTCTTCATCATTTTGTCCTCCATCTACAATCACATATTAGTAGGAGTAGGGGCTCCCAATCCTAGCTTCTTGAAGACCGCAAGGGGCATCAGATTTATGCTGGCACCTAGATCACATAATGCGCTTCTGAACTCAACATCTCTGATGGTGCAGGGTATGGTGAATCTTTGAGATCTTCTCGCTTCTGCACTAAGGACCTTGTAGCTATCACACTGCAATATTGAAGCTCTTGGGAGAACTCCTGGCTTACAGTCCGCTTCTTTGTGACCAAGTCTTTCATGAACTTTGCATACCCAAGCATCTTATCCAATGCCTCAATGAGAGGGATGTTGATGGAGAGGTCTTGCAGCATGGAGAGGAAGTGCTGAAATTTACTTTCCTTCTCCTTCTTTTTGATTCTCTAAGGGATAAGAGGAGGAGGTCTAAGAATAGGTTTCAATTTCTGTGGCATCTCTGCTGCATCACTCACCCCATTATTGGCACAAAGATCTTTGGCTGCATCTTTGCTCTCAATAATCTCCTCACGAGCAACATCATCATCAACCTGCTTCAGAGGATCAATGGTCTGTTTGCCACCACGAGTAGTCACCGCCATACATTGCCCTTTATTCTTTAGATTTTGAACTGTATTGCTGGGCAATGTACCTTTCTAGTGTTGGTTCAATTGAGTTGACATTTGACTAAACCGTTGCTCCAGCTGCTTGATAGCAAAAAAATGAGACTCAGTTTTTTAAGTGATACTGCAGATGTCAGATTTCATCCCCTTTAAGGCCTTATTCTAAGTGTCAGCCTTCTTCAAAAGTCGATCAAACATCTCCTCAACTCTAGAGCTACCAGCACCCGAATCTTGATTATATGGTGGAACATATGGACCATTCCTATAACCATCTCTGCATCCCCAATCAATATCTCTGTCCTAGCCCCTATTCCTATCATAGTAGCCTCCTCGATTGTTGTCTCTGAAAGTGTCATCCCTATTATAGTTTTGACCTTAGTTTTCTGGACCTTGGTGTCAATAGTCTTAATTGGACCCTTGGGCATGGGTCTGGAAACCCACCATTTGATCAATGACAAAGCAAATATCCTCATCATAGTAAGACTCCTCGTACATGGGTGCTCGTGAAGGTTGATGAGCTACTGCATTCACACGTTCTTGGTTCTACTTCATCAACAAATCCACATTGGTACTAATCCGAGCAAGCTTTTGCATCATATCCTTATTTATTTTTGCTTGCACCGAATTAGTACTAACTGCAAATGATCTCTTTGTTGTCGACTTATCTCTCATCCCCCATGCACGATTTGTCTTGACCACTTTCTCTAAATTCTCAGCAATCACTGGAAATAGAAGATCTAAAAACGAGCCTCCCATGATAGTGTCAGCAACAACTTGTCTATTCTCATCCAGGGCTCAATAAAAAAGCTCTACGAAGGCATCATCCATGATATTGTGGTCAGGGACTCCCCTTAGGCACTTTGTGAACCTCTCCCATGTAGTACTGATCGAATCACCAGGAAGTTGCTTGAAATTATTGATTTGGTCCTTCAACTTTGGCTTTATCGACCTGAAAAAGAACCTCTCCAAGAAAGCCTTCTGTTGTTCATCCCAACTAGTGATCAAACTCTATGGGAACTCATAAAACCTTAGCAATGCATCACCTGTTAGAGACAATGGGAAGATATGAAGCCTAACAACATCCATAGATAGATTTTGGCTTCCTATCATACTCTTACAAATGAAAACAACATTGTGTAGATGGTTATACGGATCCTCTAATGGTAAGCCAACAAACAACACACGATTCCGCAACATTTGTAGTAACCCACTCAAAACAACAAACTTTGTGTCATCCGGTATTGGAGGTGACACAATATCTCTAGTGACATCCTGTAAGGACTTGAAATATTTTTAGTGTCTTTATCAGACCTCGTAATGTCGCCCCGTGAGAAACTTTGACCAGCTGTCACCTTAAGGGAAGCCGACACGGTCTGTGTGAGGTCACACAGCTCGTGTGGCCTCCATTGAGGGGATACTTGGCCTTATTTTTGAATATGGGGACTTTACAGGTAATTTCAAGCTAAGGCACGTCACTCCGGGACCTCACACGGACCGTGTGACACATCATGGACTGTGTGGAAGGCCGTGTGATGGTCTTGAGCCTAAAAGGCCAACAATCGAAGTCAAGTGAAGTCACACCGCGACCTTCATAAGTCATGTGAAGGCTCATGAACCGTGTGGCTGGCCGTAAAGGTTCCGGCGTAAAGTTTCTTCTAAGTATGAAATCACCGTCTCGTAACTTGTCGTAAGAAAGTTTTTCCAAGTCTAGGCATACGAGCACCTACACGACCCATGTAGCTTCACACGGGTCGTGTGGCTCATCCGTGCAGCTAACCGTGCTTCAAGATATTCTAAGTGTTGAATTTTGGTTCCGATCCTCCGTCAGAAAAAACTTGGCTAAGTGTTGGTTCACGGGTACTGTTCACGGCCAGTGAAGTGACGACGGGCCATTTTTCTATCCGTTTCATTAATGACATTTTTGTAATCAAGTTTACCCTAATGGTCTATTAAGACTTCCTATACTATCTAAAGACTCCCTAATGCCCTTAACCCTATTTATAATACTCTAAATTCACTCCTCACATCTTTACTCTCTCAAAGTCCTCTCCAAGCTTTTCTTTCAAGATTCAACGTAGGATTCAATTGGAGTTTCAACTTCAAGCTAAATTCTTCTAAAATTCCTCCTCCTAATCAAGGTATGTGGGATTGATTCTTGGCCCCTTTCAACCAAGAAGACCTATATTCTTTTCAATTGATTTTCATGAAATTAAGCTTACCTTAAATGTGGGGTTTTCATTATATGATTTGTTAAATTCAATTAATGTATGAGTCGTACTTTATCTATGATTGTAAGTTACTTTAATCCCTATTTTGATGATTTACATTGAGGTTATGAAGTTACGAACATGCATATCCCCTTTAAAGCTTGATTTGTGCATTAGTGATCTATATTATGATTTAAATGTGAATTTAATTATACATTTTCTTCAATTTCATATTATATTATTGATTTTAGATTGAATCTCAACTACCCATGCTACTCCCACATTATTCATGATATATGCATTCATGAACATTGGAATTTATGGAAATTATGAAGTGGGTTAACCCTAATTATATTTTATGATATGATTTTAATAAGATATTGGTTATGACAAGAATGTGATCAGATACATGTCTTATGATTATGGCTCTTTGAGCATTTTGGGTGCTTACACCATTCCGTTTATGTAAATCTGTTATTCCGTGCATGAGTATTACGGGTATGAATTATGTTTTGGCTTTTGAGCCTAAATGTGCATTGAAGAATTGGAAATGACTATCACCTCTTTGAAAGCATGTATATATGTACGTATATGTATTCTTGTGGGATAACAACTTAGCACCGATGGATTGAATGACTCCTCTCTTTCCTTGAACTATGTGTCTAACATAGGTTACGAGAATCATATCCGAAATGGGTGTAGTTCCCGTAAGGAAGGTTGCTTCACACGAAATGGGTGTTATTCCCGTAAGGTGAAGTATAAAGTGATATTATATTCTATGTGAAAATCCTATCCAAAATAGGTGTAGTTCCCGTAAGGGGGGTTGCTTCATACGAAATGAGTGTTGTTCCCGTAAGGTGAAGTATGGTTTACCTTTGGCAAGTAGACCACCTCTTCACCGATGAGGGGATTTCATTGGGATTTCAAGTAATAGCTCGCTTGGTCTTATTCAAGTCGGTTGAGGTCACATCCCCAGTATATATGATCATTATTGCATTTCATGCATCATGAATTCTCTTCTTTGGATATATGCTTCTTCTATATTTATGCCCTTATCATCTAACATTGAAATGCAGGTTTGATAAGTCATATACATTACATGTCCGCATACTTAGTATGTTCAAACGTACTAATGCATACTTTTGCCTACATAATCTCACCATATAGGGATCGAGGAGTACATCTATCCATTGCATGACGTCTAACTCGAATCTCAAGTTTCGCTTGTTGTGGTGAGTCCTATCTTCCAAGGACAAGCCACCTATCCTCTACCTATGAAGTCTTGTTTGTATTATTTACCTTAAGGGTGAGTCCAGGACATATCTTGGCCCCCGTCCCATCTTATGTCTAGAGGCATTGTTGGACATCTTGTAGACTCTCGTTGGATCTATATGTTATGTGTGGTATTTGAAGCTTATGATTATGACTATTTATTGGATATGTCTATCATGGATTGATTATGAAGATTTATGACACGTACGTATGTTTGATGTGGAAATATGGAAATCCTTAGTCCCGAATTGGCCCTATACACTGAGTCCTACTTACCCACCCCTTAGACTTTATGTGCTGTGTTATGTGAATTCATGTTAATACCTTTCCCCTATGATATCCCTATAAGGTGAGTCTTACTTTCCCATCCCTTAGACCTATGTGTTTATTTTTTGAATATGCTTTCAAACCGATGATGTGAATTTGGATACTATGAGGCTTGTTTGGGAACTCTTGGATTCCCATTCGCCATGTCACTCCTAGACCCTAGGTTTGGTTCATGACAAAGATGGTATCAGAGCACTAGATTTGTAAATGATCCTCGTAGTCCAACATGTCGCATCAAGTAGAGTCCTCTTCATGGGTGTGAAGTGCACCATGATTATGCACGGGAGGCTACGAAGGCGTTATAGGAATTGTCTCGCTTCTTCTTGTAATACGTCGTGCTATAGTTTGTTAATTGGATTTCCCTTATCGTGATGGTGTCATTTCTCCATTTCAGAACATGCCTCGAGGAAGAACCCATCTACCAAGTCTAGCTCCGGCTAATAAGGACCACGTATCTCAAGGACTTATGGATGAACCAATCTCCAATGGTGAATTCCATACAGCCTTTGCTATGTTGCCTCAAGTGTTGACATCTCAGGATAGACAGACTAACCTTCCACAGGATCCCACTCCAACTTCTAGGGTGAGGGATTTCACCCGGATGAATCCTCCTGAGTTTTTTGGGTCACAGGCTAATGAAGATGCTCAAGAGTTCATTGATGAGCTCACTAAGGTGTTGAATGTTATGGGTGTCACTTCTGAGGAGAAGGCCGAATTGGTTGCCTATCAACTAAAAGATGTGGCTCAGGTGTGGTGCACCCAATGGTCTATGGAGAGGGTTTGCAGTGATGATGTCAATTGGAAGGAGTTCAAGCTTGCATTCCTGGATCATTTCTTTCTACTTGAGCTTAGGGAGGCCAAGATGACTAAATTTATCAACCTCAAGCAAGGGGGCATGAGTGTGAGAGACCATGTCCTCAAGTTCACTAAGCTCTCTAAGTGTACACCGATATTTGTGGCTGATCCTCGTACAAGAATGCATAAGTTCATTTCTGGCATCTTTGACCTGCTTGTGAAAGAATGTCGTATAGCCATGCTCATACGAGATATGGATATTTCTAGACTCATGGTATATGCCGAGCAGAACAAAGGGGAGAAACTCAAGGAGAGGAGAGTGCATGATCCTAAGAGGGCTCATTTTGATGGGGACGGGGAGTTTTCCGATTATTGCGGTGGTGGTTTAGGTCACTTCCATCAGGGTCAAGGTTCGGGTTCTCGAGTCGCTAATGCTAGGGTGCCTCCTCCTATGGCACCGGTTGGTTGTGGACAGGAGTATCCTCCATGTGGCAAGTGTGGAAAGCCCAACATAGGTGCATGTTGGAGGGATTAGGTACTTGTTTTGGGTGCGATGACAAGAACCACAAGATTCTCGATTGTCCTAAAAATGCTCATAGGGGTCAAGGTCAGGTGAATCAAGGTGGTCAAGGCCAGGAAAGAGCTCTCCAAGGTGTTGCCCCACTTCATGCCCGTCAGGAGATTGAGGAAGCTCTGGATGTTATAACTGGTATATTAAAAGTCTTTGATTTTGATGCTTATGTTTTGCTTGACCATAGTGCAAATTTGTCTTTTGTGACTCCTCTGTTGGCCGTTAAGTTTGGTTTGAGTCCTAAAATTCTGAAGGATCCTTTCTCAGTTTATACTCCCGTGGGTGAATCAATTATTGCACATAGAGTCTATCGTGGTTGTCTTGTTTTTGTTTTGCATAAAGTCTTTCAGTGTGACCTTGTGGATCTTGAGATGTTCAATTTTGACGTGATTCTGGGGATGGATTGGTTGCATGCATCATATGCCCCTATAGATTGTAGAACTAGGAAGGTTAAGTTCCAACCTCTCAGTGAGCCCATTCTTGAGTGGAAGGGTAGTGACTCCTCTATTATAGGTCGGTTTATTTCCTACCTCAAGGCCCAAAAGATGATTTCCAAGGGGTGCATTTATCATATTGTGAGGGTCAAGGATATGGAGTCTGAATCACCTACTCTTGAGTCGGTTCCAATGGTGAATGAGTTTTCGGATGTATTCCCCGAAGACTTTATTGGTATTCCTCCTAAAAGGGAAGTAGACTTTGGATACTTAACCTATCTCCAATCCTCCCTATCGTATGGCACCGGCTGAATAGAAAAAGTTAAATCAATTGAAAGACTTGTTGGAGAAGGGCTTAAGTAGGCCAAGTATATCGTCATGGGGTGCTCTAGTGTTATTTGTAAGGAAGAAGGATGGATCTCTTCAATTGTGTATCGATTATAGGCAATTGAATAAGATGACTATTAAAAATAAGTATCTGTTGCCCAGGATCGATGACTTGTTCGACCAACTTCAAGGGGCAACCCACTTCTCAAAGATTGACCTCTGTTCTGGGTATCATTAGTTGAAGGTTAGAGAGTGTGATATCCCCAAGATGAATTTTTGGACGAGGTATGGGCACTTTGAGTTTGTGGTGATGACGTTCGGCTTAACCAATGCACTGGTTGTGTTCATGGATCTTATGAATTGGGTGGTCAAGCCATTTCTTGATAGTTTTATGGTTGTCTTCGTTGATGACATTCTCATTTACTATCAAAGTGAGTAGGAACGCGGGGATATTTGAGGATGGTTCTACAAACCTTGAGGGAGAAGAAGTTGTATGCCATGTTTAGTAAATGTGAATTTTGGTTGGGTGAAATAGACTTTCTTGGTCATGTGGTGTCTAGTGATGGTATTAAGGTGGATCCGAAGAAGACCGAGGCCGTAAAGAATTGGCCCTGACCATTGACTCCTTCAGATATTCGAAGCTTTCTGGGGTTGCCGGCTATTATAGGAGGTTCGTTGAAGGATTCTCATCTATTGCATCTCTGTTGACTAAATTTACCAAAAGAAGGTTAAGTTTGTGTGGTCAGATAAATGCGAGAAGAGTTTTCAAACCTTGAAGGATCGGCTTACATCGGCTTCTGTCTTAACTTTACCTAGTGGCTTGGAAGGGTTTGTAGTGTATTGTGATGCCTCACAGATTGGATTAGGTTGTGTACTTTTGCAACATGGTAAGGTAATAGCATATGCATCAAGGCAATTGAAGGTGCATGAGCATAATTACCCAACACATGACCTTGAGTTAGCGGCGGTAGTTTTTGCCTTGAAAATTTGGAGACACTACTTGTATGGGGTGCATGTTGATGTTTTCACCAATCAAAAGAGTTTGCAATATGTGTTCACTCAAAGGGATCTCAACTTGAGGCAAAGAAGATGGTTGGAAACCCTAAAGGACTATGACATGAGTGTTCAATCCAGCAAGGCCAATGTTATAGTTGATGCTCTTAGTAGGCTATCTATGGGGAGCGTGGCTCATGTTGGAGTAGAGAAGAGGAAGTTAGCAAAGGATATTCACCAGTTGGCTAGGTTGGGTGTTAGGTTGGCCGATGCTAAGGATGGTGGTGTTCATGTTCAAAATGGGGTCGAATCTTCAGTGGTTGTTGCAGTGAAAGCTAAGCAAGATTTAGATCCATCATTAGTTGAATTGAAAAAATTGGTGGCCAAAAAGCAGATTGAGGTGTTCTCCCAAGGGGGAGATGCTGTACTTTGGTACCAAGACCGATTATGTGTTTCGAATATAGATGGTCTCAGAAAGGAGATCATGAGTGAAGCTCACAACTCTCAATACTCTATCCATCCGGGATCTACTAAGATGTATCGGGATTTGACGGAGCTGTATTGGTGGCATGGTATGAAGAAGGACATAGCTAAGTTCGTATTTGAATGTTCAAGTTGTCAACAAGTGAACATAGAGCACTAAAAGCCGGGTGGTTTGGCTCAAGACATTGAGATTCCCACTTGGAAGTGGGAAGATATGAACATGGACTTTGTGGTTGGTTTACCTCGGACCCAAAGGCAATTTGACTCCATTTGGGTAATCGTTGATTGGATGACAAAGTCAGCTTACTTCCTACGGGTCAAGATGACTTTTGGTGCCAAAGATTATGCAAGATTATACATCCAAGAGTTGGTGAGGTTGCATGGTGTGCCTAGGTCCATCACATGAGATTGTGGCACCCAATTCACTTCTAACTTTTGGAGGTCATTTCAAAAGGGACTTGGTACTAAGATTAAGTTGAGAACCATTTTTCCATCCTCAAACCGATGGGCAAGCTGAGAGGACAATTCAAACCTTGGAGGATATATTGAGGGCTTGTGTGTTGGAGTTCAAGGGTAATTGGGATGACCACCTTCCACTTATTGAGTTTGCTTATAATAATAGCTTCCATGCTAGCATTAGTATGGCACCATTTGAGGCCTTGTATGGGAGGAGGTGTAGGTCACCGGTGGGGTGGTTTGAGTTAGGGGAAATGGCATTGATTGGCCTGAATTTAGTGTTAGAGGATATGGAGAAGGTGAAGTTGATTAGGGAGAGATTGAAGATGGCCCAAAGTCGCCAAAAGTCATATTCGGATGTAAGGAGGAGGGATCTTTAATTTCACATAGGTGATTGGGTGTATGTGAAGGTTTCACCTATGAAAGGTGTGATGCATTTTGGTAAGAAGGGCAAGCTAAGTCCCTGATATGTTGGCCCTTATGAGATTGTTGAGCAGATTGGGGACGTGGCTTATGGGTTGGAGTAGCCTTCGGATTTGAGTTCCATCCATCCTGTTTTCCATGTGTCTATGTTGAGAAAGTTAGTTGGTGATCCTAGCACTATTGTTCCTTTGGAAGGTATTGAGGTTGCGGAGAACTTATCTTATGAGGAAGTCCCGATAGAGATCTTGGATAGACAAGTGAAATGACTCTGTAATAAGGATGTAGCTTCAGTGAAGGTACTTTGGAGAAATCAACACGTGGAGAGTGCTTCATGGGAGGCGAAGTTGGACATGATGAAATGGTATCCCCATCTTTTCAATCTACTCAAGCCTAAGATATTAGATTCTTCCTCTTTTAAAGTGATCCCAGCTCTTTCATTTTTGAGTCTCATGATATGACATGCATACATGTGCATTAAAAAGATTTTTTATAATGTTTTGAATGATTTCAATGTGTTTCGGCATATCTTTTAATGACTTTATGATTTTCAAGTGGTGAGTTATGTATTTCATCTTATGTTTGAAGGTTTCATGTTCTAACTCAAGCCTTGTCCTTGCACATTCGGGGACGAATATTCCCAGGGGAGAGATGATGTAAGGACCCGAACTTTTTTTTTTGCGTCTTTATCAGACCTCATAATGCCACCCCATGAGAAAATTTGACCAAGTGTCACCTCAAGGGAGGCCAGACGGTCCATGTAAGGTCACACGGCCTATGTGGCCTCCAGTGAGGGGATACTTGGCCTTATTTTTGAATACGGGGACTTAACTAGGAATTTCGAGCTAAGGCATGTCACACCAGGACCCCACACAGATCGTGTGACACTTTACAGACTGTGTGGAAGGTTTTGTGATGGCCTTGAGCCTGAAAGTTCAACAAATGAAGCCAAGTAAAGTCACACGACCACCTTTAGGGTCGTGTGAAGGCTCACGAGTCGTGTGGCTGGCCGTAAGGCTTCCGGCATGAATTTTCCTCTATGTATGGAATCACCATCTCGTAACTTGTCGCGAGAAAAGTTTTCCAAGTCTAGGTGTATGGGCGCCTACACGACCTGTGTAGCTTCACATAGGCTGTGTGGCTCATCCATGCGGCTAACCTTGCTTCAAAATATTCTAAGTGTTGAATTTTGGTTCCAAACCTCCATCAAGCAAAATTTGGCTAAGTGTTGGTTCACAGGTATTGTTCACGAACAGTGAAGTGCTTCACGAGCCGTGTAACCTCCAGTGAAGTGACGACGGGCCAATTTTCTATCCGTTTCATTAATGGCATTTTTGTAAATCCAGTTTACCTTAATGGTCTTTTAAGACTTCATATACTATCTAAAGATTCCCTATTGCCCTAAACCTTATTCATAATACTCTAAATTCACTCCTCAAATCTTAACTCTCTCAAAGTTCTCTCCAAGTTTTTTTTTCAAGAATCAAGCTAGGATTCAATTGGGGTTTCAACTTCAAGCTAAGTTCTTCTCAAATTCCTCTTCCTAATCAAGGTACGTGGGATTGATTCTTGGTCCCTTCAACCAAGAAGACCCAAATTCTTTTCAATTGATTTTCATGAAATTAAGCTTACCTTAAATGTGGGTTTTTCATTATACGAGTTGTTAAATTCAATTAATAATTGAGCTGTACTTTATCTATGATTTTAAGTTACTTTAATCCCTATTTTGATGATTTACATTGAGGTTATGAAATTACGAACATGCATGTCCCCTTTAAAGCTTGATTTATGCATGGGTGATTTATATTATGATTTAAATGTGGATTTACTTCAATTTTATATTATATTATTGATTTTAGACTGAATCTCAATTACCCATATGACTCCCACATTATTCATGACATATGTACTTATGAACATTGGAATTTATGGAAATTATGAAAAGGGTTAAGCTGAATTATATTTTATGATATGATTTTGATAAGATATTGGTTATGAAAAGAATGTGATCACATAGATATCTAATGATTATGGCTCTTTGAGCATTTTGGGTGCTTGCACCATTCCATATACATAAATGAGCTACTCGGTGTATGAGTATTACGGGTATAAATTATGTTTTAGCTTTTGAGCCTAAATGTGCATTGAAAGAATTGGAAATGGCTAACGCCTCTTCGAAAGCATGTATATATGTACGTATATGTATTCTTGTGGGATAACGACTTAACACTGATGGATTGAGGGACTCCTCTCTTTCCTTGAACTATTTGCCTAACATAGGCTATGAGAATCCTATCCGAAATGGGTGTAGTTCCCGTAAGAAAGGTTGATTTATACGAAATGGGTGTTGTTCCCATAAGGTGAAATATAAAGTGATATGATATGCTATGTGAAAATCCTATCTGAAATTGGTGTAGTTCTCGTAAGGAGAGTTGCTTCATACGAAATGGGTGTTGTTCCCGTAAGGTGGAGTATGATTTACCTTTGGCAAGTAGACCACCTCTTTACCAATGAGGGGATTTCATCGTGATTCCAAGTAGTAGTTCGATTGGTCTTACTCATGTCGATTGAAGTCACATCCCCATTATATATGATTATTATTGCATTTCATACATCATGAATTTCATGGCATATCATTATACTATTCTTCTTTGGATATATGCTTCCTTTATATTATGTACCCATGTCATCTTACATTGAAATGCAGGTTTGATAAGTCATATGCATTGCATGTCTGCATACTTAGTACATTCAAACATATTAACACATACTTTTGCCTACGTGATCTCACCATGTAGGGACCGAGGAGTACATCTATCCACTACACGACGTCTAACTCAGATCTCAAGTTTTGCTTGTTGTGGTGAGTCTTATCTTCCAAGGACAAGCTACCTATCCTCTACCTATGAAGTTTTGTTTGTGTTATTTACCTTCAGGGTGAGCCCATGGCATGTCTTGGCCCCCGTCCCATCTTATGTCTAGAGGCATTGTCGGATATCTTGTAGACTCTTGTTAGATCTATATGTTATGTGTGGTATTTGAAGCTTATGATTACGACTATTTATTGGATATGGCTATCATGGATTGATTATGAGGATTTATGATACGTATGTATGTTTGATGTGGAAATGTGGAAATCTTAAGTCCTGAATTGCCCCTATACAGTGAGTCATACTTACCTACCCCTTAGACTTTATGTGTTATGTGTTATGTGAATTCCTGTTAATCCCTTTCCCCTATGATATCCCTATAGGGTGAGTCTTACTTTCCCATCCCTTAGACCTATGTGTTTATCATTTGAATACGCTTCTCGAACCGATGATGTGAATTTGGATACTTTGAGTCTTGTTTGGGAACTCTCAGATTTCCATTCGCCATATCAGTCCTAGACCCTAGGTCCAGGTCGTGACACATCCATCTTCGTAGGGTCAAGCCGATATTGATTCCATGTGTGAGCTGCGACTTGAAGATCCTATGGCAGTGGGTCAATATCCTCAAGCAGAGGTGGGTTATTATTGTTCTCATTGTTCTGGTTCAATGCCACATTCACTATATCGGTTGCAGCATCGTTCGCATGATTCTAGGTCATTATTTTCAGTATCCTTCGGATCTCAGGGTAAAACAAAGTCAAGGGTATGCCTTGACTTTGAGTTTTGTGCATACACTAAACCTGCACGCTAAAACAAAACAAAAACAATAAAAAATATAAAATGAGAGAAATAAGAATGAATTCACAGATTACTCATATTAAACCACTCTAGCCATATTCCCTGGCAACAGCGCAAAAATCTTGATGTCGCCCAAGCTACACCTCCTTTTTGAAGGTTAAAGCTGACATTGTCAAGATATATAACCTAACCAAGGTTAAGTTCGAATCCACAAGGAATATGGTAGACTCAGGGTAATTTCAAGCAATTCGAGTTAATTAACCTACTTATCTCCCGAAGGGGGGTTTGTAATTTGCAGAAAGTAATCCTAAACTAGCACAAGTGTTGTAAAATCGATGAAAAGAGTGACTAGGGTATTGTGTTTCCTATGATTCCCTAACTTGGTATTACCAGATAACCATAATCTTTTCTAGTGTGTTGCATGCAGAATGGTAAGTTAAGTTTACCAAACCGTTTGATCTAAGCGAGAGGTAAATTTCACTATGTGATTTGATCTATCCCCGTAGTGTGACATAACTATTACCTATTGTTCCAGTACAACCTCCCCTTGATCTAGTTTGATTGATTAGACGAGAAGAAATCAATCGAATCATGTTAATTAATCTCTTTTCCCATTTATTACTACCTTGATCCAATTAGTAAAAACTAGGTGAGTTCTAACGTTGGCAACCATTAAAAAGCAATCAAAATGAAGAGAATTAATTCATACATGCATGCACACATTCCAAAAATTATAAATTATCCACTTTTACCTTGTTAGTTCTTTATGGTTCCGGCAACCCTAGTTGTGGATTTAGCTATGCATAATCATTGTAGATGCAAGAATCATGATATAGAATGACATAATTGAGCACTTACAAGGATGAATTCAAGAACACGAAATCCTAACGCTTCACAAGAAATCATAAAGTATAAATTAAAATCGCAAAATAATGTTCCACGTGTTTCTAAGCACTTCTCTCAAGGTTTCTGGATGTTTTCTTTTGTTTCCTACTGAAAATAACCTAAAAACATTCTACTTGTAGTACTTAAAATATAAGTCCAAAATAAAATAGAAAAACTGAATTCGATGGGTAATATGAGCAGAGTTACGGGTTGTACCAAGTTTTATCACCCATACCTAGGCTTCATGAACTTCATTCATCAATCTGGGCACGGCGTCTAGGAGACCTTTCTATGGTCCGTATTCAGACTTATGGCCTGTATAGGTTTCGGCTGATGACTTTTTAGAAAATCGATCCCAACTTTTGATCTTCAGGGTATGAAACCTCATCTACGACTCATATATAATTCTATGGCTCATCTGACAATTCATAGATGCAACTTCAAAAAATCATCCCTTCACTGGATCTCACTTACGAACCCCACTCTACGGCTCGTGGAAACTTCCACAGCCGGTAAAGTGTGTCGTAGATCAGTAAAAACTATAGCAACTGCACACTTAGCCTAAAATCCTGCCAAATCTTATAATCTTGAAAAACAAACATAAAAACACACCACTAACATCGCTTTGAGAAAATAAAATATTCTAAGTTTTAAGCATCAAAAGTGTTGTATTTTGAGCATATCAGACATCCACCAGTAGCACCTATTTTCGAGGTACCTCTTGCAGCTGTCTTTACTGATGATGAGCAACATAGATACGAGTAATTTTGGAAGATGGACCCATCTCAGTTTCAGGGTGGGAAGATCAAGGATACTCATAAGTTTTTGACTACTTATAGGGAGTTACTTGAGGCCGTGGGGTTAGCAGAGACTCATGGTATATGATATGTTACCCTTCAGCTTCATGGAATAGTCAGGGAGGGTGGAGGACCTATGTGGGATCTCTTCTAGTTAGGTCTCCCTCGATAACTTTAGAGACATTCTCTAGTGCCTTCTATGACAGATTTGTTCTTTGGAGTGTCCTAAAGGAGAGCCGTCTAGATTGGAGAGTTTGAGATAGGGCACCATGACAGTTTCTAAGTAAAAGATTCATTTCTACTAGCTATCTTGGCACGCTACAATTATACTTCCTACAAGGCGGAGAGAGTTTGCCAATTTGTGAGAGGATTGGCATATTCTATTAGATGGTCAGTGTTTTGGGTGTCTAGAGAGGGTGCATATTTTCAGTCAATGTTCAATGTCACCAAGGAGAAAGAGCTTATGGAGAGAGAATAGTTTGGGGACCCCAAGAGGGTTCGTTCATTTAGACAGTTCTTGGGTGCCTCATCTTGAGGCAGAGGTATGACTAGGGGAGGTGGTTTGTTCCAGCACTGCAAGGTTCATGCAGCCTTGCTGACTTCTGAGAAAGGAAGAGGTAATCGTGATTCTTATAGTTTAGGTTAGAGTTTCTCTGATTCTCAGCATAGGCCTACAAGCGGGGATAATTACAGTAGCCCCTCTATTTTTTCTCAGTAGTCGTCCATTCCCAGATCATGTTATGGTTGTGGATCTATAGCTCATATTGTTTGACAATGCCCTATGAAGACTCATTCTGGGCCCTACTACTCTTATTATGTAGCACCAGTTAGAGATCTGACACCACCAACTAGAGGTAAAATCCCACAAACTAAGGGTCGGGGTAGAGGTTCTAATGTTAGAGGTGGTTGCACCGCCTGCAGAGGATCGAGTGATGTTTACACACATCAAGTGGTAGAGGGGCATCTTCCACTAGTGGAGAATGGGGGGACATTGTTGTGCTTTCCCAGGTTGACCTGAGCCTAAGGCCTTTGATGTTGTCAACACACGTATTATTTTAGTTTACAATCGCTTGTATCTGTGTTATTTGATCCTAGCTCCACCTTATTCTTATGTGTTTGCATATTTATCCTTGAGGTTTGATTTGCCATGCAACATTATGTCTTTGCCAGTTCATGTTTAGACCCTAGTAAGTGAGCCCTTAGTAGTAGATCGGGTAAATCGATCATATCTTATGACTTTGGCAGGCTATGAGACATGGGAGGACATGATTATCTTAGACATTGTAGATTTTAATGTTATTGTGGGTATATATTAGGTATCTCCGTATCGTGCTATTCTTGATTGTTATGCCAAAACTGTCACTTTAGCTATGTTAGGTAGACCGAGGATAGAGTGGACAGGATTGAGGGTTCTTATCCTAGTAGAGTTATATCGTATATTCGAGCACGAAAGTTGTTTGATAGAGCATGTTTGACTTGTTTTTCTTTTATTCATGATACTATTATTGAGCCACCATCTATGGACTATATTCCTGTGGCTTCGGAGTTTGTGGATGTGTTTCCTATTGATCTACCGGGAGTCTCTCCTGACAGGAACATCGATTTTACTATGGACCTTAAGTTGGGCACCAAGCCTATTTCTATCACTCTATATCATATGGCTCCAACTGACTTGAAGGATCTAAAAGAGCAACTCCAAGATCTATTAAGCAAGGAATTTATTTGCCCAAGTTTTTCACCTTGGGGTGCCCCAATATTGTTTGTGAAGAAGAACGATGGATCCATGAGAATGTGTATTGATTGTAGGTAATTGAACAAGGTGACTGCCAAGAACAAGTATCCACTTTCTCGTATTGATAACCTATTTGACTAACTTCAAGAAGTTACGTTGTTTTCTAAGATCGATTTGAGATCTAGGTAGCATCAGCTATGAATGCAGCCTTTAGATATTCCTAAGACAACCTTTCAGACTAGGTATGCCCATTATGAGTTTTTTGTTATGTCCTTTGGTTTGAATAACACCCTTGCAATATTCATTATATGATGAACGGGGTGTTCCAACTGTATTTGGATTGGTTTGTGATAGTGATCATTGATGACATCTTGGTCTATTTTAAGACCGAGGAGGATTATCTCAGGCATTTGAGGATTGTGGTCCAGAGGCTTAGGAGGCGATGCTTTATGCAAAATTCTCCAAGGTGAGTTTTGGTTGAGTTCCATGGCATTATTGGGGAATGTGGTGTCCAAATAGGGCATTTGGGTCGATCCAGCGAAGATTGAGGCCGTTCGGGGCTGGACTAGGCCTACTTCTGCTACAAAGATTCGTAGCTTTATGGGTTCGGCTGGTTGCTATCATCATTTTATGCAAGGCTTCTCTACTATTACAGCGCCATTGACTAGACTCACTCAAAAGAATGTTGTATTTCAGTGGTCAGATGAGTCTAAAGAGAGATTTCAAAAGCTCAAGATATTGTTGACTACAACTCCTATCTTGGGCTTGTTGAGGAGGGTGTTGATGTCACGGTCTACTGGTGATACTTTGGGAGTGGGGTTAGGTAGTGTCTTGATGTAAAAAGGGAAGGTTATTGCTTATGCTTCGAGACAGTTGAAAGCCTATGATAAAAATTATCCCACTCATGATACGGAGTTGGTTGTGGTTGTGTTTGTGTTTGTGCTGATGTTATGGTGTCACTATCTATACAGAGTTCATTGTGAGATCTTTATTGATCATCACAACTTACAATATATTTTTAGCCAGTGGGATCTGAATTTGAGGCAAAGGAGGTGGATTGAGCTCCTGAAAGGCTATGATTTGACTATTCTCTATTATCCCAAGAAAGACAATATGGTGGTTGATGCTTTGAGTAGAAGGCTTCTAGCATGGGGAGTTTAGCGGCTATTTGGGTTGAGGAATGGTCTTTGGCTAGGATGTTCAGAGATTTGCCAATTGGTTGGCGAGATTATAGTTTTCAGATCGGAGTGGAGTGCTTGCTTTCATTGAGGCCCGTTCATCTTTGATGGATTAGATTCATGAGAGGCAGTTTGAGGATGAGAAGTTGTGTATCATTCGAGATAAAGTGGCTAGCAGTGAATCTAGGGAGGCGATACTTGATTTGGATGGTGTTTTGAGGATTGGGAGTCGCATTTTTATGCCCAAGTTGGGTGATTTGATCACATTGATACTTGAGGAGGCTCATTGTGCTAGGTATTCCATCCATCCAGTGGCGGTAAAGATGTATCATGACTTGAGTCAGCATTACTCATGGTGTGGCATGAAGAAGGTCATATCAGGGTTCATGGCTAGGTGCTCGATATGCCAATAGGTCAAATATGAGTATTTGAGACCGGGTGGTGAGTTGCAAAGGATACCCATTCCCTAGTGGAAGTGGGAGTGAATCACCTGGGATTTTGTGGTAGGTTTGCCTCCTACAGTTAGTGGTTTTGATTTCATTTAAGTGGTAGTGTACTGATTGACTAAGTCCATCCATTTTATTTTGGTCAAGGTGAATTATACTACCGAGAAGTTAGCTCATCTCTACATTACTTAAATTGTGAGGCTTCATAGAGTTCTAGTTTCCATTGTGTCAAATCGTGGTTAATTGTGTACATCATATTTTTGGAGGACATTGCAACATGGTTTAGGTACCTGTTCGGATATGAGTACACCTATTCAACCCTAGACCAATGGCCAGCCTGAGTGGACTATTTAAGTATTGGAAGATATGATACGGGCGCGTGTCATTGATTTTGGTGCAAGATGTGATTAACACTTAGTTGTGGCAGAGTTTGCGTACAACAACAGTTACCACACCAGTATTCAGATGGCTCCATTTGAGACCTTGTATGGCCAGAGGTGTAGATTGCCTAACAAATGGTTTGACATGGTAGTGGTAGAGATCATGGGTGTAGATATGTCGAGAGATGATCTAGAGCAAGTGCAGTTGATTTAGAGTAGGTTGGTGATAGCCCAGAGTCACCAAAAGAGCTATGTTGTTAGACATGTTCGACCTTTGATATTCATGGTTGGAGACAGAGTATGGTTGAAAGTCTCACCCTTGAAAGGTGTCATGAGATTCGGGCAGAAGGGAAAGTTTGGTCCTAAGTTTATTAGTCCTTTTGAGATCCTAGATGGAGTGGGAAAAGTGGCTAATTGACATGTCTTTCCACCCAACTTGTCTTTAGTTCATCTTGTGTTTCATGTCTCTATGCTACGGTGTTATATTCTGAATAAGTACCATGTGATTTCCATGGATTCTGTTGAATTAAGACCAGATTGACTTATGAGGAGTAGCCGGTAGTCATTTTAGATAGGTAGTGAGGAAATTATAGTAAAGGTCCATTGGAGCCACAGGCCCGAGAGTAAGGCTACTTGGAGATGGAGCCAGATATACATATCGATACCCTCAGCTTTTCGAGACTTCGGGTATGTTCCTTATCTCATGTTAGAGGATAAATATTATTTTTGGTAGTGGATGATGTTATGATCTCAAGGTCATTTCTGGTATTCATGACAGAATTACCATTTTTCTCTTCCTAAAAGTTGCCTTGATTAAAAGGTTGGAGTTTTGCTAAAGAAAGAATTTTTGAAGGCTTTAAGTTGGAAAATTTGAGTTTTGTAGTCATCTTAAATTTCGAGTGCAAGAATGCAATTCTGTCGATTCCATCAGCTTTAAAATGCAAAATCTGGTCTAGAAAAACTTGTAAAACTAATTTGGAGTTAACATGAAGATTTTAGACCTAAAGTCGCAATTTCAATTGATTTTGGATAATAGTTTGACTTTGGCCAATATTCGAAGTTTGAAAGCTCAAATCAAAATTTCGACAGTTCCAATGGTTCTGGATGGTGAAACTAACCCTAGAAATGGTCTCATTGTAATTTTAGAGCTTCCAAGATTATTTTGAGTATTTAGTCTTTAACTAGTTTTAAGGATCATTGCGGGGTTCTAGGTAGAGGAGACCATGGACATATGTCATATCTTTATATCCATGAATACGATTATTGTGCTTTGATGACATGCTTTTCTTGATGCCCCATTGATTATGAAAAGTCGAAGGAAAATGGTTCCGGCAAGATAAAGAAAAGAAATGAAAAGTCGAAGAAAAATGGTTCTAGCTAGATATGAAAGTAAATGCCAAAGAGAAATGGTTCTGGTGGATACATGGTCCATGTGTGGCCCCCGTGGGTTCCGGCTTCAGTTCATTAGTGGATACTATCATAGGACTGACATGTATCATGATTATTTGACATTGCATTACATTGTTTACATTGCATTGCATTCACTCCATCCCATCTTATTATTTCTTGTATGTGGATATATGAATTATGTGTGATGACGTTAAAGCTTTAAATTATTGTATATTGTTAAGGTGGAACTAGTGAAAGATGATGTTATATGGTCATAGTTGATCCCTATATACTAAGAATCATTGGACTAGGTGGATTCTATGATTTCTTATGTTATCGATGGACTATGATACTTCTTGACTCTAGGAATCAGATGTATAATCAGAGACTTTGATATACAATATGTATTTGTCTATATGTTTTGTTGTTGTGCTAGGACTTTTCTGAGTGCAGGTGTGTAGTTTTGTGGTGTGTGCTTAGGTGGATAGGAGGACTTATGTTCTTCATTGCTTTACTCTAGGTTATTTTCCATTTGCTGAGAACCTGTTGTTTAGTGCTCACCCTTTGTTATATTTTTGTAAGTTATGAGACTGTTCCCTCTTGCTAGACTTCTTGTTATAAAATCGAGCTTCTGAATCACTTTTGACGTAGTTGTTTGTTTCTTCGGCAAGCCTTAGAGAATTCTATTTATGTTTTATTAGATTTAACGACTAGACATTTGAGACTTGTATTTCTAATTGAGCATTCTTAATATTAGAGGATTGTACATGTGACACCAATTCTAGGATGGTTGTTGTTTTGGTTTCCTTATGTTTATCCATTACATCAGTTAACTTTTTCGCTTTTATTATTATGTTGGGTTGATCAGGTTTTGGGCTGACTCGCCTCGGTGGGTTAGGTGAGTGTCATCACACTTGATTTTGGGGTCATGACAAGAATATATTGAAAATAAATTTTTTTCTATCTTATAATTGTACCAATTTTCGGGTTTCTTTCTAAAATTATCTGATGTGAGAATTTTCCCCATTGGCGAAGTTATTAGAAAAATAAAATTCTAACGAACTAATGGACAATATCTTTTCCAATATGAGATAATGCTCTAATCTGTGCACTATAAGAAGTATTTTCTTTTCTGTGACAATTTATTTTCCGATGTAATCATATGTTTATGTAATGACCCTTTAGGTCATTTTCGTGTTCCTACTTTCTTTTCATCTATTAAAGCTTTCCTATAAAGACCCCAAGTCATTTATAACTTGTTGGCACTGACAACTCAGTCACCTAGGCATTCTTTTGGATTTTGTACAGCTTTTTGTACCTTGAGTTATTACAACTTGAAAAGTTGACTTTGGTAAAAGGATGTGAATAAATGTCTCAAAATGGGATTCTGACAATTCCATCAGCTTTAATAATGGTCAAACTAAGCTAAAAGAATGGATGCCTCAAGTTTTGTACATTAAATCATTTAGTGTTTTAGCCTTTCAATATTAGCCCAAGTTTGACTTTGGTCAACATTGTTGGAAATCATGCCCAGATAAGAATTTTGATAGCGTGGTTAGCTCCCAAACATTGAGCTTGGCCTACAATAACATTTCATTTAGTTCTCCAAGCTTCAAGACTCATTATAAGCACCTTGATAGATTTTAGTTTAAAATGGCAATTGGGAGTGAGACACACTTTTTATCAAAATGACCTCGTAAAGAAATCTCAACTATTCCATTGAGTTTGAAATGTCAATTTTGGTGGAGTATCATGGTTCGTTTGCATCGATGGGATTTCAAATGAATCCCAAGCATCCAATAAGAATTTAGGAGTTGGCAAAAATCAGCTATTTTAGCTAATGTTGGTGCACGGTGAGTGACCCTTTGTGTTCACGAGCCCTAGGTTGCGTTCGCAAAGATCTAGCCCCTTGGTACTTCGAGATTGCAGGCCCCTAGGTGCACCATATGGTTAGCCTTTGTAATTATGGGCCACTGGCCACAATCACAAAGGGACATGCATTATAGCTCTGTACTCATGGGCTACAGTAGCCATGTTTAAAAAGGTCACTCAGTGGCCTATTTAACTTAATTCTCAAACGCGGTCAATTATATGCTTAATGTTTCACAGATGATTTCTTGGACATTTTAAGCCCCATATTCTAGATTCAAAGCACTAACTTTTGTGCTTTTCATGGAGAATGTATTGGGGTGGTCTGAAAGTATTGAAGACACTTTGTTTGAGGTAAAATTTAGAAAAATATTTACTGCCTTTGTTGAATTTTGGTGTGAATTTGAGAAATTATTGAATGGTCTGTTTTGGACTAATTTCGAGCTACGGGTTGTGTCCCATTTTAGGACACAAGTTTGGGAGAGTACCTAGGACCTCTTTCCAGAGTTGATTTCAAATTTTTTAGTGTGGCTCCTACGTTCTTGATTTTGACGACAAAATTAGTCCATCTCCTAATCATGTGATTAGTATCAAACAATTGTAATGTAATGACCCTCCAGGTCATTTCTGTGTTTCCACGATGATCTTGTCAGTTTGAGCCAGTGGGTAGTGACCTCGGGCAATTTAAGACATGTTGCTACTATTAGTTTTGTTGTTGGGTGAATAGATTGAGGTTTATGTAGCCTTTCGAGTTAAATGGAAGATATTAACCGTAAAATGAGCTTTCTGATAAAGTCCTAGTAAAGAACCTCAGAATGGAAATTGGATGGTTCCATTAATGCTACAACAACCAAATTAGGCTAGAATCATGGTTGGCCGAGATTTGGGAGTTCCAATATGAGATTAACTAGAAATTCGTAAAATCATTTTGGAAATAAATTAGAAAGTCATTTTTTATGATAATCTAGGTAAACATGCTAAAAAGAGAATTATAATGGCGCGGCAAGCTTTAAGACATCAAAACTAGCCATAAATGACCTTTTGTTATGTGGTGGAGATGTTCGAACGCATTTTGATCCCTTCAGTTCTTTTGGTTAAAATTAATCGAAAAGAGGTGGGACTTTTATTTTATCGTAATGAGCTTTGTTGGGAATTCTAACTTGACCGTTGGATCCTGAACATTGAAAATCGATGTGGTTGCATAATTGATTCACAAAAAATGGACGTCAGATGGGCCCAAAACACCCCGAGAAAGTTTAAAGGAGAGCTGATACACAACAGCAAACTAACCCTCCACGTTCGCAAAAGGGATGTGTGCGTGGGCAGAAAGGGCTAGGAGCAAAGCTCTGTGTTCACAGGGCAAGGCCCGCATTTGCAAAAGGCAGGTAGTTCCAGCCCACGTTTGCAGTGCCATGTCGTGCCTGCAAAGGCCAATGGCAAGGTGGTAGGCAGCCTTATATTTTTAGCTTCGTGAAGGATTGTGCAAGAACTTTGGATAACTATAACTTTAGCAATTATTGCAAGATTTTGGCGATTCAAAAGCCTAAATTGTATGGAATGTCATGAGGAACGTCGTGGGAACCTCAGATTTTAGCTTTGGAACGTATTTAGAGGTACGAACCACTATTTTTCTGTGTATATCATAATAAATTGTCTAAAAATTTGAGTTAGGACATCTCAGCCATTACTTGTTGGAATTGAGTAAACTTTGGTCTAAGTTGTACTACATTTCAAGAATTATGTCGTGGTATATTCGGATTTTATTGGTTTGACCATATTTTTGAGTAAATTGACGAGGAAGCTTTTGTATATAACTTTTTTTATAAGAAATGTAA
The DNA here is from genome assembly GCA_029948455.1 of Solanum rostratum. Classification (NCBI taxonomy): domain Eukaryota; kingdom Viridiplantae; phylum Streptophyta; class Magnoliopsida; order Solanales; family Solanaceae; genus Solanum; species Solanum rostratum. Next base: position 62,653,898 of record CM057045.1, on the reverse strand, counting down.
CGTGATTTTTGGTTGTTTCTTAATTTTTCTAAGACTTATTTTAGCTCAGTTTCTGGCTATAGACTCAAGGTGATGTAGAGATCATTTTACAAGGCCTGGTTTGGTATTTTAGGTATAGGGCCCATTTTTCTCCATTCTGGTCATAATTAACATATCTTCTCCTATTTCTTAAGATATTATAGCCAAAACAGTCGTATTTCATTGTGATTCGTGTTTTAACAGCTAAATGGCATTTGGAAGTGATCAGAAAGGGTAAAGCTTGTGTGGACTGATCTGGAGCACGTGGATTCGACTTCCAGGTATCTAGGCTTTCCTTACCTTTAGACTGAGTTGAAATATACATTGAGAGCATGTTTGTTGTTGGAAGTCCCTGATTAAAGTTTATGTGTGCGAGTTGAGACTATGATTATGGTTGAACCCTATTATAGTTATATCTATTATGGAATATAGTTTTAGCATGGTTTGGGTTGTGAGTGTTTCTGATGAGGATTGTAAGGGAAAGATAGAGCATGACAAACGTAAGTTGACCATTGGTGCTACTTGTGTGCATATATTTGACTTTTTAAATGTTGGTTTGACCTATTGGGCTCTCTGACACTAAAACTTATGCTACACCCATCTTGAATCTGATTAACTATTACTTATACTTTGATTATACCTTGTTTAAGGCTAAATGCGAACTCATATCATATGATTGATACATATGTCTATCTAAATAGTGCTTTGCTGATGTGTGTGATATAGTATAGATGATATATTGTGTCTTGAAAGGCTGGTTTTGATATTCCTGGATATACTGTAAGACTCTGTGGTTATGATTCTGTTGTTGTGATTTTGTTGATACACCATCGACCTAATTCTCCGATGATGGGATTACGGTCTTATTTGCAAGATATATGTTATACCTAAGGGATTTAGTTGGGTTGTTTAATGAGGTTTGGGGTAATTGTTGCATTTATCGGTATCTTGGGGACTTGTTACATTTGTTAGTTGGCTTGTATATCATTGTTTAGGACTACTTGGTGTCTGGATTATGGTTCTATTTGGGAGATACATGTTATACCTTGACCAGCTAGGCTATCTACTAGTGTTCAGAGTATTGGTTGCACTTATCAGTTCAATTATCTATGGTTATTCTAGATACCTATAGTTGTCTTAGACTAGGATAAACCTATTAATGGCTAGACACGTCTTATACTACTTTTGTTGATACGTATATCTATTTGATTGCTTGTATGCCTATTTGGGTTGTCTAATATTGGGAAACTTTCCATATTTTGGGAAATTAACTGTTTGTTGTACTCCGGACTACATCCTGAAGGTATTGTCTGATGTCCAATCCAGGCATGATCTTCCCCCATACCTTGATGTCCAGTCCAAGGTGTTACATGCCCTGATGTCCATTCTAGGGTATTGCTCGCCCTATTGTCTAGTCCAGGTTATTAGATGAGATCCAGGTCAGGGCATCTCACGAGGCCACATCCGCCGTTAGGGGTTCGAACTCTATGTTTCTTGTCTACTATTAGAATTGGGTTACTGGTTTAGATATAGTTGAGTGGTTGAGATCTCATGCCATCGGTTACTAATTCTTGTATCGATACACCTATACACATCATATTTGTGTGTGGGTGTACCTTCTGGGCTTCTGGGGGCCTAGTTATGTACAAGCATAGTCAATAGGGCCTTACACTCATGTAGAACACTATACCTTGACCGTGTGACAGTTGTAATATGGCACCGTTTAGGTTTCATCAATGGGTTTCATTGTACATTACTGGGTCCTGCTCAATTAGGTTCTCCTGATGCCACAGACATAGTTAGCACTTGATTGTCGGGTTTCCTCAGTTGTTATCATTGCATGTCGTGCTGGTCCATTCAGTTGGGGGTTCAGTGGTTCTCCAGATATGCTTATCTTTTGACCTAAGGTTCAAATTGCTAGCACTGCTACATTTCATTGCTTTTGTTCTTAACGTACTGACTATATTTCACTCAGTCGACCGATGATGCCTACTGGGTGCCTATCACCGATACTGACCCCTACTTTTTTATATCTACTCATGGTGCTGGTCAGGTATGAGTCGTGGTCGTTGATGTAGTGGCTTGTCAATGCTTCAGGAGCGTTTTGTGAGCATCAATAGTTTCAAACATTCTATAGTCTCCTTCTGTTCACTTGGCAATCTTTTGTATTCAGACGCTAGCCTTGTATACTTATAGCTTTGGCTTGTATGTGTAGGAACTCTTTCTAGGGGTATGTGTGTGTGCGTGTATATATATATGTGCATATTTTTATTTGAGTCTATGTAGCTCTATACAGGTGATTTTCAGGTTCCGTGATAGGTTATATCTTTGGCTTTGGTATTTGTTGTTAGCAATCGTTATGATTAGCTACTAGGATAAGTACCGTGGATTTTTGGATGGCTTGCCTGTAGGTAGGAGATAATTGATACCATCATGACCTAAAAGGTCTGATTATGACAAGTTGGTATCAGAGTTTTAGGTTTATTGGTCTCATTTGTATAGAGCTACCATCTAGTTGAGTCTTGCAGATGGGTGCGAAGACGTCCGCAACCTATCTTCAGGTGGTTATGGGAAACTTAGGAAACTCCATGTTGTTGATTCTATTTTTTTAGTGTTGTCAAATGTTTGTCGATTTCTTAGAATCTAATAGTTTTATCCTTTCTCTTAGATATGTCGTGCTGGGGTCAGACTTCTGGTAGAGGCAGGGCTGTGCTGTGAGTCCCTGATATGGAGAATCCCTCAAATCCAATTGAGCATAGACAAGATGCCACATCTCTCTTACAGTCGGAGGCACTAGTTCCCCCACAGACCCAAGTAGCTTTTAAGGTTAAACCTGAGGTGCAAATAGCTATTAGAAATTAGTTAGTGGCATTTGGGGGCATCAAGTAGGGTCTAGCTCTGGCCCCAGTCCCTCAAGAACAAGCCCCATTAGAGCACATCACTCTAGAAGCTCTAGTTGCATCGCCAGAGGGGGCCATACCTTTTCAGGAGCAGCGAGTGCAGGGTATTTTTTTAGATTGACTCCACCAAGGTATTCAAGAGCAACTGGGGATGATGCCTATGAGTTTTTGACAGCTTAAATAGAGAGATTGCAGGCATTGAGATTGTTGGAATCCTGAGGCGTAGAGTTTACAGCCTATCAGTTGGACGGGTTAGCCAGACAGTAGTGGTGACTTCTAGAGATACCAAGCCATCTGATGTACCACCTATAACTTGGGTTGAGTTTTCTGAGGAATTTATGACTAAATTTGTTCCCAGGAGCCTTAAAGATAGACTTCGTGATTAATTTATTCTCCAAGAGCAAGGCTTGATGATAGTGACTCCGTATGAGGTGAGATTTCAGGAGCTCTCCAAGTACACCGTAGCTATTTTACCACCGAAGGAGAAGGAGATCTGTTGTTTTGTATAGGTCCTGAGACAACTACTGAGGATTGGCACACATTTACGAGCGACTTCAGGCCGATCTTACCTTGATATTATAGATCATGCTTGTTCAATGGAGAAAACTCTTTATGAGGCACGTGAGGGCAATAGCAAGTGCACCCAAGATCAGGGTTGCTACAGTGAGACCTGGTACAAATCCAAGGAGCGTTATGACAGATCACAGCAGATATCCCAGACCAGGATATCTTATTTAGTCGGTCAGAGCTCCAGGGCATTAAAGGCCGATAATACTGGCCACCGCAAATGATGCAGTAGAGCCTGAGCTTCTCCAGGGTGTTATGAGTATCAGCTCTGCCATTGACCTCCGGATACAGAGGTCGGGATAGAGGTCATAGAGGAGACCAGTATGGCTCTAGAAATGATGTCATTCCAAGTACAATTATCTTATTGCAATGCATTTGGATTCTAATTGGAGACTTCTTTTCTTTTGTAGTAGTGGATCACTACAGTATTAGAGTATATTTACTATTGCGGCAGAGTATTATGTAATTAGTGTTTGATTACTTGCCTTCAGGGTTTTTCACTTTAGTTTTTCTATTGTGTTTAGTTTGGGTATTCATCCCTTGCCATTGTCATTATTAGCTACAGTAAGGTTGTTGCCGAGAATGGATGTGAGTCTCAAGTCTATTTCATCTCGAATTCATTTATTGACATTAGTGGGAGATTGGTATGCAAGTCAAATATGGTTACTCTTTAGGATTTTGATATTTGGGCTGACTTGATATTGTTGGATGGGGTTGTTTTCTTAAGATATCTTGGGTATGGATTGGCTAGCTCCTTATCTTGTCATATTAAATTGTTACACCAGGACTGTTACCTGGGCCATACTTAACATGTCTCTAGTAGTATGGCAGGGTTCTGTTACTCGTGCACGAACTAGTATTATGTTCTATATTTAGTCTAAAAGGTTGTATCGACCAATTTTTGGCATGTTCAACCGTGTGTGTGATGTGGCAGCTGAGGCTCCTACTGTAGAGCCAGTTTCAGTAGTTGTAAGTTTCCAAAGGTGTCACCTGTTGATTTTCATGAATTTTCGCCAGAGAAAGATGTGAGTTTTGCTATAAAGGTCGAGTCGGGAACTAAGTCCATTTCTGTTTCCCCTTACCTTGGCACATGTAGAGCTTAAAGAGCTTATCAACTTCCAGGTCTATTGGACTTGGGTTTTTTTTCAACCGAGTGGCTCTCTTGGGGCCTTCCACTTATGTATTGATTTCAAGAAGTTGAATAAGGTGACTGTGAAACATCGTCATCCTCTACCTCATATTGATGATATAGGGAACTGGCTATAGAGTTGGTTGTGTTTTTGATGATAGAATTGAGATTGTCTTATCATCAATTGAGGGCCATGGCGGAGGACATTCTGAGGACTGCATTCCGGACCCGTATGACCACTATGAGTTTTGGTTATGTCTTTTGGGATGACTAATGTCCCTATTGTGTTTATGGATCTGATGACTTGTGTGTACTGATCATATTTATCATAGTAGACCTGTTGAGGGCCCTACTTGCTAGAGTTTGATCTGGTAAGTATTATATTGCAGTTGTTGACCTGTGAAATGTTAAAATTGATGGATCTTGGTCTGTTGAGGCAGTATTTTTTAGGTTAAACTATTGAGGTTGGTTATCTGATGTTGGGGCCGGCGGGTATTTTGATTGGTATCATTTTACCTTCTTTGCGCATAGTACATCAAGGGTGATTGAGTGATGAAATTTTCTGAGAATTGTGACTGAGAATGTGATTCATATCTATAGGTAGATGAATGAGTAAGGATACTATCGATGTATGGTAGTATCTGCTAATACTTTCAAATATCTGACGATTGTTGAGAATAGTATATCATTTTTTGTGACACTCCTAAACAATGGTTGGCATATTGAAGCTACCAATGGTTGTTATGCTAATAACCTGCTATATTACGATGGTTCTTTGAGTATTTATTATATTTATGATTTGCTATTATTGTTGGGATAGACTGTAACGAAAACGGGTTGAAGCCCCTATGTGTGAGTAATTACATTAGCTATTATTTGCAGTCGTTTAACATCGGTGAGCTCGGGAGCCCATCTATGGTAAGATTGTGGGGATTGTTAGTATAAAGAAACAGGAAATAGGGTCAAATCCATATATGTGAAATATGGTTAAAGTTGTAGGTGATTGTGATTATTCGGATATCCGCTAGTATGGAGGGCATATAAATCTAGCCCATTGATTCCTATAACATTTTAGTTGATTGAGCTGATGGGGTGAGTGACTAATCTTTTGTAGGTCCCTTAGAGATTGCTACACTGATTCTCTAACTGCATACGAATAATTGTTATACTTTTGGTTGGTGAGAGTGTTAGAACCAATGGTTGACACATTGAGTATGCCCATGACTGTTGTATTTATTGTCTACTGTGAGCTTGGGATTAGAATCCTACAGGTTTTAGGTTAGAGCCTCGATATGCTCTGAGGTTGGTGACGGAGTATTTTCAGAGTATCGACCTTGAAAATGAGTAACGTGGATTGGCCAATGGAGTAAGATTAGCCCATGATATATTGGGCCATTTGAGATTCTGAGACGAGTTGGGCCTGTGGCATATGAGTTAGCTTTGCCTCTAGCATATTCTGTTATACACCTCATCTTCCATGTATTGATGTTATATCGTTCTATCCCAAACGAGTCACATGTGCTTCAGTATGGTTCGGTGGAGTTAAATGGCTGCCCGACATGTGTGGAGGAACCAATAGCTATTTTAGATAGCAATGTCAAGCAGTTGAGCTCCAAGAACATACTAGTGGTCAAGGCTCGGTGGCACCATCGAGTGATTGAGGAGGTGATGTGCTGCTAAAAACAGCACTTTTGATGCTTAAAATTTAGAGTTTGTGTTTTATCAAAGTGATGTTACTAGGTTCAATGTGTTTTTGTGTTTGTTTTTCAAGAATCGGGATGATTTTGGGCAAAGTTCTGCAGATTTCATGTGTTTGAGGAGAAGCGGAGCTTTCTACGAGCCATGGTTTATTCCATGAGCCATAAGATGAGTTTGTGAGTTAGCTCCAGTGAAAGGATAATTTTCAGATGTTGAAAGTATGAGTTGTCAGACAAATCATAGAATCATTTATGACCCACGTGTGAGTTTGTATGTCAAATATCAGAAGATATACTGAGTGCGGAAATATTATGAGACAAGGGCATTTATGAGTCATAAGTTAGATGATGGGTAGTGGATAAGATCGTGCCTAAAGGATCAGGATTTTGAAGATTTGCTGAAAAGTTAGAACACAAAAACCCTTACAGGCCATAGGTCAAAAGACAGCCCATAGGAGGAGTTCATAGGTTGAAAAAGGATTTTGTTCGAAGCAGGAAACGAAGCCCAAGTACAGACCATAATTCCATCGACGGCCCGTAATCTTGTTCATCTGAATTGCCGATTCCGATTTTTCTATTTCATTTTGGATTTATTTTTTGCTTATTATAAGTAGGTGTTTTAGGTTTTTCTAGAAGGAGGATGAACCAGAGAGCAGTGAGAACATTGATACTTCGTTACTTGTTATTATTATTGACATTACATTGGGTTTATTACACTATGATTTCTTGTGGAGATTTTGGATTTCTTGTTCTTCAATACATCATTGTAAGTGTTTAATTATGCTATTCCATAACATGATTCTTTCATCTACAATGATCTGCATAGCTAAATCCACAACTAGGGTTATGGGAACCATGAAAAACTAATGAAGAAAAAACCAGATAATCCATAATCCTTGTAAAGTGTGCATGCGTGTATTAATTATCCCTTCATTTAGAATACTTTTTACAGTGGCCAATGTTAGCTCACCTAATTCTTACTTACTGGATCAAGGGAGTGTCGCGCCCCATTTTTCCTCGCGGAGAAACGGGAACATGGACGACGTCGTGGCAATGACTCTTTTGGGATTTTTAATTGAAGAGTCGCCACCTAATGATTGGGTGCATTAGGACACCGTTCTAGCCTAAGGTCAAAGGTCAAACCAGAGAGAGGGTAAGGGCTCAAGTTACCTCGAAGGGAAGGTGTTAAGCACCCTTCGAGGTCCGCAAATGCGGGTCCCGACCGTGTCTCGCATTTATGTGGGGTTTCAAATAACAAGTAAAGTCTCTGTTTATAAAATATCCTAAATAAACCTAAGTGATAAAAATTAAACAGATAAATTAATTAAACAACAAATGAACAAGGAAAATTAAAAATAAACCAAGTGAATTAATTATTTACTCGGATCAGTTACTCGGCTTTTATTTCAGAGTTTAGCTTCACTTGGCTCATTAAAGCCTAAGGACAAAACCAAGGTTTGTCCTATTAAGCTCGAGTTTATTCATCATATCCGAGGGTCCTACTTACCCCCACCCCTCCTAAGTTAATTTTATTAGTTAACTTAAAAGCGGACTAAAAAAAAATATTAAAGACTAACGGGTCCTAGAATGCCTGTCGTCCCATCCTATAGTCCATGAGGCGTTGGACTTCTATTTTGGTGGTTCTAGACTTAAAAGAAAATCTAGGTTTCCTATTAGACTCGCGTCACAACAAAACAGATAGGACGACAATTAACATATAAAGTTCTCACATAGCCTCAAAAAGCATGCTTGAAAACAAATGATGACGTGTTATAATGTAGGTCACTTCTTTACGTTAAATAAAATATTTTAGGTGAAAACTTTAATCTTTAAAACATTAATGTTTAAACATAAATTCCAAAGGAGATGATTAAGTTATATAAATTAAAGTTAAGTTAAATCCTATGGGCATGCTTCTAATAATGTGGAGAAAGAAAATAGTATAAAAATATTTCTAAAAGTCCTATAGGCATGCTTTCTAATAACGTGGAGGGGATATTATAAAAGTATTTTTATTTGAAGTCCTATAGGCATTATTTCTAGTGATATGCAAATAACAAAAAAAAGAACAAATTGTAAAGGTATTATTCTAACATATCATAGAAGAGGAACAAACCAGCAACACGATAGTCATGACAATCAAGCACGTAAAGGACCTTGTTCTAACAGAATATAAACAGAGAACAAACCAGTTATGAATTAATGCCAAGAAAAGGATGAAGTTGAAAAGGTTATTGCAATTCGCTTAGTGTAATGTCTCCTCCTTTCTTTTCTTTTTTTTTTTCACTAAAGAAAGTACTAAACAAAATATTGTGTATCTGAAAAAGAGAGAATATGTTTTTTTTTTCTCTGTCTCTTTTCTTTATGTTTTTCTACTTTTTTCTCCCTTTATTCTAAAGATGAATCATTTATATAGCAAAGAATGGAGCAAAGACAAAAGGTAACCAAATCAATCCGGATTTTTCCATAATAAGTAGACATAATATAAGGTAAACAAATCAATTAAAATTTTCCATAAAAGAGTTAACATAATATAAGGTAAACAAATCAACCAAAATTTTCCATAAAAGAATTAACATTACTAAAAATAAGTTAAAAGCAAAATATTCTTTATTAGGATTTTTTTTTTATTTTACAAAATTTTAACACAAGATATCTATTAAGGATAAGGTGATGACTCCCAAAAATAAAGATATTTCTTTTTATATTTTGTATTCAACTAAACTATGTCAAATAACTGAAATTTGATTATGCATTTTCATAGTAATATTAAAATAACTAAAATAATCAACATACTTAATTATCAAATATTTTATTAAAATTCAAATAAAATCTTTTAAAATCCTACATTTAAATCCATGCATCATTAGTGGTGTCTAGTAGGAAGGAACGAGTTAACCAACGTATAAAATTCGGTCAAGATATTAAGAGTAGCCAAATGAGGAAAAGATTTTTAAGAAAGAAAAATAAATAAAAAAAATATCTAGAAATTCCTTAGTCAAACAATGACAAAAATTTTCCTTGTGGGTTGATTGCAGATCACTTTGATAAAATTAAAATAGACTTGTTTATTTAAAGTTTCGAAAATACATATTTTAATCCAATAGCAATGTAAAAATATGTTGTAGGTCGGTCAAAATTGGGTGTCAACAGCTGCCCCTTCTTTGCTCGGGAATGAAGGATGAATTGTTGAGCAAAGAAAGTTGACGGAGTATCCAATTTTGTCCGACTGATGAAATATTACCAGAGGGACCAAAAAGGGGTTGTGAAGATATTAAGGCCGGGACTTCAGTTTAAAATCGCGTACATATCTCTGGTCATACGAGAATCCGGCCGTGTGTAGTTCTAGATTTAGGAATGAAAGAAATTCCTAAAGATAGAAATAACGTTATCGAATTTAAATAGCTTGAATTGGGAGGATTAGGTATAAGGCGGTATAAGTGGCAAATGAAAGTGCGAGAACAGCTTGTGTCACAGTAATTATGTAGGCTTAAAAAAAAATTATATTTAAGAAATGAGAAGTCTTCGATCCCTGCAGCTTCAGATATGACTAAATGAAATGGTTAGTTCATAAATATAAAAATTGTGAACAAATGTGATTAATGCTATAAAGGAAATGACAAAAATAGATGAGAAACCGTATCTGCTTTTGAGAAAAAATAATCCTTAGCCTTCGTAAATATTTGGCTTTTCTTGAAAGGATTGTACTGATTCAATTGACTTTCAAAAGACAAAGCTTAACCTTGAATAGATTCGTTAGCAAACAGAAATATGATAATGTAAAAGCAAATGATAACAAATAAATTGACAACTTAAATATCTTATTGTAAGGCAGATAAACCTAAATGTCCTATTGTAAGGTGGACGAACCTAGATGTCCTATTGTAAGGCGGACGAGCCTGAATGTCCTATTGTAAGGCGGACGAGCCTGAATGTCCTATTGTAAGGCGGACTCACCTAGATGTCCTATTGTAAGGCGGACGAGCCTAGATGTCCTATTGTAAGGCGGACTCACCTAGATGTCCTATTGTAAGGCGGACGAGCCTAGATGTCCTATTGTAAGGCGGACTCACCTAGATGTCCTATTGTAAGGCGGACGAGCCTAGATGTCCTATTGTAAGGCGGACGAGCCTGAATGTCCTATTGTAAGGCGGACAAGCCTGTATATCCTATTATAAGGCGGATGACCTTTAATGAAATAACATGATTAATAGTAGGCCCAAATGATAGTAGAGTTTGACTAATTAAAATAATTACTTGATTTGCAGTAAGCCCAAATAGTAATTTGATCCAGATAGTAACTCTTTCAGTCGAATCTAACAGTAGGCCCAGGTATTGTCGATTCCTACATTTAAAGAAAAATGTGAGTTTTGAAGGACAAGGTGGGATCATACCTTTGTTGTCTTTGATTTCATGGAGCCCAAGGTCGCACTCCACCGTAATGAAATTTTTGAGGATCCTCAAAAATTTCTGCCCCAGTTTAAAATATTTTCACTCCTGTGTTGAAATGTTGTGTACTCATGAATTTTGAGGGATCCGAAAAATTCTGCCCCAGTTTGACATGTAGGATTTTATGTTCCTGAATCACTCAAAGAAGCTTGTCAATAAAAAGAAAGTGATTGTCTTATATTTAAACGTTAAGGCTTGATTTTGAATCTGCATGTCATTAATGTCTAGAAGTTGGGTCGACTAACTCTGGATTCGATTTGAAGGATTTGATTGAATTGAGGAATGAAAGAAACATTTTATTGATTGAGACCGGACCCAATAATGGGCTGCCTACGTATCCAATAAGGAAATCAGGTCAAACGTAGTTCAAGATTCATCGAGTACTTCTACATTTGGCAAGTCATCAAAATGAATATCTGTCTTAGGCATTGATCGAGGAAGCGTGCGAGTAAGAATGGAGTGAGGAGAGAGAGTTGAAAAGGTGCTTTGAATTGGACGGGAAGAAGGACGAGTGACATTTTTACGAATATTGAGCATGTTTGACATGTTGCAGTTTCTCAATCAAGCCGACGTTCAAATATTAGACAACCTTTAACAAAAGAACATAAATTACATACAAAAGTTAGTATATTACATGAATAAATAAAACATCAATTACAACTATAAAATTACGTCCGAATAAATTTAATGCTATGATAATGAATCTGAGCCCGTATAAATGAATGGAAATGATAACAAATTTAATAAAAGATATGATGCGAATAAATCAAGAAGAGTGAAATTAAAATTTTCAACTAAATAAACGAATAAGAATTCTAAATGCGCATGGCCTCGTTAAAGCAAAGGTAGGCCTAATGCGACAAAAAGTGACCACGATAATAAGTCCAAGCCGTGTTGATATTATTTGGAGTTTAGAGTTAAATAAAAATAACAGATAGTTTAAAGACTTATTTTATTAATGATGATTGTAACTTTATAATTTTAAATGACGTAGATGGAACGTAAAAGGGGGTTTGGATAATTATAATTTTGAATTTCCCCGAAAGCATTGATTGAAAGACAAAGGATTTTTTTAAACTCTAGATAATATAACCTGGCTTGGATTAAATTATCGTGGTCACGTAGACACATAGTATGCAGTATTTCGTCTTGGAGGGTGATTGGACCCTCTAGACTTAACAAGGTGGCTACTATTATGTAGATTGACCCCCTTAGGGTCAAACTACCTAAGGCTTATGCATGCATGATCTTAATTTTTTTTTTTTGGGGTGGATAGCTCTATCCTAAGTTTTCTAAAGAGTGGGTTTAGACACGGACTGGGTATTCTTATGCGAGAAGCACGTGGTCCAACGGTAGTAAGACTATCCGCCATTCACCACGCAAGCGCTTGCTCTCTAAATTTTGGTTTGAAAAGAGTAGGGAGAAGTGCAAAGGCACGACATCACCTTAAAGAGAAAATTAAGAGGGTCCCAAGTGGGGGAGTTTTATGAACGGAATGCCAGTTTAGACTTAAATGTAAACAATTAGCAAACAACATTATTATATAAATTAAAGCAGTAAATAAGAAAAGGAGAAGGGAAAGGGACTAAAGGAAAAGGGGAAGGGAGTTAAGGGGAATAGGGAAAAGGAGTTAGCGGGATAGGGAAAGGGAAATTAGAGGGGATAAGGAAGGGGAGTTAGAGGGATAAAGGGAAAGGGAGTTAGCGGGAATTAGGGGACGGGGAGTTAAAGGGAAAAGGAAAAGGGAGTTAGCGGGGAATTAATGGAAAAAGGGCAAAGAAAAATAAGTTAATAAGATAATAAAAGCAATATAAGGAAAGTATAAAAAACCCACATAATATGTAAACACGTAGTGGTAAGAGCCTAACTCCCCAGCTGAGTCGCCATTCTGTCGCGCCCCATTTTTCCTCGCGGAGAAACGGGAACATGGACGACGTCGTGGCAATGACTCTTTTGGGATTTTTAATTGAAGAGTCGCCACCTAATGATTGGGTGCATTAGGACACCGTTCTAGCCTAAGGTCAAAGGTCAAACCAGAGAGAGGGTAAGGGCTCAAGTTACCTCGAAGGGAAGGTGTTAAGCACCCTTCGAGGTCCGCAAATGCGGGTCCCGACCGTGTCTCGCATTTATGTGGGGTTTCAAATAACAAGTAAAGTCTCTGTTTATAAAATATCCTAAATAAACCTAAGTGATAAAAATTAAACAGATAAATTAATTAAACAACAAATGAACAAGGAAAATTAAAAATAAACCAAGTGAATTAATTATTTACTCGGATCAGTTACTCGGCTTTTATTTCGGAGTTTAGCTTCACTTGGCTCATTAAAGCCTAAGGACAAAACCAAGGTTTGTCCTATTAAGCTCGAGTTTATTCATCATATCCGAGGGTCCTACTTACCCCCACCCCTCCTAAGTTAATTTTATTAGTTAACTTAAAAGCGGACTAAAAAAAAATATTAAAGACTAACGGGTCCTAGAATGCCTGTCGTCCCATCCTATAGTCCATGAGGCGTTGGACTTCTATTTTGGTGGTTCTAGACTTAAAAGAAAATCTAGGTTTCCTATTAGACTCGCGTCACAACAAAACAGATAGGACGACAATTAACATATAAAGTTCTCACATAGCCTCAAAAAGCATGCTTGAAAACAAATGATGACGTGTTATAATGTAGGTCACTTCTTTACGTTAAATAAAATATTTTAGGTGAAAACTTTAATCTTTAAAACATTAATGTTTAAACATAAATTCCAAAGGAGATGATTAAGTTATATAAATTAAAGTTAAGTTAAATCCTATGGGCATGCTTCTAATAATGTGGAGAAAGAAAATAGTATAAAAATATTTCTAAAAGTCCTATAGGCATGCTTTCTAATAACGTGGAGGGGATATTATAAAAGTATTTTTATTTGAAGTCCTATAGGCATTATTTCTAGTGATATGCAAATAACAAAAAAAAGAACAAATTGTAAAGGTATTATTCTAACATATCATAGAAGAGGAACAAACCAGCAACACGATAGTCATGACAATCAAGCACGTAAAGGACCTTGTTCTAACAGAATATAAACAGAGAACAAACCAGTTATGAATTAATGCCAAGAAAAGGATGAAGTTGAAAAGGTTATTGCAATTCGCTTAGTGTAATGTCTCCTCCTTTCTTTTCTTTTTTTTTTTCACTAAAGAAAGTACTAAACAAAATATTGTGTATCTGAAAAAGAGAGAATATGTTTTTTTTTTCTCTGTCTCTTTTCTTTATGTTTTTCTACTTTTTTCTCCCTTTATTCTAAAGATGAATCATTTATATAGCAAAGAATGGAGCAAAGACAAAAGGTAACCAAATCAATCCGGATTTTTCCATAATAAGTAGACATAATATAAGGTAAACAAATCAATTAAAATTTTCCATAAAAGAGTTAACATAATATAAGGTAAACAAATCAACCAAAATTTTCCATAAAAGAATTAACATTACTAAAAATAAGTTAAAAGCAAAATATTCTTTATTAGGATTTTTTTTTTATTTTACAAAATTTTAACACAAGATATCTATTAAGGATAAGGTGATGACTCCCAAAAATAAAGATATTTCTTTTTATATTTTGTATTCAACTAAACTATGTCAAATAACTGAAATTTGATTATGCATTTTCATAGTAATATTAAAATAACTAAAATAATCAACATACTTAATTATCAAATATTTTATTAAAATTCAAATAAAATCTTTTAAAATCCTACATTTAAATCCATGCATCATTAGTGGTGTCTAGTAGGAAGGAACGAGTTAACCAACGTATAAAATTCGGTCAAGATATTAAGAGTAGCCAAATGAGGAAAAGATTTTTAAGAAAGAAAAATAAATAAAAAAAATATCTAGAAATTCCTTAGTCAAACAATGACAAAAATTTTCCTTGTGGGTTGATTGCAGATCACTTTGATAAAATTAAAATAGACTTGTTTATTTAAAGTTTCGAAAATACATATTTTAATCCAATAGCAATGTAAAAATATGTTGTAGGTCGGTCAAAATTGGGTGTCAACAGGGAGTAATGAATGGGATAAAGGATAATTAATAGGATTCGATGTGATCCCTCTCGTCTAATCAACCTAACCGGATCAAGGGATAGTTGTATTAGAACAAAAGGTAAGGATTAGTAATGCAACACTATTGGGATGGATCAAATCATGTAGTGAAATTTTTCTCTCGCCTTGATCAAAGGGTTAGGTAAATATAATTTACCAGTTCTACATGCTATACACTAGAAAGGGTTACGATTATCTGGCTATACTGAGTTAAGAATTCATGGGGAACACAATACCCTAGTTACTCCTCTCATTGATTTCAAAACACTTTCATTTGTCGATTGGATTCCATTTAGGTTTAATTGATGCATTTTACAATCCCCCCTCCCCCCTCTAGAGATAAGTACATTAATTCATCTTAATTGCTCAGAACTCATAATTACTCTAGGTGTAACCACGATTAGGTTCTATATTTTGATAGTGACCGCTTATACCTTCATTGAGAGGTATACTTTAGGCAACATTAGGAGGCTACTTGGGGGTTAGAGTTAGACATGCGCGGACAGTGTCTCAGCCTATTGAGTATCTACGTATGCCTTTATTCTTACTTTTACGGATTAAAGTTCTATTAGTAAGGGATGTTGTATTGACCCTCTAGGTCATTTCCATATTTCTGCAATGATATTGTTAGTTTGAGCCTGTGGGTAGTGACCTCAGGCCATTTGAAACATGTTGCTACTGTTAGTTTAGTTGTTGGGTGAATCGGTTGAGGTTTATGCAGCCTTTCTAGAGAAATGGAAGATTATAACTATAAAATGAGCTTTTTGATGTGAATGGCCTTAGAATAGAATTCTGACAATTCCATCAGCTCTGAAATGGCCAAATTAGGCTAGGAGCATGGTTGGCGCGAGATTCGGGAGTTTTTGTGTGAGTTTAACTGGAAATTTATAAAATCAGTTCGAAAATAAGCTAGAAAGTGATTTTTAATGATAATCTAGGTACTCAAAAGAGAATTCTGATGGTGTGGTCAACTCCAAAACATTTAACTTAGTCTATAATGACCTTTTGTTGGGTGATGAGGACTTTTGGACGCATTTTAAACCCCTCAGTTCTTTTAGTAAAAATTAGCTAGAAAGAAGTGGGACCCTTATTTTATTGTAATGAGCTCTGTTAGGAATTCTGACTGCACTATTTGATCTATAATATTGAAACTGATGTGGTTGCATAGTTGGTTTGCAGAAAACAGACATCGGATAGGCTAGGAACACCCGGGGGAAGTTTTGAGGAGAGTTGATACACTGTAGTACACTAACCTTCTGCATTGGTGGAGGGTTGTGTGCGTGAGCGAAAGGGGGCAAGAAACAAAGCTCTGCGTTCGTAGGGAAAGGCCCACATTTAGGAGGGAACGCAATCCCATGCACGCATCCACAGAGCCATGCCGCGGCCACGGAGGCCAATAGCAAGACAGTGGGAAGCCTTATATTTTTAGCATCATAAAGGATTGCGCAAAAACTTTGGATAACCATTAGTTAGCAATTCTTGTCATATTTTAGTGATTCAAAAGGCTAAATTATATAAAAATTTTGTGAGGAACAGGGGACCTCCGATTTCAGCTTTGTCATGTATTTCAAGGTAAGAATCATTGTTTTTGCGGCGTGTGTTGCCGTAAATTATCGAAAATTTTAAGTTACGATATGTCAGCCATTTCTTATTAGAATTGAGTAAAATGTGGGTCTAAGTTCTAGTACCTTTTGAGATTTATGTCGTGGTATATTTGACTTTTGTTGGTTTGAGTATTTTTGAGTAAATTGACGAGGAAGTTGTTGTATTAACTTTTTCTGATAAGAATGTAATGTGATTTTTGGTTGTTTCTTAGTTTTTGTGTCTTGTTTTGAGCTTAATTTTGGCAATAGACTCAGGGTGATGTAGAGATCATTTTATGAGGGTTGGTTGGGTATTTTGGCTGTGGGGCCCATTTTTCCCCGTTCTAGTCATAACTAAATGTATCCTACACCATTTCTTGAGATATTATAGCCAAAACAACTGTATTTATATTATGATTTGTGTTTTGATAGCTGAACTGCATTTGGAAGCAACCAGAAATGGTAAAACTTGTGTGAACTAATCCAGTGTGTGTGGATTTGCTTCCAACTAGGCTAGGCTTTCCTTACCTCTACATTGAGCTGAAATATACATTGGGAGCCTATTTGTTGTTGGAAGTCCTTGAGTAAAGCGTATACATGCGAGTTGAGACTGTGATTATGGTTGAACCCTACTATAGTTATATCTGTTATGGTAGCTGGTTTTTAGTATGGTTTGGGTTGTGATTGTTTCTGCTGAGAACTGTAATGGCGAGATAGAGCATGACAAAGGTAAGTTGGGTATTGGTGCTATTTATATGCATATATTTGACTATTTAAATGTTGGTTTGACCTATTGGGCTCTCTAACACTGAAACCTATGCTACACCCATTATGATTCTGATTACCTATTACTTATACTCTAATTATACCTTGTCTAAAATGCAAACTCACACCATGTGATTGATACCTATGCCTATCTAAATACTAATTTACCAGTGTGGGTGATATAGTATAGATGATATATTGTGTTTTGAAAGGCTGATTGTTAGTTATATTCCTCGCTATACGCTAAGATTCCGTAATTATGATTTTGTTTTTGTGATTCTATTAATATACCATCATCCTGATTCTCTGATGATGCAATTGCAGTCTTATTTATGAGACATATGCTATACCTGGGGGATTAAGTTGGGTTGTTTATTTTTGTTTGGGATACTTGTTGCATTTATCAGCTGGGTTGTCTACTATTTTGTCCTGGGGACTTATTTTATTTATTAGCTAGCTTGTATATCGTTGTTCTGGACTAGCTGGTGCTTGGATTATGGTTCTATCTGGGAGATACATCCTATACCCTGGAGACTAGCTAGGATGTCTACTGGTGTCTAAAATGTTGGTTGCACTTATTAGTTAGATTGTCTATGATTATTCTGGATACATATAATTGTCTTAGGCTAGGATGAACCTGTTAATAGCTAGACATGATCTTATACTACTTCGGTTGATAATACATCTATTTGATTGCTTGTATGCCTGTTTGGTTGTCTAATATTGGGAAACATGCCATATTTTGGGAAAATTGACTACTTGTTATACTCTTGACTATGTACTGAGGGTATTGTCAATATCCAGTCCAATCATGGCTACCCCTCATGCCCTGTTGTCATTTCAAGGTATTACATACCCTAATGTCCAGTCTAGGGTATTACACTCCTTGATGTCCAGTTCAGGGTATTGCCCACACTAATATCCAGTCCAGGGCATTGTTTGAGGTCCAGTACAAGCGTGGTCTGAGGTCTAGTCTAGACAAGGGCACTTCATGGGGCCACATCCATAGTTCAACGTTCAAACTTTGTGTTTCTCTTCTGCCATCAGAATTGGATTACTTATCCAGATACAATTGAGTGGTTGAGATCTTATGCCATCGGTTGCTGATTCTTGTTACCATACTCCTATACACATCATGTTTGTGCGCGGATGTACCTTCTGGGCTGATCCAGGCCCAGTTGTTGTACAGGCATAGACAATAGGGCCTTACACCCACGTACAATACTATACCTTGACCGTGTGATGGTTGTAATATAGCACTGCATTTTATCAATGGGTTTCATTGTACTCTACTTGGTCCTGCTCAGTTGGGTACTGAGATGCTACAGACATATTTCGCACTTGATCATTTGGGGTTCGCTAGTCGTTATCATTCCATGGTATGTGGGTCTATCTAGTTGGAGGTGTCGTGGTTCTTAAGACATGCGTTACTTTTGACCCATGGTTTATATAGTTGGCACTACTACATTTCATTATTTTTGTTCTTATCGTACTTACTATATTTCACTCAGTCAGCCTATAATGCTTACTAGGTGCCTATCACTGGTACTCATCCCTACTTTTCTATATCTACTTATAGTGCAGGTATAGGTATGAGCTGTGGCCATTGATCTAAGGGCTTGTCGATGCTTTAGGAGACTTAGGTGAGCATTAGAGATTACAAACATTCTACAATCTACTTAAGTTCATTTGTCGTATTTTGTATTCAGACGTTGGTCTTGTATTTATAGTTTTGGTGTGTATATGTAGGAGCTTATCCTTGTTGTATATATATATATATATATATATATATATATTGACTCTATAGTATCTCTGTAAAAATGACTTCTAGGTTGTAGAATAGGTTGTATCTTTGGCTTTGTTGTTTGTTGTTAGCAATCATGATGCTTAGCTGCTAAGACAGATACCGTGGATTTTGGGTTGGCTTGCCTGTAGGTGGGAGCTAACAAGGGTCATCATGACCTGAAAGGTCAAATCGTGACACGTAATGACATTGTGATTCTACTTTTGATAGCATGGCAGTGTTCGGAGGCCATTCAGAAGGGGAAAGCTTTGGTGAAGTGACTTGGAGCATGCGTGATTAGATTTTAGGTAGGCTAAGACTTTCCTTCCTTTAAGATTGAGTTTGAATATATGAATTTATGTAGATTTGCGTGAATATGGGAAGAAAATTAGTTGAGTAAGTCTTTCTCACTAGAATTGTTAATCTTGGCCATTTTTAGATATGATGGGTACTTGTATTGTTATTGTTGATTATTTGTACCTTGTATCCTTAATTATACGTGATTCTGCATATAAATTTAACATGTTTGCCTTGGTTTAGGCTTAGGCTAGTAGATGATCTTTACATGGAAATGGAAGAATCAAAGTGATTAATAAAGAAAATATTGTAGAAAATAAAAAGGCCCTAGAAATCCATATACTTGTGATATTTCTTGACTCGCTACGCATTATTACCTCTTTTCCATATTGTTTTGGATGACTTAGATCCTTGTAGACTAACATAGCATACTTGGATCTTATAAAGGTGGACCTTAGCTAGGAAGTAATGCTACTTCTATGACTTATCATCTATAAATCTCGGTGACACTGTTAATGACATTGTCACAACGGGCCTCATTCGGGCCTCATTCTATAATATGCTTCAAGATATTAATTTCGGTTTGAGTGGATGGAGTTTTCAGCATACAGTTAATATTATTACTCCCAATGGTCACTTTGATGCTCTCGATGAGCATCCAAATTTACGCTCTAGCCTTGTCACCATTACTATCTTTTAGTGAGCATCTATATTTACGCTTAGACCTTAGAACTAGTGGAGTTACAGTAAGCACCTGAATTTACGCTCTGACCTTGCCTCCAAAGATACTTTTAGAGAGCATCCAAATATACGCTCCATCTTCAACTCTAGAAATACTTTCTATATGCATCTAGATTTTTTTTCTCTAGCTCCATCATTTTTCCCTGACATTTCGAGTTTGGAATAAGATTGTGGTTCTATGATCTCTATCTTGACTCATGGATTTGATTCGTAAAAGATTTATCTTTTCAATGCACCTGATGGACAGATGGGATCCGTTCGAGTTTTATTTCAATTTTGTGCATGGTGTACCTTCTTGACTTATGGAGGCTCAAAAGGTTAGTTACTTTAGAATTCATAGTTCTCTACACTTATTTGCATACTTTTGGAGCTTTCTATCCTTGACCTCTATTTGTGTTTTATTCTAGTATTTTCTATTATTTTTACTGTTCTTACTTAGTCGGCCTATGATGCCTACTTGGTACCTTTATCTGATACTCATATGTAAGTCTGAGCAATAATCATCAATGTTGATTATTTGAGCTTGCAACAGTCATATCCGAAGATGGGAGGTGAGAACCTTGCATTTTAGATCATTACATTCTCCTTTAGTTTATGGCCTTTTTTTTGCTATTTTTAGCGTAGCCTGTCGTGTTTATATATATTTTGGGCTTAGGGATTGTATCTATTTTGTAGTAGCTTTGTACTTGTGACTTTCAGGTTTCGGGAGGGATAATTTTGTTCGTATGTGTATAATTAAATTGTTTTCTCTATTTTTTCTAATGACCCTTAAATTTTTTATTTTTGCTCTTAAACCCATTACTAGCAGTTTTGGGTTACATGTTAGCTCACCTACTAGTGTGTTATGGTAGGTTTTATCATGACTTGATGAAGCAAAATGCCTTGTAACCTTCTACTCATAGATGGGGTGCACTTCAAACCCATAAATAAGACTCTACTTGATGCGACATATTGGACTCAGAGGACCATTGTAATGACCCGACCTAGGGGCCTAGTCATCACACGGTGAATGAGATATCTAAACATAAAGATAAGATAGGAGACTAAGGGGAAACAAAACTAAGGGCTACAAGATTAAAACATAGTGAATTAAAAGAATGGGATACAACCATACATATGTCTAACAATACCTCTAAAATAAACATGGCAGGGGCTAAGACATGTTCAATCTCACCCTCAAATACAATCATAGTAAAAGAAATATATAACTAGGAACTAAAATATCCAAATACATTGATATGGAAGGAAAAATAGAATGTCATCCCTAAGCTAGAGGACTCACCAACTTCCATTGTGACACTCTAATGCTAGCACGTGAAGGGTATCAAGAAACACTAGTTCCTACATGGTTAAATCATGTAGGCATAGAAGTATGTATCAGTATTTTGAATGTACTGGTATGTAGGTACGCAATGCATGATAGGAAACAATGATGAAATGATTCATGCTAAGTCTCATATTAAATTCATATATTTACAAGGGAATTAGTAGTCATAATTAACCCAATACTATGTTAAACTTGAAAGGCAACTTTTAGAGAGAACTTAGTAGAATGCATAAATGGGCATAGTCGTGAATAAGGAAATCATATGTGGTCATGTACAAATACAATAGTAGTACCCTTAGGTGAACAATGCATCACTTTAAAGAAGACCATTCTATTATAAAAGAAACATTAGTGATCAAAATGAAGATCGCTTTACATCCTTGAATACGCAATCAAAATACCTTTGGGAGATGTACCATTTGAACTTATAAAACCATGAGTCATAGGAACTTTAATACAATTTTTATAGTAATAAATATCTTTGGACATAATAAGAGGGAATATGAACATATGTGAGATGCAATGCAACAATACATCATAAGATTCATAAACAAGATGCATAAACATATACGATAGAATATAAGCTCAATATGGCATGCATGAGTATGCTTTAATGAAAACTTACATCAAACATAACTTCTTTATATCATACATATGTGGGAGAAGACCGTAACCGACATAGACCATGTGAGCTACTAGATAGAATCCAATGAATTTCTTCCATTGGAAAAAGTCCAATGAACTCCTTCAATTAGGAGAAGGGGAATCTACTTGCCAAGGTAGATATTTGCAATTGTATCTTTAAGGAACATTATGGCTTACATGGATCCACTAGCCTAAGCATAGCCTACAAGGGTTCCTATGGTGACACATAGTTAAGGAGACAAAGGGTTGTTACTAGGATTCCCTTACCGAATCCCACTACAATGCCTTACTCAGTGCTAAGTCATTTCCACAGAATACATTTGAAAATATATGTATAATCAAAATCATCATAAACTTAAAAGCATAGCTTTAACATCTTATACATACAGGAGTAGATCATCTTAACTTAAGATCCACCTGTAGGGGTTTTCCTCTTTTAAGAAGGATCTATCTTTAACATAACTTTGAGAAATTCAAAACATCATAACTTTAACTTTCATAAACTTTCATAATTTTATAATTGAAACCCTCATCTTTAGAGATCATGTCTCTGTTTCATAACTTTGATATGATGATTGGGTGGATTTCATGCATATGAACTTTGAAATCATGCAACTCAAGAGGCAATGCATCAATGTACTGAAAGTCATCAACTTAAACCAATCTTAGATAACCTACCACATTTATACATATCATCTTTCTTCATATGACATAGAATATATGAAATTCATCTCATGAAATCATCAATTAAATCATGACCTGTAGTAACATAACTTTCATAACTTGATAAACATAAGATACCTTCATAAGTGAAAACCCTTTATATTATAAACATGCATATTCTTACGTATCATGGCTTGAGACTTCTCTTCTTTCATAAAATATTCTTCCACATAGATTAGGACCAAAACTTGGGGGTTCATGCTCAAGGACATGAAATCGTGAAAGTCATATATGCATACACAAAAGTAGAATATAATTATTTAGAATCATTCAAATCAACCCAACATGATCCTTGTGAAAGCCTAATAGGATAAACATGAATTCCAACTCAATATTCATAATAAACTATAACTTGATACTAATATACTTCACATAACTAGGAATGCGTCATAAACTCCATAATTAGAATGATTTCACAAAACCTCACAACATGCATAAACTTTGAAACTAAGTAAAATAGGAAACTTGATCTTTGTGGATGGAAGAACATCACAAATCAAATACTCATACCTTAGCCAAAATCTATGGAGATATCATGAACTTTGGAGAAGAAAACTCTTGTCTTCAATGGAGGACCTTGGGAGACTTTGGAGGATTTATGGATTGGGTTGAAGGAGATGGTTTTTAAGAATAGGGGTTATTGGGGTTGTAATAGACTGATATAGGCGTGTAAGAGGCCAAAACAACGTAGAATTGGGCTTAAAATTCGAGGAAATGATAAAAACACCCTTCATAGAAACTGGTCGGATCGATTTATGAAGGCCCGTTTTCAGGTCGTAGGTCAACTCATGGGCCGTAGGTCCCATTTATCTGATAGCGCATCTAAAACACCTGAAACTAATCTTGTAGGACCTAAATCCACGAGACCACCTTACGGGCTATCCTCTCCTCTACGGCTTGTGGTTGGACTCATAAAGTCCTTCCACCCTTAGCCAAATTTCTCATTTTCTTGGATCTCAACTTTGAAGGGATTCTATGGACCATATCTCGACCAATGGGCCATGCTATTAATCATAGACCATCTTCCAAAAACTCCAAATCTCCTTAATTTGGCAACCCCCCCCTTTTACGACCCTATCTACGAGCCCTAGAACACTTAATGACCCATAAAACCTTCTCGTACTCCACTTCCAGACTTTCAAAATTTTCTAACGCCCAATCTAGGAGACCTTTATACGGTTCGTGAACCAAGATATGAGCCATACTTAGGTCTCGTAGTTCAAATCCAATGGCTAAATTTCCAGTTTTTGCCTTGTCTACTCGGCTTCAAACCTACGGGGCATTACAACCATTTCAAAACCTTAGTGCTCTAATACCAAATTTATCATGATCCAAACCTAGGACCTAGGTACGACACAGTGAATGGGGAACCCGAAGGTGCCCCAAACAAGCCACATAGCATCCATACACACATCATCAGTTAAAAAGCGTGAATTAGTCATCATTAACATTATTAGGAGTTAGGGATTTAGGACGCAATCTATGGGATAAGGGACATGGAATTTCCATCACATAATCATAATATGTAAATCTAAAGGACGGGGTCATGGGATGCACTCTATGGGAATTAGGGACTTCGGAACTTCACCATATTATCAATATATCACAAGCATCAACTACATGGGGTAAGTGCTAAGGAATAGCCTCCAGAGATACAAAGCATAGCATGACCCATACATAGCATATCATATCATCCAGCAATGCCTCTAATCATAGAAGGACTGGAGCCAAGACATGTTTCGAGCTCACACTCAAAGTAAGCTGCAAAAGTAATAAAGTCTAGGCATAGGTATACAGAACATGGATGTTGTCCTCGAAGTAGAGGACTCACCACAAGCAGGCTTCCAAAAAATCAACTAGCCCCGAGGAGTTGGATGGGAAAAGGCTCCAGTCCTTTCATGGTTAGATCATATAGGCAAAAAGTATGCATAAGTACATTTGGATGTACTAAATATGTGGGCATGCAATGTAAATGAGCATGATAAAAATTGGCATTTAATGTTATATGACAAGGGCACATATATATATATAGAAAAGAATACCATATCAAGATGCCTTAAATCATGATGCATGAATGTCGTATTACATAAACATAAGTCGGGATGTAACCTCAACAAACAGGTTTGACCATGCAAGCTATTATATAGAATCTTAATGTTGCCTCTACACCGGAGAAAGAGTAGCCTACTTGCCAAAGGTAGATTATACCTCACCTTACGAGCCTTGCCTATTTCGGAGGGTAGGTCTCTTGCACATAATCATCCATATTGGAAAACATGATCCTACAGTGGCAGATAGTTATGAGAAAGGTAGGCTTTATATAAGAACCCTTTAGGTCATGCCCCCACCTCCAATCTCATTCAGTGCTAATTCATCATCGCACAGGAATACATATATATATTCATGAACATTCTTGTCAGAAGATCATAGGTCATTTCAAATCATCATGCACATATGGACTAAGAATCCAAATCATAGTTCAAACGTGATTAGGATCATAAGAATAGTTCATTAACTTCTTGTACATAATGGTGTATACACACTCGTAAGTGCTTAAACCCAAAACATAGCCTTCGTTGTGATCACAATCACGTTATAATCATAATTTCCTTGAAATCATCTTTGTAATCATAATTGGTAATCAAACTCATATCGTAAATCTCACAAAAATCCTTGTTCATGTATACTCATGACATGAGAAGTGAGAATAAAGCATGGGTACATGAAATTCATACTTAAAATATGATAATTATATAGAAATATGCATAATCCATGAAGAAATCAACAATTAAATCATACTTATAATTACCCATACATAAATTCATAATTAAAAGGGATGTGTGAATTCAAATCTCATGAAATCCATGTAAATCAATATAATAAGACTTAAATCATGCTAAAATCATTAATTGGAATCAACTCATCTCATTATTTCATCAATTTGAAGCTAAATCATGAAACCCTTGTTGAATTCATACGTTAAAATCATGAAATAAATGAAAGAGATTTTGGGCTCCAAGGTTAAATTGAAACCAAGGATGAATCTACACATACCTTGCTTAGGAAGATGAATTTGAGAAGAATCTATCTTAAACTTAAAACCCCAATTGAATCCTAGCTTGAATCCTTGAGTTCTAGGCTTGAGAGTTGTTTTTAGGAATTAGATTGTAGAAACTAAGTGTTAATAATAAAATAGGGGTTGTGTTAGGGCTTAAAGAAATGCATAACAGTCTCAAAAAGTCTTGGGGTTGGGCCAAATTATCAAAAATTCCTTAAAGAAAACGAGTTCGAAATTGAAATAGGTGGCACCATGGAAGGCTTCACAGTCCGTGACGCCTTTCACAGTCTGTGGTGGCCCTCGTGAACTTGCCCCAAGATACAAGATGATAATAGGCCATGGAAACATTGTCCAAGTACCACTTCACAGACCACTCCATGGTCCGTATTGAGGTTCACGAGCCGTGGAGTGTGCCCGTGAAGGCACATTGGAAAATTAGTCAAGAAAGCTAGCCAGGGGCCCTTTCATGGACCACTCCATGGTCTGTGGTAAGGTCCACGAGCCTTGGAATGTGCTCATGAAGGCACACCTTGGCAAGCCACACTGAAAAAGGCATAGGGTCCCTCTACAGGCCCTTTCACGACTCATGGGCCCTTCCAAGGCCTGTCCCGTGAAAGGGCAACCTAGCCCAAAAACCCTTTGAGACCAATTTCAAGCAATGCTAAGGCCTTGTGAGGTCCGAGTTCTTACATTTATGCCTCTTTCTCAAGCTAATAAGGAAGCAACCATCCCTCAGGGACACGCTTCACAAGGACTAAATCAAAGGTCAACTGCTACAGGACCACAAGGAGGAATAGCATCTGGACCATCACCTGAAAACAATACAGGAAACCAATTAGTAACCAGGTTCACCAAAATGGAATTTCCCAAGTTCAGTGGAACTAATCTTAAAGCATGGCTATGTAAGGTGGAACAATACTTTTCCATGGATGAAGTAGCTTACAATCAAAAGGATAAAATAACCTCCATTCACTTAGATGATATTGCAATAGAATGGCATCTAGCTTATTTGAAAAAATAGAGCTCATTTACCTTATCCTACTTTGGTGAAGTATGTTTTTTCTTTAATGGATAGGTTTGGGTCTGAGTATATAGATCCTATGGCTGAACTTAAGCTAGTGAAGCAGGTTTGTATGGTGGATGAGTCTCAAAAGAAGTTTGGTAGGATTATGACTAGATTGGTTATCCTTCCCTAGTAAGTTATTAGTGCTTTTATCATTGGGCTGAAGCCTGAGATTGGATTTACAGTCAAGAATCATAGACCTTATTCTCTATAACAAGCTTACCGGTTAGCAAGGAACACTGAGGCTGAGGCGAATGCTCATTGAAGTTGACTAGATCATTCTTATATAGTGGAGAGGGTTATCAATCAAAATTAGGAAATTGTAGTTTGTTCTCTAATAGATAGGAAACGGAAGAGATGGTCAACCTTTTAAGAAGGATTCCTTCTGCAACTTTGAACAGGAAGACTTCAAGAAGGCTTACTCTTGTTGTAAGGTAGAAGGGATTACGTTTCTTCTGTGATAAGAAGTTTGTGCCTGGTCATTGATGCAACTCTAACAAATAACTATATTTGTTAAAGTAGCGAAGGATGGGGAGGAAGACCAAATGTTAGAAGTGCAGGAAAACCAGGAAAACTATGAAGAGGAAGGACTTGAACAGAATTGCAAAATATGTGTACATGCTCTCAATGGTATCCATGGTTTCAATACACTTACAATCATGGGATATACTAAGAATGGTCCACAAAACATATTAGTTGACCCTAGAAGCTTACATAACCTTATTAATGTTAGATTGATTAAGAAGTTATAGGGAGATATACAAGTGATCAAGCCCCCATTTGTTAATGTAGTTGATGGTGGCAATAGGCAGACTAATGAGGTTTGTAGAAACTCTATATAGATGATGCAAGGTCTCACATTCCATGATGATTTTTTGTTGATGTCACTGGGATCTTGTGACATGATTTTGAGTGTTCAATGGTTGCTTCCTCTAGGAGATATCAAACTCAATTTCCAGAAGTTGACACTTGGGTTCTAGTATCAAGGCAAGGAAATGGTATTGTAAAGTACTAGGGATAATACTAAAATTAAGGAGGCCAAAAAGCTGGACAAGCTAGATCAAAATAGCTGTCAACTTTTCATTATTAGGGTAGTGTCAGCTGATGAGGCAACCCAGGTCAGTGCTAGTGTTAATCCTATCTTGGCACTAACTCAAGAGTTTCAGGTGCTCCTCCAGGATCCTACGGACTTACCACCCCATAGAGGAGTGTTTGACCAGGAGATTTCATTGCAGCAAGGTAGCAATCCAATCAACACTAAGTGTTATACGTACTCATCAGGACAAAAAGATGTCATTGATAAGCTGGTGCAAGAATTATTGGATCAAGGTATTGTACAACTAAGCTCTAGTCCTTATGCTTCACTAGTGGTATTGGTAGGAAAGAAGGATGGGTCTTGGAGGTTGTGTGTAGACTATAAGGAACTTAACAAGATAACTATCAAAGATAAATTTCCCATCCCCATTATTAAAAAGTTGTTAGATGAACTTGGTGGTTCACAGATCTACTCAAAATTGCATTTAAGATGTGATTATCATCATATTAGGATGGCAAGGGAAGATGTCCAAAAGACTGCTTTCAGAACACATGCTAGACACTATGAGTATTTAGCGATACCCTTTGGCCTCACTAATGCACGTTTCAGTTTTCAGGGGTAAATGAACCATATGTTCAAAGATTACCTAACGAAGTTCATTTTGGTATTCTTTGATGACACTTTGGTTCACAGTAAGAGTTTGGAAGAACACTTGCAGCACTTGAGGGTCACTTTTAACTTGCTGGTGCAACATAAGTTGTTTGTAAGAAAGGCCAAGTGTTCTTTTGGGGCAACAAGGGTGGAATACTTGGGTCATGTCATCTCTGCTGAGGGAGTAGCTGTTGATCCAAAGAAGATAGAAGTTATCTAACACTGATCAATACCTAAAACACTAAAAGAGTTGAGGGGTTTTCTTAGATCAACTAGGTACTACAGGAGGTTCATGAAAGGTCATGGGATCATTAGCAAATACTTGACTGATCTTTTGAAAAAGGAAGGGTTTCATTAAAGTGACAATACTACTGCAATTGTTGAGAAGTTGAAATTTGCATTAGCAAGTTCTCCTGTGTTTGCTTTCCCTAGTAGTACACTAATATTTATTGTTGAAACAGAGCATATCACTATGGGATAGGAGCAGTATTGATGCATGATGGACATCCATTGGCTTATTTGAGCAAGGGGCTCTTAGAAAGGCATCAAAGTTTATCTATGTATAACAAAGAGCTATAAGCTTTAGTCATGGTTGTGACTAAGTGGTCACAATATCTGTTGGGAAGACATTTTTTAGTTAGAACTGATAAAAAAGCACTGAATTGTTTGTTGTTCGTAAGGAAGGCCAAGTGCTCTTTTGGGGAAATAAGGGTGAAATACTTGGGTCATATCATCTCTGCTGAGGGAGTAGCTACTGACCCAAAGAAGATAGAAGTTGTCCAACATTGGCCAATACCTAAAACAATAAAAGAGTTAAGGGGTTTTCTTGGATTAACTGGGTACCATATGAGGTTTATCAAAGATCATGGGATCATTAGCAAGCCTTTGACTAATATTTTGAAGAAGGGGAGGTTTCATTGGAGTGACAAGGCTATTGCAACTGTTGAGAAGTTGAAATTTGCACTGGCAAGTGCTCCTGTTCTTGCTTTGCCTAGTAGTACACTAGTGTTTATTGTTGAAACAGATGCATGTGACTATGGGATAGGAGCAGTTTTGATGCAAGATGGACATCCATTGGTCTATTTTAAGCAAGGGGCTCTCAGCAAGGCAAAAGCTTATCTATGTATGACAAGGAGCTATTGGCTTTAATCATGGCTTTGATTAAGTGGTCACAATATATGTTGGGAAGACATTTTTTGGGAATAACACATAAAAAAGAATTGAAATTTTTATTAGAACAAAAACTTCATACTGGGACTTAGATGAAATGGATAGCAAAATTGCAATTTGATTTTGAAATAGAGTATAAGAAGAGAAAATAAGGCTACAAACTCGCTATCAAGACAAGTGAATACTGTATTGCTTATGATTTTAGTAGCACCTACCGATCATACTTTACTTCATAGTATCATGGAACTTTGGAACAAAGACCGGGAGCTAAGGTCTCTTATGCAGAAGCTGGAAAAACAAAGAGAAATGGTGAAGGAGTACACTTACATCAACCAACAACTGAGGAAGTATGGTAAGTTAGTTATTGAAGCAAATGCATAGTTGAGGAATGACATCATGCAATTGTGGCATGATAACACTAATGGGAGACATTCAAGAATAGAGAATACTTATAGAAGGCTTCTAGCTACTCTTTTCTATTGAAAGAATCTAAGAGAAGATGTAAATGAATATGTTAAAAAGTGCTCAGTTTGTCAAAGAAGTAAATATGATGCCTCGGCAACTCCTAGCCTCTTACAACATTTGGCCATCCCCAAGACCTCCTGGTCTTGCATTAGCATGGACTTTATTAATGGCTTTCCAAAGTCTAAGGGAAAAAATCACCACCCTTGTGGTGGTAGATAGACCGATTAAGTATGGTCATTTTATGCAAACTAGCCACCCTTATATTGTCGTCTCTGTGGCTTAGACATTCATGGACCAAGTGTTCAAACTCCATGGCATGCCAGAAAATATTATAAGTGATAAAGATCCCATATTTCTAAGTAGGTTTTGGCAAGAACTATTCTCATTACAAGGATTAACATTGAGCACATCTTCAGCTTGCCACCCACAAACAGATAGTCAAACCAAAGTCCTTAACAGGATATTGGAGACTAACTAGGTGCTATTGCTCAAATAATCAACATGATTGGGCTCTATACTTATCACTGGCAGAATGGTGGTATAATTTCACCTACCATTCATCCATACAAATCACCCCTTATGAAGCATTATACAGACAAGCACTACCTATCCATCTACCATATTTGCTCAGAGAAGTTGTTGATGAAGAAGTGTTTGATCACCCGAGAATTTAAGGCTCAACTACTCAATTTTCACCTACATAGAGCTCAACAAAGGATGCAATCTTTGGCTAACAAGCACAAAAATGATAGACAATTGAAGGTAGGGGATAGGTGTATTTGAAGATTCAGCCCTATAGGCAGGTGACAGTTTCTCAACAAGTTGCCAATAAAATTTTATGGACCCTATCAAATCTTGAAAAAGATTGGTTCCGTAGCTTACAAGTTATCCCTACCAGCTCATGTGGCTATCCACCCAATTATACATGTGTCTCAGTTGAAGTTATGCCATTAACCCCTAGACACTACTCATCAGCAACTCCTTTTTGTATGAAGCCCCAGAGCATTGAAGGAAGAAAAGTGATTAAGAAGGAAAATAAAGCGTGGCTCAAGTTCTAATTCAGTGGAAAGAGATGTCCAAAGTGCAAGCTACATGGGAAGATTTTGTGGTTATGAAGATCAGGTTTCCGAAGTTCTTCCTTGAGGACAAGGAAGTCCTTAAGAATGGAGGAATGATGCAGAATGATAGTGACCGAAATAGATTGTGTTGTGATCTGCGGCGGTGGTACTTAACTATGACTATCAAGTTAGTAAGAAAGTTGTTAACACTTTAGTCCCTGAAGTTACAATATATTATATTTTGTTTATTTACACATCAGTCATCTTTGTGGCATAGCTTTGTCAGAGGCAGTTAGTAGAGGGAATTGTTCTACAATTATACTCTATGTCAGTCGGCTAGGATTGTGGTCCTATATATATTGTACTTATGCAAATGAAGAAAAATTATTTTGTTGTCATATAACTTCAAGTCATAAATTAGCTTAGCTAGTTCTCTTTCCTTTCATTTCTCTGTTCCTACCTCTTCATTGTTTACTGTGCATCAGTGTTACTGTTCCATTAGATCTGCATTAAATCAATTGATTGAAATTAAAATTAAAATGAATGGTCTAATAATAACAAACAACATACAATTCCAATTCAATTATCCTTGTTTTCGCATTACAATTATTTGAAATCCGGCCCAAAAAAAAACACTATCGAGTCATGGTGAATAAATTGAAGTTTTGCTCAAATTCAATTTAACCTAAAACCACTGATACCAACCATCATCTCACTAGTAAACTAAAGATTTTGATACGAATCATCAACAAACGAGCATATGTTTGAATAGAATCCTTTAAGTTAAGCCTATACAAAAAAGAAAACAATCACATGTTTAATGATTTTGCTATTTTACGATAAAAAGAATACACGATAATCTATAAGATTAAAAGCTATACTACAAGTGGTACATAAAACTATACAACACACTTTCCAGGTAAAAAAAGGAAACTCCTTCTTCCTAATATAGTTGTAAACTTAAGTGCTATGGGGTGGTATGAGGAAAGAGAGAAATATAAAACTCATCGACGAAATTAATAACTTATCAACTAAACTATAAATTTTCAGAAAAATTCACCTCAACTTTCCTGAGTAATGAGAATGTTACAACCATGTGAAATCTACATATCATGAACCAATTTCTAACCTATAGAAGAATTTTACAAGATAATTAATGTAGCTATGCCATATGCATTACAGAATATACACCTATTTGGTGTTCTGATAACTTACCCAAAGCCAAAGATAAACAAAAACTGTCGGGGAGAAAACCTAGGAATTCCCACAGAAGTTGTCACCAATGACACTCTCCTGAAAACATGATCACCCAAATGAATATACTTCTCTGCAACCTATAAACTAGACAACCCCTTTTTAACCACATTGAAACATTCCAAATCTATTAACAGAAAACAAAACCAAAAACCGAAAAACTGCTATCTTCCCTCATCAAGCTAGGCCGAAACGATTTTCTGTAATCTGCATCTCCACCAATGCAATTAATGATCACTTGGTTCAGTTGGTGATCCTGGAACAAAAGGTACAAAACCTCGTCCACCAAATACAGGACGCATGAATGCATTGTCAAATTTTCTCCAGTAACGATGCACGGTGTGAGATGGTGTTGATAGGAGCATCCGCAAACTGTGGGGACGGGGCACATTTTGGCTAAGATCAGCTTCTGAGTCTTGCGCACTCTCAAGAAGTGGCATAATGAAGGATTTTGGGGTCGTCGGTTCAGAAGAGATCATTCTGCTCAGGTGTTTTGATGAGGGTAGCAATAATCTAATTAAAGGTTTTGTCATCAATCCAAACACCTGTAAAGGCCAAAAACAGAAGGTAAAAACACCACTCAGAAATGTTAAGACTTTTCCTTAAGTATTTTCTTTTTTCTTGAATTGTTTCTTGTTTGGAAGAATGAGATCTCGGATAAAATCATTTGAATCAGGACAAAGTTATTCTCAATAAAATGTTCACATCTGATTAATGTAAAACCATTTCTGATATGTTTCACTCCTATGGCTATGCTGCTCCCTACCTACGACAGAGCTCCAGCATGACCACCATCACCAATATTAGAGCTCAACTAAGGGGCTTGTAATTTATATTTGGAGCCACAGAGGCTTTGGTCCCAAGGGTTTTCGCTACATGCCTAACCAGTCAAACACATAAATTTTGGAAAGTTGTTTCTAAATCTTTCACGAGTTGGGAAGTATCAGACAAGTGCTAGAGGAATATTGTTTCCAGCTTGCCTGGTTTAAAATTTTGTTTGAAAGCATGTTATTGAAGTTTCTAGAAGAAAAAAATTGAGATGCTCAATTTCTTGACCATGAAGGAGCATGTTTTCTTGTGTATGTTTCTCTACTTCATGTATGCATGTTAAATGTATACAAAAAGTTCTCTTACCCCTGTGCTGAAAAGGACAACAGTGATAGTACTTGTGATCATTATTGCATTAGCACGTAACTGAGTATGACCTCCCCTGGTAAACTGCAAGCATAAAATCAAGAAATCAGTCAAAAGATTTTCTCAAGACTACATGCAACATGAGAAAGAATCCATCAAATTTGATAGTAGAGTGATATCAGATACTTGTATTTTACCTGATTATAAGCAAGAGCCACTGAAACAGCACCTCGCATAAGTCCAGCCCACCAGATTGTGATCTGCGAAATAAGCAAAGAGATATAACGAGAGGCCATATGATTGGAAGAACTTTTAGAGTAACTAACAAGTTATTAGGACATACTTGCTGGTTGAAGCTAATCCTCTCTCCTGGAGACTTCTTGATCAAGTTGGACAAAAATGACAGGGGGAAAACAAAGGCAGCCCTTCCAACCAAAACAAGACCCAACAGTATGGAGCTAACCTGAACTGATAATTGAGGGCTGCAAATAGAGTTGAAACAAGAAACCATCAATCATGTAAGTTTTTTTCCACTTACATATAATCAATAGTAAATGATC
This sequence comes from Solanum rostratum, assembly GCA_029948455.1. Lineage (NCBI taxonomy): Eukaryota > Viridiplantae > Streptophyta > Magnoliopsida > Solanales > Solanaceae > Solanum > Solanum rostratum. The sequence continues at coordinate 62,619,741 of CM057045.1, read as the reverse complement.
AACTTCAATGATATAAAAATTCACCTGTCGCTAACAAATCTCCACTTCTCAATGTCCAAAGCATCCATACCAACATAAAGGAATATGAATATTTCAGCAATAAATGATAATGTAGCAAAAGCGTGCCTGGAAAACAGATGAAGATGGTATATTAGGATTAAACCATCTTATGAGGAGAAAGAGGAGCAATTGAACACACTCCATCAATATAGTTAAAAGTTGTACGACATACTTGGTTGTGACTCTTGAGCTCTCAGTCACATTATGCCACGTGTAGTGAGACATCACGATCCCACAGAAGAACACAGTGAGGATTGCACTTAAATAGAATAACTGCAATTGACATAGTTTCAGATTTACAGTGTAATAACTATAAATAGAAAGATAAGAATATTTCCAAGAAGGTAAGTAATTAATCTTCTTATCAAAAGAGAAAAATGTTAGCAAGCCACTTCGTCGAGAAACTTACTTCAGCAAGCATGTATGATAGGTAAGCCATAAGTATCATTATAGCAACCTCACGGTCGGTGGAGTGCCTGGAGATCATCAAGAAGTAAGTAATGAAAGTCCTTTATGAAGAGACATCCTTCTCATCTATCATGTAAGCTTAAAATTGTGCAATCTAAGAGAACAAAAATTTCTAAGAAGACACCAGTAGTCAATTTTCTGGACTAGTCTTTTGCACAAAGCCCAATTACAAAATCCAGGACTAATATATATATCCAAATATTTGCCTATTGCAACTACCTAAGAAGACCATACAGAAAGGAAGTTTATTTGTGAAAGCAAACGTATACGAACCTTCCAAAATAGAGTTTTTTAATTATATAGGCGCTCAGTAGACCAGCCTGCACCATGAAAATATTAAATGTCAGCCTTGTGTCACTTGTGCAATGCACACACACAGAATCACAAATAAGGACACGCAAGCATGTGTGGAGAGAGAGCGAGAGAGAAACTCACAACAACCCCTAAGATGGTGCTTGATGCAAACAAGTATAGAAAGTTTCCAATTAATTCCAGAGCTTTGCTTGTGTTGATATGAGATAAATCAAAGTTCTGGACAGCATTGAACAGAACTACAGATGTGGCATCATTCACAACACCTTCCCCGAAAACTAGACTGTACAGTAAGGGTGTTTCATCCTGACTAAGTACCTACACATTTTCCAAATCGAATATGTCTGATCAGTAAAAGAGGAGCTAGTCTGACCAGACTACAATGCTTTGACTTTGTCGTTTTTTTATTGTGCAAGTAAGACAAAACTTATACTGACTTGTAAGGTGCAAACAGAATCTGTTGCAGAGAAGATTGCTCCAATCGCTGGAAACAAACAGAGATAGATGAGAGACAAGCAGAGAATATATCAATCACAGTTTTGAAGACAAATAAAATAGAGGAAACAGCAGGAAGTACCTAGATAATCTCCAATTTCAAGGTCTCCAATATTCATTTTCTTGAAAATGCCAATAGCAGCTGATCATGAAAATAGATGTTATTACTAATGGGTGAATCATGAGTGTAATAAATGCTGTGGAACTTCCTACGAAGAAACCAAAACAAAGTATGGAAAAGGATATAAATACACACCTAATGATATGATAATGAATGATATCAAGGTGCCAACTGCCCCAAAAAGCATGATAGTGCTGAAATTGCGGAAAAATGATTTCTTTTTCACCTGGAACCTGAGGAACAGAATAAGATGGATAAAAATAAACTCATCCCAATCCTTTTGAACAATTTAAAACCTATTTAAATCAAACAAACATCAAATGCTGCCGAGTAGCTTGCCGTGTAAAAAGTCAATGAGTTCACAAGGCCACAAGAACTTCAACATTGTAAAAGGAAAAAATATTAGTGTGTTTGGTATGACAAGAAAATATAATTTCGAGAAATTGATTTTTGCCATTTGGTTGGTGCTGAAAAATTCCATAGAAAACTATATACTACTATTAATAAGTAAAATCAAATTAGGAGGTGTTTGATGAAACTATTGACTAAGACTAATAGTTATCCGAAAGATGGTTCTACAAGCCAGACCTAACAACAGATCTGTTTTCATCTAAACATCAATTTATCAAATTCTAAGTTGTTACTTTTAACAAATAGTACTTTCTTTAATGAATTGACAAATATGACCATCCGCAGACTTCAAAACTCGGGATAATGGACTGACCCCTCTACCCTTCTCCACTTCTATACCATGCTTAGTATGTATTCCGCAAAGCCTAAACATCAAGATTGACCAAAGAATATCTTCCCTTCTGAAAATTAAGGTCTAATCTTTTAAGAAAATGCATCCAAGCAGTCTTTGGGTAATTACTGCAATCTAGAATGCTATAGCAACATTGTCAACTACTTGACATAAGTAACATTTTGTTCCGAGGAAAGATGATATATATTTGAAATGCAAAACGTACCCAGCATTAAAAATGATTGGCGGAAGAAGGTAAATGAAGAAAAGATCTTCGCTGAATACTAGAATATGTGAGTTCTTTCCTCCACTTACTAGTAGAATGACAACTCCAGTGCAAAGACCCTGCGATGGAAAGACAGATATAATCCAGTTCATTATGTATCAAGAAAAGCAGCAAAATAGAGATAAGTATAAGAAAATGAACTGACGATGATAAGGGCAGTTATGGACTCATTCATCCATCTATTTTCCTCGAGTAGATGACCGATAATGATACACGCGCAAATAAGTGCAACAAATAAGTTAATTGACACAACAGATTGATGATCAGAAGCTGACAATCCGTTCAAACTAGCCAACAGCGTCCCAAAGTCAAACCCCATTTTTCAAACCTTAAATCCAATTTCCTGCAATAAATAACACACAATTCTCAAAATCCACGCTCATATAAAGAACAGAAGCGTATAAATGCAGCCACAGATGATTACGTGGCGTGTGTGTGGATATATCGAAATAAAATACTGGATCAAAACTAGCCACATGAATTAAACTCCTCGATATTCCTTTAAAATTAGAATTTAGATGAATTCAGTTGTGGCAAAACCTTACCGATGAAAATTGAGGTTATAAGCACTTGAAATTGAATCAGATCTCAGATGTTCAGCCGAAAAAACTCAAACTGCAGCAAATTGAAGAGTTGAGCAAAGTCGAGAATGAATTGTGAGAGAGGAAAGTTGTAGTTTAATTGCAGAGAAAAATGATGAAATGACAAACGGAAGGGAAATTTCTAGTTTAGATGGAATGGAGATAGAGACTGCTCTTTATATACATTTTTTGACCGCTTCAGGAAATCAAATGATGCATTTTGCGCACTTAATCTCAACCAGCTCACTTTCTAATTCCTATTAACACTTAATTAATTAACTAATAATATATACTTTAAAAATTGATACACTTACCTTACTAACATGCTACCATTTTTTTAACCTATTTTTGAATGAAATAAATTAATCTGCCCATAGATTTGGAGAGAACTATTTTATTTTTTTTTTGAAGAAATGAGATTTATATCCATAAGTTTTAAAAATTAATAGACTTACCTCATTTTGCCATACTTTCCCAAATATTTTTTGTTAAGTTATTTATGAATAATAAATAATTTTAGCCATAAATCTGGAGATAAATATTTTTTCTAAGAAATGTGATTTTATATCCATAAGTTTTAAAAATTATTAAAAATATTGATAAATTTTATTTTTATATTATAATGAACATGTTTTGAAAAATCATGATCAATTGATATGAATATGAAAAAAGAAGAATGAACTCACTTTAAATTATATAAATATATGTGTAACTATATAAACTTTGTAAAAACTGGGACTAAAATTCTATCAAAATTATAAATGATCGATACTTGTATAAATGAATTCAACCAAAATTATAAATGATGGGTACTTGTATAAAATATAAAAATTTGAAACAATTTTTTAAAAAGAATTTAATTAATACAATTTTTTAGTATCTAATGATTTGACTTGCTTGGCAAAAATATTCATCAAATAATAACAAGTTTTGTGGCTAAATAATCTTTTTTTTTTTCAAAATATTTGAAAACAAACGGAAACGACTATTATTTAAAGTGGAAGAAGAGGCGGGACCCATAATGGCGATGATTTTGTCTTTTGGAACCTTAGGTTATTAATGCAACTTTTCATTTTTAACCCCAACACATGCTCTCTTCTTTTTGTTTTTTTATATTTACTACAAGTGAAAAACATTTTACATACGTACGGAATATTTCAATAATTTTTTGTATACTTTTTGCCATATTTTATCATATCATAAATATGAATTAGAAATATATAAATATATTTATTTCATGTCAAAATAAATTCTTTATATGTACATCGATTTTTCTAGCAAGTCTGTTTAGCCTTGTCTTTATTTATGTCTTGGGTCAGAACAAATTACCATAACACGCCCCCGTCTATAGATTAGTCAACATTTTTCACAAGTTTTACGAACGGAAGCTCTTATTTTTTATCTTAATTCTGAATCTATAATTAATCTTTGTTGATCCATAACTTAATTTTGATCCTCATTAATTAATATGTAATCAAAATTAGGGCATAAGTTGTGGTCGTGATGAAACGATTCCATGTTCATATATTTTTTTAGTAATACAAACAACTATCTTTCAATTATTGTACTTTGATATATAATAAAAATGTGGTATATAAAAACATGAACAGGTTCACATGTTTGCCTATCCAAATAAGATCCCAAATATAGGTTGACAAGTTGAGTTTTACTTGTTAGCAAGAATAATAATTTGTGTTTTTTCATCCTTTTTTTCAATTTCCAAATTCAAAATTATATATAAGCACAACCCCTTCTCTTCTTTCACATGATAATCAGGTTGATGGATATCTTAGCAGGACCATTGCATACCATTTTTTTGTAGATATTTTTTTTTATCATATAAAGGTTTATTGTATGGTTTTAAAATTTTGGATAATTAATGCAAAAGTACAAAATAGTCTACGACATTGCCAGTTGTCTAGACAGATAGGTGTTGATGCATCTTCTTATTTGTTTGTTTGGTAGTAAATAATTTTAATTGTCTCATCTTGAAAATAATGTGATGCAGAATTTCTCTATTTATGATTAAAAAAAATTTACGGTTGTTATTCTTTGGGTGTGCACAAGTTAAAATTCTTCCATTTTTATATAATAGCTCACAAATTACATTGAAAAGGTACCGCATTAGGTAAGACTGATGTAATAAACTCGATCCAGAAGACAAATTCTTTGTTTTCACTGATAAAGAACTTCAACTTTAAACCTTCAACATCGAATTGTTTCCTTTCTAATTAGAGGTCGTGAGTTTGAGTTCTAAATGTAAAAAAAAATTAAAAAAAGTAATTTTCTTAAGATCCTACACGATACAAATTCAAAATAATTAAACTTTAAATAAATATTAAATACCCAATAAAAAATTTTAAAAAAAAGGACAACGATTTTAGGTGTCATCAAATGAAAGAATGCTCACATAAACCTTGAAACAGTTAAAACTCTTTTTCGCGGACCAGTCAATTAGTATTGCTTTTTGGATTACATTGTACTTTAAATGTGGGGTTAGAATATTCTAATCCCTTTTTTGTTGACACTCAAATAGGGGTTTCTTCATCAGCATATAGTATATTTTCTCTCACAATTTATACTATACTAGTTTAGTTTAGTTTAGTTTACGAGTTTTGCACATATGTATAGTGTGAATTAATAAAAATGAATAAATAAATTATTATGTATTTATTTATATTATTGATCATACAGCTATAAATAATTATGTAAATATTACTATCCCATATGGTTAAGTTTATAAATACGCTATTTTTCTATTCCTATCGCAGGATGTAAATGAATTTCATTCTATTTGAAAGTAATAGTAGACAAAACAATTGAAACTTCTGATTCTGTATATGTCTTTTTTTCCTCATCCGATCTCCGGTGTCTTAAGAATGGAACAATCTCACCAATGCACTATAACCCTGATTGATAATTCTATAATATTTTAGTGTTCACGAGAAAAAATATCTTAGTTTAGCATTGAGTTTTAAATTCATGTCCACCTCCTATTTATCTCGATATGAATTTTAAATAATATGTTCATATTTTCTATTACTATACAATCCAAATAATAAAATATTTACTTACTATTTGTTTTTTTTTTTTATTTGAGACTTTTAGCAAGCTAAGTGTCACGACCCAGAAATGGACGTGATGGCACTCGTTTTATCCCACCAAGACAAGTTAGTCTACAATTCAATTATATTGATAATGTGCGAAAGGATAATAAAAATAAATATTTAATTGCAGATATAAGTCAACTCAATTAAAAATTCTCTCAAAACCTGGTTGGCACGTGCACAAGCCTCTAATGTGTTACAATAGATTTGAAAGAAAAATACAAGTCTCAAATGATATTGTCTCTAAAGTAGAACAAAATCATAAATAGGAGGATGAAGTTCGCTACTATCACAAATAGCTACCTCACTAATCTCCACCATTTGCCTTAGATAAAAAAGGAAGAGAGAGTATCACGAAGATCCGAGTATATAACCAACAAAAATGTAGAAGTAACGGGTGAGTACCAACCACACGGTACCCAGCAAGTCAACTAACAAAACAAAGCAAGTTTAATAGAATACACAGACTCTTTTCATCCCAACCGACCTCCACAACTACAACATGCACAAAAAATGAGCCTAGCCCATCAACACATAATACATAATAAAGATAGTTTTCACAATGTCAAAATTTAAAATCACAAGCCACAACTCACAAGTGATAATACAGTAAATCACAGGAATAACATCATGCCAGACAAGAATATCCGCGGATGAGATGCAATAATTACTAGCAATGACCCCGGCATCATAATATCACTAGCAAAGATCTCAGTATCACAAAATCACCGGTAATGGCCTTGGCATCACAATATTACTAGCAAAGTTCTCAGTATCACAATATTGTCGGCAATAATTTCAACATCACAATATCACTAGCAAAGATCTTAGTATCACAATATCGCCGATAATGACCTCGGCATTACATCTTGACCAATAAAGACCTCAGCCCCAGTTTTCACTATCTCACTTATATCAATAACCAGAACCAATGTGTGACGTAGAATGAATGAACATGAGATGAATTCCACAAGCAAATCCACTCATAATCATCAACCACAACAATATATCTCAATATAGAATTCTCATCACTTAACTACATTTTCAATTCAAGTGTTACAACACCATGCCAACTCACATTTATATTTAATCACCCATGTTTATAATATTAAAAATATTTCATGAATCACACGTAGAAGAAAGGATAAGTTGAGAATTCTACGAGAATTACAAAGTTTTGAAAGTCCACTTGCCTCAATAATCAAACAATCACTTCAGATCAAAATCTTTTCAAATACATAATCTACATAAGAATACGAATCTAATGACACCCATATTGTTATATTTATTTTTGGCTAAAAAATCAGGCCAAAAAGTCACTCCGAGCCCTTGAATTCAAATCTGAAATTTTCTTTCAAATTATGTTTACACATAATAAAATAAACTCATACGCTAAATTTCAGCTAAAACGGATCATTATTCGACCCCCAAATCAAGATTTTATTTTAAGAACCCTAAGGCTATATTTTCTTAATTTAACATAAATTATAAACGTTTCTACCCTAAAAATCTATTCATAATCTAATAAAAGTTTAATAGAAAGGACGAGAACAATTACCTTGACACTTTTAAATGAAAAACCCAATTTTTCCTGTCTTCTTTTTCTTTCTTTTCTTTCCGCATCTTTCTTTCTTTCTTTTCTGCGTTTCTTTTCCTGGTTTCGTTCTTTCTATTTTCTGGGACTTTGGCGTTCAGCCCTTGTCCCCTTTTATTTATTTATTTATTTTTAAAATGAGTACTAACGACAACAACATACCCAGTGGAATCCCACAAGTGGGGTTTGGTGTAATGACCCGCTTAGTTACTCTGGGAATTAGTCCTACTAATTTTCTAAAAAGATTTATCTCGTAAAATTTTAAATGGGTATTTTGGACTATTCAATAACTAAGACTATTTATTTTATGGGTGAGTTTGAATAATTAATAAGTGGTGGGCTAAATGTTAATTTGTTTAAAATTTTATGCCCACTTGATCTATATATTAAATTAGGTTAGTGGGAGTTATCAGTTTTAGAAGGAAAATAAAATTAAAAAAAAAAAGAGATAGAGGAACTTCGAACGGTGCTCGTGCAGTTCCAGATTTCGCCATTCAAAAGGCAAGTATATTTCACGTTTATTTCTGTAAGACTTAGGCGAAATTTAGTTAAGATTATTACATATGAAAAGAGTTGCTAGTGGCTTGAATCTATTATTAAATATTAAGTATTAAAGAATGTGCAAATAGGTTTGTGGATTAGTGCATCTTTTCTTGTGCAGCATTAAATTTTGTGCAGATTTTTAACCTTAGTACCATTATTATATGCAAGTCACTAAAATTCTCTTATAATTAGCATTATGTGAACGAACTACTAATTAAGGAATTTCATGATTCGGCTTGTTTGGATTATTTATTTCTTTAAAAAGGGTTAGGAATTGGGAATTTATTTTTTTGGGGATTAAAAATAATTTGAAAAAAAAAAAAGAAAAGTTGGCAGTGATAGTCACGCCACTGGTTTTGAAACCAGTGGCTTCATCCTTGATATACTAGTCTTTCTTTAATTTTATTATGTGTTAAAATTTGATATATTGAGATTGGTAATAAATAATAGGTGTTTTGTCTTATGTAGATATCATTAGATTGGTGATATTTGGAGGAATTAACACTTAATCCTAGGCTTGAAATTTTAGAAATTAACCACGAAATTGACTAGTTTTGGGTCTAGACTAGACATATAGCAATATGGGTATTGCTAGTTTTGAAATCCTTATTGTGATAATTTATTTGACTAGATCGTGGTGCTACGGATTCTATTCGAAAGGGAAAGGCTCAAGTATTTGATTGATCGTGATTTGACTAAGGCAAGTGAACTTTTTAAAACTTTATAATTCTTGTAGAATTCTCGAATTATCCTTTCTCCTATGTGTGAATCGTGAAGTATTTTTAATATTTTAATGAGGTACTTAAATATAAATGTGAGTTGGTGTGTTGTTGTGACACATGAATTAAACATGTGGTTAAGTGATGAGAATTTTTATGTTTGAGATATATGGTTGTGGTTGGTGATTATGAGTGGATTGGTTGTAGATTTCATCTCATATGCATTCATTTTATGTCACGCACATTGCATTGGTTCTGGATATTGATATGAGTGAGATGGTAAAAGTTGGGACCGAGGTCTTTATCGGTCGAGATATTGTGATGCCGAGGTCTTTGTCGACGATATTGTGATGCCGAGGTCTTTGCCGGCGATGATATTGTGATGCCGAGGTCTTTGCCGGCGATGATATTGTGATGCCGAGGTCTTTGCCGGCAATTGTTGCATATGCATTGCATCTCATCCTTGCATATTCCGGTGTGGCATGATGTTATCCCTGTGTTTGATTGTGTTGCTTCTTTTGAGTTGTGACTTGTGATTTGATATCTGTGACATAGTAGAAACTATCTCTGGAAGGTATTATGTATTGCTGGACTGGGACTTTTCTGAGTGCAGGTGTGTAGTTCGGCGGTATGTGGTTGGGTGTGAAAGGAGTTTGTGGATTCTATCAGACTTATTCTGTTTTGCTAGTTGACTTGTTGGGTACCGCGTTGTTTTTGGTACTCACACTTGCTTCTACACTTGTGTAGGTTTTGAGCCCGGACCATGAGTAGTATATTTCTTGATCATCCGAGGCTTCTCAGGAGATTTAGAGAGGTAGCTGTTGTCATCCCGCTGACTCTCTTGTCCTGTTTCCTTTCTGTTTTGTTCTATTTGAGAAGAAAGACGGTTTCAGACTTTGTAATTCTTTGGATTTCTGTATAACTAGTGGTTTGTACACGTGACAACCAAATCCTTCGGTGGTGTTTAAGTTTGCGAAGATTTCTCTTTTTGATTATTTATTTTATTTAGTACTTCCGCACATCATTCCAATTTCTTGTTGGGTTTAGGCTGACTTGTTCTGGTGGGTTTGAGCAAGTGCCATCACGTCCATTTTCGGGTCGTGACAGATGGTATCAGAGCCCCAGGTTCATAGGTCTCACGTGCATACAAGCCGAGTCTAAGTAGAGTCTCAAGGATCGGTACGGAGACGTCTGTACTTATCTTTGAGAGGCTATAAAGACTGTTAGGAAACTTCTTTTATTCACTCTCTCTTATCATGCTTAAACTGTTCTTTAGTATTGAGTTGTGCCCGTGTTCATTTGACAGATGGCAAGGACTAGGGCTACTGTTGCCGGTGGTAGAGGTGGGGCAGCTCCTGAGAGAGTTGTTGAGGGCCCAGTTAGAGGTAGGGGAAGGGGCCGAACTAGAGGACGTGCCCGAGGAGCGACACGAGTTAGAGGGCAGGCTAGAGGGGCTCCTCTAGAGCCACAGACAGAGGTTGGTGCGGAGCAGGTTCCTTCAGAGCACGTAGCCTCACCTTTGCTGCAGGATACCTTACTGAGGGTGCTGAATGTACTTGAGAGTTTTGCTCCGAATGGTAACTCGACAGGCATGCCCGGTGGTTCTCAGACCGGAGGAGGGGCTCGGACTCCAGATCAGCATCAGGCTCCCATGGTTCGTGGTCCAGTAGAGCAGCCACCGCTGGATCCTAGAGTTGAGATTGATCTTGTACCAACTGTTGAGGTTCGGGGTGCACCTGTGGCCACATTGACTGAGAATGAGCAGCGCTGCTATGAGAGGTTTAGGAAAATGAACCCACCTCAATTTCAGGGTGGGAGGACAGAGGATGCTTATGAGTTTCTGACTACTTGCAGAGAGCTGTTGGATACCGTCGGGTTAGCTGAGTCACACGGGGTTCGATATGTTACTTTTCAGCTCCGTGGGCCTGCCAGAGAATGGTGGAGGACATATTCAGGATCTTTGCCAGTGGGATCTCCCACAGTGTCTTAGGAGATGTTCTCTAGTGCTTTCTGTGATCGGTTTGTCCCTTGGAGCGTGAGGGAGGAGAGCCGTTTGAGGTTTGAGAGCCTGAGGCAGGGCGGCCAATCAGTCACCGAGTATGAGACCCGTTTCTGTCAGTTATCTAGACATGCGGCAGCCATTATTCCAGATGAGATAGAGAAAGTTCGTAGGTTTGTGAGAGGGCTGACCTATTCTATCCGACAGGCAGTGTTTAGAGTATCTAGGGATAGAGCCTCCTTTCAGTCTGTTGTGAGTGCGGCCAAGGAGGCAGAGCTAATGGAGAGAGAAGAGTTCGGGGACCCCAAGAGGGCCCGTGGGTCCGGTCAGTTTTCTGGTACCTCATCTGGAGGTAGAGGGCCCTATAGAGGAAGTGACTCATCCCAGCGTCGAGGACCAGTTCATGCATCATTACCTACTCCTAGGGGTGGTCAGGCACATCATGGATCTCATAGTACGGGTCATGACTTGTATGGTTCTCAGCAACGATCAACAGGGCGAGACATCTATAGTAGCTCTTCAGGATCAGCACATCCGTCCCAGAGTCAGAGATTTTGTTTTAGTTGTGGAGATCCTGATCACTTGAGACGACAGTGTCCCTTATTAAGAGGACAAGGAGGGACCCATCCCAGATCTTCGGTTCAGACTAGACCACCTGCCCCACCACCATACAGGGGGCGAGACAGAGATCAGACAGCTAGAGGTGGTCACACTTCAGGCAGAGGGGCGAGTGGTGCCATAGTTCCGCAGGGTAGGGGTAGAGGCGTTGTTCAGACAGGTGGTGGTAGGGGATCACAGTGTTATGCATTCCCGGGGAGGCCCGAGGCAGAGGCTTCTGATGCAGTTATCACAGGTATTATCCCGGTTTGTCATCGACCTGCGTATGTATTGTTTGATCCTGGATCCACCTATTTTTATGTGTCCTCCTACTTTTCATCTGGATTTGATTTACTATGTGATCGTATGCCTGTTCCTATCCATGTTTCCACACCGATAGGTGATCCCTTAGTGGTGGATCGAGTGTATCGATCCTGTCTTGTTTCTCTAGCTGGATATGATACTTGGGTAGATATGATTATTCTTGAGATGGTGGACTTTGATGTTATCTTGGGGATGGATTGGCTTTCTCCTTATCATGTTATTCTTGATTGCTATGAAAAAAACTGTGACCTTAGCCATGCCTGGTGTACCAAAGATTGAGTGGAAGGGTGATAGTGGTTCTTATCCTAGCAAAGTTATTTCCTACATCCATGCTCAGAAATTGATTGATAGGGGGTGTTTGTCTTACTTAGCTTTCATTCGAGATACCAGTGTTGAACCACCTTCTATGGAGTCTATTCCGGTGGTTCAGGAGTTTGTCGATGTGTTTCCTACTGACCTTCCAGGTGTTCCTCCCGATAGGGATATTGACTTCCCTATTAATCTAGAGCCAGGCACTAAGCCCATATCTATTCCTCCATATAGAATGGCTCCAGCTGAACTGAAAGAATTAAAGGAGCAACTTCAAGATCTGTTGAGCAAAGGGTTTATTCGTCCTAGTGTGTCACCATGGGGTGCCCCCGTCTTGTTTGTGAAAAAGAAAGATGGGTCTATGAGGATGTGCATTGATTACAGACAGTTGAACAAGGTGACTATCAAGAACAAGTACCCTCTTCCCCGTATTGATGACTTGTTTGATCAGCTTCAGGGAGCGGCTCTGTTTTCTAAGATTGACTTAAGGTCTGGTTATCATCAGCTGAGGATTAGAGCATCAGATATTCCTAAGACAGCTTTCCGAACTCGTTATGGCCATTATGAATTTTTGGTGATGTCCTTCGGGTTGACTAACGCCCCTGCAACATTCATGGAGTTGATGAATAGGGTGTTTCGTCCGTACTTAGATTCTTTTGTGATAGTATTCATTGATGACATTTTGATATATTCCAAGACTGAGGCTGAACATGTTCGTCACTTGAGAATAGTGCTACAGAGGTTGAGGGAGGAAAAGTTATTTGCAAAATTCTCCAAGTGTGAGTTCTGGCTCGATTCGGTGGTATTCTTAGGACATGTGGTGTCCAAGGAGGGGATTAGAGTGGATTCGGCTAAGGTTGAGGCAGTTAGAGGTTGGACACGGCCTACTTCAGCTACCGAAATTCGCAGTTTTGTGGGGTTAGCTGGGTACTATCGGCGGTTTATTCAGGGTTTTTCTTCTATTGCAGCCCCATTGACTAGATTAACTCAGAAAAATGTAGCCTTTCATTGGTCCGATGAGTGTGAGGAGAGCTTCCAAAAGCTTAAGACTTTGTTGACTTCAGCTCCCATTTTGACACTACCTGAGACAGGTGTGGACTTTACGGTGTATTGTGATGCTTCAGGAGTTGGTTTAGGTGGGGTGTTGATGCAAAAGGGGAAAGTGATTGCATATGCTTCTAGACAGTTGAAGGTTCATGAGAAGAATTATCCTATCCATGACTTGGAGCTAGCAGCTGTGGTTTTTGTACTTAAGTTGTGGCGTCATTACTTATATGGGGTTCATTGTGAGGTCTTCACTGATCATAGAAGTCTTCAATATATTTTCAGTCAAAAGGATCTGAACTTGCGGCAGCGTAGGTGGATTGAGTTGCTAAAAGACTATGATTTGACCATCTTATATCATCCGGGGAAGGCTAATGTGGTGGCTGATGCCTTAAGTAGAAAGGCTTCTAGCATGGGGAGTCTAGCCGCCATTCGAGTTGAGGAGCGACCTTTAGCCAGGGATGTTCAGCGTCTAGCTAATGGCCTAGTCAGGTTACATCTTTCTGATGAGGGTGGCGTACTTGCTTTCATTGAGGCTCGTTGTTCCTTGATGGACCAGATTCGAGAGCGCCAGTTTGAGGATGAAAAGTTGTGTCTCATTAGAGACAAAGTGATTAGAGGAGAGGCTAAGGAAGCGGCACTTGATCCTGATGGTGTCTTGAGAATTGGAGGTCGAATTTGTGTGCCCAAGGTGGGTGACTTGATTAGAGTGATCATGGATGAGGCTCATTGTGCTCGTTATTCCATTCATCCAGGAGCAGTGAAGATGTATCATGACCTGAGTCAGCATTACTGGTGGTGTGGCATGAAAAAGGACATCTCAGATTTCGTGTCCAAATGTTTAACTTGTCAGCAGGTTAAGTGTGAGCACCAACGGCCTGGAGGTGAGTTACAGAGGATGCCCATTCCTACATGGAAGTGGGAGCGTATCACCATGGATTTTGTGGTGGGTTTGCCCACTACCATGGGTGGTTATGACTCTATTTGGGTAGTTGTGGATCGATTGACTAAGTCTGCCCATTTCATTCCTGTCAAGGTTAAGTATACAGCGGAGAAGTTGGCTGACCTTTACATCAGTCAGATAGTTAGATTGCATGGTGTGCCTGTTTCTATCATTTCAGATCGGGGTTCACTCTTCACTTCACATTTTTGGAGGGCCTTGCAGCACAGTCTAGGCACTCAGTTGGATATGAGTTCAGCATTTCACCCTCAGACAGATGGACAGTCTGAGCGGACAATTCAGGTGTTGGAGGACATGCTTCGAGCGTGTGTGATCGATTTTGGTTCCCGTTGGGACCAACACTTGCCCTTGGCAGAGTTTGCTTATAATAATAGTTACCACTCCAGTATTCAGATGGCACCATTCGAAGCCTTGTATGGTAGATGGTGTAGATCTCCGATTGGTTGGTTTGATTCTGCTGAGATGGACTCATTAGATGCAGACTTTCTTAGAGATGCTATGGAGCAGGTTCGTATGATTCAGCGCAGGTTGTTGACTGCTCAGAGTCGACAAAAGAGTTATGCAGATAGGAGGGTTCGAGCCCTAGAGTTTATGGTAGGAGATCATGTTTGGCTTAGAGTGTCACCTATGAAGGGTGTTATGCGGTTCGGTAAAAAGGGGAAGCTTAGCCCTCGTTTCATTGGCCCATTTGAGATTTTAGAGCGAGTTGGAGAGGTGGCCTATAGACTAGCTTTGCCACCTAGCTTGTCATCTGTGCATCCTATATTTCATGTCTCCATGCTTCGGAAGTATGTGCCCGATGAGTCTCATATACTTTCATTTGATTCGGTGGTGTTGAGTCCAGACTTGTCGTTTGAGGAGGAGCCTATAGCTATTTTGGATAGACAGGTTCGAAAGCTTAGAAACAAAGAGATTGCTTCCGTGAAGGTGCAATGGAAGAACCGTCCAGTTAGAGAGGCGACTTGGGAGACAGAATCTGACATGCGTGCTAAATATCCTCATCTTTTCGAACTTCAGGTACTTTCTTCTACCTTATGTTCGAGGACGAACATGATTTTTAGTGGTGGATGATGTAATGACCCGCTTAGTTACTCTGGGAATTAGTCCTACTAATTTTCTAAAAAGATTTATCTCGTAAAATTTTAAATGGGTATTTTGGACTATTCAATAACTAAGACTATTTATTTTATGGGTGAGTTTGAATAATTAATAAGTGGTGGGCTAAATGTTAATTTGTTTAAAATTTTATGCCCACTTGATCTATATATTAAATTAGGTTAGTGGGAGTTATCAGTTTTAGAAGGAAAATAAAATTAAAAAAAAAGAGATAGAGGAACTTCGAACGGTGCTCGTGCAGTTCCAGATTTCGCCATTCAAAAGGTAAGTATATTTCACGTTTATTTCTGTAAGACTTAGGCGAAATTTAGTTAAGATTATTACATATGAAAAGAGTTGCTAGTGGCTTGAATCTATTATTAAATATTAAGTATTAAAGAATGTGCAAATAGGTTTGTGGATTAGTGCATCTTTTCTTGTGCAGCATTAAATTTTGTGCAGATTTTTAACCTTAGTACCATTATTATATGCAAGTCACTAAAATTCTCTTATAATTAGCATTATGTGAACGAACTACTAATTAAGGAATTTCATGATTCGGCTTGTTTGGATTATTTATTTCTTTAAAAAGGGTTAGGAATTGGGAATTTATTTTTTTGGGGATTAAAAATAATTTGAAAAAAAAAAAAGAAAAGTTGGCAGTGATAGTCACGCCACTGGTTTTGAAACCAGTGGCTTCATCCTTGATATACTAGTCTTTCTTTAATTTTATTATGTGTTAAAATTTGATATATTGAGATTGGTAATAAATAATAGGTGTTTTGTCTTATGTAGATATCATTAGATTGGTGATATTTGGAGGAATTAACACTTAATCCTAGGCTTGAAATTTTAGAAATTAACCACGAAATTGACTAGTTTTGGGTCTAGACTAGACATATAGCAATATGGGTATTGCTAGTTTTGAAATTCTTATTGTGATAATTTATTTGACTAGATCGTGGTGCTACGGATTCTATTCGAAAGGGAAAGGCTCAAGTATTTGATTGATCGTGATTTGACTAAGGCAAGTGAACTTTTAAAACTTTATAATTCTTGTAGAATTCTCGAATTATCCTTTCTCCTATGTGTGAATCGTGAAGTATTTTTAATATTTTAATGAGGTGCTTAAATATAAATGTGAGTTGGTATGTTGTTGTGACACATGAATTAAACATGTGGTTAAGTGATGAGAATTTTTATGTTTGAGATATATGGTTGTGGTTGGTGATTATGAGTGGATTGGTTGTAGATTTCATCTCATATGCATTCATTTTATGTCACGCACATTGCATTGGTTCTGGATATTGATATGAGTGAGATGGTAAAAGTTGGGACCGAGGTCTTTACCGGTCGAGATATTGTGATGCCGAGGTCTTTGCCGGCGATATTGTGATGCCGAGGTCTTTGCCGGCGATGATATTGTGATGCCGAGGTCTTTGCCGGCGATGATATTGTGATGCCGAGGTCTTTGCCGGCAATTGTTGCATATGCATTGCATCTCATCCTTGCATATTCCGGTGTGGCATGATGTTATCCCTGTGTTTGATTGTGTTGCTTCTTTTGAGTTGTGACTTGTGATTTGATATCTGTGACATAGTAGAAACTATCTCTGGAAGGTATTATGTATTGCTGGACTGGAACTTTTCTGAGTGCAGGTGTGTAGTTCGGCGGTATGTGGTTGTGTGTGAAAGGAGTTTGTGGATTCTATCAGACTTATTCTGTTTTGCTAGTTGACTTGTTGGGTACCGCGTTGTTTTTGGTACTCACCCTTGCTTCTACACTTGTGTAGGTTTTGAGCCCGGACCGTGAGTAGTATATTTCTTGATCATCCGAGGCTTCTCAGGAGATTTAGAGAGGTAGCTGTTGTCATCCCGCTGACTCTCTTGTCCTGTTTCCTTTCTGTTTTGTTCTATTTGAGAAGAAAGACGGTTTCAGACTTTGTAATTCTTTGGATTTCTGTATAACTAGTGGCTTGTACACGTGACAACCAAATCCTTGGGTGGTGTTTAAGTTTGCGAAGATTTCTCTTTTTGATTATCTATTTTATTTAGTACTTCCGCACATCATTCCAATTTCTTGTTGGGTTTAGGCTGACTTGTTCTGGTGGGTTTGAGCAAGTGCCATCACGTCCATTTTCGGGTCTTGACATTTGGGGAGGATAGAACGTACGCAGACCTTACCACTACCTCATAGAAGTAGAGAGGTTTTTTTCTGGGAACCCTCGTCTTAACAACCCATAAGCAGAATACTAAATATGACGAAATGAAAAGGAAAAGAAATGCATAGGAAGAACGACTACTAATGAAAAACACATGATAATATGTAAATACAATAAATTTACCACATATGATACAGGTAAAGACACCACATGATATACGGACTCGACAAAACTTACTGCCCTACAATACCCCACGGCTAGAGATCAGTCTAACCCTACTAACCTATTAACCTTCTACTCTAATTCGCGACCTCCACTCCATCCTATCTAAGGTCATGTCCTCGGTGAGATCAAGTCTCGCCATATCCTGTCTAATCACCTCTCCCCAGTACTTCTTTGGTCTACCTCTACTTGTCCTAGTGACTCCTAAATCCAACCTCTCGCACCTTCTTACAGGATCTTTGGTACCTCTTCTCTGCACATGTCCAAACCATCGCAATCTCGCTTTTTAAAATGAGTACTAAAAGTAACAAATTTTACTAATTTTATTTGAATAAATATGAAACAAGTAGTATAGAATATTAAATAAATTTATCAATTCAATTCATCAATTAAATTAATTATCTAAAATTAATCATTAACTAAATAATCATAATTATCGAACAGTCCAAAATTTTTAATTTAAATTTTTGAAAAGGGTCTTTTATGAAAAAGAGATGATTTATTTTTAAAATGGTCTAACGGGTCATTACACTAAGAGAACGAACATACTAGTTTCAATAACTTGGATTGTATACTTGAATGTTATAATTTATGTTGAATACCAATTTATAGTTCCTTTGGGTGGAGGCTATATAGTTGTATTCTGAAAGCTCTTTCAATTTTTAAATAAATAAAATATATTTCTTCCAAACATGCATACATACAAACAAACTTTGAAGCCAATAAAAGTACAGATAAATAATCAATCAAAATGCATATAAATTATGGGATAATATAATATTATGAAAGAGAAAACATATTATTACTTCTAAATTCATTGGTGTACAAGTGTGTTGCTTTGACGTGAATATAAATTTACTCCTTATATAGCTAATATGTCTGCTGATGTTATTGTCCAATTAGAATTAGTATTGGATTGTAAAACTTTATATTTCGTGTGTTAGTATATTTAAATCCTAAATATTAGATAAATTGTTTGTTGAAGAATTTGACCCTTGTTCCATATTTTTTGGAGTTCTTTTGCCTTTTTTTTTTTTGGGGGGGGGGGGGGGGGGGGGGGGGGGGACAGTTCTTTACTTTTTTTTTAATTATTATCTGAAAGTTTTTTTGTTTGGATTATTTTCTTTATAGATCAAGTCTATTTTAGTTGGAAAACGATTCTCTTTATAGGAATTTACCATAATAAGAAAGTCTTCTCCATTTAATTTTTATTATGTTTGTTATATTTAATATTTTTAGAATGATAATATAATAATAGAAAAAATTATGAAAAGATGATTTTGTCTAAACTTTTAATGAAGGACAAAAAGTTCAAACAACATTACACTTTTAATATAGTATTAGTTTTACTGTACGCGCTTTGCACATTATCGAAGTGTATACCTCACTTGATAACAAACATTATAGAAAAAATTTATTTAATTATGAACTTATAAAAAGATAAATAATTTACTAATTTTGATAAATTATTTATTTATAAACGTCCTATAGATAAAGATTCTATCACTAATTGGAACCCATAGTAAATTAGAATTTTCCTTAGCGACCGTAGGGTATTTTCTTGATTCAAATAAGGAAGAAGTAGAAGTCTATTAAGGAAGATTTAAGAGTCTTTTCATGGCTAGAAGTCCTTATTTTATCACTTCTTTTCATATATTTTAAAAGTCAATATTATAAATATAATTAAATAATAATTTAAAGAAAAATAGTGAAAAAACGATTTTATCTAAAGAGAAGATTTTTAATGAAGGGGAAAAAGTTTAAACAACATTCATAAGGTTCTTCACACTTTTAGACACACAAATAGATAGATAGATAGATAGATAGATAGATAGATAGATAGATAGATAGATAGATAGATAGACAGACAGATAGATACAAATATAGATATAGATATAGATAATCTAATTTGATAAAAGATTTAAATTTTTTTTTAAAAATACTTATGATTTAAAATAAGTTATAAATATTTATATAAATTTTAGTTATTGTTCAACTAAAAAAAAATAAGCAAAGAACCCGCTCTTTTTTTTTTTCAACAATCAAATAATCTGCAGTTCATTATAATAAAATCTAGTGTAAAAAAAAAAAGCACGTTAAAGACACAAGTAAAAGTTTTACTATTTTTAAAATTATAGGTTCAAATCAAAATTTATTAAGCTTATAGTGAATTTTATATTGATGTCATAAATATAATTACTAGTTTGGATGACTCAATATCGATATTACTATGAGCTTGTATGGTAACTATAAGGTACTTAGATGTATAATTATCATTCTTCAAGTAATTGATAACACAACATGATAATACCATTCATATAATTTAAATACGATCACTAATTCACAACATGATAATATCATTCACTAATTTAAAAATTATTTTGAAAAAAAAAATTTTGATTTGAAAGTTCAATTTGGAGTCAGGTGTGGACAGATTCCGATTCCAAAGAAGGAATTGCGTCTAGATTGAAAGTCGAAACTTGGGTCGAAATTAAAGTCGAGTTAGATCCTGACTTGAAAGTTGAGTCTCGTATCAGTGGTGAATTTGGATCTTGGTTTATGTCACGTGTTAGGGTCGAATGCTCAATTGGTAATTGTGTCCAGATTTGGATGCCGAGATTAGGGTTTGGGGTTGAATTTTGGATTAATTATCGGGGGTGGGTCGAGTTTCGATTCCCGTCAGGTCAGGTCAGGTCAGAATCGATTAATGGGGTCGATTTTTATGTCATAAAAAATATTGCTAAAAATTATTTTTTGCTCTTTGGCCAAAAATAAATGACATTTAAAAAAAAATTCATTCACCAACCAAATAATTGAAAATATTTTTCAAATATGAGAAAATAAGTTAAAAATCAACTTATTTTTCAAGAAAATATTCTCCTTTATACCAAACACATAAATCGCTAAACTCATCAAAAAAGAAGCAATATAATTTTAAGATTCGTAAGTATCATTTAATTCATGCATGTGATTTTCTATAGCTTTCAATTTATATTGTCTTTTAATTTTCGATGGTTATACCAAATTTTAAATTTCACTGGTTTGAAATATTGTTGATTTACTTTCGAAGCTTATAATTCTCTAAACAAGAAGGTCATTTATAGAGGTACAACACACTATCATTAGTCTATTAAAAATAGACCTTCATTTATTTTGTATTTCAACTCATTAGCAATTAATTCTGTTACAAAATAAATACAAATGATGTGGTGTATCTGAATTAATTGATTTGATTTAGTCTAAATCAAATACACCATACGTATAACTTCAGAAATAAGTCCACATACATATATGGAGGTGGAGCTAAATACTCAGATACATGTCACGCCCCGGGAAGTTACCCTAGGCGTGGTCGGCACCCAGAGACTATTACTAGTCCCTAGGCGAACCACTCGTTCTCAGGACAATCATTCAACATCAACACAGCGAAAACAGAATAGTGAGCTACCTCAAAATAAAGGGCCAAATGGCCAACATCAATCTCAACATCAGAAGTAAGTAGTAAGTACTACTCAATTCATAAAGGAAATCCGTCAACATTAAACCTTTACTCATGTCTATGAAGCCTCTAACCCGACTCAACTGTCTAAGATGGTACCATGACAGGTCATGGTTACCTAACTCAATGAATAACGAAAACAACAAATAGAAGGGTCTCCTCCGGATAACAAGGAGGCTCACCAATGTCGGAACTCGAAACCTCTGACCTCAACGGTGCGTCTGCTGAAGTCCTCTAACTCCTGTATCTGCATCATAAAATGATGCAGCGCCGAATGGCGTCAGTACGTGGGATGTACTGGCATGTAAAATAACTGAATAACAATAAACTACAACAGCATAGGGAAAACATCAACTCAACATCATACTCCATCAGAATGTCAAGCATCTATCTAAGGCAAGAGATTTAAAATAGACAATTGACTCATCAACCTCTCATCTCGATATCATCAACACATCAGACTCATCTCAAGGAACCTCGACTCAACTCAACTCAACTCAGGGAACTCGGCTCATCTTAACTCAAGGAACATCAACATCAACTCAGCTCAGGGAACATCAACATCAACATCAACTCAGCTCAAGGGACTCGACTCAAAACATCACATCAACATCAACATCGGAGTTCTATCAAAATGGAACCTAACTGGGAGTTTCTCTAACCGACAACCATCACCTATGAGCCAGTGATGATACAACGAAGCGATGTCGTTGCCACATCCATCCAATACCCTGCCCGGGGTAAAGGACATCAACCTCAGTGGATCCACAAGAAAAACCTCAGTCCTCATTTGGGACAAGAAAGGGGCCATCCGCATTGCGGTTCAATCCCCTCTTCCTACACGGGCCACGTAGTTAATGGGTTCAAGTGGGACTCACTCTTACCCATTTCGGTGCTCAATACTCCTCCCAGAACTCAACCTGCTCATAAAACATCAACCTCATCAATCCCATAGGGACATAATACCTCATCATCAGTCCCATAGGGACATTATACATCATCATCAGTGCCATAGGGACATAGTACCTCAACATCAACATCAGCCCTGTAGGGACACAATATAATACCTCAACATCAACATCACCTCACCTCATCAATATCAACACCAACATCATAGATACTCGTTTAGAAATTAAATTTCAAATTTTAAGACATCATGAAACATCCTTATCATCAACATCATCATCAAGACTCTCATAAAATGTGAAACACAATCACAACATCACAACATCATCCTCATTAAGGCGCTCTAGACTCATCTCTTAGTTCATTTTTACACCATTTAATAAAATAATCATAGGGCTTAAAAAGAAAACACTCATGAAAATGAATTATGAATATAAATCCAGTTTATGATGATCATCAATTTAGGTAAAGTATATGCATAAAGTAAAATTCAATATACATGCTTAATATTCTTCACATCAACCTCATTATGTCAATATACCATTCAATTTACTCAGAAGGGCACATGCGAGAACATTCTCATGTTTTTGGTTAGCCTTACATACCTGGGATGATTTGCTAACACCGTTCTTGTACAACTTCTCTTGATTTCCTCAACCTCAACTCCCCTCAAGCCCTGGCTTAGTGACTTTGCTAGGAAGAATGCTCTTGAATGGGGTTTTTGAAACCCTTCTCTTAGAAAACGACCTTTATTCGTCGTAGGGGAAGTTTAGGAAATATAGGAATGGACTAGAATGCCCTTCGAAATTTAAAAGAACTTTTCCCCGACCTGGAATAACACAATCCGCGACGCGGACCTGTCGCGGACAGTGTATTTTCGGAAAACTCAACTCCTTCGAAAAATCACAGAAAAACATAAGTGTGGCTCCGCGACAGGTTCGCGACGCGGTTCTATAGCGAAGTCACACTGTTTTTCGTTTTGGAACGAAAAATTATCTTTCGACGCGGTCGCCCTAAAAATCGACCAAGACCCTTCTCCCACTCAATTTTCAGTGCTAATCATGAATCCGCTCTCGGATTTTTAATCCAAGCATCTGAAGACAAATTTTGCGCACACCTCTTCCCTAGGAATATTTTGGTACTTTACCAGGCATTACAATACATGACTGACCAATTAATCAAGAGACATCACATATTTGTTAGAACTCAGATAGAAATATGTGACGTCATAGATACTCAAAAATTATTTTAAAAAATAATTTTCTTCTTAAATTATATATTTCAGTTACGTTTTCTTTTTTACCAAACATCATATTCTATATTTGACTTTAATTTATATTATATTATATTATATATATATTGATAGAATCTAGCTATTAGAATGAGAGAAGAGATTGAGAGGAAGAGGATTTCTCCTTTAAGGAGCTCTGTAGAAGGAGCTCAAAATATCTAATAGTTTGTTACACCAGAAAGAAAAGCAGTAAGTGTATTTATACAGTAATTAACCAACTAATAACTGTTTTCTAACTAACTCTTTATTATTCTAACTAAACATGATTAGTGCTAACACTTCTCCATTAGCTTGTCATTAGTCTTCTCCTTCTCAACACTCCCCCTCAAGCTAATGGCTTGAAGAGGTTCTTCAGTCCCAGCTTACTCAGCAAATACTCATGTGTAGTTCTTCCCAATGCTTTTGTAAGTATATCAGCCAGCTGCTCTTTGGTAGATACATGGTTGGTTTTGAGCAGTCCTTGGTTTATTTTTTCTCTCACAAAATGGCAATCAATGTCAATATGTTTTGTTCTTTCATGGAATATAGGATTTGCTGCAATTTGAATTGCAGCCTTGCTATCACACCTTAGTTCAACAGGTTGTTGCACTTGCACCCCCAACTCCTTAAGCAGTCCTGTGAGCCATATAATTTCAGCTGTGCAAGATGCCATACTCCTGAATTCTGCTTCAGCTGAACTTCTGGAGATGGTATCTTGTTTCTTTGACTTCCAAGACACTAAAGCACCTCCAAACTTTACAATATAACCAGTCACAGACCTTCTGGTTTCCACACATGCTCCCCAGTCAGAATCACAATAGGCTTCCAGTTGACTTGTGCTTTTGGCAGGCATGAATATCCCTAAACCTGGTGTTCCTTTGACATACTTCACAACTCTCAGTGCTGCATCCATGTGAGATCTTTTGGGACTGTGCATGTACTGACTTAACATTTGGACTACAAATGCAATATCTGGCCTGGTCATGGTTAGATATAATAATCTTCCTACTAACCTTTGGTATACTGAAGGATCACTGATTTCTTCATCTTCATCTTCTTCTGTCCTTGAAACATACTTGTCATATTCAACTGATGTGAGTTTCTGATACTTGTCATGTGGTTTGGCTCCACTCAATCCAGTTTCAGATACTAGCTCTAGTGCATACTTTCTTTGACACATGATAATTCCTTCCTGTGACCTTGCTACTTCTATTCCCAGAAAGAATTTTAACTCACCTAGATCTTTCATTCTGAATAGTGATTGCAGTTCTTTCCTTGTCTGTCCTATAAGGTCTTCATTGCTTCCAGTGATAAGTAAATCATCTACATATACCAAGATGATTATTTTTTCTTTACCAACTGACCTTGTGAAGAGTGAGTAGTCATAGTGACTCTGGATAAACTCCATTTGTAGAAAAGCATCTGTTAGTTTCTTGTTCCACTGCCTAGGAGCCTGCTTAAGACCATACAATGATTTGTTGAGTTTGCAGACCTTCTGAGTCTCTCCCTGTCTGGCAAACCCTTCAGGAATAGTCATATATACATCTTCAATTAAATCACCATTCAAAAAGGCATTGTGTACATCCATTTGGTAAATGGACCAGTGACATGATGCAGCAAGTGCTACCAATGTTCTAACAGTCACCATCTTAGCAACAGGAGAAAAGGTTTCTGAGTAATCTAGGCCAGCCTTCTGGCTATATCCTTTTGCTACCAGCCTGGCTTTGTATCTCTCAACAGCCCCTGATGCTTGATATTTTACCTTGTATACCCACTTACATCCAATAGGTGTTTTACCAGCAGGAAGATCAACCAGAGACCAAGTATTATTCTCTTCCAAGGCAGCAATTTCAGATTGCATTGCTTGAATCCAAAGGGGATCCTGAGAAGCCTGATGAAAGGAGGTTGGTTCTACAATAGAGGAGTAAGCTGCTAGAGCTTGTTGATAGGTAGGAGTTATATTGGAGTATGTAATATATGAAGACACAGGATATGGACTTGTGACAGTAGATGAATGCACATAGTCATGCATCCATATGGGAGGATGTTTGAGTCTGGAGGATCTTCTAAGAGGAGGTGAAGAAGGTTGATTAGATTCTGGGGGATCTGAAGTGGAATCAGATTCAGGAGTCTCTCTCTCAGTAAGATTAGTAGGAGAGATGGACAAGGATGATGGATAATCATTAGTCATTGATAAGTCTAGGACTGGAAATAAGGGAGTCCCAGATGATGTAAGATGGAGGAAAGGAAAGACTGACTCCACAAAGACTACATTCCTATTGACAAAGAAGGATTTTGAATGAATGTCATAGAGAATATATCCCTTTTGTGTCAAAGAGTATCCCATGAAAACACTGGGAATAGCTCTAGGGGAAAACTTGTCTAAGATTTTTGTGTTTGATGCATAGGCAAGACTGCCAAATACTCTGAGATGACTCAGTGATGGAGGATGTTTGAAAAGAAGTTCAAAAGGAGACAGAAACTTAATGACTCTAGATGGAGTTCTATTCAACAGGTAAACTGCTGTAAGAACACACTCACCCCAAAACTTCAAGGGAATTGCAGCCTGAAACCTAAGAGCTCTAGCTATTTGGAGTATAGATCTATGTTTTCTTTCTACCACTCCATTTTGCTGAGGAGTATAAACACATGAGGTTTGATGACTAATGCCAAGAGTAGACAGAAGAGATTGAAATTCAGTGCTAAGGAATTCACAACCATTGTCTGTTCTCAGCACTTTTACAGAGGTAGAAAAGTAGTTATGTATTTTTGTAAAGAAATCTTTAAGAACAACCAATACTTCAGACTTGAATTGAATAAGGAACACCCAAGTGAATCTAGTGTAATCATCAACAATGGTAACAAAGAATCTTTTGTTATTGTAGGTGGGGACCCTATATGGACCCCAAATATCACAGTGAAGTAGTTCAAAAGCTGATTGAGTGCTAGAATTACTTAAAGGAAAGGCAAGTTTAGTATGCTTAGCCAAAGGGCAAACTGTACACTTGTGATCTTCAGGAACAATATGTTGAAGAGCTCTGTGTTTTCTGATGATCTCTGGTGGTGCATGTCCAAATCTTCTATGCCATAGAGAGATGGATGTAGGAACTGTTTGAGTTGATCTACTAGTTTTATTCACTGTACAATGATATGCCTGTGAATTTGAAGTACTTCCTTTGAGAATGTATAATCCTTGGTCTTCTCTACCAATCCCTCTCACCATGCCATTGCAGAGATCCTGACATATGCAAAAGTCAGGGAAAAAGTTCACTGAACACTGCAACTCCTTGGTGAGCTTAGATACTGACAACAGGTTACATTTAAAATTTGGAAGAAACAGAACATTAGACACTGACTGTTCTCTCAATACATGTGCTTTCCCAGTGTGAGTAACCTGAGCTTGATCACCTGTAGGTAAATGTACATAGCTATGTGCATATTCTGGAATCCTTTTGCACTCATGTAACAGTTCAGAGCTTGAAATCATGTGATTTGTAGCTCCGGAATCTATTATCCACTTAGGATTGGATGTGTTAGTAACAATACCTGCATTTGCTGTAGAAGTTGCCTGATTTCCTTCAGCACCTTTGTTCAGCAGCTGAATAATTTGCTGATATTGCTCCTGAGTAAAATAGGGAGGTAGTTGATTTGTAGTCTGTTGATTGCACTCTTCCTGACTACTTTCTACTAGATTGGCATATTGGACTCCTATCTTCTTCTTGTTTCTGGGCCAGTCTAGTGGATAGCCAATGAGTCTGTAGCACCTGTCCTTTGTGTGGCCATTATAGCCACAGTGCTCACAAATTACTGGCATCTTCTTCTGATTCTTATAGTTGGGATTATACATAGGCTTACTTGTCCAGTTGCCACTAGTGTTAGCCCTTCCCCCTGAATGAGTATTTCCCAAAATTGAATTCCCACTGTTTGGAGTGACTTGAGATCCCACATTGCTTCCTCTTCCTTGAATGTTATTGATGGAACCTGGTCCTCCCTTTTGACTGAAAAATACAGCTCCTTCTAGTTTATCACTCACCACATTAGCTACACTAGCAATTGTTCTCTGACTTTCATGATCAATCACCATAGAATAAGCTTTGTTTAGAGTAGGTATGGGAGACATCATCAAAATTTGACTCCTACACTGACTGTAGGTCTCATTTAGTCCCATAAGGAACTGTAACAACCTCTGGTATCCATGATGTTGAGCATAACTTCTCGATTCAGTGCAATTACACCCAGGACAAGGCATAAGGGCATCAAATTCATCCCATAAGTTTCGCAATTTGGAAAAATATTCAGCTACAGACATGACTCCTTGTCCTAGAGTGACAATTTCTCTATGCAGATAAAAAATTCTTGATCCATTAACTGTATCAAACCTTTCCTTCAAATCTAACCATACCTTGTGTGCATTTGAGGCGTAGATAATGCTACTCAACAGATCCTTTCCCACTGAGTTCATGATCCAAGACAAGACCACTGCATTAACCTTCTCCCACTGTTCATGCAGAGATGCATCAAACATCTCCTTCGAATGTCTTCCATCAATAAACCCTAACTTGCTTTTGCCTAACAGCCCTATGGTCATGGATCTACTCCATAATGCATAGTTCTCAGAGCCTGTTAGCTGAACAGAAATTAACGAACTACCTGGAGTGTCCGCAGGGAAGAGATACAGCGGATGGTTGTGGTCTATCTCCACACGACTAAAATTGCTAGTTCCTGATGTTGCATGGACATTTTCAGTAGCCATTTCAGCACTTCTGAGGTCAAATTAGCTTTTCTGAGTTGAATCCCCAAATCTACACTTCTTCCGCAGCTTCTTCTTCTACTTCTTCTTTTCTTCTCTTTGTGATTCAGCTTCTCAAAGCTTGAATCTAGCACTTTGGATCAGTGCTCTGATACCATGATAGAATCTAGCTATTAGAATGAGAGAATAGATTGAGAGGAAGAGGATTTCTCCATTAAGGAGCTCTGTAGAAGGAGCTCAAAATATCTAATAGTTTGTTACACCAGAAAGAAAAGCAGTAAGTGTATTTATACAGTAATTAACCAACTAATAACTGTTTTCTAACTAACTCTTTATTATTCTAACTAAACATGATTAGTGCTAACACTTCTCCATTAGCTTGTCATTAGTCTTCTCCTTCTCAACATATATATATATATATATATATATATATATATATATATATGTCAGATACATATATTAAAATGTTTGTATTTGATAGGAACAGTAATATTAAAAACTAATGTCAAGAAAAATAATTTGCGCCTAAACTTGTTGAATTTGTGGCTTTTATTTCTATTATACATAAGAGACTAAGGGAAACAGTTGAAGCAGATAATTGTTGGACGACATATTTGCTTTAATTGTTTACTTAAATAGACACTTGTTGATCCATGTGTCTGCTTCAACCGCTATAAAAATATTTCATGGATTTTTTAATTTAATCTTCTTAAGGCAGCTGTATATTTCAATTATAATTTTACAATATTACCTCTAATAAATAATTTTCCTAGTTGCTTCAACTATGCGATAAATACTGAAATTGGATAAAACAAATTTCTTTTAAACTAGACAAATAAAATTAAATAACTATTTTAATATCTTCTCATTGCCTGCTTCAGCTACTTGCTTAAGCAGACAGTTGCCGATCAATGTGTCTGCTTCAACTGCTATAAAAATATTTTCTGGACTTTTTAATTTAATCTTTTTAAGGCAGTTGCTTATTTCAACTATGATTTTACGATATTATCCCTAATAAATAATTCTGGACAAATAAAATTAAATAACTATTTTAATATCTTCCCGTGATCATACTTATGTAAAAAAGGAAGTACTACAAATATATACATATATATATACATATACATACATACATACATATATATATATATATAAGAATTCAAAATTACTTAATCATAAAATTTAAAATTTAATCAATATTAATAATATTTATTTAATATTAATTTTAAATTTAAAAAAATTTAATAATATTTAATTATATAAATTTATGAATAACTATTAAGTCCATCCATTGTGCAAACTTTCCTAGCCAGTCTTTTTCATAAATCATGCGGGGATCCACCATTATTATAACACTCACCGTCTTCAATTTGAATGACGTGCACATTGTAAACAATTCTTTTTTTTAAGAAAAAGAAAAACGAATAAATTAAAAATCTGATCACTTGGAATTCTTAATTTAATTTGATTATTCTTATCAACTTAAGTGTGCCCATCCTAAACGGCTTTTTCCAGAAGCTGGGACGTTTAACGTGGGCTCGGAATTTAAATGCTGAATAAAAAAAGAAAAATGATCGAAATAATGAGAAAAAAAAATCGTAAGAATTGAAAATATTGAACTAAATCAATACACTACATAGCGTATTAATGAAGTGATAAGACTTTAATTCAAAGATCAAAACTCTAATTATATTAGCAGGTACATTTCTTTAAGTTTATTCCCCTAGTATACGAGTACATTAGTTGTTAATAAAAGTCGTACAATGTTCCTATCACAAAGTTAAGTTGAAAGTATCTTTTTGATTTAATTTTCGCTTTAGGTTAAAATTTAGGTCAACTTGAAATAACTATAACTCCTAGCTTATAATGAATTAGGTGGCCCACGACTATCAAATTAAAGGTCTATGAGTATTCTTTCACCAAGCTTGCATCCTTTGAAGTCCGGAATAAAACCTTATGCTTATTTTGTTGAAGTATGTCAGAGCTGAGGCCCCATGGCAAAAATTAGGCCGCCATGGCGGGATGCACGCATCTAAATTCATTTTTCACCTAAAAGATTATTTTATTTCAAAAACTCATCCAAGGCTAGGTTAAGGCAAGGAGAGGCAATTTTGGCACTTTTTCATCAATTTTCTCCTCCAAGGTAAGTCCTCACATCAATGTAATACTTGTTTGATTCTTTAATCCTCAGAATAACGTTAGATTGATCATGATGGGGGTAGAAAGTTAGCCTAGGTGGAAATCTTCCGTGAAAAGAGAATTAATAGGTTGAAATCTCTTGCATTTGAGTGATTATTGATAAATTATATCCTTGGGATTGAGATTTGATCAACTATTCCAAAAGATAGAGTTTTGAAGTAGATTAGAGGATAGAGTTAGAACTGGTGAGTTTAAATCCTAATGTACTTTTGAAAGAGTATTTTATTAATTAATCTCATAATTGCTATTATTAAATGATTTAGCCTTTCCAAATGCGAAGAAGGAAGATAATTAGTGGTAGCTCATTTGTTGTCATAGCATGGTGTCCAGGTATAGGCTAGGCTTCTTTATTAAGTAGTTAGAAACTTATTCTCCATTACATGGTATAATGTAAATTGACGAGAGAGATCATGTCTAGGACTTCAGGCATAGAGCCTGGATGGTTAAATGTGTTGTAGCATGATTAGACCTTCTTATCATTTTTTTGACTAACTAGCGCAAAGGTATTGGAAGCCACTTGACTCTAAGGAGAGGATTTTCGCCTCGAATCTAAATTATTTCTCTTCTTCTCTTAAGATATTTCTAGTTAGGAATTGATCTCTTATCCACTGTCCCCGAATCTCAACTCGTAATTTAAAGAAGAAAGATAAGGAAAATCAATTAAGATAAGTTGTCATTGATCATCATGGCATAGGTAAAAGGGTTATCCATAAATAAAAAGAAAGTTTTTTTTCTAGTTCTGCTTCTTGCTCTTCCAATTCAGAAAGACTTGTTGAAAATCATTGGTTTGGTTGGTCCATCCAAGAAAGGCATCTTGATTGTCCTTAATATTTCTTGTTGAGATGATTTATGATTCTTGTTGAGTTTATGTGAAAGAAATTATTGGATTATTATGGGATCCTGATGAGATTTGTGATAATCAAGGAGGTCCAATGTGTGTGTGGGCGCGCGCGCGCACATGGGTGGGTGGATGTGTTCATGTTGACCCTTCCCTGTGAAATATCAGACCAATGCATATTCATGAAATAAAAAGGGGAAATGTAAAAGGACTTCATATTGATAATCTCATACAATGAACCTGTTGCTTTACTTGTGGTTTCAAGTGTGGTGATTACATTGTAAGTGATGATTTAAATTTGTGTTTGCATTATATGTGCTTGTTAACTATGTCATTAGTACTATCTGCATGTATATAAATATGAAATGATGAAATGAACCCAATAAACCATTATCTATAATCAAATTGCATGCAATGAAGTTGTTACTTGTATTGGATAAGTTTGTAAAATAATGATTGTGATTGCGGATTAGGTGTCATATTCATTGTAATTGTAATTATGATTGTGGATTGGGTGTCACATTTCAATACATATTGAATCGGGTTTCATGTTTAGACACATATTGGATCAGTGTCACGTTCCGACACATTTTAAATCGGGTGTCACATTCCGATACATATTGAATAGAGTGTCATATTTTGGCATGGTAACTATTGAATCAAGTGTCACATTCCCTTGTGCTAACTATTGGATTGGGTATCGCGCCGACACACCAACAGTTTGGGTGTGAATTCTATGAAAGAATCATTATTGATGTTATCTGTGCACAAAATTGATTATATATGCACGCTTGTGATTATATGGGTGATAGAGAAGAAACTAGCATAACTATAACTGATTATAGTCATTTTGTGTAATAACTGGTATGAAGAATCGAAAGTTGATGTGTTGCTAAATTTCATATTATGATGGTGTTAT
The DNA here is from genome assembly GCA_029948455.1 of Solanum rostratum. Lineage (NCBI taxonomy): Eukaryota > Viridiplantae > Streptophyta > Magnoliopsida > Solanales > Solanaceae > Solanum > Solanum rostratum. The sequence goes on along the minus strand of CM057045.1, from coordinate 62,587,620 downwards.
CTGGTTACCATATTTATGATATGATTGTGTATCATATATTTTACTACATTACGGTTATTGTTATATTTCATATAATCAGGTATGAGGTTAAGTGTGATCAAGTGGAGAATAGTTGATGGGTTGTTTAGCAATGAATTGGTGATGTTGTTATGTGTATTAATGGGGGCCTGGAAAAGGAAGTTTGAGGTTTCTTTGTAGAGACCGCACTGGCAAGAAGAATTCCACTTAATGGGGCCACCAAGTTGGTCAGGTTCCGCCATGGTGGGCCAGAACTGGTAGAAGGGGAAAAAGTCTCAAAATATCTTAATGAGACTATCTTGCAAGTGAGTTATTTAAATATCCTAGATCAGGCATTGTTGAGAACGATTGATCAAAATGGTAGATTGATTAGACCGAGTTAGTGATTATGGATTCAGAAATTCTTTTATGAGGGATGAAAAGGTTAGGCCTTGATTGGTGTTAGAGTTGGCAGCGGAGTAATTAGAGGGTTCATGTCATATCATATATTAAGGGTGATTAAGATAATCGTGATGATAAGAGTATGCGGATAAAAGATTGGGTGATGCACTCCTTTATTGCATGCTTATTTCTGAATATTTACTTTATATTATATGGTGGATTCCGAGTTGACCAATAATGCCTACCTGTATGTGTTGATTGTATTGATACTACTCTTGCTATACCTTTTTGGTGTAATCTTAGTGCAAGACAATTGATGTTTCTTAGGTGGGGACGAAGACGATCTCCAACAACTTTAACTCTTATTCGTTACGGTGGTAGTCGTGTCATTATTTTATTTCACATTGTATTCTTAGACGCTCTTGTACATGTTTGGACTAGAATACTAGTGGTGTCAAATATCTTTTTAATCAATTTGGATTTTTTATCGTACTTGGTTATTACACGATCTTTTCAGTTTTATCTCTGTTTCTTTCATCTTTCGCATGATCTTATTGATTGAAAATTAAAAATTCTCCTATTTAGGTGTTAGAGTTGGTGCCCACACGATTAGGTGAAATGGATCGTAACATTAAGTTACAGAAAGCTAAACTCTAATTTTATAAGTACACACATTTTTTAAGCATTAAACGCTAAATTCTACTAGTACATTTACCAAACTAGTAATATTTAATGTTATAAATAATTAACCCTAATAATCAATTAACATATAATGAACTAACAACATTTAAAAAAAGCAATTAATAAATCAATTACAAAACTAAGACTATCTAACAAATATTAAACTTATTACAATTACTAAACTAATCAAATTTAATAAACTAATAACAAAATATGATGCTTAGGCTAAAAGGTAGTTTAAGGCTTCCGCCTTGTGGAACACATTGATTTAGATATGTAATTAATTTTGTATAGCATAAAAATAGTATATTTATTGCTTATCTATTCCTTAATGATAATATTACCATAGTTCTTATTATTTGTTATTAACAAATTTGTCTGACATTTTTTATTAAAAATATAAATCTTCACATGATTTGATAACATATATTATCGAATCAAATAATTAATCCAATATAGAACAACCAATAAATACTATAAACACACACATAAAAATATAACATAAGCCATATTATCTAAACTACAGAGACAAAACACAATGAAACCTATATACCTGAATTACAAAGGAAAAAACTAAGGGTCGTTGGGTACAAAAATAAATAACACAGGGACTAATAATGCAGAGATTAGTAATATAATGATTAGTAATGCAGGGATTTTTTTTTTATCATGTGTTTGGTCCATTGCTTCTCATCTAATCTTGTATTTGATTTAAAACTCTACAAAAAGCTTCTTTCCAATTGAATTATTATGAAATTTTCTATTTCATGTAATTATATCAAAATAGATTATTTTTTTGTTACTTCTAACTAGTTAAGAGAAAAATAATTTTGTCATCGCATTTGCTATTTTCTCACTTGAATTATTTAAGAATAAATAATTGTAATCTTAATAAATTTATCACTAATAAAATGCCAATTTTTAATCTAATAAAGATAAACTATCTATTATTAAAATAGAAAGGATTGTAAACAATTGTAAAATAGACAATCTATATTTACACTTAAAAATTTGGAAGCTGTAGTTTTAATATAGTGTTTATATCTTACAAGGTCACTCAACTTTGAGAATATATTTAACATCATTGGACTTTGTTTTGTATCAATAAAATCACTCAACTAAATTAATTATATAAAAAAAATTGACATGGCAAAATATTTTTTGTCCATTATGTAAATACGAAACCACAAATAAATAAAATTTAAAATTTTGACATGATAAATTTATTTATTTTTATATCATACAAATATGAACCCGAAAATAAATAAATTTTGTAAGCTAATTTATTTAAATGAATTTAGTAGTACAAAACTACAAATATAAAACATAAAATCAAGAAAATAAAAAAGAAGTGTAAAAAAATTTGAGGGATATTTTTGTCTATATATATAATCCATGGTATTAAATCTAAGGTATTAGTTCATACGACCAAATGGGAGGTATTAGCTAATATCATGTATGAGGTATTGGCTAATACATGGATTAGTTATACATGAGTCCAAATTTCTACCAAACATAGTATTAACTAATACCATTCCCCCAATCCTGAATTATTTCTCCTAATCCCTCCTACATATAGTCCAACCTATAAACCTATTAAAAAAAAAAAGAAGTGTTAATGGTTTTTATCTTTCTCAAATAGCACATTAATTTAGTGCCTTATAAGTTCATTAGCTTTAATGGACATATCATGTAATGAACCAAAATGGTGTTACTTAGTTGGGGCGAAAATTTTGCATCCATATCCTCCTAGACAGGTGCCATTCCGGCAGAGCGGAAATAGTTTCACCATAGCGCGCGGTATCACCATAGTGGGATAGGATCCGCTGTAGCGGGATCGATTGGACAAAATAAAAAGATGCAAATTCTTATTTTCTTTCATTTTCCTAGAATACAAAATAGATAAGAGTCACCCTAGAAACCTTCAAAAAGCTTGTTCTAGGTTTGTGGATTTCAGGCCTGCCTCCATCGAATTCGTTGTCAAAAGTCAAGAGGGGAGTTTTCGTCATTCCGTATCGGCTTGACGCCCAGATAGACTAAGTTTTCCTTGTTGTACAGTTGCAAACCTCTTTCCATCGCGTAATATAACGTAGGTTGATAGAAGATATCATGCTTAGGTCTTTGGGCATGAAGTTGGGATGACTAAGTGTATAGTTATTGCAATTAGGGGATGAATGTAATACACGAATTGTGATTCGTCTATGACTAGCGGTAATAGGCTAGTACTTGATTGTAGCTTTAGTACCTTTTCTCTGGGATAGTTAGTGGTCCTGGTAAATTTGTGTTTAAAGAAATTATTGGATTATAGTAAGGTCCTAGTCTTGTGATAATTAGGGGGATCCAGTGTTGGTATGTATGTATCTATATTCATACGGGTAGGTGATGATTGAAATTTTTATTTATGTTATATGTGCTTTGTCAACTATGTCGTGAGTATTACTTGCATGTCTGTGAAAGGGAATAATAAAAACCCCCCAATAAAATGATTACCTATGTCAAATTGCATGTAATGAATCGATTACTTAATTATGCAAGTTGTAAAATATTCATTGTAGTTATGATTGTGACTGTGACTATTGAATCAGATGAGACGTTCTAACATATTATTAAATTGAGTGTCACGTTTCGACACATTATTAAATCAGATATCATATTTCTCAACATATTATTCGATTGACTATCATGTTCTGATACATTATTGGATCAAGGGTCACACTGGCATGCTAATTGTTTCAGTGTGGATTCCATAAAGGACCATTATCGGTTGATTGTCTGTGAATGACCATGATTATGTATATGATAAAGGAGGAAATTACATGGCAATAGTTAAAATACCCAGCCTATGTAATAACTGATAGAAATTGATCCTCATGGACTGATGCAACTGAGATTAGCTTTTCTGAATCGTATGATTGAACATGAATTGATAAATTGTTATTTCTCTTGTATTGTCTCGATTACCATATTTTAGTTTAGATGTGTCCTCATCGCAGTTGAGTAGTTATGGATAAGTAAGAGACAAGGATGATAAATGTGTTATGAAGTTGAATTTGTTGACTCAAAGTCATATATTATCGGTGTCCATGTTATTGGGTGTTTGATGGGATTGTGGTGAAAAAACTTCATTTCTGCCTCAGTGTAGACTACCTTGGTCGGTGAAATTCTGCTCTAGCGGGATCGCCATAGTGGGACAAATCTCATCATGGTGGGCCAGAATGGATGCAGAGAAATGCATGCCCTGTAAGGGTATCCTTGGCGTGGCCGGCACTCAGAAACCATTGTTGGCTTCCAAACGAACCACTTGGCCTCATCACAATCATTCAATCAGCAGAAGACTTGAAATAAAGAGAAAATAAGATGGGCAAATCAAATCCTCAATTTGTCTCATATATATATATATATATATATATATATATATATAGAGAGAGAGAGAGAGAGAGAGAGAGGCCATAGGCCAATAATCAAACTCCAATTCTCTAACATAAGAATAGTTTTAAAGGAAATCAGTCAAGAGATAAAGGTCTCAACGTCAACTCATCACTATCTAGTCTATGAAACCTCTAACTCTACTATCTAGATGGTGCCAATGACAGGTTCATGACTACCTCAGATCAAATAAAAGAAAATTCAAACGCTAGTAGCTAGATGATAGTAATATGGAAATCCTTCAAAAATAAAGAGGTCACCGATCAGATGAATGTGAATAGATCCTCAACAAACACTTGTTGATGATCTCTAATACCTATCTCTGCATCATAAAATGATGCGGTCCAAATGGACGTCAGTACGTGGAATGTACGAGTATGTAAAATGGCTAAATGAAACAGATATAGGCAGAATAATATAGAATAACATCAACTCAGAAGATACTCAATCAGTATGTCAAATGTCTATCTAAAGCAAGAATAAAGTATAGACAATGACCCATCAATACCATCCAATCCAATCAAATCAAATCAGAGTACTATCAGTGTAGAAACTATCAGGGAGTTTCTCTAATCAATAGCCATCACCTATGAGCCAGTGATGATACAACGAAGTGATGCCGTTGCCACATACATCCAGTACCTTGTCGGGGTAAAGAACATCACATCGGTGGATCCACTATAAAGAACATCAAGTCCTCTTTTGGGACAAAGGAAACATCTGGTTTTACGGTTCATTCCTCTCCTGTGCCGGCCACTTAGTTCTTGAGTTTGAGTTGTTATCTACTCTAACTCAATTCGGTGCTCAATATTCCTCACGGTACTCAACATGCCCATAAGACATCAATCATATAGGTTACTCATCTCACTAGTTTCATTGGACATTGTCAACTCGATTCAGTACATCAACCATAAACTCTTAGACTAGAATCATTATTTTAGGACTAATTTCATGATCTTTAAGACTCCAGGAACATCAATTTCATCAACATCATCATCAGCACTCTCATATCAGGATCACAATCACAGTTACATGCATATTCATACCGTCAAGGCTTTGGACTCATCTCCTAAGTTCATTCTTGCAATCTTTTATGAAAATAACATGTAGGATTTTCTGAAATAACTCATGAAAAGTATTTAAACAATAAAATCAAGTTTATGATGATCATCAACATAGGAGACTACATAATATATATATATATATACACACACACACACACGCACAAACACACAAGAAAACATTCATGATACATGCATAGAGACTCAATATACTCACAATCTTTCTATTACCATCAATAGGGATACACGGAAGGACATTCCATGTTTTGATTTAGCCTTACATACTAGAAAGTCGGTATTACAATCAAAATTTAATGAATACTAGCTTTCTTAGAGAAAATCCTTGATCTTGGTAGTTCTTTTAGAGTGGAAGAACTTGGAAAAACATTATTTGAAGGGCTTCTCTTTGATTCTTGAAATTTTTTACTTAGAATCTTTAGAGTTCTTGATGAAGAATCCTAATTCTTAAAAAAGAAGAAACAAGAAATCCTTTGTTGGAATTCTTGAATTTGTTTTCTTGAAATCCTAGGTTATGATTTAAGATTCTATTGGAGATTCATAAATAGATGAAGAAATTTTTAGGTTGGGTAGCTTGAAATTTATGAAGAATAACTTATCTTGATGATGGATCTTGAAAGCTAACCCTAACTTGATGATTTTCTTGATGATTCTTGAGCGTTTATTTTTAGGAGCGAAAAAGCGGGTTTTACTTATGAAGAACTAACATTTTATGAGTTTTGGGACCTTAAGAAGACCCCCAAAGGTTTTAGGATAACCCTCAAAATAAAATAAAAGGACGTTATTTAGCTTATCCAGAAAAGTTCGTGTCAAGTCCGCGACACGAAGTTATTGCGTACCTTTAGACAACTCTGCACATCTTCAGTAAAAGAGTCATAACTTTTTACTCCGAACTCCGATTAAGACAAAATTGGATGTGTTGAAAAGATAATTTAAAGATCTTTAATTTGATATATTATAAATCATTATATTTTAGGAGATATGGGAATTTGAAATTGACCCTTCTATCAACTCATATGAAAACTTAGTCAATAGAAATGTTTTGAATTGGTGTTGACCTTGGATATCTCTTATGACCTCAAACCACATCCAACATACTTCAATTACTTAGGAAAAGACCTTAACAAATATGCATAGCTTGAGTGCAAATCCGCGAGTAGCCCTAATCTTGGTTAGAAGCTTAGAAAGGCTTGGGAATGGGTGTTAAAACCCTTGTTATACTCAAAACGGTCTATTTTGATCATGTTTTAAGTTTAGGAGGGGTTGAAAATGTCTAGAATGCCCCTCACAAAAAATTGAAAAAAAAAAACATTTCGGGTAACAAGTCTGTGTCGCGGACTTGGTTGCATTTTAGGATTTGTTTGCTCAAAATTTTCCGATCAAGTTTTCTAATCCCGTAGAAAATACTGGGATCACATCTAAGTGTGAATCCGCGACAAGTCCGCGACGCGGACATGTCGTGCACTCTTACTGGAATGCGTTTTCGCATCAAAAAATTATCTTTAGATCTGGTTGCTCTAAAATCAACCAAAATCATTTTCCTACATAATTTTTCATGTTGATCGCATTTTCTGCGTCGGATTTGCCATCGGGATTTGGGAAGACGCATTATGCGCATGTCTCTCATCTAGGGATATTTTAGTAATTTTACTGCGTGTTACAAGAAATAAGTCTCAAGTCGTCTTAAAGTGGTCATTAGCGAGTGAGTTACTAAATATTCTACGCCAGACATTGTCAATAATGATTAAACTAAAGTGGTAGAGTGGTTATGCCCAAATTAGTCGTTGTGAAGTTTATAAATTCTATTATAACGAATAGAAGGGTTAGGCCTTGGCTGGTATTAGACTTGGCCATGATATACATATAATAATTATAAGCCTGATATTGGGTGGTTAGGATAAACAAGATGATAAGAGTATGTGGTTACAAGTTTGGTATCGAATTTCTTCATGCATGCTTCCTTTTGACTTTTACTTATATTATGTGGTAGGCTTTAGATTGACCGATGATGTTCACTAGTACGTGTTGTCTGTACTAATACAACTTTTTCTATATCTTGGGTATATATAGACTGATTGCAGGGTCAGTGATGTTTCTTAGATGAAGGTGATCTCTAACAGCTTCTACTTTTCTTTCTTGATGGTGAAAGTTGTGTCATTATTTTAATTATTTATCATACTCATGGAAGCTATTATACTTGTTTAGACTAGAATTCTTCGGGGTATTGGATGTCTTTTCAAAGATTTAATCTAGTTTCTTCAAAGTTGTACTTGATAATTATTTAATCTTTTTAGTATTATCTTCTGTTTCTTCCAGTATTCACATGACTTAATTAGTTGGAAATTAAGGGTTCTCTTATCTAGGTGTTAGAGTAGGTGTCTGCATGGCTCAGTGGGTTGAAACATGGCATATCAACCATTATTGGAACTGATTTCCTCTTTTTTTTATCAATTTTATTTTTCACATCATTTTGTTTGAAATTTTGAGATTCAAATTTCTAAACTTTGATCTAGAATTCAAACATAGATCCATAAATTTTTGAAAATAAAATTATACATTTGGAAAACTAGTGTAAAATTACTATAGTAGTAGTAGTAATAATAATAATAACAACTTAAAATATTTGAAAAAAATATAAAAAGTTAATTGAATTTTGAAATTTGAATCGTGCCACCCTCATATTTATTTAAAATAAAAAACCAAATAATTATAAGAATAATATCTAATGTAATTGATTTTATTATTCTCAATTTTTATATTAATAATATAATTTATTTAATACTATTATTATGCATCCTATGAACCCTTCTGAGCGTTTAATTTGAGAAGCAGCAATAAAAATCATACCTTTTTTGTCTTGGTTTTTATCAGCCCCATTGAGGCTTTATCATGCTATCTGATTGGAGTTGAAAAATGAATATTAGAGTTAAAATTAGGTTTAGATATGAAGTATTATTGAAAAAGAATTACTACTGAAAACTATTACTTTACCTAAATATTCCTCTAACGAATTTTGTCAACTTCAACTCAGATATCATCCTAAGACAAGTGACACACGATCATGACTCACGAGAAGCGAGAGTCATGAAATAGATAAGATTCTTTTGATCCTAATAAGAGGTTTTATATTCAAGTTTTGAATATAAAAAATAAAATAAAAAGTGCTTTCTTTATAATAAAATTTTACATGAATTCAGATTAATCATTATTTTGATATAAATATTGAACATCAAATAAAAAAATAAATGAAAATATACAACTAGGAGAAGTTTACTTGGGGAAGCGTTTGAATACTTCTAAAATACTTTTAATAGTTGTAATAATTGCATTTGGCCACTCACAATAATGTCTGAATTCTAGCATTTGACATATATTTTGAACTTCAAAAAATGGAAAAGTAAAGGTGGCGTAGACTTGATGATAACATAGAGAATTATATACATAATATTTAAAAGGATATACAGATGCGATATATGGAATTAAATCTTAGATTTGCAATCTAATACTCCTCATTTTGCCTTTTTGCTAATTTAATATCATTTGTTGGCTTATTTAGGTCGGTTTTGAAATATTAATCAATCATCAAGACCGTCTACACCTTCATGGTTGAATTAATCAATCATCCGTCGTTATCGCGGCTCAATTTTAATTTTAACAAATGATGTGATTAATTAATTTATTAATTCGCATGAAATAAAGATAAAATCTCGAAATAAAAATAGGAAAGAATTCGTTCCTTCCAAATCGATACTTTCCTCAAATACACATCAAACTTGTTTTGAACAGGTGATTTTGGAGCTTTTCACCCCAATTTTTGGCTATAAATAGTGATGTTTACTCTTAATTTTTATCATTGAATCTACTTCTTCTGCATATTTTCTTGCAAACAAATATTGAGTCCTTGTGTTATTTGTTGCTTATTTTTTGAGTTCGACGATGTGAGTATCGCTATACCAGTAATTGATATATCCATTTTATCTTGTGAGAAAGTAATCCTTAACCTCGAATATAATGAGAAGATTAAATTATTTAAGAACACATACTAAATTTTATGTTCGCACATATTTTTTTTCTTTTTTGATTTTTTTTATCGCTAATAAAGCTTTTCTAATTTATTGATTTAAACACAATAGAATAACAAAAACACCTTATTCAATAATGAGATGTGAAAAAATAAAAGTATAGTTTAGTCGAATCTAATAGCTTTCATTTAAATATATATAATATATGAGTTAAAAATTAGGAAATATAAAGTAAAATTAGTTTCAAATAGTATTAAAAAGTAGATAAAATATTAATAATAAGGAGACTTCCTTCTATTTTTAATTAATTGGAGTTTGCCCTTTAGAAGCCATTTTTAAATGAAAAAGGGCATTAGAAATTTATTCAGCTTTGAAAAGTTAATATAATATATAGAAAAAGGTGATGAAGCATGGCCATGCCGAAAGAAACATTTGATATGGTTTGCCACTCTTCCTGCACGAATGCTCATATTTCCTATAAATACTTTGCCAATTCATCATTATATCCTTTTTTTAATAAAACAAAATATTTTAAATTCACTCATAAAATTTATTCAGATTCACATTAGTATATTACAAGACGTAGAAATAACATTTATTGGCCCTTTTTTTGTTTTGTCTTTAAAAATAGTCAATTTTATGAACATGAACGATTCAAGAAATTAGTAACCTAAAGTAAAAAACGAATAGGAGGCCTTAAACTTTTGGAAAAAATTAATATTTCTCTTGAGTTTGAAGTCTATTGTTCTAAAATTTTAAGATAAAAATTTGTTATATTTTTTTAAAAAAAAGTTGAGATGCAAAGTTATTTGTTTTTTTTTATATGAAAAGATTTTTTTTTTTTTTACAAATAGTATTTCCTCTGTTTCAATTTGATTGTCTTATTTCGATTTGACACGAAATTTAAAAAAGAAAAAAATACTTATCATTTTAAGCTAAAAATATATAGAATATATTAATTTATTCGAAAAAAGAAATACAACTATCAAATTCAATATTTTTTAAAATTAAAGTGTTGAGGAATCTTTAAGTATGTAGTGGTTGGTAGTTCATGATGATGATATCCACTAATGTAGCAAGCACAACTGAATTTGTTTGAATGGCATATTTTAGTGGCTGTGTGTCACACATGTTTGCATTTTTGGAACATGAGACTCTACCACTCCTCTGCCCTTTTTCAATTTAAGGGAACAATAATTATGATTACTCTTTATTTTTGGCCTAATCCTTAAAGACAATCAAAAGTTTAGTTTTTGGTTACAAATCTAATCAATAGTGCATGCGATGAGTTGTGCCTCACCTGCCCCATGTGTGACTCACGGATCATCTTCTGAAAAAAGCAACCATTTTACATTTACAAATTTGTTTAAGACAATAACATATGAGCTATTATTTAATTTTGGCATCAATTTCATTTTGAATATCGACGTTTAAATTTGTATAAAATTGAGTAAATATTCACTTTCATCCTACATGACCTCCTACATAGATTATACCATGTAAAACTCGTGTGTCTACTTGTTCAATTTTATATGAGATCAACATATTCTCAAAGAAGTTCTTTTATATATATGCTATAGTTACATCGAACAAGCGTTTTGAATATATCAACCATTACCATGGAGCTAATTTCCCTATATCTCATTTTTGGTGGGTAAAAAATTACTCACACTTGAAATTTATATAAAATTTTGGAAAGCGTCAATGGCTGAATAACTCTTTTTAAGTGTTAAAACCGATTTATCAATAAATTATTGTCTGTTTCAATTCAAATGTTAAGTTAATAGCAAACATTTGGTGTATTAGAATGGTGAAAATGAAAAAATAGAGAGGTATGTAGGAGTTACAAAAATGATACAAATAAAATGACTTAAATTTTGGTCTTATCAGAGTTGTTTATAATCTAGTCTTGAGATGATTTTGATTATTCTCACCTCAATACAATTTCATTAGACACCTGAGAGTAAGAGGAATTATAAAAACACACACATAAAGCTGTGATTAGCTATTGTGCTTGATCTTAATTAACCTGCATTTGTAGCAATTTTTTGAAACAGTGGTGAGCCCCAGTTGTTCTCAAATGCTGGACAATTAAAAGGCACTTAAAATCCAGAGCATGAGATGCTGCTGCTTTTTTTTTTTTTTCAAATTTCAACAGAAGTTTGTTCATATAAAATATAGCCAAGTTTTTATTTATATAAAAAATAGCTCAAACTAGGATTGTTCAAAATCGACTTAAAAATTTTTTATTGGTCTAACGATAATGAGTTATTAATTTAGCAATTTTGGTAACAGTTTAAATTTTTTTATTATTGGGTTATTGGTTTTTAACCATTTTAGGTTTTCACTTAACGAGTTTACAGATAAACCGATAAAAAATTAAATAATTATATTTGTATTATTTGATATAAAAAGTCTTTGATAGTTTCATACTTTTATATTTTTCAGTCTCAAACTCTCAGTTATTCTATAATGCAACAATGTTTGATTTTGAGCAAATTGTAATTTGCCAACTCATGCATATGGTTCATTTGATTTGTTACCTTATTTCTAAGTAATTTGCAATTAAAAAAAATTCAAATCTTAACGGTTAAATAGATAACCGAAACGACAACGATCAATAACCGATAAACTGATAACCGATAAGTCAATATCTTAATGGTTCTATAATTGTTTAGCATATCTACAAACCGATAACCGATAAGTCGAACCGATAAACTTCAAAATCGAACCGAACCAACTGATATGTAGCCCAAGCCCAAACTAAGAGATAGTGCGAAAGGCCTAATTTGTCTGGAAAAAAGGCCATTATACGCGATTCTCTCTCAATTATCGAAAACGACAATCTTCTCTCAAATTTGGCTAAGAATTAGCTCAATTTCGCTAGAAAACATCAATTTCGCCGGTAAAGTCATTCTCAATTCTTCAATTTTGTTGGTTATTCACTTAATTTTTTTTTTCTAATTTCATCAATTTCTCTATTAATTCTTCCATTTTGATGAATTGTGTCACCATTATGATTCAACACAATGGTGAGTGGGAGAATTATAATAAATACATCAAGTACATTATTGATGTTGTTGTTGTCAACTTTGGTTATGATTTTAAAGATCTAACCACCATTTATTTTTACACAAATTGATGTTGATTCCACTTTATATTGCATGAGATCAGAGATGTCCTCACAGATTAGATTCCAGCTATATTGATACACAATAACATGAGTGTTAGGGTTTATATGGAATTGAAACAAAAAAAATAGATATATCTTCATATCCACTTCGTGTCATGCTGAAAGAAACTTTTTTTGGAGGACTTTGACAACATAACTGTACTTGCTACTATCTGCATAGAAAATAGAGGTAATATACAAGAAGTATACAATGCTTATACTATTGAAATGCTTGAGGTTGAGAGTACAGATTGTGGTGAAATAGTGACGGAGAACGTAAATCATATTATTGATGATTGCTTTCACTTGGATGTTGAGAAATGACAAATCTATAAGGATAAGACAACAATTATCAAAGTTATGAAAAACTACTCTATTCGAAATCAATTTCGATTCAGGGTCAAAAGATCTAGTTCAACAAGGTGATGTAATTTGTTTGTATACTTTGGTATATTGATTATTTGTGTCTTTATTAGGTATGGATCTTCGCTGTATTGACAAAAAAGTGTAATTAGTTGTTCAAATCTACAAACTTAAGTATGTCACATTCATTCAAAGTTAAAAATTTCAATAAACTTCACTCATGCGATGCGCTAGAATGATACATGACAATAGTCAAGCTAATTCAACAATTATTGGTGATGATGAACAAAATGGATGATCCTAAGATTGTCTATAGACCTAATGATATCATGAATTATATTCAAAAAGATTATTCTATTGAGTTGACTTATATGCAAGAATGGAGGTCAAGAGAAAAGGCAATTGAACTAATAAAAGGAAACCTTGTTGGATTGTATTGTAAGCTGTCAATATACTTGTATATGATTGCATATACAAATTTAGGATCAGTAATAAGGTTGTAAAAATCAGAAAATGAACGCTTTCTCTATTGTTATGTTGCACTCTATGCATTGATCAAAGGATGGTAATATTGAAGACCTAAAATGATTGTAGATGGAAGCTTTTCGAAGGCAACATATAAAGGTATCACATTTGTTGCTTCAACACAAGATACTAATGGTAAAATTTTTATATTAACTGTATAGTTATTGTATAATAATGCATATGAACTATATAGTGTTTGTAAAGTCATGTATATATGTGTATATGCTGAAATTTTAAATTCAAAGTTCTATACTATTTTTGTATATATGTTGTATAAGAGTGTATAGGAGTTGTATAGTGTTTGTAAAGTCATATATAAATGTGTATACATTGAAATCTCTATTTTTATTTATTTTGTTGCTTGAGGTCATATTTCACCTCTAACCAATGCCATAATAGATTCAGAAAATGATGCATCATGGGAGTGGTTCTTTCAACAAATAATAGATACTTATGGAGTTTGTGAAGAAATGTGCACAATGTTCGATAGGGATGACAAAATCAATAATGTAACTTCAATTGTTTATCCCACAGTTTCACATTGTGTGTGCCTCTACTATTTGTGAAATAATATTTAAAAAAATTCAAGAAAAGTCAAGCCAAGATTAAAAAAATATTTTTTGCTATGTTCAATAGTTACACGATTCGACAATTTTTTATCATCTAATGACAGAGGTGAATAAAATTGACTCTAAAGTGTCAAGGTATTTGATATAACAGGCAGTCAAAAGTGCATGCTAGAGTCAACAGAGGCATGCTTATGACTTCAAATATAGATGGGTCTATGAATTCTAGTAATAAAGAAATTAGAGATTTTCTGGTGCTTGATTTGTTAGACTTCATGACAACTTTGGTCCAAAAGTGAAACTGCTCAAACAAGAAAATTGCAATAAACATAACAACAAAACTTTTCAGCAAAGACAATAAAATTCTATTGGAGAACATGCATGCATCGGCACGAATGAGGAGAAAATAATTTTGTATCATTGTTTGTAAACATATATTATAAGTATAAGTGGTGTATAGATAAATAACTGATTATATTTTTAAATATGTTTAGGTAATTCTTTCAAATGAGTACTTATACACAGTGATTGACAAGGTCAGACGATATATTGTCTGCTTGAAAGAAGCAACGTGTACTTGCAAGAAGTATCAAATTGATGAATTGTCATCTCCACATATTTGTGCAGTTTGGAAGAAGAATTATGTGCATGGAGAAGAGTATTACTCTTTTTACTAAAGGAGTATATACTTAAAACATATGAAGTCTTTGTTCAACCACTTCCCGACGAGAGTAAATGGAATATTTCTAAGGAGATTCTTAAAGAGGTAGTGCTACCACCAAAAGAAAAAATAGGTGCAATAAGTGGGAAAAAAAAGAGGGCAAATGGGATTACAAAAATAAAGAAGCAGCGGATAAAGACTTCACGTGGATCATGTGAACAACAAAGGCATAATATGAGATCGTGCAAAAGTTTCAGAATAAAATATTAAATCTTTAATTTTCAAATATTTTTTTAGTGAAATTGTTGACGCATCATAACTATAGCACATTATATAATTCGTCTATACACTTTACAATTGTCTTTGATTTTTAATTTTGAAAAATCATTGGCTTAAAGTGACTGTGAATTTAGATTGTGCATAAATACTTTAATTACATTTATATTCATTTTATACTCAATAATATAAGATATACTCTTGAATAACAGTTGATACTCTAAATAAATAATGTTGACTGAGTGTATAGTGGATGTAAATGATACGAATAGCTGGTGTATATAAATGTATAGTTCTTTCATAAAGATATACATGTACCATATCTATGGATGAAGTTTCTACAGCATATTTGCTCCATAATGGAATGCAAATCTGTATAACGCATTTATAATCTTTGCAACAAAAAATTTTCAAAAGACATAAAAATCTGTTAAATTGAATCATCAATGCATCATTTATCTTGAATATGATCAGAAACATTCAAAAATGACCGACCTTAAGTCTTAACTAAAAATAAGATTAAAAAACTAGAAAAAGTAAGATAACTGATCAAGATTTCATACAAAGAAATAAAAATTGTCTAATGGTCAAAATTTACAATCAAGTCCGGCCTTGAGTCTTAATTTTCAAAAAACCGCACCTTCAACAATAAAAAAGTTTCTAAATTTTTTTTTCATTTTTTCCTTGCCATCATCTACTTTTTGATCACGCTTAGCACTATAAATTCTTTTAGTTATTTCTGAGTTACTAATTGAGCCATCTAACTCTTTTTTGGCCATTACATACTCTCACAATAAAACTTCATGTTTTGAATGAATCATTTGAATATTAAAAGTATTTCCTAGTTTTGCAAAATATTTTTTTCATTATAAAATACTCAACAAAAGCTGCTACAAATGCATCACAGTCCCTACCAATTGAAAACATTAAGAAAAACACATACACACACATAAAAAAAACTTAATAGTTATTTGTTGTGACAGTCCATCAACAATTTTGATATCTAAAGGTACAACTAAATATTTCCCAAAATATGCATCACTAAGCCAATCGATATCTTCCCTTTTTCATAAAAATTTGTCATCTCTAAGTAAATAGGTATAAACTCAACATATAATGCTATGACAACACGAGCATATTTATCATTCATAGCTGCACGTTTTGAGTCATACACATAAATGCGCCTATCTTTAACAGTGAAGTTAGCCAATACCCAATGCCAGTGACTCTTTATATGAATTGACAGTAACACATGATCAATTGTATGCCAAGGAACACTCCCCATCCATATCATATTTAAGAATGTACTCAGCTAAAATATGATTCCTCATAAACACACTTTTATATTTCTTGTTTTGAATAAACTTTGAATGTAAATCAATCAACTCATTATGAAATAGAAAATCAGTTGCGGTGAACTTCACATTAACATCAGGACAATACTTTCCCTTCTTCCTTAAGTAGTAAATGATCACGTCAAGGTACTGAAAATAACAAAATAAAAAAAACATAATCATGTACTAGAAAGTATAAACAACTTATACAGTATTGTACACATCCTATACAATATTATATATGACTATAAAGCAGTTATACATTTTGATACACAAAGTTATTATATATGTAGCTCAATTATACATGGAATCTATGACAACTTTACATGAAATATACAAAAAAAAAAAAATCATATGCACATGACTTAACTACATATAACTATACAATGAGTGTACATTCTGATACACTTAAAACTAACTACAGGTCACATGTATAAATGAAAAACTATGACACTAAATTAAAGAGTGAAAAAGTTTTTAAAACTTCACAAGAAGAAGGAAGTAATTCATACTATACTACTCAATTTGTAACGCGCAATAAAATTACCAAAATACTCCTAGAGGAGGGGTATGTGCGTAATGCATATTCCAATGCTTGTATGACAAATCCGAGACCGGATTTGTGATCAGCACAAAAAATCAGTGGGAAAATAATTTCGGTCAATTTTTAGAGCGACCAGATCAAAAGATAATTTTTCGACTCGAAAATCGAAATAGTGTCGTTGCGCGACGAAGGCACGTCGCGCCTCTGTAGTGGACCCACACTAATATTTTTTTCAAAATTTTTTGATGGGATTGGAAAAACTCGTTCAGAAACTTTTCAGAGAAAAATACTTTGTATTTTTTTAAATTTTGTGAGAGGCATTCCGGTCAATTCTCAACCCCTCCTAAACTCAATACATGATCTAATTAGGCCGTTTTGACGTAAAAATGGTCTAAAACCCCATTCTAAGTCCTTTCTAAACAATTGAATAAGACTAGGGCTTGAGGAGAGAGGAGAAAAACTTGAGATTGAGGAATTCAAGAGGAAATCCTTGAAGAGATTGTTGAGAGCTCCATCCCAGGTATGTAAGTCTAAACTAGAAGCATGAGATTGTCCTCTCATGTGCCCCATAGATGTTCATAGAGGATTTGAGTGTTCATAGTCCCCATACATGTTCTTAAATTGATTCTTGAATATCTTCTTATAAATTATGTCTATTTTTATGTACTTCTGTATGTTGATGATCATCATAAACTTATTTTCTTGAATTGGATATTTTAATGAGAAATTGCATAACCCTTCATGTTAACGTTTGAAAGCATGCATGAATGAGTCTAGGGGTTGAGTCTAGAGCCTTGACGTAAGATTGTTGACTGTGATTGTGATTGTGGTGAGAGAATGATGATGAGTTGATAGATCTTGATAATCCTATGAGTCTCCATAAATGAACTCCAATGATTGTTTATTCGATTGTTCCTTAACAATTGTTCTAAGCCTTGAGCTATTGATTGAGATGTTGATTGATGAGAGGGTTAAAGTCCCCATGAGACATTGATTGATGAAAGGGTTAAAGTCCCTATGAGACTGATTGATGGGATGGTTAAAGTCCCCATGATTTGATTGGTTTGATTAGATTGATTGTTTTATGAGCATTGAGTCATGGGAGGAGTATCAAGCACCGAAAGAGTAAGATTTAATCCAACTCGCACTTGTCAAAATAAGTAGGCAAACGTAGGTGAAGATTAGAACCATCACATTACATTGTGGTTCTCTCTTGGGAGAGTCCCTAAAACAATAGAGGACTAGTTGATTGCAGTTTCCCTTAGTGGATTCGATTCGTTCCATACCTGGCAAGTATGGAACGGTCATGGCAACACCAGCAGGATGTTTTACAATCACTGGCTCATAAGTGATTATTGTCGAATAAGAGGAACTCCTAGAAAGTTCCTACCTTGAGTACTCTGAGTTGAGATGAGATGTGATGAGATGAGTTCCAT
This sequence comes from Solanum rostratum, assembly GCA_029948455.1. Lineage (NCBI taxonomy): Eukaryota > Viridiplantae > Streptophyta > Magnoliopsida > Solanales > Solanaceae > Solanum > Solanum rostratum. The sequence goes on along the minus strand of CM057045.1, from coordinate 62,569,136 downwards.
TGAGTTGAGTTGAGTTGATTTGATTGATGAGGTTGATTGGTAGATGGGTCACTTGTCTACTCTTTATTCTTGCTTTTGATAGACATTTGACATGTTAATTATTTACTATTTCTGAGTTGATGTTGTTCCATATTATTCTACATGTTTCTATTTCATTTAGCTATTTTACATACCGTACATTCCACGTACTGACGTCATTCGGTGCTTGTATCGTATGATGCAGATACAAGGATTAAGGATCGTCAACAGGCGCTTCGTTTAAGATCCAAGATATTCAGTTAATTGGTGAGCCTCCCCTATTCCGGAGGATACATTACATTTATTTCATCATGCTTTAGAATTATACTAGACTAGTCTTATATTTTGATTTGGGTAGCCATGGGTCTGTCATTGGCACTACTTAATTAGTGATAGAGGCTTCATAGATGATAATCGAATGTTGATGTTGAGATTGTGAGCTAGTTCATTCTACTAGCCTTCTATTATTATTATACTAGATGGTGGTGCCCGTGCGAAGCACGGGCGGGGGTTGATGCGTGATCAAGAGTTACTTCGAAGCGACACCTGCGGTTACGTATTTGTCACAGGGTACGTATGTTAAATGCGTGTGGGAAGAAATAGTCAAGGAAACCTTAGCTATGAAAACAGTTTATTATTAGCTAAAATATACAGCCAAGAATTACTGAGTTTGAAGGAATTTGTAAGTGATTCAGCAACACCAGGAATTATACAAACAAAATTCATGCCAAAAAATCGACTACGTGCAAGAAAGTTGCACTGATTTACTACATTTATATAGGTCTAGCAAAGTATAGGATATACACTTATATTTATGAAATTAGAGAAACAATTAAGAGGAAACCGATGATCAACAAAAGCACCTTCATAAAGAATTTTGTCCCATCTAGGTGGTTAGAGTGATGGAAACCATGAGCATAGCCTCCTTGAAATGAACCAAAAAAGAGGTATGGAACTCCAGTAGTCGCCCCATAAACAGTGGCATCATGAAATCCATGTACATTAAGACTAAACAAAGCTGGAATAGCGCCAAAAAGAGAAGATAGCGTTGAGTTTCCAAACCTTGCACTTGGTATGGGCATGGGCATGAGCCCCCTATGGAATCCAATTCATGATCAGGCCGGAGGTAGTCCATATCTACAGCTGGAGCAGTTTGAGGTCTCTGCCCCACTGGACGTTTAGGAATATTGATTCCTGGTCTTAACCGAGATCTTGGGTCAGAAGTTGCTTTGCCTCGTCCATATATTGGAACCAACTTGTGCTCTTCTATGAGAGCCTTACATACTGGACATTCGTGGGAATGAGAATGAACTTGTTACCATTCGTAAAGACATGGCCAACAATAAAGGTGTCCACAAAGAGTCACTATAGGATCTTGAGCTAATTCAAAGCAGATATTGCAGGCGAAATCACCAGAGTCAGAATTCATATCAGCTGAATGCAACAATTCACCTGTCCTATAATCCATATCCACAAACCAAGTTTGGAAACCTGCCAGCAAATCATAACCGGAGGACGGACTTTAACTAACCGAGTGACATCAAGGAATAAAATGACAAAAAAGAAACTCAGAGCAGAAAATGTAACCAGACTTCACATAGAGCAGAAAAAGATACCATTATTTGTGTGTCCAACTACATAGATCCATGTACAATAACTTAAATGGCCTCAGAAGGAAAGAGAAATGAAAATCTGTAAATAATAATAGTAGTAGTACGTAATGCACCTCTCCAAAGGCCTAAAATAAGTTATAAGACAATACAGCTTAGGGTATTGAAGAAGCTAATGTGAACCAATTTACATACTGTATTATTTTTCAACACGTAAACATCACCAAATAATGTAAAGAACTTACCACCCTCCTCTTCAACTATCTTCCTCCTGAACTTTCACGTCACAGTCTGATCTCAAGGATCAAGAGCAAGAACCAAGAGGGAAGGAAATGAAAATATTTTCTGCATAAATTTAAGTAAGAAAATTCTCTCTGTTTTAATTTGTTTGTCTTACTTTTTTTTAGTCCGCCTCTAAAAGAAAATCTCTTTGCATTTTTGGCAGCTCTAGAATTCTAACTTTCCACATGCTATGATTAAATTGGAATGGAGGGAATAACTCCAACAAAAACTCGTTCCTGCATATAAGCTTTCGAGACATCAGTTTGTTAGCGAAGGCACAATAGTATTTAGTTCAGTTTAAGCTTTCTCTGTCATAAAGGATGGGTTCTAGTACCAAGGTAAGAGTTATCAACATATGAAAAGGACGTCACAATTTCAAGCCGTGGAAATAACTCCTCAGAGAAATGTAAAAGGGCATTGTGTATAATAGATCCAATGTAGTCGACCCTTCCCCAAAATCTGCATATAGCCTACAGGGTCGCACTCTATGATTTTTTTTCTTGTTTTTAAGTAACGAAGCATCGCTTATCAAAGAGAAAGGATTTTTCCATGAAGTGAAAACTCTCAAAGTCTCCACATGATTGATAATCAACTTTGACCATAATATAGACCATCTAACTTCCTTGATACTTATACCAATATTATGATAAAATCAAAAGAAACCACCGCAAGATAAAATTAGAAACCTCTATTTGAGGCAATATTCTAAAACAAGATCCTTGCACATGTAGAACCTGAACCCACCAAAATTTACTCCAAGGATCTCATTCAAGCATCAAGTTTCAAATTTTTTTCCAGAAAACATTCTGGGTAGTTAACAATTAAATTCTCTCAACCTAAAAGAAGGAAAAAAGAAGTAGCAAAACAGATCCAATCACACAGAAAAATAGTAGTAGTACAATATTTAAAGTCCTACATATGGACTAACTTGTTAACATACGGTAGGGTTCCTTAGTAATGCTGTGGAGTCACATATCTGGGGATGAGCATATTCTCCTCATTACAACTTGGGCAATGGAATTTCCTTTTCCTGAGGTTCCTGACTTCCTGTCTGCAATTTGGACAAGCCAACTTTTATATCAGCAAGGATGATAGCCAACACTATGCCGCAGAGTGCAGAAAATATATATATAAACGAAAGTAGATCAATAAGATGTCAAACCTTGATTGCTAAGTGCATAATTAGCTCAAAACTTTAAGTGTTAAGGCAAAATCAAGCGTTTGAGTGCAAACTACAGACTCATTACCAGTTACCCTGCAATCAGCAAGAAATTGAACCAATTGTGTACTCTTTCCTGATCCAGTTTCGCCAATTAAGACAGTCACCTAAAAGATACAACCATCTCGATTATAAAAGTAAATAAACAAGGAAAACAAAGAGCGGAACTCAAACAATTTAACACAAATAACTGGTGAATAATTAATATTACACAAGCATGCTAGGAGCAACCGAAAGATCTTCAAAATGAGGAATTCTACAGTAAAAAATATCCCTCTTCACAAAGTCAATATCAATAAGGCATTTATTAAATTAAATAGTAGGCTGGACAACACGAATGAAGAGGGGATTAAAAAAAATACCTCTGCAGAAGCTGCAAACAGCAAACAACAACGATTCAACACAATTTAATAAATTTCTTACTGAGTAATATGGCTGCTTCACCTTATGTTCCAATGAAAATCTAAAATTATAATATTATCTAAGACAAAAGTAAAAGGACCTACATTGTGCAGTAAATGAAATACTCAAATCAGAACAACCAATTTAAGCACAAATGCACAATACTAACAGCTGCAAAAAGATGTGCATTTCTTAGCAGGGTTTCTTCTCTTCCTTTTACTTCTGTTTTCTCTCTTTTTTTTCCTTTTTCGGGATGGGAAAGTGAAGAGAAGAAGGGAGTAGCGTGTTATGCATCATATTTACAGAGTAATTCACAATAACAGAAACATTAAGTAATTCTGAAAATGAAATATAAATTATTACAAGTTTGTCGGCAATGGCTTATAAGTCTACTCTTGGAATCAGCTTCACCGTCACTTTCTTCCGTGCATCATTCACTGCCACAACCTACATGACCACGATGAAACATTTAACAAGCACAACAAGAAGGTGATTCATAGTTGTTGTATAATTTCTTAGACAAGTAAAGTTAGGCCAATAAGCAGCATTTATCAGCAGAAAGAGTCAAAGTGCATTTACATGTGATTAGAGGGATTAAATAGCAGCCAGCTATGGAATTAATAGTACCTGTGCTAGATCGCCCTTGTATATTCCACTTTTGACCCGCGCCCACATACCCTCAGAAATCCCACAAGACTTTTTCCGGACAGCAGTCAAATGTGAAACTTCATTGATCAGAACAGGTGCCACTTTACTTGAATATATACTACAAAGGCCTTTACATGCCTATACAAGGAGCTCGGCTTAGTGAGTGTAGAATGTCATTAACGAATACTTTCCAAAAAAAATGTTAGTAAATATTTCAAAAGAAAATGTCAGTAAAGAATACTCAGACTTCTACAGAAGAAAAGAAAAGAAAGGGAAGTAGGACCTCGTAAACATCACATTGCTTGTCAGACTCTATATAAATAAATCCCTTCACATGATCAAGTGCAAAAGCAGATATTATCTGCAGCTTTGTTCCTAAAGCAAGCAAGTCTATATACTTCTGCATAAGACAGAAAGCTGAGTGCCTTTCTCTTCCAACCTATTGAACAAAGAAAATTGTGAAAACAGGAGGACAGGTGATACACATACATATATACAAAGAAATCCAAACTACACCCTGAGGAAGCCACAGGCAACACTGACAGGAGGAAAATCGAAATAAGTGAGAAGCGAACAACATACTGTTACAAAGAAATCCTAAGTACACACTGAGGAAACCACATGCAACACTGACAAAAGGAAAATCGAAATAAGTGAGAAGCGAACAACATACGGTCAAACAGTAGGCATGCATGCTAAATTTTTGTTTAGGATCAAGGAATTACCACCTGTTAATGCTATGAAAAAACCTTGCACTCAGAAATCAAGACAAAGAAACTCAAACTACGCACTGAGGAAGCAACATGCAACACTGGCAGGGGCAAAATCGAAATAACTCAGAAACGAACGCCCCATGGCGGAACTGTGGACATGCATGGTAAAATCTTTGTTCAGGATGAAACAAGTACCACAATGCTTTCCAAAAACCCTGCACTCAGAATTCAGGGGCCAAAACCCCAAACCACACAGTAAGGCCCAAATCAAAGACACGGCGAAAGTGTGGACATGCATGCTAAAATCTTCGTTTAGAATGAAATAATTACCACCTATTAATGCTTTCCAAAAACCTTGCAGTCAGAAATCAAGGGCAAAAACCCTAAACTACACAGTAAGGCAATTACCTCCAAGAGGTGGCGCGCTACGAAGTGGAGAGACAAATTAAGAGGAAGACGAAAGATGTACTTAACTGGGAAAAGTTAGAGCTGGGAACAACGACCCAGTGATGCTCTGCTCCGGCGGCCTAACAAAGAAGCGGGAAAGAGGATAAGAACGGGAGACGGTAGCTTTTAAAGGGAGGAGATAAGACCTAACGTAATGGCCCTGGAATACACCGTAATCACAAAATTGCCCTTAGTGCCCTGCTTTTGAAAAGGCCCACGCCCGAGGGAGAATTTACGAAAGTGCCACTCGTCGTCCGACGAAAGTGGCACTTATTATTGCTTTGAATATATTATTCGAGACATTAGATGAGATGAGATGAGCCCATTTACTTGCTTTTATTTCCGTTGATCTCTAGAGTCGTCTGATTGAATGGATCTGATGAGGCCAAGTGGTTCGCTTGGAGACTAGTAATAGTCATTGTGTGCCGACCACGTCTCGGGTACCCTCTCGGGGTGTGACACAATTCTTCATCAACAATGTACAATTTTGAGAACCATCCCTTCACATTCAAAAGATAAACTCCAAGATCAAGTGAAAGCTTCCTATAAAATCAGTAGAAAAAATACTAAAAAAATGAGCAAAATGCATTAACATAAAAAGATAGACAACTTTATGAAGACAACTTACTATTTATTGGCCTTTCGCTGTTTAATCCACTTTAAAATTGAGCCCAACAAATCAGAAGAAATAGGCATATCAATATCACTATCCAAAGGATGCTTTCTATAAAAGATGACACTTTGCGCTCCTGTTGGAATGGTACTCGTGCCAGAATCAAACTCAATTACAAATGGGGACTTTCAAAGAGTCCCTAATAGGGCTAAACATAAATACTAAAAAACAAAAAAATCAGACTGAATCAAACTAATTCGATTCTTCAGTTCAGTGTCGAAGTTATTTTTTCAAAAGTTTGATTCTTCGGTTAGGTGTTCAGTGTAGGGGTCCAGGAATTTCGGTGCACTGAAGAACCAAACTCTTATTTTAAAAGAATTTTAAAAATATTATACATATATTAGACCAAAAAAAATAAATTATATTTATATACATATAAATCAATTAGCCTTAAATCATTCATGAAACAAGTCAAAGTAGCAACAAATTTATAATTTATATAGTTAACTTGAAATATTATTTTCCAAGAGAAATTCAAACATATTTTTACCGATTTATGTCATGTAAAGGATGTCTTCGTGCTTGTTTTCTCAAGCAATAGTTGGAGGCACAAGTTCTTGGCAAAGATAAATATAATTTTTTAAGCACAATAAGTGTTCCATGGAAGCACATTATCACTTAACATGATTTTAAGTTTTTAAGTGTTTTATACGTTGATTTTATCCTCATTTTATTTTTTATTGGTTTGCACCGAAAAATCATTTCAAAAACACCGAATAAAATCGAATCGAACTTGAAAAATCAAACCGAACTGAAATATTTGGATTTGGTATATGGTGCATACTTTTCAAAATCAAAAATCGAAGAACCAAACCAAAATTTGTGAAAATAGAACTGAAGAATCGAACTTTTACCCCTAATGACACGACCTGGACCTAGGGTCCAGGAGTGACATGGCGAATGGGAATCCGAGAGTCCCCAGACAAGCCTCATAGCATCTATTCACACATCATCAGTTTGGAAGCGCATATGAGCTAGTAAACACATCATTCTAAGGGACGAAAAAATAGGACTCATGCTATGGGAATATCATAGGGATAGGGATTAACATGGATTCACAAAACACATAGCATAGAAGGACTAAGGGGCTCACTCTATGGGGGGGGGGGGGGGGGCTGGACTTAGGATCTTTCACATCCTAGCATAAATACATATCGTAATATACATAATCAATTCATAATGACCATATCCATTATATAACCATCACCATAATCATAATCTCTGAATACAACACATAGCATATATCTGTACAAGAGTCTACAAGATGTCCAACAATGCCTCTAATCATAAGATAGAATGGGGGGCCAAGACATGTCCCCAGCTCACCTTCAAAGTAAATGACATAAACGAAAGCAACAAAGGTAGATGGATGGTGCCTTGTCCTTGGAGGATAGGACTTACCACAGATACTTTCTCAAATCCTATTAGCCGTCAAACGGTAGATGAGTGTAGTCTGCGGTCCCTACATGATTAGATCATGTAGGAAAAAGTATGTGTTAGTACATTCGAATGTACTAAGTATGCGGACATGCAATGCATATGAACTTATCAAACCTGCATTTAATGTTAAATGACAAGGGCACATATATAGAAAGACGCATATAACAAGGAGAATAGGATATCAATATGCCATGAGATGCATAATGCATGAATGCGAAAATACTTTGCATCTAAGGGGATGGGACCAAGTGAGCTATAACTTGGAACTCCGTTGTCTACCCTACAACGGATAAAGAGGTGATCTACTTGCCAAATGTAGATCCATAATCATTCATCATATACAAAGGGGCATGAACATACCTATGTTAACCATATAGTTCAAGAGAAGGAGTATGGACCCTTGGGGATAGCCCATTCTGCCTCCAATCCCATCGGTGCTAAGTCATCATCCCACAAGAATACATATACATATACGTGCTTATAAAAGAGGCATAAGTCTTGTCAAAATGTAACAATGCATACTTAGGCTTAAAGGCCAAACCACGTTTCATAATTATGCATATTTGGGTTGAAAAGTCAAAACATACTTCATATCATACTTACATGCATATGAATAGCTCATTTGAGCACCTTCATAAGAAAGGAGTATAGACCCTTGGGGATAGCCCACCCAGCCTCCAACCTCAATCGGTGCTCCATAAACATAGTGGTGTAAACACTTATATTTCTTTAAAGAGCCATAATCATATACATTAATGTGGTCACATTATTGTCATACCCATACCTTACTTGAAAACATAATCATCATCATAATTGAGACTTAGCCCACATCATAACCTTCATGAAAACTATAGTCATGTATGCATATGACATGATTAAGATGAAAATGGCATAAAATCTTAAATCATTGATACATTATGAAATTCAAGTAAAAACATAAATAAATCCATATTTAAGTCACAATATAGGTTACCCATGCTTAAATCAAGCTTTAACTGGGACATGCACATTCAAATCTTCATAACTTCAATGCAATTTACTATATTAAGGCTTGAATCAATTTAAAATCAATAATTAAACATAGCCCATACCTCCATTGAATTAAATACATAATAATCTTTAAAACCCATAATTAAAGTAAGCTCAATTTCATGAAAAATCAAAGTAAAAGAGTTTGGGGTCTTTATGATTGAAAGGGACCATAAATCAACTCCTACATATCTTAGTTCGCCAAGAAAAATTTGATGAAGAAAAGAATCTTTCTTCGATTCCCAAGCCAAACCTTCACTAGAGTCTTTGAGAGGAGTTCTTAAGAGTGAGCTTGAATCTATTCTAAGTGTGAGAGTGAATTTGAATGAGAGAAGAAGAGTATAGGTCATTTGAATGTCTTTAGATAGAATAGAAAGTCACAAAAAACCCTTAGGAGTATCCAAAATTACAAGAACGTCATTAATGAAACGGATAGAAAAATGTTTCCAGGGGTCTCGTATGGAAGGCATACAGTTCGTACCAAGTCGTACCGCTGTGTGCCCCATCCCTGATCCGATACTTAGAAAAATTTCCACTGATGAAAGTCCGAGACGGTAATTCCATACTTAGAAAATTTGCACGCTAATACCCATACAGAAGGCTTCACAGTCCGTGTGTAGGTCACACGGACCGTGACGCCTTCCGTGATGCCATGTTTAGGAAAATTCTCGATTGAGGAAGTTCCGAGATAGTAATTTCATACTCAGAAAATTTCCACTCCCACGCCAATACGGAGGGCCGCACGGTCCGTGAAGAGGTACATGGACCGTGAGAGGTTCATTTGGTCCAATTCTCAGCCAAAATATGGTTTTTAAAGCTAAGGCCACTCATACACGGCCACCACACGGTCCATAAAGTGCCACACGGACCATGTGGGGTTCATATGGTGCATGCCTTGGTCTTAAACTCCAAGTTAAGGCCAACACTTATTACACAAAGCCAAGGGTCGCCTCAAGGCCCCTCCACACGGCCCGTGGTGAGCCACACGGCCCATGGAGGTACCCATAAGGCGTCACCTAGGTCAAAAAATTTTGGAACCAAATTTCAAGAACCATTAAAGTCATACCAAGTCCGGGTCCTTACACCTGGTCCCTAAGAGATTTACTCTATGAGTTTCTTCAGGCATAATATTATCTGCGACTCTTGAATCTTTCTCGATAATTAAACTTGGATCTATAACTTTAATAAAAGAATATCAACACAGACTACAAGAAAAAAACTCTAGAAGCACCTACTCCAAACATCTCAGAGATAGATAGAGAGGTAGGAAATTTCTTGAACGAACCGCACTCCTTCGTATACGTTAGGAGTTCGTTGATGAGAAGGGGCTAGGGAAAGCTTGAAACCAATTCCTACGATAATGAATATGAGCACAATTGAAATTCCCGGGGAGTTATACATTTGTGTATTGATAAGACCGTTAACTATTTCTTGAAGCTCAATCTCTCCCCTGGATGAACCATATAGCCAAGAGAAACCATGAACCAGAATAGAAGAGCTTGCCCTACCCATGAGTAAATATTTCATAGTAACCTCATTAGACCGTACATCTTTCTTGGTATATCCAGATAATAGGTAGGAGCATAAACTGAAACATTATGGGGCTACAAAGATAGTTATTAAATCATTAGCATAAAATAAATAAACGTTGTTAAACCTTTTAAAGGTGTAGATGCTTCAATAAAAACAACAATAGGAGCATTTATTTGAGGAGTGACTTTAGAAGCAATTTATTCAATTGTGGCATCTTGTGCATGCACAATTACACAAAACATAATTCATTATATAAAGAATGTCAATATAACAAAAATAGAGATAAAAGAAATACACAAAATAATTTTAAAACTTTTAAAACTATACAGTAAAATCATCTATTCCCTTCATGTCATCACAATAATAACCAGTTGGGACAGAGGAGGGAGAGTTCATAATATGTATCTTATTAGCTTAATAGTGCTCATCGCCATCAGATTCTTCAACTTTCCTCTCCTTTATAATTTTATACCGTTCTCCAAATGAATATACCACAAAGTCATTTAGAGTGGTGAAATAACCCTGAAGATTATTTTTTATTTTTTGATAAACTTACCGTTTTATCCCTTTTCATAGCGACCTCGAGTCATGTTTGATTAATTTTAAAAGTTGTTTTCCAAAAATTTTGTGAAAGTTAAAATTTTTGGCAAAGATTAAATTTTTAAAGGTATGGATATGCCTCAATTTTTGTTTGGATCAATAATCTATCGCGAAGATATTTGTGTTATTGAAAGTGGAACGACTCATGCAATTTTTAAAGACGAGAAATATTTTTCTTCTTTACTTAAAAGAAAGGCAAATGTTACTACAATATCTTGTAGTGCAAAAATAATTAAAGGCTCCGGAAGAGCTACTATTCTTTTGCCTAAGGAGACAAAAATCGTTATAGAAGATGCATTGTTCTCTTCTAAATCCCCAAGAAATCTGCTAAGTTTTAAAGATATCCGCAGAAATGAATATCATGTTAAGACACTAAATAAAATGACTATTGAATACCTTGGTATAACCAAGAGTGTCTCAGGCCAGAAATATATTTTAGAAAAATTACCAACTTTATCGTCTGGCCTATATTATGCAGAAATTAGTGCAATTGAAGCACATTCGATCGTAAATCAGAAGTTTACTGATCCAAAAACTTTTGTGCTATGGCATGATCGAGTAGGTCATCCTGGATCAATAATGATGAGACGAATTCTTGAAAATTCAATCGGTCATCCATTAAAGAACCTGAAGATTCTTATGAATGACGAATTTTCATGTGCTGCTTGTCGTCAAGGCAAATTAATTGCCAGACCATCGACCTTGAAGGTTGGCATTGAATCCCCAAAATTTTTGGAACGTATACATAGGGACATATGTGGACCTATTCACCCACCTAGTGGAGTGTTTAGATATTTTATGGTCCTAATAGATGCATGATCAAGAGGTCGTGGAGTGTTTAGATATTTTATGGTCCTAATAGATGCATGATCAAGAGGTCTCACGTGTGCCTTTTATCATCCCACAACCTGGCGTTTGCGAGGCTACTGGCACAAATAATAAGATTAAGGGCGCAATTCCCCGATTATCCAATTAAATCCATTCGTCTGGATAATGCTGGAGAATTTACATCCCAAGCTTTTGATGATTATTGCATATCAATTGGGATAAAAATGAACATCCGATAGCTCATGTTCATACTCAAAATGGCCTTGCAGAGTCATTTATTAAGCGCCTGCAATTGCAATTGATAGCTAGACCACTGCTCATGAAATCAAAATTACCCATTGACATATGGGGTCATGCTATCTTACATGCAGCAGCACTTGTACGCCTCTGACCGACTAATTATCATAAATATTTTCCATCACAATTGGTATTTGTCATGAACCTAATATAGCTCATCTTCGAATTTTTAGTTGTGCGGTATACGTGCCTGTAGCACCACCGCAACGCACTAAGATGGGCCCTCAACGGAGGTTAGGTATATATGTTGATTTTGACTCACCCTCCATGATTTGCTACCTCGAACCGCTAATAGGAGATATATTTACTGCTAGAATTGCAGATTGTCGATTTGATAAAATAATTTTCTCGCAATTAGGGGGAGAGAAAAAGGAACCCCAGAGAGAAGTTGGAGAAATTGCATGGAAAGTTTCATCACTATCTCATTTGAACACGCACATGTGAACAGGAGATCCAGAAGATCATCCATTTGCAGACAATAGAAAATCAAATGCCAGATATATTTACTGATTTGAAACGGATAACTATGTCATATATCCCTACAGTGAATGTGCCTATCCGGATCGAAGTCCCAAAGGGACCAACTGCCAGTATCACAGCTTCTGAATCCCAAACATGCCTGAAGCGTAGTAGACTAGTGGGTTCAAAGGATAAAAATCCTAGAAAGAGAAGCATAAGGAATAATAAAAATGATACTACAAAAGGATTTCCTGAAGAAGATCCAAACTTGAGAAATCCTGATATTCTTGAAGAAATCAGTGAACCCGAATCTCAAGTGAATAAAGAACTTCCCATAAGTTCTATTGGTGATGAGATAAGTTTAGATCGATCAAAAATTACAGTGGATAATGTTTTTGCATATAATGTTGCACTTAGCCTCATGCAAGATAGTGAAAGTCTTGAGCTTAAATCCGTCGAAGAATGTCGACACAGAGATGATTGGCCAAAATGGAGAGAAGCTATTCAATCTGAATTGAATTCACTCTCTAATCGTGAGGTATTTGGACCTGTAGTCCATACCCCTGATGGTGTAAGACCAGTTGCTATAAATGGGTTTTTGTGCGAAAGCGAAATGAGAGAAATGATATTGTAAGATACAAGGCACGCCTTGTTGCACAAGGATTCTCTCAGAAGCCCGGTATCAACTATGAGGAAACATATTCACCTGTTATGGATGGAATAACCTTTCGATACCTCATTAGTTTAGTTGTACATGAAAATCTTAAAATACATCTAATGGATGTAGTTATAGCTTACCTCTATGGTTCACTTGACAGTGAAATTTACATGAAAATCCCAGATGGATTCAAATTGCCCAAAGCATGTACTAAGTCTCAAAAAATGTTCTCAGTCAAATTACAAAGATCATTATATGGTCTGAAACAATTAGGGCGTATGTGGTATAATTGCCTTAGTGAGTACTTGATAAATAAAGGATATATAAATAATGTCATTTGTCCATGTGTTTTCATTAAGAAAATAGGATCGGAGTTTGTAATACTCGCTGTTTATGTTGATGATATAAATCTCATTGGAACTCCTGAAGAGGTCCAAAAGGCAATTGAATATTTAAAGAAAGAATTTGAGATGAAAGATCTTGGAAGGACAAAACTTTGTCTGGGTCTACAAATTGAACATTTAGCAGACAGAATCGTTATTTATCAATACTGAGAAAATCTTAAAGCGATTCTATATGGACAAAGCACATCCGTTAAGTACTCCAATGGTTGTTAGATCACTTGAAGTGAATAAAGATCCATTCCGTCCCCTAGAAGAGGATAAAGAACTTCTTGGTCCAGAAGTACCATACCTCAGTGCCATTGGTGCACTCATGTATCTTGCTAACTCAACCAGACCTGATATAACATTTTCTGTTAACCTGCCAGCAAGGTATAGTTCTTCCCCAACGTGAAGGCACTGGAACGGTATCAAGCATATTTTGCGATACTTGAAAGGTACAATTGATATGGGTTTGTTTTATACTAACAAAGACTATGCAGAGGCAGGTTATTTATTAGATCCACATAAAGCTCGATTTCAAACCGGCTATCTCTTTGCATATGGAGGAACTGCTATATCATGGCAATCTACAAAGCAGTCAGTTGTTGCTACTTCTTCAAATCATGCTGAAATAATAGCAATTCATTAAGCAAGTAGATAATGTGTGTGGTTGAGATCAATGATACATTTCATCGGAGGAAAATGTGGACTGAAAAATGATGTCATAGTACCCACAGTCATATTTGAAGACAATGCCGCGTGCATAGCTCAATTAAAGGGTGGCTTCATAAAAGGAGACAGAACGAAACACATTTCACCGAAATTATTCTTCACACATGATCTTCAGAAGAAAAGTGATATTGATGTACAACAAATTCGTTCGAGTGATAATCTTGCAGATTTATTCACTAAGGCATTGCCAACGTCAACATTTGAAAAGCTAAGATATAAGATTGGAATGCACCGTCTCCAAAGTATCAAATGAAGTCTTCATCAGGGGGAGTAAAATACGCGCTGTAGTCTTTTTTTCCTTAACCAAGGTTTTATCCCACTGGGTTTTCCTGGTAAGGTTTTTAATGAGGCAGCTAATGATGCGTATTAAGGTCACCTAGAACTTTCCTTTACATAAACAATTCAGGGGAGTGTTAAGTATGAATTGTTAAAGGGAAAGTCAACAATTGTGGTTCCTTATTTTGTGATCCCTCAAAGCTTTGGTAGTCCACATTAGTGGCTATCATTGCTCTATATATATATTCCTCCAATTTTGTTTGTAGAGGCACATTTAGTTAAAAAGAGATACACTGCAATATATTATTCTCCTTTCTCCTCAGTTTTAAGCTTTTGATTCTCCCTACATTTATTCTAATTAATCCTAGATTCATTTTATAACACTTTAAATTTTATGTAATTATCAAAACACAAACTTTCTTTACTTTGTTAGGTTTGGAGGGTAATTTTGTCTAAGAAATTTTCATTAAATGAATCGAAGCTATTTTTGTAAGACTTTTCTTATAGGAGACAAAATATCAAGATCAACCCTTGTGGGGGTCGTTGTGCATTTTATTCGAAATGTGATTACTCTCTCCATTCATTTTTACTTGTCACTACTTTATTTTTCGAGGTCAAGTTGCATGAATTTTAACCAATGTTTTGACATATATTTTTCATCACAATAACATGAGAAGGATTGCAACTTATAACATTTTTCGTATAGTTTTCAGCAATCTAAATTTTATTTTTTTAACTATTAAATTAAACTACTTCAATTAAGCCTTGATATTTAATCAAGTTGATCTCTAAAAACAAATTCGTGACAAATAAAAATAAATAAAGGAAGTAATATTAATTTGAGTTAATGACTAAAAAACCCTTTAAATTATCACACTTCTGCTAGCTTCCTACTTAAATTATATTTTATTAAGATCAATATTGAAACCATCCCTAAAAAGTGACATGTTTTAAAAATTACTTTAATTTTTTTTGAGTAGACTTAATTAAAAAAAATATAATTCATAACACGCACAGTATTTTTATTTTAAGTATATTTTAATATCCAAACTTTCTATTATGTAAATTTTTTTTTCTAATAAATGTATAATTAAATTCACTAGTATTGACTAGTTTGTTTTTTCTATTTTAATGTTACTTTAAACAACACCGCTACACCACCAGTATCTAACTATCATATTGTATCTCATCCTCCTTAATACATCATTCAATGGTAATTTGTACTTTCAGATCTCCATTAGAAAAAAGAGATTTTCATAAGAACTCTTTTGATAAACATGTTTGTATACACCTCCATCTTTTGTCGTCTGAGTCAGATGTACTCCCAAGTTCTATTTATTGTGAATTTATCTCATGTTTCCAATAACTATCAAGGTATGTGCGTTCGTTTCTCACTGATTGGTGATTAAATAATCTCTGTTATACGTCCCGCCATATCCTCAGACCAAAAAATTAGTTGATTTCTTTTTGTTTCATCCTCCAATAATCAACAACTCATTACATTGTGTACACTCATCAAAAGAGGCATCTAGAGTGACATTGTAGAGTGCACCCAGTCGTGTCTAGTTGCCATACTAGAATCATGTGTGGAATAATCTTGTCACAATCCAAAAATGGATCATGACTAAAGGAAGTAAATCAAAATAAAAGCAACCACAACATTTAATTTTGTTCATGAGTAAAAGAGCTTCTAAGTAGTACAAACAAGTAAATACAACATTGTCTCAAAAGAAAAATACATAGTCTGGTAAAGATGTCAATAAAAGATATATCAAAGAAACAATGGCGACTCGAAATCTGAGCCTCACCGCTGGATATGGTAGTGGAGAAGAACTCTGATAGAATATGATCAACTACCCTATGGGAGTCCTTGTGCTCAATCTGCAGGGAGGAAACAAAGTATGGATGAGTACATTGAAATGTACCCAGTAGGTTCAAATGACTGGGTAGGAGAAATCGGATAAGCATGTAATAACTGAGAGTCCTTATCACCTACATTAAAGGGGTTAGTACACAATATATATGTATATATACAAACACACACACAAAAAAAAGTATAAGAACAATTAAAGATTACAATTGCAATCAATGATGCAATGTAAATGGGATGTATCTATGCAATGGCGTCGCAGGCCATGTATGAAGTGGAATCACGACTGTTCGAGGGCCGATGTACACATCGATTGAGCTAAAGCTACCAAATAGAACTCAGAGGCATTGCAAACCATGTATTGAAATCCCTCAAGTGTCACAATATCTTCATATCTCCACCTTGCTGCTGTAGTTGTCAAGGGGTTCTAAAAAGGTGGTACAACAATCTCAACCTTGCCACCTCAGCGTGATCAAGGGGTGGTACAAATGCAATATGAGATGAATGCATGCCAATGTCACTAATCAAATTAAAGTATATAACATCATTATGATAAGACAATAGATAAATGATAGTCATAAAATCAGAAAGGCAACGCCAAATGTCTCAACTGGAACCACAATGCCATCAATATGTCTCAAATCATCATACTCTCATCAATAGACAAAATACCAATGAAATCGGACTCGCTAGTCCCGAAATATGTACATGATTTCCGAAACTATCACAATTACTATCAAATCTACAAAACTCCCCAAATGATATCACAAGTCTCATATTATCTCAATAATTTTCGCTATATCCCAAATCTCAAGAATACATCTTAATTTACCACCAGAGTCACAAGTTACTCCAATTTCAATATGACTGACATTGCATATTCACCAATTGCACATGAAATATCCTAAATCTTACTATCATCACATAAACATATCTAATAACTCAAATCCAGTCCCAAAAAGGTTAGCCTTATCTACCTCTATGCTGAAATTACGCTCAAACCAAGCTTTTGATAACCTCACACCTCGAAACGAGCTCCAAATCAACCAATCACTATCAATAATAGATTATACATGTCAAAACATGAATTTTGAGATCCATATTGGCACGAATAAGTCTTAGGGACAAAATGGTCAAAATTAGGGATAAAATTAGAAGTTCTCAAATTTGAAAATTAACTAGAAATTATGATACTACGCGAGAAAAGAAGTTCGTGGGTGAAAACTCCACTAAAATTGAGTTCAAAACGAAGGAGAAATCAACCTTCAAAGTTCCAAATCATAGTCATGAATCTCCAATTTTCAACATTCAAAATCATGAAATTCAAGACAAAATCAAGAAAAAAAATAGTAGAAATTAATCAATTTAGTGAAAGAAATACTTACCCAAGAGTTTTCCATAAAAATTCTCGTCAAAATAGCCCCAAGGAAGCTTGAAATTGATGAGGTATTCCTTCACTTTAGCGAGGTATTCCTCGCTTTAGCAAGGTCACTTTAGCGACCAAGCTCTCGCTAAAGTGAGGTCTGCAACACACCAAAACATAGAAAATTCAAACAAATTTCAAAGACTTGGAATCGACCCTCAAGATTGTTCAAAACTCCATACACATTAACCATATATGCAACTCTACTAAATTTGACATTTTGGACTCCATGAAATTTTCGAAAATCAAATTTGAGGTCTCCTTAACCTTGAACCTGATTAGGCACACCTAAACTAACTTAGGCCACTTGAAATAACAAAACTCTACCAAAGCACTCAAAAAAATAAAGCAATGCTGCTTTTAGCACTAGGATCTTCTGAGATCAATGGAATCATCAAAAACTCAATCCGAGCACCAGAACTCAAAATGTTGACTAAAACCAAACCAACATCAAACTTTAACTCGATTTTCATTTTTGAACCTAAAATCTATGTAATAACCCCAAATTTCATTTCGACAATTCTTCTATAAAATTTTCACATTTTAAAACTGGTGGAATCGATGAAATTTTGTTTCAAAACTCGAATCTATGAAAGACTTAAAAATTTAAAATTAGGCAACTCACTGGTGTGTAAGGATGAAAAGACCACCTTTAGTCATACTGTGGAATCATGTACTTTAGGTCTTTTTATTACTGTATCTTTCTTTACTGTATAATCTGTGCACAATATATCATGTAAATGACCAGCTGATCAGTGGTAAATCTGTAATGGGTTTGACCCATGCTAGGCTTTCCTTTCACCCCTGGGATACCCCCCATAAATGGGATCGACCCTGGCTAGGTGATTCTTCCACCCCTCGGGTTACCACCCATTCATAAGCAACTGCAAGTTATCTTTTATTTACTTTGAGAAAAATAATAAAGTAAATATTTATTTGGACTTCATGTGTATTTAATGAAAAGTCTTGCATAAGTTAAATATATAATAATAAGTATAACGTGTTATTATTTATTTTTTTATTTTTTTATTTTCATGGCATATAAAAACATAAGCGCACATATAAATAAAAAAAAATATTTTATATATCATCATGCTCATCATCGTTTACATTTTCATTAATATTTAAATTTCCTTCTGGGAAATTTAAGTAGTCTGTCACATTCAGATACATATGTTCCATATTATCTTCAGACAGTAAAATTGTCTCTGGATTTTCAGCTCTTTTTAATGATGCCTGATATAGCTTAACAAGACGTTTAGATGACCGGCATGTCCTTGACCAGTGTCCTTTGCCTCCACATCTGTGACATATACTTTTTGAATTTTTCTTTGGAAAAGCTTTTGGATTTTCTTCCTTCTTTTAGATTGCTGGTCGTGCCTCGGTGCAAGACGATTATTGTGATTTCTTCTTTGACCTCGGCCACAGCCACAACCACGACCACTTCTGGGACCATAATTTCTTTCTCGTTGGTTATAATTCGCCTGATTTACTTCAGGGAGTGGCGAAGAACCAACGGGCCGGCTATCATGATTTTTCATCAACAATTCATTATGTCTTTCAGCAATAAGAAGGTGTGAAAGTAATTTAGAATATTTTGTAAAGCCCATACTGTGATATTGCTGCTGCAGGAGCATATTCGCGGGTGGAAATGTGGAGTATGTTTTTTCAAGCTTGTCAGCTTCAGTTATTTCTTCTTCGCATAAATTTAACTGTGATATAATTCTAAATATTGCTGAATTATACTCAGTTATATTTTTAAAATCTAATAATTTTAGATTTAACCAACCATGATGCGCTTGTGGAAGGACGACCAACTTCAGGTGGTCGTATCTATCTTTTAGATTTTTCCACAATTTCAGGGGATCTTTTAGTGTCAAATATTGTAATTTTAGTCCCTCGTCAAGATAGTGGTGGAGAAAAATTAAAGCTTTGACACTATTTTGACTGGATGTATTATTTTTATCTTTAATGGTGTCTGCCAGACCCATTGATTCTAAATGCAGTTCAGCATCTACTAGATCCAGAAATATTAAGTACAGTAAATTCAACTTTTGAAATGTTAGATATTTTGATAAAATGAATTCTTACCCCTTTTACCTATTTACAATAGCTTGAAATGGGCAGAGCTTCGTGCTGATAACGTGTTATAAAATGAATCTAGGATTAATTAGAATAAATGTAGAGAGAATCAAAAGCTTAAAATTGAGAAGAAGGGAGAAAAATATATTGCAATGTATCTCTTTTTAACTAAATGTGCCTCTACAAACAGAATTGGAGGCATATATATACAGAGGAATGGTAGCCACTAATGTGGACTATCAAAGTCTTGAGGGCTCACAAAGTAAGGAACCACAATTGTTGACTTTCCCTTTAACAAGTCATACTTAACAAAAAGTTAATTTTTCTTTTCCATTTCTCTTTATCTTTTCTTCATTTATGTCATTTTTTTTTCTTTTTCTCTTTTTTTTTGATTTTGTTTACATTGTTTTCTTTTCTTTTCTTCTTCATTTTTTTTTCTTACCTTGTTTTCATGTTCCTTCTCTTTCTTTCTTTTTCTTTTCTTTTTTTTCTTGTATTTTTCTTTTCTTTTTTTTTTTTGTCTTTTTTATTTGTTTTTGCTTATCTTGATTTTTTTCTTTCTTTTTTTCATTATGGAAATAATGAAAAATTATCTATTTTATACTTTTTCAAATAAAAATTATCCCTAAATTCAAATTTAATAGTCAGTACTATTATATTATATTATATTATATTATATTATATTATATTATATTATATTATATTATATTATATTATATTATATTATATTGTATTGTATTGTATTGTATTGTATTGTATTGTATTGTATTGTATTGTATTGTATTGTATTGTATTGTATTGTATTGTATTGTATTATATTATATTATATTATATTATATTATATTATATTATATTATATTATATTATATTATATTATATTATATTATATTATATTATATTATATTATATTATATTATATTATATTATATTATATTATATTATATTATATTATATTATATTATATTATATTATTATTATATTATTTTATATTATATTACATCTTAGTGATGTGCTGCCAAAATACAACACTTTTGATGCTTAAAAATTAGGATTTTGTGTGTTCTCAATGCAATATTTGTGGGTTTTATGTGTTTTTGTGTTTAGAGTTGCAGGATTACAGGTTGGCCATGATTTGGGGAAAAAATTGCAGAAGTTGCTGGTTTTTGCTGTTGTACGAGACAACCTACGGGTCCTAGAGATTCTACGAGTCATAGATAGGCTTTGTGAGGATTTTCAGTGAGGGGCTATTTGCTGGAGTTGAAGTCCACGAATATGTAGACGAGTCGTGGAGCAGTTTACGAGTCATAGAATACCTTTCGTGCCCTGAAGATCAGAGAGGTGGACTTGCAGGAAAGTTAACAGATGAAACTCTCTTTACGGATCGTAAACCACCTTATGAGCCGTAAAAGGGTGTCATGGAAGTGAAGTCCAAAATTTCAGCAGCTGATTACAAGACCCCATCTATGAGCTGTAGATACAATAGGGTCATAAAGTGCTTTCGTGAAATTTGCTGACTAGTTTTCCTAATTTGTTGAGGACTTATTTTTAATTATTATAGATAGATCCTTTAGGTTATTTTTCAAGAAAATCACCAGGTCGAAGCAGTCCACGTAGGTTTAGCTTAATTTTAGGTTAGTGCTTAGAGAACTCAATATTCTTAGAAAGAAAATTGTGAGAGAGTCTTTGAGTACACTTGTGATTTATTTCAATCTTCAAGCTTGTAATTTTTATTGACATTGGATTTGCTTGTTCTTAATTCAGTTGTGTAAGTGTTTAATTATGTCTCCTAAATTCTGAATCTCTTCATCTACACAAAGCATGGGTAGCTAAATCCACAACTAAGGTTGTGAGAACCATGGAGAACTAACAAAGTAAAACCGGATAAATCACGATTCTAGGAAGGTGTATATGCATGTATTAATTAACTCTCGTTGCATGTTTTCTAGTGGTGGCTAACATTAGAATCCGTCTAGTGCTACTGATTGGACCAAGGCAGTAATAAATAGGAAAAGATATTAATTAACAGGATTCGATTGATGTTTTCTCGTCTAACCAACCAAACTGCGCCAGAAGCGGGCTAGAGCATATTTTCTTCCATTTCTTCACCCGCTTCATCAATATAAATAAGTTAATCATTCCTCTAACTCGTAAATTGACTCCTAGACCTTAGAATCTAGGAAATTTGTTATAGGAGAAGATTGTGATGACATACAACTAATGGTGAGAAAAAGCTCTATGTAAGGCCCCAAGCATTGGAAGTCGAGAATAAGGCCTAAGAAGTGAAAGTTTTCAAAATATTATGAAGGTGTTACACCATGGAACCCTTCACAGCTCGTAGTGCTCACCACGTCTCATAAAAGGGGTCTTGTGGTAGCACCTTTGGTGGTGTCTTTGAGGGCTTCCTTGGGTGAGTGACCTACTACAGAACCCTCCATGACTCATAGTGCCCACCACGACTCATGGAGGGTCTCGTGGTGAACACCCCTCCCAGGACAACTTCTCCTTGCACTTCACGGATAACACCATGTCCCTTGGTGCTCACTGCGGGTGGTGGTAGGGTTTCTTGGAGGGATCTGTCCAAGTGAAATTTCGAGTTTTAAGTGAGCGTATTTGGATCATTTTCCACACCCTTTAAAAGTATTTTAGGTATCTTTTGGGTGAAAATACCCTTCATTAACTATCCAAACCATTCTAAGTCTTTCATTCACTCCCTAAACCAAAATTCACAAAGTCACTCCTCTAAATGCACTCCCACAGTCTCCTCTCTACTCCAATTGAAGAATTCATTAAAGACCTATCAAGTTCAAGCTAAGTTCATCTAAATTCCTTCAAATTCTTCATCAAGGTATGTGAATTTACATCCATGGATATCTTTCATCCATGGAGCCCAACATATTTTTATCATTATTCATTAATTTTTAAGCATGACCGATGAGGTTTTTCATGACTTTGATTTTAAATGTTCATATTATGATGTAGATTTCATTTATATACTAAAATACGCATAAATTACTTTAAATTATATGAATTTCATGAACTGCATGAATTTTCTTAAGTATGCTCTTAATGTTTATGGAAATTATGATTGGGTCCCTTCAATTTTAATTCAAATGATCCTCAATTGCATGATTATGCATGAATGTATTTTAATTTCATGATTTTAAGCTTGTTGATTGTGAACACATACTTCTACCTTAGTTTTCAACTCATGATCATGATTATACATGTACAAGGTTTAAAGTAAGCTTATGAATAGGAAATTTAGGATCCTTGAAGGTGACCTAAGACCCCTAGGGGAGACCTAGGATCCTAGTATGTTTATGAATGGTGTATTGATGATAGGAACACACCTCCCACTTTACACTAATGTCACGCCCCGGGAGGGTACCCTTGGCGTGGCCGGCACTCGGAGACTATTGCTAGCCCCCAAGCGAACCACCTAGTCTCATCACATCATTTAATCATATACTTCTACTGATCAACGGAAATTATATGCAAGCAATGGGCACAATTCGTCTAAAGTTCTCAATATAATAAAGATAATATAACGAAGGCTAGTAGAAAGAACTAGCTCACAATCTCAACATCAATACTCGACACCTGTCTATGAAGCCTCTATCATAAAATCATGTGGTGCCAATGACAGACCCATGGCTACCCAAAGCAAAATAAGAAGATAGTCCAATCCTAACTCTAAAGCATGATGAAATAAAATAATGGTTCCTCCGGAGTAGGGGAGGCTCACCAAATCAACTTCGGATCTCTGATCTTCAACGGAGCGCTTGTTGATGATTTCTAATACCTGCCTCTACATCATAAATGATGCAGTCCAGAGTGGACGTCAGTACTTGGAATGTACTGGTATGTAAAATAGCTGAATGAAACAGAATCCGGTAGAAAATATGGAAAGTAACATCAAGTCAAAATAAACATCATAATCACATTAACCGCCAGCTTGCCCATCTACGAAAGAGTACAGAGTGGACAAGTGACACATCATTATCTCAGACTCATCAAAAGTCTCAACTCATCACATGGATCATCTCAGAGGAGTTCACCCCTTCTCATCACATCTCATCTAGACTCAGAGTAAGGTACGAATTTTCCCGGGAGTTTCTCTTAACCGACAACACTCACTTATGAGCCAGTGAATGTACAACAATCACCCTGATGTTGCCACAATGGTCCCAAACTTGCCAGGTAAGGAACACTGGATCCCATATCAATATACCCGACATGGAATCAAACTGAACAGATCCTCTATTGCTTTTAGGGACTGTTAAACGTCGAGGGAAACCATATGTATGCATGTGATGGTTTAAGCTTCTCCTACGTTTGGCGACGTAGTTAATGAGTTCGAGTGGGACTCACTCCTGCTCATTACGGTGCTCAATACTCCTCCCGACTCAGTGCTCATAAAATCAACCTCAACCAGTCTCATAGGGATTCACTCCCCGTCAACGACTGCCAGTCTCATAGGGACCCACTCCTCGTCCACGACTGATATTTCACCGGGACCTTGGCCCCTTTCATCAATTATCTCATAGGGACTTCCACCCTATCATCAACATCTCATAGGGATTTTAACCCTATCATCAATACCTCCTCAATGACTCAAGATTATATAACAGTCATTAGGAAACAAGTGAATAAACACATCGGTAGAGTTTATTTATAGAGACTCATACAACAATCAAGGTTTCATCAACTCATCATCACAGTCAACAATCCCAATGCAAGGCTCTAGACTCAAGTCTCAAGTTCATTATGCATGCTCTTCAAAATAGCCATGTAGGGTTATGCAAATTCCATGAGTATTCAATTTAAGAGAACAAATAGTATGATGATCATCAACATAGAAAACATGTAATTTCAAATATAATTTTCAAAAAAATCCATCAAAGAAATCATGCATATAGACTCTTCAATCATCAATTCAACTATGACCTCTATGGGGCACATGAGAGAACAATCTCATGTTTTAGTTTAGCCTTACATACCTGTGATGCAACTGTCCAACCGGGTGATGTCGAGGATCTCTTCTCGTATTTCTCACCCCAAGCCTTTCTCTCCTCTCCTCAAGCCCTAGCCTTGTTAGATTTTGGAATAGGGCTTAGAATAGGTTTTGTTAGACTCTTTTCGTGTAGAAACGACCTTATAGCCGTGTATTAGTGTTTAGGAGGGGTTAGGGATTGACCGGAATGCCCCTCGAAATAAACTAGAAATTTTCAGTTCGGAATATAAACGGTCCGCGATGCGGACCTATCGCGAACTGTGTATTTTTGGAAAAGTGTTTTTAAACGAGTTTTCTCCATCCTGTCGAAAATCTGGAAAAATATATAAGTGTCCCTCCGCGGCAGGTGCGCGTCGCGCCTCTGTCGGGGACAGTCACTGTTTTGTGACTTGGATCGAAAATTTATCTTTCGATCGGGTCGTCCTAAAATTCGACCCGGACCATTTTTCCACTCCATTTTTCATGCTGATCACGAATCCGATCTCGAATTTGCCATACGAGCCCCAAAAGATGCGTTACGCGCATACCCTCACTCTAGGGGCATTTTGGTAAATTTACCGGGCGTCACAACTAATATTGAATGGTGTATTGATGATTTACACTAGGTATGAAATGAACTACTTCTATGCATAAATTTATAAACTATGAGACTTTAACCAAGCTTATGATCATATGATAAGTATGAGTTATGATGATTTATGACAAGTATGATTTTATGTCTATATTACGTATTTCATGGGATGTTGACTTAGCACCGAGAGGACCTTGGGATTGGGGCGTACACATAGTTGAGACATGACATATAGTACTAAATCTCATTGTCCCATACCAGGATATAGGGGCAATACCAGGATTTCATGTTTAGCTCGTATGGGCTTATTGTCGGTTATGATGACTTCCCACATATGTATGACCTATTATGTTATCATGCATCACTTCATTCGTGGCATGTTGGTGTATTAATTAATTTCCTTACTTTTGTTCTACTTGTTCCCCTACTTACGTACCACTTAGTTACTTATCATATGTATATTGTCGTATTACATGTCCGTATACTTAGTATTCAAATGTACTAACACATACTTTATGTCTACATTATTTCACAATGTAGAGCCAGGTGTGTCACAACCCAAGCCTAGGGCCTAGTCGTAACACGGCGAATAAGGAGCCCGAAAGTAGCTCAAACAAGCCTCTTAACATTCGTTAAGCATATCATAGGTATTGACATCAATATAAGAAGAAAACTAGGGGAAACGGGGCTAAGGTCCACAACATAAAATCATAACAAGACATAAGAACTAGATACAACCATAGTATGTGTCTAACAATACCTCTAATATAAACTTGGCGGGGGCTAAGACATGTTCAACCTCACCCTCAAGTACAAAGGTAGCAAAAGAAATATACAACTAAAAAATCAAAAATGTCTTAATACATCAATCTAGGAAGAAACTAGGATGTTGTCCCCGAACTAGAGGACTCATTAACTTTCGTCTTTAACAATCTAAAGCTAGCCACGTGGAGGATATCGAGAAGCGTCGGTCTCTACATAATTAAATTAGGTAGGCATAGAGCATGCGTCGGTACTTTAAATGTGCTGGTATGAAGGTATGCAATGCGTGACATAGAAATAGTGATGTAATGATTCGTGCTAAGACTTGCATCAAAATTAACCATTTACTAAAGAACATTAATGAGTCGTAAATCAAGCCAATTTCCATTTAAACACCAAAATGCAACTTTAGAAAAAACTTAGTAGGATGCATAGATGAACATAATCATGAACACGGAAATCATATAAACTTAGAACATATATGAATTGTAGGGATTCAAATCATATACCATTGAAGAAACATCTTTGAAGTACGAGGAGAACATATATACATATGATCATTTGAAATGTTACTTAAGCCACAGAACATGGGATAATGCATACAAGAGATAAAGATCATGCTCTTACTTGAATGCATGATAAGGCCCATAAATTTAGATTAGTGAGGAAACATATGTTGTTATGCACAAATAAAATAGTAATACCTTTAGGGAAATAATGCATTACGTTAAGGGAAAGATCATCTTACTTTAAAAGAAACATTAGTAATCATAATGACGAACACCTTGTATACTTAAGGAAATAGTCATATACCTTTAGGAGAAATACCATTAGTAGTAACAAGAAACTATTAACATATGTGAAAGCAATCTTTAACCGACATAAACCATGCGAGCTGAACCATAGAGTCTCGATGATTCCCCTACACCAGAAGAAGGGGCAGATCACTTGCCAAGATGACTTCCTAAGATGCCTAAGTGGATCCACTAAAGCTAACTAGTGAGCAATGCTCTATTAACGGATGGTCTAGAAATCAACCTCTACTAGCGGGTGATCCCTATTTCCTACTATGGCATGTAGTTATGAGACAATTGGATTCTACTAACGGTCTCATGCCCTAACTAATGGGGAGCTTCTGCTTCTATCCCAAAAGTCCACTCGGTGCTAAGTATGGCTCTCACGAGATAATCACAAACATGAATCATAGAATCATCTAATATGAAAAGGTATTCTACTAACCCCTCCCATAAGCATCTAGAACATTAATCATCATCATAAAGATAGGTTCTAAGTCTTGTCTATTCCTTTACTAACGACCTATCATCATAATCTCATAATAATAACTAGGTGAGCAAACTCACACTTCCATTATACATTCTTTCTCATCTTTACTAGTCTAGTCTCATGGAGTAGACAAACATAAGCATGTTCATGACATACATATAGGACTTCATGCACTTCAAAATTTACATAATACTCTCAGAAGTTCATAACATAATTGGTAACTCTTAACATTCAAAACCTTCACGTTCTTACATATCATAGATTGAAACCTTCCTTCTTCCATAAAATACTTCATTCATATAGATTGAGTTCAAAACTCGGGGTTTCATGCCTAAAGACTTAAAATCAGCAACTCATGTGAAACATGTATACATAATATAGATTACAACCTTTTGAATTCGTTCAAACTACTTCACCATAATCGTTGTGAAAAACTAGTTAGAAAAGTTATGAATTTGAACTCAATACTCATAATAATCATGACATGGTAGTATTATCCTTCATATAACTAGGAATGTATCATAAAACCCATGGTTAAAGCAATTTCACAAAACTTCATAAAATCATAAACTTGGAAACCAATTTAAAGTTGGAAAACGTGAGCTTTATGGAGGGAAGGACCCTACAAATCAAATCCATATACCTTAACTGAAGATTTATGAAGGAAATCATGAAATTTGGAGAGGAAAACTCGAAACCCTAGCTTTGCCTTCAATGGAGAACCTTGGGAGGTTGAGAGGATTTGGTACTTGGATTTTGTGAAAATGATTTAGGAATAAGGGTTAATGAGGTAGTTTAAAACTGATATAGGATGTATTAGAAGTCAAAACTACGTAGAATTAGGTGTAGGATGTGAGGGAATGACAAAAATATCCTTCATAAAAATTTCTCGGACTAAACCACGAAGGCCTATTAACGAGCCATAGATATATGTACGACCTGTACTTTGAGGTCTTGTAAACCTTGGCCCCTTTTTTTCTTCCTTTCTGACTTTCACTCTACGGACACCTTCTAGGGTCTGTAATTGAGTCTACGACCATCCTGCCCCTTGTAGATCAAAATTTAGAAACCACTATTTCAAACCCCAACACTATGGACTGTTGTACAATCCATAGAACACTTTACGACCCATAAACCAACTCGTGCTTCCCTTCCAGACTTCAAACTTTTCCCAAACAAAATCCTTAATCCACGAGGCCTTTGTACACTCTGTGAACTGAACCATGATCTATACTTAAGTCTCATGTTTCAATTCAGTGGCCAAATTTTCAACTTTTTGCCTTAGTTCCATCCTCGAACTTTCGAGGTGTTACAAGGTGATTGTCTTCATCCTCATCCTCGTGGCTAGATCCTAACTTGCTTTAAAGATTATTTGAATATAGTCCTTATGCTTTGGAGACGAAACCTGCTATCTTCCGGCATTTATATATGGTTGAGCTATCTTGAGACTATCTTTTGTTTCATTGAGAGTGAGCTAGAGGCATGTCTTAGCCCCCGCCTAGTCTATTACTTATAGGTTTGTTAGACATGATGCATGGATCTTGTGACTTCAGTACTTTCATGCTCATATGCTATAACTTTATATTTATGTCTTAGCTTCTGTTTATGTGTTTCACTCATTACCCATGAATGCTTATGATATGCTAAGAAAGCTAGTTTGAGGTTCCTTCTGGGATCTCATTCTCCGTGTCACACTTAGGGCTTAGCTTGGGTCATGACACTCTAATTGGAAGAGATGATCATAAAAGAGGCCAAGGGTAAAATTTTTAATATAATTTGAGAATTTAGGTCATTATTTGTTGATTATTGCATTTCTTAATTGATATAGACTAAGAACGAGCCAAGACTTTGAAAAAAAAAGAAAACTCCGATTACTTAGAGTTTTCAAGGCTTGTTTCAAGGTATGTGATGATTTGATATTCCTATTTGGGTGATATATACTTGTTAGCTACTTCTTTAGTAATTTCACATGTATGTGAATAGGGAATAGTGACATGAACATAATAAATGATTTCTCGTTATCGAATTGCACGCAATGAACCTATCACTAGATTTTTGTAAGTTGTGGTTTATTCATTATGTGTAATTGTGATTATTGGATCGACTGTCACATTCCGACATATTATTGGATGGGTGTCACCTTTCGACACAATATTGGATTAGATGTCATGTTCTAACATATTATTGGATTGGATTTCACATTTTGACGCATTATCAAATCGGGTGTCACATTCCAACATAATTTGTTTGAGTGTGGATCCCACAAGAGGGTCATTCTTAAATTTGTAGTGATGAGAATAACAATTATAAAAATGATAAGCTAAGCATGAACTGAAACTCGCTATTCTACGGTTTACTATGTTGAAGTCGCTTGCCTAATATTTTTCTTATTAGAATAGCCGTGTGATTCTACCAGTTCACTATTGTTATGTGTACTGATACTGTATTTTATTTTTTAATATAAGACATTTTCAAGTGTCTATTGACAGACATTAGCTAGGTGATTGTTGATTTCAAGAGTTTAAGGGGAACTAGCTTTATCGGATTACCATGGACCTTTCACTATTTTTAGTCCATTTATCCTCAAACTCAGACACTTAATTATTTATTTGTTTTTACACTTTAGTTATTTATTTGTTTTTTATTTTTTGGGGTTGCACCATTGCATCCACTTATATTAGACACGTTAATAGAGATTTGGTATAATGACTTGAGTTTCTTGGGAGTTATTTCTGTTTTACTTGGATTTTTGTTTGAGTTTGTGAGAACTCAACTTGACTTTATTTAAATTTGCTTCCGTAACTTTAAATATTTGATTCGTGCTAATTGGTTTAGTTGGGTTATGATATTTGTTCTCCCACTAGAGAATTAGTGTGGACGCCACTCACCGACAATTTAAAATCATGATAAAAAAATTGAAAGACAATTAAGCATGAACAATTATCTCAAAAATATTAAAGATATAAAAGGGTAAACATGTACTTTGATCAACTTAAAGTAAAACGAATTACATTTTTATTGGGAGGTAAAATATGAGACCATTATATTGAAAGAAAGGGGCACCTATGTAATTTCCCATCACATTTCTCCATCTTTCATTAAACAGGACTTAAAAGGCCGCGCTTCCGTATTTGCCACCTCTTTTCCTCCTCTCTTCATCGGCGACGTGACTTCTGGCGCAATGCCGAGTTTTTCAACGGAATTTCTAGGGTTTCAGTGATTAGCATTGCCATTTTTCTTCCCATTTCTTCCTTCTTCACGTGTTTCGAACTGTATTTGAGCTTAGTCTTCCCGTATTTCCTCAACATTTTGCTAAATTCTCATCCTTTACCCACCGAACCGCCTCTCTCGAAATTCTAAGTGATCACCGACGGTGAAATCTGGTAATGTTGCTGTGTTATCCGTTTCTTCAGCTAATTTTTTTGTACAGATTTGAAATTGATTTTAGCATTTTTTAAAAGAAATCACGAACGAAGATTTTTTTAGTTCTATTATCGTCGGCGTTTTATGATGGTTCAATTGAAGCGTTACTCATTAATTGTTTCTTCAATTCCTCAATTTCCTACATATCTTTTGTTGATAATTAGTATATATAATTTGGTATTTTGAGGTTTATCTATCTAGGAGATTCTAGTTCTAGTTAAAGTGGTTGAAGATGTTGCGTAGAAACTGAATTTTTTTCCACGGTTTGTCCTAATGTTGTCACTCGCCAATTTACGTGTGACTTTTATAGTGGCATTGTGCCATATAATTCAACTTGCAGTTCATGATCAATGTACTTGACATGCCAATTTTCTAGGCCTTCTTCTGAGCACTCACAGATTTTTATTTGTGTTTCCTTCACATAATGCTACATAAGGACATGCATTTGTGGTTCCTTCATGAAAACGGACCTTTTACATTCTTTTTTTCTGTTGGATAAGTGAAACATTTATCATGGGTACTGTGGCATTTTATTGGATAAGTTTTGATAATTCAGGTTCTAGTTTGACTGAAATAACGTTCTAGAGTATTAGGTTCACGTAGGCTAACAACCAACCTAAACATGATCTATTAATGATAAATCAGTCGAATACTCGACAAAGGGGAATGCAGATACCTTATATAGCCAACTCTAACTAACACGGGATTGACGAAAAATAATTGATAATTGAACATCGGAACTTCGTCAATTTTTACCACTTAAACTTCACTTTTAAGGTTGCTACTTTCATCAAAGTTTTTTCGCCCATAAACAAATATCGTATTATATGTGTTCTTAATGAATTTGACAAAGAATTTACATCTCCTTTACAAATGGGTCCAATACCCTATCGTATCTACAGTTCTGAGAGAATCTTGATTAGTTCGTGATTAGAAGTTTGCTTATTATTATGATCTTCCACCCTTGATGCCTTCTCTTTGTTACCCATTTTCTTTTACATTTTTCTGATGCTATAACTAAGGCTAGCATTCTTTATAGAGTGGAGGTTGTTAGCCTGCTTAATTATCTATACTAATGAAGGACCAATCTTTTGTTCATGTTAAGTAGAAATTTACCTTGATACCCGTGTCTGCAATATGAGTTTTATGTTCTTTTAGCTAGTAAGTGCCCTCCAGTTCAGGAGGCAAGGGTGTGAGCTAGTAGTCAATGAAGTCGACTCAAAATCACGAGGTCTCAGGTTCAAATTCCAATAGAGACAGAGATACTAGGTGATTTCTTCCCATCTATCCAAGCTTTGGTATACAGGATTGTCCAGTACCTACAACAGGTGGAAGGTAGCAAGTATCCTATGGAATCAGTTGAAGTGCAAGAAAGTTGGCCCATACATCACAATTATAAATAAAAAGTGCCCTCAAGTTCAGATCTTTTTTATGCCAAAACTTTCTTTACTTAAACATGTAAGAGTACATGGGTTGTGAACCTTATATAGAAATGCACTCCTAAATCCACTGCTCTATTTCTATATTGAGTCTAAAACATCAACTATAGAGACTGTGTCATTTGAGTATAGTTGATTACACCAAAAACATAACAAGATGCAGTTCAGTTTAAGTTCCTGCACACTATTTTCTATGCCTTCAAAACATCTAGAGTTTCTCTCTTTCCAGATTGCTTACCAAATTGAAGCAGGGATAATTCTCCGTATAATTCTGTCTTTTGCAAGGACACTTGCCTCCTCCCAGCTATATACGGCCTCAGTGACCCTCCTAGGCATAGTCCAAGATATGCCTTTGAGATTCAAGTAGATCCTCCAGAGTTGCTGTGTATATTTGCAGTGTAGAAATAGTTGATTTACTATTCAAGGGTTTTTTCACAAAGGAAACATGTAGCGCATAAGGTTATCCCCCTTTTCTTTACATTATCCTTTGGCTAGCAGCTAGATAAAGAATGAAATTTTGTGTGGAATTTTACACTTCCATATTTGTTTCCAAGGCCAAGTGTAGTGCTGCTGGCTTGATTAATCCATCATCCTGTAAGCTGAATGTACTTTGAACTCTCTTTTTTTGTTGCCTTTCCACCAAAGCCTATCCTCATTTGTTAAATTCGAGTAAAGTGTCCAATTATGTTGAGGAATTCTACCATCCTCATTACTTTCCAGTCATTTAGTTGTCTCCTGAAATTGAAATTCCACCCCTATGGTGTCCATAGTTCTGCAGTAGTCTTTTGTTGGAATAGGGCCAGATTGTAAATATTAGGAAAAAAAGATATCCAGGTTACCTTTCTCATCCCATTCATCCTTCCAGAATTTGATCTTGATTCCATTCCCCACTTTCATCTTGGTTTTGAGTTTAACTTCCTCCTAAAGAGCTCTTATGGATCTCCATAAGCTGGTCCCGTAAGGTGTGGTCACAACCTTAGTCATCCAACAGTCTTCATCCTCATATTTGGCCCCTATCATTTTTTCCCGAAGTGTCTGGTTTCCATTTGAATATTTCTACAGCCTTTTCATTCTAAGTGCTTTGCTATGAATCTTCACATTCTTTATTCCTAGACCACCATTCTTCTTTCCAGTTGTAACTGATTTCCATTTTACTAGATAAAACCCTCTATTCTCTTTATTTCCTTGCCACAAGAACTTCTTTCTTATGTTGTCTAGTCTTTTAGTGATCCCTGTGCTCAGCTGGGAAGAGCATCAAGGACTGAATTGATGAGGGTCACCCCCACCCTCTCGGACAAATACTGGGTTTTCCACCTGGCCAATTTCTTTCTCACATTTCTCTAACACTCCATTCCAAATTTCTATGGAATTGCATTTTGCTCCCA
This sequence comes from Solanum rostratum, assembly GCA_029948455.1. Taxonomy (NCBI): domain Eukaryota; kingdom Viridiplantae; phylum Streptophyta; class Magnoliopsida; order Solanales; family Solanaceae; genus Solanum; species Solanum rostratum. Next base: position 62,535,636 of record CM057045.1, on the reverse strand, counting down.
ATGGGATACCCAAATAAATGTTAGGTAGATTACCAACTTTACCCCCTAGAATTGAAGCTAGCCAGTTCATATTATTGACTTCATTGATAGGATACGTAAAGCTTTTCCTGTGTAGCCCAGGCACCCTTTCAAACAGAACGAAAATCACCCTTAATAACTTCAATTGGTCTTCCTCAGCTCCACGTAAAATCGGTGTATCATCTACATACTGAAGATGTGTCACTTCCAAGCTTTCTGTTTCCTCTCTAGCCACCTCAAAGCCTTTTAGTCAACCTCTCATATTAGCTATTTTGATCATGTTATTGAGCCCCTCCATAGTTATTAATAACAGAAAGGAGATAGTGGATCACCCTGCCTGAGACCTCTTTGAGATTTGAAGAAACCTGTAGGGGACCCATTAATCAGAACAGAGAAGCTGGCAGTAGATATGCAAAAGTTGATCCAGTTCAACCACTTTTGTCCAAATCCCATCATCTCTAAAACCTTCAGAAGATACTTTTAATTCACATGAACCGTATGCTTTTTATATATCCAGCTTTCTTTGGCTTAATTCTAGAGTCTACAGCTTCATTGGCAATCAACACTGCATCCATGATTTGTTTATCTTTTATAAAAGCCATTTGCTGTGAGTCCACCAATTTATCTATAACACCTTTTAGCCTTTCTGTGAGGACTTTGGAAAGTATTTTATAAATGCTGCCTATGAGATTGAGAGGTCTATAATCCTTTAATTCCTTGACTCCTTTCTTCTTTGGAATGAGTGCAATGAAAGTGGCATGCAAAATATTGATGATGAAAAAGACTTGCAAATGGTTGCCCGTTCACTATCTATAGTTATTTCCTTATGTTAATTCTATCGTATTTACATATTGAGGTAGTGGTAAGGTCTGCGTATTTACTATGTTGTTGTTGTAAATAAGAAAAATAGGAAACTTGTAAGCATTTAGTGGCTAAGAGTTTTTACAGCAACAATAATGTGTTAGACAACAACAACATACCTAGTGGAATCCCACAAGTGGGGTCTAGAGAAGCTAAAATATATGCAGACTTTACCACTACCTCAAAGGTAGAGAGGCTGTTTCCTACGAACCCTCGTCTCAAAAAATCCATAAGCAGAGTAAACTAGATATGGTGAAAAAAGGAAAAAGAAAGAAAAGAAAAGAAAAAGGAAGAACGATTAATAACGAAAAGTACATGATATTATGTAAATATGATAAAATTAACATATATAAGACGGATAATGGCAACACAAGAGTAAAGACACGACTAATACTACTACCCTACTATACCCCAATGCCAGACATTAACCTAAACCTACTAGCCTATTAGCCTGCTATTCTAATTCGCAACCTTCACTTTTTTCTATCTAAGGTCATGTCCTCAGTGAGATCAAGTTTTGCCATGTCTTGTCTGATCACCTCCCCCCAATACTTCTTCGGTCTACCTCTACTCCTCCGTGTAGCCCCTAAATCCAACCTCTTGCACCTCCTAATAGGAGTATCGTTACTCCTAACAGGTGTTAGACCCTTATTTGAAGTCTTTTTTAATGTCAAGGGGAACCCACAACTGCTACCCTTTGGATTTGCATAGAGTAAACCCTTGCTCCTATGCAATAGCTTGCAAACCACACAGGAGAGATAACCGCACTAGGCAAGCTCGGTGCGACGAGCTCGACCTAGAAGGCAAACCCCTTGGTTTCGCCAGCGAGGGGTTTCGAACTTGAGACCTCCAACATGAAAGTCTCAAGCCCAAACCACTGGCCACGCCGAAGGGTCCCCTATTTAAAGTCTTACTGTGCTCTTTATTCTGCATGTAATATATTTTTTTTTTTTTGATAAGGATTCTGAATGTAGTAACTTCTTGTCCTTCCATTACATCAGGAATTATAGGTTTTCCACCTAGTACATAACTTAAATGAAACAGAGTTTCTAGTATAACATTCTTCAAATTTAATCGAAATTTATTTTCAAATTGTAGTTTCTCAAGAACTTGATGGTATGTCCTCTTGGAAGTGGGAGAATGGAAGCCTTGACAAGGTTTCTTGTAGCTGGAAATATCCAACGAACAGCTTCAGGTGAATAATATAACTCAATCAGACAGTTTGTGTTCTGTTCATTTAGTCGTTTTAGCTATAAATCTTGCCCTGGTATGGTATACTCATTGTCTCATATGCTTCTATTTTCTTTTCCCACTATCTTTTTACTTCTGTTTGTTGAGATATTTTACCTTTGTTTCTCATTGCCTTCTTTCCTTGGCAGAGGAAGCAGGCCGCCATAAATTAGCTGCTCAATACATTCAAAGAGAATTGAGAGATGCAGATGAAGCAAATCTGATTGATGAAGAAGGTACTTGTGTTCTCTAGCTTTTTCACCTTAGGTCCAGATGCTTGGCAGAAAAAGTTCATATTGATAGTGGCTTAATTTGAATGCTTTGTTGATAAAGATTTGCTTTTTCATCTAGATTCACAATTTTAACACTTAGGCAGAAACTAGTTTAAGAAATCTCAGTGTAGCAAGTATTGAAGTTTCTGGTGTATCAATTGTTTTTGCCATTTCATGCATCTATATTTGAAGTTTCAGGTGTATCAATCGGTTTTGCCATTTCATGCATCTATATTTGCTCTTATTGTTCAATCACCTTGACATGCTCTTCTTGCAGATATGCACGTGTTTGGTTTGAGGCCACTTACAGATCCTTTGCATTTGGTAAGGTCCAAAAAGTGCACCTGTTCAATCATGACTAAGAGTGTTCTACTTGTTGATACCATTACAAAACTTTTATTGCTAGACAAGTTTTCTTTCAATAATTGCTTCACATTTGTGGTTTTATTTTCTTTGGTCTATGTCAGTATTCAGAAATCATTAAAATAGAATGGTAATGATATAAATGCAGTGCCATACATGCTTTCTTTAATCTCGTGTATAGCTAAATAAGCTTTATGTGCAGGGCTGTGCATGGAGTATCATAATTCTTAAGGAAGATATTGCTTATCAACAACAACATACCCAATGGAATTCCACAAGTGAAGTCTGGGGAGGGTATAATGTACGCAGACCTTACCACTACCTCATAGAGGTAGAGAGGTTGTTTCCTGGGAACCCTCGTCACAAAAACCCATATGCAGAATAAGCTAGATATGGAAAACTAAAGGAAAAGAAGGGGAAAGTGAACAGAAAGATGCGATTAATAACGAAAAATACATGATAGCAAGTAAATACGAGACAATTACCATACATAAGGCAGACAAAGACAACACCAGACAACTACTACTACCCTACTATACCCCATAGCCAAACAACAACCTACCAATCTATTAGCCCGCTACTCTAATTCGCGACCTCCACTCCTTCCTATCTAGGGTCATGTCCTCGGTGAGACCAAGTTTCATCATATCTTGTCTGATCACCTTCCCCTAATACTTCTTCGGTCTACCTCTACCCCTCCGTGTACCTCCAAAATCCAGCCTCTCGCACCTCCTAACAGAAGCATCGGTACTCCTCTGCACATGTCCAAACCATCGCAGTCTCGTTTTCCTCATCTTGTGAGCTACAGGGGCCATCTGTAGCTTCTCCCGAATGGTCTCATTCCTAATCTTGTCCCTCCTGGTGTGACCACACATCCATTTCAATATCCTCATCTCTGCGACCTGCATCTTCTGGGCATGTGCATTCTTGATAGGCCAACACTCCACCCCATACAACAAAGATGGTCGAATCACTATTCTGTAAAACTTACCTTTGAGTTTAGGTGGTATCTTATCACACAATACTCCTGAGGCAAGCCTCCACTTTGTCCATGCTGCCCCAATACGCTGTGTGAGATTATTGTCGATATCGCCACTACTCTGGATGATGGACCCTAAATACTTAAAGCTTTCCCTCTTGGGGATAGGGTGAGTGGCTAGCCTCACATCAATGTCTGCTTCATCCCCCGCAACACTGAATTTGCACTCCAAGTATTCTGTTTTGGTCCTGCTCAGCTTGAATCCTTTGGACTCTAAGGCGTGTCTCCAAACCTCCAACCTAGCATTTACTTTAGTTCGGGTCTCATTAATCAGTACTATGTCATCTACGAATAGCATACACCATGGAACCTCCTTCTGGATAGATCGTGTCAACTCATCCATCACCAAAGCAAATAGAAAAAGGCTCAACACAGATCCTTGATGAAGTCCCATCTCAACAGGAAAAAATTCTGAGTCTCTTCCCACCGTTCTTACCTGAGTTTTGACTCCGTCGTACATGTCCTTTATCATCCTAAAATATGCCATTGGGACGCCTTTCACCTCTAAACACCTCCATAGGACATCCCTCGGGACTCTGTCGTAGGCCTTCTCGAGATCAATGAACACTATATGAAGGTCCATCTTTCTTTTCCTATATTTCTCCACTAATCTCTGAACAAGATGAATTGCTTCAGTCATCGACCGCCCTGACATGAATCCAAACTGATTTTCTGAAATAGACACTATTTTTCTCACCCTCATCTCCACCACTCTCTCCTAGGCCTTCATAGTGTGGGTTACCAACTTTATACCCCTGTAATTATTTCAGTTCTGAATATCACCCTTGTTCTTGTACAGTGGAACCATTGTACTCTTCCTCCATTCATCCGACATCTTGACAGTCTTCATAATAATATTGAACAGTCTAGTCAACCACTCTATGCCACCCTTGACCATGTTCTTCAAAAAATCCATCGGAATCTCATTGGGGCCGGTCGCCCTCCCTCTCTTCATCCTACTAATAGCCCTTCTAACCTCCTCAACTCTGAACCGCCTGCAATAACCAAAATCTCAATGACTTTCGGAGTGTGCCAACTTACCCAACTCAATATCTCTATCTCCTTTTTCGTTTAAGAGTTTATGAAAGTAAGCTTGCCACCTTAGTTTAATGGAAGTCTCATCCACCAACACTTCACCCTCCTCATCCTTGATGCACTTCACTTGGTCTAAGTCGCGAGCTTTCCTTTCTCTCACTTTAGCAAGCTTATACATTCTCTTGTCCCCGCCTTTATCACTTAGCTCCTTATATAGGCGCTCAAACGCGGTTGTCTTAGCACTCGTCACCGCATCTTTGCTAATGACTTAGCCGTCTTATAGATCTCCTTAAGCCTTTGCTTTTCATCCTCATCCCTATATTCCAACCACTTCGTATAGGCCATCTTCTTAGCTTTCACTTTGCCTTGAACTTCGTCATTCCACCACTAATCGCCCTGACGTTCACCAAAGGTCCCTCTCGAAACCCCTAGAACCTCTGTAGCTACCTTTCTAATGCAACCAGTAGTAATGTCCCACATATTATTCACATTTCCGCCACTACTCCAAGCCTCTAAGTTTCTCAACTTTTCTTCCATCTCACGAGAAAGGTTAGGGGTCAAGCCTCCCCATCTAATCCTCGGTTGGGTGTAAACAACCTTCCTCCTCTTTTCTCTCTTAATCTCTAAATCCATCACTAGAAGCCTATGTTGAGTGGAAATATTCACTCGGAATAACTTTGCAGTTCCTACAAAGGCTTCTAGCACCCTTCCGGAGAAGTAGGTAATCAATTTGAGTCTTAGCTACCGCACTCTGAAAGGTAATCAAGTGACTTTCCCTCTTTTGGAAACATGAGTTAGCAATAATTAACTCAAAGGCTTTGGCGAAATCCAAGAGACGTCCCACCCCCATTCTTTTCCCCAAAACCAAAGCCTCCATAGACATCTTAAAACCCGCTAGTGGTAGCCCCAATATGCCCACTAAAGTCTCCCCCAATGAAGAGTTTTTCCGTCATTGGTATGCCTCTCATTGTCACACATCGTATTGGGGCAACTTGGACTAAATGGAGGCTTGCCTTGGGAGTGTTGTGTGACAAGAAGATACCACCTAAACTCAAAGGTAAGTTTTACAGAATGATGGTTAGACCATCTTTGCTCTATGGGGTGGAGTGTTAACCAGTAAAAAATGCACATGTTCAGAAGATGCATGCCGCAGAGATGAGGATGTTGAGATGGATGTGTGGGCACACAAGGAGGGATAAGATTAAGAATGAAATATTCGAGAGAAGCTGGAGGTGGCATCGACGGCTGATAAGATGAGGGAACCGAGACTGCGATGGTTTGGACATGTGCAGAGACGGAGTACTGATGCGCCTGTTAGGAGGTGCGAGAGGTTGGTTTTGGGAGCTACACGGAGAGGGAGAGGTAGACCGAAGAAGTATTAGGGGGAAGTGATCAGACAAGATATGGAGAATCTAGATCTAACCGAGGACATGACCTTAGATAAGAAGGAGTGGAGGTCGCGAATTAGAGTAGCAGGCTGATTGGTTGGTAGCAGGGGTAGGCATGATTGATTGTCGTATGTGTGTTGAATTCATCGTATTTACATATTGACCTGTGCTTTTTGTAAAGAGTTGTTATTTTATTTCGATTTCTAGTTCTATTTCTCCCTTTGTTCCCTTTCCTGCCCTTTGCTATGTCTAGTTTATTCTGCTTATGGGTTGTTGAGTCGAGGGTCCCCAGGTAACAACCTCTCTACTTCTTACGAGGTAGTGGGAAGGTCTGCATACATTTCTACCCTCCCTAGACCCCACTTGTGGGATTTAACTGGGTTGTTGTTGTTGTTGTTGGTATGCCTCTCACCACCTCATCCAAATCTTCCCAAAAGAGCTTCTTGACTTCCTCGTCTAGGCCCACTTGAGACGCATACGCATTAACTACATTCACTATGTCCCTACCCACCACAAGTTTAATAGACATCATCCTATCGTTAAACCTCCTAACCTCCGCCGCAAAATCCCTAAGGTCCTCGTCTACTAGTATACCTACACCATTTCTATCCCTAGAACCACCCGAGTACCATAACTTGAACCCCTCTACAACCCGAGCTTTGGTCCCTACCCATCTAGTCTCCTGAACACACGTTATATTAATGTCTCCTCTTAAGACACTTTACTAGCTCTATGGATTCCCCTGCAAGTGATCCTATATTCCACGATCCTGCCCTTAATTTAGAAAGATAGTGCTTATTAAAAAGAAAAATTAAGGCAGAATTGGGTTATAAGTAGTTGTACCGCACTTAGAACTCAACTATGGCTTCCTTCTGAATGTACATGGGGAGAAGCTGCTGAATAAACCACATCCTTCAGTATCTACTCTGATAAATTACTCATCTTATATGGAATAAAAGATCAGAGGAATTAAGGTGGAACTTCTATTTTGTGTTTTACTTGAAAACAGATAGAACACCCCCCAAAAAAACTGTTGCATGTTTTGTTGATAAACTGTCTCAATAGACTAAGCAAAAGGTCTGATTTTGCAGGCGTATGCTACTTTGGCAATCTTGACTCTCGGATTTGATATGATGATATTTATGAGAATTAGTTGAACTAGTGAGTTCGGTTGGACTTTGATGTCTTGATTGATTCACGCTTATCAAGAGATATTAGGTATAATAAAATTTTGAGTTTAGAAAGGGAAGATAGTATTTGGTAACTACAAAGTGTGCATAATTGAAGATATTTTTTGGCTACTGTCTTTAGAAGAAATTAGACCTTAAAATATAGCGGAGAGGGAATGATATATATTTGTACGAAGTTGTCATGACCCAAAAACACACATGATGACACTTGTCTTATACTACCAAGACAAGTTAGCCTAACACCCTATGAAAAAAGAAAAATGTGGAACTAAAACAAGAAGGAAGACTAATAAAGTTTCAAAGGCACGAGCGATCTTAATTATAACTCCCAAAATCTGATGTCACGTGTGCAAGCCTAAAAAATTATAGTAGAGTTGCAATAAATACAAGTCTGAATGTCTTTGTTTCTAAAGTAGAACAAAAGCATAATGATAGAGTAAGAGGTGTCCATTGATATGACAAGCAGCTACATTGCAAACTCCTACCTATAATCCTCGGATGTGGACAACAACAACAACATACCCAGTGAAATCCCACAAGTGGGGTCTGGGGAGGGTGAGATGTACGCAGACCTTACCACTACCACATAGGTAGAGAGGCTGTTTCTTGGGAACCCTCGTCGCAAAAACCCATTAGCAGAATACGTTAGATACGATAAAAAAAACATGCAAGAAAGAGAAGAACAAATGATAATACGTAGATACAGGATAGTTAACATATAAAGGCAGATAAATACATATAAAAGGCAGACAATTAACCATTCCTTCCTATCTACCCTATTAGCCTGCTACTCTAATTCTCGACCTCCACTTCTTCCTATCTAAGGTCATGTCCTTGGTGAGATCGAGTTCCACCATATCATGTCTAATCACCTCCCCCAATACTTCTTTGGTCTACCTCTACCTCTCCGATGTGGAAAGAAGGAAAAAATAATCATGATGATCTGGGCTTGTAACCTACACAAATGTAGAAGCAAAAGAATGGGTACCAAACAACACTGTACTCAGCAAACAAACAACCAACTCAGAGTAAAGCATAAAAAATATAAATACCCTCAGTACTCCAACTGAATCTCCACAAACTACAACCCCATAGGAATCAGCCAACCCAAACCTAGGTGTTCACAATATACATCATAACATAGCACCTTTAGCTCCTTACAATCTGCATTCGACACATACATAGTATAATTACAACATTTCATGCTCAAAATCAAGTCATAATAATGCACTCAATGAGACCAAGATAATTTAAAACGAAGGGCAATACAATAGAGTGCAATGTTACATAATATGATGCATGTCTGCTCTAATGATCCACACTGTCTGCACAAGCATCAAGAATCCATGGGGGACTCTTAAGTCCATGCACTCACCATTGTTGAAGCACCAAGGCATAAAATCTCCCGCCTTTGCACAAGCAACAAGGCATAAATCTCTCATTGAAACCATTTCCTATCAACATTAATAGTAGAAGTCTCATAGTAGTATTTCGGAACCAAGTGCAAGTATGCATGTTCACATAATAATGAGGAGACGAGTTTCTATGTCAAGCACAATTAAAATTAATATACCATCAAATTGCTTTTTTATTCCCCTTTTATTATCATTTAAGTCATTCTATTTACACCAAAGATCACGCATTTCAAGCCTTTCACCAATCCTTATTATTCCCCAACACAAACAATAAGGCGTACAAGATTCTATATACTTAACAAAGAGTCAAGAAGTCCACTTGCCTTAAAAAGATTAATAACCAACTTGGTACTTGAGCTTTCCCTTGATAAATAGCCTCTGAATCCACAAAGTCTAGACAATTATAGAATCCTATTAAGAAATTACAAGCAATGATATCCATATTGATGATTTTAGAAATTGGGCCCAAAATCACCTCGAAAGGTCAAATCACGAGGGTTGGGGGGTAAATTTTGAAATTTATATAAAATCACGTTACCCAAAGAATTTGGAGCTCACCAGTGAAAACTAATTCAAAAACAGAGATGAAACCAATCTTCAATCACCATTTTTCATAAAGATTTGAGTTCTTGAAAGATCCACAAACTTTGCAACTCAAAAATAAGAAATTGATGCTTAAAATCATAAAAAATCAATGTGTGATGAAGATTTAGTCAAAAACACTTATCTAATTGTTTTTATCTTGAAAAACCACTTTGAAATTGCCATCCAAGTCTCAAAACTCAAAAATGAAAAATGGTGAGGAAACCTCGATTTTTGAAATAAATTAAGCTGCCCAAGTATTTACTCTCCACGAACTCATTCACTACCCTACAAATGCGGAGGCCAAACAACCCTAATCCTTCACGAACACAGGAGCTATTCCGTGAATGGAGAGTCAACCTTTTTAACCCTTTGCATACGTTTAAAAGGAAACCAAATAGCAGTACAGTAGCTCACTAAGGCTCAAGAATAATCACCAAATGGACTCACGAGATTTTTTCGGAACCCTGAGCATACAAATAGGCTACCTTACTAAACACGATGTTTTGGATTCAATGGAACCTTTGAAACATGGACTCGAGATCTTCTCGACCTGAAACTCATTAAGTTGCAATAAACTATCTTTTGATCAAAAATATCAAACTGTTCTTAAAACCTTCGAAAATTTTACCAATGTCTCTAGGCCTAAAAGTACCATCTGAATCTAATGGAGTCGTCGGAAATCCAATTGGAGCGACTGAACTTAGAATGTTGACCAAAGTCAACTCTTGACCTAATTACGCTTAAACTTTCAATTCAAGGGCTCAAATCCACGTTAAGACTCTGAAACTGAAATGACAACTATTCTAGAGCAAATTTTGCATCTCGTAGCTGATGGAACAAACGAAATTTCATTCCGAGATCTGTAGCTCCGGTTGTTTCCAAAAACTACTTTTTAACACCTTAAGCTCTCCTAAACTCAAAAATCCAAAAAATCATAACATTTCAAACAATTTCCAAACGTAACTTCATCTTACTAAATATGACCCGGGGCAGCTATCTAGAAGAGTAAAATGTTAATTTTTTTAAAATTTTCAAAACTGAACTTCAGGGTCATTACAAAAGTCATAGCCCTAACTCTATTGGGAGGACGAAGTTTTATTAATCAGTCAATAATTAGGCCTCAATCCCAAAATTGTTCGTGTTGACTATATGAATCTCTCAGCAGCCATTCTGTCTATTCAAGTCCACAATGCTAAAAAGTTTTGTCTCAAGACAAATTAGGATCCTTCTCAAACATATTTATTCCTGCACTAATAGAAGTCTCTAACCTGGGAGCTGTAAATCCTACCTCATCAGTTTTTGCTGATGGGTTTGATGTGAATATAAAGTTACCTTAAAAAAAAACTAATAGAAGTCTCTAACCTGATTAAAAAGGACTTTGGGAAGCACTAGAATTGGTATAAGTACAACAATGACTAAGCTATTTTCCCACTTGTGGTATTGTATATATATATTCTTTGCTTTTATCTTGTGTTATACCCTTAATTAGTCTGCTGTCTGGTTAAATCTTTTCTATCAAATTTGTTTCTGTTTTATTCCTTTAAATAAGATAAAGTCTTTTCTAAATATTCCCTACCATATGATTCTATGTCTACCTTATTCCATTTTGGCACCTTCAATCATCATAATGGGTTAGAAAAATTAAATTATTGTTCCGAAATTGATAGCCCTAGCAGAAAAGGTGTGTGGACTTCTATTGCTAGAGTTTTCACCCCATTCTCTGTTGACCCAACTTGTGGAGCTATACTGTGTATGTTGTTGTAAGACTAAGTTGGAATTCAATTTCAGACTTTGGATTTTTGTTTTGGTTTTAGAAACCAAAATTGTTTTGTTTTGTTGTTGGAGAATGATTAGAGTATAGGGTATTAGTGTTGGGTTTGTCCATTGAAAAAGATATTAAAGGGATAAAACACGTCTTAGGCTTTCCTATAGATGAGAGTTATTCATTAGAATTAACTAAGCATTTTTTCTTGTCACTATTGAAAAGTATTAAAAATATATAAAATAAGTGTGCGCGCGCGCAATATATAAAACAAGCGTGCGCGCGCGCACATATATCCAACTAAAGATTTTTTTTCTTTTCGCTCTTGCAAGGTGTTTACAATATATAAACATGTGTGCGCACTTCAATATTTAAAACATGTGTGCATGTGCCCTCTCCCATAAGCATAATTATAGGCCGACTTTGACTAGCACAAAATTTAGGAATTAGACGTTTAAATAGTATGTCGTGTAGTCCATCTCAAAAATAGTATACCCTGTTGGATTTGATGTTGAATTATTCAAATAGTAGTTCACATGTATAAAAAATGTAGTAGTTAGTTAAAATGATGTTGTGTCAAATTTAAAATTAATTTAGAGTTGTGATAGTTTATATTATTTTGAACTTATTGGAGGAACAACTTCTCCATTTCAGTAAATAGGACAAATTTTTCTATTTGCGGCAGAGCGCAAGTCGGCCAGTCTTATTGGAATGCAAGGAGTGCAACATTAACTCTCTCAAAGCCCTTATGTTTGTTACTTGTCTCTGATGGCAGTATTTGCTTTAATTATGGTCTCCTTCCAAACATATTCCTAAGTCTAGCAGCAAACAATCTACCCTCACCTGGTGAAAGGACATATAGTTGATCATCTAGTGGGTAATTTCTCCCATAGAAGATTTAACCGTGATAAAAAAGAAATATGATGTGTAACCAAGTAATGATAACCTCAGAAGGACTTGCATGATTGCTCGTGTGATAATAATTCCTAATGCACTGCATTCATAGTTTTGTGGAAAAATTGATTCTTGAATATTTGTTCTCAAGGTATGTTGCAATGCTTGTAAGAAGCCAATAAAGGCCAGCCAATACGTTGCCCATTCAGGTTTTTCCCCTATTTAATAACTTAAACATCTTGTGTTCTATGGTCGTTGTAGTTATACATCAGTCTGTTGTATGCAATGTTTTATTTCGTCTCTTAGATAGATGCTTTTTCGTTCTGTTTACATTTTCGTGGACTGATAATAGTTGTAAATAGCATCACACACGATAAACTATGGGATACTAGTCCGAAAATCATTATCTGCCTCAATCATTTCTTCTTTAAGACAGCAGAAATGTGTATCTAGTAAAGTAATTCCATAATGCCATTCCCAATGCAATGCCAATAATGTAATGGATCTTTGTGGGGATTTTTCATTTCTTTTATGAATGATATTCTGATTTCCTAGAATTGCTTTGTAATCTCTAACTGACTATCTTTTATATAGTTCCAGATACATATCAAGTTGTGAAACTAGTCTTGGAGCCATTTCATATATGAAATAATATTAAGTTTTGTGTCCATCTTTTCTAGAAGCAAAGCTTAAAATGGAAGAGAGGACATTATTCTCCTTATACCCCCAATGTACAAGACAAGATACTTTTCTAATGAATTATTTCTTTACACAGGCGAGCGATGAGCCTGGTTATTTTCTTGTGTTGAGCCTGTTGAAGTACTTTTTTCAAATTGATAGCAGTTCAACTTGAACCTAAGACACTATACTACTCTGATATCTGTGAAAGAATTGGAGCATCCAACCCAAAACCTTAAGGGGTTTGTTTGGTTTGAAGACAAGTTATGATGAGATTAATTATGCTTGGATTAGTTATCCTGGTACTATTTCTTAGTGAATGTTTAGTTTGTTGCATTAAAAATAATATGCATTATATAATTTCTAAGAACAAGTTGTTTGTTTCAAAACTATCCTCTATAAGTGTAAATGATGTGACAAATGATGTCTAAAAAGGGTATGAGGGAGAATTTTTGTCATTTCAACTATTATTCCAGGATAAGTTATCCCATGGTTATTATTCCACTTATGGCAGGGAGAACTTATCCCAGTACTAATTATTAATCTTGTGGAAAATTACCCGAACTTTGTAACCAAACAAGGGATTAAGGGTTACTGAAAATTTATCCCAGGATTATCTCTTTATCCATCACACCAAATGTTTCCTAAGAACTATCAGTAGGAAAGTCCCAGAGTATTACAAAACCTTTTGGAGACCCTTACTTAACCAATTTAGGACTAGTGTATTCTTTAACACTCTCCTGCATGTATATCCAAGTTCTTGTGCTTACACATGGATTAATTTTTTCTTAGAAGAAAAAGTGGCTCAACAGGTTAAGAGTGTGTGCTGGAGCCTTTGAAGACCTTACTTGGCCAATATAGGAGAAGTGTATTCCAAAAGCTTGTATATCTAATTGTGTTGAGTACTCTAACCATCTCATCCAAAAGCTTCAAATTGTTAGATAGGTTACTTTTTATTTGTTTAATTATGTCTTCACACTCTTTCATGCATGTGTTTGATTCTTTTCTTTCTTTATTTCTGTACTTTTGGGTCAAGCATGTGGAAATCCTTTTTGGTGAATGGCCAGTGGTGAGAGTTAAATCTTAGACTTTTTTCTTCTGCAATACTACATGAAAGAATCTGAGTATCTAAGTGAAAACCTTAATGCTATGAGTGAAGTACCCAGAACATTGTAAACCCCCTTGTAGACTTCTACTTTTCTTGAAGGAAACATTTGTTTCCTTAATGAATTGTAGTAACTGTCCGTGACGATAAAGAAGAATGTCCCATCATCTGAAAATGTGCTGGCAGGGACCTATTCTAGAGACAAGGTGGGGGGGGGGGGGGGGGGGGGGGGAGGGCGAGAGGGTCACTATGATATTTAGGATCCTAATTTATCAAAGTGATACTGAGAGTCAGTATATAATTTTACTGGACAAGAAACCAAAATGCAGTTCATTAATAGCTACAAATAGCCATAAGTTCCTTTTACTCCTCTAACCTCTTTAATATAAATATATCCTCAGTTAAGAGACTGTAGTACTTATTGCCCTATCCCTTTTTAACTAGTTGCACAAGGTGGCCCATGTCCATCTCTCCTTACCATCTCAATTTTTTTCTTGTTTTAACATAGTACATGTTCGTTTTGATTTTTATTTTAGAACTCTTGCTGATGTGTTGATTTCCTAATCGAACTTTCAAGCTTGACAAACAACATCTTGACATGCTCCATTGCCTGTGTCTGAGAATAAATGTCATATGGTCTTTCCCTAGTTCGTCAGTAGAAAATTTAGAAACTTCTACTGTTAGAGATATAATCCTTATCATTGAATAGTATCAAAAACCTAGAGTCCAAATAGAGCAAAATTGATAGTGAGAATTTATATGCTGATCCTAACAACTCGGGATGGGGATGTAGTAGTAGTAGTGTTTGTTCATGTCGCATTTTCTTCATCACTTTGGCGTGTGACAGAAACTTGATGATTTAGAAGTTTCTTAGTGCTTCTCCCTAAACTTTTTGACATATAAATAGTATCTTCCTATCTCCCTCATTGACTAATCAACCCTGTCGTTTGGGTGGTTGGTGTATGCGGAGAGATCCTTAAAATTGCTGACCAGGTTGAGTCTTTGGACAAACTTTTCTGAAGTTCAAAAAGTTATTATCACCATAGCTGAGTCTCGTCTTAATTTAGTCTTTGAAAGTGATGACCAGCCTTAAAACTACTGTTTTTTGCCTTCTCTTGTTTTCCATCTTGTTTAACATGTACAGTTTTATCTTTCAGAGCTTTGTAAGTCATTAAACTCTGCAAATGAAATTGCTTTGGAGGTCAATGATGGTACTGTGCCCAAGAAACGCCCCAGGAAAGAGAGGAAAAAGTCACTAACTGCATACTCAAGTATCCTTTTCCTATTATGAACATTGTTTTGGGTTATCTTATGCTCTTGAAGAAAATTTTGTGAGGTCATCTCTGCAGTTCTCTATAAGCTTATATCCATTGTCTTACTTGAAGTTGGTGTTCTGGTGTATAACTTCTCTCATTGCTTAATGATGATTTGCCATCTTTAATTTCCTATAGACAAACCTATATCAGTCAGAAAGAAAGCAAAACCTGAATTGTTAGATAATGGTTTTGCTGCATCATCATGCTGTTCGGATGAGCTTCATTCAACTGTTTCCTTTCCTAAAGATAAAAGTATCATCCTCCTTTTGCTCATGTTCCTTCTTCTCCTTATGATTCTTGTAGTCATGCTCCTTATTTTACTGACGATTCAAAGGATTTAACTTAATTGTTAAACCCATTTATTTATTCGTATATTCAACTAATTCCTTTGTATTGTTATTATGTTCCTGACATTGTTTAATGAATTAAATGCACAGTTTCTGTTGCAAGTTAATACTTCCACTGTTCTATTCTATATAGCATTATTTCCTTTTTAATTTGTTCCAAAAAGAAATGACATCCTTTTACATTTGAAAACTTGTTGACTTTTAACTTCTCATTATATCATTAATGACATGCTCTTATATCTTATGCAATGTCATGACATCCTTAAAGACCACAAGTTTTAGGGGTGCTTTTGGTATGTGCCAAAAGTCTTTCTTAAACTCGGTGTCTAGTCAAACACTATGAAATAGGGGGATTAATTTCTTTTCTTTTTTTAAAATTCGATGCTTGGATAAAATCCTTTCTAATGTTTCGAGGTAGATGGTTGAGTGTTGTGAAACTTTAGTTCTGGGAGCTTCTATTTCTTAAGGGGTGCCTTACCAAATGAAAATGATAAAGAAGTTACCTGTTTGTTCCTCTATATTTCATTGCAGCATTTCCCTGCGGTCAAAGGAGCTTGATATTTAGTAATTTTGCAAAAGTTACATCTTCATATGGTCCTTATGCTGTTCCCCTGTTTATTTCCTTATAACTGCAGGAATTTCATCACACTTAAATGTGGCCACCGTGAGAAATAGTTCCATGAATAATCCTGGACCTGTAAACTGCTCAGAAGGTGCAATCTTGCACCGGGAAGAACATTCTAAGATGTATGCACTTATCACTTGATGTAGGCAATGTCTTGTACTTTTTCTCTATCTCTTTCAGAGTGCATAATTCCAACTATTTTTTTAACTTTTAGTTACTACAAACATTTCGAATCAAACAGTTGTTGCATTGGAGTATATTATGTGCTATCTGTTGATGGGTAAACCATTAAGCCTATTAATGATTCATTTGTGAAGAGAATGCAGTATTATGATTATTTCATTTTGAAGATTGAGATAGATACTTGTTTTATAGGGTATTTATGGTCGGTTTAAGTTACCAGTTGATTATCTTTTATACAATAAAGACATACATGCACTGGAAAAATCATATAAATGTCCAATTAAGTTAATCTCTTTGAACTGTGTTGGGAAAATGCAGATCTTTTTCTTGATTTCATAAATTAATGACATTTTTCTTCATCTTGTAGGCTAATTGCAGGAAATCAGCAACTATTAGCTGATTTTGGTGCAGTAAATGGTGCTACTAAGAGTTGGTCTGCAAATTCTAGAGAAGCTATTCCCTGTAAGTCCAGAGTTATATTGCTTCATAAAGTTACCACGTTTTCACGATATGCCAAGGCACATAATGAGCCATTACCATTAGGTGTACCTCTTCAAAACATTATCCATTACAACTAGTTTTAAAGCAAATGACTACTTCCTGAAAGAAATAGCCAGTCTAGGAAGGGAAAGTAAGTGTGAAAACATTTAATCAAGGAATGTAGTTTAAATGTGTGGAAGTAATATAAATGAAGAATCTGATCCAGGTGTTTCAGAATAGAGAATGAAAACAAAACTTGCCCAAATCCCAAGTCATGGATCACCTGCAGAGTTTTCAAAATACAACATTGGGTTTAAGCCCAACAATGAAAGTAAAATGTAATGTGAAAAAGATAGACTCTACCATGGACAACTAGCAGTTCAACTTGACATCAATGAGAGATAGCCATGAATAGGACCAAGAAATGCCCGACGTGTCATGGAAAGTAAAACCTGCAACCAAACTGTAGGGATGTGAGTCTCACTGGACTCTGTAGGATCACTGCCCATTCCACTGTCCACACCATTTTCAGCTGGTCTAAAGTGCAACAGAATCTTTCCAAAACTTGTCCAATACTGTCCTTACCATTTTCAGCTGGTCTGAAGTGCAATAGAATCTTTCAAAAACTTGTCCAATCTCTTAAGTGTCGAATACATATTAGTATCTCAAATCTGCACAACAGATAACATATCCAAGGATCTCATCGTCAGATCCCAACATAATAATAGGCCCCCATCGACTCATACGGCTAGACTAAATAATCAACAATGATTAAACCTAGAAACTGCGCGAGTAACTCTTCCCAACCATCTTATAAATAATCAATCTATATCTATATTATTATAAAAGCATGAATACAAATGTTGGTTGGCCAAAATATCCGACAAATATTGAAAGACTTTTATACCCTTAATTATTTCTTTATTTTTGGATAAAAACTTACAAGGAAATAACACAATTAAAACAGTGCATGTTAGATGAAAAGTATAAATGGTAATCCTATTAGGAACTTAACTCACATTTTTTAAGGTTTAGTAGATGATTTGAAACCGGGGGGGGGGGGGGGGTGAGGGGGAATTCTCAGAAACCTTTTTCAAATTGAACACCCAACATAGGT
Organism: Solanum rostratum; assembly: GCA_029948455.1. Lineage (NCBI taxonomy): Eukaryota > Viridiplantae > Streptophyta > Magnoliopsida > Solanales > Solanaceae > Solanum > Solanum rostratum. Next base: position 62,517,733 of record CM057045.1, on the reverse strand, counting down.
TGGGGTGTCATTCAACACTTGCATTATAAGCATTCATCATTGAATAACTTAACTCACATTATTGGAATGGTCTGGATAACAACAATACTTACCCTTAAAAATTGAATTGTTTAACTAAAAACATTACTCTTTCTAGGTAAAACGTTATTTATCACTTCACCTATAAGTTATATGAAATTAAAGTAAATTAGGAATTTTATTTTGAAAAACTTTATTTCCCACATATTTAGAATCTCAGTGTTACAAGAATTCTTTCATAAAAACAAATATTAGATCTTTAATGGACTTATTGAAATCTCAGTCAACTATCCTTTCTAGCATGATATTGTTTCCCCGTGTGTTGCTCCATATGCCTTCTTCCTATTCTTAGTCAACTATCTTTCGAGGTAAACAAATACTTTTTCAAGTTTTTAATTTATTTTTGTGGCTAAAATTTTTATATAATTTTTGCTACCATAATTTTATTTTGCTTTCTATATTTTGTGATGCATTTTTGTTTTAATTGGTTGCTGCTTTAACTTGAGAGGGTTGTAGATACTCTTGTTTGGATTCTTGTTCTTAAAAAAATGCCATACACACACTCACACACAGTTATTCCCTTTGCATCAAATAGTTGTCATGTATTTTAAGCTAAATTTGATTAGGTTAATTTAATATTTTAAAACTAAAATTTGGATATTCAACATTACATCAAAAGTAGAAGTTGCAATTATTCTCATATGAATATGGTGAGAAAATACATCATAAAATATTTTGATCAAAATTCAAACAATTTGATTTTTGAGAAACGGAACATGACAAGCATCTTGAGACGACAGGAGTATATATTTATTGTTGGGTAAGTGTACGTTGCTATTTGATGCTCAAGTATGGTTAGTCTATTACATCTTAATTACTATCTTCCCCGTTTCATACTTTTCAAGACATCAATAAAATTATGTGTTATTTGACCGTAGGTGCTGAAACTAATTTGTTTTTTTTTATATCATTAGATCCTTGTGCTTTTCTTTTTCTTTTTATTTATCCAGTCATTATTTTAATGAATTCTCAGAAGGCAACACTTCGAAACAAATAAGATAGATAACTCAATTTCTTTAAATTCAAATAAACGGTATGCAGTCAAAATGTACTCTTTCTACGTATTAAATTTAATTTTTGCACTGCTAATCTAATTATGTTAAATTTAGATATCAGGTGACTACTAATCTATCTATCTATCTATATCTGTGTATTCTATATTCTATATATTATCATAAAAGCACCAATATAAATATTGGTTGATAGAATATCCTTCAAATATTGACGATTTTTATACTCTTTTAAGTTAAGATTTTCTCTAAAAAATAATTTCATATTGGATAAAATTGCAGCATTACCTTTTCCCTTGATATCTAAGACTTTGGATCCAACTGAAAATTAGAACCCTATAATAAAACATATTCGTGAATTGGACATATTGTAAGCTACCTATTTTATAATTTTAGAATCATATGAAGTTCAGATGGAAAAAAACTTCATTTAAAGCACCAATTATTTCTATTGCTATGTCATGAGTCTCCATCAAATATTAAAAAGTTCTTGTAGTAAGATTTTATTGGAGTTATGAGTAAAAAGTATTTATCAAAACACCAGAAAAGTCCCGTCAAATCTTAAAATCGAAATGCCAAAATTGTACCATGCTCTAAGAATAGATTAAAAAAATATCAAAAACCGCATCTTAAAAAAATATGCCATACTCCAAAAGCAGACCAAACATATGAAATTGCACCAAGCATCAAAAATAGACAAAAACTGCTCCCTCTATCCTATTTTATGTGGCACCCTTTTCTTTTTATTCTATCCCAAAAAGAATGTCTCCTTACTTGAATTAGAAACGATTTCACTTAAAAAAAATTCGTTTACCCTTAATTAAGTGATTTTCAACTAGACAAATATCTATGGATGATTTTAGATCATAAGTTCCAAACGTCTTTCTTTTTTTCTTAGAATATCGTATCAAGTCAAACAGTGTCACATAAAATGGGAAAGAGGGAGTGATAAAAGTTTTTCCTCAAAAAATTAAACCGAGCTCGAAACATTATGTTAAAGAAGTCTTATTGACAGGAACAAAAAATATTTTTGTACCTTATAAAAAATAATACTCCCTCCATTTAAAAAAGAATGACCTGGTTTGACTTAGCACAAAGTTTAAGAAAATAAAGAAAACTTTTCAATCTTGTAGTCCTAAATTAAAGTTATATTAAATGTACCAAATGCCTTTTAATGTTGTGGCCTTAAATATGCCATGTGGAAAGTTGAAATTAAAGTTTTGCTAAAAAAAAGAGTCAATTCTTTTTTGAACAGACCAAAAAGGAAAGAAAGTCATTCATTTTTAAATAAAGTATCTCATTACAAATAACTTAACCTAACATTTTTTTCATAATTGTCAGGGAATAACTTGCAACGCACTTTATAGAAACTAGTAAGAATAACACCTCGAAACTGCAGAAGGTAACTCTGACCCAACCGCTTTACTAATAATCAACAATAATAAAACCTTAAAATTGCAAAAGGTAACTTTGGCTCCACCATTCTACAATTCCAGCTCCAAAGGGTAGCTCGACGTCTTATGTGAAGTCTCATTGGGATGTGAAGGGCGACTCAGGGCCAACCATCTTATACACCTGTAGACAACATATATGAATCATAACAATATCATAAAACATTATGTATATCTATATCAAGGCCCAACCTCACTATAAGTAATATGACAATCAAGCCAATATAATCCAATATCATTAGTGTCAAGACTTAATTTAAAGTATAAAAGCTCAAATAAAAGGAGACAACTGCTAATAAAGCATAAGGGTAATTATGGCCCAACCATCTTACAAATAATCAAAAACAATAATTTACTATCTCAATTCAATGAACCTCAACAGAGTAGTCCCAATTTAACTCAATAAATCTCCATGGATATCCCAAATATTTCATAACCTTATATTGAGTACTTCCTAAATTGCCCATATTAGGTAAAACATTTAATATCTTAATGTTCAATTTAATGGGTCGTTTGGTTTGGATACAAGTTATGATGAGATTAGTTATGTTGGAATAAGTTATGCTGGGATTAGTTATGCTGAGAGTAGTTTTTATTGTTGGTTGGTTTGTCATAATCAAAATACTATTCATTGCACAAGTTCTAAGAATTAGATGTTTGTTTATAAAAATATCCTCCACTTTATTTTTTTTTTTAATTTTCTTCGCAAGCTTTAGTTATTCATTGTTAAAAATAAAAATTTCATCTTATTTAACGTATGTGTATGCATTTTCATGATTGTGCCATGTTTTTAAAAAATAAAACTTTCATCTTGCTTAACTTAAAAATAAAACTTCCATTTTATTTAGATTTAAATAAAGTTTTCATCTTATTTAACTTAAAAAATAAAAATTTCATCGTATTTAGCTTAAAAATAAAACATCCATCTTATTTAGCTTAAAAATAAAGCTTCCATTTTAAGTTTATTATAAGTAAAAGAAATTATTATTAAAATTATCTACATTTTGATTGATATATAAAATATAATTTTTAAGTAAGTAATAAACTATTTAATTAAAAATATATAATTTAGTAGTGTAGTGAGCATTTTAAGAGAAATCAATATATAAATAAATATAAGTATTAGACAAATAAAAACCCTCAATGGTTGGCCTGGTGGCAATTGACTTGAGCCTTGGGGTTTGCTCCCTTTCAAGGTCTTAAGTTTGAAACCCACTGGGTGCAAACAATTTATGAGGGCCGTCGGACTTGGTAAAAGCTGAATTAACCGTGGTGCATTTGCGGGAAACTCCCTGCCGAGGGATTGTGCACCCCCGGAATTAGTCGGGGCTCAAAGAGACTCGGACACCTGGTACAAATTAAAAAAAAAGTATTGGACAAATAAATTCGACTTATAATATCTTCATAAATAGAAATTGTGTTTATAAATATAATTTTTTAATGGAAAAATACATAAAAAGAACGATCAACTATGGTTGTGAATGTTATTATAAATATTATTAGTTTAAGGGGAGTATTTTTGTTATTTTACATATTTTGTCATTTTACATATTTTGTCATTTTACATACTTTATTCCAGGATAACTTATCCTGGGAATACTATTCCACCCCCAGGAAGGGATAACTTATCCCAGGACTAACAATTAGTTCTGGGATAAGTTATCCCAGCTTTTGCAACCAAATGAAGGATTAAAGGCCATTACAAAATTATCCTGGGATTAACTCCTCTTATCCACGACACCAAATGACCCCTAAGGGTTATCAAGAAGTTCACAATAGTTATTTCATGCTAAAGTAATGGAAGCAAGTAAGTAGTACTCCCTTTGTTTCAATTGTGTGGCCTATTTTGACTTGGCTTAGAGTTTAAGAAAATAAAGAAGACTTTTGAATTTTGCAGTCTTAAATTAAAGATTTGTCGAATATACCAAAATGCCCTTTAGTCTTGTAATCTTAAACATGCCATGTAGAAAATTAAAATTGAAGAGTTGCTAAAAAGAGAAAGGATCATTCTTTTTGGAACGGACTAAAAGATAAAGTATGGTAAAAAAATTTAAATGGAGTAGTTCAAATCTCCCTACCTCACATCCAGGTAATACTATGATCAAGTACTTGCCCAAAGTCCACAAACAGAGCTGTTTGATAGTCCCAAACTTGATAGCATTGAAATCCCTTAAGTACTATGACCAAGAAGTGACCAAAAGTCCATCACATTAATCGCAAATTGTTCCATACTTACTTGGTAGGATAATCCCCCATGCACCTTTAATTTTTTCTTACTCTAGCTGAAAATTTCACAATTCAGTGTTGCTGTCCGTATTCCTTTAACACAACCCCAGGTGCTTCAATGGGTTGTACCATGTCCTTCACATGTTGTATCTCAAGACCCATACTTTTCTGCTAGACACCTGTTAGTAAATCCTTCATCACTTCTTTGTACATAAGTGGGAATGGTAAATGGTTTAATGTGTTGGAAACTAGAGTCAAAGGACTACAATTTTCATCTTTTGCACTTCTTCATATTCATTGTAGATTGAGCGTTATTCTCATTTGAAGTTGGGTATTGTGTGCGCTCATTTGAAACTTTAGTCTGTCAAGGCATCCTTTGGACTATATATCACTTCCCAAAGTTCATACAAGTCACAAATAATAATACGAACCTAAGGGAACCTTCTTATTACGGACAGAGTATTTTTTCCCCAATACAGCCTCAATATGTCATTTCTCAAATTACAATACCGGGATTTTCAAAATGAATTCTTCTCTAAAAGTGAACCAAATGATGTCTGATTGACTTCAAATTTTGCAAGCAAGTCAATAATGATATAATGGAGCTTTTGAAGCTAATGACATGCAAAACGGAATACCACTTCTAAAAAAAAGGACCTAACGGGTTGTTACAGTTATTTCCTTTATTTGTTGTTATCTAAGTTACGCAGACTCTTTACTTTTGATGCCGCACCCGTGTTGGATTCTCCAAAGATACACTAACTTTGGAGAATCCGACACGCACTCATTGACATTTTTGAAGAGTCCGAGTAACATAGGTTGTTATCATAGGATTAAAAAAAAGAAATCTACTTCTGTTCAACACTCACCCTTCTTTTTTTTAACTTTTGTTAGGCTTCACTTTGTGCATATTGTCTGGAAAAGTTTGATTCAAAATTTTGCATCATCGAACTTTTGAGTTGTACAAGAGTACTTCCTGTATTATATTTGTTGTTCTTTTGAGTTGTACAAGAGTACTTCCTGTATTATATTTGTTGTTCATTTCTTTGGGGTGCCTTATTCTTGGGGTGATGTAAAAACCAGATATCTAAAGGCTGTCAACATTGTTAGCTAGCACATGAGAAGGCTAATTTGGCAATTTAAAACCATTTCTCTGAAATTCTTAATCCACTTTCAGGAGAAAATAGAGGGTGTTTCTTTCTCTGTCCGCTTCTCATTAATTAAAGTGGCTCATCTATAGGTTCTATTCTGAAGTTTCAGGTGAAGAGCATCAAGAAAGGTCAACTGCTGGCAGTGATAATACTGGTAGTCGTGCTGTTGCAGTTAAAATTGCCACTCAAGTCCAAAAATTTTGTTCAAAGGCTGAAGGTAGTCACATCCTTGCTCATAGCTACCCCTGATTTTTCATATTATACAAAGTCCTAAACTTTAGTAATAAGAAGAGTTTTGAAGATCACTGCTTTTATGCTCATGGTGATTTATTCTGAGTAGTTTTCTACATTTTCTTTTCCTTAATTTCTGATGCTAATATTTGCATGGTACTTTGTGTGTTATTGACCTCCAGCTGTTCCACAACCACTTGCAACTAAGATGTACTATTCTCAAAGGGAACTTCGTCTCAGATCAGCTCTCAGTTACATGTATCATGAGGCATCATGTAATGACAGTGGCAGCGTGTTTGCCAGTCCAAAAATGTTAAAAAGTAATGTGATGCCAACGGACATTTTATGCCATAGCAACAACTCCCACATACAAATTAATTACCAGCAGGAGAAGGTTTGTCAGATTCTGCTATGTGTTTTAGTTGGTGACCGCTTGTACCTCCTCATTGATTGTATTGTCTCAGCTTCTTCAATTCTTCTTTTTTGGGAAAATAATTGACCACCTCTATTTTCTTTTGGAAGTGATAGTTATATTTGCTTCATCCTCTGGCCATCACGGCTAATTTCTATGCCGGATGATTATCATTTGATTGAATTCATGCTTCAAAATTTTTTGTAGTTTGAGTTACTAAGTTAACTTCCTATGTCTTCTTGGAGTCTTTTAGCCTTGTCAAAATCTTCTAGTAGAAAACGTGGAGTACTTCTAGTAATTGTTATTTTTTTTCCTTATTTTTATTGGATATGAGATGAATTCAAATGGAGCCGGGGGCTGGTCGGGAAGGGGTGATTTGCTTAGAAAAAAATTGTTGATAGATAGATTTTACTATAAGGTCAGGACAAAAGAGTGGCTGTGAAGCATGCTCCGGAGGAATGGACAATTCCCCGAGTCAGTCCAGTCAAGAAGGGTGGCGACATGATCTGTGAAAATTCATAAAGCTAACCCAACTTGTTAGGGACTAAGGCATAGTGGTTGTTAATAAAATTACCTGCCATAGAAAGTCCTGTAATGTTGACAGAATATGAATAGAAAGGCACTGTTTTATCATGAGAAAATAGTGCTTATAATCACATTTCATATTCTAATGCATCTTATCTTCTTAGCGCTTAAGCTCCTTTTTAAGTTCTTAAGCTAGTTGACTACACTCTACCTAAGTGGTAATAGTAAGGTCTGTGTACATCTTACCCTCCCCAGATCCCACTTGTGGGATTTTACTGGGTATGTTGTTGTTGTTGTTGAAGCTAGTTGACTACTCAACTGTGGCATCTTTTCCTGGCTTTAGTGTAATTGAAATGCATGATAATACTCTCGATTGGCTGAAATCATGGAATTGTGTTGGAGGAATTGCGAGGGGAAAAAAAGTGGTGGAGGAATATTCCTGCTCGTATGTGGTGGACTATCTGGAAAGAAAGGAATAATATATGCTTTGAAGATGAGTAACTCCATACAAAAAGTAAAGATGAATTGTATTTCTTATTTTCATGTTTGGTTTAATGAAATCTGTGACCCTGACACGAATCCATCTTACAATTTCTAGAAGCCTTGTGATTTATAATAGGCTTCGGAAGTAATTTTTGTAAATACAGCTGCGAGCACACTTTTTGCTGATGGATACACTGTCACCTTTATCCAAAACGAAAATGTTCTTAAGCTAGTTGAAGGGCGCCTACCTTGCTTAGTTGGTGCTTTAGTTCTTTGGCATGCTCCTAATTGCCAATGGGTTGTTGGGTTTATCAGGGTATCACTAGACAGTATATGTCACAACCTGAAATCGGGTGTGATGGCACTTGCCTAAACCCTTCAAGGCAAGTCAGCATAAATAAGATATAACACAATAAAGCGGAAGTAACAGTCTAATATCATATTATCATCATATCATATATTATTAAAAGTGGGAAGCTCCAAAGTTCAAAGTTGGATTACCATTTGAACCCTACACTAAATAAAAAAATTATTAAATATCTAATTAATTAAAAATTAAATAGTAATTATATCATATTAATCTACTTTAAAGCATTTTTCATTTTCTTAATCATCATCATATCTGTACAGTATTAAAAGCGTGAAGACCTTTAGGAATTTTGTTTGAACTTTTTGCCCTTCGTTAAAATAATCTTCTTTAGACAAATTCGTCTTTTCACTATTTTTCTTAATTTATTATTTAATCTTTTATTTATTTAGTTTCAAGATTCATTTTTGGATTAGAATTTCTTTATATTTAGAATTCTTTTTTTATTTAGGACTACGTAAATAAATAACTAAAATTTTGACTATCAAATATTTTGTTAATAAAAGTATGTAATATAACAAATTTAAAAAGAAACAAATTCAGTAAAATTATGTTGGAGACATTAAACTACTCCCTTTATATTTAGGAATCTTTTGTTACATTAAATTTTAATCAATTAATTATTTAACTTCTAATTATTCAACTCTAAATTATTACTTTTATGGATCCAAAACTATTATCATATCTATATTATAAGCAATTGAATTGATTTTCTCATCTTTGTCATTTCATAATAGACTAAATTATTGCATCAAACTAATAGTGTTCATTTAATTTTATTTACATGAATATTGTATTTATATAATGACAAATACTATTTATATATAATTTTAAAATTGACGAGGCTGATACGTGCAAAGCACGTACACAGAACTAGTAACTTAATATGCATCAATATAAAATTGTAGCAAAATATTACTTCTGCTTGTATTTTTTTTTTTTGGGGGGGGGGGGGGAGGGGGGGGAGAGGTGTGTAATTACATAATAAACATTACAACAATTAGTACTAGAACTCGGCCTTTCTAGCTTAACAAAAAGAGTTTGCACTTTATGGAGCCATTTGGTAGGAGGGATTAGGGGAAATAATCCAGGGATTAGGGAAATGGTATTAGTTAATACTATGTTTGATAGAAATTTAGACCCATAGATAACTAATCCATTTATTAGTTAATACCTCATACATAATATTAACTAATACCTCCCATTTGGTGGTATTAACGAATACCTTGGATTTAATACCATGGGATTATATATAAAAACAAAAATATCCCTCAAATTCTTTTACACTTTTGTTTTTAATTTTCTTGATTTTATGTTTTATATTTGTAGTTTTGTACTAGTAAATTTATTTAAATAAATTAGCTTACAAATTTTATTTATTTGTGGGTTCATATTTTTGTAATATAAAAATAAATAAATTCACCATGTCAAATTTTTAAATTTTATTTATTTGTGATCTCATATTTACATAATGGACAAAAAATATTTTTCCATGTCAATTTCTTTTTTATAATTAATTTAGTTGAGTGATTTTATTGATACAAAACAAAGTCCAATGATGTTAAATATATTCTCAAAGTTGAGTGTCCTTGTAAGATACAACAACAACAACATACCCAGTGAAATCCCACAAGTGGGGTCTAGGGAGGGTAGAATGTACGCAGACCTTACCACTAGCTCATAGCGGTAGAGAGGCTGTTTCCTTGGAACCCTCGTCACAAAAACCCATGAGCAGAATAAGTTAGATATAATAAACATGAAAAAAACATGAAGTAAATACGGGACAATTAACATACAAAAGGCAGATATATAGCATAAGAAAAGACATACAATTAACAACTCCTTCCTATCTAACCTAGCCTGCTACTCTAATTCGCGATCTCCACTCCTTCCTATCTAAGGTCATGTCCTCGGTGAGATCAAGTTTCACCAGATCTTGCCTAATCACCTCCCCCCAATATTTCTTTGGTCTACCTCTACCCCTCCGTGTAACTCCCAAATCTAGCCTCTCACACCTCTTAACAGGGGCATCGGTACTCCTTCTCTGCACATGTCCGAACCATCGCAGTCTCGCTTCCCTCATCTTGTCTGCTACAGGTGCCACCTCTAGCTTCTCTTGAATGGCCTCGTTCCTAATCTTATCACTCCTGGTGTGACCACACATCCTCATTTTTGCGACCTGCATCTTCTGCACATGTGCATTTTTTATTGGCCAACACTCTACCCCATACAACAAAGAAGGTCTAACCACCATTCTGTAGAACTTACCTTTAAGTTTAGGTGGTATCTTCTTATCACACAATACTCCAGAGGCCAGCCTTCATTTTGTCCAAGCCGCCCCAATACGGTGTGTGACATCATCGTCGATATCCCCACTACTCTGGATGATGGACCCCAGATACCTAAAGCTTTCCCTCTTGGGAATAGGGTGAGCGGCAAGTCTCACATCAATGTTGCCACACTGAATTTGCATTCCAAGTATTCTGTTTTGGTCCTGCTCAGTTTGAATCCTTTGGACTCCAAAGTGTGTCTCCAAACCTCCAATCTATCATTAACTTTCGTGCGGGTCTCATCAATCAGTACTATGTCACCTGCAAACAACAAACACCATGGGACCTCCTCCTGGATAGATCGCGTCAGCTCATCCATCACCAACGCAAACAGAAAAGGGCTCAACATAGATCCTTGATGAAGTCCCATCTTAACAGGAAAATATTCTGAATCTCCCCCCACCGTTCTTACCCGGGTTTTGGCTACGTCGTACATGTCCTTTATCACTCTAATGTATGCCATCGGGACGCCTTTCACCTCCAAACACCTCCACAGGACATCTCTCAGGACTTTGTCATAAGCCTTCTCAAGATCAATGAACACCATATAAAGGTCCTTCTTTCTTTCCCTATATTTCTCTACTAACCTCCGAACAAGGTGAATTGCTTCAGTAGTCGACCGCCCTGGCATGAATCCAAACTGGTTTTCTGAAATAGACACTACTTTTCTCACCCTCATTTCCACCACTCTCTCCCATGCCTTCATAGTATGACTTAACAACTTGATACCCCTGTAATTATTGCAGTTTTGAATATCACCCTTGTTCTTGTACAGTGGAACTATTGTACTCCTCCTCCATTCATCCGACATCTTGGCAGTTTTCATGATAGCATTGAACAGTCTAGTCAACCACTCTATGCCATCCTTGACCATGTTCTTCCAAAAATCTACCGGAATCTCATCAGGTCCGATCGCCCTCCCTCTCTTCATCTTACTAATAGCCCTTCTAACCTCCTCAACTCTAAACCGCCTGCAATAACCAAAATCCCGATGACTCTCGGAATGAGCCAACTCACCCAGCTCAATATCACTATCTCCTTTTTCGTTTAAGATTTTATGAAAGTAAGCTTGCCACCTTTGTTTAATGGAAGTCACATCCACTAACACCTCACCCTCCTCATCCTTGATGCACTTCACTTGGTCCAAGTCTCGAGCTTTCCTTTCTCTCTCCTTAGCAAGCCTATACATCCTCTTGTCCGCGCCTTTATCACTTAGCTCCTCATATAGACGCTCAAACGCTGCTGTCTTAGCACTCGTCACCGCCATCTTTGCGTCTGACTTAGTTGTCTTATAAATCTCCTTAAGCCTTTGTTTTTCATTCTAATCCCTACACTCCAACCACTTCGTATAGGCCACCTTCTTAGCTTTCGCTTTGCCTTGAACTTCTTCATTCCACCACCAATCACCCTGACGTCCACCGAAGGGTCCTCTCGACACCCCTAGTATCTCAGAAGCTACTTTTCTAATGCAACCAGCAGTATTGTCCCACATATTATTCACATCTCCGTCACTACTCCAAGCCTCTAAGTTTCTCAACTTTTCTTCCATCTCATGAGAAAGGGCAGGAGTCGGGCCTCCCCATCTAATCTTCGGTTGGGCGTAGGCAATCTTTCTCTTCTTTTCTCTCTTAATCTCTAAATCCATTACTAGAAGCCTATGTTGAGTGGAAATACTTTCACTCGGAATAACTTTGCAATTCTTACAAAGGCTTCTATCACCCTTCTGGAGAAGTAGGCAATCAATTTGGGTTTTAGCTACCGCACTCTGAAAGGTTATCAAGTGATTTTCCCTCTTCTGGAAACATGAGTTAGCAATAACTAACTCAAAGGCTTTGGCAAAATCCAAGAGACGTCCCACCCCCATTCCTTTCCCCAAAACCAAAGCCTCCATGGACATCTTCAAACCCGCTACAGGTAGCCCCAATATGTCCATTGAAGTCTCCCCCAATGAAAAGTTTTTCCGTCATTGGTATGCCCCTCACCACCTCATCCAAGTCTTCCGAAAAGAGCCTCTCGACTTCAAATTTTTGTGTGTAAATATAGATTGTCTATTTTACAATTATTTACCATCTTTTCTAGTTAGATGGTCTATTAAATTAAAAATTGGCATTTTATTAGTGATAAATTTATTAAAATTACAATTATTTATTTTAAAATAATTCAAGTGAGACGAACATGATGACAAAATTATTGTTCTCCTAACTAGTTAAAAGCCACAAAAAAGTAATCTACTTTGATCTAATTACATGAAATAGAAAATTTTATAATAATTCAAGGGTATAATTGGAAAGAAGCTTTTTGTAGAGTTTTAAACCAAGCACAAGATTAGATGAGAAGCAATGAACCAAACACTTGATAAAAAATAATCCTTGCATTACTAAGCCCTACATTACTAATCCCTGTGTTATTCATTTTTATATCAAACGACCCCTATCTGTTTTCAATTTTTCGAACACAAATAAAGGAGGAATATATTGTCCAACAAACAAAGAAGTTACCCTATGGAGCATTGCCACTTGTACTGATTTCACATAGAAGTTTAGTTCGACTCACACAGCCACCAGTCGAATTTCCGCTGATCCATTCATCAGTTGACTTTGATACAAATCCTCTCAAGCAATCACACACTGGAACCTTATTCTTGTCACAAACATTGTAAGGACCACGAGCTCACATCGCATGGATTATCCGGTCCCTCCCAAGTGACTTTCCGCACATTCAGTTCTTCCCAAAACATAATCTGAGCCCTGATGGTTTTAGTGCCAAAATTGTAACATAGGAATTGTTGAATGTACAAAAGCTGAGAATGGCAGATCTCTGATGCTTATCTGACACTATATTTATACCACTCGCATACTCCTTATCGGGTTCACTTATCCCGTGGTCCACCTCTCTAGTAAGGCCTTGAGTAACTAGTTATGTTAAAAGTGGGAAGGTTTCAAGTTCAAAGTTGGATTAAGAAAAATGCCCTTTACCAATTTTTTTAATTATAAAATATCTTTTACTAACTTCTAAAATCAAATCAATGATGACAGTTAAATTACGTTAAATACATGATTATATGTTATAACTTATCATTTTTCACTTTTTAATGAGCTTTAATTGTTAATCTTTTCAGCTTTAAAGCCCATAAAATATTGAATACTAATTCTTTTGTCCTTCAAACAAACATTTTATCAAGAACATGTATGAAAAAATTTAAATATATGTGATAAATTCTATCATATTTTATTAAACATTATTGTTATATATTTGTGGATAAAAAGATAATTAAATATTAAGTATAATATATACGTATATATAACAATAATTTTAAAAACCTCTGCATAAATTATTCAACCCATCCTCTTGCCCCATATTCTTTTGTATAACTTCTCCCATAATTCTTATTTATGTGGATAAAATATTATTAGATGAATGTACATAATTATTTATATCTATCCAACTTTTCCAAGTTATTGAATGTAAATTATTGCACACGTTATGATTGTTTGTTTGATCTTCCATAATAATTTTTGCACCATTTTTCTTATCAATTGACTTCCCTGCAATCATTTCTCCTATATTCATTTGAATTGATTTCCTCTTTTATTTTTTTTTCAATTTCCCATACATTCCTATAAATTAGCTTTTTATGTTTTTTCATTTTTCATCTATTTGTGAAAAAATAGGAGGTAAATTTATTTGGTTCCATTTCACACAATCATTTCCATCTACAAAATCAAGTAAACTTCACAACTTTTGATGTACATAGTTTCCCCCTTTATGAATAAGAACATAAAATGTCTGTCACTTTACCTGTGTAGTTCATTATCTGATAATTCTTATGTAATTTTTTATTTATTAATTATTCTTTCTTATTTTGATTAATATATTGTTTTGTTTAACTTCCAAAATTTTGTATGATGATGTGTATAGTTTATTGCTTTTATGTTAATTGGGTTGATGTTTCAAATATCTTATATACACGAGTTAGGTCTATATATATATTTTAGGGAAAACTAAGCTTATGCCCATTTGAAGCAAGCTATTTATATTCATATATCCCCTTACATTTATGCCCCCTTACTATTAAAATTCGCGCGTTGGCGTCATGCTGACGGCAACGCCTACCTTGTATGATATACCAATACGGTATACATATACAGACAGGGTATCTTAAGCTCAGTCCTATATGATACCAATATGGTATCAATATACCAACAAAGTATCACAAAGAATATATTTTCTACTAATTTAGAATTTAATAAATAAGTTTATGACTTTAATAATTTTATTTATTAAAAAAGCTCTCAAAATTATATGATACTGATAGGGTATCAATATACCAATGGTGTATCACAAGAATATATTTTCAACTAATTTAGAGTTTAATAAATAATTTTGTGACTGTAATAATTTTTCTTTATCGTTCTATTTCTTAAAATAGGAGGGATAAGATTAGGAATGAGACCATTCAGGAGAAGCTAGAGGTGGCCCCGGTGATTGATAAGATGAGGGAAGCGAGACTATGATGGTTTGGAGATGTGCAAAGTCCGAATACCGATGTTCCTGATAGGAGGTGCAAGAGGTTGGTTTTGGGAGTTACACGGAGGGGTAGAGGTAGACCGAAGAAGTATTGAGGGGAGGTGATCAGACAAGATATGGTGAAACTGGATCTCACCGAGGACATGACCTTAGATAAAAAGGAGTGGCGGAACTGGTGCCTTGTCAGCTGCACAGGCTCTTATGCTGTTCAAGATCTCCTTTTGCTCAAAAAGTGCCTGCAGAAGGTTGTCCTCTTCTTCCGAAATCACAGGGCAGTTATGCATCTCCAGGAGTGGTCTCCATTCTTCAGGTTCAGAGTAAAGATTCTCATAGTATGCTACTATCTCTTGCTGTATCACAACCTGTTCAACCAGCTCTTCCCCTCCCACTTTCAGTTTGGATATTGTATTCACCCTTTTCTGAGCATTTGCAGTTCTATGGAAAAAAGCAGTGTTTCTGCCTCCCTGCTTCAGCCATGATGCTCTAGATCTTTGTCTCCGGGCAGTTTCTTCTTTTTTGTGTATGTCTTGAAGTCCATGTTGGGGTTACTCTGGAGGCAATCTCTCCAGGTTCTAATTCCCTTTGTTCTTGTATCTCCTCTAGATTAGCTATCTGTTTCAACACATTCTGCTTTTGTATCCCAGATTCCCTTATGAAGTTTTACTCCATTCCTTGAATTTGCCTTTAAGAGCTTTGAGTTTTGCTACCAACACATAGCCTGGTTTTCCCCTGAAATTGAATGAATTCCACCATTCTCTGACTTAGTCCTGGAAGCCCTCCACATCTAGCCACCAATTTTCAAATTTGAAGTAGGATCTAGTACTTTCCCATACGCCACATTGCAGCATAATAGGGGAATGATCAGAAGTCATTCTATGCAAAACATTTTGTCTTATGTTTCTAAAATTTGCTTCCCATTCTCCAGAGTAGAGGAGCCTCTCAAGTCTAGCAGCTACTGTGTGCCTATCACCTTTTTCCCATGTGTAATTACCCCCACAAAGATCAGGATCCACCAGCTCCATATCCTTTGTAAATTTTGAAAACTCAGTCATACTTTTATTGATTCTGCTGCAATTTTTCTTTTCTGAATGGTATCTCACAGTGTTAAAATGCCCACAAAGTACCCAAGGACCTGAAAACAGAACCCTGGCAGCCCCTATCTCCCGTCAGGTTTCTACTCTTTCTTCCCTACTGTTAGGAGCATAAGTGCTGGTAATATGCCAATCAAAGTCTTTATTCAGTCCCTTAAGAGAGCAGGTGACTGAATATTTCCCCATAGAGCTAACTTCTCCTTCCTAGTCCCTTTTGTCCCACATGATAACAATCCCTCCCCTGGTACCACTGGCTTCTAGTGGTACAAAACTCTCCCATTTATTCCCCCAAACTTCCTTCACCAGATTTGTTATGACCCCTTTCACCTTGGTTTCCTGTAAACATACCACATCCGCATTCCATTTTCTCATCATGTTCTTGATAACTAGCCTTTTGTTTGCACTATTTATCCCCCTTACATTCCATGTAATGATGTCTAACTTCATCCTTGTTCTATGGCCAGATATCCCCCTCTGCTTCTAGTCCCGTAACTCATGAATTTCGTGTCAAAAATTAGACCCTTTAATTCATTATTACCCTTTTTCTTAGAGCCTGTGGTGGTACTCTTCCCCCCCTTTATTTTCTTGTTTATTATTCTCAATCTTCATGAACAACTCTTCCGCTTTTTCTTCATAGCCTCTAAAATCAACACCAAATTCCGAGCTCAATCCGAGTATGTGTTGCTTAATACATTCGGTTGGGTTAATTGGTTCTTCTTGTGTTCCCGTTGGATACTGAATCTTCAAAGGGGTGATGACCTCTGTTATTTCCATTTCATCTGAGGTTGTCTGTTGTGTGATGGCCATCGTAAAATCCTTCTCTGGACTCGCGTCTGAAATTATGATTGCATTGTCACCCTTTTTTATCTTCTCCTCTTCTCGTTCACTGGCTTGAGGGCTTGTTTCTCATTCCGCTGCTCCCATTTTTTTTCTCTCTGCTAGAATTAATTTGGGATAAATTAGCTTGTATTTCGATACTCATTAGGTCCAGACGCTGGGCCTCCTCCTTTTGGGCTCTGTTAGTAGGATTTGAATTACGTATCATCCTTATTGGGCTGCTTGTATTCCTATCTCCATAACGGCCCACACGAAGTTGGCCTATTTCTCTTTGCTCCTTCTCACATGCCTCCTAATTTAAAAGTCCCCCTTCTATCGAGGTACCCACGTGATTGAAGTCATTAACCACTGGGTTTTCCTTTGTATTGCGAAGTAAAGGGTTTTTGCCCAGTGGATCGAGCTCTTCTTCCTCACTCATCTTTTCTGGTGTGCTGACCGTCACCGGCATCTCACACCAAATCGGTATGTTATAACCAAAACCACCGTAGGAGATCTTCACCTCCGTCGGAACCTTCGTACCGTCCCCCTTGACCTTTATACGGGCCTACTAGAGGTGGTTTTTTAAATAGGTCTCCTCTTCCGTCTCAATAAAGCCCCCACATCGATTTTCGATTTTTGTGAAGATGTCTTGCGACCATAGACTCAAGGGAAGTCCCATAGCTCTTACCCACACCCAATCTCCCCTCAAATCTGCTGGCCAGCAGCCCGTGGTGGCGACCACCATTCTAAGGAGATTTCCAATTTTTTTTCCAGCCCCATCTCCTCGACATCACGTGCTCGACCGGTTCTCTTGTCGGAAGTTCGAAGAGGAATAAATTATCATTCATGGCAAACACATTTACCCTTGATGCGGCTTTCCAAGTGTTGCATGCCCATCTTCTGACGTCATTAAGAGTTGGACTTCCTTGTTTTGGAACCTTCCGACCAGACATCTACTAAGCAGATCTGACTTCCCCACAACTGCTCCATTTGTAACTTCAATATGGGTTTTGTTTCCTTGCAGCTCTGCTTTCTTCACTTTCTCAGTTGACCATCTACTACTTTGAACAGCCTCCTTGTAGGACATGTTTTCTTTTCTATCCCCATATTTCTTCTGTTCTGGCCTTCTGGTTGGTTCGTAAATGAATCCAGCAATTTTGTGAGCAATGTTACTCCATCCCCCTCCATGTGAGGGTTCTGGTGTGATATTGATCGATCTATTCTTTCCCTGAATGGCAATGAAGCTGACATATCTACCACTTTCATTATATTTCAAAGTGCCATAAAATTCCTCATAATGGTCTTTCAGCCTCCATCTTTTGATGCTGTTTCCCCTACTCTTTGATGCTATAATTAATACTGAGACCAACCTCTTTAAGACTGATCTGCACCTTTCTCATTAAATACCTACTATACTCTGTCCACTTGAACCATGATTCTGTTCCTGCTATATCCTAGTAATCTTGTAAGACTTGAAACCTGCATTGTAGTAAATGTTGTTGTCGTTAGGGGGTGTAAACCATCCATTGCCGGAATTGCGCCTATTTCGGAAAGTTTTTCAAAATAACTGACGGAAAAGTGTTTTCTCGAAATAAGTGCCTGAGAGAATTTTTTCCTCAGGTTTTCTTTTTTGTCAGGATAATTGTAGTTTTTTAATCCTCTCACTAAATAACTAGTCTTTATGTTTATAGTTATTTTTCTTGCACTCATATTTTCTTCTCTTTTTTTTCGTATTTTCTTCACTAAAACAGATTTCATTGTGTTTTGTGCTTATACCCAAGTAAACCTTATTATAATTTTTTTAATGAAGTAATTGGCTTCATTAGTGGCATCAAGAAGATACAAAAAAGTGACAAAAATATGGAAGCAAAAAGGACTAATTGTTTACTCCAGTAAAGATGATTAACTTAAGGCTAGGGAGCTAATGAAGCTCAAAAACTATTAGGTCAACAGGGGATATTGACCCAACTATTAATACAAGAGGCATCAAGAGAAAGAAGGAGTTGATAGTCCATCGAAACATTTTCTGTTCCTTCCATTCCAGATAATCAAAAAATTGCAGCAGGTATCATCTTCCAGATTTTCCTGATGCTGTTGTCAACTTTCCAGAAATTCCAGTCTCAGAAAGCTTCTTTGATGCTGTATGACATTATCCTACTAAGCCCACAGAAAACATATTCCATAGATCTGTTGCAGCTGAGTAGTGCAGGAATAAATGACTGTTTCTGCTTCTTTTTGGCATGCATAGCATCTATTCAATGTGAAAGTTCCTCCAGAAAAGGTTTTGTGTTAGGCATGCCTCATAAAGTGCAGTCAAACTGAAGTAAATAATTTTAGGGGTTAGCTTAAGTCTTCAAAATTATCTTCCTTAGCCCATGATCAGTGATTTTATTGTGAGCTCTTTGACAACTTGTCGCTAAGTATTTCCCTGCACGTGCAGTTCCCTGTTTAACCTGGAACTTTGAGAAGCCATTTTATTGTAGCTAGCAATCTGATTAAGTCCTCAAGTTCCCAATCTGCAAGTTCCATGTAAACATAATGCTCCATGTGGTGCCATCTCTATTTTGAGATTTTGATGAGTCTGGATGACAGGCTAATTGGATAAGAGCAGGGCAGTCATTCATTAAAATTGTGTTGCACAACCACTTGTCCTTCCAGTATCTGATATGATGTCCTTTCCCTACTGCAAACTGCTTATGCTGTGAGAATTCCTCCCATAGTGTACAGATGCTTTTACAAAACTCTAACGCCATGTGGTGCTCTTGATAAACTGGTGTCCAGTGACTTTGTACTCCATGTTTGGCGTTGATAACCCCCTTCCATAAGGTTCAACTCTTCCTGTGTGTTCTCTGTAGCCATTTCATTAGTAGGCATTGTTGTGTGGAGCCAGATGCCCAGTCCACCCTGGTGCTTTGGAGTAGATTTTAGACCATTTCACTAGGTAAAACTGGTGTGCATGTTCTAACCTTCCCATAGAAAATTCCTCCTGATGTGATCAAGTTTTCTCAATATCTTGGTAGGGATAGGACAAAGTTACAAAGAGAAAGCAGAATACTGCCAAGGGGCAAGTACACTGTTGATGAAGGTAAGCCTACCACCGTCAAGAAATTCTGGATGCTACAATAAACCAACTTGGCTCTAGATTTTGAGGAGGTGGCTAGAAGGGAGTAGATAGGCTGGAGACAAAGATCAAAACTACAATGGCTGAAACGAGGGGATAAAAATACTCAATACTTTTCATTAGGAGGAAACCTAATGTGGGGCAAGAATAATTTTTTTTTTTTTTCAAAAAATGCTAGGTTGCCATGCTATTGAAAAAAAATTTATTCTTTCTCCTTGTTCAATTAGAAGGTGCTCAACATCCAGTGTTTGGCAGATATACTAGGTTGCGCAGTGAATCATCTGCCTATAGTTTATTTGGCATGCCTCTTGTCTACCAACATAAAGAGACAGGTATGAGATCACATAGTAGAGAAGGCAGAAAAAAGATTGCCAAGGTGGAAGACTAAATACTTATCATTAGGAGGATGACTCACTTTCATAAAACCAGTGTTGATTCTCTACCTCCTTATGTGTCTGTTCCCCCTTCCCTATAAGGTTTTGAAGAAACTGGACAAACTCAGGGGGATTTCCTTTGGCATGATTTTAAGAACAATGGATACAATCTGGTGAAATGGGATACTGCACTGAACAATAGATGTTTGGGAGGTTTGGGCATCAGAAACCTAAAGAGACAAAATGATAGCCTTATGATGAAATGGCTCTGGAGATACAATGACAAAAAATGGTCTCTATGGAAGGACATAATCAAGTGCAAATATGGTGAGAACAACCCTTGGTGCAGTAATGACAGCTCTTTACCTTATGGGGTTGGGATATGGAGAACAATCAAAGACCTTTCCAATAAGGAGAACATAGTTATTAAAGTAGGAGACGGGAGAAAAACAAAATACTGGAGAGATGCATGGAACAATCCCATCTCTTAGAAGATATCTTTCCTAAATACACCATTTGTTAATCCTGAAGCAACTGTCAAAGAGTATTGAACTGAACATGGATGGTATCTATCTTTTAGGAGAGTCTTGAATGATTAGGAAGTGGACAGGGTGTCCAATCTATTCCATGAAATAAGGAGCTTCGCATGGACTACTCCAGATTCTATTAGGTGGAAGCACAAAAAGGATGAGAATTTCTGTCAAAAGGTCTATGATATAGTTCATACACAACAAAACAGAAGACAAGGTTTATGGAACCATCTCTGGAAACATAGCAACCAACTAAAGTAAAATGTTCGGAAGTAGTCAGAAAAGCTTGTTGACGTGAGGTTTTGAAGAAAAAGGGGAGAATTATGGTATCCAGACATCTTTGTGGGAAACATATGAGACAAATAGTCATCTTTTCTTGCATTGTAAATTCACTGCACAGTTATGGAATTTATTTTCTTATCTTACAGGCACAAAATAGACCATGCCTGAGCACAGTGCAGATCTACTGAGTTGCTGGATTAGAAGATTTGGAAGCAAGAGCCAGAATGGATAGTGGAAAATAATTCCACATTGCATCTGGTAGACTGTGTGGAGAGAGAAATAACAGATGTTTTGAAGTTAGGTCCCAATTCCATCCATAGATGGAATTGTATTGTATCTTTCTTTTTTTGGTATAAAGAAACGCATATAGAAGAATTAGAGCTTGTAGATCTGTTAAGAGGCTATCTCTGTAAGTAGTTCTTTCGTTATTCTCTTCTTTTGTTCCTCTTTTGAAGGTCTCCAGCATATCCGTAATGCGGAGGAATTCTACATTACCAGTTTCAATAAAAAAAAAAAGAATCAGGTTCTTTGTATGTTTCCTTCTATGTTCACCTGGGATCAAGAACTTTTGGGCGTGATCCTTTGCCATACCTTAGTATATGGCCTATCTCTCTATCATAAGCATTGTCTGGCTAGTTTCTTCTCCTTAATTACTCAGATTTGTTGAACATCACTCTCATTGTTGCCTTTTGTCTTCATAGACTCAGTTTTGTAATTTTGAACCTGGAAGCCATATGTTTTGGTCAATGGATACACAATTCCTATTTTTTTTCCGTTAACTCAAAAGACCCAATGATTGATTCTTTACAGAAGCGATGATGTCTTTGTATCTTCACATTTGTGCCCGATTCATCAAAGAATCAAATTCCTTCTGCAGTACCAGAACCTGTTTCTTCAATCATATATAATGGCACTCTTTTTCAATTAGTCTTCTTTTATTCATCACATGAGAGTGGATTTTAGGTTTCATGATGTCTCCCAAACTCCCTCTTGATAGGCTTTCAGTAGAAGGGGTTCTTCCTTTTCCATGTGTCAAACCCTCTTCTCTGATTTCCCCTACCCTAGCCTTTCTATTCAAGTCACCGAGGAATTTCTGGAACCCAGACTGACTTAGGTTCCTATAGACAGTCTCAAACAGATGAGAATCAATATTACATCTCAGTTGATCAACTTCAGCATCACAGAAGGGTAAAGTGTCATCAATCAACTTCAGCATCACAGAAGAGTAAAGTGTCATCAACATATAGTAACTTGGATATCGTCATATCATCTGCCTTGTTATTAAAGTGTCATCAATATATAGTAACTGGGATATCGTCATATCATCTGCCTTATTATTCCCCTGAAAAAATTTAATCCACCCATCCAAATTAGCCACCTTCAACATGTTATTTAGCCCTTCTATGCTATAATAATTAGAGAAGTGACAGAGGGGCCCCTTCTCTAAGGTTCCTTCGGGAAAGGAAAAAAAAGTTAAGCTGGACCAACTAGAACAGAGAACCTCACTGTGCTTGTGCAAAAGGAAATTCAGCTGAGACACTTCCAGCCAATCCTCATGACCTTCAATATCTGGATGAGGGAAGTCCCGATTAACATGATCATAAGCTTTCTCTATATCTAGTTTGCATCTTCACTTTGTCTTGTGTCCACAACTTATTGGAGCTGCACTCATCATCTGGCTCCCCTTAATGAAGGTCATTTGTTGTTCATCTACCAATTCGTCCGTCATGTTTTTTAACCTTTCGTTATGACTCAGGAGATTATCTTGTAAACATTTTCAATAAGACTATAATTGATCTGAAATCCTTCAAACCGTTGCCACTTTTCTTCTTAGGAATTACATAAGCATTAATATTTTTTTCTTCTAGCAACATCCTGATCCACCTTCAGTATCTCACAAGAAGACTGTAAAATCCATAGAATACCCTTCTTGGCGAGGTGCTTTGTCACTGGCACACATTCTAATGCTCTTTTTTTGTTCTCAAAAGGTCTTTCTAACCATCCCTCTTCTTCAGTTACTTTGGAGCAGTTTTTTTAGTGATCAGGCCTCAAAATCTCTGTTTCTGTGTAAAACCTTGATCAAAGGATAGGATTTCACCTTTGATGTTGATGAGTCACCACTTCACCATTGACCTCCAAACAGTCTGTGTTGTTGAATCTCGTGTGTGCATTTGCCACTCTGAAAAAAAATTGGTATTTGTGTCCCCTTGGTTCTACCATAACTCCCTATTCCAATTCCTCATGTCTTGCTATTTCTTTGATCTTTATTGACAAATTTGCCTTTAACAACAGCTCATCATTGATAAGACTTCTGGTCCTGCACCCTGACCTACACTTTTCAGCATAAAAGAGCTTCAAAAATAGGAGGGTTGGATTCAGAAAAACACTTGATTTCTGTCTGCCTCACAGAAAATCAGGGTGTCATCTGCATAAAGCAAATGAGAAATGTTGACAGTGGTCCTCCCTCATATCAAAGCCATTCAGCCACTGCATCTCCTTGGCTTTGTCTGGCAACCTTAGTTCTTTTTCTGTATGTTTCGCCTTTAACAACTGTGATCTCCATTTAGAGATGCTAGAGACAGATGAATTTTATCTTAATTAACATGTAACCGATTGTTGCTTATTGCAAGTCCTTCAATAAGTGCAGAATATGTCATCTCTTGATCTTTAGATGTCAGATTGTCTGCTAATTATTTCCCGGAGATGCAGTGACAAGGAGGAGTACTATAGAATACTTAGTCGAAAAAAAGAAGGGAGAAAAACCATGAATATTATTACCAATATCGCTGTAAATATGTAGTTATCGGAAAAATGGGTTTTTCATCAGAAGGCAGTGTCATCTTTTTCAGTGTGTTCTTGTTCTTGTCCTTCTGCTTGCGCATTTCCTGAAGTGTAAAATTTCATCCTCATTTCTTTTCTTCATCAATTAGAGCGGGAAAGCTTCATTAAGCCTATTGAAATGATTAAAAAATTATGTCTTCTGCTAATTGCTTGTTCTTTTAATGACAGTGATGACTGTTTTATCCTGATAACAATTTCTATCTCTCTTAGTTGCAGGACGTAAAACATTTCTACAACTTCTTATCCAATTTGATTTTATTCTTATTATCTATCCCTGAGACCTAAAACCTCATTCAATTCGATTTCCTAGTAGCTCGCGTTTTGAAGATGTTTAAGGTTGTCGTTGTTGCTCATCTTATGGGTGCAATATCTCTTTTTCTTTCCTTTTTCTGGTGTTGAAGTTGCTTTGATTTGGGACGGATTCAAAACACAGTTGCATATCTTTTTTCAGAGCTGAGATAATTAGGCCTCAAGTCAAAATACTGATTGTATCACATTTGGTGAGGATAATGCCTTACCCTTTGAGAAACATAGTCCTCAGTTCTTTGATGGGTAGTTTTGAATGAGGGTTCTGTTTGCTTTCTCTCTCAGTATGGTTAACTTCGAAAGTTTTATTGCAAGAATGCTATAGCAAATGTGGTTCTATTTTGATTTGCTATATTTTTTAGTGGTTTTATGAGCTCTCATGTATAAGGTCTTCCTTTTTGTTGTATATATGTGAGTGGAATGCCTCAAATCTATACATCTGGTGCTTGTCTGGACCATGAAGGATATCTTTTTGTGATTTTACTGTCTATTTCTAGTGAATTTATATAGCTTAGTTTTAGTTTGAAATTATGGTGGTCGATTTATTGATATTGGTATTCATTATAGCCAACCCGAACTAGATGGGGATTGAGGCATAGTTGATTTTTATTGATCTTGGTCATTTTTCTGGTGTCTAATGCTTAATGTGGTCTTGTGGAACAGGCACGTGATCATTCCTTTCCATTGGTCGAAAAGCCAAATTTACTTCAAATGGTTGAATCTGGGGGATGTCCACCACCTATGAACATGACATCCCAATTGAACATGACATCGCAATTTTCTGTGAATAATGTCCTAATACACACTTCCATTGCCAATAGTGGAAGTAACTATAATTCGAATTGTTATTCGTTTGCAGGCCACTCAGGTATTTGTCTGTCCATGTCTGTTTGTATGAGTGCTATATTCATATCCAGGTTTGTTTTCAATAATTAGGTCTCAGAGAGATAAATAGATTTCTATTCCATCCACAATATACCTCTCAAATTGCATAAGAAAGTGAAAAGTGTTGTTACAAGAGGAATATTTTGGTGTAGTCATAACTAGGTTGCATACTTAGATAATGAAGTTATAGAGAATTTATCTCTGTGGTATTAAATTGCTCTTGTATTTCCTCTGGAGTTGTACTCTCTAGTATTGACAACAATGTGTTAGGAGTTGCAATTTATCATGGCTATCTAAAATGGTTAGAGAAAGCTAAGGCTCTCTAGTTTTTGACGTCACTAACAAATAGCATGTTTTTGTAGGCAAGCAGCTACAACCTTTGCAGCAGACTGAGGGAAATAGTGCAGCTGTACAAAATTACTGAAGGAACTTTTTTGTAGAGGAAAGTCAAATGTCCTTCCTCTTCACTTTGTAAGGTAGGATACATCGGCTGAACGATCGTGCTAAATGGTGGGACTAGTCCACCCTAAGCCTCTCCCACTAGATTCGAGAGTAGACGCTCATTATGGAAGACGGTGTTCTAGTTCTTCCTTTGATTTAGATTCTCTGGTACATGAAGGTTTCTTTCTCTTTCACTCGGAAAACTAACTGCCAACTGTACATAATCTTACATACAGAAACATCCTTCACCCTAGTGACTCATCAAGATATCCTTTTGGATAATCATTTTGTACAAAGAATGTCAACCACTAATGATATTCACTGTTGTTAATGTCGTTCGTCTTTATCCTTACAATCTTATATTCCCTAAAGATTTCATTATTGTTTTGGCTTAATTTAGATGTTCTCTGTGTCATAATTTGGAAAAAGGAAATTCCTGTGAGTGGATCAATTTGGAATCCAGCTGCTAGCAATACTCTGAGCGTTATGGGAAGTTTGGTGGCAAGTGGGTTTGTGCTGCTATTCAAATTGTTTGTTGTGGTAATTATAGATATACATGTTTTTCATTTCCTGGAATTGATAAAAGATAGCAGAAAATTAAATTGGGCATCAAGATTCTTGAAGAAAAGGACACACGACCCCATTCTTAATTATAGATATTTTTTATGGACAGATATTTGTACTCAAAAATATCTACTTGAAAACCCCATTTGACAATATCTATATCACATCCAGGAATACAAAACACTTGAATGATGGCAACCACCTAAGTAGTAAGGATAAGTGAGAATCCATAATTCGATTTAAGTCTATTTTTTTGTCCCATATTTATTTACCAAATTCTAAATATGATTATTCATGTAATGTAAAAAATCCAGGACCAATATTGGTAAGGGGCAAGAACCTCACAAGCACCCTACTTTCGTAACAAGAAACAAAAGTCAACAAGGGATCACTATAAATATATTTTTGCAATATACCATTTCCTATCCCAATACTGTTGTTTCAATTTAACCATGAGATAGAGGCAGGCAATTTATTTAATATAATAAAATAATTTGAATTCTCTTATAGGCACATCATTTTATTTAATGAAATATAAGTGTTTTAATAAAGGAAAAAAATGTAGCATTTAGTATCTTCTATTTATCTCATACTCATTTGTTTGGACTTATTGATTAGAAAGTTGTTGCATATACACATGACGTTTAATAATTATTTTTCTAAATGGAAGTTTGGTAAAAGGAAATTTCCAAGACACGTCTTGACAACTTGAGTATAATTTTGATGGGTTTGGCCAAAAAAGAAGATAAAATACTCACATTGACAATGAAAGAAAATGAGTGCAGAATCTTAAGTGACAGTATTATGATATCAGCCACTTCAAAATTCCCTCTTGCAGAATCTCCAACTTTTTTATGTTTACACTTGACACCACCCCTGTTTACTTTTTTATCCAGTTTTAATTTAGAGTTGATGTGCACTAATGACCTCACCTTTTGTTAACCTTGGAGTATTATAATGGTTCTCTTTTGTTTGCATATGTTCACACAGAATAGGCAATTAAGATTGCATAATCTTGTTTTTTTATATAACTTTATTCGCCAACAAAATTATCTTTGCTAAAAACTATTTTTACTTAGCAAATCTAAGCTAATCGGATTCTAAAGTAAGTATTGAATACTAGCATTGGATTCAACATTTAAACTCTGACAATTTAATCTTTAAGATTATCAGCAATTTAAATTATTTGTACTCTATAATTATAAGTTCTTCAAACCTAATATTTGTTGTAATTACACATAAACTTATTTTATATTGCAAGTAACAAATTTATTGTTGCAATGCTTCATCCATCTCCATCTATTATCCAGTGGCAAAACAAATATATATGTTATTGAATCTTGTTTTTACATAATTAATACTTCTAGATGTGATGAACAAAATCGAATAGGAAATCGTACCAAATTGCTAATTGAGTCAATTGGAAAAATAATTCTACGAGTAGTTTAGTTTGATTTTAACTTTAAAAAGTCAATTCGAAGCCAAATCAACTCAATATTATATAAACATATAAATATATATAGATAGATAGATAATTTTAAAAAAAATTATTTTATACTTTAAAGTATTTATTTCGATATAATTTATATATACTTCTAATACTTTTGCATAATTTTTATCTTTTAACATATTATCTCTAGTTTGAATTAGAATTTTGAATTGTCTAATACAACATTATAGTCCATAAATATTAGCAAATTTAATAAAGCTCAAATCAATACTAATGCTAGCAAAGAAAAAAATTAATTGAATACTAAAAATGACAATAATGTTGAATATTTATTTTTTAGTTTTACATTGGTTTAGATAATTAAAATACATAACCTAATTTAAAAATCTGACACAAATAATAAATATTTAAAAAAATTCAAATCAACTCGATTTTCTAGACCCTAACGTAATTGCAAAGGATGCTTATAAGAATTACATTATATATAATATGGTGTATTTGTCCATATATTGATGCAGTGTATTTAGCAGCTTCATATTAATTGGTATTGTTAGAAAACCATAAAT
The DNA here is from genome assembly GCA_029948455.1 of Solanum rostratum. NCBI lineage: Eukaryota > Viridiplantae > Streptophyta > Magnoliopsida > Solanales > Solanaceae > Solanum > Solanum rostratum. The sequence continues at coordinate 62,489,675 of CM057045.1, read as the reverse complement.
CTTTGGTAGACCTAATATATGTTTTTTAAAAAACAAATCAATATATGAGACACGTAATCCTAAAGAAACTATATTTTTTGAACAAAATTTGGTCAATTTTTTTACTTCAACCATGTAATTGAGAGAGAGTAAACAAACAAAATGGAACAAATTAAATTTAATATTTTTTATAATTTTAATAGTTCCACATATGTTTAAAATCATAAAATTTTAATACACTACACACATTTTTAGGAATATAAAAATTTAAAAGTTTCTTTTATTAGTGTTTTCAAAAGCATTTTTGAGACAAATTTTGAAGTGGACCGTACCTAAAATGCTCTGGGACAAATGAAAGAAGTAACTTCATGAAACATACACCCTTTAATTTGGGATGTAAAAACATAAGCCCCGGATGTAAACGTGTACACTTCCGATGTTAAATTTAATTTTTATTATTTTAAAAATATTTTTGTATAAATTATATTTTTATGATTAGTATATTGACAGTTATATCTTATGCTGTCATATTTTATATTGTAATGACTCTTTTCAAAATAAATAAATAAAATATTAATTTAAAATCAGACTCCCTAATCCAATGATTAAATGTGTATTTATTTTTTTAGTTTAAATATTTCAATTAATCAATAATTTGAGAGGGAAAGTATCACTTTGACATGTATTGATGGAAAATTTGAATGTGTAAGTTGGAAATAAGTCAGGGGACATGTGAAGCTTCCTTTTGTTTGTTATTCATATTTCATATTACAAATTTGGAGAAGGCAAACAACTATATGATTGCCACTATCTTTGTTTTAAAAAATGATTGATTTTTTTTTTTTTAGTTTGTTTAGAAAAAAGAATGATTCCTTTTTGCAAGTTCAATTTTTCACATGGCTTATTAATTTAAGGTCATAAAATTAAAAAATATTTTACGTAATTGACATAATTTTAATTTAGAACTATAAAATTAAAAAAACCTTCTTTATTTTCTTTAATTCTGTGTCAAATCAAATCAAATCATTCTTTTTAAACGGAAAGAGTATGTTTTTTTTATTAGTAGTGTATTTTTAGGAATTACTTGATACCCGGGATAAAGTGAGATAGATGTATTAGGATTAAGTTGAGGGGTATATCAGACTCTTTTAAAATTTATGCTTTTTTACTAAATAAAGTATAAATTTAATTTTAATCTTAAGTTAGAATATCTCATCTATTCTAATATACGTGTTACTTTATCATATTTATATACTATTATTTCCTTTTCATTATTAGTCGTTTCCTTTTTTGTTATCTTTTCTCTTTGTTTCCGTATCTAGTATCTTCTGCTATAGGGCTTAATTTCTGAGACGAGGGTTTTTTAGAAACAGTCTCTCTATCTCCATGAGATAGTGATAAGATCTGCATACATTTTGCCCTCTTTAGACCCCTACTTGTGAGATTCCAATGGATATGTTATTGTTGTCATCGTCGTCATTATCATCTATTCTATTTAATTTGATATTATTTTACTACATCTCTCATATGAAAAATATATATATATAATTTAGAGATAAGTTTGTGAGGCAACAAAACTAGGAGGATAAGATAATGCAATGAGAAGGCATTTTCCTCCGTGCGCTGCGAATTCAATTCCATTTCATCTGCCTCAACCAACTACTTTCCTCATCCTTTTTCCTTTTATTTTTTTTTAAAGGAAAAATAAAATATTTTTTGGTATTTGAAATAATTTGCTTCACTTTAGGTTTTCAATATATAACTAAATACAACCCTTGATTTAGGTGTTAATAAAAATGACACATTTAAGAGACTATGTGTAGATGGGGTGTACCTTTTAAATTTGTTTTGAATAAAGACGGTCATAGGTTCGTATCTTGTCATTTTTTGACGTAGATATAATACCTTTCTTCATGATCAGACGATGAAAATTAAGAGAAAAAAAGGTCTAAAATTGTGACTTTCCTCTTATTTTTATTTGTTAATTTTTTTTTTTCTCATTCTAACTTATTTTTCGAGCTATAGAAGAAAATTCCACGTAGAAAAGGATGATGTAAAGAAAGAAGTTAACTTTTGTATTTCCTTTGGAATGGAGTAGTGAAGTTTGCTGGTTTGACTTTAAATCAGACAGAATAGTAAATGATGAACCAAATTATATTGATTTCCAGAAATAGCAAGTATGAAATATTTAGCTACTCACATTACAATTCAAATTATAACTCAATTGTTATATTATACTCTATCAATTCGTTCTTTTTTAATTGTCATAGTTTTTTTTTTTAATCAAACAAGATAAATTTTAATTTATAATTTATGATATACTTTTTTAAATTATATTAATACGAACTTTTTTTGTAAATTATAGTACTTTTTATTTAGTTATTGATTATCTCTTTTTTTTTTTTAATTTTAAAATATAAATTCATATTATTTATTTTAATTTTTAAAATTAATCAAATTAACTTTTAAAAAATATAACATGAAAAGATTGAGGAAGTTCAAAATTACTACTTTAATTATCAAGCTCAAGTCAATTATTATTTGTAAAGGTGTGATATTTTCTATGTAAAGCAATTGGGAGTTGGTGTTTAGATAGAATTTTTTAAAAATAAATTTTGATGTGAACATTTTTATAATAAATGCATGCAAAATTATTTCTATGGATTATTTGAAAGCAGTAGCTCAGCAACTTCATCCACGGTTTTGACCACTTTTATATATTTATTTAATAATTTGGTCTTTAGAGTTACAGTATTGACCACTTTAATGTATTCCTATTCTCACCAAATATTTTTTTTCTTAAATAATTATTTATCTAATGCTTATTTGATCTTTTTTTAATGTGTGTAGGATCACATGTTTACATAGCTAAGGGCCTCATTATGGCAATGAATTTTTAATTATCTCATTAATTTTATATTCAAACAAAAATCTTATATGGTTTCTTTTTCAAAATAAAAATAATTGCAGCATTATGTTATATTCTTGACTTCTACCCCTAATCTTCCCCCATTCAAAAAATAGAAACACATATACTTCATTTTTATTTATCGATGATAATCTTTGTAAAAATATGTTAATTCTTATATAATTTATCATTTTATATGTATTTTACTATTACTATTAATAGTTTAACCATTTCTAATTTATTTTCCAAAAGTAAATACTGCCTCCGTCCCGTATTATATGGATATCTTTCTATAAATATTTCTCTTATATTATATGAGCACTTACTAAATTAGGATAGAATTAATTATTATTTTTTCTATTTTACCCCACCATGAATTAGTATATTAATGACTTTTTCTAACTCAATTTAATGCATATTGATATAAATAAAGGGTAAAATGATAAAGTTCACTAGTGCATTAATGATTTTTTTAATAATCGTATAAAATGAAAAGTGTCCATATAATATAGGACAAAGGGAGTAACTTATACTAATATAATAGAATATGATTTTATTTATTATTTTTTAAAATACTTGTCAATTCGAATATAAATGAAGAAATAATATAATTTTTTATTTAGATTTTTGTGACATGGAAGAAAAGTTGTTCACACCGATTATCCTTGGGAATACTCCTTCTATTCGCCTTTACTTGTCTACTTAATTTGAAATTAGCACGCATATTAAAGTATAATGATTGATACGGATATTTTATTACAAGACACATACTAGTTTATACCATTTTCTTTATATAGTCATAGGGTTTGAGAAATGAAATAAATAATCGATGGTATGGGGATAAAACACCAAAAAGTATACATTTTTCTTTTAATATGTTAAAAATAATAAGTAAAAGTGATAATGAACTTTTAATATAATGGATAAGTAAAATCGAATGAATGGAATAACAAGAATAAGTTTATTCTCAATACATGAACTTATGGAAGGTTTTAACTACACATATTACTTTTCTATTTTACTAAAAATATTTATCCCAAAATTTAAAATTAGTAATATTTTAAAATTTTTACAAATTAGTAATATTTTAAAAATTTAAAAAAGTTAATAATATTTTAAAAATTATTAGGGTGCGTATTGTTTTATTTGATAGTCTAAAAAGTTAATGGTAGCAAATGGATCACAATCATAAATTATTTTATGGTACACATGATATGCATCTATAAAACCATTGAACAATACTTGATCTTACTGTACTTGACTGAATCATTACCCCTACTAATATGAGGGTCATAATAAATTATCTTTTGTATTTATTAATTTATGGAACACTATTTGAGAAGGATGATATTATGACGTGAAAAAAAAAATGCAATCCAGAATATAAGGACCCACTCAACAAACTTCTACATGATTTTTTTAAAACAAAAGAAAATATTTTTAGAAGCTGCAAGAAAAATATAAATAATATTACCAGCTGTTAAGAAACTGAAATATAAATAATAAGAGTTGTTTGCATTTATAAGATAAGGTAGCATGTAATTTTCAGTGAACCAACTCATGTTTATTAAACAAATTTGAAAAAAGTAGGTACCATTTTAATCTGAAATCTAAGAATGTTATATACGCCACAATATTATCAATATCATGTCCATATTATTTATGATTAATAATTATAGTTGGTGCATTGATAGTTAAAGCTATTTTTTTAAAAAAAAAATCAATGGAGTGTTTAAATTGTTTGATTTTTTAAAATATGTTATTAGAGTAATTTGTACAATATTGTAAGATGAAAAACTTCTTATGCATAGTTTTGCGTGAATCCAAAGTTTTCGTCTTTCAGCATTGTTAATTATTATCTCATGAATTGGTATATTATGTTTGCTTGACTAATTATAGAACCCTCCTCCATCGGTTCAAATTGTAACTACACATGTATTGCACTTGTAAAATGTTAAAGTTTTGTGAGTAACAATTTTTTATTTGAAAAAAATGATAATAACTAGTTTTTCAAAACTAAATATTTTAGTTTCAAGTTGGAGTAAAATATTGGCTATAACACATGATCAATAATAACATATTTAGTGTAGTCCATAAAATGGGACTGAAAGAGAGTAGAGTCTATGGAGTTTAGATATTATTTTTGATAGATTCTCAACTCAAGAATAATAGTCTAACAAAAAAATATTAAAGTTACAAAAAACAACCGCGATAATAATAAAAGAGAACATCATTATTAAAACATAGATTACAATACTACAATATGACAATTGAGGTACAAGCAACAACAAAGAGTAATAAAAATTAAAGGACAAGTAAAACCATCTGAAGCAATAATGCTATGACTATTAATATGAAAGAACCGCAAACTAATGCACTGCTACCTACTAATCTTTTACCTAATTTTGTGACCTTCATGCCTTCATATCTGAAATCATGTCATAGGTAAGTTTAAACTACGTCATGTCTTTTCTAATCATTTCACCCCAATACTTCTTTGATTTACCTCTACCTCTCCTAAAATCATTCATATCCAACTTCTCACATCTGTGCACTAGGAAATTCATGCATCTCCTTTTCATATGCACAAACTATCTTAACCTCACTTTCTGTATTATTTTGTCCTCCACTGAATTCATTGTTCCAAATATTCTCATTTCTAATCTCATCTCTCTTAGTATGCCCATAGGTTCATTGCAACATCCTTATTTTCATAACTTTCATTTTCTATGTTAGAGTTCTTGACTGGACAACATTTTACCTTATATAATATAGTTGGTCTAACCACCACTTAGTAGAATGTCTTTTAATATCGGCACATTTTCATCGCACAAGACTCTGGATATGAGACTCCATTCCACTCCCTATACTAATATATATGGTGAATGACATCCTAGTCAATCTCCTTGTTTTCTTAGATGGTAGACCCGAGATACTTGAAACATCTGATCTATTGTATGATATGTGTATCAACTCTCACTTTCATGTCTGGTTCATGTTTTATGTCGTAGAACTTGTACTTCAAATATTCAGTCTTGGTTCTGTTTAGTTTCACGTAAGCTTCATGTTTTATGTTATAAAAATTGCACTCCAAATATTCAATTTTTGAGCTATTTAACTTGAACTTTTTAAATTTCAAGATCTTTCTTCAAATCTCCAGCTTATCTTTAACTCTATCGCGAGTTTATTCAATCATAACTATGTCATCCATAAGTAAAATATATTACGATACCTCACTATGAATTTATCATATCAACATTTATTACCAAAGCAAATAAACATGAGCTAAGAGATGATCCTTGATACAACTCCATTAAAATTGAAAAGTGCTCAGAGTCTTGTTTTCACTACCTTATTGAAGTCTTGACTTTCTCATACGTATCCTTGATTACCCAAGTATACACCATATATATACATCTTTAGTCTCCAAGCATTTTTTTAGACTTCATTATAAGCCATTTCTAGATCAGTAAATTTTATGTGTAAGTCTTTTTTGTACTACTCCACCAGTCTTCTTATAAGATTAATGACGATGTTTGCATCCAAATGTGAATTCAAACTAGTTTTCAAAAATAGTCACATCTTTCTTCACTCTCATCTCCATCATCCTTTTTAAATTCTTCATAGTATGGGTTAATTGCTTGATATCTCTATAGTTGTTCTAATTCTGAATGTCGTCCTTCTTTTATATGACAAATCATTGTACTTTATCTTTTCTTTCAACATTTTTATCATCTATTAAATAACCCAGTCAATCATTTCATATTTGTTCTAAATTTTTATTAGAATCTCATTTGTTTTCTTATGAAACTTAAAAATGACACTCTTAACCTTTTCAATCCTTATATGCAGACAGTACAATATCTTAGTAAGTGTTCCGATCCAAATCCTCCAAATTAATCAGACTTCTTGCATTCTATTTTACTTAATTCTAGCTACTCAATGGAACATTTCATTTGAAATGTAAATTTAATATCATATTAATAGTGAAAATATATAATAATAGTTGTTAAAATCCAATTAAATTAAAGAAAAATTAGTTTTTCAAACTTATAAAATTTGTGTAAATATTTATGTTTTCACTCAATTTACTGTATTTAAAATTTCCACTTCAATTGATCCATTTTATTTGTCATTTTTCTACACATACTTTAAGAAAATATTAACTAAAATAATTTAATTTAATTAAATTATCATTATTTGTTCTTTGATCTCAATTTAATTATAATTACTTTCTTTTTCATTACATTAATCATCATATCCATTTATTGAGCAAGGATAACAATGAAAATTAATACTTCATTCATTTAAAAAATATGACCTAATTTGACTTGGCACGATATTTAAAAAAATAAAGAAGTTTTTTTGTCATAAATTAAAATTATGTCAAATGTACCAAAATGCTTTTAAATCTTGTGGTTTTAAACATTTCACGTGAAAATTTTAAAAAGAAAAATTTTGCCAAAAAAGAAAATGGACCATTCTTTTTGAAACATATCAGAAAGGAAAGTATGTAATTCTTTTTGAAACGGAGGAAGTAGTTAACGAATTTAAATTTTGTGCACTCTCAGTGTATAAAATCTTTTACACGATCAGGTAAATTAAATAATTATCATTAAATTTATATAATTAAAATTTAGGGAAACATATTAAAACTAGAGTCCTAATCCTACTCCAACTAAATTAGTTAATATTTCATTTTAGAATATAAATCAAATCTAACCTTTCCATATTTCTCTCTCAACAAAATCATCATAATTAATACACTTTCACCTCAAATATTTTTAAAATGGTAAGAAGTAATTCTTCCATACTTCGACTTATTAGTCCTGGAGAGAAAGAAATCTGCATTAACATTCATTATTTGTGGAAACTTTGCAAATGATATTAACTTCCCCTCCCCCCCTCCCGAAAAAGAATTGAAAAAACTTTTAAAGTGCAAACATCACATAAAAATCTTAAAATTCAATTATCACATTATAGAGTTATGAATGTTGGTTTAAAAAGACAAGCAAAGAAAGATAACATGGAGAGAAGGTTTTTGGTGAAAATTCGACTTAGATGAGTTGAGAAGATCATTTTAAATTTTAGACAATAAAGTTGTAAATAAAAAAAGAAAAAAAACTTAGAAAAAATAGGTAATAATACGTAAACTTATCCTGATGATGTAGAATATTCTATATATATCGACAGTGCACAAAACTTAAACTCGTAGTTGATTATACCCCATCTCAAATTATATGTTATATTTCCTTTATAAATCTCTTAAAAAATATTAAGTAGGTGAAGATTTGACTTTTTTTACTTTTATTTATGTTTAAAGTATAATTTCTCCTTATTAAATATATATTCTTTATATATATATCATCACTTTATAATTAAGACGTTTATAAATTTTAAAATGAATTAAATAACATGAAAAATAATAAATTTTAGATCAAATTTCTAGATAATAAATAATTTGAGGTAGAAAGAATATATTAAATATTTGAAGTTATAAGTATTTTTGTAAAGAAAAATAATACTGCCCGAAAAGAGAGGAATAGGGGATGGGCCCTATCACTAGTAATGATTCACTTATCCTTCTACTATTACCTAGCACTCTCAAGAGTCAAGAGACAGCTCCTCCTCCTTTTCCATATTCCCTTTATACATCTATTTCTTTCTCCTCTCCTTAAAATTCCTAATCTCTAACCAATATTTTTCCATTTTCACCTTTCATATTTATCCTCCATAACAATCTTTATCTTCACTCTCATCTTTATTTATCTTCAACATTCTGCTATCTTGATTCATTCCATTTCTCAGTTTTCTGCAAACCCCATCTCGTTTCTTGTTTGTTCTTGAGTTCAGACATGAATGGATGTTAAAGATTGAGTCTTTTTGGTGTTTGGTGAATCACGGGTTTCGGATCTGGATTTAAGGCGCATTTTGGATTGTGGATTTGATGTTTATGAAATTCTGTGAGTTGGGTCTGTTTTGGTTGAGTTTATAAGGATTCATTTTATTTTCTTGGGGGATGAAGTGGGGTTATGGGTCAAAGTCGAGGTGTCGTCAGAGCTCAGTGGTTGCTGTGGCGGAGGAAACCGAGGGGATTGATGAAGGGCTTGCGGAGAGCTATTGGGCTAATTTGCCTTCAGAGTTGTTGAGAGAGGTTCTTATGAGGATTGAGGACACAGAATCTAAATGGCCTTTCAGGAAAAACGTAGTAGCTTGTGCTGGAGTGTGTAGGAGCTGGAGGGAGATTATGAAGGAGTTGGTGAAGACCCCTGAAGTTTCTGGAAAGTTAACTTTCCCAATTTCTGTCAAGCAGGTAAAGAAATTATCCTCCAATGTTCATTTGAAATGGAGTTCTCTTGTTTCTTTAATAACTTCTTGCTTAAATAAGACTTAGAAGGTACCTTCTAGACCGATACATCTTCATTTTTTATTCAAGACTTAGATTTGTTATGTGCTCTACAGCTTGAATTGAAGTTCAAGATTAGCTTTGGCTTAAGTTGAGCTTGATTGAAGACGAGGAAGCCATTGAAATGATATATGTTAAGCAACAGGCCACTCTTTGGTTCATTTTCCATATTTTTGATGGCATCTATTCTGTCTTCTTGCTGAGTATATTCCTGATTACTTTTTTTTCCCTCTAAACAACTCTTCCAAGTTTTATTGTTCTGCAAATCAGATTGTTTTCAGATCCCTGTATATCTATTATATCTTGTAATTGATGTGTAATTTTGGAATAAGGCTGGTCAGTCATTCCTTCCATGAGTGAAAAATAAGAAACAAGTAAAAAGTTGTCAAGTTCCTCATAAGAAGTTACATATCAATTATGAAGTTCATTATTGTTTGTATCGTTGTTTCATGTATTCTTAGTAGTATTCCCTATTTTTGCAGCCTGGTCCACGAGACACACTCCTTCAGTGCTTTATTAAGCGAAACCAGACAACACATACATATCATCTATACCTCAGTTTGACTCAAGGTGAGCATTTATCACTGTTTCAGAATCTGGGCCTTCAATTTATATTCGGCTAGAACGCATCCTCAACTGTGGAATCATCTTGCATTTGTAATTTATCTGTTTATTGTGGCAGCATTGGCTGATGATGGCAAGTTTCTTCTTGCTGCTCGGAAGTACAGGAAAGCCACCTGCACTGAATACACTATATCACTGGATGCAGATGGAATGTCAAAGGGGGGTGGCACTTGTATCGGCAAATTAAGGTATGGCTTGCTAATTGTTGACGGAGTGAGTGGTAAAGCATAGATGGAATCTAAGGGGTCTTTTTCTTTTTGGCTAGATCAAATTTCCTTGGAACCAAGTTTACTGTATATGATTCTATTCTACCTTACACTGGAGCCAAGCTGGTGAAGAGCCGTTCCACTAGGCTTGTGGGCTCAAAACAAATGAATCCTAGAGTTCCTGCTGGAAACTATGAAGTCGCTCATATTTCATACGAGTTGAATGTACTTGGAGCCAGGTGAGGCGTTGGTTTTCTTGCAAAAGTTTGGAGGAGACTAATAAACAAATTAATTGCTCTCTTTGCTCTAGGACGAAATTTTTCTTGATACATGTATTCTCTTTCTCGAAAAGTATAGAAGACCTCTGTTATTAATAACGATACTAATGGTGATAATTCATTGGTTAGTATGAGAGAGTGGATAATGATAGGTCAATCATCTTATGTAATTAGCAGGGGGCCAAGAAGAATGCATTGTGTGATGCATGCTATCCCAGCTTCTGCCATTAAACCTGGAGGTATTGCTCCCACACAGGTTGATTTTCCAATGGGCAATGGTGGTTCCTCTATTCCAATGCGGTTTCTTCGATCCAAATCAAGTCGCTCAGAGAAGTCTTTGTCTGGGCCTATAGAAACTCAAAGAGAAGGTCCACTGGTTCTGAAAAATAAGGCTCCCAGATGGCATGAGCAGCTCCAATGCTGGTGTTTGAACTTTCATGGTCGGGTAACTGTCGCCTCGGTGAAGAACTTTCAGTTGGTGGCTTCTCCAGAGAATGGTGCGGCTGGACCAGAACACGAGAAGGTTATTTTGCAGTTTGGTAAAGTAGGGAAGGACATGTTTACAATGGATTACCGCTACCCACTATCAGCATTCCAGGCATTCGCCATATGCCTAAGCAGCTTCGACACTAAAATTGCTTGTGAATGACTTGTCTTTTGAGGTTTGGCTCTACCTCTTTCCTTTAGAAGTTAAAATCTACAAGCAAGCATTTATTACATAGGTCTTTCACCATTACCACTAAAACGAGGTTTTCATTACATGTTAATAGTGTCACAACAGTCAGTGAGGAAACTTTTCTCAGTTCACTCTATAACTTTTGTCACTTGCATTGAACCTTCTAACCCGAAATCTTGTTTTTAGTCGTCTACATGAGAAAGAAGTTGTTATTACCTTCAGTGTGTTCTAAATTTTTTATTCGCGATTGTTCAGCAGCTGGGCTTGGTTAAATGGGAAGCACAAGAAGAATGGTACAAATGCCAGAGTGGATAATTATTGTATGTTTTCTCAAGGTGACCAGAGACTAAAGAAGCAAAGATTGTTGCAGCTAAATATTATGATCCTCTAAAACATATTTTGTACATTTGGTTTTTCTGTGTACATAATTACTTACATCACCTTCTTTGAAAAGTCTTATAATACTGCTGTTGCCATTTGAATTTTCATGCCCCTCTTTCTTTTTTATTTCTTTCAATGTTTATCATAATTTGCTGCTTCATAGCATTTAATTTGATTGTAGTTTTGGTTTTCAATTAGTTGACTTGCTTTTTATGGGAAATGAAAATTTAATATAAAACAGGTTTTCCTCATTACAATTTGCCATTTAAAGTACAACATAATAGCATAAATTGTATACTCCAGAGGAATATATATAGTATGTCGTACGTACTTAATTTACGTACGTACATTCCATTGAGATTGGTGGGGTTGTGTTATTAAAAATGCAAGAAAAATCACGCTAAGATATTTATTGTCCTTTGGGGTACATGAGAATAAATTCTTTTTCGTACTATGTCCCTAGATTATAAGTTAGCTCAATAGCTCCAAAATTTCTTTTTCACCTCTACTCTTATATATCGATTAGCTTCTTCTATCATACATAAGAAAATCGAGAATGCTAATGCTATAGATTTTGATTGCTGGGTTAAACAAATTACATTAATCTCGTATCTAGACAAGAAGTGAGTTTTATGTATTTCAATCAGCTTATCAAAGTTGTTAACTAGCTGATTTTTGCTTAGAACAAAATCTTTGCAACAAAAGAAAGACTTACTTATTTCTTAATTCTGCTAATATTTTAGGATTTGAATTAAACTGCACATATTCATATTTAAAATATAATATTTTTAAATAACTAAGATTAAAGACATTAATTAGTTATACATGTCTAACATCTATTTAACTTGAATTGACAGTTACTAATAATAATATTAGTATCATATATTTGTTGTGAACTGACTTTATTCCTATAAATTATAAAAAAGTAAGAAGAGAAAAAAAGACAACGCTACTTTTTTTTCTTTTTATAAGTAGAAGGAAGAAAAGTCAATATATATTTGTATGGATTATTCCAATGAAATTGAGCATCTTTTTTCTTTTTCCTTTCAGAAAGTTTGGAATCACACCTTCACTTTAATACTCCATCACTCCACCGAACAATAATTCTCTTGTTGATAAATTGTAGGTGAAAAGATTGTGGCTGGATTTTAAGTAGTTTGAATAAGTCACTTCTGACCTATTCATGTAAAAAGGCTATTCTTGTAAAGAGGCATCCTATAAATACATGTTTTACTCATTTTTCAAAGGAAAAATAGGCAATTTATGTGTAGGAATTACCTAATTTTTTTAATTATCAAAATAACACGTTAATTATCAAACTATACCATATCTATATGCTGATCTACACAGTACTTTACCATTAAAAAAGCTGAAAATATTGTACTTTTTTTAATAATGGTAATTTCTATTGGTTATTTTCCTTACCAAATCATTTAATTGATTTCATATGTCAATACAACTCGACTGACGCGCCTCATCAGTCAAAAGGCCTGTCTCCCAATCCCCCACCGTCACCTTTTTCATTCTTTGAAATAAAAACTCTTCAATGTAGCAAAACCAACTTTTCCGCAAAAAAAAGAAAAAAAATTTGCTTAAAATCCGTCTACATTCCAGGTTAGTATAACAATTTTTTTTCTTGTATTGAAATAAAAGATTTTGTTTGTTTGAATGATTTTATATGCATTATATTTTTTTTGGGGGGATTCTTTTCCGTTTCTACGTAGTTTTCTTTTACAAGTGAAAAGGAAGAATAACTATGGAGGGCACACCTACTAGAAAAAGTCCAAGGTTTCAAAGTAATGTTATTTCCGTTGAGAGTAGGGCTGGGCATTATTTGGTTCGAACTGAAAAAATCGACTAAACCGGTTTTTTTAAAATTTCGGTTTCGATTAATCGGTTTATTTAGTCGGTTTCGATTTTAAATTTTAAAAAATTGATAATTCGGTTCGGTTATCGGTTTTGATTTTTTTTGTTTTGATTAACTGAAAAACCGAATTTCTACATATGTTATAACTTACAAATTATAATATGTATAGTATAGGCCCAACATGAACTGGCAATTTCCCAAGCCCAACCGGGCAACATACACTTTACTGACGACCCAATTTCAATTCCATATAATAATACTTTACTTTAGTGAAAAATAAAATCCCTAAATCTTAATTGCTAACCTAATTCCGAAAGAACGAAGTGAAGAACAACCACTGTTCCCTGTTGCTAATTTCCAAAGAACAATCTGGTAAGATTGCAAAGTGTGAAGGTCTGCAAAGGCCGAAGGTCATCACTCGTCATTTTCATCGTTGAAGTTTGAAGAAGTGCGAAGGCCCGACGTCGTCATTTTCATTTCATTGACCTCAATTTGTTCGTTTCAACTTCCAGTGTCATTTTTCTATTAAACTGTGGTAAGTTTTTTTTTTTTTGCACTTTTGTATGGATAATGAAAGCATTAGAAGGATTTGAGGATGGAGAATTGGAGATTAAAATTTTCTAATTTCACAGATGACAGAATTTGAAAGTAGGGTAAGTGAAGATGGGCTTCAAATGAAATACCTAATATTTCTTCTCCAAATGAGGTTGAAGCTCCAAAGAAAAGAAAAGCCATGGAACCTAGGGCTTCTTGTTGGAAGCATTTTGAGAAGTTCATCGATGAAAATGGAATTCCTAAAGCAAGGTGTAATTACTGTGGAAAAACTTATGCGGCAGCTACGAAGTGTAATGGTTCATCATCTATGAATAACCATTTGAATAATAAGTGTCCTAATTTTTCTCGTACAAATGGACAAAAACTAATAAATTTCCTACTATCTTCAACTGGAGGAAAGGAAGGAGTGATTAGCACTTGGAAATTTGAACAAGAACAAATGTCACGACCAGGGGTCGGGGTCTAGATGTGACACGGCGAATGGGGACCCGAAAGCCCCCAAACAAGCCTCAAATTTACAGAAAATTAAAGGTAAGATTAAAGAGAACATTCTTAAAACCGAAAGGGAGGACATATTCCATAGATAACGAAATGAGGAGTTTATACAATTGTCCAATAAGTGCCTCTAATCAAGGAACGGGGGCCGGGACAAGTTCCGGGCTCACCCTCAGTCAAAATACATACATAGATGAGGTGTACAAAAATCAAAAGCATGCCCTCGAAAGACGGGGCTCACCACAAAATATCTAGGAAGGGATAAGCTACGCGTCCGGCGGATACTGCTCAAACTGCTCGGTCCCTGCATGGTAAAATCATGCAGGCATAGAGTATGCGTTAGTACTTTTGAATGTACTAAGTATGCGGGTATGCAATGCACGTGAATTACTGAACCTGCTTAATCATGTTAGATGACAAGGGCACGTAATATACAAGAATCATATAATCAAAAGAATTTAATATACGAGATGCCATGAGATGCATGGTGCATGCAATGCGATAATGCTCCTATATACCTAACGGGGATGGACTATAACCGACAACCAAATCCATGCAAGCTATTACATGAATTGGACCGATTTGGACCTCCCATCGGTAGGGAGAGGATTACTTGCCAAAGGTAATCCACATCACACCTTATGGGGACACCCATTTCGGTGGATGGTCACCTTCCTTATGGGGACACCCATTTCGGAAGGGTTTACAGAATGATATCACAAACATTATAACGACTAACCATCACACCTTACGGGCACTCCCATTTCGGTGGACGGCCACCTTCCTTACGGGGACACCCATTTCGGAAATGGTGATCGTTCCTATGTTGGCACATAGTTCAAGGAAAGGGAAAGGGACCTTGGGGATATCCCTAACGCCCCCAATCCATCGGTGCTAAGTACACATTCCACTAGAATACTTATACATATATAGATGCTTATCAAGAGAGAGCTAACATCCATTCAAAAACGTAATTATACAAATAGGCTCAATTACCAAATCCCGATTTATGACCATAATGCGTATGCAAGGAATAACTTATCTACACATATACCAAAATGGTGCAAGCACCCATGTTGCCCAAGGAGTCATAATCATAAACAAACCGGTGATCACCTTATTGTCATATCCCATGTCTTACCAAAATTCACATTATAATCTCCTTTTTCGGACCAAAATTGGACTTAGCCCATATCTCCAAGATTTTCATGTATAAATGCCATGAGTATGTTGTAATGCAAAATGTAGGAATGGCATGAGTAATGTAGAGTGTATCCAAAATTAGCAATAAAATGTAAAGATTAGGAATTCCATAACAAAATTCATATAAAAGTGTAGTATAAATCACCCATGCAAAATGACATCTTTAAAGGGACATGCAAGCTTCATAGTTTCATAGCTCAAGTAACTCACCATAGCTCAAGCTTATCATAACTCAAATTTCGGAATATTAACTAGTACATGCATGGTCCAAAGGTACCAAGATTAAGTAGTAAAATTCACATTTTAAGTAGACAAACTCATAAATAGTTTAAGAAGGAATTTGGGTCTTCTTGGTTGAAAGAGACCAAGAATCAACACCCACATACTTGTAGACAAATTGAGGAGGAAATTGACTCACAATCTTGGCCCCTAGCTTGAACAATTTTAGAGAGATGTTGGAGAGTTCTTGAGAAAGAATTTTAGAGAGAGAGTGTTGAAGTGTGAAATGGTTAAAAATGGTGAAGTGTAGAATATATAGGAAGCTCAGGAAAGGTGGGAAAAGACCATATTTTAGTTAGAATACACCAATATTACAAAATTGCCATTAATGAGACGGATCAGGAATTGGCCCGTCTGGGGCATACGGTCCGGTAAACGGACCGTCTGGGCTCACACGGATCGTTTTCTGGTCCGTAGCCCTTCCCTTAGAAATTTTTCGGAGGTGACCAAGTGTCATGAGACGGTCCGGTAAACGGACCGTCAGACTTCACACGGATCGTGTCTCTGGTTCGTTCACTCGCCACACGGATCGTGTAGCTTCACACGGGCCGTGTGGTGGCCCGTTTGCCTCCACACCCGCCAAGTGCCACCCCACGAGAGGCCACACGGACCGTGTGGCTCCACACGGGCCGTGTGGGTCCTTCCGTGGAAAGGTACCTGGCAGATTTCCAGGCAAACCTGTGGGTCTCGAGGCGACGTCATGATCCGGGGTCTTTCATCATCTCCCCCTTGGGAACATTCATCCTCGAATGTGCAGGAACAAGACTTAGAAGGCTAGAGTCAAGACAAGGTTCATCCGAGACAGGACACGATGCACAATTCAATGCAATTTACAAGGTTGTACATAAAAACTTTTTATCATAAATCAATTATAGTTCAAAACCAGTTTATGTCAAAATTGTATTCAACTCATTTGCCAAGAAGGAAAAATTCTTTAATGTACACATATGCATGCCATGCCATGAGATTCAAGAGGACAAGAAAATGACACAATTGATAGGAAAAGATTCCTAGTACCTTAGGCTTGAGTAGATTGGAAAAGATGGGGGTATCGCTTCATCATGTCCAGCTCCGCCTCCCAAGTAGCACTCTCCACTAGCTGATTTCTCCACAATACCTTTACCGAAACCACATCCTTGTTGCGAAGTCGCTTAACTTGCCTATCCAAAATTGCCACCGGCACCTCCTCATAAGTCAAATTTTCCTCAACCTCAATCCCTTCCAAAGGCACAATGGAGCTAGGATCGCCAACAAACTTTCTCAACATAGATACATGAAAGACCGGATGGATGGAACCCAAACCCGGAGGTAACTTTAACTTATAAGCCACATCTCCAATCCGCTCCACCACTTCATAAGGGCCAACATACCGGGGGCTCAACTTGCCCTTTTTGCCAAAACGCATAACGCCCTTCATAGGAGAGACTTTCACATAAACCCAATCCCCTACATGAAATTCGAGGTCCCTCCTCCTACTATCTGCATAGGACTTTTGGCGACTTTGGGCCGCTTTCAATCTATCCTTAATCACCTTTACCTTCTCCATAGCGTCCATCACCAAATCCGGGCCAACCAAGGCCATTTCCCCCACTTCAAACCACCCCACCGGGGATCTACACCTTCTCCCATACAAAGCTTCAAACGGAGCCATACCAATACTAGCATGGAAGCTATTATTATAGGCAAACTCGATGAGTGGAAGATGATCATCCCAATTCCCTTTAAACTCCAACACACATGCTCTCAACATGTCCTCCAAGGTTTGAATAGTCCGCTCCGCTTGGCCATCGGTTTGAGGATGGAAAGTGGAACTCAACTTAATTTTGGTCCCAAGGCCTTTCATAAAAGATTTCCAAAAGTGGAAGTGAATTGAGTACCACGGTCCGATATGATGGACCTAGGTACACCATGCAACCTCACCATCTCTTGGATATACAATCTCGCATAATCCTCGGCACTGAAAGTAGCTTTGACCGGTAAAAAGTGGGCTGATTTTGTCATCCGATCCACAACAACCCAAATGGAGTCGAATTGCCTTCGGGTCCGAGGCAATCCAACCACAAAGTCCATATTCACATCCTCCCACTTTCAATTGGGAATTTCAATTGTCAAACCACCGGGCCTCTGGTGCTCAACTTTTACCTGCTGACAACTCGGACATTCCGACACAAACTTGGCAACATCCTTCTTCATACCATGCCACCAATAAATCTCTTTCAGGTCCCGGTACATCTTGGTAGACCCCGGGTGAATAGAGTAGTGAGAGTTGTGAGCCTCACTCATAATCACCTTCCTAAGGTCATTCACGTCGGGAACACAAAGCCGGTTTTGGTACCAGAGTACACCATCTCCCCCTTGGGAGAAAGCCTCGATCTCTTTTGCAGCAACCAACTTCTTCAACTCACATAACGATGGATCTAGATCTTGTTTAGCTTTCACTTCATTCACCATAGAAGATTCTGACCCGTTCTGAACCCGAATACCACCTGTGCTAGAATCAATCAACCTGACACCCAACCTAGCCAACCGGTGAATATCCCTTGCCAACTCCTTTTTCTCATTTTCAACATGTCCCACACTCCCCATAGACAACCTGCTAAGGGCGTCGACTACGACATTGGCCTTGCCCGGGTGATACAGTACACTCATGTCGTAATCTTTCAGAAATTCCAACCACCTCCTTTGCCTGAGATTAAGATCCCTCTGAGTGAACACATACTGTAAACTTTTGTGATCGGTAAATACATCAACATGGACCCCGTACAAATAGTGCCTCCAAATTTTTAAAGCAAACACCACCGCTGCTAATTCAAGGTCGTGAGTGGGATAGTTTCGCTCATGCACCTTCAACTGTCTTGATGCGTACGCCATCACCTTACCATTCTGCATAAGCACACAACCCAATCCGACCCTTGAGGCATCACAATACACCACGAACCCTTCTGAACCACTTGGCAAGGCCAAAACAGGAGCTGATGTAAGCCGATCCTTCAAAGTTTGGAAACTCCTCTCACATTCATCCGACCATACAAACTTAGCCTGCTTCTGAGTCAACTTGGTCAACGGAGATACAATAGAGGAGAAACCTTCTACAAACCTTCTATAGTACCCGGCCAATCCAAGAAAACTGCGGATATCCGAAGGAGTCAATGGTCTAGGCCAATTTTTCACAGCCTCCATCTTCCTTGGATCTACCTTGATACCATCCCGGGATACCACGTGCCCGAGGAAAGCCACTTCGCCCAACCAAAACTCGCACTTGCTAAATTTGTCATACAATTTCTTTTCCCTCAGAGTTTGGAGGGCCATCCTTAAATGATTCCCGTGCTCTTGTTCACTTCGGGAGTAAACGAGGATATCATCAATAAATACCACCACAAAGCTGTCCAAGAACGGCTTAAACACCCTATTCATTAAATCCATAAATGCGGCCGGAGTATTAGTTAGACCAGATGACATCACCACAAATTCAAAGTGCCCGTACCTTGTTCGAAAAGCTGTTTTAGGGATATCACACTCTCTAACCTTCAACTGATGGTATCCGGAACAAAGATCAATTTTTGAGAAGTGTGTGGCACCTTGTAGCTGATCAAACAAATCATCAATCCTTGGCAACGGGTACTTGTTCTTAAGTGTCACTTTATTCAACTGCCTGTAATCAATACACATACGGAGAGACCCGTCCTTCTTCTTCACAAACAACACGGGAGCACCCCACGGTGATGTACTAGGCCGAATAAAGCCCTTCTCTAATAAGTCCCTTAACTGCTCTTTCAATTCCTTCAATTCTGCCGGGGCCATCCGATACGGAGGGATAGAAATAGGCTGAGTATCTGGAAGAAGATCTCTGCCGAAATCTATCTCTCTATTCGGAGGAATGCCCGGTAAGTCATCGGGGAACACATCCGAAAATTCATTCACCACAAGGACTGACTCGAGAGTAGGCACCTCAGAATCTGCATCTCGGACCCTTACCAAATGGTAGATACACCCCTTAGAAATCATTTTCTGCGCCTTGAGGTAGGAAATAAACCTACCTTTAATAGAGGAATCACTACCCTTCCATTCAAGAACTGGCTCACCGGGAGGTTGGAACAGGACCTTCCGGGTTCTACAATCTATGGAAGCATAAGATGCATGCAGCTAATCCATTCCGAGAATCACATCAAAATCAAACATTTCAAGTTCCACTAGATCACATGGAAAGATTTTATGCAACACAGCAACAGGACACCCATAATAAACCCTATGAGCAACAATAGATTCACCCACGGGGGTGTAGACCGAGAAAGGCTCTCTTAGAATCTGGGGTTTCAAACCGAACTTAACAGCCAATAACGGAGTCACAAAAGACAAGTTTTCCCCTGGGTCAAGCAAAACTTAAGCATCAAAATCAAAAACTTTTAACATACCCGTCACAACATCTGGAGCCTCCTCGACGTCCTGGCGAGCATGGAGTGCATAGAACCTGTTGTTTCTCGGGGCAGCACCTGGAGGACCCCTTTGTTGACCCTGCCCGCCTCGGGCTACCTGACCTCGGTCTCCGCGCGCACCCCTTGGACAGTCAGCAACTTTATGGTCCTTGCTTCCACACCCGAAGCAAAGTCCCAATTCCCTCCAGCAAACACCTGTGTGGGACTTCCCACACTTGTCACACCTTGGATATCCTGGTCCACCACCCACCTGTACCCCGGGAGGGGGTGCCCGGGCATTAGCCAGCCGAGCTCCCGAGCCTTGGCCCTGTTGGAAGCGACCAAAACCCGCATTCTTTGCTCCAGAGAACCTACCATCAACCCGGACTCTCTTGGGATCGTGTGCCCTCTTCTCCTTGAGTTTCTCCCCCTCGATCTGCTCAACATACACCATGAGTCGGGCAATATCCATGTCCCCAATCAGCATAGCAGTCCTGCATTCTTTCACTAGCAAGTCAGAAATACCTAAAACAAATTTGTGCATTCTCGCACGGGGATCGACCACCAGGGATGGAGCATATTTAGACAGCTTAGTAAATTTGAGGGCATAATCCCTCACACTCATGCTCCCCTGCTTGAGGTTAATAAACTCGGTCATTTTGGCCTCTCTCAGCTCAAGTGGGAAGAAGCGGTCAAGGAAGGCAGATTTGAACTCTCCCCACGACACCTTATTATCACAAACCCTTTCCATGGCCCACTGAGTATACCATACCTGGGCCACGTCTTTTAACTGGTAGGCAGCCAACCCAGCTTTTTCCTCAGAAGAGACGCCCATAATATTCAGTATTTTTGAAAGCTCATCGATGAACTCCTGAGCATCCTCATCAGCCCTTGATCCGTAGAATTCCGGAGGATTCATCCTAATAAAATCCCTCACAATAGAAACGGGTGCAGGGTCCCATGGCAAGTTGGCTTGCCTTGCTTGAGCTGTCACCGCCTGCGCAAGCATGGCGAAAGCAGCACGAAATTCACCATTTGATATAGGCTCCTCCATAGGCTCGGGAGGGGCCTGATCCTCGTCAACAGGAGCCGGCCTAGGGAGTGGAGGTCTTCCTCGGGGCATTTTTTGAAATAGATTAACGACACCAAAGTCAGGGAATTCATAAGCTAGCCATAGCACGATATAAGACGCAAAGAAGGGAGAATTTCCTAATACGTCTTCGTAGCCTCCCATTCATAGGTATGGTGCACTTCACACCCATGAATAGGACTCTACTCAACGCGGCACGTTGGACTCCGAGGACCATTGAAAACCTAAGGCTCTGATACCACCATTTGTCACAACCCGGGGTCGGGGTCTAGATGTGACACGGCGAATGGGGACCCGAAAGCCCCCAAACAAGCCTCAAATTTAAAGAAAATTAAAGACAAGATTAAAGAGAACATTCTTAAAACCAAAAGGGAGGACATATTCCATAGATAACGAAATGAGGAGTTTATACAATTGTCCAATAAGTGCCTCTAATCAAGGAACGGGGGCCGGGACAAGTTCCGGGCTCACCCTCAGTCAAAATACATACATAGATGAGGTGTACAAAAATCAAAAGCATGCCCTCGAAAGACGGGGCTCACCACAAAATATCTAGGAAGGGATAAGCTACGCGTCCGACGGATACTGCTCAAACTGCTCGGTCCCTGCATGGTAAAATCATGCAGGCATAGAGTATGCGTTAGTACTTTTGAATGTACTAAGTATGCGGGTATGCAATGCACGTGAATTACTGAACCTGCTTAATCATGTTAGATGACAAGGGCACGTAATATACAAGAATCGTATAATCAAAAGAATTTAATATACGAGATGCCATAAGATGCATGGTGCGTGCAATGCGATAATGCTCCTATATACCTAACGGGGATGGACTATAACCGACAACCAAATTCATGCGAGCTATTACATGAATTGGACCGATTTGGACCTCCCATCGGTAGGGAGAGGATTACTTGCCAAAGGTAATCCACATCACACCTTACGGGGACACCCATTTCGGTGGATGACCACCTTCCTTACGGGGACACCCATTTCGGAAGGGTTTACAGAATCATATCATAAACATTATAACGATTAACCATCACACCTTACGAGCACTCCCATTTTGGTGGACGGCCACCTTCCTTACGGGGACACCCATTTCGGAAATGGTGATCGTTCCTATGTTGGCACATAGTTCAAGGAAAGGGAGAGGGACCTTGGGGATATCCCTAACGCCCCCAATCCATCGGTGCTAAGTACACATCCCACTAGAATACTTATACATATATAGATGCTTATCAAGAGAGAGCTAACATCCATTTAAAAACGTAATTATACAAATAGGCTCAATTACCAAATCCCGATCTATGACCATAATGCGTATGCAAGGAATAGCTCATCTACACATATACCAAAATGGTGCAAGCACCCATGTTGCCCAAGGAGTCATAATCATAAACAAATCGGTGATCACCTTATTGTCATATCCCATGTCTTACCAAAATTCACATTATAATCTCCCTTTTCGAACCAAAATTGGAGTTAGCCCATATCTCCAAGATTTCCATGTATAAATGCCATGAGTATGTTGTAATGCAAAATGTAGGAATGACATGGGTAATGTAGAGTGTATCCAAAATTAGCAATAAAATGTAAAGGTTAGGAATTCCATAACAAAATTCATATAAAAGTGTAGTATAAATCACCTATGCAAAATGACATCTTTAAAGGGACATGCAAACTTCATAGTTTCATAGCTCAAGTAACTCACCATAGCTCAAGCTTATCATAACTCAAATTTCAGAATATTAACTAGTACATGCATGGTCCAAAGGTACCAAGATTAAGTAGTAAAATTCACATTTTAAGTAGACAAACTCATAAATAGTTTAAGAAGGAATTTGGGTCTTCTTGGTTGAAAGAGACCAAGAATCAACACCCACATACCTGATTGTAGACAAATTGAGGAGGAAATTGACTCACAATCTTGGCCCCTAGCTTGAACAATTTTAGAGAGATGTTGGAGAGTTCTTGAGAAAGAATTTTAGAGAGAGAGTGTTGAAGTGTGAAATGGTTAAAAATGGTGAAGTGTAGAATATATAGGAAGCTCAGGAAAGGTGGGAAAAGACCATATTTTAGTTAGAATACACCAATATTACAAAATTGCCATTAATGAGACGGATCAGGAATTGGCCCGTCTGGGGCATACGGTTCGGTAAACGGACCGTCTGGGCTCACACGGACCGTTTTCTGGTCCGTGGCCCTTCCCTTAGAAATTTTTCGGAGGTGACCAAGTGTCATGAGACGGTCCGGTAAACGGACCGTCAGACTTCACACGGATCGTGTCTCTGGTCCGTTCACTCGCCACACGGACCGTGTAGCTTCACACGGGCCGTGTGGTGGCCCGTTTGCCTCCACACCCGCCAAGTGTCACCCCACGAGAGGCCACACGGACCCTGTGGCTCCACACGGGCCGTGTGGGTCCTTCCGTGGAAAGGTACCTGGCAGATTTCCAGGCAAACCTGTGGGTCTCGAGGTGACGTCATGATCCGGGGTCTTTCAACAAAATAGAAGAGCTTTAGCTCAAATGGTAATTGTTGACGAGTTGCCGTTTAATTTTGTTGGAATGGAAGGTTTTAAAAATTTCATGAAAATCACGGTGCCACAATTTCAGATTCCTTCTCGTAGAACTTTGATAAGAGATTGTTATCAGCTTTATGGTGGACATAGATAACTCTTGAAGAAGACTTTCAAAGAAGCACGTCCAAAAGTTTATCTTACGACAACTACTTGGATATCTATTCAAAGAATCAACTATATGCGTCTAAGAGCCCAATTTATAGATAGAAATTGGATTTTGCATAAAAGAATTATAATTTTTTGTCCTATTTCTAGTCATGAAGGTGATGATATGGCTGCTTCCATTACTAGTTGTTTGCTTGATTGGGGCTTAGACAATGTGTTTTCTATCACAATTGATAATGCTAGTTCCAACAGTGTTACCGTGAAAGAAATGTCTAAACAGTTGAGTAATTGGGGAACAAACATAATGGAGGGTCAACACCTTCATGTGAAGTGTATGGAACATATTCTCAATATTATTGTACAAGATGGATTAAAAGAAATTGGTCAGTTAGTCAAGCGAGTAAGACAAGCCATGAAATACATCAAACAATCTCCCGTAAGCTTAAAAAGTTTAAAGAATGTTGTGAATCTCAATTGATAACTTGTAAGAAATTATTATGTTTAGATGTTCCTACTCGGTGGAACTCTACATACTTGATGCTTGATATGGCACAACACTTTGAACTTGCATTTGAAAGATATAGTTTTTATGATATTGGATTCTTTGATTATCTCCGTACCCATCCTTGTGAAGATGGAACTAGTGTAGGAGTCCTCACTAGTGATAATTGGGAAAAAATTAGGGTAATGATTAAGTTTCTTGAAAGTTTTTATATACTTACTTTGAAGGTCTCTGGTTCAAAATATGTCACAAATAATGTGCACTTTGTGGAAATTGCTGAGCTTGATCTTATTTTGAAAGAGATGATGGAAAATGAAGATTCTTGTTTGAAAAAAAATGGCAGAACGTATGAGAGAAAAGTTCAGAAAATATTGGGGTGAGCCACATAAAATGAACAAGATGATCTTTATATCATCTGTGTTGGATCCCCGTAACAAGCTTGAATATGTTCCATTTGCAATTGTGGATATGCTTGAGAAAGAAATTGGGGACTCTCTTATTGATGCCATAGAAAAATATATGAAAGATTTATTTGATCATTATGTTAAGAGATCATCAAAAGTCCCTTCATCATCGTCGCCTACTTTATCTAGGAACTCATCGAATGCATCTACTGTGAGTAGTGATGACAGCTTTAAAAAAAAGAGGATCAATGAGAACGAAACAAAAATTTGTGAAGCATAAAGAAAAAAGTGGAAGTTCAGGCAGTAAATTGGAGTTGGGTAGATATCTTGCTGAAGATATTGAGCCAAAATCAGATGATTTTGATATATTAAAGTGGTGGAAACTTAATGAGCCAAGATTTTCTATTCTTGCGAAGATGGCTCGTGATGTGTTAACCATTCCCATTTCAAGCGTCGCATCTGAATGCGCATTTAGCACAAGAGGTCCCATTCTTGATCCCTTTGGGAGCTCATTGACTCCTAAATTAGTGCAATTACTTATTTGTCTTCAAGATTGGCTTAGAAGTGAACCTATCCCAATTAATGTTGAATAAGATTTAGAGTATCTTGAGCAAGTTGAACTTGGTAAGAAATTTACATTTTGTATTCATTATAGCAAAGATAATTTCTTATTTATAGTACTTCTAAGTTATGTTTAACAAGTTCTTTTAAACTCTTTTAAGATATGACTCATAGTGGAAATGAATCTAGAATCGTGGATGTATAGTTGCGTGATGCATAGATGTGGTAACTGATAAGTAAAAACTTCTATCTTTTCACAATAAGTTGAGTTTACTTTATATTATACGTATTGAAGTTTCATTTTCTCCCGGGCATATTTATAGGTTAGTTATCTTTCATATCATGACTAAACATCTCCTGTCATCCCTTTTCTTTCTTGCAATTCACATTTCATAATATGAAATCAATTGAATAAGTAATATTAAGTTTGAGGAGAATGCTTTTTTTTTTCTGGAGAAGAGTAGCACATATTCTTTAATTGGAATGAGAAAACTACTTGAAAAAACTGCTTGCTTTGCTTCTTAGTGCTGGCAATTTTTCGGCATTTATTGTTTGGTGAGCTCAAAGTTTTTGAGACTTTTTTATGAAGACATATTAACATAATGAGAAGTACTTAGCTTCAGTTAAGAAGTTCTTTTTGTGCTTCCAGTCTTCTAAACATGTTTGGTATATGGCCTGCTCTTCACCATTACGATCAAAGATTGTTATCCTTGCTGGATATTTTTTCTTAGTTCGACGAATTTATTTTGCTGTAATATCTATGTTACTGTTAATTGTTACTTTTCTTCTTAATGCAGTTATGGTTAGCTCAGAGGTCCAGCAAGAAACTGACAGACAAAAGTCAAGAAACAAATTTCTCTTCTTTCTATTAATCTCAACATCTACTCTCCAAATGCCAGTTTTTTTGTGAAAACTGAAAGCTTGAATTATTGATTCTTAGGACTAATGCTTTTTATTCTGACTGCCGATGCTTTTTCTTATTTAGTATTGCTGGATGTTGGTTCTTGTTTTGAATTGCTGCTGATGAGAATGTGGATTTAAACCTTGTTTTGGCTAACATCAAATGCTGTTGATTTATACTAAGGCTTGAGGTTCACATTTTTTAATAATGGCCTCATTAATTGATTACTAATATAGAGTAGTTTATCTTTATAGAATTGTAGTAATGTTTTTTTGTATATAATAAATTACTTTTCATCGAAAAAAAAGAGTCAGAAATAATAATCAAACCGAAACGAAATTGCAAAAACCAAACTAACCCGAATTTATTTCCGTTCAGTTTCGGTTTATATTTTTCTTAAACCGAAAATTGAAAAACCAAACTAAATTTCACAAACTGAACTGACCAAATGCCCAGCCCTAGTTGAGAGCACTCCTTGTTGTTTTTCTAGACCTAGTTTTGAGTTGAATGCATACACACCATCACCACCCAAAAAGAACGTCGGGTTGGGTGTTAACAAAGAGACGGATCAATGCATAAATATTAGTTCTAGCAAGAGCAAAGTTAATATAAGTTCGAAAAGGAAGGGTAAGAAACCTATGCATGAGAGTAATTTACCACATGACAGTGATTTTGATGATGCAATCCTTATTTTAAAGAGAGCCAAGATGAACAAAGAGCCTAATTCGTCTACTCCTGTCAATGCAAAGGTATTTTGTCGGTTTAAATTTTCTTAATTTTGAATGTGACAATCCTTTTTTTAATACATTTTTTTCTTATAAATCCGTTGGTAATAAAGACAAGATCGCTTCCGGTTCCCAAAAAACAAACCTGGGAAGAGAAGAACTAAGAAATTTCAAGATGACCCAAAGGTATATTTTCATGTTTTTTATATGGGTATTTTATTATGTTTTGGATTTTTGTTAATTTTTTGGTTTTTTACAATTTATCTTTTTCTATAATTTTTTGGACAATTTCAGAACAATAAAAAACTCTCTCGTTGGTGCTCGTATGTTAATGGTAATGTGTTTTATGAAATAACTGTGTTTTTATCAAGGTATGACATGCTTGATTTATTTAAAAGTGGTCCATTTGGTATTTATTTGATCTGCCACCTTTGAATGTGCAATCACAATACGTTTGAGCGTTGGTTCATCATCTCACAAACAAGCATGATATTAGTGAAGTGTTTATATTTAATTTTAATGGCAAAGAGCTAAGATTTGATTAAGAGTAAGTACAACTCGAACTCAATAATTACGTCGCCAAACATAGGAGTGGATTGAATTCGTTAAAGTTGGAATGCTTCCCTATTTTTATTGTCCTGAAAGAATAGGACTTGATTTAATTGATGGATCCACGGTTGGCAGAGTTGTTCTTTACCATAGCAAGGTATTGAACGGACTGGCAACACCTGTTGCATGATCACTGGCTCATAAATAGTCGTTGTCGAACTGGAGAAACTCCCATCTAGGTCTTGATAGTACTCTGATTAGATTGGATTGAATATGATGGGTCCCTGTCTAAACTACATTCTTACTTTAGACTTTTGGAACACCTTGATTGAGTTCCTTACCTCTTGATTTGAGTTATTTGAGTTGATGTTTTCTACCTTTATCTATTTCATTCGGTCATTTTACATACTCGTACATTCCACGTACTGACGTCCATTTGGACCTGCATCTTTTCATGATGCAGAGACAGGTACTAGAGGTCATCAACAAGCGCTTCGTTGAAGACCTATTCGCATTCAGCTGATCGGGGAGATCTCCTTGATTTCAGAGGATTTCCACATTCTATCATCTAGCTATTAGATTTTAGATTTGCTTTATTTTGATTTGAGGTAGACATGAACCTATAATTGGCACCACTAAGATAGTTTGATAGAGGCTTCATAGACTAGACTGAGATTGTTGATTTGTATGTGGTTTTGGCTAGTTCCTTTCATACTAGTCCTTAATTATAATTAGAGAGATTGTTGGCCTTTGGCCTTTATCTTGATTATTTCATTTTGTTGAGATCTTTCTTGATGAGTTAAGTCTTCCGCTGTTTGTGTTAGATTTGTGAGTGAATAAATGTAAGGAACTCATAGATCACATAACTTACGACAACCCCTCCTACACTAATATGATATTTGATTGCAGGGCTGCTCAGACAATGGGGAATCCCTCCATACGACATAGCTACAGGGAAGCAAATCGAGTGACAGATACGCTAACAAAGGAGGGAGCAAAGTAATGAAGGATAGCACCTTTTTGTGTTTCGAAGTTCCTCCGGTGTTTGTATTAAGGAAAGTAGAAGCAGACAAGGGCGAACGTTTTTTGTTAGACTAAAAAGGCTAAAAGATGTATCTACTAGTACTAGTAAAAATCCCTCTCCCCACGACCAGGCAGATACTGCAACTCAAATGTATTAAGGCATATTGGGTAATAATATATTTCCTCTTTGTTCACAAAAAAAATGTGATGAGGCCAAGTGGTTCGCTTGGGACTAGCAATAGTCTCTGATTATCAACCACGCCTAGGGTACCCTCTCGGGGCATAACATATTCTTTCTGGGACGGACTAAAAAAGAAAAGGTGTCACATAAAATGAAAAAGAGGCTAATAATTTGCATTTGGTGATTTTGCTTCTTTTCTTCAAAACTAAGTAATATTAGAGCTTGTGGTACATTCTTATCACACAAGAGTCAATTTGTGAGTTCACCTCGCTTCTACATGATGTGTGACATCATCGTTGATCTTCCCATTTCTTTAAACTACCTCTTGAAGATGACTTCATGAGTATCATCTTCACTACTTCCAGACCTTCCTCGTTAGTTACGCCAACCACGGCCATTGCAAATAATTTTAAGCGTAATCAGTGGTATATCAATTTGTCAATTTTTTAAAATAACATTTACATTTATTACAGTTACATATAACGAGAACACTTTGTGTTATACATCAAGATGCTTTAGTTAAAGTAGTAAGAAGATATTAATTGAAATGAGAAGTGTTTACCAACTCAAATATTAGTAATTGTATGATATGATAGTGAGGATTTAAAACCAAACATCACCCCATAAATTTGAATTGATATCCATTAATTCCACCACATTCACATGATAACAATTGATTTTCTCCTTCCATTTGAATAAGCAATAGATAAGTAGACACGCTATACGTTGCCAAATGTAAGATCTTTCCGTGTTTTCAACTTTTCCCATTCAATTATTTGTGACACTATATATATTATGGCCGGTGGCCGTTGCCACTTTAACCTATTCTATGGAAAATGGTATAAAATAATATCAAGTAAGATAAAATAATGTGCGATATTCATGATTGAGTTTGAGAGTAAATTTATAGTTAAAGGTATGCATATCTATCTTAAAGCAAGCAAAATATAAATTTAATTTCAAATATAATCCTGAAATATCTCACCTTATCGGATAATACAGACAGATAAATTTCTTGCTTTCTTGGTGGGATTGTATTATTGATAACTTGGGTCTAAACTCTTGTCTTTTATGTGTAAGAAAAATCAAAGACGGTACGATATGTGAAAGGCATAAGATAATTTGAAGAAATCATATCATGAGTCTATTTCACACTCGTTATGAGTTGTATGCATCTAGTCATGGGAAAGTAATCATTGACTTTACTCCAAATTGTGGACAATTGGAAAAGCTTTACGTACCAGAACTTGTGCAAAACGGAAACATTGATTCATGCTTCAGATTTTGATTACTTGAGTTGCACAAATTACTTAGCCTCAACGACAACAATTCATACACAGCGGCCAGTATGATCTCATAAAGTTGGATCTGAGAAAGATTGAGTACACACAAATTTTAAAAAGATTGAGTAGTATATAGAAAGAAATAACGGCAATGGCATGGTAAAATACTACAGATAAGCTGACAAATCATTATAAACCGTGGTCATAACAAGAGACAACAATAATCAAAATGTAATAGAAACACAAATAATAATCAAACTCAAAGGACAAAGAAAGTACAAGAGTAATACAACGTTCAACGTCATGTCATGCTTAATCACCTTTCACCAATACTTCTTCAGCCTACTCCAACGTCTCTTGGAACTATCCATAGCCAACCTCTCACACTTCTAGCACTGGGACATCAGTACATCTCCTCTTCACATGTCCAAACCATCCCAGTCTCGATTCCTGTATCTTGTCCTCTGTTAGGGCCTGATAGCCACTTATTCAATGAACTTCTTTTCTCCTCTTTTATACCATAAAAACTCCAAACTAGTTTTCGATTAACAAATCAAAGCTATTAACTATAACATCGTATAGCTTGCGATCAATGGAAGTGGGGGAAATCAAAGGGAGTCAAACTTTTGGTAGGCGAAATACTGGTAGAAGCTAATAGTACCTAGTAAAATTATCGAGGTGTGCAAAGAGGCAGGGCAGTTGTTGCTTCCGTACTTGCGATGTTCAACTAAGAGAAAAGAAGTGCAACCAGATATAAAAAATATTTGAAAGTTATCTTCATAATTCAAACCATAGAACTTTTCTCATAATACACCAATATATAAATTTAGCAGACAAACTGAATGATTGCAACTTTCAAATACTACATACTAATCACTAGTGTTACAGTCTCTAAGACGATTTCCAATATGTACACAGAACCTGAATCTAAGCTGCTTGCATCTGGAGATGATTACTCGCAACACGTTGTTCTTGTTTCATTGGTTGATCATCCGAATCCAGTTCTGGTTGATTAAGGTAGCGAACAAATTGAGTGAATGCAGGGAAATGTTCAGGAGAAAAGAAATCAGCACCCATTCTTTGATATGTGAACAAGCTGATTTCTTTTTCACCGGACAACTTCTTCTTTATCTGTTCGAAACCATTTGATGCATTTGCAACCATTGAGTTTTGCCCCAAGATTTCCACTCCGTGCTTTCTGCAAGATGACGTAATTTGAGCAACCAACAACTCTGGGCTTGAGAGAGTTTCGTTTGGCTGGTGATTGTCTGAGAGATCCATTCCGGGCAAAATAATTTGACATGAATGCTTTGCGAACATCTCAACAACTTCTACATAACCATCTCTATTGGCTGTGTTATAGAAACCGGCTGTTAGCTCGCTAGGATGGGAGCGGGTTCTATACCAAGAGTGCAAAAGGGGAACTTTGCCACAAATAGAGATTGGAACGTCATGGAATGTTTCAGAGGCAAGAGAAAGAAGTTGGCTTCCATGTGAAATAAGTTGCTTCGAGTACCAAGAAAGGAAAAAGTCACCATAAGTTGTCTCCCAAGATCCTTCATTCTCCTTGAAGAAGTTGCTTGTCAAGGGTGGTTGATCATAACCAGGGGCATCGTGTGGACCACCCAATCCCCACAGAGGATTCCCATTGCTTTCAGCATACTGTTTGAGAGAACTCAGCATGTAGTTATCATAACACTGGAATTCACCAGCTCCTTGATGATTGTTCATTTTGGATGGATTGTGATGAGAAGGGTAGCGAAGCTCACCTTCTGGTCCAAGACCCATGGAAATGCCCTGAAAGATGACACAATGTACTTATGAGTTTAACTTCTATACATTGAAAAATAACTACCGTTAGATTAGTTTATGCAGAAAATAAAACATGTATCTTATTACAACATGTTAAAATATGCTAATAGTGTAAAAATTCTTCATGGCCAGTGTAAATAAGTTAAATCTAATGCGATAATAATGCTGGAAAACGTGAAAGTTAACCTGAACAATTCATACCGTGATTGTGGAGCCCATGAACGGGGAAAATGCAACCTTGAAGCTCTCACAGAACTCTTTGTATACTTGAACTGGAGTCATTCCATCAAGGACAGGAACATTGGTAACAGCGAATGAAACAGAATCTTTATAGTGTTGTCCTGATTGGTCTTTAAAGAAGATACTAGGATCAGATTCACCAATCCGAGAAACCCATTCTGGGAGCGGAATTTTCGCTTCCTCTGATGCATGGAAGCAAAGTGACACATGAAGCTTAAATCCCAACTTTTGGATCATTTCAGCAAGCGCAAGGTAGCCTGTCCAGTCATACATTCCCCTGGTTTCCTTCTCAACAACTCCCCACCAGACTGGTAGTTCTATGCCGTCTACACCTAGTAACTTTAATGCTTTTAATCCAGCTGCAATTGCTCTAGCATGGTTTATCGTATTAGTACTTGAAACAGCGTCAAGTGGCAACCCAACAAATAGTTTCACGCCATCAGTCTGAAAGAGATTTGCAATAGAGCAAGACATGTCAATATACCTATAGAACAATGATTTAATAAGCAAAAGGTGCAAAATAGCAATAAGGTCCATACGTCTTGAAGCAAATAATTGAGAAATGAAGCATACACTCTGTAAAAGTGCATCGTGAGATCTTTCAAAATTAAAAGAATATCAAACATAAAAGAATCTAGTACTATGATAATCAAACCACACTTAACATAACCAGTTTTAGAATCCAATAAACAATGATACCGGTAT
Source organism: Solanum rostratum (assembly GCA_029948455.1). NCBI lineage: Eukaryota > Viridiplantae > Streptophyta > Magnoliopsida > Solanales > Solanaceae > Solanum > Solanum rostratum. Next base: position 62,456,742 of record CM057045.1, on the reverse strand, counting down.
CATTACAACTTCTCAAATTATTGAACAATTCAGGACATTTGAATTCATAGAATTATTCTCAGAGTTATCTTTAACTGTCTTTAGCTAAAGTTCTAAGAGACAAATGTGGCTCCTCTTAACTAAAATATATGCAAACGATGCACATATTATGGTATATTAGAAGGCAACTCAATACTCCAAAATTTCTAACCAAGAAGACCATATTTATTGACCAAGGAAACAATGTACCTCAAGTTGCTTAATTACAATGATAAAAAAACCACACAAATACAATAACATATCAATATTATAACAACAAAAACAACAAAAACATAACCAGTATGATACCACAAGTGAGATCTAAGGAGGATGGGGTGTATGCAGACCTATCCCCTACCTTGTGAGAGGTAAGATGGTACGAGAGGTAAGGAGACTATTTTCAATAGACCATCGGCTCTACAATAACATATGAATATGATCCCGAAAATTTAACCGTCTAAGGAATTCAACCAAGAACATCATTTTACTTCCTACTTCTGTTCCTATCCTACACAGCAGGGGAAATACTTTGTGTATTCTAAGCCCTTTTAGTTTTTTGTTTTCACTATTTATAGGTGAAAAGCCCCAAATTATAAAGGGAAAGAAACAAGAGAACAAGCATATACCTCAAATTTTGACCATAAAAAAGGGAAAAAAATAAATGATAAACAAGTGAGAAAAAGAAGAAGATGAGGTAGCTTACCGGCTTAGGCTTTCTGTTATTCTTTGCTATGAGTGGTTGAGCTTGTGAAGAAGCAGATGCTTTCAGAGTAAACGATTTTTCAGGCAATTTTATACATAGTCTTGAATTTTTCAAAGAAGAAGAGGGGATGTTTGAATAGAGATTCTTGGTAAAACTACAATATCCAACCTCTCTGCATCCCAAATTCACCTGAGAACTTCCCATTACTGAAACCTCCATAATTTTCCAGAAGAATCTCAAATTTATGATATGAATAGAAAAATTGTCCTGCCTTTGTCAATTCCTGACAATCAGTAAAAAGGGGTTTCAAGTAATTTGGTAAAATGAAAGATCTTAGAGCTACAAAAGGTATGAAGATTCAATTGGATCTGGAACAAGTTTCTTATTATGTATTTATAAAGAAACAGGGAATTAGAAACAGAGCAACATGAATGTGCCACGTGTCGACTCTAAAGTTAAAAAGAAAATTCAGCCGCATAATTTTAAGTGTTTTCCTTTTTCTCTTTTATTGCGTCAATATTCTCAACAGTCGCATATTAGCAGCAGCTTGTACAACATTATGAAATATTCCATTTTATATGATATCAGTCCACTTAGCAAGAAATTTAAAGAAAAAAGAAAATATTTTTAAAATTTATGATTTAAAATAATTTTTATGTAAATTATTTCTTTAAGGATTAAAAAAAAATTTTAAAGTACAATTATAATAAGATGATATTATTTTTAAAACAAATTAAAAAGGAAAGAGTGACATATAAAATTTAATAGAGGGGTCCTTTTTTTTTTACTCAGCGCAAAAATAATGTCATTGTAATTTAAAATTCACTTTTTATGTTTAGTTAAATGATTTACAATTACATAAATATCAAACAATTATTTTGTATCACAAATTTTAGTTTATTTTAACTACTATGCCAAATTAAACTAAAATAGAGGAAGTATATTAAATTAATGAGTGGCATGTAAAATAAAATAATAATATTAAAATAGATGTATAAAATTGGAAAATAAAAGGAGAAAGATGGATATTTTTGTGTGGATAAGAAAAGATGAAAGGCGCATTGCTGACATGTCAACGCAATTTTTACATTAAGATGTCTGGACACGTGTCATGATATAGTGGCTCTGCTGAGTCACTTCCATGCCAGCTTTCCTTATATTATTCAAACAAAGCATTGAATACATTGGCAGACTGACCATTAACAGTACAATCTTAAAAAATTGTGGATAAGGTTTAGGCTTTTATGGGGAAAAACAAATTTATCATTATAACAATATGCAATGGATTCAGGATTTAATTAATTATTTCAAATACTATTATTTAGATGGTCAAGAAAATTTGAGTAAATTATTTTTATTTATATTTTGTGAGAGTAAATAGCTTTTGTATAGGAAGATGGATGTAGGTTCCACATAAAGGCCAAATCAGCCCAATACAACTAGGCACGTCTCCAATTATTTGCGTGTATGTTGTATGATTAATGTAGTCAAGTGGAGTAATAATTAAACATCTAGCTCCATTCCCCAAATTATTAACAAACAACTACTCATAATAAGTTGAATTTATGATCCCCATTCCATGTGGTTTCACATAATTCATTGTATATCAAATTTTAGGCTAAGGGCCCAAAATCTATATTGTATATGTTGGCTTTCCTACGTGTAGGGTTATAGTTTTGAAGATATGTGATTGGATTGGTGTAATGACCCATAATATTAATTTTGGAGTTAGTCCACTTGATTTCATAAAAATATCTCCCTCGAAAAATTTTAGAGGGTACATTGGACTATTCGATAACTAAGACTATTTAATTTATGGGCAAATTTGAATAATTAAGAAGTGCTGAGGTAAATGTTAATTTGTTAAGAGCCTATATACTTTACCCATATATTAAATTAGGTTAGTGAGATTTAATAGTTTCATAAGAAAAATAAAAGAAAAGAGATAGAGGAACTTCGAACGGTGCTCGTGCAGTTCCAGATTTCGCCATTCAAAAGGTAAGTATCTTTCACGTTTATTCTGTAAGACTTAGGCGAGTTTAGTTAAGATTATTACATATAAAATGGATTGCTAGTGGCTTAGAATCTATTATTAAATATTAAGTATTAAAGAATGTGCAGATAGGTTAGTGGATTAGTGCATCTTTTCTTGTGCAGCATTTGATTTCGTGCAGGAGTTTGCACTTTTAATTAATTATGAAATTGTTCATCACAAAGAGGAATTAAGAGAGTGTAAAGGGGTGTGACGTGTGGACCCTATTTGGCCATTACAGAAAGTGACAATTTAAGAAAAAGGGCATTGGAGGTTGCAGTTGCTGCCAGCTGCCTCTATTCTATATATGTATATATTATTAAATATATTTTTTGTTATCTTTTGGCAGATAAGTATAGTGATAGATAATTAGATGTTGGATGTATTATTTTTTATAAACTCCCCTTTGAAGTTATGTTATTTGGAGGAATTAAGATGAAACCCAATGCTTAAAATTTGAGGAACTTGATTATAGATTTTGTGTGGGTAGTTTCAAAAACCTTATTGTGATTATGTGTTGACTAGATTGTGGTACTTCGGACTCTATTCAGAAGGGAAAGACTCAAGTGGTCGGTTGATCGTGATTTGACTAAGGCAAGTGAACTTTTAAAACTTTGTAATTCTTGTAGAATTCTCGAATTATCCTTTCTCCTATGTGTGATTCGTGAGGTATTTTTAATATTATAAAATGAAGTGATTAAATGTAAATGTGAGTTGGTGTGGTGTGGTGACACTTGAATTTGTAAATGTAGTTAAGTGATGAAAATTCTATTTTTTTGAGATATATTGTTGTGGTTGGTGATTGTGAGTGGATTGGTTCGTGGAGTTCATCTCATGTTCATTCATTCTATGACACACACGCATTTGCATCGTTCTGAATCTTGATATGAGTGAGATGGTAAAAAGTTGGGACCGAGGTCTTTGCCGGCGATGATATTGTGATGCCGAGGTATTTGCCGGCGATATTGTGATGCCGAGGTCTTTGCCGGCGATGATATTGTGATGCCGAGGTATTTGCCGGCGATATTGTGATGCCGAGGTCTTTGTCGGCGATGATATTGTGATGCCGAGGTCTTTGCCGGCAATTATTGCATACACATTGCATCTCATCCTTGCATATTCCTGTGTGGCATGATGTTATCCCTGTGTTTGATTTTGTTGCTTCTTTTGAGTTGTGACTTGTGATTTGATATTTGTGACATAATGGAAACTATCTCTAGAATGTATTATGTGTTGTTGGACTGGGACTTTTCTGAGTGCAGGTGTGTAGTTCAGCAGTATGTGGTCGAGTGTGAAAGGAGTTTGTGTATTCTATCGAACTTACTCTGTTTTGCTAGTTGACTTGTTGGGTACCGCGTTGTTTTTGGTACTCACCCTTGCTTCTACACTTGTGTAGGTTTTGAGCCCGGACCATGAGTAGTATATTTCTTGATTATCCGAGGCTTCTCAGGAGATTTAGAGAGGTAGCTGTTGTCATTTGGCTGACTCTCTTATCCTGTTTCCTTTCTGCTTTGTTCTATTTGAGAAGAAAGACAGTTTCAGACTTTGCAATTCTTTGGATTTCTGTATGACTAGTGGCTTTTACACGTGACAACCAATCCTTGGGTGGTATTTAAGTTTGTGGAGATTTTCCTTTAGTTATCTATTTTATTTAGTAATTCCGCACGTTATTTCGATATTTTTGTTGGGTTTAGGCTGACTTGTTCTGGTGGATTTGAGCAAGTGCCATCACGTCCATTTTTGGGTCGTGACAGTTGGTATCAGAGCACGGTTCATAGGTCTCACGTGTGTACGAGCCAAGTCTAATTAGAGTCTCAAGGATCGCTAAGGAGACGTCTGTACTTATCTTTGAGAGGCTATGAAGACTGTTAGGAAACTTCTTTTTATTTATTCTTTCTTATCGTGCGTGGTTATCTCCATTAGTATTGAGTGGTGCCCTTGCTCTTTTGACAGATGGCAAGGACTAGAGCTACGATTACTGGTGGTAGAGGCGAGGCAGCTCCCGAGACTATAGTTGAGACCCCAATTAGAGGTAGGGGAAGGGGCCGAGCTAGAGGTCGTGCTCGTGGAGTGGCATCAGTGAGAGGACGTGCCCGAGAGGCGGCACCAGTTAGAGGACAGGCTAGAGGGGCTTCTCCAGAGCCACAGATAGAAGTTGATGAGGATCAGGCTCTTCCAGAGCCCACGGCTGCACCATTGCTTCAGGACACCCTACTGAGGATGATGGGCATGCTTGAGAACTTCACTCGGGGGGGGTGCGACAGGAACGCATGGAGTTTCTCAGACGAGAGAAGGAGAACAGACTTCAGGGCATTATCACGACCGAGTTCATGATAATCAGGTGGGTCAGCCCCCAGTGGTTCCTGTATCAGCTATTGGGGCACAAACCACTCCAGAGGCAGTTTTGGCAGTAAATGATCAGCTTAGTTACGAAAGATTTCAGAAGATGAGACCACCTCAATTTCAGGGCAGTAGGAGCGAGGACGCCCATGAGTTTCTGACCTTGTGTCATGAGATGCTAAAAGCAGTGGGTTTGGTGGATCAGCGTGGTGTTCGTTTCGTTGCACTCCAGCTCCGTGGGCCAGCCAGGGAGTGGTGGAGGACCTATGTGAGATCCAGACCAGTCGGATCCTCTCCAGTGGATTGGAGTGTGTTCTCCAGTACTTTTCAGGATCGCTTCATTCCTTGGAGTGTACGAGGGGAGAGTCGATTGAAGTTTGAGGATTTGAGGCAGGGTGGTATGACTGTTACTGAGTATGAGGCTCGTTTCTGTCAGTTATCTCGACATGCCTTAGCTATAATTCCAGATGAGGTGGAGAGAGTTTGCAGGTTTGTGAGGGGCTTGAATTTCTCCATTAGATCTTATGTATTCAGAGCAGCTCGTGAAGGGGCTTCCTTTCAGTCTATTGTGAGCACCGCCAAGGAGGCAGAGTTGCTGGTTCGAGAGGAGTTTGGGGACCCAAAAAGGGCTCGTACTACAGGTCAGTTTTCTGGTACTTCATCAGGAGGTAGAGGTTCGCATAGGGGTGGTGGATCTTTTAGGCGTCAAGATCTTGTGCATGCATCTTTGCCAGCAGCTGAGGGTGGACAGATGTCTCAAGGGTCCCACAGTTCCACCCGTGGTAGCCATAGCAGTTCATTTGGTGGACAACAGTCTTCTACACCGAGGTCTTGCTTTGGCTGTGGGGATCCAGGACACCTGATTCGATACTGTCCCTTTCAGATTCATTCGGGACCCCATTGTACTTATTCGGCAGCTCCAGTTAGGGATTCAGCTCCACCGACCAGGGGTCAAGGCAGGGGTCAAACCACTAGAGGTGGCAGGACTTCAGATAGTGGTGCCTTGGTTCCACGTGGCGGAGATCGAGGTGTTGCTCAGACTGGGGGTGGCAGAGGACCTTAGTGTTATTCTTTTCCTGGGAGGCCCGAGGCCGAGGCTTCAGACGCAGTTATTACAGGTATTGTTCCAGTCTGTCATCGACCTGCATCTGTGCTATTTGATCCTGGACCTACCTACTCTTATGTGTCTACATACTTTTCGTCTGGGTTTGATTTATTGTGTGAACGGATGTCAGTGCCCGTGCATGTTTCCACACCGGTAGGTGAGCCTTTAGTGGTGGATCGAGTGTATCGATCCTGTCTTATTTCTCTGGCTGGGTATGATACTTGGGTAGATATGATTATTCTTGAGATGGTAGACTTTGATATTATCTTGGAGATGGATTGGCTTTCTCCTTATCATGCTATTCTTGATTGCTATGCAAAAACTGTGACTTTAGCCATGCCCGGTGTACCAAAGATTGAGTGGAAGGGTGATAATGGTTCTTATCCTAGCAAAGTTATTTCCTACATCCATGCTAAGAAATTGATTGATAGGGGGTGTTTGTCCTACTTAGCTTTCATTCGAGATACCAGTGTTGAACCACCTTCTATGGAGTCTATTCCTGTGGTTCAGGAGTTTGTCAATGTATTTCCTACTGACCTTCCAGGTGTTCCTCCCGATAGGGATATTGACTTTCCTATTGATCTAGAGCCAGGCACTAAGCCTATATCCATTCCTCCATATAGAATGGCTCCAGTTGAACTGAAAGAATTAAAGGAGCAACTTCAAGATTTGCTGAGCAAAAGGTTTATTCGTCCTAGTATGTCACCATGGGGTGCCCCAGTCTTATTCGTGAAAAAGAAAGATGGGTCTATGAGGATGTGTATTGATTACAGGCAGTTAAACAAGGTGACTGTTAAGAACAAATATCCTCTTCCCTGTATTGATGACTTGTTTGATCAGCTTCAGGGAGCGGCTCTGTTCTCTAAGATTGATTTGAGGTCTGGTTATCATCAGTTGAGGATTAGGGCATCAGATATTCCTAAGACAGCTTTTCGAACCCGTTATGGCCACTATGAATTTTTGGTGATGTCCTTTGGTTGACTAACGCCCCTGCAGCATTCATGGAGTTAATGAATAGGGTATTTCGTCTTTATTTAGATTCTTTTGTGATAGTATTCATTGATGACATTTTGATATATTCCAAGACTAAGGCTGATCATGTTCGCCACTTGAGGATAGTGCTACAGAGGTTGAGGGAGGAAAAGTTATATGCAAAATTCTCTAAGTGTGAGTTCTGGCTTGATTCGGTGGTATTCTTAGGGCATGTGGTGTCCAAGGATGGGATTAGAGTGGATCCGGCTAAGGTGGAGGCAGTTAGAGGTTGGACACGACCTACTTCAGCTATCGAGATTCGCAGTTTTGTGGGGTTAGCTGGGTATTATCGACGGTTTATTCAGGGTTTTTCTTCTATTGTAGCCCCATTGACTAGATTAACTCAGAAAAATGTAGCCTTTCATTGGTCCGATGAGTGTGAGGAGAGCTTCCAAAAGCTCAAGACTTTGTTGACTTCATCTCCCATTATGACACTACCGGAGACAGGAGTGGACTTTACGGTGTATTGTGATGCTTCAGGAGTTGGTTTAGGTGGTGTGTTGATGCAAAAGGGGAAAGTGATTGCCTATGCTTCTAGACAGTTGAAAGTTCATGAGAAGAATTATCCTACCCATGACTTAGAGCTAGCGGCTGTGGTTTTTGTGCTTAAGTTGTGGTGTCATTACTTATATGAGGTTCATTGTGAGGTCTTCACTGATCATAGGAGTCTTCAATATATTTTCAGTTAAAAGGATCTGAACTTGAGGCAACGTAGGTGGATTGAGTTGCTAAAAGACTATGATTTGACCATCTTATATCATCTGGGGAAGGCTAATGTGGTGGCTGATGCCTTGAGTAGAAAGACTTCTAGCATGCGGAGTCTAGCCGCCATTCGAGTTGAGGAGGAGCCTATAGATATTTTGGCTAGACAGGTTCGAAAGCTTAGAAACAAAGAGATTACTTCCGTGAAGGTGCAATGGAAGAATCGTCCAGTTAGAGAGGCGACTTCGGAGACAGAGTCTGACATGCGTGCTAAATATCCTCATCTTTTCGAAGCTTTAGGTACTTTCTTTTACCTTATGTTCGAGGACGAACATGATTTTTAGTGGTGGATAATATAATGATCCATAATATTAATTTTGGAGTTAGTCCACTTGATTTCATAAAAATATCTCCCTCGAAAAATTTTAGGGGGTACTTTGGACTATTCGATAACTAAGACTATTTAATTTATAGGTAAATTTGAATAATTAAGAAGTGCTGGGGTAAATGTTAATTTGTTAAGAGCCTATATACTTTACCCATATATTAAATTAGGTTAGTGAGATTTAATAGTTTCATAAGAAAAATAAAAGAAAAGAGATAGAGGAACTTCGAACGGTGCTCGTGCAGTTCCAGATTTCGCCATTCAAAAGGTAAGTATCTTTCACGTTTATTCTGTAAGACTTAGGCGAGTTTAGTTAAGATTATTACATATAAAATGGATTGCTAGTGGCTTAGAATCTATTATTAAATATTAAGTATTAAAGAATGTGCAGATAGGTTAGTGGATTAGTGCATCTTTTCTTGTGCAGCATTTGATTTCGTGCAGGAGTTTGCACTTTTAATTAATTATGAAATTGTTCATCACAAAGAGGAATTAAGAGAGTGTAAAGGGGTGTGACGTGTGGACCTTATTTGGCCATTACAGAAAGTGACAATTTAAGAAAAAGGGGCATTGGAGGTTGCAGTTGCTGCCAACAGCCTCTATTCTATATATGTATATATTATTAATTATATTTTTTGTTATCTTTTGGCAGATAAGTATAGTGATAGATAATTAGATGTTGGATGTATTATCTTTTATAAACTCCCCTTTGAAGTTATGTTATTTGGAGGAATTAAGATGAAACCCAATGCTTAAAATTTGATGAACTTGATTATAAATTTTGTGTGGGTAGTTTCAAAAACCTTATTGTGATTATTTGTTGACTAGATTGTGGTACTTCGGACTCTATTCGGAAGGGAAAGACTCAAGTGGTCGGTTGATCGTGATTTGACTAAGGCAAGTGAACTTTTAAAACTTTGTAATTCTTGTAGAATTCTCGAATTATCCATTCTCCTATGTGTGATTCGTGAGGTATTTTTAATATTATAAAATAAAGTGATTAAATGTAAATGTGAGTTGGTGTGGTGTGGTGACACTTGAATTTGTAAATGTAGTTAAGTGATGAAAATTCTATTTTCTTGAGATATATTGTTGTGGTTGGTGATTGTGAGTGGATTGGTTCGTGGAGTTCATCTCATGTTCATTCATTCTATGACACACACGCATTTGCATCGTTCTGAATCTTGATATGAGTGAGATGGTAAAAAGTTGGGACCGAGGTCTTTACCGGTCGAGATGTGATGCCGAGGTCTTTGCCGGCGATATTGTGATGCCGAGGTCTTTGCCGGCGATGATATTGTGATGCCGAGGTATTTGCCGGCGATATTGTGATGCCGAGGTCTTTGTCGACGATGATATTGTGATGCCGAAGTCTTTGCCGGAAATTATTGCATACGCATTGCATCTCATCCTTGCATATTCCTGTGTGACATGATGTTATCCCTGTGTTTGATTGTGTTGCTTCTTTTGAGTTGTGACTTGTGATTTGATATTTGTGACATAATGGAAACTATCTCTAGAATGTATTATGTGTTGTTGGACTGAGATTTTTCTGAGTGCAGGTGTGTAGTTCGGCAGTATGTGGTTGGGTGTGAAAGGAGTTTGTGTATTCTATCGGACTTACTCTGTTTTGCTAGTTGACTTGTTGGGTACCGCGTTGTTTTTGGTACTCACCCTTGCTTCTACACTTGTGTAGGTTTTGAGCCCGGACCGTGAGTAGTATATTTCTTGATCATCCGAGGCTTCTCAGGAGACTTAGAGAGGTAGCTGTTGTCATTTGGCTGACTCTCTTATCCTGTTTCCTTTCTGCTTTGTTCTATTTGAGAAGAAAGACAGTTTCAGACTTTGTAATTCTTTGGATTTCTGTATGACTAGTGACTTTTACACGTGACAACCAATCCTTGGGTGGTATTTAAGTTTGTGAAAATTTTCCTTTAGTTATCTATTTTATTTAGTAATTCCGCACGTTATTTTGATATTCTTGTTGGGTTTAGGCTGACATGTTCTGGTGGGTTTGAGCAAGTGCCATCACGTCCATTTTTGGGTCGTGACAATTGGTAGGATTATTTGTATTATTCATTGTTTTACTTAGAATTTAGAATTTATTTGTTTAGTATCATGTTGTTAGGTACTCACTCCTTGCTTCTACACTTATGTAGGTATTAATTTTGGTATCTCCTGATCTCCTTATTCCCCATTTTGAATCAAGCTTGAGACAGTCTCAAAGGTAGCAACTAGTCCTTTTGAGCGAGCCCTTCATACTTCTATTTACTTATTATTTTTGTTCTATTTAAGAATTAAAGACATTGAGATTGTATAAATTTCCTTTTGAATTCAGTTGTAGTAGAGGCTTGTACATGAGACACCAGTCTTGAGTTTGTTTTTAGGTTATGGATATCTTTTTTTTTTTAATTATTTATGCTTATATACTTAGACTATACTTTTGCTTCATTTTCACATTATTTTTTTTATATTTTGTTTAAGTTGACTTGCCTTGTGAGTTAAAGGCAAATATCATCACATCCGATGTTAAATCGTGACACAAACAATTAAAATTTTAAATAGAGATGAGTCATTTGTGGATATAACAGTAAATAAAGTATAACAGAAAAATATTTGAAGAAAAATTGGCATGATATAGTCTCTTATACTATTTAATAGCAATATATGACCCACTTTCATTTTTCAAGTGAAACATTTATCTTTTATTCAATTGACATTTATTGACCCATTTTTTTTTAAATAATTCATGCACTTGTAAATATTTTGTGATGTTTCATTCATGCACTTGTGGATGTTTCATATATTTATTTAATGAAGTTTTATTAACTTATTGGCTAAGGTTGTGAACGGATGATTTCTATATCCTATAGAAAGGATTATTCACCCTTTGTAAAATGGCACACTTGATGAGATAAAATAATATTCTCTATATTGAACTTCATTTGTCTTCCTTTCTACTTTAATATTTTTATATTGCTAATGTTTTATAACACGTTATCAGCACGAGTCTCTAGCCAATTGAGATTTGCTAAAATCGGGGTTATCTTTCTCTTAAAGGTTAATCAAATTTCTTTCCGTTTCAGGTATACATTATATATATATATATATATATATATATATATATATATATATATATATATATATATATATATATATATATATATATATATATTCATAACATATCTATAAGACTTTCGTAAGTTTTTGTTCTATAATTTAATTACTACTGTCCATGACTTGCTTTAGGAATTATTATAATGTTATACTAGATATGATAGTCAATATGCTTGAGATTTAAATAATTATGTTATTTATATGACACTGACTTATAACTCTAAATTAAATACTATGCAATATGATGGCATGTTAGTTAAAAAGATAGTAAGTATTTTCTTGTCATATATTTGTGATCATTATTTATATGTTATAAAGAAAAATAGTTATTCTTTAAATTAAATAAAGTAATTGATATTACTTGTGTCATATGACTATATTATATGGGTACTATATAACTTTAAGTTTAAAATCATTGATCTATAAATATTAGATAAATGGTAGATTAATATAAAATTACTTATGAGTTATAAATGATAAATGCTCATAAAGTCAAGTATTTATATATATTATATTTATAACTATTTAACTAAGTGATTTACGTTTAGCGTTTAATAAGAATTGCTACTTATTATAATCATTAAAGATAAATATTTTTAACCATCTTGTATATAATATATTTTGTACTTGAATAATACTTTATCATTTGAAATATTAATTTATCATTTATTATAAGGAAACCAACATTATGTTATAAACTCAATTATTTTATGATATTTTTCATCATGTCAAATTTATCAAAACTTGAATTTTTGGCACTTGACATTTCTTGAAAGAACTAGTTGTCATGGGTATTTGATGCTAAAATTCACCTTGCCACTAAGGGCCTTGGTGATACGATAATGGAAGGAAATAAAGCATCAAGACAGGGTAAAGCAAAGGCTATGATTTTCCTTCGTCATCATCAGAATGTAAGACTTAAGATTGAGCCCTTGACAGTGAAAGATCGACTTGAATAGGTTTAAAAGGATGGTATGACCACCTTAAGACCATGGTATTGCCAAGGGCTTGTTATGAGTGAATGCACTTACGGTTTCAGGACATTAAAACCGTAGTTGAATATAATTCTATTGTATTTAGAAGCACGTCCCAATTAAAATTATGTGGGGAAATCATAAAAGATGAGGACATGTTGGAAAAGACATTAACTACTATCCATGCCTTAAATGTGATATTTCAGCAGCAATACCGTGAGAAAGATTTTCAGAAATACTCTGAATTGATCTCATGTCTTCTAGTGGCTGAGCCACATAATGTCCTGTTAATGAAAAACCATGAAGCCTGCCCCACTGGACTACTTCATTATCGAAAGCAAACTTGATTAAAGCACAAGGCCAATCTGAAATAAGACAAAATAATCAGGGCCAGGATTATGTGTGTGGGCATGGCAAGGGCAAGGGAGGATATAATAATCGTCGAGGTGGTGGTCATAAAAAAAGGGGAGAACAACATGAGTTCTCAAAATAATCCTTCCAGAGGCAAAAGTGATCACTGTCATCCATGTGGCCTGAAAGCTCACTGAAAAAATGAATGATGGATACCTAAACATTTCATCAAGTTGTATAAAAAAAATCCTTCAAAAGAAAAGGAAAAAAAAGTGGTGCCTTTAATTTTAATGTTCGGATGGAGTCACATTTGACTCTTAAAGATGATGCCCTGATAGGGTCTTCTCATGAATATGATGAGAATGGTGAGACAAATTTGGCACTAAAAGATGATGTTTTTGATGGTCTTGATGATATTACTCATCTGGAAGTTAGAGACTTCTTTGGCGATCAAAACTGAAGATTGATTATTGAATTTAAAAACAAATAATGTTGTGTTTAATTGTTTTATAAAATTGAAGTACTTAAATTTTCTTTTGGTAGTTTTCTCTTTCGTACTTCTCATGATGTATTTTTATAAATAAAAGTTTTAGTCTTCCGTTGGATCCAAGATGAGCAATGGAGATACATGTCTTTTGGACAGTGCCTCAACTCATACGATACTAAGAAAAAAGAAATATTTCTCTCATTTGGTTATTAAAAAAAACTTGTATTAATACAATACCCGATAGTACAAAATTGATTGAGGAACCTTATTACTCTCTGGAGGAACAACACTGGTAATTAATAATGCATTGTATTGTAGTAAGTCTCAAAAAAACTTGTTATGTTTCAAGGTTATTCGCCAAAATGACTATCATGTTGAGATTGTGAATGAAGGAAAGGTTGAATACTTTTATATTACAACAATAAATGCTGGGAAGAAAATTGTGCATGAAAAATTACCTGCACCTTCTTCTGGGTTGTACCATACAAATATTGGTACAGTTGAATCATATGCCATTGTAAACAAAAGGTTTACTAATTCTAATGATTTTATCGTTTGGCATGACCAGTTGGGCCATCCCAGTTATAATATGATGCATAAGATAATTGAGAATTCACATGGGCATACTTCGAAGAACCAAAATGTTCTTAAATCAAATGAATTCTCTTGTGTTGCTTGTTCTTAGGGAAAGTTGGTTATTAAACCATCAACATCTAAAGTTGGGGTGGAATCCCCTACATTTCTGGAATGGATACAGGGTGATATATGTGACCTTATTCACCCTGCATGTGGATCATTCAAATATTGTATGGTCTTGATAGACGCATCTATAAGATGGTCACATATGTGTTTATTATCAACCCGCAATATGGCCTTTGCGAGGTTGTTGGCTCAAATAATAAAGTTAAGAACACAATTTTCAGATTATGCAATAATGACGATTCATCTTGATAATGTTGGTGAGTTTACATCTCAGCCATTTAATGATTATTGTTTGTCCATTGGGATAATAATTGAGCATCCTATTGCTCATGTCCATACTCACACTATTCCTGTTGATTTCTCATGATTGTCTTTATTTGAGATTGTCCACCTTTAATCATCTTTAGTCTTTCACTGATATGATAATTGTTGCTTGAATGAATGTGATGAGGCCAAGTGGTTCGCTTGGGAGATAACAATAGTCTCTAAGTGCCGATCACGTCTAGGGTACTCTCCCGGGGAGCGACATTCAACATCCTCACCTCGACTCTCCTCCCACTGATGATACCAGACATTAGCTACATTGTTGAGCTAATAGGCAGCAAGCTCAACTCCCTCTGTCTTAGTCGCATGCATGGCTTTCAATACCTTCCACATCTCATCAATAAAGTTATGAGGATCCTCTTCAACCTTCGACCCAGTGAAGACTAGTGGGTTCATCCTCAGGAAGTCTCTCAGTCTAGTGGCAGTTGTTGGCTCTTGAGAGCTAGAACTAGGAGTCTGTGAAATCTGGGAACATTATGATAGCTCCTCTGAAGTCAACTTCTGTGGTAGGAGCAGGTGGAGCAGTAGGTGTCTCGAGAACACCAGTAGCTCTGGTTGGTCGACCACAACCCCTCATTTCCATCTAAGTAAGTACCTTTGAAGTGGGATTCCCAACAATGCTGGCTGAAGCATTCCTTTGGGTCATGGTATATTTAGGAGGCACGATCTGCAAGCGGATAACGTACGAGTTAAAAGGGAATTTTATAGAGTTTAAACTCTATCGCACGAACTCAGAATATAAGAAAGTGTAACAATTCCTAATGTCCTATAGCTTCCTGCTTATAAAGTGTGGTGCACAACACACCTATAAATAAAATTCTACTAGACACAGCTTCATAGATTCCCTAGGA
Organism: Solanum rostratum; assembly: GCA_029948455.1. NCBI lineage: Eukaryota > Viridiplantae > Streptophyta > Magnoliopsida > Solanales > Solanaceae > Solanum > Solanum rostratum. The sequence goes on along the minus strand of CM057045.1, from coordinate 62,441,619 downwards.
CTCCTGAACTCTGGGCTCTGATACCAAGTTTGTCACGCCCCCGGAGGGTACCTTTGGCGTGTCCGACACTTGAAGAACAATTCTCCAAAAGAACCACCTGGTCTCATCATCACATCAACTAAACATCAGAAGAAATTTATCAAAATAAAATACATTATAAGGATATATATAACTCTACTAAAGCATAGTTTTCAATGGATAGGTTCGGAAATACAAAATACTCAATAATCTTCTAGTCAATGTCTATAAAGCCTCTACTTAACAGTCTAGATGATGCCATGATAGGCCATGGATACCCCAAATCAAAGAAATAAACTACTCAATAAAGTAAGAAGATAAAAGGGCTCCTCCGAAAAACAATGAGGGTTTACCAACTCTGAGAATGCACTGATCTAGACCTCAACGATGCACGGGCTGAAGTCCTCTATCACCTGTATCTGCATCATGAAATAGTGCAAGTCCAAATGGATGTCAGTATATTTCATATACTGGTATGTAAAAAACAGCCCAAGAAAGTAAAGTTCAACTCAATCACCTCAACTCAAACAACTCTTAACTCAACTCAACAGGAATGCAAGTTTTAAATGGAAATCATGCTTTTGAAAATAGACTCAGTAGTAGTAAACTCAAGTTGAAAATATCATGCTCAATCAGTGTTTACTTAGGAGTTTCTCTTAACCGACATCCAATCCCATCACTTTTGTTTTGGTGATGCACAACGAAGGCGACGTCGTTGCCACACCCATCCTAAACTTGGCAAGGTAAAGGACGATTAACACTCTCGTGGATCCATAGTAAATGTCCAGCTTTTGGGACATGAGTTATCAGAATATTTTGTACGACTATCCTACGTTGACAATGTAGTTCTGTGGGTTAGAGTAGTTATTTACTCGCTCCCAACTCGGCGCTTGATACTCCTCGCAAGACTAAAACATGATCAACTCATCAATCAACTCAAATCTCAATAGTACTCAATCAATCAACTCAAATCTCAACCTCATTGGGTTATCTCATCTCAACTCATCTCAATGTATCATCAGCTCAATCAATCAAGAGAAATCAATCAGACTCGGCTTAGACTCAACAGTCATTCGGACTCATCAACTAGACTTATTATGGAATGCAAGTAAAATACATCAATGCACATGTAGTCGTGATACTATATGCTCTTCATGCTCAATTTACTCAACTCAGACAATCAAACTCAAATCTCAACTCAATCCATGTATAGATTTTCATAAAATTATGCAATCTGGAGCTCATGATGTCAATGCATAAGGTTTATATCTCAATCTCATATCAACAATAGTGTAATGCATCAATTATTCAGTTTATAATTTGGAGGACTCAAAGAAATTACCAAAAATTCAGTGTTTAAATTATAGAATTCTCAAGACTCAACTCCACTTTGCAATTTTGACTCAAGGAGGGAAAAGGAGCGTCTTTAGTAAGACTTACATACCTGGATAGAAGAAGAAATCAAATTCCAATCGATCCTCATATTTGAACTTGAAACCCTCGTTATTCTCCCTCCTATGGTATTTTCTAGAAATCCCTAAGCATGAAGAATGGTGAAAATACTCTTAGGGTTCTATGTTAGGACTCTAAGTAGGTCTAAAACATCCAAGGATTTAATTAAAAGGGATAGGAACAGACAAAAATACCCCTCTTAAAAACCATTAAAGGACCTCCGGAACCACGTTTACAGGACATAGAACTTTCTACCGGTCGTAGACGACCTCCCATAGATAAGGTGTCCAAAAGTTTAGGCTACTAGAATTTGGGTATAAAATCCACGAAACCACTTTTACGAATCGTAAAAACTTCTACGGACCGTCTGATAACTCGTAGCGCAAGATAGTGAAAAGTTGATTCTTGGATCACCAACTTACGTAACCATTCTATAGGTCGTGTAATATTTTATGGGCCATATGTTGTCTCGTACATGGGCCTCAGATTTAGAAAATTTTACCAAGTCATTTGGGGATTCTACGAGGCCTTTTTTATGGGTCGTAGGTCTCTCTACGGACCGTAGATGGCCCTCATAGTTTTCTCTTTCCGCAACTTTTCTTTATCATTTTTCTCAGTTTTCTCTGTGAATCTACCCAGACTAGGTGAAAAGAATTAAGGGGTGTTACAATATTGTGTTTTCTTGAGGGGTCATTAGTAGTTGTGCATTTTTTTAGATTCAATAGCTGGATAATTTTTGGGACTACCATGGCTACGTATTTTTTGCACTAGTTAGGAATATAGGCTTATATTATTTTGGTTGATAGTAAAAAGTGGCTGGACATATTCCAAAGGACAAAGCCAAAAAGGGAATTAGTCAAACATCAATTGGGTCTCAACAATCTGGTCATACCTCAGAAGGCAATTGTTCTGGACCTGAATTTGGTATGCGAAAACCTCAGCAGTCAACCTTTCAAACTCAAATTAATACTCAACAATCAACAACTTATGGACCTAATATTGGTGATGATGAAGACCCAGTGTTGAGGCCAAAAGCTGTCTCTGAAGCTGATACATTATTGGCTATGAGGAAAAGTAGAATGATGCCACAAACTAGTGGTAGAAGAATTCAGATCACTAGAGATGTAAATGGGGTGTCAACTCCAACTAATTTGCCTTATTCACCAACAAAGACATCTTGGCGATGAAGGAAAGTTGTTACATACAAAATGAAGTGAGGAAAAAACGTATTAAAATGATGTCAAGAAAGGGACAAGGGGATCAAACCCTCAATTCTTCTGAAATATGAAATTTGTTTTTATTTTGTGATGCCTAGACATTTTAAAGGTTAAAGTGGTTGACATTTGATTTTTGTTATTATAATTAGTTTAATCTTTAAATGACAATTATGTATTTTGTAATATGATGACAATTGATGTTAGACATGTTGCTATTGAAGTCTTATGTTACAGATTTGATGTGGTGTTGTGTTGATTAAAATCTAATGGAATAATCAATCTCATTACGTCAACTCTCTAAAATGTGTTGTTGGCCATCTTCACGGGAAATATAGATACACAATTTCACCCAAAAAAGGAGCTACTTTTGAGGTTCGTGAAGTTTAAATGATCATAACTTCTCCATGGACCTTTATATCCCAAGAAGTGCTCTGTCATTAATAGGTTGATCACTTCCAAGGATCATGCATATGTTTAGTTCAAATGTTTATAGAGTTCAAGTTTTTACAAGTTTATTATTACACCATCAATAGAAGCACTAACTTCTTCTTTGTCAAATTATTTCTTTCAATATTACAAGTATCGAATTTTTATTTTTGATTGCTGATGATATTCGTAGATCTTGGAGATATTTTTCATCATCCCAATTCCAAAATTACATAACTAGTTCTTCTCAAATACCACTTATTAGTCAAATAATTGGACACAAGCATGTTTTCCTAGTAATTGTTCTCAGCATGCAGAACCTGGAAGAAGCAAGAACAGCTCTTCAGATAGCAAAGCCAACAATGTTGGTCAATGATGCAACCTTTAATTCCCGAAACTTCAGGTCTTTTGCTACTTTTGAGCCTTCTCTAAGGTGGCAAGCCCTAATGGATACACCTTCTGAAGTTCAAAGCACTAATATAGGTACGTGTTTAGGCATTCATCATCAGTTTGAGTAAAGAGAGTAATTTATCTTATGTTCATTAATTTATGATTCCTGCACACCTGTCAGGATTAACTACTAAACAACTGAAAAAAAGTCTCAAAAGACATTTATCAGTAGACTACCTGTGGGCACCTCAAGAAGCAGCTATATATAATATGCTTTACCTTAGGTATATGCTTACTATCTTTCCATTTGCTTATTTCTTCTTGTTCCCTTTCTTTTCCTTGATCAAGAAAGTGATTGTCAAATCCTCTCATACAGACGAAAACTGACAAAATGAAGCTCTTAGAGAAATGTGGTACTGAAGATATTTTTTTAACTATGAAATGTAATTTCTCTCCCATAAGTTTATCTTCTGATTAGCAAAATATCTTGTTTCTTAGCCTCAATAAAGTTATTTGGCTACTAGCAAAATTCTTGAACAAAAAGATGGTCATTTTGTATGTCATTCAACTATTTGCTCCACTAAGAAATGTGTTTTGTAGGTTGAGTTATTGAACTGCTGGTGCAAAGTAATGCTTATCTATTCAAATTTTAAACCCTCAATCTAATCCTGTGTCGCCTGTTCTAATTGAAAGAGTATTGAATATTATTTTTCTATTATAGTCCCAATCTAATCTAATTTGGTGAGTCTTTATTTGGGTGATTTTTTTCCTAATATTATTTAGAATTTGGTTTTTTTAAAGAAAAATAATGACGTGGCCGAATTAAAACAGGCCACGTGTAAAAGCTGGTTTTGTAAAATTACTGTTAAAAAATAATAGCATAGATGAGCCTTTTCCTAAACAGTAATGGCATATTTGAGACAAATCTTTAACGGATGGTATAATTAAACCTTTTATTAAAGTTTGATGGCATATTTAAGCCTTTTCCCTTATTAAAATGATCTAATTCACAAGTAGGGAGTAAATGATTTTACAGTTACAATGGTGATATTATTGTGTCCATTTTTAAGATGAAGTAACACAATAACTTAAATACATGTTTTATTGTCAATATACTTTTAATAATGGATGAATCCACTCAGTTATATTATCAATTTTGTTCCTTTATAAGTAAAAGGGAGATTATTGATTGTAAAAGTTATATTGAATTTATTATGTCTTGAATTCAATTAATAATTTTTTCAGGATGGCTTGCACAATGGTAATATTATCAATGATGATATTAAAGTATGTCAAGTTATAGCTAATGAAAATGTTGAAGAGAGTTTCAAGTCTACTGACCATAGTAAGTGATGTGATATGTAATTTTTTGTATTTCTTGTTTACTAATGATATTTAATATATATAATTTTTTTAGATTTTGCTACGTTTGAAGCTGGTGATTTTAGTCTTCCGTTTGATTTTCAAGTAATAATACTTTATGATGAGATGATGAATCAGTGTATGAAAGGGAAAGAAATTGATTTTCACAACCTATTGGTTTTAAAGTTCTTGAAGAGATTGTGGACATTTTATCAAGAAGAGTCGAGAATGTTGAAAATTTTCAAGCATCACATCTTCTAATGGTATCTGAGAGTGCTGAAAATAGCAAATATGAATGTGATGAAAATGAATTTTTTTTCCTATCAAGCATTCATTTAATGACAGGATCGATGAAGATGTAGATTTTATTTTGTGTTGTGAGTTTGTTAAATTTGTGAAGATCCAGGTGTGAAAACTACTTTAATTTATTTATTTTATATGTATTCATTTGTTGGCATTTAATATTTTGCTAATTATTCTTTTTGATAAATATTTTTTAGGTATCTTGAAACAACCGTTTGTTTTCGGGGATCATTATATTAAATCCAGGAATTGGTTTCACAGACTGAACTATGAAGGTAGAACCTTAGATGATATCGTGATTTTGGCTATTGCAGGTGGTGCGGAGTTGAGGAGGTTAGAAGGGCTATTAGTAGGATGAAGAGAGAGAGGGCGGTCGAACCTGATGGGATTCCAGTAGATGTTTGGAAGAATATGGTCAAGGATGGCATAGAGTGGTTGACTAGATTGTTCAATGCAATTATGAAGAGTGACAAGATGCCTGATGAATGGAGGAGGAGTACAATGGTTCTATTGTACAAGAACAAAGGGGACATTCAAAACTGTAATAATTACAGAGGTATCAAGTTGTTAAGTCACACTATAAAAATCTGGGAGAGAGTGGTGGAGATGAGGGTGAGAAGAGTAGTGTCTATTTCAGAGATTCAGTTTGTATTCATGCCGGGGCGGTCGACTACTGAAGCAATTCGTCTTGTTCGGAGATTAGTTTAGAAATATTAGGAAAGAAAGAAGGACCTTCATATGGTGTTCATTGATCTCGAGAAGGCCTATGACAGAGTTCCAACGAATGTCCTATGGAGGTTTGTAGTGGTGAAAGGTATCCCAATGACATATATCAGGGCGATCAAGGACATGTACGACAGAGCCAAAACTTGGGTAAGAACGGTGGGAGGAGACTCGGAGTATTAAACGGTGGGAGGAGACTCGGAGTATTAACCTGTGAGATGGGACTCCATCAAGGATCTGTGTTAAGCCCTTTCCTATTTACCATAGTGATGGATGAGCTGACGCGATCTATCCAGGATGAGGTTCCATGGTGTATGTTATTTGCATATGACATAGTACTGATTGATGAGACTCAGACTAAAGTTAATGATAGATTGGATGCTTGGAGACACGTCTTGGAGTCCAAAGGATTCAAACTGAGTAGGACCAAAACAGAATACTTGGAGTGCGAATTCAGTGTTGCGAGGGATGAAGCAGACATTGATGTGAGGCTTGCCACTCAACCTATCCCCAAGAGGGAAAACTTTAAGTATATGGGGTCCATCATCCAAAGTAGTGGCGATGTCGATGATGATGTCAGACATCGTATTGGGGCAGCATGGACTAAATAGAGGGTTGCCTCTGGAGTATTGTATGACAAGATACCACCTTAACTCAAAGGTAAGTTTTACAGAATGGTGGTTAGACCATCTTTGTTATATGGGGTGGAGTGTTGGCCAATAAAAAATACACATGTTCAGAAGATGCATATCGCAGAGATGAGGATGTTAAGATGGATGTGTGGTCACACAAGGTTGGATAAGATTAGGAATGAAACTATTCAGGAGAAGCTAGAGGTGGCCCTAGTGGCGGATAAAATGAGAGAAGCGGGATTGCAATGGTTTGGACATGTGCAGAGACGGAAAACCGATGCTCTTGTTAGGAGGTGCAAGAGGTTGGTTTTGGGAGTTACACGGAGGGGTAGAGGTAAACCGAAGAAGTATTGGGGGGAGGTTATCAAACAAGATATGGCGAAACTAGATCTCACCAAGGACATGACCTTAGATAGAAAGGACTGGAGATCGCGAATTAGAGTAGCAGACTAATTGGTTGGTGGGGTTAGGTGGAGGTATAGTAAGGTAGCAGGAGTAGGCGTGTTTTATATATGTCGTATGTGTGTTAATTCTATCGTATTTACATATTGACATGTGTTTTTTGTCGTATCTAGTTTATTTTGCTTATGGGTTTTTGAGACGAGGGTTCCCAGGAAACAGTCTCTATACTTCTATGAGGTAGTGGTAATTAGGTTTGCGTACATTCTATCCTCCCCAGGCCCCACTTGTGGGATTCCACTGGGTATGTTATAGTTGTTGATATTCTTCTATTGTTGAAATTTATTCTTATGTATTCATATATTCTTTATATTGTATGTCTTGTAATTATTATTGTAATTTTTTTTAATAGTTAAAGTCAATGAAAATTATGAGATAATATTTTTATCATATAGCATTTATTGTGTCCAGTTGTTTGCGATGATATCTACCTTTATTCTTATTATAAATACTAGAGGCGTGTGCCCGTGCGAGGCACGGGCGGTGGGGACATATTAGGGGGAGTTAAAAGCGCTAGCAGGAAGTATAAATTGCAGTTCCAAACAATTTGAGATAATAGGTTGTACGCATCCAACCAGAAGGCTCCTCAGGAGTACAGTTTGTTCCTATATTCTATTTAATTTCACGGCCATTTTTTTTACATGGAATGAAAGGTGCAGTGGTGGGCTGTTGCAATGGTAATATGAGTGACTTTGCTGGCGATTGCATGCTTGTGTGGATGCAAAGTTGCCAGTTGTCTCCTGTTTCGCTCTGTCCGATTTTCCACCGTTGTTTTTTGCCATCTTTTGCTGTGGTGCAGCTGCAAAGAATGGGGAAATGAGTGAAGGTTGGCCTATTGTGGTGTTCGAATTTTTACACAGGGCACGCTGTGACAGTGGCGGGATGATCTGGCCAATCTATGTGATGCCTTTTTTTAGTTACATGTGTTAAGCCGCCTGTACTAAGATGTGAGATGTACGAGGCATTTACGTATAAGTGGAATTAGTGGTGCATTCCTTATTCTGTGGTAGGGGTTTTGTGTCATGCAGTGAGTAGATATGAGGGAGTAGTAATTTAGGACAATGTAACGAAGGGTGTGAGGCAATTGGAGCTGCGGATTGATTACCTCTGCACTATTGTCTACACCGATACCAGCAGCTAATGTGGAACCAAAAGCGGCAACAAGTAGGACACGTTGTCTCCTCTTTTAAGAGCCTGCGTATGTGCAATGTAGATATCAGTAAATTTTCTTAATGTGGACAGTGTTTTACAGGTGATTGAAATGTAGTGAATTACCTTATGTCTATACAGTCCAAAAGAGAGCACAAAAGAGACCTCCGCGCCTGCATTTAGGAATTCCTCTGTTATAGCTACCAGGCATGTGTCCATTGTTTTACGAGCAATAGAATTGTAGTAAATTACCTTACACTTATACAGTCCAAAAGAGAGCCCAAAAGAGACCGCCGCGGCCTGCACTTCGGAATTCGTGTGTTATTCTTTTGCTTCATGGTGTGAAATGATGTAGGGATTGTTAAACAGGCAGAAGCTCTGAGGGCATTTATGGAAGTGTGAAAGAAGGAATGCTCGTGTGTACCTTTATTTCCCTTTCGCAGGAGTTGCTGGGTCCAGTGATTTCTCGAGCTTAGGCGTGTTTAGTTTTTTCCTTGGCGAGGCCGCGTCTTCACCTGGAGTAATGAGGACCTTTTTCTGTCTTTTGTGGTCTCCTTGAATGCTGGGGCCCGAAGAGATGGGCGTTGAGGGCAGATGGTTTCCATTTCTACTAATATTCAGAATAAGGACCTTTGGGGTTGCTGCACGTGAAATCCGGGGGAAAGATTTTTTGACTTGAATTTTGTATAAGTTTTCTTGTATCTGCAGGTGTTCATCTTCCCATGACGCTGCCTGAACCTGTAAGGGAGGCCTTGTTTTAAGTGTTTTCCTTTGTTGTGATGTGAGGTGATTTTTGATGTGGGGAGAGTCATTGTCGCTTACCTCAGCTGATGCTCTAGTGTAATCTCTTCTGCGCTGAGGCCAAGTACTTGCTCTGCTTGCTCATCCATAATTATGCCAGTTATTGATCCAGAGGCGTCCTCAAGATGCACCTCAAAGCGACACCTGCACTTATGTGTGTATGTGCAGATACATACACACACACAGACACATGCATACAAAGACATATATGTGTATGTATGTGTGTGTTTGTGTGTGTGTATAGTTGAGTGTGTGTGAGGCAAATTCTATGCGTGCCCGTGTAGTACATGCGAGAAGGGATGATAAAGTACCTGGAAGTGAGCATGTTTTCTTCGTCGCAATTCGCGCAGTGAAACTTTCGTTTCCTCAGATTTCTGATTTCTTGTTTGCAGCTGGGGCAGGTTAACACATAGCAAGAGCTGAGTTTTGTAGGTGGGGTAACTGTTGCTGCAATGGTGAAAGGTTGTCCCTGCGTAACCACATACGAATAAGTTAGCTGTCTATGATGTGCAATATAAGTAATGCATGATTAGAGATTGGAGCAAAGGGACCCACATCTTGTTGTGCTTGGATGTCTGCGATGGGTACAATTTTCTCTTCGACTGGAGCGGAGATGAGAGCCCCAAACTGAGATGTGCTGCGTAGTGCGTAGGAGTTTAACATTTTCGTGTTTGCTGTGATCCTGGTTGAGCGGCAGATGGCCGGGGGTAAGCAAGTATCAAAATGCGAAACAAAGCAATGCAACATCTATCACAGAAATATTTACCATGATTGCAGGTGTAAACATTGTGAGTACGGCGGATCAATTTGTATTGTGGTGCAGAACTTGGTTGTCAGTGATGTGCCTACAGCAGGAGAAACGTCTCTTTAATAACGGGCGACCAAAAGGTGGAGTAAACAAAGCAGGAGTTTTTCTGTGCATATCTAATGTACTTTAAGCGTGTTTACTTACCGTTGTACTTTGAAACTCCGACCCGTCTAGCGAAAATGATTGGATGTTTTGGAAACTGTGCTAGGAGTTTTGCGCCCTCGTCATTGATCATGCTCTCTTCCCATAGGGTGAATGTGAAAGCGTGCTTGCTGCAAATTTAGATCTGTCAGCATGTAAATATTTACACAGCTATGAGAAGGGTAATATAAGCATCTTAATGAAGTTCAGCGAGGGAGTGCCTGTAATGTACAGGTAGGTAGGAGAGGGCAGTGGGGTGGTGTCTTTCGTTATCTTTTGTTGGGTTTGTTAAAGTTAAATCGAGATATCAGGGATTAGTTCCACAATCTTGTTGGAACGTCACGATAACAGCATCAACTATTAACACAGGTAACATGCTCATCGATGCCTCCCTGATTTGTCAGCTAACTTGTAACCTCAGAACAAATTATTAATAAACTATAGAGAAAGGAGGAAGAATACAAAGAAACGCGTTAATGTAAATATTTAAACTTCAAGCTATGATCCATCAACTGGGGGGGGGGGGCAGTCTGACGAAAGAGCACATATCATGTCCTTGTTACAGTTTCCAAGTGTTTAGGCTGTTATTTTAGATTACTGGGATGTGGCAAAAGGGTAAGTGTTAGTCTGGGCAAGATTACTCTTTTCACTTTCTAAGGGGGAAACCAAAATGTAAGGCTGGAGGAATGGCAAGCCTAAAGCATCCATAGTGTGTCAATGTAAATGCGGGCGGAGGTGGTATACCTAATCTGAAAAAGTAATGTGTCCGGCACTTCATTTGCATTTTAGTTTAGTTAGAATCCATATTAAGGGGAAGCCTGGAATAATCTTTTTGTCGTTGCATTGAGGAGCATGCGTATTAATGTGTCAATATGAAAATGGTAAAGCATAATTCCCTTACTTACTTGGTGTCAATGAGAATGACCTCTTGGAGTCTTCGCTGCATGCTTGTCACATATCTTGGTGGGAAGCAGTTTACCACAATCGCAAGCACATCTAGCAGCATAAAGGAGGACGAAATGTCAGTTCGTGCGAAAAGGTATACGCTTACTTAGTTAACGCTACTGAGACGTACTGAATTCTGCAGTCCTGAGCTGCTCCCGAGTACTTCGTGTGGCCTCTTTGATGATCACTTGGAAGAATGTCATGTTAATGATTGTTGGCGGTGGGAGGGCATCCTCAGTAGACTGTCCTGGCGTAGTAGGATCAAATATAGCGGCATCTGAAATGTCATTATCGAGGGAATCCACTATAGTTTTCGTGTCAATGATCCACTCATACGCATGTACGGGCTTTTCATATCGCAATGTTGGTTGCTGTACTCAGGCACCTGCGATGAGATAGCCGTGGAATAGTCTGAATCTTTCTTGGTAAAGCAAGATGTCATCGCCGTACACAGTTGCCTTAACTTCATTTTCCTGCAAATGTTGTGGGGAAAAGTGAGGCAAGCATACAGAAACAGAAAAGTAAAGCAGCCATGTGAATTGGTGCGCACAAAGCTGCAGTAAAGGGAAAACCTAATGAGAGCAGTTCAAAGTAGTAACAGTCATAGTAAGAATTGGAACAAGCATCGAGGTGGAAAAATTAATAAGCGACATAGTACATGTTCGTCCTGGATGATCATGTTCATATATTTGATCTTTCGTTCTTTTCCCTCACCTGGCTTCCCAATATCAACAAGTCTTACCTTACATGTCCAGTCAGGTATGTCTGGTGTAATAGCATGTATGCTGAGGCGGGTATCCATATTTTATATCCTGCAGGGGTGGTGGAAAGGCTGAGTTAGAAATATGCTGTGCTGAAAATGTAGTGGCGTGTGGGTGCTGAAAGTCTCGGGAAGAAGCTATGGAACGATACGAACAAAGGAATAAGGCTCTTACACCCTTTTTTTTAAAGCCAGAGGAAAGCATTTCAGCTTCCATTTGTTATGACAAACAGGGATGTCCAACCACAGGGCCCCAAAAACATAAGCATATTAGCAAACAGTGTACATGCAGAAAACCACAGCTAAAGTCAGAAACGCCCCGCATTCCGAAGTAACCAAAGTGTAGGTGACATGCATGACCACAGCGAAGCAAGGCAACTCAACCAACCCCAAAAGGGAATGTGTTACAGAGGGTGTAAGGGTTTTCAAGCAATGTACAAATTCCAGAACAAATATTCAGCAAATACAAGAGCCCAGAAACCCACGCCGTTAAAATTCAGTCTCCAAAATTAACGGATCACCAAGAATAAGATAGGCATACCAGCAAACAGCGTACATGCACCAAGCAAGTGCGAAAATCACAGAGCAAAGATAGTTCGAAGTACTGGAAGTATAAGATGCACGCACGGCAAAAGCGGAGCACCCAACTCAACCCACCCAAAGGGAATAGGCCACCGAGGTGCACACCCTGTATCACAAAAGAGAGGAAATTCATAACGGTGAGGTATTCAAGCGATCGAGGGGAATGCCTTTTCGATGATTTCAGTGTATACCACATTTTGAGTGGAATGGTCATCAGGACTATCTGCAGTGGGCGGGCGAATCAATATTTTGATACACTTTGAATTTTTGTCTCGGGATAAGGCGATGTAAAGTTGGCCGTGCGAAAATACAGGCTCGCGGAGGTAAATTCCCATGTAATCTAGTTTCTGACCTTGGGCTTTGTTAATAGTCATAGCAAAGCACAAACGAATGGAAAATTGTATTCTTTTAAACGGAATGGGTAATTTGTCGTCTTGTGGCGACAATAATGGTATTCGAGGAATGAAAACATGTTTGCCTTTGAAATCTCCTATAGCAATTGTAGCACAGATAACATGCCTTCTGACGTCAGTACAAATTAAGCGCGTACCATTGCACAAGCCTTCAGATGGGTTAAGGTTGCGGAGTAAGATGATGGGGCAATTTTTTGTGACAACTAACCTATAAGGTGGTAAACCTGCAGGGTTTAGTGTGTGTAAGAAATCTTCAAATTGGGATTGATCTTTTGGTTCAGCAGTTTCGTCTGTAGCTATGAATGTTGTAGTGTTGCTCGAGAAATGTTCCATGAACATTTCATTTATTTCATTGACGAAATCATTTTTAGTAGTTAGGATAACACGTGATGCAACAACGCATTTGTCATTTGCAAGCATTTCTAAATTTGGGTAAATATTTTGGAATAGGGTATTGAGAGAGTCTTTTTCAGTTGTGTAAGGAATCAGTAGAGATTTGGGAATCTCAATTTTGTTGTGTTCTTTGGTCCTTTCTTTGCCATCCCCAATCCGCAGTAAGTATTCGCAGACCGTAGGGTCGGCGCGTGCGAGCATATTTTGTGTTAGACTGAATTTCTCAAGAGTGGTCCAAATGTGTGAGTGTAATAAAGATTCGTTAATGAAGTCTGATTTTGTTCCATGTTTGACAACAGGCAACGTTTGGCGGAAGTCACCACCGAAGACCACCACTTTTCCACCGAAAAGTCTGTCTGTATTCATGAGATCACATAGGAGTAAATCGAGAGTCTCTACAAGCTTTTTCTTTGCCATTGTCACTTCATCCCATACTATTAGTTGTGCATCACGAATTAGGGAGGCGAGGGAGCTTTGTTTGCTGATGTTGCAGTTGTAGCTTTTAGTAATATCGATTGGTAATTTAAAACGGGAGTGTGTGGTACGTCCTCCAGGGAGGACGGAAGCTGCAACTCCGGACGTTGCTGTTGCCAAAGCAATAAGGTTTTTGGATCAAATGGATGCTAGTAGGGCACGATATAGGAATGATTTCCCTGTGCCACCTGGTCCATCAACGAAAAAAGCGCCGGGCCTACCTGAAATTGTTCTTTTGAGGATTGTGTCGTACGCCTCCCATTGTTCATTGTTCAGTTTGGTGTATAGGAGTATTTCCTCTTCGATTACATGTATATTCCTTTCAAGGTAGATGTCCCTAGCTTCCTGCATAATTCTGCAGGAGGATGCGGAAGACGTAATGAGTTAAGGTACAAGTTTGAAGTCGTTAATATTTCGGCCCATTGAGTGCAGTATAGTCTTCAGCTGAGTAAGAACAAGTGATTGAATATCAGATTTTGATATATTTGTTGCACGCGCGAAATCCTCGGACATAGCGGTTTCAAATCTAGCCCATAAATCTTTCGGATTAGCGGGGCTGCAGTACACCAGTAGTGTGGCGAATAAGCGCCGTAAACTGCATGGCATCTGATATTCACTTGCCTCTACCAAGCATTCAATTAGGTTATTGTCGGAATCTAGTAAGCCTTTTCTTTCTGCGGATTCTCTGAAGGTGCTGCATTTTTTGCCATGCACAGTAAGGAGATGTGTGTATGACGTAGGGGCGTGAACGTTCATAAGTAAAAGTCGGAGGTAATATCTTTCTCCCTCGGTGGGATGACAGCTTACAATACGTCCAATAGCGTAGCCTTGTTTTCGTTGTGTCCACATTTTGCCGGTCGTAGACCAGACGAAATGGTGGGGGAAGTCTTTGTATAACAAATTCAAGTGTCTAGCTGCTACATTTACGTTATTCATGGAGAAAAATTCTGTTAGCATTGTTCTTCTATTTCCGGGGTTATTTAATATTGAAGTCAAAGTTGATGTTGTCTTAAACGAAACAAATTGTTGATTTGGAAGATGGAGTTGTAGGTGGTAGACAGCAGGGTTTATTTCATTAATTGGGAAAGTGTATAGACGCCAGGTAGCCTCTGGTGGTGACACCCATCTGGCGGAGCGATATTCCCTGATTTCATCTATTTCTGTACGGGTGTCATCGACCTGAACGTTAAAGCTTATTTTGTCATGACCTTTACAGATATACTTGTAGATGTATTTAACAACTTTAATATCTGCGCAAATTTTGACGTTTATGTGCCAGTTAAACTTGCACAATAGATATGGGTTATATGGAACAACCCAAGCGTTGTCAAGATATTGGTTCCTAACTTTTACTAAATGTCCGTTAGCTTGCCTTTTATACACAGGGTATGAATTTTCCCCTTTCGAAGTTTCAGCGGCATATTTTTTAGGATATTTGAATTTACAATGACCCCTTTTTTGCATACAGGAATTACTGGGATTTAGGATTCCACATGGGCCATGCATCATATGTTTCGTTACTAAAGAGTGTAAGTAGGCATTCTCTCAGGGTTTGGTAGTTCAGCGCATACAATTCTATCGTATGACTCTGGTATCAGTAACTTATATTCATCCGAGAGTATTACCAAGAAATGAGCATGGGGTAAACCCCTTTTTTGGAATTCTATATTGTACATGTAGGTGGCCACTTTGCCAAAAATATTTTTTTAGCAATATCTGATTTTAGTTCCTCGACTTTTGATTTAAACACTCGACTTATTAGATCGGGTCTATTTTGTACCTCGTCAGTAGGAAGCAACAGATCTGTTATTTCCGGCCATGAAGGATTACAGGTCATTGTAAAGAAAATATCAGGTTTTCCAAAATGTTGCACTAATGCGATGGCGTCCATGTAGTAGCGTCGCATATCTCTCGGGCCTCCAGTGAAGCTGGGGGGTAGGAATGTTTTCCGACCAATATTGGAAACATCTCTTTCTCTGATTCGTTGAAAGGTCCATAAGTCCCGACATTACCTCGATTTTGAATAAATCTTGGTTGAATAAAAGGAAGTCCAGTCGTTGTGTTTCAAGTTTAATGTATTGGTCTACGGAGTATTGCTGGAATAATCTGCCAGAATGTAAAATTTCGTTCTCTTTACTAGGTCGAATTTGGAGCTTGTAACAGTAATATTCACGTCAAGACACTGTGTTCTTTCTTTGTCGGTCACGTTGTAAAACTTCTTCCTCTATGTTAAGTAGTCCGTCGAAGGAGGACATGTTTGTTACGTGGGGAAGTTGTTTGTTCTTGCAGTAGCTACGGTTTCTAGCTGAACTGCCTCTGTTCGTTTTTTTTGAATGCCGCAGTGCCACCCGTTTTCCCCATGTGGGAATAATAAGGGATACTGCAGTGGGTCGTAGCACCCGTAGTAATAATGAACCAACTGGGTTGTGTTGGTTTGGGTATAAACACGAATGTGTGGTGTGGAAGTTGGACAATCAGGTTCGTTGTCAGTCCATATAGCTGCGACTTCAGACACTGTGGGTAAGTTGTGGGTTCGCTGGTCTAGCGTCGCTTCACATTTGAGCGCGATGTAGAAGCTCGATAAATTTGGACGTTGTGTTAGAGTTCTCAGGAATGAAGAATACGGATTAATTTTTAGAATTTGTAGCAACTCCAGAATGAGGGACCTGTCAAGATTTTCCAAGAAGGCCATTTGTTTCATTTTGTCATTGTCGTTGTCGTAGAAATAAAGCTTCATGTTTTTAGCATTATTATCTGAAGGATTCAGGCTGGGCAGAAAATGGTACATTTGTCCTTGAACCTTAAATGTGTATACACCCTTTGTCCTACTCGCTAATGCTTTGTCGTAGCTAACCCCTAGGGAAGTAAAGGCAAACATATTATTGTACGTTCGCACGTATGTATGAAAGTGCTTGGATTCGTCAGAATCTCCATAAAAGAGGGATTTCAACGCCGATAGTAGCTGGTGGGACACCAATTTTACAGAGCCGTTGTTGCAACAGAAAGCGGGCGGTTCATATTGGAATCTTATTGCACCGCACAAGCTGCAGGGCGGAACCACTTTCAAAGTAAGAGGGGAGGTTGGTAAGTTGCTACTGTCGCAGCAGCTCGGCCGTCCTACTTCGCATCCTGGATCAAAGATATTGTAGATGTGTAAGGCGCACGTCCCAGCGGAGGAAGGGTCTATATAAGTCAAAGTGGACAAACCAGGTCGAGAAGTTGTAGGCCTGTCAGTATTGAGTAAGCCACCCTGTCCTTGGAGTGGGGACGGAGTGCTCTGGGAAGCCGGAGCCTCAGTGGACACATTCTGTAGGGATTTTATGGTAGCATGTTGCTTCCGTGCAGCGTAAGCTGCACGGCGTTGCCGCAGAAGTACGGTCTTTTGTTCGGGCGGCATTTCTCTGTACGCGGTACGACGGCGAAGATTTCTTCCCACTTGGGTTTCAGTATGGTTTCGTTTTTCAGCAGACATTTGATTGTTTTTTTCGAGCTATGTGAGAGTTGTAATGTCTGTAGAAGGCGTACGTTGTTAACTGTATACCTTTATTGTGTATGTGTGGCACAATTACTGTGTATGCAGTGCAGAATGCTTGGCAAATAAAGCCTTGGGGGGACACAGATAGAGGATTTGCATGCCGAACTCTAGTAGATCAAAAGAGCGGTAGACGGTGGTGCACAGTGACCTAACTGCGAAACCTAGGTAAAATGAATCATGCAAAACGGCGGAACGTACCTGCGAAGGACGGAGAAGCGCAGACTATGCTTATTACCTCCCGCCAGCCGGAAGAGATCGCCCTGTAGCCACGCTCGTGCACACCCTGTATCACAGGAAAGGGGAAAAAATCAGGGGAGATATAAAATGCATGTAGCCAGAAAGAGCAACTCACACGTTGGGAAGGGGTAAATGTCAGCACTTCACAAAGAGCAGTGGGGAATTCGTAAGCAAATGCAACAACGTCTGCAACAGGGGCAGAAGGTATGCAGGCGCCAACAGTATAGACTATGAAGCACACAAGTATATGCAAGGAATTGGGCTCGCGTAGTCAGACGGCGTAGGGGTACTATATTGCAAGCGCCTCGTATCGTAGTATTTCTATGATGGAATACCAGCCTAAGGGAATGGTATTGCCATGGAGCTACCACTTCTAACCGGCCTTTCATTCGCTGCCGGAAATCTAAACTATGAATCGGATGACAGAGTACAGGCAACAACTGGGCTTAGATTTTTTGCACAATATGGCAGGAGGAGAAGAGGTTACACTCTGAGTATTCCCCCGAAAGCCGGGAAAAAGTTGCCTTGGAAGGTCGACCATTTTTACCTGGCTACCTAAGGAAGGCTAGAAGTGGGAACCTTCTCCAATGTCGACGTCTGGCGGAAATAATCATCACTGCCCGAGACTTTTCATGTCAGAACCTGGGGAACTAAGGCACAATTACGGGAAGGGGGGTGGGGGGGAGAAGCGAACCTGCATATATCTCGGTGGGCCATTTAACCCTAGGGCGAACCTTCAGAGCATTTCGCGAGGGAAGCTTGGAAGGGATGTTGGAGGGAGAAAAGGTCACTGACCGGTAAGGGAAGTGGAGAAATGTCCTGACAAAACTTTGCTACTACCAGAGTCAAGGTCGGTACGATGGTCCAGGGGAGGAGGAAACATTGTAGGAAAACCACTTGTCGGCAAAATATAGTGGTAGCTGTTTTGTTGGGTAGGCGCCCAAAGGTTGTTTCAACTATGAATGCATGGAGCAAATAGGGGCACTAAAGTGGCTCCGATTTCTGCAAGAAGCAACATCGGGAGGAGAGAGCGGACACGCAACAGTGGCGTGGCCCCAGTCCACACCAGCCTCGGTATACCCGTCCGCGTGAACAGCTGGAGCTACGCCACAAATCAACTCCAAAGCTTATTCAGCCTCCATTTGCGATGCATGTAATCATCATGGCCTGGGTCCTGAGAAAAGACTGTGGAAGGCAAAAGTGTCTGTAATACATTGACAGGAGTGAAACATGCAACTACAGTTCTTAGCAATGCAATTCAAAGAACCAGGAAACAAGGGCACACACAGCACATCGCAGCAAGTAACTGGATTCAGCAGAAAGGGTATTAACGGAATACAAATAGGTTAGTGTGGACAAACCAACAGCCCACGTACACGGCGCAGAAATTAGTGGTACAAATATCAGACGCGCACATCTAGGTGACAGCCAATGGCCACGTAGCGTGCACACAGAAGGCAAAGAAACGGGAAAAGCTCTGTCAGAGGCAAAGTTTCGCACCACCAAGCCTAATAAACACACTTGAATTTTGTAAAAAAATAGAGGAAATAATCCTGCAGAGGGCATGACTAAGGACGAAGCGGGAAGTCCAAACTAACATAGGTATGTTACCAAACAGCTCGCGTGCCCAATTCACAGGGAAAAAGGGGAGGCGCCCACACTGTCGAAATACCAAGGGTGGTTAGGAAGGCAATGTGGAGGTCAATCTTGCTATTTCCGAACGATTTAAGGAGGCTGACGTGTTAGTGTGTGGTGGGGCATTAGCAATATGGAGAAACTGGAGCATGCTGCAAACGCAGGGAACAAGCACGTATATCCCAACAAACTGGTCAGCATCAGAAATTATTTCTCTAGAAGGCAAAATGTCCAAATGTCTGGTCCTCCGAGCGCTGAAGAAGCTACTCAGGGAGGATATACTCCATAAAATAGTAACCAATGGAATGCGGGGTTTATATGATCTACAGAAAAGTCAAAGCTTCAAGTATGAGTAAGCACAGATGAGCAATTTGAGGAATGAGGCTCTGATAGGACTCATCTCTTAAACGTCTTCAATTTTAAATTTCAGCGTCGGTAATCTTCATTGCCTGGGAAAACTCATTGTGAACGTGCGAACAAAGGAATAAGGCTCTTACACCCCTGTTTTTTTTTTAAAGCCACAGGAAAGCATTTCAGCTTCCATTTGTTCCGACTAACAGGGATGTCCAACCACAGGCCCCCAAAAACATAGGCATATTAGCAAACAGTGTGCATGCAGAAAACCACGACTAAAGTCAGAAACGCTCTGCATTCCAAAGTAACCAAAGTGTAGGTGACATGCATGACCACAGCAAAGCAAGGCAACTCAACCAACCCTAAAAGGGAATGTGCTGTGTAAGGGTTTTCAGGCAATGCATAAATTTCAGAACAAATATTCAGCAAAAACAACAGCGCAGAAACCTACGCCGTCAAAATTCATCCTCCAAAATTAATGGATCACCAAGAATAAGATAGGCATACCGACAAACAACGTCCATGCACCAAGCAAATGCGAAAATCACAGAGCAAAGATAGTTCGAAGTACCGAAAGTATAAGATGCACGCACGGCAAAAGCGGACGCACCCAACGCAACCCACCCAAAGGGAATAGGCCACCAAGGTGCACACGCTGTATCACAGAAGAGAGGAAATTCGTAACTCCCAACCAAGGGCAGGGGGCAGAAGCTATGTGTGGGAAAAGCTCGTTCATGCGTAATCCCAACGTATAGATGTGAGAGCCAACTGAAGCCGCACCAGTAGTACGTGGTGAGAGAAGGAGTTACAGGGCATGCTGGCAGGTGCACGAATGTGCACAGAGGAGGTGCAATGTACAGCAAAGTCATTAACGGTAATGCCTCTGCAGGGAAGAGTAAGTACAGAAATGCATTTGAACGTCCCACCTGGAAGTCACCCAAACTGTCTCTGGGGAACATTGGGTCACCAGCCACACGGAATTCCAAGTATCAATGCTTGGGGCGACGAACTCCAACAGTAAGGCTCAGATTTCTAGCATCCTCATCAACTGGACACCATAGTGAACACGGAATAGTAGCGTAGCTCCAGCCAGCCGTTGCCAAGGATGACAATCCGGCGAACATGTGACGAAACTCCACAATTCAAGTGCACAACTTATTTGGTGTCCATTTTCGAGGCGAATAATCATCCCTGCCTTGGGAGTATGTCAAGGTGGTGGAGGTTTGGAAAGACCCTTGCAAAGTGTACGTTTTGTGTGATACATCAACAGGACAACAACATGCGTGTAGAATTCGGAGGCATGAAACGCAGGGGATTGGAAAAGCAACGTGCAGCCAGCATATTGCGGTAAGATGTTGCATTCCACGGAAAGTATATTCGCAGATGGCAAATACCTCAGTGTGGAGAAAGCACCCACCAACCCACACTCGCGATAAATCAGCGCTACACATTTCTGCTGCGCACAGCTGGCCTAACTCCAACGTCCCAGTAAGGGGTGTGGAAATAGAGCAAGACATAGAACACCCAAATTCAAAGGCAAAGCTATACATTAGCAAAGCCGCTAAAGGCAAAAGTTTTTTTAAAAAACGTACAGAAAATGGTCTCTGGGAAGATACAAGGTCTAAGCTACCTCCAATGTCCGATGTGTGTGCGCGGTTAAGTCAAACACACCCCAGAAACTAAGTCGGAGACAAATTGATGTAGCACCCAACCCACCGCACTCACCGGTTTTGCGCAAAGCTTACAGGTGCACCATTGTGCGCAGAAGAGGTGGCCGGTATGGAGAAGGCACCACCGGTAATGCCACTGGGGGAGAGAATGATTAGGGAACCGCACTTGGCCGCCCCACTAGGGTGTCTCCGAAACTGTCATCCACTAACATGGAGTCACCATCCACACGGAGTTGCAGCTTTCAACGGGCGACGCAACGAACTCCACCAGTAATGCTCAGATATCTGGAAGCCTCATCATCCGGACAGAAGGGCGGACACGAAATAGTGGCGTAGGTCAAGCCAACAGTTGCCTTGGGCGACCATCGTGCGACCAGTGCACGCAACACCACAACTCAAGTCCACACCTTATGCAGTATACATTTTCGAGGTGAATAATCATCACCGCCTGGGGAGTTTGTCAAGGTGGTAGAAGTTTGGAAGGACCAACAGAGATGTCCCACCGTAGGCCCCCAAAAACATAGGCATATTAGCAAACATTGTGCATGCAAAAATTCACCAGTAAAGTCAGAAACACTCGGCATTCCCAAGTAACAGAAGTGCAGGTTACATGCATGGCCACAGTGGACCAAGGGAATTCAACCAACCCCAAAGGGAACACGTTACCCAGGATGTAAGGTTTTTCAGGCAATGCACAAATCCCAAAACAAATATGCAGCAAATACAACAAAGTAGAAACCCAGGCCGTCCAAATTCAGTCCCCAAAATTAAAGGAACACCAAAAATAAGAAAGACATACCATCAAACAGCGTACATGCACCAAGCAAATGCGAAAATCACAGAGCAAAAATATTTCGAAGTAACGAAAGTGTAGTAAGCACGCACGGCAAAAGCGGACGCACCCAAATCAACCCACCCCAAAGGGAATAGGTCACCAAGGATGCCCAAGTAAATTCCACAACAATTACGCAGCAAATAAGTAAGGCCAAAACGATAAATACCTGGAAATGGAAATTCCTAACTCCAAAGCAAGGGCGGAGAATAACGCCTACCTCTGGGAAAGGATCCTTCAAAGCCATAACAAATGTATGTATGTGCAAGCCAAAGAACACCAGACAGAGGACGCGTGGGCAGGGGAAAGGGTTTCATATTACGAAAATGCCCTCGAAGGTAATGCCCCTGGAAAGAGGCGTTATTACAAGAATGCCCTTGGTCATCCCACCAAAGTCACACTTATTAATGTTTTTAATATTTTTTATTTTAGTTTAGTATATTGATTTTGAATTAATGTATTATCTCTTTTATATGTGATTGTTTTTTGTTTACTGATTTGTTAGTTATTTGATTTTTCTTTTCTCTTTAAATTTCAGCATATTGAGGAAGATGCACAAATATAATGTGAATATAAAAATCAAATTCACAACCACCAAAGTAACATGAATTTTGGTGTTATTACTGAGGGACATGAAGTTGTGAATTATATTTTTTGGCCATGGTATTGAGTTGATGAGGTGTTAATTTCTATTTTTGTTGAGAAATTACTTCATTGATTTTCACAATGCAATACAAGATAGGGCCATCTATATATATGATTCTATGTTGAAGCATATGCCTGCAGTATTGATTCCACACTTGTTATATGTTACTGATTCTTATAAGCAAGGTGCATTCTTCATTCAGAATATATATTCTTGCCACTTTTGGATGTAAAATTTGTCCATGCTTTACCTACTCAAATGGATCAACTTTTTACTTTCAGATTAGTTTAATAACTTTTATATATATATATATATATATATATATATATATATATATATATATATATATGCAGGGATTGTGGTATTTTTGTGGGAGTACTTCATCCGAAATTGACAAAAGAAATTGACATGTCTTTTGTGAAATTATGGTCTGAACAAACAAATTCGACAAGCTAAGAGTGTATCACAATTTCCAAAAAGAAGATTGAAGAACAAGACTAAATCATAAGGGCATAAAATGTTGTTTTTGTTTTGATTTATAATATTTGTGTCACGATCCAAAACGGGCCGTGAGAGGCACCCACACTTACCCTCCTAGATGGGCGAACCAACATAGAAATCTCAATCTATATTAATAGTTCAACTTATAAAATATGATAATAGTCGAAAACTTAAACTCAAGCAAGAGATAACCCAAAATCAATAAGTTTATTACGCAATGTTTCCTAAAATCTGAAAGTCATCACATCGAGGACATTAGCTAATCTCAAAATACCAAGTCTAAAAATATCAACACCAAAATAAATGAATAAAATAGTTTATGTTCAAAAGCTAAGGACATTATTCCATGACCGAGAGATTCTGACACGAGCTAAACCCTAGAATCTGATGTGCTAGAGACTGGCTAGAGCTGAGGGCAAGTCGAAATCGCTAGAACACTCGCTACACTCCATAAAATCAAAACAAGAAAAATGCAAGTAGGGGTTAGTATGGGCAACATGTACTGAGTAGGTATCATCAGCTGACTAAAAATAGAAATCAATATGCATAAAATAACAGAAGGAAATCAACTATAACATTTAACATGTGGCAACAACAAGAATAAGTACATGACCAATCAACAATGTCAAGAATACACTTGAGGACTCAGGTCTCCATACCATGCCTCTTTTGGGAGATAGGTTCTTTGAAATTGAGTATATTAAATTATTTTAATATATTTTCCTTTATTATTATCGTGCGGAATGTGAGACCCGATCCAATATATATCGTGTCACAACGTGACACTCGATTCAAATTGTTACGCATAGTTTACTTTTATATATTATTTCATTATTGTTATTATTAAGCATTTTTTAATCTTTTTTATGTGATGAGTATATTAAAAACAACCTCCATATTATTACATGATAAAGGTAAGACTTGCATATAGATTATTCCTCCTCGCACTGTAGCTGTGAAATTGTATAGAGTTTTGTTGTTATTATATAATTACTATAAATTGATATGAAGAGTTATCAGTGATTATTTTTGTGAGTTATTTTTTAATTTTATTTTGGCCAATTTGAAATTAGAGGGAGAGTCAAATATTTTGGAGGGAACATAATATTTTAGTAAAATTTTTGGGAAAGTTATAGGGCTACACTTTAAATTGTTGTTTTAAAATTATATAAATAGCAAATCTTAAAAGTGTAGCCATATGTATAAATAGGCCTTACCAGTTATATTATAATATGGCAACACTTGTAAACTGTAGCCTATATCATTAAAGAGCACACTTTACTAATGTTGTCAATATTATCGTGGCCAAAAGCTAAAAACTAAGGATACTCTTAAAAAGTGTACCCAAAAATATTTTAGGCAACAATTTACAAGTGTTGTCCAGATTTAGGTAGCTTTAGGTCTAAAATGTTGTAGTGACATATCGTGTCAGAACGTGACACCCGATCCCATAATATCGTCTCGGAATGTGACACATGATCCAATATATCGTGTTGGAAAATGACACCCGATCCAAATATATCATGCCGAAACGTTGTACCCAATCCAAATATATTTAATTCATCATTCTTGTCATTACTTTCCATTTCATTAACAATATTTCATCAAGCCTTCTTTATTCAAGGCATCACTTTGACAGATCAAGTTTAAGATTATGGATTTCATGGTCTTAGGATTGCAGACCAATCACAACAATATATCAATCAACCAAACCATAACAATTAAATGCATAAAAAATTTCACAGCTCTACTCGATGACTATTATCACTATTAAGAGTCTTTCCTACCTACCTCGATGCGAAGAACCAAAATTAAGCTAGTAAATCCACCAATGTCTTTCCCTTCTTCAATGCCTCCAAACATTGCAAATCTATCAAAGATACAATCTCCATAAGAATACGAATCCAAGGGCACCCATATTACTATATGTCTATCCTAAACCTAAAACTCAGCCATTTTATAATCAAAATTCTCAAATCTCAAGCCTAGGGTAAGTCTTAATTCCTCCAAATAACATAACTTTAATGATGTTAATACACTACAATGTACTTATTAGTATGTGTTGGGTTAAATAAAGTTTTGATGATGGACAAAGGACAATGAAATATGTTGACTTATCAAGTTCTTTAGTACACTATCTCAGAGAGAAGAAGATACAATACCACAAGAAGTGGAATGGATAAAGCTCCTGGAGATAAGGTCAAAAGAACAAAAGTAGGAAGATGGTTCAGTAATCACAAGTGAATAAAGAGTTGGTGTGAAGAAACAGTTCGAAAAGGTGTAAAACTGTAAAAAGCAAGAAGAAGAAAAAGAGGAGCTTGAGCAGAAGAAGAAATCCTCTGCAAAGTGATATCTAAAGAGTCTAACTGCAAGTAGAACTCTCGAGGACAACAATAAAGAGAGTTCAGAAGACTCGGAAGAAGGAAGAAAAGAAAAAAAACTAAAGAAGTTAGTGAAGTCTAGAGTCAGGAAACAGTTAGGTGGTTTGGTTCTTTATTAAGTCAATCATTTAGGAAATTATTTTTCTTTTGGTATTGAGTCTAAATGTTGTTCATATCTCAGTAGTCTATAAACTGAGAGGAAATCTAGTCTTCAAGTTAGGGGCAACTCGAAGACATGGGGAACATAAGCCTAGGGAGGTTTATGTGTAGTTCGGAAGTCCTTGAAGTTTTGTTGAGTCTTAGATTACTAGGATCTTGTAATCTTTTGTGGAGGCTC
The DNA here is from genome assembly GCA_029948455.1 of Solanum rostratum. Lineage (NCBI taxonomy): Eukaryota > Viridiplantae > Streptophyta > Magnoliopsida > Solanales > Solanaceae > Solanum > Solanum rostratum. The sequence goes on along the minus strand of CM057045.1, from coordinate 62,416,043 downwards.
ATATTAGTGAAATTGGGAGAAAATCCTATAGAGGTACAGGTCGTGGTTTTTCACCTTTTGTGAGCCGGTTGTTTTCACGTAAAAATACTATGTTCTCATTTATTTCAACTTTATTGAATACGTCTGAAAACTTGTTTCTTTGATTAGAAAAATCTATAGGTTGTGAAAATCTAACAATTGGTATCAGAGTAGGTTTTCTTATTAAAGGTTAGTACCTAAGAATCGATCAAGATGAACACTTTAGCACCTCTTGGACATGGAGAAGGACAATCATCTGTGAGGCCACCTGTTGACACCCGATTTTGACCGACCCGTAACTTATTTTATGGTTTTTATGTATTTAAAAATTGGTGTTCTTATTTTACGAAATAAGTAATTTTATTTTCCAAAATATGCCTTTTATATTGTCATTTTATATTTGGGAGGTATATTATCCTAGGGAACAATAGTGGTAATAATATTTTAATCTTTCTTATTATTTTACTACTTTTGTTATTTTAATGTTAGCAATACGCGTATCACATTATTTTCTTAGTAACGTCTTTCGAATGGTGTTATTCAAAAAGATATTTTTTATATTTTCACAATGAATTTGGTGAATTATGTATTTAGTGCGCGAATTTACGACTCAAAGTACCATATTATTTATATTTTGTTCAATTCAGGACCTTCTAAATAAAATTTGTTGTCAATTTTAACCAAATCGTTAAAATTTCTTTTCAATTCTAACCAATTCCCTTGAATTTATTTCAATTCTAGCTACTCATTTGTAAAATTTTGCGTTTTTTAACCCAAATTGAGTCAATTTATGGCTTAATTTTAAATTTTTACAATTTTTGGCTAGTCTTTAAATCCGGATTGCCAATTTGTGGCCTAATTTTTGAATTCCTATTTTTTGGCTAGTATTTAAATCCGAATTATCAATTTATGGCTAAATTTTTTAATTTTTACAATGTATGGCTAATATTTAAATCCGGGTCACCCATTTTTTGACCCGGATCCGACCCAAACCCGTTTTAACTCCCTAATACCCAAAATCCTAAAATCACTCCCATTTTTTTCACTCACTCTCCAGCCGCAGCCCCCTCTCCCGTCACCTCCCTCTCCAGCCGACCACCCTCTCCACCAAAGAACCCACGCCGGCCCCTCCACAGCGGCGCAGCCCCCTCTCTCCCCACTGTCTCCTCCATCTCCTCTTCCTCTCCCTCTCCGCGACAGCCCCCTCCTCTCTCCTTCATCTCCCTCTTCCTCCGAACCCCACAACCGCTCCAGCCACCGGAAAACACCCCAACAACCCCTCTCCACCGCAAAATCCGACCAACGGCTGCCCTTGGCAAACCCGTCCCTCTCTCCCTCGCAACAGCCCCTCTCCCCCACTGCTTCCAGCCACTGCCGCACTCTCTCCCCGTCTCTTCTCTTCTCTCTTCTCCTCCCCTCTCCTCCATCTCTCCACCAAACAACCCACAGCCAGCCACCAGCCACCAGCCACCAGCCACCCACCGGAAACACCCCAACAGCCCCGACCACCATTTTTTCTCCAGACATATCCCTAACTCTTCTTGTTCTTCTTTTGATTCTTCGTGCTATTGCTACCGATATCGTAAAGGGGCTATGAAGTGTGATTGCACTACTATGTCTGGTCTCGCTTTGGAAGAATGAGGCGTTGGAGAAATTGGGACTTTGGATTGATTACGAAGGTTATCGACGGACTTCGTGAATACGGCCAAATAAACAGTAATGTTGATTGTATATTTTTTTCATTAATTCTGATTGTCCTTCCTCTAACTAGTATGCAAATTGGGATAAATGAATTTGTTTCCTTGGCGGTAAATTTAGAATGGAGCTCAATCTGGTTGGATAGTCACCCTTTGGACTTAGATTTTTTTTACTGATGGTGAGATTGGACAGCATAATGGGTTTCAATTTCTTGATTTGCTTTCCTTACTGTCAAGAATATTTTTTATTATATTAGAACCGAGTTAATTGAGGTAATGTATATTGGAAATTTTCTGTGATTTAGTAATTTACGTGTAAGTTTGGTAAGTTTTGATAGCAACTAATTTTTTTTACCTAATTTGACAAACAACTGATTCTTTATTAGTGATATTTATGTTAATGGCCCTTAAATGAATCAATTTGTTAGACTGATTGATTTTCTTTTCCTTTTCTTTTTTTGGTAAATGCAAGATTGATTTCCTTGCCTTTATGAGGGTCTTTCTCTTCCTATATAAGAAATTGTTTTATGTAAAAAAAAAAGAGACGGAAAACAGAAAAGATATTCATACAGTAAAATAGCTTTCATACTCAAAAATTCTCTCCTCTCACGTTCGCATACTCTCCCAACGAGTCGTTACTGTTTGCTCTTTGGAATCCTATTTTGGGTGAGTATATATAGATTTGGAATTATTTTTGTGCATGTTACTGCTGTCATTTTTTTTAGCAGGTTTCTAGTCCAAGTCCAGACGTGACGAATCGTCAAGGATGGGAGGAGGATATGCCATGAAGTCTTGTTTTATTTATTGCTATCTTGTATACTTTATTTTATTTTATTGTTTTTGCCAAGCCTTGTAACAAAAAATAGTAAAATCGGGAATTTAGTTAGGAGGGGGAGGGGAATTAACTGTTACTTATTTTTTTTGTCTTGCATGTTTGCCAAACTAATATGTGGTAGGTTACTCGCCTAGGCAAAAATTTAACTTAGGATTACATAAAATAAAAGACGACTAATTTATTCTAAAAAGAAATATAAGTATGTTAAGTCAGTCTTTTTATAGATCATATTTTACTATACGTTAGAAATCATGCCCCAAGGTCTTTTTGCTATATGTCACAGAAACCTTGTATAAAGAAATTAATTCGCTTTTTCTTTTCTCTAATGGGTTATAGAAATAATCATGCTTATAGGATTTTCTTTCAAAAATATGCTTAAGTGTTTACTTTGTGCAATCAAGAATATGCTTAAGTGTTTACTTTGTGCAATAGAAATCATGCCTAATATGATTAAGTATTTATTTTATGCAATAGAAATCATGCCTATTATGCTTAAGTGTTTACTATATGCAATAGAAATCATGCCTATAGGAACTCACAGCTTTATTCATATTTTTTAAACTTTCAGTAATCTATATATACATGTATGGTAAAACATAAGATTGTTTGTAAAAAATGGCATGAATGAGTTTAGCACGTGAGAATATTTGTTTTGCAATAAAAGTTCTTAGTAAATCATCCTAACCTTAAATATAAGCAAGTTTTAAAAAAATTTTTTTTAGTCATAAGTTCTTTCTCAAAATAAATAAATAAATAAAAAAATAAAAATAAAAAAATCATGTTCCCTATTTTATTTTAAAAACAAGTTTTACTCAACTATTTTTTTTAGAGTATTTTTCTTTTCACTTCCTTAATTAAAGGTTTTTTTAAGTAACCCTTTTGGTGCATGAGTTTAGAGGCCTACTTGACCCCTTTTGTGTTAATTGATTACTTTGATTAATTCTTGATTCACGTGTGTTTAATAGGAAGCCTTGTCTATATTCCTACCAAAATAGACGTCCAATGCCTCTTGGACATTAGGAGGGACGATAGACATTTTAGGGAATCGTTAGTATCTCATATCTTTTTTTTTGCTTCTAAGTTAATTAATAAAATAAACTTAGAAAGGGGGGTGGGGTTAGATAGGATCTCGGAAAGGATGATATACGCTTGACCCTTTAATAGGACGGAACCTTGGTTTTCATCCTCGAGCTTGGTAATAAACCAAGTGCGTCTGATCCGAGTATAAAAATATATATATATAATTTCCTTTTCTTGTAGTTCTTCCATTTTCTTTTTGAATAGATTAGTATATTTGTTAATTTTATCGCTTAGAATTAAATTTAGGAATTAAATAAGAGATCCCCATTTGTAACGCTGCATAAAATATGAGACACGGTCGGGACCCTCCTTTGCGGACCTCGAAGGGTGCTTAACACCTTCCCTTCGAGGTAATTTGAGCTCTTACCCTCTATCTCTGGTTAGATTAAAATTAGGCTTAGAATGGTGTCCTAATGTGCCTTAATTCATTAGGTGGCAACTCTCCTTAATTAAAAATCCCAAAAGAGTCGTTGCCACGACGTCGTCCAGGTTCCTGTTTCTCCGCGAGGAAAAATGGGGCGCGACACCATCAATCTTCAATAGAACACATTTCGGTAAGTGGAAGGCTAGGATGGAAGATTTCATTCAAGGAGAAGATTACGAACTCTAGTATAGGATTATTGTGGAACTTACCATTCCTATGAAAACTGTGGAAGGTCAACAAGTGCCAAAAGAGAGAAGTGAGTCCAATGATGATGATCTCGTAGCATTAAGGATAAATGCTAAAGCCAAAAACATTTTGGTCTGTGGTATGGGACCAAATAAATATAATAGGATCTCGAACTGCGCTACAGCTAAGCAAATCTGGGATGCCCTACTCACATCAGAAAGTTTGGGGTGGCTATGCTGTTCACTGAATATGAAACTGTTAGATTTGCACACCCTATGGATTTGCCTCATCGAAGGAACAGGTTCGCAGACGTGTTTCAGTAAAGCAGAAATAAATGAGAACACAGTGTTTTTACGTGGAAACACCCGGCTCACAAAAGGTGAAAAACCACGACCTGTACCTCTACAGGATTTTCTCCCAACTTCACTAAACCAATATGAGCCTCCACAAAAGATTACAAAATCCTAGTAATCTAAGACTCAACAAAACTTCAAGAACTTCCTAACCATATATAAACCTCCCTAGACTTATGTTCCCCACGTCTTCAAGTTGCCCCCAACTTGAAGACTAGACTTTCGATCAATTTATAGACTACTAAGATATGAACAACATTTAGACTCAACACCAAAAGAAAAAATAATTTCCTAAATGATGACGCAATAAAAAACCAAACCACCTAACTGTTTCTTAACTCTAGACTTCACTGACTTCTCTTTCTCTCTTTTCTTCTGGTTCATCTTCTGAGTCTTCTGAACTCCTTTTTATTGTTGTCTTCAAGAATTCTACTTGCAGTTAGACTCTTTAGATATCACTTTGCAAAGGACTTCTTCTTCAACTCAAACTCCTCTTTTTCTTCTTCTTGCTTTATTAGAGTTCTCCACCTTTTCGAACTCCTTCTTCACACCAACGCTTTATTCACCTGTGATTGCTGAACCATCTTCTTACTTTTGTCCTTTAGACCTTATCTTCAGGAGCTTTATCCATTCTGCTTCTTGTGGTATCGTGTCTTCTTCTCATTGAGACAGTGCACTAAAAACCTGATAAGTCAACATGTTTCATTGTACTTTGTCCATCATCAAAACTCTATATTAGCCAAACCTATTCCCCCATTTTTATGATGACAAACTTTCTAAGTATCAGATCTGTCCATCTTTTCCGTAGCTATTAAGAAAAGAACCTCAAGAATGAAACAGGTTAAACAAGGGTTATAAACATTGCATAACTCAGATATGACTCCCTTTTGACATCATCGAATATGTGACAAGGTAAGAGATTAAGCAAATCAATATCAGAGATGTGATCCCCAACAGCACAAGGTAGAGCAAGGGAACAGAAGTATGCATTAAGATGACAAAATTACAATGAGTCCAACATACATAGACAGTCAAGAAAGAAAAATCAAACTACGGAAATAAAAGTCACACATTCTTAATCAAAGTAACTGATAACAAGAAGAAGTACCCAAAAGGACCAACAAAGAAACAGGTTAGATAGGGGAGCAGAGGAGGGAATCAACATGGATAGTTTGTGGACAATTTCAGCATGAGCAACACGTTCCTTGTGCAAGGTGTCCTCTAAGTCTGAAATCCAGGGAAGCAGTGCACTTCTTTCCTGAGCAAACTATTGATGACCTAAGGCCAGTTTTGCAGTCTTGGCATCAAGGCCGTTTGAAGGAGATGAAGAGGAGTGCCAGGACGCTGCATAGAAACAGGTAAAGTTATGTGGTTCACCTAACCAAGAACATCCTTAGTGGTCTGCATAGTCCAAACTTGGATAGGAACTGAGTAAGCCTCAAAGATATGAGAGAGCCAAAAGCCATATGGGAAAGCATGCCCATTCTTATCCTGGATAAGGACACGTTGCATATGCTTTAGAAATAAGCTAGGCAGATTGATAGGAATATTTGTATCTATCCGTTTCATCAAGGTTAGATCAAAGTAACTAGCTTCAGACCATTTCTCTTGGCGAGGAATGATGACTTTGAAGACTATGTCAAACTACAGGCGATGACGAGAGGACATTTTCCTGTGCTGAACACGCCTATGTTGTGTTAGGGCAGGATAACTACAGAATTTTCTTGAAATATCAAGGGCGGAGGGAAGATTGTCTAGAGGAGGTCATTTATGATGCACATAATGATCTCATCCCTAATTAGGAACCCCTAAAATTCTTGCAATGTCCTGAGCCTTAATATAAAGTGATTTCCCCCAATAGACGTGAGGAAAACAGATTCACGAACGTGCCCCCGTCTGTAAAATTCATACATCTCAGGTTTGGAAAACTTTCTCTGAGTATCACACTGGAGGAATAGGTCAGACCAACCCTAAAACTCTAACTTGGAAAGAAGAATGTCCATATCAGATCCCCAAAACCAGAAAAAACACGGCCCAGAATGAGGGAGCACCATTGGAAGTGAATAAGGGAATAAAAATTTGGATTTGTGGTGTCAATGGAGGGTAGATCAAAGTCGCTCTCAGAATCTTCTAAGGGAACGAGAGGAGGAACTTATTTCTTGCTGGAAGAAGGTCTAGACTTGGATGGAGACTTGGTGGTGGAAGAGGCAGGGGTTTTCTTGGGCAAAGGAGCAAGTTTAGTTCGAAGAGGTTTAGGAAACATATGCTTTCGCATGTTCCTCTGAACTTGACGCACCAAAAGATCCCCAGAGGAAGAAGAACCAGGATTGCTTTTTTGTTTTTTCTCTGTTGCAGAGCCTGTGTAAGAGCCACCTCTTCTTGACGCTTGCAATTTTTAGTTTGAGGTGTTCGTAAGAAAACAGGTGAGATTACCCGTTTAGGAGAGGGAAAATCGTCAGAGACTTCGATGGGTTCATCGGTAGCCTTTCTCAAATGACGTCTTACTGGTCTAGGGGTTTGTTCCTTACATGGCGGAGAATCACCAGGAATTGATTGAATAGGACTGATATTCAATCCTTACGAAGAAGAGGCCCAGAGAGGTGATGAAGCAGTGGAGAATTGAGAAAAACTATTTGGAAACCCTCCCCATTTTGCAAAATCAGAGAAATCAATTGATAATGGAGAAGGCAAATTTGCCGTTTCATGAACTACCAAGGCAAGGGAATTTGGATTTTTTGGTTCTTGCATGCTTTTGTTTTGGAGATTTTGAGAAGATTCCATTGATGGAGGAGTACTTTCTTGATGGAAAACATTAGGTGTTTCATATATAATGGGATGAGGAAGTGCAAGAGACAGATATTGAAGGGTTTTGATGGCCTGGCGGACTGAATTTGAGTGGAAAGAGAAGAGTCATATGATTGGACTTCTTCAGAAGGCTGACAGTGTAAAAAGACTGGTGTATTTTTTGCGGCAAAAATACTGAGGACTTAGGGAAGGGAGTGAACATATTAGGGTACTCGGTCCTGTTATCAATTTCTAACAAAAAGTGTACAACAATTATTACTTGGTTTATTTTCATGTTCCATCAAACTTTGCACCTGAGCTAGTAATCCTGCCCACAGTAATACACATTAATGTCAACCTAGCACATTTTCGCTGATCTTTGGGAATGCACATAATGTGAGAAATTGAATTGAGGACCTCTTTTACTTGTCAGTATAAAACCAAATTTTCTAGTCAATCATTGAGGGGAGTTTATACAATCTTAATCATCCCTAGGTCTAACCTATTTTTTTCAAAGTGTTCTCTACTTAGTGCTTTAGTAAAAATGTCAGCAATTTGATTCTCAGTAGGACAAAACATTACTGAAACAAGACCCTTTTCTACGTTGTTACGAAGAAAATGGTGCCTTGTATCAATATGTTTAGTTCTTTTATGCTGAACAGGATTCTTTGCAATTAAGACAATATGACCCTGTTGCTACATATTCTGCGTCAGCAGTTGACAAGGCTACAAAGTTCTGTTTCTTGGTGGACCAGGAAATCAAACATGTTCCAATGAAGTGAGTCATACCTGAAGTGCTTTTTCTATCTACTAAGTAACTAGCATAGTCAGCATCGGTGTACCCTACAAGATTGAGATTACTACCTTTAGAGTACCAGAGTCCCAAGTCTGAAGTTCCTTTGAGATACCTGAGGATTCTCTTGACTGTTTTAAGATGTGACTCCTTGGGATTAGATTGAAATGTAGCACAAAGTCCCACACTAAAGACGATGTCGGGTCTACTGGCAGTGAGATACAAGAGAGATCCAATCATACCTCTATAGAGTTTTTGTTCCACTGATAACCCTTTCTCATCCAAATCCAGTTTAGTGGCAGTGGCAATGGGATTATCAATATCTTTGGCATCCTTATTTTGAATCTTTTGAGAAGCTCTTTTACATACTTTTGTTGATGAATCAGAGTTCTAGAAGGACTCTGCTTCATTTGTAACCCTAAGAAGAATTTGAGTTCCCCCATCATGCTCATTTCAAACTCTTCATTCATCAACTTGGCAAACTCTTGAGTCATGAGCACATTTGTTGATCCAAATATGATATTATCCACATATACCTGCACAATCAACAAATCCTTTCCTTTTGTTTTTAAAAACAGAATATTGTCAATTTTACCTCTTGTGTGTCCATGGTCTAAGAGAAATTTTGACATTCTTTCATGCCAAGCTCGAGGAGCTTGTTTTAATCCATATTGTGTCTTGTCCAATTTGTACACATGACCTAAGAATTCATAGTTCTCAAATCTAGGTGGTTGTTTCACATATACTTCTTCCTTCAAGTAACCATTTAAGAAGGCGCTCTTAACATCTATTTGATACAGAGTGAACTCCTAAAAGTAAGCAAATGCTATGAGTAGCTTGATAGCTTAAAGTCTGGCTACTGGAGCAAAAGTCTCATCATAGTCTATTCCTTCTTCCTAATTGTACCCTTGGACCACCAATCTTGCCTTGTTTCTTGTAACTGTTCCATGCTCATCAAGCTTATTTCTGAACACCCACTCCGTGCCAATGATGGTTCTTCCTTCTCGTTTGGGTACAAGATCCCATACTCTGCATCTCTCAAACTGATTTAGCTCTTACTGCATAGCTAGTATCCAATCCTCATCCTGTAGTGATTCTTCTACCCTTTTTTGTTCCATCACGGATAGAAAGGCTTGGAATGCACATAAATTCTTCATCCTTGATCTGGTAATAATTCCATAAGTCAAATAAGTGAGAACAATTCCTAAGGGCTGTGAGTCCTGATATTTGTAGCTTTTCAACACAAACCCTTGAGGTTGTTCATTTTGCACAGAGTCAGATTGAGCAGATCCCCAGTCAACAAGTTGAGTTCTAGTTTCCATAGTTCCCCTTGACTGTGTGCCCTCTGATTGTCTAGTAGATGGACGGGGTAGCATGGCTTGTTCCGCTGATCTGTGCTTCAACTCATAGTCGTCCTGCATATCATTCTCAAAAACACCATTATTTTTATCAAAAACAACATGAATATTTTCTTCAACATAGTTGGTTCTTTTATTCAATATTTTGTAAGCTTTGTTATGTGAAGAATATCCTAAGAAAATTCCCTCATCACTTCTGGCATCAAATTTTTCAAAATCATTTTTACCATTATTATGAACATAGCATTTACATCCAAATATTCTGAAATGGGAGATATTTAGTTTTCTTCCTTTAAGTAACTCATATGTTGTTTTGTTTAGTATAGGTCTTAACATGCATCTGTTGAGAATGTAAGCAGCAGTATTTATAGCTTCAGCCCAAAGATATTTTGCCAAGTTATTAGCAATCATCATTGTTCTAGCCATATGTTCTAAAGTTCTATTTTTTTGTTCTGCTACTCTATTTTGTTGAAGAGTTCTTGGAGCAGAAAAGTTATTATCTATACCATTTGTTGAACAGAATTCAAAAAAATTTGCATCTTCGAATTTAGTCCCATGGTCAGATCTTATGGAAATAAAGGAAGTCTCCAATTTCTTTTCTATTTTCTTGATGAAAATGGAGAAGAAATTGAAAGACTCATCTTTAGAGCTAAAAAGAGTGTCCATTTAAATATTGAGTAATCATCAATAATAACAAACATGTACCTTTTACCTCCTCTGTTTTTTACTCTCATGGGTTCACGCAAGTCGATGTGAACTAGTTATAAGCACTTGGTAGTACTTTCCTGCTTCCTCGGCTTAAAGGATGACCTTACTTGCTTCCCTTTTACACATGCACTGCATACTTTGTTGTCTTTGAACTTAGTTTTAAGTAACCCTACAACCATGTCCTTTGACACTGGAGTATTCAATTGCTTTAGACTTCTATGTCTAAGTCTTTTGTGCCAAAGTAAGGGATTATTAGCAATAACACTTAGGCACTTCAAATGTGTGCCTGGAATTCCCATGATGTCATCCTTGTACACATTCTTATGCCTTTTTGTTGTTAAAACTATCTCCTTTGTGTCCAATATTTTGACCTTGCAACCTACAGAAGTGAAAGTTACTTTATTACCTTTATCACACAATTGAGAGATGCTCAAGAAATTGTGCTTCAATCCATTCATATGATAAACTTCTTCTAAGGCCCTTGATTCACTTCTTCCAATCTTTCCAACTCTAACAACAGTGCCTTTTTTCCATCTCCGAAGGAAACCTTTCCTCCTTTAAAAGGTGCAAGTGAGAGGAACTTGTATTTATCTCTAGTCATATTCCTTGAGAAAGCACTATCCATGTACCAATGCTTGCTTCCTTTCACTGCAGCCAAGACAAATCAAGGGTTAGATTTAGGAACCCAGACTACCTTGGGTACTTTCCTACTGTAAAATGGATGAATGAGATCCCTTATTGCCCAAGTAGGGAACATGTTCCTTCACATGTTTCTTTTATTATTTGTATGCCTCTTATTGTACACGTGATTTGTGTTTCTACTCCTAAAATTTGTGTTTCAACTCTTTCCTTTTTCCACACAATTTCCTATAGTGGACACTGTTTGATGTAATGATCCATTTTCCCACACTTATAACACCCTAACTGATTCTTGTCATCAGGACAAATTAAGGACTTTTCAGATAAAAAATTTGAAAGTCTTGAGATCAAAAACTACTTGGATGAAGCTAATGAAAAGAATCACAAGTTGAAGAAACATGTTGAACAACTTGATGCACTTGTGTCAAACATAAAATCTAAGATTCTAAAACTAACTGTTGTTGAAAAAGGTAAAAGTAAGATGAGTGAAGAACATCAAAAGGTTAAAACAGAATTGAAGGAATGTAAAATTGAGTTCTTTTGTGAGAATGAAAAGGTTAGAAAATTGACTCAGGAAATTTCCACCTTAAAATTGGATTTAGAAAGGGCAAACAGATGGACTCAATCATCAAGAATAGTGAACCATCTTGGAAGCAAGAGTCATAATGAGAAATGTGAAATAGGTTTCTTTCAGGAGAATGTTATTACTACTAACTTATGCTACCTCTGTAGAAACATTGGGCATCCAACTATTGAGTGTCCAATTGCAAAAATGTTAGGAGTAGAAACACAAATCATGTGTACAAAAAGAGGCATAAAAATAATAAAAGAAACAGGTCAAGGAACATGTTGCCTACTTGGGAAATAAGGGATCTCATTCATCCGTTTTACAATAGGAAAGGACCCAAGCTAGTTTGGGTTCCTAAAACTAACCCTTGTTTTGTCTTGCAGGCTGCAGTGAAAGGAAGCAAGCATTGGTACATGGATAGTGCTTTCTCAAGGCATATGACTAGAGATAAATACAAATTCCTTTCACTTGCACCTTTTAAAGGAGAAAAGATTTCCTTCGGAGATGGAAAAAAGGCACTGTTGTTGGAGTTGGAAAGATTGGAAGAAGTGAATCGAGGGCCTTAGAAGAAGTTTATTATGTGAATGCATTGAAGCACAATTTGTTGAGCATCTCTCAATTGTGCAATAAAGGTAATAAAGTAACCTTCACTTCTGCAGGTTGTGGGGTCAAAAAGCTGGAAACAAAAGAGATAGTCGTAAAAGCAAAAAGACATAAAAATGTGTAAAAGGCTGACATCATGGGAATGTCAGGCACACATTTGACATGCCTGAGTGCTATTGCTAATGTTCCCTTACTTTGGCACAAAATACTTGGACATTCAAGTTAAAGTAACTAAATACTCTGGCGTCAAAGGACGTGGTTGTAGGGTTACCTAAAACTAAGTTCAAATACAACAAAGTATGCAGTGCATGTGTAAGGGGGAAGCAAGTAAGATCATCCTTTAAGCCGAAGAACCAGGTAAGTACTACCAAGTGCTTAGAACTTGTTCACATCGACCTGTGTGGATCCATGAGAGTAAAAAACAGAGGAGGTAAAAGGTACGTGTTTGTTATTGTTGATAATTACTCAAGATTTACATGGACACTTTTTAGCTTCTAAAGATGAGTCTTTCGGTGTCTTCTCCATTTTCATCAAGAAATAGAAAAGAAATTAGAGACTTCCTTACTTACCATAAGATCTGACCATGGGACTGAATTCAAAAATGCAAAATTTTAGAATTCTGTTCAACAAATGGGATAGATAATAACTTCTCTACTCCAAGAACTTCTTAACAAAATGGAGTAGTAGAACGGAAAATAGGACTGTAGAAGATATGGCCAGAACAATGATGATTGCTAATAACTTGACAAAAATTCTTTGGGCTGAAGCCATAAATATTGTTGCTTACATTCTCAACAGATGCATGTTAAGGCCTATATTAAATAAAACTCCCTATGAGTTACTTAAAGGAAGAAAACCAAATATCTCTCATTTCATAATATTTTGATGTAAATGTTATGTTCATAATAATGGTAAAGATAATTTGAAAAAATATGATGCCAGAAGTGATGAGGGAACTTTCTTAGGATATTCATCACATAGCAAAGCTTACAGAATACTGAATAAAATAACTAACAGCGTTGAAGAAGGCATTCATGTTGTTTTTGATGAAAATAGTGGTGTTTTTGAAAATGATATACAGGACTATGAGCTAGAGCATAGATCAGAGGAACAAGCCAAGCTACCTGGTCCATCTACTGGACAATCAGAGGGTACACATTCAGGGGGAACTATGGAAGCTGGAATTCAATCCGTTGACTCGAGATCTACTCAATCTGACTCTGTGCAAGATGAACAACCACAAGGGTTTGTGGTGCAAAGCTACAAGTATCAAGACTCACACCCCTTAGAAAATGTTCTCACTGATTTGACTTCTAGAATTACTAATCTAGAATTTATGTGCATTCCAAGCCTTTCTATCCATGATGGAACCAAAAAAGGTAGGAGAATTACTGCTAGATGAGGATTGGATACTAGGTATGAAGGAAGAACTAAATCAGTTCGAGAGATGCAGAGTATGGCATCATGTATCCAAACTAGAAGGAAGAATCATCATTGGCACGAAGTGGGTGTTCAGAAATAAGCTTGATGAGCATGGAACATTTACAAGAAACAAGGCAAGACTGGTGGTCCAAGGGTACAATCAAGAAGAAGGAATAGACTATGATGAGACTTTTGCTCCAGTAGCCAGACTTGAAGCTATCAGGCTACTCATAGCATTTGCTGCCCATAAGGAGTTCACTTTGTATCAAATGGATGTTAAGAGCGCTTTCTTCAATGGTTACTTGAAGGAAGAGGTATATGTGAAACAACCACCTGGATTTGAGAACTCTGAATTTCCAAATCACGTGTACAAGTTTAACAAGTCATTATATGGATTAAAACAAGCTCCTCGAGCTTAGTATAAAAGATTGTCAAAATTTCTCTTAGACCATGGACATACAAGATGTAAAATTGACAATACTCTATTTTTAGAAACAAAAGGAAAGAATTTGTTGATTGTGCAGGTATATGTGGATGATATCATATTTGGATCAACAAATGTGCTCATGACTTAAGAGTTTGTCAAGCTTATGAATGGAGAATTTGAAATGAGCATGATGGGGGAACGCAATTTCTTCTTAGGGTTACAAATTAAGCAGACTCCTTCTGGAACTTTGATTCATCAACAAAAGTATGTAAAGTAGCTTCTCAAAAGATTCAAAATGGAGGATAAAGATATTGATACTCCCATTGCCACTGCCACTAAACTGGATTTGGATGAGAAAGGGTTATTAGTGGAACAGAAGCTCTATAGAGGAATGACTAGATCTCTCTTATATCTCACTGCCAGTAGACCTGACAGTGTCTTTGGTATGGGACTCTATGCTAGATTTCAATCTAATCCCAAGGAGTCACACCTTAAAGTCGTCAAAAGAATCCTCAGGTATCTCAAGGGAACTTCAGATTTGGGACTCTGGTACTCTAAAGGTAGTAATTTCAATCTTGTAGGGTATACTGATGCTGACTATGTTGGTTATTTAGCAGATAGAAAAAGTACTTCCAATATGGCTCACTTCATTGGAACATGTTTGATTTCCTGGTCCACTAAGAAACAGAACTCTGTAGCTTTGTCAATTGATGAGGCAGAATATATAGCAGCTGAGTCATGTTGTACTCAGTTGCTTTGGATTAAGCAACAACTGCTGGATTTTGGTATGGATGTAGGTTGTGTCCCTATTTTGTATGATAACACTAGTGCCATTAATATTGCAAAAAATCCTGTTCATCATAAAAGAACTAAACATATTGACATAAGGCATCATTTTCTTCGTGACAATGTAGAAAAAGACCTTGTTTCAATAATGTTTTTTGTCCTACTGAAAATCAAATTGTTGACATTTTTACTAAAGCACTAAGTAGAGAACACTTTGAAAAAATCAGGTTAGACCTGGGAATCATTAAGAATGCATAAACTCCCCTCAATGATTGACTAGAAAATCTGGTTTTGTACTCACCCCTAAAATAGGTTCTCATTTCAATTCTCACATGTAATGTGTCCCAAAATTCATAACAATGGAGTAAGTCTTCATTAATGTGTATTATAGTGTGCAGATTATTGGATCTGGTGCAGAGGCTAATGGAAAGCTGAAAATAAATCAGGTAATAATTGTTTTGCATCTAAAATAGTGATTGATAAATGAATCATGTACCCTGATCTATTTCTTTCTCTTTACAAATTCATCATCACCTTTGCCGCCAAAAACCCAAGCGTTTCTTCTCACTGAAAGATGACTGTGGAAGTTAAATCTGTCACCTCCTTTTCTCCCACTCAAATTTTGACCTTTTAGCCATAAAACCCTTCATTATTTGTCTCCTGCATTTCCACCTTTTTTCTTTATAAGTGAACCATATCTCTGCTTCCATCAAGAAAACCCTCATCCATTGATGGCGTCATCCCAAAATTCCCAAAGCAAATACTCTCAAGAACCAAAAAAAACCCTGAATCTTTTGCAATTGTGGTTCATGCAACAGCGAATCTGCAAACTCCCTTGCAATCCAATCTATCTGATTTTACAGACTAGGGGTCATTCCAAAACCATTTTCTCAATTTTCTTCGAACCCATCAACCCCCTAGGCCTCTCCTTCTGAAGGATTGAACATTGCTCCACTTCAATCCATTTCCGTTGATGATCCACCAATTGTTGTTCCACCCTCTGAAGCATCAACACCTAAACCAGTGTGCCGTCGTCTAAGGAAGATCACTGAAGAATCCATTGAAGTCTCTGATGATTTTCCCTCTCCTGAATGGGTACTCGCATTTGCTCCTTCAAGGGTACCTCAGACCAGGAATCGCAAGTGCCAAGATGAAACAACTCTTCAACAGGTTCTACAGCAGAGCAAGAAATGCAAGAGTGCTCCTGATTCTTCATCTTCACAAGGGAATCTGTTACTGAGCCAAGTTCGGAGGAATGTGTGCAAGCACATGATTGCCAAGCCTCCTCGAACTCGTTCGGCTCCCACTTCTAAGAAAGCTTGTGCTCCCATCCAGAATCCTCCTAAGTCTAAGGCATCTTCAAGCACGGAGAAACATGTCTCTCAACCTGGTCCTTCAGACGATTCTGACACTGAAAGTAATCGTGAGCATCCTCTTGTTGACAACACTGATCTGCACTTCCTCTCTCTCATTCATTTCTAAAAGTGCTCCCTCATCCAGAGCTGAGTCATTACAGAGTTTGGGGGGTCAGACATGGATATTCGTCTTTCTAAATTAACTTTTTGGGGCTGGTCTCACTTGTTTTTCTTAGTGACACTCAAAAGAAATTTTCTAAGCCTGAGATGTGTGAGTTTTATCGGAGGGGAAAGGTGCTTGACTCTATTCTTATCACTACTGTACGCAGAAAATCTATTAATCTTGGTGCTCCAGATATTGGGAGAATCTTGGGGATTCCTAATGTGGGTTAGGATCATTATGTTCGCCATGAATTGCCTCCCCTTGATAAGTTGCCTTCTGCTCTTGAAATTTCCCAAAAATTCTCAAGTCGTCCCAACTTGGCTCAACATAGGCGTGTATTGCGCAAAGAAATGTCATCTCTTCATAAGCTATATTTTGATGTCGTGCACAAAGTCCTTATCCCTACGAAAGAAAGAAGGTCTGAGGCTAGTTTTTTGATCTGACTCTGATGGAACTGTTGGATACAGTAAATCTGCCTACCCTGATCCTCAAGCATATGCAGCGTGTCCTTATTCAGGATAAAAATGGGCATGCCCTCCCATATTGTGTTTGGTTGTCTTAGATCTTTGAGGCCTATTATGTTCCTGTTCAAGTCTGGACCATGCAAACCACTAAGGATGTGCTTGGACAGGTGAACCACTCTGCTCTACCTGTTTCTATGCAGCGTGTTGGCACCCCTCTTCATAGACTTCAACTCGCTTTGGATGCCAAGACTACAGAATTAGCCGCTGCACATCAGGAGTTTGCCCAAGAGAGAAATGTCTTGCTTGCCAGGATATCTGACCTAGAGGATACACTACACAAGGAGTGTGTTGCCCATACTGAGATTGTTCACAAGCTCTTCTTGTTGATTCCATCCACTAGCCCCTCTACCTCACTTGTTTCCTCGATGTGTTTTTTTTACCTGCTCATGTTATCAATCACTTAGTTAAGATGCTTAACTTTCATTGTCTGCTTACTTTTCATTTCTAGAGGCCTTTGTATGCTATCTTTAATGCACATGAATGTTGTTGTTCTACTCTGTTTTCTTGGTGGTAGCCTTGTGGTGTTGTATTATGCTTACTTTTTTCTAGGCAAGTCTGTTGCACACCCTAATTTTCGATGATGTCAAAAAGGGGAAGTCATATATGAGTTATGCAATGTTTATAACCCTTGTTTAACTTGTTTCATTCTTGAGGTTACTTCTTAATAGCTGTAGAAAAGATGGATAAATCTGATACTCAGAAAGTTTGTTATCATCAAAAGGGGGAATATGTTGCGTTAAATAAAGTTTTAATGATGGACAAAGAACAATGAAATATGTTGACTTATCAAGCTCTTCAGTGCACTGTCTCAGAAAGAAGAAGATACGATATCACAAGAAACTGAATGGATAAAGCTCTTGGAGAAAAGGTCAAAAGCACAAAAGTAGGGAAATGGTTCAGCAATCACAGGTGAATAAATAGTTGGTGTGAAGAAGGAGTTCGAAAAGGTGTAGAACTCTAATAAAGCAAGAAGCAGAAAAGAGGAGTTTGAGCTGAAGAAGAAGCCCTCTGCAAAGTGATATCTAAAAAGTCTAACTGGAAGAAGAACTCTTGAAGACAACTATAAAAAGAGTTCAGAAGACTCAGAAGAGGGAAGAAAAGAAGAAAAAGAAAAGAAAAAGAGTGAGTCAGGAAACAGTTAGGTGGTTTGGCTCTTTATTAAGTCATCATTTAGGAAATTACTTTTCTTTTGGTGTTGAGTCTGAATGTTGTTCATATCTCAGTAGTCTATAAACTGAGAGGAAGTCTAGTCTTCATGTTGGGGGCAACTCGAAGACGTGGGAAACATAAGCCTAGGGAGGTTTATGTGTAGTTAGGAAGTCCTTAAAGTTTTGTTGAGTCTTAGATTACTAGGATCTTGTAATCTTTTATGGAGGCTCATATTGATTTAGTGAAGTTCGGAGAAAATCTTGTAGAGGTACAGGTCGTGGTTTTTCATCTTTTGTGAGTCGGGTGTTTCCACATAAAAATATTGTGTTCTCATTTATTTCTACTTTACTGAAACACGTCTGAAAATCTATTTCTTCGATTAAGCAAATCCATAAATTATGCAAATCTAACCGTATGTTGAAATCTTTGAATATTAAAAGGAAGAATTTCTATAACTAAAATCAAGAAAATGGTTCATAAATGTACTAAAAGTAGGTGCAGGGCTTTAACTTCTCCGGTAACTATTTTATATAGTAAAAGTGATATAGAATTCCTATTGATTCTCACTGTTTTTTTTTTTTTTTCTGTATGTTTCTCCACCAATCACTATACATTAATTCCTATATGCTTCAATTGTTCCTGAATACACAATGTTACATCAATACAATACACATAAAACTTACTACAAGTTGCAGAAGCCAACGATAGTTCACTTACCTGAAACCAATCGCTGCTTTTCTTCGTTGCTATTGGCACCAGCCCTAATTGATTGATATTTTAGTTAAAAGAATAATAAACTCTTTTAACTTATTTTAATAGATTTACAATAAGGGCCATATGATATTACATAATTATCCACTAATTATATTAGTTATCTAAAACTATCCGCCATCTAAATAATCTTTGTTATTGAATAGTCCAAAAAGCTCCATTAAAATTTATGGAATAAATCTTTTATAACACAAGAAGCTCAAAATGGCTTAATAGGTCATTAATGAATTATATTTGTGTCGTTCTATTTGATGTTTGGATACTTGTAGACTTGATTTACCCTATAGTTGTTTTGAGTTGTATTTTTTTTTTTTAACTTGTTACTAATACTTTCCTTAATGTAATATTTTGTCATTTTGTTCATGTATATAGCTACAGTTGTCTTGATATAATTTAAATTATTTAATTATTTTTTGTAAGAGTTTAATTTACCATTTAGTAGTTAAGAATAGTATAAATTATAGTAATTAGGCCATTGATATTTAGCCGATATTTGCAGAATGTTAAAAAAATTGTTATTAAATTTATACAATTGTCATGTCGTCAATTTTTAATTCTTTGCAATATTATCTATATAATATTGAATTTTGTGTACATATGCACTGCTTGTGTATTATAATTACTTTAATTATATTGTTCTATCATATTGATGAATTGGACTTCCTATTGGGAGTTCACTAGGTAATTCCCATGTAGTTTGGATTTACGAGGATAGCATACATAGTAATTCTCTCCATCCAAACTTTTGTTAGTTAATACATGGCAAGCTAAAATTTTCTTATACAAAACGATGAATGTTTTTCCCATGTAGGTAATCACCTATTAAGAAACTTTACCATCATATTATATTGTTAGCTATCATATTTGGCTGTGAGTTCGGTATTTGTATCCACAACTTTCTTTGAGTTTCCATTTTTCAATCAATTGCCACAGGAAGATGTTGTGAGGAAGCATTGAATTAAGTTATTGATGTATATATACTTACCTCCAGCATCTTGACAACTTGGTATGATGCTTTTAGATTTGACAACTGGTCTGCAATATATATACCCAGAAGAATTTAAAGCTACAAAAGCATAAAGAAAATGTCCTTGGTAATCTTAGTTTAAATGCTGGATTACCCTTCACCATTCTCATTTGTCAATGTTGGAAAATTATACGCGCAACAGAAGCATATAAGGATCGTACTGCTTACATGGATAATAGATAACACATACGTTTATGCTAGAACATAAATAATCATGCTAGAACACATAAACTTTACGAAATTTAATTAGATAAATACCTCTTGAAGCGTGAGCATATACCTTCAAGCGAACTCACGAGTCAAACTGCAGTTATCCGATCTTCTAGAGTGATCCCAAGTTCACATCCAAACTCTCTCAATACTTGGGTGGGCAAGCATTGCGTAGAAAACCTAATTCTCTTTCATCCAAATCCCCTCCTTTCTAGATTAGGAAAACCCCTATTTATAGAGGACCTTTCCAAATCAAAAAGGAAGAAGGAAACCACCTTTCTTGAAAAACAAGAAACTAATGTGTGTCCTTTTATTAGAAATAGGATTCTGAGTTCTAGTTAAATATGGTCACTGTAGGGACCACAGAATTAATTATTGAGGCTCCCTATTATGGAAATAATTCAAATAATTGATTTGAAATTATTCTTACCATGATAAATTACAAATCATTCCACTAAAAATTCGTAATTGCACTCCCCTATTTGTATTTCAAATTCCCCATTAAACACTTGTGTAATTCTCCATGTTAAGATTAAGATACTAATCAATAAATTAAATTACTGATAAATTTAATTTAAAGATTAATTTCCTTTAGAGAACTGCTTAACTTATTTCATGTGTCAGATTCATAAATCCACTTGCAAGGTTTGACACGATGAAAACATATAAGCTTCTCAAAAGGCATATCATCAATCTCTATATCGAGACATGGATTCTGTCAACTAACTTATTATTTCACCAATATATATTATTATCATCCAATCTACCAGGCATATTGACCCATCTTAAAATCTCACCTTTTAATAAATCAAAATGATAAATAATATATACAGATCATAATAGTTATATCAGGACTGAGAATATAAGTACATTTAACAGTTTAAAAATATGTTTTTATTAGTCAGTCTAAAACATTATCTCTACTCGGTCTCGTTCAATACATATAATATGCACTAGCACAAGAAGTTGGAACTACAGTGTTCCCATAATCAAGATAAATTATACACAATCTTGTGCTACAATCATACTGATGGCTTGTCCAATTTCCATCTTAGATTGTGAACAAAAAACTTTATACTTATAAGAACCAATGATTTAATCTTCTTTGTATAAGCTAAAACTCTATAAACTAAATCATCTACTATATAAGTAAATAGACACATAAACGATTATATGATCTATTAAAACTTTTATTAAAATTGGATTAATAATCTTTCTATAATAAATACTATATTTAAACTCATGGTTAATAATATATATTCCATGGTTAATAGTATATATCTGTAAACATTAATAGCACCTCAGCCACCATGGATCTGCCATGGATTTAGGGCTGGAATTTGAGCTGAAGAGAAGATGTTTAGAGAGAGAGAGAATGAGTGAAAAATATCTTTCTTATTTTAGTTTAGCAGTTACAATGACTAATGTGTCATTTATATACAATCAATCAAAGACTAACTAACTATAGTTAACCTATAACTAACTTGATAAGTTAGTTGTAACCAACTAACTAATTGACACATCATTATATTCAATACTCCCCCTCAAGCTGGATGGTAAGAACACAATCTTCATCCAGAGCTTGGAAAGCAAGTGATAATATTGGGCCTTCCCCAGCCCCTTATTGAACAGATCTGCAGGTTGTTCTTTTGTCCCTATGTGTTGAGTCTTGATCAATCCTTGTTGTATCTTCTCCCTCACAAAGTGACAATCAATGTCTATGTGCTTAGTTCGCTCATGAAATATTGGGTTTGCTGTTATTTGAATAGCCTCCTTGCTATCACAGTATAGAGTAACTGGTTGCTCAACTTTAAGGCCAAGTTCCTTGAACAACCCTATCAACCAAACCACCTCTGCTACTGTCGATGCCATACTTCTAAACTCAGCTTATGCTGAACTTCTGAATATTGTCTCTTATTTCTTTGATTTCCGTGAGATCAATGAGGATCCAAATTGCACCATATAACCTGTGACTGATTTCCTAGTTTATGGGCAAATTGCCTAGTCTGAATCACAATAAGCAAATAGTTGAATAGTTGTATCTGAGGCCATGACTAAACCAAGACCTGGTACGTTCTTGATGTATCTAATGACTCTGACTGCTGCCTGCATATAATGACTCTGACTGCTGCCTGCATATGTGATTCCTTTGCTTTGTGCATGAACTGGCTTAGAACCTGAATTAGATAAGCAATATCAGGTCTGGTCATGGTGAGGTATAGTAGTCTACCAACCATTCTTTGGTAGCTTCCTATATCAGACAACAGTTTATCATCAGCAGTGCTTCCTGTAGCTACATCATATTCATGAGATGTAAGTCTTTGATTGAAATTAAGTGGTGTGGAAATGGGTCTAGCTCCTCCTTGCCCTGAATATGCTATCAGTTCAAGGGCATATGTCCTCTGGTTCATGAGCATGCCAGAAGATCCCCTAGAGAATTCAATACCAAGAAAGAATATGAGAGTCCCAAGGTCTTTCATCTTGAATCTCTATTGAAGACTAAGTTTGATGGACTGAACAAGTTCATGGTTAGAGCTAGTAATGAGGAGATCATCCACATAAACAAGGATGATGACCATATCTGTTTTAGAAGCAAGAGTGAATAAAGAATAATCAAAATGACTCTGAGTAAATCCTAGATCTTGTAAGGCAGTAGTGAGTTTCAGGTTCCATTGTCTGGAAGCTTGTTTTAGTCCATAGAGAGACATTTTGAGCTTGCAGACCTTGGTAGTGCAGCCTCTGTGAAAGCCGGGTGGAATTTGCATATAGACATCTTCAACTAGATCACCTTGTAGGAAGGCATTGTACACATCTATTTGGAAGATTGGCCAATGTTTAGAAGCTGCAACGGCAAGTACTGTCCTAACAGTCACCATTTTTGCAACTGGTGAGAATGTTTCTTTATAGTCAAGGCCTTCTTGTTGATTGAAACCTTTTGCAACCAACCTTGCTTTGAATCTCTCAATTTCACCATCAGCTTTATATTTTATTTTGAACACCCATTTACAACCTATGTCATGTTTTTCTGGAGGTAAATTAACAACATCCCATCTACCATTCTCTTCAAGAGCAGTAACTTCCTGTTGTATTGCCATGATCCATCTGTGATCTTGAATAGCCTGCTGATATGTCTGAGGTTCAACCTCACATGTAGATGCAGCTAAGCAATGGGCATAAGCAGCGGACAACAAATCATAGCTCAAGTAATTGGACATAGGATACTTGCAACAGCTCACAACATAGTCAGACATCCATTTTGGGGAAGTCTTTGATCTAGTGGAGTGTCTTAATGGAGGAGGATCACTAAGTGATGATAGAACTAAGTGATGAGATAGTGGTTGAGAGGCAGTATGAGGGACAGCAGGGGCAATCTACATGTCATTATCAGGAAGAATATTTTGAGCATCTGAAGTAGGAAATATTGGATTAGTGGTGACAGTCATCTGTTTGAAAGGAAAGATGGACTCATGGAAGACAATATCTTTGCTGAAGAGAAACCTCTTGGACTGTATGTCATATAGCTTGTAGCCCTTCTTAGTTGTTGAGTATCCCATGAATATAGTAGGTAGTGCTCTAGCTGCAAATTTGTCCTATCTATGTACATTGGCTGCATATGCCAAACAGCCAAATACTCTAAGGTGATCTAGTGATGGTTGACTGTGAAAAAACATCTCAAAGGGAGATTTATTGTGAAGCACTGATGAGGGTAGTCTATTGATTATATGAATAGTTGTAAGTACACAATCCCCCCAAAAAGATATAGGTACAGATGCCTCAAATCTTTTAAGGCTCTAGCTATCTCCAATATGTGCCTATGTCTCCTCTCTACTACTCCATTTTGCTGGGAAGTGTAAATACATGTGGTTTGATGAATAGTATCTTGTGTTAGAAGCATCTCATGAATGTCGGAATTAATAAACTCTGAACCATTATCAGTTCTAAGTATCTTGACAATAGCATCATATTGAGTTTTTATCATGGGGAAAAAAAATTCAGCATCCAATGAGTTTCATCTTTAGATTGCATCAGAAATACCCAAGTTAGTCTTGAGAAATCATCTATAATAGTCAAAAAATCTCTTGCCATCAACTGTTGGCACCCTATATGGTCCCCATACATCAGCATGTACTAAATCAAAGACAGCATTAGAATGAGTTGTACTAGTAGGAAAAGGTAACTTGGTTTGTCTAACTAGAGGGCATATAGAACATGGATTGTTTGATTTATCTACTTTGAGATGAAGAAACTTATCCATTCTCTGTATGGCTACAACATGCATGTGGCCAAGTCTTCTATGCCAAACATCAAGAGGCACATTATTGTTGTTGACACTAGTTGAGGCTGAAGGAGATGATATTGTGGAATGAGATATGTCACCAAACAGATAGAGTCCACCAAATTCTTTACCAATCCCCAATACCTTGCCACTGTAAAGGTCCTGAAATACACATATATCAGGAAAAAAGACCACCATACATTGCAATTCCTTAGTGAATTTGGAGACTAAAAGCAGGTTAAATTTGAACTTAGGAATGTAAAGCACATCACTAAGTTGTTGTGTGTCTAGTATCTTAACAAATCCCTTGTGTGTAATCTCAGATTTTTCACCATTTGGTAAATATACATGCTCAACTTTGCATACTTCCTTGCATTCATTTAGTAATTCTAGTCTTGATATCATGTGATTAGATGCTCCCGTGTCCACCACCCATTGAATCCTCTCTAACTTAGCTAACATGGACATGATTGTACCTGAACTTGAGTCAGTAGAATTAGAGGGACCAGCAAGGCTAGTTGTAACTGCATTAGTTGTGGCTTCTGACTCTTGTCCCCTTCTTATTATCTGTTGAATCTGATAGTACTGCTCGGGTGAGAATATTGGTGCTAGTTGCTCAGTCTGTGTGTAGGTTGTTGCAGCTTTTGAGTAATGTTGTTGCTGCTTCACTTTTCCGTTGCTGTCTTGTAAAAATCTATCTTGTTGGTAGTCTCTTTTCTCATGCTGATATCCTCTATTGTTTTGCAGGTTCTTATCACTGAGTTGACCAAGCAATTTCCTACAGACTGTCCTAGTGTGCCCTGGCCTTCTACAATAGTCACATTATAGGTCTGATCTCCTAGGCCTGAAACCTTGTGTTGGTTTATTTATCATCAGGGCAATACGATCATTGATCTCTAAGTCTGTTACTGCATTGGTGAGCATCTCTGGCTCTCTTCTTGCATGACAAGTGCATAAATCTGATTTAAGCTAGGAAGTGGCTGCATCATCAGGATCTGCCTCTTTGCTCTAGAATAAAAGTCATTCAGTCCTGTTAGGAACTGAAAGATCCTGTGTTTTTTAATGTTCTCAGTGTAGGCTTTCGAAGTATCACAATTGCATGTTGGAAGAGGAATTAGGGCATCAAATTCGTCCCATAGGTCGCTGAGTTTGGAGAAGTATGCAGACACAGTACCACTTCGTTGAGTAAGAAATAACCTTATGCAGTTGAAAAGTCCTTACACTGTTTTCCTTGTCAAATTTCTCCTTAAAATTTTCCCAAACTTTCTTCGAATCTGATGCATATGCAATCCCTGTCATTAGTTCCTTCGACACTACATTTATGATCCAAGATAGGACAATAGCATCACACATTTCCCATCTCCTTAGCAAAGTCCCAGTATAAGAGGATCTAGCACAACTACCATCAACATAACCTAGTTTATTCTTGCTTAATAGTGCAATTTTCATATATCTGCTCCATAACGCATAATTTTCACTTCCTTTCAGCTGAATTGCAATTAGAGTAATACCTGGGGTGTCTGTGGACTGTAGGAACAACGGATCATTGTGATCTATGGTTGGATCACTTCGAACACTTGATGCTTCAGCCATTGAAATTATAAGAAAAGCTGGATGAGGAGGAACTTGAAGTCAGAAAATTAACCTCGCGAGCCAGATCGAAGATCGAAATCAGAAGTAGATTTTTGCAGTCACGAATTGGTTCAATGACTAAAATCAGAAGAGGAATTTTGTGGAATTGTGTGTGGATCTAAGCTTTGATACCATGTAAACATTAATAGCACCTCAGCCACCATGGATTTGTTATGGATTTAGGGCTGGAATTTGAGCTGAAGAGAAGATGTTTAGAGAGAGAGAATGAGTGGAAAATATCTTTCTTATTTCAGCTTAGCAGTTACAATGACTAATGTGTCATGTATATACAATCAATTAAAGACTAACTAACTATAGTTAACCTATAACTAACTTGATAAGTTTGTTGTAACCAACTAACTAATTGACACATCATTACATTCAATAATATCTCAACAGTCAAAGGTTTTAATTTTGGCTTTCCAGTAAGTCGACTCAACTCTAAATGTCATGAATTATGTCTCTTGCCAACCTTAATTTGGATCATAAAACTTATCCTTCATTCGTTTTGACATGAATCTATCTTCATTCTAATCTTGAAGATTTTTTACTTGTGTAACGCTGAGCATTTTTATTTCCATCTGTAATTCTCATTTACACATCGAACAAAGTTATTATATTTGGATACATGCTTGTTTGTGCAATCTGTTCAGTGTATATTATTTTTTTAAATGAATATGTGCCATATACAAGAAGGATTATATATGTTTATTTAATAATACATATATACTAATACAATGACTTCATTTTCTTTTATTTTTGGTTCTTAACTATACCTTGATGCGCTTGATGTGTACACTTTAAACTGAAATTTCTTTCGAATAACATAATTTTCAATGAAAGTCATGAATAACTTCTTTTCCTTGTAAAGTTGCTCTTCTTTTGGCTCTTTGCTGTAACAATATAATGTGTTGAATAAGCATTCTCTTGAGCAGCCATATCGTCTTTCTTCACTTAAATCCAAAGCATTCTCTTGAGCAGTCATATCGTCTTTGTCGCTAATAATATTTAATAGTTATCTATATACTTAAAAATTAGTATAAGTTTTATAAATACGATACTGTTTATTCATAATTTTTAGTTTTCCTGACTCTTTTAAAAATTATCAAAAATCTCAATTTTTTGTGTCATTGATACCTTAATATGAATTTAAATCTATTACGTCAAATATGGAAAAAAATCTGACAATTAAAAGGTGATTCCTTAATTTTAACACAATTATTTCTTTCCTTTTCGAATTTTCGTTCCTTTTCAAAATTATTTTCACACAATTATTTCTTTCCTTTTCAAAATTTTCTTTTTATTCTTTGTTCCAAAGTTTTCCCAAAAAGATTTTGTCCATTTGATCAGCGAAAATTTCCAATGGATTCTGAAAGAATAAGCAACAATGCCAACACCATCAACATGAGTCCATTGAAGAGGATTCCCAAGAAGAGATGGAGGTCATCAAGAATATAGCTTCTACTTCAAAACCCAAAGTCCCAAAATGACATGTAAAAAGGGGAAAAAGGAAAAGCTCACTACAACTTGCCTTTTGTTGCCGAAAGTTTGATTCTTCAACATAGTTTTTATAATTTCTTCATTGTTGAAATAATGTAGGATACCGTTTTCTTTACTTGTTTCAGAGATGTTTTTTTACATTTTTTTCAGGTATCAAATTTGTACTATTTGTTGCTGTGTATGTCTTTCTATATGAATTTTGTGAATTGATACACAGATTTCATGTTGTTTACATATTGATACATGAAATCACACCAAGTATTTGTGAAAATGCAGTTCGGGAATTCCAAATCTGAAAAATTATAATTCAAGTATCAAATATGCTTTTCACGTGCATTAAGTCAAGTATCAAGTATCTACAATACAAATAATATAAAATATTTGTCCAAAAATCAAATAGACGGATTCAAGTATCAAAACCTTAAATTAAGTATATAAATTCAAGTACCAAATATAAAAACCACTAGGTAAAAAAACGACTACATAACCCTAATATTGTGTACCAATACCAAAAAAGCCCAGAACCAATCATTGTTTAGTTTGATTTTATAAAAATATTTTAACTTAATTTTGAAATTCTTCAACATTAACACTTTTGATGCGTGAATTTATTCTTCCAAAAACTACCTATTTTATTTAGTGAATTAGATACTTGTTAATTATAATATTTATACTTAATTTAGATACCTGAATAGTTATTTTATTTGATATATCAAAGTAACGATTAGGTAAAAAAACAACTGCATAATTCTAATGTTGTGTATCAATACCAAAAATGCCCAAAAAATACGTATCAATCAATGTTTATTTGATTTAGTGAAAGAGAGAATCATGAAAAGATTTCTTCTCTTTTTAATTGTTTAGTTTGAAAATAATGATAAAAAATTTAAAATTTAAAATTAATCATTGAAAAGATTGATTACACAACTAAAAAAATAGGAAGATTATGTAGATATTAATTAGAATACTTAAAATTAGGAGATAATTTAAGATAAATTAAGGAGAAAGAAATAATAGTCTAGGTATCTACAAGTTGAAGAGAGAGTGTGAAAATACGAAATTTTTGTAATTTTTTTAGGATAGTAGAAATTATTTGAAAATGTGATAAAATATGTTGTGTAGTTCTGTAAATTTCCCTAAAAATTAATCATGTTTGGACTATTATTATTGGGTGAAAACCCAATCTTCATAAGTTTGGGCCTAGTTAGAAATCTAGCTTGGGCCTGATCAGTTGGATCCATGTGGATAATCCATTGTCTATAAATTACTACAAATCTGACACAAATAAATTGAGCGACTGGTTAATTTATTGAAAGGAAACTCTCCATTAGATTTTATTCCTAGTAAAAAAAAATATCAGTCCCTTTTTATTAAAGGGAACCATAAGGTAAAGGGAGTAAAGCCTATTCCACTTGCACACAAATCATAGAAAATGTATATAATTAGTAGAGTGATAGGAATAATAAAAAGAAGGTAACCATTATTGCAACTGCGGATCCAACGTTTCCTTATCAAAATAGTTGAAGGCTTATTTTTATAATATATTAAGTAAAGTTTTTACAAGAAATTAACCGATGAGCGTGGCCGGGGCTGGAACTGGTGGGCCAGGAAGTGTAACTGGAATATCTGGTGGGCTAGGGCCCATTCGGCCTTGCATTGGGCCTGTATAAGGATCACCTTGTCTCCCAACACCATCTTCCAGAACCCAACAACAGCATAGGAAGTAGAAACTGCAAAAATTAGTGCAACTATTATTTCCAATCCAGGTCCTTTGAGTTGATTAATTAGGCACTTGTCTGAATAATACATGTAAATAGTAAAAGACACCTATATAGATATGTGTATTAGGATTTTAAACAGAAAGTTGGGAATATTACCAAGAAGAGAGAGCGAGGCACAAGTTAGAAAAGTAACGCCGAACAAAACCGAAAGCCAAAGGAGGGCCTCTATGATAGTGATGAGGTGCAGACATGGTTGGTGGTGAGGGTGCATACATCGCTATTGCAAGAACAAATATGTTTAGACAATTTTGTGGATGTGTTTATTGGATTAGGGAGAGTTTTATCCTACAAGCGGTGGCTATTGGATGCGCATCTATGTTTGTTCCAAGTGTATGGACACGTACTATATCATCCCACTCCAGTTCCTCAACAATTAAATATTCTTTTTACTCAAAATTCAAATTGGAGGCACATCCTTTTACAAACGTAACATCCCCGGTCCCACTATGGACTTTGCATCCTTTTATAAAAAATTTAATTGTCATTTATTATTCATTTTTTCATTATATTAATATTTCTCCATAATTATTGTGTAAGGATAGAATGAAAACTTTATTTTTTTAAAAAAAAAATAGATTGAGGTAGTATAGATTAAATATCTATGCATATTAATTGTCGAGGTTCGATAATTCTACAAGTTTATCTGCTTCAAAACCAACTTCAGATTTATGCAATCAAATTTGAAAGCAGAAGGGAAGATTGTTTATTAGGATTTTCATTGATCTAAATATTGTCTGGTAATATGAAGATAGGAAAAATTTACATGTAAAATAGTGAAAAGATTCACATTATCCAAAAGAATACAAGAAAAGAGGATACTAAAGATAAAAAATGCGTACATTTTACCTTTTACTTACCGTATAGGAAAAATATACTGTCTGCAAGTATACCAATCATTTGCCTTTACATGCTTTCTTTTCCTTTCTTGTTTGCTCCCTTTGTCCTCCTCCTTGGAGCAGCAGGTTCCACCAATGGTCCTGACCATGTTTGGATGGGTTCTTTGGAGTATGAGAAGTTCATCGACGTGAATGGGACTTCTGAGGATGGATCCATGGGATGTGCAGAACCCAATGTATAACCTAATGTTCCATCCTGGTGTGGCGGAGGAAACTTTTCACTCTTGCTCTTTGCATTCGCTTCTGTAATTAGACGCCGTCTCTGTTTCACATAAACAACCTTCTCAGAATGTAGTAAACAAATTAATGGGTGCATGAACAACAAAAACAAGTATATAGCAGGCCTCATCTACTCTACTTAGGCCTCACCTCAGGATCTCAACAGTTTTTCTACTTTCCTCGCAATATGAACTATTTAATCCTGAAAGCTGAAAATATGACCATATTCGTATTTTTTATTATCTTTGTTTTATTAGTTTCACGCGGGAACTTGATGCACATACAATTTTACAAGTATTGGATGGTAAAATATTAGAGATAATAAGCTTCTTAAATGACATACATCAATATTAACTTGCAGCTCCGCGTTGGCTTCTGGAGCAGGAATTGCCCTCACTGCTCGATCACGGTGACGATTTCTCCTCGCACTATCAGCATTGGCTTTGCCAGCAGCTCTTTGTCTATTTCAGGAAAAAAGATTAGGACAAAAATGACAAACTGCATATCACTAAAATATCCCGTATTTCAAAAGATAATTCAAGCTTTTATAAGAAAAACTGCTTCTTTAGCAAGTCCTGACTATAAAATGGAATTTATATATGAAAGGATTCAGATAAAAGCAAACTCTGCATATAGGTATCTCAACAAAAATGGTGTATGTTATCTACAAAAGAATCATGGACTTTCTTTAGGTAAGCTCGAAAACAATCATAAGCTTTAATATGAAAATACGAATGTGAAGTGTACTGGTTAATAAAGGAATCCAGAGAACTAGACCTTCGAGCATCTTCGTCTCGACGTTTAGCATCCATTTCTTTGCTGGGTGGATATTTGGGAAGGATGGAAGGTTCACAAGCATAAGGTTTGGTAGTAAAGAACTGCACAGTAATAAACAGAACATATGGTGACAATCCTTCAAAATATTTCATGATTAATTTCAGAAAATTTTAATACACTGGCATCAAATGCTCCACATGTGTTCTTGTCTAACAAAGACATAGGTCGATTGTTTTGGCTGCATGAGACAATCTATGAAGGATTTAAACTTCTCCTGTATAGGATTTGGAAATCCGTGTAAGGAAAAAGCAAAAAAAGAATCACACTCCAAAATCTCGGGCAAAAGGAAAAAAATTGCACCCTCCTATACTAATAAAAGAATAATAGCACTTTTGGTCCTCCATTATACTGATTTTGATCCTTGCGATAAATGACACAAAACATTTAACCTTTAATTAAGTAAAAGTGTACTTTTGGTTCCTCTATGTCGAAAATATTTTATATTTTTTTCTGATGAAGAGAAGTATGTTATATTCAGATTATTTGTAAAAGTACATCACTCTAAAATGTAAAGTGATAATAGAAGTTTAACAAAACACATAGGTAAGTACATAATAGAACGAGTAATACTCGAGGACATTTGTGATTATTCACAAATAAAGGGACCAAAAGTCCACATTTCAAGTAATTGAAGGTTTAAATACTTGCAGATATCACAAGGACTAAAACTAGAATTTACCATTAATTGAAGAACCAAAACAGCAATTAACTCATTAATAAATGCAAAATTAACTCATATTATTTTTTTTTTTCACTAATACATGAGAAGAAATTGAGGAACGAGTTCATATGAAAGCAAAAACAGGAGACAACAAAACAAACAGAGACTTCGTCACTTAAACAGTTAATCAAGTAGTTGCCTCAGAAGTAAAATCGTTAAGTAATAAAATGGATATGAACATCTTACTGCACTCTGTAATGCAGCTGTAGCTGTCTGCCGCTCAGCTGGATCAATGGCCAGAAGAGTCTCAATCAATGGCAATGATGAAGGTGGGAAATCTTTAAAGGTTCCCGCTATACATCTTCTGTATGATTGCTGAGGTTTGAATATAGTTGCATGTGGAAGCCTTGACTTTTTCCAATACTCTTCCGACGGAGATCCACATAGCTTGAAGATCTTGTGAAGCTGCTCAACCTGAGTATTATTGCAGTGTAAATCCTCAAGTTGTGGAGCTCACGGCTAAAATCCAGTTCATAAGAGGAGAAGAAGTTCAAAGTTACAAAATATTGATAAATAAAGAAATCATAAGTTTTTTGGCTCATGGTCCTCCCACCACTCTCAGTCGGGCGGGAAGGAGGATTAACATATCAAGGCACAAACGTAGGCATTTAAGCTAAAGCTGGAGCAATACCATATCAGGACCAGGATTTGCAGGAAGAGGACTTGCATATCAGGATTTTTTTTTTCCAAGGCTTTTAGTCCTCTGGTTCATAGTCCTGCCACTCCTTCCAGATAAAGCCACATAAAAGTTTAAACACAAGAGGCTATTCTCTATCCGAGATCAAGAGTATGCCACTATGTCTCAGTCTGACTCGATGGTAAGCACAATGTTCATTATTTCATGCAAAGCTGTCTGCTCTGACTGTTTAGGTTTTTGAGGAGAGAACCTACTAGAAACAGCATTTACAATTAATAACAACAACATACCCAAAGAACTCCCACAAGTGGAGTCTGGGGAGGGTAAAATGTATGCGTACATTACCATTATTACCTCATAGAGATAGAAAGACTGTTTCCGAAAGACCCTCAACTCAATATTTTAGACCCAAAAGCAGAAGATACAAGGCCGCATTTACAATTAATCTAAAACCAAGATCTTTCATCTATTCACATACATTCCTTTTTTTGCTTAAGAAAGTATTTTAGCAGTTCACTAAATCTTGATTCAATCAAATAAAGCAACAGTTTTCATGAAATATCTAAAAAGGTGTGCCATACAGCAGCATAAAATATTTCTTTCAGATTAACAGAGATTCTAGGTGGACAGAAACTAGCCAAATGCGAAAAATTGAAATATAGAGATGTCTCATGAGATTTGTGTGGACTATAAGCTCATCTAATTTTTCTGTATCATAGTTGAAGATGGGAAAAAGCTTCTCTTTAACTAACAGATGCACAAATAAACAAATAATTTGATGCAACCAACAAGCAAAGGGGAAACGTAAATCTTTTCTCTTTTATTGCAGAAGACCTTTCCCTGTCGGATTGTTTCAACAGGCAAATTTCAACACCATACCTCTGTACGACCAGGCATAATGGGCTTCCCAGCTAATAGCTCAGCTAAAATGCAACCAGCACTCCAGAGGTCCACGCCAACACCATAGTCTGTGGCTCCAAGAAGAAGCTCTGGGGGTCTGTACCATAAAGTTACCACACGACTAGTCATGGGCTGCTTTTTATTGGGATCAAAGATGGAAGCCAGACCAAAATCTGCAATCTTGAGAACTCCCCCACTGTCAATCAGAAGATTTGATCCTTTTATATCACGATGCAATACATGGCGGTTATGACAGTGTTCAAGCCCTGATAATAGTTGATGCATGTAACATTTAACCTACAAATAATGATCAAGAAACAATGTAAACAACTTGGAATCCAACCATTTGCAGCTATAATTCAAAAAGAAACTAATACACCCAACCTGAGCCTCTGTGAACTTGATTCCAGGGCTTGCAGCTAATCCAGCTAAATCATGATCCATATAATCAAACACGAGGTACAAACTACAAGACATCCTTGACGTAACCAATCCTTGCAATTTAATAACATTTGGATGATCCAATCGGCGCAAAATCAAGATCTCTCTTGCCATGAACCTGACACTCTCTGGCTCCAAATTATCAAATCTAACCTTCTTTAACGCAACGATGTTCCCCGTGAGATTATCTCTAGCTTTATACACATTGCTATAAGTACCTTGCCCAATCTAAAATAAAACAATACAGAACATAGACATGACAATGAATATCACTCCAGAAAACAAAAACTAGTAACAAACATATGAGGTGAACAGTTTGCTTGCCTTAGCCAGCTTCTCAAATGCATCCGCCCTTCGTGGAATCCAGCCATTGATAGCCTCTCCAGCTACCTCAGAAAGCCATGATGGCCATCCAGCCGCTACTTGCTCTCCGTGCACATTCTTAGGAGGATTGCTCATCCTTGGATTAGGTTTAGACCTTCTCCTCTCACCCCTATGCCGTCCATTGTCATCCTTCTTCTGATCTCTACCATTCTGAACTGCACTAACATCACCACCGTCCACCTTATTTACAGTTGCAACTTTCTCTCTTCTAGCAGATGGTGCTGCCAAATCTCTATGTTCCCCATTTTCTCTCCTCCTTCCAACTACTACCTCCCCACTAGGCGTCTCGGAAGATGAAATCTCTTTTCCAAAAACACAACCCATCCTTGTACAATCTTAACCTTCATTTCTCATCAGACTGAACAGCCTTTTTCCACATTCAAAATCCAATAGGTAAACTTTACAAGAAAAACAATCAAATGGAGCAAGATTAAGCTTTAAAATATGAACTTTTGAACAGTTCCAATATAAATCAAAGCAAAAGAAGCAATTTGGGTTGCAAAGTAGAAGGTATGAGAAGTAATGGTTGTTTAAAACAAAGAAACAAGTATCTGAAAATGAAGGGAAATGGGGTTGTTAGGTTAGAGTAATGTGAGAAAGTGGTATATGGTAATTGAAGAACCCTAGGTTTTGTGCCCAAGAAAGTAGAAGCACTAATGATTTGGAGTTCAGCCCACCATTTATGGCGGTCAAAAATGGAGTTTGTAAACTAGACTAGAGAAACAAAAGCCAAAAATGCACACTGGCTTTATTGCACTTCTTTTGTGGGATTGAAGATCCAACATATTATTAAAACTTTCAAACAAATAAATATCTCTATTTTTTCCTATTTTAAATACAAATATATATGCAAGGTGTTTAGATACCAATATAAGCTAAATTAAATGATAAACTCTAAATATGGAGGTAAATATTTTCTCTAATAAATATTGAGATTAGAAATGAAGTAAATAACTTTTAGCAACACAATTAATGAATGGGTGAATATTATTTACAACTTTGTTTTAAAATTTAAACTCCATCCTCAACTTTGAGAAATAATTATCATCTTCGTCCTTGTTCTCGTCCTTTCCCCACCTCACCCCATCATATGCAAAGCTATTTTATCTTTATCTTTTTTAATCCTCCATCTATATAATATATTTTTATATTATACATATATAATATTTAAATTTTTTAACCACTGTACATATAGATTTAAAATCATTAGCTTTAAAAGTTAAAAATTTATTACAAAATCTAATATTATGATTGTTATTTTAACAATGCACACATTTAAATATGTATGAATGTATTATGTGCTTGCCTACTTAAGTTTTACTTTCTCTTAGATATAATATGTTAATGTCCCCATTGAGTTGACATCTATTCTCTTCAGTTTATGGGTAAGAATACGAAACAATTAAACTTGTATAAAGTTAAATAAATAGACATATATATCTTACACGCAATATGATATATTTTTTTATATGATATAATATAAGCAGGTCATGAGTATCTCACAGAATTGTCATGTAGAACATGTGTATTTACTTTTTAAAATTTACAAAAGTTTAAATATCTACTTGTACGTACCCAAAATAAGAGGACGTAGATAACAGTTGAAATCAAGTTAAAAGGCCATTATGTAATTATGTCTATCTCTTATGCATTACTACCAAGTTAAGAGGCCACCATGTAATTATGTCTATCTCTTACTTTCTACTACATAGATAATTGAATTTTGATAGTCATTAATGAAATTTTTTCTAAATTATAATTTAAAATTTATTTACAATATAAATAGATAATCTTTTAAGAAATTATTACGAAATATCTCTATTTTTATTAATTATTATTTATTTCTCGCATCAAAATATATTTATCAGATTATCGCATTCCAGATTTTGTTGAATTAATAACATTATTTTTTTATTTGTTATTCAGTCAATATTTTTTTAAAAGAATTTTGTTATATAGATTAAAAAATAAAAAAGTACTGATTTGAAAAAAGTATAATAAGATATAGAGGTTGATAATATAAAAGTAGAATAAACATTTTAAAAAATCAAATAAAAAAGAAAAAATAATTATTTTCAAAATTAAGATGAGAATTTAATTTTTTAAAATAAACTCCGAAGATATAAATAATTTTTACCCATTAATAAATGCACATATAAGATTCACTAGCTTTAATAGTGGTTTTTTTTATAAATGTATGCAACTTTTTCTTTGAAATTATACTTTCATTTTATTTACAAAACTATCAAAAAAATTACAAAACTATACCATATGGCTAATTTTTTTAACCCTTTTATTTTTTATTTTTCCGTTCCCAACACCAATCACATCATCTTTCAATCAACATTAATAATACAAAAAAAATTTTATAAACATTTACTTTTATTATTTTTTTCTTTCCCAACACCAATCACATCATATTCCAATCAATATTAATTAATACAAATCATCATCTCTTACCTATTTTGTAATTAAATTTGGTATATTAAAGATAATTTTTGAAAGTTGAATAAGACCTTATAATTTCATCCAAAAAATTGTATACATATGAAAATCACCCTTAATAGTCCATTGGTCTAGACATAAAAATTCCTTCTTACTTATTCACCCACCTTAAACGTTTACCAACAAATTCAAGATTATTATTTTCTATTAAAAATATTAATATTTTTTAATTAACTTCATAAAAATTGGAACAGTTGCACACAAAAATATAATACTTAATAATAACAGCTACTTCCTCTATCTTATTTTAATTGAATATGTAAGGTAATACACACATATTAAGAAAAACATTCAAAAATAAAATTAAATGTAAATTTTCACTATTATCCTTTGTGAAATCGTAATTTATTTTTTAGAAAATATAAAACTTCAATAAATGGAATGATAAATATGGAAAAAGTTCCAAACATTGTTCTTGAACTTAGAATAATTTAACTATTTTGAACATTAAAAAAAAATCTCAAAAATTTAATTAATTTAAGAGAGAGGGAATAGTAAACTTTTTTCTACCACTGGTCTTTAGTGGCTGCAGGTCAAAAAAGCACCTCTCCTTTTTTTCTTTTTTTCTTTCACTCATAAATATCCTTCACTTATTTTTTTTCCCCTGCTTATTTGACGTGAAATAATATATTGGAGTAGTTGATAGAGCACTAAAAGTTCAAAGTGAAGGAGAAAAACAACACAACAAGAAAGCCAAAGGTGGATGATCTCAACAGCCGAAACTGGCTACCTTATTGGCAAGGAATTAAGAACCAAAACCACAACCAGTAGTTAGCCTGGGGAACCTTTTTTTCCTTTTGTCTCTGTCACATATGGCTAGGGAGAAAAAAAAACAATTTGAGGATAGAACTATGACCTGGTAAAGGGGAAGCAACAGAATTCGTGATCAACATTGCAAACCAAAGAAGCATGAATCAGTCAATACTGATGGGACAGTTGCTGGGAAAGGAAGGTTTGGGAGGAGTTTTTAGAAACCATGAGGCCAAGTGGATAATGGGGTACATCCAAGCCATACCCTACACAACACCTGAGGAAGCAGAGCTTAAAGCACTGAAGAAAGGACTTCAGATTGCACTAGCACACTAACTCGTGCCACTGGAAGTTAACACTGATGCACAAGTGCTCATCCACATGCTCCAAACAGGTAATGCTAAGTATGGTATTCTAATTTGTGAATGCTGGTACTTGTTAAGCTAACTGGACAAGATGACAATCCTACACGTGTTTAGGGAACAAAATCAGATAGCGAGTACGTTCGCAAAAGGAAGAGCATCGAAGAGGGACTATGGAAACACAACAATATTTATAATTCCTCATGTGTTTATTACCATACAAATAGAAGCAGACACACCAGAAACGGGTTACACTAGAAAAGTTAAACCACATATTCTGCCTCCTGTGGATAGGAATGTAGCCCAACTAAACAATGTCATGGCACGAAACACTGGCCAAAACAATGTTTTTCAAGCTCCTGTTTAATATTAAGTAAATAAAATATCTCCTTTACCCAAAAAAAAAAAAAAAAATTAGTTCAAAGAATGATTAGAATAATAATAATAATAATAATAATTTGATATTATTTACTTTTTTCCCCGTATGCTCTAGAAAATAAATTTTCTCATTTAATTAGAACGCGTTAATCAATTTTTAACAAATAATTTTATTCGCGTTAATCCAGTATATTTTAAGATATTATGTATGATAAAATCCATACATGTTTGATCAAACCTCACTCCTCAAATTACCTTAATTAATTACTCCCTTTGATTACTTATAGTTTTTTTTCTTCTATTGTGTTAATTATTTTTTATATATATATTCGACGGAGAAACTTTGAATATTTTATTTTTGCTTTTGGGTTTCTAAAAAGTTGGGCTAAAAATTAAAATTAAAAGAATTGGATTAAAAATTTGAAACTGGTTTACATGCTATGTTAATATTTTATTCATTGATTTTATGAAATACTTTAGTAATAAAAAATCAAACAAGAATTATATTGGTCATACTCTTCCTTTTTTTATTTTGGTTGAAAAGTTAGCATTATTAATTATTTTTTTTCAAGAAAGTAACAAGCAGATACTTATTAAACTACGCTAAGAAACCTAAAGACAACTAACATATTCGAACACAATCATTACCATTTTCTTCTTTTATACTTCAATAATAATAGTGATTGTTTAGCATGATTTATACTTAACATTGCTGTGTTTAACTCCTTAATCACTTACAGCTTTCATTTTGATGTATGATACGAAGTCAAAATTTCAACATATGTAATCTGAGATTACGATTTTAAATGTTAAATTGTTCAAAAGACATGATTGAGGATTCTAAATCACGATTTTAAATTTTTAAAATTTGACTCGTAAGTTTATATTTTATAAGATTAAGGCTTATCATTTTTATTTTTTGCTAAAAAAAACATGCTCATGCTCGGCGTGAAAAGATTTTTTATATCATGTCAAAGAATAACATTTAAGAATAATTAGTTACTACAGTTGTTGGCTTGTGGATTTTTACAAAATTGTGTGCTTGAAAGCTTTAATCACAAATATTTATTTATAAAAGAATATGGAGATGGATTGTTTATCGATGCAGTGCCTCAGAATATTTTGATATTTTCACAATTTGTGAAATTTTCATATTTATTGAAAAAAAGGGTAGAAATTAAGAATTTTAAATTAAATAATATATCTAAATAAAATTTCAATTTCAACTTAGTTTGATTCAAATCATGATTCCAAATGAGCCCTTAATACTATTAGAAATTTAACTAAGAAAATTTGCGTACCTACATTTTATACTTCAATAAAGTCCAACCTAAAGAATCCGAGTAAAGTGAAATTTAAGATAATTTGAAAAAGGATTGAGGTCTATCTCTAAGTGTGGATTGAATTTTCAATTAGCTAAGACATGAAGGAATTCATAGGGTCTTTCAGAATTGAAATCGAGCAAGTAGAACTTCTGATATCGAATTTGGCATGACAGAGTAATTTTAAAACGTCAAGGTTTGAGTGTGTGTTGTGAAATAAGAGCTTAGAGAAGGATTTCTGTTTTGTGCAAACTACTATAGCAGAGTAAGTTGAATTTTAGTGCAGAAAGCGACTTAAGGATTTTGTGCATCTACTTTCCATCAGGTTTATTTAGGTCATAATTAATTGGTTATGCTATGTTATTATTATTTTAGATCGAGAACAGAATAAATCTTCACAAGGAAGTCAAAGTTCGGGATCAACTTCTGCAATAGCTGCTTGATGCTCAGATAGGCTAGATTAACAGAGTAGTTTTGATGTATTTTCAATTGATGATATTTTATATATTAACAAGAGGTTTCATTCCTAGGCTTTCAGACACAAAGTCTAGATGGCTAGAAACTTATTATTTATTGTTGTTTAGGCAAAAATGTATTATGTAGGTATTGATTATTTTATTACTAAAGCTGGTGGTTTAGTTTATAATTGTTAATCTCTGAAATTCTTGCTGAAGTAAGTTGATGGTACTATAAGGGTTAAGTGTTAAAAAAATGCTAGTTATAGCCACTTCTAAGACTTGAGGTGATCCAAGGGTGAGAAAAGGAACAAGAACAGAGTTAATTTATGGGATTAGGGAGGTCATTCTTAAGAACAAATATGTATTCATAATGAAGTCCAATATTGGGCTATTGATATATAAGTGCGTGCGTGTATGTATATATATGTTTGTGTGTGCATTCATGTTGACTGCTCCATATGTAATATTTGTGTAATGTTTGTTCAAAAAATAAAAGGTGAATAAGAAGTGACTTTATGTTAATAATCTCATGCAATGAACCTTTTTGATTTGCTTGTGGCTTCAAGTATGGTTGTTTTATTGTGGTTGTGATTATGTATACTACTTGTGATTACTTATTGGCTAGTGTATCATGATTGGTGTAGATAATTTCGATTGATTCAGGTACCATGTTTGGCATATGATGTTACGATTCGAACCTAGGGCCTAGCCGTGACACGATGAATTTGACACTTAAAGGCACCCCATCCAAGCCTTTTATTCATATCCTAAGCATACATGAGGTAAAATAATCATTCACAAGAATAATAAAGAGAAAACATAGCATCATAAGAGTCAACATTTCCTGTTAAAGAGAATTACATCAACATATAGTCCAAAGCATGCCTCTACATCATAGATCTTGGCGAGGACTAGAACATAGCTTTACTATACACCCTCGAGATTAGAAAAATACAAAAGCCTTAGAACAATATCATAAGCAAGAAACATAAGGGCTTGTCCCCGAACCATGGGAACTCACCAATCTTTAATAGCAAGTATCCAAAAGCTAGCTACAGTAGCGAGGGGCAGTATCGTCATTTGCCCCTACATGGCGATATCACGTAGGCAAGAGTATGAGTTAGTACATTAGAATGTACTAAGTGTATAAGAATGCATTGTATCAATAAAATCATACAGAATACCAATATGCATAGACATAAGTAATAGAGCAAGGACAAGATATGCATGAACAATGCAACATTTAAAATTATGTGCGGAAGCATCATAAAACATTTCATATCCTAGTAGACATACATATGATGAAATAAGATTATAACCGATGTTAAGACCATGCAGACTATTACATGGAATCTCGATGTTCCCTCTACACCGAACAAAAGAGGAGTCTACTTCGCCAAGTTAGACCCGATCCTCACCCTATACGCTCTATCCTAGCACGGTGAGAATCCAGCATTTGACCCCACCCTTTAGGCTCTATCGTAGTAAGGTGAGTGCCTATAATTAAAATTTATATGGATCCATTAGCACACTTTAATACATATAAACATGAACATTATTCCTATCGTGACACATAATTATGGGACAATAGAATCTACCAATGTTCTCTCGGTACTAAGTCATATCCCACAGAATACATAATCATGCATATACATAGATATCATCATAATTCATACTTTATCAAAATCATACTTTCATAGCTTCTAAAATAATCAACATGACCTCATCATATCAAAGAAATAGTCTGATCGTTGGCGTATTTATACACCTAATTAGCCAAATAACCCATAAATTGAGCTAAGTCAGAGGGTAAAAATACAGCGAACAACTGCTTTTAGTAGGATTGTAGTTATTTTTCTAATTTGGGGGTCAAGTACTCCGTGTAGTTGTATTTTGCAGATTTTGGTCAAATAATAGCATTCCGAAGCCATGCTCAAATTGGGAGGATGAACACAGACCAGAAATCAAGGAAGAAAAGAAGCATGCAGCTGCAGAGGCGAGGGTCCGCGTCGCGGACGTGGGAGCACACTAGCGAAACTGGAAAAGGAGAAGAAAAAACGCAAAGGCCCAGTACGCTGCAGGGTCTGCATCGGGACCAAGGTGAATGAAGAGGAGAATTAGTCCAGTCAGCAAATTGACAGAGTCGGATCAAAACACACTAGTCCACATCGCGGACCGCATGTATCCCAAGAGAAAAACGAGTTACGAGATCTGAAAACGTGAGACTATTAATTACTTTAAAAAGTAACTTTTATTCATTCAGTCTTGGAACGAAAAAATAGACGGGAGAAAGTAGAGAACACAACCTAGGTCAAATTTGGTTTGTTTTCATCTTTGTATTCTTGAATGTTAATTTTTGTCAGCTTAATTTTGATGTGGGAACCAACTATAAGTGGCTAGTTCTCCCATATTCTGGGATTGTATCCCTAGACAATCTGACCTCTTAATTTTGGTTTATATGTGATTGTTTTTATTACTTACTCTTGTGACACTTTAATTTATACTTCTTAGCCTGATCAACTTGGGAGGAAATGGGTTGGTCATTCGGAATTCGAAAGATGTTGGAATGATTAGAACACAGTGGAACAGGGGGCGTGTCCAACTAGGTCACTAGATTGGTTCGTGTAAGGGAGACCTGTGACAACTACCCTTACACCTCGCTTGGTGCATAATACAGGAAGATAAAATTCAAGCACTTTTGGTGGTTTGTCTATCCCCGCTCAACGATGTAGTTAGGCAGTCAATAAAAGTAGGCCTGCAGAGGCGTGCAACCCTGTTAGGTAAATTTAACCCTGTGAACTAGTAAGTGTAAACCCATATGCATGGACACTAATTGAGAGACACGGAGTCGCCATGGCTACAACCCCGGAATTACCTTTAAGTTGATAAATTACTATTTCATACAAATCGAGTCTTACATTAAACCTTAGATTTTAGACATAATTCGTTTCTTTTATAAATCTCATTGCTATTTATCTTGGATACCAATTGAGCATCATAACTTAGGCAGAAACCATTAATCTTTAAATCTTTTGGGTTCGATATCCCGGCCTCTTTCTCAGGGCCTTTATATTACTTAGGTTGACCACGTACACTTGCGTGTGCTAGGGAAGCAACAAGTTTTTGGCGCCATTGCCGGGGATTTAAAGTTGAGCTGGTTAATTCTATGAGTTATTGTGCTTTGTTGTGCTCACTGCATTTGATCTTAGTTGTGCCTTTATTTCAGGCAGTTGAGTACTAAGCTGGAGGACCAGGATTCTTGCTTTCAACAATCAAAGAGGAGAGCGGGCACCCTATTCCAAACTCCTCCACTGGAACTTATTGAATAGGAGGATCGTGAGAACAACAACACTAACACACATCCTACCAAGGAACCAATGGCTGAAGATAATCCTTGTGCACCGGCAGCACCTCGGGCACCGGCAGCACCTCGCCCAGTGAAGGATGTGGCAATCCCGCGGACTACTAATGTCACGAGCTGTTTCTTGAAACCGGAGCCTGGAGGTCGGTGGGAACTAAAACAAAACATGGTTCAGTTGCTGCACTCCACTAGACAATTCACCGTGCTACTGTACGAAGACCCACAGGTCCATCTTCAGAACTTCCTGGAGATTGCTGATACTTTCATTCCTGCAGAGGTGAATATGGACTATGTGAGAATGACCCTGTTCCCCTTCTCGTTGCTGGGGGGCACCCGGAGGTGGTTGCGAATTGAACTACCGAACTCTATCATGTCATGGGATGACCTGGCTCGCAAGTTCCTCACCCGTTTCTTCTCATCTGGAAAGACTGCAAAACTCAGGAGTGAAATCTTGAGCTTCAAGCAAAGGCCTAAGGAGAATCTATATCAAGCTTGGGATAGGTTCAAAACTTTGCTTAAATATTGCCCTCATCATTGCCAAGCTAATAAAGTATTGGTACATACCTTCATAAAAGGTCTGAAACCAAACACAAAGATTCTTCTTGACTCGGTTGCAGGC
Source organism: Solanum rostratum (assembly GCA_029948455.1). Lineage (NCBI taxonomy): Eukaryota > Viridiplantae > Streptophyta > Magnoliopsida > Solanales > Solanaceae > Solanum > Solanum rostratum. The sequence goes on along the minus strand of CM057045.1, from coordinate 62,372,184 downwards.
GATCAGGCATTGGAAAAGACGTACGATGAGTTGTATGCCCTGCTGAATAGGATAGCACAAGGGAATCCTGAATGGAATGGAGGATCAAGCAGGCCGGTAGTCTAGAGGCAAGCCGGTATGCTGGAAATTGATGCCATAACTGCTCTGCAAGCGCATATGTCCGCTATGCAAAATATGATAATTATTCAGTTCAACAACTTGGCATTAGGACAGCAACAACAGGTGCAGGCAAGTGTAGGTCAACAGCCAGCCCCAGTGAATGTAGTGCAACAACAGCAACCTGGGTGGTGTGATGTTTGCGAGGGAGGAGATCATACTACTGAGTCTTGTGGGGCTAATCCTGAAGCAGTGAACGCTGTGGCGAATGCTAACAGAGGGGGATATCAAGGCTATGGTAACTCATACAACCCGAATTGGAGGAACCACCCCAACTTCTCATGGGGAGGTCAGCAGCCGAATCAGGGGACATTTCAGTAGAGACCACAGGGTAATAATGCATATTACAATCAGCAGGCACAACAACCTACAAAACAGGCCAAATCTAATATTATGACCGATAGTGAGGTACTGAGGCAAATTATAGCGAACTAGAATAGGCAAGAAGAGGAGATTCGGAGAAACAAGCAAGATCTTCAGAACATGGAAAGACAGTTGGGGCAGCTGGCAGGAAACATGAATTCTAGACCCCAAGGGGGCCTGCCAAGTAACACTGACCCTAACTCGAAACAGGTTAATGCAGTCAGTACAAGTAGCAGACGACCCCTAATGGAGACAGTCCCGAAGAAGAGGGTTGAGGCTGAAGTAGGCACTGCACCAAGTGATGAGGCCAACACGCCAAGTCCAGCTCTGGAAGACATTACCCCAGTCGTGAAACCACCTCCTCCATTTCCACAGAAGTTCAAGAAGAAGAAGGAGGATGACTGTTTCCAGAAGTTCATCGGGTTGTTGAAACAGGTACATATTAACTTACCACTGATTGATGTCTTGCAGGGAATTCCAAAATATGCTAAGTACGTGAAGGACATCGTGGCAAATAAAAGCAAGTTAGCTGAGTATGAGACTGTAGCACTCACCGAGACTTGCAGCTCCAGGATCTTGAATGGATCCAAATTGCCAACAAAAATGAAAGATTGGGGGAGTTTCACTGTGCTGGTGATGATTGGTGGGTGTGTGAATGCAAAGGGTTTATGTGATCTAGGTGCAAGCATTAATCTAATGCCTAGCTCCATGTTCTCGAAGTTGGGTCTGGGGAGCCTAAAACCAACCACCATCGTCCTACAACTAGCGGATCATTCAGTGGCGAGGCCAAACGGGGTGATTGAGGATGTTCTAGTTAAAGTGGGATCACTCATCCTCCCAATGGACTTTGTCATCCTAGACTTTGAACCAGATCCTGAGGTCCAATTCATTCTTGGTCGCCCATTCTTAGCGATAGGTGGGGCACTGATAGATGTAGCAGCAGGGAAGCTCACCATGAGAGCTCATGATAAAGTGGAAGTATTTGACGTGCACAAAGCTATAAAGCTCCCTGCAGCCTACGAGGACCTGGCAGCTATCACCGTGTTAGACACAGTAACGGTATTAAGCCAGGTAGAGATAACAGATACGCTGACGAGAGTTCTATTGAACCAAGGGTTAGTGGATGATACAAAAGCCAGAGAAATAGAAAGTGTGCTAAATGGCCACAATGTCAGCATGCTGAAGAAAGAAGTAGAGCCGTTAAATAGAGTGTTGGGACCTCCCCTTAAACCTTAAATTGAAGAAGCACCTAAACTGGAACTGAAGTCGCTGCCCTCGCACCTCAGGTATGTATTCCTTGGCGAGAATGAAACATTACATGTAATCTTGTATGTGTCATTGACTGCAGCCCAGGTAGAAGCGGCAGTAGCGGGGCTAAGGCAAAGGATGAAAGCTATAGCGTGGCAAATGTCAGATATTCAAGGCATCAGTCCAGCCCTGTGCATGCATAGGATATACATGGAAGAGGGCCATAAGCCAGTGGCCCAACCACAGAGGAGGCTAAATCCAATTATGAAGGAAGTGGTAAAGAAAGAGGTAATCAAGTGGTTGGACGCAGGAATCATCTTCCCCATAGCTGACAGCAAATGGGTGAGCCCGGTACAATGTGTACCTAAGAAAGGGGGGATGACAGTCCTCACTAATGACAAAAATGAGTTGATTCCAACCAGAACGGTGACAGGGTGGCGCATCTGCATGGATTATATGAGATTGAATAATGCCACCCGCAAGGACCATTATCCAGTGCCTTTCATTGATCAAATGTTGGACAGGTTGGCTGAACAAGAGCGCTATTGCTTCCTAGATGGATACTGCGGGTACAACCAGATCACCATCGCCCCTGAAGACCAGGAAAGGCTACTTTCACATGCCCATATAGCGCTTATGCTGTCAAGCGCATGCCCTTTGGATTGTGCAATGCCCCTGCCACCTTCCAAAGGTGCATGATGGCTATATTCCACGACATGGTGGAAGACATAGTGGAGGTGTTCATGGATGACTTCTCAGTGTTTGGGGAGTCCTTTGAAACATGCTTGCAGAATCTAGACAGAGTTCTGGCACGCTGTGAAGAAACTAATCTGGTCCTTAACTGGGAGAAGTGCCATTTCCTTGTGAAAGAAGGAATAGTTTTGGGGCATAAGGTTTCAAAGCACACTCTGGAAGTAGACAAGGCAAAGATAGAGGCAATAGATAAGCTACCACCCCCTGTGTCAGTAAAAGGAGTGCGGAGCTTTCTGGGTCATGTGGGGTTTTACCGAAGATTCATAAAGGATTTCTCCAAAATTACCAAGCCATTGTCAACCCTCCTGGAGAAAGAGGTAACGTTTAACTTTGATGCTTCATGTTTGCAGGCATATGAACTATTGAAGAAGAAGTTAGTCGAAGCCCCAATACTAACAACACTAGATTGGGAGCTCCCATTCGAGCTAATGTGTTATGTGAATGACAATGTTATGGGCGCATCGTTAGGGCAGCGGCGAGACAAGGTGTTCCACGCCATTTACTATGCCAGTAAAACACTAGATGCAGCGCAATGTAACTACACCGTGACTGAGAAGGAAATGCTGGCATTGGTGTATGCATTTGACAAGTTCAGATCGTATTTAGTGGGAACTACCAACCATGCAGCGGTGTGGTATTTGTTCAATAAGAAGGAAGCAAAGCCCAGGTTGATTCGATGGATCCTGTTAATTCAAGAGTTCGACATTGGGATAAAGGATCGCAAGGGATGTGAAAACTAGATCGCTGATCATCTGTCCTGCCGAGAAAGTGATGCTCACATAGGGGAACAACTGCAGATAAAAGAAGAGTTCCCAGATGAGCAGTTGATGGCCTTAGAAATGGAGGAACTACCATGGTATGCAGATATTGTCAACTACTTGGTAAGTGGGGTGTTCCCACCTGGGGCAACTTATCAACAACGAAAGCATCTGGCTCATGATTCAAAAGCCTTCATATGGGATGAGTCGCATCTGTTTAAACAAGGGCCTGACAGAATGGTGAGAAGATGTGTACCTGAAGCAGAAATGCAGAAGATTTTAGGAAGGTGTCATGCTTCTCTCTATGGAGGTCATCACGGCGGTGAACGAACAACTCATAAGGTTCTACAATCCGGATTCTTCTGGCCCACATTATTCAGAGATGCTGTGCAGTTTGTAAGGATATCTGAGGTATGTCAAAAAACGGGCACCATCTTCAAGAGACATGAGATGCCCCTTAACAATATCCTGGAGGTGGAGATCTTTGATGTATGGGGGATGGACTTTATGGGGCCATTTCCAGCATCATTTAGTAACCAGTACACCCTGGTCGCAGTAGACTATGTCTCCAAATGGGTGGAAGCGGCAGCATTGCCCACAAATGACGTGAAGGTGGTGAGCAAGTTTCTAAGGAAGCAAATCTTCACTAGATTTGGAACTCCAAAGGCCATCATTAGTGATGAAGGTACTCATTTCATCAACCAAATGGTGAAGAATCTGCTGGCTAAGTATGGAGTGCAACATAAAGTGGCCACCGCATAGCACCCACAGACGAGTGGGCAAGTGGAGGTGTCGAACAGAGAAGTGAAGCAGATACTGCAAAAGACCGTGAATGCCACAAGGAAGGATTGGGCAATCAAACTTGATAAAGCCTTGTGAGCATACCGTACAGCATACAAGACACCGATAGGCACATCCCCATATCAGTTAGTATATGGTAAGGCATGTCACCTCCTAGTGGAACTGGAGCACCAAGCATACTGGGCAATCAAGAGGCTAAATCTCGATCCTGAGCTCGCGGGAAAGAAAGGGCTGGAGCAACTGGTGGAGTTGGATGAATTCCGGCTTCACACATATGAGAACGCAAAATTGTACAAGGAGAAGACCAAGAGATGGCATGATCGGCGTATCATACCATGAGCCTTCGAACCGGGTCAGCAGATACTTCCTTTTAACTCACGCTTGAAATTGTTTCCAGGTAAGCTGCGGTCAAAGTGGAGTGGACCGTACACAGTGGTGAATGTCACACCACACAGAGCTGTGGAGCTCAAAGGTACAACATCAGACCAAACGTTTTTGGTTAATGGGCAATGTGTCAAGCATTACTATGGTATTGATACAAGCAGAGAAGAAGAGGTCATTAATTTGGCCAATGACGAGTGAGTGATGCTACGTTGTGCTGTGACGGTAAATCAGGCGCTGCGCGGGAGGCAACCCGTGGTAAAGTAAGGTATATATATATATATACATACATATATAATATATATATATATATATATATACATACATATATATATATATATATATAAACCAGAACAAGCAACAAGTGGCTATCTGTGATGCATGCGCGCCGCGGACGCATCGCACACAACGCTCATCCCAGGGCTGAAATGATCATCACCAATTCCCGGTAATCCGTCGTTCATTATTAAAATTTCTTTGTTTGGATTAACTGGTGTTGATGTTTTGCAACTTTGGCATTGTTCAAGAAATTTTTCGGGGCCCGTAGCTCAAATTCCAAAAATTTTTTGGCCCCAAAATAGTGACCTTCCTCGACAGGACCGCGTCGCGGACCTGCTCTTGTAGGGACCGTTTCCAGTGAAGAAAAAATGCTTCATCGATTTTGGTCGACCCGGGAGTTATTTTGTGAGTTATATTGGCTGAACTAACATGTGTTAATATTTTGGAGGATTTGCAGGTGTTCGGTGAATTTTTTGGGGCCCGTAGCTAAAAATCCAAAATTTTTTGGACCCCAAAACAGTGACCCTTCGTGACAGAAACGCATCGCGTGATTACACTTGTTGGACTGTTTTGGATGAAAAAATGCATCATCAATTTGTTTTCAAATTCGCGAGTTGGTTTTGTCATTTGTTTGGCTGAACTAACATATCTTACTGTTTTGAAGCATAATCTATTGTTCGGGGAATTTTTCGGGGCTCGTAGCTAAAAATTCAAAAAAAGTTTGGCCTCGAAACAGTGATTGTCCACGATCGTAACGCGTCGCGGATGTATCGCGTACCAGCTATTCCTTCTGGGCCCAGGTAAGTAATTTCTTAAGGCATGGACCGCGATGGCTCCGCGTCGCGCTTGCATCATGGACCCGTATATTTTGGGCCTCAATTTCCGCGTGGCCCACCCCTATGTAAACCCACCTTCTCTTTCTAGGGTTTTTTTCACACGAAACTTCACCCGATTTTCGCCCCTTTTCTCTTTAAATTCCCTATTTTCCCCCTACTCCTCAAGTTTCAAACATCTACACGATGCATACACATCTCACCATCATTCTACTGCAACTCAAGTAAGTATTTTCATTCTACATGTTGCATTTGGTCTTGTATTGTGCATGCTTTTTGCTTCTTTGAATACATTAAAGCATGTGATAAGTGTAGTAGGAGCTTAATATCATGATGGGGTTATCTTATGCGTAGAATAGTGATAGATGTCGAATTTTTGGTGTGATTTTGTGGTGATGGTCATTTTTGTGCATATTCTTGTGGGGTGAAAACCCTAGGCTGCAAAAATTGGGGGAAATTGGCTATAACTATTGGGGAAGGGGTCTTTTGGGTTAAACTACCATGATTTGTAGAAATTATTTGAGTGTGGGTAGTTTGTTACTCATTTTGCTCGAAGTTGGCCCTATGGGTTGTATGGGGATAACATGATTGCTGAGACTAACCTAGATTATTCATTGGGGGGGGGGGGGGGTCAGTGGTGTCGTGTGCCAGCAGTGAAGTGGAGAAGTCTGAGTATCCTCTTCAACCGGTGTGGATTGGTCCATGTGTGGGATCAGGATAACCTAAGCCTGCACACGGTCCCCTCTTGCGCTATCATTGAACGACTGAGCTTGTTTTGCTGCAGGTATTAATGGTTCCAGGGTAAGAAGAACAGGGCAAACCAGCGGAGCAGGAGCCTCGAGCAGTCGAAGGCGAACTAGGGATGTCCCAATGGTACCCCGAGCCCCTGAGCACAGAGGCCAACGACGTCGTTTTAGGCTCTGGGCAGTGGATAGAGAGGGGAAGAGGTGGTACCGGGCTCATAGCGAGACCAAGTACTTCCCGGATGTTCCTATGATGCGGACTCCTTGGCTCGGGAGTTCCCCCAAATTTATCAGAGGTGCATGGAATACCACCTCATGTTCCTCTTCAATGATCCCCTACCGTGCAACCTCAGCATGGTCAGGGAATTCTATGCCAACATGAAGAAGGAACCTCGCACACAGGTGGTCATTGTGCGAGGAGTGGAAGTCAACATAGGCCCCCTTGGCATCAATGGCATTCTGGGCACTCCAGATGTTCCTGCCGGTGCTTTTAATGATTTGCAGATGCAGCCCACATACCGTCTCATCCGGCACACACTTGCGGGAGTAAACTCCACGGCAAGGTGGATAAGGCATGCAGGCTGAGGATACCACCAAAGCTTCCCCTTTGCCCACATGAATCGGGAAGCTCGGGTTTGGGTCAAAATATTGATGCATTCCTTCTTTCCACGGCAACACTTCACTGTCGTGACGCAAGATAGGACTTCCCTGGTATATGCCCTCATGACGGGCATGGAGCTTAACTTTGGGTCTATTCTAAAGTTCGCCATGAGGAAGGCCAGAGTCAACCGTGGTCGCAGGTACGCTTTCGGGGGCCTCATAACTTAATTGTGCAATCGTGCAGGTGTCCCCACTGAAGAGCTGGATTATTGGCCCCACCCTATAATGTCACCAACATTAAGGGGTCCGAGGAGGCTACGGGGTCAATCCTCACCACTGTTGAGCGCAACCACAGGGATGAGCTCATTATTACATGCATGTACGGGCTAGAGATGCTGAGGCACAGGACAGGCGGTCGCCCGTCTACGCAGCAGGAGCTAGACGAAGTTGCCACCCGCTACCCTCTCAACGCCTTTGCAAATGTTGTGCTGGGCATCGGGCCTACCTTTGTGGAGCCTTTTGATGATGACATCCCCACTGACCCGGAAGACGCACGCATTGCATCCAACACGAAGGAGGATGATATTGAGGATGAGGTCCCAGTTGCCATAGGAGAGGAGCCAATCTCGTCCGGCCCGGAGGAGTAAGAGCAAACCAGATTCGAAGCAGGTTTTGTATGATTAGCACTGAAGGCAGTGCTAAGACTAAGTGTTGGGTGGCTGGCAGTGACATTACTGACTATGTGCTTTTTATTTTACATATTCATTCGGCTTGTATAATTCAGACATTTCTTTTTTATCTTTTCTTGCCTTGTCTTCTGTCTATTGTTTCTTTCTAATTATTAGTTGCGTTATTCATGTTAAGACAGCTGTTATCTAGTATTGCTTATTAATGTTTAGCTTGTTGCAACATGTTAGCTTAGAGATATGATTGCTTGGCAATTCAGTTCTTAAGTAGTATGTCGGCAGTGATACAATCAAGCAGGGTATGACAGTCGTGTAAATCAAAGTAACTTAATTACTAAGAAGCCTGAAAAGTAATACCTGATTCTAGCACTTCGGAATAAAATGATGTAATCAAGGAATCATGTGAATTAGGCAACATTGAATCTAGAGTTAACCTTATGAGGGGAGTGTGCTAAGTGTAGTGAGCTGAATTGTATGAGTCCGTGTTACAATAGTTGCTAGAACTTGCCCGGTATGTAGAATGAACTCAGTAGGAGTCGAATTTGAAGGAAAGGATCGAGGCATTTCTTTGGTAGCCCATTAAGCCTTCAGCAGTTTATCCACCTAACATTATCTCCCTAGTCAACTCTTTTGAGCTTTAGCCTTTTCCTTTGGTTAGCCACGTGTTAAGCCTACCTGTCATTTCGATCTCAACCCGTGTTGAACCTGATCCCCAAGCGCTGTAGCATGATAGTCTGAGGATAGGAAAGCTTAAATGGATATCTCAGGGAATAAGAAAAAGAAAAATAGATGTATGGCTTGAAAATAGTGGTGATCCGTGACGTCTCCGCGTCGTGGACTCATCGCGGCTAAAAACAGTGGTTGTCCGCGACGTCTCCACATCGTGGACCCATCGCGAACTGAAAAAAAAAAAAGAAAGAGAGAGAGAAAAGCAAAAAAAAGGGGGGAGGGGGCTGTAACAGTGAGAGAACAATGCAACATTTGAATAACTATTTTGGGCGGAGTGCTGAATTATGTAATCTTTGCTGTAAAATGCAGTGTTGAGCTAGGAGCGCTTGGGAATTGAGCCATGTCACTCATATTCTATAAATGTATCCCACCAGCCCTTAGCTGACATTACAACCACATAGAAGACCTCAGTGATCCTTCGAGCAGACTATTACTAGGTCGCATTTGTACATTAAGGGCAAGCCTATGGAAATTAGACCTAACACAATACATCAATTGGGAGAGAGAGAATTGACTGAGTACCTATATTCTTGTTTTTGTTTTCTCTTCTGTAACAAGAATAACATCTATTTAGGTGTTAGTAGCACTAGCGGCTATACATGGTCCTGAAATTCATCAAATGGATGTGAAGACAACCTTCTTAAATGAAGAACTGGAGGAATAAATTATATGGAACAATCTAAGGGATTTGTAGTTCTTGGTAAAGAAAAGAAAGTGTAAAAACTTGTTAAGTCACTTTATGGACTCAAATAAGCACCCAAGCATTGGCATGCTAAATTTGACCAAACAATGTCGGCAAATGAATTTAAGACCAATGAATGTGATAAATGTAACTATAGTAAAAATACTCCAAATCATGAAGTCATTGTTTGTTTATATGTTGATGACATGTTAATAATGAGTAAGAATATTGATGGTATAAATTCTACCAAATGCATGTTGTCTAGCAAATTTGATATAATGGATTTGGGAGTTGTTGATTTGATTTTAGGGATCAGAATTCATAAAACTCCACAAGGTCTAGCATTATCGCAATCTCATTACATTAAACAAGTACTTGAGAAGTCCAAGTATTTAAATTTCAACGTTGCCAGGAATCCAATTGATTTTTAGTTGTAAATTTTAGAAGAATGAAGGCAAAAGTGATTCACAATTGAATTATGCAAGAGTGGTAAAAAGTTTGATGTATATTATGAATTGTACGTGATTAGGTATAACATGTGCAACTAGTAAATTGAGTCAGTTTATAAATAATCGCAATCAAACTCAGTAGATGGCAATGAAACTAGTTTTCAGAGATTTAAAATATACACAAAACTAAGCTTTGCATTATAAGAAATATCCTGTTGTGATTGAAGAATATAGTGATGCAACTCGATCACCAGGTCAAATGAAGGAAAATCTACAAGTGGTTATGTATTTACTCTTGGTGGAGGAGTAATCTCTTAGAAATCATCCAAGCAGACATGTATTGCTCGCTCTACAATGGAATTTGAATTTACTACTTCAGATAAGGTCGGTGAAGAAGTTAAATTGTTCCAAAAATTTTTTGAAAGACATCCCATCTTGGCCGAAGCCTATAGGAGCTATATGCATACATTATGATAGCCAAGCAGAAATAGGTAGGGCAAGGAGCGTTATGTACAACAAAAATCTCGTCACATACAACAAAGACATAATAATGTGAGCTAACTACTCTCTTGTAGAATTATCACTATTGACTATGTAAAATTCTAGAGATAATGTATTGGATCCACTTACAAAAAGCCTAGCTAGAGAAAGAATTGAAAGATCATCTAAGGAATGGGTTTAAGACTTAGGACAAGTTATCATGGCGGTAAATCTACCTAGAGACTGGAGATTCTGAGAGTAAAGTTCAAGGAGATCAAACAAAGTTGTGAATGACGGTTTAACATTGTCAAACAACTAAATTCATTCTCGTTATGAAGACAATGTTCAATGAAAAGAATAAAATATTAAGGCTTATTACAAAGTTAATAAAGTTTAAAGTTTTTAATGGTTCTAAATTTGGCGGATTTGACCAAATAGTGTATCTACACGATAATATGATTAGGAATCACCTATGTGAGTGAGAAGTAGAAGCTACCTTAAAGAGGACGATAGTAAAAACCTATTCTAGATACACTCATGATATCAGGGGGCATTCATGGCTGAAACGAATACAATCGTAAGAACCATAGACAATAAAGGGTTGATTGTGTGACATATGGTAATCTAGGTATACATCGAAGTTCGTTGGTTCAAAGATACCAAATCTACCAATTGATCGAATATATTCGACATATGTTCACTATGAAAAGATCAAAGGAAAACCTACTTATCTAGATGCAAATTCTTATTTGTGAAGTACACATTTGTCTGTTTTTTTCCTAGAGTCACTTCCCATTCATGTGGGGGATTGTTGAGTTTGAAAGATGTGAATGTCAAATGAAGAGTTACTACTTTTTTGAAAAGTTATAACCTTTGTTGAAGAGTTGCAACATTTCTTAAAGATTGTGACTTTTGCAAAGGGTTGTGACTTTTTCGAATGATTGTGACCTTTCCGATAAGGCATAATAAGCATCTTTTATTCTTTATATATAGAAAATTTCCAAAATTCTACAATGTTTTTTTTTTGACTTCTTCTTCTTTTACACAACAAATTCTAATATGTTTTATTGTTGTTGAGTGGTTTGCTGATACCGTGGTTTTAGGTACCGATACACTAATGAGTAAAATCATTCTATCTTGAGAGGACATATTCCATTAATCTCGAATACTTGAGGGGAATAATTTTCTTAAGGAAGCATGTGCAGTCAGTGAGCTCAATTTTCTTCTTGTTAATTATATTTCTATTTTTTTACAAATTTTATTTTCATTACTAATTTTAGTCTCTGATTTTGAAAATTTGTTAGAATCTTTGTGATTATTATTTTCACAAAGTCTTGTTCTACAAAAATTTTGTTTTATAAAAGTTCATTTTTCCTACAAAAATTGTGTATTACAAAAGTTTTTTCTACAAAAATTGTTGTTCTAAGTATTTTAGCAATACAGGTTGAGCAACAATTTTTTGAGTTGGTGGCACCCACCCTTTTCACAAGATAAATAAATTTTGTTGTTGAGCGCCCCAACATAAATCTGAACTGGTTCACGGTAATAGCAATGTCCCTCTCTACTCTTATTTTTATCACCCTCTTAAACTTGCATAGTGTGGTTAAGCAACTTGATACCCTTATATTTGAACAGTTTTAAGTGTCATTGTTGTTCTAGTACACCAAGGTCATTATACTTCACCTTCTTTCTTCTAGCATTTTCACCATTTTAAAAATGATACTAAACGACCAATTTGCCACTATATACTGACCCTATCTGTATTGTTTAAAAATTCCACCAAAAACTTATCTGGCCCAATTACACTTCCCCTAGGTATCCTACGAATAGCATCCTTAACCTCCTCGACCTTTATGCATTTATAATACCACATCATTAAACTCCTCAACCTTTATACATTTATAGTACCCAAAATTTTAACTCATCCCAAAGTGCTCTAAATTCTGTAACATAATGTTCTTCGTTTAAGAGTTTATGAAAGTATGATTGTCATCTTTGCCTGATGAGTGTCTCCTCCAGTAGTACTTTATCGTCCTCATCTTTTATGTACTTCATTTGGTCTAGGTTGTCATGGGTGCTCCTTTCTCTCTCTTTGGCACGTCCTATACAATTTATTATCCCCACTCTCATCTTTTAGTTCAACATTCTGACGTTGAAAATTATCATTTTTACTATCATCATCACTAATTTTGTCTCTTTCTTTTCCACTTTATGTCACGATCCGAAATCCAAGTATGATGGCACTCACCTAACCCACCAAGGCAAGTCAGTCTAAAACCTAAATAACTCAACATAATAATAAAAATAGAAGATGAACAGTCTACTAAGATAGATAGGCATAGAAAATCAAAAGCTACAACCATCCTAGAACTAGTGTCACATGAAAATCAAAAGCTACAACCATCCTAGAACTAGTGTCACTTGTACAAGCCTCTGTAATAAAAATAGGCAAATGAAAATACAATTCTCAATGTTTAATCCTCAAATAGAACATAACATAAAGTAGAATCCTCGAATATCTGCCAAACAGACAAGCAGCTACCTCTCGAAAGATCCAAAAGCTCGATCCAATAATGAAGAATGCTAGCAAGAAGGACCAGATTCACAACCTACAAAAACATAGCAAGAGGTGAGCACCAAACAACAAAGTACTCAGCAGATGGAACTAACCTAAAGTAAAACAATGAAGAAAATAAGTACTCCTTTACACCCAACCACATATTGTCGAACTAGACACCTACACTCCGAAAACTTCCAACACAATATAATATACAAATCACAAGAATATTGATATACTCATCACATAGCATCATATCTCAAAATATCCAACTGATACTCAAGTCAAAAGATACAATAGATATCCAATATCATAAGTCATACATATAATAATAAATATATAAAATGGAGTGGATACCATGAGACGTAAATAATATGATGTAATATCAAATGATTGTGGTGCATGTTTGTCCTATGATGCACATCTGCTGATAAACTCAAATCGCAACCTATGTGGGCCACTCAAAGACCATGTATTCGTGCATATTATCGGTAATGACCTTGGCCAAAGCTTACCCCACCAAAAATGACCTCAGCAAAATAATCAGTCGGCATATTATCTGTCAAGACCCGATTTCTCGAACCCTGATGGCGTCTACTAACCCCACGTAGACAAGCCAAAACTCTATGGCCCGTAGCATACGCAGTGGGCCATACAACACTCACAATAAATAATAATAAATAAAAGAGGAATAAATAAGAAATGCGGAAGCAAATCATGATATAAGTAGATACAAAAGCTAAATCCCGACCCAAGAATAGTGATGTGGCAAAAATAGGAGCTAAATAAATATAGTATCCAAAAGAGACCCAGACATATACAGATGATCAGACGGAATATAAATGGGTCTAAAGTCTGTCAAGAAATAAATGACAGATTAAACAACTCCTGAATAAAAGACTCGATCAGCGGGGCGGTAGGCTCACCGAATCCTCCAAAATGTGACTCCTCAGTCCGCACGATCGCGACGCCTACGCTGACCCACACCTGGCTCTGCACCACGAGAAGGCACAACAAGCGTAGCATGAGTACCACAATAAAGTGATACCCAGTAGGCTAGGCCGACTAGGATCAATAAATATAACATAATAATAACGAGGTAAGTAAAACAGGCAATATCAGTGAGAAAACAAGTACCAACATGACATAATGTAAATACCCAATAGACAACAATAGTAACAACCTTGGGCACCCCTAGCCCGAATAATAAGAAAACCTCGAAGTCACCGCTAGGAAAATAATACCAGACCTCTATCACAGCCCGAACCAATATAGTATCAAATACCGAAACGCAGGAATAATAAGCAAGTAAGTAAGTAAATGCGGAAAGTAAAAACGAATATAACAAGCAAAGCTTACCTGGCGTCCCATACCACCGGCAAGTACAAACAGTCAAAGCAAAACCCACCGTGACTTCCCGGTAAGCCCGGTGGACACAACAAGAATATAAGCAAGGAAATGGGGGCGGAAAGTAAGTAAGTAGAACCAAATCCGTCAACTAAAACAACACCCGCTCAAGCGAAATACCCACCCCTAGGATGACGCGAGCCACAATCCATATAAACCAACCTCTATGATAATATGCGTGAACATGCTCAGTGTAGGTCGACCTCTACGACGACACGAGCAAAGGCTCAGCATAGCTCAACCTCTATGAAAAATGCGAGCTAAGTAGGGCGTGCGCGTCAACCGCTATGACCGCTATACAAAACAACATCAACAACAAATCTCAAAAATATTGGAATCCTACTACTAAGGATCTCACGATGCAACTCTCACAATAGATTATATCCACACATCCCATACTCTACGTACCACCACCACCCCCACGGCACCACAAGCCTACCGGACACAACTCAAATCGTCCCGTCTACATCCCGCAATGGGACCCCAAGTTCACTAGTGAGGGGTAACAATATAAACGAGGTCAAATCAACCTAAAGATCATCCCATTCACTAGCTACTATCATCTTACATTTATTCAAACCAGTCTCACATTGCTACGAGGTAAACCGAGCCTACCTGGGCGCCGATGATAGCCAAAACGAGCAAGAATAGCCCCAATATCGCAAACCGGCTCACAAATCAATGAATACCTATCAAACATATATTTTAGACATCAATAGGAGCGTTTTGATACCCATATTGCAATACAAAAATTGTTGGGTCAAGCGGGCCTAAAAATGAGCCCCCGAGCCCAAAGCTCCGAAAAATATTTCGAACACATCGGGTCGTCCCTCATGATTTATGGGACTCATGGTTCGAATTTGAGCTCCAACGGACCACCAAAAGGTCCTCAAATGCTCAAATTACACAAACTAATTAGCGCGAATTGACAATACGGCGTTCAAAAATTTCGAGACTTACCCGCGGTGATCACACTAGCTCCAAGACCAAGAATCAATCCTCAAACACCCAAGAAGCTAGCAAAAATCATTGGGTTTAATTATAGTTAGTAAACACCCCCAAAATCACTAAAAACGAGTTAAGGGCGAAGAAATTACCTTAATACCGCGATAACAATCGACTCCACACGTTTCAATATCGACACCCACGAATTTCCACTCAAAATCCACCAAGAAATCGCCACCCTAACCCTTATTTTCTTTCAAAAATCGAAATAATGAGACATGGGGGGCTAAGGGGCTGTTTTGGAGGATTAAATAAGCTAGGCTCAATTGTTTACCCTTATTAACTAAAAAAGACGCATATGGCATAAGGGAATCAGCAGCCCAAGTGGCCTTGGGCTAAACTATCCTCCAACATGGGCCGGGTTCAAACCCCACAAGCAGCGCCCCTTTATAAATTTTTTTTTTATTTTTTAACAACAGTTGAAAACAACTTCTTATCAATTTTCTTGGAATTTCTTCGGTTATTTTGAAACTCAAACGGAGTCCGATTTTAACAAACTTTATATGCCCTTATATGTTTTTCGACGTTCCGGACCCGACGAAATCGCGATCGGAGGTGGTTTGCTCAAAAAGAGTCATTGAGTTCCTTTAACGAATAAGGAACTTGGGGGGCCAAAATCACAACGAAAACCCCGAAAATCTAAACGACACCTCCCCTAGCCTAAAATCATCATTTAAAACTGTTAAGAATCGATGGAAATGCAATAGGACGCACCGTTTGACGGGAAATGCAATATGGCTCCACTTTTACCGGTAAACTTCAAAACTTACAAAATCGAGCCTAAAATCACACTGAACTCATCCGGAAGCAAACCAATAGTCTATCTTGACTATTTTCGACGTTACATAGCTAATGGAAGCGGCGAAAACGGGTTTTGACGCTCAAATCAATAAGTGCTCCCTTTTGGGCCATTTCCTTAAGCCTTAAGAACTAAATTTCCATATTTTAGCTCAAAATCTTCCGTGAGGTTCCGGGAACCAAACCGAGACTTCACCTAAGTCAAATTCGATATTTCGGAGCTAACGAAACTGTTAGAGCTCGATTCTGACATCGTTTGCTAAGATTTCACTTTTTGGTGCACTTAACTTAAGCTTAAGTTCCAAAAATGAGGAAAATGGGATATTTAAAAATTTAGTCACCGGGGCACCGGACTACCGGTCCCAGCAGGTCGTATACGACCTGGGGTAACTGTATATACGCTCTAAATATGAAAAAAACATGAAAATATAATTTTGGCCATACGGGTCATCACAATATCCCCCACTAAATGGGACTTTTGCCCTCAAAAGTCAAAGTGAGAAAGGTACCTGGAGTCTCGAACAAGTGTGGATACTGAGTCCGCATGTCCCGCTCTATCTCCCAGGTAGCCTCCTCGATTGGTTTGCGTGCCCAGCGAACCTTCACAACCGGAATCTCCTTAGTCCTGAGCTTCCTCACATCTCTAGCAATAATAGCCTCAGCCTACTCAATGACTGAAAGCTGATCATCAACCTCCACCTCAGTTGTATCCTGCCGAAGCACATGTGACGGGTCTGATACATACTGTCGGAGCATGGAGACATGAAATACAGGATGTACTGCTGACAACTTAGGTGGTAAGGCTAGTCTGTAGGCAACCTCCCCAATCCTCTCAAGTATCTCATATGGCCCAATGTACCTCGGACTAAGTTTGCCTCTCCGGCCGAACCTTCGTACGCCCTTCATGGGCGAGATACACAGAAACACCCTATCACCCACGCTAATCTCCAACGGTCGACGCCTACGATCTGCATAAGACTTCTGCCTACTCTGGGCCTCACGAAGTCTATCCTGAATCACACGGACCCTATCAACGGTATCCTGAAGTAGCTCAGAACTCTGGTGCGTCATCTCGTGACCGCTAAACCAACCAATCGACGACCTGCAGCGTCTACCATACAATGCCTCAAAAGGAGCCATGCCAATGCTGGAGTGGTAACTATTATTATAAGAAAACTCCGCTAATGCCAAGTACCTGCTCCAACTACCGCCAAAATCAAATACACAAGCCCGCAACATATCTTGTAGTACCTGAATAGTCCGCTCGGATTGGCCATCTGTCTGGGGGTGAAATGTTATGCTCAACAAGACATCAGTGCCCAACTCACGCTGAAATGCCCTCTGAAATCGAGAAGTGAACTGAGTACCACGATCTGAAATGATAGAAACAGGCACCCCATGCAATCTCACCACCTCAGAAACATACAACTCCACCAACCTCTCCGCTGTCCAAGTCGTCTGAGTAGCTAGGAAGTGTGCGGACTTGGTCAATCGATCCACGATGACCCAAATCTGATCATGACCCCTAGGTGAACTAGGAAGACCTATGATGAAGTCCATAGTAATGTTCTCCCATTTCCATAAAGGAATAGGGAGGCGCTGCAACTCACCGACCGGTCTACGATGCTCAACCTTAACCTGCTGACAGGTCAAGCACCTAGACACAAAAGTAGCTATCGAGCTCTTCATGCCCCGCCACCAATACAATTGCCGAAGATCCCTATACATACGAGCCGTGCTAGGATGAACTGAGTACCTAGTACTATGGGCCTCTCTCAACAAGGCCTGGATCAAATCACCAACCTTAGGAACCGCAAGTCTACCATGAACCCAAAGTACCCCGTCAAAATCAATCTTAGCCCACTCGAACTCACCGCTAGCAACCCGCTCTCTCAGCTCAACCAAACTAGGATCCTCGAACTGGCGACGACGAATCCGATCATATAAGGCCGAGCTAGACTCAACATGAGCTGTAACTCTATCTGGAGACGAAAGATCCAACCTAACCAAGCTGTTAACCAAGGACTGGACGTCCCGAGCTAAAGGTCTCTCTGAAGCTGGTAAGGCTGCCAAACTACCCAAGCTGACCGCTCTCCTACTCAAGGCATCCGCTACCACATTAGCCCTGCCCGGATGATAAAGAATACTCAAATCATAGTCCTTCAGAAGCTCAACCCATCTCCGCTGTCTAAGGTTAAGCTCCCTCTGACTAAGAATGTACTGTAGGCTGCGGTGGTCAGTGTAGATATCACAATGCACTCCATATAGGTAGTGTCTCCAGATATTGAGCGCAAATACTACCACCACCAACTCTAAGTCATGAGTGGGGTAGCTACGCTCGTGAGTCTTCAGTTGGCGAGAGGCATAAGCAATCACGTGGCCCTCCTGCATCAAGACACAACCCAACCCAATACCCGAGGCATCACAATATACGGCATACGGCTGACCCTCGACCGATAATGCTAACACTGGGGCTATAGTCAATATACGACATACGGCATAAGCCCAGCACCCGATACGACATGGCCAAGGAAAGCAACGGACTCCAACCAAAACTCACACTTTGAGAACTTAGCATAAAGTCGCTCAGTCCTCAAAGTCTCCAACACAATTCATAGGTGTCGCTCGTGCTCTGCTCGACTCCGCGAATTCACCAGAATGTCATCAATGAACACAATCATGAAGGAGTCAAGGTAACATCTGAACACCCGAGTCATCAAATCCATAAATGCGGCAGGAGCATTAGTCAACTTAAAGGACATGACTAGAAACTCGTAGTGACCATAGCAGGTCCTAAAGGCTGTCTTCGGGACATCCTCAGCCCGAATCCTCAACTGGTGGTAACCGGACTGCAAGTCAATCTTAGAGAACACGGTGGCTCCCTGCAACTGATCAAACAAATCATCCACTCGAGGCAAGGGATATTTGTTCTTTATGGTCACTTTGTTCAGATGCCTGTAATCAACACACAAACAGCAGAGATCCGTCCTTCTTTTTCACAAACAAAACCGGAGCACCCCAAGGAGATATACTAGGACGAATAAAACCTCTATCAAGTAGATCCTGAAGCTGGGTACTCAACTCACGAAGCTCAGCAGGAGCCATACGATACGGAGGAATAGAAATAGTCGAGTACCCGGCTCAAGGTCAATACCAAAATCTATATCACGCGCGGGAGGCAAACCAGGAAGGTCAGCAGGAAACACATCAACATACTCACAAACAATAGGAACAGAAGCAGGAGACAATACATCCGCACTAGTATCACGGGCATGCGCTAAGTAAGCAAGACAACTACTAGCAATAAGTCTACGAGCCCGACAACATGATATCACCCTCACCGATGTACGACTAGTGGGTCCACACCACATCACCGGGGGCACACCAGGCATAGAAAAGGTCACCGTCTTGGCATAACAATCCAAGACCACACAATAATAAGATAACCAATCCATGCCCAGAATCACATCAAAATCAAGCATGTCTAACTCTATCAAGTCTGCTTGAGTATCACAACCCCGAATAGTCACAATACATGATCTATATACACGGTCCACCACAAGGGTCGCCCCAACAGGAGTAGATACACTCAAGGGAATAGATAACGGCTCACTAGTCAAACCCAAACGAGAAGTCAAGTACACAGACACATAAGATAGAGTGGAACCCGGATCAAATAGTGTAAATGCGGAATGCCCACAAACAGATAATATACCAGTGACGACATCATCAGCACCCTCGGCCTCAGCCCTGTCAGGAATGGCATAAAGCTGCTGCGGTGCTCCCTCTTGTCTCTGACCACCCCGGCCCCTCTGACGTCCCCTCTGACCTCTACCCCTAGCTCCCTGAGCTACCGGTGGTGCATCTCTGGCCGGCGGTACTGCCTGAATAGGCTGTGCAGGTAGTGCGGCAGTACGCTGTGGCCTACGACGAGGACAGTCTCTCTTGTGGTGACCAGGATCACCACACTCAAAGCAACCACGACCACGACGACCCCCAATCTCACTAGGACAATCTCTAGAGTTGTGACCAACCTCACCACAACTATAGCAAGCCCCTCTCTCTCTGGCTGTACCTCGAGAACCCTCAACTGAAGTACCAGAACCGGAACTATGGCCCCTGGCGGGCTGGCTGGACTGACCCTGCTCGGAAGTATGTAGTGCAGCATGATAACTCTGGCCCTGACGGCCCTGTGACTGACGAGACCTCAAATCACCACTTCTGTGACCACCACTCACTGACCGGGTACCCGAAAAGCTACCCTGATGTCGTGCCCTCTTATCACCGGCCTCCCGAGCCCGACGATCAAAGAGATCCTGCTGGCGAACCTCCTCAATGATCTCAGCGAGGGTACCACCTTGCGCAACAGTACGGTCAACCTGTCTCTGCCTCTCCAAAGTCAACCGATCAACAAAGAATCTAACTCTGGCCTGCTCAGTAAGTAGAAGATCAGGAGCATAGCGGACCAATCTCGTGAACTGGGCCTCGTACTCGGAAACTAACATCGACCCCTGCTGCAACTGTAGGCACTGAGAACGAAAGGATTCTCTGACACTGCGGGGTACATACTGGTCCAAGAATGCATCTCTAAACTGCCCTCAAGTAGGAGAGGGCGATCCCATAGGCCTACAATCCATGTACGAACGATACCAGTAACCCGCCTCCTTATCCAGGAGGTAAGAGACAAAGTCCGGTCTATGCGTCTCTAATACCTGCAGAGTCCTCAGTCTACTCTCAACAACGGTGATGAACTCGGTGGCATCTTGAGATGGAGCTCTAGAAAATCGTACAGTAGCAATCCTCAAAAACCTGTCCAAGGCCTTTCCGACCTCAGACGCCAGGAGAACAGTAGAAATAGTGGTTGCGGCGGCACTGTCATCTGGAATAGGCGCCTGAACCCTCTCTGGTGGCGGCTCAGTAGCTGGAGCCTCAGCGGTATGCAACACAGCTCGTGCTGCACCCTGAGAAGAAGACTCCGGAGTAGATGTAGTGGGAGCGGTTGCCCCGCCAATCATCTGCATCATTTGCAAGAATAGTGTCTGGAATGCAGGAGACTGGAATAAAGACGGCGCGACTGGTGAGGCGGTGGATGCCGACTGGGGCACTATAGGCGGGTCTGCCACTCCCGCAGGTGTTGTAGTAGTAGTAGTGGTAGGCGGAGGATCCTGAACTGGTATATCAGTCCTCTCAACTCCCTCCGTAGCCGGTGGAGGAGTATCCTCTCCCTGGGTAGTTCGCGTGCGTGCCATCTATGACAAGAGTGAAGCCGATAAGCTATATTCAAGAAACTGACTCAACCCATTCGCACGAAGAGATTAGAAAGATCAACTACTTTCCTAAAGCGCCATGTAGCTTCTCGTGAATGAAATTCCAGGCGTCCCCGAAACCATTCACAAGACTCTACCGACACCGCTCCTATTTGCCACAAAACTACAAGAACCTAATCTCTGATACTACTCTGTCAAGACCCAATTTCTCGAACCCTGATGGCGTCTACTAACCCCACATAAACAAGCCAAAACCCTACGGCCCGTAGCATACGTGGTGGGCCATACAACACTCACAATAAATAATAATAAATAAATGAGGAATAAATAAGAAATGCGAAAGCAAATCATGATATAAGTAGATATAAAAGCTAAATCCCGACCCAAGAATAGTGATGTGGCAAAAACAGGAGCTAAATAAATACAGTATCCAAAAGAGACCCATACATATACAGATGATCAGACTGAATATAAATAGGTCTAAAGTCTGTCAAGAAATAAATGATAGAATAAATAACTCCTGAATAAAAAACTCGATCAGTTGGGCGGTAGGCTCACCGAATCCTCCAAAATGTGACTCCTCAGTCCGCACGATCGCGAAGCCTACGCTGACCCAAACCTGGCTCTGCACCACGAGAAGGCACAACAAGCGTAGCATGAGTACCACAATAAAGTGATACCCAGTAGGCTAGGCCGACTAGGATCAATAAATATAACATAATAATAACGAGGTAAGTAAAACAGGCAATATCAGTGAGAAAACAAGTACCAACATGACATAATGTAAATACCCAATAGACAACAATAGTAACAACCTTGGGCACCCCTAGCCCGAATAATAAGAAAACCTCGAAGTCACCGCTAGGAAAATAATACCAGACCTCTATCACAGCCCGAACCAATATAGTATCAAATACCGAAACGCAGGAATAATAAGCAAGTAAGTAAGTAAATGCGGAAAGTAAAAACGAATATAACAAGCAAAGCTTACCTGGCGTCCCATACCACCGGCAAGTACAAACAGTCAAAGCAAAACCCACCGTGACTTCCCGGTAAGCCCGGTGGACACAACAAGAATATAAGCAAGGAAATGGGGGCGGAAAGTAAGTAAGTAGAACCAAATCCGTCAACTAAAACAACACCCGCTCAAGCGAAATACCCACCCCTAGGATGACGCGAGCCACAATCCATATAAACCAACCTCTATGATAATATGCGTGAACATGCTCAGTGTAGGTCGACCTCTACGATGACACGAGCAAAGGCTCAGCATAGCTCAACCTCTATGAAAAATGCGAGCTAAGTAGGGCGTGCGCGTCAACCGCTATGACCGCTATACAAAACAACATCAACAACAAATCTCAAAAATATTGGAATCCTACTACTAAGGATCTCACGATGCAACTCTCACGATGCAACTCTCACAATAGATTATATCCACACATCCCATACTCTATGTACCCCCCCACGGCACCACAAGCCTACCGGACACAACTCAAATCGTCCCGTCTACGTCCCGCGATGGGACCCCAAGTTCACTAGTGAGGGGTAACAATATAAACGAGGTCAAATCAACCTAAAGATCATCCCATTCACTAGCCACTATCATCTTACATTTATTCAAACCAGTCTCACATTGCTACGAGGTAAACCGAGCCTACCTGGGCGCCGACGATAGCCAAAACGAGCAAGAATAGCCCCAACGTCACAAATTGACTCACAAGTCAATGAATATCTATCAAACATATATTCTAGACAACAATAGGAGCCTTTTGATACCCATATTGCAATACGAAAATTGCCGGGTCAAGCGGGCCTAAAAACGAGCCCCCGAGCCCGAAGCTCCGAAAAATATTTCGAACATACCGGGTCGTCCTTATGATTTATGGGACTCATGGTTCGAATTTGAGCTCCAACGGACCACCAAAAGGTCCTCAAACGCTCAAATTACACAAACTAATTAGCGCGAATTGACAATACGGCATTCAAAAATTTCGAAACTTACCCGCGGTGATCACACTAGCTCCAAGACCAAGAATCAATCCTCAAACACCCAAGAAGCTAGCAAAAATCATTGGGTTTAATGATAGTTAGTAAACACCCCCAAAATCACTAAAAACGAGTTAAGGGCGAAGAAATTACCTTAATACCGCGATAACAATCGACCCCACACATTCCAATATCGACACTCACGAATTTCCACTCAAAATCCACCAAGAAATCGCCACCCTAACCCTTATTTTCTTTCAAAAATCGAAAGAATGAGACATGGGGGGCTAAGGGGCTGTTTTGGAGGATTAAATAAGCTGGGCCCAATTATTTACCCTTATTAACTAAAAAAGACACATATGACATAAGGGAATCCGCAGCCCAAGTAGCCTTGGGCCAAACTATCCTCCAACATGGGCCGGGTTCGAACCCCACTAGCAGCGCCCCTTTATAAAAAAAATTTCATTTTTTAACAACAGCTGAAAACAACTTCTTATCAATTTTCTTGGAATTTCGTCGGTTATTTCGAAACTCAAACGGAGTCCGATTTTAACAAACTTTATATGCGCTTATATGTTTTTCGACGTTGCGGACCCGATAAAATCGCGTTCGGAGGTCGTTTGCTAAAAAAGAGTCATTGAGTTCCTTTAATGAATAAGGAACTCGAGGGGCCAAAATCACAACGAAAACCCCGGGAATCGAAACGACACCTCGCCTAGCCTAAAATCATCATTTAAAATTGTTAGGAATCGACGAAAATGCAATAGGACGTACCGTTTGACGGGAAATGCAATATGGCTCCACTTTTACCGCTAAACTTCAAAACTTACAAAATCGAGCCTAAAATCACGCCGAACTCATCCGGAAGCAAACCAATAGTCTATCTTGACTATTTTCGACGTTACAGAGCTAATGGAAGTGACGAAAATGGGTTTGACACTCCGATCAATAAGTGCTCCCTTTTGGGCCATTTCTTTAAGCCTTAAGAACTAAATTTCCATATTTTAGCTCAAAATCTTCCGTGAGGTTCCGGGAACCAAACCGAGACTTCACCTAAGTCATATTCGATATTTCGGAGCTAACGGAACTGTCAGAGCTCGATTCTGACATCATTTGCTAAGATTTCACTTTTTTGGTGCACTTAACTTAAGCTTAAGTTCCAAAAATGAGGAAAATGAGATATTTATGAATTTAGTCACGGGGCACCGGACTACCGGTCCCAGCAGGTCGTATACGACCTGGGGTAACTGTATATACGCTCTAAATATGAAAAAAATATGAAAATATAATTTTAGCCATATGGGTCATCACATTATCTCCGCTCGCTGATAGAAACGTCTGCTGAACGTTAACCGGTAGAGACCTCGGCCACCAATCCATGTTACCTGATTCATCTCTCGGTCATAGTCATCACAAGTATCAATGCCCAAATAATAGTAAATGCAATGTGCATGATCTCAGTCTCATCAAAGTGTCAATATCATAATGATTTCAATATCATCATGGTCTCAATATCATCACGGTTTCAATATCAATCACATCTTATAAGTGTCATCTCGATATCAATATCAAATAATTCACAAGATCACATGTATAACGAATCCACAATTAATTCACAAGTCAAGATATCACCATTTGAACAAGTACTGAATTCGAAATATCATAATCAAAGCCTATGATAATACAATTCTACCCCAAAGTACTCAATTCCATACACATAGGAGCATAAAAAGTTCAATCATACTTAACAAAAGGTTAGAAGTCCACTTTCCTTAGAAAAAAATATTGAATCAAGTCAAATCCAGGGCTTTTTTCCTTCCTCGATAATCTAAATCTCCACAGTCTAATCAAATATAGCATCACAATCACTTAACGGATCTATTGACACTAAAATAAATCAATTTTGGTGAAAAGAGCAAAATAGTCAAAACGGAGTTAAACTGAGGTAGAAATCATCAATTTAGTATTAGGAATCCTAGCTCCCCAAATTCCTCAATTAAAATCCCCAAATTATAAGTTAAAAACACAATTTAATCAATGGAAATTGAAGAAATAGGTTAGAAAATAATTATCCAATAGATTTACCTTGAAAAACCTTGAAGAATCTCCCAAAACGAAGCTTAAAATATAAAAAATGATGGAAAAGTAATAAAATCCGTCACTTAAAATATCACACCATCCAAGGAATTTTAATGCACCGCGACCGCGGAGCAAAGCCTATGAATGCGGAAGCCATGGAAGAGTAATCCTCCGCAAACGCGGAGAGAAAGGCCACGAACGTAGAGACCCACATCAATCAACTCTGCGAACGCGGAGGGTATATCACCTAGACCTCCACGAAGGCGGTCTCAGGCCCGCGAGCATGGAGAGTAAATGGGACTTGCACCAGATACTGTTCAAACCAACATTGCACGACATAGTAAAATCGCAAAATGGACTCTCGAGATTCATTTGAAACCCCGTGAACACAAATCAAACATGAAATCCTACCAAAAATGACGTTTCGAACTCAATGGAACCATCAGAATTTGAATTCGAGACCTTCTTGTCCCTAGGACTCAAGTACTCAAAATAATCTCGGGAACTCTAGAAAATTACAATGGGCTCATTTCTAGCGTTACTTTCACCATCCAAAACCATTGGAATTGTCGGAATTTCGATAGCATTAGTTTCACCATCCGGAACCATTGAATTTGTTGGAATTTCGATTTGATCTTCCGAACTCCGAATGTTGACCAAAGTCAAACTATGATCCAAAATGAACTAAAAATGCAACTTTGGGTCCAAAATCTCTGTTTTAATTCCAAATTAAGTTCTGCAAGTTCCCCTAGACCAGTACGACATACCAGGGTTGATGGAATCTACGGAATCACAT
Source organism: Solanum rostratum (assembly GCA_029948455.1). NCBI lineage: Eukaryota > Viridiplantae > Streptophyta > Magnoliopsida > Solanales > Solanaceae > Solanum > Solanum rostratum. The sequence goes on along the minus strand of CM057045.1, from coordinate 62,346,345 downwards.
TCCGACACTCGAAACTCAAAATAATTACAAAACTCAAAATTTTCAACTTTAGGCCTTTTAAAATTCCTTCTTTAGCAAAACTTCGACTTTTTACAAGATTTTCAAAATTCGACTTCTAGACTTGACAAAAAATGACCCAAGGCAATTTTGAGGAAGGACAAAACAGACTTCATACTTTTTTTTTCGATTCATTTGCTTTTAACAGTATGAATTAAGTTAAAATTATTATTATCCGAATTGAGACTAAATTATCATGTCATTTCATCATTTTTTATAGAGAGTAGAATTTTCGAAATAAAACACTTTAGTGACAGCCAGAAACCAAAAAAGAAAGAAAGGATAAGAAGATTTGAGAAACACGAAATATTATTGTAGAACTAATATTTCGTTCAGGAATGTGTGTACTGTAATAAATAGTCATTAAATGGCATGTTGTTTATTGGAGCTCTGTGTTTGATTTCTTGACAGCAATTGTTTTGAGATTTGCACTAACAATATTTTAATTGATTAAAAAAATCTATAGATATGATGTTTGGTGAATCGTAATATATTCCTGTTTAAAAACCTCAATTTCTTTTTAAACCTCGAATTCTATAAATTTCGATTAATATTTTTAAATATATATTTTTATTATATTAATATAAAAAATTATAATTTATAATATCTTTTAGATAATTTTTTATTATCTAATTTAACTTTAAAAAATTAAATTAATATAATATAATTTAATTCTAAAAATTAATCAAATTATTTCTTAAAAAGCACAACATAAAAATTAAAAAGGAATGAAGGGAGTACTAAATCTGAAGTTCACAACCTACAAGAACTACTCTTTATTTCAGGTGAATAATTTAAATTTTTCTCACCACATACACGTAGTCTTTCATCATACACATATGGTTATGAATATACCGTATATAATTTATAAGAGAGTTTCATAATAACTTAAAATAACTATATTTGCTAGCTAACTATTAAGAAAATGTTATTATATATAAAATCTGTAATATATTTTTCTTGTATATTGATTTCTAATTACAAAAATATACATTTATGAACAATTGTTTTCGTGAGTATGAATAATTTAAAAATCTTATTTATTTAATTGATGTGATTATCAGTTTAAATGGGACAAATGGAAAGAAAAAACTATGGCATAAGAAATAAAGAAACTAAACCTCAAATCTACGTCCAAAATAATCAATGAAAAATTTGAACCAAACTAATAAAATAAACAAAACCACGCTCCAAATATTAAAATGACTACATTTTTGTAAGAAACAATGTTAAAACCCTTCATTTGGATATTAAATGTTACTTTAACAATTTAATGATAACAAGAGTTTTAAAAATATACTTTCTTTTGGTTTAATTAGTCACTACTATTTTATATACACACTTTAGTATTATATACTCCTCTGTTCATTTTTACGTGTTACTATTTCACTTATCGAGGTCAAATTATATGAATTTTGATCAATCTTTTAAAATATATTTTTTCATCATATTAATATGAGAAGGATTGCAACTTATAACAATTTTCGTATAGTTTTCAACCATCTAAATTTTATATTTCAAATATTAAATTTATTTTCTTCAATTTAGGTTTGAAGTTTAGTCAAATTGACGTTGAAAGCGAAATAGTGACAAGTAAAAGTGAACAGAGGGAATATATATACACACACCTCACACACACGCTAGTGATAAAAAATTCGTATTGTGCACGGGCCCAATATTTATTCATAAAATAATTTTCTTAAGTAGTATATATTAATTAAATAATTTTAAATCAATTCACGAAGTGTAAAATAAAGACCTGATAAATATTATTAGTATTGATAAATTTTAAGTGATATTGATCAAAATAATATATATTGGAATCTCTTCATTCCATGACATATATATATATTTGAGTGGTAGAAAATAATTTCATTCATTTTTTTCTCGCAAATCTCGTGTGAAAAGATCCATTGGAATGTCTATAATTAAAATATTTTTCTTCATCAAAAGTTAATTTATTGCTCAAAATAATTATAAAATGTACAAAAATTTTAATAATATTAAAAATAATAAAACTATAATTAAAGGACATAAATTTAAAATTTAAAATTAAAATAAAATTAAATTTCATAATTTAAAGAAAAATACTATATCCCGCTTTACTTCCAACTCTCTCTTATATGATAAGATAATACCTATTATTATTATTAGTAAGTAATATTATGTTGTTGTTGACATTCTAAAGAAAACAATCATGTCAACATACTTGACAACATCATTGGCTAAATTAATGTAATAAATAAAATTAATTACAAGCATGCTTGACCTCCTATCATGGAGCTCATTTGCATGCAGGATTAATTTTGGGCACCTCACTATCTCTACATGCTTTTCTAAATTTAAAATAATAGTGATGTATTATTATTCATTCTTATAGATAGAATACCTAGATATAGCCATTTTCTGATCTCTCATGTCATTCCAAATGTATTTTATAATCTTATTAACCGCCAAACAGGGACCAATTTTGATTCAAATTATGCCTAAAATTCTTTCCTTTTTCAACTAATTAAAGGTGGTTAATCAACAATCAATGAATTGTAAATTGTTATTTTAAATGTCGGATAAATTTGTAATATTTTGGAATTTTAAATTTAATAGATATATTTATAGTAATCTTTTGGAAACACTTTTTTTTTTTTGACAATACATGTAAACATTACCATCTTCTAAAAAGAGTACCATAAGAACTAAGGCCCCATCAAGTCTCTAATTACACGGAAATAGTAACACTCCAGGAAAATCTTGTCTTTAATTACACAAAGAAATTATAACACCCAAGAAAGTCCTAACTGAAATCAGCCCAAAAGTTTAGAAAGTCAGTTCAGGGTCTGCACCAGTTGTGATCTACGAGCAACAATTACGGGTCATGAATTACTTCACGGGCCGTAAATGATATTCGTAGATAAGGTTTTGAGATTGACCCCAAGTTCCTTATTTTTACAATCTATGTTTACGAGTCGAGGCCCCTTCTACGGACTATTTAGATTAGTAAACAAAGTCTGCAACCCAAAATTTCAATACCTTTTCACAAGCCAGGGTCTACGATCCACAGAAAGAGCCCGTAGACCAAACCTTTCAATTTATAGTGAAGCTAGGTTTGAGCAACCAGGTTCCACAATGGGTCATCTACCTCATGTAGAAAATTTTATGGCCCGTCGAATAATCAGTAGATGGTCCAGAGGTAATTTTAATGAAGATTAAATTAGCCTTTTCTCACCTTTTGCAAGTCTAAGTTTTGACGTCTTGGGACTAAATTAAGTCCCTTACCAATGTTGATGACACATTGCTAGCCACAATCATTCTAAGACTTAGAGCAAGGTTTTCATATAATGGATTAAATTTAGAAAATTTCTTCAAGCATCTAATTCTTTCAGTATGTAGGGCTATTCATAATGTTGGTTTGAGTTCGTCCACGCTCCAATATCTATATCCCTTCTTGATTGAGTATAAATTGAGTTTACCTCTGATTGACTTGAATGCCGAATTGAGTTAATTCTTTGTTCTTTGAGTTCTACTAAATTATGCATTGAGATTATTGTTGTTTTTGTACTTTAATTCTTGAGATGGTCGTTCATGGCTACATTCGTGTGAACTCTAGTTGAGTTGATGATCATGGTTTTATTATACATTATATTGCATTGAGATTTGATGATTTCTTGTATTGATCAAGGTATAATTTTAACTGATTTTGAAGCATAGTTTATTGAGTCTAAAAGAGCATGAGTTTAAGAGTAAATGACCTTTTTAGAAAAGAGTTTGATGAAATGTGCATGAGAAATGAGCATGAATATTGTCTTAAAGAGTTTGATAATGAGTATCCAATGTCTAAAGATCATATTTTTATAATTTAAGCTCGTGAAAAAATCTGATTGAGAGAATGAAATCATGACAAGATCTATGATGGTTTTCGCAATATAAGTGGGGGTGGTTGGTTCAGGTTCACTTTTGGCTGTAGTCGGTATTATTGATTTAGAATTTTATCGTGGCTATGTGAAAAAAAGATTTACCCTAATGGTTGCATTATGGTCGAGTGAGTTTTGATTTTGATTGGGTTTATGAGTTAGTTTGTCACTTGAAAATCACTTTTAATTAATAAATCAACCAAAATTTGATTCAAACATTTCGTTCTTAGTAGTTGATTTTGATGGAATAATTTTAAGGATGAGCTTAAATGGAGAGATGAATACCGACTTTGGAATATCGTCAGTCAAGCTTTTGGTAACGTCAGTTATTCTTCCTTCTTCTTCCTTATGTTCGAGGACGAACATGATTTTTAGTGGTGGATAATGTAATAACCTATTAGGTCATTTTGGAAATAAATTATCTTTTTTTTCATAAAAGACATTTTTCATAAATTTAAAATTGAATTTTTTTTACTATTTAGTAAATACGACTATTTAATTGATAGATTTTTAGAGAATTAGTTTAATTAGTGGAATAAGTTGAGATTTATTTAATATCTTATATCATTTGTCCTATATTTATTAAAACTAGATTCACCATACGTGCATTGCATGTGTATGCCTTGTCTTGAAAGTAGTACAACTATGAAATGTATTCTGCTATATAAGAGTTGGCGTTATTGGAGCATTTCTAATTCTCTCGCAAATCTTTCAACAGTTTTCGATTGTTGTATCCTGAAATACATGGTTTGTTTAAATAAGTCTCAAATCATTACAATCGACAGTTTTAATTGTGTGTTGCTTACGCACAGATGACTGCTTAAACAATCTCCCGCTTAGTAGTACTCTATAGGAAACACAACCTAGAAAAAAAAAGTTAAAAGTAAGCCAAAAGCAAAAGTTATGGGCTCCCAAATTATCAGTTTTGGACTTGAACTTATAACCCACTTCTATAAAGGTAAACATCACGATTCCTTAGTCGGAGATCATTTTGGTAAAGTAGTACTGAGTTTAGTTAATAGTAATAATGATAGTCACTTTACCCAACTTAACTTCACTAAGTCGTCCCCATATATCAAAATTTGTGTTTACGAAAAAAACTATATGAGCGGTATCAATTTGCCTTTCTTGTACTTACATATCTTATCCATATTACATTAATAATCGCTTTATTTTTTTACTTTGTGCTTGTAATATGTTAGCCGAATGAAGATATTATTTTCTTGGCTATAGTGAAAGGATTTATTGCAAATATATGCAACTTTAGAGTCAATATTACATATGTCATTTTATTTATCAAACTAACAAATAAATTACCAAACTATACCATTCTTTTTCTGACAAGCATTTAATGTTTTTCAGATTTTATGTTTGTTTTTTTTAAAATTTCCAGAATATTGGTTTTACCCAATGGGTAATAACCAATCATCAAATTTGATGGGACCACGCATGCATCGGCTGACGTGCATTCTTACTTTTTCAAAAACCTTTAATTTAATCTTTTTCTTCTTCCATTTACACCATATAAAAAAGAAACATCCATTGTTTTCACTTTTTCAAAAACCTTTAATTTAATCTCTTTCTTCTTTCATTTACACCACATAAAAAAGAAACATCCATTGTTGAAGAGCTTTGCAAACTTTGTCCAAAATAATCAGGTAAACCCGACGCTTTTTTTTTTATATATATATATATATATATTTTGCACTCTTCTTGAATCCAACTTTTGGTATACCAAGAACCTCATAGATTGGCCATAATTTTTTTTTGGTATTTTTTGGCTTTCTATGTAGTGTTCTTTTACTAGTAAAGGTAAGATTAATCATGAAAGGTTTGACCTTCTTTTACTAGTGTTCTTTTTTTTTTTTAACCTTTTTTTATTTTTTTAAGGTGCGCAATGAATCTTTACTCTTTTGTGTTTATTGATTACCATGATTTATACCGAATGAAAGTCATTTGTTCCTAAGGTTTTCGTGATTTTCGGAAGAAAGTCATATGATCCTTTTTTTTTTTGTAAGTTTATGTACTGCCGTGTTTATTCTCTAAGATCTGCCCCCCCCCCCCCCCCCCTCCCCAATTCATCATTGTTTGTACAAATTTTTTCTATTTTGTTGATACACATGGTAGATGGCTCTTTTTTTTAGCCCTAATTTATTTCGTTTTTGTGGTTTTTTTTTTGAAAAAATTATAGTGTTTACCATTAAAAGAATCATGGACGTTACACCCACTAGGAAAAGCCCAAGGCTTTCAACTCTGAAAAGCCCAAGGTTTTCTGAGCTGATGATGTGTTGGAGCTTTTGGTATACATACTGTGTTGGTATTGGCCGTGGTTTTCTTAGTATGCATACTGTGTTGAAGTGTTGGTATTGCCGATGGTAGTTATCATTCATGGCTGGTTGGAGCTTTTGATATTCACCGCGGTAGTTATTTTGTATCACTGGTTACAGCTTTGGTATTCCATATGGCAGTTTACTCTGCATGGTGGGTTGAAGCTTTGGTATTCACAATGGTAGTTACAATGTATTGCTTGCTGTAGATTGGTATCCGATATGGTAGTTCACTATGCATTGTGGGTTGTAGTTTTGGTATTCTCTGTCAGTTACGATGTATGGTTAGTTCCAATTTTTGGTGTTCATTATGGTACTTATTAGTGAGTTGTCTAAATTAAAGATGTTTTTTCAAAGTAATCTATTTGGTATTCACAATGGTAGTTACAATGTATTGCTTGCTGTAGATTGGTATCCGATATGGTAGTTCACTATGCATTGTGGGTTGCAGTTTTGGTATTCTCTGTCAGTTACGATGTATGGTTGGTTGCAATTTCTGGTGTTCACTATGGTACTTAATAGTGAGTTGCAAAATAATCGTTTTGCACCACATGTCACACCAACACAATTTTTTGCGTACTTAATTGCCATCCTTGCAGATACATATATTAACACTTTAATTTTTAATTTTGCCCTTTTCAAGACCATATCACCTACTTTATCAATAATCATTGATTAAAAAAAGTAAAAAACATACACATCCATGTCAGCCACCAACTTGCAAAATGTTTAAAATGTCCATTAATTATTTATCCTTTTTCAACACCCATCACATCATATATCAATATCAACATTAATTAATACAAACCATACTCTCTTACGTACTTTGTAAAAAATACTTTTGTGACTCAAACACTTCTTAAATACTACAAAAAATTTCCTCCAATTTTTATCTTTCTTTAATGATGACAATGACATATGTGAATACATTTATGTCCCCCGTACAAGTTGATGGTGCCTTCTCCTAGGTTTTGTAGGCTGACTAGTAGAGGACATCTATAATATCCAATTCATTAATTTGATTTGATGGTGTCTTTTTTAAATAAAATAATCATCTAAAATCCCTTAAATTAAGAAAATAAATTTGTATAAATAAAAAACTAAATATATCAACATATTAATAAAAAATTTCAGGACGTATGTTATAATTCTCCACTGATATTATAAATAAATTCACAATAAATTTCACATTGTCTCCAAATCATAATTTTATGATGTATGTTTCTCGCGATTATAACAATATAAAATATACATATAACAACCAATTTTTTCTCTGTATTGCAATCACTTTGCATACCATTTTCGAAATAATTGTCTCGCTCTTATTTAGTCGAATCATTTAATTATTTTTCCTCCGAAACATGTAAAATAATCGCTTTGCACCACATCTCACACCAAAATAATTTGGCCCTTTTCAAGACCATATCATCTACTTTGTCAATAATCATTAATTAAAAAAGAAAAAAATCATACACATCCATGTCAGCCACTCACTTTCAAAAAAGAAAAAAAAACATAAACATACATTTATTTATACTTTTTCAACACCCATCACATCATATATCAATCATCATTAATTAATACAATCACACTCTCTTACCTACTTTGTAATTAAATTTGGTATTGTAATTGTAATTTTTGAATGCTTGTATGCACTTGTAATTCCATCCCCATTTTTTGTATATATGTGAAAAGGGCCCATAGTGAAATGTGCTTACCTTGTGCTTCACTAGCAAACATCTCCACTGCATCTGTACATGTTGATGTCATTGTGTTATCTCCTGTACATGTCGTTGTTCAGACATTTTAGTATTCGTTGCTGCCAACCAGTTTTTCCTTTGGGTAGAAATAGGATATTGAAAGTGTATTATAACATTCCTAATATTGTTTCCCTCGGTATTTATTTCCTCAACATTCATGTAGTGCTATATCTCTTTGAAACATTAAATTTGAATTATTTTTGTCTACCCAAATTACTCCTTCCTAATCTACTACACTGATTGGTCTAGTACAACATTGTCAGGTAGGCGTATTTGTAGATTTTGAAAGCTTGTAGGTGAGATAGTAAAAATAATATGGAAAAAGTTAGAAATGGTTGAGGAGAAGGTAAGAGTAAATGGTAAGTAAATGAGCCACTATGAAAGTGAAGTATTAAAGTGCATACCCGTTCCTCTAGGTGTTGGATGGGAGAGAAAATCATCGATGGTTGTTATAACGCATATAGAAAAGGGCTTGCGTCTGCTCAACATGAAAGCTACGCCAAATGAGTCATTTGCGAGGTAGATTCTGCCGACTAGGTGTGCGATTTACAATTCAGAAAATCACAACTCAAAATGTGAAGAAAGGGTAAAATAGTAATTTAACATTATAATATTTAGAGTTCATGCTTTTTGATGGGACAAACCCTTTGTCTACTCCAACATGCAAGGAAGAAAACATTCTTTTTAAATCATTGATGTGTATAAAGATAATATACCATAAGTTTGTATTGACATACACTGAGGAGATTAAATTCTTTAAGGATACGCAGTGAATTTTGTGAACTCGAATATTTTCTTTCTTTTCAATATTGTTTCTGTTTTTCGTTACATATTCTATTTTCAATACTAATTTAATTTTTTTTTGTTTTGAAAACTTACCAAAAACACTGTGTTTATTACTTCTTTGTCTATGTTTTACAAAAGTTATGCCCTACCAAATTTTATTCTGATTAACCAACACTTCTAAACAATATTCAAGACATATCATAAGTCAAAATAACAATTTAAATTGTTCTTAGAAAGGAAGAAGATAAAAAGGTTGTTAAGGTAGGTAAACTACGTTGACTCCAATATATGTTAGTGTCTGAAATTAGGTAAAATAACAACAAATTATATATACTATGAAATGATGAATAATCAAATGACAGTGATAAGCATTAAGAAACGTATGATTCAAAGTTGTACAGGAGAGTTTCTTGGCATATATAGACATGCATATAAAATTGCAAAAATTCCTTGGCATCTAAGCAATACACATGAAGAAGATTGCACCCTAAAACGTGATACCTTTACTTTACTGGCTATTTTCAATATTTACCTTGCCTTAAAAAATAATAATTGATATAAACATTTTATTATAAAACTCATAATAATTAATGTTATTTATCTCAGATTTAAAAAAAAAATGAAGAAATAAATAAACAGTATTCAGAATAAAATATAAAAATATATTTTTAATATAATTAAAATAAATAAAAATTAACGAGGAGAGTATCTTAAAGGTCTACCCAAGAATTCATTGTTAAAATATCTCTGCCTCAGTTGATTTGCTTTGAAAAGAATAAAACAAAACGATTCCCAAGTGAAGAGGTGGTTTGATAGCTCGTTAAGAGATGAATTATTCATGTATTAAAATTATTAATATTATATTTATATTTATAAAATTCAATTGAATACGGTGTGTGAGTATCAATTTACACAATTTAACCTACTAACTAAATCATGCATACGTTATGAAATAATTTATATATTATTTATGTAAAATAAAAAATGAAATAATTAATATATACATAACTAAAATCTGCGTAATTAATTCCTGTATTATCAATACTCGCATAACTCAAAACAACCAAACTTGGGCAGCAATGGCTTTTGTTGTACGCCCACAAATAAATGACGCCTTGCAATAGTATATATTCAATTGACGTCGTTAATTTACGTGCATATTTAATTTGCACCAATCTATTAATATTTTATACTTTGGGGCCCAAAAGCAATTTTGTATGACATATATATTTTTGGATAACTTAAATATATTTAAAAGAAAATTAGGAGAAGATAAAGTTAATGACAGAGATAATTCTTAACGCCCAAAAGGAAGTGGGATAAAAAAGGAAAAGCATTATATTCGAAAAGCACCAAATATATATATATAAGAATTTTTCTTCGTTATTACTATTACTACGTGTAACAAATAGAGCTATAAATATATATAAATAAAATACTCCCTCCGTCCATCTTTACTTGACCCCTATACTATTTTAGGTTGTCCAACAATACTTGTCCAGCTTATAAAATCAAGAGATAATTTTACACTTAGTTCCTAATTTACCCTTGTCATTAATTATAGTCATTTCCCTATTACATTTTTCAAGACATTGAATTAATTATATTCAAAGGGGAATTTGGCAAAATCATTCCTATTTATTAATCCTCGTGTCAAGTCAATAGGGGACAAGTAAAAATGGACGGAGGGAGTATATATGAAAACTACGATATAATTTGCATGTAATTCTTTTAAAATAGAGCTATAAATAAATATATTTAATCTGCACAGATACGTATGCATATAAATTTAAATAATAATAAACAAATCAAAAAAATTATATACACACGTGATTTGTGTTTACCCATGGTAAGAAGTTATAATATTTTCCTATAAGTTCTACCATGTAATATGTATGTAAAATATTACCGTGAATATATATGGTAAAAATCAGAAATATTTTAAACTTCTTATTATCTATAAGTATCTAAGAATCAACTTTTATAGTAAACTTCTTACTATCACATCTCTTTGAAATCAATTCAACTAACAATATATACAAGCAAATATTTCATGTGGCAAATATTTATCAATCAAAATCATAGTAATTTTGTGTATAAGAGTGAAAACATGTGAATAATTGGACTTTTACTCTTATATATAGTAAAATATACACGTAATATTTTATCATTGGATGTTTTTCTTAATTCGTGTGCACAACTTCACAGATTTAATTAATATGGAATAAAAGGAAGCACCAAATTACTATACAATGAGACAATATATAATTATGTTAAATTATAGAGAGATTAATATATATGGAAGAATGTTTGTATAATAAGATAATATTTTCTAAAATGATTATAGATTTTTCTTACTTGATTACGAAGATTAGCCACAATATTTTGTGATAGGATCATTTAGTTAAAATTCTTCTTCGAGCTCAAAAGTAATAAAATTCTGACATTTTAAATAAATTTTTGAAAGCTTAAATATATATATATATATATATATATATATATATATATATATATATATATATATATATATATATTATTTTTATTTTTCTAAAAAACATCCTTTTAATGAATTTTTAACACTATCTCTAACTTTTAGAAGAATTTGTGGTGAAGCTGATTCCCAAATGGTAGAATCTCATGTCAGAGATTACATTCTTTTATATTATTGCTTCATATCTAGATGTAATATTAAAAGAATACATTCTTTTTAATTTTAGACATTACATATTACCCGCATATATATATGGTAAAAATCAGAATATAATTTCCAAATTAAATATTATTATGTTTATACATGGTCAAAATCGAAATACAGAAATAAATAAAATATTACGTGTATATTTGACAGAAGGTAAACTTCTTATTATATATAGATAAATAAGAATCAACTTAGAGCCTGTTTGGATTGGCGGAAAAAAGTAGCTTTTAAAAGTGATTAAGTTGAAAAAAAGTTGTTAATGTGTTTGGCACCAAAGTGTTGTTAAGCACTTTTTTTTTTTAATAAAAAATGTCCGAAATACCCTTAAATTATTATACATTATAAAATGTTAATTATTACTATAAATTTTTGTTTATAAATTAGAATCAATTTATATAAATTCATCTTCAATATAAATTGATTATATAAGTTAATTTATATGTCTAAGTTTTTTCTAATTTTTAAAATATATAATTTTAATAAAATACATGAAAATCTTGAGTATTTTTTTAATTATATTTGTAATAAGTAATGGATATATTTCTTATTTACCATAAATAATTTATAAAAAGAATAAAATAAGAAGAAAATAATTTAGAAGCAAAAAAAAAGAGCAAGAAATAGAAGAAGAAACAGAAGAAAAGAAAAAACAGGAAGAATAAAAAAAAAATGGAAGAAAGAAAGAGCAAGAAAAAAAAGAGATAGATTTAAAAAAGATGAAAGAGAAAAATAGAAAAAAAAATAGAAGCAATATAATATAGAAATCATAAACAAACATTAAAAATTAAAAAAAATATATTAGTCAAACATAAATAATTATTTCGCAACTGCGTATACTAGGTATAGATATAGATATTCATTATGGTTATAGTAATACGTGCATGAGAAGAGGAAGCATAACAAACTAATTATGTTAGTTGTATCACGATCCACCTTGATAAGAAAAGAAGCCAAATAATTGTTGTTTTCAAGTATTTCACCAACTTTATATATAATTTGTTTAAGCTTTCACAAGGTTGAACTCTTTGTCTTCCTACTTTTCTGCCATAAGTTCTTCCTACTTTAGGAAAGTATACACTTGGAAAGAATTCATTTGGTTCATCATTTTTATGTGTATACTAATTGGATTTCTCAATAATATTTATGACATTTTCAATAGCTTTTTCATCATCAAAGTCTCAAAAAAGATTACGTTTTTTAGTACCGTAACTTGTTATACAAGGTTACTTGTCTTATTGTTTGGTCTATTAATATGAAATTTTACTTACTCTCAAAGTGATATATATAAAAAATGTATAAATTGTCGGTGTATAACAAGTAAAGAACATTTTGATGTCAGGTTATTTTGTGGTGGTAGGTTAAGGTCAATTCTAGGGGTGTGTATCAGTCTGTTCAGTTCAATTTTATGTACTATCGGTTTGATTTATCAATTTTTAAATATGTTAAGCAAAAGGATAGTTTTTATCAGTTTGCAATTTATTAATTTTTGGTCCTTTACGATTCGGAAAACAAGCAAATCAGTTAATCATCGAACACCTAAATTTAACAATATGCAATACTTGACTTCATATTCTGATTTACTTTCTCACAGAAGGCTTATACATTAGAAATCAAGCAAATAAATGACTTACGAGTATTGATGTAGCATCAAGTGATGTTAAATTATTAATATTTACTAATATTTATGAAAAGATAAGTAGTAAATTATTATAGTTTTAATAGGTTATCAGTTTACCTAATAACTCAATGCTAAAATCGAAATTGAACCGATAACCTAATAATTTTTTTCGTAAAATTATTAAAAACCCGCTAATCTAATAAGCCAATAATTTTTTTTTCAATTTAATTTATCGATCGATTTGATTTTTGCACCTCCCTAATCAATTCCAATAAATCAAATTACGTATAAGAAGAAGGGATCTTGGTTATAACTACTTTTTTTTAATTATTTAATATACTAGTAAAGAATAGTCTGCATTGTGTACTGATCCAATAATATATGCTATATGTTTGAAATATAGTTTTTCTATAATTTTGTTGATCCAAATTATTATCTAACAGTCATAATTCAAAAAGAGATTTGTCTTCTATTCATGTCGAGCCAATTGGCATGAGTTAATTATTATTTTATTATTTTTTTTGGAGAAAAGAAATTTATATGTGTTGAGAACATATTTCGTCTTATAGTGTCTCATGTAAAGCTACAACATTAATTCAAAATTTATTAAATAGAACTAATAAAATTTATATTAGAAATTTAATTTATAAAATTAACTCTATTAATTATATTTTTAAAAAATAAATTTGGCTACTATTAATTTATTTAATTATTTAATATTAAAAATAATATAAAATGAAAATAATAAACGTGTCTTAATTTATTCAAATAGATAAATAATATAAAAACTTTATTTTATAATAAAGTGATGTAGTTATAAAGTGAAAAATTATCAAATGACAGAATTTAATCATGTACTATTAATTTCGGAAAGCATACACATTGCCTTTGTTAGTAAGTATATATACTTTTAGAGTTTTGTTGCAGAAACATAATAAGGTCCATAATTAATGTTATTTTAGAAAAAATAATATAAATAGTCATTCATCAAAATAATAACCAGCAAATATATAATATAAATAAAATATACATTTTTTTACACAAAATATTATATATCTTATTATATATTTAACTAATTAATATAATTATTTTTTTCCGTCAAATATATTTGACCAATTTTAACCTTAGGCAGCCCCGTATCACCCCACCCCTCTCTCAATTTTTATAAAAGGTCAAATGTTGACATTTAAAAAATTCATCCATTTGAAATTGAATATTCATGCTTATTTTAAATTCAGATGGAAATAATAGCATATACATCCACCTTTCCATAATAATTGCTAAAAAATATGCAAATTCCACTTTTACTCTAATCTAATTTATGATAGAAGGAGGAGGAAAATGAAATGCGATATTTACACGTTCCTTTAAACTACTCTTGTAATGTCATAAGTTGAAATAGAATTGCTCTGACGTGGGTATAACAAACATTACTATTCAACTCACTTAACTGCAACAAATTTGGTAAAATGTAGCCAACGACCAATTTAAACTAGGGTTGCTTCTTAAATTGTTCATTGAAACAATATAATTTCTTGATAAATATGGTTATAAATACAATGACATATACAGTGCACACACTTAGCTCTAGCTATTCACAAAGAAGTTAAAGTATTTTCATTTTGGGTATAAATTATACGACGACTTTAAAAACAGATATATAGTTGTGCATTTCTGGATCCCAAGAGCGAAGTCAAGATTAGGAGTTTGGGAATTCTAAAGAAGAGGAAAATATTGCAATTCTTTTAAATACAAATACAGAGTCTATTGAAAAGTTATTGAATTTGTCCAAACCCATGAACCCCACTTAGCTCCGCCTCTTACTTTTGGCATAAATTATGGGTCTTAATGTGACCAAAAATATTTTGACTAACATAAATAGTAATTCGCTCAATCACTAAAATTAAAATATCTAGGGAATGTATAATATATGTATGATTCATGCATAATTTATGTATAACATATGTATAACTCCATATAATTAATGTATACTCTACTTACATTGATCACTTAGGTTTTAATTTTAGCCTGTCTTGTGAAATTTTTTGATGTCTATGATCGATTTTGTTTTTTTAAAAAATAATTACGTAACTAGGCAATCATATGGTATATATTTACATTATACCACTATAGTTTGAAAAAGATTTACAATTTATAGCTATAATTAGGGTTTTGTTACTATTTTCTCTCTCCTCTCTTCGTCTCTCTCTGCAATCTCTTGCCAGATATACAAATATATATATATTTACCAGTTGTATATATATAATTATTTGGCAAATATATATATATATATATAAATATATATATATATTCAATTCAACACATATACATATACAATTCGCTTTTATCCACTCGCTGCACTCTCTTGCTAACCTCTCTCGATCTCGCTCGCCTCTCTCCTCCCTCTGCCAATCTTACTTGCTAGATATACAAATACATATGTATATTAGTTGCACACATGCAATTATTTGGAAGATATATACATATAATTTGACAAAAATATATATACAATTCGCCTCTCTCCACTCTCTGCCCTCTCTCGCTCACCTCCTCCGTCCTCCCTCTCTCGATCTCGTTCGTCGTCTCTCCTATAATATGTAGCTATAAATCATAATTTTAGCAAATTATAGTTATTTTTATGTTTCAAGTGTTTGCTCTTTTTGAAAAATTCTCTATTTGTAAAAAGATCTCAATTTTTTTTTCTGAATTAGGCCCAACAAATGAACAAATGATATTGAAATATACCTTCAGTGATACAAACAACTAAGATGGACAATTCAGGGGTCTTCATGGTTCAGTTTGGATTGGTTATTTATTAAAACCAAACCAATTTAGTCGGTTTTTTAATGTTTAAAACCAAACCAAACTAAACCAAATAAAAAAATATAACCATCGATTTGGTTCGGTTTATTCGGATTTTTTTGGTCTGAAAGTAATAAGTTTGTTGAGGGATTGTGCATTTTAATCGGGGCTGCACATGTCAAAAAAATCAACCAAAGTGATTTTCCAAAAAACCCCATTCCAACTAAAGTGATTCTCCAAAAAAAATTAATAATAAAGCCTGTCTAAAAGATTCGTCATCTGATGGGAAAATTACAAGCAGTAAAATAACCAAACCACTTCTTCAACCCAAAATATAAAGGATAGATGTTCGATTAAACTCCAAACCCTGAATTTCAATATTTTGATCTGCAATTTTTTTTCCCAATCTACAACTCCAAACTCAGAATTGCATACTCTTTAATTAAAAATATATGTAAACAAAATTCACCGATTTTTTTTTTAAAAAATTCTTATATAACTTTGAGTTGTACTACTAAACTTTATGCCAGCTATTCTATCACCTCAAAAAAGCCTCTTATATATGCTCTATCCTCGCACTTAATGGTTGCATCGAAAATGAAGGAGAAAGAAAAGAAAGGTTATACACTAAATAACAAAAAACACAATACTGTAAAATTACACTTTATTAGAAAAACTAGTGAAAAAATCAATACTCCAAACTAATTAATTTCCATCTTCTTTAGCTTGAATTTTAAATTACTCAACGGTCAAAGTAGTGTTCGGATATTCTGAAAAAAATATTAATATATTATACAAGAGCAAATGCAATTTTAAGAATCAAAATAGAAACGAGAAGAAATAATTAATAAGTTGTAAAGTAATACCTTTTTCAACTATTTCAAGTTTCTGTATTTCTTCTAAAAGATCTTCCATCTTACATTCTGTAGACGTTGAACATAACCATTGTTGACTACAAATAAGAGCTTCAACAGTCTTTGATGACAAAGAACTTCGGTAACAATTAAGAATTTGACCACCAGTGCTAAAAACAGATTCTGTAGCAATAGTAGATGTAGGAATAGCTAGCACATCTCTTGCAATCCTAGATACAATTGGATATCTTTCCGATGAATCTTTCCACCAAGTTAAGATATTGAAATCCTTAATCTTCTCTATATCATCCTCCACATACTTGTAAAGATCGAATTTATCGTCAATACTATTTCTTTTTCAAGAAATTTTCTCATTGAGATTGCCACACATCAGAAGCGTCCATTACATTAATTTCACTCACCATATCAATTTGATCTCTAACAGTTTCACAAGAAGTCACAGAAATAGAATTCTTGTAATAGTTATACAAACTAGTTAAAGTATCCATTATTTTGGTAGATTTATTATATCCCTCCACAGAAGTATAATAATTCTTAAATAAAAATTTCACATATTTCATTGTGAAGCGGGGACACAAATCAACAAAGAACAACATATTCATATCATCAAAATTACCTCAATATTTGTCAAACTTATCTATCTTCTTAGCCACACCCATCAAAAGAGAATCATCGTATTTTGAATAGTTGACAATTGTACTTTGAAGACTAAAAAGCTCATGAAAGAAAGTACTTGAAGTAACATATAAAGTACTTGAAAATTTTAAAGTGGTTTGATAAAAGATCTCCGGAAACTTGAGAAATACATTCACATTCCTCCAATCTTGTGAAGATGGATGCTCTATCTTTCCACCAGAGTCAAGACAATATTTAAAGAACTTATGATCATCAATATTTATTCTTGAAAATGCCTTTTCAAATTTGACAACAATATTTAACATCAAATATGTAGAGTTCCATCTCGTCTCAATATCTAAATTTAAAAGTCCATGAGTGTCTAGTTTAACCTTCTCAACATACGACCTAAAAGAAGTAGTTCTTGCATAGGAAGACTTAACATATTTGACAACATTTCTTACCCGAGAAATAGATTTATTTTGTTCATTCAATCCTTCTTTTACAATCAAGTTTAGGATATGGGTATTGCACCTAACATGTAAAAAATTATTTTCCATGATAACACCTTTCCAATCATTAATTCTCCCTTTCAAGTGTGCGATTGATGCATCATTGGCTGATGCATTATCAAGTGTCGTTGTAAATAGGTTCTCTATTCCCCAATCTAATAAACAAGATTGGATGACTTTTGCAATAGTTTCTCCCTTGTGATATGAAGTTTGAAAAAATTCATTTTTTTGCAACTTCCAATCATCATCAATCCAGTGGGCAGTAATGACCATATATGAAAAGTTTTGGAGTCAAGTCATGTGTCACTAGTAATACAAATACGTTGACCTTTAACAAGTCTTTTAAACTTTTGTTTCTCTTTTTGATTAATTCTTAAGCATTGTCTAGCAACAGTAATGCGAGACGGTAACTCAAAATTAGAAAAAATAAGTCACATTAGTCTCTTAAATCCCTCACCCTCAACGACTCTACATGCTTACTCATCAATTAATGACCTTCCTAACTTCGGTGACATTATAAACAACCTTCTCCAAATCTACTTGATTCCCTGTTTTAATAGGTTTGAGAGTAGTTTGCTTTCTATTAATAGACTTCAAAGGGTATTTCATACACTTGTTAAGTAAATGTCCCCAAAGATTAGAAGTTCCATTTCTACTTGTCCAAGCAAAGTCTTTAGAACAATACTTACACTTTGCCCTCACTTCACCCACTTTATTAGTAGTCTCAGTATAATGATCCCAAACTTTAGATGTTTTTTTACCACTTACACAAAAATATTCTCTTTTGTTTCTTCGGAGGATTGTTCACTGAAGAAGTATTTGAAATATTTTTTTTTTTTAGTTTCACCAGTTGTAGAAGTCCCTTCTAGTTGAAATTGAACTTCCAAATCTACAACCTCTAAAGGCTATTTCATCTGAAATTCAGACCAAAAAAAAAAAAGAAATGCAATTTTTTTTTTTTAATTTTCAAGCTATGCACTTCTTTAGATTAAACTTAGTTAAAATTAAAAATAAAATAAGAATTACCTTCAATCTTCACTTTTCACTCTTTCTTGTATTTGAAATTGAGGAGTAAGGAAGATTCAAAGAAGAGAAAACAAATCTTTTGAAGTTGAGAATTGAAGAAGATGAAAAGAAAAGTTCTTCACACACGCACACAAAAAAAAAGTTGCGTAGAAGAGAAATAATTTGCTGCCTTTATAATGAATTTTGTTGTGAGAAAGAGTTAGGGTAGATTAAAATCACTAGAGTACTAAATTTTTATGCACTTGAATTTAGGATTTTAATAGTTTGGCTAAAATTTAAGTATTGAGCTTGAAAATTGGTAAAGTTAAAGACTTAAAATTTAACAAATATTTATATTTCATTTATAAATAATATATAAAAACCGCTATAACTATTCAAGAAGACACTCGAAACTGGAAGGATAAACAAACCCACCCGATCGACTGCTCACCAGGTAGCGATGAATACTATATGGGAGTGGCAGGAAATTCTTTAGCCTTGAATTGGGATATTCAGGAAGAACAAAGGGTTGTAGTAATTCTGGTTTGACATTAGTAATTCTTTCTTGTAAAGAACTCATTTCAGTTTTTTCTATAAAATTTATGCATATAATTTCTCGGTTCGGTTTGATTATCTTTGTGGTTTCTTTTGTTAAACCAAAACCAAACCAAATAATATCGATTTCTGAAAATAAAAACCAAACCTAACCAAATATCGATTTTTTTAAGTGATTTGGTTCGAATTACGATTCCATTTAATTTTTTAACCATAACCATCAACAACCCTAATGGACATTACTTAACTACTTCTAAGGTCGTAGTCTAAAAAATAATCATCATTTGGATATTAAAAATCTAGTCACTCTAAATGTAGCTAACAACTATTTATTTTCTTCTTTACGTCAGCTATAGAATTTTACCAACATTCATTCCCGTCTCGCATAAATCAGAGATGAACATCTCATATCTAATTTGACATGTTTCATATAATTACAAAGAAAAAAAATCTACAGTAAAAGATTTCTAAAAGTCTTCAATTGTGAACCAAAAATTATAAATCATGGTAATGAACAAATTATAACTTATAACGAATTATTTTTTTTAAAAAAGGAGCTAAAGTAAGTTCTATGAGAAATTTCATTAATTTAAAATAAAGACAATATTTTCATTAAAATATTTACAACTTACCTATACAAATATTAATAAATGAAATTAATTTGCAAACAAAAACAAAAACTCTTAATATATTGGAGATAATAAATAAATAATCAGTTTGTAATTAGTTAGCTAATTAATGAAGTTAGTTAGTTAGTTAAGAAGCAGTTAGTGGTTAGTAAGCTATTAACCCTTGTATATAAATATCTCTAACTATTCCTTCTTTCTTCTCTTAACATTCTAATACATAAAATTTTATCCCCAAATTCTCTCTAAAATCCCTTTCTTTACATGGTATCAGAGCACCATGGATCAATAATTATTTGATCCAATTCGTCATGCATGTCAGATTCAAAGGCTTCGTGAGCTGCGATTTGTTACTGTCCAGCTCAAAGTGTACTGATTTCAGTTCAATTGGTTGACAGAGACGTCAATTTCAGCTCGAATAGTGTCAATCTTAGCTCAAGGAGTGTCGATTTAAGTTCAAATTGATACTTAGGAAGTTGATTTCAGTTTGTAACATCCCAACTTTTTTTAACTAAGATTGAGTCATCCTTCATATAATAGGATCAATTCATAAGTATTTAAAGTATATTAGATGTGATTTAGAGTTATAAAGGATCTTTTACATCAAGTCAAGTCCAAAGAATTTCTAGCGACTAAGTTTTCATATGAGTTGATGGAAGGGTCAATTTCAAATGACCATATCTCCTAAAGTATAATGAGTTAGGTGTCCCATAATATATCAAATTAAATATCTTTGAGTTAATCTTATTTCGCGTTAAACAGAGTTTAGAGTAGAAAGTTATGACCATTTTACTGGAGACCAACAGAGCTGTCCGAAGGTCCGCGACAGCTTCGCGATGGCTCCGCGACGCGGACCTATCACAAACCCTTTTTGGATAAGCTAACCGACGTTCCTTTATTTTATTTTGAGGGTACTTTTATCCTAAAGCCTTTGGGGGTCTATTTAGAGTCACAAAACACATAATACATCAGTTTCATGAGTCAAAACCCTCTCTTTCACTCCTAAGCATAAAACGCTCAAGAATCATCAAGAAAGTCATCAAGTTTGGATTAACTTTCGAGATTCTTCATCAAGGTGAGTTATTCTTCATAAGCTTAAAGCTAGTTTCTCTATCTATTCATGAAATCCCTAATATAATCTTAAATTATAACCTAGGATTTCTAGAAAGCAAATTCAAGAATCCCTAGAAAGGATTCCTTGATTCTTCTTTCCATGAATTAGGGTTCTTCATCAAGAAACTCTAAAGATTCTGAGTCAAGAAATTAAGAATCAAAATGAAGCTCTTCGAACGATGTCTTTCCAAGTTCTTCCATTCTAAAAGACTATCGAGGTTGAGGATTTTCTCCAAGAAAGAGAGAATTCATCAAATTTTGATTGTAATATCAAATTTCTAGGTATGTAAGGCTAAACTAAAAGCATGAGTTTGTTCTCTCATGTGCCCCATAGAGGTCAAAGATGAGTTGATGGTTGAAGAGTATGTGTGCATGAATACTTGAGAGTTTTCCATTGAAAGATTGATTTGAAATTACATGTTTTCAAAGTTGATGATCATCATACTATTTGTTTTCTTAAAGTTATCATTTTTCATGAGATTTTGCATAACCTTACATGATTATTTGAAGAGCATGTATAATGAACTTAGGGGATGAGTCTAAAGCCTTGACGATGACGATGTTGTGATGTTGTGATTGTGTTTCACATTTAATGAGAGTCTTGATGATGATGTTGATGAGAATGATGTTTTATGATGTCTTAAAAATTGGAAGTTTAATTTCTAAAAGAGTATCTTGAGTTCATGATGTTGATGTTGATGTTATGAGGTGAGCGATGTTGATGTTGAGGTATTATATTGTGTCCCTATGGGACTGATGTTGATGTTGAGGTTTTGTACTATGTCCCTCTGGGACTGATGTTGATGTTGAGGTAGTAATTATTATACCATGTCCTTATGTGACTGATGATGATGTATTATGTCCCTATGGGACTGATGAGGATGATGTTTATGAGCATGTCGAGTTCTGGGAAGAGTATTGAGCACCGAAATGGGTAGAGAGTGAGTCCCACTCAAACCCATTAACTACGTGGCCCACGTAGGAAGAGAGGATTGAACCACAATGCAGATGGCTCCTATCTTGTCCCAAAAGAGGACTGATGTTTGATGTTTTCTTGTGGATCCACTAATGTTGATATCCTTTACCCCGGGCAGGGTATTGGATGGATGTAGAAACGACATCGCTTCGTTGTATCATCACTGGCTCATAAGTGATGGTTATCGGTTAGAAAAACTCCCAGTTAGGTTCCTTTTGATAGAACTCTGATGTTGATGTTGATGTGATGTTTTGAGTCGAGTTCCCTGAGTTGAGTTGATGTCGATGTTCCCTGGGCTGAGTTGATGTTGATGTTCCTTGAGTTGAGTTGAGTTGAGTTGAGTCGAGTCGAGTTGAGTTGAATTGGGTTGAGTTTCCTTGAGGTGAGTATGATGTATTGATGATGCATTGATGAGATATTGATGGGTCATTTGTCTACTCTTTACTCTTTCTTTAGATAGACATTTGACAATCTGATGGAGTATGATGTTGAGTTGATGTTATCCCTATATTATTCTACTTGTTTCTATTTCACTCAGCTATTTTACATACCAGTACATTCCAAATACTGATGTCCCCTTTTGGGACTGCATCGTTTTATGATGCAGAGGCAAGTATTAGAGATCATTGACAGGCGCTTTGTTGAGGATCTATTCGCATTCAGCTGATTGGTGAGACCTCCTTATTTTCGGAGGATTTCCATATTGTTATCATCTAGCTTGAGTAGTGCTTTATTTTCCTTGAGTTGGGTAACCATGGCCTGTCATGGTACCATCTAGATGTTTGAGTTAGAGGCTTCATATACACTGAGTAGAGGATGTGATGTATTATTTTTTTTCAACTATTCTTTGTTGGAAATTAACATTTTGTATAAAGACTTGATTAATTTAATTATATTAAAGTCTTTTCCTTGAGGATGTTTCTTCCGTTGTGGAGTATGAGGTGACGATGAGGTCAAGCGGTTCGCTCGGGGACTAGCAATAGTCTTTGAGTGCCGGCCACGCCAAGGGTACCCTCCCGGGGCGTGACAAACTTGGTATCAGAGCACAGAGTTCAAGTGTCCTAGGGAGTCTATGAAGCCGTATCTAGTAGAGTCCTTATTATTGGTGTGAAGCGCGCCACATCCATAATGTGGAGGCTATAGGACATTACAAAGAGTTTTCCTTCTTTCAGATTCTGAATCGTGCGATAGAGCTATTTCCTAAGAAATCTATGATGATTCGTGCGTTGTTCTAAGCCTTTCGACTATGCCTCGTCCATGAGGCGATAGAGATAGTAATTTTCATGCTCTTACAGATGAGATCTTTTGAGATAAAGTAATCGGAATGGTAAAGAGACTGTCTAGGCTTAAGAGAAGCCGACTGAGATGCGAAGTTGATTGACTAGGAAGAGTGCACTATTAATCATATGAATCGTGCATTTGAGTTATCTCTAGGTGTACCTAGACCCATTTGTTTTTCAAAACTATCTTCCGAGGTGCCCCATGAGAGAGAAACTTATGTCTCTAAAGAGTTTGATGTTACCACTTAAGAGTGAGATGTGAGGTCTTATAAATCCTGAGTAGAATTGAATCATCCCAGAGTTAGAAGGATGATGATGGAAAGAAAGGGACGAGATGACAAGAGTGATGGCTGATTGAGGCTCGTAGTTCGAGTTACATATTTATTAGGTAAATAATGAGGTGGTGAGTCAATTGAATAAGTTTGATGAAAGAGTCATGAGTACCCTATGATTTTCATGATGAGATATAGAGCAAGAGTTATTGTCAGAATGTGAAAGAGCGTGTTCAAACTAGAAGGAAGTTATGTTAATGTGTTGTAGTATTCGTACTATTGAGGGTGAAGTGTAGATGTTGAATAGATGAAAAGAGTGCTTTCAATGTGATAGATCTAAATTAGGCTTATGATTTTTAATTGTGAGTTCATGAGACTCATCGAGTTATGAGGTTAGACAGATAAGAAGAGGCTGAGATATGTATCCATGATTGTGTAAAGATGTGTGAAGCTCTAAGTTATGACTGCTATAAGAATCCAGATAGTATATTTGAGTTGTTGATGTGGAGTAGGCTGATGTAAGTAATCTTAATCATTATGAGTAACTAAGTTGATTTGGGGCTTATCAATAGATGATGACGAGTTTCCATGATAGACTAATTCTTATGCACTTAAATTTATGGGAGCACAGAAGTTGAGCGCTAGCAGGCAAAAGAAGAGGTTAGATTGTGAGAGTTGTAGGAAGTGGTTATGTATGCCATAAGAATAACAAATATAGAGAGATTTCCATAGAGACTGGAAGGAGCTAAGAGTGATAGCATTGAAAAGAGTCCAAGTGGCTAGTAATATGTATGCGACTATAGCATAACAGAAGAGATTAAGATATTCTTGTGGATAGTGATTCCTTGACCGTGCGGAGGTATATGCTTATAGCCTAGTAGAGAAAATTGATTTACAAACTTAGAGTAATGACCTTGAGAGCTAAGGAAGAGTTGATGTAAGGCCCGGTAAAATTATCAAAGTACCCCTAGGGGAGAGATGTTCGCATAACACGTCTTCCAATGCTCAGATGGCAAATTCGAGGCCGGATTTGTGATTAGCACAAAAATTTGAGTGGGGGAAAGGCTTCAGTCAATTTTTAGAGCGACCGAGTAAAAAGACAATTTTTCGTTCCGAAACGAAAACAGCGAAGGTTCGCGACAGAGCCGCGTCGTGGACCTATCGCGGAGAGGGACTTGCATTTTTTCATAACCTTTCGATGGGATTGGGAAAACTCGTTTAGAAATTTTTTGCAGAAAATGCACTGTTCGCGACCAGTCCGCGTCGCGGACTGAGTCACTTCGAGGCTGAAAATTTCTAAAATTATTGAGGGGCATTCTGGTCCATTCCTAACACCTTATAAACACCCTATACGGCTAATATAAGTTTTTTAACATGAAAAGGGTCTAAAACCCCATTCTAAGTCCTTTTTAGACAATTGAACAAGACTAGGGCTTGAGAGAAGATGTTAAATGCATGAGGTGGAAGAATTCAAGAGTGAATAAGAGTTCTTAATTCTGATGATGATGTGATGTCATTTCCTTTTTAAGGTTATAGATGAGGAGGAGGAGTTAGAGAAATTGTGAGGAGTCTAATAGATAGGTAAAACCACATTAGTATCTCCTGAGGTAAGAGTTCATGAGATCGAGGGTGTTAGCTGCTTTGGTAGGCTTAAATGTGTGAATGCTATTATGCGAGTGTATTAGAGTGATGAGGACGAGGAGTATTCTCTTGGTACAGGATACTATGGAGTAAGAGTTCTTGATTCTGATGTCATCTTACGCAGAAACGGACCTTCGGCTTGTTATCCCATTGTTGATGGTATGATGTAGAGTATAAATCTTTTGAGGTATAATTGTGCTTATTTTGCATGGAGAGGTAGTAGTTTTGATGTTTTGTCAAAGCGGGAGATGATGAGTTCCTCCACGTCCAAATAATGATGTTGATAATAATAGACTGAGAGTGAGGGTGGATGAGAAGGAGTGAATGTATCCTTACTATGATATCGGTGTTTAACTTGTGTCATATAGGGATAGAGATAGGGATGAGGAAAGAGATGAGATAGTATGATGCACAATAGATAGGTAAGAGTATGTTGATGTGACTTTGAGTGAGAGTTCATTGAATGATGGAGGTAGAAGTGACAATTTAGCTTGAAAAATTCTGAGACATCACTAAAGTGATTGTTATTGTGCGAGTATGGATGATAGACTATCGAAGACTTCATAATAAGTGTTTTGAGTATAGAGCTGAGTGTTGAGGATTAGCTTTGTATGAATATGATCACCTTAAGAATAGCGCCTTGAGGCTTAGAACTAGGCTTTAATGGAAGAAGAAGAGGTGGTTAGGTAGAGGTTTGAATAAGAGCTATGAGTTTGCATTGATGGGGTAAAGTGCCATAAAAAAAAAGAGCACAATTGAGGTGGGGACTTGAGCATGAGAGTGTCCTCAGAGTCTTGTTTATATGATGTTCCTATTCTTGATTTGAGTTGATGGCTTCCTTCTTGAGTTCGAAGGACTGATTGACGAGGTGTCTAAACGATTCAAATTGATTGAGTTTCGACGTTCCATTCGTGCTTGATGAAGAGAATGTAGGATGTAATTTCCTTACTCTTGATTTAAATTGAGTTCTCTATTTCTGAGTTGATGTATCCCTTTTCGAGTCTAAATGGAGATGGTTTAAGATTGATGAGAAGTCGAGAGTTTGATTTATTGAGTGAGTTTTGAGAAGAATTCTGATTCTTATTCGTGCCTTGATGTCTACCTTTACTCATCATTCGAGGACGAATGATCCCAAGGGGGAGATAATGTAAC
Source organism: Solanum rostratum (assembly GCA_029948455.1). NCBI lineage: Eukaryota > Viridiplantae > Streptophyta > Magnoliopsida > Solanales > Solanaceae > Solanum > Solanum rostratum. The sequence continues at coordinate 62,319,767 of CM057045.1, read as the reverse complement.
ACCCCAACTTTTTTTAACTAAGATTGAGTCATCCTTCATATGATAGGATCAATTCATAAGTATTTAAAGTATATTAGATGTGATTTAGAGTTATAAAGGATCTTTTACATCAAGTCAAGTCCAAAGAATTTCTAGCGACTAAGTTTTCATATGAGTTGATGGAAGGGTCAATTTCAAATGACCATATCTCCTAATGTATAATGAGTTAGGTGACCCATAATATATCAAATTAAAGATCTTTGAGTTAGTTTCTAACGCATCTTATTTCGCGTTAAACAGAGTTCGGAGTAGAAGGTTATGACCATTTTACTGGAGACCTGCAGAGTTGTCCGAAGGTCCGCGACGGCTCCGCGACGCGGACCTATCGCGAACCCTTTCTGGATAAGCTAACCGATGTTCCTTTATTTTATTTTGAGGGTACTTTTATCCTAAAGCCTTTGGGGTTCTATTTAGGGTCCCAAAACGCATAATACGTCAGTTTCATGAGTCAAAACCCTCTCTTTCGCTCCTAAATATAAAACGCTCAAGAATCATCAAGAAAGTCATCAAGTTTGGATTAACTTTCAAGATTCTTCATCAAGATGAGTTATTCTTCATAAGCTTAAAGCTAGTTTCTCTATCTATTCATGAAATCCCTAATATAATCTTAAATTATAACCTAGGGTTTCAAGAAAGCAAATTCAAGAATCCCAAGAAAGGATTCCTTGATTCTTCTTTCCATGAATTAGGGTTCTTCATCAAGAAACTCTAAAGATTCTGAGTCAAGATCTCAAGAATAAAAAAGAAGCTCTTCAAACAACGTCTTTCCAAGTTCTTCCATTCTAAAAAAACTATCGAGGTTGAGGATTTTCTCCAAGAAAGAGAGAATTAATCAAATTTTGATTGTAATATCAAATTTTCAGGTATGTAAGGCTAAACTAAAAGCATGAGTTTGTTCTCTCATGTGCCCTATAGAGGTCAAAGATGAGTTGATGGTTGAAGAGTATGTGTGCATGAATACTTGAGAGTTTTTCATTGAAAGATTGATTTGATATTACATGTTTTCTAAGTTGATGATCATCATACTATTGTTTTCTTGAAGTTAACATTTTTCATGAGATTTTGCATAACCTTACATGATTATTTGAAGAGCATGTATAATGAACTTAGGGGATGAGTCTAGAGCCTTGACGATGACGATGTTGTGATGTTGTGATTGTGTTTCACATTTGATGAGAGTCTTGATGATGATGTTGATGAGAATGATGTTTTATGATGTCTTAAAAATTGGAAGTTTAATTTCTAAAAGAGTATCTTGAGTTCATGATGTTGATGTTATATACTATGTCCCTCTGGGACCGATGTTGATGTTGAGGTATTAATTATTATAATATGGGACTGATGAGGATGATGTTTATGAGCATGTCAAGTTCTGGGAGGAGTATTGAGCACCGAAATGGGTAGAGAGTGAGTCCCACTCAAACTCATTAACTACGTGGCCCGCGTAAGAAGAGAGGATTGAACCGCAATGCGGATGGCTCCTATCTTGTCCCAAAAGAGGACTGATGTTTGATGTTTTCTTGTGGATCCACTGATGTTGATGTCCTTTACCCCGGGCAAGGTATTGGATGGATGTAGAAACGACATCGCTTCGTTGTATCATCACTGGCTCATAAGTGATGGTTGTCGGTTAGAGAAACTCCTAGTTAGGTTCCTTTTGATAGAACTCTGATGTTGATGTTGATGTGATGTTTTGAGTCGAGTTCCCTGAGTTGAGTTGATGTCGATGTTCCCTGGGCTGAGTTGATGTTGATGTTCCTTGAGTTGAGTTGAGTTGAGTTGAGTCGAGTCGAGTTGAGTTGAATTGGGTTGAGTTTCCTTGAGGTGAGTATGATGTATTGATGATGCACTGATGAGATATTGATGGGTCATTTGTCTACTCTTTACTCTTTCTTTAGATAGACATTTGACATTCTGATGGAGTATGATGTTGAGTTGATGTTATCCCTATATTATTCTACTGGTTTCTATTTCACTCAGCTATTTTACATACCGGTACATTCCAAGTATTGATGTCCCCTTTTGGGACTGCATCGTTTTATGATGCAGAGGCAGGTATTAGAGATCATTGACAGGCGCTTCGTTGAGGATCTATTCGCATTCAGCTGATTGGTGAGACCTCCTTATTTTCGGAGGATTTCCATATTGTTATCATCTAGCTTGAGTAGTGCTTTATTTTCCTTGAGTTGGGTAACCATGGCCTGTCTTGGTACCATCTAGATGTTTGAGTTAGAGGCTTCATAGACACTGAGTAGAGGATGTGATGTATTGTTTTTTTCAACTATTCTTTGTTGGAAATTAACATTTTGTATAAAGACTTGATTAATTTAATTATATTAAAGTCTTTTCCTTGAGGATGTTTCTACCGTTGTTGAGTATGAGGTGACAATGAGGTCAAGTGTTTCGTTCGGGGACTAGCAATAGTCTTTGAGTGCCGGCCACGCCAAGGGTGCCCTCCCGGGGCGTGACACAGTTATATTAGCTCAAGTTGAAACTTAGAGCAGAGTCTTGAGCTGCAATGACCGGTGACAGTGACGCACATACGACACGAGAGACGACGGATTGAGATACACTTGAGGTCGTTGAAACGAAGAGAAGCCATCCCTTTTATTTACATCCATCTGATACACCGACAAGCGTACTTACTTAAGTCCAACTTACAGGGTCAGAAAATTACTCCTTATGGAGTAGATCGATGTTAATTAACTTTAGAGTGAAGAGCAAGCTGAGACTCGTGCTAGGAATATGTCGAAAGGAAGATTATAAATCAGATCTGAAAGAGCAGTGGGAGAAATGTAACACATTTGTGTTGGCATGGATTATGAATACAGTTTCAAAGGAATTATTGAGTGGAATTGTGTATACATCGGATGCTGCGACAATGTGGGCAGATTTGAAGGAGTTTTTTGACAAAATAGATGGATCGAGGATCTATCACCTTCACAGGGAAATCTATACAATTCGCCAAGGCAATCAAAGTGTCTCAGCCTATTTCACCAAATTGACATTGTTGTGGGATGAGTTTGATGCGGTAGTCCTACCTCCAACATGTAATTGTGATAAATCAAAGACATATCTTGATCATATGCAATATATTCAATTGTTTACTTTTCTGATGGGACTAAGTGAGGTATATAGTCATGCGCGCAGTCAAATTTTGATGATGAATCCCTTGCCAAGTGTTAGCAAAGCATACATCATGATAATTTCAGATGAGAGTCAAAGGATCACCTCAGTAAGTCATGCTACTGGAGATGTGTCTGAATTGGCAGCACTATTTACTGGAAGAGGAGATTTCAGACATCAAAATGTAGAAGGAAAGGAGAATTATGGAAGAAGTGGACATAATAGCTTCGAAAAGAAAAGGGTGAACTAGAATCTATATTGTGATCATTGCAAGTTGCATGGACACACAAAGAACATTTGCTACAGGCTTGTAGAGGATTGGAAATTTAGGAAGAAATCAGGACAGGGCATTGATCAAGGTCCAACTAGAGGCATTTCAGGAAAAGGGAAAAGTATTGCAAACAATGTTCAGGTTGAAGAGGAGATAATGAGTTGATGAATGATGATGCTTTTGGCCAGATCAGTAATGGAGGCAAACAATCTGCACAGGGCTCACATGGTACAAAATCTTCATATGTTGTCAATTCTATACGTACTAACCTGTAGGTATTGGCTATACAACCAACCTACACACAAAATTAATACCAAAGGATTCTAAAGATCTTAAGTGAAGAAGACAAGGCTGAGGAAATAGTGAACATGGAAGGTACTTTCAATCATTACGAGAATGCTACTGTTTGTATTGGTGATAACAGTCATGATAGAGTAATGAGTGCAAGCAATAATACACCTGAAAATGAGGAAACCTAGATAGTTGACTCAAGAGCAACTTCTCATATGACTTCAAAGGTTGAGATACTAAATGAAGTCAGTGATTCTAGTAACAGTATTGGCAGAAAAGTATATCTACCTAATGGTCAAACTACATTTGTGACTCATTCAGGAAATTGTTCAATGTCTGGTGCAGTACTGAAGAATGTCTTAGTAGTCCCTGATTTCAAATATAACCTGCTGTCAGTGTCACAGTTGACTAGGTAATTAAGTTGTTCAGTTAAATTTTTTCCTGAATTCTGTATTTTCCTGGACCTCTTCAATGGAGAGGTGAGAGGGATTTGTAGAGAAGTGGAAGGATTGTACTATTTTCCAAAAGAATTCTCATGTGAAGCAAAGGAGATTAATAGTATGAAGATATTGATGACACAAGATGCTGAACCAGATCATTTGTTATGGCACAAAAGAATGGGTCACCCCTCCTTCAAGGTGTTGAAGCAGTTATCCTTGGTAGATAGTTCATCAAATGCAGTGGCTTGTGATACTTGTCCAATTTGTCTATTGGCAAAGCAAACTAGACTGCCTTTTTCTGATAGTGTGAACAAATCTAATGCTGTATTTGACCTAATTCATATTGATGTTTGGGGACCATATAGATTCCCTACATATAATGGTTTTAGATTCTTTTTATCAATGGTGGATGATAGATCAAGAATGGTACGGATTTTCTTGTTGAAATTTAAAAGTGATGTCTTTGCTACACTAAAATCCTTCTTTGCATTAGTATAAAATCAGTTTGCAACACAAGTCAAGAGAGTAAGATCAGACAATGGGTTTGAGCTTTGTAGTAGAGGATGCAAAATTATGTTTGCATCATTAGGCATAGTTCATGAAAGCAGTTGTCCTCATACTCCACAGCAAAATGGAGTAGTGGAAAGGAAGCATAGACACATATTGGAGGTTGCAAGGGCCCTCAGATTTTAAGGGTCTATTCCTATCAAATTCTTTGGAGAATATGTTTTAACAGCTGCATATCTAATCAATAGAATGCCTACTAGCCCCCTACATGGAAAATCACCTTATGAGATGTATCATGGAACAAAGCCACAACTTAGTCACTTGAGGATATTTGGTTGTCTATGTTATGCAACTAAGCCCATCAAGGATGACAAGTTCTCTTCAAGGGTTGACATTCGTGTCATGATGGGCTATTCTCCTACTCAGAAAGGTTAACTTCTGTACAATTTACATTCAAAGAAATTTCTGGTGAATTGGGATGTTGTTTTTAAGGAGCACATCTTTCCTTTTAATACTTCCACAACCAAACATGTTCCATTATTTGTTGCACCTCCATTATCTGATTATGATGATGTTCCAATAAGCCATTCTTCTGCAGTACCTGACTTTGCAGTAACTGAAGTTCCATCTAATGAAAATGATACATATGATGGCATTCAGAGTAATATTAAAAGGCCCCGGATGCTTGATGTCACTTTGATGGTCCCCGAAACTGCCCAGAAATTTTGCCAGGCATCACCTCATGGAAGGGCCTACACGGCCCGTATGAAGGCACACGGACCGTGTGAAGGCACACGGACCGTGTGAAGGCACACGGACCGTGTGGCCTCTCGTGAAGTGGCACCTGGAAAAGTGGAGGGTAAACGGGCCACCACATGGTCCGTGTGAAGTCACACAGTCCGTGTGGCAAGTAAACGGGCGGGGTCACGATCCGTGTGACCCCAGACAGTCCGTTTATCGGACCGTGTTGTGGTACTTGGTCCGGAAAATTTTCAGGAGGAAAAATTTAAGTCTAGGGCCACGGCACGGCAGACGGTCCGTGTGGCCCCAGATGGACCGTTTACTGGTCCGTATGCCTCAGACGGGCCATTTTCTGTTCCATTACATTAATGGCATTTTGAAATATTAGCTCATTCCAATAGAAATTTAGTCTTTTCCCACTCTTCTTAGGCCTCCTATATAAGTAAACACTCTCACTTTTTCAGCATTTTCCACTCTCACTCACTCTCTCACTAACATTCTCTCCTCCAAGCTCTACAACATCTCTCTACGATCATTCAAGCTTAGGGTCAAGATTTTGAGTCTACTTTCTTCTCAAGTTTGTCTACAACCAGGTATGTGGGTGTTGATTCTTGGTCTCTTCCAACCAAGAAGACCCAAATTCCTTCTTAAACTATTTATGAACTTGGTTACTTGAAATATGAATTTTCTACTTGATCTTGATACCTTGAACCATGCATGTGCTATATTGTTTTCTAAAACTTGAGTTATGATAAGTTTAAGTATGATGAACTATGTGGATTATGAAAATGTGAACATGCAAGTCCCTTCTAAGCTTTTACCATGCATGGGTGATCTATACTACATTTTATATGAATTTTATTATGGATTTTTGGTCTTTTCATTATATTGCTATTTTAATATGCTCTACATTACTCATGCCACTCTCCCACCATGCATTGCATCACATTCATGATATTTATACATGGAAATTTCGGAAAATGTGGGGTTAAGCCTGATTTGGTCCTAAAAAGGAATTATAATGTGAATTTTTGTAAGACATGGGATATGACAAAGAGGTGATCACCGGTATGTCTATGATTTTGGCTTTTTGAGCAATATGGGTGCTTGCACCATTTTGGTATATGTGTAGATGAGCCATTCCTTGCATTGGCATCTTGAATATGACCTTGTGATTTGGCATTTAAGCTTACTTGTGCATTTAACGTTTTAAAATGGAAATTGGATCCTGTCGAAAGCATATGTATATGTATAAATATTCTAGTGAGATGTGTACTTAGCACCAATGGATTGGGGGCGTTAGGGATATCCCCAAGGTCCCTCTCCCTTTTCTTGAACTATGTGCCAGCATAGGAGCCCTTCCAAAATAGGGGTTGCCCGTAAGGAAGAAGGTCATTACCGAAATAGGGGTTGCCCTAAGGAATGGATATTCGTTATGTATGTTATGATGTGATTATGCAAACCCTTCCGAAATAGGGGTTGCCCGTAAGGAAGGTGGCCATCCACCGAAATAGGGGTTGCCCGTAAGATGTGATGTACATTACCTTTAGCAAGTAATCTTCTCCCTGCCGATGGGAGGTCCAAATTGGTCCGGTTCATGTAATAGCTCGCATGGATCGCGTTTGTCGGTTATAGTCCATCCCCATTATGTATATAGGAGCATTATCGCATGGCACACATCACGCATCTCATGGCATCTCGTATACTAAGTTCAATTGATTATATGCTCCTTGTATATTATGTGCCCTTGCCACTTTGCATGCTTATGTAGGTTTGGTAAGTCACGTGCATTGCATACCCACATACTTAGTACATTCAAAAGTACTAACGCATACTCTATGCCTGCATGATTTTACCATGTAGGGGCCGAGCAGTTTGAGCCTTATCCGCAGGGCGAGTAGTCCCCCCTTTCCCAGCTATTTTGTGGTGAGCCCCGTCTTCCGAGGGCAAACCTTATTTCTTTGTGTGTCTTATGTACATATGTATTTTGCTGAGGGTGAGCCTGGAACCTGTCTTGGCCCCTGTTCCTTCTTAGAGGCCTGTGGGTGTTGTAAAGACTTGTTATTTTGTTATATATAAAATATCTCTTCTTTGGATTTAGAATTTTCCCCTTTGATACTTGTCTTTAGTTTTCTGAAAATTTGAGGCTTGTTTGGGGGCTTTCGGGTCCCCATTTGCCGTGTCATATCTAGACCCCGACCCCGGGTCGTGACAAAAGGTGGTATCAGAGCCTTGGGTTTATAATGGTCCTCGGAGCCCAACATGCCGCGTTGAGTAGAATCCTATTCATGGGTGTGAAGTGCACCATACCTATGAATGGGAGCCTACGAAGACGTATTAGGAAATTCTCCCTTCTTTATGTTTTATATCGTGCTACGGCTAGCTTATGAATTCCCTGACTTATGGTGTCGTTGATCCCTTTTCAAAAAATGCCTCGAGGAAGACCTCCACTCCCTAGACCGGCTCTGGTTGCCGAGGATAAGGCCCCTCCCGAGCCTATGGAGGAGCCTATATCTAATGGCAAATTTCGTGCCACTTTCACCATGCTTGCGCAGGCGGTGACAGCTCAGGCAAGGCAGGCCAACTTGCCACGGGACCCTGCACCCGCTTCTATTGTGAGGGATTTTATCAGGATGAACCCTCCGGAATTCTACAGATCGAGGGCTGATGAGGATGCTTAGAAGTTCATCGATGAGCTCTCAAAGATACTGAATATTATGGGCGTCTCTTCTGAGGAAAAAGCTGGGTTGGCTGCCTACCAGTTGAAAGATGTGGCTCAGGTATGGTATACTCAGTGGGCCATGGAGAGGGTTTGTGATAATGATGTGTCGTGGGGAGAGTTCAAATTTGCCTTCCTTGACCGCTTCTTCCCACTTGAGCTGAGGGAGGCCAAAATGACCGAGTTTATTAACCTCAAGCAGGGGAGTATGAGTGTGAGGGATTATGCCCTCAAATTTCAGGTATTTCTGACTTGCTAGTGAAGAATGCCGGACTGCTATGCTGATTGGGGACATGGATATTGCCCGACTCATGGTGTACACTAAGCAGATTGAGGGGGAGAAACTCAGGGGGAAAAGGGCACACGATCCCAAGAGAGCCCGTGTCAATGGTAGGTTCTCTGGTGCGAGGAATGTTGGTTTTGGTTGCTTCCAGCAGGGCCAAGGCTCGGGAGCTCGGGTGTCTAATGCTCGGGCACCCCCTCTCGGGGTTCAGGCGGGTGGCGGACCCGGATATTTGATGTGTGACAAGTGTGGGAAGCCCCACACAGGTGCCTGTTGGAGAGATAGAGGACTTTGCTTCGGATGCGGAAGTAAGGACCATAAGGTTGTTGATTGCCCTAGAAGTGTACGCGGAGGCCGAGGTCAGGTAGCCTAAGGTGGGCAGGGTCAGCCGAAGGGTCCTCCAGGTGCTGCCCTGAGAAACAACAGATTCTATGCACTCCATGCTCGCTAGGATGTCGAGGAGGCTCCAGATGTTGTGACTGGTATGTTAAAAGTTTTTTATTTTGATGCTTACGTGTTGCTTGACCCAGGTGCAAACTTGTCTTTTGTAACCTCGCTGTTGGCTGTTAAGTTTGGTTTGAAACCCCAGATTCTAAGAGAGCCTTTCTCGGTCTACACCCCCGTGGGTGAATCTATTGTCGCACATAGGGTCTATTATGGGTGTCCAGTTGCTGTGTTGCATAAAATCTTTCCATGTGATCTTGTGGAACTTGAAATGTTTGATTTTAACGTGATTCTTGGGATGGACTGGCTGCATGCATCTTACGCTTCCATAGATTGTAGAACCCGGAAGGTCCTGTTCCAACCTCGCGGTGAGCCAGTTCTTGAATGGAAGGGTAGTGATTCCTCTGTTAAGGGTAGGTTTATTTCCTACCTCAAGGTGCAGAAAATGATTTCTAAGGGGTGCATCTACCATTTGGTAAGGGTCCGAGATGCAGATTCCGAGGTGCCTACTCTCGAGTCAGTCCCTGTGGTGAATGAATTTTCGGATGTGTTCCCCGAGGACTTACCAGGCATTCCTCTGGATAGAGAGATAGATTTCAACATAGATCTTCTTCCAGATACTCAGTCTATTTCTATCCCCCCGTATTGGATGGCCCCGGCAGAATTGAAAGAGTTGAAGGAGCAGTTAAGGGACTTATTGGAGAAGGGCTTTATTCGGCCTAATACATCACTGTTGGGTGCTCTCGTGTTGTTTGTGAGGAAGAAGGACGGGTCTCTCCATATGTGTATTGATTACAGACAGCTGAATAAAGTGACAGTTAAGAAAAAGTACCTGTTGCCAAGGATTGATGATTTGTTTGATCAGCTATAAGGTGCCACTCACTTCTCAAAAGTTGATCTCCGCTTCGGGTACCATCAGTTGAAGGTTAGAGAGTGTGATATCCCCAAAACAGCTTTTCGGACAAGGTATGGACATTTCGAATTTGTGGTGATGTTGTTTGGTCTAACTAATGCTTCGGCCGCCTTTATGGATTTGATGAACAGAGTGTTTAAGCCTTTCCTGGACAGCTTTGTGGTGGTATTTATCGATGATATCCTCGTTTTCTCCCGCAGTGAACAAGAACACGAGAATCATTTGAGAATGACCCTTTAAACTCTGAGGGAAAAGAAAATGTATGCAAAATTTAGCAAATGTGAATTCTAGCTGGGCGAAGTGGCTTTTCTCGGGCATGTGGTGTCCAGGGATGGTATCAAGGTAGATCCGAGGAAGACAGAGGCTGTGAAAAATTGGCCTAGGCCGTTGACTCCTTCGGATATCCGCAGCTTTCTCGGGTTGGCCGGGTACTACATAAGGTTTGTAGAAGGTTTTTCCTCTATTGCATCTCCGTTGACCAGGTTGACCCAAAAGCAGGCTAAGTTTGTATGGTCGGATGAATGTGAGAGGAGTTTCCAAACTTTGAAGGATCAGCTTACATCAGCTCCCGTTTTGACCTTGCCAAGTGGTTCAGAAGGGTTCGTGGTTTATTGTGATGCCTCGCGGGTTGGATTGGGTTGTGTGCTTATGCAGAATAGTAAGGTGATAGCATACGCATCAAGACAGTTAAAGGTGCATGAACGAAACTATCCCACTCACGACCTTGAGTTGGCAGCGGTGGTGTTTGCCTTGAAAATTTGGAGGCATTATTTGTACGGGGTCCATGTTGATGTATTCACCGATCACAAAAGTTTGCAATATGTGTTCACTCAAAGGGATCTTAATCTCAGGCAAAGGAGGTGGTTGGAATTCCTGAAAGATTATGACATGAGTGTGTTGTATCATCCGGGCAAGGCCAATGTCGAAGCCGACGCTCTTAGCAGATTGTCTATGGGGAGTGTGGCGCATGTTGAAAATGAGAAAAGGGAGCTAGCAAGGGATGTTCACCAGTTGGCTAGGTTGGGTGTCAGGTTGACTGATTCCAGCACGGGTGGTATACGGGTTCGGAACGGGTCAGAATCGTCAGTATTGAATGAGGTGAAAGCAAAACAAGACCTAGATCCGTCGTTGTGTGAGTTGAAGAAGTTGGTTGCTGCTAAAGAGATCGAGGCTTTCTCCCAAGGGGGAAATGGTGTGCTTCGGTACCAAAACCAGCTTTGTGTTCCCGACGTGGGTGACCTTAGGAAGGTGATTATGAGTGAGACCCACAACTCTCGTTACTCTATTCACTCGGGGTCTACTAAGATATAACGGGATCTGAGAGAGATTTATTGGTGGCATGGTATGAAGAGGGATATTGCCAAGTTCGTGTCTAAATGCCCGAGTTGTCAGCAGGTAAAGGTTGAACACCAGAGGCCTGGTGGTTTAACCCAAGACATTGAAATTCCCACATGGAAGTGGGAGGATGTGAATACGGACTTCATGGTTGGGTTGCCTCGGACCCGAAGGCAATTCGACTCATTTGGGTTGTCATGGACCGATGACGAAATCAGCTCACTTTCTACCGGTCAAGACTGCCTACAGTGCCGAGGATTACGCAAGGTTGTATATTCAAGAGTTGGTGAGGTTGCATGGCGTACCTAGATCTATCATATCGGATCGAGGTGCTAAATTCACTTTCCAATTTTGGAAGTCTTTCATGAAAGGCCTTGGGACCAAAATTAAGTTGAGTTTCGCTTTCCATCCTCAAACCGATGGCCAAGCGGAGCGGACCATTCAAACTTTGGAGGACATGTTGAGAGCATGTGTGTTGGAGTTTAAGGGAAATTGGGATGATCATCTTCCACTCATCGAGTTTGCTTATAATAATAGCTTCCATGCTAGTATTGGCATGGCACCGTTTGAAGCCTTGTATGGGAGAAGGTGTAGATCCCTGGTGGGGTGATTTGAAGTGGGGGAAATGGCCTTGGTTGGCCCGCATTTGGTGATGGATGCTATGGAGAAGGTAAAGGTGATTAGGGAGAGACTGAAAGCGGCTCAAAGTCGCCAAAAGTCTTATACGGATAGTAGGGGGAGGGACCTCGAATTTCATGTAGGGGATTGGGTCTATGTGAAAGTCTCTCCTATGAAGGGCGTAATGCGTTTCGGCAAAAAGGGCAAGTTGAGCCCCCGGTATGTTGGCCCCTATGAAATTGTTGAGCGGGTTGGAAATGTGGCTTATAAGTTGGAGTTACCTCCGGGTTTGGGTTCCCTCCATCCGGTCTTTCATGTCTCTATGTTGAGAAAGTTTGTTGGCGATCCTAGTTCCATTGTGCCTTTGGAAGGGATTGAGGTTGAGGAAAATTTGACTTATGAGGAGGTGCCAGTGGCACTTTTGGATAGGCAAGTTAAACGGCTTCGCAACAAGGATGTGGCTTCGGTAAAGGTACTCTGAAGAAATCAACTAGTGGAGGGTGCTACTTGGGAGGCGGAGTTGGACATGATGAAACGATACCCCCATATTTTCCAATCTACTCAAGCCTAAGGTACTAGGAATCTTTCCCTATCAATTGTGTCATTTTTTTGCCCTCTTGAGTCTCATGGCATGACATGCATAGGTGTACATTAAAGGATTTTCCTTTCTTGGCAAATGAGTGGAATACAATTTTGACATGAATTGGTTTTGAACTATAATTTGATTTGTGACAAAAGCTTTTATGTACGAACCTTGTAATTTGAGTTGAATCATGCATTGTGTTTTGTATCGGACGTATCTTGCCTTGACTCTAGCCTTCCAAGCTTTGTTCTTGCACATTCGGGGATGAATGTTCCCAAGGAGGAGATATTGAAAGGCCCCGGATCCTTGACGTCACTTTGATGGTCCCCGAAACTGCCTAGAAATTTTGCCAGGCATCACCTCACGGAAGGGCCTACACGGCCCGTGTGAAGGCACACGGATCGTGTGGCCTTCGGTGAAGTGGCACCTGGAAAAGTGGAGGGTAAATGGGCCACCACACAATCCGTGTGAAGTCACACGGTCCGCGTGGCAAGTAAACAGGTGGGGTCACGGTCCGTGTGACCCCACACGGTCCGTTTGCCGGACCGTGTTGTGGTACTTGGTCCGGAAAATTTTTAGGAGGAAAAATTTAAGTCTAGGGCCAAGACGGTCCATGTGGCCCCAGACGGACCGTTTACTGGTCCGTATGCCTCAGACGGGCCATTTTCTGCTCCGTTACATTAATGACATTTTTGAAATATTGGCTCATTCCAATGGAAATTTAGTCTTTTCCCACCCTTCTTAGGCCCCCTATATAAGTAAACACTCTCACTTTTTCAGCATTTTCCACTCTCACTCACTCTCTCACTAACATTCTCTCCTCCAAGCTCTCCAACATCTCTCTAAGATCATTCAAGCTTAGGGTCAAGATTTTGAGTCTATTTTCTTCTCAAGTTTGTCTACAACCAGGTATGTGAGTGTTGATTCTTGGTCTCTTCCAACCAAGAAGACCCAAATTACTTCTTTAACTATTTATGAACTTGGTTACTTGAAATATGAATTTTCTACTTGATTTTGATACCTTGAACCATGCATGTGCTATATTGTGTTCTAAAACTTGAGTTATGATGAGTTTAACTATGATGAACTATGTGGATTATGAAAATGTGAACATGCACGTCCCTTCTAAGCTTTTACCATGCATGGGTGATCTATAGTACATTTTATATGAATTTTATTATGGATTTTTGGTCTTTCATTATATTGCTATTTTAATATGCTCTACATTACCCATGCCACTCTCCCACCATGCATTGCATCACATTCATGATATTTATACATGGAAATTTCAAAAAATGTGGGGTTAAACCCAATTTGGTCCTAAAAAGGAATTATAATGTGAATTTTTGTAAGACATGGGATATGACAAAGAGGTGATCACCGGTATGTCTATGATTTTGGCTCTTTGAGCAATATGGGTGCTTGCACCATTTTGGTATATGTGTAGATGAGCTATTCCTTGCATTGGCATCTTGAATATGACCTTGTGATTTGGCATTTAAGCTTACTTGTGCATTTAACGTTTTAAAATGGAAATTGGATCCTCTCGAAAGCATATGTATATATATAAATATTCTAGTGGGATGTGTACTTAGCACCGATGGATTGGAGACGTTAGAGATATCCCCAAGGTCCCTCTCCCTTTTCTTGAACTATGTACCAGCATAGGAGCCCTTCCGAAAAAGGGGTTGCCCATAAGGAAGGAGGTCATTACCGAAATAGGGGTTGCCCCTAAAGAATGGTTATTCGTTATGTATGTTATGATGTGATTATGCAAACCCTTCCGAAATAGGGGTTGCCCGTAAGAAAGGTGGCCATCCACTGAAATAGGGGTTGCCCGTAAGGTGTGATGTAGATTACCTTTGGCAAGTAATCTTCTCTCTGCCGATGGGAGGTCCAAATCGGTCCGGTTCATGTAATAGCTCGCATGGATCGGGTTTGTCGGTTATAGTTCATCCCCATTATGTATATAGGAGCATTATCGCATGGCACACATCACACATCTCATGGCATCTCGTATACTAAATTCAATTGATTATATGCTCCTTGTATATTATGTGCCCTTGCCACTTTGCATGCTTATGTAGGTTCGGTAAGTCACGTGCATTGCATACCCGCATACTTAGTACATTCAAAAGTACTAACGCATACTCTATGCCTGCATGATTTTACCATGCAGGGGCCGAGCAGTTTGAGCCTTATCCGCAGGGCGAGTAGTCCCCATTTTCGCAGCTATTTTATGGTGAGCCCCGTCTTCCGAGGGCAAACCTTATTTCCTTGTGTTCCTTATGTACATATGTATTTTGCTAAAGGTGAGCCCGGAACCTGTCCTGGCCCCTGGCCCTTCTTAGAGGCCTGTGTTGGGTGTTGTAAAGACTTGTTATTTTGTTATTTATAAAATATGCTCTTCTTTGGATTTAGAATTTTCCCCTTTGATACTTGTCTTTAGTTTTCTAAAAATTTGATGCTTGTTTGGGGGCTTTCGGGTCCCCATTCGCCGTGTCACATCTAGACATCTAGACCCCGACCCCGAGTCGTGATAATATGGAAGATGTGGTGAACCAGACACTTGTGATTAGCACTCAACAGGGTGAAACAGGGATCAGAACCTCTACCAGAAGATCACATCCACCTGTGTGGATGAAGGATTATGTAACTAGTGTGAGTAAGTCTGCTCATCCCTACTCTCTAGCTAATCATGTGTCCTATGATCATTTATCTCCTAGATATCAAGCCTACTTGAGCCAAATGTCAGTAAGCACAGAGCCTAGGAGTTATGAACAAGCAGTGAAGGATCCAAAGTGGATAGAAGCTATGCAGCATGAAATAACTGCACTGGAGGACAATGGAACATGGACTGTTGTGCCACTACCACCAGGTAAGAAGGCCATTAGATATAGGTGGGTATACAAAATCAAATATAAAGCAGATGGGGAGATTTAGAGATTCAAAGCCAGACTAGTCGCCAAGGGTTATAGCCAAACTGAGGGGATAGACTATCAAGAAACATTCTCACTTGTAGTGAAAATGGTGAGTGTGACAACAGTCATTGCAATTGCAACAGCAAAGAATTGAATGATATACCAGATGGATGTGTTTAATGCCTTTCTACAGGGAGATTTATTCGAAGAGGTATACATGGAACTACCTAAAGGCTTTGTATGTACAAAGAAGAATCAGGTGTGCAAGCTAGTCAAATCATTATATGGTCTTAAGCAAGAATCCAAGCAATGGAATGCTAAATTGACTAAAGCTCTATCAACTTCAGGATATATGCAAAGCCATCTAGATTACTCTTTATTCACCAGGAAAAAAGGGTTAGCGCTAAGTATTATTTTGGTGTATGTAGATGACTTACTGATTACAGGAAATGATCATGAACTGATACAGGAGACTAAACAGATTTTGCATCATCATTTCAAGATTAAAGACTTGGGGGAACTAAAGTACTTCCTTGGTAATGAATTTTGCAGATCAGCTGAGGGCATTGTGATGAACCAGAGAAAATATGCCCTGGAATTAGTTTCTGAAATGGGATTAACACGTGCAAAACCATCAACAACCCCCATGGATGCCAACATGAAATTCTTTGATGCTAACAATTCTCAGATGCAGGATAATGAATTGTTTACTGATGTTGGGAGATATCAAAAGCTAATTGGCAAACTTTTTTATCTTACAAATACTAGACCTGACATAGCATTCTCAGTCCAGATTTTAAGTCAGTTTATGCAGAAACCAACAGTTTCACAGTGGAATGCTGCTCTAAAGGTAGTAAGATACATTAAGGGCACACCAGGTTTGGGGTTGATTATGAGGTCAAAAGGAGACACACGACTTGTTGGCTATTGTGATGCAGATTGGGCCACCTGCCCTAACACAAGAAGGTCTATAACTGGCTACTTATTGAAGTATGGAGAGTCATTGATTGCTTGGAAGTCAAAGAAGCAGAATACAGTCTCAAGGAGTTTTGCAGAAGTTGAGTATAGAATTCTTGCCACATTGACAGCTGAGATAGTTTGGGTCTCAAACATGTTCAAGGAAATTGGCCTAGATTTGCAGGTCCCTACCAGTGTTCATTGTGATAGTAAAGCTGCCATATATATAGCAGCAAATCTAGTTTTCCATGAAAGGACGAAGCATATTGAGATAGATTTTCACTTCATTCGAGAGAAGATACAACAAGGACTGATACACACAAGATATATCAATACAAAGGACCAACAGGCTGATTTGCAAAGGCACTCGAAAGGACTCAACATGATTTTCTATTATCCAAGGTTGGTGTCCTGAATATGTTCAGTACATCTAGCTTGAGGGGGAGTATTGGAGATAATAAATAAATAATCAGTTTGTAATTAATTAGCTAATTAATGAAGTTAGTTAGTTAGTTAAGAAACAGTTAGTGGTTAGTTAGCTATTAACCCTTGTATATAAATATCTCTAACGGTTCCTTTTTTCCTCTCTTAACATTCTAATACATAAAATTTTACTCCCAAATTCTCTCTAAAATCCCTTTCTTTACATAATAACGTGCAAAGAGAATTAATAAACTAGCACAAAATGATCCTTGGCTCTGCTGCTTTCGTTTAAAAGATTAAGAAACAAAAATAAAACTTAATAATAAAAGTACTATGAAAGGATAAAAGAGAAAAAGATTAAAAGCATATTATTTAAATATTTAAAAATTGAAAGACAAAAATAAACAAAGAAATAATTTAAATGAGTAAACTAATAGATGAAGTGTGCATTGGAGGAGGAAGGAAGATACAAAAATAAAAACTATAAAGGAAATAAATAGAAAGAAGAAGAAGAAAAGAGGCAAAAAGGGAAACAAGAAAAAAAGATTTTTTGAAAAAAAATATTCGGTAGGTGAATGAAAAATATTTTATAAAGCATATCTTTATATTTAGCTACAGAATAGAAAATACTTTTAAAAAATAATTTTAACCCAAGAATTAATCTCAATGATTGATCGAGTCTTAATTCGAGGGCCAAATCTTGACTCGGGTATTTAAATTGCATTTCAAATCAAATTTATGAATTTGGTGTCAAGTCCCACATAGAGAGTTGGGGTCGAGTCATATATCAAATGTTAGGTTCAGATATCGAGTCAAGTGTTAGATCAAATTTCGAATTTGTTAACCCAATCATATATTAATTTGCGTGTTGATGTTGAGTCCCAGAGTAAATATCAAGATCGAGCATGAATTAGGTGTAAGGGCCAGATTCTTAATCGATCATTGGGATCAAATACTGATTCGTAGGTTGGTATCCAGATTAGAGTTCGATTTAAGTGTAGAGTCCAAAATTAGGATTCAGGGTCAGATTATCGTTCAGGTACCAAGTTCAGAGTTGAGTCCTGATTCAGATATTGAATCCTCGATCGAGATTCAAAATCCGACCTCAATTATCGATTTGGAACTCAATCTCAACATTCGATCTGAGACCCATTATTAACACTTGTTTCGAGGTCCAATCATGTCCTCAAAACATCAGCACTTGGCCCTATCATCTACACCCTTCTTCAACATCCAAATTAGGACACACCTAACCTTGAACATAATACCTGAATAGGGACTTAACCCCAAATCCCAACTCAAAAGCCGATATTTAAATCAGGACATGACACTTGAATTGGAGCTTGACACCTAATCAAGACACAATCATTGAATCAGAACCCTGATTCCAACATCGACATCTAATCTCAATATTTGAATTGAGACCTAACCTTGACGATCGATTTGAAATTCAATCTCAAGACTAGATCAATGATTCAACCCTAACACCCGATTTGAAATGTGATTTCGAAACTTGATTTGAAATTCAATCACGACACTCGATTCTAGACTTGATTGAGATTTGACCTTAGGACCAACCTGAGATCTGACATCCAAATTAGGACCCGACAGATATTGGAATTGATTTTCGACTCCCAAAAAGTATTTTCTACTTTTATTGAGCTAAGAGAGAGTTTTGAAAAATGTTTTCCTTACTTTAGAGGTCAGTCATTTTCTTTAAATTTGAGAAAACTAAGTTGATTTGGAAAATATTTTCCAAAATTTTTAAGCCAATCAAACATTTTTAAAATTAAAAATATATATCAGAAAATATATTCCTTCATACCAACACACTATAAATTAACAATAAAAATAAAAACGAAAAGAAGTAATTTCAAATATTTACAATAAACTAATTAGTTTACAACAAATATAGCCATATTTTATTTACATAAAAAATTATCAAAAATTATAAAAAGATATACAGTGACTACACAATATAACTTGTCAAAAGTCATAGAACATATAGACTGATTATACAATATGGATTACTTATACATGTGATATATATTGAAATATACACTTTGATACACTCAAAATTTGAATATAGCTTGACCATACATGAAATATACACTCATCATACCCGATAATACAAAGTGTAGCTATTTTTTTTATTATCACATTGTCTATATGACCATCTACAATAATTATTTCAAATTAAAAAGGAGCAATTTCAAATATATAAAATAGTCATTAGTTTAGAAAATGTAGTCATGTTTTATTTATATAAAAGTAGTAAAAAATAATAAAAAATACACAGTAACTATACAATGTAACTTGCCAAAAGTCAATAAAAAGTATATACTAAATATACAACATAAAATTATTTCATTTAAATTTCACAAACAACTTGAAAAAAAACCTTATTTTTAAGCTCCTTAGCTTTACTTTTCATAGTTATATGTTGTCGCTACAGTTTAAGATTGTTGTGGGTACTGTACTTTATATAATTTGCGTGGACCGACTTTATTATACAAAATAAAATTTAATTTTTTTTTTCACTAAGCGGCGATTTTAATTTGTAAATAAAAAATAATCCCTTAAATTAAGGAACAATATCTCCTTTGACTTTCACACGAAATATGACTTTCTTTATACAAAATTTGTTGCATTTTCGCCGGGTCATTGCTATGCTTTGACCTAATCTCTTGTTGGTTAAGTTGGACATTTAGCAATAGATCTGGAATTTTTTTGAAAATCCCGAGTTAGACCTAAAGTAAAAGAAGAAAAGTCATCCAACTTTTATTGAATCATTTGTATACCTATATTGATTCTCTGAGAAGATGTTTCTTCATTTATGGAGTGATTGTACGTAGAAATACAACGCAAACGAGAGAAAATCACTATCATATAAAAAATACATTTCAAAATATAAATAATGAAGCTACCAAAATATAAAGTAAATTAAAAGAAAAAAAACTCACACAAGTATCTTCCTGAAAATCTGGCATCACGAATTGAGAGGGAAAGAGAAATTTTGGAATTGATTTGAGCGAATTAAGGAGAAAATATGGTAAGGGGATTATGGAAAGAGAATGTGAAATATGTATAATTAGTTCAAAACAAAAACTGCTTGGTATGCAAAAGTGACATGGCCGCGCAATTTAGTAAAACTATAGCTATATAAATAATTAATTAATATATATTTATTTAATTTCATAACTTTTTAAATTACTAAATCATCGTGTAATTATTTATCCCAATTAAAAAGCACTTGCCTAGATTTCCAACATGGCCCATGCTCAAAACGGCTCAGCGAAACGCTTCAGTTTGAGTTTGGTATATTAAACATCATCTCCATTTTTCTCCCTCTCCATTATCCATCCATGGCTACCATAACTGCTTCATTTTCCAGAATTGGAATTCAATGGAACTTCGAACCTCCAAAGCACCACAGGAGTATCAACTTCTCTCTTTTGATTTCAAGCCCTAATTTCACTCATCACAAGCTTTCATCACATACCATGCCCGTCAATTGCTTCCGAGCCAACGCTTCCTCTGCTATCGGTATTCACTCGCGAATTATGTTGGTCTATGATTTAGATTTATAGTTTCTTGGATCAAATATGTGATTAATTGCTGTTACAGGCTAAATTACTTGTATTTTGTAACTTTGAGTTATCAGAATAGCTGCATATGTGCTGGTAGGGATAATCCCTGAAGTTCTGTACTATGCCCAGATTGTTAGTTGATTAAGCTTTTTTTTTTCCCGGAATAGTCGAGGGTAAGCAGTATGCAACCTTCCCCTTGCTATTTCCGAGCCTCAAAAATGTCACTGAGGGAACAACTCTACCATTGTGGAAAAGCTCCCCAATTCTACTTTTAGATACAGTGAAATTGGCTTTATTTGTATATGCATTAGCGGGTATCATTGTGTAACTTGAAGTGCAAAATAGATTACGTAGTAGCTGTTCTCTTCGTATAAATTTGAACACGTGCCATAGAGATTATGCTTGATTTGCATTCATTAGCTGTCAAAAGCTGTTCATTTGACAAGAACATTTATTGGTTAATTGGATCACATCTGCCGGATTATAAGTATATCAACTTAGTTATGCTCTGAGGAATTTCTTTGATTATGCTAATTTCCATATCCAAGTACTCATGAATTAACTTCCATAATTCCAATATTGACACACAGCCACTTGTCCCTAAAATGTATGACCCCATTTCATTTCTTTGCTACTTACACAACTTTCAAGAATTCAAATTTTGAACTTTAATTGTGCTGTCTATCGTGCTAACTGGTCAAGCTTTACATTGGTATTTTCGTTCACTTTCTATTCTTATCTTTCTCAAAAAGAATATTTCTGTTCACTTTCACTAAAATAACAAAAAAAATTCAAAATACATCTTAAATGTGATGTGTAATCTAATAGTGTCATATTAAATGGGACGGAGGGGGTAATTGTTAGCAATAGGTGGCGAATCAATGTTTGGAAGGATAAATACTGTTTTACTCTTTAGATATACATCTTTCCAAAGTTCAATTGTCAAGTTTCATTCTTTTAGTCTCACTAATTGTTTCCTGAAGATGCTCCAAATGAAGAATTGGAGGCTTCTTCAAGGAGGGGCATTGGAGCAAACGACTTGTTAATTGTAGGACCTGGAGTTCTTGGGCGTTTAGTGGCTGACAGATGGAGAGAGGTACATCCTGAACTAATAATCATATGATTTCTTTGAGAAGTAGGAACCATCCTGCCGTGAACCTAATTTAAAATATACTTGCATGTTTATTTCTTGTTTGTTAAATCTGGTTTATTAAGGAAATATTGATGTTCATTTCTGAAATTGATATTAGTTGTATGAGTTTTTGGCTTACTAACTGTGACGGACTGGTAGATTTCTGCTATGCTTAGTGGGGTATGCCACATAGTTAAGACTGCTATGAGTAACGGACCCTTTGATGTGGCAGGAATACCCAGGATGTCAGATATTTGGGCAGACAATGACCGCTGATCACCATGATGAACTTATTAAAATGGGGATTAATCCATCTTCGAGAGAGAGCAAGTTAACGTCGAAGTTCCCTTATGTTATATACTGTGCTCCTCCATCCCGAACAGAAGACTACCCTGGTGATGTTAGGTAAGCTTGGCAGTTCTTGCAATAGCCATTTCCTATCAACTATCTTTGGAGGCATTCTTTGATATTTAGTTTCAAATATTTGGGGTTCATTAGGTATGGTGCATGATGTGTCAGTTCTTCGGGAACAAGAACATTATGATTGGAAATTTCTGTTAATATCTCATATAGAGAGCACAAATGCTTTTAAACAGTTGTGCAGTAATAAGTACAATGTTTGTTTGGTTTGTAAAACTATTGTTCTTTTTTTTTTTTTTGGTGAAATAGTCCTCCTTACCTACTGATGTATGATTGTTGCAAGCATCATAGCTAGTCAGTCGCAGTAAATGCTTTACGTAGCAGACAGCTGCATGAGTAGTAGTGTACATTTTTAATATAATGTGTGTGGGATGGTCAGATCATTTTTCTGATTCGGCTCTGATAATCTGGGCGGTAATTGTTAACAGAAAATGTAGGTTTAATAATTCCAAACATTGTTATTGTTTGTCAGCAGTGTCTTTCTTCATATTCTCTGTGCTGTCTTTGATCATATTACAACAACAACAACAATATACCCAGTGAAATCCCACAAGTGGGGTCTGGGGAGGGTAAGATGTACGCAGACCTTACCACTACCACATAGGTAGAGAGGCTGTCTTTGATCATATTGATACTATAATTTGATTACAACAACAAAACTCAGTGCCACCTTAAATTAATTTCTATTTCACAAATCCAATGAGCAGGGACGCTGCATTAAAGTGGAGTGGTGAAGGTTCTTTCCTATTTACCTCAAGCTCTGCACCATATGACTGCTCTGATAATGGATCAGTAGATGAGGTGTGGTATCTTGCATAAACATTATACTGCTGGTAATACTTTCTTATTCTGATTGATTCCTCTGAAGGGATTTTTAGCCTTGCCAATTAAAGATACAGGCTGGGGAAACTGGCTTTTCTGAAGGAATCTACTAAATTTTAACTAATAAAGCTTCACCCTTAAGAGAATTCTTCATGTATTTCAGTAAGGATGTCTGAGCTTTCGTCAAACCCTTTTGGTTGTCAAATGTGTAGGATGGTCCCATCGTCCCAATTGGAAGGAGCCCAAGAACTGATATACTTCTCAAGGCAGAGAAAGTAGTGCTGGAGTTTGGTGGTTGTGTTGTTAGATTGGCGGGTCTTTATATATCCTTGGATATAGATCAAGATATAGAGTTCTTTCTATATGTCCTTTGGATCTTTTTTCATTTACCTTAACCACTAACACAAGGAAGATAGAGGTGCGCACACATATTGGTTGCATAAAGGAACTGTGGATATTCGCCCTGATCACATCCTCAATCTTATCCATTATGAGGTGACTGCACATCCATGTTTTGTATCATGCTTAGTTTAGAGGTACTTCATTCTTCTAAATGTGTACAGTTGTATCGGTGATATTTGTCTTATCTTACAGGATGCTGCCTCCTTGTCAGTGACCATCTTGAAGAAGAGGCTCCGCAGTCGGATTTTCTTGGGTTGTGACAGCCACCCTTTATCCAGGTCATCTCCAATCTACATGCTGGTTGACTTTTCTGGTTCAAAGTCGAAATTCTCTGACCATGTTGCCCTTTATTGTTGTATTACCTTGTGCCAATAGCAGGCAGGAACTAATGGACTTGGTCAATAAAAGTGGGAAGTTTGAGAAGAAGTTTGAGGGTTTTACTGGTAACTGACTTTTTTTGAAATCCTTTAGCCTCCGGTAGTGGTGTCAATGGGACGCTTAAGTTGGTTATTTTTTAAAAATTATATCATCCTAACTTTTCAGATATTTTATAATGTATAACGAACATTCAAATTTTTTAAAATCATCCCAATCATATCGGTTTCTCTATGGTATCCGTATGGTTAGGTTAATTTTTTTTTTTAAGTATCATTGCAAAATATACTATTATTAAAATATCTTTTTGCAAATATGTTTTTGAAGAAACACTTTAATTCACCAAAAAATCAAGAATGTATGATCTCCTTGCCGTAAACTTTAATATAGAAATATTTGCATAGATTTTGTCATATTTGTTTGATGGAGTTTCTATTATAGCATCTTTTAATTTGAAACCTACTTAATTAAAGGGTGATTAAAGAATAGAGACCCAAATACAAGAGTCATTTGTTGTTTCTTTCAGGAACTAGTGGTGCTCTAGGGAAGAAGTTAAATAATTCAAAGACCCGTGCTGAACTAGGATGGGAGCCTAAATATCCAAGCTTCGCTCAGTTCCTTGGAGTTTCAGATTAAATTGCTGCAGCAGCTCTATTCTTTCCAATTATTGAAGTGCAGGTGAAGCAACTATTTTCACAGAGTTCTCTTTTAATGCGGCATGTTCTGATCAGTGCTTTTGAGCACGTAATTGCACCATGTTGTGCACATATTGCGTAACATACGCCATTAAGCCTGAGTTTTGGTTTGTGTTCTCTATCCACTGAAACTTGGTGTTACAAAATATTTTTAACAGTACCCTCGAAGGGTTTATGTTGACGGGAGATCTAGATTTGCCTACTGCCATTTTGATGAATAAGTCTCTTCAACATTGGGGGATAAATTCAACAAAGAGGAAAATAGAAAGTTAAATTGAAATAAATTATAACTATTTCATTGTTAGATCTTCGTACACATCACCGTGAAGAAAAGATTTAAAAGTTAATTTATTTGTAAAATATAGTAAATCAAATGCCAATACCTTTACTAACATTTCAAGATTAGTTGTTAATATTTCAACTTGAGTTGATATTCTGACAGGACAATCAAATAGTGCAAATAAGTCTAATCCGTGCGTGAAGGATGGTAAAGCTGTTGGTCTCAAAGATATATAGATATATTTGAAAATGAAATAAGCAAATAATTAAGTTGATCAAATAGAGAAAGTTAGTCATGAAGATTTCTAAAACATAATTAATATGAGAAAAAAGGTGAAATCAAAATAATGTTATTGTCGATAACCTTTTCATATAAAGAAATTGTAGTTGTAGTATAAGAATTTCTGTCAAGGTATATTGAAATATTTTTTTCAATACTAAAATATTTTTTTCATGAGAGATGGACAAAAAGTTTAACTATCCATTTTAAGAACCTAAATACATGATCTTAGCAACTTTTTTCTAATTACACTAGGATATCGATTAATTTTTGCAAAAGAGGTAACATTAAGAAAAAAATGTCAAAGTATACACTTTAAGAGATCAAATTACAAACCATGTCAACATCCAAAAATATTTTTACATTATAGGGTTTTTATTTACATTGTTGTCATATTCTATTTTTAATATTTTTTTATTTTTATATGTTGTTGTTCCTAATCTATTACATGTGATGTGAACAAAAATACACAATTTCTCTTTTCAAAGAATGTTATAATTATAAAGTGACATTGATAATACATGACACACTTTTTTACTTTCCCTATTTGGCTGACATATATTTTTTTTCTTCAAATTTTTTATTTTAACATCCCAATGGAAGAATAAACCTTCCATGTTCTCTCACAAATTTACTCCTTTGTCTTCATCATCTCTTTCGCTTAGATTTTCTTTTTATTTCTCTGTGCATTTGGTTAATCTGGTTTAGTTATATTTGTAATTTCTTATTCTTGCCTACTTCATCACTGTTTTTCGACATGGGAGAAAAAACACCTGTTCGAAAAAAACCCCATTTAAATGCCGAGGCTATTTGTTTGGATATTACACCTTTGCGATGTTCAAAGCCGAACTTTAACATATTAACTCCTTCACCAGTTCGAAAAAAGCCGAAAGACGGAGCAGTGTGAAGGTTATTGTTGTTGAGTCTTCGAAGAAAAGGGATTCTGTCAAGGGACCTTCGAAATCTTTGAAGAGAAAAGGGAAACGGAAGGTTGATTTACCACATGACAACGATTTTTGAAGATGAAATGCCGATTTTGAAGAGATATCATTTGAATCAAGAATCAAAATCCAAAAATGTAAAATGCAAGGTACCGATCTTTTTTTGATAGATTTTATGTTCGGATATATAACCATTAAGATTCACCTTAATATCATGTATAAATTTGTTTTTTTCATAGTATCGGGGTGTTGCTTCTTATAAAGACGATAACTGCCAACGCGCGAAGCCTAAGAAGGGCAGGGGGGAAAAGTTTGAAGAGAAGCACAAAAGCATGTAATACTACATTTCCCATATTTTTTTTTTATATTTTACAAACACTCTATTCCTTTTTTGTATGTTGGTTCAGTGTGTTCAAATTTCTGATACTTATTTACATGAACAAGTTTAATAGTTAAGTTGGTTAATTTATGCTATGCCTAATGTTTATTTGTATTCTTGGTGATATTTTGTTGGTTATGCATTTGATGGTTTTGATGGCATGGTTTCAACATTCAAAGTACAAATTTGGTGTTATATTTTTCTTTTAGAATATTTAGTGATTTCTATGATTAAAGTTTGTCCCCGTACCTAGAGACGCGATCTCTACGTCTTGCAATCGTTTTCCCCTTCTATTAGCTGCATTTGGAGCTATTTTCGGAGATAGTACTTGGTTGTTCTTGTTGGATCTTCAAGTTTATACTTGGTTTACCAAGGTCATCATCTTAAGACTTTTTTGTGATCGTTTTTATGAAGTTCTATGGACGTTTCATCAAGTTAGGATTATATGAAAAATCTGTTGATGTAAGCTCAATTATGAACTATTTGTAGGTGCATATAAGCTGCATATATATAGTGTTTGTGAAGTTTAGGATGTAAAGAACAACTTTCGTGAGAAATTGTTGGCATTCAAACGTTTGTTGGAGAGGTATGTTAAGGCCAAACTCTATCGCTCCTTTTAGCACAAAAACTGAAAAATTTTTATTATACCTCATTTTAACTCGAGGTCAAATAATCTACAACATATTGATGATTCCTAACTTAATAACTTAAGAAGTCACCACCTAATTATTTTTAAGGTAGATTAGGATACATGTTTTTGTTAAAGTGATGCTAAATTAACTTCGATTAGTGATCTACTTAACGTATGTGATTCTAGATAAGGGTTCTAATCATCCTAAAGGGGAGAGATTAAACATCCTTTAAAATTTGTAAAAAATGATTAACTTGCCAGATTTAGATTAATTAAAAAAAGGACTATGAAATACACATTATTTAAAAGATTTAGGAACATTTTAATATTTATTATAACTGGATGCAAATTTAAAAAACCATTATTGTATAAAAGTTTCAAAAACATACTTACTTTATATATAAAGACGCAAAAAATAAAATAATACCTGTTATATAAAAACAATAAAATTTAAGATTTGATTTTTTTAAACGAGTCAAAAAGCTTGAGGAAATGTGTATAACTTGTTGGGTCTTTGCTTTGAAAATAAATGATTGAGTTGGTCATGACTTGAAATCAGGTGTGATGACGCTTGGCATAATCCACCAAGGCAAGTCAGTCTATGCGAAAGATAAAGCGGAAGCAACAATCTAAATATACAAGGATAAGCTACAAGAGAAATGATCGACAATCTAAAACCAACTCATGATTGGTGTCACATGTACAAGCCTCCACTACAACTAACTTGAAAAAAAATATGCAGATTTCAATGTCTTTGATTCACAAAAGAACAAAAATAGTAAATAAGTAGAAGTCTGAAGAGTCTGCTAAATTGGATAAGCTGCTATCTGTCAGACTATCTCAAGCTCGGTCCAAAAATGAGGAAGAAACATCAACTGGAACCAAGCTTACAACCTACAGTTTAGAAGCTAAGGTGAGTACTAAACTACTTGTTACCTAGCAAGAAGATCCAAACACTGGTAGAGAAAAAAGAACACATGTATTTCTTTCACACCAAACAAGCACCAATCAAACCTCCATAACTATAACTTGCACTCAAAAAAGTTAGAATACACAATATACATATCCACAATACAAGTATGCAACATAACAATAAATAGTTTTCAATAATTTACACGTACAGAGTTAACCATCATATAATACTTCGTAGAGATATCCACATTAAAACAATGAGTAAAATAAAATGGGATGTAATGAAGTGCAAATTATAATGCAATGTCAAGTAATCATTTGCAGTTTATCCTATGATACACATCTACTGATATAATCAGACTGAAACCTATAGGAGCTACACATGGACCATGTATAAATCATCATCAACGAAAGAGACCTCGATCTCAGATTAGACCTCGTCAATTCATACACTCGCTGGAAGAGAGTTTAGTCGCTGAAAAAGACCTTAGCCATCATCACAATCACTAAAAGAGATCTCATCCACCGAAAATACCTCGACAATCATCACCAACCGGTAAAGACCTCAGCCCCTATTCTTAATCTCATACTTAATCCAACCGAAATCATTTTCTATCAACTTTTCATCAATAGTGGACTCAATCAATGTTTTGTTTCAACACAATAATCACTTTCACAAAAGGCATAAAAATATGCAAAAAGTCCACATAATTTATATATTCAATAATCAAAGTAATTTATCTCATCATTCTTTCATGAATAAAATCATCATCAAGCGAATAATTCAATGGTAATATCACATCGTTTTTCAAGTTCTCAATAACCACTTTGTCATCATTGTTCAAGACTACTCATCAAGGAGTCAATATTTTCACTAGTATTCTTCAACAATTTAATCCCAATATCAAGATTATACAACACTTATATCAATATTATATATATAATGCCTCAATAATTACTTCAATTATTAGCATTTATCATTATCCAATACTTGAGCCATATTAGCAATTCATAATTTTCATAAACGAGAATCACATGATAAATCAATTATCTCAGTTTAAGGGAATTAATATCATCAACCAATATTTGGCAATACTTAAAGCAACATCATCGATCATATATCAAATTAAGAGTCAAGTTATCACATTCTATCATATAATCATTTCATTATCCCATTACTTTTATTAAGTGATTTCATGAATAATTAACTCATTTTCGAATTTTCATTACTCCCTAACATACAAAGAAGGAAATATTCAAGGTTTAATAAACTCAACAAGATTTAGGAATCTACTTGCCTCGACAAAATTAAAAAATCAATCCAGCACCTAATCCTTCCCCTTTTCGATTAGTATCCAAATACCAAAATTTACTCAAATAATGATTAAAAATTATATTTCAAGAATAAGAGTGTCAAATTATGAAATTCAGAGAAAAATGGGCAAAATGGCTCAAATATCCAATATTAGAAAACAGAATTGAAATTTGAAATTTTTTAATTAAAAATATTCCTCCAAATATTAGAAATCCCACAGTGACAATCTTTTTGAAAATTGAATTAAAATCAACTCATAATCACTAATTTTGTAAAACTAGAGTTAATGAACAAAACTTCAAATTTTTCAGTTGAAATTCACCAGTTTGATGCTAAAATCAAGATATAATCAATGAGTAATGAAGATTTTAACTCAAAGTAATTTACCCAATGATTTCCTCATTAAAATCACTTCAAGGATCAACCTCCCAAGATCAAAATCAGACCCAAAAACTAAGTCTCAAATGTTGCAAAAGCGCCTTACGCATCACCTTTGCGACACTCACCTAAGAGGCGGGCTTCAATTTTGCATTGGGCCTATCGCTTTTGCGGACATTCCCAAAAACAATGGGGTTCGCTTAAGCGATGTTTGCAAAAGTACTCCCCCTTCGCAAAAGTGAGGTATGCATCAGGTATTAACACTCAGTTAATTTAGCCAACACAAAAATCATAGAATGGACCTTCGAGATTTGTTTGAAACTCTGCACATACAAATCATATATGCATTGTCACGACTTGGGCCTAGGACCTAGGGCCTAGTCATAACACAACAAATGAGGACCCCGAAGGCACCTCACCCAATCTTCTTAGCATTCATCAATCATCTCATAGGTATTGAACATAAATAAAAATGGAATTAATGGGAGAAACGAGACTCAGGGAGAATCATGCAAAGAATTAAACAAAGCTTCAATCTTCAACCTAAGTTTCCAACAATACCTTCTAATAATAGACTTAGCAGGGACTAAAATATGTTCCTAGCTTACCCTCGAATAAAAGTAGCAAAGAAAACAAAATTAAATAGTCTAAAAGTCTTAACACATCAAGCTTGAAAGAACTAAGGTGTTGTCCCGAACTAGAGGACCCACCAAATAACTTGTCTCCAAATGTCCACAAGCTAGCCACGAGTGGGAGGAGGAAGAGCACTGATTCCTATATGGTGATATCATGTAGAAAAAAGTATACATTAGTATATTGAACGTACGAAATATGTAGAATGCAATGCAACAAGAGAATCATAACTTCATAATGAACAACATGCATAATCATAACAAGAAGAATAAGCTCAAAAGATGATGTATGATCAATGCATCTTTAAGACACGATTTATAACAACATAAATATCTCAAGTTGTCATATACATATTCTGTGAGAATATATCGTAATCGACATATAAGACCAAGTGAGCTACTACATATAATCCAACATAACCCCCTACGTTGGCTCGGGGAGACTACTTTCCAAGTAGAGCTCCAACAACTTATGCATATACTTCTTTAACTTTAACTTTCATTATCGTGGATCCACTAGCCTTAGTTTACAAGGGCTCCTATGGTGGCAAATAGTTTTGGGAAAGAGATTGCTATTAGGATTCCCTTAGGTGGATAACCTTACTCCAACCTGACCAAACCTCACCTCCAGCCTTCTTGGTGCTAAGTTAAGTCTGCGGAATATTTATAACATGATCATATGCAATTAACTTTCATAAGCTTGAAATATAACTTTATCATAATAGGAGTAGCTCATACATCTGAGGAATCCATTCAAGTGAGAATTGTCCTTATCACAAGAAAATCCATCTTTGGTGAAAATCCTTCTTTCACCATCTTTCTTAACGTCATATAAAGCTAAGGACTTCATAAACACTCAAAATTTTCATAAACTTTCATGAACATCTAGTTGAAATCCTTATCTTTCATAATATGCTTCATTAGAAAACTCAATATATAACTTTGGTGGGTTTAATACATGTACGCTTTAAATCATGCAACTTAAGAGGGTTATGCATAAAACACAATAAGACTCATCAATTTAAACCGTTCTCAAAATAACCTACTATAATCATTCAAAACACTAGGTAGAAACACGAAATCATCTTGAAAATAATCAATTTATTCGAGATATCATAGCATGGTATCAATGTAACTCATAGAGCTGTAACTACATCACAATACCAACATTTAAAGAGATTTCATACAACTCATAAAGAAGTCATAATTTAAAACTAGGTAGAAAGATGAAAATACTTGGGCTTGTGGGTGATAGAAACCCACAAATCAACCCCACATACCTTGATAGAAAACTGGAAGAGAAGCTTGAGATTAGGGAAGAAGACCTTGAAATTCTAGCTTGCCTTCTTGAGCCTTGGGAGGAGGAAATACCTTAGGAGAATTCGAGAGGAATTAGAATTAGTTGAGAATGACAGTGGAATGGTTGAGTGAGGGCTGATATGGGCAAAAATAGGCATAAAACGATGTAGTTTTGAGCTTAGGATGCGCGGAAAGGTTGAATTTACCCTTCATTGTCGAGGTCCATCTACACACAATCTATGGATTGTAGATCATTCTATGAGTTGTAGATTGGGGTTATGTCTGGTTGCACATTTGAGTCCTTGAAACTATCTCTAAATCCAAATCCACGAATATCTTTTATGACTTGTAATTCAATCCATGGGTTGTAAACACCTCTTGTAGACCCACCTCCAGACTTAAAAATTTTTTACCCTTCGAAGACTCAAACCATGAGCCCACTATACAAATCATAAAAGGAATCACGACCCCTATAGGACTTTCGTATGGTGACACATTCCCAAACATCAGAATCCTAACTTGATCATGTCGATGAGCCTATGTTCTACAGCTCGTAGTTCCTTTGACGGGTCATAGACACCCTTTTGTACATTCACCCCTAGTCATCAAAATTTCGTCAAGGCTTGACCCATCCACGAGACCTATCTACAACTCGTGATCCTAACCACGAGTCGTAAATGGGCTCATAATATTTTGCACCAGAACCATTTTCAGCACTAGTTTCCTATTTCTGGCCCTTTTAACTTATAGGGCCTTACAATATCTCCCCTTGGGAACATTCTTCCTCGAATGTTATAAGCTCAATCTTAAAAGTGGTAAAGAAACAACTAACAATCCCGCATAAATGCAAGAATGTAACTTAAACATCTTTGCATAAAAAATTTAAACTCATATTTTAAATACCATTCAAATGCAGTCTCATAAGTGTGTAAGTATGCATAATGACATGGAAAACTGAAACACAAGGAATTTAAGGTCTTTGGGAAAAAGTAATTTAATACCTTCGGCTTGAGTAGAGTGAAAAATATGAGTGTATTATTTTATCATATCTGCTTCCACTTCCCATGTAGCAATTTCAACTTGTTGATTCCTCTAAAGGACTTTGTGGATGCAACATTCTTGTTCCTTAACTTATCTTTTACTTGCTGGTCTAGGATCTCAATTGGAACCTCTTCATATGTAAGGATCCAGATTTTTCGAACGACTTTATTGGACCTCATAATGTTGTCCGGAGAGAAAATTTGACCAAGTGTCGCTCCATGGGAGGCCCACACGGTCAGTGTGAAGCCACACGGATCGTATGGCCTCCAGTGAGGGGGTTCTTAGCCATAATCGTGAAGTGTTTCACGGACCGTGTAGGTGCCAGTGAAGCCATGACGACCCATTTTTCATCCGTTTCATTAATGGCTTTTATGTAAATAAGACTTATTTTAATTGTGTTTATGACCTTTTTCCTATCCAAGACCCCTAAATTAGCTTATATCCTTCCATTCTAATTCATTCTCATTGAAAGCACTCTCACCCTAAAATCATTCCTAAAGATCCTCTTTAAGCTCCCCTCTCAAGACTCAAGCTAGGGTTCAATGGAGATTCAACTTCAAGCTAGATTCTTCTAAATTTCAGCCTCTCAATTAAGGTATGTGGGATTGATTCTTGGTCCCTTTCAACCAAGAAGACTCAAACTCTTTTTAGTTGATTTTCATAAATTTTGCTTACTTTAAATATGAGTTTTGAGATTCATGATATTATAAATTCAAATTGAAGTATGGGTTGTGCTTTATTAGTGATTTTATGTTGATTGCCCTATATTATCGTTTGCATTGAGATTATGAAATTATGAATGTGTATGTCCCCTTTAAAGCTTGATTTATGCATGAGTGATTTATATTATAATTAAATGTGGATTTGATTTTGGATTTACTTCAATTTCGTATTATAATGTTGATATTAGCTTGAATCTATATTACCATGCTATTCTCACACCATGCATTGCATTTGCATTCATGAACAGTGGTCTTTACGGAAATTATGAAGTGGGTTAAGCCCAATTATGTTTTATGAAATGATTTTGATAAGATTATGGTTATGACAAAAATGTGATCGCATAAATGTCTTATGATTATGGCTTTTGAGCATTTTGGGTGCTTGCACCATTCCGTACTTGAAATCGAGCTAGTCCTATGCATGAATATTATAACTACAAGCTATGATTTGGCATTTGAGCCTAAATGTGCATTGATCGAATTTGAAATGACTATTGCCTTTTTGAAAGTGTATATATATATATATACACTATATGTATTCTCATGCGATGTTAACTTAGCACCGATGGATTTGGAGCGTTAAGGCTATCCCCAAGGGTCCTCTCCCTTTTCTCGAACTATGTGCCTAACATATGTTATGAGAATCCTATCCGAAATGGGTGATATTCCCGTAAGGAAGGTTGCTTCATACAAATTGGGTGATGTTCCTGTAAGGAAAGTTGCTTCATACGAAATGGGTGATGTTCCCGTAAAGTGAAGTATTATTTACCTTTGGCAAGTAGACCACCTCTGTACCAGTGAGGGAATTTCATCAGGTTTCCAAGTACTAGCTCACTTGGTCTTACTCTTTTCGGTTAAGGTCACATCCCCGCTATATATGTAAATCATTTCATTCATGCATCACGAATTTAATTGCATATTGTGTACTTGTTCCTTGGATATATGATTCTTCCTATATTATGTGCCCTTGTCATCTAACATTGAAATGCAGGTTGCTAAGTCATATGCATTGGATGCCCGCATACTTAGTACATTCAAACGTACTAACGCATACCTTATGCCTACATGATTTTACCATGTAGGGGCCAAGCGCTACGACTATCCACCGCTTGACGAGTAGCTCAATTTCGAAAGTTGAACTTGTGGTGAGTCCCATCCTCTAAGGACGAGCCACCTTCCTTATATCTATGTTATCTTATATCTACTTTCTTATTTAAGGGTGAGCCCAGGACATGTATTGGCCCCCGTTCCATCTTATGAATAGAGGGGTCATTGGACATCTTGTAGACTCTCATGGATTTATATGTTATGTGTTGTATTTGGCTTATGATTTCAGTTACTTATTGTATATGGCCATTATGGATTGATTAGGGAAATTATGATATGTATGCATGTTTAGTGTGGAAACGTGGAAGTTCCTAAGTCCCGTATGCCCCCACAGAGTGAGTCCTACTTACCCGCCCCATAGTTTTTATATGCTATGTGCTATGTGAATCCATGCAAATCCCTTTCCCCTCGACATCTCCATAGCGTGAGTCCTGCTTTCCCATCCCTTAGTATTATGTTTTTATTACTTGAATGCGCTTCTGAACCGATGATGTGGATTTGGATACTTCGAGTCTTGTTTGGGGACTCTCGGGTTCTCATTCGCCGTGTCACTTCTAGGCCCTAGTCCCAGGTCGTGACATCATATGTCAAGTTCTCTTTGACGCTCACATCTTCCATTGGCACAATGGAACTTGGATCACCCATAAACTTTCTCAACATCAACATATGGAACACCAGATGAACCATGTTCATCTCCAATGGAAACTCTAATAAATAAGTAACCTTACCAATCTGCTTAAGAATTTTATAAGGCCCTAGATACCTAAGGCTTAATTTCATCTTCTTACCAAATCGGACCACACCTTCATGGGTGAAACCTTCAAGTATATCCAATCATTGACATTGAACTCAAGATCTCTCTTTCTAAAATTGGAGTATGACTTTTGGAAACTTTAGTCTGTCTTCAACTTCTCCATTATGAGTCTCACCTTGTCCATAGCATCCACAACCAATGGGGTCCTATAAAAACCATTTCACCAACCTCAAACTATCCCACGGGTGATTTATATTGCCTCTCATACAAGGCTTTAGATGTTGCCATCTCTATACTAGAGTGATTTCTATTGTTATAGGAAAACTCAATGAGTGATAGATGGTCATACCAACTTCCTTTGTACTCCAAAACATAAGCTCTCAACATATCTCAAGTGTTTGAATTATCCTCTTGGTTTGCTTATCGATTTAAGGATGGAAAACAATACTCAACTTTACTTTGGTACCAAGACCCATTTGAAATGAATTCAAAAATTGAGAGGTCAATTGGGCAGCACGATCTGATATGATGGACAATGGTACCTCATACAACCTCACCAACTCATGGATATATAACTTAGCATACTCTTAAGAACTATATGAAGTCTTGATTGGTAAGAAATGATGCCAACTTTGTCATTCTATCAACAATCACCCGAATTGAAACATATAGCTTTTGAGTACGGGGAAACCCTACTACAAAATCCATGTTCGCATCCTCCCACTTTTAAGTGGGGATTTCAATGTCTTGGGCTAGGCCACCTGTCCTTTGTTGTTCGGCTTTCACTTGTTGGCAATTAAAACATTCCACCATGAACCTTGATATGTCCTTCTTCATTCTATTCCACCAATACACCTTTGTTAGGTCAATGTACATCTTAATAGATCTCAGGTGAATGAAATATTGCTTATTATGATCTTTACTCAAAATTATCTCCCTTATGACATCAACATTAGGAACACATAGCCATTGATAATAGAGGACATCATCTCTCCTTTGAGAAAAGACCTCTATTTTCCTACCAAACTCTTCAATTCCACCAATGTTGAGTTAAGTCTTGCTTGGCCTTAACATCTAATATTCAAGATGATTCGAAACCATTTTGCACAAGAACGCCACCTTCATTAGAACCACTCAACCTTACCCCCAAACGGGCCAAACAATACATATCTTTCACCAACTCTTTCTTCTTATCTTCAATGTAAAACACACTACCCATGAACACCCAACTAAGTGCATCAGCTACCGCATTAGCCTTAGTCAGATAATATATCACACTCATTTCATAGTCTTTGGGAAGCTCTAACCATGTTCTTTGTCTTAAGTTGAGGTCCTTGGCTAAACATATATTGGAGACTCTTATGATTGGTGAACATATCCACAATGACCCTATAGAGATAATGACGTCAAATTTTCAAAGCAAAGACAACTGCCACAAGTTAAAGATCATGGATTGGGTAGTTCTTTTCACGAACCTTCAATTTTCTTGAAGCATAGGCTATCACCTTTCCATGTTGCATAAACACATATTTCAATCTGACTCGTGAAATATCACAATAAATAACAAACCCTTTGGTACCCTCTGGTAAGGTTAAGATTAGAACTGAAGTTAGTCAAGCCTTCAAGGTTTGCAAACTCCTTTTACATTCATCCGTCCACACAAACTTTGCTTTCTTTTGAGTCAATTTTGTCAATGGCAACAAAATAAAGGAGAACTCTTCAACAAATCTTCTATAATACCCGCTAGACCCAAAAAGTTGCTAATGTCTAAAGGAGTCAATGGTCTAGGAAAATTCTTCACCACCTTCATCTTCTAACGAACAACCCTAATCCCCTCATCAAACACCACATGCTCGAGAAATACCACCTCTTCCAATAAAAATTCGCACTTGCTAAACTTGGCAAACAATTGCTTATCCCTCAAAGTTAGAAAATCCTCAAGTAGTTCATGTTCTCTTCCCTACTTCAAGAATACACCAAAATATCATCTATGAATACCACTACGAAAACATCAAGCTAGGGATTGAACACCCTATTCATTAGGGGCATAAGTACCACCAATGCATTAGCCAAACCAAATAACAGTACCAAGAATTCAAAGTGCCCATACCTTGTTTGAAAAGTTATCTTGGAAATATCACACTCCCTCACCCTTAGTTGATGATAGCCAGACTGAAGATCAATCTTGGAAAAGTGCTTAGCCCCTTGTAATTGGTCAAACAAGTAATTTATTCTCGAAAGTGTATACTTGCTCTTTATGGTCACCCTATTCAATTGCTAGTAATCTATGCACATATAAAGTGACATATCCTTCTTCCTTACAAACAACACGGGAGCACCCCATAGAGACCTACTTGCTCTAATGAAGCCCTTCTCTAACAAATCCTTCAATTATTCCTTAAACTCCTTTAACTCCATCAGAGCCATTCAAGGGAGGAATCAAGATAGTTTAGGTATTGGGAATAAGGTCTATCCCGAAATCTACTTTCGTTCTGAGAGGAACACTAGAAAATTCTTGGGAAAGACATTGAGAAACCCCTTGACAACAGGAACTGACTTAAGAGATGGAACTTCAAAAGTGACATCCTTAACCCTTACTAGGTGATAGACGCATCCCTTAGAAATCATCTTCTGGGCTTTAAGATAGGAAATAAATCGACATGTACCTACCAAATTACTACCCTTCCACTCAAGAATAGGCTAATTAGGAAATTGAAATTTGAGTTTACGGGTCCTACAATCTATGAAGGCATTGGAGGCATGCAACTAATCCATTCTGAGAATGTCATCAAAATTGATCATCGTGAGTCCTACAAGGTCACAAGGAATAACTTTATATAAGATGATCATAAGACAATTTCTATAGACCCTTATAGCAACAACTGACTCACCCACAGGAGTACTAACTGAAAAAGGTTCTAGTAAGACTTCGGGACATACAATATACCTATTGGCAAGGAAGGGAGCTACAATAATCAAATTAGCACCTGGATCTAATAATGCATACACATCTAATAATGCATACACATCAAAATGGAAAAGTTTTAACATATCGATGATGACATATGGAGTCCCTTCAACCTCTTGCCTAACATGCAAGTCATAAAATCGATTGGTGTGTTGAGCACCTCCTTGGACTTACCCACCTTGCCCTCCTTGGCCTTGGGGCGTAGCACTACCATGTTTACACTCCTTAGCATGATGTTTAGGCTTACCACACTTGAAATATGCATTGGGACTGTCGAGGCATTCTCCTTTGTGGAGCCTTCCACACGTTTTGCAATTTGGAGAAGCTTGAGTACCTAAATCTCCTTGAGCCTTGGGGATGAAACCCTTGTCCTTGTTGAACCTTGGAGGGGGAGCATTGGTCGGACCTTGACTCACTTGTTTTTTGCCACTATAGAACTTACCATCCACCAACCCTTTGGTGGGAGAATCCACCGCCCTCAATTTAAGCTCTCTTGGACTCCCTAGCATACTTCCTCAACTTTCTATCTTCGATTTACTCTGCATAAGTCATGAGTCAAGAGATGTATATTCCTTCACTAGTATGGAGTCTTGCACTCCTTGGACACCAAATCCGACACGATAAAGATAAATTTTCTCATCCTTGCCCTTAGATTGGCAACTATAAATGGGCATACTTTGATAACTTCGTGAACTTGAGGGAATACTCCCTCACACTCATGTTGCCTTGACGGAGGTTGATGAACTGTTGAACCTTGGCCTCCCTCAGCTCCAACAGGAAGAACCAGTCTAGGAAGTCACTTTTGAACTCTTCCCAATCAATGGTACTATTTCATCACCCCTCTCTTCTACCCCTTCATCATACCATACTTTAGTGACGCCTTTGAGTTGGTAGGTGACAAGCTTGGCCTTTTCATTTGGTGGTACCCCTATAATGACCACAATCCAATAAGCCTCAACAATAAATTCTACTGGGTCTTTATCTACCTTGGAGTGATGGTACTTGGGGGTGGGTTCATCCTTACAAAGTCCCTAATTCTAGTAGCTGAGGTGGGTGCTTAGGGAGGAAGAAAAACATCTCGATTGACTTGGTTGGCCATATCTTGGGCTAACATGGTGAAAGTGGCCCTGAACTGCGCATGAAAAACCCCATCTTCTTGTGGGATTGGAGGAATTTGGTCTTTATCCATAGCTCTTAGTGCAATTCTTGGTGGCATTATCTAGGAAATGACAAGAATATCTCATTAGTTAAGGGAAATCTTAGGAAAACTCTAATGCATGGGAGGATTTATGAAGGAAAAGTCTTCTAAACGTCTCATAGTCTCCCATTCATAATTGTGACATGCTTCACAATCATGAACAACACCCTATCATGCTTCACAATTATGAACAACACCTTATTCGATGTGGTATGTTAGACTTTGAGGACCATTTGAAAACTTCATACTCTGATACTAAGTTTGTCAAGATTCGAGCCTAGGGCGTAGTCATAATGGCGAATGAGAGACTGAGAGGCACCTCACCCAAGCCTTTTGGCATTCATCATACATCTCATAGGTATTCACATAAATAAAAGTGGAATTTAATGGGAGGAACGGGAGGGAGAATCAAGCAAAGAATCAATACATACCTTCAATATTCAACTTAAGTGTCCAACAATACTTTCTAATAATAAACTTAGTGGGGGCTAAGATATGTTCCTAGTTCACTCTCAAATAAAAGTAGCAAAAGAAAACAAAATGAAACAGTCAAGTCTTAACACATCAAGCTTGAAAGCACGAAGGTGTTGTCCCCGAACTAGAGAATTCACCAAACAACTTGTCTTCAAACATCCACAAGCTAGCCATGAGTCGGAGGAGGAAGACCACCAGTCCCTATATGATGATATCTTATCAGAAAAAGTATGCATTAGTACATTGAGTGTACTATGTATATGGGAAGCAATGCAACAAGAGAATCATAATATCATAATGAACAATATAAATAGCCATAACAAAAAAAATAAGCTCAAGAGATGATGTACGATCAATGAACCTTTAAAGCATAATTTGAAACAACATAAATATCTCAAGTCATCTATACATATTATATGGGAGGAGACTATAACCGACATATAAAACATGTGAGCTACTATATGGAATCCAACATAACCCCCTACCTTGGCTCGGGGAAACTACTTGCCAGGTAGAACTCCATCAACTTATGCATTCACATATTTAACTTTAACTTTGCTATTATGGATCCACTAGCCTTAGTCTAAAAGGGCTTCTATGGTGGCACATAATTTTGCGTAAGAGGTTGCTACTAGGATTCCCTTAGGTGGATAACCTTACACCCACCTGACTGAACCCCACCTTAAGTCTTCTCGTTTCTAAGTCAAGTCCCATAGAATATTTATAAAATGATCACATGCAATTAATTTTCATAAGCTTGAAACATAACTTTATCATAATAGGAGTTGCTCATAAATTTTAGAAATCCATTCAAGTGAGAGTTGTCCTTATCACAAGAGGATCCATATTCAATGTGAATTGTCCTTTACCATCTTTCTTAACATCATAAAAAGGGCTTCATAGACACTCAAATTTTTCATAAACTTTCATCAACATCTAGTTGAAACCTTTTATCTTTCATAACATACGTCATTAGAGAACTTAACTTAAAACTTGGTGGGTTTATTACATGTAAGCTTTAACTCATGCAATTCAAGAGGATTATGCATATAACATAGTAAGGCTCATCAATTTAAACTGTTCTCAAAACAAACCACTATAATTATTCAAGACCCTAGGTAGTGAAACATGAAAATCATCTTGCAAATAATCAAACTTTCATGACATATCATAAAACAGTATCAATATAACTCATATAGCTACAAATACATCATAATAGCAACATTTAAAGAAATTTTATACAACTCATAAAGAATTCATAGTTTGAAACTAGGTAGAATGATGAAAATACTTGGGCTTTGTGGGTGAAAGGAACCCAGAAATCAGCCCTACATACCTTGACAGAACACTAGAATAGTAGCTTGAGATTTAGGAAAGAAGACCTTAAAACCCTAGCTTGCCTTCTTGATCCTTGGGAGGAGGAAATGCCTTAGGAGAATTCAGAATTAGTAGTGAATGAGAGTGGAATGGGTGAGTTAGGGCTGATATGGGTAAAAATAGAAATAAAATGGCATAGTTTTGAACTTAGGATGCGGGAAAGGTAAAATTTGCCCTTCATTAAAATTTGTCGGGGCATGTCTACAGATTCGATCTATGAGTTGTAGATCATTCTACGAGTCATAGGTGGGGGTTTCATCTTGGCACACATTTAGTCCCTAAAAATTGTCTCTAAACCCCAATCCACGAACACCTTTTATGGTCCGTTATTCAATCCACAGGTCATAAACAACCCTCATAGACCAATCCCAGACTTAGAAAATTTTACCCTTCTAGGACTCAAACCACGAGCCCATTGTATGGCTAGTAAAATGAACCACAACCTGTATAGGGATTTCCTCTGGTGCCACCTTCCAAAACTTCAAAACCCTAACTTGACCCTCCTATTATGAGCCTATGTTCTGTAGCCTGTAGTTCCTTTGATGGGTCATATATACCCTTTCATACATTCACCCCCAATCTTTAGAATATTACGATGGCTTGACCATCTACGAGGCCTATCTACGACTCATGATCCAACCATGGGTTGTAGATGGGCTCATAATATCTTGCACCAAAACTATTTTCTGCACTGCTTTACTATTTTCGACTCTTTTAACTTATGAGACCTTAGATGCATATCTATTAAATTCGATATTTCGGAGTAAGTGGAATCATCAATTGAATTCGAGGTCTCCTTGACCCGAATCTAATTAGTCGCAACTAGGTCAACTTAAGCCACTAGAAATGTCGAACCACTATCGAAACATCCAAACGTTATACCAAAGCTTGTTGTAGAGCTAAAATCACCTCCCAGAACTAATGGAACCATTATAATTCAAATCCAAGCATCCGAACTCAACTCTAGCAAAAAGTCAAACTTTCAAAACCAATAAAATAGGACTCGGAGCACTATCGGAAGAGTTTGAAAATACCAAAAATGACATTTAGAGTCATTACATAGTATATGTGTTTATTTAAGGAAAAACCGTTTCATTAAAAAAAGTTTAACAATAAGCCTTTCAATGCTAATAGGTCAAATTTTTAGCAATATATGTCATATATTTTAAAAAGAAAAGGGATATTTTTATTTATTTTGAAATGCAGCATTTTAACCTTAAATTTATCCATTCAAAATTTTCAAAAAGAGTTGCATTTGTTCTAAATAAAGCAACATTTGTGCTAAAACAAATCTACATTTACGAGTTAAAAATCAAGTTTTAAGACTAAAGAAAAGGTTGTATTTTTTATACTTGTAAAATCTGCACGGTAAGGTCACAAAATAGTACAGTTTTATCTCTAAAATCTACATTTTGGGGCTATTGAAAGTTGTGTTTTGAAGACGTATAATATTTTGAAACAAATCTAAAAATTGGTACATCATATATATGAAAAAAGGAGTTGTTCTCTACTTCCATTTCCATGAAAAAGTCATGCTTTTGCAAACTAAAAAAACATATTAAATAATAAACAAAATTTAATTAGAAAGTGTTGTTCTAAGTCAAATAGCTATATTAAACTCGATATCTAAAGGGATGAGGCGGTGAACATCTACGTCTTAATTATCATTTTTAGTTGATTTGTACAAATTCAAACACAATACAAGCAAAATATAAATATATGAATTTAGCTGCTGCTTATAACAAATAATTTCATTTTTTAAAGGGAAAAGACATACTCTCTCCGTGGCACCTTTTTCTTTTTGCTCCGTCCCAAAAAACAATTGTCACAATTTACCTTCATCTATTTACAAGAGCAAGGGCGTATTGTATTGAAAGAAGGGTTGCAAGCAAGGGACAATCTATGGCGTACCACTCCTGCAACAGAACCCATTATTTCTTTTTTTTCGCTTTCTAGAAATATCATAAGAGAAGTGAAGCGACTTCGTTCATTCCCGAGACCGCCCACGTGTGTGTCTGAGTCAGTGCTGGCAGTCGCATCTATTCTTCTTCCGGGGAGACAAAGTCGTCCCTCCATCTTGTGTTTCAATGACGGGTAAGGCGGTCAAGCTACCTGCGCAAAATAAAATTCCTTTTTACCCTTAATGAAATGATTCCCAGCCACACAAATATTTAAAAATGATTTTAGATCACAAGTTTTAAAAGTTTTTTTTTCTTAAACATCGTGCGTTTCATATAAAATGGGATAGAGGGAGTATGGAGAGAGATCAGTTCATTATCAGTTGATCTAACTATAAGCAAGACAAGTTATGTAGAAGGGGCTCTTGCACAAGAAAAGTGACTCAAAATCAACCCGAACAAATCATAAGAAGGAATCCAACACAAAAAGAAGAAGGGTTGATAATTTTTGAACATGGAGAGTCGATCATGCCTGAGCCAAGTTCAAACCAAAATAAAAGGTAAAGACATAGTACTTTTTTAGTTAATTAGCACCAAATACAAATATATTTCCCAGCTGGACAGATTCAACTCCATTTTAAAACATGATATATGTTGCACTGTATAGAAATCTGAACAAAAGTTCACACCATATACTAATCATGACTGTCGCACAGCCTGTCATATATATCCCATCGAGCTAAGACTCCATAGACTAAGGGGACCCATGGGAGCCTCGCAAATCATATACCTCAATCACAATCACAATATCACATATGTCCCAGCTATCTCTTCGTGGTCAAGGGTTTTGAAAAGTGACACATTTTTTTTACTAAAAGGTGGTTCCACAACTCTCAGTTTCCCAGGTGTTACAATATGCAAGACGAGGGTGCATGCAAATAAACACAAGCTACAAGTAATATTCATCATCACAAGTATAATACATATCACAGTTTCCCCATTCTCGATAATTTCATAATAGAATCACCTCTTTTATTCACAATAGACCATCAATCTCATTAGAATAACCAAACACATTTTTACCACTTTTATATATATACACATGCATATATATATATATATATATATATATATATATATATATATATATATATATATATATATATATATATATATAGAGAGAGAGAGAGAGAGAGAGAGAGAGATCAACTATAGCCATGATTCTCAATTATAAATCACAAGTACTTTCTTTTTCCATAGCCATATTCAGAATATAATATACATTTATATTTTCACATCAGTCACAAATCAAGTAAGAACTCACAAGTCAAGTATCAACCCCCGCACGGGCATCACATCAATAAAAGCATACGAATATTCAACTACTCTATCTTAGTCCCAGGGAAGGGTTAGTTAAACCTACACACTAACGAACTAATCAGAAGATTGACTCACAAAAATTGACTCTGAATTATCAACCCACTATCAAGAATACAATTTACACATCATAGAGTCTATTAATACCCATAATGCCATAATCAGGGGCCGCGGGTAAAATCATCCGAAATTGATCAAATTTTGAAAATACTGGATTCGAAAATTGAGTGCAAAATCACGTTTTATGTGAAAATAGAACTCGTGGTTGAAAATTGCATAAAATTTGAGCAAAAATGAGGTAATAATCATCATCTTCCCTAAAGTTTGCGTTCTTGAAAAAACACAAAATTAGGAGTTTAAAATCAAGAATTTGAGTTGGAATAATAAAATAAGTAATGAAAATTCAAGATCTTAGGTTAAAATACTTACCCAAAATGTTTTCCTCGTAAGCATTCCTTCCAAAATCATCCA
Source organism: Solanum rostratum (assembly GCA_029948455.1). Lineage (NCBI taxonomy): Eukaryota > Viridiplantae > Streptophyta > Magnoliopsida > Solanales > Solanaceae > Solanum > Solanum rostratum. The sequence continues at coordinate 62,275,287 of CM057045.1, read as the reverse complement.
CCCAAGATTTTGGAACTCAAAAATGGTGAAAATGGGGTGTTTCTTGATTAAACACTGTTCAAGTCAAAAATGACATTCGTGATCCCGGGTCACCACCCATCGCGATCGCGAAGAACTAGGGACATAAGCATCACTATCACGAAAAGGCTATCGCGGTCGAGGAGGACTGAAAAAGAAACATTGCAATCGCGAGGGATAGGCTCCCAATCACGATGAAGGGAGTCACTGCACCGGAACTAGATTTTAGAAGAAAATGCCAAGTCTCCGATTGGACTCTAGGAATTCGTTTGAAACCCCGTGCCCACAAATCATATATGCTATTCTACTAAATTCGATGTTTTGAACACAATGGAATCGTGGAAAATCAAATTTGAGGTCTCCTTAATCCAGAATTCAATAAAGCGTAACTAAACTAGCTTAGGATGCAAAAATACCAAAATGTCCTCAAATATTCTTAAAAAAAAAAGTTGATGCCTCTCCTAGTACATAATCACCTCCTGAAACTAATGAAATCATGAGAAATTCAATCCGGTACCCAAACACAAAATGTTGACTATAGTCAATTCTAGCTCATTCTAAAGCAATTTTTTCAACTCAAGACCTCAATTTCACATACGGGCTTTGAATCTGATTCTGACACTTCTCCCAGACCAATTTTCATATTCGTAACTGCAGAATTTTATTTTGAGACTCGAAATTCCAAATGACATCAAAACTCACTATTAGAATAACTTAACCCTTAAAACTTAAAAACTCAAAAAGTTTCTCAACCTTTTAACTATCATCCACGATCGACCATGCAAGTTGATTAAACAACATCAGAGGAAGCTAATGGAAGGGGTAAAATGATGATTTTTACAAGAATTTTCAAAATAGCTGCTAAGGTCATTACATCATCCAACACCAAAAAATATATTTATCTTCGAACATAAAGAAAAGAAAAGTACCTAGAGTCTCAAATAGACGAGAATATTTGGTACGTTTGTCGGACTTGGTTTCCCAAGTCACCTCCTCAACTGATCGATGGTGCCACAGAACATTTATTGAAGAGATCTCCTTTGTCCTAAGCCACCTGACCTGTCTGTCCAATATAGCCACTAGCTCCTCATCATGTGTCAAAACCAGACCCAACTACACTGAAGTATAGGAAATCACATGGGACTCATCCAATATGTATTTGTGAAGCATGGAGACATGAAAAATAGGATGAACTGATGATAATCTGGGTGGTAAGGCCAACTCATGGGCAACCTTACCTACTCTCATCAAGATCTCAAATGGGCCGACAAATTGTTGGCTGAGCTTGTCCCTCTTCCCGATCCTCATTACAACCTTCTTGGGTGATACCTTCAGCCATACCCGGTTACCCACAATAAACTCGAAAGGACGGATACTCCTGTTAACATAACTTTTCTGACGACTCTAAGATGTCACCAACCTATTACAGGTGAACCCTATCCATCCCCTGTCTAAGCAAGTCAACCCCCAAGTCACCCTCTGAAATAGAATCAAACCACCCAATGGGATATTGGCATCTCCTACCATATAATGCCCCGAATGGTGTCATCTGGATATTGGAGTGATAATTATTATTATATGAAAACTCCGCCAAAGGTACATATTGATTCCAACAGGCCCCAAAGTCTACCACGTATGCTCGGAGCATATCCTTTAGAACCTAGATAGTGCTCAGACTATCCATCAGTCTGGGATGGAAGGCTAAACTCTAATCCAAATGGGTACCCAACCCATGTTATAGATCCTTCCGAAAATGAGAAGTGAACACCGAACCCTAAGCTAACACAATAGAGATAGGCACTCCATGCAATCTAACAATGTAATGCCCTTGAAGATCATTTTTTATATTTTTAATAAAATTACCATTTTCCCCTTCTCAAAGTTTTCTTGAGCCATTTTCTGTTGAGTATAAAAGTTGAATTTTGAAAACTTTATAAAAAATTGAAATTTTGCTAAAGAAAAAGTTTTTAAAGCCTTAAATCTTGAAATATTAAGTCTTGAGGTTCTCTTGAGTTACGGGTGTTAAAATATAATTCCAATGATTTCATCAGCTTCATAATGCAGAATTTGGCCTAGGGGAACTGATGGAACTGAATTGAGAGTTAAAATGAGATTTTGAACTCAAAGTTGCATTTTTAGTTAAATTTGGATCATAGTTTGACTTTGGTCAACATTTGGAGTTCGGAAGTTCAAATCGTAATTCCGGCAGTCTCAGTGATTCTGGATGGTAAAACTAATGTAGAAATGGTATCATTGTAATTTTTAGATTTCCCGGGGGCATTTTGATTATTTTGAGTTTTAACTAGTTCTTTAAGTCCTATCGGGTTTCAAGCCAAGGAGGCCTCGAGTTTGAATTCTGATGGTTCTATTGAGTTCGGAACGTTGAATTTGGTAGAATTGCATATTTTGTGTTGGTGTTCACGGGGATTCAAATGAATTTCAAGAGTCCATTCTGTGATTAGTGAGTTGTGTAATTGTTGATATCTGGTGCCTGAAGCCCATAGCTTCGCGTTTGCAGCCTTCCATGCGCATTGTGATGCACCGCTTAATTTTCCTCGAAAATCTGTCCAAGGATTAGCCAAGAATCATTCAGAGACTTCCATAATAATCTAGAGGACTCCAGAATTCTCTAGAGATATGTGGAACTTGAAGGAGAAGCCTAGAAGGTTCCAGAACATTAGATAGATGTAGAGAAATCTATCCTTTGTAAATATCTTAGATATTTTGTGGAGTATTCTAGATACCCAATTGTAGCTATTAGATCAAGTAAATCTTAGCCGTCCATTTAGGAGGTAGAGAAGTATAAATACCCCTCCCCATCTTTCATTTCACCCAACAAGAAAACTCAAGCAACTCAAGTGAAGTAAAACATTATAAGCTTTTTGAGATCTAATCCAAAGTTCTTTATTTGTTCCTTAAGAGCCTGAGTTCCTTCGTAAGTCATTTCGCTTATACTTGCTATATTTTGCTAAGCTTCAAGAGCAGGTTGACTAGTAACTTAGAGTAAGAAGTTTGCTAGACTGCATAATTCGCTGGAATTGCAACCAAGTCTGTGACAGTTGGTATCAGAGCAAGGTTTGAAGACTGTTGGAACATCAAGGGGAGATGGAAGGTGTAAGCAAGACTACCCAAGTTGGAAAAGCTAGTTGAGAAGAAATCCAAAAGCTAGAGATCTTGATCGAGGGAACCCATGGAAGGTTTCGATGCACGGTTAGCCAAGAGGAGCTTGCGATAGCCAATGAGCAGGAGAAGTTTGAGGAGATCGAACAGAGCATGGATGTGTCACGGGAGGAGATGCAAATAACCATAAATCAAGTCCTTACTCAATGTCTCGACAACGTGAAGGCCATGGAAGAGTCTCATAAGGCAGAGATTTCTTCGATTCAAGAAGAGCTAGGGAAGGTTTTGCGCAAGCTGGAAAGAAGAAAGGAGGAGCTCAGCCTGTGCAAGAAGGCTCTTGTCCAAGGAAGTCCATCTACGTCCGAGGTAAGGACTACCCTCTCTAAATTAGATGTTCCACGACCCAAGACTTTCAAAGGGTCAAGAAACACAAAGAAACTAGACAATTTCTTATAGAGTATGGAGTAATACTTCAGGGAACTAGTCATCAATGACGACGCACTAAAGGTGGATATGGCTTGTCTCTACCTTGAGGACACTACGATGGTATGGTGGAGAAGGATACTAGGGGACATCAAAAGAGGCATCTGCTCTATAGGCACTTGGGCTGAGTTCAAAGGTGAACTCAAGAAGCAGTTTTATCCTAGCAATATTGAAGAGGAGTCCAAGGGTAAGCTGAGGCGACTTCAACACAAAGGAAGCATTTGAGAGTACATGAAGGAGTTCACCAATATACTTCCTGAGAACCCTGACAATCCTAATAAAGAATCTTTCTTTGCCTTTATGGATAGATTACAACAATGGGCTAGACTTGAGACCCAAAGACGAGGAGCCCAAGACTTGACCACCGCTATTTCTATTACCGAGTCCCTTATCGATTTTAAGAAATCAGAGGAAACTAAACCAAAGGATAAGGGCGGCAAGGGAAAGCGTGGGGGAGAACAACATCATGGCAGGGAGGCAACCAACAAGGTGAAGGGATCCAAGGAGTACAAGGCCGGCGAAATATTCCCGCTTAGATGTTTCTTTTGTGAAGGACCACACAGGGAAAGGGAATGCCCTAAGAGGGCAAAACTTTTAGCATTGATCGAGGAATGAGAACATGAAGAGGAGAAAGTAGGAGCCCTACAACTCCTCAACGCAATTAAGGAAAAAGTGGAGGTGCCCAAAACCAGAAAGAAGAGACGATTGTTCATGGAAGCAAAGATCAAAGGACATACCGTGAAAGCACTTATAAACATGGGAGCTTCCTACAACTTTCTCAGAATAGAAGAAGCCAAGAAGTTGGTCATCCACTACGAAAGAGGACAAAGATGGCTCAAGGGGGTCAATTCTGAACCAACGACTACCTTTGGGGTTGCTCGAGATGTGAAGGAATACTTAGGAGATTGGAACGGACCTATAGATTTCTCTATTGTAACCATGGATGACTATCCAATTGTCTTGGGTATGAAGTTCATGGACAAAGTCAAGGTCATCCCCATCCCTGTTGTGAAAGTGATGTGGATCTTGGAGGAAGGCAACACTTATATAGTACCGCTAGAATGAGAAACTCGACTCCGAGAGAAGAGAATTTCAACCATGCAACTTTCCAAAGCCGTAAAGAAGAAGCATCCAACCTACCTTGTTGCCTTGAAAGAAGAAACAACAATTCCTCTCACTAAAGACCTTCCCTAAAGAATTACTCATGTCTTGGAGGAGTTCAAGGATATGATATCACCCTAGTTGCCGAAAAGGTTGCTACCAAAGAGGGAGGTGGACCATAAGATAAAGCTAGTACCTGGTGCCACCCCGCCAGCAATAGTGTCGTACCGCATGGTCCCGCCTAAGCTTGAGGAATTAAGGAGGAAATTGAAGAAGTTGATGGACATGGGGTACATTCGTCCATCAAAAGCACCTTACGAAGCCCCAATCTTGTTTCAAAAGAAGCACAATGGATCACTTCGTGTATACATTGACTACCGGGTGTTCAACAAGATCACAATAAAGAATAAGTATCCAATTCTATTTATTACTGATCTCTTCGATCAACTCAGCTAAGCCCGGTGGTTTACCAAGTTAGATCTACGGTCAAGATACTATCAAGTAAGGATTGCTGAGAGAGACGAACCGAAGACGACTTGTGTCATGAGGTATGGTTTGTATGAATTTCTTGTGATGCCTTTTGGACTCACAAATGCACCAACAATATTTTTCTCTCTTATTAGCCGAGTCCTACAACCGTACTTGGACAAGTTCGTGGTGGTGTACCTGGACGATATAGTCATATATAACAACACTTTGGAGGATCATGTAAATCACTTGAGGTAAGTCTTCCAAGTACTTAGAGAGAACGAGTTGTACGTTAAAAGGTAGAAATATTCCTTTGCTCAATGAGAAGTCACCTTTTTGGGGCATGTTGTTGGAGAGGGCAAGCTATGAATAGATGAGTCCAAGGTACGTTCTGTACCAGAATGGGAGCCATCAAGGAAGGTGCCAGAACTTTGTTCTTTCCTTAGATTGGCACACTATTATTGGAAATTCATTAAGGGCTATTCAATGATAGCTGCTCCCCTCACCGACCTTTAGAAGAAGAACATGACATGGGATTAGGACGAGACGTGTCAAGCCACTTTTGAGAAGCTAAAGATAGCTGTGATCCAGGAGTTGGTGTTTTCCTTACCTGACCACACCAAATTGTATGAGGTGCAGATGGATGCCTCATATTTTGCCTTAGAAGGAGTCCTAATGCAAGAAGGTCATCCGGTGGCTTACGAGAGTCGTAAGCTTAATGATGCAGAGAAATGTTACACGGTCCAAGAGAAAGAGATGACGACCTTGGTACATTGTCTGAGGATGTGGGGACATTATTTATTGGGCACAAAGTTCGTGGTGAAGATTGATAATTTCGCCACAAGTTACTTACTTAAGCAGAAGAAGCTGACACCAAAGAAGGTAAGGTGGCAGACCTTCTTGGCAGAGTTTGACTTTGTGATGGAGTACAAGCCGGGTAAAGGTAACGTTATGGCTGATGCATAATGCAGAAAGGCCGAACTTGCCTCCATCACCATTCTGAATTTCCCTTTGGTTGATCATATTAAGGAGGGACTAGAGAAAGACCCACAAGCCAAGAGTTGGATGGATCTGGCAAGCCAGAGGAAGATGTGCCAGTTTTGGGTTGAGGATTGGGTGCTCGTAACCAAAGGAAACTGAGTGTATGTGCCAAAAGGAAGGGGCTTAAGGAAGGAAATCATCAATAAGTGCCATGACTCAAGATGGGTTGGACACCCCGGAATTTGACGGATGATGGCACTCATTGAGCGAGCTAATTATTGGCCCTAGATGAGTGACGTATGGAGATCTATGTCCAAACTTGTCTTGTGTGTCACCAGGACAAGGTGGAACAATGTCTCTCTCCTAGTTTATTAGAGCCACTACCGATTCCCGAGAGATACAGCAACATCATGGTCGTGGTGGACAGGTTTAGCAAGTACGGAGTTTTCATATCGATCCCGACCAATTTCAATACCGAACATGCTGAAAGATTGTTCTTTAAATAGGTGCTGAAGTATTGGGACATACCGAAGACTATAGTCAGCGACTGGGACACTCTCTTTACAGGATGATTCTGGATGGAACTCTTCAAGATCATGGGGTCCGAACTTAACTTTTCTACCAATTTTCACCCCACAAACTAATGGCCAAACTAAGAGGATGAACGTTTTTCTCAAACTACACTTAAGGCACTACGTTAGTGCCAACCAGAAGGATTGGGCCAAGCTCTTAGACATCGCCTTGTTTTCTTACAACCTTGCAGGAGGGTGAATAAACTCGATCGAGTCTGTTCGAGTTAGCAATGGGAAAACAACCAATGACCCCACAAACTATGGCCACTGGTTACAAAGGGCCAAATCCTGCAACTTATAGGTTTTCCATGGGATGGCATGAGAAGTCTGACTTGGCGAGAGCATACTTAGCAAAGGCCGCGAAGAAGATGAAGAAGTGGGTTGATGCTAAGAGGAGACATTTGGAGTTTGGGGAAGGTGATTTAGTCATGGTGAAGCTCTTTCCTTATCAAAGCCGCAGGTTTGCAAAGGTGCACAAAGGGCTGGTAAGGCGCTATGAAGGATCATTTCCCATCGAGAAACACATCTATAAGCTAGCCTATCGCTTGACTTTACTTTCTCACTTGGATATGCATCCTATTTTTCTTATGAGTCTGCTGAAGCTATATCATAAAGATGAGGATGATCCAAGCCGAGTAAAGTCAAAGAGAGCACCTCTAACCATTACTACGGTGCCTAAACGAGAATTTGAGGAAATTCTTGCGCACCGAGTTATTCCGAGATGCAGAAGTCATCCAAGTTACATCGAGTACTTTGTAAGATGGAAAGGATCTCCCGATAGTGAGGCAAGTTGGGAACAAGAGCTTTCTTTATAGGACTACAAGGAATTTATCGAGGCATACAAGAGGGATGCACCGTGGATGTCACCACATTGAGTGGGGGAGAATGTGACATACCGCTTAATATTTCCTAAAACTTTGTCCATGGATCAGTCTAGAATCATCTAGAGACGTCCACAATAATCTGGAGGACTCCAGAATTCTCTAGAGATATGTGGAACTTGAAGGAGAAGCCTAGAAGGTTCCAGAACATTATAGATAGATGTAGAGAAATCTATCCTTTGTAAATATCTTAGATATTTTTGTGGAGTATTCTAGATACCCAAGTGTTATCATTAGATCAAGTAAATCTTAGTCATCCATTGAGGAGGTAGAGAAGTATAAATACCCCTCCCCATCTTTCATTTCACCCAACAAGCAAACTCAGGCAACTCAAGTGAAGTAAAGCATTATAAGCTTTTTGAGATCTAATCCAAAGTTCTTTATTTATTCCTTAAGAGCTCGAGTTCCTTCGTAAGTCTTTTCTCTTATACTTGCTATATTTTGCTAAGCGTCAAGAGTAGGCTGACTAGGAACTTAGAGTAACAAGTTTGCTAGATCGCACAATTCGTTGGAATTGCGACCAAGTTCGTGACAACATTCCCAAAATGTTTCTCTGCAGACCTCCATATTAACAGCACACCCTCTGTGTTCGTGGAGTGTTAGCTATTATGTGATCCGCATTCGCGGAGAGTTAGGCGACCCCTAAATAGTGTTTTATTTTAAGACATTGGGTTTTATCATTTTTAACATTCTAAGCTTGATTCTGGGAGATTTTTAAGGAATTTCAATTATAGGTTTTTGAGTCACGTATTTTTAACTTATATTTCAATTTCCATTGATTAATTTATGATTTTAACATCAAATTTGAGTTTTGAATTAGAAAATTGGGGGGGGGGGGGGGTTAGATATTAATTTTTGATAGAAAAATCATGCTTTTGAGATTATTTCAAGTCCTCTTTCAAAACGATTTTCACTGTAAGATTCCTTATTACTTGGGGAATATTTTCATGTAAAAAATTTTAGATTTCATGAATCTTTTTCAATATGAGATTTTTGGACCATTTTGCGCTTTTCTCAAGAATTGCTTGATTTTAGTGTCATTAGTTTCATAATGTAATTGTGATTCTATATTTGACTAGATTGTGGTAATTTGGAGTATTATAGAAGGGGAAAAGACTTGAATTTGAGTTGATTGAGACTTCGATCAATGTAAGTTGACTTCTAACCTTTTGTTAAGTATGATTGAACCTTGTATTATCCTATATGAGTGGGTTGGGTGATTTGTGGCATAAAAATGGGATAAACTTATACTATTATTAGCTTTGACCATGGGATTTCGAATTGGGTAATTGTAAATGTTATGAATTCTTGCCTTGTGAAATAATTGTGGGATTGTGAGTACTTCTGAACTTGTGGATTATCTGGTAATGATATTGAACCTGTACTGGTGTTGAGATTTGTACCGATATTAAGGCTGCACTAATATTGAGATTGCGATGATACTGAGATTATATGATATTAAGATTGTTTTATGAAATAATTATAGGATTGTGAATATTTTTGAACTTGTGGACTATCCGATATTGATTATTGAATAAATGCTTCATGTGGGCATCTTGCATATTCTTATACTTATGAAAGTCATTATTGTGTTATGATGACATGTATTGCTTGATGTTCCAGTAATGATGTAAAGCCGAAGGAAAATGGTTCCGTCTAGAAAAAGAAAAGAAATGAAGAGCCAAAGGAAAATAGTTTCAGCTAGAAAAAAAATGAATAGCCGAAGAGAAATGGTTCTGGCTAGATACGAAAGTAAATGCCAAAGGAAAATGGTTTCAGCAGATACATGGTCCATGTGTGTCCCCCATTGGTTCCGACCTGATGTGATCAGTAGATGTGTATCATAGGATAGACATGCATTATGATTACTTGGCATTGCATTGATTTATTTCACTTCGTATCATTTCAGTACATTTCATATAAGTCTACCTTGTGATTGTGACTTGATTCGATTATTTGAGATTGAATATGAGATGATTATACCTGGACTGTATCTGCTGATATTTGAAATTACTTTGAGACATCCGTCTTATATTTGCATACTGGGACAATTATTGTATAACTACTTTGTATCTTGTGACAACTGATGTGTATATTTATTGTATAGTTTGTATATTGTATCTGTTGGCCTTTTCTGAGTGCAAGTGTGTAGTTCCCCAGTATATGGTTAGATAGATAGGAGTACTTGTGTCCTTCATTGCTTTTACTTCAGGTTTAGTTTCCATTTGTTGAGTATCATGTTGTCTGGTGCTCACCCCTCTTGCTACACTTTTGTAGGTTGTTAGACCGATCTCTCCTGATTAGATTTCTCATTGTCGGACCAAGCTTTTGAATTCTTAAGAGGTAGTGGCTTGTCTCTTTGGTAGACCCTCGAGGATTTTATATTTATGTTATATTCCATTCGAGAATAGACATTGAGACTTGTATTTTCTTTCTATTATCTAGTGGCTTGTACATATGACTCCAGTTCTGGGATGGTTTTAGTTTGGTTTCCTTATGCATATCTACTATTTTAGAGTATTTTAGCTTTTGATTTTATTATTATTATTGAACTGTTTAAGTTAAGGATGACTCGCCTTTATGGGATAGGTGAGTGTCATCACCCCCGAATTTCGGATCATGACAAACAACTTCACGAATGTAGATCCTAGCTAACTGCTCCGCACTATAACTAGTACTCACCAGAATGAAATGAGCTAATTTGGTTAATTTGTCCACAATCACCTAGATTGAGTCAAATTTACCTGATGCCACAGGTAATCCAATCACAAAATCCATGATAATATGTTCCCACTTCCACTAGGGAATGGGCATCTTTTGCATTGAACCTCCTGACTTTCAATGCTCATACATCACCTGTTGGCGATTCAAATACTTATCCACGAACCCCGAAATGTCTTTTTTCATCTCGCACCACCAATAATGTTTATTCAAATCATGAAACATCTTGGCCAACCCCAGGTGAATAGAATATTTGGCACAATGTGCCTTCTCTAAGATCATCCACACCCAATCACCTGTCTTAGGCACACAAATGCACCTGTTAATCCTGAAAACACCCTCTGAATCAAGGGAAGCCGACTTGGCTTCACCCCTCAACACCTTATCCAGAATCATACATAGCTTATCAATATCAAACTGGTGAGCACGAAATTGGTCCATCAAGGAAGACCTAGCCTCAACAAAGGCCAAAACATTGTGAAGTGGAGAAATAGCAAGTCGAATCAACTGACGAGCTAGGGACTGAACCTCTAAGGCCAAAGGCCGCTCCTCCACCCTCAAGAACGCCAAACTACCCATATTAGAAACCTTTCAATTCAAAGCATCAGCTACCACGTTGGCCTTGCCCAAATGATATAGAATAGAGATGTCATAGTCCTTCAATTGCTCCAACCACCTACGCTGCCTCATATTCAAATTAGGCTGAGAGAATATATATTTGAGACTACGCTGATCAGTAAAATCTCACAAATTCACCCTGTAGAGATAGTGCCTCCATAACTTCAACACAAATACTAAGGCTGCCAAATCTAGATCGTGGTGAGGTAATTCTTCTTATACACCTTTAACTTTCGAGAAGAATAAGTTACAAATCTCCCTCTATGCATCAGTACACCAGCCAAACCTACACCAGAAACATCAGAAAAGACTACAAAGACAACCCCCCCCCCCCCAAGCAATCCCAAAATAGGTGCCAAAGTCAACAACTCCTTGAGCTTTTGGAAGCTTGCCTCACACTCCTCCATCCACTAAAGGGGTACTTCCGTCTAGGTAAGTCAAGTCAATGGAGCTGCAATAATGGAGAATCCTTGAAAGAATCACTGGTAATACCCTACCATACTAGTAAAGCTCCGAATCTCGGTAACTGAAGTAGGTCTCACCCAATCCGAATAGTTGCCACCGTTGCTGAATCTACCATAATGCTCTATTTTTTTAACCACATATCCCAAGAAGGATACAGACTCGAGCCAGAATTCACACTTAGAAAATTTAGTATATAACTTCTCTTTAATTAACTTTTGGAGTATATTCCTCAAGTGTTGAACGTGATCCGCCTCATCCCTAGAATAAACCAAGAGGCCACTAATAAACAAGATCATGAGTGAATCCAAATAAGGCCTGAATACCTAGTTCGTTAACTCCAAGCAGCTGATCATTAGTCAACTCGAGTGACATAACAATAAACTCGTAGTACCCATAACGGGTCCTAAAGGCGATCTTCGAGATATCAGAATCCTAAACTCTCAACTGGTGTTACCCCGACTGCAAATCGATTTGTAACTGATCAAATAAATAATCTATCCAAGGGAGGGGATATTTATTCTTGATGGTAACTTTTTTTCGATTGTCAATAATCAATACACATCCAAATAGAATCATCTTTCTTCTTCACAAAAAGAAGCGGGGCACCCCAAGGTTGAAATAATAGGTCTAATAAAACCTTCTTCAGCAAATCTTCCAATTGTTCCTTAAGCTCCTTTAATTCAGCAGGAGCTATTTGGTAAGGGGATATGAAGATGGGCTCAGCGTCCAGGTCCAAATCTATAGAAAAATCGACACCACGCTTTGAAAGAACACTAGGAAAATCTGTTGGAAACACATCCATGAACTCTCTCACCACTCTCGTGGCCTCCAAGAAAGGTGAATCTTAGGAACAAGCCCACAACCAAGTATGACAAGCAACCCTTATCCATCAAATGTCAAGCACGAATATAAAAGATCACCCCTTTGTGGCATGGGCTAGGCACACCTGTCCATACTAAATGAGGCAAATCTAGAAATGCTAAAGTCATACTCTTAGCATAACAATAAAGAACTACATGATAAGGTGATAACCAATCCATGCCAGTATAGCATCAAAGTCAACCATGTCTAATAAGATCGAGTTAGCCTAGGTTTTTCTACCTGAAAATACCATTGTACATCCCCGAGAAATGCAATCCACCACTAAGGACTCATATACCAGGGTGGAAACATAAATAGGCACATGAAGAGGCTCATACATACTATCTATATCCGAAGAAAAATAGGCCGATACATGTGAATAAGCGGATCCTCGATCAAATAATACTAAAGTTGAATTGGAAAATCAGAATAATACCTGTAATCACTACATCAGAGGCCTTTGCCTCGACCCTGCCTGGGATAGCATAGCATACTCTATGCTAATTGTTGGTCCGATACCAACCATGAGCTCCACCTTACACCACCCCTGGCACCCCTTGTACCACCCCCTACATTCGGTGAAGCACCTTTAGCTGTAGAAATTGGTGTAGACCAAGCCATTTGTGCACCCAGTAAAAGGGAAGTTAGAGCATGCCTGGGGAAATTCTTGGCTAAATGACTAAACTCATCACATACATAGCAACCATGGAGGCTTGAACCTTGAGAAGAATAACTTGAAGTACTTGTATGTCCTCCTAAACCTGAGGAACTACCATGGCCAATATGATCAAATATGGACCTACCTACACCCTCCGAACCCTGAATGGTTGCATAAACCAGCCGACCCTGGTAACTGTGAGTGCTCTTTCTCAAGAGGTCTCTAACCGCTAGGTGCATAGCCGCCAAACTAACCATGATGGCAGGACCTCTTACTACTACCCTATCAGGCCTATCTAATGCTCTCAGTCATCCTTCCATGGTTCATAATGCTTTAAAAAAAATACCAGAAAATGCCAGGGAAGTTGTATCCTCTTTAAGATAATCGGCCAACCCCTTCACAAATCTGCAAATCCACTCAAACTTAGCATAATACTAGACATAACATATTTGGACAACTCATGAAAGCGGGCCTCATACTCAAACATGGTCATAGAACCTTGTAACTAGACTATCAAACTCATCTCGATGTTGGTCATTAAGGTTGTAAGGTATGAAATTCTCAAGGAATAGCTCTGTGAACTACTTCCAACCCATCATAGGAGTATCGGCTAGCCTGCGGGCAAAATCTCACCTTCACCACTCCCTAGCCATACTTGTAAACTGGTAAAATGTGTAAGCCACCCCATGAACCTCAAGGATGCCCAAATTATACAATCAGTCCTGGCATTCTATCAAGAAGTCATAAGTTTCATCTCCTGAGGTACCATCAAATATAGGAGGAGCCAATCTCACAAACCTCTCAAAGTTCTTCTGCTTGGACAGTGACAAAGCAATATTAGCAAAAATATGAAAGACTCAAAATCTTGATGGTGAAATAGAGGGTGATAAAAATGCCTTTGAAATCTAAAATCCCACACTAGATCTCGGAATAGGCTAGGAGAGACCAATGACCATAGGAGGAATTGAGGTACCTGGAAGATCATCGGCAGTAAGGGTACCCTCCAACCTTACCTACAATCAAACTAGTAGCTTCTGAAGTATCGATGTTGTATCTGAAACCATAGGGGGAGGAATTAGATCCTTGGGTTGCCCCTCGAGCTCAGGCATGGGCCTAGCAGCTTAAAAGATGTCCCTCTAGTTTGTCCTCGAAATGGTGCTTCCCCTTTGACTTGACCATGGTCTTTACCTTAACCAAGGACAGGGGCTCTGGAATAGGTATAGGCTCACCATTCCACATCTCTAGCTCTAACCCTCAGCATCTACGCAAAAAGAGTGGATTAGAGATATCCAAATACTTTGATATAAGGAACGGAAGAAAAGGGACCAATAAAAAAGTTTGTCCTAAAAAGCATCATGCAGCCTCTTGAAGATAGATATGGACATCTGTATACTGATCCGTGGAACTCTACTAGATACCATGCTCTTTGACTCATGAAATTGATGAATTTGAAGCTCTGATATCAAACTTGCCATGACTCAAAAATGGGTCAAGACTGAAGGACCATAGTTCTCAAAATAAATAGTAACAACCAACACCATAGATAGATAGATAAGGAAATACATCACTAAACCCAATATCTATGACCTGGCGTTACAAGTATAAAAGAGCATCTAAAATAATACTGAACTACATCATAGTCTCATAAATACAATAAAGACTATTAATCTAAGATATAACATCTAATGAGAGCTCGAGACCTTGAGTCTCATCACTAGATATGGTTAGTATCAACTGCACGATCTGAAATCAACTGCCATGAGAAAGTTCCTCGTTGGAAGTTTCAGGGGAGAAGTTATATATATATATATATATATATATATATATATATATATATATATATATATATATATATATAACGACACTCAATTACAATAGTGTAATGATGTTAATGATAATGCAATATATGCAATGAAAGGTGGACTTAAGATTGTCGCACAACATATCATATATACCCCCATCAAGCTAAAGCTCCATAGACTAAGGGGATCCATGCAAGCCTCGTAGACCATATACCTCAATCACAATCATAGTATCTCATATCTCCTTTCTACCTCATCGTGGTCAAGGTTTTGAAAAGTGACATATTTTGTTACAAAAAAGTGGTTCCACAACTCCCAGATTCACATGTGTTACAATATGTAATATGAGGATGCATGCAAATGAAACACAAGATAAAAGCAATATTCATCACCATAGGTATCAATATCATTAGAATAACCAACCATATTTTTACCACCTATATATATATATAGCCACGATTCTCAATCATAAATCACAATTATTCTCTTTTTCCATATGACACATTCACAATATAATATACATTCATGCTTCCACATCAATTATAAGTCAAGTAACAACCCTCACACGAGCATTACATCAATAATTCTCAATACAAACACATAATACAACTCCATCTCATAGATTGAAGCATATGAATATTCAGTTACACTATCTCAGTCCCAGGGAAGGATTAGTTAAACCTGCCTCAAGGCTGAACCATATACGAACACACCAACCGAAAGAGTAACTCATGAAAACCAACTTCGAATCATCAACCCACTATCAAGAATGCAATCTACACATCATAAGGAGTCTATTGATACCCATATTACCATAATTAGGGGTCAAAGGTAAATTCATTAAAAAATTGGTTATCTGGAAATTGAGTGTAAAATCATGTACTATGTGAAAAATGAAACTCATGATTGAAAATCTCATAAAATTTGAGCGAAAAATGAGATAAAAATTACCATTTGTCCTAAAGTTTGCATTCTTAAAAAACTACAAAATTAGGAGTTTAAAATCAAGAATTTTGAATTAAAATCATAAAACAAGTAATGAAAATTCAAGATCTTAGGTTAAAATGCTTACCCAAATGTTTTCCTCATAAGAATATCAAAAATTGCCCACCCAAGCTTTTAGAACTCAAAAATGGTAATAATAGGGTGTTTTTTTTATTAAACACTATTCAAGTCAAAAATGACCTTTGTGATCACGGGTCAATGTCCATACCTACTTCGAAGAACTAGGGACACAAGAATTATGATCGCAAAGAGGCTACTGCGATCACAAGGAGTAGGCCCGTCATCACGATGAAGGGAGTCAATGCACGAGATTCAAATTTTGGAAGAAAATGCCAAGTCTTCGATCGGACTCTCAAGATTAGTTCGGAACCTTCTGCCCACAAATCATATATACTATCCTACTAAATTTGATACCCCATACTCAATGGAACCTTCAAAAATCAAATTCGAGATCTCCTTGACCCAAAATTTGAAAAAGTGTTATAAAACTAGTTTAGGATGCAAAAAGACCAAAATACCCTCAGGACTTCCAAAAAATATGACGATGCCTTTTCTATGTCAAAAAATTACCTTCTGAATCCAACATAATCATTAAACTCAAAATGTTGACCAAAGTCAACATTAGCTCATTCTAAACCAACTTTTCCAACTTAAGACCTCAATTTCACAAACGAGCTCCGAATCTGATTTTGCCACTTCTCCAAGACCAATTTCTATGTTTCAAAATAGATGGAATCGATGAAATTCTATTTCGAGACTCGAAACTCCTAATGATATCAAAATTCACTTTTAGAATAATTTAAACCTTAAAACTCAAAAACTCGCAAAATTCTCAACTTTTTGACTATTATCTACAACCAACCACGCAAGTTGATTAAATAACACCAAATAAAGCTAGCAAAAAGGGTAAAATGATAATTTTTGCAAGAATTTCTAAAATAGCCGCTATGGTCATTTTACCCCTCCTAACAACTGCCCTGAGTTAGGTTTGATTGGTTTTGTAAATTTTGTAAAAAAAAGTTGAGTTTTGCTAAAGAATTGAGTTTTGAAGGCTTAAATTGTCAAATTTTAAATTTTCAAATCATCTGGAGATTCGAATTTTGAAATAAAATTTTATCAATTCTATTTGTTGACACCCAATTTTTACCCTCCACAGTACAAATTAATCATTGAGCTTTTAGTTTTAACAATTTGAAATAATTAGCTTTCAAAATGCAAAACAATATTTTTCAAGTGAGTTTTAGGTTTAAAGCTTCTAATTTTAATTATGCTTAAGTATTTGCATATTATATATATATATATATATATATATATATATATATATATATATATATATATATATATATATATATATATATATTTCAAGTATTATATTTCCGTTAATTTTTCAAAAAAATCCCAAATAGATTTTATCTTTAATTACTTTTACATTAATCATTTTTCGAATTAATTACCCCATAGCTAATTTAATTATTTTAAGTTGTTAGTATTAAAAGCTTTTTAATTAATTTATACTAATTCATCTCGTGGTCAAATTAATTAATCGATTTCGAATTAATCGTGTTTTATTTGGCCACATTTGTAATTTAAAGTGGCCAAATTTTAAATTCTTTTTTCCTTTTTTTGGACCCATTTTTCAGATTTTGCTCTAAATTTTGGGCCAAGTTTTGGCCCAAATCATATTAAATAACCTCCAGCCCAATCCGCCCCTTTTAAATTAATTACACTACCCGACCCGGCCCAAATTTCCCCTCCCTTTTAAACCCTGACCCGCCCCTTCCCCTTGTCTTCTTCCCCGATCCCCTTTTCTTCCCTTTCCCCATTCTTGTCGAAAACCAGAGAGCACAGAGCCAAAACCAGTCCATACCAGTCCCTAAAAATGGCAAAAAGCCAAAATGCATTTACTCCCTCTCACGCGTTCCCTCCCCAACCCCTTCTTCTCCTCCCAGTCGAGAAAAAAACGACAACAAACAGCCCGTAAATCAGAAAAATCGCAGCCGGCAGTAGCCATTTTTGTGCAAGAAGAACGAGTCAAACCTGCACCTCGTATTCCTAAGGGGACCCTCAACGTATCTCACATCCTGGCCATTGATTCAAATCAATGGCTAAGGTGTGAGATTTGTGGAAGGATCCCATTGGAGGGATACAAATTTCTTTCGAGCGGATTCCAGATTTTACCCCCGGATTT
The DNA here is from genome assembly GCA_029948455.1 of Solanum rostratum. Taxonomy (NCBI): domain Eukaryota; kingdom Viridiplantae; phylum Streptophyta; class Magnoliopsida; order Solanales; family Solanaceae; genus Solanum; species Solanum rostratum. The sequence continues at coordinate 62,257,345 of CM057045.1, read as the reverse complement.
TTCCTGTTTATGCCCGAAATTTTTTGTGTATAAAAGAGGGGACTGCTCACGATTTGGGGAAAAAATTTTCTTTGGGGATTTATTTCTCAGATTCTAAGAGAAAGGGAAATAAGAGGTTTCTTGATTCTTGTTGGTTTAATAAAAATACATAGATTTCTTTAGTCAATTTTCAGTGATGCCAATCGGCTTCTCAAGATTTTCCGACGCCGAAAGTCGTTGACTAAGCTCGTTGTCCCAGTTCCTGCCCTCCAAAAGGTAATATTACTTTTCCTTCTTCAGGTTGTTTGATTGCGAAAGAAACCGTTATGACTCTTGTTGGTGTTGTGATGACCTTTTTCGGAGTCATGAAATTGTAGTTGTTCTTTTCCATTTTCCTGGTTAAGTAGTGGCTCAAATGTTTATTTCATGCTGCGACAGCCATACCTTCGATGTGAGTTTGAGTTTCTTGATCTGTTTTTTTTTTTTTTTTGACTCATTGCGTCGATCCGATTCGCCTTTCTTCTTGTTATCCTAGTCTAGCATATCGCACTGTTAATGGAGTATTTTCTAGTTCTGCAATTATTTTTGATGAAATGTTCATCTTCCGGTGTGGGATATGTTTGAAAAATCTTTATTCTTGGGAGTTACCTTTGATCTGTCTTGTCCTTGAATATGTTTTGGATATCAACATTGATAATTAGTTATTCTTGTTATCTTGATTATGGGATTTTAGTTAGGTCCTTTATCATTAGAAACCTTAATCAGATGTGATCTTTCTTGTTGATACTTATAAAATTCCTACTGTTGTCCTGCTTGAATCAACTTTGTGATACTATTTCACTTATATGTTTCTAGTAAACACATGTGAATGCCTTAGCTTTTCGACTATGAGAATTTTACGCCATCACATCATTTTAAAAGGGGACACTGATTTCTTCCCTTTAAATGCTAACAAAATATATACACATACGTCTCTATGTTAATATATTTTACGTTAGGCATTTGGAGTTATTATTTATGTATTTTCACTGTTTTTGTTGCATGTGAATCGTTGGAGTCCATTTTGGACCTCCTCCTGCATATTTTGAGTTGTACCTCGTCGGGATAGCGTACGTGTTCGGGAGTACGCTGATTATACAGGTTTCGGAAGCTGATATACTTATCGTATACACTGGTATACAACCAGTGTATACCACAGGCTAATACAAAGAGAAAGGGGCCAAAGGCTCAATTTGGTCAAAAGGAGAGTTGGGTCTTGAGGCCCAGTCAGCAGCAGGTCCAATTCTTTTAAAAAAGGAGAATGAGCAGGCCCAATTTAAAATATAATAATTATGCAGGTTTTGGGGATTGGGCTTGCCCAGGCCCAAGTCACTTCAATTTATTTTACTTACATCTTTATTTGTGATATTTGCCATATTTTTATTTATTTGTTCTAACACTAATTTTAAGTTTAGGGTTATTTTATAGGTTTTAGCCTAATTAAATTTTCCAAAGTTAGCCACCTATGTTATATGATGACTTTAGATTTGGGTTATAAAATCATTTTTAAGAAATTAGGTTCTAAGATATTCTTTAAAATATTTCAAGTACTTTCTTTCTTTAAAATAATCTTACTTTAAAATATGTTTTCCCTTCCAAACACTTAGAATTTCGTAAATTTAAAATTCTAATTACTTAATTAAATTTGTTAAGTCCTTTAATTAAATAAATATTGGTTGGGTTCCAATAATATGCCCCCCCTATTGAATTTTAAGTAATCCATTTAATTAATTCTAATTGATTAAAATATAAGTAAAAAAAAAATTTAAATATTCCATTTTCCTACTTTTAAAATATTTTATTTAAACCCTTTAAAATTAATGATTCAAATTATATTATTTTCAAAGTTAGTCAAAAATATTTAATCGTCGGATAACCGAGCGTTAGCGGATATTTCGGGTGCGTAAAACCTTCCCGAAATAGAAATATGAACCCGAACCCTTTCTTTGGATTTTTAAAAGGATTTTTCTGTTAATTCTTTTAAAAAAATAATTTAATCGGTTTTCTTAGTTTTTCCTAAAAATTAAGTGGCGACTCTGAAATTTGAAGATTCGATTTACTTAAATTAATTAAGTCTCAATCGAATTTTTAAACCCGGAGTCATTTTTCGATATAACACTATTAATTCTGGAATGTGGATATTGATCTGGGAGAGTTGTCAAAATCATATTTTGAGTTGTGTGGATTTTAGGTCCTAAGATGGAAATTGAGTTAAAGTTTGACGTAAGTTTAACTTTGGTTGATATTTCGAGTTCGGTTCTCGGATTAGATTTATGATGGTCTCATTGGTTCTGGAAGGTGATTTTAGTATTAGAATTAGCTTCATTATAACTTTTAGACATTTCGGTGGTGTTTTAGTATTTCAAGTGCCTTAAAATTAGTTTAGTCATGACTTATCAGATTCCAAGTCAAGGAGACCTCGAATTCAAGTTATGATGATTCCATTGAGTCCAGAATGTCAATTTTAGTATGGTCGTATATATGATTTGTGTGTATGAGGTTACGAACGAATCTCGAGGGTCTAATTCGTGAAATACAAAATTGTTAATATTTGGTGCATGCCTTCTTATTCGCGATCGCGAGGCCCTTCTCGCGATTGTGAAAGTATGTGTTTCCTGCTAATCGCGATCGCAGAGCCCCTAATCACGATCATGAAGAGATATGTGTCTGGTCATCGCGATCGCGGACCAAGTGGGTCATGATCACGAAGGGATAGAAATTTCTGAAACAGTGTTTAGTCAGATTTATGCCACTTTCAACCATTTTTATCATTTTCAAGCTCGGCTAGGTGAATTTTGGAGGGATTTTTCATAAAATATTGTTGGGTAAGCTATTTTCAATCATTTTTTTATTTGTATTGATTAGGTTATGCTTTTAATATCTAAAATGAGGATTTCAATTGAAAATTTTGGGGATTTCTTGAACTTGAATTTTCATAAGAGAAATGATGATTAGGAACTCGTTTTGACTCCATTTTTGAAATGATTTTCCTAATTAGTTTTCTAAAACCTTAAGAAATATTTTTATGTAAATATTTCTAAATTTTTGTCTCATTTTTTGGTATTGAATTTTTGGACCATTTTACCATTCCTTCCCGAGTTGCATGATTTTGGTGTCATTAGCTTTGAATTGTGATTGTGAATTCATTTTCAAATAGACTGTGGTACTTTGGAATATAATTGGACAAGGAAAGCTCTGGCTTTGTATTGATCATGAATTTGTTGGCTAAGACGAGTGTATTTCTAACCTATGATTAAGTGTGATGAATTTTGTATTTCTTAATTATTTGATTCACATGAAATGTGTAATTACATAAAATGAATTGTGGAATGAGAGGAGGCATTGTCAATGATGTATTACTTGATATGTTAATGTGAAAATTCTTACATGAAAAATGATTGTTGTGACTTGATTATTGATAAATAATGATGTAATCGTTGAGCTGTATTGAGTAGCATTTTGTTGAGATATATAGTGTGGCATCATGTGTTCCATATCTCATCCACTCGTCTTCTATTTATGTGTTTATCTGCATTAGATTGTGGAAATGAGATAAAGGAGAGGTATTGATATTTGATATCGAGGTTTCTACCGGTTAAGGTCATTGAGAAAGAAACCTCGTCGGGGTAATTGACAGAGATATTGATATTGATATTTGGGGTTGAGGTTTCTACCAATCATGATATTGCTGAGGTCATATTCCGGTGGTCGAGGTTATTTCTAGTGTGTGATATTGCTGAGGTCATATTCTGACATATGATATTGTCGAGGTCATTTCCAGAGGATACATGGTCTATGTGAGATCCTCATGATTTCCAGCTTGAGTTGATTAACGGATGTGTATCGAAAGGACATACATGGATCATGATTATCTGATATTGCATTGCATCATATTGCACCTCACACATTGTGACATTGTAAGTTGATTATTGAGTTACTTGTTTGTGCATATAAATTCTAGATAGATGCTTCTTGTTGACTGTGACTCCTTGAAATTGTTATATACTAGTTGAATTGTATAAATGAGTATATATATATAAATGTATATGTTATGTGTGTTGGGTTTTTTTGCATGTAAGTTTGTGGTTTTTGAGATATGTGGTTAGTATGGAAGGAGTACTTGTGTTCTTCATTGTTTTACTTAGGTCTAGGATATATTTGTTGGGTACCATATTGTTGGCTACTCATACGTGCTTCTACACTTGTGTAGGTATTGAGCTTGGTACCTCCCGATCTCTTCATTCCTTATTGGTTTGAGCTCTGAGATAGTCCTAAAAGTAGCAGCTAGTTTTTCTCGGTGGACCTTCAGACTTCCATTTACATACTATTTGAGAAGCAAAGATATTGAAGCTTGTATAAATTTTGTCGAATTCTGTTAAAATAGTGGCTTGTACATGTGACACCAATCTTGGGATGGTTTTAGAATATGATTTCTACTCCTTATGCATGTTCTTTCCTTTATAGATTGTATTATCACTTTAGCTTTTGCATTTCCTTATAATTTTAGTTTAGGCTAACTTGCCTTGATGGTTAAAGGCAAGTGTCATCATATTCGATTTTGGGTCGTGATAAAGTATATTGATAATAATAATTTTTTAAATTAATAAAATAAAAAATACAAGTATAATAGCTAATACACTTTTAAGTTCTTTAAAATTATTAGACATATAAAGAAAATAATTTGAAAACAAGTTGGGACAAAATTGGGTATCTCAACAATTCCTAAAATGTCAAATGCAATATGCTATTATTTTATTGCTAGAAAGACCTTCTGTGAAGGGCATTGAAATAGCCGTTGAATTATTTTCTTGATGCTATTATATTGATATTTCACTCATTCGATTAAACTCGATATTCGATATTTATATGTCAATTTATTGACTTTCTTGACTATATGTTCATGTGTTCGAATTTTTACTCTTTTTTGGGTGGTGTGACTTAAAAAGATTGTGAAAAAATTAGTACTTACAATCAGTCCTCCTTCCTCGCTAAATTATATTTCAAAAACTTTAAAAATAATACGTCGAACTGCAATAATCTCAAATAAAAATTTTATGTTTAAACTACTAAAATACTTGATTCTTTTTAAAATACTTTCTTTTACTAATTATCAAAGAAATAGGTATAAGCACTAAGTGAACCACCTTAAGCTCTTTATGAACATCTTCAAGGTTAAGTTATATTTCTAAAAGCCAAGTTTCCAAACTTATTTTAAAAAAAATATGAGATTCCACGAAACATTTGTATGTGATACGAAAGTGATTATGACATTATGAGAATAAGAGTGTCAATGAGCCAAGATTGGCTAATTTCTTGTTATGGCATATTATGTGCATTCAAAGCTCATATTATACTTACCATTTTATGCATGAATTCCGAGCTATATATATATATATATATTGTACAGATAGCCATAGGTTGATAATATGATGTCGGTTAACTATTGGAAGAGACTTCCATAAGTAGTATCTGGTTGGGTATGTCATGCATTTTTATTTATATATATGTATTCATGACATACGATTACTCGAGCATACCATACATATTTGATCACTAGGAGATCGAGTGTCTGTCATGAAGGTTATTTAAATTTCAATTTTAGGTGGTATCTATATTACCCTTTTTACTGCAGCTAATTATGATTCTACTTTCTTACTTAGATATCAGTACATTTTTATTTGTACTGACATTCCATTTTCTAGGGACGCTATATTTTAATTCATGTAGTACAGGTCCAGATAGGGCTTCTGATCGGCCCCTCCACTAGGATTCGGGTTCAGCTGTGAGTTGGTAAGCTCCACCTCTTCTTGAAACTTTCATAGGATGTTTACTTTTATTGTACTATTTGGATATAATCAGGTCTTATCTCTACGGTGCTTATGACACTCTTAGAGACTATTGTGTGCACATTATTCTAGATTTTCTTTTACAACTTTTAGTTTTCAGCCCATAGACTTGGCATGTATATATGTGTGTATACATGTATGTCTTAAGTTAGTGTCTCATCGGCTAGCTAGTACTTTATTATTTGACTTATCTACCTTTGTTTATATGACTTATTGTTATTCAGGTCATGACCTTAATAGTCCAAGTTTAATATTTTAGATGTTGTGCTACCTAATCTTTAGGCCTCCTAGTTTAGCTAGCTAGTATATTTAAAGGCTAGCTCGATCGAATAGAGTATCGACTGTCAATCGCACCTCCCCATTTTGGAGCGTGACATAAAAAATATGAATACTTCTGAGAAACTTGAATAAAATTTCAAAAATTCTATACCAATTGAAACTATCCGAACGAATATGGTATAGTCATCTTAGTGAGGTTTGTTATAAGAAGAATATAAAAATGATCATATTTGTCTTGTTTTGTAAGAAGATATAAAGCTGAGTTTTTCAAGATAGCTATTTATGTTGATTGTTTAAATATTATGAAGCTTCTAAAAAAGTTTCAAAAACAGTAAAATATTTAGAGAAAGAATTTAAATGAAAGAATGAAAGATTTTGGGTTGACAAAATTTTATATTGATTTTTAGATTGAACTCCCTAAGAAATAAATATTTTTCTATCAGCTACATACACAAAAAATTCTAAAATAATTTTACATGAATATAGCATATTCATTGAGCACTCCAATAATTATGAGATTACTTAATATAAACAGAAATTAATTTTAGCTTAAAAAAAGGGGGTGGAAAAGGCATTTTAGCAATGAAGCTCCATGTTAGACATTAATATATCTTGTTAATAATTCGATCAATTATACATTTGGCTGTAACCTTATTAGTAATGTTCAATTCCTCTCCAATAGAATATTAATGATATTGAACATACTTTTAGATACCTTTAAGGTACAATTGGATATGAAGTTGTTTTATTCTAATAAATCAGGTTCATGCATAATTTATTTTGTGAATACATACTCCTATCATTTAGTTGATTCACATAAAATTTGATCTTAAACAAGTTATTTATTTACTTATGGGATGAAAACTGTATAATGACATTCAAAAAAATTAGTTACGATTGTTGTGTCTTGTAACTAGACAGAAATAAAAGTCATTTATGAAATTAGTCAAAAATATGTATAGTTAAGATTAACGACAACATATATTACAATTATGTGATCATTAATTTCTTGAAGATGAATATCCCAATATGAGAAATACTCAATTACAATAAAATGGTGAAATAAATAGTCAACAAAGTTAAGCCTATTCATTAATATCAATCATTAAGAAACTGATACAAAAAATTAAAGATGCATCTCCTTGGAGATATCCAATAATATTTGCAGGGGATGAAAAGATGGGAATAACCTAGAGGAAAGTACTTAAAGGGGAGTTAAGTAATTGTTAGTTAGAAGGACTGATCAATTAGTTACATGAAGGGAAGTTAGTTACTGAGCTAATTGAGCACATGTATATATCATGCTTGTAATCATTTTGTGTTGTTCAAGTTAGAAGAAATAAAAATCAGTCCAATTCTCTCCTCTAAGATTTGATGAACTATTGAAACAGTGTTAAGGCACTTATTTTTATCATGGTATTAGAGCTTACCTCACGATTGTGAGCTTATCTTGGTTAGTTGATGATCAATGATGCCCTATTTCTACATCTGTCAGATACCACAGGAGGTTCAATCATTCTGGTGCAATCAGAGAACTACTCAATTTGGAGCAGGGGCATGCGTATCCAGTTGTTTCGAAAGAATAAGCTGGGAATCGTATATGGAACCTGAAAAAAGGAAGATTTTGGAGCTGAATTGGGACATCAATGGGATCGATGCAATGCAATTATTCAAGGATGGATCATGAGCTCAATTACACTAGAACTACATACAGGAATTGTCTATGCGACAAGTGCAAAGGCAGAAATTGATAAGGTAAATGCCTCACAAATTTATCAGTTACATAAAGGCACAGCTAGTGCAGTAAGGAAAATAATAGCATTTCTCGATGCTTTGAAATTTATGGGATGAATTTGCTAAGTATTGTATTGCCCCAGATCTAAGGACTTTTGTGCTCACATGCATCGACAGAAATTGATGCAATTCCTTATGGGTTTGAATGAATCATATGATCAATCACGATGACAGAAACTATTAATCTAAACAAAGCATATGTGATGCTTATTGAAAGGAAAAGTCAAAGAATTATAGCCAGTTCATCTATGATTACAGATGAGACAGAATTGGCAGCCTTTATGATGAGGAGAGGAGACAATAATCAGCATAACAAAGGATCAAATCATCAATATTAAAATGGGAAGAAAAATTGAGAACAACAATGTGATTTTTGCAAATTGAAAGGACGAGTAAAACATGGCTGCTATAGACTAAATGGGTACCCAGCTGACTGGAAGTTCAAGAAGAAAGATAATGTGAACACATTCTATAATGCTCATGCTGGAAATGCTCATCAAAATGTTGCACCAAGGAACAGAGAAAAGGAAGAAATGATGGACAAGATGGCAGCAGGAAATCTTCCAAGAACACCACACATGACCGGTGAGCAACATGATCAGATCCTGGAGATGCTTGACAAAGACCCTACACAACATGGTACGATGGCTAACATGGCAGGTATAGCTCAAAACACTATAGCTAAAGTTAAGCATACAAAATGGATGGTTGATAGTGGGGCAAGCAATCACATGACCTCTAGTTTATGTGTACTAACTGATGTAAAATTAGTTAAAACAGATTAACATAGAAGGGTTCATTTACCAAATGGGGAAATCACCTTAGTGACACACACTGGAAGCTGCAAGATAACTGAAATTGGAGAACCACATAATGTTCTATTTGTCCCAGATTGTCACGACCCGAGCCTAGGGCCTAGGAGTGACATGGAGAATGGGAACCCAAGAGTCCCCAAACAAGCCTCAAGTTATCTCAATTAACATCATCGGTTCGGAAGCGTATTCAAATGATAAACACATAATTCTAAGGGGCGGGGAAATAGGACTCTCCCTATGGAGATATCATAGGTAAAGGGATTAACATTATTTCACATATCACGTAGCACATAAAGACTAAGGGATGGGTAAGTAAGACTCACTCTATGGGGCATTTCGGGACTTAGGATCTTCCGCATCACATCATATCATCAAGTCATAGCCAACACACACAACAACACTCAATGGGTAACCAAGCCATAACATGATCTCCAACATAGCACTTAGCATATAAACGTAAAATAGTTTACAAGATGTCCAACAATGCCTCTAGTCATAAGATAGGACGGGGGCCACAATATATCCTGGGCTCACCCTCAAATATAAATATCCTAAACAAGCACCATAGGTAGAGGATAGGTGGCTTGTTCTTTGAAGATAGGACTCACCACAACGAGCAAACTGGAGATCCGAGCAAAACATCGTGCGGTGGATAGATGTACTCCTCTGTCCCTACATGGTGAGATCATGTAGGCAAAAGTATGCGTTAGTACGTTTGAATGTACTAAGTATGCGGATATGCAATACATGTAAATTATCAACCCTGCATTTCAATGTTAGATGACAAGGGCACATAATATGGAAAGAATCGTATATCTGAAGAAGAGTAGTATACAATATGCCATGAAATTCATGATGCATGAAATGCAATGATGTTCATATATAGTAGGGATGTGACCTCAACCGACAATAGTAAGACCAAGAGAGCTATTACTTGGAATCTCGATGAAATCCCCTCACCGATAAAGAGGTGGTCCACTTGCCAAAGGTAAACCATACTTCACCTTAAGGGCATCCCTATTTCGTATGAAGCAACCTTCTTTACGGGCATCCCCATTTCAGATATGATTTTCATATTTAACATGTCATATCATATCATACTTTACCTTACGGGCATCCTCATTTCATATGAAGCAGCCTTCCTTACGGGCATCCTATTTTGAATAGGATTTTCACATAACCTATGCTAGGCACATAGTTCAAGGAGAGAGAGAGAACCCTCAATCCATCGGTGCTAGACGGCATCCCACAAGAATATGTATACATATATATACATGTTTTCAAGAAACAATAGTCATTTCCAATACTTTCAATGCACATTTAGGCTCAAAAGCCAAACATCATTCATAATAAATCGTACTTAGGCTCAAATGTCAAATCATAACTCTTAATCAAAATACTCATGCATAGGGATAGCTCATCTACATATACAAGATGGTGCAAGCATCCAAATTGCTCAAGGAGCCAAAAAATAGACATTTATGTGATCACATTCTTGTCATAACCATAATCTTATCAAAATCATTTCATAAAAAATAATTGGGGTTAACCCACTTCGTAATTTTCATAAAATCCAATGTCCATAAAATGCATATGCCATGAATGATGTGGGAATAGCATGGGTAATTGCGATTCAATATAATCAATCATATAGTATGACATTGAAGTAAATGCATAATTAAATCCACATTTAAACCATAATATAAATCACTCATGCATAGATTAAGCTTTACAGGGTACATGCATATTCATTACTTCATAACTTCAATGTAAATAATCATAATAGGGATTAAAGTAACTTAAAATCATAAATAAAGTACAACCCATATATCAATTGAATTTATTAAACAATAATTCTCAACTCCATATTTAAGTATGCAAAATTCCATGAAGATCAATTAACAATAGTTTGGCTCTTCTTGGTTGAAAGGGACCAAGAATCCATCGCACATACCTTGATTAGGAAGAGGAATTTGAAACTGAATCCTAGCTTGAGTCTTGAGAACTTAGAGAGTATTTTTTTGGAATAGATTATAGAGTATGGGTGTTTCTAATGAGAATGAATTAAAAGAAGTAGTATCAGCTGATTTAATAAATCATAATTACATAAAAGCCATTAATGAAACGGATGAAAATTGAGTCGTCATGGCCTCACTGGAGGGCTACACGGCTCGTGTGATGCCACACGATCCGTGACATGGGCCGTGTCTCAACACTTAGAAAACTTTTCCGCGATCGAGTTACGAGATGGTGATTCCATATTTAGAAAAAAATGCGTCGTGAGTTATACGGTGGGCACACGGCCCGTGACACACCACACTGACTATGTGGGCGGCCGTGTGACCATACTTGGCCTTATTTATTAGTTTTCCAGGTGCAAGTTCATCACATGGCTCACCACACGGCCCGTGTGGGGTTCTGGTGTGACGTGCCTTAGCCCAAATCTCCTTGTCGAGTCCTCGTAATCAATATTATGGCCAAGTAACCCTTCACTGGAGGCCACACGGTCCGTGTGGCCTCACACGAGCCGTGTGGGCCTCCCATGAAGTGACACTTGGTCAATTTTTCTCATGGGGCGAAGTTAGAAAGTCCGATAAAGTCGTTCAAAAGTTCGGGTCCTTATGTCATCTCCCCCTTGGGAACATTCGTCCCCGAATGTGCAAGAACAAGGCTTGAAAGGCTTGACTTAGAACATGAAACACCCAAACATAAGACGCAATACACAACTCACTCCTTGAAAATTATAAAGTCATGAAAACTCATGCTAAAGCATATTAAAATCATTCAAAACATCCTAAAAATATTTTTAATGCACATGTATGAATGTCATGAGACTCATGAATGGAAGAATTAGGACCACTTAGAAGAGGAAGGACCTAATAACTTAGGCTTGAGTAGATTGGAAAAGATGGGGATATCGCTTCATCATGTCCAACTCCGCCTCCTATGTGGCACTCTCCATGTGTTGATTTCTCCAAAGTATCTTCACTGAAACTACATCCTTATTACGAAGCCGCTTCACTTGCCTATCCAAAATCTCCACCAGGACTTCCTCATAAGACAAGTTTTCCTCAACCTCAACACCCTCCTAAGGCACAATAGTGCTAGGATCACCAACTAACTTCCTCAACATAGGCACATGGAAGACCGGGTGAATGGAACTCAAGTCCAGAGGCAACTTTAACCTATAAGCCATGTTCCCAATCCGCTCAACAATCTCATAAGGGCCAACATACCGGGGGATGAACTTGCCCTTCTTACCAAAACGCATCACACCCTTCATAGGCGAAACCTTCACATACACCCAATCACCAACATGAAATTCAGGATCCCTTCTCCTAACATCCGAATAGGACTTTTCGCGACTTTGGGTTGTCTTCAACCTTTCCCTAATTAACTTCACCTTCTCCATAGCCTCCAATACTAAATCGGGGCCAATCAATGCCATTTCCCCCAACTCAAACCACCCCACTGGTGACCTACACCTCCTCTCATACAAGGCCTCAAACGGTGCCATACAAATGCTAGCATGGAAGCTATTATTATAGGCAACTCAATGAGTGGAAGGTGGTGATCCCAATTATCCTTGAACTCCAAATCACAAGCCCTCAACATATCCTCCAAGGTTTGAATTGTCCTCTCAGCTTGCCCATCGGTTTGAGGATGAAAAGTGGTTCTCAACTTAATCTTAGTACCAAGTCCCCTTTGGAACGACCTCCAAAAGTGAGAAGTGAATTAGGTGCCACGATCTGATATGATAGACCTAGGCACACCATGCAATCTCACCAATCCTTGGATATACAACCTTGCATAATCCTCAACACTAAAGGTAGTCCTGACCAGTAGAAAGTGAGCTGATTTAGTCATCCGATCAATGATAACCCAAATGGAGTCAAATTGCTTTCGGGTCCGAGGCAACCCAATCACAAAGTCCATGTTCACATCTTCTCGCTTCCAAGTGGGAATCCCAATGTCTTGAGCTAGGCCACCAAGCCTTTGGTGCTCCATTTTCACTTGCTGATAACTCGGGCACTCGGACACGAACTTGATTATATCCTTCTTCATCCCATGCCACCAATATACCTTTCAAATCCTGTTATATCTTAGTGGATCCTGGGTGTATCGAATAATGAGAGTTGTGAGATTCACTCATGATCACCCCTCTAAGATCATCCACATCTGGAACACATAGCCGGTCTTGGTACCGAAGCACACCATCTCCCCCTTGGGAGAATACCTCAATCTCCTTCTCGGCAACCAACTTCTTCGTGTCAACTAATGATGGATCTAAATCTTTCTTAGCGCTTACCTAAAACACCACGGAAGATTCGGCCCCATTTTGAACATGGATACCACCATCATTTGAGTCGGCCAACCTAACACCCACTTAGCCAACCGGTGAACAACCTTTACCAACTCTCTCTTCTCCTCTCCAACATAAGCCACACTCCTCATAGATAGCCTACTAAGAGCATCGGCCACAACATTGGCCTTGTCGAGATGATATTGAACACTCATGTCATAGTCCTTTAGGAGTTACAACCATCTTCATTGCCTCAAGTTGAGACCCCTTTGAGTGAACACATATTAATGCCCTTTCACGAGAAATAGAAAACAAGTTGGGTAATTTAGAGGCTTGGAGTAGTGGAAAAAATGTGAATGATATGTGGGACACTATTGCTGGTTACATTAGAAGAGTAGCTACCAAGGTACTAGGGGTTTTGAGAGGGGCCTTTGATGGACGTCAGGGCGATTGGTGGTGGAATAACGAAGTTCAAGGCAAAGTGAAAGTCAAGTTTGGAGTGTAGGGATGAAGATGAAAAACAAAGGCTTAAGGATATATATAAGATGGCTAAGACAGAGGCAAAGATGGCGGTGATGAGTACTAAGACAGCAGCGTTTGAGCGCCTATATGAGGAGCTAAGTGATAAAGGCAGGGAAAAGAGATTGTATAGGCTCACTAAAGAGAGAGAAAGGAAAGCTCGAGACTTGGTCCTGGTGAAGTGCATTTGAGGAGGGTGAGGTGTTGGTGGATGAGACTTTCATTTAGCTAAGGTGGCGAGCTTACTTTCATAAACTCCTAAACGAAAAAGAAGATAGAGGTATTGAGCCAGGTAAGTTGGCACACTCCGAAAGTCATCAAGATTTTGGTTATTGCAGACGGTTCAAAGTTGAGGAGGTTAGATGTGCTATTAGTAGGATGAAGAGAGAGAGGGCCATCGGACCCGATGAGATCCCGATGGATTTTTTAAAGAACATGGTCAAGGATGGCACAGAATGGTTGACTAGATTGTTCAATGCTATGATGAAGACTGCCAAGATGCCTGATGAATGGAGGAGGAGTACAATGGTTCCATTGTACAAGAATAAGGGTGATATTCAAAATTGTAACAATTACAGGGGTATCAAGTTGTTAAGTCACACTATAAAGGTCAGGAAGAGTGTGATGGAGATGAGGGTGAGAAAAGTAGTGTTTATCTCAGAGAATCAATTCAGATTCATGTCGGGACGGTCTACTACTGAAGCAATTCATCTTGTTCAAAGATTAGTGGAGAAATATAGGAAAAGAAAAAAGGACCTTCATGTGGTGTTCATTTAATCTCGAGAAGGCCTATGACAAAGTTCTAAGGGATGTCCTATGGAGGTATCTAGAGGCGAAAGATGTCCTAATGGCATATATTAGGGTGATAAAGGACATGTACGATGGAGACAAAACTCGAGTAAGAACGGTGGGAGGAGACTCAGAGTATTTTCCTATTGAGATGAGACTTCATCAAGGATCTGTGTTGAGCCCTTTTTTGTTTGCCTTGGTGATGGATAAGCTGACGCAGTCTATTCAGGAGGAGGTCCTTTGGTGTATGCTATTTGCAGATGACATGGTACTGATTGATGAGACTCTAACTAAAGTTAATGATAGATTGGAGGTTTGGAGACACGCTTTGGAATCCAAAGGGTTCAAAATGAGTAGAACCAAAATAGAATACATGCAGTGTAATTTTAGTGTTGCGAGGGATAAAGCAAACACTTATGTGAGGCTTGCCACTCAATCTATCCCCGAGATAGATAACTTTAAGTATCTTGGGTCCATCATCCAGAGTAGTGGTGATATCGATGATGATGTCGCACACCGTGTTGGGGTAGCATGGACGAAATGGAGGCTTGCCTTAGGAGTATTGTGTGATAAAAATATTTCACCTAAGCTTAAAGGCAAGTTTTACAGAATGGTGGTTAGACCATCTTTGATATAAGGGGTGGAGTGTTGGCCTATTAAAAATTTACATGTTCAGAAGATGCAGGTTGCAGAGATGAGGATGTTGAGATGGATGTGTGGACATACCAGGAGCGATAGGATTAGGAATGAGATCATCCGAGAGAAGCTAGAGGTAGCTCCTATGGCTGACAAGATGAAAGAAGCGAGACTGTGTTGGTTTGGATATGTGCAGAGAAGGAGTATCGATGCTCCTGTTAGGAGGTGCGAGAGGTTGGATTTAGGGAATACACAGAGGGGTACAGGTAGGCCGAAGAAGTATTGGGGGGAGGTAATCAGACAAGATATGGCGAAACTTCACCTCACTGAGGACATGGCCTTAGATAGAAAAGAGTTGAGGTTGCGTATTAGAGAAGACGGCTAATAGGTTAGTAGGGGTCAGTCGATATATGACTTGGTGATAGTAGGATAGTAGGAGCGATGAATGTCTTTACATCGTATGTTGCCACTATATTTGTTTATTTTTAGCGTATTTACATTGCCTTTATCTCTTGTGTTGTCATTTTCTGTTTTGTTATGTTAAATTTATCGTATTTGCATATTATCATGTGCTTTTCCTTCCCTTTCCTTTTTCTATATCTAGTTTATTCTGCTTTTGGGGTTTTTGAGACGAGGATTCCCAGAAAACAGTTTCTCTACCTCGATGAGGTAGTGGTAAGGTATGCGTACATTCTACCCTCCCCAGACCCCACTTGTGGGATTTCCTGGATATGTTATTGTTGTAGTGAATATTAAAGGGAATCTTATGAATTCAATTAATATAAATGTCCATTTAATAAACTTCTACTTGTATATAAAAAAAAAATTAAAAATGTAATTAGTGTCTCATCTAAAAGTGTAACTCTTGAGGTGGTTCTTTCACCCGATAAGAAAACGTTAACACTTGAAGAGATAATAGAGAACCAAAAATTTTCTATTCCTTTCTCAATTTAATGTCAATAGTTTTGAAACTTCCGTTTATAATTATAGCATTTCTTTTATTATATATAACAATATAATTCCTGGATTATTTTCTTTTTAAAATTTTGTTTTTATCAGGTTTTGTCTTGTGCTTCTCATAGGTGAAAACATATATAATTTTGAAACCTTCATCAGACCATGTGTTATCGTTTTGATCTCTATCTCTCCATATGTATGTATTTGAGACCTCCAAGAAATATGATTTTATATTTTAAGTTCACACCAGCCCTCACAATTGAATAATTATAATAAAATATTATGTCATTGAGCTATGAATTACGTTATATTTGTCGAGTCATAAGCTATATATGCTATATATGAAGTTTTGAGAGTTAACAAATATAATGAAAGAATCAGATGTTAAATATGTTTTAGATAAAATTAATTAGTGTTCATGATAAATAATTATTATAAAAAAAAAATAACATGTATACTGAAAGCGCTGAATATACCATAAAAGTATATTGCAAAAAATCAGGCTCTTGAAAATAAATTGAAGAAAACTGTTGATTAAGTAGAAAGCAAATTTCAAGTGCGTGACTAATCTTATTCTTCAATACATAAATGAAGGGATATTCAATTCAAGCTTCTACTAATAAAATAATTAATCATGGCAAATAAGGTAAAAAGATGCATCCACTTAACATACATATATATATATATATATAAAATAAAATTATGCTATATGTGTTTCGTGCACATTTAACATGTTGACTGGTTGAACCGACCATTATTTAATAATAAAAATAGTACAAGAAATAGTGGTAAATGTGCATTGAAATAAGTGGGGGCACCAATAAATAGAAAAAATTAAAAGGAGAGATACATTTGTCGAAACTGTATTTGTTGAAAATGATTTAATTAGTGAAGAAAGCAAAAACGACGGCTCTCTTCACATACCAAAACATCAAGCAAAACAAGTACATAAGTAAAAAAGAATTGGTTAACCTAATTATTGAGCAATT
Source organism: Solanum rostratum (assembly GCA_029948455.1). Classification (NCBI taxonomy): domain Eukaryota; kingdom Viridiplantae; phylum Streptophyta; class Magnoliopsida; order Solanales; family Solanaceae; genus Solanum; species Solanum rostratum. The sequence goes on along the minus strand of CM057045.1, from coordinate 62,240,400 downwards.
TTAAGGCACTTGTCAACTTATATCAACTTTTCATTTGTTAATCATGATTATCAGGGGTCCATTATTTGCTGACATCATCACACACTCTTCAAATTTCCCCAATAACTAGTGGTTATTAGAGAATGATGAAATATATTATATAGTTTAAGGGGAAAGACCCATTCCACTTTAAATTATAGGTGTATTAGTTTATAATTATTTAGTTGTGACGTAGTTTTTTCTTTTTATAAACAAGAAAAAAAATTAAACAGCGAAAGCACATTCGGACTAAGTTTTTGCAAGAAAACTGAAAAGTATTTTCACTTGTTCTTTGAACAAATGTCAATCTTGGTATAATTAGAGAAATCTAACTTGCACAACCACCAAAGATCATAATAAGAGTAGTATATTTTTAATCAAGATTTAGAGTTTGAACTCTACTAGAGATAGAGTATTTGGTAAGCAATATTTTATCCAAAGTGAAACTTTCAATTTTAATTTAGATTAGTCCAGCTTCAAAATGAACACCCAATTTCAAAAAATATAAAATTAAAAAAAAATCTAGTCATGCGTCAAAAAGGAAAATCTATTATATTTTTGTTGAAATAGAAAAGAAGCATGAGTACTTTTTACATATTTATTTATCACTTGATACGTATTTGATACTCATATTGAAGTTTGACTAAATTCAAATTTAGATCGAAAGAACTATGTTAGATCCTAGTGCAGATAAATGTTATTTGACTTGAATAATCAAATTGATCGATTCTTTCTTTTTGCGGAACTTGAAATGGAGGTTCTCTTTGCCAAGAAGAAAAGGTAAGGTCTTTTGGCAATAGAAGACATATTACTAATTGATTCTTTTGGTCGTTTTGTGTTTCAATCCTAAATCAACGAGGTTGTTGGATGCGAAAAAAAAAAAGAGGCTATGTATGATAAGCTTGAATCGATTATTCCCAAAACCTAATTGCATTTTCTTCTTATCTAGGTGGATTATTCTTCTTTACTTTTTTCTATTTCTTGCTTGTATCTTTCAGTAGTTTTCAACTAATCTCTTTTGAGTTGTACTGACGCTTTCTTGAAAGGCTGTCTAACAAAATAAATAAAGTATTGCTTAAAAATAAATTAGAAAAGTGTAATAAAAGATAGTGATAGTATAAATATAGCAACAAAAAGTATAAGGTCAAGTTCTCCCTTTTCTTTTTTATAATAAATTGATCATGAATGATGGTAAATATATATTGGTATCATGCAACACTTTCTTCCTTAAAAAAATATGACAGTCCTGCGATAATTGTAAAACATAATTATATCAAGTATTTTTATGCTCACTAAAATTTGCAGTTTAATAATTAGCACTGCAACATAAAAATGGTTTGTTTGAATTATCCTTTAAAGTGAAAAAAACTAAATTAAAAAATTATTTATTTGGGATGAAAATAGTATACTTGTCAATAATATATTTTTTGATGTTTTAAATTTAATTACTCATTTAACACGTGTTCATTTTTGTTATGGTTATCATTTAATACAATTATAAATCATAATAAACTAAATACAATTATAAATCGTAATAAAACTAACTCATATCCCAATTAAATTTTTTTTACAGAACCTCATTAATAAAAATTATAAATTGATGGAAAATTAAAATTCATATAATAAATATACTACATTAAGAATAATTACAAATATAAGAGACTTATATGGTCTTATATGTTTTATAATATGTTAATTATAAATACTATATAATATAATAATATTAAAATAATAAAAAAAAAGTAAAATACAAATATAGTAGTTCTTTAAATTCAGAAAACTACTATTCACACCTCTCTATAAATAGAGAATTGAGTATATTTTTTTTAGTGTGGTTGGAAATCCTATTCTCTATTCTAATCTCCATATATAAAATATAGAATATATATAAAAAAAAAAGAGATGAATTTAAGAAGGTTTAAGCATCAAGTTTATGTTAAAAACACATATCATAGATTTATGGTGTTAGTGTAGAGAAGTATTATTTAATAGATTATTTTGAAGATTTAAAAGAGTGAATGAAGTATCAGAAAGACATACATGTTTGGGTTTATTTATTTTTTATTTGATGTGATACAATTCACTATTCTCACTGCGTCCTAAACATCTGTGTTAATTCAATTTACATGAATTAAAAAAATCTTTTTTTAAATTTTTCTGGGTGGGTTGGGTTGGGAGGGGCGCGAGACAGGGGATAAAGTGGAAAAAAATTGACCGGGGGAACTTTGTTCTTTAATTTTTGGAAGTCATTTTTTTCAATTTAAGCAAAATAAGTTAATTTAAAAAATATTTAAATCAATCAAATATGAAAAAATTAAAAAAATATTTTTTAAAAAATATTTTTCTCCGTACCTAACACACCCTAAAAGGAAAATGTTTGTACAACATCATCTTTTTGGAGGAACCATCTCCTATTCTGGAAACATAGACAGATTTAAGAGGAGACAACAAGCACTTAGCTAATCTTAGCTAATTGATATAAGCCAACTCTTCTTGTTATTATTCCGGAGGTTCTTTTTCGTTTTATGTTATATTTATTAAGAGTCAATTCAATTAATTTTTAAAATTAAATTTAGATTACATTAAAGCGGAATGACCTAAAAGATCCTTGTACTTAGCAACTATTTGTAAGATAAATCCTTGTATTTATAATTTTGTCAATTGAATCTCTAAACTCACTAAAACACAATATTTTATGCTCCTATGACCATTGATTGAGTTTATATAGCATTAAAATAGCCAAGTTGGAGAAATGTATAATTACACGCATTTTAAAGCAAGTGATATAATAAATAAATCTCAAAATTATTAGATAACCTCTCTTCTTCTTCAGCCCATTCACCCAGTCATTACTCCTATTTCATTTCTCACTCTATCCTAATTTTTTTCTTTTCTTCTTCTTCTTTTTTGGGGACACTCCGCCACCATAAATAAAAAAAAAAATTAACAAAACTTTTTGTTAGAAAATATATCTATTTACTATTTTATAAAATTAAATTTTCAAGATCTATTATTTGAATTTGCTTATAAACATATTTTTTGCCGACTTGTAGTTTTCTTGATATCTCTTTTGACAAAATCAAAATAAATAGAACCTTCCTTTAAAGTTTGTGCAAGAGCTAATAAATTTATGTGTTTGATAAAGTTTTTGAGTGTGAAGAAGAAAAATGGTGAAAGTAGTTGGTGATTTTTTATTGATGGGTGAGGAGTGGGGGTGAGGAACAAAGAAGAAAGAGAGAGGAAATTGCACTTTTTCACTTTTTTTTTTTAATATTGTTTAGTTTTTAATATTTGATTTTGATGTGTTTGAAAAATAATACTAATAACTATGATGTGTCATTAAAAAATGACATGGAATCCTATGTGGCAAAATGAGTATATTTGATTTAAAATATTATGTTTTAATAAGTTTAAAGGTTCAGTTGATAATACCACAAGTCCCAGTTGATTCCGTTTTACATTAAAAACAAAAATCTAGATATTTAAAAACTATATAAAAAATCATGACAAGTAAAAAGAAAAGAAGGGAATATTAGTTGAATTTAGTTTGAAGGTTGAACATAGGATTGACCAAAATCTCGTGGACAAGTTGTATATTAGTGCCTAGTGGGATCTTAAATGTTCCTCCACTAGTCCTAAAGAAAAGTTGGGACATTTTTCTTTTTGCCCTTAAACAATGGAAAGCCAATGGTTTTGTCTATTGAAAATCATGGTGTGGTGATGACTAATGCCTTCCTCTCATAATTCTGCAATGTTTATTTCCTTATTAAGAATCTTTGTAGGCAGAATAGTTAAAAAGTGACATTGAAGCTCTTTTAAGAGAGAAAAGAGGACAAAAAGACTTAGAAGGGCACAATTTTCAAACATAAGACCCCACTTTGCTTCCATTATGCAAGTAATAAGCAGGTTATACAAAGAGAACTTTCCATATTAACAGTGCACAAATTGTCCATTGAATTTACACAGACATTATTATTATGTCAATATTCTACATCTCAAGTTAATAGGGTGTCTATATAGGATTAGTTGTTACGGATTTTGGCAAACTCAAGAGTTTTTTTTCCTTGAAGCTTGTTTGTAACATAGTGCATGCTGTACTCTCCATGATTGTACCTTTTATACTTGCAAGGGTTATTTTCATCAACCAATTCTGGCAGTGGTCCCAACTCAATTTCATAACTTGGTGCATAAAATGTCACAATGGATAGTCTATCATTTTCTTGGTGTGTCACTGCTCTGTGCTCAACACTTTTGTATCTCCCATTAGTTAGAACCTGTTTTAAAATACTTAACAAGATTGGTGAACGAATAAAAAGGTCAAAGGCTTTATTGTTCAGTAGCCATCGCATGTTTAGAAATATAACCTATCAACACAATATACACAAATAGCTACTAAAATAAACCAAGATTGGAAAAAGAATGCACACCTCAATGGTATCACCAATGTTGATAACAAGTGCATTTGGAATTGGCTGGACAGGTACCCACACGTTGTCTTTAAGTATTTGTAGGCCAACTGAGCTACACTTACCCTGTTGCAACACTGTCAGTGCACTTCCATCTGAGTGGGGACTTAATCCCAGAACAAGGTCTGGTCTAGGACATGATGGATAGTAGTTCATCCTCACTGCTTGTACAGCTACTCCAAACATTTCTTCAAAAATATCCCCGTTCAAACCAAGACTCATTGCTATGTATTTTAACAAATTCTTGCATAGTTTCCTTATCTCTCTTGAGTATATATCCACCGTTTCGCTGCAAAAAGAGCGAAAATTGAGCATCCAAGGGGGCAAAAATGTCCAATAGATGCACACGATGATTTCCTAAGCCTTTATTTCAGAGTTGCTCAATATTTGTGCTAGTGAGAGTATATAATCAGCTGTGCACAAATTGACAGGACACTGCCATAACAAAAAAAGAACAAGAAAAATGAACTTTTCTTGTTTAAAACTAGTAGTCAATCTAAGGTGGTCCCTACAAATTTACACTTTGCTTATTCAACAGTTGTATTTTTGAACTTTTTTCTATAGCTGAGGTTTAAGCTTACCTAAAATCAAGTGGCTTTGTTGGCCAGAGTTTTGGGTTCCTAATGAAATGGGGTTCCACACCAAGGGCAAACATGTTACACCAATCAAGTTTTTGATCTTCTGAGAAGACAAAAGCTTGACCATAACCTTGAACTGTTCCAGGAGCCATTGGATATTTCTGTTTCTCCTCTAAAGGTAGCATGAAGAACTCCAGGGCTATTTTCTCCATCTTTTCAAGCAAGTCCAAGTCAATCCCATGGTTAATCACCTATAACAATGATTTTATTAAAAAAAAAAAAACAAAATTAGAAGCCTATAGTATTTTGTAATCAGTATGTTGTAAACACAAGTTACATACCTGAAAGAATCCCCACTCTTCACAAGAAGTAGAAAGCTTCATGATTTCATTGTGGAAATCCTGGCTATTCAAGATTTTGGACAAATCAACAACAGGAATGTTAAGGTTACAAGAAGATGGAGTAGTAACTGTGGCGAGTTTTGGTCTTTCTATCATGTCTCTTACAAATCTTTCAGGAATAGAAGATGGCTTAATCTTTTTCAGTTCTTGGACATCATCAATGTGACCTACTTTAACAGGAAAACTTGGCACTGGAGCCATTTTCTTACACTACAACTTTGTTTTTTGGGGGAAAATGGAGTCTTTTCCAGTGGGGTTGGAGGGGAAGGGAAGTACAAGATACTAGTCAAGATTGTGGAAGTCTATGCTTCATTAGGCATACATACAATTCAGAAATATGTCAACTACTTATAGAGGGTAAAGAGTGACACAACTTGATGCATTTCTATATTATTGTGTGGGTCCTGATGCACTTTAATAAATTCTCAGTCATGCAAATTCTATAAATGGTTACACACAAATCTATAATTGCTTGCATTTTCATTCAATCACCAACCTCCAATATGGACCATAACATCAGCATCTTGAGTTCCGACTATAATTCTTTCCTAATAGAAGAGTTATTTTTGTCTTTTATTTCCCTTTGGGTTGATTTCATAAATGCCTATATTTGGAGAAGAAATTACAATCTACCAACCAATTTAAAATTACCAAAATTAATTACAAAGTAAGAAAGAGAGTATAATTTTTTATAATAATATTGATTAAATTGTGATGTGATAGGTGGTGAAAAGGAAGAATAAATAATTGATATTTAAAAGTTTTTGGAAGTTGGTGTAAGACATGGATGTATACTTTTATTACTTTTTTTTTTATTAATAATTATTGACTAAGAAGTACTATGTTCTTCAAATTTGGAGAATAATAATTTAATTTTTATATATGTTTGTACGAACATGGTAGTAAAGTCGGGGAAAAAATTTGTTGCTATGACATCCAGTGCAAATATATAATTTTACGTGAATGGTGGAATAAAGAATTAACTGATTAGCCTAACAAGTTCGAGACAAATATTTAAAAAATGGTATGCAAGATGATTGTACTATGGAGAAAAAATTAGTTCTTATGTATAATTGATATTGTCATAATTGCAATAAACATACAAGATGAAATTTTAGTTGGAGTGTAATGTGAATTTTTTTGTGTTTTTTTTAAAGAATATAAAATGTTAATCGTAACCAAATTGGTAGAATTAATTATTTATTAACATGTTCGTACGTATTTGGCTTGTTCTATACTATAAATATGTAATGTATAAAATTTGGCTTTTTAATAATGTAAAAGGTGTTGAATTATTTTTAAAAAGGACACATCAAATCAATTTACAACAAAAAAAGATTAAAAAAAAACGTGTGAAAAAATAATAATGCAATTAATGCAACTTGTTGTGAATAGTGTCCTTCTTTATAGGGAAATGGGAAAAAATGACAACAATTCCAAGCAACCAACAATTGCATTTAATGTGTGTGTACTTTTTCTTTCTCTTACATTAAAACATTTAATGTGTGTGTACTTTTTCTTTCTCTTACATTAAAATTGTGCATACTTTACAAACTTTTATTACATGAAATACAGTGTTGGTTTTTTTACTGGTAATAGTGTTGGTATAGGTGTTGATAAGATCATGCACGTTCATATATTTTTGTAATTTTTTTATTTTTGAAATATCTGGTGGCAAAGTTCGATTATTTTATAAGTACCATAGTGAACACCAAAAATTGCAACCAACCATACATCGTAACTGACAGAGAATACCAAAACTACAACCCACAATGCATAGTGAACTACCATATCGGATACCAATTTACAGCAAGCAAATTAAGAAGTACTATGTTCTTCAAATTTGGAGAATAAAAATTTTAATTTTTATATATGTTTGTACGAACATGGTAGTAAAGTCGGGGAAAAAATTTGTTGCTATGACATCCAGTGCAAATATATAATTTTACGTGAATGGTGGAATAAAGAATTAACTGATTGGACTAACAAGTTCGAGACAAATATTTAAAAAATGGTATGCAAGATGATTGTACTATGGAGAAAAAATTAGTTCTTATGTATAATTGATATTGTCATTACTGCAATAAACATACAAGATGAAATTTTAGTTGGAGTTTAACGTGAATATTTTTGTGTTTTTTTTTTAAAGAATATAAAACGTTAATCGTAACCAAATTGATAGAATTAATTATTTATTAACATGTTCGTACGTATTTTGGCTTGTTCTATACTATAAATATGTAATGTATAAAATTTGGCTTTTTAATAATGTAAAAGGTGTTAAATTATTTTTAAAAAGGACACATCAAATCAATTTACAACCAAAAAAGATTAAAAAAATAAAATAAAAAAAACGTGTGAAACAAAAAAATAAAGCAATTAATGCAAATTGTTGTGAATAGTGTCCTTCTTTATAGGGAAATGGGAAAAAATGGCAACAATTCCAAGCAACCAACAATTGTTTAATGTGTGTGTACTTTTTCTTTCTCTTACATTAAAGCATTTAATATGTGTGTACTTTTTCTTTCTCTTACATTAAAGCATTTAATGTGTGTGTACTTTTTCTTTCTCTTACATTAAATCATTTAATGTGTGTGTACTTTTTCTTTCTCTTACATTAAAATTGTGCATACTTTACAAACTTTTATTACATGAAAAAACCAATAACAGTGTTGGTTTTTTTACTGGTAATAGTGTTGGTATAGGTGTTGATAAGATCATGCACGTTCATATATTTTTGTAATTTTTTTATTTTTGGAATATCTGGTGGCAAAGTTCGATTATTTTATAAGCCATAGTGAACACCAAAAATTGCAACCAACCATACATCGTAACTGACAGAGAATACCAAAACTACAACCCACAATACATAGTGAACTACCATATCGGATACCAATTTACAGCAAGCAATACATTGTAACTACCATTGTGAATACCAAAGTTTCAACCCACCATGCAGAGTAAACTGCCATATGGAATACCAAAGCTGTAACCATTGATACAAAATAACTACCACTGTGAATGCCAAAAGTTCCAACCAGTCATGAATGATAACTACCATCGGCAATACCAACACTTCAACACAGTATCCATACTAAGAAAACCGCGGCAATACCAACACAGTATGCATACCAAAAAGCTCCAACACATCATCAGCTCAGAAAATCGCGCCGAGTCGATCAATTCCTCTTCTACAGAAACAACACTACACATAAATATCCGACAACCAAATTAAATACAAATAATAATACCAAAAAAAAAAAGGTAAGAAACAACACATACTAAAGTCTCAAACCCGAATTACAAGTTGCATACAAAAAAAAAAAAAAACCACAATTTCACTAAACTCTATTGAATGTCACCAATTCCTCTTCTACATATACAACACTATACATAAATTCAGACAAACCAAATTAAATTCAAAGAAGAATACCAAGAACAGGAAAGGGAATACCTTGAGAATATTAAAAAATCAAACTATTGCATACCAAAAATTTACCAACAATTACAGTAAAACACTAATGGATTTCACAAGGAAAAAAAAATTGCACACTACACTGGGAGAAAAAGAACAAACAACAAGATTGTAAACATACCACTTCAAAAAATACCAATCCGAAACCACAAAAAAAAGGAGATAAAGACATACCTGGAAAATATAATCTTCACTTACACAAAACTGAAAAACGAAAAAAAATTTATAAGGGTGAAAACACACACATGAAACCAACTTCGCAATACCAAAAATTACATACATCACCAATAACCCTCTGAAAATAAACGAAAAAACCTAAAAGAGTGCAAAAAAACTGAAAAATAAAGAAAAAAGGAGTTGGGGGAAAAACACATACATGGAATGCAAAAATGCAAAAAAAAAAAAGAAAGTGAGATGAACATTAGACAAAACGGGAGATGACCATTAGCCCGCTGACCCGACTCAAAACGTAAACCAACAAAAAAAATAATGCAAAACTTCCATACCTGGAATCCGCAAGATAGAGAGTAGTTGTGAAGAAGAAGAAGATACAAATTTTTTGCAAAACAAAAAAAATTACCAAGAGGTAGATGAAAAATCAATTTTTATAATAATAACTTGTGGAGGAATATAATTAATATAATATTTAATAGGTTAGAATATTAAATGAATGGTACATTCTTTATGAACAAGTGGCATTAAATGCTTCATTAATTAGCCGCCTGACGCATTAAATGCGTGTCCCATCAGGCGCGTAAAAATATAAAAAAAAAAGGAAAAAGCTTTTCATTAATGACAAAAGTCACATTAAATAGCTTGGTAAATATGTAAATTTATTGGTAGTGAAGTAAATAAATTGGTAAACGTAATTTAAAGCCTCAAAGTTGTATATTTCCTTAAAAGATCTCTTTCCCTTTTAACTATCTTTTTTGTTTATATGTATGGAGAAAAATTGAAAAGAATGTCAGTTTCACAAATTATAGCAAAAGAATTCACTCTTCTGTTAAAGTTGCATTAAGGGTGAATCAAACAGAGAGACCTTATAGAAGGATTCAAACAAACAAGAAAAGATTTACTTATCAAAGATTCTTTTCCTTTACAGGTTTAACCATTCAATATCTGAAGTTCACTAGCTCAAATAAACTGAATACAAGTTAGGTAGACCGTAGAATGCTCTCAACCGAGAGGTTTTCCATTCTTAAGAGATTTCTGGTCAAGAGCAAATGAATCTCAACCATCTTATTATAGACGTCGAAAAGTTCTAAAAAATAGAAAAACCTTGTTGTGCGGGACTAACTATGAATAGATCTTACTTATGCTTATATGTATGAAAACATGTTAGTCCAATATTGTGGGTCTACCTGTTACAGAAGCGAACATCCCCTTCCAAGACATAAAAGGTCCTGGGGTAGACATCAAAGAGTGCGTGAAAAGAGTCTACTAACCTTTACAATATTTTTAAAAAGGAGTTAGCAAAGTTACTGGAATGCCCATGGAAATTTCTATTGATGTACCAAATTAGCTGACACTCCCAGGTCGATGCAATGTATTCTACCAGCTGTCGGATACTTGATTATTGGTGTATCAATTGGTCCAGCATGAGCCGGTTCAACAAAAAGTTTTTAAAATATGCAGTGCACCTAGGTAAAAAAGGAACAAGATGAATATAAAGGCTAAATGAGCATCCAACACCCAAAAGGTGCCAAACATAGGTTTTCCCCGAAACCCCAATAACCAAGGAAAAACAACGTAGAAGAGATCACTTATTTTTGCACCAGTTCCAGAAGAGTGAAGAAAAAGGGGATGTTATGTTCATAGGAACAAAAAGGTGTTTAGATCCGTAATGATATAAGCAAGAATACACATCCGAGCCATAGAAAATGTGCTCACAAAATCCACACGTTGCTGAAAATCTAATGTTGCTACCCCAAAACTTGTTAAGAATTACTAAGATCCAATGAGAATTTGACCGTAGCTGTTGTCTTTGACATCAAAAAAGAAGATTGCAATGGCAAAAAGGACATGTAAAAATTTAGTTTAGCTAGTGAAATAAGAAAAACATGGATCTGTATTCAGTATGCAATCAAAGAATTTCTCCCAAAAAAGAAAAGAATTCCTCTTGCTTTCTTTTTGCTCCGCTCATGTGTTCTCACCGTCAGTAAGGCTTATCCTGTTATGCTCACAAGAGTACTCTTAACTTGAGTCTACCTTCGCATACCTCTTTTACTATTTAGGAGGCACTTGTCCTAGATAAACTACCCGCCTAGCAGTATACTACCTCCCTAAAAAGATTGGTGTGGTGGTTTGGCATATTAGACGAAACCAAGATTAGCCATTATATGTCACCACCTCAGACCTCTCACACCTTCGATGAGTTGAGGTTGTCTGTACGATGCTATAGAGTAAGGTCTAGACGGTCTTGTCATCTAGCTGGTGGGACTCCACATTTGTAAGCAGAATTCAGTTTTATCGAGTAAATGTTGGACAGTCATTACACCATTCAGTTCATTGGCACGACAGCAATCCTGAATCCCACTTCCCTCCTCCCCATTCCATACCACTCTAAAAGAAAAAGAGACGTGCTTGGCTGTACAAGATATCAGTTCGAAGCTGCAACTATTAAAGGGGACCAACTTTGATGCATCTCTGATGTTATTGTGTGGGTCCCTAACTAATAAATTCTCATCATTTCTAGAAATGTTTGTTGGGATGTGGAGCCTGATTAATATGTAGATGTACTGTTTATATATTAACGATCTCCGTGTATTTTGTAACAGTGTTATTCTATTAATATAAATACTGCATCACCGTGGAGGTTACCTTCACTGGTGTTACCACGAAATTATTTCTCTCTCTCTTAGGTTTACCAAAAAACTGTCTTGATTCTTGAATTATTCTTCGAAATTCCCAAGTGTTGTTGTAATCGATCCTAACAATGTTCACATAGAGATGTATAATTGATTGTCTTTCCATCCAATCACCAGCCTTCAATATGGATCATAGCATCAGCATCCTGAGTTCTGAACACAATTCAGAGTTGTTTTTTTCTTTTCTTCCATTTTCTACTACCTTTTTAAAATGTCTTTATGGGAAATTGAATAGCATATTAGTTCCACCTATCCAAGCTAAACATATTCACTCCTCTGTTAAGTAGCATTAAGGGCGAACTCAAACGAGAGAAACAGAGAAAATTAAGAAAAGGATTCAAACAAACGACACTAAGATTAACTTGTCTAAAGATATTTTTTCGGTTTAACTAACCTAAGTTCATTGGCTTGACTAATCTGAATTCGCGGTGAGTAACTCTACTAGGGAGTTGTCTACTCAAACCCTAAATCTCTACGGAGGGGACCAAACTATCCTATCCAGTCCCTGGATGATTGTGGAAAAAATTGACTAAGTCACAACGTCAAGACAAAGAAATCAGGCTCCACATCTCCAAAAATATGCCTTATCCCAAAGAAGAAAAAAGTTCTTGGCTGCAAAAAAGAAAAATCAGTTTGGCAGCTGTCAAAGGGATAAAGAAGTGAAACTCAATGTAATTGTTGGTACTTATAAGAGTGGCCAGCTTTGATGCATTTGTCATTTCATGGTGTGAGGTACCTAACTGATGCACTTAAAACAAAAATTGAGTTTCTATATTTCAGGAAGAAATCGATAATTGCTTAATCCAAGTCCACACTTGCCTCACTCAAAAAGAAGAGAAGACAAAGTTTGGTCATTACTTCTACATCTACTGATGGAAGGCAGGCAGCAGAAACTGGAATTGAATGTAATAGTACTAGTAGGGGCCATATTGTGGTTACAATTGATGTCTCCCATTTGTGCAGACCAAATCTAGTGACTTTTAAATCATCCCGCCCCGCACCTTTCTCAAGACACCCTTAAACCATACCAAATTATGTCATTAAACTACTACTACCATTGTGGGAGGCCAAATGCCCTTCTCTTTTTGTATGCAGTTGGACAAAAAAAACCCAACCTCAAAGGTAAATGTGTCTTTTTAACTATGATAAAGAGTGTAGAGTAAGTGGAGTGTGGGGGCTGGCTTTTTGGAAAGAGAAGAAAAAGGTGTTTTTAACATTACATTGAAAGATACATTCGACCAATTGAGTTAATCTTTTCCTTCCAGACAAAGCATCTATTCTTTACATTTTCTTCCAGACTTTTTTATCCAATTCGGAAAAACAACAGTTCTTGATTCGAGAACCTGTTCGTGTGGTCTTTGATGACTAGGAGGATATAATTTTCGCCTTGTGTAGGTGCAGATTTTACAGACTCCGAACAAGTGCAACAATGATTCAATCAATTGACCAGAAAGACGCCAGGGAGTGTGAGTGTTTCACAAGTTCCTGAATGTGAGGGTTATGCTTCTGCTTTCAGCACCGAAAAAGTTCATATTAAGCAGGCCAATTAAAAGAATGGCATTGACAGGAAAAAGAAAAAGAACTATTAGAAGGAAAAAAACAATTCTTGCATGTTACAGCCAAAACACAATGTTGATTTCCTGACGTTAATCGAATTACAGACGTTTGCCAACATGCAAAAGATACAATTACAAAACTAAAACTAAAATCAAGCAGTCCAACACATGCTACAAGTTAACATCCAGCTCTGGAGGTCGCATTTCCGTAATGAGAATATCAAATTGTCTATGACATGTCATTGATCGGTGAAACAGTTGCTTCTTCAAGAAGAAAGAGAACGGCCTCTAAACGCCAGCCCCTGCCATCACACAGCCACGTGTTGTCCTAATATACTAAAATAAGTAGATACACAATGAATTCCCACAGTAGTTTTTTTCTCCTCCTCGCCTAATCAAGCAAAGAGCAGCATAACACGATCTCACTTACTCCAGCATGACTCAGTTGACATATACCAGTCATAAAAGTGACCTCCTTTAAACACCGCAGATAAGTTGACAAGAATCCTTCTCTTCTAAATTTGAGACTCTGCACCAGGTCATCTCAAGTAAGCCAAGCAAACTCCCATTCAAAGAAGCTGCCTTTTATTGGTTCCTCAAATATAAAATCAGCTGGGAGAATATCCTCCGCCACTCATAATGTAGTACATACCTGTGGCAGTAAATCAGCAGTTTCCTGTCCACCTTACAGTTTATCATCCCCTCCACAGTATCTTTCAGTATCTCGGACACTGTAATATGATGACTACATCAACAGGAAGTGAAAAGAATATAATAGTCTCACCAATCATCCTATTTCTATTACCATATCTGCTCAATACTACTACATGCCACAAAGAACTCACTTCAAAAATGATTCTCCAAAACCATTTCACAAGCAAACCCATGTTTATAGTCATGCAGGTTCCCAGTGCACAGACACTTAAAAGGGCAACCAAAATGTCCCCTTTTACAAGGTAAATATTTGGGGTTATAACTGTTCCCATTCCAACTACCTTTGGAGTTTCCTTATCTTTCCTCCACATAACCGGACATTACAGCAAGGACATCATAGAAGTAAACAAGTTTGACAGACTAGAGTTTACCGAAGTGGTCTCTAAACAACCCCAACATCCCTCTGACAAATATTTACATCCAAGATGCCGATTTATTTTCACACTACAGGAGGAAACGGTTATGGAGATAAATATAATTATCAGCGCTGGAGCAGAAAATGTTGCAGTTGCATAATTTAACCAGTACTTGAGCAAAATAAGCCTAACCATCAACTCGTTCATAGAAGGTTATCAGTAGTAAACACCAAAATTCTTTCATTCTTTCAAATGGAAAATCAAAACTAGATCAAATCCAAAAACAGAAGTTACTGAGAAGAGAGATTGATAGATAACAAAGCTAGCATCCCTAACTTCTATTCTCAAATGCTAAAAACAGTTTTGACTAGGCATATTGATCTGCTTTAATTTGATGGCATCAAGAATAATTAGACAAAGAACAAGAGTTATTAAGTCCACTAGACATCTCAATACGCCACTATCGAGTCAGAAATATAGCTATGAGTACCTGAATAAGATAATGATGCATTTGGTGTAAACCTTCTGGGGAAAAAAACACATTCTCAAAAATAATGCATTTGTGGTCAGTCACTGGTGAAGCAAGCTTTTGCTGGAACGCAACACAGATTCAATTATTTACTGTTACGTAAGCAAGCTACAAACTTAAAACACAACATCTAGTGAAAAGAGTTAAGGATCACATATAATAGTCTTACCTGGGATGCCTTTCCAGAACACAAGGAGCAACCAGGGCTCGAATGGCTCAGGAGGAATGCATTTCCCAATTTCTGGACTGTATTAAACAGATTTCCTGTTGCAATTTCCCCACAATTTGAAAATTCAGCCAGGAAACATGGGAAGGAAACTCAAGTCTAATCTTCATAAATCTAAACAAAGGAAAGGTAATACGGTGCAACTCACAGCGAAACTTCAACTCCTTCTGCAGCACTTCTTTTAAGATCAACAGATCTAACAGATACCAAGCTGTCAAAAAAAACATGACCCACACACCCAACCTAATTGACTTATTTAGAAAAAAGATCAAAAGCTGAAAGATGATTACAGATATGCATACTTAAGTGATTAACTCCATATTATCCAATCCTTTCTCTTTTTTTTTTTGGATAAGGAATTATCCAATCCTTTCTTTAGCATACCAAAAGATGCAATTCTGCCGTGATCTCCTCCCCTCTTTTATTCTTTTCTTTTTCTCTTCTTTTTGGCAGATTCTTTAGTAATATGCCAAGTACATAAAAGAAATTTGTGAAGCGGAATCAGTGACTTTTTTCCATATATTTTCACCAGATAAAAACATTTAAAGAGAAAGTATTACGAAGAAATAATGGCGGATAACATAGTAATTCCACTAAATTCCTCCACCAAAATTGTGCCTTATGTTCCATTAGGTAAAATGAAGTTATATGAGGCAACCCAAGGATCCAAGTCCTCTGGTAAAGGATGAAACATTGGGACTACATTGAAACTGATGTCTACTTAGATATGTCACCTAATGTTCTCAATAGCCGTGCTCCTATTTTTCTCTATTCCCAGCCAAAAGAACCTAATATTCAAAATTGGATGTCAAGTGAACTCCGAATGTTATCCTTGTAGAGTTGAAACTTTATACACCTCGTCCCCAACCTGTAAATTTTAAGGTTGAGCATCTGTGCCCTTATCATATACCAAAAAGTTGAATTCTCAAAATTTCATGAAATAGCAAATCAATCCCACTTTGTACACATGTACAGGAATATAACACACTTAACAGCATGCCTCTTCACCAAATTGCAACACAGGTCCTCACTTCCCATATCCAAGGGCCTGTTTGTGAATGGAGAACCACATCATTACATGGTTGATTTAACCTCTACTGCCACCAAAACCATTATGGTTAATCGCCTCGATAGCTTGCTTCACCAAACGTATTAGCTCCTCTACATCCTGGAAGCTGAAATCAATAACCCGTTTAACGGAAAAGAAAGCGTCTTTATTCTCTGCCTTTTCAACATTTGTGGCAGCTGCAAAAGCATTCTGTGCTTTTCTAGATGCCTCCATTGCAGAATTTACATCCTTTGTCTGCAAAATTTTAATCATTTTAATCGCTTAACCTACAGAAATGGGTAGCTAACACAAAAACACTTAAAAGGAAGAAATCACTAGACTCCTCCAGTATTCAGTAGTCATTTTCCGTACAATAAAAGGAAAAAGAATCTTAAAATATCTGACAAAACATTGAACTAGTACAAACTCTGAAATCATAAACCAGTCAACTTACAAATTCAAGCAGACGAACAAGACTAGGACGGTTTCGAGGAGCAATAACATGATTTCCAGCATGAGAACCACTGCCTCTTGATATAGCAGTCTTCTCTGCCACTGTTTGATTGTTTGTGTTATCAACATCAGATGCGGAAGATGAAGGAGATTCACCTGAATAAAAAGTGTGGGCTAAACATGATGCAACTGCATAGCATCGAGAATATCTTGAGCAGAATCACATTATATGCACAATATACACTAAAAGATATCAAATTCAAGTGAACGAGATTCGCCTGAATAGAAGTATGGACTAACATGATACAACTACACATTATTGAGAATTTCTGGACCAGAATCACATTACAAGTACATAGATCCTAAAGCATATTATAGCACGCGGGAAAATCATGTGAAACCTAACAGTCCTCCATTAAAACAAAGCTAAACTACTGTAAACAATGAACCCAGATACATAGATATGTTAATCAAGGCGATAATGATAGCCAAAGACACTCTATTCATACAATTATAAATTATGACATCGTTAGGCTTCAATTTTCCCATCACTTATAAATCCCCTCCCAGGGGGCATGCCTCCTTTCTCCTTTTGATTATTTTTTCCTGCAGCTTCCAAATTGTGGCTTAGCATTCTTTGCAAATCAGTTCTCTTAAGCACAACAAAGCCCACTGCCAAGCACAGCCAAAATAACTAAAATAGGACAAACCCCAAGATCTCATGCTCGAAGATTTAATTATACAACAGAAGTTTCAATGAATGAGATTTCTTCAAAAAATTCAAATATCCATTGCCCCCTCCCCATCTCAACACCATTGAGGTGTCTCACTTACACACCTCTTTATGCATAGCGCATCTGCACAAATCAAGACCTGTTCTTTAACACCGAGAAATCCACTATTTCCATCTACAGAATTTGGTGGATGGGGCTTGCCCCACTATCCTTTTCTACTTAAATATCAGACTTGGTTCACCAACTAGGATAATTCATGATGTGTGTCCACCACACCTCACGATGTACTACCTCAGCCGCAAAACAAAGCCTTGGGGCATGTGAGGATCAAGGTGGTCAAATTACGATGTCTTATTTTCCCCACTCTGGAATTGTTTACCTCTGAAAATAAGTGGAAAAATATAAAGGTTGAATTACAAAATCTGTATGCCTATCAAAACTTTATATGCTTTTGGTCCAGATCTCTCTTGTTGCTAAGAATGATGAAAAACATACATCAATATGATTTATCAGGGCAAAGAGGGGAGTGGTTATCTGTTTTCACCACGTCTCTGCTATACACAAAAATCACTTTCAAATCAAAATCACGTTCCATTTATGCCTAATAGTGTTTCTTTGAATGTGGGACATGAAACAAAAAAGAAAGAAGACTACTAAGAGTGCCATTGTATTTCTTCCTTTTTAGGTGAGGCTTGATATGATTATGCTGTCTTTTTTTTTTCCGAAAATGGTAAGCTTACTCTATATATATATATCCACAGGAATGCTACAACCAAAAGTTCAGTTCCCTTCATAGGTATTACAATCTATCAAAAGCTCAAAACTATATCTGTTGCCTACATACAATATGATTATGCTAACTGCTGCCAATTTAATAGCGGCAAGAAAAGAAACTCTAAAGTTTAGTACTTCATGACAACACATACCTTGTGGGGGAACTTGCAAATTTGCTTGCAGATCATGCCAAATTCTACTCGAACTCATACTTTTGCAGTATAGCACCCTCATGTATGCAACCTCCATACACTTATAGGCCAAAGCAGCAGTGGCAGTTTCATCATGCTTCTCATATTCAAGTGCACAAGTTCTGCAACATTACGAGTATATATTACATAGCCAGAGAAAAGAGCAGTCATTAAACAAGAAGAATTAGATAGTTGCAACTAATAAGACTTGCTTAACCATATATAGAAAAGTTCACGGAATATTCAACTTTATCTTCAATAAACCAGTTTCTATGCAGAAAAGTCATGCCAATATCTAAACTTAAGAATATTCAGCGCCACTCCACAGGAAAACAATTAGTCAAAATAAATATAAGTTTCACTAATCAACAGAAGTTTCTGGCAGTAACAACTTGGTATGGCGGAGGTTCTTTATAAAAAGGTAAAGCCTTGAGCCAAACAGTAAACCAAGAGATAAACCATCAGTTACAGATTTGAAGAGCTGCAAATTCGGAAATTTTCCTGATAGAGAAAAGGTTGCATAAGTGATTACAAAGAGGTATATTTAATGGATCTGTACAATTTAAAGTTACACTTACTCGCAAAGTTTGGCTGTGTTGCTATAGATTTGTACTGGATTTGTCTCCCCGGATTTGCTACTTTCACCATTTGAGCTTTCTAAAAGTAAAGCACCCTGAAGAAACCTTAATGCTGCTTGGAAATAACCGTGATTGTATTCAGCATGAAATCCAGAGTTCTGCAAATAGCTTCAAAAATTAGGAAACACTAATATATACACAGGAGACATACATAAACAACGAGAATGGCTCCCAATTTATTCAGTATAAAGTCAACAAGATAAAGAAGCATAGAAGAAATTAGCTTTAGGAGATAGACCAGTAACATGCTGCACTTGAGATGAAAATAGTTGAAAAGAGATATTAGTAGAACCTTGAGACGATCAGCAACACCTCTAAGTTCTTCAGCTTCTCTCAAAATACTAAAAGCAGTCTGACTGGAGAACTCTCTTTTTGAGGGGATGGAAGCAGTGGGTTCCTGCACCACATAATGTTCAGGTTCCAAATGGCCCATGTTATTCTGACTCGCATTTTGACACACCCCACTGTCAGGATCTTTCAGCATCGTTGAAACTCTGGCACTTACAGAAGCATTAGCCATCCCCACATCTTTAAAACTTCCTTTCTGGGAACCTGAAGCAGGTTTGCTCTTAATAACTGATGTGCCTAATTTATCTTCAGCATGTGCACCAACTTGTGACCTTAGGTCCCTGGATTCTGTCTGAATTGATCTACCGTTCCTTGCAAGTCGAGCATCAATTTCCTGATGAGGTTTTTGCTTCATGAGAACTTTTCCATCCAAGTTGCACACACTATTCAACTTTGTAGTTGACCCAACACCATCATGCTTCAATCGGTGCTCTCTCCTGCTGTCACTACAATGTGTGGAATCTTTCTGGCTTACTTTCTGATTGTTTCTGAAAGATTTAACACTAGAGTCAAGATTATTTTGGTCAATCTTTGAAATCAGGACTTCCTTGCTGCCCAGTTGATCAGATATGTTCTCTTCTACCCTTGGAGTATTAAAATTAGCATTCCAGTTTTTCTCCTTAAATTGCAAAGGAGGATCTTTGACAGATTTATGTTCATTAGGCACAGAAACGTGTTTCTTGCTCACTCTACCCTTGCCATCAGAGCAATATGTAGCATGTTTTTCAGTCATGTAGGGGCTACATTGCTCCAGAACATCAACATTATTACACATCTGGCTATTTCCTAACTCAGAAGCATGTATAACACATGATTCAATTTTTTCCCTGGCATTGGTGCCCCAAAAATCTAGCTCAGAATTTTCATAAACCTCTGGATGAAGAACACCTGGTTTTTTCCCCTTCATCAAAATCGTGGATTTATCACTCTCAAAATCGCCATCCCTACCCAAATATTTTCTTGGACTTCCAATGTTATCCAATTTAGCATCATCTTTCCCTGGACTCTCCATTCTTGCAGGTGAAGTCTTACTCGTGATGAACATCCTCATGGGAGATGAAGAAACGGACCCTACAGGAGAGCCTTTCACTTGGTGATGCGCTCTATGTTTCCGGGAATCAGAAACTTTTGACGAGCTTGAAGTGGCAGCCATTGAAAACTGTTCAGATTCCAAGTCCTTTTTTAACAAATCAATATCTTCCATCGTCAACCTGGACTGAACCTTCACTCGATCCTTCTTTGATTGATGTTCTCTCTCTACACTTCTATCAATAGGAAAATCCCTGGTTCCTGGTAGAACAATTCTGGTAACTGCACCTCTTGTTCTTGATGATTTTTCTTCCCCCTTGCTTGTACTGGGCTCCTTTTTTTCAGAGTGAAGCACCTTGGATTTCTTCTGTTTCCTGAAACCACTTTCACCACTAACCTCCCCCACATTTACATTGCCATCACTGTCACCTAAGAGATTACCATTACTTTGCGAATTCATTAAATAGTCTTGATCCCTCACTTTTCTTTTCTTTACAGAAATTTCTCTTCCAATATTAGATTTTATGTCATTCGAGCCACTATCCCTTGAATCCTGGACTCGGTTGCCATGCTTCTTTTCCAATATTTGTAACCTTTCTGTCAGCCCAGGCTTTGTCTCCTTTAAATTACCACGTTCACGGTAGTGTTGGGTACCTGTCACAACTTCTCTAGTTGCCACAAAAGCTCGGTCACTTTTGATTTTTAAGTTTTTCAGATCCCTGCAATCATATTGATCGGATTCCCTTTTGGGTTTCTTCTTTGGCTTTTCATCACCTGAATATGTTAGAATAGGAAGCAAGTTAAAAGTATACACAGAGGTATGACAGGCAGGAAAGAAATGCTAGCCTGCAGATGAATGCTATACCATTAGCTATGTGCTCCTTCAGTTTGTTCCGATGTTTGCCAAGGACATCAGACGACTTAACTGGAATCTGTGCACTGGATTTGCTAACTGCATTTGATTCAGCAACAGGTTGGCTCACATTCTTCAAACTTCTGCTTTTGACCAGCTCATGTTGCAAGTTTGAGTTTGTGGTCAACATTGGACCACGATTGCTGCTTGTGTTTGGTGTTTCTCTTAATTTATGTTTCTTCTTTCCTCCATTAACCATGTAATCGAAACCTGCATTCTCACTGTTACCACCGAGCCCATGCATATCAGTTGAAATTACTCCAGACGCACTTCTACCAGCATGATTTTGAAGGGCATTTAGACTATCAGGAAGGGGCATTTGGTATAAGGCATGCAGAGCTCTTGTCGTCTCCTCCTCACTAATGTCACAACGGTTCATTCCAGGCCTACAAAAATTAAGTTTGATTTGTTATCACCAAATTATAGCAATACAGAATCTATTTACAAAACGAATAACTAGACAGAATATTTGAGCACTAAGACCTTGAATAAACCACAAAAAGAGACCAAAATCCAAAAACTGCAGAAAACTTACAGCCAGTATAACATACTGCACATCCACCTCTCTGGCAGTTGCTCGGGTTTTGTACCATATGGAAGGAGACGCCACTTCTCACATTTGTCACATGCAACCCAATCTTCTTCAATAACGACAGGAGCAACTGGTGGCTCAGCTCCAGACGTCAGCTCTTTTGTGCCCTGTAAGCCCAGTGCTGAAGGATCCTCCATAGGGGTCGCACATGCCACATGACTATCAGCTTTTTTGCTTGGGACCTGTCTTGATTTAGAAGAAGATGTATGTTGTCCTTTACGTGTCTCCAATTTAGATTTCTTCAACTTATCACTTGCAGATCTAGCCAGTGGATTTGTGGGTTTTTCCAACTGTGCATCAAATACATGAGCCAGCCGTACATCCTTCATAGAATTCTTCTTGTTCTTGAGGATAGTAGAAACCCCTCTAACCTCTGCTGCATCTGCAGCTGGCTTCAAACCAGGTAGATGTTCTGTTAATTTCTTTTTGCCTTCAGATGATTGCTTCTCTGTGTGCGGTATCTTTGGTTGGTCAAGTTTATGGCTTGCAGCTTTCATAACAGCCTTCTTTCTCAGAGAGACAGCCCCACTAGAATCCTTCTCACTCTCAGATATATCAGCATCCGCTCTAAGTGAAGGAACTGATCTGCTGCATTTGCTTCTGCCACCTTCCTTGCTATCAAAAGAAGCATTTTTCTGAAAGCTCTCTAACTGGAGTTCCACTGATCTACTTCTTACTTCCTGATGATCACATTTGTCACCACTAAGGTCAGATAAAGATTCCAATGAGTCATCCTTATCCAAATCACTACCAAACAGCTGATCTTTAAGTCTATTGATCTCCCTTTTCTTCATAGGAACTTCCTTCTCTGAGTCTTTCATAGCTTCAGATGCAACACCAGCACCTTTCACTGATTCATGAGTTTCACATACTAAATCAGGCATGACTTTATGATTAAGGTCATTTGAGAAGCAATGAGTGTTTTTCAAGCTCTTAATTCCCGAGTTTTTCTGAAACAAGGGCGTCGTGTCATTTCTGACCTCTGAATTCAGTTCCTCGACATATTCACTTTTACCAACTGATTTACTTTTCTTCCTGGTCAAGACATCCCCATCTTCCAGCCTGGAAGTTGAGCTATTGGCAGACATGACAGATTGAGGGTTAGTATCCTTTGCAGCAGCCACATGCTCATTTTCTGAGAAAAGTTTTTCATTTCTTGACAAAGTCAATAACTTCTCATGGAGAGGTGAAAGCAGCACACTTCCAGCAACTGGGAAAGAAGTCATAGTCTGTTACAGAGGGGGAGGAAACAAAATTAAAATAGCACCAGATACTATTCTCTTTTTTTGTTTTTTTGATGTGTGAAAAAAGAGGGATTTTTTTGTTACAGTAAACTGGCTTACCTGAAGGATTCTGGCTGGAGAATCACTGTGAATTTCTTGAAACTTGGCCAGCATCTCACCACTCTCAGCAGGACTATTTTCCATGGATGAAGAGGGAGAAATAAGCCCAAGACTAGTATGTAAAGCAGTACTCTTCTGAGCTGTCTTATCAGAACCTACTCTAATCCGAAGTTTGAATGGTCTCTGATCAGTTGGATTAAGTGACTTAATCATAGAAACTTCATGTTTTACAGGGAACTTATTAGATTCTTGAGCAGAAAAGCATGAATCTTGTCTTGTGGAATCACCCCCACGAGGGACCCTTGAATCATGCAAGGTATGACCACCACGAGAAGCAGCTGTACCACTCCTCCGAGTCGAAGGAGGATCAGACACAGACATTGAGTTCTGAGGAGGTCCCTGGACAGAAATGCAACCACCAAACAGAAGTTAAACTAAATTTTCCCGAGTTGATAAAAGGTATGGACAAATGCTATTCCTTCCAAATATTCAACAAATGACAAACTTCTAACAGACCTCAGATGCCAAATGGATGGGCGATCTTGATGTGCCTTGATTTTGAGATCTCTGTGGAGTTCTTGGATGAGGTAGAATTGAAGGGGAGCGCTGATAAGTCGGTAAAAACGAACCATACCCACCAAATTTTGCCCCTGCAAAAAGTAAGGAATTTAATCAGCTATTCTAGAGATTTACAACTGTTATCTATGATCAATAGGACTGGTTACTAGCCTACTTACCCAAATTCTCAGCAGAAACACCTCCTTCAAAATCTTTCTGAAAATGACCCAAGACACTTTGAATCTTCTCATCCTTCACACAGAAAACAAACAGTTGTACCATAACCATTTTGTAAAATCAATGGCAATGACATAACATACACTTTAACCACAGTATTGCAGAGTGTGGGAGGAGGCAGTCAGAAAGAGAATCTCTTGTTCTTTCTCTTCTCTTATTTTTTACAGACTTCACTAAGCAGAAATGGTCCAAAATTCACCAGTATAACTTGAAAGCAACATTTCTAGCAGTGTCCAATGATATTCATTTTTTTCAGTTCTGTTCCCAAACCAAAAAAAAGTTCTCTTTTTTAAGCCAATGATAATTATTTGCCTGATTGAGTACATTCTTTACAGAATCACAGAACCATCAATAATGAACTAGAATTAGTAAAAGCCTAATCTTTTACCCAGAACATTGATAATGATACCAGATTTTAACTACAAAAAAACAAACTGCAACTGTATTAAGCATTTCACGAACTGATTCTCAAAAACAGCACAAAAGAATTGTTAGATTTTTGAAAATGAATTCAACAAATAGGAGAAACAAAAAGAACTCTTACAATGTAAGAGAGTGCTATATCAGGGTCAATGCTTGTATCATCATCATACTTGTTGTAATAATAACATGCTTCCCCTTCTTCAAGGTCATGTTCTTCCATCGTCTGAGCCCTACTATTTCCCCAACTCATAAATAGAACTTAACCCCAAATTTCCAACCTTTTAACACAAAACCCTAACCCTAGCCCCCTTTGGCCACCTATCCTAAAATCCAACATATCACTCACAATCCAAAAATCCGACTTCGACCCATTCAATTACTCACAAAACCCAGAAAAACCCAGAAAGGAATTGCACAGTTACCTATCCAGCCTCCAAAATCAATAACTACCATTGAACTTCTTGATCATCTAGGTATATTCCTAGTTGTTTATCCAGAAATTGGAACAGAAAAACACTGTAAAATTAATTTATAGAAACCCAAAAAAAGATATCAGAAGAATCAAATGTGTTGACAACCCCAGCGAACGAGCGATCGAATTGATTCTCAATGTGATGTTCTTCTGTTGATACCAGAGGGTATAGAGAAAGAAAGAAAGCTTTGTTTTTCTTTTATATTTTATTTCCTTTTTAGGTCCATTTCTCTAATTTTTCCGTCTTAATTACACTATTTTATTTTAATTTTTTCACTCCAAAATTATTTTCTAACCTAGTTGTGAAATTTTAGAAATTTAATATATGAGGAAATAAAATTGCAATGGCGCGTTGAAATGATCGAATTGGTCCGAACGCTGTGAGTGCAAAATTCAGCAAGGTGTCCAGAATCTACTACTGCCATGTAATAGGATTTTTCTTGCTAGGTTAATAAATTCATTTTTATTTATTCAAAAACAAACAAAACAAAATTCAAAGTAAAGCAAAACATTTCAATTGAAAAAAAAACGCTTTATAATAAGAAAATATTACTCTTTTTTTTTAATTAAAAACGAAACAAAATGCTACCATATACAAAAGAATCGTGAAAAATAAAAATGTTTTTTTAGAGATGGAAAAATTCTAAATATTTAGCATAACGTTCTAGAATTTTGTAGAGTAATATCTTTGATATTAGTGCTTAGGAAAAATTTAGATAGTCTAGAGTATTAGTGTAATGATTTGAAGGTCGTTTTTTGTATTTTTCAAAAAATTATCACTTTATCCCTCTCAATAGTTGTCCCAAGTCTTACTTGATTGGTTTTGAAAGCTATGTTAAAAATTGAGTTTTTGCGAGTTTTAAAGCTTAAGTTACTTAATTTTGATTTTTGAAGTCATTTGGAGATTCAAGTCTCGGAACGGAATTTCGTCAATTATATTAATTTTGGAATGTGAAAATTGGTCTAGGAGAGTTGTCAGAATCAGATATGGAAATAATATGTGGACTTGAGGTTCGAAATTGGAAATTTGGTTGAAACTTGAAGAAAGTTTGACTTTGGTCAATATTTTGAGTTAGGATGCTCAAATTGGATTTTTGATGGCTCCATTGGTTCCGGGAGGTGCTCTTAGATATAGAAGAGCCTTCATATAATTTTTGGGTGTCCCGAATGTATTTTGGTATTTTTAGTGTCTTAGAGTTGTTTTAGTTGCGACTAAATGGATTCCGGGTCAAGGAAAACTCGATTTCGATATC
Organism: Solanum rostratum; assembly: GCA_029948455.1. NCBI lineage: Eukaryota > Viridiplantae > Streptophyta > Magnoliopsida > Solanales > Solanaceae > Solanum > Solanum rostratum. Next base: position 62,214,208 of record CM057045.1, on the reverse strand, counting down.
TGATGATTCTAATAAGGTCGGAACGTCGAATTTAGTGGAGATGAATATACGGTTTGTCTGTATGGGGTTCGTATGAATCCTGAGGTTTGATTTTAGTGTTATTATATATGTTGAATTTGTTGCAAATTTTGCTTTTACGACCGCTCAGGCGCGAAAGCAACCTTTGGTATAGCAAAGACTCATCGCTTAAGCGATGCCCATCTTTTGGGTGAGGTTCGCTTAAGCGGATAGGGGTTACAAAAGTGTTGAGCCGCTTTAACGATGCCCGCCTATTTGGATGGGTGTCGCAAAGGTGTGGTGATGAGTCCATATTTCAGACTCATTTTAGGTCTAGAATGCAAAGAAATATCATCCTCAGTGTGTTATTACGTTCCAATCACTAACTAATATGCATGTTATGGCAGGAATGGAGCTAAAAGTGCACAAGTGGACAATACTCAACAAAACTTGAAAAAGGAGCAAAAGTGTGAAAAAGGCGGACATAAGCGGCCTCGTTGACCTAGTCGGTGTATCACCAAATGCTCATTAAGGCCGCCTAACATGTCAATAACCAAGTCTCAAGTTCATGTTGAGAAGGTGGTCAGAAGCGAAGTCGCAAAACATATTCGGCGTATCGTCGAATGGCTGAAGAGACCGTCTAATGTTGCAAAACTCAAGACCCCAAGCTCACAATAGAAAGGCGACGCAAAGGGATTTAGGCTATCACCGAGCATGATATGCGGAGTAATAGATCGTCGCCTAATCTTGCAGAGACTCAAGCCTTCAAGGGTATGCAGAGGAAAGCGGTCAAGTGCACATGGCGCATTGCCGGAGTACTCAGCGATGGTCGGCCTTGACTGCCAAACGACAACTTGGTCCATAAACTCTCATAATTTTACACGGACCATTTAAGCATTTTGAAAAGGATATTGTACATATCATTCACTTCAGAATTTTTACAAAGAGAGAGAGTAAGATTAGGGTACTTAGAACATTCTTGCTCAAGAGTACAAGGGAGAGAGGGTTTCAAGCTTGTGGAAGCACAATTTGGAGAGATTTGCTGGTGTAAATTAACTTTTCTCTATTATCCTTGATACCCATGTACTTAGCTGCTGAAATGGATATTGAATCTATACTTTCTAGCATGAGTGGCTAAAACTCCTATGTTGGGGTGTGTAAATAGTATGGGTTTCTGATTTCTAATGCTGGGTCTTTAATATTTAGGCTATATTGTTGTTAATCTGAGTGAATTTATGTCCATTGCTAAGTTTCATTTATAATCATAAGGTTTCAAACTTGGGATTTGTTTTAGATCTCTAATTATTGCTTTAATTTGAGTAGTTAGAGCGTGGAATGAATGTATTAGCTGGAAACCTTCTGAGGTTTCAGTTGAATGTCATACCCATGGATTCAATGGCTAAGGTATAGGTTTACGGTGATTTTTCAGGCCAGGCATGTCCTAGAGCGATCCGCATATGATATCGTATTTGAATCATGCGAAACACCTTGATGTGGTAATTGAATTGAGGTTACCAACATCCTAGCATATTCACTCATTTTTAACTCATTTAGTCAAATATTTAGACCCAATATATTTAATCCCATACTTTCACATTTCCAACACCTCTCTATATTTGTTGGTTAATTTACTATTTAGTTATAGTTTGCTGAATCCGAATCCTTAATTATTGTAACCCCCTAATTCCATCTACAATTGCCGTATTCAATGAAATACTTCAACTCTGAAACCTCCACTCCCTGTGAGACTCAACCCCAACTCTGTTGTCGGGTAACATGCTGATGATGATCATCCCTGCTTCCTTTGAGTAGTAGGATTGAGCGTCCATCAAATATAGCGTCGTTGCCGAGGAGTGGCATTAGTTTGTGACTGAAGTGTTTATTGAATTGAGTTTTTGTAGTTAGACTTGTTTGATTGCTTTCTTGTTGTTTTTGTTGTTGATCAAATAAGTGTAAAGATAGAGGACGGCGGGAGCATCCATGCTGATAATGTCGGTGATGTGAATGATTTTCAGAATGTCGATTGGGACCAGGTGGGGAATACTGGAGCGTCATCTGGCTACCTTCATTGATCAGAGGAGTTGTATTTCACGTAACGAGCACGATATTACAACTATTTCAGTTGAAAGGGTTGTTCGAAGGGCTCGCTCATAAGGATCCCCATGAGCATCTAAGGAACTTCATCGACGTGTGCTTACCTTTCAATTTCAAGGGAGTCTCTCAAAAGGCCATAAGGCTAAGGCTCTTCCCATTCTCTATCACTAGAGAAGCAGTGAGGTGTCTATCCAAGCTTCCTCGAGACTCAATCACTTCGTGGGAGGAACTCTAAGATGCGTTCCTTGAAAGATTTTCCCTCCTTTGAAAATGGTTAAGTTGAGAAAAAGTATAGAGGACTTCAGAATTGATGGTGAGCCATTGCATGAGACATGGCTGCGATTCCGAAAACTCTTACTTCAATGCCTAAACAATGGAATCCCATACCACCTATTGTTGCAATACTTTTACATAAGCCTTGATGCAGTCAACAAAGGTGTTGCTGACCAGTTGGTACGAGGTGGAATTATGAAGCAAACTTTTGTTGTTACTTGTGAGTTGTTGGATGACATGACTAAGATTAATCGAGCTTGGTATACAAGGGATGACCTTGTATTTTCTACACATAGAGGTCCATCCAAGGAACGACTTGTGAAGGATCAAGAGAAAGATGAAAACATGGCCAAGATGATGAATTAACTTGATCTCTTGACTAAGCATGTCATGGGAGGAAATCAAAAGAGTGTTTGAAGAAAATTGGAAAGGTAGCCTATGAGCTAGACTTGCTAACGGATTTAGCTATGGTTCATTCGGTGTTTCATGTGTTAATGTTAAGGAATTTCTTTATAACGACTTGACCTTGGGGCCTAGTTGTCACACGGTGAATGCGATATCCGAAAGCACCTTACCCAATCCATCTCAAGCATCTTATGCATTCAAAGGCATTAAGTAAAATTGTTGCATAAGAAAATAGGGGAAAATGGTCTAAGGGTTAATTTTGACAACGTAGAAACATTAAGAAGCAGTGGAATAACTACAATCAATTTTTTTGTCCATACGTATACCAACTACATCATAAACAAATGGTTCGTTATCGATTGATGATGTCCGCCAAGCTACACCTCTTTTTTTAAGGTTTAAGCGGTCATTGTCAAGATATATATAACCTAAGCAAGGTTAGGGTCGAACCCACAGAGAATATGGTCAGACTCGGAGTAATTGCAAGCAAGTCAAATGAATTAACCTACTTATCTCCTAAAATGTAGGGTTTACATCAAACAAAGCCTGCCTACAACCAGATTCACTCACTCAGCTTGATATACTCACTAGTCTGATAGACAACATTTATTTCCCAAGACTAAACAAAAGAGTAATTGCAGAATTTCAATTTTCAGTGAAGATAAGAAAACCAGAGCGAGTTCCTCTAAGTGACTTATGATTAGTATATATTCTTTAGTCCATCATGTCTGGTGTGAAAGCATAAGCTTTAAAGCATACAGAAACATGCGTTTTGTAGAGTTGGTGGTCAACAACGACCATATACCTGGATCTACTATCTGTAATTGCTGCCAAAGAGAATATTTACCTTCACAGTAAAGCTGAGAGGAGTACTTCCAGCAGGTTCAAAATTGTAGTCCCATGATATTGTATCAGGAATCCTGGTTCTGATTTCCGCATAAATACAAGAATCTGAAGATTCAACAGACCTAATCCCAGAATTAGAAAAATAGGTTACAAAACTTTAAAGCTAGTCAATGGTGCTCCATCCAGTGAGGAGTTGTACTCTTGGTACAAGTCCTATTTTACGGCGGCTATGTAGTTTATGAGTTCAAATTATTATTACTCTCACTCATATCGGTGCTCAATACTACTCCCAAAATAACTTTTATATTCATACTTAAAAGAATATGATCCCCTCAAGGTATTTCTTTTCTTCTTTTTGGGACTTGCCTAACTTAGCATTCTCTTGACTTTTCTCAAAATTTTCTAAAATCATAGGCTTCATGCGTCACTATTCATAAGTACTTATACTAATAATTTCCTTATGTTTGAAGCAAGAATTGAAGATTCACAAATTTTCGTAGTAACTTTAGGGTTTAACTAGTTTACTAATAAAATTTTATATCTCAACCTAAGGCTTTAATATAATAGAAAATTCAGTAAATTTCATGACTTTCATCATAAACCTAAGCTAGAACAATTGTTGTGAAACTAGTAATAGAAGTAACTATGGTATCGTGTTCCCCATGATTTCCAAACTTGGTATTACCAAATAATCGTAATCTTTTCTAGTGTGTAGCATGCAGAACGGTAAGTTAAGTTTACCAAACCCTTTAATCCAGGCGAGAGGTAAATTTCACTATGTGATTTGATATATCCCCATAGTCTGACTTTACTAATCCTTACCTGTTATTCTTGTACAACCTCCCCTTGATTCAGTTAAGTTGATTAGACGAGAGGGATCACATCGAGTCCTGTTAATTAATCTCTTTGTCCATTCATTACTACCTTGATCCAGTCAGTAACAACTAGGCGAGTTCTAGCGTTGGTCACCGTTAAAACACAATCAAAATGAAGAGAATTAATTAACACATGCATGCACACTTTCTAAGAATTACGAATTATCCGATTTTACCTTGTGATTTGAAGCCAAAATACTTATTTTTAGTCATTATTTACCTCATATTTAATATTTTTATTTATCATTTTTAGCATAAATTTTATGAATTGTGCTAAATTGTGTAGTTTATTTGTAGGATTAAATTGGCGCGAAAATGAAGAGATTTGGAGTTGAAACGAATTAAAAAAGAAAGACTACAGAAGAAAACTCAAGCAAGCAGCTTAATGGATTAAATTGAATAAAATAATATATTTATGTATATATGTTGTACGAATATGAAATTGTAATTCACAATTGTAATTGGCCGAAAATTGTCACGTGGCAGTACATTGAACATATTGCGGCAGCACATACTTATGAAGGAGCTCAATTTTCTTCGGGATTTGGGTTTCCCAATTTGTTTTGGACTCAATTACTTTAGTTGGGGTTTTTTCCTACACCTATAAATATTCCATAAAATTAGGTTTTATATAATTTTTGACCTAGAGAGAAGTAGGAGCCGCCCTGGAGGTCGAAGAATTTTGGTTACATCTTTTCTTCTCCATTAGTATTTATTTTTATATTTATCTTGAATTGTGGTAATTTCTTCATGTCTTTATAGAGTTAAACTTCTCGTTCTAAGATTATGGTAGCTAATAAGATGATTGTTTAGTCATTAATAATTCGAAATATTTGTTTATCATATTAGTTGTTCCTATATTGCTTTTATCTATACTTCATAGTCCGGCCAACTAGGGGGTATAGTTGTTCATTCTGGATTCGAGATGTTGGAATGAATAGAACACAGTAATATAGGAAGCTTGTTCGACTAGGAAACTAGATTGATTCGTGTAAGGGAGGCCCGTGACAACTACCCTTACACCTCGCTTGATTCAAAATGCAGGAAGATAATGTTAAAACATTTTTATTGATGTGTCTATCCCCGCTCAACGATGTAGTTAGGTAATCAATAAAGGTAGGCCCACAGAAGCATGCAACCATGTTTAGGTAATTTAAATCCTGTGAATCAACAATTAGATAATCAAATAATTTGATGAAATAGAGGCTAAACATGATTATTAGCTAAACTACAATCTTAGATTGATTCGTTCATTGATTGTATAAAAATATCTCTTTTGGTTAATTGTTCACCGCTTAAATAAATAATTAGAATTAATATAATTTAGTAAATAATTAATCGATGAGTCCTTTGGGTTCGACATCCGGCCTCTGAAAAGAGCCACTATATTACTTGGGTTGACCACGTACACTTACGTGTACTAGGGAAGCAATAAGTTTTTGACGCCGTTGCCGGGGATTTAGAAATTAATTATTGTTATAAGTAATATTTTTTCTTTTATTATTTAAGTGTTTTTTTATTTTTTTTTGTTTGTGCGGATATTTAAAAAAATATTTTTTTAGTACTCTTATTGATATGGATGATTGGGATAAATAGTGGTTGGGTAATGGATATCCTTGTCAATATTTTGATGGATCCCACTTGAATATTGAATGTCATACTATTCAGAGAGTGGGTTGTGTGCACCTATCCAATCCTTTGAATGGAATGTTTGTCATATATGTGGTGGTCAAAATGATCATTGGGATGGTTGCCTGAACTCATATCCTCCTCCCTCGAATCCTAATTATTACTCTTTTATTGTTTGTGATGTGGGCATGAGCAATGAAGTTGAGCAGGCAGAACAAAATACTCGCATTATTGAGCTATTGAAGAAAATAATAGAGCAACAAAACGACATGATGACAGCCATAGAGATAACTCTTTCACAACAAATTTCAATAATAAAAAATCAACTCACAAAAATGGCAACTCATCTGACAGAAATTAAGCTTAAACTGGAGATAGATCAATTTGATTCAGATGTTCATAACAGGGAGGCTCATTTGAACACAAAGGTTGAGGTGAACGATGCCCAATCACCAATTGTTGTTGATGTTGAGAAGAGTACGCATGGGGATGGAAATAATAATATTCATGAATTAGGATGTATTATCCCTCATTCCTATCATTTTTCTACATTGTGCTTGGATAGTGAGATATCAATCAAACTATTTGAGCCTATGAAAGAGTGTAAGGAAGAGGAAAAATATGGAAGAGGAAAAATATGTCTATATTCTTGAATTTATTGATAAAAAAAATGCATTCCTCATTTAAGGGCCAAGAAGTGTAAGATGCGATATCTATTACTTGGTTCCTTTATCTTCATATCACCGCCCCTTGAGCGAATTAGAAAGATGGATGCAAAATTGGGGATGCAATTCATATTCTCAAAGTGGAGAGAAAAATTAGTGGTGACTTGAGTCGTGCTGTGACGTTAAATCAGGCGCTTATTGGGAGACAACCCAATTTTAGTGTAGCTTCTTATTTTTATTATTATTATTATTTTTATTGTCACTTTTCTTTTCTTTTTTTTGTGTGTTTTTATTTTTTGCAGATTAGGGGAATTCTGAGTACCCAAAATTTGAAGCAAAGGAGCAATTTGAACTTAAGTGGGGGGTACGTTTGACCCTCGATGGATATTGAGAGAAAATGTTTCTAGTTAGGTCTAAAGGCCTCAAGTAGTTTTCTTAACCCTTATTTTAAATTTTAATTGATGCTTTGAGGACATAACATCTTTTCAAGTGTGGGGTGGGGTGGGGATTCTTCCGAATATATTGTTTAGGGTGGAGTGTGATTTAGGGTTTGTTTAATATTCATTAAAAAACCAAAAAAATGAAAAACCGGAAAAAATTAAAAATTTTCAAAAAATTATAAGAAGATTTTTATTTATTTATTTATATTTATCCTCATTAGTAGAAGCACACTTAGCCCACCCCTTGGGTTTTCTTTTTGGTTCTTTTCCGAGGGTGCTCCCTTTAAACCGAGTATTTTTTATTTTTTATTTTTAGGAAGTAAATTATTATTTTACTTTTTTCATTTTTATTAAGAGAAAAGAAAAGACCTTTTGACTTCTTTGGTACTTGTTATTTAGGCCTAATTTTGAATAGTACTTTCCTATGAATGCTTGATTGCTAATTAAATTGCAAATTATTTGACATCTAGGCTCATGGTTGTGACTCTATGTATACCCTATTTTATTTTATAGTTTGTTATAACCCCATTTCTCTTAGAAGTAGAATTGATCCATCTTGTTTGATACTTGTGCCATGTGTGGTGAGAATTCGGTTATTCCATGTTTTGCATATTAGTCTAGAACCTACCCCGCATGTTATTGAAGCGAAATAAAAAGATGATAATAGGTTTTCTTTGATTTGTCTTGAAAAATTTTAGCCTTTTGAGATATTATATCACTAGTTAGCCCTTTTTAGCCTATAGTTTTTTGTTGGTAGCCATATTTTTACCTTGATCCGATTTTGTTGAATCCCTAGTTTTTGTACCTTGCTTCCTTGAGCACGGTAGCATAGACGGATTTTATTTGTTAAATTTGAAGAAAAGAGATATTTAAGTGGTAAAAGGTGATCAATGATAGCTACATGGTGATGAAAAAGTCATCTTTGAAAGAATGTGTCATGAAAAAAAAAGAAAAAAAAAGAAAAAAAATTATTTCAAAAAAGAAAAAATGAAACATTCTTGATGAGATTGCTAGTGAAGTACCTATTTAATTGAGGGTTGAAAAAAATAAAGAGAAGAAGATAATGGGTGATGAAGTCTAAAAGTGCAAAGTGCTTAGGGAAGTGTAAGTCACTATTATATAGTTTTCCTACCTGTCCTCTAGCCTACATTACAACCCATTAAAAGTTCTATTTGATTCTATTCAAGCATGCTTTATTAGTGGACATATACATAATGGGCAAGCCTGTGATTCTTTGTGCATACATGTGAATTCTTTGTGAGTGCGAGAATTTTTCTTTAATGCAAAGTTCTTAATTTATATTCAATCTTTTGAATTAAGTGTGTGGACTATTCTTTCATGTGAGGGCACTTATTTCATGATAGATAAGTTATGTTGTCAACTATTTTTGAGAGTATAGGTGAGCAAATTTAAATTTGGTGAGTTAGAGTCCTTCCTTGAGGCTAGGTGGTTGAAAGCTTGTTATTTATTTGTAAATTTTGCATAATGATTGGGAAGTGTACAAGATGTTTTGAATCTTTTTGGATGACCTAAATTGTTTGTATCAACCAAAGCGATAGTCCTATTTGATTTTTGATAAGCTTTAATGGTTGCTCGAAGACGAGCAAAAGTTAAAGTGTGGGGTGATGAGGTGAGGCCAAAAATACTTATTTTTAGTCATTATTTATCTCATATTTAATATTTTTTATTTATCTTTTTTGAGCATAAATTTTATGAATTGTGCTAAATTGTGTATTTTATTTGTAGGATTAAATTGGCGCGAAAATGAACAGATTTGGAGTTCAAAAGAATTAAAAGAGAAAGATTACAGAAGAAGACTCAAGCGGATAACTTAATGGATTGAATTGAATAAAATAATATATTTACATATATATGCCGTATGAATATGAAATTATAATTCGCAATTGTAATTGGCGAAAATTGTCACGTGGCAGTACGGTGAATGTATAGCAGCAGCATGCACTGATGAAGGAGTTCAATTTCCTTTCGGAATTGGGTTTCCCATATTTGTTTTGGACTCAATTACTTTAGTTGGGTTTTTTTTCCTACACCTATAAATATTCCATAAAATTAGGTTTTATATAACTTTTGACCTAGAGAAGTAGGAGTCGTCGTGGAGGCCGGAGAATTTTGGTTACATCTTTTCTTCTCCATTATTATTTATTTTTACATTTATCTTTGAATGATTTATGGTAATTTCTTCATGTCTATGTGGAGTTAAACTTCTCGTTCTAAGATTATGGTAGCTAATAAGATGATTGTTTAGTCATTATCAAATTGAAATATTTATTCATCATATTAGTTGTTCCTATATTACTTTTATCTATACTTCATAGTTCGGCCAACTAGGGGGTAAATTAGTTGTTCATTCTGGATTGGAGAGATGTTAGAATGAATAGAACATAGTAATATAGGGAGCTTGTTTGACTAGGAAACTAGATTGATTCGTGTAAGGGAGGCGCGTGACAACTACCCTTACACCTCGCTTGGTTCAAAATACAGGAAGATAACGTTAAAGCATTTTTATTGATGTGTCTATCCCCGCTCAACGATGTAGTTAGGCAGTCAATAAAGGTAGACCAACAGAGGTGTGCAATCCTGTTTAGGTAATTTAAATCCTATGAATTAACAACTAGATAATCAAATAATTTGATGAAATTGAGGCTAAACATGATTATATAGCTAAACCATAATCTTAGATCGATTCTAAAAAAAAATCTATTTATAATAAGTAAAATATAAGTCCAAAACAAAATACGAAAATTGGATTCGGCGGGCTTTTCGATCGGGGTTATGGGCCATACAAAGTTCTACGGCCCGTACCTGGGCTTCGTATTCTTCATTCTGCAAAAACTGGCTTCGCTTTTATGAGACCTTTCTACGGGCAGTATTCAGACTTATGACCCGTATAGGGTTTCGTCTGACAGCTTTCTAGCAACTCCTCCAATTTTGATCCTCAACGCACGATATGTAATTCATGATTCATACAATATTCTACAGCTCGTTTGACAATTTGTGGATACAATTTCAGAAAAGATGCCCTTCACTGGATCTCAACTATGAAACCCATCTATGGCTCGTGAAAGTATCCACGACCCATACAGTGTCTCTTATTTCCTCAAAAACTCAGCATCTTAGCACTTTGCCCAAAATCATGTCAAAATCTTGTAATCCTGAAAAACAAAACATAAAACATATCAAATCCACTAACATCGCTTTAAGAACACACAAAATTCCAAGTTTTAAGCATCAAAAGTGTTGTATTTTGACAGCACATTAACACCCTCAACTTAAAATGTTTTCTTGTCCTCAAGCGATGGACTCAATCTATATAAGTAGTATAGCAACACACAGACCTCAATCTAATGACATACATTATCTCTACATCAAGCACAAATACCCACACTGACTCATCAATGCATATCCGATAGTCATCAAACAAATTAATGCCAATCAATACATGTGACAGTGTAACTGTGACAAGCAAGGTAACCACAAATAAGCAACAATCACTGTAATATCCTATAATCAACTATGTAATGCAAGTGCCCTCACAAAAAGAAGTCTTATATCCCACGCATGGTAGTATTTTCAAATTCAATGCTCGGGACTAAACAAGATCACTCACACTCACAACATATATTCAAACATTGTGCTCAATACCATATACTTGCCCTTATAATCACAATTATGTCTTTCGACTACTTGGACTAGGATCACCATAGGGGTTTTCTTGGCTTGTAATATAGGCTTAGGGGATTCGGCATGATGTTTTAGGAACATAGTGACTAATGACCCTCCTTAACACTGCGTTATTCTACACTTTTTCCCTACTAACACTATCATTTTACAACTCATTCTCCCCTCTCTTATTGCAAGCTTTTCTGGGTGCCTTACTCACATTTTTAGCTCATTGCCTTTTATATTCACATTCTTTTTCTTTTTAGCTCATTGTTTAGGCATCTCTTTATTTTTCTTGCATCCATAACACATTTCCCCCTTTTGACATGTATCACGAGCTTTCATCCCGTTTATTCTGATTACCTTTATACCAGCCACCCTCAACTTAGGTTTTTGGCCTGAGTTAAGGTGCACAATATCCAACCTATGAACCAGGGCTACTTTTAGTAGCCACCCTCAACTGAAGCTTTTTGCCTCAATTAAGGTGCACAATATTCAAGGAAGGACCAGGGCCAATTTTAGGATTTCATATTCAAAAAGTCTAGGTTACTTAGGTTTCTACAAAAAAAAGGTACATGCAAAGTTCAAACATTGGGATCAAGGGATACATCAAGCATTTGGTTGGTCATTTATGTTAAGTGGGCTAATATGAACAATGACCTAAGATACCTTCCTAACTAACTAACCTATAGTCTAAGTCACAGTATAAGAATTAAGAAAAAAAGCTCATACACACATGACACTGATTACACTATCAAAATAGACTCTCAGATCATGCTTTTCATCATAATCAAACCTTACTTATTAGAACATGCACGGTCAATCATCAATATCACATGGTTGTTATCAAGACTACCCAACAAAAAAATTGATGGGTATCATTTTTCACAAACCTAACATATGCCATAGATTTTAGTACTACATGCTACTAATAATACCTACACATCCTAAACATGCCAATTCAACAAAAAATAAATGTCCTTAGGGAAAGAACACAAGCAAGAAAACCCCTCGAACTCAAAATTTGGGATAGTTATAGGCCATAGTTACTCAAACTTCACTGAGGCCTATAACTACCCACACCCCATCAAAAAAAGTCTGCATTATCCTCAATGCACAAAATCTAATATTATCAGAGCATGGGGTTAAAAGAAACATACCTGGGTACCTAAGAGCCGATCTCTGGCCGTGACTAACCACCCTCAACCTGTTTGGTGATCTCCTTAGTAGCGGTAGTATGCCCAGAGGGCCCAGCATCCCTCATCCTCTCTAACTACTGTGTCTGTCGTGCCTCCTAATCCTGCATGGAGTGAAGTCTTACATGCTCAAGCTCCTCCTCCTTTGTCGTCTTCGCCTCTTGCCTCACAACATCTGGATCATCAGTGCGAGGCCACTTCCTGAGGGAGCAAAGTGGTGTATCCTCAGGGCCAAATAGATTAACAACTGCCTCATTGGGATCATATGGAGGAAGCACAAGGGGTGCCGATACTACTATCCTCATCTTAGAATGAATCTGCTGGATCTCTGTCCGAATGGCAGTCAAGTCCACAGGTTGGGCCGAACTGAGGCTCTATTCTACTCGCCTCTCAAACGCATCAATGTGGCTATATACTAGTGCAAGTCTCTCCTAGATGGTAGCCACACAGTGCATCTGTATACTCGCTTCAGCCTCTGAGATGGCCTGGCAAACCCAAGGCCGAATCTGTTGTAGCAACTGAGTCAATTGGGACTCAGTGCGTGCCTGTCTATGCGACAAGGCCTGAATAGATGCCATTGACACATGTACCATCCCAATGGGTGGAGACTGTACGGACATAACCTCTGGTGCAGTAGTAGTAGTAATGGGACCTCCTCTCTATTAGCCTTGATTTGTGGGGGGTCCTCAGTAGTGGGAGCAGTAGTGGTAGAAGAAGATGGAGGCTCAGATGATGGCGTTGCGGCAAACTTCTCTAGAATATGGACTGGAGGGTGTGGTGCTCGCCGGAGGGCCATCGGATTCTCATCGGCCTTTATCAGGCTAGCATCTAGTGTCTTTTGAACCTCGATCAGTGTGTCCAAGTAGTGAAGAATCTCCACCTTACCGCTATATAGAGACTATATATTTATCATGTGAAGGGGATGTAGGTGGACCTCTTCACGGCTGCCTCATGAATCTTCTCCGCTATTAGGTAGGCCTTATCAATGTCATAGCTAGCTAAGATGCTGGCAACCAAAACTGCATTGTTCGGTGTCAATGTGTTATTTGTATGTGTCACCCAGATCCATGATCTAACCATAACCCACCAAAATTTACCGGTGAAGCTAAGGGACGCCTTAGCTATGGATGCCGATGATGTAGATACCCACTCAGGGTCCAGGCCCTGCTTGATAATATGATCGGTGACCCATCTCCTCAGCGCGGCCTTGCGGGATAGATCTCTAATCAAAACCTTATCCTGAGTTTGCCTAAGTGTGTGATCGAACTTAGTTGTGGTCCTTGGGGCCTGATACTCAGGACCAAAAAGCATACAAAAGATGGAGACCTCTAATATGTCAACCTATACTCCTCTCACCTTCATGTGTGTTAGCTCGGGCTGAGTGAGGGGTCTGTTCCCCTTAGGCGTCAATTCTAGGACGATGGCAACGTATGATGCAAAGAGCTCTTTACCGATGGTGCTGCTAACCACTGTAATTTGTATCAGGCTATGGTGTCTTGGTGTCCGAGGACACTATTCAGCCCAGAAGTGATAATCTGGGTCCCCTCAAATATGGTACAGGCTTGTCAGCCCCGCTCGTCCTGCTAGATGTTATCCTGGTATATCCCTTGCATGCTTCGCATTTGGAGGTGAGGTGGTGCTTGGGATGTTGCAGAAGACTCAGATTCTAGCTCCTCTCCAACTTTGGACTCAGATCCCTTTCTAGAGTAAGTCATCTGTCTCTACCACCTCCCTCATTAGACTAGGAGGGCAGACCATGATGGCTTGAGTCTGAGGCTGCCCTATATGTTTGGCAGTCGCTCGTGTCTGTGGTTGCTTAGTGCCCACATCTGGCTGGACACTGATGTCATCGAGGGACCCAGTAGCCTTAAAACTAGCTTGGGCATCCGAGGACTCATCTCTCAATCGCCGCTGCATGGCCTGGATCTCACTTTTCTTGGGTTTTGGGCCATGGCACCTGTGTTGCACACATTTTAACACATTGATTAACCCTACAAGTATAGGGATGAAAAGCAAGAAGATACTAGAAGTGGTGACAGAAGAACCTATGAAGACTCGTCTACGAGCCATAGGGAAAATTACAGGTCTTAGAAGGCCTTCGTAGATGGCAGGGTACAGTAAAACAAGTTACTAGAACTACACCTACGAGACCAAGTATCGCTCTTAAAACAAACTAGGGGTCATAGTCTGAGTCGTAGATGTGGTTTTAGACTTAACATTTTGCAGGCATCACCCTACAAAATATGTCTACGAGCGTAGACTAAATTACAACCCGTAAAAGGTTTCATCTGATGAAATCTCAAAAGTCCCCTGGCTACTGGTTTCACTCAGAAGGGGCAACTATGGCTCGTGGATTAATCCACGGGCCGTAGAAGACCCTCGTGGTTTGAAAAACACCTCATTCTGGGTTTTTAAGTCCATCAAAGGGGTCCAAAGACGAGATCATCAATAGGTTAAAACAATTATGCTCAGCACCGAAGCAACAATTTCATACACTCAAACAATCCCAATAAGTTCCCAAACATCCCACATGTGACAATTATGAAATACCCCTTCAAACACCAGTTTTTCACATTTCGAACACCATTTGTTAATTAAAAGTTATGCCACTATTCACACACAAGTAACCACATGCCCTTTTTCAAACAATTGTTTCTATTTACTTCAAACAACATATGAGTACGTGATTTCAAGAAACAATAGACAAATACAATGCAACCAATTTCATTAGACTCACTTTCTGCTATTACATGAACCAATGACAATGACTCAATCAATGTCAAGCAAATATTATTTCACATACATGGGAAAAACCTATTTTGAGCAAGAAAACTTCAGAATACCATACCCAACAATAATCTAACCTAATGATACAAATTTCGGTGATATAAAAAATTAGCATCAAGAACATACCGAATTTGGATCACAAAGTTGAGGAATTGAAGGAGGAAACTAAGATTACTGGAACCTTCGATGACCGGAGTATCACCGGAAAGTTGCGGAAAAGATGGGGTTGGCCGAACAATGGTCAGAGTTGGGGGGTAGGAGAAAGGCTTAGGTATTTTCAGGAAATTTGGCAAGAATGAGGGGTAAATTATTTTACCCCTCTTTTATATTGTTGCTGGGTTGGGTGATAATTGGGCTCAAGCCCTACGAAACCCTGACTATGGACCGCAGAAAATTCTATGATCCGTAGATCATAGTTTCATAGTATGCCAAAACCCTAGTTTGGGAGATTGACTTCACGAACCTGTCTATAGGACGTTCATGGACATACAACTCGTAGATTTGGTCGTAGAAGCCCGCAACACTTAAACAGTTTTAGAAATCTGGCCTAGGGTCCATAAGCCCCATTCATGACTCGTAGGTGTATCTATGAGCCGTAAGGTTAGCTCGTGGACGGAGTGCACAACAATTTGCTTACTGGAAGCACTCTAGAGTCAGTGTACAAGTTATGATATGAACCACGGCTCATAGAATTGGTTGTAGAACCATTTCTTGTTGCTTTTTAGCTCAAAATGGCTGACTTAGCCTTGTACCCGCATATCCTTCATAAAACACACTGTTACCCTATATGCCACTAGTCCAAAGTCCAAAAATTACAACCACAACACTTAATTAAGCTACCTACAAGTCCAAAAAGCTAAAAATAAAAAAAAACACAAATATTACATTAGAAATCTTGGGTTGCCTCCCAAGTAGCGCCTTATTTATTACCGCAACACGACTTGGACAACTTGGTTACTACTAAGTGCCCAAACTTCTATCTTCAGATCATCGAGCCTCTTCATTGACTGGCGGATATTGAAGATGGCTTATTTATCATTCAATTGAAACTTGAGTTGGGCCTGATTCTATATCTACAAGTGCTCGCCCAATGGCTAGGAACGACCTTCCCAAGATAATTTAGACTTTAAAGTCGACTTCACATTCAAAGATCACAAAGTATGCGAGGAATATGAATTGTTTCACTTTGACAAGGACGTCATAGAATATCCCCATAGGCTTTTTCACCGTCCTATGAGCCATCAACAACTGCATGTTTGTGGGAGTAGGGGCTCTAAGGCCTAGCTTCTTGAACATCGAAAGAGGCATTAGATTGATACTGGCGCCTAGATCAGATAATGCCTTTGCAAACTCAACATCTCCAATGGTGAAGAGTATGCCAAATGCTCCGAGATCTTCTCGCGTCTGCACTAAGGACCTTGTTGCTATTGCACTGCAATTCTGAAGCTCTTGGGAGAGCTGTTGGCTCATAGTCCCTTTTCGGTGACCAAGCCCTTCATGAACTTTGCATACCCATGCATCTTCTCCAAAGCCTCGATGAGAGGGATATTCATGGAGAATTGCTTCAGCATGGAGATGAAGTGCTATAATTTACCTTCCTCCTCCTTCTTTTGAGTCTCTCAGGGAAAGGAGGGGGAGACCAAGGAATAGGTTTAAACTTCTGTGGCATCACTGCTACATCACTCTCCATATCCTTGGCATGACTATATCGGTTCTCTGCATCCTTGCTCTCAACCATCTCCTCACAAACATAATCATCATAACCTGGCATCGGAGGGCCAATGGTCTGTTTACCACTACGTGTAGTCACTGCCATACACTACCCCTTTTGTTTGGGTTCTGAACTGTGTTGCTGGGCAATGTACCTTTGTGACGCTAGTTTAATTGAGTCAGTATCTGAGCGAATTGTTGATGCAACTGCTTGATAGCAATAGATTGAGACTCGATTTTTTGATTAATGCTTGAGATGTCAGCTTTCATCCCCTTTAAAGTCTCATCTTGAGTGTCAACCATCATCTACAATCGGTTAAACATCTCCTCAATTCGAGAGCTACCAGCACCAGAGTCTCGATTATGTGGTGGCACATATGGACCATCTCTGTCCTGGCCACTGTTCCTGTCATAGTAGCCTCCTTAATTATTAAATCTAAAAGCGCTATCTCTGTTAGAGTTCTGACATTAGTTTTCTTGACCTTGGCATCAATAGTCCTGATTGAAACCCTGGGCATTGGTCCGGAAATTCACCATCTGATTAGTGACGAAGCAAGTGTCCTCCTCATAGTAAGACATTTTGTACATGGGTGCTCATCAAGGTTGAGCTATTGCATTGACACGTTCTTGGCTCTACTTCATCGTCAACTCCACATTGGTACTAATCTGAGCAAGCTTTTGTATCATATCCTCATTTATCTTTGCCTGCATGAAACTAGTACTGACTGAGAATGAGTTCTTCGTTGTTGACTTGTCTCTCGTCGCCCAAGTTACACCTCATTTTTAAAGGATAAAGCAGTCGCTGTCAAGATATAGAACCTAACCAAGGTTAGGGTCAAACCCACAGGGAATATATAGACTCAAGGAAAATTCACCAATAAGCTATCAGAGTAGTTAATCAACTCAATTCCCCAAGGAGGGGGTTGGAGCTCCAAAAATCAACGAGGAAAATAAACTAACTATCATGAGAGAAAGATCAATAAAGGAGAGCAACTAGGGTATTGTGTTCCCCATGATTCCCCAACTCAATATCACTAGATAACTTAATTCTTGTCTAGTGTATAACATGTAGGACAGTGATTTAAGTTCACCAAGCCCTTTGGTCAAAGGTGAGAGGTGAATTTCACTATGCGACTTGGCATATCTCCATAGTGAGCATTACTAACCACTACCTATAAGTCCTAGTACAACCTCCATTGACCTAGTTTGGTTGATTAGACTAGAACACATCAATTAAATCCTGTTAATTAATCTCTTTTACTATTCATTACTATCTTGGTCCAGTCAGTAACAGTAGGGAGGTTTTAATGTTGTTCACCATCAGAAAACATGCAAAACGAAGAGAGTTAATTAATACATGCATATACACCTTCCAAGAATCCTGAATTATCCACTTTTACTTTGTTAGTTCTTCATGGTTCCCACAACCCTAGTTGTGAATTTAGCTACTCATACTTTGTGTAGATGAAGAGATTATGAATTGAGAAGACATAATTAAATACTTACACAACTGAATTAAGAACACACAAATCCAATGTCAATGAAAATCACAAGCTTGAAGATTAAATTATACTACAAGTGTTATCAAAGACTCTCTCATAATTTTCTCTATAAAAATAATGAGTTCTCTGAACACTAAACTAAAATCACGTGAACTATCTTCCCTCCTTTGAAAAACAACCCTAAAAACATATTTATAATATGTAAAAGCAAATCCTAAACAAAATAGAAAAATCTGGTCGGCAAACTCCACGAAAGCACTTTACGACTCGTATTGTCATCTACAACTCGTAGTTGGGATCTCGTAATCAGCTACTAGAATTTTGGACTTCTCTTCTATGATACCTCTTCACGATTCATAAAGTAGTTTACGACCGTAAAGGGGGTTTCATCTGATAACTTCTGCAAGTCCACTTCTCAGATCTTTAGCGCACAAAAGGTCTTCTACGACTCATACAATGATCTATGACTCATCTGCATGTTTGTAGAATTAACTTCTAAAACTTGGCCCCTCACTGGAATTCCTCACAAAATACTTTTACGACTTGTAGAATGCTCTATGACCTGTAAAAGGTCTCGTACAACAGCAAAAAATCAGCAACTTCTGCATTTTCCCCCAAATCATGGCCAAGCAGTAATCCTGCAAATCTAAATTCAAAAACACATAAAAACAACTAAAGTCGCATTGAGAACACACAAAATCCTAAGTTTTAAGCATCAAAAGTATTGTATTTTGGCAGCACATCAACACCCTCAACTTAAAATTGTTGTTTGTCCTCAATTGACGGACTCAATCTATATAGACAATACAATCACACTCAGAGCTCAACTCAATGACATACATCACATACATCTCAGACACAAATAACCACACCAACTATTCAAAATAGGATTAGATAGCTATTTAGCAAACCAATGCCAACTAGTGCATGTAACAACACAACTTTGACATGCAAAGTATTATCAACAATCCATAATCACTGAACAAGTCTAATGCTAATAATGCAATGCAAGTGCCCTCACAGAAAGAAGTCCCGTATCTGACACTCAATGATATTTCTGTGTTTTAGCATTGGGACTTTGCAAGCTCACTCACTCTCACAACTGATATTCATGCATAATGACTAATACCATAGGCTTGCCCCTATACTCATAACTCAGACCTTCAACTAATTGGACTAGGATCCTTTTAGGACTTTCTAGGCTTGTACCATAGGCTCAGGGGGCTTTAGTATGATAATTATTTTTGGAAAGATAGTGACTAAAGGCCCTCCTTGGCACTTCAGTTTTTCTACACTTTCACCCTACTGACTTTGTTTTTTTCATCTTATTCTCCCTTTATCCTATTTCAAGCTTTTCTGGATGTTTTCTTTTCATTTTTCAGCTTTTTGCCTTGTTTTTACAATTCATTTTTCTTTTTAACTCTCAATTAAGGCATCTTTCATTTTTCTTGCACCCAGTACATGATTTTCTCCTTTTTCTTTGTATCCCTAACTCGCCTCCCTTATTTTTATGCTTTACCCTTACACTAGCCATCCTCGACTTAGGCTTTTGGCATGTGTTAAGGTGCACACTATCCATCCTCAAAACCAGGGCCACTGTCAGAAGCCACCCTTAACTTAGGCTTTTTGCCTCAGTCATGGTACACATTGTTCAAAGAAGGACCAAGTCCAACTTCAGGATTATTAACTAGATAAGGCTGGGTTAATCAGGTGTTTTAAAAGAATAGGTGCATGTTAGGCTCAAACATTAGGAACAAGGGATATATCATCAATTGGGTTGGTCACTTTTAGGCTAAAGTGGACTATTTAAGAACAATGCCTAAGATCCTTTCCTAATCCGACTGATCTACAATCTAACTTAGAGTAATTGGGCAAGTTTTGAATTAGCACAAAATACATGAATTTAGCAAATAAGGTTCACACTCACATGGCATTGCATACATTATGAGCAAAAAGACTCTCAGAGCATGCTTCTCATCTCAATCTATCCTTACTTATCAGAATAGATATTATCAATCACCTAAACATGTATGGTTACTATCTAACTACTAGTCAAAGTTTTTTGGTAGGTACCATCTTTTCAAACAAAACATAAAAACATGCTATATGCCACAAGTATTGGTACTATATGTTACACATATTATCTAAACATCCTAAATATGCCAGTTCAACAGAAATTAAATATCCATAAGGAAAAAGAACATAGGAAAGAAAACATCGGGATAAAAAATTGGGGTAGTTATAGACCATAAGCTACTTAGACTTCATTGAGGCCCATAACTCCCATACCCAATCGAAAAAGACATGCATTGTCCCCAATGCACAAAATCAAAACAAAATAGAACATAAGGGGTCAAAAATACATACTTGGGTGCCCAAGCCCTAGTGCTCCTTGGGTTTCCTCCCAAGCACCACTTGATTTATTGTTGCGGCACGACGCAGATGGCTAGAGTACTCAGACTTCCTCTAGCCATTATGCTCCCTGATCAATAAGCTTTGCCTCCATCTGGCGCCTATCTGTGTCCTTTCTATTTAACCGCTTTGGCGCTTGTTATCATTCCTCTTTGAATTCGATCCAGTTGCGTTGACATAAGTCCGAATTGTCAATTTAGCCTTTTTATTACCATAGAATGTTGTTCAACTTTATGATTTACGTCAATAATGTCAGACTTAATCTCCCTTACAGTGTCATCTTGTATATCTGCCCTTTTTAGCAATTGATTAACATTTCCTCAATTCTAAGGTTTCTATTTCCCACGTTTCTACTATAGGGAGACACATAGTGACCAACCCTTCTGCCTTCGTTGTAGCTTTTATAGTGGGTATGGTGGCTTCTCTGAATGTCCCCTAGCTCGGCTGTTTTCTTCATTAGCATCTCCAGGTTGGCTCTGGTTTCAGCAAGGACCTTGAGGATCTTTGTGTTTATTTATGCTTGGTGAAAGCTCATATCAGTAGTTTCCACGTGGTTGGTTGGATGTTCCTTCACATGTCTGCGCACGTGGTTCAATTTAGCTACCCTATCTAGCTGCTCAGCAATTCGTGCGAATGGTTGTTCTATGAATAAACCTCCTAATGGGGTATCAACACATGCTTGGCTATTTATATCTAGAGCTCGATAGAAATACTCCACCAAGACATTATCCGTAATTTTATGGTCTAATGCAACCCTCAAGCATCTATTAAACCGCTCCCATGTAGCAAGAATCGAGTCACCAGGGAATTTCTTAAAGTTCTTGATCAGGTTCTCCACGTTGAGCCTGTTTGGTTTAATAAAGTACCTTGCTAAGAAAGACCTTTGCAATTCTATCCAACTGGTGATCACACCCTATGGGAGCTCAGATAACCATAACACAACATTTCTTGTGAGAGACAATAGGAAGACACGAAGTCCCACAACATCCATAGATAGATACTGTGTTCCTATTACACTCTTATAAACAAATGCCACATTATGTAAGTAGCTATGTGGATCCTCTGATGGTAAGCCCGATAATAGCCCATAATTTTTCAGCATCTGAAGTATCCCACTCGAGACTGTGAACTTAGTGTCTGCCGGTAGTGGTGGCAACACTATAGCTCCAGTCATGTCCGTAGCCATGGGAATCAACCAGTACTGATTCCACTGGTAAGCATTGGCGTTGAAGTGCTGAGGCTATGGAATGTCCTCCAAAGGAGGTGGCTTCTCTTTCCCATCATCATCATTATTGCTCCAATTTAGAGTTGCATTTGTTGCGTTGTTGGCGTCATCTTGGGCCATCTTTCTTATCGTTCGGTAGATCTCTAGATCAAATGGAGTTAAGGGATTGCCTTGACTTTGAGTGTTGGGCATACACTACTCGTATACCCTACAAATAAACAAAAATAACAAACAAAAGTAAAATAAAGGGAACCAAGGATTAACACTTGAATTACTAATCAATTTACTAAGTCTAGATGTATTCCCTGACAACGGAGCCAAAAACTTGATTGTTGCCCAAGTTACACCTCCTTTTTAGAGGATAAAGTGGTCGCTGTCAAGATATAAACCTAACCAAGGTTAGGGTCGAACTCACAGGGAATACGTAGACTC
The DNA here is from genome assembly GCA_029948455.1 of Solanum rostratum. Taxonomy (NCBI): domain Eukaryota; kingdom Viridiplantae; phylum Streptophyta; class Magnoliopsida; order Solanales; family Solanaceae; genus Solanum; species Solanum rostratum. The sequence goes on along the minus strand of CM057045.1, from coordinate 62,192,039 downwards.
AAGGCAAATTCACCAATAAGCAATCTGAGTAGTTAATCAACTCAATTTCACGGGGGAGGGGGGGGGGGGTTTGCAAAAATATGAGAAAAACAAACAAACTAACTAATATGAGAGAAAGATCAATAAAGGAGAGCAACTAGGGAATTGTGTTCCCCATGATTCCCCAACTCAGTATCATTGGATAACCTAATTCTTGTCTAGTGTATAGCATGTAGGACGATAATTTGAGTTCACCAAGCCCTTTGGTCAAAGGTGAGAGGCAAATTTCACTATGCGACTTGGCCCATCTCCATAGTGTGCATTACTAACCATTACCTATAAATCCCAGTAAAACCTCCTCGTGGCCCAGTTTGGTTGATTAGATGAGAACACATCAATGGAATCTTGTTAATTAATCTCTTTTGCTATTCATTACTACCTTGGTCCAGTCAATAACACTAGGTGAGTTCTAATGTTGGCCATCATTAGAAAACATGCAAAATGAAGAGAGTTATCCGATTTTACTTTGTTAGTTCTTCATGGTTTTCACAGCCCTAGTTGTGAATTTAGCTACTCATAGTTTGTGTAGATGAAGAGATTATGAATTTAGAAGACATAGTTAAACACTTACACAACTGAATTAAGAACACACAAATCCAATGTCAATGAAAATTACAAGCTTGAAGATTGAATTATACCATAAGTGTTCTCAAAGACTCTCTCACAATTTTTCTCTCTAAGAATAATGAGTTCTCTGAACACTAACCTAAATAAGCTAAACGCACGTGAACAGTCTTCCCTACTTTGAAAAATAACCCTAAACACCTATTTATAATAAGTAAAAACAAATCCTAAACAAATTAGGAAAACTGGTCGGCAAACTCCACGAAAGCACTTTACGATTTGTGTTGTCATCTATAACTCGTAGTTAGGGTCTCGTAATCAACTGCTGGAATATTGGACTTCTCTTCAACAACACCCCTTCACGACTCGTAATGTTTTTTACAACCCGTAAAAAGGGTTTCATCTGATAACTTTCCTGCAATTCGACTTCTTTGATCCTTAGGGCACAAAATGTCTTCTACGACTTGTAACATGATCTTCGAGTCATCTCCATGTTCATAAAATTAACTTCTGGAACTTGTCCCCTCACTGGAAATCCTTACGAAACACCTTTACGACTCGTAGAATGCTCTACGACCCATAGAAGTCTCATACAACAGCAAAAAACCAGCAACTTCTGCATTTTTTCCCAAATCATGGCCAATATATATTCCTGCAAGACTAAACACAAAAACACATAAAAACAACTAAAGTCACATTAAGAACACACAAAATTCTAAGTTTTAAGTATCAAAAGTGTTGTATTTTGGCAGCACATCAAGCATGTTATATAAGACATATTTGATTTTGGATAAAACCTAAGGATAATAAGGCTTCCAATAAGTGGTAATATTAAGGACGTAAAGTTTTAAGTCAAAGGAACCCCCTAAATACACATTCGGGATTAAAGAAATGGCCCGAGTGGCACCTCACCCTTTTTTGGAAGGTTTAAATTAAGTTTCACTGTTCAGATAGGATTAAGTGTGTATATTTTGCTAATAATGGATTTTTAAAGGGTATTTTAATAGCACAAAGGTCATAAGTTATGTTACGGGATCAAGAAAGTTGCAAGGTAAGGCAAAAGTTACCGTAAGCATCTTTAAGAAATCCTTCTTAAATTTGGGTCAAATATATCAGAGCATATCTCCCAAAATATAAGCTGTTAGAAGGTCCATCACATATCAAATTGAAGATCTATGAGTCTAGTTTGCAACACACTAAAATCGGCATCGATTTGAATCTTTTTGTTCTCTTTATCAATCTGACTTCTGATTAATAATTTATGATACTTTTACCGTGACTGCTTGATCAGAAAACTAGGTCTTGGGTTGGGTCATGTCAAGCCAATCTATATGTCGGCTAATTTGACCTTTTAAAGCGCAGGACACTACATTTTCATCCCAAAACAGTTATGAAATTGAAGAGAAAGCTCCCATAACATCCCTAAGCTATTTAGATAAGTTCTTCGTATTTTTACCGTTAAAATTTGCCTGCTTGCCTAGAAATGTGTGCCTTACGCTTTGCAATTATTTTCCCTCCTATTAGTTGTGTTTGGGGCTATATCTAGAAGGTATAAATTTGGTGATCCTACTAATTATTCTAGTTTTAAAGCTGGTATGTTCAGGTAATAATCTTGGGGCTCTTTTATGATCATTTTTACGAAGTTCTAAGGACGCTTCCTCGCGTAAATGCTAGATTGCAAATCTACCAATCAATGCTTAATTATGGACTGCTTATAGGCGATTAAAAGTTGTATATATATAGTTGTTGTGAAGCTTAGGATGTAACGAACAACTTTTACGAAAAAACTTTAGGCAATTGGACATTCATTGGAGAGGTATGTTAAGGCTAAGTTTCCTCTCTTCTTTTAGCACGAAATTTGGAAAATTCCCAAAACGTCAAATGTGATATGTTTTCATTCTGTTGCTAGGAAGACCTTCTGTAAAAAATATTAGGATTGCAGCTTAATTATTTTTATAATGGTATTAGGTTGATATTCTATTTGTTGGCTCAAAATGGACATTCGACATCTATATATCAATTTATCGATTTTCCTGACTACCTGTCGATATGTTGAAGCTTTGCTCTTTTTGGTATGATCTCACTAAAAATAAAGGCAGATTATGAGGGGAATGTAGAATTCATAAACAGTCCTTCTTCCATACTAAAATCATATGTGATACACTTAGAAAGTAATACGTTGATTTCCAATAATATCCAATATAATGCTCCTATTTAAATTACTATGACACTTGATTCTTTTTAAATAATTTCTTTTACTAATTGACATGGAGTCAAATATAAGCATTATGTAAAGTACCTTTATGAATATTTTCAAAGTTAAGGCCTCATTTTAAATGTTGAATTAAGTTGTCAAACATATTTGAAATACATGTAAAATCCCATGGGTCATGTGTATATGTTACAACAATGATTATGATCGAGGATAAGTGTACCAATGAGCCAAGATTGGCTAAACGTATGCTATGGCCTACTCTGTGCACTCAATATTCATCATACATGGCACGTTATGCATGAACTTCGAGCTATAGCCGAAGGAATGAGGCTTATTTTCTTATATATATGTAAATGGTACAAATGGCCATAGGTTGGAAGATATGATGCCAGTTAACTACCAAAAAGGACAACCATTGCTAGCATTTGGTTGCGTATGTCATGCATTTCCATCTATATATATGTATTCACGACATAGAATTACTTGAGCATACCATGCATATTTGATCACTAGGAGGCTGAGTGTTGGCCATGAAGGTTATTTGAGTTTTGATTACCGGTGGTATTTCTATTAACCTTTTTACCACAGTTATCTACGATTTTAGTTTCTGCCCTTACATACCCGTACATGTTTATTTGTACTGACGTCCCGTTGCCTGGGGATGCTGCATTTTATTTCGTGCGTGCAGGTGCGTAGGAACTCTGATCGACCCCTTTACTAGGAACCCAGTTCAGCTATGAGTTAGTAAGCTCCACCTCTTCCTGGAGCTTTCACAGGATGCTTACTTTTTATTGTACAGTTGGGTATAGTCGGGGCCCTGTCTCGACAGTGTTAGTGACACTCTTAGAGGCTATTATGAACATGTTATTTTGGGTTGGCTCTTCTGCACCTTTCAGTCTCCAATCATAGGATTGGTATGTATATATAGTGTGGGCTTGTAACTATGTTTTTGTAGCCTTGTCAACTAGCTAATACTTTATCATTTTGGTTTACTAATCTTGATATACATGATTTACTGTTGACTAGGTCATGACCTAAATGGTCCAAGTTTAGTTTTTCAGACCTTATGCTGCTTGATTTTTTGGCCCCTAGTTAGTTAATTTCCATGTTTTGAGGCTTACTTGACGAATAATGGTATCGAGTGTCATCACGCCTTCTCTCTTTTGGGATGTGACAAACATGGTATCATAGCAGGTTATGTCCCAAGGAGTCCTCAATGCCATGTCTAGTAAAGTCTTTCTTATGGGTGTGTTATGCACAATACTTATAATCAGGATGCTACAAGGTATTTAGGGATGGCTACATTTCTTTCACTTAATAGATCGTGCTATAAAGAAAAGCTAGAGGAACATATGGAATCTAAATTAGGCTTCGTGATTTATATTTAACGGACTACCTACGCTTAGGAGATGGCACAACATCAGATAGGTATAGATCCAAGAGAAGGTACTAGTCGTTCCTTGCTAGGTCAAGGGGATATATTTCTCATGGAGAAACACTGTGAGTCTCCGATACCCATAGTACTAGATTCACCAGCACTTATTGTGGCCCAAGGAGATCCAGTACGCCCAGCCCCACTAGAGACTGGGAAGCAGGGGATGAGGGAGGCAGTTTAACTACTAACTAGGATGGTTTCTATTCACGAAAAACAACAAGAGGGGAGAGCAAATGCAGAAGGGATCAAATAGAAAGCTCAAAGGTACAAAAGTTTCTTCACTTGACCCCTCTAGTATTTACAGGATCCAGTCCCACTGAGGATCCCCAGGACTTTATAGACCATATGTACAGACTATTGAGGGTGATGCATGCCTCCATCACCGAGGCTGTGGAGTTGGTGTCTTTTCAATTACGTGATGTCGCCATCTTATGGTACGAGTCATGGGAGAATTCTAAAGGGCATGATGCCTCATCAGAAGAGTGGGGGGATTTTTCTGAGGCACATCTAGCCTATCACTTTCGAAGGGAGGCTCGGGAGGAGGCTCGTCTTGGATGGTTTATCAGTTGAGGCAAGGGGATATGAGCGTAAGGGAGTGTAACCTTAGGTTCAATTCTTTGTCTAGGTATGCACCGGATATTATACGTACCATGAACGCCAGAGTATATCGTTATGTGGATAGTTTGGGGGACCATTTGATCAGAAACTGTATGATAGCCTCTTTACAGGATGGTGTAGATATTTCCCACATACAGGCTTTTCCTCAAACTATAGAGGACCTCTCTCATTGGATTTAGGAGATTCACTGAGACAAAGAGCAGAATAAGAGGGCTCGTACTATGGGGTCTTATAGGGAGTCTCAGGGTTATTTTTGGCCCCATTTTACTGATATCCACCTCGATTAATAGGCGGTTTCCCATCACAGAAGCAAGGCCAGCGGTTTGATCATTATCTTCAGTTAGGACAGGGGCAAAGTTAAGGCCAACGTGAGAGCCGTCGACAGGAGCTCTCTACACAAATGAGACAACTTACTCCCCCCATGTACATGATGTGGTAAACTTCACACTGGGCAGTGTAGAAAGGGTTCAAGTGCATGTTACCATTGTGGACAGACATGACATTTTATTAGGCAGTACCTGAGGTTAGGTAGAGGTATAACAACTCAGCCTTCAGGACTCCTCGACTAGGTCCACAACCTACTTAGTGTCATAGTAGGGGGAGAGGTAGAGGAGACGATTTTGATTCTACTTGTAGTAAGAATTGCTTTTATGCACTCACAAGTCAATAGGGTTCAGAGGCATCTTCAGATGTTATCAAAGGTTAAGCTATCCTTGAATGAAAAGGTAATGTTGCTTTACCCAAGGGTAAGTTTATTTCATACCTTGGGCTCGAAAGCTAATCGTTAAAGGTTGTATGTACCGGCTAGTTCAGGTTAGGAATATTGATAAGGAGCCAGTGAACTTTTAGTTATTACCTATTGTGAATGAATTCTCAATGGTATTCCCTGATGAGCTCCTAAGGAATTCCCCCCGAAAGGGAAATTGATTATGCAATAGATTTGCTTTCCAATACGCAAATTATATCCATTTCTCCCTACAGAATAACTTCTTTAGAGCTAAGGAAATTGAAGGAACATCTGAAGGACTTACTCGATAAAGGCTTTATTAGGTAGAGTACATCCCTATGGGGTGCTCTAGTGCTCTTTGTTCAAAAGAAAAATGGCTCCTTATGGATGTATATCGATTACAGACAACTTAATAAAGTCACTATCAAGAATAAATATCCTCTTCCATGGAGCGATGACTTGTTTGATCAGTTGTAGGGTGTCAAATGCTTTTCAAATATCGACTTATGATGCAGGTATAACCAACTGTGAGTCGGGGATGTTAACATTCCAAAGACAACATTTAGGATGAGAAGTTGAGCATGCAGACCACTTGCGAGCAATGTTACATACTCTTCGGAACAACAAGTTATATGCTAAATTCTCCAAATATGAAACTTAGTTAAATTTTGTAGCTTTTGTTGGTCATGTTATTACTGGCGATGGCATCAAGGCCGATCGCCAGAAGATAGAAATAGTGATGGCATAGGCAAGACCCATGAATTTGATGGAGCTAAGTTTCAGTGGACTGAAGCATGTGAACAAAGTTTTCAAGAGATAAAGAAAAGGCTTACCATCGAAGCTATCTTGGCTCTTCTAGATGGCATCAAAGTCTACATTGTATATTTGTGATGCCTTAAGAATTAACCTAGGTTGTGCTTTTATATAGCATGGTAGGGTTATTGCATACGCTTCTAGACAGTTGCAGAAACACAAACAAAACTATCCTACCAATGATCTTGAGCTTGCCGCAGTTATTTTTGCCCTAAAGATTTGGAGGCATTATCTATACAGAATTCATATTTTTCACGTCCCAGGAGGGTACCCAAGACGTGGCCGGTACCCAGAGACTATTTCTAGTCCCTACGCGATTTACTTGGCCTCATCACATCCACTCAATTTAACAACTCTACAGATCAGCGAAAGTAAAAGCGAGTAAATGGGCTCATCTCATCTAATGTCTCAAATAATATATATATATATATAATAATAGGAGGCTAGTAGAATGAACTAGATCAACAATCTCAATATCAACGTTCAACTATTATCTATGAAGCCTCTATCACTAATCAAGTGGTGCCAATGATAGACCCATGGCTACCGAAATCAAAATATAAGACTAGTCTAGTCTAACTCAAAAGCATGATAAATAAAGATAGTGAACCCTTCGGAGTAGGGGAGGCTCACCAAGCGGCTGAACGTCTTGGATCTTCAACAATACGCCTGTTGATGATCCCTAATCCCTATATCTGCATTATAAAATGATGCAGCACCAAGTGGCATCATTACGAGGAATGTATAGTATGTAAAATAGCTGAATGAAATAGAAATCGGCAAAATAATATGAAACAATCATCGTCTCAGAGCAATCATCAATCAAATCAAATCGTCAAATGTCTACCTATGCACGAATCAAGAGTAGACAAGTGACCCATCGACCAATCAACCTCATCAACCAAATCAACTCAATTTAACTCAAGTCATCTCATCACATCTCATCTCATCTCGACTTAGAGTACTCAAGGTGGACCTTTCTGGGAGTTTCTCTTATCCGACAACAATCACTTATGAACCAGTGAATGTACAACAGTCAAGATGATCTTGCTGCAACCGTTCCAAACTTGCCAAGTAGGGAATGAATCGAATCCACTGAGGAAAACAACGATCAACTAAGTCCTCTATTGCTTTCAGGGACTTCTAATCAAGAGGGAACCACAATATAGTATGATGGTTCTAATCCTCACCTACGTTTGGTGACGTAGTTTGACGAGTGCAAGTCAAACTAGCTTTTACTCTTTCGATGCTCGATACTCCTCCTATGACTTAATACTCACAAGACAATCAAACCAATCTAGTCATAGGGACTTTTAACCCTATCATAAATCAATCTCATAGGGGTTTTAACCCTCTCATCAATTAACATCTCAAAGGGACTTTAGCCCTCTCATAAACCAATCTCATCAATGACTCAACATTTATAACAATCATTAGGGAATAATCGAATAGACACATCGGTGGAGTTCATTTATAGAGATTCAAAAGATTATCAAATTCTATCGATTTATCATCATTCTTTCATCACAATCACAATTACAATCATGATCGACAATCTCAACTCAAGGCTCTAGACTCAATTCTTAAGTTCATTATGCATGCTTTCAAAAATAGTCATGTAGGGTTATGCAATTCTTCATGAAAATGTTCAATTCAAGAAAACAAGTTTATGATGACCATCAATATAGGAAAACATGAGAATTTAAATAAATTTTCAAGAAAAAAACCCATCAAGGATCATGTATGTAGACTCTTTGAACCATCGACTCATTTATGACCATCTATGGGGCACATGAGAGAACAATCTCATGCTTTTAGTTTAGCCTTATGTACCTGAGATGAAGTTATCTATCAATTATGTCAAGGATATCCTCTAAAATTGCTCAACCTCAAGCTCTTCTCCTCTTTCCTCAAGCCCTAGCCTTGTTAGATTATTGGAATAGGACTTAGAATGGGGTCTTAGACCCTTTTTACGTCAAAACACCCTAATTAGATCATGTATAGAGTTTAGGAGGGGTTGGAAATAGACCGGAATGCCCCTCGTAAGATTTAGAATTTTTTTCCAGTTCAGAGAAGCCCAGTCCACGACGCGGACTGGTTGCGTACTATGTATTTTCGAAAACAGTTTTTGAATGAGTTTTCTCAATCCCGTTGAAAATCATTAAAAAAATATAAATGCAGGTCCATGACACAGGCGCGACGCGCTCCTGTCGTGCACCAATACTATTTTGCGCTTCGGATCGAAAAATTTTCTTTTGATTGAGTCGTTCTAAAAATCGCCCGAGACCATCTTCCCACTCAATTTTTTGTGCTGATCACAAATCTGACCTCAGATTTACCATACGAGCATTGGAAGATCTGTTACGCGCATATCCTCCCTCTAGAGGTATTTTGGTAATTTTATCGAGAGTTACAATATTGATGATTTTACTAATCACCAGAGCCTCCAATATTTATTTAAGTAGAAGGAGTTGAACCTACGACAAAGGAGGTGGCTAGAATTACTAAAGGATTATGATGTTGACATTTTATACCATCTTGGTAAAGCTAATGTTGTTGCTAATGTACTTAGCCAAAACTCCATAGGAAGTCTAAGCCATGTTGAAGTTGATAAGGTTGAAATGACAAAAGACCTAAGTTAGCTAGCTAATTTGCAGGTGTGATTGTTACATACGGAGGATGGAGGTGTAATTGTTCAAAATACAATAGAATCTTCCATTGTTATTGAAATAAAAGAGCGATGATGCGAGGATCCTGAGCTTAGGAAACTGAGGAAGAGTAGTCCACAACAACAACAGCCTTCATTTGAGCTAATTGGAGATAGACTCCTTAGGTACTAGGGCCCCTTATGTGTGCCAAACATCGAAGGACTCCATGCCAAGATTCTTTTCGAGGCACATTATTCGAGATATTCATCCCATCCTATAGTGATAAAAATGTATCGAGATCCTTGACAAATCTATTGGTGGAATGGGATGGAAAAGGATATTGTAGAGATGGTGCGATTGTCCTGATTACCATCAAGTTAAAGTAGAACATCAGAGACCTGGAGTCCTAGCTCAGTATATTGAGCTTCCACTATGCAAATGGGACATGATAAATATGAACTTCATTACTGGTTTGCCTCGCATTCTATGCATGTATGATTCTATTTGGGTAATTATTGATAGGTTGACAAAATTTGCTCATTCTTGCCAATAAGAATGACATATTCAGCGATGGATTATGCTAGGCTTTACATTCGAGAAATTGTTCATTTTCATGGAGTTCTATTATCTATTATCTATGATCGAGGGGTTGAATTTATAGCACATTTTTGGAAGTCTTTTCACAAGAGTTTGGGCACTCAAGTAAATCTTAGCACTACTTTTCATCCACAAATTGATAGACAGGCAGAGTACCATCCAGATCATTGAGGATATGTTACGTTCCTGTGTGTTGGACTTTAAAGGAAGCTGAGATGATCATCTACCTCTTATTGAGTTCGCTCATAATAACAACTTCCAAGCTACTATTCAAATGGCACCTTATGAAGCACTATGCGGGCAAAGATGAAGGTTGCCAATCAGTTGGCTTGAAGTCGGGAAGGCAAATTTTCTAGGCCCTAATCTATTTCAGCAAGGGATAGATAAAGTGAAACTTATTAGGGGCTGATTGAAAACAACTGAGAGTCGACAGAAGGCTTATACAGATGTTCGATGACGAGACTTAGAGTTTGATATAGAAGATTGGGTTTTCTTGAAAGCATCACCTATGAAGGTTATCATGTGATTTGGAAAGGAAGGGAAGCTCAGTCCTACGTATGTTAGACCATATAAGATTATTTGCAAAATTGGCAAGGTGGCATACGAGCCTTCAGAATTAGGGGTAGTCCATCTGGTGTTTCATGTATCTATGTTGTGGAAATGGATTGGAGATCCAATTGAGGATATCCACATTGCTAAAGACTTGTCTTATGATGAGGTACTAGTGGCTATTTTAGATTGACAAGTAAGAAAGCTTTAAAATAAAGAAGTGGACTCTGTGAAAGTGTTGTGGTGAAACAACAATATTGAGGAAATAACTTGGAAAACCAAAGAGGAAATGATGAAGAAGAACCCCCGGCTATTTACAACTAAAAGTGTGTCGCATTTAAAATTGGCAGTCACCTTTTTACAATAACTTAAATTTTAAATAAGTTTGGATTGTAATATATATAGTTTGTCGCGGGATAACTATACATTACTTAGTAATTAGAATTTTTAGAAGTTGATTTATGGTTTGGAGGGATAAAAGTCATATCCTCAAATATCACATTTTAGGAGATAGTAATGCAACCAAAGTGTTGTCTTGACATATTCGCGAACGAATGTTCTTAAGAGGGGGAGACTGTGAGACCCTGTATTTCTCGTCTTCCATAGTATATATAGTGTGATATGTTATATAAGACTTACATCATTTTTTGGATAGAACCTAAGGATAATAAGGCTGACAATAAGTGGTAATATCAAGAACTTAAAGTTTTAAGTCAAAAGAGCCCGCTAAATACATATTCAGGATTAAAAAAATGGCTCGATTGACACCTCGCCTTTTTCAAAAGGTTTAAATTAAGTTTCACTTTTTGGATGGGACTAAGAGTGTATAATTTGCTAATAATAGATTTTTAAAAGGAAAATAGAACAAAGTTCTTATGTTAAGTTACGGGATCAAGAAAGTTACAAGGTAAGGGTTGGCAAAAGTTACCGTAAGCATCTTTAAGAAATTCTTCTTAAATTTGGGTCAAATATATCAGACCATATCTCCCAAAATATAAGACGTTAGAGGGTCTATGACCTATCAAATTGAAGATCTAAGAGTTTAGTTTATAACGCACAAAACTACTTCATCAATCTACCTTCAGAATAAAAATTTATGACAATTTTACCGTGACTGCCCGAGCAGAAAATTGGGTCTTGGGTCAGGTCGGGTCAAGCCCATCTATATGTTGGCTACTTTGACCTTTTAAAGCTCAAGTCAGTACATTTTCATCCCAAAATAATTATGACACTAAAGATAAAGCTCCCATAACGTCCCTAAGCTATTTAGGTAAGTTATTCACATTTCAGTCGTTAAAATTCACATGTGTACCTAGAAATGTGTGCCTTACACTTTGCAATTATTATCCCCTCCTATTACCTATGTTTAGAGCTATTTTTTGGAAGGTACAAATTCGGTGCTCTTGTTGGTTATTCTATTTCTAAATTTGGTGTGCTCAGGTAATAATCTTAGGGCTCTTTACGATCATTTTTACAAAGTTTTATGGATGTTTCCTCGCGTAAATGCTACATGGAAAATCTGCCAATTAATGCTCAATTATAAACTACTTATAGGTGGTTAAAAGTTGCATATATAGTTATTGCGAAGCTTAGGACATAAGGAACAACTTTTATGAAGAAACTTTGGGCAATTGGACGTTCTTTGGATAGTATATTAAGGCTAAGTTCCGTCTCTTCATTTAGCAAGAAATCTGGAAAATTCTCAAAACGTCAAATGCGATATTTTTTGTTTTGTTGCTAGAATGACCTTCTGTAAAAGGCATTAGAATTGCAGCTAAATTATTTTCATGATGGTATTAGGTTGATATTCCATTCGTTTTCTTAAATTGGATATTCAATATCTATATAACAATTTAACGATTTTCCTGACTATCTGCCATATGCTGATGCATTGCTCTTTTTGGTCTGGTGTCACTAAAATAAAGGCAGATCATTGATGTCGCCCAAGCTACACCTTGTTTTTTAGGCTAAACCGGTCCTTGTCAAGAAAATAGAACCAAACCAAGGTTAGGGTCGAATCCAAGGGAATATGGTATACTTAGAAGAATTCAATTCCAATTTGAGTTTATTAACCAACTTATCTCCCAAAAGGAGGGGGGGGGGGGCTATAACAACTAGTGAAAGTAATGTTATGCTAAAGCAAGTGTCTGACCAATATGAAGAGAAACTAAGGTATTGTGTTTCCCATGATTCTCTAACTCAGTATTGCCAAATACTAGTGTGTAGTATGTAACGGTAAGTTAAGTTCACCAAACCCTTTAGCCCAGGCGAGGCAAATTTCACTACGTAATTTGGTCCATCCCTGCAGTGTGACATTACTAACTTATACCTATTGTCCCAGTAAAACCTCTCCTTGGCCCAGTTCAGTTGATTAGACGAGAAACATCGATCGAATCCTGTTAATTAATCTCTTTTCCTATTCATTACTACCTTGGTCCAGTCAATAACACTAGGCGGATTCTAATATTGGCCACCATTAGAAATCATTCAAAATGAAGAGAATTAATTAATACATGCATGCCCACTTTCTTGGAATTATGAATTATCCCATTTTACCTTGTTAGTTCTTCATGGTTCCCGCTATCCTCGTTATGGATTTAGCTACTCATGATCAGTGTTATTGCAAGACTTATGAATTTGAAAAACCTAATTGAGAACTTACACAATTGAATTAAGCACAAGAAAATCCAACTCTTCAATGAGAATCACAAGTTTGTAATTAGAAGATGAAATTAAAGTTTTACAAGTTTTTTAAAACTCTGCAATGCTTTTCTCTACTGTCTCTCGCTGCTTTCATGCTTTTTTTTAAAGAAAAATAAAGTAAAAACCTTTTTACAGTATTTAAAATACAAATCCAAAACAAAATAGGACAACTGGGTCGGTAGGCTCCACGAGGTGCTCTACAGGCCGTATAGTGATTTACAGATCGTAGTCGAGCGTTCATACTCTATTACTTCAATTCTGAACTTGGCTTTTATGACACCCTTCTATGACCCGTACAAGGATCTACGAACCCTAGGAAGTTTCGTCTGATGAAATTTCTGCAAGTCTTCACTTTTGATCCTCAAGGTACGAGACTTGGTCTACGACTCGTAAAGTATTCCATGACTCATGTGCATGTTCATGGACCAAACTTCAAAAATCCATACTTCACTGGAATTGTATGCGAAACCTCCTTCACAACCCATAAAGGGTCTCGTGGATCCTCAAATTCGACAATTTCTACATATTTTTCCCAAATATTGTGCCGACCTTGAAATCCTGCAAAACAAACATAAGAACACATAAAACCTACTAACATCGCATTGAGAACACACAAAATTTCATGTCTTAAGCATCAAAAGTGTTGTATTTTGACAGCACATCAACACCCTCAACCTAAAATTAGTGTTTGTCATAAAGCAACAGACTCAATCTATATAAGCTGGATAATAACACATTGACCTCCATCTAATGGCATACATCTCATCAAACTTAAGCACAGACACCCACACCACTTTTTAAAACACAATCAGATAGTTGTCCAGCAAACCAACACAGATCAATGCATATGACAATGCAACTATGACAAGCGAGGTAACCAACAAGCCATAGTCATAGAATAAGTCTAATATTGACATTGCAATGCAAGTGCCCTCACAGAAAGAAGTCTCATATCTCACTCACAATGATGTTTTAATGTATAACCTTGGGACTGTGCAAAATCACTCACTCTCATAAAAGATATTCATGTATTATGCCCAATACCATATGTTTGCCCTATACTCATTACTAAGACCTATGACTACTTGGACTAGGATCACTTTAGGACTTTTCATACTTGTAACGTAGGCTCAGAGGGCTTTGGTATGGTGTTTTGGGAACATAGTAAGTAAAAGCCCTCCTTTACACTGTACTTTTCTACATTTTTGCCCTACAAACATTGTTACTTGTATTCCATTCTCCCTTTCTCTTAGTTCAAGCTTTTCTGGGTGCTTTCTTTTCATTTTTCAACTTTCTCCCTTGTATTTACACTTCATTTTTCTTTTTAGCTTATAAATAAGGCATCATTCATTTTGCTTGCACCCAGTACTCATTTTTCTCCTTTTCCCTGTATCACTAATTTTACCCCTCATTTTGTGCTTTACGCTTACACCAGCCACTCTCAACTTAGGTTTTTGGCCTGAGTTAAGGTGCACATTATCCAACTTCGAAACCAGGGTCACTTTTGGTAGCTACCCTCAACTTGGACTTTTTGCCTCAGTCAAGGTGCACGATGTTCAAGGAAGGACGAGGGCTAATTTTAGGATTTTGCAACTAATAAGGCTAGGTCACTTAGGTTTCTACAAAGAAAAGGTACATGTCAAGCTCAAACATTAGGATAAAGGGATATTCTGCACATTTGGTTGGTCATTTAGGCTAACTGGACTGTTATGACCAATGGCCTGAGATCCTTTCCTAATCCAACTGACCTAAAATCTAAATTAGAGTAACAGGGTAAGTTCTGAATTGAAACATAGTACATAAATTTACAAAATTAAGCTCACACTCACATGACACTGATTACATTACCAACACAGTCTCTCAATCATGCTTTTCATCTCAATTTTATCCTCACTTATCAGAACAAACACTGTCAACACAATTAAACATGCATGGTTGCTATCTAGACTAACTAATTAAAAATTTGGTGGGTATCGTTTTTCACAAAAAAGCACAAAAACATACATATGCCACAAATATCAATACTATATGCTACCAATACTATCTAAACATCCTAAACATGCCTGTCCAATAGAAAGTAAATATCTATGGGAAAAAGAACACAGGCAAGAAAACCCTAAGGATTTAAAAATTGGGGTGGTTATAGGCCAAGGCTACTCAAACTTCATTGAGGCCCATAACTACCTACACCCCATCGAAAAATAGGTGCATTATCCTCAATGCACACAATAATGACCAAATAAAATACCCAGGGTCAAAAGGAACATACCTGGGTACCTAAGCACCAATCTCTACCTTGGGTTGCCTCATCAGTAGCGCCTGATTTATTGCCGCGACATAGCTTGGACAACTTGGTTACCATACTTCACCAAGGGTATAAACTTTATTCTTCCGATCATCTGGCCTCTTCATTGACTGAAAAATATTGAAGAAAACTTCTTTCTCGTCCAATCTAAACCGACTTGACCAGCTTCCACATCCACTAGTGCTCGGCCAGTGGCTAGGAATGGCCTTCCCAGGTTGATTGGAATGTGGAAGTTGACTTCGCCATCTAGGATCACAGAGTCTGCAGGGAATATGAATTTTTCAACTTTTACGAGCACATCATAAAGTATCCCCACATGATTGTTCACCGTGCGATCATCCATCAACAACTTTATGCTCGTTGGAGTAGGGGCTCCAAGTCCTAGCTTCTTGAAGATCGCAAGAGGCATTAGATTTATGCTGGAACTGAGATCACACAATGCCCTTACAAACTCCACATCTCTAATGGTGCAGGGTATGGTAAAAGCATTAGGATCTTCTCGCTTTTGAACCAAGGACCTCGTAGAAATTGCACTGCAATGTTGAAGCTCTTGAGAGATCCTGACTCACAATACACTTCTTCATAACCAGGTCCTTCATGAACTTTGCATACCTTAGCATCTTCTTCAATGCCTCAATAAAAGGGATGTTGATGGAGAGTTATTTCAGCATGGAAAGAAAGTGCTTGAACTTGTTCTCCTCTCCTTCTTTTTAATTCTTTAAGGGAAGGGAGGAGAAGACATGGGAATGGGTTTCAGCTTCCGTAGCGCATCTACAACATCACTCACCCCATCCTTGTCGCGATCATCTCCAATATCCACATCCTTGACCTTAACTGTCTCCTCTCGAAGAGCATCCTCATCAATTGGTATGGAAGGATCAGTGATACTTGTGACCCCATGAGTAGTAACCGCCATGCACTGTTCCTCATTCTTTTGATTCTGAACTATGTTGCTAGGCAGTGTACCCCTCTGACGCTTGATTTAGTTTAGTTGACACTAGACCAAACTATTGCTCAAGTTGTTTGATAGCAACACCATGGGATTTGATTTTTTGATTTATGCTTGAGATGTCAAATTTCATCCCCCCTTAGAGTCTCATCATGTGTCTCATCTTTCTTCAAAAGGCGGTCAAACATCTCCTCAACTTTGGAGTTACTTGCACTTGTATAGCGGTTATGTGGTGAAACATAAGGACCATTTCTGTAACCATCTTTGCATCCCCAATCTCCATCTCTATCTTGGTCCTGGTTCCTGTTATAGTACCCTCCATGATTGTCTCTGAAAGCTCCATCTTGATTAAAGTTCAGACCTTGGTTTCCTTAACCTTAGCGAAAATAGTCTTGATTGGACCCTTGGGCATTAGTCTGGAACCCCCCCCCATCTGATCAGTAATGAAGCAAGTGTACTTCTCATAGTAGGGATCATCATACATGGGTGCTCGTAGAGGCTGATGAATAACTGCATTGACTCATTCCTGATTCTACTTCATCATCGCCTCCATACCTATATGGATTCGGCAAGTTCTTGCATAATCTCTTTATTTATTTTGGCTTGCTTTGAACCAATACTGACAGTGTACGAACATTTGGTAGATGCTCTGTCTATTTGCGCCCATGCATGATCGGTCTTGACCACTCTCTCCATCCTTTCAGTGGTCCTTGTAAATGGTTGATCTAAGAACATGCCCCCTATAATGGTATCAACATAGGCTTGACTATTCTTATCCAGGCACGACAGAAGATCTCCACCAAGGCATCATCAACAATTTTATGGTCTGAGGTACTCCTCAAGCACTTAGTGAACCGCTCCCATGTAGTACTGATCAAGTCACCAGAAAATTGCTCAAAGTTTTTGATTAGGTCTTTCAACTTGAGCTTCTTCAATCTCAGGGAGTACCTATCCTAAAAGGCCCTCTGCAACTCAGCCCAACTGGTTATCGAACTCTGCGGGAGCTCAGATAGCCATAGTGCTACACTGCCTGTCAAAGATAATAGGAAGACACGAAGTCCCACAGCATCCATAGACAAATTTTGTGTTCCCATCACACTCTTGTAGACAAATGTAATGTTGTGTAGATAGCTATGTGGATCCTTTGATGGTAGGCCCGCGAACAACCCACGATTCTGCAGTATCTGAAGCAACCCACTCCAAACTATGAACTTTGTGTTGGCTGGTAGTGGTGGTAACACATTAGGTCCAATCACCTCCATAGCCATAGGGTTCAGCCAATATTGATTTCTCTGATAAACTTCGGTATTCAGCCTTGTGGCTATGGAGCAATGTCCTCATGAGGAAGTGGGTAGTCATTATTGGCATGCTCATCCTCATTGCGATTCATAGCTGCATTTTTGCGTTTTTGGCATTATCTTGGGTCATTCTTCTCTGGATCTCTGGGTCAAACGGAGTCAAGGGTATGCCTCGACTTCGCTTGTTGGGCATACATTACACTTATACCCTGAAAGAAAACAAAAATAACAAAAAATGTAAAATGAGGAAAGTAAGGATTAATTCCCAAATTACTTGAATTAGACAAGTTTGTCGTATTCCCCGGCAACGATGCCAAAATATTGATGTGTCCTAAGCTACACCTCATTTTTAAGCTAAAGCGATCGTTGTCAAGAAATAAAACCTAACCAAAGTTAGGATCGAACCCAAGGGAATATGTTAAACTTAGAAGAATTCAATTAAAATTTGAGTTTATTATCCAACTTATCTCCCCAAAAGGGGGGTGGTTATAACAACTAGTGAAAGTAATACTAAGCTGAAGCAAATGTCTAACCAATATGAAGAGAAACTAGGGTATAGTGTTCCCCATGATTCCCTAACTCTGTATTACCAGATAATCAAATTCTTTTCTAGTGTGTAGCATGCAAAACGATAAGTTAAGTTCACCAAACCCTTTAGCCCAGGTGAGAGGTGAATTTCACTACGTTATTTGGTCAATTCCCGCAGTGTGACGTTACTAACCCTTACTTGTTGTCCCAGTACAACCTCCCCTTGCCCCATTCGGGTGATTAGATGAGACACATCGATTGAATCTTGTTAATTAATCTATTTTCTTATTCATTACTACCTTGGTTCAATTAGTAACACTAGGTGGGTTCTAATGTTGGCCACTATTAGAAAACATTCAAAATGAAGAGAATTAATTAAATACATGCATGCACACTTTCCAAGAATTATGAATTATTCGATTTTACCTTGTTAGTTCTTCATGGTTCCCACAACCATAGTTGTGGATATAGCTACTCATGATCAGTGTAATTACAAGACTTATGAATTTGAATAAGATAATTGAGCACTTACACAATTGAATTAAGCACAAGAAAATCCAATTCTTCAATGAGAATCACAAGATTGTAATCAGAAGATGAAATTATAGTTTTAAAAGTGTTTCTCAAACTCTCCAATGTTTTTCTCTACTATCTCTCGCTACTCTCGTGCTTCTTTTTTTTTAAGAAAGATAACCTAAAAACCTATTTATAGTATTTAAACTACAAATCCAAACAAAATAGGACAATTGGGTCAGTAGGTTCCACGAGGTGTTCTACGGGCTGTATAGTGATTTACAACACCCTTCTATGGCCCATATAAGGATCTACGGCCCCTAGGAAATTTCATCTAATGAAATTTCTGCAAGTCTTCACTTTATGATCCTTAGGGTACGAGACTTAGTTTATGACTCGTAAAGTGTTCTACGACTCATTTGCATGTCCGTAGACCAAACTTTAGAAATCCACCCTTTACTAGAATTGTATATGAAACCTCCTTTACAACCCATAGAATACTCTATGGCTCGTAAAGGGTCTCGTGTATCTTCAAATTCAGCAACTTCTGTATATTTTGCCCAAACATTGTGCCAAACTTGAAATCCTGAAAAACAATCATTAAAACAAATCAAACCTACTAACATCGCATTGAGAAAACACAATTGAACTTCCAAGTTTTAAGTATCAAAAGTGTTGTATTTTGACACCACATCAATCATGAAGGGAATATAGTATTCATAATCAGTCCTTCTTCCATACTAAAACCATATTTAAAGCACTTAGAATGTAATACGTTGATTTCCAATAATCTCCAGTATAATACTCATATTTAAACTACTAAGGCACTTGATTCTTTTTAAATACTTTCTTTTACTAATTGACATGGAACCAAGTATAAGCATTAAGTAAAGCACTTTTATCAACATTTCCAGAGTTAAGACCCCATTCTAAATGTTGAGTTGAGTTGTCAAACTTATTGGAAAGACATGTAAGATTCCACAGGTCATGCGTATATGTTACAAAAATGATTATGATGTTACGAGGAAAACTGTACCAATGAGCTAAGATTGGATAAATTTATGCTATGGCCTACTATATGAATTCAATATTCATATCATACATGGCACATAATGCATGGATTTTGAGCTATAATCGGAGGTATGGGGCTTATTTGCCCAAATAATTATATATATGTATATGGTACAAATGGCTACAAGTTGGCAAATATGATGCCGGTTAGCTACCGGAAAGGACCACCATTTCTAGCATGTGGTTGGGTATGTCATGCATTTACATCTATATATATGTACTCATGACATGTGATTACTTGAGCATACCATGCATATTTGATCACTAGGAGGCTGAGTATTTGCCATGAAGGTTATCTGAGTTTTGATTACAGGTGGTATTTCTATTACCCGTTTACTACAATTATCTACAATTTTACTTTCTGCCTTACATACCAGTACGCGTTTATTCGTACTGATGTCCCTTTACCCGGAGACGCTGTATTTTATTTCATGCATGCAGGTGGGTAGGGACTCTGATCGATCCCTCCACTAGGAGCGCAGTTCAGTTGTGAATTGGTAAGCTCTACTTCTTCCTGGAGCTTTCATAGGATGCTTAAATTTTGTTGTACAGTTGGATATAGTCGAGGCCCTGTCCCGACAGTGTCAGTGACACTCTTAGAGGCTATTGTGGACATGTTATTTTGGATTGGCTGTTCTACACCTTTCGGTCTCTAGTCATAGGATTGATATGTATATATAGTGTGTGCTTGTACCTCTGTTGTTGCAACCTTGTCAGCTAGCTAGTACTTTATTATTTTTATTTACCTATCTTAATGTGCATAATTTACTGTTGACCAGCTCATGACCTAAATGGTCCAGACTTAGTTTTTCAAATATTATGCTGCCTGATCTTTTGGCCCCTAGTTTAGTTAACTAACACTTTCAGTGGCTTACTCGGTCAATAAGGTTATTGAGTGCCGGTCGCGCCTCCCCTCTTTTTGGGATGTGACATAATGCTAGTTGCGGATGTAGCTATGCATAACCATTGTAGATGAAAAAATCATGATATTGAATAACATAATCAATCCCTTACAATGATGATATTAAGAACAGTAAATCCCAAATTCTTAATTAGAAATCACAAAGTATTGTTTTTGATGTAAAAATCACAAAGTATGAAGTCACAAAGTTGTTTCTCAGTAATCTCGTGTCTCTCTCTGTCCTTCTCCTTCTTAAAAAAACCTATAAGTAAAATACAAGTCCAAAACAAAATAGGAAAACGGGATTCGGTATGCTTTACGATCGGGGTTACGGGTCATACAAAGTTCTACGGCCCGTACCTGGGCTTCGTATTCTTCATTCTTTACAAACTAGCATCGCTTCTACGAGACCTTTCTTCTGGCCATATTTAGACTTACGACCCGTAGGGGTTTTTGTCTGTCAACTTTTCAGAAACTCCTCCAATTCAGACTCAAGGCATGAAACCTAATCCATAACTCGTACAATCTTCTACGGCTTGTCTAACAGTTTGTGGATGCATCTTCAAAAAACATGCCATTCACTGGATCTCAACTACAAAATCCCTCTACAGCTCATGAAAGTATCCACGACTTGTAGAGTGTCTCGTATTTCCTCAAAAACTCAGAATCTGTAGCACTTTGCCCAAAATATCCAAATCCTCTAATCTTGAAAAACAAATATAAAAACACATCAAACCCACTAACATCGCTTTAAGAACACACAAAATTTCAAGTTTTACATATCAAAAGTGTTGTGTTTTGATAGCACATCAGTCAATTTCTATAAATAGAAAATAATCCAAAATAAGGGAACATAAAAAGTAAAAGCCTCAGAAGGGCTGTAATCACATTGTCTTAAACAAAGCAAAGATACAAGATAGATGACAAAGTAGAGGAGTCCTGAACTAAGGGCTCACCACAATAAAGCTACTAATCTTGGATGCCGAAAACTAGCCTCGAGCCAGTGGAGGAGTACCTGTCCCTATATGGTTAAATCATGCAGGCAAACTATGTATTAGTACGTTTGAATATACTATGTATGTGAGATGCAATGCATGGATGAAATTGTAATGTCATCATTACAAAACATAACATATAAGGATATATAGAGTAAAAGATACATAAGCAAGCTTAAACATGTACAAGGAATATAGCTCAAGATCAATATGAGACAATGTATAAGCAACCACATATAATGAAAACATAACATGAGATCATAAGCTTGTAAGAATAGACCATAAGCAACGGTAAGACCATGTGAGCTACTATAGGGAATCCAATATACTCCTTTCATTGGGAAAAGACCAATGCACTCCTTCCATTGGGAAAAGGGGAATCTGCTTGCCAAGGTAGATATCAAAAAATTAGTAACTTTGCAATTGCATCTTCGATAACATTTGAGCCTATATGGATCCACCAGCCTAGCCTATAAAGGCTCCTATGGTGGCACATAGTTATGGACATCGAGATTCAGCTTCAAGGATTCATGCCTCAACTAACGAAATGAGTCCCAATCTCTAGTCCTCTCAATGCTAAGTCATCCCACAACAACCATTAAAACATACTCTTAGAATCATACGTAGCAATCATAGGAGTAGCTCGAACTAAAGAATCTTTCTTAAACATATTTTAGGGCAATTAACATCATACATATATCTTTGGTATACTTAACTTTGAAGCTCTTCATTAATGCCCTAATCATAATCATGAATCATAGGAAACTTTCATTGAAAATGAGGTGGGCTTAGCTTTTAGCATAGAAAAATCATAAAATACATAAATCATAAGGAAATTTCTCTTAATAGGGACATCAAAAACACCCAACCTTGATCATATTGAAAATCATCATAGAATCATTCATACTTCACCTATGCATATATTTACCTAGAAAAATAGTTGCTAAACTTCATAAGTATCATATAATAACGTAAAGATCATGAAATAATCATAAGCATGCATATTAAATTAAGAAACTTAAAGAAAAGGTAAAAATACTTAATAGGGAACTTTATGGGTGAAAGGATACCCATAAATCAATTCATAGACCTTGGAAAAACCGTAGAGAAACAAACTTGTAGGATTGAGGAAGAATCTTAGAACCCTAGCCTTGCCCTAGCATGTTCTTGAGAGCCCTTTTCTGCCTTAGAAATTTTGAGAGTAAAGAATGGGAGAATGAACAGAGATATTAGGGCTTAAGGGTTGTTATAGGGTCTCTTTTCCATCCCCAAGCAACATAGTATAGGAATAGAAAGGACAAAAATGGCAAAACTAACCCTCATTTAAACTGTCGGGATTGACCGATGAGACCCCGATTACAGGCAATAAGTCATTCTATGGGCTGTAAGTTCCTTCGTCTGATGATACATCTGAAAATCCTGAAAATTGACTTTGCTAAGTTGAAAACCATGAAGCATCAGTACGGACCATAAAATATCCTACGGGCCATGGTTGGACTCATAGAGTCCTTCCACACTTTATCATTTTTTTTCACTTCCTTGGCCTTACCCACGAAAGGGTCATATGGGTCATAACACATTCGATGGGACATCCGATGACTCGTAAGTCACCTTCCCCAAAACTTTAGATTTCCTTCATGTCTAGGGTCCCACTCACGAAATCACCTACGAGCCATCACTTGGTCCATGGGTTACTCCATACTTAGAAACTTTTCCCCTTTCTGAATTTCTATGTTTAAGAACCAAACATATTGGCCATATATTAACTTACGGACCGTAACTAGTCCCCTAAACAAGACTCCAGGTTATTTTTTAGGCCCACTTTCCTGGAACAGGGCTCCTAACCGGGGGTCATTACATTCAGAGGTGATCCAAATTTGATTTTCCATGGAAGATGTGAATATTAAGGAGCGTTTGACTTATGTAGAAGTACCAGTTTGAGATTTTGGACCGGCAAGTGAAGAGATGTAGAAATAAGGAGATCGCATCCGTCAACGTGTTATAGTGGAACCAAAAAGTTAAGAGTTCTACTTGGAAAGCGAAGGCGAACATGATGAAACAATATCTTTACTTCTTTCCTTCTATTCAAGCCTAAGGTATCCAAATTTGAACTATTCCTCCAAATACTCACGAATCCATTTTATTACTTGTCATATTAAATGCATGCATGATTATGAGACTCTTTTTAAATGATGTTTGATGCATAAGTTTGATTATTTTATGAAAGTGATATTTAAGTTGCATTTTTCACTCATGTTAGGTTGTTGGTTATGTTTCTACTCTACTCAACCTTGTTTCCGTCTCATTCAAGGACAAATGATCCCAAGGGGGAGATATAATAAAATTTTGTATATTGAAAAGTCTAGAAAATGGAAAATAGTTGTAAAAAAGTGGAACTTGAATTGATATTACGAGTCAATCTATGGATCGTGGAATGAACCACGGCTGTAGACAGGCTTCGTGGTTGAGGTCCAGGAGTGGGTAGAATTTTGACACCAGAGAATTTATGTATGAAGGGACTTTATATTCGTAATTTGGAAGAGGGTTCATAAAAGTGTTTGTGGATGGAAGAATTGAGAACCTGAAATTTATTGAGAACTTGAAAATTTGGCTAAGTGTTGGGGGGAACCATGAGAGGTCCTTAAGGACCGTAGTCTGTTTTATGTGCCGTAAAATGGATCAAAGTGTGGGCCAACGAGGTGAAATAATTTTCAAGTCCGGAAGGCCTTTTACGAGGGGCAAGTATGACCCATAAAGGAAACTATGGGTCATAAAGGAGGTCTCGTAAATGGAGGTTCAGAGACTGTTTTCAGAAATCGGTTATTCAATAGGATGAAACCTTGGACTATGATCCATACTTCGGTCGAAGGCTTATAGTTTGAGCTCATGGATGGGTCTGGCTAAATTTTAATGAAGAGCTTTGTGGTCATTTTTGACTCGTTTTGACTCCTAAATTTTGTCGTCCTTTAAACTATCCCTAATCTCATTCTAACTCTTTCATTGTTCAAATCACTCTTAAAATTTCAAGCCTTTCTCAAATGATTTTGTCCATTGAAGCTTAAGGGCTCTATCCTTTTGGTCAATAATTTCAAGTAAATTCATCCTAATTCCTAGGATTTTTCACTTGAGGTTTATAGGACTTCATTCATGGATCAGATTCATCTATGGAGCCCAAAACTCTACTCTTCTTCTCCTCAAGTTCAAGCATTCTTTATGACTTTTCATGATTTGATTCCAAAAGCTTGGATTATACCTGTTATATGATTAATTTACTTGATTATGAATGAACTATGTTGAATTACATGATTTTCAATTGATCTACAAGCGATTTTAAGTATATGATGATTAGGGCTTATTAAATTGATATGGGTGTCACGCCCCAAAATGAGGGGAGGCGCGACTGGCACCCGATACCATTATTGGCCGGGTAAGCCACTAAACAAGCTAGTTAACTAAACTAGGGACCAGAAGAAAATCGGGCAGCATAACGTCTAAAAGACTAAGCCTGGACATTTTAGGTCATAACCTGGTCAACAGTAAATTACGTACATCCAGATAAGTAAACCCAAACGATAAAGTACTAGCTAGCCGACAAGACTGCCACCACAGAGGTACAGGCACACACCATATATACATGCCAATCTTATGACTGGAGACTCAAAGACACAAAAGGACCAACCCACAAAAACATGTCCACAATAGCCTCTTTGAGAATCACTAACACTGTCGGGACAGGGCCCCCACATACTCAACTGTACAACAAAAAGTAAACATCCTGTGAAAGCCCAGGAAGAGGTGGAGCTTACCAACTCATAGTTGAATGGGCTCCTAGTGGAGGGGTAAATCAGAACCCCTACCTAAACCTGCATGCACGAAATAAAATGTAGCATCCCCAGGCAAAGGGACATCAGTACGAATAAACATGTACTGGTATGTAAGGCAGGAAGTAAAATCATAGATAACCGTAGTAAAAAGGTTTATAGAAATACCACTTGTAACCAAAACTCAAGTAGCCTTAATGGTCAATAAGCCATCTTCTAGTGATAGAAAAATGCATGGTATGCTCGAGTATCGCATGTCGTGAATACATATATATAGATGCAAATGCATGACATACCCTACCAAATGCTAGCATTGGTGGTCTTTTCAGGTAGCTAATCGTCATCATATCTGCCAACCTGTGACCATCTATACCATATACATATATATAGTTGGGCATATAGGCCCCATACCTTCGATTATAGCTCGAAGTCCATGCATAGCGTGCAATGTATGATATGAATGTTGAATGCACATAGTAAGCCATAGCAAGAACTTAGCCAATCTTGGCTCATCTGTACACTTATTCTCATAGCATCATAATCATTATCATTCAGCCAATCTTGGCTCATTGGTATACTTATTCTCATAGCATCATAATCATTATCATTCAGCGAATCTTGGCTCGTTGGTACACTTATTCTCATAGCATCATAATCATTGTCATTGCATATACATATCGCTTGTGGGATCATACATGTCTTTTAAACAAGTTTGGGAATTTAACCCAACATTTAGAGTGAAGCCTTAACTTTGAAAATGTTCATAAAGGTGCTTTACATAATGATTATATTTGGTCCCATGTTAATTAGTAAAAGAATGTATTTAAACAGGATCAAGTGCCTTAGTACTTTAGACAGAAGCATTTCACTTAAGAATATTGGAAACCAATGCATTACTTGTAAAATTCTTCAATTATATTTTTGTATGGAAGAAGGACTGACTCTGAATCCTAAATTCCCTTTGCATTCTACATTTATTTTAATGGCACTACACCAAGAAGAGAAACTCCTCGAACATATGAATAGGTGGCCGGGAACTGACAAAATGATATATAGAAATTGAATGTCCAGTTTAAGAGAATGAATGGAATTTCAACCTAATATACCATCGTGAATATAACTTAGCTGCAATCCCAATGCCTTTCACAGAAGGTCTTTCTAGCAACAAAAAAGTAAGATATCACATTTGACGTTTTAAGAAACTTCCCGGATTTCATGCTAAAAGGAGGGATGGAGCTTAGCCTTAACATACCTCTCCAACGAACGTCCAATTGCCAAAAGTTCCTTCACGAAAGTTGTTCCTTATGTCCTAAGCTTCACAACGACTATATATACGCATCTTAAAGATACCTATAAACAGTAAAGAATTCAGCATTAATGACCAGATTCGGCAAGGAGCATTTACGAAAGGAAATGTCCGTAAAACTTCATAAAAATGACCGTAAAAGAGCTCAAAAATTATTACCTAAACACACCAGCTGCAAACCAACAATACCAGCAAGAACACCACTTTTTACACATCCCAAAAATAGCTCCAAACACAGCTAATACGTGGGAAAAATAATTGCAAAGCGTAAGGCACGCATTTCTAGGCACACGAACAAATTTAAACGGTAAAAATGCGAAAAAACTTACTCAAATCCCTTTGGCACCTTGAGGGGAGTTTTCCTTCAGTTTCTAAGCTGTTGGGGACGAAATGGAAGTGATTTGATCTTTAAAAAACTCAAATTAGCCGACATTAAGTTGGGTCAACCCGACCCGACCCATGACCCGGTTTCCAGCTCGCGCAGTCCTGGTAAAACAGTCATAACTCTTTATACTGAGGTCGGTTTGATGTGCGGTTTTGTGCGTTGCAAACTAGACTCATAGATATTCAATTTGATATGTCATGGACCTTCTAAATCCTTATAGTTTGGGAGATATGGCCAGATACATTTGACCCAAATTTAAGAAGGATTTTTTAAAGAAACTTACGGTAACTTTGGCCAACCTTTATCTTGCAACTTTCTTGATTCCAAAACTTAATGTATGACCTTTGTGCTATTAAAATAACTTAAAGAAATCCATTATTAGCAAGTTATAAACTTTTAGTGCCATCCGAAAAGTGAAACCTAATTTAGACCTTCCGAAAAGGGCGAGGTGCCACTCGGGTCATTTCTTTAATCCTCAACATGCATTTAGGGTATTTCCTTTGGGTTAAAACTTTAGTCCCTTGACATTACCATTTATTGTCAGCCCTGTTATCCTTAGGTTTTTTCCAAAGTCATATATGTCTTATATGACATGCCACCCTATATATATATATGGAAGACGAGGAATACGAGGTCTCACAGTCTCCCCCCTTTAAGAACATTCGTTCGCGAATGTATCTAGACAACGTCTTGGTTGCACTGTTAACTCTTTAAATGTGACTTTTGAGGATATACCTTTTATTCCTCCAATCCATAAATCAACTTTGAAAGAAAGAAAAAAAATTCTAATTATAAGCTTTGTATAGCTATCTCCTGACGGTCCATATAAAATATGCCCCCAACTCATTTTAAATTTAAGTTACTGTAGAAAGTTGACTGCCAACTTTTTAAAATATGACTCATCTTAATTTGTAAATAGCTGGGGGTGCTTCTTCTTCATTTCCTCTTCTGCTTCCCAAGTCATTTCCTCAATATCGTTGTTCTTCCACAACACTTTCACAAAGGTCACTTTTCATTTCGAAGCTTTCTTATTTGTCAATCTAAAACAGCCATTGGTACCTCATCGTAAGTTAAGTCTTCAGCAATGGGGGTATCCTTAATGTGAGTAATACACGAAGGATCCCTAATGTACTTCCACAACATAGATACATGAGACACTGGATGGACTTCCCTCAATTCTAAAGGAAAATTAAACTCGTATGTTACCTTGCTAATTTCTCTAATAATCTTACACAGTCCAACATATCTAGGACTGAGCTTTCATGTCTTTTCAAAACGCATGATTCCCTTTACAAGTGATACCTTTAAGAAGACCTAATCTTCTACATCAAACTCTAAGTCTCGTCTTCGAACATCTGCATAAGACTTCAGCTAATCTTGGGCCGTTTGCAATCGATCTCTAATAAGTTTCACTTTGTCCATTGCTTGCAGAACTAGATTAGGCCTAGCAATTTTGCCTCCACAACCTCAAACCAACCGATCAGTAGCCTACATCTTCGCTCGTATAGTGCTTCATAGGGTATCATTTGAATACTAGCATGGAAGCTATTATTATAAGCAAACTCAATAAGAGGTAGATGATTATCCCAGTTTCCTCTAAAGTCCAGCACACAAGCATGTAACATATCCTCAATAGTCTGGATGGTACGCTCTGCTTGCCCATCAATTTGTGGATGAAAAGCGGTGCTGAGATTCACCTGAGTGCCCAGACCCATCTAAAAAGACTTCCAAAAATGTACGGTTAATTGAGCCTCTCGATTAGAGATAATAGATAATGGAACTCCATGAAGGCAAACAATCTCTTGAATGTAAAGCTTAACATAATCCTTCGCTGACTATGTCGTTCTTACTGGCAAGAGTTGAGAAGATTTTTATTAACCTATCAATGATTACCCAAATAGAGTCATACCTGCGGGAAGTATGAGGCAAACCAGTGATGAAGCCCATAGTTATTATGTCTCAATTTCCATAACGGAAAATCAGTATACTTAGCTAGGCCTCCAAGTCTCTAATGTTCTGTTTTAACATGCTGGTAGTTGAAGCATTGGCCACCATCTCTAGAATATCTTTTTCATGTCATTCCACCAATAGATTTATCATAGGTCTCAATATCCCTTTTTTTTGTTGCCCTAGGTTGAGACGAATATCTAGGATAATAAGTCTCAAAATGAATCTTGACACAGAGCCCTCTGATGTTTGGCACACATAAGAGGCCCTAGTACTGCAGGATTCCATCTCAAGTTAGCTTAATTAAAGGATGTCGATGTTGTGGAACACTTTCCCTCGATATCATAAGCCTAGGGTCCTCATGTTGTTGCTCTCTTACCTCAGTAGCAATGGAAGATTTTGTTGTATTTTAAACAGTCACACCTTCACCTTTTGCATCTACTAATAGCACTTGCAAACTAGTTAGCTGACGTAAATCTTTTGTCATTTCAACCTTATCAGCTTC
The DNA here is from genome assembly GCA_029948455.1 of Solanum rostratum. NCBI lineage: Eukaryota > Viridiplantae > Streptophyta > Magnoliopsida > Solanales > Solanaceae > Solanum > Solanum rostratum. The sequence goes on along the minus strand of CM057045.1, from coordinate 62,162,607 downwards.
AGCATGACTTAGACTTCCCATAGACTTTCGGCTAAGTGCATTAGCAACAACATTAGCTTTACCGAGGTGGTACAATCATAATCTTTTAGTGATTCTAGCCACCTTCTTTATCATAGGTTCAAATCCTTCTACTTGAATAACTATTGGAGGCTCTGGTGGTTGGTAAAAATATCAACATGAACTCCGTATAGATAATGTCGCCAAATCTTTAGGGCAAATACAATTGCAGCGAGCTCAAGATCATGGGTGGGATAATTTTATTCATGCTTTCGTAATTGTTTGGAAGCATATGCAATATCTCTAGTATGTTGCATAGGAACACAACCTAGGCCAATTCTCGAGGCATCGCAATATACAATGTAGCCTTTGGTTCCATTCAAAAGAGCCAGACTAGGTGCGGTGGTGAGCCTTTTCATTAGCTCTTGAAAGCTCTGATCACACAATTCAGTCTACTAAAACTTAGTTGCCTCATACATCAACCTCATTAGTGGTGTATAGGTAGTGGAGAATCTCTCAATAAAGCTCCTATAATATCCTGCCAAGCCTAAAAAGCTATGGACCTTTGACGGATTCAAGGGTCTCGGCAGGCCAATACTGCTTCAATTTTCTGGCCATCGACCTTGATACTATCGCTAGTAATAGCATGGCCACGAATAGCTGTAGAAGTTAATCAAAATTCACATTTGGAGAATTCAACATATAACTTGTTGTCCTGGAGAGTCTTTAATATAACTCGCATGTGGTTTGCATGCTCAGCTTCTGACTCATCTAAACATTTCCTTTGGAATATCAACATCCCTGACTCGTAGCCGGTAGTGCCTGGGTCACAAGTCAATCTTTGAAAAACCATCAATCCACATAAAAAGATACCTATTCTTGATAGTGAATTTTTTAGCTATCTATAACCGATACACATCCGTAAAGAACCATCTTTCTTTCAAGCAAAGAGCATTGGAGCACCCCATGGAGATGTGCTTGGCCTAATAAGGTCTTTATCAAGCAAGCCCTTCAGTTATTCCTTAAAGTCTCTTAGCTCTACAGGAGCCATTTTTTTTTAGGAATGGGTATATGTTGCATATCAGGGAGAAAATCTAAAGAAAAATTGATATCCCTTTCGGGGCATCCCCGGAAGCTCATCGGGGAATATTACCATGAATTCATTCACAGTAGGGACTGACTAAAGGGCCAGTTGCTAATAAAATATCCTGTCTTCCCGTAATGGTAATATGCACCTTAACCCTTTCTACTCTGCCTAGTAAGAAGCTTACGGCATTGTGTACATGGGGGAGTAGGTTTTCTTATTTGTGCAGAGCGCTCCTGTCGAGGGCTCTCAGGCTGGCATCAACTCTGCCCCGACCTTAACTGAATATAATGATCAAATCGCTGGCCTTGTATCTATAGCAAGGAACTACCCACTGACGGAGGTTGATATCAATGAAAAGGAGGCCTAAAGTCACCCCGTGGCTCCCTATAAGACCCCATTGTACGAGCCCTCTTATTCTTCTCCCTATCCCTATGGGTATCCCAATTTTGATGAGAAAGATCCTCTGGCATCTGCTCTCACCTTTAGTTGTCTCTCATGAATAGAAACCATCATAGTTAGTAGCTGAATAGCCTCCTTCATCCCCTGCTTCCCAGTTTCTAATGGGGCTTGGGTACTAGATCTCCTTGGTCCCCAGCAGGTGCTGGTGAATCTGGTACTGTAGGCATTAGAGGCTCTCTATGTGCCTCAATAGGGAATATATCTTCGTTACCAAGAAAGACATGATTGGTACCTTCTCTCGGATCCATACTTATCTCATGTTGTGCCATCTCCTGAGCATAGATAACCCATTAAATAAGAACAACATAACATGATATAGATTTCATATGTTCCTATAGCTTTGCTCTATAGCACGATCTATTAAGTGAAAGAAATGTAACCATCCCTAAATGCCTCGTAGCCTCCTGATTATAAGTGTGGTGCACAACACACCCATAAGAAAGACTCTACTAGACACGGCATTATGGACTCCCTGGGACACGACCTGCTCTGATACCATGTTTGTCACGCCCCAAAATAAGGGGAGGCGCAACTGGCACCCGATACCATTATTGGCCGGGTAAGCTACTAAACATGCTAGTTAACTAAACTAGGGATCAGAAGAAAATCAGGCAGCATAACGTCTAAAAGACTAAGCCTGGACATTTTAGGTCATGACCTGGTCAACAGTAAATCACGTACATCCAGATAAGTAAACCCAAATGATAAAGTACTAGCTAGCCGACAAGGCTGCCACCGCAGAGGTACAGGCACACACCATATATACATGCCAATCTTATGACTGGAGACTGAAAGACACAAAAGGACCAACCCACAAGAACATGTCCACAATAGCCTCTATGAGAATCACTAACACTGTCGGGACAGGGCCCCGACATACCTAACTGTACAAAAAAAAGTAAACATCCTGTGAAAGCCTAGGAAAAGGTGGAGCTTACCAACTCATAGCTGAATGGGCTCCTAGTGGAGGGGTAAATCAGAACCCCTACCTGAACCTGCACGCATGAAATAAAATGCAGCGTCCCCAGGCAAAGGGACGTCAATGCGAATAAACATGTACTGGTATGTAAGGCAGGAAGTAAAATCATAGATAACCGTAGTAAAAAGGTTAATAGAAATACCACTTGTAACCAAAACTCAAGTAGCCTTAATGGTCAATAAGCCATCTTCTAGTGATAAAAATAATGCATGGTATGCTCGAGTATCGCATGTTGTGAATACTTATATATAGATGCAAATGCATGACATACCCAACCAAATGCTAGCACTGGTGGTCCTTTCCGGTAGCTAACCGGCATCATATCTGCCAACCTGTGGCCATCTGTACCATATACATATATATAGTTGGGCATATAGGCCCCATACCTTCGATTATAGCTAGAAGTCCATGCATAACGTGCAATGTATGATATGAATGTTGAATGCACATAGTAAATAGCAAGAACTTAGCCAATCTTGGCTCATCTGTACACTTATTCTCATAGCATCATAATCATTATCATTCAGCCAATCTTGGCTCGTTCGTACACTTATTCTCATAGCATCATAATCATTGTCATTGCATATACATATAGCTTGTGGGATCATACATGTCTTTTAAACAAGTTTAGGAATTTAACCCAACATTTAGAGTGAAGCCTTAACTTTGAAAATGTTCATAAAGGTTCTTTACATAATGATTATATTTGGTCCCATGTTAATTAGTAAAAATATGTATTTAAACAGGATCAAGTGCCTTAGTAGTTTAGACAGGAGCATTTCACTTGAGAATATTGGAAACCAACGTGTTACTTGTAAAATTCTTCAATTATATTTTTGTATGGAAGAAGGACTGACTCTGAATCCTAAATTCCCTTTGCATTCTACATAATGGCACTACACCAAGAAGAGAAACTCCTCGAACATATGAATAGGTGGCCGGGAACTGACAAAATGATATATAGAAATTGAATGTCCAGTTTAAGAGAATGAATGGAATTTCAACCTAATACCATCGTGAATATAACTTAGCTGCAATCCCAATGCCTTTCAAAGAAGGTCTTTCTAGCAACAGAATAGTAAGATATCACATTTGACATTTTGGGAAACTTCCCGGATTTCGTGATGCTAAAAGGAGGGACGGAGCTTAGCCTTAACATACCTCTCCAACGAACGTCCAATTGCCAAACGTTCCTTCACGAAAGTTGTTCCTTACGTCCTAAGCTTCACAACGACTATATATACGCATCTTAAAGATACCTATAAACAGTCAAAAATTCAGCATTAATGACCAGATTCGGCAAGGAGCATTTACGCGAGGAAATGTCCGTAAAACTTCATAAAAATGACCGTAAAAGAGCTCCAAAATTATTACCTAAACACACCAGCTGCAAACCAACAATACCAGCAAGAACACCACTTTTTCCACATCCCAAAAATAGCTCCAAACACAGCTAATACGTGGGAAAAATAATTGCAAAGCGTAAGGCACGTATTTCTAGGCACACGAACAAATTTTAACGGTAAAAATACGAAAAAACTTACTCAAATCCCTTTGGCACCTTGAGGGGAGTTTTCCTTCAGTTTCTAAGCTGTTGGGGACGAAATGGAAGTGATTTGAGCTTTAAAAAGCTCAAATTAGCGGACATTAAGTTGGGTCAACCCGACCCGACCCATGACCCAGTTTCCAGCTCGCGCAGTCCTGGTAAAATAGTCATAACGCTTTATCCTGAGGTTGGTTTGATGCGCGGTTTTGTGCATTGCAAACTAGACTCATAGATCTTCAATTTTATATCATGAACTTTCTAACTTCTTATAGTTTGGGAGATATGGCCCGATACATTTGACCCAAATTTAAGAAGGATTTCTTAAAGAAACTTACGGTAACTTTGGCCAACCTTTATCTTGCAACTTTCTTGATTCCAAAACTTAATGTATGAACTTTGTGCTATTAAAATAACTTAAACAAATCCATTATTAGCAAATTATAAACTTTTAGTTCCATTCGAAAAGTGAAACCTAATTTAGACCTTCCGAAAAGGGCGAGGTGCCACTCGGGTCATTTCTTTAATCCCGAACGTGCATTTAGGGTATTTTCTTTGGCTTAAAACTTTAGGCCCTTGACATTACCATTTATTGTCAGCCTTGTTATCCTTAGGTTCTTTCCAAAGTCATATATGTCTTATATGACATGCCACCCTATATATATGGAAGACGAGGAACACGGGGTCTCACAATGGGTTCCATTAGTAACAATTCAATTTGATTTTAATTGCATTGATTCTACATAATTTACGTTCAATTTCATAATTTTAACTTTCAATTATTTATGGGCCCATACTTTGCCCTAATTTCCTATGATCAATCTATGACTTTTATGAATATGATTTCAAATGTGTGTATGATGATGATGATGATGATGAGGGTGATCTAAGACTCTAAATGTTTACGAAATAATGATAAGATGGAGAATATACCCACACTCTATGAAAACATGAAGACGGATCATTCTTATGACATGAAGTGTTTTGCTTGAAAGCTACAATAGTATGATTTTGATGAACTATGAACTAGATGATATCTATGTATATTGCATTATTATGTATTCTATGGGATTTGACTTAGCACTAAATGAGCTTAAAAGAAGGATTATCCCCAAGGGTCCTTATATAAATCCTTAAGTCTCATAACTATTTGTCACGGTAAGATTTTGGTATGTGCCTATATAGTATTATGTTAGTGGATCTACATATGTATGTCACTCACTGTGCTGGAGTAGAGCCCATAGGGTGTGGTATAGTCTACCTTGGCAAGTAGGCTACTCTTTCTCCAGTGTAGAGGCAATATCAGGATTTCATGTAATAGTCTGCATGGTCTTATTGTTGATTATGGTCATATTCCCACATATGTATGTACACTAGGTTATGAAATTTTTTAAATGCCTCTATTCATGATTTTAAACGTCATTGATCGATCATACATATCTTGTCCTTATTCTATTTACTATGATTATGCGTATTGTTATTATGATTACGATGTTACTTTGATACATGACATACGTATATATGTCACGACCCAAAATCAAATCGCAACTAAAGAAAATAAATGATAGCCTAAATAGCCACAACATTTAATCCAAATGTCATGAGTAAAAGAGTATCTAAAGTAGTATGAAAGAGAAAATAGAATTGTGTCAATGAAAATACAACGATGTCTAATAATGTCTAATACAAAGTGTGAAATGAAAACAATAATAAAGGAAATCTCAAAGATCCATGGCGACTCGAAGTCTGAGCCTCATCTCTAAGATCTGGATAGATGGAGAAAAACTCTACTAGAGTGAATCAACTACACTGTACAGGTCTTTGTACTTGATCTGCAAGGAGGAAACAAAGTAAGGGTGAGTACACAAAAATGTACCCAGTAGGTTCAACCGACTGGGTAAGCATAATGAAGAATACTACCACATGCAAAAAGGGTTAGTGTATTAATACAACAGATATAAGAATAGAATAAAATAACAATGACAATCAATGATGTAATGCACATGTAATAGATGAATGGAATCCAGGAGGTGAAATCACTGCAAAGTCTAATGTCGGTGTATACATCTACCAAGCTGAAGTTACCAGGTAGAACCCATGAGGGTCTCGTTAAACCATATGCAAAATCTCTCAAGTATCATTATGGTTGTTGGCGCCAATGACACCTCGGCGAACTCTAGCGCCGGTAGAAGAGGTCTCTAGTATCTTTACAGACTTTGGCGCCGATGATACCTCGGCGGACTCTAGCGCCGGAAGGGGGATATCGAGTAACACGTCTCTCTCAATGCCAATTCAATATAGATGCAATGCATGCCAAATCACAATATCGAGATGTATAACAATAATAATATACCTTGAAAGACTTTGGCGTCGGTGACAAATCTCAAAGTAATACGACTGTCTCAAATATCACAGTGTCTCAGTGGTATAGATGTAATATGATATGTATACATGCCAGTGTCACACCACGGGTACATATATGCAATATAACATGAAAACTGCATATAAGCCATAACATCATAAAGATGCATCAACTAGTACCACAAATGTCAATAATAAGTCTCATATCATCACCTTCTCGTTAATAATCAAAATGTCAATGAAACCGGACTCTTCAAGTCCTAAAATATGCTCATATATCTTGACGGTATCACAATTATTATCAGTTTACCACATAACTCTCCCTAAATGATATCACAAGTCCCATATTATCACATTAATATCCAATATATCTCAATTCTCCAGATTCCATCTCAATTTATCAACATAATCACAAATTACTCAAATTTTGACATAATCAGTATCACATTTCTATCCCAACTCTGTCATATCAATCCAATTTCTCATAAGTTAATCTATATCTTACAATTATCACATGAACATATGCAATAACTCAAATCCAATCCAAAAAAGGTTAGCCGAACATACCTGATGCCGAAACCGCACTCGAATCAACTCAAGCCTCCAAACGATCACCGAAATGATCAATTGTTATCAAAATAGATAACGCATCAAGAGATGAATTGTATACCTGTCACAACCCAAAAATGGGCGTGATGGCACTTGCTCAAACCCACCAGAACAAGTCAGCCTAGACCCAACAAGAAATCAAAATGACGTGCGGAAGTACTAAATAGAATAGATAACTAAAAAGAGAAATCTTCACAAACTTAAATACTACCCAAGGATTGGTTGTCACGTGTACGAGCCACTAGTTATATAGAAATCCAAAGAATTACAAGTTGCAACTGTCTTTCTTCTCAAATAGAACAAAGCAGAAAGGAAACAGGACAAGAGAGTCAGCCAAATGACAACAGCTACCTCTCTAAATCTCCTGAGAAGCCTCGGATAATCAAGAATATACTACTCACGGTCTGGGCTCAAAACCTACACAAGTGTAGAAACAAGGGTGAGTACCAAAAATAACACAGTACCCAGCAAGTCAACTAGCAAAACAGAGTAAGTCCGATAGAATACACAAACTCCTTTCACACCCAACCACATACCGCGGAACTACACACCTGCACTCAGAAAAGTTCCAGTCCAGCAACACATATTACATTCTAGAGATAGTTTCCACTATGTCACAAATATCAAATCACAAGTCACAACTCACAAGTAACAACATAATCAAACACAGGAATAACATCATGCCACACAGGAATATGCAAGGATGAGATGCAATGCTTATGTAATAATTGCTGGCAATAACCTCGGCATCATAACATCACTGAAAAATACCTCAACATCACGACATCATTGGTAAAGACCTTAGCATAATATCATCGCCGGCAAAGACCTCGGCATCACAATATCATCGCCAGCAAAGACCTCGGCATCACAATATCATCACCGGCAAAGACCTCGGTATCACAATATCATTGCTGGCAAAGACCTTGGCATCACATCTCGACCGGTAAAGACCTCGGTCCCAACTTGTTACCATCTCACTCATATCAATGTTCAGAACAATGCAAATATGTGTGTCATAGAATGAATGAACATGAGATGAAGTCCACAAACAAATCCACTCCTCATCACCAACCACAACAATATATCTCAAAAGAATATATATATATATATATATATATATATATATATATATATATATATATATATATATATATATATATATATATATATAATTCTCATCACTTAAACACATGTTTAAATTCAAGTGTCACAACGACGCACCAAATCACATCTTATATTTAAGCACCCACATTAAAAATATTTCACGAATCACACATAGGAGAAAGGATAATTCAAGAATTCTACAAGAATTACAAAGTTTTAAAAGTTCACTTGCCTTAGTCAAATCACGATCAGTCAAACACTTGGGCCTTCCCCTTTCGAATAGAATCTGTAGCACCACGATCTAGTCAAATAATTTATCACAATAAGATTTTGAAATAACAACACCCAAATCTATAGTCAAGTCCTAAATATCAAATCTAGGGTTAAGTCTTAATTGTCCAATTAATATAACTTTAATGATTTTTATATAATTAAAACATCTAAGATTTTATTACCAATCTCAATATATTAAAACTTAACTTATAATGTAATTACTAAGAAAAATAAAATTTTTTAACGAAAACTAACTAAAGATTCCAGATGCTATATGAAAACAATTGGAAGAAACGACAACTACAATTTCAATTGTCCTATACTAATATTACAGTAATAAACAATTCCTAGTCAAATTAACATATAAATTTAACATATAAAACAGCTCCTATTCACATATGCTATTAACTATATCAATAGTATAATATATGTGCAGCTACCTGCAAATTGGCAGAATCGGAATTGCAAGTTCCCAAGTCGCTGCTGTTCGGCGCCCGCTGCTTTCTTTTAGTTTATTTTTTTCCTTCTAAAACTGATAAATTCCACTAACCTAATTTAATACATAGACCAAGTGGGTATAGAGTTTTAAACAAATTAACATTTAGCCCACCACTTATTAATTATTCAAACTCACCCATAAATTAAATAGTCTTAGCTATTGAATAGTCCAAGGTATCCACTAAAATTTTTACGAGGGAGATATTATTTTTTTTTATGAAATCAAGTGGACTAATTCCAAAAATAATATTATGGGTAATTACAATACCCATATTGGCACGAACTAGGCTTGGGGGAAATGGTCAAAAATAGAGCTAAAATTTAAAGTTCCTGAATATGGAAATTGACTTAAAATCAGGTTCTATATGAAAAATGGAGTCTGTGGGTGAAAATCCCACTATAATTGAGTTCAAATCGAATGATAAATCACCATTTAAAGTTTCAAAATAATAAACATGGATCCCAAATTTTAGACATTCAAAATCATGAAATTCAAGACAAAATCAAGTTAAAAGTCATGGAAATTAAGTAAAATGATGTTAGAAATACTTACCCAAAAGAAATATCCAAAAACCTTAGTTAAAAATCGCTCCAAAAGTTTGAATTGTTTGAAAATGGAGTAAAAATGGTGACTCTCGGATTTAATAGCTAAATAGACGAAATTGTACTCCACAGTCACGGAGGAATATTCGCGAATGCGGAGCACTGGACCAAGAAGACCTCCACGAACACTGGACAGGCGTCTAGAAATGCGGAGATCAAGGCAGCTATACTTTGCGAATGCAGATGCCCAGTTCGAGAATACAAAGAGAAGGGAGTCAGCACCTCCGCGAACGCAGAGGCAATGGTGGGAACGGGAAGAAGCATCATAATTGCACCAGAAATCAGTTGCATTAGCCTTCATAAAATCTCAAGACAGGCCCTTGAAATTTATTCAGACTCAGAATTACACAAACCAAATATGTATCGATATCAGAACTGATGATTCAGACTCCAGAGAATAATCAAAATTCGATTCTGAGGTCTCCTCGACACAATTATCAATGCAAGTCAAATAATTATTTCAAAACTTAAAATACTAAAACTACCCTCGACAACTCTAGAAATTATGACGAGACCATTTCTAGTGTTAGTTTCACCATCTAGAATTATTGGAACTGTCGAAATTACGATCCGAGCTTTCAAACATCGAATGTTGACCAAAGTCAAACTGACTCTAAAAACAACTAAATTTACAACTTTGAACCTAAAAACTTTATTTTAACTTCAAATTCAGTTCTGTAATTTCTCCTAGACTATTTCGATGTTATGGAGCTAATGGAATCGATGGATCTCTAATCTGACACTCAAAACTTAGAATGGCACAAAAACTCACTTTTTCAACAACTTAAGATTCCAAAAATGCCAAAACTCATATTTTCAACTTTTAAAACTCAGGATTTCAATTCCAACAATATAAATAGTTCTAAATAGGTCCAAAGCAACTTACGAAAGAGGAAAATAATAATTTTCACGAATAAGCTCAAAAATGATCAACTAGGTCATTACATCATTCACCACTAAAAATAATGTTCTTCCTCGAACATAAAGGAAAAGGAAGTACTTGAAGCCTAAAAAAGGCTAGGATCTCTAGTCTGTATATTTGACTCCAACTCCCAAGTAGCCTCCTCAACAGGATGGTGTCGCCACTAAACCTTCACTAAAGTTATATCCTTGGACTTTAGCCTTAGAACCTGTCTGTCCAAAATAGCTACCGGCTCCTCCTCAAATGACAAATCTGGACCCAACTCAACTTAATCATAAGAGATCACTTGGGACTCATCTGGAATGTACCGAAGGAGTATGAAAACATGAAAAACAGGATGAGTCGTTGATAATCTAGGTGGTAAGGCCAACTCATAGGCCACCTTACCGACTCTCTTAAAAATCTTAACTGGGCCAATTAATCTAGGACTGACCTTACCCCTCTTCCCGAATATCATCACACCCTTCATAGGTGAAACTTTCAACCAAACACTACCACTAGCAGAGAACTCAAGAGGCTTAACCCTTTAGTCAACAAAGCTCTTCTGGTGGCTCTAAGCTATCAAAAGTCTACGCTCAATCAGTCGGACCCGATCTATGGCATCTTGGAGTAAATCAACACCCAACACCTCGGTTGAACTTGAATTAAACCACTCAATGGGTGATCTACGCCTACGGCCGCCTCAAAAGGTGCCATCTGGATGCTGGAATGATAATTATTGTCATAAGCAAACTCTGCCAAAAGCAAATGCTGATCCCAACGGGCCCCAAAATCAATCACACAAGCCCGAAGCATATCCTCCAACACCTGAATAGTGCGCTCGGACTATCCATTAGTGTGGGGGTGAAAAGCTGAACTCAGATCCAAACGAGTACCTAAACCATGTTGTAGAGCCTACCAAAAATGGAAAGTGAACACAAATCCTTTATCTGACAATATAGACATTGGCAGCCTATGCAATCTAACACTATCCCGGATATACAACCTAGCCAAGTAGTCCATAGTGTTGCTAGTCTTCACCGGTTGAAAGTGAGGTGACTTGGTCAAACAATCAACAACCACCCAAACTGAATTGAACTTGTCCAAGGCCGTGAGTAATCCTGTAACAAAATCCATAGTCACTCGCTCCTATTTCCGCTCGGGTATGGACATCCTCTACATCGATCCACGGGGCCTTTGATGCTCATACTTGAACTGCTGGCAATTCAAACACTTTGCCACGAACTCAACTATGTCTCTTTTCATACCGAACCACCAATAATGTTGTTTTAGATCATGGTACATCTTGGCCACACCTGGATGGATAGAATATCTAGCATAATGGACCTCATCCAATATTAATCTCACCCAATCCCCAACCTTAGGCACACAAACTCTACTATTTATCCTCAAAACAACCTTAGAATCAATAATAGCCGCCTTAGCTTCACCCCTCAACACATTATCATGAATCAAGCATAATCTGGGATCCTCGAACTAATGAGCATAAATCTGATCAAGCAAGGAATATCTAGCCTCAACAAAGGCCAAAATACTTTAAGAAGGAGAAATATCCAATCGAACCATCTGTCTAGCAAATGACTGAACCTCCAAGGCTAAGGGCCTCTCTTCAGACCTCAAGAATGCTAAACTCCCCATATTAGTAGGCTTCCAGCTCAAAGCATCTGCGACTATATTTGCCTCCCCGAGGTGATATAGAATAGAGATATCATAGTCCCTAAGCAACTCCAACCACCTATGTTGTCTCATGTTCAGATTAGGCTGAGAAAAGATGAATTTGAGACTCCAATGATCGATAAAGATCTCACAATGCACTCCATACAGATAATGTCGCCACAACTTCAACACAAACACAACTGCAACCAAGTCCAAATCATGGGTAGGGTAGTTTCTTTCGGTGCACCTTCAACTGTATAGAGGCATATGCTATCACCTTCCTTTTTTGCATCGGTACACCATCTAAACCCACACCAAAAGCATCATAATACACCATAAATGGCACTCCCTCCTTGGGCAAGCCAAGAATAGGTACTAAAGTCAATAAATCCTTGAGCTTTCGGAAGCTTGCCTCACACTCCTCCGACTACTGAAAAGCCACATACTTTTGAGTAATTCTAGTCAACAGGCTGCTATAGATGAGAATCCCTGAATAAAACATCAATAATATCCTGCCAAACCAAGAAAATTCTAAATCTTAATCAAAGAAGTAGGTCTAGCCCACTCACAAACAGCTGCTACCTTGGCCAGATCCACCATAATACCCTCTTTCGTCTCCACATACCGAAGGAAAGCCACAAACTCGAGCCACAACTCACACTTTGAGAACTTTGCATACAACTTCTCTATGACAAATCCATCAGTTCCCTCGGGAAAAGTCATCACTGGGGCAGTGGTCAACCATGTATTCAACTCTTGGAAACTCCTCTCACATTCATCGGACCGTTGAAACTTGACCTTCTTTTGAGTCAATCTAGTCAACGGTGCGGATACAGAAGAGAACCCATCAATAAATTTGTAGTAGTAACCTGCCACCAAGAAGCTTGGTATGTCAATTGGAGAGGTTGGTCTAGGATAGTTCTTAACCATCTCAATCTTTTGAGTGTCTACTCGAATACCATCACCAAAACTATATGGCCTAAGAATGCCACAGATTTGAGCCAAAACTCACATTTTGAAAACTTTGCATATAACTCATTATCCTTAAGTGTCTACAAAGCGATTTTGAGGTGATTCACATGCTCCTCCTCATCTCACAAATACACTAGAATGTCGTCAATAAACACAATCATGAACATATCAAGGTACTGCCTAAATACTCTGTTCATCAAGTCCTAAAGGTTACAGGTGCATTTGTCAACCCAAAAGACATGACCAAGAACTCAAAATGACCATACCGGCTTCGAAAAAGTTGTCTTTAGGATGTCACGTTCTCTCACTTTCAACTAGTGATAGCCTAATCTCAAGTCTATATTAGAGAAAATAGCGGCATCCTAAAGTTGGTCAAATAAGTCATTTACCCTTGGGAGGGATACTTATTCTTGACTGTCACCTTAGTCAATTGGCGATAGTCAATACACATTCTGAGTGTACCACCTTTTTCCTCACGAATAGAACTGGAGCACCCCATGGAGAAACCTCGTCCTTATAAAGCCTTTCTCTAGCAAATCCTTCAACTACTCTTTCAACTCAACAGGGGCTATCCTATACAGCAGAATAGAAATAGATTGGATGTCCGGAAAAACATCAATTCCGAAGTCAATCTCCCTATCAGGAGGGACTCTAGGCAAATCCTCAAGAAACTCATTCATAATCAGGACGGACTCAAGGGTAGGAGGCTCAACAATGTCAAACTTTACTCACACGAGGTGACAATCTGGGTTCTACAATCGATAGAGGCATAATAGGTGTAAAGCTAGTCTATGCCAAGAATTACATCAAAGTCAGCCATCTCTAACTCAATCAAATCATCAAGAGTATTCCTATGATGGATGGAGACTACGCAATCTCTATTAACTCTCTTGGCTAGAATAGACTCACCAAACAAGAGTAGAAACAAAAAATGGCTCAAGCAAGACTAAGGAAGAATCTTAAATCTACTAGCCACATATGGCGTGAAAAGACAGAGTTGTACCCGAATCTAGCAAGGCATAATAATTAAAGGCAAAAACTTCAAGCATACTCGTCACCATATCTGGTATAGCCTCTTGGTCCTATTAGTTCCCCATCGCATTCAGACGGGTCGTTCCATCGCCTATCCCTAGTGTAGCACCTCTCTGATTGCCTTTGGTTGGTGGTGTCGTAGCAGAAGATTATGCCTTATTGTTCCATAATGGACACTTCTTCTGAAAATGACTCGTCTGGCCACATTTATAGCAACCATTCCATCCCTCTTTACACTCTCCCAAATGCATCCTACTACATTTTCCATAAGGTGGCTTTCCCTTCGAACCAAGGGTCACACTAGCCTAGGACTAGGGACCTTGTGCTCTGGAGTTCTACTGACCTTGAGATTTCTAATCAAACCTATTAGTTGGACTGGTGCACTAGCTAAGGATGGTGCATAGCTATTAGATCTCTTCTGAAAGTAGGACCTGCCTCCCTTACTCTACTTAAGTTGATTAGGCTCAGGCCCTACTGACTTAGCCGTCTTGCTCAAATGGTCCTCTCTATCTCTTTTCTTATCCTTCTCAAGTTGTTATGCATATACCATAAGCCTAGAGATGTCCATGCCTGGGATTAACAATATTGCCTTACACTCCTTCTTCACATGCTTGCCCAGCCCAAATATGAACTTCCTCATTCTTACCCTTATGTCCTGAACCATCTCTGGAGCATACCTGGATAGCTTGAATGAACTTGAGGTTGTACTCTTTAACAATCAACCCCTCCTGTTTCAAGTTCACGAACTCTTCAATCTTTAACTCCCTCAACTCTTGGGGAAAGAAGTGATCAAAGAAAGCACTCTCAAATTCACTCCACTCAACAGGCTCGACATCCTCACCTCAACCCTCTTCCCACTGGTTATACCAAATATTTGCCACATCCTTAAGTTGATAAGAGGTAAATTCAACTCCCTCAACTCCAGTCGCATGCATGACTTTCAACACCTTCCACATCTCATCGATGAAGAGGATCCTCCTGAACCTTCGACTCTATGAAGACTGGTGGGTTCATCCTCAAGAAATCTCTAAGTCGGGTTGAGACAATTGGCTCTTGGAATCTAGAACTAGGAGCCTGTGAACCCTGATTCCCTCTCTGGGCAGCTACCAATTAGGTTAGCATAGTGATAGCTCTCCTGAAATTAGCCTCTGTAGTAGGAGCAGGTGGAGCACCAAACATTTGTGGGACTCCAGTAGCTCTAGCAGGTTAACCTCGACCCCTTGTCTCCATCTGAGTAAGCACCTCTGAAGTAGGATTCTTAGTATTGTCAGTTGGGGTATCTTTGTGGGTGGCGGTACGCTTAGGAGGCATGATCTGTAAATGTGTAACACACGAGTTAGAAAGGAACTCTATGGAGTTAACTCTATTGCACAAACTCAGAGTACTAAAAAAGTGTAACCATTCCTAATGTCCTACAACCTCCTGCTTATAAAGTGTGGTGCACAACACCTATAAACAAAACTCTACTAGACATGGGTTCATAGACTCCCTTGGACACTTGAACTCTGTGCTCTGATACCAAGTTTGTCATGCCTCGAGAGGGTATCCTTCGCGTGGCTAGCACTTGAAGAACTATTGTTGATTTCCCAAGAGAACCATCTGGCCTCATCATCATGTCATACTCGACAACAAAAGAAATTCTCAAAAAAAGACATCAAATAGATAAATTAAACTCTTATAAAAATTTTGGTTTCCAGTGATCAAGTTTGGAAATAAAATAACAATCAACAATCCTCTACTCAACGTCTATGAAACCTCTATCTAACAATTTATATAGTACCATGACAGGCCATGGCTAGCCAATAAAAAGAAATAAGACTACCCAATTGAAGTAAAAAGGCTCCTCCGAAAGCAAGAAGGCCTCACCAACTCTGAAGCAATAAGCGAGACCTCAACGATGCATTGGCTGAAGTCTCTATCACCTGTATCTACATCATTAATGATGCAGGCTCAAATGGATGTCAGTACATGGAATATACTTGTATGTAAAATGGCTCAAGGAAATAGTAAAGGCTTAACTCAGTCAGCCAACTTGACTCAAAGATCAACTCAATAGCTCATAACTCAACTCAATGAATATGCAAGTTTAAAGTTTAAAATAATGCTTTGCAAATAACTTGATATATGCAACTCAGTTTAAAACAAAATATGCTTAATCAAGTGTTGCTTGAAAATTTCTCTTAACTGACATAACTCCCACCACCTTTGGTTTGGTGATGTACAACAAAGGTGACATCATTGTCATGCTCATCCTAAACTTGCCGAGGTAAAGGATGATTAACTCTCTCTTGAATTCAAAACAAATGTCCATCTTTTGGGACATGAGTCGCTAGAGTTAACTGCAGTACTATCCTGCGTTGGCAACACAGTTTATGGATTTGAGTAATTACTTACTCGCTCCCACATCGGTGCTCAAGACTCTTCCCAAGATTAAAATATGTCCATGCCAATCAACATCAAACTTATCTCTTTAGATGATCTCAAATCAAATCAACTCAATCACCCAACAGCTCAACCAATCCAGATTATCAATCATGCACACAATCAAGACTCTTAACTCGAACTCAAACGGTCATTTAGACTCTACTCAATCATGCACATCACGTGAAATAAGTAAGACATTCATTAGGTATGCACATATACAGATAATATGCTCCTCATGCTCAATTTACTCAACTCAGACAATCACAATCATGATCTCAATCCAATCAATGTAACAAAGAGTTATATGGGATGAAACAAATCAAAATTCATAAAATTGAACACAAGTTTTATACTCCAATTCCATATGACCAACATTTAACTCATCAAGCCATTCATAATTACGCATAGAAACTCAAAATAAATGCAAGTAATTCAAGATTAGGATTATAGGATTTGTCAATACTCAACTATTACGCATGAACACGACCCAAGTAAACAAAAGGGTAAGTGGACGGACCCAGTCCTACGCTTTAGGAAGCCTTACATACTTGTAATTGCGAAGAATGATCAACTCTTTGACGATTCTCAAGCTTGGACACAAAACCCTCGCTTTTCTCCCTT
This sequence comes from Solanum rostratum, assembly GCA_029948455.1. Lineage (NCBI taxonomy): Eukaryota > Viridiplantae > Streptophyta > Magnoliopsida > Solanales > Solanaceae > Solanum > Solanum rostratum. Next base: position 62,145,464 of record CM057045.1, on the reverse strand, counting down.
CTTAGATTCTCTCTAAGTTTCTAAGTGTATAATGAGGGATAATACACCTAGGGTACTGATAAGGGGTCCAAAAAAAGTCCAAAATGTCGTAGGTTTTGTTTAAAAGGGGTAGGAAAAGACAAGAATACCCTCCTTGAAAATTGTCGAGTGGAACTATGAGACCCCATCTACAGGTCGTGGGTCCACTTATGGGCTGTAAGTGACCCTTCGTAGGTAAAGGCGTCCAAGAATCGAGTTATTGGAAATTAGACCTGGGGCTCACGAACAACTTTCTACGACTCGTAAGATAAACCATAGGCCATCTAGTAACACGTCATTTCAAGGTTTAGAAAATCTTGATTTTCTGGGACCTCAATCTATGAAACATCTTTTACAAGCCATAACTAAGATGACGAGTCGTTTGGTAACTTGTAATTCAATATCCAGAAAAGTTGATTTTTTAGTCATCAAGCTATGAAACCTAATATATGGGTAATGCAATGGGGTATGGTCTGTAGACTATCTCGTACGTAGGCATCAAACTTAGAAAAAATTCATCAAGTCACATGAGCAGCTATGAAGCCCCATCTATGGGCCGTAGGTCGCCTTCATGGTTTTTTCCATTGATTTTTCTGAATTATTTTTCTTAATTTTCTCTAGGCATCTACTCAGACTAGGTAGGATGAGTTAGGGGGTGTTATAGTATACAAATAAAAAAAATGACATAATTTAGATGTAGGAAAGTAGGAATTAAATATCCAAATACCCCTCATTATAAACTGTTGGAAAAGTTTTATGACCTCAATCTATAGACCATCAAACCTTCTACAGACCCTCCTGTTGGTCCTTAGAAAAAATATTGAAGCTATGTTTCTTGGCCCATTTTTCATCAAATCAATCTTCGGCTCATGGTTCCTTTTACGAGTCGTGGAATTTCCTCATAAATTTTGCCTTCAACTCAAAACATTTCTAAGTGTTGAGGCATTCTACAAACCCCTATTGTGACCCATATATTGATTTACGACCTGTCCTGTTGAATCATATAAAAGTCCTACAAATTATTAAGTTTTAAAATTTGGATCCCTTTCTACGATCACGTTCCACGACCCATAGTTTCTTTTACGGTATGTGATCATTGCTCGTACTTCATCAAAATTTTTCTAAAAATTTTCAAGTCTTAGGTATCATTTACAATCACCCATCTACGGATCATAGATGTATCTACACTCGTAGATGAGGCTCATAGTCATTGCACCAAAATCTTTTTTGCAACTTTTCTTTCTTATTCCAACTTTCTAACTTTAAAGGTAATACAATTACTCAATATGATAGCCTTACATACCTTAAACACTTCACAAATCTTGATGAAGAACCCTAAATTGAAGAAGAATAGGTAAGAAATCCTTTCTTGAAATTCTTGAATTTATTTTCTTAAAACCCTATGGTTAAGATCTAAGTTTCTCTTAGCAATACATGAATAAATGAAGAATTTGGTTAGAAAGCTTGAAATCTATGGAGAAAAATTTACCTTGACAAGAATCTTAAAAGAGAATCCTAATTTGAACTCTTCTTGAAAATTCTTTAACATTCTAGAAATGAAGGAGAGGGTTTTAATAATGAAAAAAATAATCTTTTACACGTTTAAAAATATTAAAATAACTCCCAAAAGGTTTATCAGAAAAATATATTCTTAAAAATTAAAAGAAACGTAATCTAACTTAGCTAGTGAAGTCAATAGTCTCTCTGCATCGCGAACCTCTACCAGGTTTGAGCATCTCTAGAAAATTGGTCGTAACATTGTACTCAAAACTTTGATTGATGCAATCTTGATATCATTTGGAAACAAGACTCATAGACTTTTTAATTTGATAGGTCATGGGTCATATATATTCAAAGATATGGTCATTTGAAGTTTATATGCACTCATGCGAAAACTTAGCCAATAGAAATTCTTTGGAGTTGGTTTGATATAGGAGATCTCTTATGATCCTAAATCACATTTAGTATACTTTAAATGCTAGGATTTGATCCTAACACATATATAAAAATAGTCATCGAGTTTGGATCTATACGCATATGAAGAATGACTAAGATCTTATCTTAATTTTTGTAGGGCGTTATAGTAGAAACAACAGTTCTCATGAGCAAACCATGATGATATTTTTTGTTATATCTTTAGGTTGTGTGAATTTAATGTCATTCAAAGTAGTAAGTTCGTGAATTTTCTTTCTTACACCACAAAAGAGAAGTACAAACTATTTGAGTCCCTCCACGTTAGTCATTTTATCCTAAATTTTTGTTTAATTACACTTTCTTTAATAATATATCACTATTTTAGCTACATCATGATAGTCTTTTTATTTTAAGTAAGAGATCTGACTAGTGGCTCTACAAGTTTTCTTGAATCTAACAAAATTGTAATACATATACTACGTGACATCTTTTTGAATAATATAAATATCTAAATATAAATACAAAAAATTAGAAAAAGTTTGTTGCTGCTGAAAGGAATCAATGGCATCAGGTAACTGAATAAATAAAACCAACAACTAATCATGAATTTTGCCATATATGTTTTCTGTACCTGTCACATAATATAATAAATTTAAATAGCCCGAATACCACCAATAAGGCATATAACATGTCTCGTTGACGATCTCCTAAGTGAAGGAACACAATTATCATGATTAAATAATCATAATAAAATACAATAAAATAAATTCAGTAATTCATTTAACTGACACGATAATCTATAAGTTCAATTTAAATAATATAATATGAGATATGCACCAAACTAAATTATGAAAAATAGTTATTTTAAAATGAGTTAAGAAATAATAGCACGTACAAGTGTGGAAATAGTTGACATATATATGCTCTAGCAATATTCATATCTAGAAAGGTTAATCATTCTTTCTAGTTGGAATATAGGTGTGTTAACACTTGCAAGTATGGAGTACGTAGCTAATTTCGGCCTTTATGATACTCACGCTTAGCAGGTTGATTATTTTTTCAATTTTATGTGTGATTACTTTATCTAAATATAAGCGATGATTGAGCAATACTAATGAATGCATAGGTCACAAGTAATTACATAAATCTCGTAATTAATTACTCTCTAGTATTATGGAATAACTAATTAAGCATAAAAATATGTTTGATTTCCTTATGTAATTCACTATGAAACAAAAATCTCCTAGTTTTATTAAAATTTAATGCTTACTAAAATGTAAAAACATATAGGAAAATTGAACATTATGCTCAAATAATTTATCAAACACGTAGCATGTATTTTCTTGTCAAGTACTTAACTTGGGAAAATAGGCCTCAATTTACCTCAAATAATTTCTCACTTCACATCCTACAATCAATTCTAAATACTTCATTGCTCATAATTTACAAAACAATCAAATAGATAATTCAAACTATCTCATTTGACCAACTTTCTTCATAGAGTTCTATTGTTAACCTTTTTAGAGTTTATAATTACTTTTATCCCAAACTTACAATCCTCAATCATAATACAATTAAAAGATTCTAATTGTTATGATAGAAAGTAATAAAAATTATCTTAAACAATACTCTCTCAAAGCTCTAGGTTTTGGATCTCAGAGAACTCTTCAATTCCTTTGTGGAAGTAATTTCAAAATTTATCATATTTTGTAAAAAAAAAAAAAGCATGTCAATAAATACTAAGAGTCGAACACTATCCTCTTCTATTTTTTTCCTTCAAATATTTATAACTTGTCTTCATTAAAAAATATTAATACTATAATTATTACTTCATCATAACAAAATATTATCATGAAAGAGAGCCATTTGACTCAATGTATTCTTGAGGCATATGATTTTTGTTTGAAATTATTGATTGCCCAACATTCTCCATCATAATTCCACTCACATCTCCCTTTTATTTATTTTGGGCTATCCTTTAAAGTCCAAATTAACCAAATAACATGAGACAATTCTCGTAGTAGTATCAGAGTTATCATTTTCGGGTCTACTCACCCCGTTTCCGCAGTCCGTTTTGCTGCATCTCACGGGAAACAATACTTTTCTTCTACTAGTATATTTTCAATTCAAGCAAAAGGAATTTGGGGAAAAATAATAAAATCCTTACCATAATTTTATAGGATTAGGGTTTTCTCCCCTCTCTATAAAATTCTTCATTTCTCTGCCTATGCCTTTTTCCATTTTTTTTTTTAAATTTCACTCAATTCTCCATATTCCAACTTTCTCCTTCAAAGTTTTCACAGTTCTAGGGTTTTCATTTCCCTGATCGACTTCCCTCTCCTTCATGTGGTCTCAAGATCGAAGCTCTTTCACAATTCTATCGGAAATTTCAAAATTTTATTGGTCATTTCATCCATTAATTTCGGTATTTGCTTAAAATTTTGTTTGGTGGGTAAAGGTGTTGTCTTTCTTCTTTGAGTGGGCTTTGTGGCATTTAATTTTCATTGAATTTGGTGTTGCTGGTTAGTATTAATTAAAGTTTGTGGATGTTTTTTTCTGGGGATTAAAGGTTGCCTAATCGTGTCATGGGTTTACCATGATTAATTAATTTGCCTGGACTGCATTCATCGGATTAAATATAAATTTCAGCAGTTTAGAGTGGTATACTATTTGGGGGTTGTGTTAAATAAACTTGAAGAGTGAATGTATCCTTCTGCAATGGATTATGGACGGGATGGTGGAGCTGCGTTGATTCCTACACGCTTTGTTTGGCCTTATGGAGGAAGAAGTGTATACCTGAGTGGCACATTTACTGGGTAACCAAAAGCTTGCACATTTTTTTTCTATAAATATTCCTTTCCATTTTCGTATCTTGTGTTTCTTAAATGAAGTGTCACTTTTTGAAGGTGGTCTCAATGGCCGATGGCTCCAGTTGAAGGATGTCCAACTGTATTTCAGACTGTTTGCAGCGTACCACCTGGTTACCACCAGGTTTGTTGTGTAGTTTGGATTAATTTTTTGTAATGTTTTTGATTTTTGATTTTTGGTACAAGTGACTTTAGTAAAAGGTAGTACTTTTAGTTTCTGCAGTTCTACAGTTCTAAACTTCTACAGTTGAGGCTTTGCTGATGAATATCAATCAATTCTGAGTTTTATTCTAAATTTTCAGTATGAGTTGTATTTTCTTAGTTAGTGATTAGTTGGTCATAGTACTGAAGGTACTCCTATGGGATAGCAGTAATGTTCGATTATCATTTAAGGCTGTCATGCTATCTATTATGGATGATCATTTAATTCTTCTAGACATAGTCGGGTGACCTAACTCTAATCTGGAGACATGTTAGAAGATACTATTCCCTATTTTGGAGACTCTGACTTCGTAAGCTTTCCTTCTACTAGCTGAGACCATTTATTGCTTTATCCAGTGTGTAAACTTGGTGATGACCTACATTAATAGTCGTTAGATATTTGTTTAACATATTAAAGTATGTGGTACTGTCGTGGGATGTTGGTATTCCATGCTTGCTTGGTTTAAGGATTGAATTTACTTTCTGTGTGGATACTCCTGCCATCAAGTGACAATAGAGATGTACCAGAATGAATCATCTGGGTGGGCGCTGGAGGGTTTGCAAGTAGGTCCTTTTTTGGGGTAAGCAAGCCATTTTATTCACTTAAACCAGCACCAAGCAGCTGCTGAAGTGTGTACAGTTATGGAAACTCACCCACCCACTGTGGCACTAAGAATAAAGGGAGCTGAGGAAATCTACCAGGGTGTCTAGATGATATTAGTTATGATACAAAATTTTGTATGTAAATCGATTTACTGCTTCTGCCTTGTCTTAAAGATGATTCCTTTCCTTCCTCATTGCCCCCCAAAACAAGCTGGTATAGTTTACCTAGCACCTCTACATCCTTTGCTGATTTTCTTTCTAGACCAGCATAAAAGCATTTCCTTTGCCGGTGCAGCCATCACCCTTCTTTTAGTCCATATAAATTTAAAAAATGTCTGAGCTCCCTGCAGATGATTAATTAGTTTTTCTAGATAACTTCAGTAGACAGATAGTTGATACTCAGCATTGGCTGTTCAATTAAAGGCATGCCAAAACGTCGTTTCTGAATAAAGCAAAACTAACAAAGAGAGCCTTTTTATATGGTTATAATTCAATTTGTGATGATCATAAGTAGAAAGTTCATATTCTTTAGTCATTGATAAACAGTTTGTTGGGCAATACTCAATGCAATTACCACAAAATATATGCATTCCAAAATAAATACTGTAATGAAGGAATAGTTTCTTTCAAATATCAGTTTCTAACTTCCAATCAACAGTGGGTAAATCTATAGGACATACATGCACACCTACTTCACAAGCAATGCATATATCAAATTTAAAGTGTATTCGGCTTCGGAAACATTCCGATATGATAATTTTGTATAGGGATATTGAATAGTTACAGGTAAATGATTTGCGTGCGACAGGGTCATCATGAAACCTTGGCCGATGTATCTGGCGACTCGTATTGTTTGTTGACCATAATTTATGAATTCAGTTATCATAGGGAGCATATGTAAGTGTGAGATCCAGCCAGCATTTCTCATTGTCCTTTCTCTTCTCATGATGAGAGAAACCTTCGGAGGCCTCTTGGAACTCTTGCATCTTATCTGTGTCTTGGAGGTGGTAATCATTATTATGTGTCATGATTTGGAGTTCTAATATCATTTGCCTTTTCTTGATACAGCACTGGCAATTCTATTCTGATCTTTTTGCTTCTTTTCCTCATAAGATTCGGCATTTAGCTTTCTTACTTGTGATGAAGGGTTTACGTTTACATACTTTACTTGCAGTACAAGTTCATTGTTGATGGTGAATGGAGACACGATGAGAACCAACCTTTTGTGAGTGGAAGCTATGGAACAGTCAATACTCTCCTCTTGGCCAGAGAATCTGACTACCTTCCAGCAGTACTAACTACGCGGATAACGCCTAGTTCGAACATGGATGTGGATAATCAGGCCTTTCAGCGTTTGGTAAGTGAATGTTCTACTCGTGCAAATTGTACTTGGAGAGAGGATTTATGCCTATCTTTTTTATATTGTCTTTGTGCACCAGTGTACTTTCTTTATCGAAAGTCAATTTCTGTTTTTCTATTTTAGTTTATGACATGTCGTCAATTTTTCATAAAAGGTCAGATATTAAACCTCCAGGCTCCATATTAACTGTCTAGTTTATGTTACATCTTGTCGAACCAGCTCATTTGTAGTATGAGGGTGTCAATAAGATGGTTATCAGAATCTCTTCTTCAAGCACCCCATATTTTGAAGCGAATGACTTGACGAACATTTATAAGATCCTACGAATTTATTTTTGAGACACCAGTTACTTTATTCCACTATTAATATGAAAAAACAAGTGATTTTGAAGCACCTGGCGTTCCATTTTTATTTTTTTACCCGACCTTGCCCCTGGTCTTCAACTACCATTGCCTATTTGACCTTTTTATACCCTCCCTAACATATTGTCTTCCTCTAGAGGGAGAGCTAGTCACTTTTGCCTTTTGACTTGTCTAAAAGCTTTTCTTTATATCTGGCATAGGTAAGAGTGTCAGATGTTGCCTTGCCAGATGATGCTTCCAGGATATCACAGAGAGATTTGGATATTTCCCGACACCGTATATCTGCTGTCCTATCAACACATTCAGCTTATGAGTTGCTTCCAGGGTCAAGCAAGGTTTGATCTATTTATCCTATATTCTCTCCTGGTGACATGATGGGTTATGAGTGAGTTTTGTTGCCTTTTCTGATTAGGATTATTTTTCAGGTCATTGCTTTGGATGTTGACTTACCCGTAAAGCAAGCATTTCATATTCTTCACGAGCAGGTATATCTGCTATCGTGCTATAGATGTCTAGTTTGTATCATGATATATGATGTATAGAACTTTCAGATTTTGTCACATTTGAGAACTGTTCTTCCTCTGGGGACATGCTTGAAGCCTCATTTCCATTGAAAAGGAAAAAAATAAACCCGAAGATGGTCATTAAACGGAAGTGTGGATTATCATCAGGGTTGAAAAATGTGACCATCTCATTTAAAGCCTTAGCTATTAGAGAGAGAGAGAGTAGACTTTTAATAACTTAATTATGTTATGTCTCAAAAACAGAGATGAACTGCTTTTTTGAAAAAAAAGAATCAAAATTTGGCAGTTGCAAAGTTGAGTGTGTTATCAGGAAGGAGTTTAAGAAGATATTAGCATTTGTTTGGTGGGTGGGTTGGGGGGGGGGGGGGGGGAGACCAGAATCTACTTTGCAGTAGGTTTTAAGTCTTATGACTTCACCAGGCTTGCAGCTAGAGCTGAAGGTTGGTTTGAATGGGTTGAAAGAAGCTGGAATCTGATGCCTCAACCAACTTCCAGCAAGAAAACAATGGAATAGATGGTCTTTGTACTCCGAGAAGCTTCAACAAACTCTGATACCCATATGACAAGGTGGAAGCTAATTGAACAACACTTGAACAGTTGATCTTCTTTTGTTCCAGATAACACTTCAAAATTTGGAAGATTTATAAGCATTTTCACAATATAAGAAGGGAACAGATCTGTCATTATCATTCCAGAAGTTACATTTGATGTGGGATGGGGAGACATAGCATTTAAGATAAATAATGTATCAAAGAACGTAAAGGAACATTAATTACAAATATTCCCTGTAGGAGAGATCCAAAGGTTCCTTGTGCAGATTCAGTCAGAACTGGCAAGTGACAATCAAAAGAAGCATATGAATCTCTGATCAACAACAACTACTTCTCTGTCATCATCTCTGGCGATGATGATAACCAGGAAAATGCCTTGACGGGAAGATGTATAGCTGGAAGCTTTAGTGGAGAAGAGAAGGAGAAACCAACACTTTCAGTTGTTAGAAAATGGGTGGTGAGTACTTGGAAGAACACTTTTGGAATTAATAAATACGAAATGGGGGGCTGCTCCTTTTTGTTTTAGTTTCCAAACAAGCACATGGGTGCGTGCATTCTTCAAGGTTAGTGGGCATGGAAACTATTGAAAATTCTTCTCGAATGGTGGTTGCCAGCTGTAGGTTGTTGCATCAATCAAGAGGCCTCAACGTGGATAAGAGCAAAAGTTCTCTTTGATTTTAGATGGAAAAAATGTTCAAAGCCATCGAAAATCAATGCAGGAGATGGAAGGAAGTTCCAAAAGAGGTAAAGATAAATGACAATGGTCTTACCTTTTCAATTCCAATCTGGAGTGAGTCAAGAACTTTGGTGGTTGCTGGAGAGTAGGAAGTACTGTAGGATAAGGACCGTTGGCCAAAAAACTCTGCAATATTAAAGATAATAGGCTGTGCTTCAATACAGAGAGGCACATGGGTTCTTCTGAGCATATACCTGTTCTAATAACACAGATACATATTTCAAACAACACAGCTGGCTAGGGTCCATCGATACGTAGGACAGAGATTTTTTTTAATCAAAAGCAATGGGATTTTAATGGGCCAAAAGGAAAGCTTAGACAATTGTTTTAGAGGTGCTACTTTTAATAAAGGCCCAATTGTTCTTACTTAGGCCCAACTTCTCAATTCTGACCAAACTAATGTCATGTGCACCTTACAATTATTACCCAATGCTAGTGGAAATAGAAGCAAACTGCATAGACCTTGTCTTTTTTGATAGTAGCTCTGGAGACATGATATCAACAATCCCAGAAGAAAATCAGCCAACAAATCCAACAAAAAAATCAAATATAGAAGAAGGGGAAGATTATGTTGATTAATTGACAAATATTGAAGAAGGAGAAGGCGCAAATTGATATTAATGGTAACCATTCAAGACATGCACTTGGTCGATTGTTCAGATGATGCTACATGGGACATCAAAGCCTTAAACTCAGAGTACCTAGAGGGAGAAAGTGATGGGTGAGATGGACGTGTCAATTTGGGTCCATCAAAATATAATCAGGTTAAGCAGGGAATTTGGGGTTGAATTTTAAGGTAGTAAGGAAGTTTTAGCTCTAATCAAGAAGATTGATAGCAGGAGGCAATCGAATTTTGATCAATTAGACACAAGGATCATGCAAACTCCCAAAATTAAATTTCTAGAGAGGTTTGACCATAGAAGTTAAGTTTCAAACTATGGGGCGAGATTTAGGGGAAAGGAAACTCTAGGGTGTTATAGTGAGTGTCAAAATAATTTCATGGAATGTGAAGGGATTAAATTTTATAGATTAGTGGAGGGTGATCAATAGTTTAGTTCAAAATTGGAAAGCGGATGTCCTTTGTTCATGGGAAACTAAACTGGAAAGGACACTGGAGAACTAATTAAGCAGGTGTGGAAGAAAAGGGTAGTCAAGTATAGGCAACTGGAGGCAAGAATGAGGAGAGGTATTTTGATATTGTGGGATAGCAAGACTTGGGAAGGAGTATTAGTGGAAGTTGGTGCTTATACTTTGACTTGTAGATTAGAGTCGACTACTTATGATTTGGTTGGACATGACAGGGGTATGCACCACATTGCAATCAGGATAGGCAAGAGGTATGGTGGGAAAGCGGGGCTATTAGAAGTTTGTTTGTAGGATCGTGGGTGATCGGGGATATTGCAAATATGCTTCAGAGAAAAAGATGTGCTCCAGAACGTCTACTTGATTGGATTTTTTTATTTTCTTGACGATATGGAGTTTGATTGATCCTTAACTAGATGGGGGGAAGCTATACCTAGACTTAAGAGGAACAACCGGGAAGCTTTTTCCAGGATTGACAAGTTCCTATACTCTCATTGGATGGGGAGAAAATCTCTATAATATAAAGCAAGAGATTCTTCCTAGAATCCGTTTTGATCCCACACCAATTGTGCTTCAGAGGCGTAGTTAAGAACACGAGAAGTCTTATTTCAAATTTGAACGATGGTGGTTGGAAATTGAAGGTCTCAATGAGAAAGTTAATATTTGATGGGATTCCATTATTAACGGAATGCCAGGTTATATGTCAGCAACAAGTTAAAAGTTTTGAAGGCTAAATTGAAAGATTGGAGTCAAGCACCTATGAGAACTTGGAGAAGAATAAAGATCTAGTTCTAAGGAAAATTGCAGAGATTGACAATATTCAACATAATAGATCTTTAACTGAAGAAAAGGTCGTTCAGAAAATTAATTTATTCATGAAATTTGAAAATTACACCAAAAAGGAAAAGATAGCAGGGAAACGAAGGTCAAGACTGTGGATTAAACAAGGTGATAAAAACACAAAGTTCTTCGAGAGAATTCAAATGCTCGCAAGAGGAATAGTCACATTTGATCAGCTACTGGTAGGAGGTGAAAATATGATGGAGATAGAGAACATTAAAAGGTAGATATTACCTTCTATATCAGAAGCTCTACTCTGAAAACGATAAATGGAGGCCCTATTACAACATGTACCGATGTCCTACTAAAAACACAGGCCCCAACGTGAATTGCAAAAACCTTTTGTAGAGAAAGAAGTTTTGAATGGCCTCAAGGCATGTTAGTAGATAAAGCATCAGGTCTTGATGGGTACACTTCGGGGTTCTTTTTTCATTGTTGGGAGGTCTTACAGAATGATGTGATGTCCACTATGCACAACATTCATTCTCAAGAAGTTTTTTGAGAAGATCTTCAACGCAACTTACATAACTCTTACTCACAAAAAGGATGGGGCTAAGGGATTGAGGGTTTTCAGACCTATTAGTTTAATAGGGAGCACATATAAATTGATATCCAAGATCCTCATTGAGACCGAAGAAAGTGATGCACAAGTTAGTAGATACTCAACAAATGACATTCTCGAAAGACAAAAATATTACGGATGCTATTCTTATTGCCAGTGAATGCATAGCTGAATGAAAGATAAGACACTGGGCATCATGTGCAAATTGAATATAGAAAAGGCATATGACCATGTGAGATGGAGTTTTCCGCTTGGAATTCTGTAAAAGATGGAGTTTGGAGGACAATGGATTAGATGGATAAGATTTTGCATTATCACTGCAGGCTCTCTATTCTGATAAATGGCTCACCTGAAGGTTCATTTTCCTTCTCAAAGAGTTTTGAGACAAGGTGATGCACTATCGTCTTTTCTGTTCATTCTGGTGATGGAAAGACCTAATAATATGGTGAGGCTGCCTCTAATAATGGCTGGATAAGAGGTCTCAATGTAGCAAAGGAACATAATGAAAGAGTGGAAGTAACACACTTACAATATGATGAAGATACTCTCATATTCTGTGATGCAGAGGAGAGTTGGTTGAAGTATTTGAGGATTATTCTGATTCTCTTTGAGGCTATTTTAGGCCTTAACATTAACTGTAAAAAAAAAAGAATCTTATTTTCCCAATTAATGAGGTGGCTAGGATTCAGTAGTTGGCTGGAATTTTCGGTGGAGAGATAGGTAAGATTCCAACAATTTATTTAGGAATGCCTCTTGGTGTAGCAAGTAAATCAAGAGATACATGAATGATGTCATGGAAAGATTGACTAGATGGAAATCACGATACTTGTCTCGGGGTGGTAGATTGGTCTTGATCAACTCTGTATTAGATGCCTTACCAACCTATTTGATGTCATTATTTCCTCTTCTTGCTAATGTAGAGGAAAGAATCGATGCTCTTAGTAGGAATTTTTTGTGGCATGGGGGCAAAGAGGAAAAAGGCTATCATTTAGTAAAATGGGAAACCTTAGTTTTGGCTATGAAAAATGGAGGGGTGGCCGGCTGGGTATCAGATATTTGAGAAATCTTAACAGATGTCTCCTGATGAGATGACTTTGGAGACTGCCTGAGGAAGAGCACTCTTAATGGGACACTCTGATATAAGCCAAGTATGGAAAAGAACATTTTGGAGGACAAAAGAAGTAAACACTACATATGGCACAAGTTTGTGGAGATCAACCAGGAATTTGTGACATGTATTCTTTGCAAGAACTAGTTTTAATGTGAAGTTGGCAAGAGGATCTTGTTCTGGGAAGATAGGCTAGAGAATGGAAGTCTTGAGAGACTGTGCCCTGATATTTATATTTTAAATCAGCAACATGATTATACTTTACAAGAAGTGTGGTCAAATCAAGGTTGGAACTTGACCTATACAAAATAGGCAAGACTGGGAGACGGAAGGATTGGCCAACTTTTATGGCACTCTAGACCAGTGGAATGAAGGAGCTACAGGAAGGAGAAAACACTCTTACGATGGAAATGCCACAGCAAGGGCATTTTTACTGCAAACTCTGTCTATAAGGATATGAATCAGACGGTTATCAGATCAGATTTTTACATTGGAAGACTATTTGAAGTAAAAATTCCATGCAAAGTAGCTATTTCACTTGGTTGTGAAAGAAGCTGTTTTAACTCAGGAGAATCTACAGAAGAGGGCAAACATATGCTCTCCAGATGTTAATTTTGTGAGCATAGTGCAGAAACGACTAATTATCTGTTTCTTCATTGTAATGTGGTTAGCCAGCTTTGGAATCTATTTACGAGCTTCAGAGGCATAAGATGGACAACGCGGGGAAGAACAGGGGAGGCACTAACTAGCTGTAATTTTGAGGGTGGTGGTAGCACTAACAAAGACAGATGGAGAATTGTCCCAGCAGTGTTGTCGTAGACCATTTGGAAAGAGGGAAACTCTAGGTGTTTTTTAAGGCAATAGTAGCTTTCTGTAAAAAATGAATTGCATTATAAGTGTGTTATTGGTGCAGCTCAGAGTATATAGGTGATCCAGTTTCTACAGTAGACATCCTAGGATCCTTGAAAGGTGAGATAAGTTAATAGTTTTAGTCTATTGTTTGTGGATGTAGATTCAATGATGTAATTTTGGCTTCCAGCACTTCTTCTCATGATTTATCTACACAGCCTGTTACCTTGTTAAAACAGAAGTGTGTGGATGTCAACAGTCCATATATGTGTAACTTAGTGCTACTCAATCACCTATCCCTCTTATAGAATCATATTTAGTTTTTTGTGATTTCTCATGCATTTTTGTAGAGTTTTGACTAAATCAGCCCTGTTTTATCAATTAAAATTTCATTACATGTAATATTTCACGCAACCTGAAATATCCCTTATGATTTAATTCATCCATTTCTAGCAGTGGTTTGTTCTCTCGTATGCACGTCATATGTGTTTTATTTTTTGATAAATTCCGAAAGCCTAATTAAAGAATTAAAACAGACTAACAGACTTCATGGGCGATATTAAACCAGTAATAATGATGCCTTCTGCTCCGGCTTCTTCAATATTCCTCTCAAAATCCTGTATGGAATCAATCTCCTCTCTTCTGCTTTTGTTTTGGTAGAGTCCAGTGATTCTTTTTGGTTACACTCCTCATCAGGAAGGAGGTGGCTTTCTGGATTGGGAATTAGCTTTGCGGAAATATTGACTGTAACATTTCCATTTACTTATTAATTATGAAAAATGAAATGTTTAAAAAAGAGTTAAGGAGTAAACACACATTATTTCCAGTAGTGATGGTCATCATCGGCTTTGCCTATCTTGGCAGCATATGATATGTATTCACAGTCCAGAACAGTATAACTGGCATCATTAGTTCATTATAGGAACTGAATGTTCTATTTCAGACGTTAATCTAACAACATGACTTTTGAACCCCCGAAAGATTTCTACATATGAGATACCATATTCTAACTGTGGGCCTTCCCCAAGTTGCCAGACTCTTCACTTTCAATGCTGCACCCGTGTCGGAATTTTCGAAAGTACACTTTTTTGGACAACCCGACACGCGCCCTCGGTCGACATTTTTGAAGAATCCGAGCAACACAGGGCCTTCCTAAGTCTGAACTCAAAATAAATCTTCACTTCAACTATTGGGTGCTTGGATAAGGAACAACAGAAACAAATATCTATGTGGAAACAAAAAAGTTTCTTTACTTAATTTGATCAGCCAAAACCAATTAGTCATCATGAATAATGTTTCAGGAGGTGAAAGAAGTCTAGTGTTTCTGTTCTTTAATGAGACTGTAGGAAATAACAACATACTCAGTGGAATCCCACAATTGGAGTCTGGGGAAGGTAAAATGTAGGCAAACCTTACCACTGCCTCATGAGACTGTAGAAATTTTTTTTTAAAAAAAAGGGGAAAAAAGATTGTGTGCATGTGAGAGAAGAAAGCCCATTGGCAATGGATGGAAAAGTTAACTGAGGAATGTTTTTGGTCTAGTTTAAAAAAACTTGAGGGGTTTTTCAGGTCAAGAGAGATGCTATAAGGATGTAGTGAAAATTTTGATCAAACAATAGGGTTGGTTTTGGTCAGAAACTCCATTATTCTTGTTCATTTTCTAGAGTTGGGAATGGAGTGACTTGTTAGCTATCCTACTTACTACTTCCTTTTTCTGCAGCCACACTTATTGTATTAGCGTAATTTGGAACAAGATTAGGCATTTCCCTCTTCATTATGCTGTTTATACTTCTGCATATTCTTTTCCTGAAAATATTGTAAAATCTACTTCTGAGCCATGTTATTTTCAGGGTATTCCTATGGCTCCTTTATGGGATTTCAGCAGGGCACAATTTGTTGGAGTCCTTAGTGCTTTGGATTTTATTTTAATCATGAGAGAGGTAAGCAGAGCTCCTTGCAAATTTTGGTTATGTTTTTCAATATTCTTTTAGCAGTAATATGTTGTTATCATCATTTCTGTGTCTTCCAACATCTTGTACGGCTTGTATTTTGTTATTAATTGACTCTGGCCCTTTTTGTTTTGGCTTACAATGTGATCTGGCTGGTGCCATTAGTGGTTTTATACTTCTGTTACTGTTTTGGAGGTGCCCTTGATCAGTTTTATCTAGAGACAGCTATGTTGAAGGTGAAGTATGCGCAAAGTGACATTTTACGATAGCCCTTTGGTTTTCTTTTTTGCTTGCTTCCTATCACAATATGACCCACCGTGCATATTGGATACACCTATGCGTTTATTACATGTCTGAGGTCTCCCATCTATTGTTCAAGACTACAGAAATATTTTTTCCCTTTCTTTAAGCTGAAAACGTGCACCATGTTGGAACTTGACCACCTCCAAACTAAGGGGGTGTTTTGGATTGGCTTTTTTTAAGTAGCTTAGCTTATAAGTTAAAAGCCATGAGTTGGGAACACCCTACTAGTTTTGGCTTTTAGCTTTTTTTGGTACTTTTTCATCTTTAAAAATTGTTCAAAAGCACTTTTTGTGCTAACCAAACACTTCCAAAACTAAAAAAGAGCCACTAAAAATAAGTCAAAGGAGGAAATCCCCCCCCCCCCCCCCCCCCCCAAAAAAAAAAAAAGATGATGCCTGAAAGTTTTACATGATGACTAAGCAGGTGTGTAGCTGAATTACTTAAAAATAGACTTAATGTCTTTGTACCTATGTCGTTATTTCTATGTTGATAGTTTCTGTTGTCGGCATAATGTTCACTTGCTGATACTGTGCTCTTGCATTTCACAAAGGTGGATATATGTATGTTTTTAACCCAGTTTTTGTGGTCTTACAGCCATGCTTCATTCCAATATTAATGATCAATTAGTTGACAAATAGGCTTATGAGGCCATTTGGTTTATCATCTGGCTGATTGCCCTTTCTTTTGGTTAGAATTTAGGTCACTGTGTCATAATACATCTACTGCTAACTTGCTACTGGAAGTAGTAGAATTTCTTGTAATTTTTTGTTGTTGTTGTAGTTTCCTTGTGTAGTTAATGATGAATCTTTCCTGCAACACATATCGTGATAATCTGTGGTGTATTTTCCCTTGGTAATATTAATATGTTTTTGAGAAAGACACTATGTATCTTTAACTCTCTTCTCCCATAACTGAATATATACAAATCATGTGACCTGTCGCAGCTTGGGAATCATGGTTCCAATTTGACAGAGGAAGAGCTTGAGACACATACTATATCTGCATGGAAAGAGGCAAAATCTTACTTAAGCGGACAAGCCAACGAGCTTGGTAAATCAGCTCCACGGCGACTTGTTTGGGTGAGTTGGTTTGGACTGCTTGAGAATGTCAGTGTGCAAAGGGCAGATTTAACTTTATCCTTTCGACTTTCTGTTCTTATGGATCTTTTCGGTTATTGTTAACATTTAAAATCCTTATTGATGTTCTATGTACTTGCTGTGATGTTGCCATCCATATCTGGAACTGCAATTCACAGATTTTGGTTGAATGAAATCTTCAAGCATTTAAACCGTGTTGTAATTGATTGATACTGTTGAGGGCGGATAGCCTGGGGAATAAGAACTTGCACTTTCATGGTTCTTTTAGAGTAGATAATAAGACCAATAAGTCTGTATCATCTGGTTATTGTATTCTATATCTTGGATTTGATTTGATGATTAAAAATGAGAATGATGAGAGCTTAGTAAGGTCATCCCAATGTTGCTACTATGGATTGCATACTTTTTTTCAATTTTTCAGGAGCGAATAGGATCGCCTGTGCCTATTTAATCGCTACATATGTGCTGTATTCATGTGAGATTAGTTGATTAAATTTGTTTAGTTGCATCTGACTGTTGTAACCCTTTTCCTGCTAAAGATGCCTCTTGCATCTTCGTTTACTTCTGTTAGTCACCTGTGCTGGTTTATGAATCAGAGACTTCTATTGTGTATTTAGGACCTATTGCTTGTTAATTACTTCTTTTACATGCCTTGATTTCAACTATTCAATGCAGTCAGGGCCAGATAACAGCTTAAAGGATGTGGCATTGGAAATTTTGCAAAATGGGGTGGCTACGGTACCTATAATTCATTCTCCAGCTCAGGATGGATCATATCCTCAGCTATTATATCTTGCTTCTCTTTCTGAAATACTAAAACGTGAGGTTTTTTCAAAAATTGTCTTGGGTTTTCGCTGAATCTTGCTATTGTGGCTCACAGCTTTGTTAATTTTCAGATATTTGCAGGTATTTCAAGCATTCTCCCGAGTCTTTACCAATACTTCAGTTGCCAATTGGTGCGATTCCTTTGGGCACATGGGTTCCGAAAATTGGAGAGCCAAATCGACAGCCCCTGGCAATGCTGAGGCCTACTGCTTCTCTCAATGCAGCATTGAATTTGTTAGTGCAAGGTTATATATTTCTCAGTCTTTTGGCTAAGATCAAGTACTGTTGCTAGTAATATACTTCCCGCTGAAGAATTTACTAGCCCATTATTATTGCTGACGAATGTGAATTCTCAATATTTTTAATCTTAAAAGATATTTGCTCACATTGTGATTAGTTTTGGCTAGTGAGTTTGTAAACTCTCTCTTATCTCTTATGCATGTTTTTGTTCCATTTGCAGCTCAAGTTAGTGCAATTCCCATTGTTGATGATAATGACTCCCTGTTGGATATATACTCCCGAAGGTTTATAAATGATTAGTTGTTTATCCATATTCAAACTTATGGATTTTGTAGTGTATGTAGACTTTCATTGGGTTACTTTGCTGAATGCCTGAATCTGTGGTTGGCAGTGATATTACAGCTTTGGCGAAGGACAAGATCTACACACACATCAATCTTGAGGAAATGAGTATTCTACAGGTGTGCCTTGAGTTCTTCAAGTATCTTTCTAGCTCAATAGGTGTTGTTCAGGGGTTTGACTGCTGGGCCTGGGATTTTAAACCCGTCTTCTCACCGACGTGTTAAGGGTTCCTTTCCCAGGAAGATGTAATCTTGGTTTCCTCCTAACCATAACCCGTCTTCCTGACGTGTTAAGGATTCCTTTTCCAGGAAGGTGTAATCTTAGTTTCCTCCTAACCATTCTCGATGCAACTTATGCTTCACGTCCCATCTAATGGGTTAGCTAATTAGGTCGGATGTATGATTTCTCTATACCCTTGAGGATTCACCATGATTTGACAATTTATGCTGGCTGTTAACCTTCCGTGTCCATTCTCCTTTTGAGACCAGCTTTGCTATTCACACAGGCAGAGTTACTGTTCTCTCAATAAACGACCCGCAATAAAGTGTATCTTGAATATTTGCTTGGATAGGTGAGTGGACCATATTTTTTTTGGAGAGTATTCTGAAACATAATTTCAACTGGATCCAGCAGCAATGAAGTTTCCGGTGAGAATATATGTTTTGCAGCTGGATAAGAAAGAAGTTGCTCGAGAGTCTTTGAACTAGTGGATTCCACCAGAACCATCATAAGGATTCTAAGTTTTATAGCATGGCCGCTGTTGATTTTCTCAGTGCATTACATAATCTGTAATGGTTCTCTGTCGAGTGTTAACTTCCCACACCAATCACTTTTGCTGGTATTTCAATAAAGTTACTTTCAAGCCAATCCCCACACTCTTAAAGCTAGATGTCTTTTATGGTTATATAGTTGGCAGAATATAGCCCTTGTAGATTGCCCTGTTAACTTTTTGGATTTTGTCAGATCGCTTGTTCTAGCTTTAGCACATTTTGTACCAAACTGTCTTCTTCTTGCCTCTTTGTACTTATTGCATCCTCTTGATGCCTATTATCCATATGCATTTCTTACATCATAAAAAGTTTTTTTTTTTTAACCCAGCCAAAAGATAAATTTCATGTCTTTCTATTTTAATCTGTAGTTAAATTTATAGTTTTTCCCCTAGAAGTGAATATTTTAGGTATGAATACATT
This sequence comes from Solanum rostratum, assembly GCA_029948455.1. NCBI lineage: Eukaryota > Viridiplantae > Streptophyta > Magnoliopsida > Solanales > Solanaceae > Solanum > Solanum rostratum. The sequence goes on along the minus strand of CM057045.1, from coordinate 62,125,940 downwards.
GTAAATTCTTGTAATGTTTGTTTTTGGTGGTTAATTTTGATTTTTGTATGTGTTTGTAGGCATTGCAACTTGCAGAAGAGCCATATGCAACTTATGGGTTGAGCAGTCAGAAATGTCACATGTGTTTGCGTTCTGATCCCTTGCATGAAGTGATGGAAAGATTGTCCAGACCTGGTTAAGTTTCTGTCCTCTATCCATTCTCCATTACTTTTTAATATCTTCTCTGTTCATTTCTAATGCTAAATCTGCTTGGGCTGCTGCAGTAGTAACTTGTTGATATCGTTTGCAGGGGTCAGGCGGCTTGTTGTTGTGGAAGCGGGAAGCAAACGTGTAGAGGGTATCATATCAGTGGGTGACATTTTCAAGTTCTTGCTTGGGTAGATATATCAAACAATTGGTGACAGACGTGATTTGTTGCTCATAGCTCATGGTGCACCCCATTATTCGTACCTGATTCTTTCGATTGGCCCCAAGTATAATGGCCTGGTCTTTTAGGATGTTAGGCTAAAGAATTGAGGCTTGTAAATTTTCTTAATGGTTTCCCTCCTTTTACAGTTACTAAAGGATTAAGATCAATTGTCCATCTTTGTCTTAATAAGTATGATTAGTCAGGTCATGCCGTCGATATAGTTATTGCAAATTGATAGAGTACAGTAAGAATCATAGTACTTGTTAATAGTTTTATGAAGAAAAGGTGAAAAAGAAAGTGTTTCATAACATATTATCAGTGCTTGGAACCTCAATCATGTGTTGAAGTTCTGGATTAGCAAATCTTATACTATTAGGGTGTGTTTGGCATGAAGGAAAATATTTTTCATTTTTCTCAGTTTAAATGTTGTGCGAATCAATTTTTTTTTTTTTTTTCAAATTTAAGGAAAATGATTTTCAAAAATTGAGGAAAAATAGCTCCTCCAACTTCAAATTAGATATTAGATTATAATGTTTTTTCTTACCCCACTTTCGCCACAACTTTCCTACCCCAGCCCTCCCCCCACTCCACCCCCACCACCACCACCAAAAATATATATACATATTTTTGAAAATTTTTATTTTTCCCCTATCCTCAACAAAAAAAATCAAATTATTTGAAAGTTAGTTTTGGAATCGCAGGTTTCAATTCGAAAGTCGGGGTTGAGTCTAAATTTGGAAGTTGAATTGGGTTCCACCCCCGCCCCCTCGAAAAAAAATAATAAAAAATTATTTTTTACCCCTACCTTCAAAATAATATATTATTTTTCTTAAAGAAAATCAAATTATTTTAAAGTTAGTTTTGGAGTTGGATGTGGCTGGTTTCGGTTTGAAGGTCAGAATTGAGTCTAAATTTGAAAGTCAAATTCTGGGTTGAAACAACTGGTCTCGAATTGATTGTTAGGGTTGGGTCCCAAATCGATTGTTGGGGTTGATTTTCATGTCAGAAATTATTTTTCTAAAAGACATTTTTTATTCTCTATTAAAAAATAAATATATTTTTAGTAGATATTTTCATTTATTAACTAAACAACCAAAAAAAATTTTACTCACCAACCAAAAATGAGAAAATACGTTAAAAATCAACTTATTTTTTAAGAAAGTGTATTAGAAAAATATTTTCTTCCTACCAAATACACCCTCTGTTTTATAATGAATGAGATAGCCAATTAGTACAATTTATTATAATGTAGTTTGATGCTCATTCGAGCTCAACCATTTATAAAATGAAAAAAACAAAATCAAACTGTCTAATGTTACTATCTAATCTGTCTATACTATATTAAAATTGTGAAGGTTCTTAATAATGTTGATTGAATTTTCTGCCCTTTATCGTCTTTTCACCTTTTTTTTAGAATTATTATTTTAATAATAATAAATATAAATAAAAATTAAATAAAAAAAATCTCTACATACAAAAAATTCTTTTCCAACTAAAATAGACTTGGTGTAAAAGAAAATTAGTCAAAAAATGAAAAAAATAAAAGGGAAACACGTCCAAAGTGAAAAAGAATAAAAAATTAAGGAAAAACTTCCAGTAAAGTTTTCCTTTTTTTTATAGGAAACACAGTTTGGTTAATTTTATTATCATTTTTTCCTTTAAGGTAACACAAGTTTCCTACTTTGAAGAGAAAACTCAAATAATAATTTAAAAGAAAAATAAATTTAAAAGGGGAAAAGATATTAATTGCTTGAAAATAAATAAAAATTCTTCTATTTTCACCATGAATCCTAATTATATGATATAAAGTTTTGTCCTAAATATAATAAAATATTATTTTCCTTTCTTTTTTTGATTCATGACTTCTCTACTTCCGTAAAAACCTTTAATTTCAACTTTTGATTCATTCACTCTCTTCATTGATTTGTATTAAGTGGTGTTGGATCTTATTTTACAATTTTTTCCCAAATTCAATTTGACTATCGGGTTTCCTTATATTACACACTCACTTTCTTTGTTTCATATTCTTTTCCCTTCTTTTTTCACTTTTTGAATTTAAAGAAAATAATATTAATTGTTATGTCAGCTTAACTTGCTTCGTTCGAATTATATTATGGTCTTTGTTTAGTTAGTTTAGTCTAATAAATTTTCTTTTATTAAAAATTTCTATTATTTTGTTTCTAACCTCTCCATCTATTCACAAGTTAATATCTCAAGTAACATAATATTTCTTCATCTTATAATTTTTTTTTATGTTATAAATTCATATATTATTCTTCTTATTATTTTTTTCAATAATTTATTTTAGACAATCTTGCTATGGATTCTGAGAAGGACTTGATCAATGAAGTTGTGACAATTAATACCTTAAAAAAAATACGATTCTTACTGGATAATAAAAGTCTTACTTATTGGCAATGAACCAATAAAACAATATAAAAAATGCACTAATGAAGGCACTCGAAAGACTTTAACATTTGTTGACGAAGAGCTAATAGTTTTTTTCCTTTATTTTTTTTTATATTTTAACATTACATATATATTTTAGTCGTTAACGTTTAATTTTTTTAATAGGGCACAAAAGTTAATGCTACACTTTTAACAATCATGTTGTAAAGTGGAACGAAAAATTGCAACAAGGCAAAGTTTATTACATCATAAATTGACGCATTAAATGTGCTAATCCAAATTTTCTATCGGTAAATAAAGAGATTGAGATTGGATTCATCGATAACACTATAGTTTAGGACTGCAATAGTCAGTTTTCTACTGTCTCTTTTTCAAACAATCTTGTTTCGTTTGAAGATACAACATTACGTGGGGAAATACTTGGGTAAGTCTTTCAAATTTTATCAACTATTTAATATAAAAATAATATGTTCCTCTTACTTAACAATTTTTTCGTAATCTTTTTTCTATATTAAAAGTGTGAAGGCCCTATTGTTTGAACTTTTTGCCCTTCATTAAAAGATTTGGTTTTATACAAAGTCGTCTTTTCAATATTTTTCTTAAATTATTATTTCTTATTTTAATATTATATATTACATAGTAACGTTCAGTGGCGGAGCCACATGTCTTTTAGGGGTGTCGACCGACACCCCTTCGTCGAAAAATTATACTTGGTGTAGTAAGATAAATTTACTTTTTAATGTATATATATTACATATTGACACTCCTTGATTTCTGCGTGAGTTCACTTCTTTATATTATGACACTCCTTAATAAAAGTTCTGGCTCTGCCACTGGTGACGATAATAAACATAACATACTCATTGAATAGATAGATATCCTAACTTGGATTGAAAGTAATAAAAAGTCAAATTCTACTCATTGATTAAATAGATAGGAGTCCTTACATGGCAAGAGAAATAATGGACACCGTTATTTGTACTCGAGGGTACTCCTCCTTATGGTGATAGACTTATAGCTCCATGAGTATAATTTACAATGCTACTATCTCAGCACCTCATATGCCTGTTGTATCTTGAATTATTAGAGGATAGTTTGATTTATGTCTCCTTTTGTGTGGAGTTTTGAGAAGTAAGATTCTATAACTCTCTTCTCTGTAATATTTTGATACGAGGATCGAATTATTTATTTAAATTCAAATATAAAAGTTGAAATATCAATCTCATGACCCTAAATTTGTGTATGATGTAATTAGTACCAAAGCTTTTACATTTTAGATTTCTTTTGCGACTAGCTTAGCAAAAACTATGTTTAGAATTCAACAATTGATATCAATTTAGGTTTAGAATTCTTTTAACAATTAATGTTACCTATATTAATTTTCTAGAATTTTAGAAAATCAAAATTATGTAGAATGAAAAGGAGATGAACACTAATATGAAAATTCGATATTCTACATTATTTAACATGAAATTCTAATTTGAGCAATACTTAAATATATTGAACTGTATCATTTTTTTAAAAAAATTTTGCATTATTCATTATAAATTTGTATTGTTAGAATAGAAATATACTAAGAATATATTGAAATAATCTATAATTTGCCAATATTAAGAAACAAGCTATAGATCAATAACAATTAAAAATTTATGTTATCTTTGTCAATAAGATTAGTTATTTAAAGAATTATTTTTTTATGCTATATAAAAAACATGTTAATTAAAAAAGGCTAACTAAACAAAAATTAAAGTCAACTTTATCACATGCGTATTCGTCAAACGCGAAAAAAAAAGCAGATTGAAAATATTTTTATACAGTTAATTTTTTGAGTGTTATTAATGACAAAAACGTCTTTAATAATTTATCTTTTTGTGGGAGGAAAATGTTAAAGTAGAGGTAGTACATTTTTTATATATATATTTTTATTTAATAGTCACATGATACACATTCAATACACATATACTAAATTAATATTACTTTAAAAATATGAAGGTCCTTCGAAATATTTTTAAAATATTTGTAGTATTCAATTTAATAATATTAACGTGACACATATTTAACTTCAACTGTACATATTCAAATATTTTCTTTTGTCCCAAAACTTTAACTTCAACTTTACACGTGTCATGTTTGCCATAAGATTAGAGGGTATTTTGGTATATTTGACGTAACTTTAATTTAGAACCACAAGATTCAAAGGCCTTCTTTATTTTGATAATTTTTCTACCAAGTCAAATCAGCTTATCCTTTTTTAAACAGATGAAGTATAATTTATAATAATTTTAATTTGGATTAAATATAAAACACACCTATATTTGAAATAATAAACAAAGTTTAAAAGTTTAAACTCCTAGATTCAAACAACACCACAAAAATCTAAACTAAATTTTTTTTGTTTGTTTGTTTTGACTAGACATATAGTTTCATAAATAAAGGTCAATCATTTATAAAATTGAATAAATGAAAGTAAGAAAAAAATTTAACCAAAACTTATATTTACAAATATATGATATATGTGCAATGCACGTGTTCTAAACTAGTATACTATATTGAAAGTGTGAAGGCCCTTAGAAATGTTGATTGAACTTTTTGCCCTTCATTAAAAGATTTTGCTTTAGATAAAATTGTCTTTTCACAAATTTTCTTTAATTATTATAGCATTAATTTAAATAATATTGATTAAATTAATAAAAATAAAAACTACTCTCCAAAGACTAAAAAGAAAGTCAAAATACTTATCTATATATAGCGTGAAGGTCATGTTGATTGAACTTTGTATCATTCATTAATATATATATATATATATATATATATAGAAAATCATCTTTTCACTATTTTTCTTAATTTATTATTTAATCTTTTATTTATTTAGTTTCTGGATTCACTTTTGGATTAAAAAAAATTATATTTAGAATTCACTTTTGGTTTAGGACGTAAATAATAATCTAAAATTTTGGCTATGGAATATTTTGTTAATAAAAGTATATAATATAACAAATTTAAAAAGAAAAAAATTTAATAAAATTATGTTGGAAACATTAAACTACTCCTTTTATATTTAGGAATCGTTTGTTACATTAAATTTTAATGAGTTAATTATTTAACTTCTAATTATTCAACTCTAAATTATTATTTTATGTATTCAAAAACTATTAACATATCTATATTATAAGCAATTGAATTGATTTTTCCATCTTTGCCATTTCATAATAGGTTGAATTATTACATCACACTAATAGTAGTTATTTGATTTTTATATGAATATTATATTTATTTAATGAGTAATATTTATATATTATTTTTAAATTGACGCGGCACATACGTGCAAAGCACGTAAAACTGCTCTTTAGACAAAACCATCTTTTCACTATTGATTATAATAAACACAATAAAAATTAAATTTAAAAGATTTTGTCAAATTTCTATAGAGAGAATCTTTTCCTAACTAAAATAGACTTGATTAAAAACAAAGTCAAAAGTTTGAAAAATGCTAAAAAGGTAGGCAAAAAAATTCAATAAACGTCCCCAAAATTAAAAAAACATAGGAAAAAAAGGGTTAAACCACCCCCCCGGCCCCCCTCCAAAAAAAAATAGAAAATTCAAAAAGAGCCTCCGCCCCCTTGAACTTTTTGCTTTAGATAAAATTGTCTTTTCATCTATTTTCTTTAAATTATTATTTAATTATATTTGTTGTATTGACTGCTAAAATATACGGAAAGAAGTGATAAAATAGGCACTTCTAACCGTGGAAAGACACAGAAATCTTTCTTATTTGATAGATTTCTACATCTTCTAAATCAAGAAACTACCTTAAAGCCGCTAAGGAAAATCCTAATTTACCATGATTTATAATTAGTGATAGAATCTCTATAGGACCTTTATAGATAAAAAATTGAATAAGATAATGTTGTTATTTTACATATAATGTGTAATTTATTTTATTTTTTTGAAATTTCTACCTCTATATATCTCACATTTTTTTTTCATGTTGTTGTATTTTGTATTTATTTATCTAGATTATTTATTTTCTAATAGCGCGATTTTAGTTTATTTTGCAGCGTTCAAGGCTGACAATTGATGATTTGTTTTGTTGGTGAGTAATGCATTCATTTTTTACATCAAAATTTGGATTAATGGTATTTATATTGAAGTATCTACCTTACTACAAGTAATTATTTAATTTTTGAATAACTATACATACTTAAATTTTCTTAATAATTTAATTTTATGTTTCTAATTCAAAGATCGTAAAAAAGGACCACACAAAGAAGGGAAGACAGTCGTTCGAAGTAGCACTCATGGTTGGAGAGAGTAAGCAACATCCAATATTAATTAATATTTTTAATAAGAACAAACCTACTAATAGAATCTGAACCCGACAATTCTTTGAAAAAATTTTGTTCCTAATATTAGACTCTTAAAAATAATAATACTTAAATATATATAATGGTTTTTTGTTTTTTTTTTGAGTTTTTGCGCAATTCATTATAAATTTGTATTGTTAGAATAGAAATATACCAAGAATATATTAAAAGAATTAATAACTAAAGAATCATAAAATATATAGCAAGAGAAAAATATATTTTAAAAATTAAGGAGTCGTAAAATAATGGTAAGAAAAAAATATTTATGGTAAGAGGTATTAGGAGAATAAATAATCAGAGAATCCTAAAATATATGATGATAGAAAAAAATTGAAAATTAAGGAATCCTAAAATATATGATTAGAGAAAATTATATGGTAAGAGTTCTAAGATTTTTCTCATCAAAATGTATGAAGTTTTTTATATTCGTAAGTTATTTGTAATTAGACAAGATAAAAAAAAAGATACTCTTTTACATTATGTAATTTTTATTTTTTAATTATTTTAAGAAATATTATTTTCCATTAGTAATTTTATATAACACTATTATTTATTTACGAAAGTCAAGTTAGATGAAATATTTAAATTTGAGTTAAGTATATCAATATTTATATATTATGTACAATGTAAGACTCTTGGCAGATGACTTTCAATTTTCTTTTGGTGTAACTTCAAGTTGTCATTTTTTGTTTTACCACAATCATTTTTGTTAATGTTAATTTTTAAAAGTTTTATACTTAATAATATATTGTACACACACCAATATATATATATATATATATATATATATATATATATATATATATATATATATATATATGTGTGTGTGTGTGTGTGTGTGTGTGTGTGTGTGTGTGTGTATATATTTGTTATTAATTAATGTGATACACATATAATACAACAAATAAAATTGTGATTTACAATTTTATTCTCAGACTATTATCTTATTTTATTATAATATTTAAAATTAAGGAATTCTAAAGTATATGGTAATAGAAAAATATAGAACATGAGATATTAGGTAGAGTTAATAATTAAGGAGTCCAAAAATATATAGTAAAATTAGAATTATAGAGGAAATTTTAGGCGTCTCAACAAAGACGTGGTTGGTAAAATGTTGCACTAGTTAGTTTTGTTATTTTTTTTTATTTCACTTATGAAAGTTATCTATATTTTCTACAGTTCATGACTAACCGATCTTTATTTGCAGATTTTTTTTTGTGTAAGTTGATTGATAAAAAATCCAACTATTTGTTCATTTATGGATTTTGAACAATACTCTTCAAATTATTTGTAATAATAAGAGAATCTAAAGTTTTGTTTTTTAAACTCTCAAGTACAATAGGATGGATCACTTTGAGATTTTTTCCTTTATTATTTGAGTAACAACTTATTAGATAATCTTTCTATTCTCATAATTCTATAAAAAAAATCAAAGTGTCAGTTTTTAAAATTATGTTATTTAATAATATTTTTTATAGATTCATTAAAAAAGTGTATTTCAAAAAATATTTAATGAAATATAGTTTTCCAAATTTCTCCTTTTTAACAAAATTTGATCATTTTGATCCCAAATAAAACAAATAGAACTATACAAATTATTCACAACATATACCCTTTGCATTATATTTAAATTAACTGTATGTTTAGGGTCATCCATTATTGTTCCATTTACTTAGAATTTGTGTAGGTTATGTATGGAAAAAAAATCTTGGTAGAGAGTGCTATTTTCGAATGAAGTCTATCAAGTCTGAATTTGAATTAGTTAGACTTCAATGTGGTTTTTAATTATCAGATGAATAATTTAAAAAAAATGTATATTCTTATGACAGTATTAAAGATGATCAAATAATTATAATATTCAATTTAATAATATTGATGTGACACACACATGCAACGCACGTATGCTGAACTAGTAGACTAAATGAATGATAAATTGATATGTTCTTAATTGTATATATATTTTGCTTTTTATTTTATTTGGATTAAATGAGTTAAAGAGTGTCATAAATTTAAGAATTGAAGTAAAATTATGCATATAATAGTGTTATTTGGGTTGAATTATGAAACTTAAAAATATTTTATTAACATGTCAAGAAACCTAACAATAAAGTGTACAATGGCTGATTCACGATTTTATCCAATATGGTTTCATTTAGAGGTGTAGATGAATCGAATTGGCTTGAATTTCTTAAATATCAGATCAAATTATTTATGTTGAGTTTTTAAATATAAATCAAATCAAATTAAACCAAATTAATAAAACTCGAATTTTTCAACCTTGTTTTTTTCGGGTTCTTTAGGTTACTGAGTTTTGAGTTTTTTTTTTTTTAAAAACAAATTCTCAGATTTTTGAACTTTTTTGATAAAGTGTGATTTAAATATTTCTTTAGTCCTACCAAAATATAAAAATCTAGAATATTTTTAAGAAAAACACAAAATATGATATTAATTATTAGTGAAGTCACAAAAATATTCAACAAAAAATAATAATGAGGTCGCTTAAAATAAATATTACAAATAAATAAGCCATAATAAAGATGATCACAATTTTTAAAATACTAAATCATGCTAAAATAAGTTATTATGAGAATATCATAACTTTGAAGTACTAAATCATGCTAAAATAAGTGTTGAGTAAACACTAAAAAAAATGTTAAAATTAGGTTCTGTATTTTAATTATCTAAACCAATGTAAAACTAAAGAAGAAATATTCATCATTATTGTCACTCTTAGTGTTAGATTAATTTTTTTTTTTTTGGCTATTATTAGTATTGATTTGATTTTTGATTTGTGCTTCAGAGTTACTAATATGAAAAACTTACCTAACTATACCATATTTAAAAATTATTTACTATTTATCGCTATATAAATTAATCTTAATACATGTATAATTCACTTTACATATATAATTCAGATTTTTTTTTTATCAAAATAAGTTTAATACATTTTAAAACATTTACAATACATTTATATTACATGCAAATTTAATTTTATACATAGTATAATACATCTATATTACATGCATAATTCATTTTTAACATATAATGCAATTTTTTTAATCCAAATAAATATAATACATTTATAATACATATATATTACATATATATAACTCACCTTTAATGCATAGTACAATTGCTATAAATGATAAAAAAAATTCTAATTAGGGTATACCTGGATAATAAATAAAAAACATATTTAAAAATAGTAATATTTTATTAAAAAAAACTTAAAAAAGTGATTATCCCTACTAAGATCTATGGGCTATAGCTTTTATTAAACCATCCAAAATTCTAAGTCAAACTTAAAAGGCCTAACTCATAAACAGACACCTAAACTTGTCCTCATTTTTCACTTAGACACCTAAACTAAGACAAGTTTCTAATAGACACCTCAACTGCTAAGATTTGATCCCATTAAACACTTTTATCCTACTTGACACTTTCCGCAGTCCTTTTTCATGTTAATTGTACTTTTTTTTATTTTTCAGCCAAAAATAAATAGTTGCGGTCCAAAAAAAAATTCTTCATAAAAGTAGGTTCTCAAAATTCTTAGTTATCCAAAAAATTTTTTTTTCCATAAAAGTAGGTTCTCAAAATTCTCCGTTAACCATGTGCGAAATTTTTTTTTGCAATTTTAAATAAAAACTTTTTGCAATTTTAAATAAAAAATTTTTGCACATGGTTAACTTAGAATTTTTAGAATCTACTTTTATGAAAAAAAAAATTTGGACCGCAACTATTTATTTTTGGCTGAAAAATTTAAAAAAATGTACAATTAACATGAAAAAGGACCATGGAGAGTGCCAAGTAGGATAAAAGTGTTTAATGGGATCAAATGTTAGTAGTTGAGGTGTCTATTAGGAACTTGTCTTAGTTTAAGTGTCTAAGTGAAAAATGAGACAAGTTTAGGTGTCTGTTTATGAGTTAAGCCAACTTAAAATAATATGTTAAAAGGGTAATATATATAATGTCGGATTGGTTTAGTCTCGAATTGATTTTTTAAAGTTAAACCAAACCAAATCAAATATAATCAGGTTTTTTTCCAATACCAAGTCAAGTCAAACTAAACCATTAATTAAGTTTTTTTCTCTCTGATTGAGTCGATTTGCTATTTGGTTCAATTTTCAATTTAATTTTATTCACCCCTAATTTTATTCCATTGTTATGTATTATGTTTGTTTGAATCATGTTGCTAAAGTTATTTGTATCACAAATTATATAATGCCATATTTTTTATGTCATTTAAAGGCTATTGACTGATCCCATGATTTTTCTTTAAGTTTTATAAGCTTTTTGTTATTGGTATATTGCATAAAGAAGTAAAATTATAGTAGCAAAATGCTATAGAAAAGAAGAAGAAGAAGATTTGATACCAAAAATATGGTGAGATTCCTTTTTTTATCAAAAAAAACTTAAATAAGTACATTTTCCATTTATGATAAATAAAAAGTTTCAAACTTGAGAGAAAATTCCCATTAAGATATTTTCTTTTTAAGTCCCCAAAAAAGCAAAGGAAATCAGAGAGCAGATAACATTTTTTTCTATCGAATTTCAAATCTTAAAACCTATTAACTGAAGTTTGATATTCTATTGCAAAAACGTACTTAGATCACTACTCTAAAATTCACAATTCAAAATATATTTGTTGTACAGAAACACAATAAACTATTAACATTTAAAATGACTCATATTTTCATTTTCATTTTCATTTTCATCAATCGTAATATAATAATCTTTTGCATTTACTAAAAATCAATGTGTACATCCATGTTTAGAGAGCTTTAGGTTTGATTTACGGGTATAGGTGGTTTTTTTGTTTTTTAAATAAGATTTTTGTGGTACAAATAGTGATGGATCAAGCATTTCAGTTGGTCTCCTTTGGGACAGAAATTATATATATATATATAAGTTGATTCTTATATATATATATAAGAAAAGACTACTGGTATTGGAATAACATAATTTTTAGTAAATGGAAAAGGATAATCCATCAAATCAACCCAATAAAGATAAATTGAATTACATTTTCGGAATAAGACTAATAAGGATAACTTAGTTTTGAAATAGATTGAAGTTGATACCGTCTTGACGAATATTGTGTTGATTAGGATCATGTAGTTGCGATGATATGAATTCTGACGCCAAATCATATCCGAACAAGATAGTGATGAAATAAACTTATAAATCCGTATATCATGCAAGATGTTGGGATTCTTGTCAACCGTTACACAACTGAGGACATCTTGATTGAGTAGAGATCCTATGAGGATGAAATTGATCGAGGATGTTCCATAGGGTTTCACTATAAATAAGCACATAATCATTTGTCATAGAGTTTTTTTTTGCAATTTCAAAGAAAAATCTAGAATATACTGTTATTGAAACTTGACGATTAAAGCTCTCTATTTTCAAGCTTTTTGTCTGACATTGTTCCAAGAAATATGACATGCATTTATAATCAAGATTTAATATCTTATTTTACTTGTTATCAAAGATGAATTTACAGTAGAGTGTGCGAATTCTCGTTAATCTAGTAACTTTTCTTCAATCCCTATATTATATAGTAAAATATTAAGAACATTAATAAGTGTGGGTTTGATGGACGACGAAGGATATTTGCGTAATTACTTGGTCTTCCCAGAATTTTAATAGTGGTGGCACTTTCGTAATATTAGGGATATTCAATGGGTTATTATGTTGGTGGCATTTTCGTGATTTTTAAGTTTTTCCTGGGCATTTACGCGCCACACACAACGCCCAATTGTGTGCGGCCTTCTCCACTTCGGCTCCTATTCCCATGTGCCCGCTCATTTACCGTCTGGTTTTTCCCCTTCTGACGTTACGCCTTTTCAACTTCTGAGGTAATTTCGCACGCACCGCCCAATCATCTGTGCGGTTCTCCATCGCCGTGACGTCGGAGGTTTTTCTCCTTCTTGGTTTCTGCCGCACAGACTAACCAATCGTCCGTGCGGTTCTCCGTATGCCTGACATCTGCGGTTCTTTAATGTTCTTAATAAGTTCATTCAACTGGAGCTTCCCCATCGCAGGTATGTTTTCTGTTATGCATTTGTTTCCATTGATTTAAGTTGTTGTTGAAAGTTTTCCCCTGAGCACGGGGGAATCAATCTTTCCTGCTCCTTCGTTCCTCACTGCTATATGGAGAGTGTGGATTTTTCAACATCCAGGTAACTTCATTTCTGGTTTTTTAAGCACTTTTAGGCATTACTCAGTCCTCAGTACTTGGTGCTTCAATTTAAGTTAATCTTGTGAAATCTGTGGATTTGTTTTGGTGTTTTGTTGAATATTTTTTACGTCTGATTAAGTCGATGATTTCTCTAAGTTACTGTTGTGCTACATTTTTCGATTTTTACATGCATGATCTGTTTTCCCTATACTTGTGTATTTTAGGTGATTTTCCTTTCTTATTATTACCCAGATAACTTCATTTCTGGTTTTTAAGCACTTTTAGGCATTACTCAGTCCTCAGTACTTGGTGCTTCAATTTCAGTTAATCGTGTGAAATCTGTGGAATTGTTTCGGTGTTTTATTGAATATTTTTTACGTCTGATTAAGTCGATATTTGTCTAGATTACTATTGTGCTACATTTTTGCATTTTTACCTGCATGATCTATTTTCCCTATACTTGTGTATTTTAGGTGATTTTCCTTCCTTACTATTACTTACATAAATTTTTGCTCCTATGTCTGGTGATTTTCCGTCCTTACTATTACTTACCTAAATTTTTGCTCCTATGTCTGGAGAAGTTGATTTGCTAAGGTTACTTTTCTTGTACCTTTTTTGATTTTTACATTCAGGCTCTGTTTCCCTTTTTGTTCTCTATATTTGGTTTTTTTTTCTCCTTACTATTATTTACTTTACTACGATACGAAGATTGGTGCATGCATTGTCTGTTATTAAGGAGATCATTCTGTATTTTCCTTTCTTTCTACATTTTAACCTATGTGTTGAAGCTGAATTCTGTTGGTTACTGCTGTTGTGGATTTTTACCTGCCCGCTCTGTTAGTAAGATATCATTTGGTTATTTACTGTTGTTCTGCCCTTTTTACCATTCATGTTGTCTTAGTCCTCTGTTTCGCTGCTTTGTGGTTTCGGGTTATTCCTCCATTGAGGTTTTCCTGGCTTCAAAGAGCGTTGAAATTCCTACTTCCTTGAGGCAGTGACGATTATTCAGAATGATGAAAGCGAGAATTTAAGGAATTTCATACTTCTTTCGCGCCCTGGCTTGGCAATTTCAAGCGCAATGTCTTGTAAGACAACGCTTCGCTGTAGCTGGCCGATTGTTGACTATTTGTTCTTCCTTCTCTTCTATCCACTTCAGAGAAATCTGAGCCTCCTGCGCCTATGGTTGCAGTGAAGGTACTATTCGCAGTACTCTCGGTCCCTGTTGCTTGCGTTGGCCACACTATTTGCGCTTCGGGCTACCCAACTTCAATGATCTTACCCCCAACTTAGTTAAGAACATTAATACGTGTGCCTTTCCGTGGACGACGAAGGGTATTGTCGTAATTAATTGGTCTCCCGGGGCCTTGAATATTGGTGGCACCTTGATAACAACGTTGATTCAGAGGGGTATAATGGTGGTGTCAGTTTCGTGATTTTAGAGGGTTTCCGTGGCATTTATAGGCCTCACACCATACCCAATTGTGCTCGGCCTTCTCCATTTCTGCTCTTCTTCTCATGTGCCCGCTCTTTTTCTGAGGGAACAATCCTTTACCCTCGGGTTTTTCCCCTTCTGGGGTTACGCCTTTCCACCTTCTGGGGTTATTCCGCACACACCGCGCAATCGTGTATGCGGTTCTCCGTCGCCTTGACGTCCGAGCTTTTTCTCCTTGTTGGTTGCCGTCCTACAGAATGCCTAATCGTCCGTGCAGTTCTCCGTATGCGTGAATTCTACGGTTCCTGCTGTGGGGGTATAAGTTTCTTCCACTAATGCTTCACCATCGCAGGTAAGTATTATGTCCTACTTCTTCTCCTAGTGATTTTACTTGTTCTTAAAAGGGTTCCCGTAAGAACGTGCGATGCTTCACCATCGCAGGTAAGTATTATGTCCTACTTCTTCTCCCAGTGATTTTACTTGTTCTTAAAAGGGTTCCCGTAAGAACGTGGGAATGAGTCTTGGGTGCTCCTTCGCTCCTGAATGCTATACGGAGAGTGGGGATTTTCCGACATCCAGGTAATTTTATCTCTTGTATTTACAGCATTTTTTCGTATTACTCATCCCTCACCACTTGCTGCTTAACTTAGAGTTAATGTTGTGAAATGTGGGCCTTTGTTTCTGTGTTTTTAGATTAATAAGATGATTCTTCCACGTTACTGTTCTGGTACAGTTTCAGATTTTTACATGCATGCTATGTTTCCCCTTACTCCTTACTAGGCGGCTGCTCTTTCTGCACTGCTGTTTTTTCCGACTGCCACCATTGGCTAAGGCTTTTTCACTCTGACTATGGTCTGCCTGGGCATTTAAATGCTTCAGACACCAAGGTCATTTAGCTACTGCAGACACTGCCCAAGTTTGTGTGCTGCTAGACACCTATCTGATGTTCTCTCTTCCTCCCAGGGCAGTACAGCTTTAGCCCGCCATTTTTCCCCCTTTTGAGTTTAACTGACAGCCTTCCGCATCCACTAAGCCTTGACAGTTCGTGTGGCGTGTTTCTCATGTTGCCGTTGTCATGCTTGGTTGCGACCTTCTCAGCTTCGGCTTTAACAGGCAATGATGATTAATTATACTAACAATGGTAAGTGAAGGAAGTTCGGAGATCCTTTGTTGACTGGCTTGGCGACTTCAGGTAGAAAGCCTTATGAGGTGACTACTATCTGTAGCCACGTCATAAACTAAACTTCGTTCTCCCTTTTCTTTGGTTAACTGGGCATAAATCTGAGCCTAATTCTTCAGTTCATCCATTCTAGGTTTAGCACCAACTTGTTCCCTCTCTCCAAAATCGCAGACACCTCTTCGTCCTTGTGGGTTATCATTGCTAATTAAATTGTTCTTTAATTCTTCTCTGTTTCTTATATTTCTGCTTCATTATTCTATCTTTGGTGTTCTTTCTCCCAAGTTAATTTTCCCCCTCGGTACGCAATACGCTCAGAGTAACCAGCGAATGTATTGCAGTGTTGGAACTCCACTGACGATTTACACTTCCTGCATCTTCCTTTCGCAATAGAAAGTGAGTAAGACATTCCTGTTGTTGGTCATTAGCATTAATCGTTACTTTCCCTGGATCTTTTCCTCTGTTCCCTATGTTACTGGTTTGTTTCAGCTCCTCCAGAATTCCTTTTCCCTCCCAAACAATATAATGTCTTCCTATGTGAGTGTTTTTGTAATTACTTCATACGAGGAAAGTATCCCATGTTCCATGTTTGATTGTTGGTTATGATCTTCAACGCTTGAAGTTTATTAGGCAATGAACATTACTTGTAGCAAGAATGGTAAGTGAAGTCTTCTTCTCTGTTTCGAGCCTTATTTCCCAGTTCAGTCATTTTCTTTTTCCCTCAGTTACTTGTCTGAGATAAGGTTTTGGTGCAGATCCTTTTCCAGTTCTTCTTATTTGTACTACATACGTCGTCTTTAGGATTTCCATCGATCCTGTGTAATGTGTGAAAGATCTTCACTTCTTACTTTGTCTTACTTTTGTCGGTGCTTTGCTCTGGCTTTCCGAATGTTTCCTTCTACTTGCTCTTATGTAGTTTGATTGCTGTTACTTGCAATTCAATTTTCCAGAACGGAAAACATTATCCTCCCACCGAAACCCAAATTTGTGCCTGGGTTTAGCATCCACTAATTGCCCAATCTTCCTGTCGGTTCTTCTGCGGGAACAAAATCAAAAACAGTACTTTGTCGTCGTTGGTTATCATTAGTCGTTATGTCCTCCACACCCTCTCCTCTGTTTCCTGTGTTGGTACTTTCTTTCGTCTCATCCTGATCTCCCTTAACTTCAGTGCTTCGGCTTTATTAGAGAGTGAAGATTCCTTATAACAAGGGTGGTGATTGAAGTGTTCTTCTCTGTTCCTTATGTTCGTGCTTCGTCTCAACACTTCCTGAATTCCCCATCCCTGCTATTCAATATATGATGTTTTCTTATACTAATCTTTTTGTGCTTAATTCATACAAGCAAGTTCCCTCGTGTTCCGGCTGCCACGCTTACTTCTGTTCTTTAGTGGTTGAAGTTTATTGGCCTTGATTCTTGCGTTGGTCTGCAAACTTCACCTAGAAGGTCTTTCGAGGCAGCTACGCGGTCTACTCTGTTTGGTATTAAAAGTTTACTTTGCCTCCTTACGGGTGAACCTTCTTAAAATCATAGCCTCCTTCCTCTTTACGCACATTCACATTCACTGTTTGTAGGCAATGAAGATTACCGATGCTGATATTGGAAAATGAAGACGTTTTAGAGATGAGTCCTATCAGAGCCTCATCCCTGAAATTACTCAGGCACAATTATTCATACCTGCTGACTTCAGTCCTCCCTCAATCGTGCCAAACCTACATTCCATTGCCAGACGACTATTGAAACCATGCTCCTCCTTCCATTTGGTTAAGATGGGCCCAATCTGACCCTTGCTTACACCTGTATTTCGTGTCTTTCAGCTTGTTTTATGAACGTATATGTAGGATCCCCAAAACCAGGGCCTTATTCTTATCTTAATTCATCCTCTTTCCAGCCGACTTAGTTGTCCTTGCTATTGGTGTTCCTTCTGCTTGATTAACCAGCAAAAAATCCGAGCCTTACCCCACCCTGACTCATTTTCTTCCCCAATGTCTCGCGTGTCTGTAAGACAGCTAGATTTTTACGTCAATGTTCTGATAGTAAGAGCAACATCCGATAGGTTACTGGTGTTCTACTCACTCATCATTGCTTGTTTCTTCGGTCAGACTTACCTGTTTTGAAATGTCAGTTTACATGCATGCTCTGTCTCCCCTTCACTCTTGTATTTCTGCTGAATTCTCTTTGTTGCTATTACTTACCTAACTGTTTGGTGCTCCGTCTCAATATATAAGAAGCTGATTTTTGTAAGTTATGGTTCTTGAACATTTTTAGATTTTTCCATGCATGTTCGGTTTCCCCTTTATGTCTATATTTTTGGGTTATTTTTCGGCCGTCCTATTACTTACTTAACTGTCTGCTGCTCTGTCTCAATCTACATAGGAAGATGATTTCTCGAGGTCAGTGGTCTTGTACCCTTCTCCCATACATGCTCTATTATTAAGGAGATCATTGTGTATGTTACTTTTTACCTAGATTTTCACATGTCTCTTGAAGATGATTTCTGTTCGTTACTCTTGCTGTGGCTTCTGACTTGGCTGCTCTATTAGTAAGAACATCATCTGATAGTTACTGTTGTTCTACCCTTACTATTACTTACCTAACTGTTTAAATGTAAGTCTAAAGAAGTTGTCTCATCTAAGTTACTGTTCTTATACATTTTTAATTTTTTTTCATGCACGTTTTGCTTCCCTTTTACCTCTGTATTTTGGGTTTTCCTTCCTCCTTACTATTACTTACCTTACTGCTATATGGAGACTGGCGATTTCTCGACATCGAGGTAATTTCATTTCACGCATGCTCTGTTATTAAAGAGATCGTTCTGTATGTTACCTTTTTCCTAGATTTTTACATCTATGTTGAAGATGATTTCTGCTAGTTACTGTTGTTGTGGATTTTTACCTGCCTGCTCTGTTAGTAGGAACATCATTCGGTAAGTTACTATTGTTCTACCCTTTTTAACCTGCATGTGGTGTTAGTCCTCCGTTTCGCTGTTCGGTAGTTCCAGGCTACTCCTCATGGAAGTTTTTCGGTGCTATGTGTCAATATAAGAAGATGATTTCTCTGCGGTACTGTTATTGTAAATTTTTACATGGCTGTTGTCTTTACGCTTCTTTTTTTTTCCTTTCCGGCTCCACGGTACTGACTTGTACGTTCTTCCACTGACATTACGAACATCAAAAGATGATGATTTTGGTTAGTCAATGTTGAGTGCATATTATGGATGGGTGGAACTTCATTGAGGTTTTCATTGCTTTGAAGAAGGTCCACATTCCCACATCGTTGAGGCTGTGAAGATTATTCAAATTGATGAAATTGTGAAGTGAAGGAAGTTCATGCTTCATTCGTGCCTTGGCTTGGTAATTTCAAGCGAAATGTCTTCTAAGACATTGTCTCCCTATTGCTGGACGATTATTGAAGCTATGATCTTCCTTCTCCTTTCTCAATTTCGGAAAAGTCTGAGCCTCCTCTGCCTCCACTAGGCATTGACAGTTTGTGTGGCGTGTTGCTCATTCTCCCGTTGTCATGCTTGTTCACGCTGTTCACAACTTAAGCTTTTCCAGGCAATGATGACTACTTAGACTAACAAAGGTAAGTGAGGAGAGTTCAGAGGTGCTTTGTTGACTGGCTTGGCGACTTCAGGTAGAAAGCCTTATGAGGCGACTACTGTCTGCAGCCACGTCATAGATGAAACTACGCACTCCCTTTTGTCCGGTTAACTGGGCCTAAATCTGAGCCTAACTCTTCAGTTCATCCATTCTTGATTTAGCGGCCGCTTGTTCCCCCTACCCGAAATCACAGACAACTTTTCCTCCTTGTGGCCCCCGTCTGCAACCACATCCTCATTGAAAGTGTGCTTTTCCTCATCTCCGAATATAACCTACGAAAAATGTGTTGGTTATTCTTGACTTTGTTAATTTGATTTCTCTTTTTTCTTGCTTAACTATGAAAAGGAATTAAGGCTTTGCTTATACACCTGTTTTGTTGTACACGTCCGTATCTGCAACATTAATACTAAATAACTGCACACAATATTGCATAACTTCCCCGTATACATCGTCTGGATAAAGTTACTTGGGTGCATGTAAATTTTCCCACCTGAATATTCCTCCCTTAGCTATGGAACATACTCGGTGCTAGCATGAAAGGAAACATCGAGCTTCAGCTGTAACAAGCAAGAAATCTGCTCCGCACTTTGACTTTCCAAGTAAATATGTACCGCCTCTCCTTTTTCCGTAATTGTCTTTTCTTCTAAATTTACCTTTTCATGTTTTTTTAGTGTAGACGTTTTATTATTTCGCTGAATTAGAATATTACATGTACCCAATGCTCGTGCCTGAAAGAACATCAGCTCCAAATAAAGTATTACATATACACTTACTGCGAAAATCACACATACCTAAGCGCATGTGCACTGTAGGAAAGAGAGAACAATTCAGCTACCCAAAAGGTAAAACTAAAGTATTGCATCTTCTACATGCTCTTGCATGAAAGATCATCAACTCAGCACTGCGTACTACATATACATTGTGTCGGAAATTCAGACATACTTATATGCGTGTGTATTGTAGAAAATACAAAAGAATTTAACTATCTAAAAAGGGGAATGAAATGTCCACCCACAAAAGAAATCAGAGTGATTCCCGAGTGAACAGAAATCTTAGGCGCTGCGCGTCCTACAGAGAAATGTCAGCTGAACAAAAGGAGGCTCTTCTTCGACGACGCCGAGCAACATACACTGCAACAAAGCACGGTTGCTCGGAAAGCTCTGCAGCTAACTCCTTAGGTCAGAGTTATAGTCGCTCAAGGCCTGCGCCTACGCGTCGTGGACAGAATGGCCTACTCATTACTGGCAAACCCAGTACTTCCCAGGATGGTTTGTCCACTACAACTTCTACTGCACCTCTACCCCTGTATAGCAGTATAACTTACAAATGAAAAATATTCCAGATCTGGGGCGCAACGTAGGAAAGGGGAGCTTCGCAGCTATGAGGCAACTACCTTGCTGCCCTGACATCCTAAAAAAGGTCCCAAATTGCAAATTATGCAACGCAATAAGATTACAGTACGAAATTCCAAGTTTTTGTTGCAGCAATGGGTCTATAAAATTAGTTTCCCACGAACTGCCTTCAGAACTAAAAAAACATTACTATGGAAACTCTGATGAATGTGACCATTTTCGCACTTACATAAGAACCTACAACAACATGTTCGCTTTCACCTCACTTGGAGTTAAATATGACAAAGAATTAGCCAGTAGAACTAAAGGCATCTACACATTCAAATTTCAGGGGTAAATGTACCATTTTCTGCCTAGCCTCAAGAGCTCAGATAGTAGAGTGAAGAATATGCAAGTTTATTTTTACGATAATGAGATACAACAGATCAACCAAATGGCCTTCTCAGAAAATCTTGACAAATCTCTCATTGTGCAATTGCTACAAATTCTAAAGATTAACCGCTACTCCTTATTTCTTAAGTCCCTAACAGAACTTCCCGATTTATCCAACTTCTACATTGCGCTTAAATATGATTCCGCTGTAGATCAGCGAACATACAAACTTACCCAGTGTCTCAGAAGTTGTAGCTATATCGAGTGATGAGGAATCACAGACCCCCGCTTCTACACGACACATTCGCGTATACACTCACGATAACAACAACCAGGTTGTTCATTACTAATACGGCTATTATGATCCATTACAATATCCTTTGTTGTTTCCATATGGCGAAAATGGCTGGCACTGTGGTATTCAGAAAATCCAAGACCAAACTAACCTTGGTAGAAAACGTAGCCCTTGTAACAACGACCAACTCCCAAATGTTGCAACCATGCCCTCCATTGATGGATTCCTGAATATGGAAGAAAGAGTTCTACAGAAAGAAAGGCAAAAAAGGGACATGGTTTCCTGCCGTGAATATTACTGTTACAAACTTCAAGTTCAGAGGAATGAGGAAAATGGAATTCTACACTCTGGAAGATTATTCCAACAGTATTCCATAGATCAATACATAAAACTGGAAACACAGAGATTGGACTTCCTGTTATTTAACCAAGATCTATTCCGAACTGAAATATTGGCCGGGCTTATGGACCTCCAGTGAATCGGCGAGAGAGAGGTTTCGAATATTGGCCGCAAAACATTCCTCCCTGCTACCTTCACTAGAGGTCCACGAGATATGCGCCGCTGATATATGGACGCCATTGCGTTAGTATAACACTTTGGAAAACTTGATATATTTCTAACGATGACTTGTAATCCTTCGTGGCTTGAAATAACAGATTTACTAATGTCAACTGATGAAATACAGAATAGACCTGATCTGATAAGCCGAGTATTTAAAGCAAAGGTTGAAGAATTAAAATCGGATATTGTTAAAAAAAAAGTTTTCGGCCAAGTTGCTGCTTATATGTACACCATAGAATTTCAAAAAAGAGGGTTACCTCATGCTCATTTCCTTATAATACTTATTAGTGAGTATAAACTACTGACAAGTGAGTCATACGATAACATTGTATGTGTCGAACTACCAGACTCTGAT
Source organism: Solanum rostratum (assembly GCA_029948455.1). Classification (NCBI taxonomy): domain Eukaryota; kingdom Viridiplantae; phylum Streptophyta; class Magnoliopsida; order Solanales; family Solanaceae; genus Solanum; species Solanum rostratum. Next base: position 62,103,428 of record CM057045.1, on the reverse strand, counting down.
AGTAATAAGTACCTACATTCCTTGATTATTAAGCATATGAGGCATGGTCTTTGCGGAAGCTTAAATCCTACTAATTCTTGTATGCAACAAAAGGGACATTGCAAATTTAAATATCCCAAGAACTATGCCTCTGAAACATCTAAAGGCGAAAACTCATACCCTATTTATAGAAGACGAGATAATAAAAATTACGTAAAGGTAGGAACCAATATCTTGATAACGCCTGGGTCGTGCCATATAACCCATATCTACTGAGCAAATTTAACTGTCACATAAATGTTGAGGTTTGCGCATATATTAAAGTTGTTAAATACATATACAAATATATCTGTAAAGGTCATGATAAAGTAAGCTTCAATATTCAAGTGGATGACACAGTTACAGAAGTAGATAAAATCAAAGAATATCACTCGGCTAGATGGATATCGCCACCCGAGGCAATGTGGCGTCTATTTGCTTTCCCAATTAGCGAAATGAATCCTGTTGTTTACCACCTTCAACTGCATCTTCAAAACCAACAATTGGTTTCCTTCAAAACAACATCAACTTTGACTTCAATACTAACAAACCCTGGAACTAGGAAAACAATGTTAACTGAGTTTTTCCAGATGAACCAAGTAAATAAAGCTGCCAGAGAATTGAATTTGTTATACAAACAGTTCCCAGAATACTTCGTCTGGTCAGCCAGTTCTAAAATGTGGACACGTAGAAAATAAAGTTACGCTATTGGTCGTATTGTAAGCTGCCATCCGACAGAGGGAGAACGATACTACCTTAGACTGTTACTCATGAACATCCGAGCACCTACATCATATACATACCTTCTTACAACAAACGGGAAAACTTGCAGCACATTCAGAGAATCTGCAGAAAAAAGGGGCTTACTAGCTTCAGATAATAACCTTATCGAATGCTTGATAGAGACTACTCAATATCAAATGCCACGTAGCTTACGGCGTCTATTCGCCACAGTTTTGGTATACTGCAACCCCGCTTACCCAAAAGAATTATGGGATAGATTTGAAAAATCCATGTCGGAAGACGTTGAGAGTACGACTAATATACAACTAAGTGATATTCGTTCGGTTGTCCTAAATGACCTAAACAATATCCTGCACTCAATGGGCCGAGCTATAAATGAATTCAAACTTGTAATGCAACATATTGTATCTGGTATGTCTTCGTTTAAAATCATTCAGGAAGCTAAGGATATTTACCTTGAGCGAAACATAGCGGTAACGGCGAAAAATTTGCTCCTACATACAAAACTAAATACTGAACAAAAAGAGGCTTACAACTTAATTCTTGCAAGAATAATGTCCCATGAATGTGGTGCTTTTTTCATTGATGGACCAGGAGGAACAGGAAAAACCTTCTTATACCGTGCTTTACTAGCAAGTACATGATCCAAGGGATTTGTTGCTTTAGCTACAACAACTTCTGGTGTGGCAGCTTCTGTACTTCCTAGAAAACGAACTGCTCACTCACGCTTCAAGCTTCCTATCGATATAAGTGAAAACTGCAGCTGCAACATAAGTAAACAAAGTTCTCTTGCTTCTTTAATTCGTGATGACAGTTAATAGTATGGGATGAGGTATCTATGGCAAAGAAAGAACTTGTAGAAACTTTTGACTTACTCTTGCGAGATCTTATGGGAACAAACATGCTGTTTGGTGGAAAAGTTGTGGTATTCGGCGGTGACTTCTGGCAAACTTTGCCTGTTGTGAAAGGTGGAAAGAAAGAAGACTTCATCAACAAATCTTTATTAAACTCACACATTTGGAATGACCTTAAAAAGTTTCGTCTAATACAAAATATGCGGGCGCGAGATGATCCTACATTCTGCGAATATTTACTATGAGTGGTTGATGGAAAAGAAATCACTAACGCAGAGAATAAAATTGAAATTCCAAAATCCCTCCTCCTCATTCCTTTTACGACTGAGAGAGATTCATTGCAAAATCTATTCAAAAATATTTACCCGAATTCAGATATCATGCAATCTAATACAGCTGACTTTACATCACGTGTTATCTTAACAACTAGAAGTGATTTTGTAAATGAAATTAATGAGATATTTGTCGAACAGTTCAACCCAAACGCTTTAATTTTCATAGGTATTGACGAAACTATAAACCCAAAAGATCAATCCCAATTTGAGGATTTTTTGCACACGTTGAATCCGACTGGTTTACCACCTTATAAGATAATTCTACAAAAGAAATGCCCCATTATATTCCTCCACAACTTAAATCCGTCGGAGGGGCTATGCAATGGAACACACCTAATTTGTGCAGATGTCAAGAAAATATCATCAGTGCTACCATTGCTACATCCGATTTCAAAGGAAAACATGTTTTCATTCTTAGAATACCATTACTGTCCCCACAGGATGTAAAATTACCTATTCTGTTTAAAAGAATACAATTCCCAATTCGATTATGCTTTGCTATGACTATTAACAAAGCCCAAGGGCAAACATTAGATTTTGTTGGAATTTATCTTCGTGAACCTGTATTCTCGCATGGTTAGCTTTATGTCACCTTATCGGGAGCCAAAAATTCAAAATGTATAAAAGTAGTCATACTTCCGCCAATAGCAGATAGCCCTGACGACCATTCCACTCAGGACATAGTATACAATGAAATTATTCAAAAAGCATTCTCCACGCATCTCTGAATACTCCAACATTGAATCAATAACTATTGTGGCGCTGTAGAATTTTATATATTTGCATTCGTACCTGTAATAATGTCCGTGTGTATTGACGAAACTGTACATCCAAAATACCAATCCCAATTTGAAGATTCCCTATACATATTGAACCCTGCTGGTTTACCACCTTATAAGTTAGTCTTGGAAAAAAACCAGCCCATTATGTTGCTTCGCAACCTAAACCCGTCTAAAGTTTTGTGCACCTGTACCTTATCGCGCGAAAAACTACAAATTGTGTAAAAATATTCATACGCCCCCCAATTGCAGATAAGTCCGATTACCCTTCCACCCACAACTTAGTATATAGCGAAAGTATTTGCAAAGCATTCCACCCGTATTTCTGCGTAGTCCGTTCTTAAAAAATTGCGTAAAGGCTGTTGTGTCTTCTCATAGGTTTGTTGGTAGCTTTCAACTGCTTATACGGTACTACTGTTTCTCTGTTAATATTTACTGCCCTTACCCTTTCTATGTATTTTGCAGGAAAACCAATAGAACAATGGCTTACTAGAGACGCAATTACACCGGAGGTATCCGACTGGACCTGTAAGGTGCGCCTTGTAGACATTGCTAAGCCTGGCGAAGGTAAAGAGCGTAAGATAAAATATATGAACCTGATATTTCAGGATGAGCAGGTACGTTACTCTTCCCCTTTTTACCTCCCTAATTTCCCCAAAAGAGTTGAGCAATCCCTCTTCCTCTCCTTACACCCCGATTACAACCTTCCCGCTGTACACCTTACCCTACCTTAGAGAAATTACTAGCATAGAACGCTAATATGTACACTCGCCTTCCGCTAACATGCCATTCTGTTAAGGATATTACCTCCAAAACATTAAAGCTGAAATGTTCCTTTGGTTTTTGGGCACTTCACCACATACGGTCACACGACATTTCTGTACTCCGCAAAAGTCTAGGAAATTAACTGTGGACTTACTTAGGAGTACTTTTGAGAGAAAAAACCAGTGCTTAACAATCTATGTTACATTTGAAAAAAAAATCTCAATCACATTGTCTTACGTAACTTCTCCTAGCTCCTTCTACCAATATTATCTCCGTTACTTGTTCTTACATGTTTTTCCAGTGTACTATACCAAAACGTAAGGGCTAACATGTCAGATATGCAAGACTAGAATTTGAAAGGCCTCCCCGGCATATTACAATGGCTGATTGTGGTTGACATATATGTACTCCTTTTTGATGGAATCCTATCATAAATGCGGGTGTCACTGTTGGTTGTATTGCTTACCGGTACTTCGGTATCGCGCTCTTACATGAATCCACGTACCTTCTACGCTGCACTGTTACCTTCGCTTACTTGGTTTTCCCTGTCTTGTAAAAAATGCACAATAGGCACACGTGCACTTTGTCGCTTCTACTGCTTACACTATCTCTGACTTCCTGAAAACATTTGCAGGCAAACCAGGTTAAAGGTATAATCTATGGGGACGATATCTCCCTTTTCCTACAAAGGTTCACACTTTTCCAAAGCTATTTCATCACAGGGGCCCGTGTGCAACAATCAACTTTAAGATATGAAAAGCCACTGCACACCTATGAATGGATTATTGACGAAAAAACAATTGTAGACCCCATTCATAAAACCAGCTCATGCACAACTACAACAGATCCGTCTGAATCAGATGACTTGGAAGAAGACGCAATGCCACCACCTGCGATTATCAACATGACATCGTTCTAGGAAATCAACGAGGAAGCATCCAGAGGGAACAGAGAATAGCTAAGGAATGCAGAATTCAGTAAGACTCCTTCACCTGCTCCATATATACACATATAATTCGTAACAATTGCTAACATCCTCACATGGTTTCCTAACAAATGTGCTTGCAGTTGTTGTCAACTGCTTCCCGCCCCGATACATAACGAGCCTGCAGAAATGCCTATAGGAAATCATCGTCATTGACACCAGGTAACCCATCGACTCACCTCACTACCTCACTTTAGCAGCCTCTCCCATACGCATCAAACTAACCTCCTCCCCTTATTCCTCCCTTACCCATGTCTACTTCTAAGTTCTGAAAATCCTACACTTACAGTAAACAGGCTTTCACTTTCACACTGTGGGAGGAGAGTATTATTGAAGATGTAGGCACAAGACTTCTTGCACAGTTCCCCAGGCATCCTATCATCTTTGCTAGACGTGTGGGCGTCTCCAAATACAATGGTAAGCCCTGGGCCACGACAGCCCTTGACGTAAAAGTACATAACATCACCTCTTTTCCCTTTCCCGCTTCCCCAACTTTGCTAAACACAGGTTGTACATATTTTAGACACGTCACTTACAACCAAATTCAACACAACAATACAGGTGGATCCACCGTATTCACAATATGCCCCCCTGCAATCTTGGTAAAGATTCGTCTCACGGCTGCTATATACCCTTGATATATCTGTACATGTGTCCTTAACTTCTACCATTTCGCTCTGCAATAGGGCTGCAACAAACACGGAACTGCTGAACTCTTTCGCGCTTAGAAGCACATCTCACACGGTTGGTCTCATCTTCGCACCAGTGGAAGAGAAAATAGTACCCATCAACAACATCCACGAGCAACAAGATGTTAGTACACTTTATCGACACTGTAAAACAACGTTAAACTGTTGTTACATTTCATCCACATAAAATGCTTTAATATTGCCGTGTAGGGATAACATTTCACTATTGAGGCGAGGATAACACCTCCGAAAAAAATGAGCCAATGCTATATACTTGCCTGCCCAAACTGCAAGCAAGAGGTGAGAAATCTTAAGAAAAGGAAATTCCACTGCACAAATTGCAACAAAAAAAACATGCTCACCTCCAGGTTTAACTGTACAAACGCCACGAGAACGGCTGCCGTCATACCTTGCTTTGCCCACACACGTACACAAAGAAACAAATAAAATATCTGCTTCAAAAGGCAGGTGCTGGTTCGAGGTCACTCTCGAGGATGCATCGGGGACGATAACAGGAATGATTATGGATGAACAGGCCGAGCAACTTCAATCTCTCACTGCAGAAGAAATATATGCTCGGGCATCTACTGAGGTAAGACACATTACAAACCAACATAATTATCCTGCTTGTAGCTTCTAACAAAACAGGATACCTAAATCCTACTCAATTACAGTTTCTGCCAGGTTCGGCCCAGGTCAATTGGGTGACCACACAGGACAATCTTCTGAAGATTCAAGTGAAAAAAAACCTTCGCCCGCAACGCACGCACAACTACACCAAAGGTCCTCATTCTGGCAGTTATCAAGCAGGAAAACATGAGCCCTTCTCTCAGCGCCACATCAACCACCAGCATTCGTGGAGTTAACAAAAGGCAAAAAAGGGAACTCCTCCCCCTCAAGGAGGAATCAGTGCAGACGACGAAAAAGACAAGCGTGCTCATGGTCAAAGAACAAATGGGGCCACCGACTCCAACGAAAATGCAATAAAGGTTATGAACTAATCCCTTGCTCCTTCTTTGTCTAGATGTCAGCATACCTTGTACGTGTTTAGCAGTATTACTTCCTTATCCGTATTCCACCATAGTAATCAAAGTTCGACGTTTAACTATTTCCACCCAAAACCCCCCACCCCCTCCACAGGCTAGGCAGCTCTCTTTTGTGAACACTTTTGGTTTCTGCAGAACAAAGGTAATTTACCATCACTCATCCAACATCACCGCATGTCGCTCACCACCACATACTGCTACATAGAATGTCCGGCACACCTACTTCCTCCAATTTAACCTAACATCATCTTCCCTTTACCTGAATAGGCTCGTAGAATGGAAGAGAATGTGGGGTAGACTTTGCTGCTTTTGGGGTTACCACGGTCGCTCCCCCTTTTTGGGCACCACAACACAAAGGTACTCAACTAATACATTGCACCGCTTCTGCACGCACAAGGTATGCATATATGCACCTATCAATTCACGGCAAACAAGTTCAACTACCCCACCGATCATTAAAAAGGTACTACTTGCGTCATACATTCTTCATTTCTTACAGATAGCCGTCAATGGTATAGGTGCTACTGTCCCTCACTGCAAACTTGGGTTCTGCCTGTTCTTAAATGACATCGATTTACAATCAGAAGTAAGGGAACCAAATTAGCAGATTTTGATGTGGATGACTATCTAGGACATGTAGTATCTATAAGGAGCTAGATTCGTCTACAAATGCAACTATCTGTACTTGGAGTTCTTAGGATAGTATTTTAAGGAGAACATGTTTCAACTCATGGCATTTAGCAATTTTTACTTACTATGATGTCAATGTTTGCATATATGTTCTTTCAGCTAGACCTTTTTATTTGTTATCTTTACCTGATTAGGAGATTGTGAGTTGACCAAGGCTCCCCCAAAAAAGGTTCGCAAAGAGGCAACTAACCACAGTCTCCAAATTGGTATAAACAGTTCACACGAATCGGTAATTCCACAGCTGTCCCTCGCGCCTCAGACTGCGAAGGACAACAACTAACAGTGCATCGATTTAACAAATTATGTGTGACATTTACCCTTCCGTGGGTGCAATAGATAAGCCGGCATTTTAAATATTCGATAATACACGTATTGCTGGTAAATACTACTGCCCCATTTCGTCTTGCTGATTGCCTGTGCATGCACAATATACAACACAGTGCGGTCCAATTGTTGCAATGACCTTGCACCAATGAACTCCCTAATGATTGCTGGACTTTCCTTTGCCATTGCAGCGCAGGAGAGCATGGAAGACAGGAAATAATCAACAGTATGCAAGGACATTAGCTTCTGCTTTCTATTGCGAGGTATTTCCAAAATCACCCACTTGTGCCCTGTACTGTCGGGGTTGTATCTTGCGTGCGGATAGATAACAGGAAAACGAAGGTAGTTAAACAAACTACTTCACCATTACATATGCAGGTACGATGCACTTTCAACAACTGCACGCCTTCTCTAACCCTCAAAAGTTCAAACCTTCTGTCACAGGTACATCGAGGAAGAAATCCAGCAGCTGCGGTTAATGACGTCCATCATCATAACATTGACAATTCGCGTTACCGTATTCCCCGCGAGTGTTCACCATTCCCCTGCAACTTTAGGGATGTACTCATGTAACATGTTATTTTGTATGAATTATGTTTTAGGTTCTGCCATCCCCCTATTCCTCCGACATTCCCCCAAAGCCTTAACAATGTACTCATGTAACATGTTTGTTGGTATGAATTATGCCTGCTGTTCTTGCATCCCCCTTCACGGATTACTTACGCATTTAACTCCTCTATAGTGCAGCGCACGGGCACCAACTATCTAGTTTAAATATAAGTATTTTAAGTTGAGAACCTAATAACAAGTATAGATGACTGATTTATAGTAAAGAAGGGCTTTTTGAAGTGTATTTGTGTATATTAGCCACACAGGATTGAACCCTTCTATGAGTAATTTTTATTTGTTCAGTTAATTTTATTTTTGTAAAATATCTTTAAAAATTTATAAATTTAAAATTCTAAATTCTCCGTATCTATAGTTATTATTGTCCTTCAATTCATTTGTCACTCATTATTCTTTAATTCCTTTGTCTAAGGAGGTGTCTGAATTACAGTTTTTTTTTAAAAAGTAGTTTATAAATTAAAAATCATAAATTGATTATATCTAGTTTTTAATTTATTTCTTTCTATATACTTTAAATTAAATAAAATTAATTAAAAATATCCTCACTTCAAACACATTATAGTGTTTTTGTTGTGGGTATTGGAGTGCAGAATGTGGTTTCTCTGAAACATAACAGAAGGCGTCGTGTGAAGGTAGAATTGTCTTCCTTTTTCGTTTGTGGGGAGAAAGAAGATTAATGGAACAACTGAGTGAAGAAGAGAAAAAGGCGCTTCGTGGAAGCAAATTTGCACCGCTTCCTTCTTCTTCTTCTTCTTCTGCTTGTCGATCTCAACCTAGGTTAGATGTGGTTTATAGAGCTGAAGGGATTCATACGGTATAGGATTCTTATCGATTCATTGCTTTGTGTTCGCAGGCTGGCTCATCCAGCGGGACCCATGAAGACCAATAAGGCAGCAGCTTTAGCGAAATTTCTTGACAGGAAATTGCAGAACCCTAGCGGATTGTCCTCTCTGGATCCCCGGCTCATTGAACTCGCCGTCAAAAATGCGAAACAAACTCTTCAATCAAGTAATACTTACTATTTCTGTCTTCATTGAGGGAGTTTATTCTGCCAATTATAAGATGCACTACCATTATCGCTGCTGCTGTTTACTTCTGCTCTGTTTTATCCATTCCAATCATAACTGCTGCTCAATTTTGCTTTTTAACTTACTGGGTTTTTGAGTCACATAAATTGTGCTATCTTGAATAGCCGTTTGTTTTGGATCCATCCCATTCTTGTAATTGGCATGCCTCAATTTGCCTGTTTGAAATCTAAGCAAGTCTAGATTTGTGGAACTTGGAATCCTCCCCTATAAAAGGGAGGATCATTCTTCATTCTCAATCACACTGAAAACAAAAAAGGAGAGAAAAGAAGAGTGAGGCAAGCCATCACAAAGGTGAATAGTCTCTGAGGAAAAATAGACAATGTGAGCGATATTGTAGTGAGGTGGGAATCTCAAAAGAGGGATATTTTCTTTTGAGCGTGTGGTGGTCTTTGGAGTTTTACTTAGATCTACAAGTGTAAAATTCTTTATTATAGTGATGCCAGTTGCTCCTCTCAGCGTGTGTTTTTTTTGGTAACAACTGTGAATTACCAGAACCTTCAAAATATTCCAAATAAAAATCACTAAACTCTTGGTCACCCTAATAAGGATGTCAAATAGTCAAGCTTCAGAAAAACTAAATCAAACTAGATGTTAGCAACTCAGTCTATACATGAACTCTTTACAACAATGTGCCTTCTTTGATGCATTGAAAACTCCTAATCTATTTTTAATATCCCTCTTAATCTGTGCTTCAGCCTCCTTTGGCTGTATATATATTCCTCTAAATTGTTTCCAGTTTCTTGCTCGCCGAACATAGTAGTACTTGCCCCCCCCCCCCCCAACACACACACACCCCAAAAGCCATCAATTTCTTGTCATCTCCCCTGCCATCAGTGAGATCTCTGTCCATGCTTCCAAACTTTGTTTCACTTCCTGGATCCATTGACAGTGCCAAAATAAATGATTGGCTGATTCTTGGGCTTGTTTGTTAGTAAGAAGCATGTTCTGTATTGCTAACCAAAAAATGAATCTATGTTTTGGTTGAGCTACTGCACTCTAGGCTAATTCAGCAATACCCCATCTTCTTTGCTCTCCAATAAGCTTTAAGGAACTCTGAGTGATCGAATAATTCCCGCTTGAAGTTAGGCTATACATATTATTGATATACTAATGCTTCATCCTATCTTTCAAGGCATGTAGGTTCCTCCAGTACCAGCTGTCAGGAGGGGCTTTGTGTGTCCAGATGTTTTCATGCTCCATATATAATTTTTGGACCCATTTTACCCATAGGGATTCCTTTTCCTCAATCAATTGCCATAAAAGTTCTCCGACTGAAGTTATGTTCCAGAGTTTGCAATTCTTAACATTCAAACCTCCTCCTTTCCTAGGACAACAAACTTTTTCCCAAGCTACTAATGAGACCTTTCTCTTCCCTTCTGTTACCCTCCATAAATATTCTCGACACTTCTTATCCAACTCTTTGAGGATGCTTTGAGGTAATATGAAGTAGATCCCCAAGAATTATATATTGAGAATAATACAACATTTACTATTTGAAGCCTCCCTGCATAGGATAATAGTTTGGAGTAAGACATTGTCATCCTGAAGATGATCTTGTCCACAAGTTGCTGATGTTCCAGTTTACTCTATTTTTTAGAGGAGAGTGGTAGTCCCAGGTGCCTGATTGGGAACGTTCCAATAGAAAATCCTGCCCTTTCGAGTAATTGCCCCTTGACTTATCATCCACACCTGCTATGAAAATATTTGACTTATCGAATTAGCTTCAAGGCATGTTACCTCACTAAAGTGTGTTAATGCTTCCATTGCTCTACTAATAGAATTAGTTGTTCCTTTACAGAATACCATCAGATCATCTGCAAATATCAAGTGAGTTAATTGTGAGGCTTTGCACATAGGTTGAAACTTGAAATCAGCCAGATTACTCATTGTCTTCAATGTCCTAGACAAATATTCCATAACTAACACAAATAATAGGGGTGACGTTGGATCACCTTGTCTCAATCCTCTTTTGCCTTCAAAAAACCATTGCTTTCCCCATTCACTTTGATGGAATATTTTGCAGATGTGACACAAGTCATAACCACTCTGATAAACTTTTCTGGAAATCCAAAACCATACATAGCCTCCTCAAGGAACTCCCATCTAACCATATCATAAGCTTTCTTGAGATCTGTCTTCATCAGGGCATCTAGCAGAAGTTTTCCTATTATAATGCCTCAATAAATCATGACACATCAAGATATTATGGATCATTGATCTTCCCTGCACAAAAGCTGCTTGATTCTCAGTGACAAGATGGTTAATAGCAGGCTTTAATTTAGAACAAATCAACTTGGAAATACACTTATATAATACATCGCAACATGATATTGGCCTATGTTGGCTAGCATATTCAGGCTTATCCACCTTTAGTATGAGAGCAATAATGGTAGAATTTATCTGTCTTAGCAGTTTGCCATTTTGGAAAAAACTCAATTATGGCCTCACTGATGTCCTTGCCCACAATTTTCCAAGCACTTCTATAAAAACCACTGCTATAACCATCTGGCCCAGGGCTCTTAGTGTTATCTATACTATACATTGCCTTCTTGACATCCTTATATTCAAATAACTGCATCAATCCAACCTGCTGAACTGGTGATATAGTAGGGCCATTCTTAATGATATCATGTACTACTTTCCTCCTGCGATTTGTACTTCTACACAGCAAGTTAGTATAATACTCGACAAATATATTGGCTTTTGCTGCATCATATTGCCATTCATTGCTCATCATTCTTTATTTGAGTAGTAGCTTGTTGCAATCTTCTATGCTTGATGATAGAATAAAAGTACCTTGTGTTTTCATCCCCCAATCTTAACCATGTTACTTTGCTTTTCTGTTGTAAGTATACTTCAGCCAAATATGAGGATTTTCTAAACTTCTGATATTTCCTTTGTTCCTCCTGTTGATATGCTATATTTAAAGGATCTCTCTGCAGTTGCTTTTGGTCCTCAAGGAGTGCTATTCTATCATCTTATGCTGTTCTGAAAGTGTTGGACATTTAGTTTTTTCAGTGATTTCTTTAATAGCTTCAGCCTCCTCACAACTTGGAACATATTACAGCTAGGTTCCTTGTCTTTCCATCCAATTTCCACCAACTCAAAGAAAGTAGGGTGCTAAGCCCACACATTACAACATTGAAATTGTCTCTTTATCTTAGGCCTATCTTCTCCGTCACTTCTGCAGGACAATGGTCACGTATACCTTCTGGCAAGAACATAGCTCTCGTATCTGGCATTGTATCCATCCAGTTTTGATTGAAAAATATCCAATTTATTTTGGAAAATACCCTTTGAGAGTTCCCTTTACCATTCCAGGTGAAAGAAATTCCTCTATTTGGTACATCTATGAGTTCACACTCTTCTACTCAACTTCGAAAGTCCATGACTTCTGCCTATGTTACGGGATTACTCCCAATTCTATCAGCTGCTTACAGTACTGAATTAAAGTCACCTAGAACCAGCCAAGGCTTGGTACAAGTTGCATGATGTTTAACTAGACTTCTCCACAATTCCTTTCTCTTATCTCTAGTGTTGTGGGCATACACAAAGGATAAGTGATAAGTCACTTGTGATGGAATGTATACTACTTTGCAAGTGATCATCTGATCATTCATAGAAATAGGCGCTACTATGAAATACTCAGGTCTCCATGTAATCGAAATTCGACCATTATAATGGCTAGTCAGATTAGTAATGAATGGCCACCCTCCAAACATAGTTGCTGCGATCATGTCAATTTTATTCACCTTTATTTTTGTCTCTAACAAACCTACTAAACCAATTTCTTCCATGTTGCAAAGGAGTTTTACCTCCTTTTGCTTATTAGGGGCATTCAGCCCCCTAACATTCCAACTTAGCAAACTACCCATCCTCATCTTGAGGAGTGGTATTGCTTCCCACATTTTTAACATTGCCTTCACTCGTGTCTGGCCTGATTAATACCTGGAAAGCATTTGTGCTCAGGAGTTGGTCTATCTTTGGTTGTTGCCCTTTACTTTTCCTCATTGGTGTCACCCAATTACCCTGAGTTAATTGATCTCCTTCTTTGTCTCCATTCTGGTTCTCCATTTGTATTCCATTCCCCTCTTCACAGGACTATCACTAAGAGAAACTAGCATCCTCTGTCTTGTTTCCTCTTCACATACTTGTTCCCCTTTATCTTCCATCTGTGGCTTTTGAGCTGCCGAGGCTTTCTTCTTTCTACAAACCTGCTCAGTGTGGCCATACTTTGTGCAGCAACTACACAGTGTAGGGTTCCAATCATACGTGACTTTTTGCTCCATTACTTTTCCTTTCTCTGTTCTAAACATTACTGCATCTGGAAGCATTGCACCCATTTTAACTTCCACTAACAATCTAGCGTAATTCAGCCCATTCTTTCTCTCTGTATTTTTGTCCACCATTATTGGTCTACCCACCAACTACCAATTTTGCTTAATCCTTTTGGGCTCCAATACTTAAAATCAAGCCCGGGAAGCCTAATCCATATGGCACTCTATTGATTTCATCCCTCGTGAACTCCATGTCCGGAGACCAAACTTTAATAATGAAGGGCTTGTTGTCAAAGTGGTAGATACCACCTTCTATCGCTTCAGTCTTCCTTGCAGTGGTGTCAAATCTTAATACGACACCATTCTTCCGCATTACCACCTTATTAATACCATGCTTTCCCCATAATCATTGGATATATTAAAAGGAGGAAGGGCTCCGAGAACTTAACATACAACAACATTTTGCTAGTACTCAACTTCTGATTTAATGTCATCAGGTCCAATTTCTACTATATTTACCTCACAATTCTTTGCAGGAGGGACATATTCCACCTTAAGCCCTGCATTTGACATCTTAGTGATGTCAAAATTATCCCGTATCAAGTTCTTCCTTTCTGGAAATTCCTGCTCCTCTTCTACTAAATCAGCCCATGATTTCATACCATTTCTTCGTGGATCTGTACCCTCTTTTGACATTGGTGTACTTACCACTTCCTTCCAGAGTCGATTTGCCTGTTGTTGCTTACTGCTTTCCTGTGCCCCCATTACTGTTCCATTGAATTTTGTTCCTGTAGATCATGATTCAACACGAATTTCTTTCCTATTTACATCTATTTGATCTTCCTTTTGCTGCTCCGTATGACCTGACTTTGCCCTTCTATTCCAGGTGTTTCCAGCCCCTTTATGACCTGGGTCTTGTTTTTGCCCTTATTCAGAAGGGTTTTCCGTGTGAAATTTTGGTGTCATTATTACTCTCTTATTCTTATTGATTAACTGTATCGTTGTGTTCCGCTTTTATTGCTTTTATTAGCACAAATATATTTCTGTGGCGGGTTCATTCCCAACAATATGCACAATGAAATGTGTGGGTTAATGATTTTATCCATTTTTCATTACATCATTACTTCTTACTCACATTTGAAAGCTTGAAACTTTCTGCCAATTTCTTTGTTGGTTCTAGTGTGCTACAGGATCTTGAATACCCTTTTGAGTTTTACATGGTTCTTTTAAGATTTAAATATGCAACACTATCCATATCATAAGACTTGTTGTAAATTCGTAATGGAGCTAACAAACTCTTCTGTATCTATGTTGCTATCATGTATATTCTGTATTAAGATTTTTTGTCGGTGCTTGGAGTATTTTTGGAGACTAAGTTCCCAAGTTGGCTTTGTAAATGATGTCGTGAACTCTTCTGGTCTTTTAATGCCCTTATTTTAATGCAGTAACATAAATGTATCTCTGGTGAAGTTCTTTCTTATTTTCTTTTTTTTTTAAACCAGGGTACCTAAATTCTGATAAATTAGCATTCAATTTATCTTACTTTGGGATTGTGCCCCCTTGTTTTTTCGGTATTCATTTGGAAGTTGTGTACAGTGTATACTTTATTTTTACTAGTCATGGAGTGCTATTTGTTTTCCAAAAGCTGACATAAACTTCAAGCATAGTAGTTAGAACTCTTCCAAAATAAGAAGCATTGGTGTGTTTGGGTAAAACCTTGTGATTGTAACAGGTACTTTTAATCAAATGGATTAATTGATCTAATTGAAGAAACGTTAGAATTCAAACTTCCTTATCAGAAAAAAGCATTTGAATTCAATTTTTCCAAGATGACAATTTTTTGTGCAAATATACCATTTTAAGCTCTTTTTCACATCGAGTAGAAGGCAGTTCAAAAGATAAACAGTTCTAAGGATGTTCATCTTATAGAAGTGGCATTTGAATCCGTGTAAAAGTGCAAATTTGAATTCATCTAAACTCCGAATGTAAAAATATAATAATTGGATGTTGAAAACCAATATTAAAGCCCATATAGCCAGCTGAGGTAGATTATAATATGTTACATATTGCCTTGTATTTCAATAGAATTTTTCAGGTCAAAAGTTGTGTTCTTGATTAGCCATTAGGCATTTCAAATTTAACATCAATGAGTTATGGTATTCATTCTACGCAAGTGTCATTCATTGCATGGTACTTTAGTTGGTGTAAAATTTGAATATTGTGATAGAGCATAATTATTCTCTTACAATTTGGAAATAAAACAGGCGGGACATCAAGTAGAGGAAGAAATGTTCAGCATGTGGATTCTTTTGGTGATTCTGAGGTTTTTGATTTGTGATTTCTGTGAAGATGTCAAAGATCTATAAAGTATTTAAGCCTGACTAAATGTGGCACAATATTTCCAGGAATCTGCTGAAGATGAAGAGATAAAAATATCGGTCCAAAAAAAGAGTAAGAACAAAAAGAGGAAGAAGTTGAAGAAGGAGAAACATCGCAAGGTATTTTATCAATTTACACATCGTGATCATTTATCTTTTGTCTTCCAAGTTAGTCTTGAATGTAGTTTTTGCCAGAAATTGGAGGAGTCTTCAAGTGGAATGGCCAAAAAATCTAAAAAGAAGCTGAAACTATGATCTACATGGGCTTTCAAGTAACGATGTTGTTAGATTATTGGAGCTTTAAATAGATACATGGGCTTTCAAGCATGATAAGAGTCACCAACTTGTTTGAGATTTTACAGTTGCAGAAGCTAACCATCACATTCCATCTTGGTTTCTCAAATTTGAACTAATATTTCTTGCTTGGCCAGTTGTGCAACTCTTTCATTCTTGTAGCATTTTACTTCGTGCCATGAGTTTTTCGTCAAAGTTATAAGCTTTGATGAGATTCATAGTTAAAGGAAGTATTTTTTGATGAGTTTGCTTAAGGTTTTAGTGATTTAGCCTGAGTGCTTCAAGTCAAATAGAGTTAAATTTTGACAAGAAAGACGTCTTGGGAAAAGAGGCGTAAAGGACCTCAGCTGTCTTGGGATGATTAAAAGATATGACAACTGATTATAGTCACGGGTGCATATCGGCTGATTCAGTCTGATTTTGTGTATTATCAATTCGGTTTTTGATTTGTAAATATCTTAAATTGGTAATCAAAACTAATAGTATGTTAGTTATCATTTTTTGTCCTCGACTTCTGATTCAATCGATAAAAAATGCTCCTCTGTATTTACTTTTTTTTTTCTTGCTTTCTCTTGTTTTATTTTGTTGATATCTTCATGCTCGCCAACTCGTACCGAATTTTAATTAATTTATTTGTAGAACTCCACAAGCCAAAACAACATCGTACCAAATTTTAATTGATTTATTTGTTTCCTTAGAAGAACTCCAATGAGTCAAAGACATTAGGAAGAAAACACTACCACCAAGATAACGACTATAAAATGTGAGAGAAAATAGATTTTTATTTAAAATGTAAAATTACTATTGCATGAGTAGAGATAAATAGATGATTTTTATATAATTTTATCGGGTCACACAGTCTTAACTAAAACCTTAGAACCAGTAAATGAATTGATTGCAAAAGTACAAAATCATTTAAAAACTATTAATTTAATACTGATAAATAATTAAAATGTCATGATCCGAATTTGAATCATGATAGCGTCTACTACAATCCACTAGCAGACAAGCTAACTCAAAAGTCAAAATTTGCGGACATCAATTTATTTATGATAACTAACAATAATAATAAGCGGAAGATAGGATTAAAAAACTGATGAGTATGGGTGAAAGTACACATGTGCAACGCGATACAAAAATACACCAACTACCCAGAAGTAACCAAAATGACAAACTGACGTTAGACCAACTATTCGGACCTGGTATCACCATCTCAGAAGCTACTAAGTACAAAAACTGATAAATATAAATATATAATGCAGAGGTTTGACTGTCCAAATACAAAATACAATCGAAAAGATAAGGAAGGAAAAGCAGCAGCCTCGGGACGCTGAGAGCTCACCACTGTCCGAAAATGACACCATTACGGATGATCAGACACACTTAGAGCGACTCAAACTGGGATATGCATCAAAACAATGTAGAAGTGCAACATGAGTACCAAAAACACGAGTTACTCAGAAGGTATCATAGGCAAATTGAGCTGAAAAAGATAATATATGAGATAAATAGCACGATGATAAACTAACAGAATAAAACACAGGGAAAAAAATGTAAGTATTAGGTAATAGGGCATGGAAAACGTACTAATAATCCATTATAATAAAGGCAAGTGCCATAAAATATCTCCGTACTAATTTCTCCACAATGCACAAAAGTATTTCATTTCATATACAGGATGGTAAGTAGTAAAAACCCGAATAAGTAGACACATGCCGCTTGGAATTGCCTTGAGCTCATTAACAATATATTAGAAATCCCGAGGTAACTACGGACCGCCTGGAATCGCCTCGAGCTAGTCAAATATAAGTATAATAATTTGAAAAAGGAAGTCACTGAGCCGCCTAGAATATGCTTCGAGCTTATTATTTATTTATCTTGCTAGTGTGGATGCCAGAATCATCTTTCTACCAAAATCCTATAAATTTTGATATATTTCATAAAAATACTAAAGTTCCATTTTTCACAAGGTTTCATATGCTAATATCAATTTAAACCAATTTTCACTCAATTTACATGATCGCGATAGTAATTTCAATAAAATTGCAACTTACCACAAAAGGGGAGATTTCATCAAGTCTAGCCATAAACCACCATAAAACGTGCAATTTTTAGCAATTAAATAATTTGACAATGCGACACTCATCAGCCTAAGTTTATATCACCTAAAAGCCGGTTCTAAGAATTTAACAGATCAATTCACAAGCATTATCCTAAACTAAGGCTTTTTGGCCATTATGCTACCATACCAACAAGTATTTCTAAATTTTCAACTCACTAAAGTTCTATCAATCTACCAACTAATCATGCGTTAACTACTTAAATTACATAAAAACCAATCCAAGCCAAGTTTAAAAGATGGAAACCATAGCCTACCTCATAATGAGACTAACAATACTCGTATTGCTATGATTAATTTTGGATTGGAATCGGGTCGAAATTCAACATTGAGATCCATGCAGGAAATAAAAAAACTAAATCCGTCACAAGGTCCCAAATGACCCAAGAAACTTTTACCCCACAAAAGGGTACATTTCGAGCACCAGAAGGACCTAAACCAACCCATCCAAGTTTCAAGCCCTAGAACTTTGAGAATGGAAGAAATGACAATTTCATTGAAACTTACAAGGATTTTAGGATGAGAATAGGTCTCGGAACACCTCCACATGAATTATCAACCCACCGGAACAAGTATCACTGAATTCGGTGGAGAAATGCCCTCAATATCCCAAAAATATCAAGCCCCCGTAATGGAACTTGACCGCTGAAGTCCAGGGATTTAAGCTTCTAGTTCCGCGAAATAGCTAGGAGGTTTCTTAAGCCATCTCCACCGCATAGTGATCGTCGCTAAAGCAGTTGACCAAGCTTAAGCAAGCCCCGCCTCTGCTATTGCTATTTGCTAAAGTGACTCTTTGGTCACTAAAACAGCCTTCACAAAAGTGACGACACTAGAGGTTTGCACCAGCAGTCTAGTTCAACAATGAACTAAGTTTGGAAATTCCTCTGATTGGAGTACAAAATGCATTTGAAACCCATTTGAGGTAAACAAACTAGTCCAAATTGAGTTGGAGGTGTTCCTTAAGTTATGAAATTAAAAAAGGTGACAAGTTTGACCTTGACCGGTCAAACTTGTCATTAATTAAAAATTAAGTGGGATTAAGTTAATGAAGAGTTAAAGTGTATATTTTAAAAACTTTTGGAACCAATTTGTGATAAAAAAATTTATAAAAATAAAAAAAAATTAAATAAATCTAGGCGCAACATTTCGGACCGTCCGCGACTTGGCCACGTCGCGGATGCGTCGCGCAGAAACACTTCATCGACTGTTGTGGGTCCAAAAATGCCTCATCTTTTTTTCCAAATCCGTGATTTGTTTTTGTCATTTGTTTGGTTGAAGTAACATATATTACTGTTTTGAAGCGTAGTGCATTGTTCGAGGATTTTTTCAGGGCCCGTAGCTCAAAATTTAAAAAATAATTTGCGCGAAACAGTGACCCTCTGCGACAAGTTCGCGTCGCGGAGGCGTCGCGTAGAAGGCAGTACTTGAGGCCCCAGGAAATTAATTATTCAAGTGTGGGTACGCGATGTGTCTGCTTCGCACATTGGTCACGGACCCGTGTAATTTGTGCCTCGATTTTCGCATGACTCCACCACTATATAAAGGCCCTTCGTTATTTTTAGGTTTTTTTTATATTCATTAGCCGATTTCGCCCCTTTCCCTCTACTCTCTCAATATTTTGCCTCTACTCTTCAAGTTTTCAATCCTCTATGCGACGTACACTCATCTAACCATCAAGTCAAGTAAGTATTTTCTTCTACATGCCGCATTTGTGTTACTTATTGTTCTTGCATTTGGTTATTGCATTATTTCAAGTATGGGTGTTGTTGTTTTTGTTAGTAACTTGGAGAAATATGTTAGATTTGTTGGTTGATTTAGATTATTTCAAGAATTTGTGATGCTTGACATATAAAAGAATTTGTGAGTGCTTTGTTTGTTACTCTTTGTGCTTGGATTTGGTTATTGCATTATTTGAAGTATGAGTATTGTTGTTTTTGTAGTAATTTGGAGAAATATGTTAGATTTGTTGGTTGATTTAGATTATTTCAAGAATTTGTGATGCTTGACATATAAAAGAATTTGTGAGGGCTTTATTTGTTACTCTTTGTGCTTGGATTTGGTTATTGCATTATTTCAAGTATGGGTGTTGTTGTTTTTGTAGTAATTTGGAGAAATATGTTAGATTTGTTGGTTGATTTAGTTTATTTCAAGAATTTATGATGCTTGACATATAAAAGAATTTGTGATGCAATGAACAAGATTTTGATTTTGCTAAACTTGTTTTGCTGCAGGTACTAATGGCTCCTAGGGCAAGACGTACAACGCAAACAAGTGGAGCTGGCGCCTTGAGCAGCAGAGGGCGTACCAGGGATGTCCCAATGGTACCCCGAGCCCCTGAGCACAGAGGCCAACGACCTCGTTTTGGGCTCCGGGCAGTCGATAGAGAGGGACAGAGGTGGTACCGGGCTCATAATGAGACCAAGTACTTCCCCGATGTTCCTATTGATGTGGACTCCTTGGCACGCAAGTTCCCTTCCAGGCTTTTCAATGATTTGCAAATGCAGCCCCCATACCGTCTCATCCGGCACATACTCGCGGGAGTAAACTCCACGGCAAGATGGGTAGGGCATGCTGGACGAGGATACCACCAAAGCTTCCCCTTTGCCCACATAAATCGGGAAGCTCGGGCGTGGGTCAAAATTGTGATGCATTCCTTCTTTCCGGGGCAACACTTCACTGCCGTGACCCGAGACAGAACTTGCTTGGTATATGCCCTCATGACGGGCATAGAGCTCAACTTTAGGGCCATTCTCAAGTCCGCCATGAGAAATGCTAGAGTCCATCGTGGTCGCAGGTACGTTTTTGGGGGCCTCATTACTGAATTGTGCACTCGTGCAGGTGTCCCTACCGAAGAGCTGGACTATTGGCCCCAAATCGAGGCCCCACCCTATAATGTCACCAACATTAAGGGGCTAGAGGAGGCTACGGGGCCAATCCTCACCACTGTTGAGCGCAACCATCGGGATGAGCTCATTATGGCACGCATGTATCGGGCTCGAGATGCACCAATCCTCACCACTGTTGAGCGCAACCATCGGGATGAGCTCATTATGGCACGCATGTATCGGGCTCGAGATGCTGAGGCATAGGACGGGCGGTCGCGCATCTACGGAGCAGGAGTTGGAAGAAGTTGCCACCCGCTATCCTCTCAATGCCCTGGCAAATGCTGTGTTGGACATCGGGCCTACCTTTGTGGAGCCCGTTGATGATGATATCCCCACGGACCCCGAGGCAGGACTAATGGGATCCGACAGTGATGAGGATGATATTGAGGAGGAGCTGCCATTTGCCACAGAAGGGGACCCAATCTTGCTTAGCCCTGATAAGTAGTTCAGTAATTGGTTGTATAATTCAAACATTGCTTGTATAATTTTAGACATTGCTTGTACATTAAATCTTAATTTTTAGACATAAATAGTTGCTTTTATTAATTTCATTGCTATTAATCTTGGATACCAATTGCTATAGCTACTAACTACGTTGCAATAGTAGGCGTCACAAATAATAGTAGGCGTATTAGCATGTATCAATATTCTATAAATATTAGGCGTCACGAAAAGTCCTAAACTTGTATTATATAAATGTATATAAACTTGTATTAATATTGTATAAATAGTTATGTAATATATCAACATTGTATAAAACTGTGTATTAGCATGTATCAATATTATATAAATATTGAGAAATGTTGGCCCTGTTTCCAGTGGAGAAGATGTTTCGTCGTTTTCGTTCGAAGCAGGAGTTTTTTTGAGAGTATTTTTTGGTGAACCAACATGTCTCAATGTTTTGAAGGATGTGTAGGTGCTCGGTGTATTTTTCGGGGCTCGTAGCTTAAAATCCCAAAAATTTAGGCCTGGAAAATAGTGACCCTCCGCGACATGTCCGCGTCGCGGACCAGCCTGTTTTATGTGGGGAAAATGTTTCGTCGTTTTCGTTCGACCCGAGAGTTTTTTTTGGTGAACCAACATGTATCAATGTTTTGAAGGATGTGCAGGTGCTCGGTGTATTTTTCGTGGCCCGCAACTTAAAATCCCAAAAATTTAGGCTCGAAAACAATAGTAGCCTTTTTTTGTGGAGAAAATGTTTCGTCGTTTTCATTCAATCCGGGAGTTTTTTGAGAGTTTTTTTCGGTGAACCAACATGTCTCAATGTTTTGAAGGATGTTTAGGTGCTCGGTAAATTTTTCGGGGCCCGTAGCGAAAAATTCCCAAAATTTGGGGCCCTAAAACAGTGACCCTTCGTGACATGTCCGCATCGCGTACCAGCACATGTTCAACATTTGGTATGCGTTTTACAGCAAATGCTGAGATTTGTCCCAACAATTGCTGTGAATAATCCAACAACTTAATAACTTGCTGTGATATTTTACAGTAATTGCGACAACTAGTCCAGCAAGTAACCAACTTGCTATAACAAATTAAAATAAAATATTTAGCATCGAATTATTTGTTGTGTTGAATTGGACTAAAATCACTAAATTTATCCATAACCATCTATCCACAGCAAATCTTAAGACTTTCCCATCAGCTAGGTCACTTTGTTGAGTTATTTGACATCAAATAATTCTATAAACGGAGAAATTCTTATAAACGGAGATATTTCGATTACAGAAAATATCCATCATCAACATTCCAAAAAAAATTGAAAAATAAGAAAATACATATGTTTATAAAACAATAATCCCTGATCAACATCACCAAAAAGTGTAGAAAATAACAAACATAAAAAAATACTTATGTTCATAACATCAACTACTGCTCCTCCATAGATGCTGCTTCTTCTTGTTCCTTGCCAGCACCTACTGCTTGCTGCTCCTCCATCCCAGATGCTGCTGGCTGCTTGTCCTTCATCACAACACTTTTTGCCCATTTCCTTGCACTCATGATTGCTTTAGAAACTTTTTTTCGCCTCCTTTGCTCTCGAATAGGAGTATAAGGTGACACCAACCTTGATGACGGGATGACACCTCTTTTGGATAGGATGATATTCAACGTTTCCTTAAATGACAACATCATTTCCATCATTTTATCCATCTTCTCATTATATGAGACTATCATTTTCATCATCCTATTCGTCCTGTCGTTGCAAGTTTCACAACCACAAGTACTACAAGCTGCTAGCTTAGAAGTCCCAGCACCCAAGTCACGGGATCTACTAAGGGTGAATGGAGTTTCAAAATCACCTCCATCACCAAGAGGAGAAAATCCACCTATATCTTCTTCCCCGGCAGCATTTGCACCTGGCCCGGTAGCATCACTTACCCCTATCCCAGCAACAACATCAGCACCAACAACCCCAACCCCAACACCAACACCAACATCAACAAGAGAATCCCTTTTGATGGCCGTTACCCCGACCAAATCTTTCACCAACCTCAAAATCCTCGGATCCTCTTCTTTTTGCTTGAGTGGCATAAATCCCGTCCAAAAGTCCATCTCCTTCTCACTTTCAGTCGGGATTAGCCATGGATAAACAACCTACAAATTAAATAAAATTATATTAGCAACAAAATACTAAAATACGAGAAGAAAAGAAATTTTTTAAAATTACAACAATAGTAACACTTACCTCATCCTCGGGTGGATCAAAGAGTTCGTGCGCCTCCACTTTAGCATTATTTGGCGCTGTCAACCATCGAAGAAGTCTCAGATAAGACACTTCCTCGTCGAACTCTTTGAATGTTTTTCGGATGTAAGGAATGGCCTCAAAAGCTCAAGCCTAAATAAATCAATGCCACAAAATATTATTAATTAACATAATAAATAAATATAAAAAAAAAAACAACAAATAGAACTTACCATAAAAGCCCACGGAAAATCATATAGATTGGACGACTTTGTGGTTGATGTCGCCGCCTTCTTCAAATATTGCATTGTCAGTTCATAGCTATCCCGACCCCAAGGATAGGCACAAAATGCATCTCGGTCGGCCGCTAGCTTGAACCAAGAATCCTTCGCATTAGTCTCTCCATATCTACCCATAAGAATCACATGGACAAAGTAAACTAAACAGAGGGACTTATTCACACTCCTCTTCACCTCACTTGACTGCAACAGGTCAAGCATCTCCTTTGATTTGCAATGCGTCTTCCCCATTGCATCACAAATTCTTTTATATGTCTTTTTAGTCTTTTTAGATTGGGAGGGAGGAGGAGGTGGAATGTGAAAGTTCAAGTGAGTCACAATGGCAAACTCTCTCATGCCAAAACAAACTGGCATGCCAAAAAATTAACCCAAAAATCATTCTAGCTACTAATCCACCGACGGATAAGCTAATACATCAGCTTCATTTGAAATCGGGGGATGTAAGTGATGGTGACTAAGTAATAAACAATCTATTGAGCAATTGCATATGTAAGTGATGGTGACTAAGTAAAGTGACTATTACTTGGTTGCGTCGATACGTTTTGTAATACATTACTAGTTATCTTATGTGTTGAGGTGAATCAGTAGTGATCTTATACATTGAGATAGTACTTACACAAACAATACGATGGCAGATCAAAATCACACTTATTTCAGTGGCTTTTTCCATTAATTAGTCCATGTGCTCATAGTTACAAATGAATATAAGGAATTTAGTCCAATTCAACACTAGAAATAACTCGATGGAAAATATTTTTTTAGAACTTGTTGTAGCAAGTTGGCAAGTTGCTGGATTATTCTCAACAACTGCTGGGAAATGTACAGCAGCTGCTGGGAAATATACAACATTTGCTGTATTATTCCCAGCAGCTGCTGGACCCGACCTTTGATTTTTCGTTAGTACCTATAGGAAGATGACTATAAGGGGACGCTATCAGCCATATGTAGTGATAAGTTGAGTTTTGTTACTCTGGCTTCAAATAAAATGCTAAATTCATGAGTGATCTTATACATTGACTTCGCTTACTCACAAGTAATAAACAATCTATTGAGCAATTGCATATGTAAGTGATGATGACTAAGTAAAGTGACTATTACTTGGTTGCGTCAATACGTTTTGTAATACATTATTGGTTATCTTATGCGTTGAGGTGGAATCAGTACTGATCTTATACATTGAGATAGTACCTACACAAACAATACGATGGCAGATCTAAATCACACTTATTTCGGTGGCTTTTTCCATTAATTAGTCCATGTGCTCATCGTTACAGATGAATATAAAGAATTTAGTCCAATTCAACACTAGAAATAACTCGATGGAAAACATTTTTTTAGAACTTGTTGTAGCAAGTTGGCAAGTTGCTGGATTATTCTCAGTAACTGCTGGGAAATGTACAGCATTTTGCTGTATTATTCCGAGCAGCTGCTGGACCGGACCTTTGATTTTTCGTTAGTACCTATAGGAAGATGACTATAAGGGGATGCTGTCAGCCATATGCAGTGATAAGTTGAGTTTTGTTACTCCCACTTCAAATAAAATGCTAAATTCATGAGTGATATTATACATTGACTTCGCTTACTCACAAGTAATAAACAATCTATTGAGCAATTGCATATGTAAGTGATGGTGACTAAGTAAAGTGACTATTACTTGGTTGCGCTGATACGTTTTGTAATACATTACTAGTTATCTTATGCGTTGAGGTGGAATCAGTAGTGATCTTATACATTGAGATAGTACTTACACAAACAATACGATGACAGATCTAAATCACACTTATTTCGGTGGCTTTTTCCATTAATTAGTCCATGTGTTCATCGTTACGGATGAATATAAGGAATTTAGTCCAATTCAACACTAGAAATAACTCGATGGAAAACCTTTTTTTAGAACTTGTTGTAGCAAGTTGGCAAGTTGCTGGATTATTCTCAGCAGCTGCTGGGAAATGTATAGCAGCTGCTGGGAAATGTACAGCATTTGCTGTATTATTCCTAGCAGCTGCTGGACCCGACCTTTGATTTTTCGTTAGTACCTATAGGAAGATGACTATAAGGAGCTGCTGGACCCGACCTTTGATTTTTCGTTAGTACCTATAGGAAGATGACTATAAGGGGATGCTATCAGCCATATGCAGTGATAAGTTGAGTTTTGTTACTCCGACTTCAAATAAAATGCTAAATTCATGAGAGTGATCTTATACATTAACTTCGCTTACTCACAAGTAATAAACAATCTATTGAACAATTGCATATGTAAGTGATGGTGACTAAGTAAAGTGACTATTACTTGGTTGCGTCGATACGTTATGTAATACATTACTAGTTATCATATGCGTTGAGGTGGAATCAGTAGTGATCTTATACATTGAGATAGTACTTACACAAACAATACGATGGCAGATCTAAATCACACTTATTTCGGTGGCTTTTTCCATTAATTAGTCCATGTGCTCATCGTTACGGATGAATATAAGGAATTTAGTTCAATTCAACACTAGAAATAACTCGATGGAAAATATTTTTTAGAACTTGTTGTAGCAAGTTGGCAAGTTGCTAGATTATTCTCAGCAGCTGCTGGGAAACGTACAACAACTGCTGGGAAATGTACAGCATTTGCTGTATTATTTCCAGCAGCTGCTGGACCCGACCTTTGATTTTTCGTTAGTACCTATAGGAAGATGACTATAAGGGGATGCTATCAGTCATATGCAGTGATAAGTTGAGTTTTGTTACTCCGACTTCAAATAAAATGCTAAATTCATGAGTGATCTTATACATTGGCTTTGCTTACTCACAAGTAATAAACAATCTATTGAGCAATTCCATATGTAAGTGATGGTGACTAAGTAAAGTGACTATTACTTGGTTGCGTCGATACATTTTGTAATACATTACTAGTTATCTTATGCGTTGAGGTGGAATCAGTAGTGATCTTATACATTGAGATAGTACTTACACAAACAATACGATGACAGATCTAAATCACACTTATTTCGGTGGCTTTTTCCATTAATTAGTCCATGTGCTCATCGTTACAAATGAATATAAGGAATTTAGTCCAATTCAACACTAGAAATAACTCGATGGAAAATATTTTTTTAGAACTTGTTGTAGCAAGTTGGCAAGTTGCTGGATTATTCTTAGTAGCTGCTGGGAAATGTACAGCAGCTGCTGGGAAATGTACAACATTTGCTGCATTATTCCCAGCAGCTGCTGGACCCGACCTTTGATTTTTCATTAGTACCTATAGGAAGATGACTATAAGGGTATGGTATCAGCCATATGTAGTGATAAGTTGAGTTTTGTTACTGCGAATTCAAATAAAATGCTAAATTCATGAGTGATCTTATACATTGACTTCACTTACTCACAAGTAATAAACAATCTATTGAGCAATTGCATATGTAAGTGATGGTGACT
Organism: Solanum rostratum; assembly: GCA_029948455.1. Lineage (NCBI taxonomy): Eukaryota > Viridiplantae > Streptophyta > Magnoliopsida > Solanales > Solanaceae > Solanum > Solanum rostratum. The sequence continues at coordinate 62,076,129 of CM057045.1, read as the reverse complement.
AAGTAAAGTGACTATTACTTGGTTGCGTCGATACGTTTTGTAATACATTACTAGTTATCTTATGCGTTAAGGTGAAATCAGTAGTTATCTTATAAATTGAGATAGTACTTACACAAACAATACGATGGCAAATCTAAATCACACTTATTTCGGTGGCTTTTTTCATTAATTAGTCCATGTGCTCATCGTTATAGATGAATATAAGGAATTTAGTCCAATTCAACACTAGAAATAACTCGATGGAAAATATTTTTTTAGAACTTGTTGTAGTAAGTTGGCAAGTTGTTGGATTATTCTTAGCAGCTGCTGGGAAATGTACAACAGCTGCTGGGAAATGTACAACATTTGCTGTATTATTCCCAGCAGCTGCTGGACCCGACCTTTGATTTTTCGTTAGTACCTATAGGAAGATGACTATAAGGGGATGCTATCAGCCATATGTAGTGATAAGTTGAGTTTTGTTACTCCGACTTCAAATAAAATGTTAAATTCATGAGTGATCTTATACATTGACTTCGCTTACTCACAAGTAATAAACAATCTATTGATCAATTGTATATGTAAGTGATGGTGACTAAGTAAAGTGACTATTACTTGGTTGCGTCGATATATTTTTTAATATATTACTAGTTATCCTATGCGTTGAGGTGGAATCAGTAGTGATCTTATACATTGAGATAGTACTTACACAAACAATACGATGGCAGATCTAAATCACACTTATTTCGGTGGATTTTTCTATTAATTAGTTCATGTGCTCATCGTTACAGATGAATATAAGGAATTTAGTCCAATTCAACACTATAAATAACTCGATGGAAAACATTTTTTTAGAACTTGTTGTAGCAAGTTGGCAAGTTGCTGGATTATTCTCAGCAGCTTCTGGGAAATGTATCGCAGCTGCTGGGAATTGTACAACATTTGCTGTATTATTCCCAGCAGCTGCTGGACCCGACCTTTGATTTTTCGTTGGTACCTATAGGATGATGACTATAAGGGGATGGTATTAGCCATATATAGTGATAAGATGAGTTTGTTACTCCAACTTTAAATAAAATGCTAAGTTCATGAGTGATCTTATACATTGACTTCGATTACTCACAAGTAATAAACAATCTATTGAGCAATTGCATATGTAAGTGATGGTGACTAAGTAAAGTGACTATTATTTGGTTGCGTCGATACGTTTTAGAATACATTACTAGTTATCTTATGCGTTGAGGTGGAATCAGTAGTGATCTTATACATTGAGATAATACTTACACAAACAATATGATGACAGATCTAAATCACACTTATTTCGGTGGCGTTTTCTATTAATTAGTCCATGCGCTCATCGTTACAAATGAATATAAGGAATTTAGTCCAACTCAACACTAGAAATAACTCGACGAAAAATATTTTTTTTAAATTTGTAGCAAGTTGGCAAGTTGCTGGATTATTCTCAGCAGCTGCTGGGAAATGTACAGCAACTGCTGGAAAATGTACAATATTTGCTGGGAAATGTACAACAGCTACTGGAAAACGTACATCAGCTGCTGAAAAATGTACAACATTTGTTGTATTATTCCCAGCAGTTTCTGGACCCGACCTTTGATTTTTCATTAGTACCTATAGGAAGATGACTATAAGGTGATGGTATCAGGCATATGTAGTGATAAGTTGAGTTTTATTACTCCGACTTCAAATAAAATATACAATCAACTTATGTAACTAATTGTACATGTAAGTGATGGTGACTATTGAGCAATCTATTGAGCAATTGCATATGTAAGTACTAGTGACTAAGTAAATTGAGTATTACTTGGTTGCGTCAATATGTTTTATAATATACAATCCATATGTTTTATTATATATTGCGTCAATATGGCGATAATAAACATTTTGTTTGAATTTGTTCTAGCAAGTTTGCAAGTTGCTGAATTATTTTTAGCAGTTGCTGGGAAAAGTACAGTAGCTGCTGGAATATTCGTAGCAGTTGCTGGACAAAAATATTGGGATTTTTCGCTACGGGCCCCGAAAAATTCACCAAGCACCTACACATTCTTCAAAACATTGAGACATGTTGATTCACCAAAAAAAACTATCAAAAAAACTCCCAGGAGAGAATGAAAATGACGAAACATTTCCTCCGCTGGAAATAGGCACGTGCGCGATGCCTCCACGACGCGGACATGTCGCGGAGGGTTACTGTTTTAGTGCCCAAAATTTTTGGAATTTTTCGCTACGAGCCCCGAAAAATTCACCGAGCACCTACACATCCTTCAAAACATTGAGACATGTTGGTTCACCAAAAAAAACTCTAAAAAATACTCCCAGGGGAGAACGAAAACAACGAAACATTTCCCCCGCTGGAAATAGGCAGGTGCGCAACGCCTCCGCGACGCGGACATGTAACGGAGGGTCACTGTTTCAGTGCCCAAAATTTTTGGGATTTTTCGCTACGGGCCTCGAAAAATTCACCGAGCACCTACACATCCTTCAAAACATTGAGACATATTAGTTCACCAAAAAAAACTCTCAAAAATACTCTCAGGGGAGAACGAAAACGACGAAATATTTTTCCCACTGGAAATAGGCAGGTGCACGACGCCTCTGTGACGCGGACATATCGCGGAGGGTCACTGTTTTAGTGCCCAAAATTTTTGGGATTTTTCGCTACAGGCACCGAAAAATTCACTGAGCACCTACACATCCTTCAAAACATTGAGACATGTTGGTTCACAAAAAAAAACTCTCAAAAATACTCCCAGGGGAGAACTAAAACGACGAAACATTTTCACGGCTGGAAATAGGCAGGTGCACGACGCCTCCGCGACGCGGACATGTCGCGGAGGGTCACTGTTTTCGTGCCCAAAATTTTTGGTATTTTTCGCTACGGGCCCTAAAAAAATCACCGACCACCTACACATCCTTCAAAACATTGAGACATGTTGGTTCACCAAAAAAACTCTCAAAAATACTACCAGGGGAGAGCGAAAACGACGAAACATTTCTTCCGCTGGAAATAGGCAGGAGCCAATTGCACAAGTAATATACAATCTATTGAGCAATAATAAATTGAGTAAAAATGTATTCAAATAACAATAACACTGATAATATTACATAACAATAAATGTTAATTGTTGCATACTTAACATGCAGAATGAGAGAAATTCACAAACACCAAATAAAAGCGAGTGTTCTTATGAAACATTTCGCTCCGAGCATGTAGTTCTCTTGTGCCCAGCCTTTTTGCATATGGAACATCTTTTCTTCTTGCTTGGCAATGATTGTCCGATACTTGGACGCCGCTTCTTTGCCCTTCTTCCCACCTTTCCCGACGCAACATGTGGAGGAAGTATTTCCCTTTCTAAAATCTCCCTGGGAACTTCCCAAAATTCTTCAGACGGCACGGGATTAATTTCCTCCACGTATGCAAGAATGTATGTCTCTACCTTATAATATTGAGAAGAATACTCATAAATACGCCTTCCATAATCTTCACCATATTGACACCGGAGCGCGGCCATCGCATGCAGACAAGGAATTTTATCAAGATCAAACACTCTGCAAGTACAAGATTTGCAATGAAGATCAACCGTTGCACTGCATCATGACCGGAGACAGCATATCTATAATTGGCAATTGGATGAACCAATAGCTTGTTCCCTATATTAATATGACCTCCTCTATCGAAGGGACAAAGATGGTTGATGCATTGATGAACTCCATTCTTCTTTGGTGAAATTTTTCCCCAAACTTCTTGATTATTTCATCAAATAGAGCAGGAATTGGAAATTCTCTTTCAACAACAAAAAGTGAATTAATCGACTCAACTATGTTTGATGTCATAATACCAAACCTGTAAATGTTGCAGCAGATATTACAGAATTTAATAACTACCATCATTAAAAATAGAAAATTCTACAACAGATAATAAAGATGTTCCAGCAGTTGCTGCGACACAAACTTCATCAGCAGCAGAAATGTAACAAATGCAGCAGTAAGTTACACATACCTATTTCCAGGAAAAATGCCCTGTTCCATCTGTGAAATCCAATTTCTTCAAGATGTATGGCAGCCTGTGGAACAATATCTCTAATTTGATTGAAGTGGTCATTAAACTCACTTACATAGTATGCTTGTGCGGCCTTGTAAAATAGATAAATGATTCTTCCATCGTGAAAATGAGTTCGAATATTTTCACCAAGGTGCCACATGCAACAACCATAATGAGCAGAAGGGTAGACAATTGAAACCATTTTTTTAATGCTTGGATGCCTATCCGAAATTATGTACAATTCTGGAGTATCATCTACAAAACTTCTCATTTGCTCAAAAAAATACCGATAAGAGGCATCGCATTCGGAGTCAACAACACAGAATGCAACAGGAAAAACATGTTTCTCAGCATCCTGTGCAACAACAGACAACAAAACACCACCATACTTGCCTTTTAAAAATGTTCCATCGACAGCTATGACTTTTCTGATATGCCTAAAACCAAGAATCCAAGCTCTTATGGCCACAAAAAAATACTTAAATTTACCATTTTCATCGAGCTCCAACGCCGTTTTGGTCCCCGGATTTACAATGCTAAGCGTACAGCGATATGCGTCAAGCACCGCATATCCATGCTCGTGTGTTCCCCTTATCAAAGATTTTGCAGTTTCACTTCCCTTCCAAAGTTTTCAATAACTGACCTTGCATCCCAATTCAGCACGAAGTGAGGTTTTCATATATCTAGTGGACGGCCCTTTACCCTCAGGGAACTTATCTTTGAAGTATGCACCAATTACCTTGGCCGTAGCATGCGGATTGTGGCTCGTCAGATGCTGAGAATCACAAGTGTGAAACTTTTCATACTTTCTAATGTAAAATCTGTCAGAACTTTTAAGCTTCACCGCTCTCAGCCACCACTTGCACTCGGGATGTACACACTTGACGCAATACACATGACGCGAGTTTATCACTTTTTTTAATCTAAAATCTTTCTTCAAACAAGCCATTTTCAATGTAATATCTAAATCTTCCTTATTCTTAAATGTCATACCATTATGAAAACCTGTTTCATCATCTGTTTGATCACACTAATTTAAGACTGCTACAAAAAGTGGTGAACCAGTTTGTTAGACCAGCAGCTGCTGCACTCAGTCCAGCAGCTGCTGCGTCTTCCCCAAAATGGCTCAACAGTGAAGAAATGGCAACAATAGCGGAAACATCAACAAAAATACAAAACCCAAATAAATAGCACCACATACACTTTTATCAGTCATAATAATGATTAAAACTTACCTTTCAAGTAATTTCGAAGGCTACTCGAACAAATGCCCCAAAAAAATTTATTTCTTTTCACCCAAATTTGAAGCTCAAATCTTGTGTTGGGAAAATAGTGACAACAACAACAAAAAGAAGAAGAAGAAGAAGGAGAAGAAGAAGAAGAAGAAGAAGAAGAAGAACAACAACAACTACAACAACAAGAAGAAGCAACCAATAACCGATGAAATGGGGGAAAAAAGTGCGGGAAACGAGTGAGGGTAACGCTGGGGTCGTTGGGGATTTTGGGGGAGGGGGAGGGAGGAAATTAGGGTATTTTTTGGTGGATTAAAGTGTATAAAAATAAACTTGGGGACCTTTTTGAAAATAGTCCAACATCATTAACTCTTGATTATAATTTTGTCACCTACACTCAATAATTAAAACTTGTGTCACTTTTTTTTTAATTTTGAAACTTGTTTGTAACCCTTAATTAAATGGCCCAACAAACTATACCACCCAACTGGAAATGATATTCTAGACTGAACAAAATTGACAGATTTTCTAATGTGGGTTGTTTTGATGAAATATTGACCAAAGTCAATATTTTCAAGAATCTAACACGTAAGCACATAAACGGCCAAAAACTCATTCCAAGCACCTCATGAATCGAACCAAAGATCATCCTACACTAAACTTAGCATTTCAAAGCTAACCGCACTAATAAAATTTTCACTCGAGCGTGTTCACCCAAAATGTTGACCGACGTCAAACTAGGCCAAACATAAAATTAAAATGACTTTTTGCACAAACTCAAAACAAAAGCCTCGAAACTTGAATCAACCATCTTCTTAGACCAAAATGGACATTCTAAAGCTGATAGAACTGTCGAAATTTCTATATGATGTTCTTATCTCCCGCTGTTGACTAAAGTCAAGCTTTTTCAACTTAAAACTCTAAAAAGAGTAAAACTTGTTCAAAACTTGCTCAACTGCTTTGGAAAATCGAATCACTCATCCCAACCACCACATAATACCATAAAAAAATATGGGAAGGGCAAAATGATAAAAGCATGTAAAAGTATGAAAATGACCTTGGGGGTCATTACAACATTCAATACTAACAGGACTTTTATCCTCGAAAGTCAAGAAGGAAGCAATACTTGAGGGATAAAAAAGGTGAGGATATTGGGTTCACATTTCTCCCTTGGTCTCTTAAGTGCCTCCTCAACTGCATGATATTTCTGCTGGACCTTTACGAACGAAATCTCCTTTGACCTTAGCTTCCTAACCTGTCTATCTAAGATGGCCATAGACACCTCCTCAAATGCTAAAGTCTCATCAAGCTGAATTGAATCCCACTGAAGCATCTGAGACTCATCTGGAACCTACTGTTGTAGCATAAAGACGTGGAATACAAGGTGAACACTAGAAAGAGTTGCAAAAAAAGCTAACTCATAAGCTACCTCTGCAATTCACCTCGAAATCTCAAAAGGGCTTATGAACTTGGGGCTAAACTTACTCCTCCTTATGGATCTCATCATGCCTCTCATAGGCGACTCCCATAGATATACTCGATCACCAACCATAAACTCTAAAGGTCGGTCCCTTTTATCAGCATAACTCTTCTACCTACTCTAGGCAGTACGAAGTCTCTCTTGGATCACATGAATCCTCCTTCAAATCACGAAGCAAGTCTATACCCCACGAGCTAACCTCAAATGCATCAAACCAACCTATCAAAGAGTGACACCTACCATATAATACCTTGAAAGGTGCCATTTGAATGATCGAATGATAGTTTTTATTATATGAAAACCACGCCATTTCTAAACACTAGTCCCACTGGCTCCCAAAATCAATAACACAGGCCTTAAGTTGTCTCCAAGACCTAAGTCATCTCCAACTGGCCATCAGTCCGAGGGTGAAAAGTATGCTGAGATCGACTTGAGTACCCAACTCTCTTTGAATAAACCTCCAAGAATACAATGTAAATTGAGTAACTCGATTTGAAATGATAGATACTAGTATCCTATGCAATCGGATTATATCCTAGATATAAATCTGATCCTACCTCTCTTCACTGTAGGTAGTCTGGACCGACAAAAAGTGAGTGAACTTGGTCAATTGATCCATGATGACCCAAATACCATCAAAACTTTGAGAGTTGCATGGTAGTCCTACACAAAGTCCATAACTATCTTCTCCCACTTTCACTCCAGAATGGGAAGTTGCTGTATCAAACCACCTAGCCTCTAGTGCTCAAACTTTACCTTGCTGACAGTTTAAAAACATACCTACAAAGGCTAAAATATCTCTCTTCATCCTTTACCACCAGTAATGCTATCGTAGGTCACGATACATCTTAGTTTCCCCGAGATGAATAGAGTATCTAAAACAATAGGCCTCCTCAAAAATTAGTCTAACCAAGTCTCTAACTCTTAGGACACAGATACAACCATTGATCCTCAAAATAACCTCTAAAACTAATGCCGCCTTCCTACCCTCCTTGCTGAGCACCTTAACACAAATCACTTCCAATCGAGGATTATCAAAATATGTAGCTTTCATAAACTCCATAAGGAAGATCTAGTCTCCACACAAGCAAGCACCCTATTCGGCTAAAAAATATTAAGTTGAATCATCTGGTCAGCTAGGGACTAAATATCTGAAGCTAAAGGCCACTCCTCAACTGATAAGAATTCAAACTATCCATAATTACTGCCTTGTGGCTTAAGGCATCTGTTACTACATTTGTCTTGCCCGAATGATAAAGGATAGTAACATCGTAGTCTTTCAACAACTCCAACCACCTAACTACTTCAGATTAAGATCCTTCTAATTGAAAATGTACTAAAGACTATGGTGATAGGTAAAGATCTCACACTAAATACCATACAAATGATGTCTCTAAATCTTCAATACGAAGGCTACTATCGCCAACTCCAAATCATTAGTAGGGTAGTTCCACTCATGCACCTTCAGCTTCCTAGAAGCATATACAATGACTCTACCTTGCTGCATCATAATACAACCCAAGCTAATACCATAATCATCATGATAAACTGTAAACACCTGGCCCTCAACAAGTAAAGTAAGAATTGGTGCAGAAGTCAATAAGACTTTGAGCTTCAGGAAGCTCGCCTCACACTCATCAAACCACTAGAAATGAACATTCTTCTGAGTCAATCTAGTCAAAAACACCACAATATAAGAGAATCCCTCCACAAACTATCTATAATACTTTGCTAACCTAAAAAAACTACGAACCTATGTGAGAGAAATGGGCCTAGCCCAATCACAAACTGTTGCTACCTTGTTAGGTCTCCCATAATCTCATCCTTAGACACCACATGCCCCATGAATGCTATAGACTCGAGCAAAAATTCACACTTAGTGAGTTTGGCATATAATTGATGATCCTACAATGTTTGAAGCACAGTGCAAATGTTGCTCATGCTACTATCTTCTCCTATAGTAGACTAGGATGTCATCGATGAATACTATACAAATGAGTTCAAACAAGGTCTAAACACATGGTTCATCAAATCAATAAATGTGGTGGGGCATTAATCAACCCAAAAGACATGACTAAGAACTCATAGTGGCCATATCAAGTCCTAAAGGCAGTCTTAGGGATGTCTGCCTCTCTAATTCTAAGCTGGTGATACTCCGATCTCAAGTCTATCTCAGAGAATATTGTTGCACCCTAGCGTTGATCAAATAAATTATCAATACACAACATTGGATACCTGTTCTTGATGGTAACCTTATTCAGCTGCATGTATTCAATACACATACGCATGGTACCATTTTATTTTTCATAAAAAAATAAGAGCACCCTATGGGGATGCACTAGGTCTGATGAAACCTCTACTCAGAAGATCTTGAAGATGTACCTTAAGCTCCCTCAGCTCAGCAGGAGCCATCTGGTATGGAGGAGTAGAGATTGGTGGAGTACCCAGCTCAACATAGTGCCAAAGTCAATATCCTGCTTAGGAGAAAGATCGAGGAGATTGACAGAAAATATAACGAGGAATTGTCAGACCACTAAAATGGAATCAATGGAGGATGGGTCAACACTTGTATTACAGACATAGGCAAGATAAGCTAGGCGCCCCCTCTCTACTAACTGTTGAGCCCTAAGGAATGAAATTATATCGGTCAACATATGACTCGCTGCACCTAACCACACAATCGGAGGAATGCTGAGCATACACAAGGTGATAATCTTAGAATCTAAAACTGCACAATAGGGAGATAATCAATCTATACCCAAAGTCAAGTCGAAGTCTAAAATATCTAACAGGATCAAGTCTACTTTAGTATCATAACCAAATATGGACACCATACATGACCGGTATACTCGATATACTACCAAAGAATCAACTATCGGAGTAGTTTCACATATCAAGAACAATCAATGGCTCACTCAATACATCCAATTGAGTAGCATAATAAGCAAATACAAAAAAGTATGTAGACCTCAAATCAAATAGTGTAAAAGGAGGCTGGCATATGAAGATAGTAATTGTGATGATAGAATCTGATGCCTCTACGTCTGGTCTACCTCAAAAAATATATATATGACCACAACCACCTCTACTACCTGACCGGCCTGCCCGAGGACAACCTCAAGTAACTTGACGATTATCTCTGCTGCCCTTTGCACCTTCTTTGACCAACTGGACTGAGGTTCTAGGGGCCTAAACTTATTAATCGTAGCACTGGCGATGACTAATAGTAGGGGACTCTCTAGCAAAATAACCAATCAGGACACACTCATAACACATCCCTCACAATGAAATTCCGTGAGATGATCCAGCTGAAATTGAATGGCCACCTTAGTATAGATGCCTAGAAGACTGACCTCGTGATGCCTGAATCAAAGCCCAGCTACCATGACCACTAATACTCGCTGCTCCACCACCAGTGATATGTAAAGTAGCTTGAACTGGCTTATCATGTGGGGCCTACTGCAAATAACTCCTGCCTTGAGAACCCCTACCATGTGACTGACTCTCAGTGAAACTACTCTAGCAACGAGGTCTCTTGTTGCTACCTTCATAAGCCTTAAAATGAATAGTCTCAATGGTGCATGTATGATCTAGTATTTACAAAAATGAACAACCCAACACAATCATATACTTTTTAGCCAACCTCAAGTGATAAGATAACCCTTTGACAAAATGGCACACCTATTCCTTCTTTGTCTGCATAATCATAATGGCAATGCCGAATAACTCTTTAGATTGTGCCTTATACTTAGCAACTGGCATCGATCCCTATATCAGTGCGTCGAACTTATCCTTCAGCCTCTCTCTCAAACTATGAGGCACAAATTTCTCCAAGAAAGCCTTAGAGAACTGAGTCCATATCATCGACAGCGATCTTGCTGGCCTACAACTTAGATAGTACCTCTACCACTGCTTCGCTAGCCCATCTAACTAGAAAATAGTATAATAAATCCATGAGACTCAACTAACGTGAGGTTATTCAACCTCTCATGGCAATTGATCAGGAACTCATGGGCATCCTCGCCTAATGCACCTGAAAATCTCGGGGAGGGGGGGTAGTATAATGAACCTCTCCAACATCGTCTGCTCCTCAGTAGTCATAATTGGATTAGCTGTCAAAGGATGAACAAACATAGGGATCAACTGAATCACTAGATGGGGAGCCATAGTAATATAGTATAAAATTGGGGTCTAATCATACGGTGTACTTTCAAACCCCGAGGTCTATCCCTCCTCCATAATCTAAGGTCTCAATAAAGTACTTGACATAGTGGTTTCTTGGGACATACCCTTCACGAAGCTGAGGATCCTAGCCAAAGTATCCTATAATGTTGTATGACCATGAATCCAGGAAGAGGTGGGGCTAGAACCTCCTTAGTGAGCTGGTTCTTGGAGTGCTCAACCTCAAACTCGAGCTCTATTGCTGGTGCCTATCACTGATCATGGACTAGTTTTGTGACTTGAGCACTACCCTGACCTTTAGGTCGACCTCTACCTCTACCTCTGGCATGAGCTGGGGCTCTATCTGTAGGCACAAGAGTCTCTTGACCACCGCAATAGACCTCGTCCGCACCATATGAGAAAGAATGAGAGAACAAAATTTTAGATACTACTTGTACATCACTACCCAAGCCTAGGGCCTAGCATAACATGACATATAAAGAACTCGAAGAGATCCCAAACAAGACTCATAAGTATACATGACACATCCTTGGTTGCGGAAGCATAATTAAACAACAAGCAGGTAACAAATAATTATAAGAAAAAGCGAGACTTTATATTCACGCTATGGGGATGTTATAGGGAAGAGGATTAGCATGGACATATAGAAAATAAATACTAAGGGGCAGGTAAGTATGACTCACGCTATTAGGATAAGTAGGGGCTTAGGACTTCCATCTCATCATCAACATGAAACAATCATAAAGGGGAAAAAGGACTAAGGGAAGTCTTCCATAATTACATAAGCATAATAGGTGTCAAGCTCACAACATACATATCCATATCCAACAACACCTCAAACATGAGTGGAATGAGGGGCCAAGACATCTCCCGAGCTCACCCTTAAAAGATAAATATCAATAAGTGGACTAGTCCTAACTAAAGCATAAAAGTAAGTGGATGTTGTCCTCGAAGTGGAGGACTCACCAATAGTAATCGTCAACAATCCAACTAGCCATGTGGAGGAGAAGGATCGATAGGAGCTCCGGTCCCTACATGGTTAGATCATGTAGGCAAAAAATATGTGTTAGTACTTGGAACGTACTAAGTATTCAGAGTGCAATGAAACAAAGAACATAAGCCATAATTAAGCAATGTGTATAGTCATAATCATCGGGTATAAGTTCAATATGTCATGAATGCACAATGCTTTAATCAAAATATGCATGAGGAAACATCAAATTGCATTGAATATCATACATAGATGGGAATAGACCACAACCGACATGTAGATCAAGTGAGCTACTACTTGGAATTTTGATGTTCACTCCACACTGGACTAGGAGTAGTCTATTTTGCCAAGGTAAACCAAACACTCACCTTATGAGAACTTATCCATTTTGGAGAATGTTCCAAAACACCATATGAGGATACCACCTATTTTTGTTAATGTATAATATGAGACTTATGGGAACATCACCCATTTCAGACTTCAATTAACATGTACATTAGGGGAACCCCACCCATTTCGGTGAATTATGCAACAAGAGATATATGGATCCATTAGCTAATTCACAAACCATTAGCTAATTCACAAACCTATGGTGGAAACATAGTTAAGGGACAATAGTTATCTGCCAAGGTCCTCTCAGTGCTAGGTCACAATCCCAAGGTATACTCAAATCATACTTATAGTTGTAATATGCAAAGCATCATAATATCATAATATTATTATAGTGTAGCTCATCAAAACCAAACCTTTATAATAACAAAGGTAGAGCTTCATATCACTCATAACTTTCACAATGTTCTCATATCTCATAGTATGCATAGTAGCGCTCCAAATTCATAACATTTATAATTCACATGTCTTACCATAAGGCCTTCATAAACACAAGAAGCCTGGTACACAACTGTAATTAAAAATGGTGGGTATGCATATATGCTCAAAATCATGCAAAAGTCAACATTTAGGACATGAAGAGAGTAAACAAGGTCCTTTTCAAATCATTTAAATAACCCATCATAACAAGGTAATGCTTTAGTTATGACCTCTTAACCCTTATAAAAATCCATAAATTTCACATAGCATTTCAATGTAATATAGTGTACAAAGGTAGCATAGCATGATTTACTCTATAATATCAATATACAAAATAATTCATAAAATTTCCATAAATTTCCATGATTTAAACATAGATGATGAAGAGGAATGGTTGAGCTTTGTGGAGGAAAGATCTTCACTAAGAAAAACCCACATACCTTAGTGTTATTTAATGGGAAAAAAAATCTTATTTGGAAGTGAAGAAATCAAAACCCTAGCTTGGACGCTTCTCTTGAAAGCCTTGAGAAACTTGAGAGTATTTGGGAGGAATTTGGGACTTCGAAATATTTAGAATGAAGGAGAATGAAGTAGATTAGGGTTGTATTGGGCTGAAAAGGGGTCATTTACGTGTTAAGATGTCGTAGCATAGGCTTAGGAAATATCGAATTTGTCCCTTATAAAAATTTGTCAGATAGGACCACGAGGCCCTGATTATGTGTCAGGGTCCATTCCATAGGTCATGAGAAGGGGTATCGTCTGGTAACATTTTTGAACCCTCAAAATCTTTCTCTAAATATCAATCCATGACACAACTTACGACCCATCAACCAATGTATGAGCCATGCTAGTAACTCGTACCTTAAAATTCAGAAAACCATTTTCCCACCAAGTCTATCTTCCATTCCACGAGCACAAGCTATAGTCCGTGGAACAACTTACGACTCGTAGACTCCTTCATGACAACCACTAGTACTTAGAAAATTTCCTAATTTTATTACTTAGGCTCATTCATACCTTCCAAAATGGGGGCCTCACATTGCATTTCCAATACATGATTAGAACTATAATAATGAATCAATCCTAATAATGCCTTATAACCTCCCAAAGATAGGGTAAGGAAGTCACTATACCAATTTGCGAAACTCTACTAGACATTAGCTCCTATAGTGGTGAGATCGACGAACCTAAGCTCAGATATGACTCTGTCATGACTCGAATACGGATCATGATAGCATCCTACTACAATCCATGAGTAGGCAAGCCAACCCAAGATTTAAAATTTGTGGACATTAATTTATTCATAATAATTAAAAATAATAAAAAGCAAAAGATAGGATAAAATAGTTGTAATATGAAGTTTTGATGATTTGAAAAACTTTGAGATGAGACCTAATCCATTCTAGAGTTGAAATTAGAGTTGGCTTAGTGTAACTAAAAGTGACATCTAGAATAGTACATTGTCAATAATAAACTTTTTATTATTGCTCGAATATTGTAGTATGCCAATTGACCAATAAAATTGCTCCATGTGAATCAACTCCTGATCCATAAAGGAACCTGATGTTTTAGTTAAATCTTTTCTCTCCTATTTAATCCATTACTAGAGTTAGCTGAGATGAGATCTTAAAGTCTAGACTGATCTGAATAGATGTATTTAGTGGATAACAAAGTTGTTGCATAGTTGAAGAGGATTTTCATTATCTTTGTTGGGGGGAAAGGGATTAAGAGGTTAATCCTTTAGATTGCAAGTGTTTATAATCTTTTTTCCTCCTTGAAGTTATTGGAACCTTGCTGAAATCCTGTGGGATAGGTCATGTAAAACACTGGTGTTATATAATGTAAGAAGCCGAACTTCGTTAGGCCTTATGGTGCATGGAATTTGGTTCCAAAAAGTTTTTGACCAAGGTGATACCTTATGGGCACCTCCCGAGGCCGTGTGACTCACCAAAGACCATGTGGAGGAGCCTTAAGGTGGCCCTTGGCCTTGTGTGTGGAGTGTTGGCCTTAAGTTAGAGTTCAAGACCAAGGCTTGAACCACATGAACCCTACACGGGTCGTATAAGGCTTCACTGGACGTGTGGTGGCTTGTGTAGGTAGCCGTGGCCTTGAAAACCACATTTTTGCCAAGGCACTTCAAATATGAACCTCATACGGTCCGTGTGACCCTTCACGGGTTGTATGACCCTCTGTATGGGTGTTGGGGTGAAATTTTTCTAAGTATGGAATTACCGTCCCGGAACTTCGTCAATGAAATTTTGTCTATGTGAAGCCTCACAGAAGGCTACACGGTCTGTGTGCCTCTACACGGTCCATGAGACCTCTCTACGAGACCCTTGGTAAGATTTTGACTTCTATTTCATTAATGACATTCTTGTAATTTTGGCTATTTCTAAGGGTCATTTGTTACTTTATAACCTATCATAAACCTCTCAAAAGACCTATACTCTTCTATTCTTATTTAAATTTAATTCAACACTTAGAATTATTCAAACTCTCTCATAAGAACTCCTCTCAAGTGAGGCTTTTGCTTGGAGCTTAAGGAAGGGTCACCTTCTTCATCAAATTCTTCTTGATTAGCTAAGATATGTGGAATTGATTCATGGTCCCTTTTAACCATGAAGACCCAAACTCTTTTACTCTTTGATTTCATGAAATTGAGCTTACTTTAAATATGGGTCTTTTAGATTATTGTTTATTTGATTCAATTGAGATATGGACTATGTTTAATTGATGTTATTAAAGTTATTTAAGCCCTAATATGTTGAATTATATTGATGTTATGAAGATTTGAATATGCATGTCCCCTTTAAAGTTTGATTTAAGCATGAGTAATCTAAATTGTGGTTTAAAGGTGAATTTACTTAAATTTCATACTATATTGTTGATTTATGTTTGAATCTCTGAAGCCCATGCTATTCTCATATCATTCACGGCATATGCATGCATGAACTATGATTTTCACGAAGTTTATGATATGGGCTAAGTCTTAATTATGGTGATGTCTATGTTTTCTAGCAAAGTATGGGTATGACAAGAATGTGATCACATAATGTCTATGATATGTCCCTTTGAAAAATTATGGGTGTTTACACCACTATGATGAAGGAGATATTCCTATGCATGAAAATATGACATGAAGTATGATTTGACTTTTTAGCCCAAGTATGCATGATTATATAGTATTTTGGCTTTTTAACCTAAGTATGCACGATTATGAAATATGATTTGGATTTTAAGCCTAAGTATGCATTGTTATGATTTGACAAGAATTTTCCTTTTTTACAAGCGCTTATATGTATATGTGTTCCCATGGGATGATTACTTAGCATCGAATGAGGTTGGAGGCAGGGAGCGCTATCCCCAAGTGTCCTTTCTACTTTCTCATAAGTATGTTTCTAGCATATGTTTATGTTTATGCCCCTTTAAGGGATGATGACTGTTAATGGATCTACCTTTGGCAAGCAGGTTAATTCTTTATCCGTTGTGGGGAAGACGACAGAGTTCCAAGTTATATCTCACTTGGTGTTATGTCGGTTGAGGTCCCTTCCCCATTATGTATAGAGTATTTTGACATTCATGCATCATGTAGTTCATGGCATATTGATGTATTACTTTTCTTTTCTTATATACTTCTTTCTATATAAATGCCCTTATCATCTAATATTGAATGCAGGTTTGATAAGTTCATATGCATCGCATGCCCGTATACTTAGTACATTCAAATGTACTAATGCACACTTTTTTCCTACATGATCTAACCATGTAGGGATCGGAGACTATGTCCATCCACCTTTTGACGGTTAGTTCGGATTTGTGAAAGTTGTTGTGGTGAGTCTTATCTTCCAAGGACAAGCCATCATCTATCTACCTTATGTTGCTTTCGTATATGTTACATTTACTTTGAGGGTGAGCCCAATACATGTCTTGGCCCGCGTTTTATTCCATGACTTAGAAGCATTATTGGACAACATGTAAACTCTTCTACAGATTTGCGTTATGTTTTGTTATTTGGAGATTATGGTTATGGATATGCACTCCTTCCATTGGGAAAGGGGAATCTACTTGCCAAGGTAGATATCCAAAATGTAGTAACTTAGCAATTGCATCTTTCATAACATTTGGAGCCTATGTGGATCCACTAGCCTAGCCTGCAAAGGCTCCTATGGTGGCACATAGTTAGGGACATTGAGATTTAGCTTCACGGTATCATGCCTCAACTAACATAATGAGTCCCAATATCTAGTCCTCTTGGTGCTAAGTCATCCCACAGAATCTTTAAAGCATATTCTTAGAATCATAAATAGCAATCAAAGAGAGTAGCTTGGAAGTTAAGAACCTTTCTTAAACATCATACTTATATCTTTGGTAAGCTTAACTTCAAAGCTCTTTATTAGTGCCCTAATCATAATCATAAGTCATAGTAAGCTTTACTTGAAAATTAGGTGGGCTTAGTTTTATCATGGAACAATCATAAATCACATAAGTCACAGGGAGTTTCTTTTAAAAGAAACATTGAAAATGCCCATCCTTGATCAAATAAAAAATTGTCAAGGAATCAATATCATACTTGAAATATGCATATATTTACTTCGCAAAATATTACTAAACTTCATAAGTATGCTATCATAACATAAATATCATGAAATTATTATAAACATGCACATTAACTTGAGGAACTTAAAGAAAAGGTAAAATACTCAATAGGGAACTTTATGGGTGAAAGGATACCCATAAATCAACTCACATACCTGGAGAACTAAGGGAAAACGGAATTGAAGCCTTTGAGGAAGAACCCTAGAAATCCTAGCCTTGTTTTTGAGAGCTCCTTGCCTTAGAAAATTTTGAATTAAAAGAATGAGATAATAAGGTATGATTCTACGACTTGAAGACTAATATAGGTCCCCTTTCCTATACCTAAAATGACGTAATTTAGGAATAGAAAGGACAGAAATGACAAGACTGGCCCTCATTAAAAACTACCAAAGTTGGCCTACGAGACCTTGGTTACTGACCGTAAGTCCCCCCATCTGATAATATATTTGAAATTTCTTGAAAACTAACTTTGCTAGACTTAAATGCACAAAGCATCAGTACAGGTCGTGAAACGTCTTACCGGTCATGGTTGGACTCGTAGAGTCCTTCCACACTTTCCTTATTTATTTGGCCTTACCCAAGAAGAACGTCCATGGTTTGTATCTTATTTTATGTGTCATCTGATAACTTGTAGGCCATCCTTCAGAAATCCCCAAATTTCCTTCATGTTTGGGGTCCCACTAAAGAAACCATGTACATGTTGCAAGGTATTCTATGGGCCATCACTTGGTATGTGGGTTATCCACACTTGGAAACTTTTTTCCTTCCTGAATTTCTATGTTTAAAAATGAAATCTATGGGTCGTATGTCACCTTATGGGTCATAAGTCACCCTGTAAACCAGACTTCAAGTTATTTTTCATGCCAACGTTTTTGTACTCAAGGGTCCTAAATCGGGGGTTGTTACAATATCTGCCCCTTGGGAACATTCCTCCCTGAGTGTACTTAAAGGCAAGCTCTAAAGAGTAACCTAGCAGCTAATAACCCAGTATGCATGCAAAACTGCAAGTCAGACATCATTTCTAAAAAATCCAGATTTCATACTTTAAACATGTCTCAAAACAGTTCATAAACTTCAAAATAAATGCTTACATCATGAAAAATTAAATACATGGAATTTGAGGTTTTGGAAGAATTTCTTAATACCTTAGGTTTGAGTAGATTGGAATAGATGTGGATAGCACTTCATCACATCCACTTCCACTACCCATATAGCACCCTCAACTTGTTGGTTTCTCCAAAGTACCTTGATGATGTAACTTCCTTTTCCTTAGCTTCTTCACTTGCTGGTCTAGAATTTCAACCAGTACCTCTTTGTAATTCAAATCCTCTTCAATGTTCACATCATATAAAGGAACTATGGAGCTTGGGTCACCTATGAATTTCCTCAACATTGACTCCTAGAAGATCGGATGAATCAAATGTAACTCGTTGGTTAGATCCAATTCATATTCCAATTTCCCACTCTTCTCACCACCTTATAGGGTACTACATACCTAGGACTCAATTTCCCTTTCTTACTGAACCGGAGCACACCTTTCTCAGGAGACACCTTCAAGTAGACCTAATCACGAACTTGGAACTCAAGTTCTCTTATTCTCACATCAGAATAGGACTTTTATCGGCTTTGGGATATTTGCTACTTCTCCCTTATGCTTTTAATTTTCTCCGTAGAATAGCTCACCAATTCCAATCCTATTAATGCCACCTCACTAACTTTGAACCAACCAATGGGCGATCTACACCGTCTATCATACAACATTTCAAATGGGGGCATCCCAATACTTGCATGGAAGCTATTGTTGTATGCAAACTCAGTGGAAAATGTTTATTCCAACTCCCCTTATATTCCAACACACAATCTCTTAACATGTCCTCCAATGTTGAATAGTCCTCTTCACTTGCCCCTCGATTTGGAGATGAAAAGTCATACTCAACTTCACTCTAGTGTCAAGTCCTTCTTTGGAACGATTTCCAAAAGTGAAAAGTGAATTGGACTCCACAATCTGATATGATGGATAATGAAATCCCATGAAACCTCAACAAATATGGGATGTACAAGTTGGCATAGTCCTCGGCAATGAATGTAGTCGTGACCTGTAGAAAATGAGCTGACTTTCTCATGCATTCAACTATCACTCATATGGAGTTAAAATGTTTTTTGGTCTTTGGCAACCCTAATATGAAGTCCATGTTGATTCTTCCCACTTCCAAGTAGGAATATCAATTTCTTATGCTAGGCCACTCGACCTTTGGTGTTCGACCTTGAATTGTTAGACGTTGGCATACTCAGACACAAATGAGCAATGTCCTTCTTTATTCCATTCCACCAATAAATATCTCTCAAGTATCTATACATATTGGTAGTACCGGGATGAATGGAGTATGAAGAGTTATGAGCCTTTTGCATGATTAACTTCTTCAACTCACTATCATTGGACACACACAACCCTTATTGGTAACAGAGTACACCATCTCCCCTTTGTGAAAAGACTTCTATCTTTGCATCTTTTACTAAAGTTTTCAACTCAACCAACATAGAATCATGATCTTGCTTAGCCTTAACCTCCTCAATCAATGAAGATGCAGACCCATGAAGAACTATTGCACCTTTACTTTTGGACTCACTCAATTTCACTCATAATCTAGCCAACTTGTGAACATCTTTGGATAACAACCTTTTTCTCTCATCTTCAATATGGGACACACTTCTCATGGAAATTCTACTAAGGACGTCAATTACCACATTGGCCTTTCTGGAGTGATACTTCACAATTATATCATAATTCTTGAGTAGCTCTAACCACCTCCGTGGCTTCAAGTTGAGATCCTTTTGTGTGGACGTGTGTTGGAGACTCTTGTGCTCAGTGAAAACATCCACATGAATTCCATACAAGTAATGTTGCCAAATCTTTAAGGCAAACACCACCACCCAAGCTCAAGATCATGAGTCGGATAATTCTTCTCATGCACTTTCAACTGCCTTGAAGCCTAGGCAATCACTTTACCATTTTGCATTAAACATAACCTAACCCAATTCTTGATGCATCACAATACACGACGAACCCATCTTTCCCTTCTGGAAATGTCAATATAGGAGCTAAAGTCAACTGATCCTTTAAAGTCTGAGAACTTCTCTCACATTCATCCGTCTACACAAACATAGCCTTCTTTTGAGTTAGCTTGATAAGTGGAGATGAAATAGTGGAGAGGTCTTGTAAAAACCATCTATAGAAACCAGCTAGACCCAAGAAATGCCTTATGTTGGTAGGAGTCAATGACCTTGGCTAGTTTTCACTGTATCTGTCTTCTTAGGATCAACTTTGATGCCCTCTCTAGAGACCACATGCGCAAGAAAGGGAACCTCATCTAGTCAAAACTTGCACTTATCAAACTTCACATAGAGCTTCTGTTCCATCAGGGTTTGCAATACTACCCTTAAGTTCTCCATATGCTTTTTCTCACCCCGGGATTAGATAAGAATGTTGTCAATAAACACCACCAAAGAAAATGTCGTTGTAAGGCTTGAACACCCTATTCATGAGGTCCACAAATATTACCAGTGCATTAGTGAGACCAAATGACATCACCACAAACTTAAAATGACATACCTAGTCTTGAAAGTTGTCTTAGGGATGCCACTTTCTCTCACTCTCAACTGGTGAGATCCAAATCTCAAATCAATTTCCAAGAAATGAGCAACCCCTTGTAGTTAATAAAACAAATCATCTATTCTTTAGAGAGGATACTTATTCTTGACGTTTACCTTATTGAGTTGTAAATAATCAATGCACATGTGGAGAGACTCATCCTTCTTCCTTACAAATAGAACAAAGGAACCCCATGGAGACCGACTAGGTCTAATAAAACCCTTCTTCAATAAATCCCTCAATTTCTCTTTTAACTCTTTCAATTCTGCGAGAACCATTCTGTAAGGAGGGATTGAGATGGGCTGAGTATCGCGTAAGAGGTCTATATCGAAGTCTATCTCCCTTTCAGGAGGAACGTTTGGTAACTAATCTAGGAATACATCAGGAAACTCACTTTCAACGGGGATTAACTCAAGAGTAAGAGTGGCACTGGGTCTGGTACCGACACTACCAGACCAACATTTACCGGTACCGGACCGGGACCGGTAAAGAGGGGGTACTTTTTTCCTGGAACCAGTACTGGCAGTTCCGAAAAAATACCCCGTTACCTTACCGGTCCGGTACCAATTGGTATGGTACTGGACCGGACCGGACCGGGACAGACCGGTAATCCGATAATTAAAAAAATAAAAAATTAATTAATATATTACAAATTTATAATTTGAAGTGTAATTTTTATATGTTAAATTAATATGAATATTTAAAAATTTAAATTGAAGTTTAAAATGGTAAAGGTTAAATTAAAAATTTAAAACAATATTACTATTCATTAATCATTAATTCATGATATAAATTTTTTAAAATTTAAAATGAAGTTTGAATTTAAAGTTGTTATAAAATATAAGTATAAAAGTTTATATAATATAAGTGAATATAACTAAAACATTTAAAGTGTAAAATCAAAATTTTCAATCTTTCTACTATAAAAGTTTAAATTTCTAATTTTTTAAATATAAAATTATAAAGTTTAAGTTTTAATGATTAAATTTTGAATGTTTCTTTTTATATTTTAAACTTTAAAGTTAATAAAGATTTGAGAAATAAGGGAGCAAATACATTAAAAAGAAGTCAAAACTTAAATTAAGATTAAGTGAAGATAATAACATTAAAAAAGAAATAAGGCGAATAGCCTATAATTTTATTATGTAATTTTAAAATTTAAATTGTACAATGTAGTGAGGTAAGATATTAGAAATCAACCTAATTTACGCAACCACCTTCTAGGAAAGGTTCTGTTTCAACTAGGTCTTATTTATTGTAAATTTGTAATACAATAAAATTTAATCACTAATATCTTAAACTACTTTGAAATTCTTGTCTAAGAGTTTCTATCATTTCAAGTGTGACATTTTCTGGAATCGGTTCTTGAGCTTGTTCTTTCAGAAAGTCCATGCCGTCTTCGCTTGATTCCGATGTAACATTATCGATATTGGCTTCAAACTGAGAAGGCAAAATAAGACTGAAACTTCCAAGTTATCAGCTGCTAGTGAATGCCTATGGTCTCCAAATTGGAACCTAGCAGCACTAAAAGCGCCTTCCGAAGCCACTAAAGAAGCTTGAATTGCGAGGACATCACGAACCACCCGGTGAAGTCTTGGAAACATTTTTCCACGAGTATTCCACCACACCAAAAGCTGCTGCTTCCCCTCTATATCCTTGATGCTTTCTGGTGCCTGGTTAAGATATTCATCAAAATCGTTGTTCTTGTTAGCAGTTAGTCCAAGCTAAAATCCTAACATTGTGTCAATATCATCATCGTATCTAGGCCTAGTAGGTTGTGGTTGGTATTGTATATTTTCTACTAAATTATATTATTCTAAATCATATAGTTTTCTAGCTTCTGATCTAATGTTACTTTTAACTACATCTAAATTATGTGATTGATTTTGTTCATTGTATTCTATTTCTAAGTCTGTATATATACTATCTACCATTTTAAATACACCGAATTCTTTATAAGCAAGATTAAATAAACAAGCAATTAAATAAACCTGAGGGATTGGGAAAAAGTATTTCCTAAAATTTTCTATCATTTTTTAACAGGTTCTCTAAATTTTGTATTATTTTAAACAAAGCAAATTTATTACAAATAGCACAAATATTGGGCAACACAGAACAAATAGTAGGATAATAAAGACCGGATATTTGTTGAGTCGCTAAATAAAAATCTTTTAAAAATTCAATTAAATCCTTAATATTAATCCAGTCATTTTCATCTAGCCGGTAGGTGGAATCTGCATTATGTGCATTCCAGACCATTGTAAGCGGTCTCTTATATTCGTAAGCTACTTTTAACATTTCGTACAATGAATTCCACCTAGTAGCTATGATTTTAGGAATTTTTCGAACAGGCAAATTACATTCAATGCAAGGACTTTCAAATTCCTTACGCGTAGCCTTTACTTGACATTTAAAAATAAAGTGGCATGCTAATTCTACTTTATTACATCCGTTTTCAAATAAAGAAACACCATCTCTAACAATTAAATTATAAATATGAGCAACACATTTAATATGGAAACTATCTTCATAAGTTGGACAAATAACAGGTCTTAAAAAATCTACAACACGTTTATTACTACTAGCGTTATCTAAAGTTACACTAATTATTTTTCTACTTATACCAAAAAATTGTAAAACCTCAAGAATAGTTTGCGAAATATAAGAACCTGTTTTGCGCATTTCACAACTTTTATATCCTAAAATTCTTTTTTGCATATTCTAGTTTTCATCTATCCAGTGGGCGGTAATTGTAAAGTAATCGTTACCGGTTATACTACGTCCCATATTAGAAGTTATTGCTACCCTACAATTATTAATTAGCAAGTAAACATCTAAGATACTGTACATGTCGTGCTTGAAAATCAAAAATAGCTTTTTTAATTGTATTTCTAGAAAAACCATTAAAAGACGGGTTATAAGAAATTTGAATATAATGGGCACAACCTGGATTTTCAGCAAAACTAAAAGGCAAACCAGTAACAACAATCATTTTAGAAAGCTCATCTATGTCACATTGTCTATTATAAGTTCTATGTGTACTAGGACCGAAAATATTACTAAGGTTTAGTTGCGATTGCATCATATTTGAACCTCCCACCGATTCATCAGGAATGGGAGTTCCAAATTTTTTGGCGTCCGCAACGGCTTGGGCATGCAAAAATTCCAATTTATAACAATGCATTAGGTGATTTTTCAAATGACCCGTCCCGCCCCCCTTTCCCAAAGTTTTATGGTTTAAAACGTGTTTACATTTGTTACAAATTGCTTTTGTTTTATCTTCATTTTGAGTTAAAAATTGCCAAACAACAGATTTTTTAGCGCGTTCCGTCTTAGGCCTATTAGATGACGAAGGTTGTACGGGGAGAGCGGGAGCGAGAGGGGGAGGGGGGAGCGGGAGGGGGAGGGGGGGGGGGAGTAGTAGCAGTATATGGGGGTTGAGTTTCATCGTCATCAAAAATATCTTCGTCTTAATTAATTTCAAAATCATCTTCCGGTAAATCTTCGTTAAAGCCAAATCTTTGTTCAAGAAATTCGTGATCTTATTCCGTAGTAGAGTCAATATAAAAACATATGTCATCTACGTGAGTAAAATCTTCGGTATTAAATCTAAGTGGTGGTTGTCTTGTACTTGTAGATTTAGACGAACTACCACCGAATTTTTTTACTGGTTGTAGCTTTTTTTATTCCACCAAAAAATATACTTTTTTCCTTTCCTTTTTCACTGGAATCCATGTTAAATTTAATTAAACAAATAACGATTATATGCAAAAATTCAAGTTATGAAATATGAACTTATAATTTATGAATATAAAAAAATTAATTCAAGTAGACAAGTAATCAAATAAGTAATTAGAAAAACAAATAAGTAGGAACGAAGGTACCAAACGTCTATATAAAAACAGACGTAGAAGCCGAAATTGATGAAAGTTGAAGCTTGAATATGTTCCAAATTGATCCACCAAAATTTGCTCCAAATTGCAATTATGAATTAACACACCAAACTAAATAATATTTTTAAATAATAATTGATAGAGTAAATAATTAATATATAATATATTTGAGAGTAGTATGTAATATGTATAATATAATTATAAATTTGTAATAGTAAGTGGAGAGAATTGGATTGAATTGAGAAAATTAGATTGAGAGAATTGAAGTGAAAAATTATGAAAGATTTAGGGGTATTTATAGTTGAGAAATTATTGAATTTTGGAAAAAGAAATGTGTAAAAAGGGTAAAAAACGGCTAGAAAAAATATCAAAAACATTGTTACCGTTGGTGGGCCCCACCCTAACGGTAACAAAAATAAAAAATATTTTTTTTTTAAACCGGTATTACCGGTTCGGTACCGGACCGGAACTGGTAAACCGATACTGGTAATTACCGGTAAAATGGCCCAGTCCCTTCCCAGTACCCCCCTTACCGGTACGAACCGGTATAGTACCGGGACCTGACTGGACTGACACTAAACCGGTAACGGAACCGGACTGGAACCAGTACCTACCGGTTTCGTTGCAGACCTACTTAAGAGAAGGAACCTTGGAAGAGACATCATTGACCCTCACTAAGTGATAGATACATCCTTTGGAAATCATTTTGCGGGCTTTTACAAAAGAAATGAACCGACCCCTACAGGATGCGTTGCTACTCTCCCATTCAAGAACTAGCTCATTAGAGAATTGGAGTTTAACCCTATGGGTTCTAGAGTCAATGGAAGCATAAGAAGCATGCAACCAATCCATCCCTAAAATCACATCAAATTCTGCCATGAAAAGCTCGACTAGGTCATATGGAATCACTTTATGCAAGATAGAAATGGGACAAATCTATAGATTCTTCCGGCTATGATAGATTCACCTACGGGATTACTCACCTCATAGGGCTTATGGAAGACCTCAGAACATACATGAAAATTATATGCAGAGAATGGGATTATAAAAGACAAGTTTTTTCCCCGGATCTAAAAGTGTATATGCATCATATTCAAAAATACTTAACATACCGGTAACTACATCTAGATTTTTTTTGACCTCTTGGTGACCATGAAGAGCATAGAATGGGTTGGTCCTTTGGCCGCCTTGAACTGGACCACTTTGGCCTTGAGGCCTTGTGCCTCTGCTCCCTCAATCCTTAGCATGGTGGCTGGGCTTCCCACAAGTGGAACAAGCATTTGGCCCAACTAAGAACTCTCTTTTGTGAGGCCTCCCACACTTAGAGAAAATTGGGACTTTGGGGCTTGGGAGCCACCCCTTTGTACTTCCTGGGAGGAGGTGTATTGGTAGATCCTTGTCCACTTTACTTTTGGCCACCTTGGAATTTGTGGCCACCGCCCCTATGATAAAAGTAGTTCCCACCTTTAACTCGAGCCTTTTTGGAATCCTTTACCCTTTCATGAATCTTCTCTTCCTCAGTTTGCGCCACGTAGATCATAAAGAAGGAAATGTCCATCTCCTTGATCAACATGGCCGTCTTTCACTCCTTGGAGACCAACTAACCGACACCCAAAATAAACCTGCTCATGCGAGTTCTTGGATCCACCACTATAATGAAGCATACTTCGGCAATTTAGTGAATTTGAGGGCAAGCCCCTCATGCTAATATTCCCTTGCTTTAAGTTTATGAATTCCTGAAACCTTTGCCTCCCTAAGCACGATGGGAAGAACCGATCCAAAAAGGCACATTTGAATTCCTCCCAACTGATCGGACCTGCTCCTTGGCTTTTCTCATCAGCCCATTGCTCAAACTAAATCTTAGCCACTCCTTTGAAATGGTAGGCCACCAACTCGGCGTTCTCTTCGAACGGAATGCCCATCACTGCCAAAACCCAATAAGTTTCCTCAATAAACTCAATAGTGTCCTCATCCGTCTTTGACCCATGAAAATCCAGCGGGTTCATCCGCATGAAGTCACATACTCTTGTGGCTAGAGTAGGCACTTGAGGAAGTATCACTATCTCTTAGTTGACCTGATTGACCAATGCTTGGGCCGATAGGGTCATAGTGGCTCTTAAATCCACATGAGACACTCCATCGTCCTGTTGGAGTAGAGGGAATTGTTTTTCCAAAGTGCCTCTTTGATGGGGAGCTCTCTGCGGCGACATGATCTAAAAACAAGCAAAAGCCCATCGTTAGTTAGCATAAAACCTTATTCAACACTAAGGCATGACATGAATAAGAAAGAACGGAAGACTTTCCTAAATCATCTCATAGCCTCCGACTCAAAATAGTGGCGCGCTTTACAACCTTCAATGACACTCTATACAACGGGGTATGCATGGACCTTTGAGGAACATTTCAAAACCTACGCTCTGATACCAAGTTTGTAACTATCCTACTTAGGGGCCTAGTCGTGACACGGTGAATGAGATACCCGAAGGCACCTCACCTAAGCCATTTCTAGCATCTTAAGCATTCATAGGTATTAAGTAAAACGTTTTATAGAAAAGTAAGGGAAAATGGGCTAAGGGACAATTTGACAATGAAGCAACATTAAAAAGCAGTGGGAATAATGCAATCATATTATTTATACATATGCATACCAACTACATCATAAGTAGATAGAACCAGTATCAGTCGTTCTCCATCAAATAGAAGGAAGTCTAAAATACTACAATATAGAAAGTAAATGCCTCAGAAGGGCTACAAATACATCGTCTGAAAATAAAAGCAAAGTTACAAAATAGAAGGAAAAAGTGGAGGAGCCCCAAACTAAGGGCTCACCACAAGTAACCACTAGTCTTGGACACTGAAAACTAGCCTCGAGCAGGTAGACGAGAGCCTATCCCAACATGGGTAAATCATGCAGGCAAAGTATGCATTAGTACTTTTGAATATACTATGTATGTGAGATACAATGCACAAATGAAAATACCATCATTATTAAACATAACATATGGGTATACATAAGATAAGAGAGTCATGAAAAGAGCTTAAGCATTCACAAGGAGTATGGCTCAAAGTTAATATGAGACAATGCATAGGGAAGCACATATAGTGAAAACATGACATATGATCATAAAGCTCGTGGGAGTAGACCATAACCGACAATAAGACCATGTAAGCTACTACATAGAATCCAATGAAGTCCTTCCATTGGGAAAAGGCCAATGCGCTCCTTCCATTAGGAAAAGGGGAATATACTTACCAAGGTAGATATAAAAAATATAGTAACTTCGTAATTGCATTTTTCATAACATTTTGGCCCTAAGTGGATCCACTAGCCTAGCCTACAAAGGCTCCTATGGTAGCACATAGTTAGGGACATTGAGATTTAGCTTCAAGGAATCATGCCTCAACTAACGGAATGAGTCTCAATCTCTAGTCCTCTCGGTACTAAGTCATCCCACAAAATCTTTAGAGCATGTTCTTAGAATCATAAGTAGCAATGAACAAGAGTAGCTTGTAACTTAAGAACCTTTCTTAAACATCTTTTAGGGAAATTAATGTCATACTTATAACTTTAGTAAACTTAGCTTTGAATCTCTTCATTAGTTCTCTAATCATAATCATGGGTCATAGTAAGCTTTCCTTGAAAGCTAGGTGGCTTAGTTTTATCATGAAATAATCATAAATTGCATAAGGCATAGGAAGTTTCTTTCAAAAGAACATCAAAAACGTCCAACCTTGATCATATCAAAAATCGTCAAGGAATCAATATCATACTTCAAATATACGTGTATTTACTCAGAAAAATAGTTATTAAACTTCATAAGTATCATATCATAACATAAATATCATGAAATCATCATAAGCATGCATATTAACTTGAGGAACTTAAAGAAAGGGAAAATACTGAATAGAGAACTTTATGGGCGAAAAGATACCCATAAATCAACTCACATACCCGGAGAACTAAGGAGAACGAAATTGAAGCCTTTGAGGAAAAACCTTGGGAACCCTAGCGTTATTCTTGAAAGCTCCTTGCCTTAAATTTTTTGAATTGAAAGAATGAGAGAGTGAGGGATGATTCTAGGGCATGAAGAATAATATAGGTCCCCTTTCTCTTCCCCAAAATGACATAGTTTAGGAGTTAAAAGGATAGAAATGACAAAACTGCCCTCATTAAAAACAACTGAAGTTGACCTACGAGACCCCAATTATGGGCAGTAAGTCAAACCATGGGTCGTAAGTCCCTTCATTTGATGACACATCTGAAATTTTCTAAAAACCAACTTTGCTGGATTTGAAACCATGAAGTATTAGTATGTGCCGTGAAACGTCGTATGGGCAGTGGTAGGACTCATAGAGTCAACACTTAACCATTTTTCTCATTTCCTTAGCCTCACCCATGAAGAACGTCCACGGGTCGTGTACTATTTTACGGACGGTATGATAATTCGTAAGTGATCCTTCAGAACTCTCCAAAAATTTTTCATGTCTTGGGTCCCACTCACAAAACCATCTACAAATTGTGAGGTATTCTACAGGCCATTACTTGGTCTGTAGATTACCCCATGCTTGGAAACCTTTCCCCTTCTTGAGGTTTTACGTTTAAGAACAAAACCTACAAGCCATATGTAAACTTACGAGTTGTAAGTCACCCTTTAAACCAAACTTTAGGTCATTTTTCATGCCAATTTTTCTGTACTCAAGGCTCCTAAACTGGGGGTCGTTACACTAGGTTATTGCTACCTAAGCTCCTAGGTCACATGGGTTGCAGACGTAGGGTCTACTACTACCCAGATGCTTGCATAATTCATAAATTAGAGTTGTGTCCAGGATTACTACTAAACAGATGCTCACCTAGTATGTGAAGAGGGCCTAGGCTGGGATTGTACCTACCCCGAATTCTCACCAAACCTAACTGGAGGTGCCTAACTTTCTTTCATTCCATTTGTACATTAAGAGTTGCCAGAAAATTACGTTCCACAATAATCTGAAACTGATGCGGCCACCCAATTACCAATCAAAATCCAAAAGCAAGGTAAAAATGGGACCTAACTCTGGAAACGTACCCAAAAGCCATCGGATGCGGGGAAATATAGACGATAGTGCGATAATCAAGCAAGTGCCTCCCTAACTAAGGTTCAATTACTAGATACTTGTCTGCTACGCCATTTTACAGGGATCTAAGCCAGTTGAACGATGTTAAGGTGTCTAATGCAAGTTTTTGTTATCCTATACTAAGGCCAACATGTTTTACAATACCAATAATAGGAATCTGATAACAATAACAAAGCTACTAAGTAACAACAAGGATTATATGTTTTACAAATACCCTAAAATACCTATAAGGACCTAAAACATGCTTCTAGTCCTAAAGCACATAAAAAAATCTACCCAACCACAACTACTTCAACAACTTTAACATCCTTTCAGAATGTTATAATCTAAGGGGAAACAATGCAACTAATGAAGGAATATGCTAACAACATATACCACATATTCACGTCTACCTGATAATACCAAACAGGCCTAATTTAGGAATTTCAACACCTAAGGCAAGTAAAACTACCTACCTTACCCGAACTTCAACAAATTCAACATGGTTTCATGCTACCATTTCAATCTAAAGAAAGGGAAGATATAGCCTACCTATAGGCTGATCACGCATGCTCCTACTCACTTTACCATAGCTTTTTCCTTCCGTACAACCTTTCAATGCTATCACGTTGTCAACAATAAACTCACAACGTCATTATGGTTGTTTTGACACTAAATTCACAAGAAACAAAAATGAACCAATTTTAGGCCTAAAATGGAGAAATGTGGGACTCGCATACAGATTCTAGAATCGAGCCCAAAATTTGGTCCAAAATAGTATACTTAGCTCCATTAACAATATAGAATATAAATTTAATCCAAAGATCAATATGAAACAAGTATAGAACAAAACTCCCAAATTTACCTAAAAGGTCAAGAAATGGCAGCAACTATAGGGAGAAATGTTATCTGAAAAAAGTTTTGAAATTCGAAACAAACCACCCCATAATGACCCTCACAAAATTCTATCCAAAATAGACCCAAGAATCATTGGAAATAGATACCCACAACTACAGATATCACCTCTCAAAATCACCCCAAATCCAATCCAAAATAAATTATATAATAGCCATAAACATAAAATTTACTTGTAACGAAGCCTCAACTTTAGTCTCCAACATTGCCAATGCATTCCCCATGAAATTTCCTTGAATTAGGCCTTTGAATCATCAAAGTTGAGCTTGAAATAAGAAAGAGATTATATTTGAAAAGTATGTATATGAGCTGAAAATGACCAAGGGACAATACGTATACCACAGAAGGGGTATCGCTATAGCGACCCTAGTGGTTGCTATAGCGTCCTTCCCAAAAATAGAAAGCAACACTATAGCAAGCCCCTAGTCGCTATAGTGAATTTGCTATAGGGAGCCCAGCGGCACCCCAACAATGGGTGGTTGTTGCTATAAGAATACCCTAGTCGATATAGAGACATAACTATAGCAGGCCCAAGGCCACTATAGCGACAACACCAAGTTATCAGCTGAGATAACTGATCTTCCCTAACTTTTAATTCTTAACGGCATACTCAGAATTCATTCGGGACCTTGTGAATGTAAATAAACTATGTTACGCTACAACAATCAATGTTCTAGATTCAATGGCAAAGTCGAATTGCCATAAGTGGTCGTTTCGACTGATTCTGGGTCCCACTCCCATGACTATTTGTAGAAGATTTTCACTGATGGTCTAGAAATGAGCCCCGAAAGCCTCAAGAACTGCACGAAGGGTCATTCTAGATAAAAACCAACATTTTGAAGCCAACATGCTATTATTATTTTTGTTTGGGCGCCTTATCCAAGAATGTTGACAAAAGTCAACCGTTGGCCAATTTTGAAGGCTAAAACACAAAATTTGGTAAGGACTTACACCTAAAGCCTCGGTTCTCAAGCCAACCATGCTTCTAGCCTAATTAGGTGATTTCAAAGCTGATGGAGCTGTAAGAATTTCTTTTTGAGGCCGTTTACCCATATTTTTCCTGAAAATTAAGTTTTTAAGGTATAAGGCCTTCAAAATACAAAAAACTTCCCAACTCTTTAACAAATGACCTGGCGATCGAGCTATTAGTGCCACCAGGTCATAAATGACCTGGGGTCGCTATAGAAATGCTCTTAAAGGTAGAAATAACATAATAAAGATAAAATGACCTAGGGGTCATTATAACATCCACTACTAAGAACTTTGATCCGTAAAAGTAAGGATGGAATCATACCTAAGGGCTCAAATAAGCTAGGGAACTACTCCCATATCTCTTATTGTATCTCTCAGGTGGCCTCCTCAACTGGGCGTTGTCGTTGTCGTTGCTGAACCTTAACAATTAGAATGGATATGTAGCTAAACTAGCGAATATTGCTAGCTAACATAGCTATTGACTCCTCAATATAGGTTAGACGGTCATCCAACTCAACAGTATCATATTGAAACACGTGGGACTTATCTAGAATGTATTGGCATACATAGAAACATGAATAACTAGATGGATAGTTGAAATGCTAGAGGCAGGTCCAACTCATATGCAATCTCACACACTTCAATATCTCAAATGGCCTAATATTCCTGGGGCTAAGCTTTCCCTGTCTATCGGACCTCATCACGCCTTTTAAGGGTGATACCTGCAGAAATACCCAGTCTCCATCACTAAAGGACAAAGGGTGGCATTTGTGGTCCCCATAACTCTAATATTGTCTCTGAGCTCTCTTCATTTGGTCCTAAATCACCTGAACCTGACTAAGGCATCCTGAAGTAGTTCCGTGCAAAGTGGCCTAGGCTTGGAGGACTCAAACCAACCAATTGGAGTGCGGCAACGTCTATCATATATGGCCTCAAATAGGGCCGTCTAAATACTTGAGTAATAGTTGTTATTGTACACAAACTTTTACAGGAAAAAATTGGTCCCACTAAGTCCGAAACTCCAACACACTAGCCGGTAGCATATCCTCCACGAACGGTATAGCATACTGCATCTATTCATCTATCTGGGGGTCTTCACGCCTTTCAAGGGGATTACCTATAGAAATACTCTTTTCACCAACACCAAAGAATAGAAGGAAGCACCTATAGTCTACATAACTCTGGTGCCGACTCTAAGCTATCCATAACCTGTCTTGGATCACCAAAACTCTTGCTAAGGCATATTGAAGTAGATTTATGTTCTGCCACCTAGGCTTGGAGGACTTAAACCAACCAATAGAAGTGCGATAACACCTACCATATAGGACCTCAAATGGGGCCATTTGAATACTCAAAGAGAAGTTATTCTTGTATGCAAACTCAGCTAGGGGTAGAAATTGATCCAACACTCCCGAATTCCAATACACAAGCCCACAGCATATCCTCTAGGACTTGAATAGTACACCATGCCTGACCATCTATTTGAGGTTGAAATGCAGTATTGAGGTCCACCAGGGTGCCTATCTCTCTCTAACAAAGCCCTTCAAAAGCTAGATGTGAACTATGTCTCCCAGTATGTGATAATAGACACTAGCACCCCTCACAAATGGACTACCTCCTATATATAAACCTGGGCTAGTTGCTTCGCATTGTAAGTAGATCATATTGGGAGGAAATGAGTAGATTTGGTCAGTTGATCAACGATGAACCATATAATATATATATATATATATATATATATATATATATATATATATATATATATATATATATATATATATATATATTGAGTTCTATGGAAAACCTTCACAAAATTCATTGTGATCTGCTCCCACTTCCACTCGAGGATGGGTAATCTCTTTGCATACCATACCACTAGTAATGCTATCTCAAATCATGATGCATTTTCACGATAGCCGAATGAATAGAGTGTTTAGAATCATGGGGCCCACAAAGGATATACTGAATCAAATCTCACTTTGGGAACACATAGGTGACTGTCATACCATAATTATCTTGTTTGAATCTGTAGAAGCCCAGCTATCTTTCCTTTGCAATATCAACTACCACAACTCACCCAATACCTTATCCTTGAACTGTCAGCTACGAAACTGATTAAGTAAGAAAGACTGAGCCCAAACAAAGGCTAATATCCTCTCATAGTCTGAATGGTCTAACTTAACAATCTTTTTAGCTAAGGATAAATGTCCAAATCTACAGGTCACTCCACAGAAGGTAGGTAGGCTAAGCTACTGCTATTCTCTGCCTTCCAGCTCATGGCATCTGCTACCACATTCGCTTTTCTTAGAAGATAGAGAATAAACAACAACAACAACAACATACCTAGTGGAATTCAACAAGTGGGGTCTGGTGAGGGTAAAATGTACGCAGACCTTACCACTACCTCATAGAGATAGAGAGGTTGTCACCGAAATACTCTCATCTAAAAGAATCAAAAACCATAAGTAGAAGATACTAGTTATGGAAAAGAGGGAGAAAAAGGAATGGGAAGGAAAACGGAGAATTACTAATAATGAAAAGTTAATGATAGTCTGTAAATAGAATAAAAGTAAACAAATACAGGACTAATAATGAAACATAAGATGTAAAGACATCCCTGCTCCTACTAACCTACCATATCACAAAGTCATATATTGACCTACCCCTACTAGCCTATGAACCCTCTACCCTAAATATGTTCCCTCCATTCTTTTCTATTTAAGGTCATATCCTTGGTGAGATGAAGTTTTGCCATATCTTTCCTGATCATCTCCCCCTAATACTTCTTCGGTATACCTATACCCCTTGTGTAACCCCTACATCCAACCTCTCGCACTACCTAACAGGAGTATCAGCACTCCTTCTCTACACATATCCAAACCAATGCAGTCTCATTTCTCTTATCCGGAAGGTAGAAAATAGACAAATTATAATCTGTAGCAGCTCAATCCAATGTTGTTGCCTTGAATTTAGGTCCCTATGGCTCAAAATATACTAAAAGATGTGATGGTCTGTATAAATCTCATAATAGACCCTATATAAGTGGTGCTGCTACATCCTGAGTGCAAAGACTACTTCCGCCAGCTCTAGATCATAAATGGGGTACTTGTGCTTATGCGGCCTA
Organism: Solanum rostratum; assembly: GCA_029948455.1. NCBI lineage: Eukaryota > Viridiplantae > Streptophyta > Magnoliopsida > Solanales > Solanaceae > Solanum > Solanum rostratum. The sequence continues at coordinate 62,041,152 of CM057045.1, read as the reverse complement.
AACGGTCATGAGGCATAGGCAATAACTCGACCTTGCTGCATCAAAACACACATTAAACCAACACTAGATACATTACAATATACATTACAACTCACGCCCCTAATTGGAAGAGTCAAGAGAGATGCGATGGTGAGTAACTTTTTGAGCCTCCAAAAGCTCGACTCACACTCTTTAGACCACACAAAAGGGATACCTTGATGGTTCAATCGGGTCAATGGGGTGGTGAGAATGGACAAGCCATCCACAAATCATTTCTAATACCTAGATAACCTGATGAAACTCTGTATCTCTGTGGCTGGCGTGGGCCTTACCTAACTCAAATAGCCCCAATCTTTTCCAAGTCGACCATAATTCCCTCCTTGGACACCACGTGTCCAAAAAAATGTCACCGACCCCAACCAAAACTCGTAATTTGAGAACTTAGCATAAAGTGATGATCTCTCAAAGTTTGGAGCACAATCCTCAAGTGCTAAACATTCTCATGTTTGCTCTATGAGTATAATAATATATTATCAATGGAGTTTAAGATAGGTCCTAAGTACTCAAGCCATCAAAACAATGAAGGCACTAAGGGTATTAGTAAGCCCAAATGATATCACCAGGAACTCATAGTGGTCGTAGAAGTCTAAAAGGCAGTCTTAGGAACAACTACTGCCCTAATCCTCAATTGGTTGTTACTAGATCTCAAATCAATCTTAGAAAACACAGTGACACCCTAAAGCTGATCAAATAAATCATCAATACGAGGCGGGGGTAACGGTTCTTCACCATTACCTTATTAAGCTACTTGTAATTTATGCACATCTGCAAGGTCCCATCCTTCTCCTTAACAAACACAATTGGATCACCCCATGGCATCACACTCAGGCAGATGAACCCCTTACCTAAGAGGTCCTCAAGCTGAATACTAAGCTCCCAAAGATCTATAGGAGACATCAAATAGGGCAAAACTGAGATAGGCTTAGTGCCTGGCTAGATCTATGGTAAAATCAATGTCTCTCTATAAAGGTACACCATGTAGGTTGATAAGAAACATATCAATAAACTCTCAAGTCACCAAAAGAGAATCAACAGGAGGATTCTCATTGAAAATATCACAAGCATTGGCTAAATAAGCTAAATCCCCCCAAGAAACTAACCACTAGGCTTGCATGTAAGATATAATCCCTATCACTATATGGCTATAAGTGGCCTTCCACAAGATCAGAGGAATACCAGGAAAGGATAATGTAATAGTCTTGGTATAGCAATCCAAAACTACATGATAAGGAGATAATTAGTCCATGCCAGAAATAATATAGAAATCCAGCATATCAAGTTAAATAAAATCTACCTGAGTATCATGCCCTTGAATAGTCACCACATAGGACCTACATGGTTGATCCATTACTAAAAATTCCTTTACCAGGTAGAAACATGGAATGACACCTCCAATGACTCTGAAACAATAGCCAAACGGGGTGCAAAATATATAGACACATAAGAGAATGTAAAACCTAGATCAAATAGAGTTAAAGCTTCCTACTAGAATATATGGATAGTGCCTATGATAACATCGTTCAATGCCTCAATCAATGCCATTGTTGAAGTAGTATAAACGTGGCCTTGTCGGTCTGCTTTTTGATCTTCTATCCTACTTATCCATCCTCCCTGGACTTGCACCTAATCCTCACATCCTCGACAGTATATCTGAGTTCTACCTCCACGACCCTGAGCTTGATCTCTATTTCGAGTATAGGTGGCACTGGTTACATATGTTTGGCTCAATGGGGGCACATCTTGAGCCTGTTATCAAGTGAACCACAAACATAGCACCCTAAAATTGATCGCCCTATGTTTACCAAGTTGTGGTACGTAGGAAGTAAATCTGACCCTCTCAAGCTTTAGCCTAGATTGTAACCACTCTAGCATGACTTGTTGCTCTCTAAAGCCGATAGTACTACCCGAATAGGCCAATTGGACTGTCCCTACTAATATCTACCCTTAGGGAACCTTTGTTCGGATCTGTCAAAGTTGTCTTTGCCCCTAGGAGCCATTGTAGCTACCCCGATACCTAGATCTCTTGTCGATGGCCCCTTAGGCCTCACAAGAATATACTCCATAGTGCAGACATGGTCAACCATATCCAGAAATGAGTAGCCTACAGAGACTAGGTTCTTTGTATCCGCCCTCGACTGAAATATTAACTCACGTACAAAATATCTGACCCTCTCTTTCTCGGTGAAAAAAGTCATGGTGTCATACCAAGAGAGTTTATGAAACCCATCCTTATACTCTGAGACCATCTTAGGACCCTCTCCAACGTTGTAAGCTAATCTCAAAGGTGATCGTTAACACTTCGCGAAATATATCTAGAGAGAAAAGCCTTTGGAAATTCTACTCACGATAGGGGTGGTGATTTGGCTAGTTGAGTTTGCAAGTAGGAGTGCCACCACTACTTGGCCAGTCCATGAAACTGATGAGTGATGAAGTTAGCCCCTCTAGACTCCACAAGGCCTAGGGGACTGAAGCTACTCATGACAAGCCAGAAACTCTATAACATCCTTGCCAGTGGCCTTAGAATATATCAGGGGTGACAATCTCTAAAATATTCCCAACATCTTCTGCTCCTATAGTCCTGTGGCACCCTATGGGGCGGCTGTCTAGGGTGTAAAAGCAGGTGGGGGTTACTAATCCTCAAGAACTTGGTGAGGTAGGCTGATCCTATTATGTTGGCATGTTAGGCATTGGGGCGGGAGCCTACTGTGAACCCCTTAGCGAAGTAAGGAGCTGAACAAGGGTCGTTTGTAGGATGAATTCATAGCTAGTGCAGTTGTGGGATGTGTCAGTATTGGGCTCTCTGGATGTGGAGGAATAGGGGTTTGTTGTTGCCCCTCCGTGCACTCAAGGTTGCATCCCCATATAGTGTTAGTGCTACACCTCGCGTTCGGCCTCTAGAGGCCATAACTTGTTACAGAGTGAGACAAGTAAGTTTTCATGAAACCAATAAGACACATGTTTCATAAAAGGATACAACATATATAATGTTTCCTAAAGACATCCTATAGCTTTCTGAGGATAGATCACGGACGTCTCTACATCTGCAGGACTTTCCTAGATGTTATCTCTGTATGAGTGAGACAAATGAACTTGGGGCTCTTGTACCAACTTGTCATGACCCTATTTGTTGAGCCGTGATGGAACCTATCATAACTTGCCGGAAGGTAAGCCAACAACGTGTAACCCAAAACTGTAAGTAATGGGATAAGGGAGAAAACTAATAGAATCTAGAGTACATAAGGCAAAACAAGAAAAAAAGACAGAAATTGAACTAAATATATACAAAGATACCTTCCAAAACCAGGAAGTCACTAGTATAGAGCTACTGCAAACAAAATAAAGAGTACAAATCCCAAAAGTGGACCAAAAATATATACAAGATCTAGCTAGTCTCAAAATAAACAAAAAGATGAGTTGCCAAATTGGTGGAGAAAAAAATGATGCAAAAATACTAAATGCTTACCCTAGTCTCCATTGTAGGCTGCAACATGATTGATCAATCAATATTGATAACTAATACTCGAACTTGCATCATCAAAATAGATGCAAAATGTAGTATAAGTACTAGGATAATAGGTAGTATGTAGGCATCATAGGCTGAATTGAGAAGGAAAGATAAAAACAATATGAAAAAAAGAGGAATAAACCTAGAACAAAGTCAAATAAACAATAAAAGGTGAGTTAAAAAAAATACAAAATTGCTATGCTATCTGCACTCAATCGGGCCTTTGAAAGCCTGGTCGGGACATAGGATGTCTAGAACTATGAACACCAAAGAAATAGAGAGTTTTCCATACTAAAAACTGAGGAACCAAAGTCATTCCTAAACCATGAATGCCTAAGGAGAAAAGATAGCGTGTGAGCTGGCTACGGAGGAGAAAAGGTAGCGTGTGAACTAGCTACTAAGGCTGGGACTACTGCTACTTAGATACTCACCCGACTAATAAGGGAGGTTGAGGTCGAGAGTACTACTATCAATGTTTTCCTAATTTATAAGGGAGGCCAAGGTCAATACTGTTGCTACCGGGATGCTCATCAAATTAATAAGGGATGTTGAGGTCGGGACTACTACTACCCGAATGCTTGCCTGACTAAAAGGCAGGCTGAGGCAAGGACTACGACTACCTAGATGCTTGTCCGATCAATAGAGGTGGTCAAGGCCAAGACTACTGCTACACAGATGTTTGCCTTCTTACTAGTTGATGGTGCCAAACTTTCACATCTCCAAACTATACAATAATAGCCACTAGAGATTGGCTTCCTCAATGAGCTAAACTGATAAAACTTACAAGTCATCATCCAGATTCAAGGCCAAATTTAAACGAGATCTGATTTCTTGTGCATAACTTAAGGGAACAAATATCAGGGAATTATGGGTGGTAGGGTATCATTACGGGCATGTTACTACCTAGCTAGGGTTTAACTACCAGACTCTAGTCTATTGCATAATTCTACAAGGCTCTAAGTTGGTCAAAACAACGTCAGGGCATCTAAAACATGTTTCTATCTTACTATACTAAGGCAAACATATAGGGAAAATAGTACCACTTAAAATAATAACCGCTAATAAGGAAGTTCACATGCTTTCACTTACCTAGAAACCCCGATAAAGGTCCAAAACATGACTTCTACATCTAAGGTATACAAAGATGATACTTAACCCCGAATTCCACCTATTTCAACATGCTTTCACACAAATCAGCTCAATCTAAAGAAAGGGTAGCCATAGTCTACTTGTAGGACGATCATGCTTGCTTCAACTTACTCTTTGGAGCCTTTCCCTTTAGAACGACCTTCAAATTCTAACATATTATTAAAGGAATATTCACGATATTATTATGATCATTTAGACACTACAATCACGAGAAATAGAGATGGACCAATTTTGAGGCCTAAAACGAGAAATGTGGAATCCATATCAAAAATTCTGGAACTAGCCCCAAAAATCGGTCCAAAACAACGTCAGGGCATCTAAAACATGTTTCTATCTTACTATACTAAGGCAAACATATAGGGAAAATAGTACCACTAACAATAATAACCGCTAATAAGGAAGTTCACATGCTTTCACTTACCTAGAAACCCCGATAAAGGTCCAAAACATCACTTCTACATCTAAGGTATACAAAGATGATACTTAACCCCGAATTCCACCTATTTCAACATGCTTTCACACAAATCAGCTCAATCTAAAGAAAGGGTAGTCATAGTCTACTTGTAGGACGATCATGCTTGCTTCAACTTACTCTTTTGGAGCCTTTCCCTTTAGAACGACCTTCAAATTCTAACATATTATTAAAAGAAGATTCACGATATTATTATGATCATTTAGACACTACAATCACAAGAAATAGAGATGGACCAATTTTGAGGCCTAAAACGAGAAATGTGGAATCTATATCAAAAATTCTGGAATTGGCCCCAAAAATCGGTCCAAAACATCACCCCAAGCTCATATTAACAATTAGAAACTCAATTTGGGGCCTGGAAATACCAAGAAGTGGTTACTTAACAAATTTCCAAAATTTAGCTAAAATAAGGAAAGGGGACAAGAGCTACGGATAACAAATCACTAGAAATGGAGCTCCAAAACCTAAAACCAACCACCTGATAAACTAACGCGTCAACACGCTTTTCACAAGTTCAAGTGTTTGTTGTTGTCAAAAGTATATTTACCCAACTTGGAGTTAGTGTCAAACCCATAGAGAAATCACAAGGTTAGCAATTCAAATCAAGAAGTAACATTAGTGCGTTAATCTTTTGTAGTATGAGCAAACAACATTAGCATTCAAATCAAGAAGTAACATTAGTGCGTTAATCTTTCGTAGTATGAGCAAACAACAGATAAAAACAAACAATATACTGAAAGTAAATTTTGGGGGAAAATTATCACCAAAAAAAAGTAATAAAAGCAATGATCTAAAGAGTTAAGTAGTTTTTATGGAAGATAAGGAGACACACAAGTAGTAATTGGCATGGGTGTTTGAAAATACTCAAAGGATGATGAATCTACATGGGTAGGGCAAGTTGATCTAACATTTAATCATGGTCCTCTCAATCTCAAGATCAACTTTCCATAATAACTTTTTCAAGCAACTATGGGTTCAATACATAACACCTCAACCTTATCAAAAACCACCTATCTCTAGGAGATTTTATTAATTCAATATATTAATGACTATTCATTATTTAACCTCACTTCATGCAACCTTTTCAAGCATACATGAATATCCTAGGCTAGGATGAAGTTTGCAACCTCAATACATGCATAAAAAACATAGTTAAATAACAAAACCCATTAAAATTCATCAATAGCTCAAGTAAAATCAAGCACCCAGCAACCAATTACTACATAATGGTCTACATATCACCAAATAGAACATGGGTAATCCACCAAATAAATTTCCTTCCATTGAATTAGTGTTCAAGCACAAGAAATCCAAAAGAAATTAATAGAAGTTCAGCAAAACCCTAATCCCTTATTAAGATTCGTGTGTTTTCTACCCCTACTCTCTTCATAAAAGAAAAGAAAATTTGCTCAATAATAAAAATTTTACTCCTCAAGAATGTACTACTTACTACTAGAAAATGTAGTACTCTACTCTTAACCCTCCTCTCTTAAATATGTCAGCCCCTGAGCTATTTATACTCTTCACAAAAAATACAGAATATCTTTCTCGAAATTCCAAATGATGATGTTAGTCGAACTCGCCCATTAAGTCACTGATTCCATAGTGCTCCTTCAGCATCGCAGACTGCTCCTCTGGACTAGACTTGATGTAGAACTTTGGCGAGCTCAGTTGAGCTTACCAACCTAGTTGGTGATATGCCTTTTGGAGCTTGAGTTCACCCTTTGACCAGTGACTCCAGTCTAAGCCTGTGGCATATTGTGTGAGCTAAGTCGAGTTGGCCAACAAAGTTGGTGACTCGCCAAACCATTCATGTAGCTCACCCTTTTTCCAATTGACTTGCATCTTATTGGGTGATCTTTTGGCGAGGTCGGGGCTACTTTGGCGACTCGCAAAGAATCCTTTGCAATGATCAGTGTCTCATACTTCATTGTTTGCTTATTTTTGACCTCTTTTTGTATGTTTGCATGTGAAGTGCTCCTCAATCTTCACCTTGATACTAAAACAACAATTTATGTCAACTTATAGAACAAATTAGGGCATCAAGGACACTTTTTATGCATAATTAAATCCCTATATGAGTGCAAATTCACCACTCATCAACACTCCTAACTTAACTCTTTATTGTCCTCCAGAAAATCAAATGTCAACTAGTTCAAAGATGATGTCTATGAAATGTACTAACTAACACTCAATTTGCCAAGGCACAAAATCCATTCTCCATGCGACTACTCATATGTGTACTTCAAGCTTCAAGAAATGACTAGAACATACCTTTCGGAGCTTTCACTCACAAAGGCTCACCCAAAGGCAAAATCATGCTAAACAATTGTGCTCGATCTCCTTCACATCAAAGAAGATTTTATTATCACAAAGCCATGCAATATTAAGCTTAGTGATCATACAACACTCACACTCCCAAAAGAGAAAAATCATGCCCAAATCCACTCATGAACTTGTCCTTATTCATTGACTAATACATCAACCATCTTATGAAAGACCAAAAGGGTTTTTTAGGCTTGTAATAGGGCTAAGTGCAAGGTAAGGTGGCATTTTGGGATAGTGACTAACCTTCTTGGTATATGACCTGGACTCAAACTATCATTGAACACAATATACCATATCAAACTTGGTTCAAGCTTACCATTCAATTCTTCTCTTATTATCACTTTAACAAGGCATCCGCCCCCTTTTAGTCACTAACAAACATAATTTCTAACATATTTTACCATCTAAAATTGGAATCAAACATCAAACTCAATTTATTTTTTAAGGTGGGATATGAAAATTACAAGCTAGGCAATAAGATGTGCTTATAACCAGCTAGGACCCAAACTCTTCCATTATGGGACAAGTTCATCGCAATCGTCTTTTGCCTCAACCTTACTATTCCCCCAACTTAGGATTTTGGCTTAAAGTTGGATTATTCTACCAAGTCAGACACCAAGAAGAACATGGGTAGGTAAATATTGCTAGGGATTCATTTTAGTTCGAATTCCACAAAAAGAAAAGGTAAGTCTCTAATAGTGCCAAGAAAACCTCACACTCACATAGGCAATCAAAAGATGGCAATCATGGGATCTAATGGTGGAAACTCAGATAAATGCTTAAGATCCTCGCATTTATTCACCGATGTCAATCAATTGGACCAACCGAGTAAGTTTCAAGTACCATTAAACAACTTTCTAAGCAAAAGACCACACCACACATAGCTTTCCAACACAACTATCCAATATTATTCTAACCAAATGAGTTTGCTCAAGTGTAATGATCATCGCAAAACTCTAAGTTGGTTTCAATATTATCATGACAAGATGCTATAAGTCCACACATGAATTATGCCACTCTTAATGTATTATCAAATCAGCCCAAGAAAATGTGTGTCAAAAGTACAATTCGACACATTGATATTGATCAATATCAACTCTCTAAAGGTACTCAAAGACATCAATCCATTCCAACCATAATAACAATATCAACAGGACAAAAATATAAAAAAATAAAACTATATCCAAAAAAACAAAGTGTAATAATATATACAACTGAAAAGGAATAACAAACACATAAAGAATTGTCAATATGTACAATCCAAATAAAATAGGTTAGGTGCTAACCCCACCCCCCAAAAAATAAAAAGCATTGTCCCTAAAGCACAATAACAAGAACAAAAATAGAGGGATAGCAAAAGACAACGTTAAGATAAAGAAGTCACCTGTGTAGGCGAGGAAGGAGGAGCTGGGTTAGATCGTGGAGCATCCAGAGCTGAGATATCAGTGCCTGTGGAGAAACAGTAAAAACCTTTTCTGTAGTGTGGAAGGTAGCATGCTCTTGGTATATGGCTGGTGAATGTCCTTAAAAGAGTGCTCCAAAGTTGTCTGCAATAGTGGGTCATTTGTATCTTAAAGAAACTAAATAATGGAAACCTCATCAGACTCTTGTTCCTCTAAATCCTCCTCATCCATCCGGGCTTCAGGTCATCGTCATCCTCCTCCTCAACTCTGATATCTCTCGTAACAGTGGTGGTAAGAGAGGTTGTAAAAGTCAATGGCTAGCTACTCGTCAGTGGTGGAACTTTCTTTCTCTTCTTTCTTTATCCTTTTTCCCTCCTAGCTTCAAATTAGTCAGACAATGTCTTATCTATCGCCTTCTCAGCCTTTGTTTTGTGAATGTTTTCCATGAGCACACGTTTGTTCTTGAAAACAATTACCCTTCACCTTCATGTACATATCATAGTACATGTGATTTCAATCTTCTTGGACTCTTGGATGGTTTGTTTCATGACCCAAGCCCAGGGCCTAGACGTGACATGGAGAATATGGAATCTGGAAGAACCCCAAACAAGTCTTTTGATCATACACCGCACATCCTTGATTTAGTGGAAGCATAATTGAACAACCATCAAGTAACATGTAGTTTCTAAGGGGAAACAGGACTTTGGACTCACGCTATGGGGATGTTGTAGAGAAGAGGATTAGCATGAATCATATAACAAATAAGTTTGAGGGGCGGGTAAGTATGATTCACGCTATGGGGATAGATAGGGACTTGGGACCTTCGTCTCATCATCATTATACAACAAACATATAAGGAAAAAAGGACTAAGGGAAATCTTTAATATTTACATAAGCATAACGAGTCAAGATCATAACATACATGACCATAACCACGTCCAACAACACCTCTAGTCATGAGTAGATCTGGGACCAAGACACTTCCCTGGCTCACCCTCAATAGATAGAATCCAAAAATAGATAAGTTTTAATAGAGCATGAAAGTAAATGGTTATTGTCCTCAAATATGGAATACTCACCAATAGCAAATATCTGATCGAATCGCTTAGCCACATGGAGGAGGAGGATGGAATGGAGCTCGAATCCCTACATGGTTAGATCATGTAGGCAAAAGTATGTGTTACTACGATTGAATGTACTAAGTATGTGGGGTGCAAATGCAATAAGAAAATATAATTTCTAAATAAACAATATGTATAATCATACTCAAAAGTTATAGGCTCAATATGATGTGGATGATAAATGCTTAGTGAAGTCATGCATGAAAGATGACTAAATCACATAAAGTATCATACATAGGTGGGAAAGGACCGTAACCTACACATAAGACCAAGCGAGCTACTACTTAGAATCCCGATGTTCCCTCCATATCGGACAAGCAGTGGTCTACTTTGACAAGGTATACCAAACACTAACCTTACGGCATGACCTTTTTGGAGAGTCCCACCACCTTACGGCATGGCCTTTTTGGTGGGTTTCACATGATATCCTTACCTTATGGCATTGCCTTTTTGGTAGGTACAAGCCCATATGAGGGATCAACATCATATCTATGGTGGCACATAGTTAGGGATAATGGGAGACTATCAAGGTCCTCTCGGTGCAAGGCCACAAACCCACGGAGTACTTGAAACATAGTTATAACCATAACATGCATAGTCTCGAAACATCATTATATCGTTCTTGGAGTAGCTCATCAAACATAGCTTAATTCATCAAGTTAGGGCTTTATGTCATTCTTGTTATTCATATCATGATCATGAGCTCATAAAATACTTATTATCCCTCTTATTAGTCTCAACTTGTATAACATACATATCTTGTCACAAGGCATTCATTACTTGAGAAACTTGGCATGCATCATTTCGTTAAATCATGGTGGGTACATTTACAAAAACTTAAAACCATGAAAATCATTGAGTAAATACCATGAGAGGAGTGAAATAAAACCTTTAAGCATTATCCACAGTAACCCACCAAAAGCATAAAGAGACTTGGCTAGGGCATCATCATACGTACATTTAAAACATAGACATCACATGACTACATTTCATAATAATATACAAGGGTAAATCATCATAAACTACTTCATAAAATAATCATATGAAAGAGTTCATAAAATCATCACATATTACCATGACTTGAGAAATAATGAAGAAGGGGAATAGTTGAGCTTTGTGGAGGGAAAATCCCCAAAATTATTACCCACATATCTTGATGATTTAATAGAGGAAAATTTAGTTTGGAGGTGAGGAAACTGAAACCCTAGCTTGGTCTTATCGCTTGGAAGCCTTGAAGAGCTTTGGAGTGTTTTTCGGAGGAGTTTGAGACTTAAAGTGTGAGAGTGAAATGGGAATAAGGTCGTCTAGGGTTGTATATGGATGGAGGGGCTCATTTGAGGCTTAAAACGACATAGCATAAGCTTGGAAAATTAGGAAAGCTCATTTTTCCCCTTTTAAAATTCTTGTCGGATAGGACTACGAGACACCATTTATGGGATATGGTCCATTCTACGGGCCATAAGAATGGGATTTCATCTGATGACATTTTTGGATCCTCAAAAACTATCTCTGATCTTAAACCAATAAGAAGACTTACGACTCGTAAGTCAGAGTACCAGCCGTCTGATAACTCATACCTCCCATCTTAGAAAACCATATTTTTACCAAGTTTGGCCTTCATTCTACGAGCACACATTATGACTCGTGGATTATGTTATGATCCGTAGACCACTGCACACATAGATGGTTCTACAAACTTGAGACATTGGCAATTCATGCTTAGGACCCACGAGCCAATGCACGACTCATACATCAACATACGGCCCATAGGACTACTCGTGAACCACTGCTACTCAAAAATTTTCCACAACTCATTTTCTTGGCATTTTTCATGCTTTCCACAGGTGGGGCCTTATAGTTTGAGGAGATTGGAGAAGTGGGTTATATGCCACCTTAGTCCTTGCCTCAATTCAATGATGTTTCTGAATATGCTATGAAGTTGTAAGATCATGCACTGGGGATTTGGACCTTGCTTGTTCTTCTTATGAGCTTGTGCATTGAAGCTCAAGAGACCCCTCCTCATTGCTGTTGGGGTAGCCATGTTCCACCACTTTTATTTTTCTTTTTTCCTTTTTCCTTTTTCCCTATCCGTAGCTTCTATCCTAGCATGTTTTGGTGGACGGGATAGCCTTTGACTAGATTCCCAGATAGACACCGGGGTTAGTGAATGCCTTGGTGGCTCATCCTCGTCCACCAATCTACTTTATCAAACTGGTTGTAGAGATCATGTCATACCTTATTGAACATTGAAAACCATATTAAGCGCAAGAGTATCAAAATTCGAATCGAAATCAAAGCCTAAAATCACATTCAAAATTGAAGGCTTTTGGTGCTCGAAAAAGGTTATGAGACGCAAGTGCCTTTGGCAAGCTTAGACGAGCTCGCCAAATGGTTGTCAAAACAATAGGGGGTCAACTATGCGATGTGGAGCCAAATTTGGCGAGTCGCCAAACCAACTTCGTGAGACATCAATACCTCACCAAAAAGTCCCCTTTAAAACCATTTGGGGTCTACAAAATGGGCAAGCTCATCAAACCAAGATGCGTTTCGCCGACCAAGTTGGTGAACTCGAAGGAGCTCGCCAAACAGACCCTTGAAAGAAAACTTGTACCAACACAGTTTACAACCAATTTCACACTACGAGCGTCCTAACACAGTTCAACAACACCACTATGCACGTACCGTACCCACTACCCAAGCTTCCCAATTACCCATATTTCAACCAAAAACAAGGTATGGGTATTTGATCGACAGTAAAACCTTTAAGAGAATCATCACTAATCCATCATCGAGCAAATTTATCAATCACGGGATTTGGGTTACTCAAACATCAACCACAAAGGTTTGATAATCATCCCAAATATAAAGCTTAAACCATTCTTAATCATTTCAAAATCAAAACTAAGCATGGGGGCTCCTAACACAATCAAAACACATCAAAGCATGATTTCATCCCATTTTCAACAAATTAAATATTCATGAACAACATTCATATCATCAATTTCACACAAGCCATCAAAAATCAACTAAACTCAAAAGTCACCACAACTAAGGTACCTATTCAGAATCCATTTGAGCACACAAGCACAAATATAGCATCATAGGAATAAACACCATAAAAAACAAGTACCCACATGGAATTCATTACTAGTTGCACGAAAACAGTTAAATAATGTCTTGAAAATAAACAAAACAAGAGGATGTACCTTTAAATGAAGCTGAACAAGTAGATGACATGCAATCGACGCGGACACGCTAAAAATACACTAAAATCTTGAAAATCAGCATAAAAAATGTGAAAGGATGTATAGGGTAGTGAGGAAAAGTAGTAAGAGAAGTTGAATTTTAAAAATATTTAAGAATAAAGTCTTTAAAAGACCCTTCAACTTGTGCCAGAGTTTTATTTTACGAGGTAAATAACATTACCAAATGATTCGACGAGTCGTGAAGTTCACCTCCATCACATAATTTGACCTAGGCTGAGGGGCAAAGGATACTTTATGAGGTCAACTTACCTTGCAAAACTAGAGCAGCGACTCGCTGCTTGATCTTTTTGTTCTCCCTTTTAACGGTGGCCCTGTGCAATTTTTGCTTGAACTTTTGGCATCTCTGGTGACCTTGCCAACCTTGTACGTCACTCTCAAAGCTTCAACCCTTCTCTCAGATTCATCTATCACTTCACATATTTTTCTTCTCCTCACAGACCCAATATCTAATAATTGTAAACCATAAAACAACACAAAAATACTAAAAAGTAGAATTAAACTTGAATTGCCTCCCAAGAAGCATCATAGTTAATGTCGCGGCACGACGTAGATAAGCATCATTCAGATATCAACATAATCATGGGCTTTCATCAGATTTGCAATGGTATCACTCGATAGACCTCCCTTTGGTCTTTGGTTCAGCTGACAGGAGATTTAACTCATTGAGACTCAAGGTGTTTAATAGCGGTTGAATGTGATGTGACCACTTGGATCAAAATTGAAAAGTAACCCTTTATCTCCTTGAGCACCCTGTTCAAAATTTGAGCCAACATTTCTTCGGTCCAATAGTGTTTCAGATCGGCTTTAGGCTCTCCAACCTTTTTATGCTCATGTGGAGGTATATAGAGCTCTCTTTTAGCCTCTTTCTCCCTCTAATTCAAACCACGGTCTCTCCACTCACTGCCTTGATTCCAACCTTGGTTGGTATTTTGCCTTTGAAAATTTGGGCGGTAAGCGCCCATTCGATACAAAAATTAAATATCTTTGCCATACACCTCAGCCTCTTAGGGTAAGTTTTCACTTATTCCAATAGTGTTAACCACTTTAGAAACCCCTATTACATGCTTTGTCAAGAGATCGAGGTGCATCATAATTTTTGCCATATTCTTGTTCCATTCCTGGTTCTTTTCTGTTTGCATTTTTTTAGCCCCAAGGTGAGAGGAGTAACTACATCGTCCCTTTTATACCAAGCTTTATGACTTTTTGTCATTTCATCCAAAAACTCAGTTGTTCTAGCAAATGTTTGCTCCATTAAACCACCACGAACTAAATTATCAGCAATAATCTTGTTAACCACATCAAGACTTCTATAAAAATATTGGAGAAGCAAATGGTCAAGCACTCCATGGTTTGGGCTTTACAACACAAGAGCTTTTGGAAACGAATTCAGGTCTCATGAATTGTTTCTCCCTCCACTCTTTTGAAGCTTTGGATGCTATCCCTCAACTTTAGCATCCTTAATGGGGGAAGAATCTCTTGATAAAAGTATCTTTCAGCTCATCCCAAGAAGTGATTGATTCGGCCGGAAGCTCATCCAACTGTTTTGAAGCTTCACCACTCAACTGGAACAACCTAAGATGGCTGGAATCTTAAGATACGTTCTTGAAAGTGAATGGGCTGAACACATCCAATAAGTTCCTTATTTGGTCATAAGGGTCCTCATTCTATTGCCTGCCATAGAACCCTTTTATGTACAATAGCTGGAACATGATTTGGGTGACATGAAACACTGCATTTTCTTCGGCTAGTGGCAAGAATATTTCACTAACATTGCCCACCATATTTATTCTAACCCGATTGAAATTTGCAACATGATCAAGGTTGGCAATGTCATCACACTTCCCTGTATTCGAATCAGCCATACTTCCAACTATGCTCATGTCTTCACCTAATAATTAGAAAAAAAAATAGCAAAGAAAATGGTAAACACACTCAAACTACTAAAAACTAAATCACGAAAGCACTTCTACAAAGAAATATAACACCATTTCCCTGGCAACAGCAACATTTTGATAAACTAATGAGTCAATACACTTTTCACAAGTTTAAGTGTTTGCGGTCGTCAAAAGTATATTTACCCAACTTGAAGTCAGGTTCGAACCCATAGATAAATGACAAGGTTATAGTTCAAATCAAGAAGTAACATTAGTGCTTTAATCTTTTGTAGTATGAGCAAACAACCCATAAAAACAAACAATAATCTAAAAGTAAATTTTAGGAGAAAATTATCACTAAAATAAAGTAATAAAAGCAAAGATCAAGAGGGTTTTTAAGTAGCTTCTAGGGGCAAAGTAGTCACACAAATATTAATTAGCTTGGGTATTTGAAAATACTCAAAGGATGATGAACCTACATGAGTAGGGTAGGTGGATCTATAATTTGATAATTGTTCTCTCAAACTAAAGATCAACTTTTCACAATTACTTTCTCAAGGTACTATGGGTTCAATACATAACACTCAACCTTAGCAAAAACCACCTACTCAAGGAGATTTAATTAATCCAACACATTAATAACTACTCATTATTTAACCTCATTTCATGCAGCCTTTTCAAGCACTCATGAAGATCCTAGGCTAGGACTAAGTTTGCGACCTCAATCCATACATAAAAACATGATTAAATAACAAAATCCATAAGAATTAATCACTAACTCCAGTAAAATCAAGCACCCAGCAGCCAATTACTACATAATGATCTACATTATACCTAGAAGTATTGAGATTTTTTTAACTAATCATCAAATAGAATATGGGTAGTTTACCAAATAGATTTCCTTCCATCGAATTAGTCTTCAAACACAAGAAATTTAGAAGAAATCAATAAAATTTCAGCAAAACCCTTATATCCAATGAAGATTGGTGTGTTTTTACCCCCACTCTCTCCACAAAAGAAAAGAAAAATTGCTTAATAATAAAAATTGTACTCCACAAGAATATACCACTCACTACTAAAAAATGCACTACTTTACTGTTAACCCTCCTCACTTAAATATGTCAGCCCCTGAGCTATTTATAGTCTACACAAAAAGTACAGAATATCTTCCTCAAAATCCCAATAGGCGATGTTAGTTAAGCTCAATGATCAAGCCGGTGATTTGCGTAGTGCTCTTTCAGCATCATAGACTACTCATCTTGATTGAACTTGATGTGAAACTTTGGCAAGCTCAGTTGATCTTGCCAACCTAGATGGTGTTACATCTTTTGAACCTTGAGTTCTTCCATTTAACTAGTTACTCCAGGCCAGGCTTATGGCCTAGTGTGCGAGCTAAGTCGAGCTCGCCAACAAAGTTGGTGACTTGCCAACTCATCCTTGTAGCTTGCCCTTTTCCTAATTGACTTGCCTCTTGTTGGATAATTTTTTCATGATCTCTGGGGTATTTTGGTGACTCTTTAAGTACCCTTTGCGATGCTCAGTATCTCATACTTCATTGTTTTCTCATTTTCAACCTCTTTTTGCATGTTTGTGTTCCAAGTGCTCCTCAATCTTCACCTTACTATAGAAACAACAATTTATGTCAGTCTATAGCACATATTATGGCATCAAGGACACTTTTATGCACAATTAAAGCCTTTGATGAGTGCAAATGCACCACTCATCACAACTGCATGATGATCCTTGCAAAAATCCCTGAAAATTAGACATTTGAATCACTAAAAATGGGTCCATAATGATCAGAAAATCAACCCCCCAAAGATTACAAGAAAATTACTTCAAAAATCTCATAGCTAGCATCTACACATGCATTTTTACCTCAAACAAAGCTTCTAATCAAGTTTCCAAGCTCGCTAATAGATTTCGCTTGAAATTTCCTTGAAGTTAGGCCTTTGAATTTCTTAAAGTGAGCTCAGTTTCAGGAATATATCACCCTTAGAAGTAACGACATAAAGTCGGTAGCGAACACTTTAAAATACATTAGGGACCAGCATCACTTTATTCTCTATGATTGTGATGAACAATGCTCCACAATTGTGAAGCATAGAGAAAAACCTTTGCAATCGCGGAGGGTCCTCCACATTTTCACGCAGGTCAACCCAGTTACCCCTCTACGATCATACACAGGGCATTGTGTTCGCTAAAGACAAGCTAGCCTTACCTTTACAATTGTGGCCATGGGCCTACGGTCACAAAGAAGAGGTTTGCTGGCACTAGATATCAACTGAAAAGATGATTTTCGTCAACTCTGAAATTTTTTATGGGGTACTCAATTCATCGGAGACCCCGTGCACGTGAACAAACTAAGCTACCATACTAAATTCAATGTTTTGGACTCAATGGTGTAGTTGAAATTTCCATACAAGGTCGTTATGACTGGATGTGGGTCTCACTCCTATGTTCATTTTTACCAAAATCCACTAAGGGTTTTAGAATCAGCTTGGAAGCCTTAGGAACTGAACGAAAGGTCCTTCTAGACCAAACTCGATATTTCGAAGCTACCTGCACTATTAGAATTTTCATTCGAGCATGTTTTTCAAGAATGTTGATCAAAGTCAACTATTAGCCAACTTTAAAGGATAAAATGCTAAACTCGGTACAAACTCGCATCAAAAGCCTCGATACTCAAGACGACCTTACATCTAGCCTAATATGGCCATTCCAAAGCTAGAGGAAATATCAAAATTCTGTTCTGAGCCATATATAAGTGTTTTTACTTCAAAATCACCTTTTCAAGCCAAAAAGCCTTCAAAACACGAAAAATCGTACAACTTCCAAACATACGACTATGCAACTGAGCTACCAAAGTCAGCAGGTAATAAATAATTTGGAGGCACTATAAAACCACCCTAAAATATACATTTTAAATGAAAAATGGGCTATTGGAATAAAAAGTTTACACCATTGGTTTCATATAATATTTTTACTAAAGTAAATTAAATAATTGTTTTTTTTTTTTTTTTGAAATTTCTCCATAAGAGGAAATTCTCAAACTTACTACAACTAAAGTCGCCAACTTTCATTTTTTTAGACTTGAGAGCGTGAATACACTGTCATAGCCATACTAAGAAAAAATAACAGCAATTAATGTGATTTAGAATTTCTTTTTTTTATGTCCTGTGTCAAGTCAAATTAGGCCATTCTTTTTAACACAAAGAGAGTATCTTAAAATTTTATACTCTATAATTTAAAACCAAATTGTTGAGAAGAAATGAGGAGCTATAAATAAAAATCATAAAGATAATTGATGTTAGGTGAAAAATATACTCTCCGTCTTATTTTGTATGGAACCGTTTGATTTGGCATGATGTTCAACAAAAAACTTTTGAAACTTGTGGTTTTTAAAATCATCTAAAGATATTTGTGTGGTTGAAATTTTTCATTAAGGAAAACTTTTAAAGTTAATTATTTCTAATTCTAACAAGATGACATTCTTTTTGGAATTGATCAAAATGGAAATGGTGCCTTTTAAAAAAAAAAAAAATTGGGATTTTATTAAAAAGAAGTCATCTACACACTCATTTGGGCTTATTTTCCAAATCTAAAAATAAAATTAAGATAAACACATAAAATGAGGTATAAATTTGATAAATACCAAACTGATTGAAGGAAATACCCAAAATTACCGACTTTTATCAAAATTACTAATAATACCAACTTTTTTGTGAACTTTGATACACAAGCATAGAACGACGATACCTAGAAAATTTCGGCTGATACCTAAATATTATAGGCGAATATGGAAACAGTTACGTATTTTTAGTAATTGTACCAGCTACTATAATCTGGTTCCTTAATTGACGAAAATTGGTGATTTGAATAAGATTCAATCCCAAAAAAATCTGAAACAGATTCGCTAATCATAAACCTTTTTTTTAGAAAAAAACAATTCCTTATGTTGTAATAATAATACAATTAATTGCATAATTAAAAAAATTTAATACGTATTAGGTATCGAAATTGTTATTTTCAGTTTATTTGTATGTCAGTTTGTTAGTTTGGTCTGATACCTACAAGTGTGAGATGTTTGATACTCTTATCAGATACCCATATTGTGATACCCTTGTATGAAACCTTTTCTGATACCTATATGTGCAAGAAAAGTCTGATACCCTTGCTTGATACCCATATTTTAAAAATCATGTGTGTGAGATATTAACATTTGAGGTATCACATATTGCAGTAATCAAAAATGACAATAGCACCTTGTGCAAATACTCTTAACAATTGGCTCTAGTTAAAACTATGATAATCATATTGTGATAGCATTGTCTGATACCCTTGTCGGATACCTATAAGTATGAGACATATCTGATACCCTTGTCTGATACACATATTGTGATATTCATGTGAGTGAAAAAAACTTGAATAATAAACTAACAACGAAAGAATAACCTTTGTGAAATTATCTATTAGCATTCACTGAAATTATAATGTAGGGATGTAAATTGAATAACAATCATAAAGATGTATCCAAAAAATTGTAAATAACTTTTAATTACACAAAAAGAAGAATGTTGTTTACGTGTCAAAAAGAAAAAAAAATGCAGTTATATTAATAGGTTCTTCCTAATCTGATTCTGCTACGAAAGAATCACGACGTTGTCGCTATCTGCTGGACGAGATGAATCTCTCGGCCTTGGAGGGTCGTCGTTTTCACTTTCAAAGGAAGGAGATTCCATCGGAAAAAATGGCGAAAAAAAATGGTGATGTTGCGTATGAAGGAAGAAGAAGAGAGATTGTGGGAAGGCGGAACAATAAAGAAAAAGTAAAAAAAGTAACTTTGAAAAGGTAACTGCCAACAAATAAACCGGGAAAGGAAAAAAATAATTAACTGTCTGATTTTAATTGGACTGTTACCAACAAAAAGGCATAGAAAAAGGAAGTGGACTTCTTATTAGTTTAGGTATCAAAAAAAAGATGAAAAATTTTTAAAAAAGGGAATTTTAGTAATTAAATTAAATGGTAGGTAAAATTGGAGATTATGATAAAATTAGTCGTGTATTTCTGTAAATTTCCCTAAAATGAGTCCAGGCCCATACATGACCCAATATATCCTTTTATAAAGTCAAAGCCTATGTCTAGGGTTTTGTAATCTATCCATCATCTCCCTTTCCCCTGTCTAAGATGTTGCCTCCATGGGAAAACCCTTCCCTTCGCTTCCTTCTGCTCTGGGTAATCAGCCTCCATTTATTGGCAGGTTTCTTGTATTCACTATTAGCTATCAAAGTAAGTATATTTTTTTCTTCGTTGTTTTGCCTTTGTTCCTTAGTTTTCCTTCTGACTTTCTCCTTCTTCCAACTGTGTAATTAGGTGTACTGGGTAGTACTCACTTCATTTTATGACTAAGGCTTTGATGCTAGATGTTGATCTTCCTCACTAGTACGTTCTCTTTTACTTCTCTGGTTGTCTCTCATAAAATGGCATGTGGGTTTGTCTGATATTTAATATTTTTATTTATTTATTTTGTACATGAATTTTATGGATTGTGCTAAATAATATAATTTATTTGTAGGATTAAAATGGGATGAAAATGAAAAAACTAGGAGCTAAAATAAATTAATTAAATGAAAGATTATAGAAGAAAATCAAGCGCTTAATAGAAGAATTTTAATATTATATTTATTTTTTTTATAAGAATTGGAAAGTGTAATTTGAAATCGTTGTTGCATATGAAAAGGCAGCAGCAACAAGTGAGCAATGGCAACAACAATTCATGTGCAACACACGTCGTCCAAATCATTAGGATTTTCCAATATATTTTGGACTCAATTATTTTATTTTGAGTTTATTTTCCTATACCTTTGAATATTTCAAAAAATTAGTTTTTGCATACTTTTAACATAAAGAGAATAAGATTTTCATTTCCTTTATTATTTATTATTACATCTTTCCTTAGAATGATTTCTTATAATTGCTCCATGTACATGTGGAGTTAAACTTCTCATCTAGAATTATGATAACTAATAAGATAATTCTTTAATAATTCTTCATTGAGAGCATTTATTTTATCATAATAGTTATTTTTATATTTTTTTATTTAGTGTTTTAATGATTGACCACCATTAGGATAAATATATTGTCTTCTCTCAACTAAACTTGGGAGGAAAATAGAAAGATAGAATGTGTAATATAAGGAGCATGACTTTTTCTTGAATACAATCTAGAATTAGTTTATATCTTGAATAACAATATATCTAAAATTGTGTTTGGTTCAATTATAGGAAGATATCATAATGCTCCATAATTGATTAAATCTATACCCGCTCAATGATGTAATTAGGTATCCAATTGTAGTAGATGGTTAGAGGTCGGGATATCACGACCATATTATTATTAACCCCGTAAATCAGCAACTAGATAATCAAATAAGTTGATAAAATTAATATTAAACATGATGATCAATTAAATCATAATCTCAGATAATTCACTGGTTGTGTAAAAATCTTCTCTCTTCTTGATTAATTATTCATTAGTTATTTTATCTTTATTTTTAGTTTATTAATTTAAATTCATCTGTTAAAATCTACTGCTTAGATAAATAGTTAGAATTGGTACAATTTAGTGCAATAGATAATTAATAAGTTCCAACAACTCCTAAAAAAGTCATTTTATTACTGACACAACCATGTGTACCTACATATATGTTTGGATGCAACATAACATTTTATTTTACAATTATCATCAATAATATACGAACATTATATCGCATAGTTTTCAAAACAAGCTAAACATTAGAAAGTTTACCTTAGATGATCATAATGAACATGTTCACATCATCAGTTGTCATACTATTAAGAGTTCATGTTAGATAATACAATGGTTCGGGATTGGGACTTTTATGTTGGAGATCTCAAGTTTGAAACACCTCGTTAATGGAAGTAAGGGGTTTGTCTTCTGGGTCGAGCACATCGCATCATGCTTGCCTAGTATGGGTTATCTCTCCTGTTTGATTTGTGAGCTATTGCTTAGGAGTGAGGATTTGACTTTGCGTGCACCATAGTAGTTGCGGATTTCTTGTATCATAAAAAGATAATACGATCTACGATAGTTTTGATTTAATGATCTTAAAACCTAAAGAAAAATGTAAACCTAAACAAAGAAACAATACAATGTAAACAATCAATACCAATTGGTATAAGAAAATCCTAAGTCAAAAGTCACTCATCTCATATTTTTTAAGATTTTAAGAATACGCGTGCATTGTCATAGTATATAAAGGGTAAAAATGACAATTAATGTCATTTAGGATTTGTTTTTCTACTAAAACTACTCTAGAATAAAACCAATTTATTTAGAATAAATGAGGAGCAACACTCTTTGAGTAGAAATCAACTAGTAAACTTTAAGATTTTATGGATAAGATTACATTAACTACTTCTTATATATGTATTGTACATATATAGACTCACACCTAAACTAAAAGAAGGAAAATATTCATAAAACCTAAATATATATCAAAATTGAAATTGATTTTAAAGTCTAAAACGTTATAATTTAATAATAGTTCAAGTATTGATCATTTAATATCAATAAAAATATTTTTATGTCTTCATTAAATTAGTTTCTCCTTGTAAATTTGTGTAATGTTTTAAATTGAAAAAGTTAAGTTAAGGAAAAGTAAAATAGGATGAGAGGGAATGCAAATTTTGATTTGCAACTCTCTTATTACCTTCCAATTTTGTTAACGAGATATAAAAGGCCAATCATTTTTCTTTTATATAAAAGCCGCCATCCTACCCTAATTTTGGTCAAAAATTTCAAACAAGCATTTCATCATCTTCACCAAATGGAAATAAAGAGTCAGAGGAAAATCGAGGAGAGAGACGACTAGAGGAAAATCACATACCGTCCGAGTGATTTGTCCGAACCCATCCTACTTCACATCCTCTCTATGGTGTGAGATGGAAAACAAGTTGTGCAAACCAGTGTACTGGCTAAACAATGGAGGTATCTTTGGATGTCCATCCCAATATCACTTGATTTCACCTTTCCCATCGATATTGAAAATCAAATCCTCACTCTTGATTATCTTGCTTCCATCCACACTGAACTTTATTATTGGAAGTCTTGCCAAAAATAAATCCTCAAATTCATTGTGTAGGAATTTAGGTATGAACGATTTATGCTAAGCATGTCAATTTATGGATACATTTTTCTACTAAAGTTGCTAAATGTTGAAGAATTTACGCTTGAACTTTTTTTTATAAATGATGACCAAACATATTACTTTCCTCAGTATGCACTTAAAAATTCCTTGCTTAGGGATTTGGAATTGATCAGTATGCATTTAAATATTCCTTGCTCAGGGATTTGAAATTGATCAATTCCAAAATTCCAAATCCCTGAGCAAGGAATTTTTAAATGCATACTGAGGAAAGTCATATGTTTGGTCGTCATTTATAGAGAAAAGTTCAAGCGTAAATTCTTCGACATTAGCAACTTTAGTAGCAAAATGTACCCATAAATCGGCATGTTTAAAATAAAGTTGTTCATAACTAAAACTCCACATAGTGAATTTCAAAATTTTTTGGAAAGACTTTCAGTAATAAAGTTTTGTGTGGATGGAAGCCAGATAATCAAGAGTGAAGATTTGATTTTCAATATGGGTAGGAAAGGTGAAATCGAGTGACGTTGGAACGTACATCCAAAGAAACTTCCATCATTTAGCCAGTACGCTAGTTCACACAACTTGTTTTTCATCTTGCACTCTAGAGAGGAGGTGAAGTGGGATGGGTTCGAACAAATCAGTTAGAATGTCAGTGACTTTTCTCTAGTCTTCTCTCTCCATGATTTTCCTCTTCCTTTTCATTTCCATTTGTAAAAGATGACGGAGCTCTTGTTTGAAACTTTTGACTAAAAATAGGGTAGGATGGCGGCTTTTATATATGAAAAATTATTAGCCTTTTATGTCTCATTAAAAAAATTGGAAGGTAACAGGAGAGTCGCAAATCAAAATTTGGATTCCCTCTCATCTTGTTTTACCTTTCCTTACCTTAAGTTTTTTTAATTTAAAAAGTTAATAAATTTACAAAGAAAATTTTAATTTAATAATAACATGAAAATATTACTTACTGATATGAAATTATAATGTTTGAATTATATTAAAAGTATAACATTTTAGACTTTTAAATCAATTACAATTTTGGATATATGTTTTGATTTTATGAATATTTTCCTTCTTTTAGTTATGGTGTGAGTCTATATATGTACAATCCATATAGAAGTAGTTTTTTTCTAATTTTATCCCTAAAATCTTAAAATTTACTATACAATACAAATCAAAATGTGGAATATTGCCTTCCATTTAAAGAGTGTTGCTCCTCATTTATTCTAAACAAATTGGTTTCATTGTAGAGTAACTTTAGTATAAACAAATCCTAAATGACATTAATTATCGTTTTCCCCTTTATATATTATGACAATGCACACCTATTCTTAAACTCTTAAAAAATATGAGGTGGGTGACATTAGGTATCAGATTCTCTTACACCAATTGGTATTGATTGTTTACATTGTATCGTTTCTTTGTTTAGGTTTACATCATTTAGTCAAAATTGTAGTAGATTGTATTATTCATTTTTTATGATATGAGGAATCCGCATGTTTACCAGTGCACCTGCCATATGAAGCACGAATTACTGGACCTGTACAATAGAGATGGATGTATTCTTTCGAGAGGTAAATATAAACTATTTATGCTCTTATGGAAAAAATACGCTATCCATGACATTATAATTTAATTATTATCTATATAGGTACTTTTGAACTCTTAAAAAAATGATTGGAAATAAAACTAGTGTTGAGGGTTCCATTTATGAAGCACACTTTATGGCAGAGTCAACCAAATTATTTTCTCACTATTTTGAACCTCATGTTATGTCGTCACATAATCATGATGTGACCCGCAATAATGATGGCGGTGTTATGGTGGACCTGGAAGAGAATGTATCAATATTTACTCATCCAAGTAGGTTATCGGGAGAAACCAAAAAAAGAGATTTATCTCTTCAAGAAATCAAGATTGCTCAAACTTATATTCTACTAAATTGTGAAGAGGTTGAGCCATTTGTGAACTCGTAACATTCTAAATTTATACTTCTTTAATTAATATAATAAATATGTTCAAATATAAGGACTTCCTATATAACTTATTTTGTTGCAATGAAGCATGTATATGCAACGTCCGGAAGAAGAATTTCCGAATCTCTCTCAAGACCAAATAGATGAGAGTCTCAACACAAATTTTTCTATATGGTTCAAGGAATATGTAAGCCTCCAACAATTATTATTTATACAACTAAGATGTTTAAGTTATCCTGTGAAACTAAACTAAGTCTTCCAATAATTTTTTATATAGGTTCGATCCAATCATATTGAGAATAAATACTTGCGTAGTCTTGCTCATGGGCCATTAATAAGTGTGTACTCTTATCCAGTGTATATTGTTAATGGATATAAATTTCACACCATTCATCGTGGCAGCACAAGATTAACAATGAATAGTGGAGTTTGTATCTCGGATCCAAATGTTGGTGATTTTTATGGAAGGATACAAGAGATAATACAAGTATAATACCATAAAGCACCTTTAAAGCAAACTATATTATTTAAGTGTGAATGGTTTGACCCAACAAAGAATATTGGTGTTAAGGATCATAGTCGATATAAATTGATGACGTTAATCATCGTCGTCGATTTAAGAAATATGAACCTTTTATTCTTGCAATAATGCAAGCAATTCAAGTGTGTTATGTGCCTTATCCTAGTATAAAAAGGGACTAGGATGATTGGTTAGCTGTATTGAAAGTCAAACCTCGAGATGTTATTGAATTACCTGATGAGAAAGTGATCACAACACTAGAACCAAATCTTCCATTCCAATTTGAAGAAGTTGAAGTTCATGAGATTGATATAAATATTACTGTTGATGAAATCATACTTTTCCATGATCCAAATGGGGACACACCTGAAATGGATGAACCAACTGATGGAGTGTTGCCAGAACATCATGTGTTGGAAGAAGAATCTACAGAGGATGAGTATAAAACTGAGAATGAAACTGAAGAGGATGAGGATGGAGGAAGAGTTCGAGGAAGAAGTAGATACTGACTAGTGTGTTAGTAGAAAAATGCTACCGCATCTATTATTTTAGGTATGAGTTAATTGTGATTTTGTGCAATTTAAAACTTTAATTTCATAGAAAGAATACTTAATATCACAACCTATGTGTGCCAGTTAACATTTTAGTTAGAATAGTGTTTTGTTAGTGAATTTACTTACACCGACTCTATGAATAATAAATTTAACTGTATCAAGTGTTTTGGTTGATTTTTATAGGCTATTTGTTTTGTTTCTAGGCTATAAAATGAGGTGGTACTATAGATAATTACATAGGTTGCTGATGGTGTAAAAAACTATATACTGTAAAAGTATAGAGGTTAAACTGTATACTGCTTAATTTGGACCAGTTAAGGAAATATCTTTCTTATCTGCTTCTGTTTCGACACTGTTAGTTTCTTGGTCTATTTGTTCTTGTTGGTATTTGTGGTTCTAGATTTTTTGCTGGTTGAGTCTATTTTGAAATTTGAAAGTGGTAGTGATGTTTGTAGTATTTTTTTGTTTCCTTGTTTGATTTTTTTTTTATGGATTTCTTCGACAGATGTCGTCATTACTCTTGTGTTTCTTTTATTAAATGAGAATCTAGCAATCTTCTCAGGTGTTATCGCTTGTTTAATGAAACAGGTTTGAATTCCCTTAGTATATATGCCCAAGGACGAGAGTCTAAGTGTAAAGAAAAATGATCCATTTTTGGCATGTATTTGTTGGAATTGGAAGGAAAAATTTAAATGAGAAAGAAGTAGTTAGTCTGGACTTTGTCTTTAGAGATAAATATAAAAAAACATCTAAACTATTCTTTTTTTTAGTTTCATACTTAAAAACTATTGGGAATGTGAATTTTATACCTAAACTATCACATATTACACCTCACCTATTATATTTATAGGTATGAAACTCATAATTCCAATAGTTTAAATATGAAAATCAAAAAAAGAGAATAGTTCAGGTGTGTTTTTGACACTTATCTCTTGTTTTTAAAGGGAAAGTTGAACACATTAATTTTCATGAAATATTTTACAGGAGTTCATAAGTGTCTAGATCAGTTCCACATTTAAAATTATAATGCATAAATGTTTAAGTGTTCCTTAAAGGGAGAAATTCTTAATTCAAAATTTGATAAAATTGATTACCTCTTTCTTTTTGTTTTTGTAGATATGACTCGAGGCAGAGGTCAAGGTAGAGCAGGTCATGCAAGCAATATCTCAATTAAAGGTGGAGGCAGCAGCAACATAAATCGAGTTAACATGCCTCTGGTGGACCATATCATATTAGCTAAGCTCAAACATTAGCTCCTACTAATTTTCCACGGATTCAAACATCAGCTCGTTTCTCTTTCTCCTTCCGGGTTAGTTTGTGTTGGACTATTATTATTTATATATTGTAATTGCTTTATGATAGACTTCATATAATATCTTAAATAATTTCAGGTTAGAACCTTCAAATTTATTCTCTAATAGGATATACGAGTCTTTCAAGAGTGAACTTGTGTTGGGTTTTGATGTTGGTGAATGGGAAATGATGGGATGGAAAGTGAAAGGAACATAAAAGGTCCTTTTGCTTTGGGATTGTTCATTTTGCTTTAGTTAAAGCATTTGTCCCACATAGGAAAAAGAGAGGAAAAGAAAGGTGTATTTATTACATTACACCTTATCTAGCTGCTAAAAGGGTTGAGGGGCAGAGACCCCTCGCGCCGTCGTCGTCGCTCGCTCGGCTTTGGCTTCGGCTTCGGCTTCGGCTTCGGCAAAGATTGATTGATTATCTTTTTGGAAAAACTTTTCTTTGATTATTTAATTAATCAATTAATTATTTAATTAAATAGAAAATCTAACGGCAGAAAATCCGCATGACCGACCCGGTCCATTTTCTGTTTCCCGAATTTTTTCTTTTTTCGAATTTCCCTCCAAAAATTGGTGACTGATCTGAATGGTTGCAAACATTCAGAATTAGTACCTCCAACAACTGGTGACTGATCTGAATGGTTGCAAACATTCAGAATCAGTACCTCCAACTCTATAAATTCCAGTTTGTTTCCAGAATTCAATACGAATTTTTTCTGCAATCAAACTTCCTCTCAAAATTCTCTCTTTCTTTATTCTGTGTGATATACAATTGTTGAGTGGTTCGCCGCTACCAGAATTTGGCGTACTACTATTCTGGTAAGATAATCGTTCTATCCTGGGAGGGGATATTCCATCAACCTCGAGTACTATGAGGGGAATAATTTCCTTAAGGATATACTTTGAACTAAGTGGGCTCGATTATATTCTGAATCTTTACAGATTTTGTTTTCATTACTAGTTTTAGTTTTTGGTTTTGAAAACATGTTATAATCTTTATGATTATTGTTTTTCACAAGTTTTGTTCTACAAAAAATTTTGTTTTACAAAATATTTTTTTTTTACAAAAGTTTTATTAACTACAAAAGTTTTATTCAATAAAAGTTTTTGTTCTAAGTATTTTAGTAATACATGTTCAACAACAATCTTAAGGAAATTACATATATTATTATAATCTGTATTCTGTTTTGGAGACTAAAGCCTGTGTGGTTTTCTACTCCGTATGAAATTTTGTATTCAGACTTGAAGATATGAAAACTTCGTTGGAATATTAAAGTTCATACTTGTACAACGATTTGAAGAATATAAAAACTTCATCGTTGTTGTTGGAAAGTTTTTCTTTTTCTGATTATTAAGACAGTTTGTCAATTTTTGATAGTGAAAAGAAATGGCAATTGACTCTGCTACTCCTTCTGCGACTGCAACTCCTTCTGTGAATGTTGCACCAGCGGTTACTCCTACAACCCGTACCGCTGTGCCACCGGCGGAGAAACCTGCTAAGTTTATCGGTACCAACTTTAAGGGATGGCAGCAAAGAATGTTCTTTTGGCTTACTACCCTTGGCATGCAGAAGTTCACCAATGAAGACCCTCCTGTGCCTGCTGCTGATATGCCGACCAATGAAAAATTTATGGTTGCTGAGGATGGAAACAGGCTGATTTTTTGTGCAAAGGCTATATTTTGAGTGCCTTAGAAGATGACTTGTACAACGTCTACAGTGCAGTAGAGACCTCCAAAGAACTATGGAGTGCAATTGACAAGAAGTACAAAACAGAAGATGCTTGCTTGAAGAAGTTTGTGGTTTCCAAATTTCTAGACTACAAAATGGTGGATGGAAAAACTGTTGGAACCCAAGTTCAAGACTTCAACTTATCTTCCATGATCTTATTGCTGAAGGTATGGTGGTTAATGAAGCATTCCAAGTGGCTGCAATGATTGAAAAGTTGCCACCCTCATGGAAAGATTTCAAGAATTATCATAAGCACAAGAGAAAGGAAATGAAGTTGGAAGATCTTGTGATTCGTCTCAAGATCGAGGAAGATAACAAAATCGCTGAGAAGAAGTACCGTAAGAGTTCACCGATTGAAGGGGCAAACGTCATTGAACATGCTGCTCCGAACAAAAACAAGAAAAGGAATAGGTCTTCTGCAAAGGAGAAGAATCCTAACAAGAAAAAATTCAAGGGCAACTGTTATAATTGTGGTAAAGCAGGCCACAAAGCTCCCGACTGTCGTGCCCCCAAGAAGAACAAAGAGAAAAACAAGGGCCAGGCAAACATTGTGGAAGATGTTGATGACCTGTGTGCAATGTTGTCTGAGTGTAACCTGGTTGGTAACCCAAAGGAGTGGTGGCTTGATTCTGGCTGCACTCGACATGTATGTGCCTCAAAGGAAGCATTTGCAACCTACACTCCCGCTGGACCCGAAGAGGAGCTATACATGGGAAATACTGCAACAGCCAAATTTGAAGGATATGGAAAAGTTCTGTTAAAGATGACATCCGGAAAAGTGCTGACTCTCAAAAGCGTCATGCATGTTCCAACAATTAGGAAGAATCTAGTTTCAGCCGCACTACTAGTGAAAAATGGGTTTAAGTGTGTGCTAGTTAGTGATAAATTTGTACTCAGTAAGAATGATATGTTTGTAGGAAAGGGCTACCTCACCGAGGGCCTTTTCAAACTTAATGTAATGGTTGTTGACAGTATTAATGGAAAATTTGCTTCTTCTTACTTATTGGAGTCAAATATTTTGTGGCATGCTCGTTTAGGACATGTCAATTACAAAACCCTGCGAAAAATGGTTAACCTTGAAATATTGCCTAAATTTGAGTGTAGTATATCTAAATGTCAAATATGTGTTGAATCAAAGTTTGTTTAGCAATCGTATAAGTCTGTTCAAAAGAATTCGAATCCTTTAGACTTAATCCACACTGACATTTGTGATATGAAGTCAATACCATCTCGCGGTGGAAAAAAGTATTTCATAACTTTTATTGACGATTGCACTCGATATTGCTATATTTATTTGCTAAATAGTAAGGATGAAGCAATAGAAGCATTTAAGCAATATAAGAATGAAGTCGAAAATCAATTGAATAAAACGATTTAAATGATTAGGAGTGATAGGGTTGGAGAATATGAATCTCCTTTTGCAGAAATATGTTTAGAATATGGAATCATCCATTAAACCACTACCCCCTACACACCACAATCCAATGGAGTTGCGGAAAGGAAAAATCGAACATTGAAAGAAATGATGAATGCTTTACTAATCAGTTCCGGTTTATCGCAGAATTTGTGGGGGGAAGCTATCCCTACAGCTAACCGAATACTCAACAGAGTACCCCACAGCAAAACACACTCTATTCCTTATGAAAAATGGAAAGGAAGAAAACCCAACTTGAAATATTTTAAAGTGTGGGGGTGTCTAGCAAAGGTATAAGTTCCTTTACCCAAAAGGGTGAAAATAGGATCACAAACCGTGGACTGTGTTTTCATTGGGTATGCAACAAACAGTAAAGCATGTAGATTTTTGGTTTATGATTCTGACAATCCCGAAATTCATAATAATACGGTAATTCAATCTGATAATGCTGAATTCTTTGAAAACATCTATTCGTACAAAATTGAATGTGAGTCGTCGAATGAAAGATTTAAACGACCACGGGAAGAATCAAAGGAGAATGCCCCTAGCGAAGGAGATCCACGGCGTAGCAAACGTCAAAGGACGTCTACTTCCTTCGGTCCAGATTTTGTGACATTCTTGCTTGAAGACGAGCCTCAAACTTTCAAGGCCGCTATGTCATCTCCTGATTCAACATTTTGGAAAGAGGCAGTCAATAGTGAGATTCAATCAATCTTAGATAACCACACATGGGAAGGGGTTGATCTTCCTCCTGGAAACAAGCCTTTAGGTTCTAAATGGATTTTTAAACGGAAAATGAAAGCTGATGGCACAGTTGACAAATATAAGGCAAGGCTTGTGGTCAAAGGTTATAGACAAAAGGAAGGTCTTGATTATTTTGACACATACTCGCCTGTAACAAGAATAACGTCTATTCGGGTGTTGGTGGCTCTGGCAGCCTTGTATGGTCTTGAAATTCACCAAATGGATGTTAAAACAGCTTTCTTAAATGGTGATTTGGAGGAAGAAATTTACATGGAACAACCCGAGGGATTTGTTGTTCCTGGTAAAGAAAAGTGTGCAAACTTGTAAAGTCACTTTATGGACTTAAACAAGCACCCAAATAATGGCATGCTAAATTTGACCAAACCATGTTAGAAAATGGATTTAAAAACAATGATTGTGACAAATGTGTTTACATTAAAAACACTCCAGGCCACGAAGTCATTGTTTGTTTATATGTTGATGACATGCTGATAATGAGCAAAGATATGGCAGATATAAATGCTACAAAACGCATGTTGGCAAGCAAATTTGACATGAAAGACTTAGGAGTCGCTGATGTAATCTTAGGAATCAGAATTTATAGAACTCCACAAGGTTTAGCATTATCACAGTCTCACTACATAGAGAAAATACTTGACAAGTTCAAGTACTTGAATTTCAAAATTGTCAGAACTCCAATTGATGTGAGTTACGCACTTCAAAAGAATAAAGGTGAAAGTAAATCACAAGGGGACTATGCGACAGTGTTGGGAAGTCTAATGTATATCATGAATTGTACACAACCAGATATAGCATGTGCTATTAGCAAACTGAGTCGGTTTATAAGTAATCCCGACCACACGCATTGGATGGCAATGAAACGAGTTTTGGGGTATCTGAAACATACTCAAGACTATGCTTTGCACTATAATAAATATCCCGAAGTCATTGAGGGATATTGTAAGCAAACTGGATCACTGGATCGTCTGAAGTTAAATCCACAAGTGGTTATGTTTTCACAATTGGAAGTGGAGCAGTGTCTTGGGAATCATCCAAACAGACTTGCATAGCCCGTTCCACTATGGAATCTGAATTTATAGCTTTAGACAAGGCCGGTGAAGAAGCTGAATGGCTCCGGAATTTCCTAGAAGATATTCCATTCTGGCCCAAACCTTTGGCTCTTATTTGTATACATTGTGACAATCAAGCAGCAATAGGTAGGGCAGGGAGCGTAATGTATAACGGAAAATCTCGTCACATACGACGGAGACACAATACCATTAGACAACTCCTCTCTAGTGGCGTTATCACGATTGACTATGTAAAGTCAAGAGATAACGTAGCAGATCCGCTTACAAAAGGCTTAACTAGAGAAGGAGTTAGTAGATCATCAATGGGAATGGGGTTAAGGCCGAGGACAAGTCATCATGGTGGTAACTCTACCTAGTAAACTGGAGATTCCAAGAGCTAGGTTCAAAGAGATCAAACAAAGTTGTGACTGACGGTTCAACATTGTCAAATAAATCAACCCATTCTCGGATGAAGACAATGTTCAGAAATAAGGATAAAACTTTATGGCTCAACAAAGCATTAAAGTTTTTAATGATTATCTAAATCTGGCAGTGGATGACCAGATAATGTGGCTAAAGAACCACATGTTTAGAAATCACCTATGTGAGGGTTAAGTGTAAGCCGCTTTTAAGGGGAATGACAGTGAAGGCCTATTCTCTATGCTCTCATGAAACCAGGCGGTGTTCATGGCTGAAACGAACACAACCGTGAGAACCATAAACAATTTAGGGTTAATTGTATGACTTATGTTGTCTAGATATACAACAAAGTTCAAAGGTTCAAAGATATCAAATCTATTGATTGATCGAGTATATCCGATATAAGTTCACTACGGAAAGTTCAAAGGGAAACCTACTTATCCAGATGCAGTCAATCTTCGCCAGTATATCACACTCGTCCACGCATCCATCTATGTTATGGCCATTCCCCATTCATGTGGGGGATTGTTGGGTTTTGATGTTGGTGAATGGAAAATGATGGGATGGAAAGTGAAAGGAACATAAAAGGTCCTTTTGCTTTGGGAATGTTCCTTTTGCTTTGGTTAAAGCATTTGTCCCACATAGGAAAAAGAGAGGAAAAGAAAGGTGTATTTATTACATTACACCTTATCTAGTTGCTAAAAGGGTTGAGGGGCAGGGACCCCTCGCGCCGTCATCGTCGCTCGCTCGCTCGGCTTTGGCTTCGGCTTTGGATTTGGATTTGGATTTGGATTTGGATTTGGATTTGGCAAAGATTGATTGATTATCTTTTTGGACAAACTTTTCTTTGATTATTTAATTAATTAATTAATTATTTAATTAAATAAAAAATCCAACGGATCGATCCTGACCCGCGCGTGACCCGCATGACCGACCCGGTCCTTTTTCTGTTTCCCAGATTTTTTCTTTTTTGAATTTCCCTCAAAAATTGGTGACTGATCTGAATGGTTGCAAACATTCAGAATCAGTACCTCCAACAACTGGTGACTGATCTGAATGGTTGCAAACATTCAGAATCAGTACCTCGAACTCTATAAATTCCAGTTTGTTTCCAGAATTCAATACGAATTTTTTCTACAATCAAACTTCCTCTCAAAATTCTCTCTTTCTTTATTCTGTGTGATATACAATTGTTGAGTGGTTCGCCGCTACCAGAATTTGGAGTACTACTATTCTGGTAAGATAATCGTTCTATCCTGGGAGGGGATATTCCATCAACCTCGAGTACTATGAGGGGAATAATTTCCTAAAGGATACACTTTGAACTAAGTGGGCTCGATTATATTCTGAAAGCTTTCTTCTTGTCAACTTTATATTTTGATTTTCTTTACAGATTTTGTTTTCATTACTAGTTTTAGTTTCTGGTTTTGAAAACATGTTATAATCTTTGTGATTATTGTTTTTCACAAGTTTTATTCTACAAAAAATTTTGTTTTACAAAATATTTTTTCTTACAAAAGTTTTGTTAACTGCAAAAGTTTTATTCAACAAAAGTTTTTGTTCTAAGTATTTTAGTAATACATGTTCAACAACAATCTTAAGGAAATTACATATATTATTATAATCTGTATTCTGTTTTGGAGACTAAAGCCTATGTGGTTTTCTACTCCATATGAAATTTTGTATTCTGACTTGAAGATATGAAAACTTCGTTGGAATATTAAAGTTCATACTTGTACAACGATTTGAAGAATATAAAAACTTCATCGTTGTTGTTGGAAAGTTTTTCTTTTTCTGATTATTAAGACAGTTTGTCAATTTTTGATAGTGAAAAGAAATGGCAATTGACTCTGCTACTCCTTCTGCGACTGCAACTCCTTCTGTGAATGTTGCACCAGCGGTTACTCCTACAACCCGTACCGCTGTGCCACCGGCGGAGAAACCTGCTAAGTTTACCGGTACCAACTTTAAGGGATGGCAGCAAAGAATGTTCTTTTGCTTACTACCCTTGGCATGCAGAAGTTCACCAATGAAGACCCTCCTGTGCCTGCTGCTGATATGCCGACTAATGAAAAATTTATGGTTGCTGAGGATGGAAACAGGCTGATTTTTTGTGCAAAGGCTATATTTTGAGTGCCTTAGAAGATGACTTGTACAACGTCTATAGTGCAGTAGAGACCTCCAAAGAACTATGGAGTGCACTTGAAAAGAAGTACAAAACAGAAGATGCTTGCTTGAAGAAGTTTGTGGTTTCCAAATTTCTAGACTACAAAATGGTGGATGGAAAAACTGATGGAACCCAAGTTCAAGAGCTTCAACTTATCTTCCATGATCTTATTGCTGAAGGTATGGTGGTTAATGAAGCATTCCAAGTGGCTCCAATGATTGAAAAGTTGCCACCAACAACACGTAACATTTTGCCTCATGTTCTAAGCTAAAACTTTAAGTGGAGCACGTCTTTACGTCCTTCAACAATCAAAATAACTAAATCTATGATCACAAGTATACCCAAGTCCTTTCAAATGCTCAATACTCAATGCGGTGAATTGTTCCTTTGTTTACCAATTCATATCTTGACAAAACATACCATCAAAATGTAAACAATCAATTAAAAACTTGAATCTTTGTTTTAACTTGTACCCCAATTCCTTTATCTATCGGTATTAGCTCATAGCTTGAGATCCTTATTAATTCATGTATCTTAACTTACGATTGATCCCCTCTTTATCGACCCTACAATATCCTTTATCACAATCTTAATGTACTAATTACCATACAAAATATCACAAAAAGAGCTTATTATCATATTTAAGACGCACGTATATAGTTTTTTTTTCAAATATTATCCAATAGTTTTCTAACCCAGATCAATGATACGTAACACTATCACCATAATCAAAGCAAAACAAATGAAATCACATGGTTTTAAATTCAATTTCTTACTCTCTCGAAAGATATATTTTTGACATTTACCATCAAAGTGAATATCCCTACATTTCACTAATTTATTCATTTATGACTCTAGC
Source organism: Solanum rostratum (assembly GCA_029948455.1). Classification (NCBI taxonomy): domain Eukaryota; kingdom Viridiplantae; phylum Streptophyta; class Magnoliopsida; order Solanales; family Solanaceae; genus Solanum; species Solanum rostratum. The sequence continues at coordinate 62,005,071 of CM057045.1, read as the reverse complement.
TCATTTCAATTCCATCGAAGCAATATCTCAACACATTTTACATCTTTCTTATGATCACGTTACTCATAAAATAGTAGCAAACGTAATTTTTGATACCTGCAGATTGTGTGTACAATACTGAATTCACTCAATAAAAAATTCTCATCATATGATTACATCTTGATCATAATCCATCACAAACTTTTATTACCATTATGCTCTATAGCCATTACCATCATCTCAAGGTTACCCTCATCATCGATATGACACCAAAACTATATCGGTCAAATATAAAGAACTAACTCCCTTGGATCTTATTATGGAGTAATAGTCCACATTTAGAATCCCCCAAATACATCTCACAACTTAAATACATTAATTGTACCAAAGATCCACCACTAACATTTTTCTTATAAATAATACTTAGTCCATACATCCAAAGTAGAAAACTAGTTGATTTCTCGAATATGAATATGACATTAAACCTTATTAAATGAGCCCATGAAACACTAATAATCTCTAAAATAGTTTATATTCACGCTTGACAATGGATAGATCCATTTTCATATGCCACTAGTACTATATCGTGAAAGTCCATTAGATCCACCACTAGAACACATCATACCTATCAAGAAAGTAGCACCAAACTAGCCCGCATGCTTCTACCTATCAATAGCCGCAAAATGTTATCCAATCCATCATGACTTTATCCTAAGTAATTAAACGTTTTTTTCATAAGTTCAGTCACTAGCAGAAGTAACATACTCCCTAACTCTAATAAAGTAAGCATTGGTATCGTGGTGATAGTCGTATCACGACACTCTTTAATATCCACTCGATCTATGAAACCGTAATAGAGATTCTGACCTCAATTGGCACAAGATCATTCTTATCATTATCTAAGCAATCCATACATATTATGAAAACTTTAGGTAGTATTAGTTTACAAAACAAACTTTATGATCCACCTATCCTTTTAACATTCCACCTTAAATTGTTGAACCATTTTTGATATCATTTATACCACATTAATACTGTTTGTGTTGTTGGATAACTAACCCCAAAAAGGATAACACATTCATAAAATCCCTCAACCACTATTTGACCGTATCACTCCAACATCCTCAAAGTGTATCGTCAAGTCATCACCTTACTTAACTTGTTTTAATCATTAAATCCTTTAAATATAACCACACATCCTTTTTACAAGTATGTCACTTACACTTTAGTACTAGATCTAACATTCAGGTCATATATAACCCACTAACTACTCATTTAAAGAATCCAGCACGAATCAACTCTATAAATGAGAGAAAATGAATAAAGTGATGGCACTCGTCTTATCCCACCAAGACAAGTCAGCCTAATACCTACTGATCCAAACACAACAATAATAGCGGAAGAGAAAGTAGTATAATATGACAAATAATCATAGGAAAGACCAAACTACAACCATCCTAGAACTGGTGTCACATGTACAAGCCTCTAAATACGTAATACTCGAATAAAATAAATGTCTCAAATGTCTAGTCCTCAAATAGAACGTAACATAATAATGGATTCCTTGAAGGTCCACCGATGAGATAAGCAGCTACCTTAAGGATAATCCAGAAGCTCGAAATGAGAAAAATTCTAACTAAAGGGACCGGGCTCGCAACCTACAAAAATGTAGTAGCAAGGGGTGAGTACCAAACACACGGTACCCAACAAGTGAACTACTAAACAAAAAATTAAGTAATATAGAATGCAAGTACTCCTAACACTCCAACAGAACCTCCACAACTACCACCTGCATAAAGTCAGCTCAACCTAACAGTTCACAATGTACATAGCCTATAGCTCAATACCCACACCAATATTTATAGTTCAACAATATAATGATCAAGTGCATCCATCACCAGTTGCATAAAAGATACTCACAAGTTCATAGATAATGATAATGTGTGATGCAATGCAATGCAATGTCAAATATCATGATGCATGTCTGATCTAGTGATACACACCCGCTGCCTCGCAGTCCGGGACCGATGGGGGACTTTTAGCCCGTGCATCTGTCGCGGTGTGCGACACGACCCTCGAATCATATATAGTATCCGTCGCGGCGTGCGACACGACCCTTGAATTATATGTAGTATCACTCGCGGCGTGCGATACGACCCTCGAATCATATATAGTATCTGTCGCGGCGTGCGACACGACCCTCGAATCATAATATCCGTCGCGGCGTGCGACACGTCCCTCGAAATAGTACATCCTTTTTAATTCTTATTCTTTCTCCAATCCTCATAACACTTGTCACATAGGTCAATGCAAATAGGCATGCTTACATGATAATGGGAAAAATGACTAATCTTGACACAATGCACAATTAACAACAACATGGTCTTAATACAACGTCAACACTAACTCAATATGTCAAAATCATTCACAACCTTCACACAAGGAAGCACGAGATTCTATATACTTAACAAAGGTTAAGAAATTCACTTGCCTCAATTAGTAAAATAATACTTGAAATCTTGAGTCTTTCGTAATGCTTTCAGATGATCAAAATCTGTTCAAATACATAATCTACATAAGAATACGAATCCAATGAAATCCATATTGCTATACTTATTTTTGGCTCGAAAATCGGGTCAAAAAGTCACCCCGAGCCTTTAAATTCAAATCTGAAATTTTCTTTCAAATTATGTTTACCCATCGTAAAATAAACTCATATGTTAAGTTCCAGCTAAAACGGATAGTTATTCGACCCCCAAATCAAAATTTTATTCTAAGAACTCTAGGGCTACATTTTCTTAATTTAATATAATTTATACACGTTTCTACCCTAAAAATTTATTCATAATCTCATGAAAACTTAATAGAAAGGATGAGAATAATTACCTTGATGATTTAGCACGAAAATCCTAATTTTTCTTCTCCTCTTTTTCTTTCTTTTCCTTCCCGCACTTTATTTTTCCTTTCTGCGTGCTGCGTTCTTTTTTTTTTCCCCTCGTTTCTTGGTTCCTGCTTATTGTTGCATAGGGCTTGCGCAGCCCTCTTCAGCTTTAATTCTTTTTCCTTTATTTATTTGTTTATTTTATTTATTTATTTATTTCTCCTTTTTATTTCTTATTTACTTATTTATTTATTTACTTATTTTAATATACTAAAAAGGATAAATTCTATTAGCCTATTTTCGATAAATATGAGATAAATTATATAGGATGTTAATTAAATTATTATTTTAATCCACCAACTAAATTAATTATCTAAAATTGTCCGTCAACTAAATGACCGTAATCATCGAATAGTCCAAAATTTTCAATTTAAATTTATGAAAAGAATCTTTTATGAAAGAGAGAGTATTTATTTTTAAAATGATCTAACGGGTCATTACAAACTAAAAGAATTTTATTTTGGAGAATTTGAGGCATAATATCCGACTATTTTAATTAAGAAAAATTTTTACTTTTATAAGTTACTGATGTTTCTATTTATAAATTATTTCAGAAGGCATTTTACTGGTTTCAATTAATAGTGAAGTGAAAATTCAATGGCGTAAGAAGGCAGCGAGAAGGTACAGTGATTTCTTTTCTGTTATAAAAAAAGGTGATGTTCAGCCAAAATATGTTCCAGAAGAAACATGGGAAAGTTGGATGACTATTTGGAAAGATCTTAAGAATAGTGAAAAGTCAGAAATAAATTCAAGAAATCGTCGTGGCGGTGAGAATGCAGTTGCTCAGGGTACTCACACTGGAGGCTCTATTACCATTGGAGAGCATTGTAAGAGACTTGTAAGTAAGTATATTTTCAACATCCTTAATTTACATGTCACTTAGTCACTATGATAACTTGTAATTGAGGACGTGTGTTTTGTTAAATGTACTTAGATTGAGAGCTTTTCTTTTATATATATTTAATAGTAGCACATAACTTGGATAGAAAAACTGCTTGTTTTAAGATAAATCAGTGAAATGGATCTCCAAAATGATATATAGGCTATTGAAAAGAGTCAAGATCCAATATAAAAACTGGAAAACACAGTAGAAACTAAAGTGTCAAACCAAACCAAATTGGAAAATGCTGATTTTTGCAGATACCCTTTTTTGTGTTGTTGATATATTGTAATTTCATTGCCTTACCTCATAGTAGTGCCTCGAGGATTTTGATTTGCTAACAATGAACTCATATAGATCACTTATGTTTTCTTTCTTTTGTTTTGAATTTGAATTTCCTGGACGGGTATGTGGTGGTATTCAGGCTTAATTTTTCTCATTGTACAGTGAAGTGTTTAGTGCATCAATGCTGGATTTTAAGGCATTGTACTGGTGACATTCTTTGTTCCAATCCTGATGAAGTTTTGTCTTAATATCTATGCTTAGTTGCTTTTGCCTTGTGCTAATGTGGGCTTGTTGAATGATGAATTGGAAATGCAGTATGTGTAACTGATTCATGTTTTAGGACGTTTATGAAATTGTTGACTGCAGATGAAAATTGCTTTTCAGTAAAGTGAATTCTGTACTTTTGCTTCATTGAGCAGGTGATGATTTAACTGTTAAAGGTTTCATTTTTTCAATTTTTGAATCAAGGAGTGTAAAATAAATTCAGGATTATGTTTCTTTCTAGTTACTGATTTTTCTTGTCAGACGCGATAATCAGTTACAAAGGGAAAATATTATGCAGTATCACATGTTCTGTTATGTGCTTTGTTATGTGCAGTATGCATAGAATTGATTAGTTGGGTGCCACTTTATAGAATCTTTTTGTGTTGAGGGTCAATAGGAGTAAAGTCGGTGTACTCACCATCCTCCCATACCCCACTTACGGGATTACACTGTATATGTTGTTATTGTGTAGAATCTTTTTCAACTTTATTTAAGATCTAACTGTTTGCATGATTGAATGGAACACTTCATTGATGATAGGTTTTAGACTCGTACGAAACTTTAAGATAAATCGGTGAAATGGCTCTTCAAAATGATCCAACCCAAAGAGCAACTTATAACTGGAAAACACAGATGTTACAGCTAGCTATTGGCCCATCTCCCATTTAACCAAATCTAACAATATGCAGTACTAGAAAAACTAAAAATTAGCCTTTACTTTAAGTAGTAGCAGGACAACCTGCTCAACCCTTCTACTTCAAATTCCACTAGGACAACTTGCTCAACCCCTGGATGCAAAAAAATCAAAGATGCATGATGTTCTTACATAATATCCTTGTTTGGATTCCACCCACAGCCACTAAATGAATGTTACAAGATAATGTTAAAAGAGGTCAACTAGGATAGAAACACTTCCCCTTCACCAAAATGATAGATAGGCTATATTTTCATATTTTCCGGTGAAAATTCAAAATTTTGAAAGAGAAATGAAGTATTTTCTTCATATATAGGTTATTGAAAACGATCAAGATCCAACACAAGTGAGATACATTTGCATGTCCATACACATGGTCATGATGAAAAATCTTTTGTTGGTGAGCGAGCACGAATCGTGCATGTAAGTCTAATGCTCTATAATCCTCTGGACTTTATTTATAAACTCGTGTCATATCTGGCTTATTTTTTGTTTAGCGCACATTTTAATTCATACTTGACTTGCTGATAAATTGTTATAACTAGGCTTAACACATGCTTTGCTCTTAACTTGTAACTAAATTTCTCCAAGACACTTTATCATGGGCAAATTTTTACACTCCATGTTTACATATGGTGTTTGGTCAGTTAGCTTATATTATAGCAAGTTAGTTTCATGTGTTTGATTTCTATATTTGAGTTGATTTATTATATTTTTATACTTCTGTCTCTAAAGCTAGCTCTTACTTCTTCTCCGGATAGGATCCTCCTTAGTCTTTATTATCAAGCTGGGAAGTTTATGCTTAAGAATGGGTATAGTAATTTATTGAGTTCTTACTAACTATTTGATAGAATATTTTAAAGGTTACTGAATAATAATTTGTCTGGCTGAGTTATCAAATGGATTGTTGTACATTATATTTTAAAGACACATGTCTGTATTTAGTTAGCAGGGAATAAACATTAAAGGCTATCAAATAATCTTCTGCTTTGGCTAGTTTATAGTTTATTTTTAAAAATTTTGCTTATCTACAAAAGGGATACTTTCAGTAACTTTTATGTGGCTTTTCAAGTAAGATTTGAAGATCAGTGACTATCATTTTCTTCTGAATATCAGTGACTTTCATCCTAAAAATGATCTTTACACTTACCAGCATATTTTGAAATTTGAGAAATGTTTGATCCCAATTTACATTATGCAGATTTCGGAGAAAGATTATGAAAAATATTGTTGCTATTATTGAGTTTATTAATGACCACTCTTTTGTATAGGAGAAATATCAAGAAATATTACAACATCAAACACAGTCTCAATCTGATGTTGATCAGTTTCAAGCATTTTACCAAGCTAGGGGAGATGAAAAAAAAAAAGAAAAATATATGGTCTTGGATCTCAAGCAAAATTATTTTATGGGCCGAATTTTTCTGACTCTTCTAGATCTGATGCTTCAACCTCAATACCATCTTTGAATGTGGAAATAGCGCCGACAAATATGGATCAGTTCGTGAAGCAATTGATTTCCTCACTGACTGATCATTTACTTCCTGTACTTGCCAAGCGAGTACGTGGAATGATTACTTCTCCCTCATCTCAATCGGACACTCCTATCGAGCATCTTTCATCTATGGCACCTCCAGTTCCTACTCCTACTCTTGCTACTGCTGATAATGTTGAGGTTAGTGCATCGATTTCTGAGGATGGTCGTGATTCGCCAGTCTCTCATTAGTTGTTTGTGCATGAAACATTATCGCCGTTGCAAATACTTTAAGATATTTTGCTTAAATATTATTATAGAGGATGCTTTAAACATGATTATGCAATTTGCATTTTGCTATGAATTTTGAACTTTGTAGAAAGTTAATTTCTATGTATTACGACGGATTTGCGAGAAATTATTTTCATTGTTAAAAAATAGAAACGTACGTATAAACAGATGTAGCAACGGAATTAACAACAAAATATTTAATCGCCAATGAGATTTGACGACGAAATAGCTTATAAAATTAGAGACGAAAATTGCTATTTTAATGACATTTTTGTCGCTAATTTTGCCAACAAAATATGTTTCATCGGAGATCCGTCGCTATCACCACAGACGAATTCCTTTTTTTTGTCAATGGTTACCTATGCCAATAATACCGACGGATGATATTCGATTGTTATTCCATCGGTAAACCAAAATAGCGACGAAATATATTGTTTAGCAACGAATTTTGTCCGTCACTAAATGCTGTTTTTTTTCCTTAGTGTTTTGGCATCATAGACCAGTGAGTGCTAATAATTCTTTCTGTGAGCTTCCATAGTGGAAGCTTAGTGAGCAATGGTGATGGTGAAATGAAGAAGAGAAGAAGAGAGATTGAGAGGAATTTTTAAAAAATATTTCTCTAGTTCTTCTTTTCAAATTGGGTCTGTACATGTATATATATAGTAACATTGACAGCTGTCAATGTAACTAGTCTCCTAACCACTTCTTAACAAACAACTAATCACTAACTAACTTTGGACTAGTGCTAACTAACTCAATTATACTCTCATCAGCTTGCTAAGCTTCTCAATACTCCCCCTCAAGCTAATGGCTTGAAGGGTCTTTTAGTCTCAGCTTGCTCAGAAGGTGTTCATGTGCTACTCTTCCTAGCCCTTTTATCAATATATCTGCCAGTTGCTCTTTTATTGGTACATAGTTTGTTTTGATCATTCCTTTGTTGATCTTTTTCCTCACGAAGTGGCAGTCAATATCAATATGCTTAGTTCTCTCATGGAAAATAGGATTTGCAGCAATTTGCGTAGCTACTTTACTGTCACACATCAGCTCCACTGGTCGTTGCACTTGAATCCCCAATTCCCTGAATAATCCTATTAGCCAAATAATTTCAGCAGTGCAGGCAGCCATGCTTCTGAACTCAGCTTCTGTTGAGCTTTTGGATATGGTCTCTTGCTTCTTTAACTTTCAAGATATCAATGCTCCACCAAACTGCACAATGTATCCAGTCACAGACCTCCTAATCTCTAGACATGCACCCCAATCTTGAGTCACAATAGGCATGTAACTGATTGGTCTTGTTAGCAGTTATGAAAAGTCCTAAACAAGGTGTATCCTTGATGTATCTCACAACCCTCACTCCAACATACATATGTGATCTCTTTGAACTATGCATAAACTGGCTGGGAACTTGCACCATAAAGGCTGTGTTAGCCTAGTCATGGTAAGCTATAGTAGCCTACCTACCCGCCTCTGATAGACAGTAGGATCCTTCATGAGTTCATCTTCATTGGCTTCTCTGTTAGGACTATAGCTATCATACTTTGTTGAGGTCAATTTTTTATTCATTTTAAGTGGAGTTGCTGCTAGTTTCGCTCCACTTAGGCCAACTTCTGACACCTGTTCAAGAGCATATTTTCTTTGACACATTACCACCCCTTCCTGTGACCTTGCTACTTCAATACCAAGAAAGAATTTCAACTCTCCAAGATATTTCATTTTGAACTTTTGATGTAGATCTTTTCTGGCATTGTTTATCAGCTCTTGACTACTACTTCCAGTAACCACCAGATCATCTACATATACTAGGATAATCACAATCTTCTTATCAACTGATTTTGTGAATAATAAATAGTCACAGTGACTTTGAGTGAACCCCATCTGAATAAGAGCATCAGTTAATTTTTTGTTCCATAGTCTAGGGGCCTGCTTTAATCCATACAATGATTTCTCGAGTTTGAAGACCTTCTTGTTCTTCCCCTGTGTGGCAAACTCATCAGGAATAAGCATGTAGACTAGGAGATTACCATTTAGAAATGCATTGTGCACATCCATATGATAGATAGGCCACTGACTAGAAGCAGTAGTAGCCACTAGGGATCTGACTGTAACCATCTAAGCAACTAGGGAGAATGTCTCTGAGTTGTCCAGGCCAAGTTGTTGGCTATAACCTTTAGCCACCAGTCTTGCCTTATACCTTTCAACCTCACCTAAAGCCTTGTACTTGATTTTATACACCCACTTGCAGCCAATAAGTGTCTTACCAGCTAGGAGATCAACAATGGACGAGGTGTTGTTTTCTTTCAAAGCAACAATCTTTAGTTTCATAGCCTGAACCGAGGCTGGATCTTGAGATGCTTGATGGAAGGTTGATGGTTCAATAGTAGAAGAATAGGCAGCCAATGCAAGTTGATAAGGTTTAGAGAGGTGTGAGTAAGTGACATAGGAAGACAAGGGATAATATAATCATTCAACCATATAGAAGGATGATTGACTATAGAGGATCTTCTAAGCACGTCAGGTTCTGGAGTAGGAGATGAGGAAGTGATAGAAGGTGAGATAGAAGGATTTGAATCAGGGGAGGGTGTTGGTTCAGGAAAATGCAACTTAGGAGTAGGCTTTCCCTCGCCAAAGAAGGGGGGTTGTTAGTTAGTAATATGAGGATCAGTAGGATAGTCTGAGTGAGGAAGTTAAAGTACAGGAAATATAGGTGTTCTAATGAACTTGACATGAAGAAAAGGAAAGACAGATTCTAGGAAGACTACATTCCTACTAATGAAGAATGAGTGAGAGTGAAGATTATACAGGATATAACCCTTTTGAGTTAAAGAGTAACCTATAAGCACACTAGTTATGGCTCTGGTAGAAAATTTCTTTGAAGTTTTGGTGTTTGATGCATAGGTAAGACAACCAAAGATTCTAACATGAGTGAGTGTTGGTGGATGTTGATAAAGGAGTTCAAAAGGAGATTTAAAGTGTAGAATTTTGGAAGGTAATCTATTAATGAGATAGATTGTTGTAGTGACACATTCACCCCAGAACCTCAATTGTATAGCAGTCTGAAACCTGAGTGCCTTGGCCACTTGGAGTATGGTCCTATGCTTCCTTTCTACTACCCTATTCTGTTGGGGAGTATATACAAAAGAAGTCTAATGTACAATGTCATGTGTTGACAGAAGAGATTGAAAGTCATTACCAAGGAACTCACAACCATTATGAGTTATAAGAACTTTAATAGAAGCAGAAAATACATTCGTGATTTTGCAAGAGAACTTTTTTAGGACCACAATGACCTCAGATTTATATTGTATAAGGAATAGCCATGTGAATCTGGTACAATCATCCACTAATATGACAAAAAGTCTTTTGCTATAGTGAGTAGGAACCCTATAGGGACCCAGATGCCACAATGCAACAACTTAAAAGCAGACTTAGAGCTAGTACTACTAATAGGAAAAAGAAGTTTACTGTGCTTTGCCAAAGGATAGATAGTGTACTTATGATCTCCATTATTCAACTGTTTAAGAGAGTCATGTCTTTTAATGGTGTCTAAGGGAGCATGACCTAGTCTTCTATGCCATAGAATGTTAGAAACAGGTACTTGTTCTACTAAATTAGCAGACTTGTATGCAGTACTTGAGGATATGGTGCCTTCTTTCAAAATATAAAGACCTTGATCTTCTTTACCAATCCCCTTCACTTTGCCAGTGCAGAGATCCTGGAACATACAGAAGTCAGGAAAAAAATTCACTGAGCATTGTAATTCCTTGGTTAACTTTGAAATAGATAACAAGTTAGACTTAAACTCTAGGAGAAACAAGACATTAGAGATCAGATTGTATTTTAAAATATGTGAATTTCCACTGTGAATGACCTGTGCCTCACCACCTGTAGGTAGATATGCATTGTTCTTCTCATGATTAGGGACTCTTTTGTGGCTATGCAATAATTCAGGACTAGATGTCATATGATTAGTTGCACCTGAATCTACTATCCCCACTTAGAGTGAGTAGTATCAGTTTTTAGTTGAGATATGATACATGCATTGGCTATTGGGGTAGAACTATTTCCTTCACTACCTTTGTTTAACATATGAAGAATTTGTTGATATTGTTCTTGAGTGAAATATGGAGTTGGCTGAGAAGTAGCAGTCTGATAGACATGACTGTCATGGCCACTGATGCAGTTCCTTTTTACAGATTTTCAGTATAGTTGCTAGCTTGATTTGCATACTAATTCATCCATTTCTTCTTAGATTTAGGCCAGTCTGGTGGATAACCAATTAGCTTGTAGCATTTCTCCTTTGTATGGCCATTATAACCACATTACTGATCCTTTTCTCTGAGCTTTCTAGTTGTTCGTTGAGACTATTTTGCCAAAATAGTTACCACCAGATCTTGAAATTCCTCCTGAACTATTACTTCCTAAAAATATATTTCCTTTACCATAGTTGTACTGAGCATCAATAAGCACTCATTTGCCTTTGTAGTTGGAACTAGGTCCTCCTTTCTAACTAAAACATGTTGTAGCTTCTAATGAGTCACTGATCACTGCTGATGTATTGGGTAGAGATCTATGATTTACATGATTAATCACCATTGAGCATGTCTTGTTTAGAGTAGGAATTGGAGACATCATAAGAATTTGGCTCCTACATTGAGCATAAGTCTCATTCGGCCCCATAAGAAACTGCTGATAACCATGGTGATGGGCATAACTCCTTAATTCAGGGCAATTGCAACCTGAACAAAGCATTATTGCACCAAATTCATCCCATAGGTTCCTTATCCTAGAGAAATAGTCTGATACGGAGAGAGTTCCTTGAGCTAAGGTCACAATCTCTCTATGTAAGTAAAAAAATTTAGATCTATTCACTACATCGAACCTTTCTTTTAAATCCAACCAGACTTTGTGTGTGTTTGACGCATGTATGATACTTCTTAACAGCTCTTTCTTCACTGAATTCATGATCCAAGATAGAACCACTACATTAACTTTCTCCCATTGTTCATGCAGTGAAATATCAAATCTATCCTTAGTGTGCTTTTCGTTAGTAAATCCCAGCTTACTCTTTCCTAGCAGACCTAGTGACATGGATCTACTCCACAAGGCATAGTTTTTCGACCTAATAATTGAATAGAAACCAAAGAATTACCTGGTGTATCATTAGGATGAAGATAGAGTGGGTGACTATGATCCACCTGACCTCTGTTAGAATTTCTAGCGGTTGACTGACGTGAAGCTATGGGTACATCTTCAGCTACCATTCTTCGATCTGAAATTGCTCGATCTAGCTAGTTCTAACTGAGACTAAGCTTCTACACACTAAGTATTCCCAATTGATCAATGCTCTGATACCATGTTATCTTCCATAGTGGAAGCTTAGTGAGCAATGGTGATGATGAAATGAAGAAGAAAAGAAGAGACATTGAGAGGAATTTTCAGAAAATATTTCTCTAGTTCTTCTTTTCAAATTGGGTCTGTACATGTATATATATAGTTACATTGACAGCTATCAATGTAACTAGTCTCCTAACCACTTCTTAACAAACAACTAATTACTAACTAACTTTGGATTAGTGCTAACTAACTCAACTGTACTCTCATCAGCTTGGCTAAGCTTCTCAACACTTTTTATGGTGACCCAGCAAACCTGGCACCTAGAATTCTTATCTACCAATATGTCCCGTAGCCATGTCAAGTCCATCTCTCTTAGTTTGGTCTTATACTCTGCATTAGAGACGTCCAATACCTCCAGCACCAGATTTATGAATGCAACACTCACAGATACATCCACCCGATGAATACAAATGGAAGGTTTGGGGTCATCCAACACATAGTGGAGGATGGCGTGAATTCTCACACCCATCTTGAGTTCACAGTAGGGGGGCCTCCACTAAGGGGCTCCAATTGAACTCCTCCCGTCTGGCATGGAAGGTAGGTGTCTTCTTCTCCAGCCCTAACATGTGAAAGGTGATCTTTCATAGGAATTTGGTTTTGTGTCAATCACGGTATCCTTCTCAACTATTGTTATCCAAGAATAGGGAAAAGGGTAAGTTAGCTTTGTTGATTCCAGCCACTGTTGATTTGAACTTGAAAATTCGTAGATTGTACATTAGAACTTGGCTTGAATAGGTGATCATGTGTAAGGACAAGGAAATATTTTCAAAATAAAGTGGTCGAGAAGTTATTATCTCGTGACATCCCTCCATAGTAACCATAATCTCTCCATGTAGAGACTTTTATAGTAAGAGCAAGGCCTCTATGGTTTCCGTCATCTCACCTAAAATATTTTCGAAGTGTGCATGGCACTCATCGCCTAAAAACTCTAATTTCACAAGTTTTTCACCAAATTAGTGTTCCTAAATTACCCTATTACCTAATATGCCAAGATTTTAGCATTTTCACTCCATACTGGTGCCTAAATCTAAGTGTTCAACCAAGAATACTATTCAACTCGCCCCCACCCCTTTCGAAACCATTTTGGCCAAATATTGTCATAGTCCTTATGCTTTGAACATTTTAGAGATGTTGTAAACATAAGGAGAAAGTCCATGCTACATTATTATTCAAAAATTAAGAAACTATCTGAAAATTACAAAAGCCACCCCAATGTCATTCTACTCTATTGTTTTGAATTACGCAAGGACAATAAGCCAAAAAAATGAAGTAATCAATGTAAGGGACGTCATTACCTAAGAATTAACATCTGGGACGAAATGATTGAGAGCGTTCTTGGGAGTTTAGGGTGTGCAAAAGGGAAAAATGAGAAAAAAATTCTTCTTTCACCCTTCTAAACTAACCCTGCCATGGAGGAATACCTACCGCCATAATGGGATTCCCACACCACAGTGGGGCTAGGCCTAGCTACTAATAAGAATCGATTTTTCTGCCTTCATTTTGCTCGTTCAGACTCAATCGAACAATGAGGTCCTTTTTGTAGTGCTAACCCTCAGGGTACACACATCATCCTTGGCCACAATGGCTTCTCCTACCAATTTGGAAGACTTTCTGACCAACTCGTGTCTATTCCTTCTCTTATCATTTATTTTGGGATGAGCAACGGGTAAATTATTATCTATTTAATAATGTGAACCATCATTACCTAGGTGGAATGAAAAGTTTATAATTTAAATTATTATTGACATGGTGCCATGTCATCATAGTGCGCATATTTTCTGGATCAGCGAGATAGAAATAAAAGATGTGAATTGTTATTTTTATTCATTTTCCTTAGAACACCAACATAGACAAAGGATCACCTTCGAAACCCTAATGAGGCTTCTTTAGGCTTGGGAAGAAGAGAGAGAAGGAATTTTAGTGTAAAAGGGGATGAATGTGGAATTTAGGCTTGCCTCTATCGATTTGTTGTCCATAAGCCAAGAGTGGGATCTTCATCATGCAATATCAACTGGGCACCTAGGTAGGATATGTTTTTCTTCTTGAGTAGTTGTAGCATGTTCCTATCATATATTATAACCTATATTATGAGAGAGATCATGCTTAAGCCTTCGGGCATAGAGTTTGAGCTGACTAGACATGTAGTTATCGTTGTTCGGAAAGAAATATACTATGAGGATTGTGAGTATTCTGTTCTTAGTGGCAAGAGCCTAGTTTTTGTGTGATTAACTGTGACTTCTATGGTTGAGCTGAGTGATGGTCTGGGTAAAGTTATGTGTCATAGAGTTGTGGGTTATAGTGAGAGCCGGGGCCTCGAATAATTCTGCAGGGAGTAATACATTGGAGTTGTGGGTTATAGTGAGATCTCGAGCTCAGAATAATTCAGCGAGGAGTGATATGTATTCACACGTGTGCATATGCATGCCAATGAGCCTTGTTAACTACTCGCAGGTGATGATTTATTTTTCCATTTGTGATATACACTATATTCAGGGGTAGAGCCACTTATTGGTTGGGGGCTTATTCGAATCCTCTTTGATGAAAAAAATGTACTATTTATATATGGTCAAAATAATTTTTTTATCTATATAGTAGATGACGTACCCTACTCGGCAAGTTCATATGTCTACTTCTTCAAATTTTAAACTCTCTAAATCAAAATTTTGGCTCCGCCACTGATTATACTATGTTATGAGAATAGGTTATAACTGCTCAAAGAGGAAAACCTAGTCTACCTGAGCATCAGATTGCTGTTGCATGTGAAGATCCCACTCTTGACTTCTGGACAGCGAATTAATGGAGGACTGTTGAGACAAGGACTTTTGATGATTAACAAAATAAATGAAACAGGTAGATGAAACAGGAAAATTCATCAGGTTCATTCTACAGATAGAAAGACGACACAGAAAAGTGCAACACGACACAGCAGCAAGAAGTGCGATGTACTATTACAAACATACAATACCTGGCACTGGAAATAAGGAGGAAAACAAGGAACATTATCTCAACTAAAACTCCTAAAAGAAGAAGGTTACAAAGAAGGAAAGGTTGTCAAAAAGCGTGAGATGTGGATTGCAAAAAGGAATTCGAAAAGAAGTTGGAGAAGGAACTTTCTTACAGCTATAAAACCAGATTCAAGATTCACAACAAGGTGTGCAGAAAAGAGAGAAAAAACGAAGCATAAGAAAGAACAATAAAATCGAGTCTAGGGTTTTCTTTTGTTTCATAGGAACGTTGTAATTCTCAGAATCTATAACTGAGAATAGTTTTATCTTCAAGTTAGAGTTAACAAGAAGATAAGTTGGAATATAATCCTTGGGAGGATTGTGAGTAGATTGTAGGTGGAGGTGTAGAAGTAAGGTTATTACAAGTTGTAATTAACTTTTGAAGGCTCACGTTGATTTTAATAAATTTGGAGAAATTCCTGTAGTGGTACAGGTCGTGGTTTTTACACCTATTGTGAGCTAGGTGTTTCCACGTAAAATCACTGTGTTCAAGGCCTGAATTCTGTACGATTGAAACAGGTCATCTAACCTGTTCCAAACGAGTAGGCAAATTGTAAGGTGCACAGTTCTAACAAGGACCTAGCCCTTCGTGCACTAGGATCCCTTCTTCCCAAACATAGAGCAGCCTCTTTAGGGTATCTAGGGTGACTTTTGTCTGTTGTAGCACGCCAGAGAAAAGGAAAGAAATAAGAATTCGCGTATGTTTAATTCTATTCTATCGATCCCGTCATGATGGTGCCGCTGTGGCACTATGATGGAATGGCACATGTCCATGAAAATTTAAATCATGAAGTTTCCTAAAGGCCAAATACATAAACAGACACCTAAACTTGTCCTCATTTTTCACTTAGACACCTAAACTAAGACAAGTTCCTAATAGACACCTCAACTGCTCAAATTTGATCCCATTAAACATTTTTATCCTACTTGGCACTCTCCGGTACTTTTTTTAAATTTTTCAGTCAAAAATAAATAGTTGCGGTCCAAAAAAAAAATTTCATAAAAGTAGATTCTCAAAATTCTCAGTTAACCATGTGCAAAAAAATTTTATTTAAAATTGTAATAATTTTTTCCGCATATGGTTAACGGAGAATTTTGAGAACCTACTTTTATGGGGAAAAAAAATTTTGGATAACTAAGAATTTTGAGAACCTACTTTTATGGAAAAAAAAAATTTTGGACCGCAACTATTTATTTTTGGCTGAAAAATTAAAAAAAGGTACCGGAGTATGCCAAGTAGGATAAAAGTGTTTAATGGGATCAAATCTGAGCAGTTGAGGTGTCTATTAGGAACTTGTCTTAGTTTAGATGTCTAAGTGAAAAATAAGAACAAGTTTAAGTGTTTCTTTATGAGTTAAGCCTTTCCTAAATAACGACGATTCTAATGGTTACATTTTCAAAATATTGTCGGTAGCAATTTGTGATAACGGTGATTGTTGAATATGCGGTATGGGGTCCTTGGTCCAGTAGTCCTAATTCCACCAAGTTGCAGGTCCTCTCCTCCACTATCAACATTCTGATTGTACATGTGTATAATTAATTGATGCGTGGGGTGCTAGCTTCTCACAAACTCAAAAAACAAATTAAACATTCACATCAAAACATAAACAATACTAACACAAAATAAACACCACTTTTAACTTTATTAGTCTAAAATGAGAGATTGGAAAAATTTTGAAATGTAAGGTCTTACATAATTTTGATCTCTTTTTGTTCTGTTAATGAGTTAATCACCCATAGAACAAATTTCTCTAACACTATCATGTGGACAAACAAACAAATTCAATTGGAATACAGCTATCTAATTAGGTAGGTGCAATGAGCATTTATCCTTCCTGCCCACTCATATCTCACAATTTTTTGGCACTAAATTGAAACATGGCTGCGTCCCAACACCTTTCAGAGGGTAGGGACCCCTAAAATGCTTATAATGATGCTTCTCACACTAGCTATAGGACTTCCCTTCATTCTTTGCCAACTTTCTACAATTTTTCTTTCCATGTATAAACTGAGTTAAATATACAATCATGTAGTAGTAATTTACCACTGTATATATCTCGAACCTTATATAAATTCAGTAGGGGGACCCATAGCTTCTTGGCATTAGTATCACTTAATATACTTTCTATAGTTATAAATTTAAATCTATTATTTAATCTATATTCAGTGGATTTCTACACTAATTTATATTTTGCGTCTAAAGTATTATTCTAGATAAATCTCATGACGTTGCATCCCCATCTGAATATGGTAAGTTGGTTAATAGAGAGAACTTGTAATTATTATCAAAGAATTGTGGTACAGTAGATTGAACTGATCCTCTTTTAATCAGAGGTCTCAGATTTGAGATCTAAATATTAAAACAAAAATCCTTAATCGGGAGCAATTCCACCCGAATGGGGTTCTACCCTACGTGGATCTGGAAGAGTCGATCTTCAATATAATGTGAAAATCGAACAGTTGATGAAAAATCAGTGTAATAATTTTTACTACTTGCAGTGACAAAATTTAAATCAAGTGAAAGGGTTGATAAATTTAATGAAATAGATTTACCCTTCATTAATAGTTGAGTCATTGACTAATAAATATGTTAAATTTGCCCTTATTTTTAAATGGTGAAAACTTATTGCTCAATGATGCCATACGTCCCACCAAGGATTTATCTTCTAAAGGGAAAAGGGCCAAATATATCTTCAATTTTGTGATTTAAAATAGATATTCTTGTTGGAAAAAGGTGCATATATACCTCTCCTTCCTCTGACCAGCAAATGGTACATATTTGCTCTTTCATTAACAAATCTATATTTACTAAATCCAAAAATAAATTTATAATTAATTTTTTAATTCTAAAAATATCACTTTGACTTTAAAAAATGTATCCTATCCCTTCTTTTCGTCCCTCCATACCTGATCCAAATGAAAAACTCAATCCCTCTTAATTCTACTCGGTTATAAAGTGGATCTGAACAAAAGAGAGATTAAATTTTCTTTAGTTGATTTGGGTCTGGGTCTGGGTCTGGGTTTGGGTCGGCTCAGGTCAAGACAGGTAAAACAAATGTGAGATTTGATTTTTTTTAATTCAGTCTATTGATGAATATGGTAAATATACACAATTTATTAAAATCGAAAGTATATATGCATCACTTTTTTATCCGCTTGAATTCTTGATCATTAATTCCTACCCCGATTCCTTTCTTCTCCCTCAAATATTCCTCTATTATTGTTGTGTCTAGGGGTGAACAAAACCAAATCGAAAATCAAATCAAACCTCAAACTAAGTTAACCCGAGAGAAAAAAACCTGACTAATGGTTTAGTTTGATTTTAACTTTAAAAAACAGACTAAACTAATCCGACATTATATAATTTACCCTTTTAACATATTATTTTGAATTTGATTTAGAATTTTGGATGGTCTAATAAAGGATATAATCTATAGATATTAGTAGGGATAATTACCTTTTTGAGTTTTTTAAATCAAATATTTACTATTTTTAAATATATTTTTTATTTATTATCTAGGAATGTCATATTTAGAATATATTTATCATCTATAGCAATTGTACTATGCATTAAAAGTAAATTATATATGTATTATATTTATTTGGGTAAAATAAAATCGCAATATGTGTTAAAAACGAATTATGCATGTAATATATATAGATGTATTATACTATGTATAAAAATTAATTTACATGCAATATAGATATATTGTAAGTGTTTTAAAATGTATTAAACTTATTTTGACAAAAAATTTAAATTATATATTTAAAGTGAATCATACATGTATTAAGGTAAATTTATATAGCTATAAATAGTAAATAATTTTTAAATATGGTATATTTAGGTAACTTTTCCATATTAGTAACTCTAAAGTACAGATGAAAAAACAAATCAATATTAATACTAAAAAAAAATTAATCCAACACTAAGAGTGATAATAATAATAATGAATATTTATTCTTATTTTACATTGGTTTAGATAATTAAAATACATAACCTAATTTTAATTTTTCTTTAATGCTTACTCATATAACTAATAAGTATTTATCACACTTATTTTAACATTATTTAGCACTTTAAATTTATGATATTTTCATCATGACGTATTATAGCATGATTTGGTAATTTAAAATTAAGATCATCTTCATTGTGACTTATTTATTTGCAATATTTATTTATGTGATCTCATTATTATATTTTGTTGAATATTTTTGTGTCTTCCCTAATATCATATTTTGTATTTTTCTTAAAAAGAACATCCTAGATTTTTGTATTTTGGATAGGACTAAAGAAATATTTGAATCATAAGTTATTTATATATTTTTATAAATACTTTACCAAAATATTAAAAAAAAAACTCGAAAACACGAGAATTTTGAAAAAAAAATCCAAAAATTCAGAAAATTCGAAAAAAAATCCGAGAAACCCGAGGTTGAAAAATCTGAATTTTATTGATTTGGTTTGATTTATATATTAAAAAAACCCAATAAAAATGATTTGATTTAATATTTAAAAATTCCAAACCAACTCGCCTTAGGTCTTTCAAATATTAAAAAACACGGTGAATAGTTAAATTTGTTCCTGTACTACGGAAAAAGTTTAAATTTATCCTTTTTTTAATAAAACTTAATTTATTGTCGACACGTGAGTGCAAAAATTCTGTTGTCTGTAAATAAGGGCAAATTTAACTCACATTAATAATGGCGACGAAATATTTAACTGCAACTATTACTGTTCCAATATTTCACATAGTTTCGGACAAATCTGACCCTTTTGCCATTTAAAATCTAGTATAGTGAAGTCCAGTTTTGTAAATGCAGCTCAAGATAAGACCAAACCTAACCACTACTTTTTTAAAAAAAATATCAATATATATGCATGTGACCATGCAAACACAAAGATAGTGCCTAGTATTGGATAATTGCACTTATTTATTTTTCCATTATACCCATTCCAACAAAAGTTGATTAAGCTAGCTCATTGGGTGCTACCCTTATTCATGGCATCAGCTTCCGCACTTATTCTATTGATGTTCCTAATTTCCTCGCCACTGCCATCGAGTTCACAAGAAATAAAAGACAAGGAGGAGTTCGATGAATGGATATCCTTGAATGTGAAGCACTACAAGAGTAGGAAGAGAGAAACAAGTTTGAAATGGATACAAGAATCAATCAAACACAAGAAACAACAAGTTCCTCCAACAGCTCCTTCGAGTAACAGCTTAGATCCAAAGCTTATATATGCAGAGATGAACAAAGTAATACTCACTGTGAGTCAAGATGGAAGTGGTAATTTTAAGACTATTAAGGAAGCTCTTGCTAGCATTCCACTCTATAACAAGCGCAGAGTCATAATTGACATCAAACCTGGAGTTTATAGGTACGTATCAAAAATATTTACACAATCAGGAAATCACCTTATGCTAAGGGTCGTATGACATTTCTCCGCTGGGAAATTATGTTATAAAATTGGCTAGGTGAAAATTATAATTTTTGTGTGTAAATACTCCTTCTGTCCAACAATAGTTGATCACTATTGACTTGGCATACAAACAACAACAACAACATACCCAGTGAAATCCCACAAGTAAGATCTTTGGAGGGTAGAATGTATGCAAACCTTGTCACTACCTCATAGAGGTAGTGACTTGGCATAGAGATTAAAAAATAATTAATTATAGGAGTAATTTTATTACCAAATCGCCCTTAATAAATATAAGTCATCTAAATATTGAAAATTTGATATTTTCTAATAACAAGAGTAAAGTAGACACAAAATAATAAATTATTCATTAATCTTATAAACTAGACAAATATTATTGGATATTTCAAAATAATATTGTAGACAAATAAAGATGGAGAGAGGGAACTATATATTGACTCTTTTATCTTTTTATCTGGTTCTGCCGCTATAACGAGAATAGATAGGTAAATATGCTAAATAATTGAACCTGGATTAAAATCTGAAAAGAGTTTAATTTTATACTTGGACTAATTAAAAAGAACTGTTTACACTATATATGATGCATGTTAATAAATAAAGTCACTTGCAAATGCTCCTGCTTACAGAGCAAACATGGATATGTATCTTACAAGCATGATAAGTGACTTTATAGCCAGTAAAAGAATTTTGGTGACTGCGAAAAAAATAATTCTTCCACGTGTATGTATATGTAAAAATAAGGTATTTAACTACATTAGTGTATAAGATCTTCACTATACAAAATTAAAAACTATATTTACTACCTTGAGTATTTTATTTTATTTTTTAGCTTTTAGGGGGGAGATATAACGAATGATGATTTGGATGAAATTTTAGTAGTTATTTTTATTATGACTACAATAAGTGAAATTGTAGGGAAAAGATTAACATTCCAAGAAGTTTGCCATTCGTGACATTTCGGGGCGATAGCAATACGCCACCACGCATTACAGGAAATGACACAGCTTCAGCTATTGGAATCGATGGCACGCCTTTGAAGACATTTCAAAGTGCTACTGTTGCTGTCGATGCTGATTATTTTATTGCAATAAATGTCATTTTTGAGGTAAATTTCTAATTTTTCTTGTGATCTTGTCAAATCTAAAAGTTTTTCATTAGATCAATATGTATATGACTAAAATACAAATATAGAGTATGTGCATCAACACTTTCCTGCAATGACACAGGTCCGTGACAGTATACTACTTAAGTTTATGGACTTCTTTACAAGTTCCTAGTTGAAGCCTTGAAGGCTAAATTCTACTGCCATAAAAAATATTCCAACAGATAAAACAAATAAATGAAGTAGCATTAGCAGACACTGTCACCAGCATTTACAAATACATTACTCTCTCCATCTCAATTTAAGTATCTTCGTTTAACAGGACATAGAATTAGAAAATAAAGGGAGACTTTTCAATCTTGTGATTTTAATGTCCTATATTAAAGATGTGTACGGTTCTTTATATTTTATAGTCAAACTTATTACGTAGAATGTTAGAATGAGAAAACTTACAAAAACTGAAAAAAGACATTCAAAATTGTCCTCTTTTCTTCATTAAACATAGGACGTACTAAATCATCAGTAGTTGTAATAGGAGCGCTATAACAAATGTCGGAGTAACTAGTATTCTTATTAATGAAATAATAAATATATTTATACATTTATATAATTTTAAAATTACAATGAATTCAACGATAAAAACCTAAAAATTAAATATCACGTTGCATTCTAAATGGAATGTATATGTAGTGAGACTTTGGTTTTGCAGAATACAGCAGCCCATGTGGTTGGGATGGTAGGAGAACAAGCAGTGGCACTGAGAATATCAGGGAATAAAGCAGCATTTTATAATTGCAGTTTCTACGGAAGCCAAGACACACTTTATGATCACAAGGGCCTTCATTATTTCAACAATTGCTTCATTCAAGGCTCTGTTGATTTCATCTTTGGATATGGCAGATCCCTATATGAGGTCAATTCCTCTCATCTATCCGTAACGCATTTTAGTTTATACGAAAAAGGATAAAAATTATTCCTCAATTACCATGTTAAATAGACCACTTATATTCTCCGTTACATTTCAAAATAAAAAGTGTCTCCGACATTGTACCAAGAGATCATCACAAATATCCTTAAGAGTTAATATCACAAATTTTTAATGACATGGCAAGCTACGTGGGACTAATCCCTCCACCTATGCATTGACAACTAGGATTCACTATAAGAAATTGGACTTTTAGCGGCTATGAAAGTCGTACAAAATCCAAAAATATTGTCATTAAGGATTTTCACTAATTTTTACCAAACATTAGCCACTGATTTTTAGTGGACACTAAAAGTTGCCACTAAAACCTATATTTTCAACCAAAAAAACACGATGATTAATTTTTAATTACGACCTAATTTTCTAAAATCAATAATAAAAGCATCTAATATTTTTACGAAAAACATCAAAATTACTTCTCAACTTGAATTTTCTACTACATAATGCATTATTATACATTTTATGTATTTACATATGATGTAAAATAAAACCATAAATAATGTCGACCAAGGACAAGTTTGAAGATACTATCTTTGTTGTTTTATATAAACGTCGTCCTTCTCTATTGTTGAAACATATGATAAAAAATTATATCTTCTTTTTCTGAATCAGATGTGAATGTGGGATACTTGGTGCATTGGCATTCATGATACAATTTGAGTCAAAATAGTGAATAATGCATTTGCACTAGTATATGTCAGTAGCTATATCACATTAGTATCTCACACACGGTTCTAGGGAAAATGGTCCCAATTAATAACATAACAGCATGATTGAATTTTTGAAATTTAAGATATTTTGATGTCCTTTTTTGGTGAGAGAATTAGAAAGAAAAGGTCATTCTAATTTTGTTTTTATTTTATGTGGATAGAACTGCCAGTTGAACTCAGTGGCAAAGAAAGTAGCATCCCTGACAGCACAGAAACGAACAAATTCGTCAATATTAAGTGGATTTTCGTTCAAGAACAGCAGCATAACAGGGACTGGATCAGTTTATTTAGGCAGAGCATGGGGTGATTATTCCAGAGTGATTTTCTCTTACACTTACATGGACAAGATTGTTCTTCCACTAGGATGGAGCGATTGGGGCAAATCAATTCGAGACTCGTAAGTCTTGTTACTTATTTTGGGTTTTACTGATTTCAAATCATTTTGCCAATAAAGTTGAAAAATGGATGTAGGAGAGTGTATTATGGGGAGTACAGGTGCAGTGGACCAGGAGCCGACCTGACAGGAAGAGTTCCGTGGGCACGACTACTCACCGATGAAGAGGCCATGCCTTTTATTGGCACCTATTACGTTGATGGCAATTCTTGGCTTATACATCCATATTAGTTCAACTCATCCATGTTATGTGCATCAAGAATGAACTTAATTGCTTATATTACACCCTTTCTCATATCCTCTCTTGTTATTGTGACAAATAACAAATTTATCACCCGTAGTAATTTAAATAAATAGTACATATATGTACTGCATTTTATTGTACCTAGGTCGTGTGTCAAGGAGGAACTTTCTTATGTAACACCTTTCCATTGTTGCTAAGCAAAAAGCAGAACAATGTACTACAAGTTTGTTACTTTCGTCGATTAATATGAATGAAGAATACATTGTGTACCTCTAGTGTAGCTTACAGTTTGATTATTTTCTCCAAAATGTTAGCCATAGGCTCAAATCCCTTGGGTTAATATTTTTTTTTTCAAAGTTGATGTACACACTAGACATAATTCAATTAGCAGGGTCAGAAATGGAACAAACGGAGACATGTGAGACTGGTATCCAGTTGACATAACGTTGTGCGTTTCCAATTAACATGGCCCTGCTTGCTGCACGGGTTGATGGAATAAGTTGAACACTAGGATCCAACTCCCATTTTTTGACAATGAATATATTTGACACAAAGATCGTAGCAGGGATTAAGAAACAACATGCATAACACATACTAGCACTATATACACTTGAAGATTGCCGTGTGGCCCGATTTCTAGGAAACTTTATATAGGCCAAATACAACACTGAGATATGATCTTCCAGCTAGGGATATCTTCAGCCTCAACTACCTTCCCACAGTAATAGTAAGAGTAATCCTTGTTTCGGGTAACCAAACTCGTGTTACTATTACTATCACCTGTTTCTTCAGCATCAAAAAACAGCCCATCAATTCGTCCTTGCAAATCGATGTCCTCTCGAGATCTGACAAATGCTTCCAGCAGCAACATTAGTGATGCCATTCTGTAATTTTACTGAAATATTGCTGCTGAGTCAAAGAAAGAAACAGAGTATGTACCAAGGAAAATGAATGTGCCACTATAAAATGTAAATATGGCCTGCCCTGTACCATATTCATAAGTTGATCATCTGAACCTCAACTACTTATTTTACAACACGAAAAGAATTTGGGCATTCATAAAATTAAGTTTCTTTACCTACTTCAATTAGAAAAGACTCTTGTGACCAGTGGCGTAGTCACATAGTAAAAGTAGGTCAGTTAAACATCATGCATCAATACATGTATAAATATATGACAAATAATACTAAACAAAAAATATATGAAGCTGTAATGATAGTCCCTTAGAGTTGATTTTTCAGGTATATAGCGTGAGATATTTGAGTCAATGGGAGTTGAACAACCCATCCCTTAACTAGCCCAATTTCATTAACCATTATAGGCCTAAAGGTATGAAACAAGTTTTCCATGAGTAGCCCAGTAAGCTACAAGGACGTGACACCCAATTCGATCACCTAACGGTATGAGGAATTAAGATCTTTGTAAAAATGAGAAGCATATGCCCATCACTCCAAAAATGACGATAAGGTGTCAGGCAATTGTGTTAGTGATGTAGTTATTTTAAGTCAGTTTGTGGACATATCGCCTTGAAGCACTATGCCTTGTGCACCGACAATTATCTGTACAAGTCAAAACGTTTATATAAAAGAAACATCTTTTGCAGCATGTGAACAACAGGTTCCCACAAATACAATTAATGCAAAATTGTCTTCCAAGCTATTCATGTGACCAAATAATCACCGATAGAGGTCCCTAACAAGCAAGAGGCTGTGACTTTAGGCGATATGCTCTGCAAGACTAAGAATCTTAACATGCTTCTTTTTCCTCAACTCATGGGGCACTGGACCAAAAACTCTGGTTCCAATAGGCTCACCATGCTTGTTGATGAGTACCACAGCATTGTCATCAAACTTTCCTTCGGTCCCATCACAGCGGCCCCTTGGCATAGCAGCACGAACAACAACACCATAATGCACTTCTCCTTTCTTCACCTTCCCACCTGGCTGAGCCTCCTTGCTCCTTTTTTTCCCTTCAGTGCTTGTATGCACGCGACTCTCTTTGCACCTGAATTGGCTACCACTTTCAGACTCGTCCTCATTTGTATGAAAGTTCTTTGTTGCTGAAAAGAACAAAAACAAGTGAAAAACTTTACAACCATTGCAACAAGACAGTTCAAATATTACTCAATTAGTAGAGTCAACTCAGAAAAGTCTAGACCTTTTTCGTAGCAACTCAGCCATGTGATGTTATTAAGATGCTTCCTTGAATGAAAACCATTTTAAGATTTTTGATTAGTAAGAAGGGTTTAACATAATGTGAGGAATGACTGGTGTGGCTTGTATTATTAAATAATATCATGCATTGACAAAACTCACATAACATCCAAATTTCATGCTCAATGATAAAGATTGCAAATGGACCAGAAAAAGATTTAGTGTAGGGTGAGTTAATTAAACAGCATAGCATACGAACCTGCAATAACAAATGATTGCACATCATCTCGTGTGTTGATCTCATTAAACCATCAGCATTGTTGCAGAGGCCACTGAACAATGAACGACCCACTACTGCAGTTTCATCACAAATAAGGAAGAGCTGATGATTAGGCCATGTAGATAGCACAAGAAGGTAGCGAATTCAATGAGCTGGTACAGAGAGCATAATATCCGGTTGTGGGCTTCCTAATGCACAAAAAACCATCAATATTTGATAACCATCACTGTCAGCTCTACAAGTTTTTTTTAAAAAAAAAAAAAAGAACCCCCAAATTTGAGGACCCCCATTTTTTAAGCAATAATAGATCACAAGTTTTTTGAAAAACTATATTGAGTACTATTTGTAGAAAAAGTAAGCTTTTCATATAAAAGAAAAGGACTAGTACAAGAAGTTTGACATCTCAGGATTACTATGTCTCAAAAAAGACTAAATGAATCGGTTATGTAATTAATTGAAAGAGAATTATGAGAAGAAATCAATTATATATCTGGTCGCAGTTGCTAACGGGTTTCCTAATGCACATAAAACCATCAATGTTGTATAACAAATTAACCATTTCCACAAAGTTGTCTAAGTGCAAAATTTGTTGATGATTCTACGGCTGATAAAAATCACACTACATCCTTCTTCCTAATTGAACTATCATGCTTGACTTAAAAATGATTAAATAAGCATATAGGTGTAAAAGTTTCATAATGCAACTTTGGGACCAAGTATAGCTTAAATCTTTTTCCTGTAAGAACATTTTTTAAAAAAACAAAAGCTGTATTAAGTACAAAAACAGTCCATAAACATCATTCAGGACAATGAGAGAATAAATCTTCAACAATCTAGACTTTCCAGTAAATGGGTAAGAACCACCCTTTACAATTCTACCTGCTACGCTGTAATGAACAAAGTTGACATCCACCGCTCGGAGATTTTGGTACCAAACCCAATAGAATGTTAGAATGAGTAGATTAGTCGGTAGTGCCAATACACTACTAAATTGTATCTCCTTTCCCAATGGGAAAATTATCCGAGAAAGGAAAAGGGAAAAATGGGCCGACAAGTGACTATTCCTTTTGTCCCAATTTATATGGTAGTATTATTTGCTTTTCAAGATACAAACTATGTAACCTTCACCAACACTTTGAAATGTATTTTTTCGTCATGTGACGTGAGAATGGCAATTTGTGGTACTTTACATATACTTTTTGAATAGTAATTATTAAATGTGGACTTGATCTAATCCAATCAAAGATTAGTCATTCTCTCAGGAAACAGAAAGTGCCATACAGATTGGGATGGGTGAAGGGTGAAGCAATACATTATATCACTAGAGACAAAACACATAGTTCCTGTTTATGAGCTGCTCTGTGCAAGAAATATAAAATGAGTTTGTTGTATGGAGAATAATACATGCACAACCTAATCTAAGCTCATTAGAATTAGCAATCAAAGCCCCTTACCACGAATCAACCGAGAAGAAGAAGAAGATGCAGCCATCTTTAGAGAAGATTCTGTGATAGGAATGAGAAAGTGAAACACAATATAATCCACCAAATAGACATAACACAAGCATTACCAAATTAGGACGCCAGTTCTACCACTAGTGTAAACAATATTCAAATAGATTTAGTGTAATTAATAATCAAATTATGTGAAGCACAGTAGTTAGCCAGCTATATGTTGTACAGTGATCATGGAAAGAAAAACTCAAACATCAAATGCCTTGATAACTTCAAGATTTCCTCCTTTTTCTGTTGATTATGGTAACCCCTCCGCCCTGCACCCCCCCCCCCCACAAACCACCACCACCACCAAAAGGACCCCCTTATTGAAGAGCCCACTAGTGGGCCCTTTTCACTTTGCTCCATTGGCAACTCAAACCCTCAATCTTATGGTTGGAGTGGAGGACCCTTAGCACCAGGGTTTTCCTCCCTAGTCTCTTTTCCTTCAGAACTCTCATTATATACTACACATGAAATTTCTCACAAATAAAACTTGCCAAATACACACAAAGACAAGCATCACATTCTAGTGTCAATATTTGTTTATTTTTCGATGTTCCAAAATATTTTTTGAGAATTAACAGAAAGTATTATCACCCATAATTTTGTGCCTCAAGACTTGTTAATCTGGCAGCTGAATTACATAATTCACTACCATGAACACATCATGACAGATTCACCTTCTAATACACTATTTCTTCTTAGAACTAAGTCTACTCCTTATTTTCGTCATTCAGGAGAAAGATGATTGCAAACTGAATCATGAGCACCTCATGCCAAGAAACTAATACTACATCCAGTGATCTTGTTGCAATCAGTTACTAATTGGAGAAATAAGGACCAATCTCAAAATTCCATTGAGAATTAATTCGAACTGCAACTGAATGAAGTGTTGTGCCCATTGTTTATCCAGAAAAGCAATTGCAGGTTTCCATCAGGATTCAGAATCCTAAATACACAATTAAGGAAGAATTCAACCTTCAGAAACTAGCTACATTCAAAAAGTCCTCTTTGTCATTCCAACATTTAGAGTTGGTGGCCATTTCGACGGGGAGAAGCCTTAAGGAAGCACTTCTTTGTTCACTAAGACATCCCAAATTCAAAGAAGAACTTGATGAACAAGTCAGACCTGATTAAGAAGCTTAATCCTACTAATGAATTTCCTTAGCTCCCCAACAAGTGTATCACATAACTTATCACTCTTGATTCCCCAATAATAGCTATATAGATTGAGCTCAGTTGTTTCACTTTATTTTCCTTACTTTACTTTTTAGTCCATTTTTAGAAAAAAAAAGTCTCATCTTCTTTTTTGGCAACTCCTCATTCTCAACATGGCATGTTCAAGCCTACAAGATTAAAGGTCATTTTTGTACCTTCTATGTATCTTTAGTTTGAGACCACAAGATTAAACCCCTCAAAAAGTACTCAGATTATACACTTAATTAACTAGTGTGTTAAGCCCTTAAAATGTACCAAGATTTCACGAAATTGCAGTACCCATTAATACAACTAAACCCAGAAAAAAGAATCTCCAAACTTAATCAAAAACATAAATAAAGAGGTAATCATTTTAGCTCAATGGGTATACAATTTGGATCTTAATGTGAAGATTCATACTTACAGCTATAAGAAATAGTAGGAAGATGAACTGATTTCAGTGAAAATTACCCCCAAGTCCTAACCCTAGTAAACCAGAGAGTATTGTATCCCCAAAGAAAGCATAGAACCATCGACAATATCAGTTCTCAGTTCATCTTTCTTCACATCAGTCTCACAACATTCAAGAAAAGATCCAAATTTTTTACCCATTGCACTAAAAAGATTACATCTTTATATATGTTTTGGATTAATTTTGCGGATTTTCTTTCTGGGTTTTAGTAGTATTAACAGGTACCGCGAATTGGTGAAATATCAGTACTTTTTGAGGCATTGCTTCGTCCCACACTAGTTTTCGGCATTCTCTGAAGAAAAGTAGAAACTTTTAATAGTCATTCAAGTAATACATTTACTATTTTCAGTCCAAGCTTAACACAACCAAAAGCTGACGAAGAGAAACTTAAAAGTTTTTTCACAGTTTCGACAGTTCATATTCAAACAGAAAATCTATTCTATAAGAAAGGGTTACCTGATTTTTATGCAATGATATTATACAAAACCTGTTTTTATATGGAGATTGAATTGATGAAGAACAACTTACCACAAGCTTGGTATTGAGATTATGAAGAGAAGAAGAGCGGCTAGGGATTGCAATGGGGCGGGTGCGGAGCAATACCCGCATAAACCCGCAGGATTTTACCCGCCCCGCAACGCCCCCGCATTAATCTGCCCCGCAAAACTTTAAGTGCTCAAGTTGTTGTTCGTGTGACAAATGTCGCCTGGTAGTATCTTGTTTTTGTTCATGTAGCTTATGCAAGTACTGAGTTCTAGTGAGCACGTTTTCCCTTTATTCTTTATTTACCTGTAAGTACCATCAGGGGTGTGAGGTGCTTGGATGGCAGTTAAACCATGTTTGGAACTATAACCAAGTGTCTTGATTATTTGATTTAGATTACATTGCGCTATAGATAATCCATTGGTAGATGCATACACCAAACGGAAAAACGATACGTTTCACCAAAATACACCAATTATTGGCGTTGAGGAAAATAAATCCTTCTTATTAACCTCACCGAATAAACAATATGTTTCACCAAACACATCAGACGCATTGGTTCATATACACCCTTACCCTTAGTACAGATTAATGAAACTATTAGTCTTTTTCTTTTCTGAGATTTCTGTGTAGGTTTTACTTCGGGTACCAGTGCAGTTCAAGCCTCCAACAGTGAGCCCACAAACCACATCTCTCACAGGAATTTCATCAAACACATGAGATGCATACCTCATAACCCCACATTTCGAGTACATATAAACCAAGGAAGATCCACCAGCACTATTATTGTAAAAAAGATTGTGGAATTTTCATAAACAACCATCTAGTGAAACATAATAGGCTAAAATAGCCACATTTTTAAAAATTACATTTTATAGCCTTTTGAATGTATAATATGCTTTGTATAAAACGGTATGAATACAAAATTTTATACAAAAAAGGCTGCTAGCATTTAATGACAATTAATTACTGATTAGATACAATAAAGGAAACATTCCCTTAAATAATGGAAGGTAAATATATTCAATATACATTACCTAATATGAATCTGTAAAAATAAATCGAAAAAGGAAAAAGTCAAACGACGATTGATTCTGGAAAACTGGAAAAAAAAAGGGCGCTGATCTATACGAATTCAACTCAGGTAAAGTTGATTTTTGATTTGATTTTTTATACGTTTGACCGTGTGATTTCTGGGTATTATACGAGTTACTATAATCGCGATGAACTAAAATTGTGTTTTATTAGAATTAGAAATTCTGGGCATTTTTGTTAATATGAATCTCCATTTATACAAATAATGTTTTTAAATGTGTTTATTTGCTGATTTGGGTCGCATGGACATGTGGAATTGGTGTTGTCGTTCTACTGGTGTGTGTGTCAAAATATTAATTTCACTTGTATAAAATGGTACGACTTGAAAAATATAATTGTTGTGTAAGTATAAATTGTTTGTCGAGATGAATGAATTCGCATGCAAATTGTTGAATACGTACGCACACAACCAAGTGTTTTGTGTATAAATGAATTGTTTTTTGTGTATATGTATATGTATATGTAAATGTTTGCACAATTATTTTTTTAAGTGTATATATGTACGAAGATGTATATAGATGAGACTATTGTGTATAACAATTTTTTTTATATACAGTTGTATATTAATGAATGTTATTGTGTATAAGAATTTGCTTGTGTATATGAATGAATATGTATATAGATGATAATATTTTGTGTATAAGAATTTTTTTTATATACAGTTGTATATTAACGAATGTTTTGTGTATAAATATTCGTTCTGTATAAGATTTTTCTGTGGTGTATAACTGTATGACTATGTATATTGATGAGAACGAAAAAACAGTTTTATATATATTTTTGTTGTATACAGTTGTTTATTATTTTTGTTGATACAAATATGCATATTAGGCTGTATATGTTTGTAATTTGGTGTATATATGTGATGTATTGTTTATAGAAATGACTTCGATAGCTCTTATGGTAATGCATTCGGGACGGTGGGACGATAAAAATTGTTACGTTGACTACATGTTAGAGGGCATTGTTTTCAGAGAGCAAGCAACCTATCTGGAATTGTATATGTTGGTTGCAAACCAAATTGGTGATGATTTTACTAAGAATGTAATAAGAATGGAATACAAGATTGAATCTGTAGATATACCAATTATTATACACAATGATATGGGTGTGAGGGTTTATGTTATGTTGAGGAAGACAAGTAATGATTTCAATAAGTATCCAATTTGTGCAAGCATTTTAGATAAGCAGATGGTTGATACTGTTGTCGGTGGAAGTTCTTCAAAAAAAAACATTTTCGGTGTTTGAGGCACATTCAATAGTTGGATTTGGTGATTTTGAGAATCGTGACTTGTCTGTGGATGAGGTAGTTGCGCCCTTGAATGCTTTTGTTACCGGGAACATGAATGGAGTCATATGTGATCCATCTCATAAGTATATGGATGTAGACCAGGTATACATAAATAAGACTACATTAAAGGTTGTTATGTCTCAATATGCAATTGCGGAAAGGTTCCAATTCAAGTCAAGGAGGTCGAATGCAGTAAGGTATGTGCACATTATACGCAATCATTTTCGTGCTGTCAAAATTGTGTGATTAGGCTTATTTGAGTGCAAAACACAATTATTTATGTATATGAATTGTTTTTATGTATATGATTGCAGTTACACTATTGTGTGTAAATCTGAGGAATGTTAATGGTTGATGAAAGCTTCTGCAATTAATAAAACTGCCATATTTCGAATAAGAACATTCAACATGGTTCATACATGCCAGTTGAAGGTCACAACGGCAGGCAACCAGTAAACTGATTGGTGGGCTTGTGATGCCTAGATTGAAAAATCACAAACGAAAATACACGGCTTCAGATATTAAAAATGATGTCAAACAGGATCTTGGGGTTGATATTACGTACATATTAGCATGGAGGGCAAAGGAGAAAGCATTGAATTGTTTGAGAGGATCTCCATCTGGATCGTATAACAAATTACCTGCCTACTTATACATGTTAGATAATACGTATCCGGAGTCACACATACGTTTAAAGAAGACAGAGGAAGGTGAGTTCCTTTACGTTTTCGTTGCTCTGCGTGCTTTTATAAAAGGATTTGATCACTGTAGGCCTGTAATTGTTGTGGATGAGAGTCACCTTAGAGGTCCATTTAATGGCCAGTTTCTTTCAGCAAGTACCATGGATGGGGCAGGTATAGTGCATGTTTTCATGTGTATATATCTGAAACTAATGCATAAAATATTTATTTTATATACAATTTAGTTAACTTGAAAAACAAATGGTTTATTGTATGTATAGGACACATATTTTCACTAGCCTATGGGATTGTTGATTCAGAAAATGATGCTTCCTGGACGTGGTTTTTCCGGCAGTTTAAGGAAGCATATGGACAAAGGGATGGAATGTGTGTAGTTTCTGATAGAAATGAGAGCATCATAAAGGCTGTTATGAACATATATGATGGAATACCTCATTATGCTTGTATATGGCACTTATGGAATAATGTGCAGGCGAGGTACCGAAAGTCGCATGCAAAGTTGAACGAGGTTTTTTATACCATGGCAAAGGCTTATACACACGCTGAGTTTGATAGGTTGATGAAAACAGTGGAACAGGTTGATATAAGAGTTAAGGAGTACTTGCAACTAGCTGGGTATGATAAATGGGCTAGGATTTATGCAACTGCTCATCGGGGGGTGGTGTATGACTTCGAACACTGCAGAAAGTATTAATTCGGCTTTGGTGTCGGCGCGCGAGTTGCCAATTTTTGACTTTCTAGAAGAAGTCCGACTGATGTTTGGTAAATGGAACTGCAAAAATCAAAAGCAGACAACTTATGTATTTACCCCCCTTATGGGTAAATTCCAGGATATTCTTGTGAAAAACAAAATAAAGAGTACGCGGATGACGGTAATAAGTTTTTGTTTTATACCTATGAATAATTAATTTTTTTTTATTTTATTCTTATTGTGTATATTATTGTTGTCCCTTTTTTTGTATTTTTAAATAGGTTGTATCATCAAGTGTCCACGTGCACAACGTTATTGATGAAGGGAGAACATATATAGTCTGTCTTGAAAATAAAACATGTAGTTGCGGTCGATTTCAGATTGATGAAATACCATGTGCACATGCTTGGGCTGTTTTAAAGTATAAACATGTTGAACCAGATGATTATTGCTCCGATCTCTATAAACCAAAAACAGTGTTGAAAACTTATGAGATACCAATCTATCCTCTGCCGGATTGAAAGGATTGGGTCATACCAGACCACATATTGGCTGATGTGGTTCTACTGCTCGTATATAGAAGACCTCCGAAAAGACCAAAGAAGAAGACTCGAGATAAGTCATTCTCTGAACTGCTAGCAAGCAAGAGCAAAAATGCATGTAGTATATGTGGAAATGTAGGTCACAACAAGCGTTCGTGTGGGAATAGGCCCCGTAGTACTTAGCTTATAATTTATGGAGGTAGTTTATAATTTATGGAGGTAGTATTATTGCTTGCATGTGTTTGGATTGTGTGAGTTTGAGTTATTGTTATTTATATAATTATTTTCAGCCAGTTTGAAAATAAGAAATGATGGTTATACACTTAGTGCAAATGTTTTTTTCAGCCGTGCAGCAGTTTAATTGTACAGAAAAATATTTGTGTTAGTTTAAGGAAAAAACTATACTTGACATTAAAAGCACAAGTTATAAACGCGTGTATACCATTTTACAATTATACGTGTGTATACGCATGTAAAAACATTATTATACAATTTTTATACATTTACTGTAGTGTCTCTGTAATTATATTTTTACTATAGTTTATTTGCCTAGAAATTATATAACCGCATACCTGGACACATTTTAGATGTGGATTTATACATAGTCGTTCCATACAAAGTATACAATTACATTAAAAAATTATACAATTCAAACAAATTTATACCCTGCAGTATATATGTAATAAATAAGTATTATAGAATTTTATACACTGCAATTATTTATACACACATGTAGCATGAGTAATTATACAAAATGCAAGTATATATACATGCATGTATATATGCATGGCTAGACATATTTATACAATGGAAAGTATAAAATACACACATTTATCAGATTAAAATACAATTACAACATAGTCGTTGTCAAAATAATTGAATTAAAAAAATAAACAAAATTAAACAAACTTTATACACTGCAGTATATATGCAATCAATAAGTATTCCAAAATGAGATTGTAAAAATACTTAGCAAAATTATATTATAGCTCCAAAAGGCAATATCTAGTGTAAGACAAAACCATGAAAAATCACATTAAAGTTGTTTAAGCTACATAGAATATGAATATGTTGTAAATTATTCTATGTTTTCAAAAAGATGTGTTGCCCAGAAACTGAGTATCAGCTAGATTTCGATTCATTCGCCATCACTGCCACCAGACGTCCTATTTTGCTTCGGCGGTGCCTCATTATCACTGATGGCGTCTTTTTGTATCTTCCTCGTACCGTAGTCCCACAAAAGAGCTGCATAGCGAGTCCGGAATTGTTCTGAATCAATGTTGGTTACTGGGATGCCATTCCCATCGCTCAAAAATTCGGCAAAGGCTGCCATATACACTCCACACTCCCTGCAAATAGGACCCAAAAAAAAAGTAAAAGGAAAAGCCATATATATAATCGTGGAAGTGTATAAAATTTATTGCTGGACAAGGTCTTTAAGTAACTTACAAGCTGCCTTCAGGCTGAATGGGTATGTTGTTCACATGCACAATGTCAAATGGATCATATTCAGAGTGCAACTTATAGCTTGGATGCTCATGAACATCCAACCCCTTCTTTTCGTAAAAGTCTTCAGTCGCCAGGTATGTGGGTACAAGTTCCGCGTACTTGCGGACCTCTTTAGCTACGAATCCGTCATGGACTGTGGATCTGGTTGAGTCGTATATGTATATGGTTCGTTTGGTGAAGCATACGACAATTAGAACCCAATGGAATTTATCCTTCATGTTGACTGGAATAAAAACGTTGTCGACTGTGTGCCATGGCACTGCAGATTGCAACCTGAAACCATTTATATATGCGTGTATGGTCCATTCCGAGTTAGCATTACACGCACCATTTTCATGATCAGCATATGAAGCTCATATATCGTGCATCAGTGCACTAAAATTGCAGTCCACAGTAGTGAATCAATATGTATTTCTCATGGAATACTTTGCCTTTTTTCTGAGATAATACATGATCACATCTATGTGCTGGAAAAAAATTGTATAAAAAAAGAATATAGTAAATATATAAAAGTGATTTGTGTATCCATCTATATACATATACGTATACATCTACACAAAAACAGTTTAATACGCAAAAAACATATACAGTGCACAATATACAACACAAAAAAAATCTTAAAAAACACATATAAGGTACTGATTTTGCATACTCATCAATATACATATACATATACACAGAAAAAATTAATTCGCAAAAACATATAAAGTCCATCATTTTTCATCATTAAAAAAAAACATATAAGAAAACTGATTTGCGTACTCATCCATATACGTGTATACATATGCATGTACAATCAAAAAAATTATTTTTACAGCATCCAAAAAAAATACATTTTCTTGAAAAAATACAGTTAAGAAGCTGATTTGCATACTCATCCATGTTTATATACATATACATATACAGAAAAGTATTTTATTCACATGACCAGTCATTAAAAATACATATAAAAAACATATTTTCGTACTTATCCATATGTATATACATATACATATACACAAAGTATTAGATGAATATTTTTTAAATAACTTTGTAGTATTTAAATAATAATATACAGAGATGGACACTAATGAAAACACTTACTTGTTTTGATGTCTTGCTAGGAGTCCAACTGACAACCAGTCTCATAAATTCTTATACAGTGAATCATCATGTTTGTCATGAATTGAATTGAATGGGTGCTTTTGATGAAAAATTTTGGACCTTTTTGATAAACTAGAACCTATATACAATTATAGTCCTGTATTTTGTCATTTTCTGTGAACACAAATATATGGTAAAAAAATGTATATAAGTTATGTTTTATAGAGATCTTACCTGTTTCTGATCCGAAAGATGCCATGTATACTGAAACATTATATGGACCTGGGCGTCTAGGCCTCCTGGCTGGTACAGGTGTCTCAACTATTTGAAGCGGAGGTGTGTCGATGTAGGCCAATGGATGTACCACAATACTCCTTTCGTTATTAAAGTTCTCTGGATTAAGACTTGGGAGAAGCTCGTCAGGCAGTTCAAATTGTGATTCGGAAAATTCTTGAGCCTGATTTGGGTTTGCCTTTGAATGTTCTTGCTCCTCGCCCAAATTGGATTCAGCTGCTTCTGTATTTACGGCTACCTCCTAGAAAATAACGTAAAAATGCGAGATACTCATGTGCGTTAAAATGTAAGACTTTACTGCCCAACTAGTTCTGCATGTACCTCACGAATGTCAGAACCTGGTGCATGGCAACTATCTTTGACAGTTGGCTCTAGAGTGGCATCCATTGCATTGTTTTCCGCTTGAGCCTCGTCTCCATGAAACTGCAATGAAGTATATTAGATACTATTTCAAGTATATGGTATAAGCATGCATATACCTCTTTGTCAGTCGTGTCTTTGCAAACAGTCTCCGCTTGTCCACCGCTCTCAACCTGAAATGTGACAACAACTTATACAAAAGATACTGTCCATATATACTTTGCAGTGTATAAAAAAGCCAAACTGAATCCAGGTATGCATATGTATAAGCAACAGTATATAAAACAAATTAGGTATGTTAAGTAAATGCAGTGTATACGCACTTGCATTGTATAAAAACATACATTGTATAATTACTCAGACAACAGGTTTGCATATTTACTTAACATTATACACATGTACATGTATGAACAATGTGTGTGTATAAAATATAAATGTATAATATTATGTGTATAATCTGTGAAAAAATCTATAATTTTATGTATAAAAAATAAATCTGCGCATTTTTTTATGTGTGAGACAAGTATAAAGTTATACAAATAATATATAGGGACATCAGCACAGTTAATACTTGAAAATATAAACATGAAATGTTGTACCTCTTGGCTAGTATGAGTACTTGTTACTTCAATGGGGCCTTGTTCTGTGTCATGCACTAAGGAATGTTCCATATCATTTTTGTTGCTTCTCAGATCTTTCAAAATCTCCTTGAAGTTCTCTTGAACCATCGTCTTCAATTCTTTAAACTCTTCCCTTACCTGCAGTTTATTTACAATTACAAACATATGTTATTGATAAAAATGAATAGAGTAAGTGTGTGTTTTGAGTTTTGTACATACAAATTGTTTGAACGATTCAAATTCATCACGCGAAATCGTTTGTTCACCAGTCCTGCTGCTTGAAGGCTTCAAAACTGTTTCCTTAGTTTTTTTACGTTCCAATGGTCGCCTTGTCTGTGTCTTTTTTGCAGCATTTGCATCTTGTCTTTTTTCCGGTGACTTTTGAGAAACTTTTCTTGCAGAAGTTCTCAGTTTTTTTCTTACAGGTGATGCACGAAGTATGACTTTTTCTTTCCCTTTGCTCTGTCTTGTAATTGGAGGATCCTGAAAATCATCATCAGATTGGATATCTTGATGATGGTCGGACTGATATGTGAGGGGCTGTACTGTATCTGATACAACATGCTCCGGCGGAAGTTCAATGCTTGAGAGCTCCTGTTCTGTTGCTGTTATGTTTTTTACGACAACCTAATAAATTTCAGGTAGGTATCATTAATATCAATTATTGTAAAATTTAAGACATTAAAATTGGAATATTATACCTTTTTACGAGTGCATCGGAACAGAGAGTTGATTAAGAAATCACAACGGGGCTTGTCGGTTGTGGTTACCCAATTACGTATTCTAGGAATGTGATCGGAAACTTTAACAGTAATCTTCGGATTGACATGCGAGCAACACTCGTATATCCAAACCTGCATGGCTAGCGGAAAGCCGTGAATCCTGTAGTATTTTTCAGTCAATGTGATCTTTGCATACAGATTCTTTAGGAGCTCCCCGAATGCCTCGTTGCCCCATGGGTGGTCAACATGTCTTCCAGATTCGACAAGATCGAAATGTTTCCTTGGCACTATTGTGGAGGATGGCTCTTTGGACATGATGAAATTGTGTATAAAATACAACGTTGTAAACTTCAGGGCGTCCTCATCGTTGGCACCCCATACCCTGTTCAAATAATTACCAACCAATCGTTGCTTGGTAATTGATCTACTTGTATCTCCAAAGTATTGTCGTATGAGACGATTTGGCTCTTCGGTATTAAACATAAAATTTGATGACTCGTCGCCGCATTTTAGTCCAGAAATGAGGGCAAAATCTCTACGAGTGAATCGTAGAGTTAAACCATTCACATGGATGACGAATGCATCGCATGAACTGCCCTGCACCTCAAACATCATAAAAGCCCTGAATATCTGAGCCTGGATAGAGCACTGATTCATATCTAATAGGTGTGAGAAACATGTAGTTTCCCGAAACCTCCTCAACTGCCTTTCAGTCAACATATTTGTCAAATCGTCCATCACGTTTGTGTTTATGTAACACTGCATATGTTGAATGACAGAAGGATTGCCTTCCATAATATATTGGACTACCTGTTGTGAAACATAAGCAATAATACAGTGATTTACATAGATTTTTTGCAGTGTGTAACAAAATAGCAAATAAAAATTTATAATGTGCACATGCAGTGGTATAATATTTAGGCAATAACACATGTTGTACTTGTATAATTGCTCAGACAACAAAATGCAGTGTGTAATTTACGAGTTTTTTGCAGTGTGTAATAAAATGCCAAATAAAAATTTATAATTTGCACATGCAGGTGTATAAAATTTAGGCAATAACATGTTGTAGTTGTATAATTGCTCAGACAAACAAGGGTGCATATATATTGCAGTGTATAAATCTGATAAATTGACCTGCAGTGTAATTGCAATGTATACTGCAATGTATAAAAAGGGAACAACTCTTGGTAACTGCAATATATACTTCAGTGTATATTGCATTGTATAAAATTAACTGAAAATGTATAGTTGTGTATGCAAATTTTTTATGCAATTGCATAAAAACACATCTTAGACAGTATACATTGCAGTCATTTACACAGTTTTTTGCAGTGTGTAAAAATACAGTCATTTACACAGTTTTTTGTAGTGTGTGACAAAATGTCAAATAAAAATTTATCATTTGCACATGCAGGTGTATAAAATTTAGGCAATAACATGTTGTAGTTGTATAAATGCTCAGACAACAAGGGTGCATATATACTGCAGTGTATAAATTTGATGAATTGATCTGCAGTGTAATTGCAATGTATACCGAGTGTATAAAAGGGGAACAACTCTTGGTAACTGCAATGTATATTTCAGTGTATATTGCATTGTATAAAATTAACTGAAAATGTATAATTGTGTATGCAAATTTTTTA
Organism: Solanum rostratum; assembly: GCA_029948455.1. Lineage (NCBI taxonomy): Eukaryota > Viridiplantae > Streptophyta > Magnoliopsida > Solanales > Solanaceae > Solanum > Solanum rostratum. The sequence goes on along the minus strand of CM057045.1, from coordinate 61,964,351 downwards.
TGCAATTGCATAAAAACACATCTTAGACAGTATACATTGCAGTCATTTACACAGTTTTTTGCAGTGTATAAAAATACAGTCATTTACACTTTTTTTGCAGTGTGTGACAAATTGCCAAATAAGAATTTATCATTTGCACATGCAGGAGTATCAAAATTTAGGCAATAAAATGCTGTAATTGTATAAATGCTCAGACAACAAGGGTGCATATATACTGCAGTGTATAAATATGATGAATTGATCTGCAGTGTAATTGCAATGTATACTGCAGTGTATAAAAGGGGAACAACTCTTGGTAACTGCAATGTATATTTCAGTGTATATTGCATTGTGTAAAATTAACTAAAAATGTATAATTGTGTATGCAAATTTTTTATGCAATTGCATAAAAACACATCTTAGACAGTAGACATTGCAGTCATTTACACAGTTTTTTGCAGTGTGTAATAAAATGCCAAATAAAAATTAAATCATTTACACATAAATAAAAATACAGTTTTTTTACTGTATTTTTGCAGTCATTTACAATGCAAACAGTATACGTAAATGTATAACTTGTGCTTTTAATTAGAAAACATAAATTTTTTTAACAAATAATTTTTTTTTAAATACAAAGAAACAGAAATTACTTTCATATTTATATGCTTTATATGTCAAACGGTTCATTTTTTTTCTAGCAATTTGTTTTTTTTTTTAAAAAAAGAACCTGGTTTTCCTCTTCAATCTCGTTTAGTTTGTCACTGCCGGAATCCAGATCCACATCTTTCCTCTTCTTTTTGGAGGTGCTTGGCTGATGAACATTATCATTCCGCTCTTTGGATCTAATTTCTACACTATCCTTGTCTCTTGCAATGCTTCCTGCAATGAGCTCGTCTTCTTGAGTTATACCCAACGAAAAAGACGGCAAATCATCCATACTAAACTTATCATGCAAATTTGTACCTCTAGTAATCCTCTTAGATGATGATTCTTCAGCCATTGTAGCGAAATCTTGTGATTTATGAGGCTGTTAGACCGATTTAGGGTTATGCGCCTTATGAAAAAAATGGGGGAAAGTTAATTTTTTTTTAAAAAAGTAAGAACCGCCAAAAAAAATAGAATTAACACTGAAAGAAAATCTTGAAGAATATTCAGAGACGATTAAGGAGAAGAAAATGGAAGACCATACATGTAACTGCCAGAGAGATTGAAGGAGAAGAAAATGGAAAGAGATCTTTGAAATCGGGTATGGAAGAAAGAGAAAATGAGAATGTTTGAATTTTTTTTTAATTTTATACGCATTGTGTTGGGAACATAAATTGTAGCCGACTTTTTAAAAAAGGTGGTTATTTTGTGTAATTTTTTAAAAGTGTAGTTACTTTACGTGATTTTATATTTAATGTTTGCTCATTTATGAAATTTTCGCAAAAAGATTCAATTTTAACACCAAACCATGAACTACAGATTTCAAATCGAAAAGAATGTTTATGAAAAACTGGAGATTGACGGAGAGAGAACGAACCTGCAAATGGAATTCGCCAGAGAAGGAGATCGAATTTCAAATGGATTTCGCCAGAGAAGGAGAATGCACCTGCAAATGGATTTCGACAGGAAGAGAACGAACCTACAAATAGCTTCTGCTAAGGTGTCAAAAAAAAAGCTTTTGCTAAGGATTTCGACGAAGAGAGAACTAAGCTTCTGCTAATAGTACCAAAGACGCTCTAATTTTGTACGGGAAGTGAGTTAAAAAAAACTTAACCCGCACCCGCCCTGCCCCGCGTATTATTTTTTTTTTAAAAAAAGGTTTGTATTCACCTTGCCCATTCCGCCCCGTAAAAATATTAACCTATACTGCCCCATAAATATAATAACCTGGCTGCTCTGTCTCATTATCATCCCTAAAAGTAACAATACACAATGAGGAAAACATCCGCACTTTAGGGTTTGAATAGCGAGGGTAATGTTCGAATTAAGAAAGATTATCAGGGATAGAAAAGTAAATTTGAATATCAAACTTAATTTAATTTAAAGCAACTTAAATTAAGAAGAAGTATTATTTTTTTAAAAGTAGTTTGTAATTTTACTACACACGTAAAAAAGCTTAAAAAAAATAGATTAAATGCAAAAAGGCCACAATAACTTTAAATTATGTAAAATTGAATAAAAATATGTTTGGTAAATAATTTAATTAAAAATGTACTTATCGTTAATGGTTTGATTTTTTTAAAAATTAATAAAAAATACAACATTCATCTTTTTTTAGTTTTTCTTTCATCATTCCTTGCCTTCAATATTTTATAATAGAATCCTGGAAATTTTCTATTAAATGAAATATTAAGAACAATCCATTTGTATTTTTTTAAAAAAACTAAAAAGTCATTGACTACTTAAAACCTGTTTGGCATAACTGTTAAAAATTGCTTTTTTACAAGTACTTTTTAAAAAATACTTTTAAAAAAGTGCATTTGAAAAACATAATAATTTATATTTGACTAATTCATTTAAAAAGTATATTTGGTCAAAATGGGCTTAGTCCATGGGGCCAATCTAGCCCCACTTGTTATTGGGGTAGGATTGAAATATGATTTTTCAATCTTATTTAGAATTAGGGTTAATAACCCCAGCCCAACTAAGCCCTTGGCCCACGAGGCTTGACCAAGGCCAGGTGATACGCCCAAATTACACTCCAAATAGAAGAGTAAAGCGGTCGTTGGTCAAATATAGAACCCAACCAGAGTTGAGGTCGATCCCACAGGGAACACGTAAGAATTACTCTATTAGTACCAGCTTTCAGTCGTAAATGCTATTCCCAAGATAAACGTACATAAAATAAATGGGGGTTGCGTTATTTAGTTTAACTAACTTCTTAAAGTAATTAATAAGAATGTTTCGATTCTTAGACAGATAGAGAGAGGCTAGGGTTGTGTTACTCATGACATACAATTACGACAACTAAACTGGATCTGTGAATTCGTTCCTAATGATGCATGCAAAATCTACAACTTAATTAATACCTAGGTCACCTTTCGGTCCCTTTCCTAGGTATATCTCACTCCTCTCCTCTCGGTCTCCGAGTGTATGCAATGCTAACCGTTGTTTCTGATCTTAGAATACCTTCACCTTTCGGTCTCAGGCACTTAGACTAGGTTCATGACCCTGAATCTCTGTTGTTAGACTCTTTTCCCAATCACTACATCCCTTTCGGGCATGTAACGAATACAGGCTTACCCTAATGTGTCGACTCATTAAGGAGAAGTTAAAACGAAGAATTTAACAATACATGCACTGTTTATGTGAACGAATTACCCCCAGTTTGCGTTATCTTAATTGGGTCGTCATGGTTCCCACAACCCTAGTTGTGGGTTTAGCCTAGCATACTATTGATAATTTGCCCACAACGAGTAGAAGAAAACATAACGATGGACTTACGATTTAAGAACAAGAATCCGTGTTACAAGCTTTGAACAATAATCACGAACGTGATTCTCACGAATTACAAAAGCCAAACTAACGTTTTTCTCCTTGTTCTCCCTAGTTTCTGTCGTCAAAAAACGAAGATATCTCATAAAATAAAATAACATCTTATTTATACAAAGTAAAACTAAGTCGATATAATTTAGGAAAATAATTTCGGCACAGGGCACGGTCCGTTACACGGACCGTCTGAGGTGAGATGGTCCGTGTGAACGGACCGTCTGGCGGTTGACTGTGCCCACACGGTCCGTGACACGGCCCGTGTGGCGTGAGACGGGCCGTGTGGCTCTTCCGTGTCGATCCACTTGCACGAATTCTGATATTTTCGACGAAAGCCTTTCGAGCTACGTCAGTTACACGGCCCGTTACACGATCCGTGTAGAGTAAGACGGGCCGTGTGGTTCCTCCGTGTGAATCTCCTTGCACGATTTCTTTAATTTTCGACGGGTTGTCTTTCGAGCTACGTCAAGTACACGGTCCGTCACACGGTCCGTCTGGTGTCAGACGGGCCGTGTGGCCTGACCGTGTGACTCGTGTCGTGCCACTGACGGTCACACGGACCGTCTGGAGTGAGACGGCCCGTGTGGGCCTTCCGTGGTCCGGCACTTGGCTTTGTTTTTCACCCGTTCCTTGTACTTTCCGCCATTTCCCATGCCTTAGTCATTTTCCTGCACAATATCAAAACATACCCATTAAACCAATAACACCTCTCGAGAACACCCATTAGTTCTATGTATTAAGCGTCGTAAAAGTCGTATTTTCATGACTCTACCCTCAACTTAGAACCATTGCTTGTCCTCAAGCGATGATCAGAAACACCTTACGACACACAAAAGACAAGTAATTAAAAAGAAATAAATAGCAACCCCTTTGTTCATTAAACTCATGCTCAACACGTATACTTGTAATGCGTGCGTATTCCAACAGACTCTGATTAGATCGACCTAAACACGATACTATATTTCGTTGGCTCCTATTAAGCTCTCGAACAAAGATAAGCCAGTTATGTATAGCACCCAAATAGTGCGGTGATAGTGCCCCTTACTACTAAGAAGTCTCACACCATGAAATAATGTAGCACCCAGAGACTGGAATGTAAACACTCACGCTCACAAAGAATTTTCAACCGACACACGAGTATAGACCATATGCTTGCCTTTATTTTCACCACCTTAACTCTTGAATGACCTTTTCAGGATCACTTTAGGACTTTCTAAGGCTTGTAACGTAGGCTCGGGCTTGGGTGAGATATATTTAGGATCAAAATGACTAGTGTTTTGGTCCAAGACCCTGCTTTGACTCAGCCACTACTTCCGGCTTCCCAAAATCTTTGTTTTCCCTATTTTTCCACTTTGCTCTACAGAGGGGCCTACAGAGGGGCGTGTACCCTTTTTTTTTTTAATCTTATTTACGCCCCCAAAAATTCTTTCTTTTGTTTTTCAACTTTTCTTCTCACCACTTGGATCTTTTCCATCCCTATTCTTCTGCTTTCCTTACAATAGCCACCCTCAACTTAAGTTTTTAGCCCAAGTTGAGGTGCACAATGTCTTTTCAAGGACCAGGGCCAATATAAGCCACCCTCAACTTAGGCCTGTGGCCTAGATTGAGGTTCACAATGTCCTTAAAGCGACCAGGGCCTGAGTATGGTTACAGATAGATCGGAAACATGGATTGGGTAATAAGAAAGAAAAGGTCTATTAAAGCTCAATTATTTGGTTCAAAGGGATAAACTTCATTTGGTTCATTCATTTTAGGCTTAGTGACTTCTTAACAACAATGGCCTAAGATCCTTTCCTAATCCACTCATTCAATCGTTTTAGGGGGACCAACCAGGCAAGTTCTAGTTTACAAGTATGTCAGTTAAATTCAAGCAAATATACTCCCACACACATGGCACATATCCCCCACTATTCAGCACTACACAACACAGTCAGACTTCAATCGTTAATATGCCAACAAAACAATGTACATTGTGTTTTCAGAGGATCACAGAATCAGTCTATATGGGATACACACCTACAAGTTCCGTGGATTTCATTTTTTTTCATTTTCAAATTGGTGAGGTTACTATAAACTCTTATAACCACCTGTCTTTACCACACAAAGCAAACATAATAAACCTAAACATGCCAATTCTACTAGATAATCCACCTTCAGAGAAAAGAAACATGGCAAGAAAAACTCTTCAGGGTAAAGATAAGATGCCCCACCCCCAACAAAAAGCAGTGCAATGTCCTCATAGCACCAGAATAACCAACAAAGCAAAAAAAATGGGAGCACGACATACCTGGGACGCCTTAGGCGTCAGGGGGGTCATCATGGCCCGACCCAACTAGCGGGTCCGGGCAGGCAACATCATCAGCTGGCGCCCGAGTACTTCCGGATGCTCCTGTCCGGGCAGCCTCGTATGCGAGGCGCGCCTGCTCTTCCCGTGCAGCAGCCTCACGCCTCTGAGCCCTCAAGGCTTTTCGCAGCCTCCGTGCCTCCTCACGCTGTGGGTCCTCAGGTGGGCTAGTGCGTTGACTGCGGCGCTTACCTTTGTCCGTATGTCCCGACGCCGCAGGAGGGGGTGCCTGGGCAGCAGGAGGTATGATCGGTATCCCCCAGCCTTCAGTCAGGCTCGGCTCCACCGGGGCACTAAACAATGATGCAAACGAATCGGGTGGTGGAGCCGGAGCGGGCCCGGTGCTGTTGTACCGTGCATACAAATCGTCAATTTTGTCCTTCATAGCCTGCATCTCCTGCATCATCTGAGTCACTTCATCACCAGTCATGCTGCCAAACATGCGGCGAAGGTAGGCCTCCCACTGGTTAAACTGCTCCTGCAAACTCTGGATCTGGCCAAGAAGTTCAGCGCGAAGCCGATCCTCAGCCAATTGTACGTGAGTCCGCACCACCTGAGGCACCCGGACCACCATCTGGTCAACAATCTCCCGCGTCTGCCTCTGCTCTGTAACCATGCGGGCGAGGAGGTCGTAGGGGACATAAGTGTAGCCCGGATGCGTCTGAGGTGCCGCGCCACTGCCCCCGGGCTGCTCAGTATCTGGACCTGTCTGGGGGGCTGTGGGGGGCTCCTCAAAAGCCAAAGGCTGCTGTGGGGGAGCCCGGGGGAGCTGTGTCGGAATACCATGCCGCCGGGATCGACTGTGGTACAATGGGTTGTCGATATCCTTAATCATGGCAATGTTGACGACACCCTTTGGAGCTATCTTCTGGTCCAAGAAGTGCGTGGTGGGAACACGGGCCTGCCTGCAAAGTGCCCGAATCAGGCATGGAAATGACATACCTGCGCGTTCGGAGAGGGCACGATCCTTTATCTCCATAGCAATTACGCGACCCACGTTAATACCAAGGCGGGCCACCAAACTCGCGACCAACACAGCATGGGAGAGTTGGAGCGTGTTGTCGTTTACTGTGGGTCGAAGTCGGGCACGCACCACCGACCACCAAAACTTGGCGACAAATGTGAGGGAGGCTTTTGTAATAGGAATCTTGGGGTTAGTCACTCAAGGTGCCTCCACTCTCTGAAGTGCAATATGCTCCGCCATCCACTGTAACTCCCTAGTCCGGGTAGACGGGTCCGAGATCCTAACCTCATCAGTGACAGACACATAGTGAGAAATGAAGATCCCATCCGGTGGGGCACGGTAGTCTGGACCAAATAAAAAGCGGTTGATCGTCTCTGCCGAGATGTCAACCTGTGCCCCCCGGATGGTGACATAATCCCGATGAGATAATTTGGCAGCAAGCCGCTTCTTCGCACGTCGGGGCAGGTTGCCTTCTATGGATGCAAGCAGGCTGGCGGCATAGCTGGAGTAAAATTCGGCGATCATATCTGGGCCATAGTATCCAGGAGGGCTGGCTATCCATCCAAACTGATATGCTTCAAATGTATTCCGTATTTCCGGAATGGAGTCCAACTTGTCCACTAGGACCCGCATTTCCGGGATAATTGGCCTCCCCTGATAGCCGCCAGTACCTTTGGTGATGCCATTGACGTAGACCTCCTTAGCCCCGGGGACTGACCATCTCCTCCGTAAAAAGATCAGGAGCCACTTGGCGGTTTCCGGGTCAGAAGTCCGGGCAACCGCCTGCTGGGTGGCCTCATCATCACTGTCGCGGAGGAGCAAAATATCCTCCTCTCCCCCAACATCGTGCTCTGCAGTGACTGGAGTGCCGGCCTCATCCTCCTGCTCTGGGACCGCAGCTTCCCCTGCCACCCCCGCTTCGGGAGCATCCTCCTCAGATTCTGAAGCGATGTAGCGCCGCACCGGACGGGAACGGGCAGTGCGAGGGGGTGGGGAAGGCACAGCTGACCCGCCTACGGAGTCATTGCCGGAGTCACTCCCCGGAGTGTGACTAGAGGATTCGGTGATCGAATCCCGGAGACGTGACTCCTGCTCGTCTTGTCGTGGGCGAGGTCGTAGACGTGGGGCCATAATAGTCCTGCAAACAACACAAAGAATAAAGAGAATATTAGTAATGCCAGGGTGTTTGGGACGACACACTACCGGGTACTCAGACTTCCCCTGTGGAAGTGAAATGACAAAAACCCTTAAGAGTGGCGTCACCCGGTCTATCATAGGGAATTTCGCACTAAAGAGGCCGATGAGACTTGATGAAAGTAAATACAATGACGTCTAAAAAAAATAAGGGGGTGTAGACGGGGCCCTGCACGGGCCGTGTAAAGGGGCACGGGCCGTGTAGAGGCCCGTGTGAACGCCTAAGGGGCGCAGGCGTCCAAGGAACACGGGACGGGCCGCCACACGGACCGTGAAAGGTCAGACGGTCCGTGTAACGGACCGTGTGGCGTGCCTTGGCAGACAATGGGATTTGTGACACGGACGGTCCGTGACACGGCCCGTGTGATGTCACACGGTCCGTGTAACGGACCGTGACACGGTCATCGTCCCCAGTCAGCCCCAATACGGATTGCGAAGTTCAAAAACGTCATAAGTCACACAAAAAATTGCCGGATTGGGTACTCAAACTAAGCAAGACTACCTTGAACAACAGAAACCCATTTTTTAACCACCCAAGAAGCCCAAAAACCCTATGTTTCAAGAGTTCAAGAAAGCAATAATGGTGGCTACGACTTCCCATTAACAACACTTCAAGGAATCATACCCCTAGAGAGTTATAGACGTCATAATCACAAGGTATATGCAAGAACTCGCTCACAAGAACAAAACTAAAAACAAAATGTCAAGAAACAAACTAAAGAACAACCAACTAAAGAAACTTACTTGAATGAGGAAAGGATACTTGAGACTTGAAAAATTCGCCTAAGGGTGGTGTGACGGATCGTGAGTAGAGTGTACAATCCGTGTGAGAAGAGTGAGGCGTGTGGGGTGTTTGTTTAGAGAGAAAGTGATTGTGAAGTGAGGGCAAAATCTGAAAAGAGGGTATAAATACCCAAATTTTCGTGCCCCAAGACGGGTGGGAAAACGGGTCGTGCCACGTGGCACGATCCGTATGGCGGTCCGTGGGTGGCGGACGCAGGGTCCCGAGGTAGACGCCCAAACAGTCCGTTAGACGGACCGTTTCATGTGGGACGGGCCGTGTTGTGTGCCGTGTGGCGACGCGCGTGGCGTCTGACGCTGCATGCTCCCACACGGTCCGTGTGACGGACCGTGTAAGCTGACACGGCCCGTGTGATGTGGCCGTGTGAGTTGCCTTGGGGAATTTCACTTACCGGAGGGGGACGCTCCAACGGGCCGTTACACGGTCCGTCTGGCTTCAGACGGTCCGTGTAAACGGGCCGTGCGTCACCCCTTTGGGGAATTTTTTTGTCCTTCCTTTGCCCGTACGCCTAATTGGCTTTCCCTGTCACCATGTGCATCCTTCCCTGAGACAAAATATAGGCCACGAAAAGCAGAAGTCAGTCATTTTTTTTTTGATTGATGGGTTGCCTCCCATTTAGCGCTTGGTTTAACGTCACGGCTCGACGTGAAGCTCTTGACTACTCAGACTTCGTCGAGATGGAGAACCTCTATCACCGAGGATTCCTCTGCAGCGCCCATGTACTTTTTCACGCGCTGCCCATTGACCTTGAAGCGGTGCCCCTTATTCGTCTCTAACTCAACTGCTCCATTAGTCAGCACTAGTGTGATCTTGTACGGGCCAGACCATCTTGATTTTAGTTTCCCTGGAAATAGCCTCAATCTGGAGTTGTAAAGTAGCACTCTATCACCAACATCAAAGCTTCGTGGGGCAATGAGCTTATCATGGTAGGCCTTCATCTTATTCTTGTACAGAGCAGCACTCTCGTAAGCTTGTAGACGAAACTCATCCAGCTCATTCATCTGGTCCAACCTCATGTGGGCTGCCTCCTTCCAATTCATGTTCAGGGCCTTGAGGGCCCACAGTGCCTTGTGCTCCAACTCAATTGGTAGATGACAGGCTTTACCGAACACTAGCTGATATGGAGACATACCAATGGGCGTCTTATAAGCTGTCCTATAGGCCCACAACGCATCATCTAACTTCCTAGCCCAGTCCGTTCTTGTGGCGTTGACAGACTTGGTCAGGATCTCCTTAATTTCCCTGTTGGATACTTCGACCTGTCCACTTGTCTGCGGATGATAGGGCGTGGCCACCTTGTGTTGGCGTACCCCATATTTTGCCAGTACAGCCCGAAAGGACGTGTTGCAAAAATGGGAGCCCCCATCACTAATGATAGTTCGCGGTGTCCCAAATCTAGCAAAGATGTTCCGCCTCAGGAATTGTACCACACTCTTACTTTCGTTGTTAGGTAGCGCTATTGCCTCCACCCATTTGGAGACGTAGTCCACAGCCACCAAGATATACTTCATCCCATACGAGCTCACGAACGGGCCCATGAAGTCGATGCCCCATACATCAAACAGTTCCACCTCCAAAATGGGGGTCATGGGCAACTCTTGACGCCTTGAAATGTTCCCTTGGCGCTGACACTGGTCGCACCCCTGCACCAAGTCATGGGCATCTTTATAGATGGTGGGCCAGTAGTACCCACACTGCAGGATCTTCTTGGCAGTTCTGGCACCACCATGATGCCCCCCCACTGGAGAGGAGTGGCAGGCTTCCAGGATGCTCAACATTTCTGCCTCAGGGACACATCGTCGGATGACCCCATCTGCGCATGTTCTGAATAGATATGGATCATCCCAAAAGTACCTGCGCACATCATGAAAAAACTTTTTTCTCTGGTGAGGGTTAAGGCCTTCCGGCATAATATCGCTCACCAGGAAGTTAGCAAAATCAGCATACCAAGGGACGAGGTCCGCAGAAGCGGCTAGTACCTGCTCATCGGGAAACGAGTCATCGATGTCCACCCACTCATTGGCCCGGGCTGCGTCCTCTAACCTGGAGAGATGGTCCGCGACTTGATTCTCCGTGCCTTTACGATCTTGGACTTCGAAGTCGAACTCCTGTAGCAAGAGCACCCATCTGATTAAGCGAGGCTTAGCGTCCTTCTTGGCCATGAGATACCGGAGTGCGGCATGGTCAGTGTGGACGATCACCCTCGTGCCCAGTAAATATGCTCGAAACTTGTCAAAGGCATACACCACGGCTAGCAACTCCTGCTCTGTGACAGTGTAATTCCTTTGAGCCTCATTCAGCGTCTTACAGGCGTAGTAGATAGGATGGAAAATTTTGTTCCGCTTCTGCCCCAGCACAACACCCACAGCAACTCCGCTCGCGTCACACATAACCTCAAACGGAGCGTCCCAGTCAGGAGCAACCACGACAGGCGCTGAAATGAGCTTCAGTTTTAAGGTCTCAAACGCTTGTCGACATGCATCGTCAAAGTGGAACTTGACATCCTTCTCCAACAGTTTGCACAATGGATGTGCAATCTTAGAGAAGTCTTTAATAAACCGGCGATAGAATCCAGCATCCCAAGGAAACTCCGGACCCCTTTGACCGAGATAGGAGGCGGCAATTTCTCAATGACCTCAATCTTTGCCTTGTCCACCTCTATCCCCTTTTCTGACACCTTATGACCAAGGACTATGCCCTCCTTGACCATGAAGTGACACTTCTCCCAATTCAGAACCAACTGGGCCGCTTCACAGCGCTGCAGTGCCTTGCTAAGGTTCTGCAAACAATCATCAAAAGAATCACCCACTATGGAAAAATCGTCCATAAATACCTCAAGGGTGTCTTCGACCATGTCTGAAAAGATGGACATCATGCAGCGTTGAAAAGTAGCTGGGGCATTGCAGAGCCCAAACGGCATCCTCCTGAAAGCAAACGTCCCATACGGACACGTGAAGGTGGTCTTCTCCTGATCTTCTAGGGCTATTGAGATCTGGTTGTACCCCGAGTATCCGTCGAGGAAGCAATACCATCCTCGCCCTGCTAGCCTGTCTAGCATCTGATCCATGAACGGCATGGGGAAGTGGTCCTTTAGAGTCCATTTGTTCAACTTCCTGTAGTCCATGCACACTCGCCATCCGGTGACAGGTCTTAGTGGGACGAGCTCGTTCTTGTCATTAACGACCACCGTCATGCCCCCCTTTTTGGGGACGCACTGTACTGGGCTCACCCACTTGCTGTCCGAGATTGGATACACCACCCCAGCATCCAACCACTTAATGATCTCCTTCTTCACCACCTCCTGCATGGGTGGGTTAAGCCTTCGCTGATGCTCAATGCTAGGCACACAGTCATCCTCGAGCTTGATTTTATGAGTGCAGATGCCTGGAGGGATGCCAATTATGTCAGCAATGGTCCATCCAATGGCGCGCTTGAACTTCTGTAGGACCCCCAACAATGCCTCCACCTGATGTTCCTGAAGATCTGCAGCCACAATCACAGGAAGAGTGTTATTAGTACCTAAAAATGCATACCTGAGGTGTTGCGGCAACTCCTTGAGCTCCAGAACGGGCGGTTCCTCGATAGAGGGTTTCGCCGGAGGTGTTGGCCTATTTTTCAAATCCAAGTCCAACTTTCTTGGCACGAACGGTCTGGTCCCCATGCCCTGCAAGGCATAGATGGTGTCGTTGTACCCCTCAACACCATCTTTTGGGAAGTTCATCAGCACTGCTGCCAATGTGTCAACAGTCATCTTTTCCTCCAACGAGGCTTCAGAAACATTTTCGTCATCAATATCCAGGATGGACATCACAGCCAACTCCGTAGGCCTTTTCATGGCAGCACACACATTGAATTTCGCCTCTTCGGTGTTTAACCGGAATCTGAGTTCACCTCGCTCGACGTCCACCAGTGCTCTGCCAGTTGCCAAAAATGGTCTTCCAAGGATGATTGGTACCTCAAAGTCCACTTTACAGTCAAGGATGACAAAGTCGGCAGGGAAGATGAACCTTCCCACTCGAACAAGGACATCATACAGGATTCCCACGGGCCTCTTTACTGATCTATCTGCCATCAACAGCCGCATGGTCGTGGGTGTGGGGGCTCCCAAGCCCAACTGCTGGTAAACTGCCAACGGCATCAAATTAATGCTGGCACCAAGGTCACAAAGAGCCCGTGCGAAGTCATAAGCACCAATGGTGCATGGGATGGTGAACGCCCCCGGGTCTCCCTTCTTTTCTACTAAAGATCTCGTAGCGATGGCGCTACAGTGGTGTAAATTATCGACTGGCTCGATCGTGGCTGTCCTCTTCTTAGTGATTAAGTCCTTCATGAACTTAGCATAGCCAGGCATTTGTTCAAGTGCTTCCACCAGAGGTATGTTCACAGACAGCTCCTTCAACATGGATAGGAACTTCTGGAATTTGCCATCCTCTGCCTTCTTTTGTAGCCTTTGGGGAAATGGCGGCCTTGGTTTTGGGATGGCTGGCAGACTTGGGCCACTGGGGGAGTCTGTCACTACTGCCTTCTTGGTCACCTCGGGCTCTGCCACCACCGCCTCAGGTTCATTACTCTCAATGTCAACCTGACCCTCCATAGGGCCAGGCATGTTGTCATCGACTTTCACCTGACCTGCATTAGGAACAGCAACTGGGTTAGCAAGTACCTGACCACTTCTCGTGGTGATCGCCATACAGTGGCCATCGTTCTTCGGGTTTTGCACTGTGTCACTCGGGAGTGACCCAACTTTCCTCTGATTAAACGCCGCCGAAAGCTGCCCCATCTGCTGCTCTAACTACTTGATTGAGGTGGAGTGCGAATCTACCAGCTGCCTGACATTGGAAATTTCGCTCTTGACATCTCGCACCCCTGCCTCAGTGGCCTCCACTTTGCTTAGGACTTTTGTCATCATATCCTCTAGCTTGGAGTTGCTGCCGCCCTCGTTCTGGCGATCACGGGTTCTGTAGCCATCCCTGTTCTGCCAGTTCCCTTGGTAATTCTCCTGATTGAAGTTCCGACCTTGGTTACCGGAGTTGAAACCTCGGTAACCCCCCTGACTACCAAGAAACTGTGCTTCCTCATCATATTCGCTGCCTTGATCGTCATACCTGGGTAGTGCTTCCATTGCTTTGACTTTCTCAGTGCTCCCCCCAAGGAACTTCTTCGACAGCAAATCAATTTGTGTCCGCATATGGGCCATGTCCTGGTCCCGTTCTTCCTCCTTCTTGCGCTGCGCCTCACTCATCTCAAATACCATCCCTGAGCAGTCTGCCTCTCTAGTATACCATGCCCTGTTGTTCTTTGCCACTTGGTCTAAGATGACCACGATGTCCGGGAAAGTCCTGGACATATATGACCCTCCACAAGCTGCATCAATGATAGGCTTGGTAACGAAGTTGCAGGACCTGTAGAAGACTGCCTTCAAGTGTTCATCAGTGAGATGGTGATTTGGGCACTGTTTGAGCTTTTGCCTAAATCTTTCCCAAGACTGATACAGCGCTTCATTCGGCATTTGTTTATGGGATCCGATCTCATCTTTGAGTTTCAATTGCCGTGAAGCAGGGAAGAATCGTTCCAGAAAGGCCTCCTTTAGTTCCCCCCATGTGCGGATGGAATCGTGGGGGAGCTCGTTTATCCACCTTATTGCCTCACCAGACAGAGACAATGGAAATAACCTCAGCCTCAACGCTTGCTGGCTCACTCCTGGAATTTCGGAGGACTGACAGGTCGCTAAGAAGTTAATCAAGTGTTGATTTGCATCCTCTGTGGCCGCTCCAGTAAACATCCCTTTCAACTGCAACATCTGCAGCATGGTGCTGGCGATCGTGAATTTGATCCCAGCAGGCAGTGGTAGGAGCACTATCGCCCCAGTTGACCCGGCATCATCATCATCATCTTGCACAGCTGGCGGGTACTGAGGGCCTTGAGGTCTCACCGGGGGTTGGTGTTGCTGAGGTGGTACAAGTGGTACCTGGCGAAGTGGCGCTGCTGGTGGTACCACATTACCAGCCAGATCATCCATACCCAACCCATCCTGACCTCCAGCTGCAGGATTCACTGCCAACTCCCTCTGCCTTGCTGCTTCACGATCTTGGGCGTTCATTCTGCGAATTGACTTGGTAAGCTCCGGATCGTAGGGAATAAGTGTTGCACCCTTGCTTCGGGTACTTGGCATACAATGCTGAACCCCTACAAGGACAAAAACAAGAAACAAAGTAAAATCAGGGACTAGACTTACAAGCTGAAAGTAGCAACTAATAGACTAGTTCCTTGCCGCGTTCCCCGGCAACGGCGCCAAAATTTGATACGCCCAAATTACACTCCAAATAGAAGAGTAAAGCGGTCGTTGGTCAAATATAGAACCCAACCAGAGTTGAGGTCGATCCCACAGGGAACACGTAAGAATTACTCTATTAGTACCAGCTTTCAGTCGTAAATGCTATTCCCAAGATAAACGTACATAAAATAAATGGGGGTTGCGTTATTTAGTTTAACTAACTTCTTAAAGTAATTAATAAGAATGTTTCGATTCTTAGACAGATAGAGAGAGGCTAGGGTTGTGTTACTCATGACATACAATTACGACAACTAAACTGGATCTGTGAATTCGTTCCTAATGATGCATGCAAAATCTACAACTTAATTAATACCTAGGTCACCTTTCGGTCCCTTTCCTAGGTATATCTCACTCCTCTCCTCTCGGTCTCCGAGTGTATGCAATGCTAACCGTTGTTTCTGATCTCAGAATACCTTCACCTTTCGGTCTCAGGCACTTAGACTAGGTTCATGACCCTGAATCTCTGTTGTTAGACTCTTTTCCCAATCACTACATCCCTTTCGGGCATGTAACGAATACAGGCTTACCCTAATGTGTCGACTCATTAAGGAGAAGTTAAAACGAAGAATTTAACAATACATGCACTGTTTATGTGAACGAATTACCCCCAGTTTGCGTTATCTTAATTGGGTCGTCATGGTTCCCACAACCCTAGTTGTGGGTTTAGCCTAGCATACTATTGATAATTTGCCCACAACGAGTAGAAGAAAACATAAAGATGGACTTACGATTTAAGAACAAGAATCCGTGTTACAAGCTTTGAACAATAATCACGAACGTGATTCTCACGAATTACAAAAGCCAAACTAACGTTTTTCTCCTTGTTCTCCCTAGTTTCTTTTGTCAAAAAACGAAGATATCTCATAAAATAAAATAACATCCTATTTATACAAAGTAAAACTAAGTCGATATAATTTAGGAAAATAATTTCGGCACAGGGCATGGTCCGTGTGAACGGACCGTCTGGCGGTTGACTGTGCCCACACGGTCCGTGACACGGCCCGTGTGGCGTGAGACGGGCCGTGTGGCTCTTCCGTGTCGATCCACTTGCACGAATTCTGATATTTTCGACGAAGGCCTTTCGAGCTACGTCAGTTACACGGCCCGTTACACGATCCGTGTAGAGTAAGACGGGCCGTGTGGTTCCTCCGTGTGAATCTCCTTGCACGATTTCTTTAATTTTCGACGGGTTGTCTTCCGAGCTACGTCAAGTACACGGTCCATCACACTGTCCGTCTGGTGTCAGACGGGCCGTGTGGCCTGACCGTGTGACTCGTGTCGTGCCACTGACGGTCACACGGACCGTCTGGAGTGAGACGGCCCGTGTGGGCCTTCCGTGGTCCGGCACTTGGCTTTGTTTTTCACCCGTTCCTTGTACTTTCCGCCATTTCCCATGCCTTAGTCATTTTCCTGCACAATATCAAAACATACCCATTAAACCAATAACACCGCTCGAGAACACCCATTAGTTCTATGTTTTAAGCGTCGTAAAAGTCGTATTTTCATGACTCATCACCAGGCTGGGGTCAGCACATGTATCAAAAAAATTATTTAATTTGAATGAAAATAACTTAAATTGTCATGCATAATTATTACTCTTTTAATTTACAACATTGTTTTTTCAAATTTTCTTGACTTATTTATTTGTAAAAAAAATTGTTATTTTTCTTTAGTCGTAGGATGACTCAAATTCATGATTATTGTTTGTTATATTTGATTGGAAAATCTTCTCATTTTTCGATATTATTATTTCAGATATGAAATTATAATTAAAAGTACCATTAATCATATGCATAATGCATATTATAGTTGTAATTATTATGTTCTTTCATATAATTTTGCTAGTCATGTTAAAATATTTAATGTATTGATAAAATTTTAAATTTAAATTTAGACTAAAAAAATATATTGAAAAAATAAGAAGAGTTGGCTTGCCCCAACCCACGACGCTACTAGGGTTGGATTGGATTGGCCATCTCAAGGCCCTTTCAAATGAAGGGTTGGCCCGTCCCATCCCTTCAAATTCCTTGGCCCGCGATGTTTGAGCTGGGCGGGGCTGGGCTAACCCATTTTGACAGCTATATTTTTTATGGAATATTTACAAGAATAGCCAACTTTTGTGCAAAATTTACACATTCCATTTTATTTACAAGAATAGCAACAAAATTATCAAAATATGCACTCACTTTTTCTGTCAACCCATCAAATCAAATTAATTGCACTATATTTTTGAGGTCAAGAAAAAGTTAATTGAAACAGGGGATTTGTCACAAAAGTTAAAAAATGGACACAAATGCAAACATTTTTAATACACTATCAATTTTTCATTAGATTTTTGTGTACTTCTTGTATATATAATATCGGATTTCCTTGAATTATTTTTGAACAATTTTTTTTTAACACCAAATTATCTCACATACTTAATACCATTAAATGCATATTTACGAATATTTTATAACATATGAAAAAAATTTAAAATATATTTTTTATACTCCTTCGTGTTTTTTTTCAATGGTTTTTCTCATCATATTATACATACACATAGATATATATACATATTACCATCACTCACACCGTTCCAGTGAACCAAACGTCAACAGTACTACCATCACGCACACCATAAATACTACCAATACACCTATAGCCAATGAACACATTATTCAGCACAACACAACATAAACAAGGTGCAGTTTCTAACCAATGAACCACAAAAACACGCGCACCATCCCGAATATCATCACCTTTTCATAACCAACCAACAAAGTTTTCAACTAACCACAACATCAACATACTACCACTAACTTCTCACAATTTTTAAAGTTTACTCATATTTATGAAATCGAGTTTTGTCAATAATTTTCACCATTTAAAAAAATATTTATTAATTTAAAGCATACTTAATTTTTTTACCTGTTAAGTCCCACCTTCCATTATATTTCACCAAAATTGATACAACATTATCGTTACCCATGCCTTTAATCGTATCGAACACCTTTGCCACAACCACAAAATTTTCTTCTTTACAACAGTCGGCCAACCCTTTAAGGTCACCAACAAAAATTTTTTCATGGCCAAAAACTTATTATATATAAAAGTTTCCCTCCCAATAGTACTAATTCACTATCATGACACCTTTCCACATGTGTATAAAATACACTAACTTAATAATAACCTAGTGTTATATCGAAAAATGACTTCGATTTTGAAAACCCAATTTATTACTTAATTGATTTAAGTAAAATCGAATCTTCGAAATTTTAGAGTCGCCACTTAATTTTTAGGAAAAATCAAGAAAACCAATTAAAATATTTTTATTTTAAAAAGACTTAACAGAAAAATCTTTTTAAAATCCAAAGAAAGGGTTCGGGTTCATATTTCCATTTCGAGAAGGTTTTACGCACTCAAAATGGCCGCTAACATGCAGTTATCCGACGATTAAATAATTTTGACTAACTTTTAAAAATGATTAGTTTAAAAAATAACTAGAAAAAGTCTAAATGAAATATTTAAAAGTAATTAGTAAAACGTTTTAAAGTCTATTTATGTTTATTTAATTAATGGAGTTAGTGAATTAAACTAGGTGATTAGGAATTTTAAAATCCACTAAAAATCTAAGTGTTTAAAAGAAGAAAACATATTCATTATTTTAAGGAAAAATACTTGAAGTCTTTGTAAGAGAAATTCATAAAGTCTAATTTCTAAAGGATTGGCAACACTAAAATATTAAAGGACATAAAAAAAGTAACATAAATGACTGACTTTTGAGGAAATTTAATTAGATTAAAACACATAAAATATTAGAGTTAAAAGTACGTATCACAAAATAACACAAGATAATAAAAATGTATGAAAGAAAATTAAACCATTGGGCTTGGCAGGTCCAAGTCCACCTGTCTTAATTCTAAAATAATTTTGGGCCTGCTTGGCCCGTTCTTTTATTGCTACTGATTGGGCCCTTGGCCTACTTTTCTGCTGCAAAGAATTAGGGCTTTTGGCCCTTTTATCCCTGGCATACACTGGCTGTATATATAATGTATATCAGTGTATATCGGCCTTCTCCGACTTCCGAAAAATTTGAGATTGCTCCTTAAGACCTTCTTAAGCCTTCACGACCCCGAGAAATGTAAGGTGGGTGTCCCGGAAGACTCGGACAGATGCATAAGAAATAAAGGTAAAAGAATTAGGAATCCAAAAATTCTTTAAGCCCAAAACTCAATTACTTGAATCCAAAAATCAAAACATCCACCATACCCTTTGAAACAAAAAGAAATTTTGATGAAATTCATTACACTTGAAATTAAAACAAACCAATAAACTCTGTTAACTAAGAATCCACACATAACCCATATTTTGAAACTACAACCAACACATAGAACTTAAAAGCTAGAATTAACATGAAAACCTACGACATTGAATTTAAGATTCAACATATATATATAAAAAAAACTCATTAACTTGAAGCTTAAAAATCCAACACATAAACCCATATCTTCGAAATTAACAAACAATGCATAAATCCCAAGTCTTTGAAATCAAAACAAACAGATAAATTCATTATCTTTGATTTTAAGTAAACACACAATATCCTATGTTGAGACCATTCTCTTAACCTTCTGATAATGCAGAGAGTATGCACCAGCTACCAACACAAGACGAGATAAACTGAACAAATCCCACATTGCTGACACAGAACGAGTGAAATTGAAAGAAAACACGAACTAACCGACTCTAGAACGAACCAAATACTTCAACTAAACACAGCCATTCAACCATTTACTCAACTAAATCATGATATATAACAACCCAACAATCAAACAGGACTCTAAAATTACATCCACTAGCGCCAAATTCTAATTGTACACACGTCCTTTGAGAAGAGAAAAGAGGAACGAATAGGGGCGTTACCTTTTGATGAGCAGCGAACTGAGACGACGACGAGCTGAAACGAACTTCGACACCACTCTCGAATTCGTTCACAAATCGATGACTCTGAAACTAACGGTTCCAAGCTCCCCTCAACAGTGAACTTTTAAATGGAATTTTATATTTTTGAGTCTGAAAAACCTCCAGAAACGCCTCCCTTTTTTTTTTAATCAAAATCTCCAAAAATTAATCCTCCTAACAGTGAGCAAAAATAGAGATTTTTGGTTCTACTCTAGCCGCCCCTCGTAAACAAAACGTCCTCCTCTGTACAGTGGAGTAGAGTAGATTATATAAACAAAAAATTAGGGCATAAAGAGGGGGGAAAATCGATGGGCAAAAAGGGAATTCGGGGTCGGATTTTTGAATTTGAAATTTGAATTCCAAAATCAAAATAGGACAAGAAGAAGGGGAGAGGGGACGCGCTGGTACCGTTGGCTTGTCGTTTTGCCCGAAATGGGCACTGTGCCAACTGTCCCTCCCTGGTTTCCGTCTGATTTTCTGGTTTTGGCTTTTTTTTTTTTTTCCTGTTTTGGGGCGTTGGGGAAGAAGACTGGGGAAGGGAGCGTAGGGAATAATTAAATGCAGTAGCGGGTCGGGTCGGGTCGGGGTATTTAATTAAAAGGGAAAACTGGGCTAAGGGAAGAGAAAAGGGAATTGGGCTTGGGGATAATCTGGGCCAAGAACATGGCCCAAAAATAGACAAGAAAGAAATCTGAAAAGAATGGGTTGGGATTTAATAATGGAATTGGCCTTAGGAATAAGGTCTTGGGTTTGAATTAAAATTAGGATTTGTATTAAAAAAAAGTAAAATTAAGAAAATGGGTTAAGGGAAAATTTAAAATCGACCACTTTAATTATAAATATGACTGATTTGAAATCAATTGATTAATTCGACCACGAGGTGAATTAATATAAATTAATTAAGGAGCTTTTGAATATTAACAACTTAAAAATAATTAAATTAACTACGGGATAATTAATCATAAAATAATTAAAGTAAAGTAATTAAAGATAAAATCTATTTGAGAATCTTTTGAAAAATTAACGAAAATACTTGACTCTCTCTCTCTATATATAATATGCAAATATTTGAAAGCATAATTAAAATTAAAAGCTTTAAATCTAAAAATCACATGAAAAATATTTTTTGCATTTTTAAAGCTAATTATTTCAAATTGTTAAAATTAAAAGCTCGATGATTAATTTATACTGTGGAGGGTTAAAATTGGGTGTCAACACCTAGGATAACTAGGTCCTTGAAATGATTTCCAATCAAATCTCATTAATAGCACTATATTTTGAGGTCAAGAAAAAGTTAATTAAAAAATGGACACAATTGAAAACATTTTTGACACACTACCAAATATTATTATTTTTCATTAGATTTTTGTGGACTTCTTGTCTATAGAATATCAAATTGCCTCGAATTATTTTTGAACTTTTTTTTTTCACACCAAATTATCTTACATACTTTTAATACCATAAATTGGATATTCTTCCAAACACCATTCAATGTTTTTGCACACCAAATTATCTTACATACTTCAATACCATAAATTGCATATTCACAAATATTCTATAACATATGAAAAAAATTAAAATACATTTATATACTCCTTTGGATTTTTTTTCCAATGGTAGTCGCATCATATTATACATACATACATACATACACACACACACACACACACACACACACACACACACACACACACACACATATATATATATATAATATGTGCACACGGGCAGCGAGAACTACAGTTTTATGGTGTTCTACATGGTTTTCACGGCAAACTAACATCTATTACACAGTGGATATTAGTTTGCATGCTATTTAGTAGGCTGACATTTATTTCATTTTTTTTTTACATTTCCCAATACTATCATATCACATCAAACACTACACTAATCACCTTTAAAAATACTCTCTTTCCTACTTTTGTAAATAAATTTGCTATTTTAAATGTAATTTTCAAAAGGTGGCTAGGGGCATGTAAATATCATTATTTTTTTGTATATTTATAAAAAATCACCATTTTTTATAAACAAATTATGTTTGAGTAATCTTTTCAAAAAAATACTTTTAAGAATCAAAGAAAAAGGATAAGTATCAAAGCACTTTAACATTCGGATTATTTTATAAGAGAACTTCACGTTAAATATCTATTATGAAATTTTTAGTTAAGTTTTTATTTCATTAAATTAAAATGTACATACTCAAATTTTTAATCAATATTATACATAAATTTTTTAAAAAATACTAAATATTAATATAATATTACCATGATGATTTAAAAAAATTTGAAATATAAAGCAAAATAAATTTAAAAATTATTTTACAAATTAAATCACTACACTAGAGAAATTAGCCACAAAAATAAATAAAATCCTTCATACATCACAAAAATTCTCAATGACTTCTTACTAATTTTTATCACCCAATGTTTCCATAATAACAGAAAATTGTTCTTGTATTCTTTGAAGGTATATCTAAAGGCTCATCTTCTTCGCAGATCTCCATGATAATGTCTTTATTATAATAATAATAATAGTGATATTTAATGTTTTCATCCTGCAAAAATATTGTTGTTACCTTTTTCTCTAATCCAACAAAATGATACGTGAAATATATAAAAAAATAAAATAATAATACATAAATATAAATTAAAGTTAAAAATTTTATTATAAAAAAAAATAAAAAATAAAAATTTTAAATGAAACTTAACCAAACTTATGATATATGCTAATTGATTTATAAGGAATATATCAGTAAATATGTATATATAGTAGGAATAATTTGTAACATCCCAAGTTGTTTTAGCTAAAATCGGGTTGGAATATCAAGAGGAGCTCAAAAATACATCTAAAAGTGGCTTTGATAGAATTTTTGGCCAAGAGATTTGAAAGATAATTTTTTGTGGCAAAGTTGTTTTATCAGAAAAGTATGCGATAGGTCGGCATCATGGACCAACCCCAACATAGTTCATTTTTACCCTTTGTTCATGAATCATATTTCACCAGCGCAATTTATGTGTTTTGTTAAAAAATGAACTGAAATAGAGTAAGTCCGCGCCACGGACTTGCTCTATCATAGTACTCGATTTCGATTAAAGTGAGAGGCATTTTCATCTTTTTCAACCTCTTCTAGACTAAAACTCCATCGTTTTGAGGCCAGTTTGTCCCACATATTTAGTAACCTAAGCTTAATTCCTCTCAAAACACGTAAACTTTCTGAGAAGTGAAGACTAGAGAGAAGGGAGAAACTAGAATTGATTAGATCCTTCAATTCTTCAAAAATTTATTTGTGCTATAGATTTGTAAAGCTCAGAAACTTCAAAATTTAGACCATTATAGTATTTAAATTATCCTTTATTCTCACAAAATTAAACTTCAAGTTCAATAAAGCCCTTTTCTCAATATTGGGTGTAAATTCTTGAAACTCATGCATGTGTTGTCTTGGACTTTTGAAGTATTATTTGACTATCATAAAGTTATAGTTGAGTTGAAAAGCCTTGAAACTAGTCTTATATAGTATAAGTTTCAAAGAAATCATGCATATGTATTGAGTAAAGTAATATCTTCAATTGTGTTTGAACATATTGATGAGTATGTATAAACCTTTGAGTAAAGTAATATCTTCAATTGTGTTTGAACATATTGATGAGTATGTATAAACCTTTAGTTTTGTACTTGAAATTGAGAAGTACATTGATTTATTATGCACTTTATTGAGTGAGATCATAGCCATTGTAGAGATTTGACAAGTTTGAAAAGAGTTAAAGATGAACCGAGTTTCAAAATCTTAAAGAGATGATTGAGAATATTTAAATCTCTATGTATGAGCATAATTAACTATATTTTGGGAGTAGTATTGAGCATCTATTTGGGTACGAATTCAGATAACTCCAATGCCATAAATTACGTAGCTAGCGTAAGATAGAATTCTACCAATTTGTATGCCTCCTCACATGCCTCTAAGAAGGCCTATTAGTTGAATCCATAAGTTAAGTTCATCTCTTACTCTGGCAAGATATGAGATGGCTCTGACAACATGGGCAAAATGTTGTATCATCATGAACCTCATATTGATGGTTATCAGTTAAAGAAATTTCCTATGCTAAATATAAAATTTATATATATATACACACACACACATTGAGCTACATTCATTTATGCATTAAAACAGAGAATTTATTTATAGTGCATTACTTTTGTTAATGAGTTATTTTTGAGTTAAGCATCAAATATCATGAGTTTTGACTATTTTACATGCTCGTACATTCTATGTACTAACTTCATTTATGTAAGGTCCCATAAGTCAAAAGTTGAAAACCAAGATCTAAAAGTGAAATCCTAAATCTGTCCAAGGCTCCCACCATGGGACCCACCATGGCCCATGGTGGGCACCAAGGCCATGAAAGGCTCTCACTTGGAAAAATCTTGGGTACTGGCCACTAAGACCTTCATGGGACACGGTCCCCACCACGGATCGTGGTGGGTCTCGTGAAGGGTACCCCTCCTAGGCCAGTGACACCTTCACTCACCACGATGCCTACCTGTCACGACCCGGGGGTTAGGGCCTAGAAGTGACACGGCGAAAGGGAAACCGAGAGTTCCCAAACAAGCTTCAAGGTAAACGAATCCACATCATCGGTTCGGAAGCATATTCAAAAGTAAACACGTAGTTCTAAGGGATGGGAAAGTAGGACTCACGCTATGGGGATATCAACGGGGAAGGGGTTTACATGGATTCACACAACACATAGCATATAAGAACTAAGGGATCGGTACGTATGACTCACTCTATGGGGACAATACGGGGCTTAGGAACTTTCACGTTTCCACATCAATCATACACACACATCATAATTCCCATGATCAACCCATAATAACCATAACCAATAGATAACTGAAAATCATAAGCTCCAATTACAACATATAGCATATAGAGTCTACGAGAGTCTACAAGATGTCCAACAATGTCTCTAGTCATAAGATGGAACGGGGGTCAAGACATGTCCCGGGCTCACCCTCAAGTAAGAAAGTAAACATAAGATAGCATAGGTAGAAGGAAGGTGGCTTGTCCTTGGGAGATAGGACTCACCACAAGTTCAACTTTCGGATTTGAGATGCTCGTCAAACGGTGGATAGTCGTGCGTTCGGTCCCAACATGGTGAAATCATGTAGGCATAAAGTATGCGTCAATACGTTTGAATGTACTAAGTATGCGGGCATGCAATGCATATGACTTATTAAACCTGCACTTGAATGTTAGGTGGCAAGGGCACTTGATATAGAAAGAATTATATATCTAAAGGAGAAGGGTATAAAATATGCCATGAAATTCATGATGCATGAAGTGCAATAATGCTCATATATAGTGGAGATGTGACCACAACCGATAAGAGTAAGATTACTTAGAATCCCGATGAAATCCCCTCACTAGTACAGAGGTGGTCTACTTGGCAAAGTTAAACCATACTTCACCTTACGGGAACACCACCTATTTCGTATGAAGTAACCCCCTTACGGGAATATCATCCATTTCGGATAGGATTTTCATATCATATAACATAATACTTCACCTTACGGGGATATCACCCATTTCGTACGAAGCAACCTTTATTACAAGAACATCACCCATTTCGGATAGGATTCTCATAACATATGTTAGGCACATAGTTCGAGAAAAGGGAGAGGACCCTTGGGGATAGCCCTGACGCCCCCAATCCATCAGTGCTAAGTTGACATCCCACGAGAATACTTATACATGCTTTCAAGAGATACAATATTCATTTTAAACCGTTCAATGCACATTTAGGCTCAAATGTCAAACTATAAATCATAATCATGATACTCATGCAAGGAATAGCTCATCTATATATACGAGATGGTGCAAGCACACAAAATGCTCAAAGAGCCATAATCATAAGACATGTATGTGATCACATTCTTGTCATAACCAATACCTTAGCAAAATTATATCAAAATCATCTCATAAAATATAATTGGGCTTAACTCACTTCATAATTTCCATAAAACCAATGTCCATGAATGCACATGCCATGAGTAACGTGAGAATAACATGGGTAATATAGATTCAAGCTAAAATCAACATTATAATATGAAATTGAAGTAAATCCATAATTAAATCCACATTCAAATCAAAATATAAATCACCCATGCACAAAACAAGTCTTTAAGGGGACATGCACTTTCATAACTTCATAATCTTAATGCAAACCATCATATTAGGGCTTAAAATAACTTAAAATCATAAATAAAGTGCAACCCATACTTCAATTGAATTTAATGAAATCAAATAATGAAAACCCACATTTAAAGTAAACTTAATTGCATGAAAATCAATTGAAAAGAGTTTGGGTCTTCTTGGTTGAAAGAGACCAAGAATCAATCCCACATACCTTGACTAGGAAGGTGAATTCGAGAAGAATTTAGCTTGAAGTTGAAACCCCAATTGAATCCCTAGCTTGAGTCTTGAGAGAAGAACTTAGAGAGGGTTTTTAGGAATGGTTTTAGGGTGAGAGTGGTTCCAATGAGAATGACTTAAAATGAAAGGATATTAGCTGATTTAGAGGTCTAGGATAGGTAAAAAGGTCATAAAACACAATTAAAATAAATCATATTTACGTTAAAGCTATTAATGAAACAGATGAAAATTGGGCTGTCATGGTTTTATTGGCACTGACACGGTCCGTGAGGCACTTCACGGGCCGTGAACAGTGCCCGTGAGACGACGCTTAGACAAATTTTGCAATGTTCAACACTTAGAATTTTCCAAAGCGAAGGGGTACCATACGGACGACCACACGACCCATGTGACACTACACGGGTCGTGTCAAGTACCGTGGAACAACAATTAGAAAAATCTTGCATGAAAAAGTTACGAGACAGTAATTTCGTACGTAGAAAAATTTTGCGCCACGAGCTATACGGTGGGCCACACGGCCCGTGACCACCACACAGACCGTGTGGGTGGCCATGTGCCCATACTTAGCCTGAAACTCCCTATCGAGTCCCAGTAATCAAAATTATGGCCAAGTAACCTCCACTGGAGGCCACATGGTCCGTGTGACTTCACATTGGCCTTGTGGGCCTTCCATGGAGTGACACTTGGTCAAATTTTTTCTCGAGGCGACATTATGAGATCCGATAAAGTTGTTCGAAAATCCGGGTCCTTACATCATTTCCCCTTGAGAACATTCGTCCCCGAATGTGCAACGACAAGGCTTGAAAGCTCGACTTAGGACATGAAACATCCGAACACGAGGTATAATGTATAGTTCATCATTTGAAGATCATAAAGTCTTTAAAATTCATATCAAAATGTATTCAAATCATTCAAAATATCATAAGAATCATTTTTGTGCACATGTATACATGTCATGTCATGAGACTCAAGAGTGAAAGAATTAGGACTATTTAGAAGGGGAGGAACCTAGTACCTTAGGCTTGAGTAGATTGGAAAAGATGGGATATTGCTTCATCATGTCCAACTCCGCCTCCTATGTAGCACTCTCCACGTGTTGATTTCTCCAAAGTACCTTTACCGAAGCCACATCCTTGTTACGAAGCCGCTTCACTTGCCTATCCAAAATCTCCATCGGGACTTCCTCATAAGATAAGTTTTCCTCAACCTCGATTCCTTCCAATGGCACAAGGGTTCTAGGATCACCAACAAACTTCCTCAATATAGACACATGGAAGACAGGGCGAATGGAACTCAAGTCCGGAGGTAACTCCAACCTATAAGCCACGTTTCCAATCCGCTTCATAATCTCATAAGGGCTAACATACTAGGGGCTTAGCTTTCCTTTCTTACCAAAATGCATCACACCCTTCATAGGCGAAACCTTCACATACACCCAATCGCCAACATGAAATTTAAGATCCCTCCTCCTAACATCTGAATAGGACTTTTGGTGGCTTTGAGCCGTCTTTAACCTTTCTCTAATCAACTTCACCTTCTCCATAGCCTCCAACACTAAATCCAAGCCAATCAATGCCATTTCTCCAACTCAAACCACCCCACAGCGCTGACCTACACCTTCTCCCATAGATGGCCTCAAATGGTGCCATACCAATGCTAGTATGTAAGCTATTATTATAAGCAAACTCGATGAGTGGAAGGTGGTCATCCCAATTACCCTTGAGCTCCAACACACAAGTCCTCAATATATCCTCTAAGGTTTGAATAGTCCTCTCAGCTTGCCCATCGATTTGAGGATGAAAAATGGTGCTCAACTTAATCTTAGTTTCAAATCCCTTATGGAATGATCTCCAACAGTGGGAAGTGAATTAGGTTCCACAATCCGATATGATGAGCCTAGGAATACCATGCAATCTCACCAATTCTTAGATGTACAACCTTGCGTAATCTTCGGCACTAAAGGTAGTCTTGACCGGTAGAAAGTGAACCAACTTAGTCATCCGATCAACGATGACCCAAATGAAGTCAAATTGTCTTTGGGTCCGAGGCAAACCAACCATAAAGTCCAAGTTCGCATCTTCCCACTTCCAAGTGGGAATCTCAATATCCTAAGCCAAGCCACTGGGCCTTTGGTGCTTTACCTTCACGTATTGACAACTTGGACATTCGGATACGAACTTAGCTATGTCCTTCTTCATACCATGCCACCAATACACCTCCGTCAAATCCTGATACATCTTAGTAGATCCCAGGTGAATAAAATAATGAGAGTTGTGAGCCTCACTCATGATTACTCTTCTAAGATTATCCATATTCAGAACACAAAGCCGGTCTTGGTACCGAAGCACACCATCTCCCCCTTGGGAGAACACCTCAATCTCCTTTTCGGCAACCAATTTCTTCAATTCAACCAACGATGGATCTAAATCTTGCTTAGCCTTTAGATCAACTACCACGGAAAATTCTGCCCTGCTTTGAACATGGATACCACCATCATTCGAGATGGCCAACCTAACACCCAACCTAGAAAACCGGTGAACATCCTTTGCTAACTCCTTCCTTTTCTCTTCAACGTGCGTCACACTACCCATAGACATCCTACGGAGAGCATCGGCTACAACATTAGCCTTTCCGGGATGATATTGAACACTCATGTCATAATCCTTTAGGAGTTCCAACCATGTCCTTTGAGTGAACACATATTGCAAACTCTTGTGATCGGTGAAAACATCAACATGCACCCCATACAAGTAGTGCCTCCAAATTTTCAAGGCAAAAACCACCGCCGCCAACTCAAGATCATACGTTGGGTAATTACGCTCATGCACCTTTAACTGCCTTGATACATATGCTATTACTTTACCTTGTTGTATAAGCACACAACCCAACCCAATCTGTGAGGCATCATAATACACCACAAACCCTTCCAAGCCATTTGGTAAGGTCAAGATGGGAGCCGATGTAAGCCGATCCTTCAAGGTTTGGAAACTCTGTTTGCATTCATTTGACCACACGAACTTAACCTTCTTTTGGGTTAATTTAGTCAATGGAGATGCAATAGTGTAAGGACCCAAATTTTTTCGAGTGGCATTTCCCAAATCTCTTGGATTGTCCCAGGTGAACTGCCAGAAATCACTCCACGGAGGGCCACACGATCTGTGACACATCACACGGACCGTGTGAGTGGCTGTGTGCCCTCACTTGGCCAAAATTCTCTTCTGTCTCAAAGCTATCCCCACCGTGAACTGGACCAAGTGTCCCTTCACAGGAGGCCATACGGTCCGTGTGGGCCCTCCGTGGAGTGATGCTTGATTGTTCACCTGGGACAATTCCAAGAGATTTAGGGAATGCCACTTGAAAAAATTTGGGTCCTTACATCATCTTCCCTTTGGGAACATTCGTCCCCGAATGTGCAAGAACAAGGCTTACTTAGAGCATGAAACACCTAATATAAGATACAATGCATAGTTCATATTTGAAAAAAAATTCACAAAGCCTTTAAACCTATATCAAAATCGTATTCAAGTCATTCAAAACATTATAATAACATTTTTCGTGCACATGTATGAATGTCATGTCATAAGACTCAAGAGGGCAATAAATGGCACCATTAGAGAAGGAAGAATCCTATTACCTTAGGCTTGAGTAGATTGGAAAAGATGAGGGTATCGCTTCACCATGTCCAACTTCGCCTCCCAAGTAGCATTCTCTACATGTTGATTTCTCCAAAGCACCTTCACCGAAGCCATATCCTTGTTACGAAGCCGCTTTACTTACCTATCCAAGATTTCCACCGGCACTTCCTCATAAGACAAATTTTCTTCAACCTCAATCCCTACGAAGGGCACAATAGTGCTAGGATCACCAACTAGCTTTCTCAACATAGACACATGAAAGACCGAGTGAACGGAACTCAAATCCGGAGGTAACTCTAACCTATAAGCCACACCTCCAACTCACTCAACAATCTCATAAGGGCCAACATACCGAGGACTTAGTTTTCCCTTCTTACCAAAATGCATCACACCCTTTACAGGTGAAACCTTCAGATATACCCAATTACCGACATGAAACTCAAGATCCCTCCTCCTAACATCCGAATAAGACTTTTGATAACTTTGGGCCATTTTCAACTTTTCCCTAATCACCTTCACCTTATCCATGGCCTCCATCACTAGATCCGGACCAACTAGTGCCATCTCCCCTAACTCAAACCTCCCCACTGGTGATCGACACCTTCTCCCATATAAAGCTTCAAACGGCGCCATACCAATGCTAGCTATTATTATAAGCAAACTCAATGAGTGGAAGATGGTCATACCAATTTCCTTTAAACTCCAATACACAAGCCCTCAACATGTCCTCCAAGGTTTGAATAGTCCTCTCTGCTTGGCCATCGGTTTGAGGATGAAAAACGGTGCTCAACTTAATCTTAGTTCCAAGCCTCTTCTGAAAAGACCTCCAAAAGTGAGAAGTGAATTGGGTACCACGATCCGATATAATAGATCTAGGCACCCCATGCAACCTCACCAACTCTTGGATATACGACCTTGCATAATCCTCAGGCTGAAAGTAGTCTTGACTGGTAGAAAATGAGTCGACTTCGTCATCCGATCCACAACAACCCAAATAGAGTCAAATTGTCTTCGGGTCTGAGGCAACCCAACCGCAAAATCCATGTTCACATCTTCCTATTTCCATGTGGAAATCTCAATGTCTTGGCCAAGCTACCGGGCCTTTAGTGCTCTACCTTCAACTGTTGACAACCCGAGCATTCAGATACGAACTTAGCGATGTCTTTCTTTATACCATGCCACCAATACACCTCTTTCAAATCCCGATACATTTTGGTAGACCCCGGGTGAATAGAATAATGAGAGTTGTGAGCACCCTCCTAAGATCATCCACATCCGGAACACAAAGCCGGTTTTGGTACCGGAGGACACCATCTCCCCCTAGGGAGAACACCTCGATCTCCTTTTCAGCAACCAACTTCTTCAATTTATGTAACGATGGGTCCAAATCTTGCTTAGCCTTTACATCACTTACCACAGATGATTCTGCCTCGCTTTGAACACGAATACCACCATTGCTCGAATCAGCCAACCTGACACCTAACCTAGCTAATCGGTGAACATCTCTTGCCAACTCCTTCTTTTCTTCCCCAACATGTGCCATACTTCCCATAGACAACCTGCTGAGAGCATCGGCCAAAACATTGGCCTTGTCGGGATGATACTGAACACTCATGTCGTAATCCTTTAAGAGCTCCAACAACCTCCTTTGCCTTAAATTAGGATCCCTCTGAGTGAATACATATTGCAAACTCTTGTGATCGGTGAACACATCAACATGAACCCTATACAAGTAATGTCTCCAAATCTTCAAGGAAAAAACCATCACTGCCAAATCAAGGTCGTGGGGTAATTACGTTCATGCACCTTCAACTGCCTTGATGCATACGCTATTAACTTACCATGTTGCATAAGCACATAACCCAATCCGATCTGTGAGGCATCACAATACACCACAAATCTTTTTAAACCATTTGGTAAAGTCAAGACGGGAGTCGATGTAAGCCGATCCATTAAAGTTTGAAAACTCCGCTCGCATTCGTCCGACCACACAATCTTAGCCTTTTTCTGGGTCAACTTAGTCAATAGAGAGGCAATAGTTGAGAACCCTTCAACAAACCTTCTGTAATACCAGCCAACCCAAGGACACTGTGAATATCTAAAGGAGTCAACAGTCTTGGCCAATTCTTTATGGCCTCGGTCTTCTTTGGATATACCTTGATACCATCACCGGACACTACATGACCAAGGAAAGCCACTTCGCCCAACCAAAATTCACATTTGCTAAACTTGGCATACAATTTCTTCGCTCTCAAAGTTTGGAGGACCATCCTCAAGTGATCCCCGTACTCCTGCTCACTTCGGGAGTAAATGAGGATGTCGTCAATGAAAACCACCATAAAACTGTCAAGGAATGGCTCAAACGCCCGATTCATTAAATCCATAAACATGATCGAAGCATTAGTTAGGCCAAACGACATCACCACAAACTTGAAATGCCCATACCTTGTCCGAAAAGCTATTTTGGGAATGTCACAATCCCTAACCTTTAACTGATGATACCCAGAACAAAGATCAATCTAGGAGAAATGAGTAGCCCCTTGAAGCTGGTCAAACAAGTCATCAATCCTGGACGGGTACTTATTCTTAATGGTCACTTTATTTAGTTGCCTGTAATCAGTACACATCGGAAGAGTTCCATCCTTCTTTCTTACAAACAACACTGGAGCACCCAACAACGATATACTAGGCCGAATGAAACCCTTCTCCAATAAATCCTTTAACTATTCTTTTAATTCCTTCAACTCTACCTACGCCACACGGTCAGGAAGAATAGAGATAGGCTGAGTATCCACAAGGAGATCTATGCCGAAGTCTACCTCTCTTTCAAGAGGGATGCCCCGTAAGTTTTCGGGGAACACATCCGAAAACTCATTCACCACAGGGACCGACTCAAGAGTAGGCACTTCGAACTCCATATCCTTGACCCTCATAATATGATAAATGTACCCCTTAGAAATCATTCTCTGCGCCTTGAGGTAGGAAATAAACCGACCTTTAATAGAGGAGTCACCACACTTCCATTCGAGAACGGGCTCACCGGAAGGTTGGAAAGAGGCATATGATGCATGCAACCAATCCATCCCAAGAATCATGTCAAAGTCGAACATCTCTAGTTCAACAAGATCACACGGAAAAATTTTGTGCAACACAGAAATAGGGCAACCATGATAGACTCTATGTGCAACAACAGATTCACCTGTGGGAGTATAAACTGAGAAAGGGTCCCTCAAATTCTTGGGACTCAAACCAAATTTAACAGCCAACAGAGGAGTCACAAAAGACAATTTGCACCCGGATAAAGCAAAACATAAGCATCAAAATCAAAGACTTTTAACATACTGGTCACAACATCCAGAGCTTCCTCAACATCCTGGCGGGCGTGGAGTGCATGAAACCAATTGTTCCTTGGGGAAACACCTCGGGGAGCTCCTTTTTGGCCTTGCCCGCCTTGGGCCATCTGACCTTGGCCTCTACGATCATTCCTAGGACAATCAATAATTTTATGATCTTTATCACCACATCTGAAGCATACACCCAAATCTCTCTAGCAAACTCCCGCGTGGGGCTTCCTACACTTGTCGCACGCAGGATATCCCTAATCACCACCAACCGGTGCCCTAGGAGGAGGCATCTAATCATTAGCGACCCGAGTACCGAAACCTTGGCCCTATTGGAAGTGACTGAAACCACCACTTCGAGAACTAGAAATTCCACCATCAAAATGGGTCCTCTTGGAATCATGAACCCTTCTCTCCTTGAGTTTCTCCCCTTCGATTTGTTCAGCATACACAATGAATCTGGCAATATCCATATCCCTTATAAGCATAGCAATACGACATTCCTTCACAAGTAAATTAGAGATACCCAAAACAAACTTGTACATCCTTGCACAGGGGTCAGCCACAAGTGACAGAGCATACTTGGAAAGCTTTGTGAACTCGAGGGCATAGTCCCTCACACTCATACTTCCTTGCTTGAGATTGATAAACTCAGTCATTCTGGCCCCCCTAAGATCAAGTAACAATCAAGGAAGGCAAATCTGAACTCCTCCCAATTGACATCACCACTGCAAACTCTCTCTAAAGACCTTTGAGTATACCACACCTAAGCCACATCTTTTAGTTGATAGGCAACCAATTCAGTCTTCTCTTAAGAGATGACAACCATGATGTTCAGTATTTTGGTAAGCTAATCAATGGACTTCTGGGAATCTTCATTGGCCTTTGACCCATGAAACTCCAGAGGATTTATCGGGGTGAAATCCCTCACCCTAGAAGCAGGCGTACGATCCCGTGGCAAGTTAGCCTGCCTTATTTGAGAAGTTAACACCTAAGCGAGCATGGGGAAGGCTGTGCAGAACTCACCATTTGAGATGGGTTCCGCTATAGGCTCGTGGGGAGCCTAATCCTCATCAGCCGGAGCCAGCCTTGGTGGGAGGGTCTTCCTCCTGGCATCTTCTAAAATGGATCAACGACACACTATCAAGATAAGGGAACCATATATACTAGCCATAGCACGACATAAGACATGAAGAAGTGAGGCAATTCCTAAAATGTCTTCATAACCTCCCACTCATAGGTATGGTGCACTTCACACCCATGAATAGGACTCTACTCAACGCAGGATATTGGACTTCGAGGATCAATTATAAACCTAAGGCTCTGATACCATCTTTTGTCACGACCCAGGGTTAGGGCCTAGATGTGACACGACGAATGGGAACCCGAAAGTTCCCAAACAAACCTCGAGTATCTATATCCACATCACCGGTTCAAGAATAACATTTAATTAGTAACACATAGTTCTAAGGAATGGGAAAATATGACTCTCGCTATGGGGAAAATATGGGGCTAGGGACTTCCCACATTTTCACAACAAGCATATATATGATCAAATAGGAGTTTCTCATAAATCATTCCAACAATATGAAAGCAAGATATCAGTCATAACAAACGAATTTGAGAAGAATTTACATAATGGCCAATGAATGCCTCTAGTCAAAGGAACGGGGGCTAGGACATGTTCCGGGCTTACCCTCAATACAGAAGAATGTTCTGGAATAGCACAAAAGAAGGATAGGTGGATCATCCTCGGAAGACGAGACTTACCACGGTATACTCCGAGAGTGGACTAGTTGTCAATCTGTTGATAATCAAAGTGTTCGGCCCCTACATGGTAAAATAATGTAGGCATAGAGTATGCGCTAGTACGTTTGAATGTACTAAGTATGCGAGCATGCAATGCATATGACTTATCAAACCTGCATTTCAATGTTAGATGACAAGCGCACGTAATATAAAAAGAATCATATATTCAATGGAAATATATATACAAGATGCCAGAGTAGAAATAGTGAATTGAGGATAGGTCATTAGAAAAAAAGAGGCTTAAGATGTGCATCCATGATAGTGTAGAGTTGTGTGACGCTCTAAGTTATGACTTCTATAAGAATCTAGATAGTATATTTGAGTTGTCAAGGTGGAGTAGGTAGATGTAAGCATTCCTTATCATCTCGAGTAACTAAGTTGATTGGGGCTTATAGATAGATGATGATGAGTTTTCTGTTATAGTCTAAGTCTTGTACAAATGTATTTATGGGAGCATAGAAGTTAAGTGTTAACTGGCAAAAAGAAGAGGTTAGATTGTAAGAGTTGTGGAAAGTGGTTATGTACGCCATTAAGAGCGGCAAATATAGAAATATTCCCATAGAGAGGAAGCTAAGATTGGTATCATTGAAGAGAGTCTTAGTGGCTATTATATATATGTGACTATAGCATAACATAAGAATTTAAGATGTTCTTGGTCTTAGTGATTCCCTGATTGTGTAGAGATACATACTTATAGCTTAGAAAAGGGAATTGATTCGCGAATTTAGAGAGATGGCCTTGAGCTAAGGGGGAGATGATGAGGTGATAAACCAAAGTAGGTCTTGAGTTTTTGATAGTGATGGGGTTGATTAAGATGAGACGTCAATTCTTTGCCATATCATATGTTCCTTATTCTTTAGTGAGGTGATACTCTATTCACATCTGGTGTATGACCGCCATGCCAATGGCCTAGTCCCACGTACCACTTGTTGATTGTCATTCATGTTAAGGTATGAGGATGAGAAACAAAGACTTTATTCAGCAATTTTGATCTTACCTCATGGATCTAAGAGTTTTCGGTCCTATGTTGAATGATATGTGACCTGAGTTTTACACTACGTAGAGTTTTGTGAACTCAAAATAAGTCTTGATAGATGAGGGAGATTGTACTTTGTTATGAATGTTCTCAGATAAGATTTCTCGATTGAATTATGCTAATGATCTTTCGCTCCAAGCCATTTGAGTGATCTTACTTTCAAGTCTTGATAAGAATGTTGATAATAGTAGAAGAGTGATGGTTGGTGAGAGAGAATGAGTGTTCTTTATTTTGATAATGATGTGATGCCATTTCTTTTTAAAGTTATAGATGTGGAGGAGTTAGAGAAAAAAATCTTGATGTGTGTGATAGATAGATAAGAGAATATGAGTGTCTCTCATGATAAGAGTTCATGCGATTGAAAGTGTAGATGTGCTATGATAGGTTTGAAGATTCTTAAGTGATGTTGATTGTAAAGAGGCCATAAAATGGTTAGGGTGACAAGCTTGAATGTGTGGTTTCTATCATGTGAGTGTGTTAAAGTGATGAGAATGAGTTGTATTCTCTAAGTAAAGGTTACTATAGGGATATAAACCATAGATTTTGAGAGGTTAGATTGGTATAAGTATGATTGTCCTAGGATTAGTACCTTCGGACTTAAAGTTAGGTGTGAAATAGAATGAGAGAATGCGAGTAGACGTAGATTTGAATAGGAGCTATAAGCTTAAGTTGATAGAGTGAAATACTATGAAAAGGAGCACAATTGAGATGAGGAGCTGAGCTTGAGAGTGTCCATAGAGTCTTGTATATGACGATGGTCCCATTCTCGATTAAAGTTGATGGCTTCCTTCTTGAGTTCGGATGACTGATTTTCGAGATATTTAAATTATTCGAATTTATTGAGTTCTAATATTCCATTCATGCCTAATGATGCGAATGTTGAAGGTAATGTCCTTACCCTTGACTTAATTTGAATTGTCTATTCCTGAGTTGATGTATCTATTCATGAGTTTGAGTAGACATTGTTCGAGATAGATGAGGAGTCAAGATTTTGATTGAGTGAGTGAGTATTGAGAGGAGTCTTGATTGTATTTGTGCCTTGATGCCTACCTTTACTCATCATTCGAGGATGAATGATTCCAAGGGGGAGATAATGTACCACCTGATAAAATTATCAAAAATACCCCTAGATGAGAGAGTGAGCATAACGCATCTTCTCAAACTTCGATGGAAAATCTGAAGCCAGATATGCGATCAACATGAAAAATTGAGTGGGAAAGTGGTCTCGGTTGATCTTTAGAGCAATCGGATCAAAAGATAATTTTTTGATGCAAAAATAATTTCTAATAAGAGTGTGCGACAGGCCCGCGATGCTTACCTGCTGTGGAGTTACACTTAGACTTGGTCCCAATTTTTCTATGGGATTAGAAAACTCGATCAGAGAATTTTTAGTGAAAAACCCCAAAAAACATCAGGGTCCTCGATGTGGACATGGTTTAACAAGGCGAACGTTTTTTAGTTTTTTGTGAGGGGTATTTCAGACCTTTTCAAACCCCTTCTAAACATAAAACATGATCAAAACAGGTCATTTTGGGCATAAAATGGGTTTTAATCCCTACTCCTAAGTCTTTTCTAAGTTCTAACATAGGCTAGGGCTAAAGAGAAGAGAGGAGGAGTGAGAATTCAAGAGATTGAGGAGAGTTCTTCTTAGGTTGATTGTCAAAGCTTCATACTAGGTATATAAGGCTAAACTAAAACATAGAATTGTCCTTCTATATGCCCCCATTGATGGTAATAGAGAAGTTAAGAGTGTAATGAGTCTACATACATGTTTCTTGAATATGTTTTTGTAAATTATATGTATATTACATGTATTTTCATGTGTTAATGATCATCATAAGCTTGATTTACTGATTAAATATTTTTCATGAGTTACTGCGTATATCCTATATGTTATTTTATCAAAGATTGCATGAATGAATCAAAGGTTTGAGTCTAGAGCCTTGACTTGAGTATGTTGATGGTGATTGAGATGTGAGCATGATGATGAGTTAATAGAGCTTGATGGTCCCATGAGTATTTATAATTGAGCTCTAGAGATATGCCTAATTGACTTCTTTCTAATGATTGACCTAAAACTTGAGCTATTGAATGAGAATTGAGTTGATGAGATAATTTGAGATGATAGGCCAAAAGGCCCAATTGAGTTAAGTTAATAAGATGATGAGAGTCTCTACGAGGCTAATTGAGATGATTGATTGAGATGAAAAGTCTTATGAGCATTGAGTCTTGGGAGAAGTATCGAGCACCGAAATGAGTAGGAGTAAGTCCCACCCATACTCATTAACTACGTCGCCAAACATAGGTGAGGATGAACCATCACATCAAAGGTTCCCTCTTAAGTAAAAGTTCCTGAAAGCAATGGAGGACTTTAGAGCCAAACTCTTTGTAGGTCTGATTTGTTCTTTACCTGGAAAGTACGGAACTACTGTGGCAATATCAATGGGATTGTAGTACAATTACTGGCTCATAAGTGATTGTTGTTAGATAAGAGAAACTCCTAGATAGGTCCCACACTGATAGTACTCTGAGTTGAGTTGATGAGTTTGGATTAGTGTTGATGAGTCATTTGTCTACTCTTTATTCTTGCATTAGATAGACATTTGACATCTTGATTGCGTGTCTTTTGAGTTGACGTGATTTTATATTATTCTGCGTATATATGTTTCATTCAGCCATGTACATACTCGTACATTCCATGTACTAATGTCAATTTGGACTGCATTATTTCATGATGTAGAGGCAGGTACTAAAGATCATTAACAGGCGCATTATTTAGGATCAATCGCAGTCAGCAGAGTTGGTGAACCTCCTTTACTTCGGAGGATCATTATTTTATTTTCATATGCTTTCTAGAGTTAGACTTGATTTAACTTTATTTTGTTTTGAGGTAGCCATGGGTCTCTCATTGGCACCAATTGATAGTGATAGAGGCTTCATAGACTAGAGTCGAGTTGTTGAGTTGAGTTTTTGTTGATCTAGCTTTTTTCGGACTAGCCTGTTTTACTTATATATTTTGAGACTTCCACCATTTATTATCTTTAGTCTTCCGCTTAATTGCTAGGAATTTTGAAGGAATGAATGTGATGAGGCCAAGTGATTCGCTTGGGGACTAGTAATAGTCTCCGGGTGCCGGCCACGTCTAGGGTACCCTCCCGAGGCATGACATTTACAAACCCCCCCTCTTTCGGGGAGATAAACAGGTTAATCAACTCGAATTGCTTGAAATTACTCTATGTCTACCATATTCCCTGTAGAATCGATCCCTAACCTCGATTAGGTTATATAACTTGACAACAGGTGCTTTAACCTTCAAAAAGGAGGTGAAGCTTGGGCAACATCAAAATTTTAGCATCATTGTCGGGGAATACGACTAGACTTGTTTAATTTGAGTAATTGGGAACTAATCCTTGTTTCCCTCATGTTACATTTTTGTTATTTTGTTTTATTTCAGCGTGCAGGTATTGTGTATGCACAATACTCGAAGTTGAGGCATTTTCTTGACCCCGTTTGACCTTGAGATCCAAAGGATGCTGAAAAGAATGGCCCTGGACAACGTGAACAATGCTTCAAATAACACAGTGAATGCAACGCTGAACAAGAACTAGATGAGAACGATAATAACCCACCTCCACTTGAGGATATTAACCCACTACTATAGGATCTTAACATCGAAGCTCATACATGGAATCAATATCGGCTTAATCCTATGGCGATGGATGTCACTGGAGCTGTTGTGTTATCGGCACTACCGGATGACACAAAGTTTGTTGTTTTGAGTGGGTTACTTCAAATACTGCAGAATCGCAGGTTAATCGCGGGCCTACCATCAGAGGATCCACATAACCATTTACACAACATTGTCTTCATTTGTAAGAGTATGATGGGAAGTGAGAATCTATCTATGGATGTCGTTGGGCTCCATGTCTTCCCATTGTCCTAATAGGCAATGCAACACTATGGTTATCTGAGCTCCCATCGAGTTCAATCACCAGCTGGGCTAAATTTCAGGAGGCCTTTTTTGAGAGGTTCTTCTCAAAATCTAAGAAGCTGAAGTTGAAAGACCAATTCCACAACTTCGAGCAACTTTCTGGTGATTCGATCGGTACCACATGGGAGAGGTTCACAAACTGTTTGAGGAGTGTCCCTGACCATAAGATCATGGATAATGCCTTAGTGGAGATCTTCTATCGAGCCTTGGATGAGAATAGCCAAGCATGTGTTGATACCATCATGGGTGGATCATTTCTACATCGTCCATTTTTTATGATTGCTGAGAGGCTAGAGAAGGTGGTCAAGATGAAGTGTGCATGGGGAACGAAGGATAAGTCGACAACAAAGAGCTCATGCACAGTCAGTACTAATTCGGCACAAGCAAAAATAAATAAGGATATGATGCAAGAGCTTGCCCGGATTAGTACTAATGTGGAGTTGTTGATTAAGCAGAACCAAACACGTGTGAATGTAGTAGCTCATCAGCCTTTACGAGCACCCATATATGAGGAGCCATATTATGAGGAGGACACTTGCTTTGTCACTGATCAGATGAGCGTTCTTTAGACCAACTCCCAAGGGTCCAATCAGGACTATTGGCGCCAAGGTCAAGGAAACCAAGGCCAGAACTATAATACGGATGACACCTTCAGAGAAAAGAATTGAGGACGTTACTATGACAAAAATAGGGGTTAGGATAGAGATGTTGATTGGGGATGTGGAGATGGTTATAGGAACAGTCCGTATGTTCCACCACATAATCGAGATTCGGGTGTTAGTAGCTCTAGAGTTGAGATGTTTGATCGCCTGTTAAAAAAGGCTGATGCTCAGGATGAGACATTGAAGGGGATAAAGACTGACATATCCAGCATTAATCAGAAAATCGAGCCTCATTGTGTTTCTATCAAGCAGCTTGAGCAGCAATTCAATCAAATGTCAACTCAACTTAACCAGTGCCAGAAAGGTACATTGCCCAACAATGTAAGGAGTAGGTAAATGCAAGAAAATAAACTTTGAAATTTTTTGGAATTGTCATCTTCTACGAGAGGGTTTTACGAGTTGTAAGTCGTTGTACGACCCGTAAGTTGGTTCATGTAACCTGGGGAAGATTTTGTGAAATTGGGAACTTTTAGAGATTCAATCTACAACTCATCAGATAGCCCGTGAAATCTTTTACGAGTCATAGATCGTGTCATAGAATGTAAAATTAGAGAAAGGTCTATGAAAGCCTAAAAAGTTATCAGACAAAACCCCTAGCTACGACCCATAAAATGGACCATAGCCCGTAAACACGGTCTCGTGGTCCCATTCGGTGGATTTTGATAAGGGGAAGTTCCAACCTTTCCTATTCCTTTAACAGCCTCATCTAGCCCCTCCATGACTCCTCATGTAATTCCAAGCCCCTCTCTCATCAAGTCGAGTGCAAAGATTTCTATCGCCTAAGTTCTAGTATGAGTTCATGTATGTGTCTACTTTAGTGAAGCACAGTCAGGCTGCCGGTTTATACGACCCTTCTTACGGGGCATGGATTGACTTACGTCCCAATAAACGGGCTTTTGTTAAAATTGTTTGACCCGTTTTAAAAGGGGTATTTTTGTCTTTTCCTCACACCCTAAGTCCAATACAACGTCATTTTGGCCATTATTATACCCCTTATCAATTAATACAACCCTAATTCCCCTCATTAAAAAAACACTTTAAGTCTCAAAACTCTCTCAAGGAATTCAAGTGTAAGGTCAAGCTAGGATTTCAGATTTTCCATCTCCAATCAAGTTTCCTCCATCAAAATCACATCAAGGTGTATGAGGAAACCTTCTTTCCCATAAGTCCAACCATTCTTGTTATCCAACTACATGAAATTCATGGATCTTTATGGGTATTTTAGGAACTCTTGCATATGATGTTACTATTATGCATTCTATGATGGTTTATTCTTATGCATCATTATGAAGTGAAATATCATGCGAAATTTATGGATTTTTATGACGGTTGAGGAAGTCTTAACTAGGTTTTACTTGGTAAGGTGGGTTATTTTGAATGATTTTAAAAGAGGGACTTTATTTACACTTCTCATGTCTTAAACGTTGGCCTTTCCATGATTTG
This sequence comes from Solanum rostratum, assembly GCA_029948455.1. Taxonomy (NCBI): domain Eukaryota; kingdom Viridiplantae; phylum Streptophyta; class Magnoliopsida; order Solanales; family Solanaceae; genus Solanum; species Solanum rostratum. Next base: position 61,921,966 of record CM057045.1, on the reverse strand, counting down.
ACTATAAATGCATACCCACCATGTTTTGACCAAAGATGAATTCCAAACTTCCTATATAGGTATAGGCCTTATGGTGTAACACATGAGCTACGCTTTGATAAATGTTTTAGCTATTTGAGATTTTACATGCTATGACTATAATCATGAAGTTGGGGTTTGTGTAAGATGAGTTTCATGTTCCCATATCCATGTTTTGGCGGATTATGTATATGATTATGATGGGTTGATTAAGAATGATTAAAACTAATGATTTTTCACTATGTGTCTTGAAATATGATCTCTAAATAATGAGGGTTTTACTACAATGATGGTGGGTTGAATTGAATGACTTTAAAATGAATTGATCTTACTTCTCTCATATTGTATACTCTTGAATTGCATGATTTCAAGCTTATGTGTATACTACCCACCACGTTTTGACTAAAGTATTTGACTAGATCTTATGTTGACGAAAGTCTTATTGTAAGATATGTGAATTATAAATATTGTATATATTGAGGGGCTATTATGCATGCTATGAGTTCATGAGAATATTCTGGATGGTATAAATATTTGATATTATGATGTAATGGTCCGATGAGCTACTCTTAGGATACTACTATGAATTATGAAGCTTTATATAATATGGCTATGTATATAAATTGAGTATTCCTTGGGGATTGTTGACTTAGCACCGAGAGGACCTTGGTTGGTAGCCGTTGTCCCTTAACTATGTGCCACCATAAGACATTTGTAACTCCTATCGAAAAGATTGTATCGTAAGGTAAGGGCATCTCTTACTCCTACCGAAAAGATTGTATCATAAGGTAAGGGCATCTCTTAACTCCTACTGAAAAGATTATATCATAAGGTAAGGACATCTCTTAACTCCTACCGAAAAGATTGTATCGTAAGGTAAGAACATCTTCTTTTACCTATCGAAAAGGGCATGTTGTAAGGTAGGGATTTGTAACACTCTCCAAAAAGGTTATATCGTAAAGTGAGTGGATGGTCTACCTTGGCAAAGTAGACCACTCGGTGTAGAGTGAACATCTGGATTCCAAGTAGTAGCTCACTTGGTCTTATTTTTTGGTTATGGTCCTTTTCCATCTATGTATGATATGTTCTGTAATTTGGCAATCCTCATGCATTTTTTGACTAAGGCATTGAGCTTTTATTTCATATAGAGCTTATATGCATTGAATATGATTATGCATATTGCTTAGTTATGGCTTATATTCCTTTTTGCATTTACACCCCGCATACTTAGTACATTCAAATGCACTAATGCATACTTTTTGCCTGCATGATTTAACCATGTAGAAACCGGAGCTCCTTTCCATCCTTCTCCTCCACGCGGTTAATCGGTTCGGTAAAGAGTTGCCATTGGTGAGTCCTCCACACTTATGGACAATATCCATTTACTTTGATGCCTTTATTTGGACTACTCTATTTTTTGATACTCTCTTTGAAGGTGAGCCGGGGAGATGTCTTGGCCCCTATTCCATTTGTATTTAGAGGTGTTGTTGGATATATGGTTGTATGTTACGAGCTCGACTCTTACTATGTCTATGTGTTGTTGGAATTTTCCCTTAGTCCCTTATCCTTTTTTTGTGGTTAATGTTTGTTATGTTGATAATATGGAAGTCCCAAGTCCCTAAATGCCCCCATAGCATGAGTCATACTTACCCGCCCCTTAGACTTATTTGCAATGTGATTCATGTTCATCCTCATCTCTACAACATCCCCATAGCATGAGTCCAAAGCCCCGTTTCTCTTAGAAATTATGTGCCACATGTTTATTGCTCTTTTATTCCGTGAAACTAAGGATGTTGACAAGTGCGAGTTTTGGATAAATGAGGTTGCCCTCCTTGGGCATGTGGTATCTATAGAGGGCATTAAAGTTGATCCTAAGAAGATAGAAGCGGTGAGAAACTAGCCAAGGCCATTAACTCTAACTGACATAAGGAGTTTCTTTGATATAGCCGATTATTATAGATGGTTCATGCAAGACTTCTCCACTATTTCATCCCCCTCACCAAGCTAACTTAGAAGAAGGCTTTGTATAGACAAATGAATGTGAGATGAGTTTCTAGACTTTAAGGGATCGGTTCACTTCAGGCCCCATATTGACATTGCCAGAAGGGAATGATGGGTTCGTCATGTATTATGATGCATCAAGGATCGGGATGGGTTGTAGGTTAATGCATAATGGTAAAGTGATTGTCTATGCTTCAAGGCTGTTGAAAGTGCATGAAAAGAACTACCTGACCCATGACCTTGAGCTTGCGGTGGTAGTGTTTGCCTTAAAAATTTGGTGACATTACTTGTATGGAGTTCATGTGGATATTTTCACCGACCATAAGAGTCTCCAACATGTGTTCACCCAGAAGGATCTCAACTTGAGGCAACAGAGGTGGTTAGAGCTATGCAAGAATTATGATATAAGTGTGAAGTACCACCCTAGAAAATCCAACGTGGTAGATGACACCCTTCGTAGAATTTCCATGGGTAGTGTGTCCTATATAGAAGCTGATGGGAAAAAGGAGTTAGCCAAAGATGTTCATAGGTTGGCTAGATTGGGAGTGAAATTGAGTGAGTCCGGAAGTGGTGGTGCAATGGTTCTTCATGGGTTTGCATCTTCTTTGATTGATGAGGTTAAGACCAAGCAAGATCTTGATCCTGCCTTGGTTGAGTTGAAAACCTTAGTAAAAGATGGAAAGAAAGAAGACTTCTCACAAGAGGAAGTTGGTGTATTCCAATGCCAAGGAAGGTTGTGTGTGCTCAGTGATGGTGAGTTGAAGAAGTTTATCATGCAGGAAGCCCATAACTCTTCATATTCCATTCATCCCGACACTACCAAGATGTATAGGAACTTGAGAGAGATTTATTGGTGGAACAGAATGAAGAAGGACCTTGCTCAATTTATGTCCGAATGTGCCAATTGCGAACAAGTCAAAGTTGAACACCAAAGGGTGGGTGGCCTAGCACAAGACATTGACATTCCTACTTGGAAGTGGGAAGAGGTTAACATATATTTTATAGTTGGTTTGCCAAAGACCAAAAAGTACTTTGACTCCATATGGGTGATAGTGGACAGCATGACTAAGTCAACTCACTTCTTATCGGTCAAGACTACATTTAGTGTTGAGGACTATGCCCACTTGTATATCCGAGAGTTGGTGAGGTTGCATGGGATTCCATTGTCTATTATATCAGATCATGTAGTTCAATTCACTTCTCACTTTTGGAAATTTTTTCAAAGAGGACTTGGCACTAGGGTGAAGCTGAGTACGACTTCCATCCCCAAACGAACAGCCAAGCCGAGATGACTATCCTAACATTGGAGGATATGTTGAGAACTTGTGTGTTGGAGTTCGGGGGGAGTGGGGATGAACATTTGCCACTTATTAAGTTTTCCTACAACAATAGCTCTCATGCAAGTATGGAGATGGTGTTATCCAAAACGTTATGTGGTAGATGATGTAGATCGCCCATCAGGTGGTTCAAAGTCAGTGAGGTAGCATTAATAGGACAGAACTTGGTGATGAATGCTATGGAGAAAATTAAAAGCATAAGAGAGAAGTTACAAATTGCCCAAAGTCAATAAAAGTCCTACAATGATATGAGGAGAACGGAACTTGAGTTCCAAATTGATGATCGGATCTATTAGAAGGTGTCTCCAATGAAAGGTATTCTCTGGTTCAATAAGAAAAGGAAATTGAGTCCTAGATATGTGGGATCCTACAAGGTGGTGAAATGGGGAAAGTAATAAGTGAGTTGGATCTGCCTAACTAGTTGCACTTGATTCATTCTGTCTTCCACGTGTCGATGTTGATGAAATTCCTAGGTGACCCAAGTTCCATAATTTCTTTGCATGATGTGAACATTGAAGAGGATTTGAGTTACGAAAAGGTACCGATTGAAATCCTAGACCGATGAGTGAAGAAGCTAAGGAACAAAATAGTTGCATTCTTCAAGGTACTTTAGAGAAACCAACAAGTTAAGGGTGGTACATGGGAAGCGAAAGAGGATATGATGAAGCAATATCCACATCTATTCAACCCTACTCTAGCCTAAGGTATTAAGGTCTTTCAAAGACCTTAAATTCCATGCATTTTAGTATTTCATGATATTTTTTAATTTTTATAAACTATTTTGAAACATGTTTAAAGTATGAAATATGAAATTCTTGAGAAATGGTGCTTGACATGCATTTTTGCATACAGAATGGGTTATTAGCTGTTAATTTACTCTTTAGAGCCTGCCTTTAAGTACATTCAAGGACGACTATTCCCAAGGGGGAGATATTGTAACGACCCTCCAGTTTAGGATCTCTGAGTATAGAAAAATTGCCCTGAAAATGACATGGAGTCTAGTTTATAGGACCACTTACGGCTCATAAGATGACATACGACCCGTAGGTTTGGTTCTTAACTATAGAACTTCAGGAAGGGGAAAAGTTTCCAAGTGTAGAGTAACTCACGGACCAAGTGACGGCACAAAGATATTTTCGTGAGTGGGACCCTAGACATGAAGGAAATTTAGAGTTTTTGGGAAAGTGGCATACGAGTTACTAGACAACCTATTAAATTGTTCACGACCCGTAGAATCCTTTCGTGAATAGGGCCAAGGAAGTGAGGAAAAATAATTAAGTGTGGAAGGACACTACGAGTCAAATCATGGCTCGTAAGATGTTTTGTGACTCGTACTGATGTTTCATGGTTTTTAATTCAGCAAAGTCAATTTTTAGGATTTTTAGGTGTGTCATCGGATGAAGGGATTTATATACCATAATGGGGTCTCATAGGTCAACTTCGGCAATTTTGATGAGGGGCAATTTTGTTATTTTTGTCCATTCTATTCCTATACTACGACATTTTGGGGACGAGAAAAGGGACCTATATCAGCCCTCAAGCCCTTAGATTACCCCTCATTCTCTCATTCTTTCAATTCCAAAATTTCTAAGGCAAAACCTCTCAAGAACAAGGCTAGGGTTTTCAAGGTTCCTTCCTCAAAGGCTTCAATTCCATTTCTCCTTATTTCTCCAGGTATATGAGTTGATTTATGGGTGGCATTTCATCTATAAAGTTCCCCATTAAGTATTTTTACCTTTTCTTTAAGTTCCTCAATTTAATGTGCACGCTTATGATGATTTCATAATCTTTATGTTATAATATGATACCTATGAAGTTTAGCAACTATTTTTCCAAGTAAATATATTCATATTTGAAGTATTGTATTGATTCCATGGTGATTTCGATGTGATCAAGGCTGGTGTTTTCGATGTTCCCTTTTGAAAGAAATTTCCTAAGACTTATGTGATTTATGATTGTTCCATGCTGAAGTTGAGCCCACCTTGTTTTCAATGAAAGTTTCCTATGATTTATGATTATGATTAGGGCATTAATAAAGAGCTTCAAAGCTAAGTTTACCAAGGATATATGTATGATGTCAATTGCCCTAAAAGATGTTTAAGAAAGGTTCTTAAGTTCAAGCTACTCCTATGATTGCTACTTATGATTCTGAGAGTATGTTCTAAAGATTCTGTGGAATGACTTACTATTGAGAGGACTGAAGATTGGGACTCATTTTGTTAGTTGAGGCATGATCCATTGAAGCTAAATCTCAACATCCATAACTATGTTCCACCATAGGAGCCCTATAGGCTAGGGTAGTAGATCCATGTAGGCCGTCCAAATGTTATGAAAGATTCAATTACAAAGTTACTAAGTTTTGGTTATCTACCTTGGCAAGTAGATTCCCCTTTTTTCCCAATTAAAGGAGTACTACATTGGACTTTTCCCAATGGATGAAGTTTATTGGATTCCATGTAGTAGCTCAGATGGTTTTACTATTGGTTATGGTCTATTTTCACAAGCTTATGATCTCATGTTATGTTTTCATTGTATGTGCTTTCGTATGCATTGTCTCATATTGATCTTGACGCCATATCTCTTGTGCATGTTTAAGCTTACTTATGTATCTTTTTACTATATATATATATATATATATATATCCTTATATGTTATGTCTAATAATGATGGAATTACAATTTCATTCGTTCATTGCATCTCACATACATGGTATATTCAAACGTACTAATGCATATTTGCCTGCATTATTCAACTATGTAAGGACAGGTACTCTCGAAGCTAGTTTTTTGGCATCCAAGACTAGTAGCTTTATTGTGGTGAGCCCTTAGTTAGGGACTCCTCCACCTTTGCATCTATCTTGTATCTTTACTTTGTTTAAGACTGTATATTTGTAGCCCTTTTGAGGCTTTTACTTTCTATGTTCCCTATTTTGAATTCTTTCCTATTTGATGGAGATTGATCGATATCGGTTCCATCCATTTATGATGTAGTTGGTATGCATATGGAAAAACAAATGGATTGTAGTTACTCCATAACTTTTTAAATATTGCTTCGTTGTCAAAATTTGACCCTTAGACCCCTTTTCCCCTATTTTCTTCCACAATAGTTTTACTTAATTCCTATGAATGCTTAAGATGCTTGAGATGGCTTAAGTGAGGTGCCTTCGGGTATCTCATACGCCCGTGTGAGGACTAGGCCACTAGGTCGGGTTGTTACAACTTAAGTAGAAGAAAAGAGGTAAGGGTATCATTTCATCATATCCACTTCAGCCTCCCAGGTAGCACTTTCAAATTATTGATTTCTTCATAGCACTTTGATGGATGCAACCTCTTTATTTTTTACTTGCCGGTCCAAAATCTCAACCAGTACCTCTTCATAAGTCAAATCTTTCTTAATAGCCACGTCTTTCAATGTAACAATGGAATAAGGATCACCCAAGCACTTTCTTATCATGGAAACACGAAACACTGGATGAACCATAACTAATACCATACGCAAATCTAATTCATAGGCTACTTTCCCTATACTCTTTACTATCTCATAAGGTCCCATGTATCTAGGATTCGGGTTGCCTTTCTTACCAAAATGCATCACTCCTTTCATTGGGGAAACCTTCAAATACATCCAAACACCTTCATTAAACTCTAATTTAGTTCTCCTAACATCGACATGTGACCTTTGACAACTTTGGGCAGCCTTCAACCCTTCCCTTGTAATTTTCACCTTGTCCATAGAATCAAGTACAAAATCTAGTACAATTAAGTATATGTCTCCAACTTCAAACCATCCTATTGGTGATCTACACCGCCTACCATATAATGCTTCAAATGGGGCCATACCAATACTTGAACAAAAACTGTTGTTATAAGCTAATTCAATAAGAGGTAAGTGATCATCCCAACTTCCTTTAAAAGCAAGCACACAACCCCTCAACATATCCTCTAATGTTTGTATTGTCCATTTCAGCTTGTCCATCCGTTTGAGGATGAAATACAGTACTTAATTTCACCTGTGTACCAAGGCCATTTTGGAATGACTTCCAAAAATGAGAAGTAAATTAAACACCTCTATGATATAATGGACAATGGTACCCCATGCAACTTCACTAACTCTTGAATATAAACTTTGGCATAATCCTCGGTAGCATAAAAAGTTTTTACCGGCAAAAAGTGAGTTGTTTTTGTCATTCTATCTACAACCACCCATATTGAGTCAAATTGCCTTCAAGTCTTTGGCAAACCTATGATGAAATCCATATACACTCTCTCCCATTTTCAATTTGGTATTTCAATGTCTTGAGTCAAATCATCGGGTCTTTGATGTTCCACCTTCACCTGTTGACAATTTGGACATTCCATCACAAACCTCGCTATGTCTTTCTTCATACCATTCCACCAATATACTTCTCTCAAATCCCTATACATCTTGGTGGATCCTAGATGAATAGAATACTTGAATTATGAGCTTCATCACGTATCTTCTCCCTTAAGCCATCCACACTAGGTACACATAATTGCCCTTGATAATGCAATATTCCATCTCCCTCCGGGAAAAGACTTCTACCTTCTTATCAACCACCAACATCTTCAAATCAACTAAGGTAGGATCACTGCCTTGTTTTTCTTTAATTTCTTCCATCAAAGATGATTATACCCCATTAGGCACTAACACACCACCATCTCTTAAGCTATTAAACCTTACACCCAAGCGAACCAAATGGTGCAATTCCTTGACCAGTTTTTTATTTCCACCTTCCATATGTGCCATGTTGCCCATAGATACTCTACTCAATGCATTTGTCACAGCATTAGCTTTACCGGAGTGATACATCACACTCATATCATAATCTTTCAAGAGTTCCAACCATCTTCTTTTCCTTAGATTCAAATGCCTTTAGCAAACACATAATCCAAACTCTTACAGCCCATGAATATGTAAACGTGTACCCCCTAAAGGTAGTGTCGCCAAATCTTTAGGGCAAACACAACAACCAACAACTCAAGATTATGGATCGGATAGTACTTTTCATGCACTTTCAATTGCATTGAGGCATAGGCAATGACCTTTCCATGTTGCATTAACACATAATCCAAACCTATATGTGAAGCATCATAATACGCAACAAAACCATCCAGACCTTCGAGTAATGTCAAAATAGGAACCAAAGTAAGACGGTCCTTCAACAACTGAAAATTTTTCTCACATTCATCGGACCATTGATATTTCACCTTCTTTTACGCCAGCCTTGTCAAAGGAGAAGCAATGGAGGAAAATCCCTCAACAAACCTTCTATAGTATCCAGCAAAACCCAAAAAGCTTCTAATATTAGATGGAGACAATGGTTTAGGCCAAATCTTCACCGCCTCCATTTTTGTTGGATCAACTCTAATATCATCACCCGAAATGATATGATCAAGGAAATCCACCTCTCTTAGTCAAAACTCACACTTGCTGCACTTGGCAAAAAGTTGTCTATCCCTCAATGTTTGCAACACACTATCCCTCAATGTTTTCAACACGATCATCAAATGGTCTTCATGATGTTTTACATCCCTCAAGTGCACCAGTATATCATCTATGAATACCACCACGAACATGTCCAAGAATGGTTAAAAGACCCTGTTCATCAAGTCCATAAATGTGGAAGGAGCATTTGTTAGTCCAAGTAACATAATCAAAAATTAAAAATGACCATACCCAGTTCTAAATGTCGTCTTTGGTGTATCATCTTCCTTCACCCTCAATTGTTGATATCCAAACCGGAGATCAATCTTAGAAAAATAGCTTGCACCTTGTAGTAGATCAAATAGGTCATCGATTCTTGGAAGTGGATACTTGTTTTTTATGGTTACTTTATTCAATTGCCTATAATCCACACATATCCAAAGTGAACCATCCTTTTTTCTTATAAATAATACTGAAGCACCCGATGATGACATACTAGGCCTTATGAACCCTTTATCAAGCAAATATTTCAATTTTTCTTCAATTCTTTCAACTCTACTGGGGTCATTTGAATCGGAGGTATAGAAATAGGTTGGTCATTTGACAAGAGATTAATACCAAAATTAATTTCCCTTATAGGAGAATACCGGTTAAGTCATCGGGAAAGACATAAGAGGAACTCATTTACTATAGGGACCAAATCAAGAGTAGGGACATGACACTCAACATCCATGACTCAGACAACATGATATATATAACCTTTGGAGATCATTTTCATGGCTTCCATGTAAGAGACAAACTTCCCTTTGAACATAGAATTGGTTCCCTTCCATTCAAGGATAGGCTTATTAGGAATTTTGAATGTGAACTTTCTGGTCCCATAATCAATAAAAGCATAGGATGCATGCAACCAATCTATACCACGTATAACAAAAAAATCGGTTATATCGAGCTCAACTAGATCACATGGAAATACTTTATGTGAGACCGACATAAGACAATTTCAATAGACTTTTGTGACCAGGATTGACTTACCAATAGGAGTATAGACCAAATAAGGTTCTAACAATACTTCCGGAGACACATCAAACTTTATGACAGCATAAGGAGTAATAAAAGACATGTCGGTATTGGGGTCAAGAAAGCACACACATCATGATCAAAGACTTTTAACATACCAGTAACCACATCGGGAGCCTTCTCAACTTCTTGCCTAGCATGTAGAGTATAGAATTGATTACCACGTGGACCACCACCTTGAGCTTGGGTGCGTTGTTGCAACTTTCCCCCTTTGAGCTACTTGACCTTGGGGACGCCCTTTTTCAAGTGGGAAGAGACGATCAAGGAAAGCAGCCTTAAACATCTCTCAATCAATATCACCTTCATCAACCCTCTCAGACTTCCATTGAGTAAACCAAACTTGAGCCACTCCCTTAAGTTGATAAGCCACTAATTTGGTTTTCTCTTCAAAGACACCATCATGATCTCCACTACCTTATACACTTCATCAATTAACTCTTATGGATCCTCATCAACCTTTGAACCCTGGAACTCCAGGGGATTCATTCTAGCAAAATCCCTTATCCTTAAAGACAGAGTTGTGTCTTTAGGGAAGCAACGGCTTGAGCCAATATGGTGATTACAGCTTTAAACGCATCATTGGACACACGGTCCGCTTAAGTAACTTGAGGAACTTGGGGAGCCGGAGGAGCTTGGTTCGCATTAGCATTATTTTCCCTTGGCAATAGAGTATGTCATGTAGCCATTTCTGAAAACACCAAGGGACAAGTGTTAGGATATGAAAACTTTGAAGGCGGGACATAAAATACAAAGAAGCGAAGTTTTCCTAAAACGTCTCATAGCCTTTGATTCATGGTCGTGAAATGCTTCACATCAATGAATAAGACTCTACTCGACGCGGCATGTTGGACTCCCTAAGATGCTTTCAAACCTTGTGGTATGACACCACTTTTTTCATGACCTATACCTAGGGCCTAACCGTGACACGGCGAATGTGACACCGAAGACATCTAATCCAAATCTGATAAGCATTCATAAAGTAGGATAAGCATACATAAGAGAATAAACAAGCAGAAGTTTATCAAAATAAGAGTCATAGTTCCTTTAGAGGAATATACATCAATTTATTATGTCCAATTCATACCTCTACAACATAGATCTTGGAGGGGACTAGAACATAGCTCACTAGCTCACCCTCAAGACGTACATCATAAGAATAAAAGTGATAAAGTCTCAATCATAAAGGAAAAACATCATAAGGGCTTGTTCCCTAGCCATGGGAACTCACCAACAAGTCTTCAATCTCAAGATCCTAATCTAGCCATGAAATGAAATGGTCATCTCGTCATCTATCCCTACATGGTTAGATCATGTAGGTAAAGAAGTATGTGCTAGCACATGAAATGTACTAAGTATGTAGGTATGCCATGAATCAAATGACATCACAATAATATCGATATTCATAAAGCATAATCAATAGGATAAGGATACAATATGTATGATCATGCAAGTTTAAAATCATGAGAAGAAGCATCATCAAATCCATTTTTACTTTACATTACATATGTGGGAATAGGACCATTACCGACATATAAAACCATGTGCACTATTACACGAAATCTTGATGTTCACTTTACATCAAGCTAAGAGGAGTGTACTTTGCCAAGGTAGACTTGATCCTCACCCTATAGGCTCTATCCTAGCATGGTGAGAACCATCATTTGACCCCACCCTTTAGACTCTATACTAGCACAGTCAGTGTCCATCATATAAGATAATTGGATCCTATAGCACACCTTTAAGGTATAAGACATGAACATCATTCCTATGGTGGCACATAGTTATAGGATGTGAAGATTTATATAAGGACCCTTGGAGATAGTCCCCCGCACACAAGTCTACTCGATGTTAAGTCATATCCCACGGAATACATAAATCATGCATATACATAACTTTCAACATAGTTCATACTTCATTAAAAATTATACTTTCATCGCCTTCAAAATAATCATCATAGTCTTTCATGAAATATCATGTCATAAGAATAGTCCATTTACTTTACTTTCATCATAGTGTGGGTAGACATTCCCGCCTTAATATCATCATAAATATTAGGGTCTTCGTCACCCTCTTTATCATAGCATCATCATAGTTTTCATAACTCCATCATAGTCATAACATCATTATTTAAAACATGCTTTTCATACTTGAGATAATATGCACAGAAACTCGTGGCTTTATCATGTGAAACTAGGGCTAAGTGTGTGTTCATGGACATTTGATTCAAAATCATGCAATTGAGTAGGATTCATTGGGAAAACATGTAATTAAAATCAAATTGGATCATTGATAAAGCAACCCACATCAAATCATTAAGCCCTACTCATGCATACTTTGACATCATATACTTTTACTTGAAAATCATACATCATGAAATTCATCACAATTTATGCATAATTAGTGATAATCATCATATAGGAATCATAATCCATAGGAATCATAGGTTAAAAGCACATAAGAGATCATCATAAAACTTTGATAAAAAGGAGGTTTCGGATTGGCCTTCATGGATGAAACTAATCCATGAATGAAGCCCTACATACCACAAGTAGAATCCTTAGAATTTGAGGAGAAAATCTGAAAAATCCTTAATCAAGCCTTCAAGCTTTAGCTTTAATGGAACCCTTGAATTAGAGAGAGAAATATTGAGATCCTTGAGAGAAATTTAGGAATTAAAACTTTTGAGTGAATTAGGAATAGGAATTTATAGAGGTTAGCTTGGTAAGGGTAGCCAAAACAACGTATTTTAGGACTTGGGTGGATTGAAAATATCAAGAATACCCTTCATCAAAAATTATCGGAGTCATCCACAGAACCCCTTCTACGAGTCATGGATGTACCTATGGTCCGTACAATGCCTCATGGATTAGGGTGTCACAAAAGTTGAGCTACTGAAATCGCACTTCTAGGCCACGAACATGTAGTACGACTCGTAGATCCACTTACGGCAACCCCCTCGTAAAGTGATCCCAAACTTAGGCAAATTTTAGGTTCCTCAGGACTTCTTCCTACAGGACCAACTTACAGGCCATGAGTACTTCTACAGCTCATCTAGTATCACATAAGTCAACTTTAAGAAATCCTCAAATTTTTCATTTTTCCTGGGCCCTTTCCACGAGACCACCTACGTCTCATTGTCGTATTTACGGGCCGCAAACTAGCTCGTAGGGTCAAACTATCAGAAATTTTCCTTCTTTCAGTTTTCCAAGCCTCAAAACGAGGGGGTGTTACACATACAACATACAGGATGTTATAGAAACACTCCGTGGGACCCTTCAAGGTCTAGCTAGCAACATGTTTTTTCAATATTCATTAAATATAACGTGTACCCCATACTTAAGCTTAAACGTGTCCTTTAGCTTTAATTTGGGTACTCAAACTTTCCCTAAATCTGCAAAATAAAAACAACACATAAACAAAAAATATTATATATATAAAAAGAATAAGTAGTTACACTACTAGTTAGGTTGTCTTCCGCTTTTTTTTCCTACCTGGAACTTATGAAATGTACCCTTAACTTCTTTTTCAATTTTTTATTATGCTCAAGGAGTGGTGGTATAAAAATAACGAAACCAAACAATAAAGATCTCATATTTTACTTTTTGGTCTTCAATGGGAATGTAATTTTGACTTTGGCCCAACAAATTCAAGAATATAAACATATTTTTCTCCTTGCATTCGCCCATATGCTCATATGGTTCGATTAATATCTCATTATCTAAACATAATGTAGAAAAATAATTGGAATGAGGTCAACTATCCTAATATATGAATTGTATTATTATTTAAACTCGCATATTTACACACTAGAGTTTTTGAAATTAACATTTTCTACCTCCTCATGTAATTTTCGTGTACTTTTCTCAACAGTGACAACATTAATAACAGTATGATCAAGTATTTTGCCCTCCAGTTTTAGATCTTCAAGTTGGCTTATAAGCATTTTTTCTTCCTCAGTACTTAAAATATGGGTATCCAACCCAAATTGGTGAACTTCTAACATGAACATATATCTATCTACATCGAGATCTTCTGACATTTCCTACAAGTACACATTGTGATTCAAAAATTTATCTAACTCGTCTCGCCTCAATACTCCAAGTATTCAATAATTCTTCAACAGATGGTGTCATATTAATAAAAGTTTAAAAGAATAAGAAAAAAAATAATGAAAATAAAAAATAAAGTTATGGATTATAATTAAAAATAAATACTAAAGACAATATCCTAATCGAATTCCCCGATAATGGCGTCATTTTTTTGATAACGTCCAAAATATACTTCTCAAAAGAAATATATAAGGTCGTTTGTAATATATTTACCTAACTTGTGAGTCAGGACGATCTCACAGGGAATATGGAAGAATATTGTCAATAGTGAGAATTTTAACTTGATGGCCGTTACAAAAAAGAGGGGTTTAATTGAAAATAAAGTATAAAATAATAATAGCTTGTAATATAATATTTATTTGTATTAAGATGAATAAAAGTAACTAGAAATGTGTTCCCATGATTTCATAACTCAGTAAGAATAATGTATTAGTGATCTATTTTATTTTTTAGCATGCAAAACTATAAGATATGTTCACCTAAGTCATTGATTTGAGAAATAGATGATTATCATGATACAACTTGGTTTGTCAACGAGTTTATGCTTTACTAATCCTTACCTTGGTTCCACATTTAGTCATCCCTTGATTTGTTCAAGCTAATTAGATGAGTGTAATCACATACAAATCTTTATTATTTATCCTTTTTTTTCATTCATTACCCGTTTGGTCTGACAAGTAAGAATAAGGCAGGTTCTAATTTAGCCCTCCATTAAAAGCAATAAAAAATAAGAGATAAATATTGTATGCATAAAATTTTTCAAGAATCACTCTTTACGTCAACTTACTTTGTTAATCCATTATGATTTTCACAATCCTAGTTATAAAATTTAGCTACTCATGATCGTAAAAAGACAATCAAAATTTATAAAAATAAACTAACTTGTGTTAATCATCAAAATTCAATAACAATAGCTAAATAATCTTTCAATAATCAAGAATACAAATAAATAATAAAGTACAAGAAAATAATCAACCAAAATTCTTCAATTTCCAAGCAAGGGCTCTTTCCAAAACTCCAAACTATAAAATTCTAAAACCTTAATTATGGGTAGGTAAAATCCATCTTCTGTGGTAGTTGTTAATTGTTAATCGTGAAAGAATTATTTTATGGACTATTTTTGAATATAGAAAAATAACTAATTCCAAAACAAATTGAAAAATTAGAACACAAATGGATTGATTTGCATGTGAATTGTGCCGCCTCCAAATTATTTTGTTGCTTCCGTGTTACTTGATTGTTACATGGCAGCATGTGACAACAAATGTGTGACTTGTCAATTTGTTGCAAATATGTATGAAAATTAATATATATTTAATTTAATCGATTAAGATGATCGCTTGATTTTTCTTTTATAATCTTCCATCTTTAATTCAACAAAGCTTCAAATTTCTTCATTTTCACACCATTTTAATCCTACAAATAAAATATAATGTATAACATAATCTATAAAATTTATGCTCGAAAAGGATAAATAAAAGTACTAAATATGAGATAAATAATGATTAAATATATTTATATTTGGTCTCACATCAATTAACAATCGATTGGTTTCCCAAATATGACTGCAACATCAAATATCATTAACTTAGTGGCTAGTATTCGCACTTATATTATCACATCAGAAGGCCCCCTAGATCCACCACGAAAACACATCATACCCACCGAGTAGCTCGTACTCAAATAGCCCACACTTTCTCCCATTGAATAGTTGTCATACATTACCGAGTTAGTTTTATCTCAAACAAGACAATATGTACCATTTCACAAACTAGGTCGATAGCAAAAGCAATACACCACATGACCCTAACCAAGTGAATATATATACAAGCAAAATAATCTTATTTTAACATTTCTTGCTATACACCCACTCCATAAAGCCACAGTAAAAGTTCAGGTCTCAATTAGCACAACATTTTTATCAATCCATACTACATAGCCCATTCTTTTTATGGCAAACCCAACAATCAAAATCTCGTAACTACCGCACACATAGCGTAGTCATTTTCTTAATCACACCGCATCAAATTGTCGAATCACTTCGAATATCTAATAGGTCATTATAGTACCTCCCTCATCGCTGAAAAGCTAATCAGAAGGGATAAGACGTTCATGAAGTCTTTCAACTTAGTTTCATCTTCTGATACCTTATCTTCAAATTACATTGCCAGACCACAACCTAACCCAATTCCTTTGAATCACAAAGCAATCCAAGGCTGACCATGCATCCTTCCTTTAAGCCCATCACCTCTTCCTTAAAATCAGGTTTAACTCCAAACTATACAAGGACATCTCTGATATACGCAAAAACCATCAAGCACAAATCTCCACCACAAGTAAGAAAATAGAGCAAAGAGATAAAAAAATTAGATCGGTTCATGAATGCACAATACGGACTCAAGAAGTGAGGATTTTCTTCCTAATAGTCATTGTAGCCTTTTATAGATAAGAAACTAATGTCTTCATACTGATTCTTGAGACTCTATTAGATTGAGCTTGTACACATGTGAGACGTGTAAACCTAGGGCTCTAATATCAAATTGTCATAATTCGAAATCAGGTGTGATGACACTTGCCTTGAACCAACCAAGGCAAGTCAGCCTAATAAAAAATAATAAAATAATACAAAAAATAAAGCAAAAAATACATTCTAAATATGAAAGGATAAGCATAAGGAACAAGAACCATAGTTTATAATCATCACAAGACTGGTGTCACATGCACAAACCACTACTTTAACTGAAATGAAAGAAAAATTGTACAAGTCTAAATGTCAAAGTCTTCAAATAGAACATAACAAAAGGTAAGGATCCTCGAGAGTTTGTCGAGATACAAACTGCTATCATTCAAGAGTCTAGAAGCTCGATTCAATAAGAAGGAAATGATCAGAATGTACCGGGCTTAACACCTACACAAGTGTAGAAACAAGGGTGAGCACTAACCTATGCGGTACCCAGCAAGAAGATAGAAACACAGGTACTCCTACCAATCCAACCATATACCTCAAAAACTACAACTCCGCAAGTAGGAAAGCCAGCATATAATATATATATTCATAGTTTCAGTACACAACATCCTAACTGATAGATTACAATCATTTACAAGAATAGAGTTAACCATCGTATCACACTTGGAACGGATACTTATATTTTAAGCAATTAAGGAAATGAAATAGGATACCATAAAATTCTAGTAATATATTGCAATATCAAATAATCAGGATGCATGACTGTCCTATGATACACATTCGATGATTTAATCAGACTGGAATGTATGGAGGCCTCACATGGACCATTTATTAGAACCATTTTTCTTCGGTATTTTCATTAAATTTAGTCGAAACCATTTCCCCTAACTAAATTTTTTCGAAATCACGTTCCTTTGGAATTTATCAAGTAGTGGGACTAAATCAATATTTTATCTCAACACAACAATCACTTTCAAATAAGCATGAGAGTATGAAAGGAGTCCACACGATGCATATATTCAATAATCAAGCAATCAATCTCATTGTTCTTTCAATACTAAATCATCATCAAGTATATCACAGGGTAGTTATATCATATCATTTCTCAAGTCTCAATAATTACGTTATCATAATAGCTCAAAATTACTCATCACTTAATCAATATTTCACTAGTATTCTTTTAACAATCTCAACACAAGATCAGGATTATACAACACTTGTCTAATATAACATTCAAAATGCATCAATAGTTATTTCTATAACAACATGGAACAATACTTAACAATTGAGTCAACACAACAATTCATAATTTTCAATGATGGGAGTCACGAAATCAATTAATGTTCTAAATTCAAGAATCATTATCATCAACATGTATATACCAATTCAAGATTCAAGTTACATGTATTATCATATAGCTATTTTCATTAATTTAACATATTCATTAGGTCAGTTCATGACTAATTCAGCCACTTTCAGATTTTCAATTATTCCTCCACCACATAATGAAGGAAGATAAAAGGTTCAATTAAACTTAACAAGGTTTAAGAATCCATTTGCCTCGGTAAAGTCACTGAAATCAATGGAACAAGAGAGTGTTCTCCTTTTGGTTCAGACTTGAAATACCACATCTAGTCCATATATAAATTCATAATCACATTTCAAAAGTAATTACATCAAGATCATACAATTCAGGAAAAAAAAATAAAACAATCCAAAAATTCAATACAAAAAAACAAGGCCAAAATTTAAAAATTTTTAGATGAAAACATTCTTCACATAATTGAAAATCTATTGGTGAAAACCATTTTGAAAGTGAAGCTTAAATGATCTCATAATCACCATTTTTGAGAAAAAAAATTAAAATCGTAAAAAATTCTCAATTTCTCTGATCGAAAACACAAATTTTGATGTTAAAATCAAGAAATTATCGATAGGTAATAAAGAAGGAAGTCAAAAATACCCTTTTCAATTAAGTTTCCTTATAAAAACCAAGTGAAATCACCACTTCCCGATCTCTCAAAGTCCAAAAAAATGGAGGAAATGGCTAAAATTTGTCACTTTAGGAAGTTACTGTTGATGGGTCAAAATTATCCGCTGCAATTATGACCTGGAGCCCGCGAATGTGGAGGTCAAGGTCAACTAACCCCTATTTTCGCAGCCCAGTCTCCGTGAATGCGTGGCACTTACAACTTTGCAAATGTGGTGATAGGGTCCGCAAATGCAAAGGAATAAGGTCAAACACCAGATATCATCAACACATATCGAGGATAAAATTGTGAAACAAACCCATGGGGTTCGTTTGAAACCCCGTACACACATATCGTATATGCAAATCTACTAAACTTATAATTCTGAAATTAATGAAATTATCAAAAATTGAATCTGAGGTCTCTCTGATCCAGAATCTAATAAGTCACTACTAAACTATCTGAGGCGCTAGAAATACCAAAACGCTACCAGAATACTCAAAAATTACGACAAAACTCATTTTCGCACTAAAATCATCTCCTGAAAATCAATGGAACCATCAGAAATTTGATCCGAGTATCTGAACTCAAAATATTGACCAAAGTCAAATCTAAATTAAATAACTTCACACCTAAAATCCATATAACAACTCAAAATCAACTCTCCTACATCAATTTTCAGAGTCTAAACTGATGGAATCGATGGAATTCCATTCTCATACTCGAATCTCTGAACGACTCAAAAATTCAAAACTACACAACCTAAACCTTCAAAACTCAATTATTTAGAGAAAATCCAATTCTTTTACAAGATTTACAAAAATCATCTTTCAAAATTAATCAAATATGACTCAAGAAAATATCGAGAGGGGTAAAATGATATTTTTATGAAAATATCAAAAATGAACTTCAGGGTCATTACACCCTTATGTAACGAACCACCTCTTGACTATATTGAAGGGAGAAGAAACTAGAGGCAAAGAGAGATTTAAGAAAGATTCTAGAACGTTAGTACATAAATCTTAAGATCCCTTAGAGCACTCTAGATATGTAGAACATTCTAGAATAGGGACTAACTTGTAAATATAGAAGGACTTGTAAGTAATTAGTATTTGCACTTTAGCCCCTAGTGAGTAGTATAAATATGAGGGGTCATTCATTTGTACAAACAATCAAGAAAAATTCAAGCAATCTTCCAAGTTATAAATAAGTTTTCTCTAAAAAAGCTCTCTTATTCTTCTTTAATCTAGCGTTCCTTTAGCGATATAGTTAAGAGACTTACTTGAGCTTACTAGATTGTCAAAAGAGTCGTGAGTAAGTTGTCGAGTGTCGCACAAAAGTCTAAGACTGTGACAAAGTAGTATCAGAGTAAGGTTGTTACTTAGGAAAATGGCAAGCGAGGAAGACATCAATGCCCCCTACCATCGCCAATACTAGGCCGGGTACCTGAAAGAAGCAGCAATAGGGAAAGAAGAACTCCAAGAAGAATGAGGAGATGTCGTTTCAGCATGCACCAAGTGAGGCCCTAACATCTTACTCACCTTCAGCCATTAAGGTGAGTGACGGCAAATGATGTGAGGAGCCTGTGGACGTCATGCTTGAAATCGAGTGGATTGGGAGGGTGGATGCCGCTAAGTGATGTGCTATCAAAATACAACACTTTTGATGCTTAAAACTTGAGATTTTGTGTCTTCTCAATGCGATGTTAGTAGGTTTGATGTGCTTTTATATTTGTTTTGTAGGATTTCAGGGTTGGCACTATTTTTTGGGCAAAGTGTGCAGAAGTTGCTGAAGTTGAAGTTCTATGAGACTCTTTACAGCCCGTAGAGTATTCTACAAGCCGTAAAGAGGGTTTCGTGTATGATTCCAGTGAGGAGTGTATGTCCGAAGTCAAGTCTACGAACCTGCAAATGAGCCATAAAAGACTTTACGAGTTATAGACCTGGTATTGTGCCCTGAAGATCAGAAGGTGGGGATTCTCTAAAATTCCATCATATGAAACCTTCTACGGGTTGCAGAACTTTATACGAGACGTAGAAGGGTGTCGTAGAAGAGAGCCCCAGAATTGAAGCAGTAGCCACAAAAGCCCAATTATGGGCCGTAAACTGTAACACGGCCCGTAAAGACTCTCGTCGAGTCTGCCAACCCAGTTATCCTAATTCATTTTAGTTTTGTATTTTAAACACTATAAGTAGATTTTTATAGGTTTTTTAAGTGGGAATAGTAGAGGAATTTTGAGAGTTGGAGAAACACTTGTAAAACTTTATTTTCATCTTTCAATTTCAATCTTGTGAATCTCATTGAAGAGTTTGTAATTCTCTTGTGTAAGTGCTCAATTATGTTATTCAAATTCATAAGTCTTGCATTTACACTAATCATGAGTAGCTAAATCCACAACTAGGGTTGTGGGAACCATGCAGAACTAACAAAGTAAAACTAGATAATTCGTAATTCTTGAAAGGTGTGCATGCATGTATTAATTAATTATCTTTGTATTGAATGCTTTCTAATGATGGCCAACATTAGAACCCGCTTAGTGTTACTGACTGGATCAAGGTAGTAATGAATAGGAAAAGAGACTAATTAACAAGATTTGATTAATGTTTCTCGTCTAATCAACCGAACTTGGCCAAGGAGAGGCTGTACTGGGATAATAGGTAAGGGTTAGTAATGTCACATTGCAGGGATGGACCAAATCACATAGTGAAATTTTCCTCTCTCCTGGGCCAAAGGGTTTGATGAACTTAACTTACTATTTTGCACGCTACACACTAGACAAAAATTCAATTATCTGGTACTACTAAGTTAGGAAATCATGGGGAACACAATACCTTATTTACTCTTTATACTGGTTTAACACTTGACAATGACCGCTTTGGCCTCAAAAAGGAGGTGTAGCTTGGGCAATATCAAGATTTTGGCGCTGTTGCCGGGGAATACGACTAGACTTGTCTAATTCAAGTAATTTGGGAATTAATCCTTATTTCCCTCATTTTACATTTCTTGTTATTTTTTTTCTTTCAGGATACAAGTGTAGTGTATACCTAATACACAAAATCGGATATACCTTTGACTCTGTTTGACCTAGAGATCCAGAGAAGACTTAGAAGAACATCCTAAGATAATGCAACCAATGCGGCAAATGCAGCTCTGAACCAAAATGAGAATGAGAATGCGAATAATGAAAACTCACCTCCTCTCGAGGATATTGCTCCATAGCCATAGGACTTCAATGCTAAAGCTTATTAATGGAACCAATATCGGCTGAACCCTATGGTTATGGAAGTGACTGGAGCTATTGTGTTACTACTACTACTGGATGACACAAAGTTCGTGGGTTTGAGTGGGTTGCTTCAAATATTGCAGAACCGTGGGTTGTTCGCGGGCCTACCATCAGAGGATCTGCATAGCCATCTACACAACGTGTCATTTGTTTGCAAGAGTGTGGTGAGAACACAGAATCTATCTATGAATACTGTGGGACTTCGTGTTTTTCCCATTATCTTTGATAGGCAATGCAGCACTATCGCTATTCAAGCTCCTGCAGAGTTTGATCACCAGTTGGGCTGAGTTGCAGAGGGCCTTTTTGTAGAGGTACTTCCTGAGACCTAAGAAGCTCAAGTTGAAAGATCAAATCAATAACCTTGAGCAACTTCCTGATGACTCGATCAGTACTACTTGGGAATGGTCCACCAAGTGGTTGAGGAGTGTCCTAGACCATAAAATTGTTGATGATACCTTGGTGGAGATCTTTAACCATGCCCTGGACGAGAATAGTCAAGCCTATAGTGACACCATCATTGTGTGCATGTTCCTAGATCAACCATTTGCAAGGATCGGTAAAAGGATTAAAAGGGTGGTAAGGACAAATTGTGCATGTGGGCAAAGAGATAAATCATCTACCAAAAGTTCATGTGTTGTCAGCATTAGTTTGGAGCATGCTAAATAAATGAAGAGATAATGCAAGAGCTTGCCCGAATCCATACAGGTATGGAGGTGATGATAAAGCAGAATTAGGAACGAGTTAATGCAGTTGTTCATCAGCCTCCGTGAGCACCCATGTATAATGATCCCTACTATGAGGAGGACACTTGTTTCATTGTTGATCAGATGGGAGGTTTCGGGACCAACACCCAAGGATCCAATAAGGATTATTGGCCCCAAGGTCAAGGAAACTAAAGTCGGAACTATAATTGAGATGGTGGTTTTAGAGACAATCGTGGAGATTACTATGACAAGCATTGGGACCAACACAAAGATGCAGAATTGGGCCACAAAGATAGCTACAGAAATAGTCCCTATGTGCCACCACAAAACTGCGATACTAATGCTAGTAGTTCCAGAGTTAAGGAGATGTTTAACCGCCTGTTGAAGAAAGCTGAGACACAGAATGGGACTCTGAGGGGGATGAAATCTGACATCTCCAGCATATATCAAAAAATCGAGTCTCATTCTATTGCTATCAAACAACTTGAGTAATAGTTTGGTCAAGTGTCAACTCAACTCAACTAGCGTGAGAGAGGTACACTACCTAGCAACACAGTTTAGAACCCAAAAAATGAGGGGCAGTACATGGCAGTTACTACTAGTGGTCACAAGAGCACCATTGATCCTCCCATGCCAATAGATGAGCATGATGTTCGAGGGGAGACAATTGAGGTCACGAATATGAATACCAAAATTGATCGTGTCAAGAATGAGGTGAGTGAGGCTGTAGAGGTGCCACAGAAGCTAAAGCCCATTCCTAGGCCTTCTCCATTCCCTCGGAGAATTAAAAAGAAGGAGAAGAAAGGTAAGTTCAAGCATTTTTTCTCCATGCTGAAATAACTCTCCATCAGCATCTCTCTCATTGAGGCAGATGCCAGGGCATGTGACATTTATGAAGGACCTGATTACAAAGAAGTGCATTGTGAGTTAGGAGCTCTCCTAGGAGCTTCAACATTACAGTGAAATTTCTACAAGGTCCTTGGTGCAAAAGCGAGAAGATCCAGGTGCTTTTACCATACCCTGCACTATTGGAGATGTGGAGTTTGCAAGGGTATTGTGATCTTGGTGTCAACATAAATATAATGCCCCTTATAGTTTTCAAGAAGCTAGGACTGGGAGCCCCTACTCCGACGAGCATGCAGTTGTTGATGGCTGACCGCAGGGTGGAAAAACCTGTGGATATACTTTATGATGTGATTGTCAAAGTGGATAAATTCGTATTCCTGGTAGATTTTGTGATCCTGGACTGCGAGGTTGACTTTGAAGTCCCTATCATCTTGGGGAGGTCCTTCTTTAGCCACTAGACTCACCTTGGTGGACATTGAGAGGGGCCAACTCAAGTTCAGGCTGGTAAAAGATGAGGTCGTGTTCAACATCTGCCAACATGCAAAGAAAGAGAATGATTTGAGGGTGGCCTCTGTTATTGAGAATGTTGATGATACTGAGCTAGAAGTACCACTTGAGGTGAGATTGGGCGTCGATACTTTTGAAGTTGTACTGATGAAATTTGATAGTGATGGCATCCCAAACTATGAGGAGACAGTGAATGTGTTGGGGGTATCTTACGCCCCTAGGCGCCAAACTAATTGGACTTACAAAATCGAGAGTCACCACCCACCAAGCCATCTATAGAGGAACCACCGGTGCTAGAATTGAAGGCTCTTCCAGCTCATCTGAGTTATGCATTTTTGGGCGCCAACAACACCTTGCCATTCATAGTTGCTGTGGACTTGAACGACGAACAGGTGAATGCCCTTTTCATGGTGCTTAAACAGTTCAAGAAGGCCATTGGGCAGATGATTGCGGATATCATTAGTATCCCTCCCGAGGTATGTACCCATAAAATCCAGTTGGTCAAGGACTACAAGTTGAGTATTGAGCACCAAAGGCATCTAAAACCCCCTATGCAAGAAGTGACCCCCCTATGTAAGAGGTCGTGTGCAAAGAAATCATCAAGTGGTTGGAAGTTGGAGTGATCCATCTGATCGCCGACAATAATGGGTAAGCCCAGTTTAGTGTGTTCCAAAGAAAGAGGGTATCACTTTGGTCCCAAATGCTAACAACAAGTTTATTCCCATGTGTCCAATCACTAGATGGAGAATGTCCATGGATTACAGAAAGCTCAGTGCATCGACAGAAAAAGACCACTTCCTTATATCGTTCATGGATCAAATGCTAGACCGATTGCCTTGTGGTACTATTTTCTGGATGGGTATTTAGACTGCAACCAAATCACCATTGCTTATGAAGATCAAGAAAAGACAGCGTTCACATGTCCCTATGGAACTTTTGCATTCGAGAGGATGTCATTCGGGTTGTGCAACGCTCCACCAACATTCTAAAGATCCATGATGTCCATCTTCTCAGACATAGTGGAGAACACTATTCAAATCTTCATGGATGACTTTAGTATGGTTGGTGACTCATTCGAAGATTCCTTGAAACACTTACATACGGTGCTAAGAAGGTGTAACGAATGTCATCTGGTACTGAATTGGGAAAAGTGTCACTTCATGGTAAAGGAGAGAATCGTGTTGAGGCATAGAATCTCCATCAAAGGAACCGAGGTTGATAGAGCTAAAATGTAAGTGATTGAGAAGCTTCCCCCACCTATCTCTATGAAGGTATGAGGAGCTTCTTAGGGCATGTAGGGTTCTACCGGCTCATCCATTGTGCAACATGCTTGAGAAGGATGCTAAATTCGTGTTTGATGATGCATGCCTAAAAGCCTTTGAAGGATTGAAGCAGAAATTGATTTCATCCCCTATCATTGTAGTTCAAGACTAGTCAAAGCCCATTGAAATCATGTGTGATGAAAGCGAGGTTGAGCTAGGTGTAGTATTGAGACAGCACCAAAAGAAGATATTATATCTCATATGCTATGCTATCAAATCCCTAAATATAACCCATAAGAACTACATTGTGACTGAACATGAGCTACTTGTGGCGGTCTTTGCATTCGAGAAATTCAGATGATATCCATTGGGGACCAAAGTCGTGGTGCAGACGAACCACTCAGCACTGTGGTACTTGATGGAAAAGAAGGATGCAAAACCAAGGTTAATGAGATGGGTACTCCTTCTTCAAGAATTTGATTTCGATATCATTGACAGAAAAGGGATCAAAAATCAGGTTGCTAATCTCCTTTCCAGGTTAGAAAATGGAGCCATGGCAAAGTTTGATGATGGATTAGAGATCAACGACTCAATCCCAGATGAGAGAGTGTTGGCAGCATCCTATGGCTTGCAGAATATGCAAACTATTTGGTTAGTGATATTGTGCCGCCTGACTTGAATACCCACCAGCACTGCAAGTTCATGTCTGATGTAAGAAAATTCTTTTGGGATGATCCATACTTGTTTCATGTATGCGTAGATGGGATTACTCATTATTGTGTTCCTAGGGTCGAGATGATGAGTATCCTCGAGGCATGTCACTCATCTCTGGTAGGTGGGCATTATAGTAGAGTCCGGATAACATGTACGATCTTGCAGTGTGGTCACTATTGCGCCACCATCCATCAAGGTGCTCATGACTATGCCAAAATATGTGATAGGTGCCAAAGAGAAGGTGATGTTTCCCGCAAGTGCGAGCTCTCTCTAAACCCCATTATGGTGATTGAGTTATTTGATGTGTAGGGAATAGACTTCATAGGCCCCTTTATTAGCTCGCATGAAAACAAATACATCTTGGTCACCATGGATTACGTATCAAAATAGGTAGAGGAAGTTTCTCTCCCCAATAATGAAGGCAAAAATGTCACAATGTTTCTAAAAAGAAACATCTTCTGAAGGTTTGGTACCCCGCTAGCGATCTTTAGCGACAGAGGTTCTCACTTCTACAACAGATTATTCAAAGCCCTACTTGAAAAATATGGGGTAAAGCATCAGGTGGCAACCCCTTACCATCCTCAAACAAGCAGGCAAGTGGAGGTGTCTAATAGAGAAATTAAACAGATTCTATCCAAGATTGTGAATGCAAATCGGACAGATTGGTCGCGAAAGCTTGATGATGCATTATGGGCATACTAGACAGTATTTAAGACCCCTATAGGCATATCTCCTTACCAACTTGTCTTTGGAAAAGCTTGTCATTTGCCAGTGGAGCTTGAGCATAAGGCGATGTGGGTGCTGAAGAAGTTGAATCTAGATTGGAATAATGCGGCAAACTCTAGGCTGAGCCAACTCAATGAGCTTGATGAATTTTGTTTGAAGGCGTATGAGAGCTCAGCCTTATACAAACAAAAGATGAAGCTGCAACATGATCGGCGCATAGAAAATTGCCAATTCGCACTAGGGAACTTAGTGCTACTATATAACTCCAGGCTAAAGTTGTGCTCTGGAAACTCAACTCCAGATGGTTAAGACCCTTCTAAGTGGCACATGTCTTTTGATCATGGGGTAATAGAGTTGGAGAAAAGAAATGGTGGGATATTCAAAGTGAATGGCTAAAGAGTCAAGTTGTACCTTAGAAATGTAGAGGAAATAAAAATTGTGGAATCATGGACACTTGATGAAGTCTGAGTACTTAAGTTATCTATGTCATTCCGCAATGATAAATCAAGTTCTGCATGGGAGGCAACCCAAGGTACACACTGGCGCTTAGGTGCCCAGGTATGTCTTTTTGACCCCTGGTACTTTAATTAGCATTTTTGGTGGCATTGAGGACAATGCACCGCTTTTTTGATGGGGCGTGTGTAGTTATAGGCCTCAATTAAGTCTGAGTAGCCTTGGCCTATAACTATCCCAAATTTTGAATCCTAGGGGTTTTCTTACCTATGTTCTTTTTCCCCATGGATATTTAATTTCTGTTGAACCAACATGTTTAGGATGTATAGGTAGTATTAGTACCATATAGTATCGACATCTATGGCATATATGCGTTTAATGTGTCTTTGTGCTTTCTTATAAAAAAATACCCACCAAATTTTTGTTGGTTAGTCTAGATAGAAACCATACATGTTTAATTGTATTGACGGTGCTTGTTCTGATAAGTAAGGATAAAATTGAGATGAAAAGCATGATCTGAGAGTCTGTATTAATAATGTAATCAGTGTCGTGTGTGTGAGCTTACTTTGCTAAATTCATGTGTGGTGTTTCAATTCAGAATTCGCCCTGTTACTCTGACTTAGACCGTAGGTTAGTTAGTTAGGAAAGGATCTTAAGCCATTGTTCATAAGGGCCCACTTACCTAAATAACCAACCAAACGTGTGAAATATCTCTTGATCCTAATGTTTGAGCCTTACATATACCTTTTCTTTGTAAAAACCTAAGTAACCTAGCCTTGTTAGATATAAAATTCTGAGATTGGCCCTGGCCCTTCCTTGAAAATTGTGCACCTTGACTGAGGCAAAAATCCTAAGTTGAGGTAGCTACCAAAAATGGCCCTAGTTCCTAGGTTGGATATTGTACATCTCGACTCAGGCCAAAAGCCTAAGTTGAGGGTGGCTGGTGTAAGGGTAAAACACAAAATGAGGGGTAAAAAGTTAGTGATACATGGAAAAGGAGAAAAAAATGTGTATTGGGTGCAAGAAAAATGAGTGATGCCTTAGCAATGAATTAAAAGAGCAAAATAATGTGCAAATACAAGGCAAAAAGTTGAAAATAATAATAAAGCGCCCAGAAAAGCTTAAAATAGGAGAAAGGGAGAATGAGATAAAAGTTAACAGTGCTGGTAGGGCAAAAGTATAGAAAATGCAACGTCAAGGAGGGTATTTAGTCACTATGTTCCCAAAAAAATACCAGAGCCCCTGAGCCTACGTTACAAGCTAGTAAAGTCCTAAAGTGATCCTAGTCCAAGTAGTCAAAGGTCATAGTCATGAGTATAGGGGCAAGCATATGGTATTGACCGTGATATTTCAGTGCCTTTTGTGAGTGAGTGATTTTGCAAAGTCCCAAGGTTATACCTGAAAGTATCATCATGAGTCGTATATGAGACTTCTTTCGATGAGTGCACTTGCATTGCATTGAGTTAACATTAGACTAGTTCAGTGATTGTGGCTTATTGATTACTACCTCGCTTGTCATAGTTGCATTTTTACATGCATTGATTTATGTTGGTTTGCTGGATTGCTATCTGATGTGTTTTGAAAAAGGTGTGGGTATCTGTGCTTGAGTTTGATGTGATATATGTCATTAGATTGAGGTCTACATTGCTGCTTATGTAGATTGAGTTCGTCGCTTGAGGACAAGAAACGATATTAAGTTGAGGATGCTGATGTGCTGTCAAAATACAACATTTTTTATGCTTAACACTTGAAATTTTGTGTGTTCTCAATACAATAATGGCAAGCTGTTTGATAACAAGTTAATGAATAAAATATGTGATCTCTTTGGCTTCAAACAACGAAAATCTTCTGCGTATCATGTCGCCGCCAATGGTCTAGCCGAAGCATTCAATAAGACTCTATGTAATCTTTTGAAGAAAATGGTCTTTAAGCCCAAACGAGTTTGGCATGAAAGAATGGAAGAAGCCTTGTGGGCATATAGGACGACATATCGTACACCGACTCAAGCAAACCCATGTTCGCTTGCTTTTGGAGTTGAAGCGGTCCTGCCACTTGAGCGTCAAATACCGTCCTTGAGACTGGCTATCCAAGAAGGGCTCACTGAGGAAGAAAATGTTCGACTACGTCTTGCCGAGTTAGAAGCACTTGATGAAAAGCGGTTAGAAGCCCAATAGAATCTTGAATGCTATCAAGCTCGTTTTTCTTGTGCTTTCAATAAAAAGGTTCGCTCGAGGTGTGTTCAAGTTGGAGACCAAGTTCCGCAGTAAGAAGGCCCATTATCACTTCACGTAAGTCTGGGGGAAAATTCACCTCAAAATGGGATGGACCATATATAGTGTAAGAAGTATACTCAAATGATGCTTACAAGCTTGCCGGTGCAGATGACATAAGGATTCGTCCTATAAATGCAAAATTCCTTAGGAGGTACTATCCTTGAGAAAATTATGATCCTTGAAATTTGGGTATAAAATGCATTATACTCCTGGCCCGCAAGAGTATAAACTGTGTAAGGTCACCCTTTAAAAAACACACTCCCCCAAGAACTACTTTGTGACTTGATCCTCTTTATTGAGGTACGTAGGTGCTTGGAATTATATTCTAAGTTCAATTGCATGAGTGTTAAAAATTCATATGTCCCTACTTGATTCCTTATGGGGGTAAAGCCTCATGGAATGCGAGCTTCTTCGATAACATGTTTGAGGTTTTCAAATTTGATCAAGATTACAGGTTGAAGATTTCATGTTCCCCGAGTCTCTAAACAGAAGTCCCCAAAGTCTACATGTTGGTTCTCAAAGTACGTGAGTATGTAAGTGATGGTCCTCAAGTTCTCAAGTTTTCTGTGGATATTCTTGAAATTTATCCATTCGGTGAGTTACAGCGTTAAGTTGCGTAAAACTTGCAAAGGCGAATGCACGAACTTCAAAGAGAAAGGACTTTTATCATTTTCATTCTTACTAGCGTGCCAAGCGCGAATTAAGTTTGAATTACTAAGGCTCACGGCAAAAGAAAACATGTGAAGGACTTCAAGTCAAAACCATAAATGCAAGATGTGAGACAAAAAGAATAGAGAAAATCTATTGCCATAAAATTGTCTAACATATCAATCTAAATCTTGAGAAAATAAAGAAAAGAAGTAAAAAAAAAGAGGGAGCCTAATCTAAACATCATTTGTAGTTGATCGAATCTTGATGACTAGCCTCTAAACCCCCTTTCCTATGCTCCAAACGGGTCGAATCGTCAATCATCAAAAGGTCCATGTTGTCATAAAAGGAAACCTCATTCTCAGCAACTAAGATCTTGGCTCGAACCTCCTCAACCTCCTTTTTGGCAGCATCTACAGCAGCTTCAAGTTCCTCTCACTCTACCTCTAGAGTTGCTAACTTCTTCTTGACCTTCTTTAGTGACTTCCTTTTAGAAGAAACATGTCTAGTCTTCTCGCTCTCCTCTGCTCTGAGTGACTCAAGACCCTCCTTGTCCTTAGAAAGCAATTCCAGCTTCTTGTCCTCATGCACTTTCTCTGCAAAATTGAAGCGTTCTTTATCATAGAAGGCAGGAAGCTCAAAGAGAGAATCCACCAAATGTTTCAAGGGTGAAAGATCTATGAGACGCATCTCACTCATCTTTTGGAGAATCTCATAAATATCTTCTTTGTAGGATGAGATTGAGTCTAGAGAAGTTCTAGAGAGCTTACTACAAATCTCTTCCCAAAGGCCCAAGATATACTTCTTTTTGTGAGTTGAAACAATGTTATTTCCTTCAAAAATAAACCTGGCTCCACCCAGCTTTGAAAAGATGCTATTCGAATTGTGGGTCAACCCTTTTAAAGTTTGATCATGAGAAATGATTGCAATATTGTGCTCTTGATCAATAGCTAAAGTTGACCCTACATCGGGTTTTGATGTAGCGGCGGATTCAACACTAATTTGCGGCCTCTCTTGTAGTGATTCCTTTGAATTCTCAATAGTATTTACCTACACAAAAGGGAAAGAAAGAAAATTAGCAAATTACCTAACCATGAATTTGTTCTTTAAAAAAAAAAGAAGAAAAAAAGTTTGAGGTCAAAAGGAAAACTTCTTTGCTCTGAATAGCTAATGTTTTTGGGAGACCATCAATGCCTTGTTCTTCCACAATCTCCAACTCAACAGCCTCAAGCGCAATTGGTTCGTGTCTTTTTCTTTTCTAACATTGACCCCCATTGCTGCTCTTGCTTGTCTCTTGAGAGACTTGCTTTGTAGATGGAAGAATTAAGGGCTTTTCTTTGCAGGCTTAGGAGCACGGTCTACTTCTTTCTTAGATCCCTTAGAGGACTTGAGTCTCTTACTTTGAGGTCAGGGGGCGAGTGGGGCATCAACTTGTAAGAGCTTCTCTCCGATGTTTGGACCTTTGTCCTTTAAGGAGTGGTAAAGTTTGGCCCAGCCTTTTCCACCAAAGTTTCCAAATGATCCTCAAGAAACTTCCTATGGGATTTTTCCCACCAAGACAGATATCGAGTGGAGTAAAGTTTCTTCGCAGAAGCAACCGCAGGTGGAAATGTCGCTCTTGACATAGTAGTACGTCCGAAACAGATTCTCCAATACCTAAGTCCCTCATCAAGAGATTTAACACAAATATTTGGTTCAAGGTATCCAGGAGTATCTTAATAGAACCCAAACTGACGACTAAATTGGTAGGGACTGTATGGCTCGATAAAGAAGAAGTCTCCCTTCCTCAAGGCAAGATAATTAAAGCGAAGGCTCATAAAATAAGATGAATCTGACTCTGAAGCTCTGTTATCATCAACATAATAAGTTGGGTGAAGCCTGTTAAGCATGGTCGCATTCCACATAAGGCTTTCACCTCGATGGATGCGCTTTCATGCCTCATCCTTGTCAAAATATTTTACAGCACCTTCGCCAGAATATGTCACCATCCACGGGAGAGAAGTTCCACCGATAAGAGGATAATGTGTCTTAAGATAATAAGCAAGCCAACCATAAACATAATGAATGGGGAAAGAAATTTTAATACGATCAAATTGTGATGAATTTGAAATCTTATTTAAGCCACGATAGATGCTCGCTAAGACAAGGACCGCAAGGCTAACCCTTCGACCACTCGCCATCAAGCTTGCTATCTTAAAAGTTTCAGGCCGAATAAGGTTTCCCCCTTCACAAGGAAATACAAAGATATATAACCAACATGACAAGAATGTTGCCAAATAAGTCCCATATTTCTGGTGTTCTGCTCTAAGCATGGAAAAGGTCATCTCTTGAGAGCTTAACCATGTGTTCACATCCATTGATATCTCACATGTGGGGTTATGTATAGATGCTAAGCGTCAAACCTTCTACTCTTTCCTCGGGGGAGGTAGCTCATACTTAATATCTCGTTTACACCAAAATTTTATCCAATCACTAAGAGGGACCCCCGAGCTATCACCCGCCTTCACTTTAAGTGATGAAAGGCGGCAAACAAATACTTACAGGTTTGAGGAAGAAATCTATCCTTCTTGGCATCATGACCTGTAAACTCTTTGGCGCTAGGTATCACCTCTCCATAAGGACACCCACTGATCGATAAGCCGCCAAGAACATATAAATCCCAAAGGGATATAGATGCTTCTCCAAAATACGTAAGTAGCATGTTTGTTTGGGGACACCAAGCCTCACAAAATGCCTGCACTATATTGGAGTTCTGATCATAAGTAAAAAGAGAAGCAACGACAGTATCTCGGAGGTTAGCATCATTCAAGCTCGACCCATTTTTGCTAAGGACATCTTCTGTCCATTCCCAATACCCCGGGATGCAATGATATTCACCTTCAAACAGAATCTCATCTCCCCAATGTAACCCTTCTTGAATCATATGGCGCCCTAGATTTGGGAGAGTGCTTGCAAGATTGGTGCCTCAAAGATTTGGTTTCTCAAGATACCACACTTTAGAAGCTTTGTTAGTTTTTGGTCGTGTTCAAAAGTCCAATCTGCCCGGTGAAGTGTGTCCCTCAATTGTGGCCATACATCAGCATAATGACCAACTAAAGGATCCTGGACTAAAATTTTGGTCTCTGTATTGCTGTCTTGAGACCCAATTATGAGGTAGCTAAGTCTGAAAGATGAGCAAGTGTAGTCCTTAAAGAAGACTATTGTTCAGGCTACATAAAAGGAAAAATGTTACCCTTCATCAATGAGAGCACAAAAAAAATAAAAGAGGACGAGAATCGAAATAAAAGAATATGGCTAATTGGGGGTCCCCTATGTTTATATATTCAGAACAGCACAAAGTCTCGTGTTGTTGGTCCCCTATGTTTAAACATTTAGAACAGCGTGAAGCCTCGCGTTGTTGGTCCCCTATGTTTAAACATTTAGAACAGCCTAAAGCCTCGCGTTGTTGGTCCCCTATGTTTAAACATTTAGAACAGCGTAAAGCCTCGTGTTGTTGGTCCATTATGTTTAAACATTTAGAACAACGTAAAGCCTCGCGTTGTTGTTCCTCTATTTAAACATTTAGAACAACGTAAAGCCTTGCGTTGTTATTCTCCTATGTTTAAATATTTAGAATAGCGTAAAGTCTAGTGTTGTTGGTCCTCTATGTTTAAACATTTAGAACAGCGTAAAGCCTGTGTTGATAGTCCCCTATGTTTAAACATTTAGAACAACGTAAAGCCTCGCGTTATTGGTCCCCTATGTTTAAACATTTAGAACAATGTAAAGTCTCGCGTTGTTGGTCCCCTATATTTAAACATTTAGAACAACGTAAAGCCTCGCGTTGTTGGTCCCCTATGTTTAAACATTTAGAACAGCGTAAAGCCTCATGTTGTTGGTCCCCTATGTTTAAACATTTAGAACAGCGTAAAGCCTTGTATTGTTGGTTCCATATGTTTAAATATGTGGAATAATGTAAAGTCTCGAATTGGTGATCTCAAGGCGGGGACATGGAATATGTCCCTTCACACCTTAAGATCAAATTCTTGCGTTATAGAATCCGCAAAGCACAAATGTTGTCCCCTTTGACCTACAAAAAGAAAAAGTGAAAGAAAAGGGAGAGTCATACCTCAACAAAGACAGCTGGGATTAGATTTCAATTTTGATTGAAAATATATGAAGAAACACATCCCTATTTATAGGGTGTTGTCCAAGAACAAAAAGGGAAAAAAAGAAGGAAAGAATAGAAAAAGAAAAATAATGGGGGGAGAAAAAGGAAAGAAAGAAGGAAAAAAAAGTGGTCAGATGACCACGTAACAAGAAAAAAAAAAGAGGAAAGAAAGAAAGAAAGGAAAAAAGAAAGGAGAGAAAAAAAAGAAAAAGAAAGGAAGGTCAAACTCCCCCTTTTTTCAAATAAGGTAAAGTTGGGAGTAATTTTTCTTTTCGACATAAAATTATAATAATGAAGTTATAATATTACGTCAACACTCTTTTATAATATTATAATCATCATTATTATTATAATATTAAATTAATACTTCAAGTGTAGTTTTCAAATAATAAAATATTTTGACAAAACTTGAAGTAGGGGGCATTTGTAATCATATAAAATTTATCGAAATATAAATTTTATAAAATGATTCAAATTATATTAAATTCAAAATATATTAGTCCAAACAAATCTTATGGATTAATATAATTGAGTTAATTAATTAAGTCCAATAAAGTATGAATTTGATTAAAAAACCAAATTCAATTATTTGGGTTACAAAAGATAACCCAAAAAATATATTAGTCCAAGAAAATATTATGGATTAAATATAATTTGGTTAATTAATTAAGTCCGATAAAGTATAAATTTAATTAAAGGTCCAAATTCAATTATTTGGGCTACAAAAGATGACTCACTTTATTAGGCTCTCCTCTCATCCAAGAGGCCTATCTTGGTGCCACATGTCAAATGATGTGGCATGCCAACTCAAACAAAGAAGCGCCCATCTTGGCGCCATGTGTCAAGTGATGTGGCACACCAAGTCAAACAAAGAAGTGCGCATTCTGGCGCCACGTGTCAAATGATGTGTTACGCCAAGTCAAACAAAAAATCCAATGAGATCATGTCATGTGTCAAAATGACAAGCTCATTTCATTAAAGCCCAATATGCCATATAACTTAAATCTAATTGGCTGAAGGGAAGTCTTTCCTATTATAATTCCTCTATTCTACAATTATAAATAGAGGTCTTCATAATTTAAAGGAGGGAGAATTCTAACAAAAAGCTAGAGAGAGCTTGTGGATCAAACGTCACAAATTTCTCTATAAATTCAAGAATTCAAATATTCAAGTTCAAGAACAAGCTTAAAAGCTCTTGAACTCAAGAACAAGCTCAAGAATAAGATCAAGATCAAGAACAAGAACAAACTCAAGATTCAAGATCGGATTCAAGAACAAGCTTTAAATTCAAGAACAAGCACAAGAGCCCTTGAATTTATACTTGAAAAGGTGAATCAAATGATTCATAGAGATTGTAACACTCGCATATTGAAATCAAATATTACGATTGTTGCAATATTTTCGTTCTTGATTATTATTTTTCCGATACAAATTTTATCGTCTACAGTTTCAAAGCTCTTTTTTTTCATTAAACACCTGCCTAGTCAAATCATGCAACATGAAATGGGACACATGGAGTATATAAAAACTACATCTCTAGTGTAATTGTCAAATGAAGTCTAGAGAAGATGAGGTGTAAGCGATTCTTACCCTTACAAGGTACATAGATTACCTTCGAAAGACCCCCGGCTCGAATTAAGTATTTTCAACACAAGTTTGACAAAAAAAAGTGAAAAGCTATGTTGAAAAAAGAACTAGAGAAGGATAAGGTATTGACAACAAAAATAATTCATAATCAAAATAAAAGAAACAATATCAATTAATAAAATAGAGAAATATGATATTATTAACACAACAATATTTTTATTGAAGTTCCTAGATGTCCTTTTTCATAATTTTCTCTTAAAAATATTATTTTTTAATAAAAAATAAGCTCGAGCATAAACTATTTTTCTAATATTAATAAAGGTTCTTATCAAAGTTTCAAAAAAAAAAGGTGCCTATCAAATGCTTTGGTGGACACAAATAATTGCGAACTATTATAAAGTTTTTTTTTTTCAAAAAACATATTAATAAATTTTTCTTAAGATAAACTCATTTGAAATCTCTTCAAAATAAGTTCTCTATATCATTTTTATTCGCTCTGTATTTTCTCTCTTTAATCAATTTCTCATAATTAATTTACTCTATTATTCATAAAACATTCTTCTGTATTAATTCTACTTGTTTATATATATTTAATATGGAAATAGAAGTAAATTGTTTGTTAAAAATAATCACATACCAAAGGTAACATGGGCAATTTAATTAAGGGTGACAAACAAGTTTCAAAATTAAGAAAAAGTGACATAAGTTTTAATTATTGAGTGTAGGTGACAAAATTATATAATTAAGAGTTAATGATGTTGGACTATTTTCAAAAAGGTCCCCAAGTTTATTTTTATACACTTTAACCACCAAAAAAAATTACCCTAATTACCCCCCCCCCCAACTCCCAACGACCCCAATCGTTTACCCCCAAGTTCCCGTGCTTTTTTTCCCATTTCATCGGTTGTATTTTGCTTCTTCTTGTTGTTGTAGTTGTTGTTGTTCTTCTTCTTCTTCTTCTTCTTCTTGTTCTCCTCCTTCTTCTTCTTCTTGTTGTAGTTGTTGTTACTATTTTCCCAACACAAGATTTGAACTTCAAATGTGGGTGAAAAGAAATCAATTTTTTTGGGGCATTTGTTCGGGTAGCCTTCGAAAGTACTTGAAAGGTAAGTTTTAATCATTATTATGACTGATAAAAGTGTATGTGGTGCTATTTATTTGGGTTTTGTGTTTTTGTTGATGTTTCCGCCATTGTTGCCATTTCTTCACTGTTGAGCCATTTTGGGGAAGACGCAGCAGCTGCTGGACTAACAAACTGGTTCGCCACTTTTTGCAGCAGTCTTAAATTAGTGTGTATTTGCTGCACGTGATGTTTCATATGATGAAGTAGCTGCTGAATTGAATACAACAATTGTTGTATTTCTGTACACTTTCCTCATGTTGCGCTTTTAACTGTTACTCATATAGGTACCTTGAAGATCATCCATGGGAGACAAAATAGTATTAGGAGTTGATTGTCGTGGTGAATGGATTGAGTCGAACAATCATTTTATTTGGCGTTGGAAAGGCAAAGAAATGGTCGAGACGATAGCGATGATTGTGAATCGAGATATCTCGTATGAGGATTTTGTAAATCAAATTATTTCTAGCTGTGAATTAAATTGTGAGCTGGAAGATATCGTCATCACTTACATGCATTCTTGTGGTGAAAAACAGAGAGTGGCTCCTTTTAGAATAAAAAATCAAGTGAGTTTATGGATTTATTTGGAAGATGAAAGAAGACCCATTCTACGGGTATACATGGTTGAAAGGGCGGTGGAGAACCAAAATTCACATCAAAATCTAGAAATTGTGAATGATGAATGTCCTGTGATGGCTATGGACATTCCAGATAGAGTAAGTGGAGGTGAGATGACATCGGCCCCAGAAGTTGGGAGCAACACACCAGCGAATACACAATCGACACAGTCGAATCAAGTTCAAGATGACGAAACAGGTTTTCATGATGGTATGACATTTAAGAATAAGGAAGATTTAGATATTACATTGAAAATGGCTTGTTTGAAGAAAGATTTTAGATTAAAAAAAGTGATAAACTCGCGTCATGTGTATTGCGTCAAGTGTGTACATCCCGAGTGCAAGTGGTGGCTAAGAGCGGTGAAGCTCAAAAGTTCTGACAGATTTTACATTAGAAAGTATGAAAAGTTTCACACTTGTGGTTCTCAGCATCTGACGAGCCACAATCCGCATGCTACGACCAAGGTAATTGGTGCATACTTCAAAGATAAGTTCCCCGAGGGTAAAAGGCCGTCCACTAGAGATATGAAAACCTCACTTCGGGTTGAATTGGGATGCAAAGTAAGTTATTGGAAACTTTGGAAGGGAAGTGAAATAGCAAAATCTTTGATAAGGGGAACACACGAGCATGGATATACGGTGCTTGACGCATAGCGCTATATGCTTAGCACTGTAAATCCGGGGACCAAAACTGCATTGGAGGTCGATGAAAATGGTAAATTTAAGTATTTTTTTGTGGCCATAGGAGCTTGGATTCTTGGTTTTAGGCATATGAGAAAAGTCATAGCTGTCGATGGAACATTTTTAAAAGGCAAGTATGGTGGCGTTTTGTTGTCTGCTGTTGCACAGGATGCTAAGAAACATGTTTTTCCTGTTTCATTTTGTGTTGTTAACTCCGAATGTAATGCCTCTTATCGGTATTTTTTTTAGCAAATGAGAAGTTTTGTAGATGATACTCCAAAATTGTGCATAATTTCGGATAGGCATCCAAGCATTAAAAAAATGGTTTCAATTGTCTACCCTTCTGCTCATTATGATTGTTGCATGTGGCACCTTGGTGAAAATATTCGAACCCATTTTCACAATGGAAGAATCATTTATCATTTTTACAAGGCTGCACAAGCATACAATGTAAGTGAGTTTAATGACCACTTCAATCAAATTAGAGATATTGTTCCATAGGCTGCCATACATCTTGAAGAAATTGAATTTCACTGATGGAGCAGGGCATTTTTTCCTGGAAATAGGTATGTGTAACTTACTACTGCATTTGTTACATTTCTGATGTTGATGAAGTTTGTGTCGAAGCAACTGCTGGAACATCTTTATTATATGTTGTAGAATTTTCTATTTTTAATAATAGTAGTTATTAAATTCTATAATATCTGCTGCAACATTTACAGGTTTGGTATTATGACATCAAACATAGCTGAGTCGATTAATTCACTTTTTGTTGTTGAAAGAGAATTTCCAATTCCTGCTCTATTTGATGAAATAATCAAGAAGTTTGGGGAAAATTTCACCAAAGAAGAATGGAGTTCATCAATGCATCAACCATCTTGGTCCCTTTGATAGAGGAGGTCATCTCCAAAAATATTAATATAGGGAACAAGCTATTGGTTCATCCAATTGCCAATTATAGATATGCTGTCTCTGGACATGATGCAGTGGCAACTGTTGATCTTCATTGCAAATCTTGTACTTGCAGAGTGTTTGATCTTGATAAAATTCCTTGTCTGCACGCGATGGCCACGTTCCGGTGTCAATATGGTGAAGATTATGGAAGGCGTATTTATGAGTATTCTTCTCAATATTATAAGATAGAGACATACATTCTTGCATATGTGGAGGAAATTAATCCCGTGCCGTTTGAAGAATTTTGGGAAGTTCCTAGGGAGATTTTAGAAAGGAAAATACTTCCTCCACATGTTGCGCCGGGAAAGGTGGGAAGAAGGGCAAAGAAGCGGCGTGCAAGTATCGGAGAATCATTGCCAAGCAAGAAGAACAGATGTTCCATATGCAAAAGGGTTGGGCACAAGAGAACTACTTGCTCGGAGCGAAATGTTTCATACGAACACTCGCTTTTATTTGGTGTTTGTAAACGTCTTTCATTCTGCATGTTAAGTATGGAACAATTAATATTTATTGTTATTTAATATTATCAGTGTTATTGTTATTTGAATACATTTTTACTCAATTTATTATTGCTCAATAGATTGTATATTACTTGTGCAACTGGCACCTGCCTATTTCTAGCGGAGGAAATATTTCGTCATTTTCGTTCTCCCCCAGGAGTATTTTTGAGAGTTTTTTTGGTGAACCAACATGTCTCAATGTTTTGAAGGATGTGTAGATGGTCGGTGAATTTTTTGGGGCCCGTAGCTTAAAGTTCCTAAATTTTGGGGCACGAAAATAGTGACCCTCCGCGACCTGTCCGCGTCGCGGAGGCGTCGCGTAGCTGCCTATTTTCGGCGGGGGAAATGTTTCGCCATTTTTCGTTCGACCCTGGAGTTTTTTTTAGAGTTTTTTTTGGTGAATCAACATGTCTCAATGTGTTGAAGGATGTGCAGGTGGTCGGTGAATTTTTCGGGGCCCGTAGCGAAAAATTCCCAAAATTTTGGGGCACGAAAACAGTGAGCCTCCGCGACCTGTCCGTGTCACGATGGTGTCGCGCAGCTGCCTATTTCCAGCGGGTGAAATGTTTCGTCGTTTTTCGTTCGACCCAGGAGTTTTTTTGAGAGTTTTTTTTGCTAAACCAACATGTCTTAACATTTTGAAAGATGTGTAGGTGGTCGGTGAATTTTTCGGGACCCGTAGCGAAAAATCCCAAAATATTGGGGCACGAAAACAGTGAACCTCCACCGCCTATCCGCGTCGCGGAGGTGTCGCGCACCTGCTACAAAATTCCCAGCAGCTGCTGCACATTTCCCAACAGCTTCTGAGAATAATCCAGCAACTTGCCAACTTGCTACAACAACTTGTAACAAAATGTTTACAACCGTCATATTGACACAATATATTATAAAATATATGGATTGTACATTATAAAACATATTGACGCAACCAAGTAATACTCAATTTACTTAGTCACTAGCACTTACATATGCAATTGCTCAATAGATTGCTCAATAGTCACCATCACTTACATGTACAATTAGTTACATAAGTTGATTGTATATTATATTTGAAGTCGGAGTAACAAAACTCAACTTATCACTACATATGGCTGATACCATCACCTTATAGTCATCTTCCTATAGGTACTAACGAAAAATCAAAGGTCGGGTCCAGCAACTGCTGGGAAAGAATATAGCAGCTGTTGTACATTTTCCAGCAACTGCTGAACATTTCCCAGCAAATGTTGTACAATTCCCAGCAGCTGCTGTACATTTCCCAGCAGTTGCTGAGAATAATCCAGCAACTTGCCAACTTGCTACAACAACTTGTAACAAAATGTTTACTACCGCCATATTGGCGCAATATATTATAAAACATATGGATTGTACATTATAAAACATATTGGCGCAACCAAGTAATACTCAATTTACTTTGTCACTAGCACTTACATATGCAATTGTTCGATAGATTGCTCAATAGTTACCATCACTTACATGTACAATTAGTTACCTAAGTTGATTGTATATTTTATTTGAAGTCGGAGTAACAAAACTCAACTT
Organism: Solanum rostratum; assembly: GCA_029948455.1. NCBI lineage: Eukaryota > Viridiplantae > Streptophyta > Magnoliopsida > Solanales > Solanaceae > Solanum > Solanum rostratum. The sequence continues at coordinate 61,880,972 of CM057045.1, read as the reverse complement.
ATCACTACATATGGCTGATACCATCACCTTATAGTCATCTTCCTATAAGTACTAACGAAAAATCAAAGGTCGGGTCCAGCAACTGCTGGGAAAGAATACAGCAGTTGTTGTACATTTCCCAGCAACTGCTGAACATTTCCCAGCAAATGTTGTACAATTCCCAGCAACTGCTGTACATTTCCCAGCAGCTGCTGAGAATAATCCAGCAACTTGCCAACTTGCTACAACAACTTGTAACAAAATGTTTACTACCGCCATATTGGTGCAATATATTATAAAACATATGGATTGTACATTATAAAACATATTGGCGCAACCAAGTAATACTCAATTCACTTAGTCACTAGCACTTACATATGCAATTGTTCAATAGATTGCTCAATAGTTACCATCACTTACATGTACAATTAGTTACCTAAGTTGATTGTATATTTTATTTGAAGTCGGAGTAACAAAACTCAACTTATCACTACATATGGCTGATACCATCACCTTATAGTCATTTTCCTATAGGTACTATCGAAAAATCAAAGGTCGGGTCCAGCAGCTGCTGTACATTTCCCAGCAAATGTTGCACAATTCCCAGCAGCTGCTGTACATTTCCCAGCAGCTGCTGAGAATAATCCAGCAACTTGCCAACTTTCTACAACAACTTGTAACAAAATGTTTACCATCGAGTTATTTCTAGTGTTGAATTGGACTAAATTCCTTATATTCATGTGAAACGATGAGCACATGGACTAATTAATGGAAACAGCCACCGAAATAAGTGTGATTTAGATCTGCCACCTTTTTGTTTGTGTAAGTACTATCTCAATGTATAAGATCACTGTTGATTCTACCTCAACGCATATGATAACTAGTAATGTATTACAAAACATATCGACGCAACCAAGAAATAAGTGTGATTTACTTAGTCACCATCACTTACATATGTAATTGCTCAATAGATTGTTTATTACTTGTGAGTAAGTGAAGGCAATGTATAAGATCACTCATGAATTTAGCATTTTATTTGAAGTCGGAGTAATAAAACTCAACTTATCACTACACATGGCTGATAGCATCCCCTTATAGTCATCTTCCTATAGGTACTAACGAAAAATCAAAGGTCGGGTCCAGCAGCCGCTGGGAATTTCCCAGCGGCTGCTGTATATTTCCCAACAAATGTTGTACATTTCCCAGCAGCTGCTGAGAATAATCCAGCAACTTGCCAACTTGCTACAACAACTTGTAACAAAATGTTTTCCATCGAGTTATTTCTAGTGTTGAATTGGACTAAATTCCTTATATTCATCTGTAACGATGAGCACTTGGACTAATTAATGGAAAAAGTCACCGAAATAAGTGTGATTTACTTAGTCACCATCACTTACATATGCAATTGCTCAATAGATTGTTTATTACTTGTGAATAAGCGAAGTCAATGTATAAGATCACCCGTGAATGTAGCATTTTATTTGAAGTCGGAGTAACAAAACTCAACTTATCACTACATATGGCTGATAGCATCCCCTTATAGTCATCTTCCTATAGATACTAACGAAAAATCAAAGGTCGGGTCCAGCAGCTGCTAAAAAAATACAGCAGTTGCTGTAGATTTTCCAGCAAATGCTGGACATCCCTCAGCAATCACCGATTCCCAATAATCCGTCGTTCAATATTGAATTATTTTTGTTTGCAATAAGTGGTGTTGATGTTTTTAAGCTATTGGCATTGTTTGGTGACTTTTTCGGGGCCCGTAGCTTAAAATTCCAAAAATTTAGGCCTGGAAAACAGTGACCCTCCGCGACATGTCCGCATCGCGGACCAGGTTACCTGAGGCCCGAGGAAATTTTTTGTATAAGTGTGTTTCTGCGATGGCTCTGCGACGCAAACTTGTCGCGGACCAGTGTATTTTGGGCCTCGATTTTCGCGTGGCCCTACCACTATATAAAGCCCCCTTCGATTTTTTAGGGCTTTTTTATCAAAGCCCCACCCGATGTTCGCTCTTCTACCACTACAATCTCAATTCTTTTCCCTCACTCTTCAAGTTTTCAAACTCCTACGCGACGCACACTCATCTCACCATCAACTCAAGTAAGTATTTTCCCTCTACTCTTCAAATTTTCAATCATCTCACCATCCTTCTACTGCAAGTTTTCTTCTATGTGTTGCATTTGGGTTAGTCTACCATTATTCTTAGGAATTTGGTAAGTGTGAGTGGTTTGTTTGTTAGTAATTATGCTTGCACTTTAGCTTATGGGTTATTTCAACTTGGTGTTATTTGATTTGTTGTTGTACTTTTCGAGTATGGGTGTTATTGTTTTCGTAGTAATTTTGAGAAATATGTTCGATTTGTTGGTTGATTTTTATTGGGTGTTATTGTTTATTTCTTAATTTTTTTTTGATTTTCGGCTATAAGATGAATCACCCCTATTCGGTAAATTTGAACTGTAATGAAAAAACTTCCTTCCTTTATTTCTTTCTTGTTGAAATTGGTATTATTTTTTGGTAGGGCTATATATACTTAAATGGAAAGACCAAAACAAAAAAATCTTGGACCCCACAGTGCTCCTTCTAGACATTCTAGGAGGCTGATTATATCTCAAGACGAGCAAGACGATGATCAATCACAACAACAACTGGATCGTTTCATTGAAGTAGTCTGTGATGAGGCTGGTGTTTGTGCCAGCCAAGCAGATGCTGCAGATAGTCCAGTGGCAGCTCCACACAGCCCAGCAGCTGTTAGTCACACTTCCTCAGATGCTGCACAGAGCCCAGCAGTTGTTGCACACACTTCCTCAGATGCTGCACACAGTCTAGCAGCTTCTACACACATCCCCTCTAATGCTGCAACAAGTAACATAGCTGATGACGAGAGTACATCAGCTGCTGCAGAAACACCCTCAACTGATGTCAGGATTCCATCACCTGCTTCAGACGCTGCCACAGTTGTGGCTTTCAGGTATGATGAATATGGATTTGACATGCCTGCGTTTCTAAATCATCATGAGAGAGGGGATATAGGAATAAAATCTGAACTTGGGAAACCATTTTCGGATTTTAAAAGTATCTTAGTGAAGGAAGACTTGGAAGGCTACTTTAAGTCTATGGTATTTGGTAAGTTATACCTAGACATAGGTGAGGGAAACATCCCCTGATTTCAAATGAAGCTGATGTATCAACTTATTCGTCGGTGGATTAGTAGCCAGAATGACTTTTGGGTTAATTTTTGTGGAATGCTAGTTTGTTTTGGCCTGAGAGAGTTTGCCATTGTGACTGGCTTGAACTGTCACGTTCCCCCTCCTCCTCCCTCCTTTTCTAAAAAGACTAAAAAGACATAAAAAAGAATTTGTGATGCAATGGGGAAGACGCATTGCAAATCAAAGGAGATGCTTGACCTGTTGCAGTCAAGTGAGGTGAAGAGGAGTGTGAAGAAGTCCCTCTGTTTAGTTTACTTTGTCCATGTGATTCTTATGGGTAGAGATGGAGGGACTAATGTGAAGGATTCTTGGTTCAAGCTAGTGGCCGACCGAGATGCATTTTGTGCATATCCTTGGGGTCGGGATAGCTATGAACGGACAGTACAATATTTGAAGAAGGTGGCGACATCGACCACAAAGTCGTCCAATATATATGGTTTTCCATGGGCTTTTATGGTAAGTTGTATGTGTTGTATTTTTGTTATTTTTTTTATATTAATTTATTATGTTAATTAATAACATTTCGTGGCCTTGATTTATTTAGACTTGGGCTTTTGAGGCCATTCCTTACATCCGGAAAACATTCAAAGAGTTCGACGAGGAAGTGTCTTATCCGAGACTTCTTTGATGGTTGGCAGCGCCAAATAATGCAAAAGTGGAGGCGCATGAACTCTTTGATCCACCCGAGGATGAGGTAAGTGTTAGTATTGTTGTAATTTTTAAAAATTTCTTTTCTTCTCGTACTTTAGTATTTTGTTGCTAATATAATTTTATTAAATTTGTAGGTCGTTTACCCATGGCTAATCCCGACTGAAAGTGAGAAGGAGATGGACTTTTGGAAGGGATTTATGCCACTCAGGCAAAAAGAAGAGGATCCGAGGATTGTGAGGTTGGTGAAAGATTTGGTCGGGATGACGGTCATCAAAAGGGATTCTCTTGTTGATGTTGGTGTTGGTGTTGGGGTTGGGGTTGCTGGTGCTGATGTTGCTGCTGCTGCTGGGGTAGGGGTAGGTGATGCTACCGGGCCAGGTGCAAATGCTGCCGGGGAAGAAGATATAGGTGGATTTTCTCTTCTTAGTGGTGGATGTGATTTTGAAACTCCATTCACCCTTGGTAGATCCCGTGACTTGGGTGCTGGGACTTCTAAGCCAGCAGCTTGTAGTACTTGTGGTTGTGAAACTTGCAACGACAGGACAAATAGAATGATGGAAATGATAGTGTCACATAATGAGAATATGGATAAAATGATGGAAATGATGCTGTCATTTGAGGAAACGTTGAATACTATCCTATCCAAATCCCGTCATCAAGGTTGGTGTCACCTTATACTCCTATTCGATAGCAAAGGAGGCGAAAGCAAGTTTCAAAAGCAATCATGAGTGCAAGGAAAAGGGCAAAAAGTGTTGTGATGAAGGACAAGCAGCCAGCAGCATCTGGGATGAAGGAGCAGCAAGCAGCATCTATGGAGGAGCAGTAGTTGATGTTATGAACATATGTATTTTTTTATGTTTGTTATTTTCTACACTTTTTGGTGATGTTGATCAGGGATTATTGTTTTATAAACATATGTATTTTCTTATTTTTCAAATTTTTTTGGAATGTTGATGATGGATATTTTCTGTAATCGAAATATCTCCGTTTATAAGAATTTCTCCGTTTATAGTATTATTTGATATCAAATAACTCAACAAAGTGACCTAGTTGATGGGAAAGTTTAAGATTTGCTGTGTATACATGGTTATGGATGAATTTAGTGATTTTAGTCCAATTCAACACAACAAATAATTCGATGCTAAATATTTTTTTTAATTTGTTATAGCAAGTTGGCTACTTACTGGACTAGTTGTCGCAATGCTGTAAAATATCACAGCAACTTATTAAGTTGTTGTATTATTCACAGCAATTGCTGGGACAAATCCCAGAATTTGCTGTAAACACATAGCAAATGCTGAACATGTGCTGCTACGCGACGCCTCCGCGACGCGGACATGCCGCGGAGGGTCACTGTTTTCGTGTCCCAAAATTTTGGGATTTTAAACTACGGGCCCCGAAAAATTCACCGACCACCTACACATCCTTCAACACATTGAGACATGTTGGTTCACCAAAAAAACCTCTCAAAAAAACTCCCGGGACGAACGAAAAACGGCGAAACATTTCCCCCGCTGGAAATAGGCAGCTGCGCGATGCCTCCGGCGATGCGGACAGGTCGCGGAGGGTCACTGCTTTCATGTCCCAAAATTTAGGGATTTTAAGCTACGGGCCCCGGAAAATTCACCGACCACCTACACATCCTTCAAAACATTGAGACATGTTGGTTCACCAAAAAAACTCTCAAAAAAACTCCCTCTTCGAACGAAAACGATGAAACATTTCCCCCGCTGGAAATAGGGCCAACATTTCTCAATATTTATATAATATGATACATGCTAATACACAGTTTTATACAATGTTGATATATTACATAACTATTTATACAATATTAATACAAGTTTATATACATTTATATAATACAAGTTTTAGGACTTTTTGTGACGCCTAATATTTATAGAATATTGATACATGCTAATACGCCTACTATTGTTTGCGACACCTACTATTGCAACGTAATTAGAAGCTATAGCAATTGGTATCCAAGATTAATAGCAATGAAATTAATAAAAACAACGATTTATGTCTAAAAAATAAGATTTAATGTACAAGCAATGTCTGAAATTATACAAGCAATGTTTGAATTATACAACCAATTACTGAACTACTCATCAGGGCTAGGCAAGATTGGGTCCCCTCCTGTGGCAAATGGCACCTCCTCCTCAATATCATCCTCATCACTGTCGGATCCCATCAGTCCTGCCTCGGGGTCCGTGGGCTCCACAAAGGTAGGCCCGATGCCCAGCACAGCATTTGCCAGGGCGTTGAGAGGGTAGCGGGTGGCAACTTCTTCCAACTCCTGCTTTGTAGATGCGCGACCGCCCATCCTATGCCTCAGCATCTCGAGCCTATACATGCGTGCCATAATGAGCTCATCCCGATGGTTGTGCTCAGCAGTGGTGAGGATTGGCCCCGTAGCCTCCTCTGGCCCCTTAATGTTGTTGACATTATAGGGTGGGGCCTTGATGTCGGGCCAATAGTCCAGCTCTTCGGTGGGGACACCTGCACGAGTGCACAATTCAGTAATGAGGCCCCCGAAAGCGTACCTCCGACCACGATGGACTTTAGCCTTTCTCATGGCGGAATTGAGAATGGCCCAAAGTTGAGCTCTATGCCCGTTATGAGGGCATATACCAAGCAAGTTCGGTCTCGGGTCATGGCCGTGAAGTGTTGCCCCAGAAAGAAGGAATGCATCACAATTTTGACCCACACCCGAGCTTCCCGATTCATGTGGGCAAAGGGGAAGCTTTGGTGGTATCCTCGTCCAACGTGCCTTATCCATCTTACCGTGGAGTTTACTCCAGCGAGTGTGTGCCGGATGAGATGGTACGGGGGCTGCATTTGCAAATCATTGAAAAGCTCGGAAGGAACATTTGGAGTGCCCAAAATGCCATTTATGGCAAGGGGGCCTATGTTTACTTCCACTCCTCGCACAATAACCACCTGTGAGCGAGGTTCCTTCTTCATGTTTGCGTAGAATTCCCTAACCATGCTGAGGTTGCATGGTAGGGGATCGTTGAAGAGGAACATGAGGTGGTACTCCATGCACCTTTGGAACCCGCGTGCCAAGGAGTCCGCATCAATAGGAACATCGGGGAAGTACTTGGTCTCATTATGAGCCCGGTACCACCTCTGTCCCTCTCTATCGACTGCCCGGAGCCCAAAACGAGGTTGTTGGCCTCTGTGCTCAGGGGCTCGGGGTACCACTGGGACATCCCTGGTACGCCGTCTGCTGCTCGAGGCGCCAGCTCCACTTGTTTGCCCTGTACGTATTGCCCTAGAAGCCATTAGTACCTGCAGCAAAACAAGTTCAGCAAAATCAAAATCTTGTTCATTGCATCACAAATTCTTTTATATGTCAAGCATCACAAATTCTTCTTTTATATGTCAAGCATCACAAATTCTTGAAATAAGCTAAATCAACCAATAAATCTAACATATTTCTCCAAATTACTACAAAAACAACAACACCCATACTTGAAATAATGCAATAACCAAATCCAAGCACAAAGAGTAACAAACAAAGCCTTCACAAATTCTTTTATATGTCAAGCATCACAAATTCTTGAAATAATCTAAATCAACCAACAAATCTAACATATTTCTCCAAATTATTACAAAAACAACAACACCCATACTTGAAATAATGCAATAACCAAATTCAAGAACAAAAAGTAACACAAATGCGACATGTAGAAGAAAATACTTACTTGACTTGATGGTTAAATGAGTGTGCGTTGAGTAGGAGTTTGAAAACTTGAAGAGTAGAGGCAAAAAATTGAGAGAGTAGAGGGAAAGGGGCGAAAATCGGCTGAGGGGTATAAAAAAACCCTAAAAATAACGAAGGGGCTTTATATAGTGGTGGGGTCACGCGAAAATCGAGAAACAAATTACACAGGTGCGCGACCAATGCGCGACGCGAACACATCGCGTACCAACACTTAAATATTTTATTTCCTGGGGTCTCAGGTAATTGCTGGTACGCGACACTCCCGCGACGCGGAGACGTCGCGGAGGGTCACTGTTTCGGGCAAATTATTTTTAAAAATTTTTAGGTACAGGCTCCGAAAAATTCCCCGAACAATGGACTACGCTTCAAAACAACAATGCATGTTATTTCAACCAAACAAATGACAAAAACAAACTACGGATTTGGAAAAAAACGATGATGCATTTTTGGACCCAGAACAGTTCATTACGTGTTTCCGCGCGACGCGGACCTGTCGCGGACGGTTCAAAATGTCGCGCCTAAATTTATTTTTTTAAAAAAATATTTTTTTAAAAAAAATATTTTTTTTTTAATTATAATTTTTTTTTGTCACAAATGGGTTCCAAAATTTTTTAAAATATACACTTTAACCCTTTATTAACTTAATCCCACTTAATTTTTAATTAATGAAAAGTTTGACCGATCGAGATCAAACTTGTCACCTTTTTTAATTTTGTAACTTAAGTGATACCTCCTCCTCAATTTTCACAGGTAACATACTTTTATTACGGTAAGAAGACAAAAGTATAATTTCAATGAATGGGTTGTGCCTTTGCAATTTTTTTTTTTTTAATTTATTCAGGAAACAATTTTCGAGAAGAAAATATAGTCGTAACTCCTAATTCAAAAGTCGTTCCCCTAGTTGTAATTTCAAAAGTATCAGTGTCCTATATAAGCATTTCCAATTCTTGAATCAGAAAAAAGACAAATTATTCTAAATTTAATTCGAAAAGTATAAAACAATTTTTGCTGGCATAAAATACAAATACAGAGTTTCGCGGCTACTACCCCCAAAATATATTTTCATCTTTTTCTCCCTTCTCTATCGCAAATACTGCAATTTTTCACCGGCACTTCAAAATTCACCCACCCAATTCTTCCATTCGTATCGCAGCTCATGGTTCTGTAATTTGATTCAGAAGCTGAAACAGTTTTGATAGGTAAACAAACTTACCTTTTTCTTTTTGTTGTACCCAACAAATTTGTGCAAAAAAGGGGGTAGGAAGGGGTGGGTGGGTGGGTTTAACTCTGATTTTTGAAAGTTCCAATCTTTTCTTTCTGGGTCTTTCAACAAGTTTATCAGATCGCCATTTTTATATCTGTTAAGTGTTTCTTGTTAATTCTGTTGAGTGCTGAGAGTTAGTAATTGTATCTTTTGGTATGGTTAAAGGGTATAGAGATGTTAATAAACCCTCGTTGATCATGCAAGAAAATTTATTGCTCTTATCAATAGGAATTATTGGTTGGCATGATGCCATATATTTGCTGGATTTACTAGGTAAACGCAAGTAAGGTGTTTTCTTTTTGTGTGCGGAAGAAATTTATGTGGAAGATGCTGTTTAAGCCTACGGAAGCACCATAGAAGTACTTAGGTGCACCTACAATTTTGAGCTGTTAATACAAATTATGCATGCATATCTTTGATAACCATTTGAAAGGACCATGTGAGTTTTGAAGGTTAAAACAAAAGTTACTAGTTGCTAATAAGCCACTTAATCGCTTATATAATATTTACATTTACTTATATATTGATCAATAAACTATGCCGTGGACATCATCTTATTAGCTATGTATTTTATCGCTTCCCAAAATGTATTGTTATAAAAAGAATTTGACATTGTGCTTACCTGATTCTGCTTTTCGGTATAGGTTTTTAAAGATTTTGGGCATGGCTCCAGCAAAAAAATCTAGAAGCATAAAGAAACGACTTTCTCCTACAACTGAAATCTCTCCCAGTAAAGATGGCAATGGGGACAATGCAAAGAAAAGCTTACAACGGGTGAGTTTTAGTATACTTTTGTTTGCTTTTGTGATGTTCCATGATGAGGCATGTAAGTGAGTTCTTTTATGTTTTTATTTATTTTTGAATCTAGGATAAATTAGTATCTTCTTGGAAATGATAACATGCTCTTTTTTTTTGTTTGATAAGTGGAGCCTCGTGACAACATAGGTGGTGCATCTTACCTTTTCCATAGTAGAAACTTGAAAAGAGATAGATAGTGCAAGGAGAGGAATGATTTTGTCAAGGATGTTAGGAAGTTGCTAGAAATGTGTACCAGAAGTCAAGACATTTTTCTGCCCGTGTTTTTCTTTGAATGGAAGAGGAAAATTTGGAATGATAAGACAATGTCTGGTTTTAACTTTCAATTTCCTTAAAAGATATCATAACTCTTTCATCACACTCTTTTTATGGAAGTTATTTTTGTGGGAAAGTTCTCAAATTGTTTTCCAACAACTTTCTTCTTACTAAAGGTGGAGCGTATGGGGGAAAGTTAATTTCCAGCACTTTCCTTTTTTATTCTTGTCAACTATCAAGTCCCTCGCTGGTTGAGGGAAAGAATTGTTGTTTTCCTTATATATACTTGGGAAATCCTACCCTTGTGAGCTAGCTTTTAGTGTTGAGTAATGACCAAAGTTCATTTCTTCACATGTTTATCAGAGCTCGGTCCATTGGTTGTTGTTTTGCATTTTTCAATGTTGGTCCCGACATTATGTTTATCAATGTTCCAATGCCTAGTCCTGAGTGTGGGAAAGTGTCAAATCTGAGATTGGTTAAGGAGATGGATTGTGGTTCCTTTTATGGTTCTGAGAAATACTCTTCTCCCATTATGAACTAGGTTTTGGAGTTGAGTTAGGGCTTAGGCTAGCCACCAAGGTTCATTCTTCTCACCAGATGGTTTCTTAAAGAAAGTGGTAATATGTTGAGTTGGAAAGGCGAAATATTTCTTCAAGTTTCATGGGTTTGATTTAACATGTTCTATGAAGACTGGGGAGGGCTAGGCATCATGTTTGCATTTTGATACATGTTTTGGTTCAAAATTGCAGAAGAGGAAGTTGTCTGACATGCTTGGTCCCCGGTGGAGCGACGAAGACCTGACACGCTTCTATTAAGCATACCGCAAGTATGCTAAAGATTGGAAAAAGGTCAGTCCAAATTCAAAGCATATCCATTAATTGAAGTTTGTTGAATATACCCTGTAACTTTCATATGTTTACTGTTGATTGATCTCTGATGCCTTGCCTCTAAGAGCTGCTTTTTGCTTATTGCAGGTTGCATCTGCAGTAAAATCCCGAACTGCAGAAATGGTGGAAGCTCTTTACACGATGAATAGGGTAGGCTCTGAATGCCACAACAAAGTATTCACGTCTTTATAATTGAATCCTCTTAACTTATGATATCATCTAATGATATATTTTGATTGGCGATACCTCTCTTCATCTTCTTATTCATATTCCTGCTGATATATACCTGGTCTTAAATGTCGTCTATACCGATGGCATGGTGAGCGAGTCCATTTTGTTGGAATGTTGTTCTAATGCTTCATGTTGTTGGCTTGTGAACATTTTATTCTATATAAGTTCTTTGAGGAGCAAAATACTCCAATAAGTCAGATCTTTTTCACAAAGAAATTTGGTTAGGGTTGTCAATTTTTAAGGGGCTGTTTTCAGCAGTTCTTCAGTTTCTCTAATACTAGCTGGCAATCAATTAACGTCACTTGCTCTCTGCCACAGAGCCTTTCTTTCTTACCCTTGGAAATAATTTAACCTTCTCTCTTACATGGTCATGATTGGTGATATGGTGATTTGTGCTTCACTACTTGTATTATAGATGCCTCTGGATGTTATTAACATGAGCTGAAATCTCCTGTCTCCGTTAGTGCTCAGTACATGATCAGATAGGCTATTGTATACGCGTGATTTGCTGTTTGAACTCACCACTGCATAGGTTTCACTTTCAGGCGTCTAAAGTAGGGTTGCATGAGTCCTTTGAGATTGTCACGTATCAAAGACATTGCACACATAAGTTTCCATTTTGCACCTTGTAAAAATGACATCTCCACTAAAGAATAGTAGGAAAGGAGGAGGATTGTGTTAAAAGGTAAGGAACATAGTTCCCAGTGTTTGCAGTAGGATCTAGGATGTTGTATATCCTTTAGCAATAATATAAAACTTAAAGTTTTCCCCTTGTTTCTTATAACAAAATATGACATTTCTATTATGTTGTAACCTGCAATTTAATATAATCAAAGAAAGGGCCCGGTGCATGCGCAGGCCTTGGGAAGGGCCCGGCCACAAGGGTCTGTTATACACAACTTTCCTTCTCAAAAAAAAAAATAAGAGTCTATTGTACAAAGCTTACCTTGCATTTCTACCGGGAGGCTGTTTCCAAAAGTTGAACCCATGGCAACAACTTTACCGGTTACTCCAAGGTTCCCCTTTTATAATTGATTTTGTGATTGGTGTTTGTGTCATCTTAACCAGCTTAGTTCAACTTTTAGTGCTACTTTATTTTCCTTTTCTGGATTCTGATATGGAATGTGGGGTAACTGATATTAGTTGAAGATTTGCATCAAAACTTATCCTCACATTCATAAATCTGGATTACTAGTTGGTGATATGATCTGTTGAATATTTCTTTTTGGTGCTATTATGTTGCATTAATATCATGAAACAGCTCTCTAAACTCCATTGCCATTGTAAAAGAAAACTGTCATTTCCTGGTGAAGCACATTCATTTAGAAAGAGCAGTCTCTTTTTTGTAGAGCATACCAATCATCTTCTCGACCAACATTTGGTCTAAAAAAGAGTAGTCACTTCACTTATGATTATTTTTGCCATTTAGATAGCTATATACAGCGAAAACATGAAATGCCGGGTTAATCATCATACACCATTGTGTTTATCAAAAAAAAGTCATTATAAATCATGGTCTTGGTGATTTTAGCCAGTAACTGGTCAACTAAAATTTGATGATTGTTTCTATGGTGTTATTATGGTTAGACTGTAAATTTAGAATAAACTTCACTGAATAAATAATTGGCATTGAATATATTGTACTTAAGACATATAAAATGATGATGCAATTCATTATCTACTCCATTGTACTGTATTTTCAGGCTTATTTATCTCTTCCGGAGGGGACTGCATCTGTTGCAGGGCTGATTGCCATGATGACTGATCACTATTGCAACTTGGTAAGACTTTTAGACATATATCTAAAACATCTGAGATGACATCCTCAGCATTAGCAAAGGTCTTTACAAGCTGTTAGGGGTTGTTTGGTACCAAGACAAATTATTCAGGGATAAATAATGCTTGGATCAATAATTGAAGATTAGTAATGTAGAGATTATACTCTAGGAATTGTAATTCAAGGATTATATCTTAGTAGATGTTTGGTTTGTTGTATTAAAAATTAGTACATCAATTCATAAAGCAATAACAATCGTCTTTTCAGGCTGTGGGTTATATTTTAAAGGTACAACAACAACAACATACCCAGTGAAATCCCACAAGTGGGGTCTGGGGAGGGTAAGATGTACGCAGACCTTACCACTACCACATAGGTAGAGAGGCTGTTTCCTGGAAACCCTCGTCACAAAAGCCCATCAGCAGAATAAGCTAGATATGATAAACAGGCAAGAAAGAGAAGAACACATGATAATACATAGATACAGGATAGTAAACATATAAAGGCAGATAAATAACATATAAAAGACAGACAATTACCACTCCTTCCTATCCTCCCTATTAGCCTGCTACTCTAATTCTTGACCTCCACTCCTTCCTGTCTAAGGTCATGTCCTTGGTGAGATCAAGTTTCACCATATCATATCTAATCACCTCCCCCCAATACTTCTTTGGTCTACCTCTACCCCTCCGTATAGCTCCCAAATCTAACCTCTCACACCTTCTAACAGGGGCATCGGTACTCCTTCTCTGTACATGTCCAAACCATCACAATCTCGCTTCCCTCATCTTGTCAGCTACAGGGGCCACCTCTAGCTTCTCCCGAATGACCTCATTCCTAATCTTATCACTCCTGGTGTGACCACACATCCATCTTAACATCCTCATTTCTGCGACTTGCATCTTCTGAATATGTAAACCATTCTGTAGAACTTACGTTTGAGTTTAGGTGGTATCTTCTTATCACACAATACTCCAGAGGCCAACCTCCATTTTGTCCAAGCCGCCCCAATACGATGTGTGACATCATCGTTGATATCCCCACTACTCTGGATGATAGACCCCAGATACTTAAAGCTTTCCTTCTTGGGGATAAGGTGAGCTGCAAGTCTCACATCAATGTCTACTTCATCCCTCGCAACACTGAATTTGCACTCCAAGTATTCTGTTTTGGTCCTGCTCAGTTTGAATCCTTTGGTCTCCAAAGCGTGTCTCCAAACCTCCAACCTATCATTAACTTTGGTCCGGGTCTCATCAATCAGTACTATGTCATCTGCAAACAACATACACCAAAGGTATAGAGAATAATAATAATGAGGATTGTTGTCTTTTCAAATATAGTATTCCACCTTGAACTAGATATAAAGTTATACCAAAATTATGGTACATGTCAATACATGAAGTAACTAACTAAAATACGGAGTTATGAAAAGCCTACCAAACATGAGATAAATTAATGCCATATTCTATACTTGAATTATTTTCTTAGTACCTCATATTAAACAAGCCCTTTATTAAATAAATAGCAGGAACGATGATTCCAAGCTTTAAGTCGTCATAGCAAAAGCATTTTTCTTACTGTCGACAAGAAAACCTTTTTCAAAAGAAAAGTGTATATATGCTCAATACATCACTTATATTTGTTCATGGTTTCTGAGTCTAGTGTTTAAATATTGTAGCTGAGTCTTAGTTTCGGGAATTGCTGATGAATTAACTTGACTATGTGATATCAGGCAGCAAGTGATAGTGAGCAAGAAAGTAATGAGGATGCTGGAATGGCTCGAAAACCTCAGAAATGTGCATGGGGTAAAGTTCACCCTAATATATCTAAAACATCTGAGATGACATCCTCAGCATTAGCAGCTAGTCATGGTTGTTTAACTTTGTTGAAGAAGAAGCGTTCAGGAGGTGTGTTGTCCTTTCTATCCCTCCCACAACATAAAGGGATAATTCAAATTTAGTATTTGGTATTATTTTGACAAGAAAGAATATAATATCTGTAAAAAGTCTTCCAGCTGGACGTATAATCTTTCTTGCTTGTTATTCCCGCATACAGTTTGTTGTCACCAGTGCACTGTACTTTCATGCAGTAGTAACTTTTCCTGGGATGTCATTTTGCTTAGCCATCTTCCACATAACTTATTTACAGATTTAACTGAGGCTTGTCCTCTTTGAATGTAAATAAACCAGATCTTTCTTTTCATTTATTATCTGTTACTAAAGATAGAAGCCTATTCTCTTTTACCTTTATCTTAGGATTGAGCACTTTTCATGTGATAATATTAATGAATTTTCTATGGCGTTGCCTTTCAGGAAGCCGGCCTCGAGCTGTTGGAAAACGAACCCCACGCTTTCCTGTTTCTTTTTCTTATGATAATCCTATGGATGAGAAGTATTTTTCTCCAAGTAGGCAGAGTTTGAAACCGCAGACAGATGACGCTGATGATGATGTGAAGATAGCGTTAGTTTTAACAGAAGCTTCACAAAGAGGTGGTTCTCCTCAGGTCTCCAAGACACCAAACCGTAGGACGGATGGTGCTATGACCTCACCTATTGGGACTGCTGAAAGAAAGGTATTACTTGACTAATGTTTCACATTGTGACTTATCTGCATAGACTTTATGTCCATAGTAGATCACCAATTTGATTTCTTTTGCAACTAGTGTGCTAAGATGGATATGGGCAATGGCGAGCTTCTTAGTAATGAAGTGGATGAAGAAGAAGGAAGCATGGAAGCAGACACTGGTGAGCTGATGCAGTATAAGAATGATTTGAGGGAAACTGGAACTGTTGGTCGAACAACACAGAAGCGAAAAAGGCCTTGTGGTAAAAAGTTGGAAGTCGATGATAGTGGTGACAATTATTTTGACGATATCAAAGAGGCATGTAGTGGTACAGAAGAAAGTCAAAGATTGTGTGCGGTGAGGAGTAAGCTTGAAATGGAGGCCACAAATGAAAAGAATTCAAGGGCCTCGCTACAAGGCCCTAGAAAGAGGAGCAAAAAGGTTTTTTCCGGGAGAGGTATTACAAAGTTTTGTAGATACTGTTGTTTAGAACTTTCCATTTAATAATTTGACAGCATTTCAAATGTTCCTTTGGTCCTCTTTGATTATTCTATTTTATCTTTTTGCCACGAGTTAAGAGGGGGAAGGTGGGGATGCACTTTTGGAAACATAAGTGAAGTTGAGTTCCTAATAAGATCTTAACATGCATCAAAATTTGACGATAGTGCTAAGCAGTTAGTATGAGGTGTTACTACCGCACTAACCTAAACTAGGGCTAATTTCTTCGAGAGAGAAAATGACAGTTTTTATTTCATCACAATGACCATTAACTCTTACAAATTACAATGTCGAAATATATGAGTGTATATTAGACTGTATCTGCTTTGTTTCAGCAGAAGGCTACGTAAACTTCAAATACTATCTCCTTAATTCCTCTTTAATTAAGGGTGACAAAAAAGTTTGAAAATTTAAAAAAAGTGACTCTAGTTTTAAGTATGAGGTGTAGGTGACAAAAGATTAATTAAGGGTTAATGATTTAAGTTGATTTTGCAAAAAGGTCCCCAACTTCAATTCTTTACACTTTAACCCATCAATACAAAATACCCCCAAACCCTCCCTTCTTTCTCAGCTCCCTCCCGCGACGCACAACCCCTATCCCCGCGACTTTTTTCTCCCCATTTGCATCGTTTCATTTGGTTTTGTTGTTGTTGTAGTTGTTGTTCTTCTTCTTCTTCTTCTTGTTCTCCTCCTTCTTGTTCTTGTTGTTGTTGTTGTTAGTATTTTTCCCAACACAATATTTGTGCTTTAAATTAGGGTGAAAAGAAATCAATTTATTTGGGGCATTTGTTCGGGTAGCCTTCGAAATTACTTGAAAGGTAAGTTTCCATCCTCATTATGACTGATAAAAGTGTATTTGGTTCTATTTATTTGTGTTTTGTGGTTTTGTTGAATTTTTGGCCATTGTTGCCATTTGTGCACAGTGGGGGCGATTTGGGGAAGACGCAGCAGCTGCTGCACACTGTTCAGCAGCTGCTGGACTGTTCAGCAGCTGCTGGACTGAGTGCAGCAGCTGCTGGACTGAGTGCAGCAGCTGCTGGACTAAATTCAGCAGCTGATGGACTTATTGCAGCAGCTGCTGGACTGAATTAGTTGGTTTCATATGATGAAGTAGCTGTAATTGTTGTATTTCTGTACAGCTTTAAGATGTTGCGGTTTTAACTGTTATTCATATAGGTAGCTTGAAGATCACCCATGAGAGACAGAATAGTATTAGGAGTTGATTGTCATGGTGAATGGGTCGAGTCGAATAATCGTTTTATTTGGCGTTGGAAAGGCAAAGAAATGGCCGAGACGACAGCGATGATTGTGAATCGAGATATCTCGTACGATGATTTTGTAAATCAAATTATTTGTAGTTGTGAATTAAATTGTGAGCCGGGTGATATCGTCATCACTTACATGCATTCTTGTGGTGAAAAACAGAGAGTGGCTCCTTTTCGAATAAAAAATCAAGTGAGTTTACGGATTTATCTGGAAGATGAAGAAAGACCTGTTCTACGGGTATACATGGTTAAAAGGCGTTGGAGAACCAAAATTGTCAACAAGATCTGGAAATTGTGAATGATGAATCTCCTTTGATGGCTGTGGACATTCCAGATAGAGCAAGTAGAGGTGAGTTGACACCGACCCCAGAAGTTGGGAGCAACACACTAGCGATTACACAATCGACACAGTCGAATCACGTCCAAGATGATGAAATAGGTTTTCATAATGGTATGACCTTTAAGAATAAGGAAGATTTAGATATTTCATTGAAAATGGCCTGTTTGAAGAAAGATTTTAGAATAAAAAAAGTGATTAACTCGCGAAATGTGTATTGTGTCAAGTGTGTGCATCCCGAGTGCAAGTGGTGGTTGAGAGCGGCGAAGCTTGAAAGTTCTGATAGGTTTTACATCAGAAAGTATGAAAAGTTTCACACTTGTGGTTTTCAGCATCTGACTAGCCACAATCCCCATGCTACGGCCAAGGTAATTGGCGCATACTTCAAAGATAAGTTCCCCGAGGGTAAAGGGCCGTCTACCAGAGATATGCGAACCTCACTGCGGGTTGAATTGGGATGCAAGGTTAGTTACTGGAAACTCTGGAAGGGCAGTGAAATTGCAAAATCTTTGATAAGGGGAACACACGAGCATGGATATGCAGTGCTTGACGCATATCGCCATATGCTTAGCACTGTGAATCCGGGGACCAAAACGGCATTGGAGGTAGATGAAACTGGTAAATTTAAGTATTTTTTTGTGGTCGTAGGAGCCTGGATTCTTGGTTTTAGGCATATGAGAAAAGTCATAGCCGTAGATGGAACATCTTTAAAAGGGAAGTATGGTGGCGTCTTGTTGTCTGCTGTTGCACAGGATGCTGAGAAACATATTTTTCCTGTCGTATTCTGTGTTGTTGACTCTGAATGTGATGCGGCTTATCGTTATTTTTTTGACCAAATGAGAAGTTTTATAGACGATACTCCGGAATTGTGCATAATTTTGGATAGGCATCCAAGCATTAAAAAAATGGTGTCAATTGTCTACCCTTCACCTCATTATGGTTGTTGCATGTGGCACCTTGGTGAAAATATTCGAACCCAATTTCACAATGGAAGAATCATATGTCATTTTTACCAGGCTGCACAAGCATACAATGTAAGTGAGTTTGATGATCACTTCAATCAAATAAGAGATATGGTTCCACAGGCTGCCGCACATCTGCAAGAAATTGGATTTCATAGATGGAGCAGGGCTTTTTTCCCTGGAAATAGGTATGTGTAATTACTGTTGTAGAATTCTCTATTCTTAATAATGGTAGTTATTAAATTCTATAATATCGGTTGCAACATTTACAGGTTCGGTATTATGACATCAAACATAGCTGAGTCGATTAATTCTCTTTTTGTTGTTGAAAGAGAATTTCCAATTCCTGCTCTATTTGATGCGATAATCAAGAAGTTTGGGGAAAAATTTCACCAAAGAAGAATGGAGTTCATCAACGCATCAACCATCTTGGTCCCTTCGATAGAGGAGGTGATCTCCAAAAATACTATTATAGGGAACAAGCTATTGGTGCATCCAATTGCCAACTATAAATATGCTGTCTCCGGACATGATGCAGTGGCAACTGTTGATCTTCATTGCAAATCTTGCAGTTGTAGAGTGTTCGATCTTGATAAAATTCCTTGTCCTCATGCGATGGCCGCGCTTAGGAGTCAATATGGCGAAGATTATGGAAGGTGTATTTATGAGTATTCTTCTGAATACTTATAAGGTAGAGACATACATCCTTGCATATGCGGAGGAAATCAATCCCGTGCCGTCTGAAGAATTTTGGGAGGTTCCTAGGGAGATTTTAGAAAGTGAAATACTTCCTCCACATGATGCGACGGGAAAAGTGGGAAGAAGGGCAAATAAGCGGCGTCCAAGTATCGGACAATCACTGCCAAGCAAGAAGAATAGATGTTCCATCTGCAAAAGGGTTGGGCACAAGAGAACTACTTGCTCTGAGCGGAATGTTTCATAAGGACACTCTATTTTATTTGCTGTTTGTAAACGTCTTTTCATTATGCATGTTAAGTATGGAACAATTAACATTTATTATTATTTAATAACTTGTACATTGTATATTACTCAATTTATTATTGCTCAATACATTTTTACTCAATTTATTATTGCTCAATACATTGTATATTACTTATGCACTTGTGTAGCAAAAAATCCCAAAAATTTGGGACACGAAAGCAGTGTGCCTCCGCGACATGTACGCGTCGCGGAGGCATCGCGGAGAAGCACATTTCCAGTGCTGAAAATGTTGCGTGGTTTTGCGATCGACCCGTGAGTTTTTTTGGGACTTTTTTTTGGTGAACCAACATGTCTTAATATATTGAAGGATGTGTAGGTGTTGGGTGAATTTTTCGGGCCCCGTAACGAAAAATCCCAAAAATTTGGGACACAAAAACAGTGTGCCTCCGCGACGTGTACGCGTCGCGGAGGCGTCGCGGAGTAGCACATTTCCAGTGCTGAAATGTTGCGTGGTTTTGCGATCGATCCGGGAGTTTTTTTGGGACTTTTTTTTGGTGAACCAACATGTCTTAATATATTGAAGGATGTGTAGGTGTTGGGTGAATTTTTCGGGCCCCGTAACGAAAAATCCCAAAAATTTGGGACACAAAAACAGTGTGCCTCCGCGACGTGTACGCGTCGCGGAGGCGTCGCGGAGTAGCACATTTCCAGTGCTGAAATGTTGCGTGGTTTTGCGATCGACCCGGGAGTTTTTTTGGGACTTTTTTTTGGTAAACCAACATGTCTTAACATATTGAAGGATGTGTAGGTGTTGGGTGAATTTTTCGGACCCCGTAACAAAAAATCCCAAAAATTTGGGACACAAAAACAGTGTGCCTCCGTGACGTGTACGCGTTGCGGAGGCATCGCGGATACGCTATGTAATTCCCAGCATCTGCTTAGAATTTCCCAGCAGCTGCTGAGAATTTCCCAGCAACTTGCAAACTTGCTACAACAACTTATAACAACATGTTTTCTATCGGCTTATTTCTAGTGTTGAATTGGACTAAATTCCTTATATTCATGTATAATGATGACCACGTCGACTAATTAATAGAAACAACCACCGAAATAAGTTGTGACTTACATGTGCAATTGATCAATTGATTGTTCTTCACTTTTGAGTAAGTGAAGGCAATGTATAAGATCATTGCTGAATTTACCATTTTTGTTGTAGTCGGAGTAACAAAATTCAACTTACCACTACACATGGATGATATCATCCCTTTATAGGCATCTTCCCATACGCACTAACGAAAAATCGAAGGTCAAGTCCAGCAGCTGCTGGGAAAAATACAGCAGCTGCTGTATAATTCCCAGCAGCTGCTGTATACTTCCCAGCAGCTGCTGAGGATTTCCCAGCAGCTGCTGTACATTTCCCAGCAGGTGCTGAGAATTTCCCAGCAGCTGCTGAGAATTTCCCAGCAACTTGCCAAGTTGCCACAACAACTTGTAACAAAATGTTTTCGATCGAGTTATTTCTAGTGTTGAATTGGACGAAATTCCTTATATTCATGTATAACGATGACCACGTCGACCAATTAATCGAAACAGCCACCGAAATAAGTGTGACGTAGATCTACCAAGTATAGTACTATCTCAATGTATAAGATCACTGTTGATTCCACCTCACGCATAAGATAATTACTAATGTATTACAAAACGTATCGACGCAACCAAGAAATAGTCACTTTACTTTGTCACCATCACTTACATGTGCAATTGATCAATTGATTGTTTATTACTTCTGAGTAAGTGAAGGCAATGTATAAGATCATTGCTGAATTTACTATTTTAGTTGTAGTCGGAGTAACAAAACTCAACTTATCACTACACATGGATGATAGCATCCCCTTATAGGCATCTTCCCATACGCACTAACGAAAAATCAGAAATCGGGTCCAGCAGCTGCTGGGAATAATACAGCAGCTGCTGTATAATTCCCAGCAGCTGCTGTATACTTCCCAGCAGCTGCTGAGGATTTCCCAGCAGCTGCTGAGGATTTCCCAGCAAGTGCTGAGGATTTCCCAGCAGCTGCTGAGAATTTCCCAACAACTTGCCAAGTTGCCACAACAACTTGTAACAAAATGTTTTCGATCGAGTTATTTCTAGTGTTGAATTGGACGAAATTCCTTATATTCATGTATAACGATGACCACGTCGACCAATTAATCGAAACAGCCACCGAAATAAGTGTGATTTACTTAGTCAGCATCACTCACATGTGCAATTGAGCAATTGATTGTTTATCACTTTTGAGTAAGTGAAGGCAATGTAAAATAGCACTCGTGAATTTAGCATTTTATTTGTAGTCGGAGTAACAAAACCCAACTTACCGCTACACATGGATGATAGCATCCCATTATAGGCATCTTCCCATAGGTACTAACGAAAAATCGAAGGTCGGGGCCAGCAGCTGCTGGGAAAAATACAGCAGTTGCTGTACAATTCCCAGGAGCTGCTGTATAATTTCCAGCAGCTGCTGTGATATCCCCAGCAGCTGCTGCGTACTTCCCAGCAGCTGCTGTGACGTCCGTCCATAAATATTGATTTTTTTGTGAGCAATAAGCGATGTTGATGTTGTTAGGCTATTGTCATGCTTTGGTGATTTTTTCGGGGCCCGTACCTTAAAATCACCAAAAAATATACTTGGAAAACAATAACCTCCGCGACACGTGCGCGTTGCGGGTACGTCGCGAAGAAGGTTATTTGTTGAGGCCCGATTTTTTTGTTCAAGTGTGTGTGCGCGACAGGTCCGCGACGCGGACCTGTCGCGGAGTAGTGTATTTCGGGCCTCGATTTCCGCGTGGACCCACCACTATATAAAGGCCCCATCATTTTTTTAGGGCTTTTTTATCAAAACCCCACCCGATTTTTTACCCTCAACTCCTCCAAACTCAATTTTTTTCCCTCATTCTTCAAGTTTTCAAACTCCTACGCGACGCACACTCATCTCAAGTAAGTATTTTCCCATCCATTATCTGACTCATCTCACCATCCATTATTCTTAGGTTTTTGGTAAGTGTGAATGCTTTGTTGGTTTAGTACTTATCATTGCGCTTTGATGTATGAGTGTTATTGTTTTCGTAGTAATTTTGTCAAATATGTTGGATTTCTTTGTTGATTTTTGTTGGGTCTTATTGTTCTTTGCTTAATTGTTATTTTGGGTAAATTTGCAACAACTAATGAAAAAATATGACTTCCTTCCTTTTTCCCTCTCTTGTTGAAGTTGCTATTAATTTTTGGTAGGGCTATACTAAATGGCAAGACCAAAGCGAAAAAATGTTGGGCCCGACGCTGCTCCTTCTAGACGTACTAGAAGAGTGATTATATTGGAAGACGAAGAAGACGATGATCAAACACAACAACAACAACTTGACCGTCTCGTCGACGCAGTGTGTGCTGAGGCTGGTATTGGTCCCAGTCAAGGAGATGTTGCACAGAGCCCAGCAGCTGCTGCAAGCTCTTCCTTAAATGCTCCACAGAGCCCAGCAGCTGCTGCAAGCTCTTCCTCAGATGCTCCACAGAGCCCAGCAGCTGCTGCAAGCTCTTCCTCAGATGCTCCACAGAGCTCAGCAGCTGCTGCCAGCTCTTCCTCACCTGCTGCAGAAACACCCTCAACTGCTGTCGGGAGTCCATCACCCACTTCAGACGCTGCCACAGTTGTGGCATTCAGGTATGGCGATTATGGATTTGATATGCCACGGTTTCTAAATCGTCATGAGGGAGGGGATATAGGGATTAAATCTGAACTTGGGAAACCATATTCGGATTTTAAAAGTATTCTAGTGAAGCAAGACTTAGATGGCTACTTTAGGTCAACGGTATTTGGGAAATTATACCTAGACATAGGTGAGGAAAACATCCCCCGATTTCAAATGAAGCTGATGTATCAGCTTATTCGTCGGTGGATTAGTAGCCAGAATGACTTCTGGGTAAATTTTTGTGGAATGCCAGTTTGTTTTGGGCTGAGAGAGTTTGGCATTGTTACTGGCTTGAACTGTCACGTCCCACCTCCTCCTCCCTTCTTCTCCAAAAAACTAAAAAGACCTATAAAAGAATTTGTGAAGCAATGGGAAAGACGCATTGCAAAACAAAGGAGATACTTGACCTTTTGCAGTCAAGTGAGGTGACGAGGAGTGTGAAGAAGTCCCTCTGTCTAGTTTACTTTGTCCATGTGGTTCTTATGGGTAGAGATGGAGGGACTAATGCAAAGGATTCTTGGTTCAAGCTATCGGCCGACAGAGATGCATTCTGTGCATATCCTTGGGGTCGGGATAGCTATGAACTAACAGTACAATATTTGAAGAAGGCGGCGACTTCAACCAAACAGTCGTCCAATCTATATGGTTTTCCATGGGCTTTTATGGTAAGTTGTATGTGTTGTATTTTCGTTGTTTTATTTATATTGATTTATTATGTTAATTAATAACATTTCGGGCCTTTGATTTATTTAGGCTTGGGCTTTTGAGGCCATTCCTTATATTCGGAAAACATTCAAAGAGTTCGACGAGGAAGTGTCTTATTTGAGACTTCTTCGATGGTTGGCAGAGCCAAATAACGCAAGAGTGGAGGCGCATGAACTCTTTGATCCACCCGAGGACGAGGTAAGTCATACTATTGTTGTACTTCTTAAAAACTGCTTTCATTCTCGTACTTTACTATTTTGTTGCTAATATAATTTTATTAAATCTCTAGGTCGTTTATCTGTGGCTAATCCCGACTGAAAGTGAGAAGGATATGGACTTCTGCAAGGGATTTATGCCACTCAGGCAAAAAGAAGAGGATCCTAGGATTGTGAGGATGGTGAAAGATTTGCGCGGGGTAACGGCCATCAAAAGAAATGCTCCTGTTCATGTGGGTGTTGGTGTTGGTGTTGGGGTTGCTGGTGCTGGTGCTGATGCTGATGCTGCTGGGGTAGGGGTAGGGGTAGGTGATGCTACCATGCTTAGTGCAAATGCTGCCGGGGATGAACATATAGGTGGATTCTCTCCTCTTGGTGGTGAATATGGTTTTGGAACTCCATTCACCCTTGGTAGATCCCACGATTTGGGTGCCGGGACTTCTAAGGTAGCAGCTTGTCAAACTTGTGGTTGCGAAAGTTGCAACGAGAGGATGAGCAGGATGATGGAAATGATAGTGTCACATAATGAGAAGATGGATAAAATGATGGAAATGATGCTATCATTTAAGGTATCGTTGAACACCATCCAATCCAAAAGAGGTGTCATCCCGTCGTCTAGGTGGTGTCACCTTATACTCCAATTCGACATCACAGGAGGCGAAAGCAACTTTCAAAAGCCATCATGACTGCAAGGAAAAAAGCCAAAAGTGCCGTGATGAAGGACAAGCAGCCGGCAGCATCTGAGATGGAGGAGCAGCAAGCAACGTCTACGGAGGAGCAGTAGTTGATCTCAAAAACATATATTTTTTTATGTTTGTATTTATATACACGTTTTGATGTTAAACGTATGAATTTTGTTATTTTTCAAACTTTTATGAAATGACGAAGATGAATATTTGTAGTAAACGTTATATCTCCAATTATTAAGTTGTTTTATTCACAGCAATTGGTGCGACAAAAAAACTCCCTAAAAAAACTCCCAAAAAAAACTCCCGGGTCGATCGGAAAACCACGCAACATTTTCAACACCAAATATGTACTACTCCGTGACGCCTCCGCGACGCGTACATGTCGCGGAGGCACACTGTTTTCGTGTCCCAAATTTTTGGGATTTTTCGTTCCGGGCCTCGAAAAATTCAACCAACACCTACACATCCTTCGATATGTTAAGACATGTTGGTTCACCCAAAAAACTTCCAAAAAAACTCCCGGGTCGATCGGAAAACCACGCAACATTTTCAACACCAAATATGTACTACTCCGTGACGCCTCCGCGACGCGTACATGTCGCGGAGGCACACTGTTTTCGTGTCCCAAATTTTTGGGATTTTTCGTTCCGGGCCTCGAAAAATTCAACCAACACCTACACATCCTTCAATATGTTAAGACATGTTGGTTCACCCAAAAAAACTCCCAAAAAAACTCCCGGATCGATCGGAAAACCACGCAACATTTTCAACACCAAATATGTACTACTCCGCGACGCCTCCGCGACGCGTACATGTCGCGGAGGCACACTGTTTTCGTGTCCCAAATTTTTGGAATTTTTCGTTCCGGGCCTCGAAAAATTCAACCAACACCTACACATCCTTCAATATGTTAAGAAATGTTGGTTCACCCAAAAAAACTCCCAAAAAAACTCCCGGGTCGATCGGAAATGTAAAGACGTTCTTGTTCGCCAAAAAAAAGGCTCAAATTTACATGACATTTCTCAATATTTATATTATATGTTACATCCTAATACGCATACTATCGTTCGCGACACCTACTATTGCAACGTACCAATGATATATGTCTAAAAAGAAATTGGTATCCAAGATTAATTGATGACAATGAAATTAATAAAAAACAACGATATATGTCTTAAAAATACGATTTAAATAACATAATCACTGTCTGAAATATACACAACCAATGTCTGAAATATACACAAGCAACTACTAAACTACTCATCATCATCGGGCAAGATTGGGTCCCCTCCTGTGGCTAATGGCGCCTCGTCCTCAACGTCATCCTCATCACTGTCGGATCCCATTGGTCCTGCCTCGGGGTCCGTGGGGATATCATCATCAACGGGCTCCACAAAGGTAGGCCCGATGCCCAACACAACATTTGCCAGGTCGTTGAGAGGGTAGCGGGCCGCAACTTCTACCAACTCCTGCTCCGTAGATGCACGACCGCCCGCCCTATGCCTCAGCATCTCAAGCCCGTACATGCGAGCCATAATGAGCTCGTCCCGATGGTTCCGCTCAGCAGTGGTGAGGATTGGCCCAGTAGACTCCTCTGCCCCCTTAATGTTGGTCACATTGTATGGTGGGGCCTGGATCACGGGCCAATAGTCCGCCGCTTCGCTCGGGACACCTGCACGAGTGCACAATCACTACTATAAAAGGGCCCTTTAGCGTCAATTATTTTGTGGCAATAAGCAAATTGCCGCTAATGTATACACATGAGGCAAAATATTAACGACTAATGTTTAATAGCCACTAATAAGTATATTTTTAGTAGCAAATCAAAAAAATAGCCACAAAAAAACCTTTTTTAATCTGAAAATAAATTCCCGCTTTCTTTAAAAAATTTCACCTAGATACCGCCTCTAATTTCTAGATTATCTTACTCCTATCAAAATAAGGAAAAACTAACCTAAAAACTCTCCCACATTCATAAGGAAAATTATAGAGTCTTATACGCACAAATTAGGAGACGACTAAACCTAGTTTTAGGCTCTTATACGCGCACAAAGGAGACGACTAAAATTAGTTTCTGTAACGTCCAGCAGCAAATAGTTTCTGTAAGGTCCAGCAGCATGCAATTGCAGCAACTACGATCAGGAATAACGAAGGTTTTAGGTATGTACTTCACGCATCTTCAATCTTCTATTTCTTTCGTGTTCCAGTATCTTTGTTGCTGTATAAACCTGCACAAAAAATTTACCCCTGTAATTTATCAATCAATTGAAAATCTCAATGAGAAATAAATTATACGGTGAATTCTTGCAGAAAGAATTCTTGCTGAAAGAATTCTTGCAGAAAGAATTCTTGCTAAAAGAATTCTTGCAGAAAGAATTCATGGACAAGTACGAAAGTTTTGCTCAGCTTGTAGGCATCAATTGTGATTTTCAAGTGATTTGATATTTGTAAAAGTAATGTTTCCTGTGTTTGTGATCTCTGCCAACTTTATTTTTTTATTGTACTTGATTATATCGATTTCTTAATTAATATATAGTATGCGTATTTGTGCGCGTGTAAGAGCCTAAAACTAGGTTTAGTCGTCTCCTAATTTGTGCGTATAAGACTCTATAATTTTCCTTATGAATGTGGGAGAGTTTTTAGGTTAGTTTTTCCTTATTTTGATAGGAGTAAGATAATCTAGAAATTAGAGGCGGTATCCAGGTGAAATTTTTTAAAGAAAGCGGGAATTTATTTTCAGATTAAAAAAGGTTTTTTTTGTGGCTATTTTTTTGATTTGCTACTAAAAATATACTTATTAGTGGCTATTAAACATTAGTCGTTAATATTTTGCCCCATGTGTATACATTAGCGGCGATTTGCTTATTGCCACAAAATAATTGACGCTAAAGGGCCCTTTTGTAGTAGTGATTGTGCACTCGTGCAGGTGTCCCGAGCGAAGCGGCGGACTATTGGCCCGTGATCCAGGCCCCACCATACAATGTGACCAACATTAAGGGGGCAGAGGAGTCTACTGGGCCAATCCTCACCACTGCTGAGCGGAACCATCGGGACGAGCTCATTATGGCTCGCATGTACGGGCTTGAGATGCTGAGGCATAGGGCGGGCGGTCGTGCATCTACGAAGCAGGAGTTGGCAGAAGTTGCGGCCCGCTACCCTCTCAACGACCTGGCAAATGTTGTGTTGGGCATCGGGCCTACCTTTGTGGAGCCCGTTGATGATGATATCCCCACGGACCCCGAGGCAGGACCAATGGGATCCGACAGTGATGAGGATGACGTTGAGGACGAGGCGCCATTAGCCACAGGAGGGGACCCAATCTTGCCCGATGATGATGAGTAGTTTAGTAGTTGCTTGTGTATATTTCAGACATTGGTTGTGTATATTTCAGACAGTGATTATGTTATTTAAATCGTATTTTTAAGACATATATCGTTGTTTTTTATTAATTTCATTGTCATCAATTAATCTTGGATACCAATTTCTTTTTAGACATATATCATTGGTACGTTGCAATAGTAGGTGTCGCGAACGATAGTATGCGTATTAGGATATAAGGACCTAAACTCTCCAATTTATTGCCAAATTCAGTTCTGCAAGTTCCCGTAGCCTAGATTCAGCATTTCGGAGCTAATGGATTCGACGGAATCGAATTCCAACGCTCAGAACTCAAAACGACTAGAAAATTCAAAATTTCCTACTTTAAAGACTACAAATGAACTTATGGACCTAAACTCTCCAATTTATAGCCAAATTCAGTTCTGCAAGTTCCCCTAGCCTAGATTCAGCATTTCGGAGCTAATGGATTCGACGGAATCGAATTCCGATGCTCAGAACTCAAAACGACTAGAAAACTCAAAATTTCCTACTTTAAAGACTAAAAATGAACTTATGGACCTAAACTCTCCAATTTATTACCAAATTCAGTTCTGCAAGTTCCCCTAGCCTAGATTCAGCATTTCGGAGCTAATGGATTCGACGGAATCGAATTCCGACGCTCAGAACTCAAAACGACTAGAAAACTCAAAATTTCCTACTTTAAAGACTAAAAATGAACTTATGGACCTAAACTCTCCAATTTATAGCCAAATTCAGTTCTGCAAGTTCCCCTAGCCTAGATTCAGCATTTCGGAGCTGATGGATTCAACGGAATCGAATTCCGACGCTCAGAACTCAAAACGACTAGAAAACTCAAAAATTCCTACTTTAAAGACTTAAAATGAACTTATGGACCTAAACTCTCCAATTTATAGCCAAATTCAGTTCTGCAAGTTCCCCTAGCCTAGATTCAGCATTTCGGAGCTAATGGATTTGACAGAATCGAATTCCGACGCTCAGAACTCAAAACGACTAGAAAACTCAAAATTTCCTACTTTAAAGACTAAAAATGAACTTATGGACCTAAACTCTCCAATTTAATGCCAAATTCAGTTCTGCAAGTTCCCCTAGCCTAGATTCAGCATTTCGGAGCTGATGGATTCGACGGAATCGAATTCCGACACTCAGAACTCAAAACGACTAGAAAACTCAAAATTTCCTACTTTAAAGACTAAAAATGAACTTATGGACCCAAACTCTCCAATTTATAGCCAAATTCAGTTCTGCAGGTTCCCCTAGCCTAGATTCAGCATTTCCGAGCTAATGGATTCGACGGAATCGAATTCCGACGCTCAGAACACAAAACGACTAGAAAACTCAAAATTTCCTACTTTAAAGACTAAAAATGAACTTATGGACCTAAACTCTCCAATTTATTGCCAAATTCAGTTCTGCAAGTTCCCCTAGCCTAGATTCAGCATTTTGGAGCTAATGGATTCAACGGAATCGAATTCCGACGCTCAGAACTCAAAACGACTAGAAAACTCAAAATTTCCTACTTTAAAGACTAAAAATGAACTTATGGACCTAAACTCTCCAATTTATAGCCAAATTCTGTTCTGCAAGTTCCCCTAGCCTAGATTCAGCATTTCCGAGCTAATGGATTCGACGGAATCGAATTCCGACGCTCAGAACATAAAACGACTAGAAAACTCAAAATTTCCTACTTTAAAGACTAAAAATGAACTTATAGACCTAACCTCTCCAATTTAAAGCAAAATTCAGTTCTGCAAGTTCCACTAGCATAGATTCGGCATTTCGGAGCTGATGGATTCGACGGAATCGAATTCCGACGCTCAGAACTCAAAACGACTAGAAAACTCAAAATTTCCTACTTTAAAGACTAAAAAAGAACTTATGGACCTAAACTCTCCAATATATTGCCAAATTCAGTTCTGCAAGTTCCCCTAGCCTAGATTCAGCATTTCGGAACTAATGGATTCGACGGAATCGAATTCCGACGCTCAGAACTCAAAACGACTAGAAAACTCAAAATTTCCTACTTTAAAGACTAAAAATGAAATTATGGACATAAACTCTCCAATTTATTGACAAATTCAGTTCTGCAAGTTCCCCTAGCCTAGATTCGGCATTTCGGAGCTGATGGATTCGACGGAATCGAATTCCGATGCTCAGAACTCAAAACGACTAGAAAACTCAAAATTTCCTACTTTAAAGACTAAAAATGAACTTATGGACCTAAACTCTCCAATTTATTGCCAAATTCAGTTTTGCAAGTTCCCCTAGACTAGATTCAGCATTTCGGAACTAATGGATTCGACGGAATCGAATTCCGACGCTCAGAACTCAAAACGACTAGAAAACTCAAAATTTCCTACTTTAAAGACTAAAAATGAACTTATGGACCTAAACTCTCCAATTTATAGCCAAATTCAGTTCTGCAAGTTCCCCTAGCCTAGATTCAGCATTTCGAAGCTAATGGATTCGACGGAATCGAATTCCGACGCTCAGAACTCAAAACGACTAGAAAACTCAAAATTTCCAACTTTAAAGACTAAAAATGAACTTAAGGACCTAAACTCTCCAATTTATTGCCAAATTCAGTTCTGCAAGTTCCCCTAGCCTAGATTCAGCATTTCGGAGCTAATGGATTCGACCGAATCGAATTCCGACACTCAGAACTCAAAACGACTAGAAAACTCAAAATTTCCTACTTTAAAGACTAAAAATGAACTTATGGACCTAAACACTCCAATTTATTGCCAAATTCAGTTCTGCAAGTTCCCCTAGCCCAGATTCAGCATTTCGGAGCTAATGGATTCGACGGAATCGAATTCCGACGCTCAGAACTCAAAACGACTAGAAAACTCAAAATTTCCTACTTTAAAGAATAAAAATGAACTTATGGACCTAAACTCTTCAATTTATTGCCAAATTCAGTTCTGCAAGTTCTCCTAGCCTAGATTCAGCATTTCGAAGCTGATGGATTCGACGGAATCGAATTCCGACGCTCAGAACTCATAACGACTAGAAAACTCAAAATTTCCAACTTTAAAGACTAAAAATGAATTTAAGGACCTAAACTCTCCAATTTATTGCCAAATTCAGTTCTGCAAGTTCCCCTAGCCTAGATTCAGCATTTCGGAGCTGATGGATTCAACGGAATCGAATTCCTTTGCTCATAACTCAAAACGACTAGAAAACTCAAAATTTCCAACTTTAAAGACTAAAAATGAACTTAAGGACCTAAACTCTCCAATTTATTGCCAAATTCAGTTCTGCAAGTTCCCCTAGACTAGAATCAGCATTTCGGAGCTGATGGATTCGACGGAATCGAATTCCGACGCTCAGAACTCAAAAGGACTAGAAAACTCAAAATTCAACTTTAAAGACTAAAAATGAACTTAAGGACCTAAACTCTCCAATTTATTGCCAAATTCAGTTCTGCAAGTTCCCCTAGCCTAGATTCAGCATTTCGGAGCTAATGGATTCGACGGAATCGAATTCCGACGCTCAGAACTCAAAACGACTAGAAATCTCAAAATTTCCTACTTTAAAGACTAAAAATGAACTTATAGACCTAAACTCTCCAATTTATAGCCAAATTCAGTTCTGCAAGTTCCTCTAGCCTAGATTCAGCATTTCGGAGCTGATGGATTCGACGGAATCGAATTCCGACGCTCAGAACTCAAAACGACTAGAAAACTCAAAAATTCCTACTTTAAAGACTAAAAATGAACTTATGGACCTAAACTCTCCAATTTATAGCCAAATTCAGTTCTGCAAGTTCCCCTAGCCTAGATTCAGCATTTCGGAGTTAATGGATTCGACAGAATCGAATTCCGACGCTCAGAACTCAAAACGACTAGAAAACTCAAAATTTCCTACTTTAAAGACTAAAAATGAACTTATGGACCTAAACTCTCCAATTTATTGCCAAATTCAGTTCTGCAAGTTCCCCTAGCCTAGATTCAGCATTTCGGAGCTGATGGATTCGACGGAATCGAATTCCAACGCTCAGAACTCAAAACGACTAGAAAACTCAAAATTTCCTACTTTAAAGACTAAAAATGAACTTATGGACCCAAACTCTCCAATTTATATCCAAATTCAGTTCTGCAGGTTCCCCTAGCCTAGATTCAGCATTTCCGAGCTAATGGATTCGACGGAATCGAATTCCGACGCTCACAACACAAAACGACTAGAAAACTCAAAATTTCCTACTTTAAAGACTAAAAATGAACTTATAGACCTAAACTCTCCAATTTATAGCCAAATTCAGTTCTGCAAGTTCCCCTAGCCTAGATTCGGCATATCGGAGCTGTTGGATTCGACGGAATCGAATTTCGACGCTCAGACCTCAAAACGACTAGAAAACTCAAAATTTCCTACTTTAAAGACTAAAAATGAACTTATGGACCTAAACTCTCCAATATATTGCCAAATTCAGTTCTGCAAGTTCCCCTAGCCTAGATTCAGCATTTCGGAACTAATGGATTCGACGGAATCGAATTCCGACGCTCAGAACTCAAAACGACTAGAAAACTCAAAATTTCCTACTTTAAAGACTAAAAATGAAATTATGGACATAAACTCTCCAATTTATAGCCAAATTCAGTTCTGCAGGTTCCCCTAGCCTAGATTCAGCATTTCCGAGCTAATGGATTCGACGGAATCGAATTCCGACGCTCAGAACACAAAACGACTAGAAAACTCAAAATTTCCTACTTTAAAGACTAAAAATGAACTTATAGACCTAAACTCTCCAATTTATAGCCAAATTCAGTTCTGCAAGTTCCCCTAGCCTAGATTCGGCATTTCGGAGCTGATGGATTCGACAGAATCGAATTTTGACGCTCAGAACTCAAAACGACTAGAAAACTCAAAATTTCCTACTTTAAAGACTAAAAATGAACTTATGGACCTCAACTCTCCAATATATTGCCAAATTCAGTTCTGCAAGTTCCCCTAGCCTAGATTCAGCATTTCGGAACTAATGGATTCGACGGAATCGAATTCCGACGCTCAGAACTCAAAACGACTAGAAAACTCAAAATTTCCTAATTTAAAGACTAAAAATGAAATTATGGACATAAACTCTCCAATTTATTGACAAATTCAGTTCTACAAGTTCCCCTAGCCTAGATTCAGCATTTCGGAGCTAATGGATTCGACGGAATCGAATTCCGATGCTCAGAACTCAAAACGATTAGAAAACTCAAAATTTCCTACTTTAAAGACTAAAAATGAACTTAAGGACCTAAACTCTCCAATTTATTGCCAAATTCAGTTCTACAAGTTCCCCTAGCCTATATTCAGCATTTCGGAACTAATGGAATCGACGGAATCGAATTCCGACGCTCAGAACTCAAAACGACTAGAAAACTCAAAATTTCCTACTTTAAAGACTAAAAATGAACTTATGGACCTAAACTCTCCAATTTATAGCCAAATTCAGTTCTGCAAGTTCCCCTAGCCTAGATTCAGCATTTCGAAGATAATGGATTTGACGGAATTGAATTCCGACGCTCAGAACTCAAAACGACTAGAAAACTCAAAATTTCCTACTTTAAAGACTAAAAATGAACTTAAGGACCTAAACTCTCCAATTTATTGCCAAATTCAGTTCTGCAAGTTCCCCTAGCCTATATTAAGCATTTCGGAGCTAATGGATTCGACGGAATCGAATTCCGACGCTCAGAACTCAAAACGACTAGAAAACTCAAAATTTCCTACTTTAAAGACTAAAAATGAACTTATGGACCTAAACTCTCCAATTTATTGCCAAATTCAGTTCTGCAAGTTCCCCTAGCCTAGATTCAGCATTTCGGAGCTAATGGATTCGACGGAATCAAATTCCGACGCTCAGAACTCAAAACGACTAGAAAACTCAAAATTTCCTACTTTAAAGACTAAAAATGAACTTATGGACCTAAACTCTTCAATTTATTGCCAAATTCAGTTCTGCAAGTTCCCCTAGCCTAGATTCAGCATTTCGGAGCTAATGGATTCGACGGAATTGAATTCCGACGTTCAAAACTCAAAACGACTAGAAAACTCAAAATTTCCTACTTTAAAGACTAAAAATGAACTTATGGACCTAAACTCTCCAATTTATTTCCAAATTCAGTTCTGCAAGTTCCCCTAGCCTAGATTCGGCATTTCTGAACTAATGGATTCGACGGAATCGAAATCCAACGCTCAGAACTCAAAACGACTAGAAAACTCAAAATTTCCTACTTTAAAGACTAAAAATGAACTTATGGACCTAAACTCTCCAATTTATAGCCAAATTCAGTTCTGCAAGTTCCCCTAGCCTAGATTCAGCATTTCGGAGCTAATGGATTTGACGGAATCAAATTCCGACGCTCAGAACTCAAAACGACTAGAAAACTCAAAATTTCCTACTTTAAAGACTAAAAATAAACTTATGGACCTAAACTCTCCAATTTATTGCCAAATTCAGTTCTGCAAGTTGCCCTAGCCTAGATTCTGCATTTCGGAGCTAATGGATTCGACGGAATCGAATTCCGACGCTCAGAACTCAAAACGACTAGAAAACTTAAAATTTCCTATTTTAAAGACTAAAAATGAACTTATGGACCTAAACTCTCCAATTTATTGCCAAATTCAGTTCTGCAAGTTCCCCTAGCCTAGATTCAGCATTTCGGAACTAATGGATTCGACGGAATCGAATTCCGACGCTCAGAACTCAAAACGACTAGAAAACTCAAAATTTCCTACTTTAAAGACTAAAAATGAACTTATGGACCTAAACTCTCCAATTTATAGCCAAATTCAATTCTGCAAGTTCCCCTAGCCTAGATTCAGCATTTCGGAGCTAATGGATTCGACGGTATCGAATTTCGACGCTCAGAACTCAAAACGACTAGAAAACTCAAAATTTCCAACTTTAAAGACTAAAAATGAACTTAAGGACCTAAACTCTCCAATTTATTGCCAAATTCAGTTCTGCAAGTTCCCGTAGCCTAGATTCAGCATTTTGGAGCTAATGGATTCGACGGAATCGAATTCCAACGCTCAGAACTCAAAACGACTAGAAAATTCAAAAATTCCTACTTTAAAGACTAAAAATGAACTTATGGACCTAAACTCTCCAATTTATAGCCAAATTCAGTTCTGCAAGTTCCCCTAGCCTAGATTCAGCATTTCGGAGCTAATGGATTCGACGGAATCGAATTCCGATGCTCAGAACTCAAAACGACTAGAAAACTCAAAATTTCCTACTTTAAAGACTAAAAATGAACTTATGGACCTAAACTCTCCAATTTATTGCCAAATTCAGTTCTGCAAGTTCCCCTAGCCTAGATTCAGCATTTCGGAGCTGATGGATTCGACAGAATCGAATTTCGATGCTCAGAACTCAAAACGACTAGAAAACTCAAAATTTCCTACTTTAAAGACTAAAAATGAACTTATGGACCTAAACTCTCCAATTTATAGCCAAATTCAGTTCTGCAAGTTCCCCTAGCCTAGATTCAGCATTTCGGAGCTAATGGATTCGACGGAATCGAATTCCGACGCTCAGAACTCAAAACGACTAGAAAACTCAAAATTTCCTACTTTAAAGACTAAAAATGAACTTATGGACCTAAACTCTCCAATTTATTGCCAAATTCAATTCTGCAAGTTCACCTAGCCTAGATTCAGCATTTCGGAGCTAATGGATTCGACGGAATCGAATTCCGACGCTCAGAACTCAAAATGACTAGAAAACTCAATTTTTCCTACTTTAAAGACTAAAAATGAACTTATGGACCTAAACTCTCCAATTTATTTCCAAATTCAGTTCTGCAAGTTCCCCTAGCCTAGATTCAGCATTTTGGAACTAATGGATTCGATGGAGTCGAATTTCGACGCTCAGAACTCAAAACGACTAGAAAACTCAAAATTTCCTACTTTAAAGACTAAATATGAACTTATGGACCTAAACTCTCCAATTTATTGCCAAATTCAGTTCTGCAAGTTCCCCTAGCCTAGATTCAGCATTTCGGAATTGTAATGCTGGGCAAGGGTGTTTCTCTTTGTTATTTCTCGCCTGGTCCCACCCCTCCTCCATTAAATTTTCTAAAGCAAAGAGACAAGTGGTAACCATATTTGGAATATTAAAAAAATTGATGTTTTCAAAAGGCATGAAGCAACAATAGTCATTAGTTTCACGACCAATCACTTTTGTGAGAGTGATGAACAACTTGATGATTACTGCACTGCAGACTGTCATTTTATTAGTTTATGTATACTAATTTTTGGGTGGTCCATGTCTACTACTTGACCACACTTTAGGATCTGTACACATTATACCGATTTTGACCAACTTCAAGCGTCAAAATCAGCCTGTAGATTGTCAGTATCTTTGGATTGGTTTGTTAGAGATCATGAATTATTTGTTTTCTTTTACATCTTCTATAATATCATCCTTTAATTTGTGGATGTAAGCACATATTGTGCAAGATATATTAGTCACACTACTTACAATGTTTTTATATTTTACATTTCATATTTTGACAAATTTATTTTTTTCAGGTCCTATAATCTGAAGTTTGCGAATTTTATACTGGGAGACTTATTACGCAGAAGACTTATAAACTTATTCAAAGACATTATTCAATAGGATAGATATTAGTAAGCACAATATAAGTTTATTTTTAATAGGTTGTGATGTTCATATTTTAGATTACTCCTTCCTTTTATTTGTTTAGATTTAGTGGAGATTTATTATATTTTACGGACTAATATCGATATCTTTTTAAGCATTTGCCAACAAGTTCGATGGATTTCAATATATAATTGTTTGACAAATGTAGTAGTTATTATTGGTTGCTAAAAGACCATTACCAGTGAATACAAACAACTTTTAGCAGCCAATATAGTTGCACAAAGAATTGTCGTTAAAACTACTTTATTTTAGCGGCTATTTATTAGGATTTATCGACTAAAATAATAGATGCTAAAAGACTAAAGTTAGCCGATATACATTACCTTTAACTACCAATACAATTGCCACAAATAATTGCCACTAAGATAACTACCTTTTAGCGGCTATTTATTTTGATTTGTTGACTAAAACAATGGACGCTAAAAGACCAAAGTTCAAAGATGTTACATCCTAATACGCATACTATCGTTCGCGACACCTACTATTGCAACGTACCAATGATATATGTCTAAAAAGAAATTGGTATCCAAGATTAATTGATGACAATGAAATTAATAAAAAAACAACGATATATGTCTTAAAAATACGATTTAAATAACATAATCACTGTCTGAAATATACACAACCAATGTCTGAAATATACACAAGCAACTACTAAACTACTCATCATCATCGGGCAAGATTGGGTCCCCTCCTGTGGCTAATGGCGCCTCGTCCTCAACGTCATCCTCATCACTGTCGGATCCCATTGGTCCTGCCTCGGGGTCCGTGGGGATATCATCATCAACGGGCTCCACAAAGGTAGGCCCGATGCCCAACACAACATTTTCCAGGTCGTTGAGAGGGTAGCGGGCCGCAACTTCTGCCAACTCCTGCTCCGTAGATGCACGACCGCCCGCCCTATGCCTCAGCATCTCAAGCCCGTACATGCGAGCCATAATGAGCTCGTCCCGATGGTTCCGCTCAGCAGTGGTGAGGATTGGCCCAGTAGACTCCTCTGCCCCCTTAATGTTGGTCACATTGTATGGTGGGGCCTGGATCACGGGCCAATAGTCCGCCGCTTCGCTCGGGACACCTGCACGAGTGCACAATATAATTCAGTAATGAGGCCCCCGAAAGCGTACCTCCGACCACGATGGACTCTAGCCTTTCTCATGGAGGACTTGAGAATTGCCCCAAAGTTAAGCTCCATGCCCGTCATGAGGGCATATACCAAGCAAGTTCGGTCTCGGGTCACCGCAGTAAAGTGTTGCCCAGGAAAGAAGGAGTGCATAACAATTTTGAGCCACACCCGAGCTTCCCGATTCATGTGGGCAAAGGGGAAGCTTTGGTGGTGTCCTCGTCCAGCATGCCTTATCCATCTTGCCGTGGAGTTAACTCCCGCAAGTGTGTGCCAGATGAGACGGTACGGGGGCTGCACTTGGATATCACTGAAAGGCTCAGAAGAAACATCAGCAGTGCCCAGAATGGCATTTATGGCAACGGGGCCTATATTTACTTCAACTCCCCGCACAATAATCACCTGCGAGCGAGGTTCCTTCTTCATATTGGCATAGAATTCCCTAACCATGCTGAGGTTGCATGGTACGGGATCGTTGAAGAGGAACAACAATTGATAATCCATGCACCTTTGATAAATGTGCGGGAACTCGCGTGCCAGGGAGTCCGCATCAATAGGCACATCGGGGAAGTACTTCGTCTCATCATGAGACCGGTACCACCTGTGTCCCTCTCGGTCGACTGCCCAGAGCCCAAATATAGTGCGTTGGCCAGTGCGCGACGGGGCTGGGGGGACCTTTGGGACTTCCCTGTTACGCCGCCTGCGGCTAGAGGACCCAACTCCACCGGGTTGCCCTGTACGTCTTGCCCTAGAAGCCATTGATAACTGCAACAAAACAATTTCACCACAATAAATATCTTCTTCATTGCATCACAAATTCTTTTAAACATAAAGCATCAACACAATTTCTTCAAATAGACTAAATCAACCAACAAGCCCTAACAAATTCTTTTATATGAAAACCATCACAAATCCTTGAAATAATATAACTCAAACAACAAATCTAACATATTTCTCCAACTTAATAACAAAAATAACACCTACACTTCAAATTATGCAATAACCAAATCCAACAACAAAAACTAACAAAAATTGGACATTTACAAGAAAATACTTACTTTACTTGAAGATTAGATGGGTGTGCGTCGCGTAGGAGTTTGAAAACTTGAACAATAGGGCAAAAAATTGAGAGAGATGAGAGGAAACGCGAAAACGGCTAAGGGAAGATAAAAAAAAACCCTAAAAAACGGCTAAGGGACTTTATATAGTCCTAGGGTCACGCGAAAAACGAGGAAAAAATTACACTACTATGCGACAAGTTCGCAACGCGGTGCGATCGCGTATCGACACTTAAAATAAAACTCCTGCGAGTCGCAATTATACGCTTGTGCGCGACCGATCCGCGACGGTGACCTGTCGCGGAACATGCGAAATCAACCGCTTGGAATTTTGTTTTTTTTTTTAAAAAATTTAAATTTATTTTTTAAAAAAATAATTTTTTTTTTTTTTTAAAAATAAAAAAGTTTTTTTTTCATATGGGTTCCAAAAGTTTTAAAACCTTACACTTACACCCATCATTAACTTAATCAAATAATTAAATTAACTAATGACAAGTTTGACCGATCTTGGTCAAACTTGTCACCAATTCTTAATTTAAAACCTTTTTGTCACCTTCCTCTCAATTTTCACCCTTTTCTTTTCCTATCTGGTAAAAAGCCCAGGTTATATTGTCCACAATCTAGATGTCAGCCCGGGCCCATCCTCACATCATGAGCTGACTTTGAGGTTGATTTAGGCTGAGATCCATTTCTCTTCACATGACATGCCATAAAATTGAAGGAAACAAGTTACTTACAGAAGCTGTAATTCAAGATAGATCCACAATAGACATACTAAACATCCCTCGGGCAATGTCTAACAGGTAAAGTGGTTGGGAACTTCAGAATGTGAACAGCATCAGAATAAGAGTAGAAATCCAGAGTTTTTTTTTTAATTCTCAAAAAAAAAAAAAAAAACCCAAACAAAATAAGAAACAAAGGGAAACATAAATAGGTTTACCAAGTGCTTAATCATCAAACCAAGTTTCCCAAGTCTACTTTCAAGACTCGAAGTCTCGGTTACTTCTGTGCCATTGTAATGATAGTACGTTAAGCTTTATAATTTCCATTCTTGGGGATATTTTCCTTTTCTCCAGTTTTTCTCCTTACAAAGCTTTACTATGGCAGGTAATAGATGAGAACATTACCTTCATAACATTAATCTTTATGGAGGTACTTTATCTGTAAAAGTCTTAGACAGCCAGGAAAAGGTAGAGAATGGATGGACTCAGAACAACAAGTTTTCAGCAACTTAGGGCTTAGGACATCGTGGAAGTTCTGTTATTTTGAGATACTGTTTCTTTTGTCGTTTACTTGACTTTGTTCTTCAAGTTGTAAAGCAAGAAGTAATTTCTGAGTTCTGTTATTTTAATGCGAAGTAGCTTGCTACTTTTGGTTTTTGACTTTAAACCTGTTAAATTATGTGACAGAAACTGTTATATCTTGGTAGACTGAGTGAAAATAGAGGATATATGTGCTAATTTACTTTTTCCTTCATGTAGATGAAAGCTCCGCTTTTGATGCTCTACAAACTTTGGCTGATTTGTCTCTAATGATGCCAACGGAAGAAAATGAAGGTGGTAAGGGTACAAAATTCTGTTTCTACAGATCTTTGCATCAAAGCTTGCTTGTATGGCTATTTGAGATATGCTGGTGTTGATAGTATCTCTCTGTCCCCCTTTCACAGTCTCCCTGTCTTAGCCTAATATTCTAGCCACTTTGACTTCTATGCATTCATGCATCTTCTTTTGTTATTTGAAACTTTTGATCTTTGAATTACGTACTTAGAGGTCAGATTCTTTCTGTGAATTAGTTACTGAAAAGTTAAGCTAAAAATTGTATAAGAACAGTGCCCTTTCACAGTCTCCCTGTCTTAGCCTAATATCCTAGCCACTTTGACTTCTATGCATTCATGCATCTTCTTTTGTTATTTGAAACTTTTGATCTTTGAATTACGTACTTAGAGGTCAGATTCTTTCTGTGAATTAGTTACTGAAAAGTTAAGCTAAAAATTGTATAAGAACAGTGCCCTTTCACAGTCTCCCTGTCTTAGCCTAATATCCTAGCCACTTTGACTTCTATGCATTCATGCATCTTCTTTTGTTATTTGAAACTTTTGATCTTTGAATTACGTACTTAGAGGTCAGATTCTTTCTGTGAATTAGTTACTGAAAAGTTAAGCTAAAAATTGTATAAGAACAGTGATTTCTATTTAGCTTATCTTTGTTCATTTGCTTTCGGACTATGCTATGCTTCTCTTTCCTTAATACTCTTTAGCTGCTTGCAAGGTTAGCTTGATGTCTAGCCTTGGGGTGTTGTAGGGTAGTAGGTGTTGTCGAGTCTGTATAGCATGGCTATACATAATGTGCTAAATTTATCGTATTACATAATATCATGTGTTTTTCATTTAGTAGTCGCTCTTTCTATCCCTATCCCTATCCCTTATCCCTTTCTTTTCTCTTCCTTTTTGTCATATCTAGTTTATTCTGCTTATGGGTTGTTGAGACGAGGGTTCCAAGGAAACAACCTCTCTACTTCTATGAGGTAGTGGTAAGGTCTGCATACATTCTACCCTTCCCAGACCCCGCTTGTGGGATATTTACTGTAATCGAAATATCTCCGTTTATAAGAATTTCTTCGTTTATAGAATTATTTGATGTCAAATAACTCAACAAAGTGACCTAGTTGATGGGAAAGTCTTAAGATTTGCTGTGTATACATGATTATGGATGAATTTAGTGATTTTAGTCCAATTCAACACAACAAATAATTCGATGCTAAATATTTTTTTAATTTGTTATAGCAAGTTGGCTACTTGCTGGACTAGTTGTCGCAATGCTGTAAAATATCACAGCAACTTATTAAGTTGTTGTATTATTCACAGCAATTGCTGGGACAAATCCCAGAATTTGCTGTAAACGCATAGCAAATGCTGAACATGTGCTGCTACGCGACGCCTCCGCGACGCGGACATGTCGCGGAGGGTCACTGTTTTCGTGTCCCAAAATATTTTGGGATTTTAAGCTACGGGCCCCGAAAAATTCACCGACCACCTACACATCCTTCAACACATTGAGACATGTTGGTTCACCAAAAAAACCTCTCAAAAAAACTCCCGGGACGAACGAAAAACGACGAAACATTTCCCCCGCTTGAAATAGGCAGCTGCGCGACACCTCCGCGATGCGGATAGGTCGCAGAGGGTCACTGCTTTCATGTCCCAAAATTTAGGGATTTTAAGCTACGGGCCCCGAAAAATTCACCGACCACCTACACATCCTTCAAAACATCGAGACATGTTGGTTCACCAAAAAAACTCTAAAAAAAACTCCCTCTTCGAACGAAAACGATGAAACATTTCCCCCGCTGGAAATAGGGCCAACATTTCTCAATATTTATATAATATAATATATGCTAATACACAGTTTTATACAATGTTGATATATTACATAACTATTTATACAATATTAATACAAGTTTATATACATTTATATA
The DNA here is from genome assembly GCA_029948455.1 of Solanum rostratum. NCBI lineage: Eukaryota > Viridiplantae > Streptophyta > Magnoliopsida > Solanales > Solanaceae > Solanum > Solanum rostratum. Next base: position 61,838,589 of record CM057045.1, on the reverse strand, counting down.
ATACAAGTTTTAGGACTTTTTGTGACGCCTAATATTTATAGAATATTGATACATGCTAATACGCCTACTATTGTTCGCGACACCTACTATTGCAACGTAGTTAGAAGCTATAGCAATTGGTATCCAAGATTAATAGCAATGAAATTAATAAAAACAACGATTTATGTCTAAAAAATAAGATTTAATGTACAAGCAATGTCTGAAATTATACAAGCAATGTTTGAATTATACAACCAATTACTGAACTACTCATCAGGGCTAGGCAAGATTGGGTCCCCTCCTGTGGCAAATGGCACCTCCTCCTCAATATCATCCTCATCACTGTCGGATCCCATCAGTCCTGCCTCGGGGTCCGTAGGGATATCATCATCAACGGGCTCCACCAAGGTAGGCCCGATGCCCAGCACAGCATTTGCCAGGGCGTTGAGAGGGTAGCGGGTGGCAACTTCTTCCAACTCCTGCTCTGTAGATGCGCGACCGCCCATCCTATGCCTCAGCATCTCGAGCCTATACATGCGTGCCATAATGAGCTCATCCCGATGGTTGTGCTCAGCAGTGGTGAGGATTGGCCCCGTAGCCTCCTCTGGCCCCTTAATGTTGTTGACATTATAGGGTGGGGCCTCGATGCCGGGCCAATAGTCCAGCTCTTCGGTGGGGACACCTGCACGAGTGCACAATTCAGTAATGAGGCCCCCGAAAGCGTACCTCCGACCACGATGGACTTTAGCCTTTCTCATGGCGGACTTGAGAATGGCCCCAAGGTTGAGCTCTATGCCCGTTATGAGGGCATATACCAAGCAAGTTCGGTCTTGGGTCACGGCCGTGAAGTGTTGCCCCAGAAAGAAGGAATGCATCACAATTTTGACCCACACCCGAGCTTCCCGATTCATGTGGGCAAAGGGGAAGCTTTGGTGGTATCCTTGTCCAACGTGCCTTATCCATCTTACCGTGGAGTTTACTCCAGCGAGTGTGTGCCGGATGAGATGGTACGGGGGCAGCATTTGCAAATCATTGAAAAGCTCGGAAGGAACATTTGGAGTGCCCAAAATGCCATTTATGGCAAGGGGGCCTATGTTTACTTCCACTCCTCGCACAATAACCACCTGTGAGCGAGGTTCCTTCTTCATGTTTGCGTAGAATTCCCTAACCATGCTGAGGTTGCATGGTAGGGGATCGTTGAAGAGGAACATGAGGTGGTACTCCATGCACCTTTGGAACCCGCGTGCCAAGGAGTCCGCATCAATAGGAACATCGGGGAAGTACTTGGTCTCATTATGAGCCCGGTACCACCTCTGTCCCTCTCTATCGACTGCCCGGAGCCCAAAACGAGGTTGTTGGCCTCTGTGCTCAGGGGCTCGGGGTACCACTGGGACATCCCTGGTACGCCGTCTGCTGCTCGAGGCGCCAGCTCCACTTGTTTGCCCTGTACGTATTGCCCTAGAAGCCATTAGTACCTGCAGCAAAACAAGTTCAGCAAAATCAAAATCTTGTTCATTGCATCACAAATTCTTTTATATGTCAAGCATCACAAATTCTTCTTTTATATGTCAAGCATCACAAATTCTTGAAATGAGCTAAATCAACCAATAAATCTAACATATTTCTCCAAATTACTACAAAAACAACAACACCTATACTTGAAATAATGCAATAACCAAATCCAAGCACAAAGAGTAACAAATAAAGCCTTCACAAATTCTTTTATATGTCAAGCATCACAAATTCTTGAAATAATCTAAATCAACCAACAAATCTAACATATTTCTCCAAATTATTACAAAAACAACAACAACCATACTTGAAATAATGCAATAACCAAATCCAAGAACAAAAAGTAACACAAATGCGACATGTAGAAGAAAATACTTACTTGACTTGATGGTTAAATGAGTGTGCGTTGAGTAGGAGTTTGAAAACTTGAAGAGTAGAGGCAAAAAATTGAGAGAGTAGAGGGAAAGGGGCGAAAATCGGCTGAGGGGTATAAAAAACCCTAAAAATAACGAAGGGGCTTTATATAGTGGTGGGGTCACGCGAAAATCGAGAAACAAATTACACAGGTGCGCGACCAATGCGCGACGCGAACACATCGCGTACCAACACTTAAATATTTTATTTCCTGGGGTCTCAGGTAATTGCTGGTACGCGACACTCCCGCGACGTGGAGACGTCGCGGAGGGTCACTGTTTCGGGCAAATTATTTTTAAAAATTTTTAGGTACAGGCTCCGAAAAATTCCCCGAACAATGGACTACGCTTCAAAACAACAATGCATGTTATTTCAACCAAACAAATGACAAAAACAAACTACGGATTTGGAAAAAAACGATGATGCATTTTTGGACCCAGAACAGTTCATTACGTGTTTCCGCGCGACGCGGACCTGTCGCGGACGGTTCAAAATGTCGCGCCTAAATTTATTTTTTTAAAAAAATATTTTTTTTTAAAAAATATTTTTTTTTAAATTATAATTTTTTTTTGTCACAAATGGGTTCCAAAATTTTTTAAAATATACACTTTAACCCTTTATTAACTTAATCCCACTTAATTTTTAATTAATGAAAAGTTTGACCGATCGAGATCAAACTTGTCACCTTTTTTAATTTTGTAACTTAAGTGATACCTCCTCCTCAATTTTCACAGGTAACATACTTTTATTACGGTAAGAAGACAAAAGTATAATTTCAATGAATGGGTTGTGCCTTTGCAATTTTTTTTTTAATTTATTCAGGAAACAATTTTCGAGAAGAAAATATCGTCGTAACTCCTAATTCAAAAGTCGTTCCCCTAGTTGTAATTTCAAAAGTATCAGTGTCCTATATAAGCATTTCCAATTCTTGAATCAGAAAAAAGACAAATTATTCTAAATTTAATTCGAAGAGTATAAAACAATTTTTGCTGGCATAAAATACAAATACAGAGTTTCGCGGCTACTACCCCCAAAATATATTTTCATCTTTTTCTCCCTTCTCTACCGCAAATACTGCAATTTTTCACCGGCACTTCAAAATTCACCCACCCAATTCTTCCATTCGTATCGCAGCTCATGGTTCTGTAATTTGATTCAGAAGCTGAAACAGTTTTGATAGGTAAACAAACTTACCTTTTTCTTTTTGTTGTACCCAACAAATTTGTGCAAAAAAGGGGGTAGGGAGGGGTGGGTGGGTGGGTTTAACTCTGATTTTTGAAAGTTCCAATCTTTTCTTTCTGGGTCTTTCAACAAGTTTATCAGATCGCCATTTTTATATCTGTTAAGTGTTTCTTGTTAATTCTGTTGAGTGCTGAGAGTTAGTAATTGTATCTTTTGGTATGGTTAAAGGGTATAGAGATGTTAATAAACCCTCGTTGATCATGCAAGAAAATTTATTGCTCTTATCAATAGGAATTATTGGTTGGCATGATGCCATATATTTGCTGGATTTACTAGGTAAACGCAAGTAAGGTGTTTTCTTTTTGTGTGCGGAAGAAATTTATGTGGAAGATGCTGTTTAAACCTACGGAAGCACCATAGAAGTACTTAGGTGCACCTACAATTTTGAGCTGTTAATACAAATTATGCATGCATATCTTTGATAACCATTTGAAAGGACCATGTGAGTTTTGAAGGTTAAAACAAAAGTTACTAGTTGCTAATAAGCCACTTAATCGCTTATATAATATTTACATTTACTTATATATTGATCAATAAACTATCCCGTGGACATCATCTTATTAGCTATGTATTTTATCGCTTCCCAAAATGTATTGTTATAAAAAGAATTTGACATTGTGCTTACCTGATTCTGCTTTTCGGTATAGGTTTTTAAAGATTTTGGGCATGGCTCCAGCAAAAAAATCTAGAAGCATAAAGAAACGACTTTCTCCTACAACTGAAATCTCTCCCAGTAAAGATGGCAATGGGGACAATGCAAAGAAAAGCTTACAACGGGTGAGTTTTAGTATACTTTTGTTTGCTTTTGTGATGTTCCATGATGAGGCATGTAAGTGAGTTCTTTTATGTTTTTATTTATTTTTGAATCTAGGATAAATTAGTATCTTCTTGGAAATGATAACATGCTCTTTTTTTTGTTTGATAAGTGGAGCCTCGTGACAACATAGGTGGTGCATCTTACCTTTTCCATAGTAGAAACTTGAAAAGAGATAGATAGTGCAAGGAGAGGAATGATTTTGTCAAGGATGTTAGGAAGTTGCTAGAAATGTGTACCAGAAGTCAAGACATTTTTCTGCCCGTGTTTTTCTTTGAATGGAAGAGGAAAATTTGGAATGATAAGACAATGTCTGGTTTTAACTTTCAATTTCCTTAAAAGATATCATAACTCTTTCATCACACTCTTTTTATGGAAGTTATTTTTATGGGAAAGTTCTCAAATTGTTTTCCAACAACTTTCTTCTTACTAAAGGTGGAATGTATGGGGGAAAGTTAATTTCCAGCACTTTCCTTTTTTATTCTTGTCAACTATCAAGTCCCTCGCTGGTTGAGGGAAAGAATTGTTGTTTTCCTTATATATACTTGGGAAATCCTACCCTTGTGAGCTAGCTTTTAGTGTTGAGTAATGACCAAAGTTCATTTCTTCACATGTTTATCAGAGCTCGGTCCATTGGTTGTTGTTTTGCATTTTTCAATGTTGGTCCCGACATTATGTTTATCAATGTTCCAATGCCTAGTCCTGAGTGTGGGAAAGTGTCAAATCTGAGATTGGTTGAGGAGATGGATTGTGGTTCCTTTTATGGTTCTGAGAAATACTCTCCTCCCATTATGAACTAGGTTTTGGAGTTGAGTTAGGGCTTAGGCTAGCCACCAAGGTTCATTCTTCTCACCAGATGGTTTCTTAAAGAAAGTGGTAATATGTTGAGTTGGAAAGGCGAAATATTTCTTCAAGTTTCATGGGTTTGATTTAACATGTTCTATGAAGACTGGGGAGGGCTAGGCATCATGTTTGCATTTTGATACATGTTTTGGTTCAAAATTGCAGAAGAGGAAGTTGTCTGACATGCTTGGTCCCCGGTGGAGCGACGAAGACCTGACACGCTTCTATCAAGCATACCGCAAGTATGCTAAAGATTGGAAAAAGGTCAGTCCAAATTCAAAGTATATCCATTAATTGAAGTTTGTTGAATATACCCTGTAACTTTCATATGTTTACTGTTGATTGATCTCTGATGCCTTGCCTCTAAGAGCTGCTTTTTGCTTATTGCAGGTTGCATCTGCAGTAAAATCCCGAACTGCAGAAATGGTGGAAGCTCTTTACACGATGAATAGGGTAGGCTCTGAATGCCACAACAAAGTATTCACGTCTTTATAATTGAATCCTCTTAACTTATGATATCATCTAATGATATATTTTGATTGGCGATACCTCTCTTCATCTTCTTATTCATATTCCTGCTGATATATACCTGGTCTTAAATGTCGTCTATACCGATGGCATGGTGAGCGAGTCCATTTTGTTGGAATGTTGTTCTAATGCTTCATATTGTTGGCTTGTGAACATTTTATTCTATATAAGTTCTTTGAGGAGCAAAATACTTCAATAAGTCAGATCTTTTTCACAAAGAAATTTGGTTAGGGTTGTCAATTTTTAAGGGGCTGTTTTCAGCAGTTCTTCAGTTTCTCTAATACTAGCTGGCAATCAATTAACGTCACTTGCTCTCTGCCACAGAGCCTCTCTTTCTTACCCTTGGAAATAATTTAACCTTCTCTCTTACATGGTCATGATTGGTGATATGGTGATTTGTGCTTCACTACTTGTATTATAGATGCCTCTGGATGTTATTAACATGAGCTGAAATCTCCTGTCTCCATTAGTGCTCAGTACATGATCAGATAGGCTATTGTATACGCGTGATTTGCCGTTTGAACTCACCACTGCATAGATTTCACTTTCAGGCGTCTAAAGTAGGGTTGCATGAGTCCTTTGAGATTGTCACGTATCAAAGACTTTGCACACATAAGTTTCCATTTTGCACCTTGTAAAAATGACATCTCCACTAAAGAATAGTAGGAAAGGAGGAGGATTGTGTTAAAAGGTAAGGAACATAGTTCCCAGTGTTTGCAGTAGGATCTAGGATGTTGTATATCCTTTAGCAATAATATAAAACTTAAAGTTTTCCCCTTGTTTCTTATAACAAAATATGACATTTCTATTCTGTTGTAACCAGCAATTTAATATAAACAAAGAAAGGGCCCGGTGCATGCGCAGGCCTTGGGAAGGGCCCGGCCACAAGGGTCTGTTATACACAACTTTCCTTCTCAAAAAAAAAAAAAAACAAGAGTCTATTATACAAAGCTTACCTTGCATTTCTACCGGGAGGCTGTTTCCAAAACTTGAACCCATGGCAACAACTTTACCGGTTACTCCAAGGTTCCCCTTTTATAATTGATTTTGTGTGTGGTGTTTGTGTCATCTTAACCAGCTTAGTCAACTTTTAGTGCTACTTTATTTTCCTTTTCTGGATTCTGATATGGAATGTGGGGTAATTGATATTAGTTGAAGATTTGCATCAAAACTTATCCTCACATTCATAAATCTGGATTACTAGTTGGTGATATGATCTGTTGAATATTTCTTTTTGGTGCTATTATGTTGCATTAATACCATGAAACAGCCCTCTAAACTCCATTGCCATTGTAAAAGAAAACTGTCATTTCCTGGTGAAGCACATTCATTTAGAAAGAGCAGTCTCTTTTTTGTAGAGCATACCAATCATCTTCTCGACCAACATTTGGTCTAAAAAAGAGTAGTCACTTCACTTATGATTATTTTTGCCATTTAGATAGCTATATACAGAGAAAACATGAAATGCCGGGTTAATCATCATACACCATTGTGTTTATCAAAAAAAAGTCATTATAAATCATGGTCTTGTGATTTTAGCCAGTACCTGGTCAACTAAAATTTGATGATTGTTTCTATGGTGTTATTATGGTTAGACTGTAAATTTAGAATAAACTTCACTGAATAAATAATTGGCATTGAATATATTGTACTTAAGACATATAAAATGATGATGCAATTCATTATCTACTCCATTGTACTGTATTTTCAGGCTTATTTATCTCTTCCGGAGGGGACTGCATCTGTTGCAGGGCTGATTGCCATGATGACTGATCACTATTGCAACTTGGTAAGACTTTTAGACATATATCTAAAACATCTGAGATGACATCCTCAGCATTAGCAAAGGTCTTTACAAGCTGTTAGGGGTTGTTTGGTACCAAGACAAATTATTCAGGGATAAATAATGCTTGGATCAATAATTGAAGATTAGTAATGTAGAGATTATACTCTAGGAATTGTAATTCAAGGATTATATCTTAGTAGATGTTTGGTTTGTTGTATTAAAAATTAGTACATCAATTCATAAAGCAATAACAATCGTCTTTTCAGGCTGTGGGTTATATTTTAAAGGTACAACAACAACAACAACATACCCAGTGAAATCCCACAAGTGGGGTCTGGGGAGGGTAAGATGTACGCAGACCTTACCACTACCACATAGGTAGAGAGGCTGTTTCCTGGAAACCCTCGTCACAAAAGCCCATCAGCAGAATAAGCTAGATATGATAAACAGGCAAGAAAGAGAAGAACACATGATAATACATAGATACAGGATAGTAAACATATAAAGGCAGATAAATAACATATAAAAGACAGACAATTACCACTCCTTCCTATCCTCCCTATTAGCCTGCTACTCTAATTCTTGACCTCCACTCCTTCCTGTCTAAGGTCATGTCCTTGGTGAGATCAAGTTTCACCATATCATATCTAATCACCTCCCCCCAATACTTCTTTGTTCTACCTCTACCCCTCCGTATAGCTCCCAAATCTAACCTCTCACACCTTCTAACAGGGGCATCGGTACTCCTTCTCTGTACATGTCCAAACCATCGCAGTCTCGCTTCCCTCATCTTGTCAGCTACAGGGGCCACCTCTAGCTTCTCCCGAATGACCTCGTTCCTAATCTTATCACTCCTGGTGTGACCACACATCCATCTTAACATCCTCATTTCTGCGACTTGCATCTTCTGAATATGTAAATTTTTTATTGGCCAACACTCCACCCCATACAACAAAGAAGGTCTAACCACCATTCTGTAGAACTTACCTTTGAGTTTAGGTGGTATCTTCTTATCACACAATACTCCAGAGGCCAACCTCCATTTTGTCCAAGCCGCCCCAATACGATGTGTGACATCATCGTTGATATCCCCACTACTCTGGATGATAGACCCCAGATACTTAAAGCTTTCCTTCTTGGGGATAAGGTGAGCTGCAAGTCTCACATCAATGTCTACTTCATCCCTCGCAACACTGAATTTGCACTCCAAGTATTCTGTTTTGGTCCTGCTCAGTTTGAATCCTTTGGTCTCCAAAGCGTGTCTCCAAACCTCCAACCTATCATTAACTTTGGTCCGGGTCTCATCAATCAGTACTATGTCATCTGCAAACAACATACACCAAAGGTATAGAGAATAATAATAATGAGGATTGTTGTCTTTTCAAATATAGTATTCCACCTTGAACTAGATATAAAGTTATACCAAAATTATGGTACATGTCAATACATGAAGTAACTAACTAAAATACGGAGTTATGAAAAGCCTACCAAACATGAGATAAATTAATGCCATATTCTATACTTGAATTATTTTCTTAGTACCTCATATTAAACAAGCCCTTTATTAAATAAATAGCAGGAACGATGATTCCAAGCTTTAAGTCGTCATAGCAAAAGCATTTTTCTTACTGTCGACAAGAAAACCTTTTTCAAAAGAAAAGTGTATATATGCTCAATACATCACTTATATTTGTTCATGGTTTCTGAGTCTAGTGTTTAAATATTGTAGCTGAGTCTTAGTTTCGGGAATTGCTGATGAATTAACTTGACTATGTGATATCAGGCAGCAAGTGATAGTGAGCAAGAAAGTAATGAGGATGCTGGAATGGCTCGAAAACCTCAGAAATGTGCATGGGGTAAAGTTCACCCTAATATATCTAAAACATCTGAGATGACATCCTCAGCATTAGCAGCTAGTCATGGTTGTTTAACTTTGTTGAAGAAGAAGCGTTCAGGAGGTGTGTTGTCCTTTCTATCCCTCCCACAACATAAAGATAATTCAAATTTAGTATTTGGTATTATTTTGACAAGAAAGAATATAATATCTGTAAAAAGTCTTCCAGCTGGACGTATAATCTTTCTTGCTTGTTATTCCCGCATACAGTTTGTTGTCACCAGTGCACTGTACTTTCATGCAGTAGTAACTTTTCCTGGGATGTCATTTTGCTTAGCCATCTTCCACATAACTTATTTACAGATTTAACTGAGGCTTGACCTCTTTGAATGTAAATAAACCAGATCTTTCTTTTCATTTATTATCTGTTACTAAAGATAGAAGCCTATTCTCTTTTACCTTTATCTAAGGATTGAGCACTTTTCATGTGATAATATTAATGAATTTTCTATGGAGTTGCCTTTCAGGAAGCCGGCCTCGAGCTGTTGGAAAACGAACCCCACGCTTTCCTGTTTCTTTTTCTTATGATAATCCTATGGATGAGAAGTATTTTTCTCCAAGTAGGCAGAGTTTGAAACCGCAGACAGATGACGCTGATGATGATGTGAAGATAGCGTTAGTTTTAACAGAAGCTTCACAAAGAGGTGGTTCTCCTCAGGTCTCCAAGACACCAAACCGTAGGATGGATGGTGCTATGACCTCACCTATTGGGACTGCTGAAAGAAAGGTATTACCTGACTAATGTTTCACATTGTGACTTATCTGCATAGACTTTATGTCCATAGTAGATCACCAATTTGATTTCTTTTGCAACTAGTGTGCTAAGATGGATATGGGCAATGGCGAGCTTCTTAGTAATGAAGTGGATGAAGAAGAAGGAAGCATGGAAGCAGACACTGGTGAGCTGATGCAGAATAAGAATGATTTGAGGGAAACTGGAACTGTTGGTCGAACAACACAGAAGCGAAAAAGGCCTTGTGGTAAAAAGTTGGAAGTCGATGATAGTGGTGACAATTATTTTGACGATATCAAAGAGGCATGTAGTGGTACAGAAGAAAGTCAAAGATTGTGTGCGGTGAGGAGTAAGCTTGAAATGGAGGCCACAAATGAAAAGAATTCAAGGGCCTCGCTACAAGGCCCTAGAAAGAGGAGCAAAAAGGTTTTTTCCGGGAGAGGTATTACAAAGTTTTGTAGATACTGTTGTTTAGAACTTTCCATTTAATAATTTGACAGCATTTCAAATGTTCCTTTGGTCCTCTTTGATTATTCTATTTTATCTTTTTGCCACGAGTTAAGAGGGGGAAGGTGGGGATGCACTTTTGGAAACATAAGTGAAGTTGAGTTCCTAATAAGATCTTAACATGCATCAAAATTTGACGATAGTGCTAAGCAGTTAGTATGAGGTGTTACTACCGCACTAACCTAAACTAGGGCTAATTTCTTCGAGAGAGAAAATGACAGTTTTTATTTCATCACAATGACCATTAACTCTTACAAATTACAATGTCGAAATACATGAGTGTATATTAGACTGTATCTGCTTTGTTTCAGCAGAAGGCTACGTAAACTTCAAATACTATCTCCTTAATTCCTCTTCCCCTTTTCTTTTCCTATCTGGTAAAAAGCCCAGGTTATATTGTCCACAATCTAGATGTCAGCCCGGGCCCATCCTCACATCATGAGCTGACTTTGAGGTTGATTTAGGCTGAGATCCATTTCTCTTCACATGACATGCCATAAAATTGAAGGAAACAAGTTACTTACAGAAGCTGTAATTCAAGATAGATCCACAATAGACATACTAAACATCCCTCGGGCAATGTCTAACAGGTAAAGTGGTTGGGAACTTCAGAATGTGAACAGCATCAGAATAAGAGTAGAAATCCAGAGATTTTTTTTTTAATTCTCAAAAAAAAAAAAAAAAACCCAAACAAAATAAGAAACAAAGGGAAACATAAATAGGTTTACCAAGTGCTTAATCATCAAACCAAGTTTCCCAAGTCTACTTTCAAGACTCGAAGTCTCGGTTACTTCTGTGCCATTGTAATGATAGTACGTTAAGCTTTATAATTTCCATTCTTGGGGATATTTTCCTTTTCTCCAGTTTTTCTCCTTACAAAGCTTTACTATGGCAGGTAATAGATGAGAACATTACCTTCATAACATTAATCTTTATGGAGGTACTTTATCTGTAAAAGTCTTAGACAGCCAGGAAAAGGTAGAGAATGGATGGACTCAGAACAACAAGTTTTCAGCAACTTAGGGCTTAGGACATCGTGGAAGTTCTGTTATTTTGAGATACTGTTTCTTTTGTCGTTTACTTGACTTTGTTCTTCAAGTTGTAAAGCAAGAAGTAATTTCTGAGTTCTGTTATTTTAATGTGAAGTAGCTTGCTACTTTTGGTTTTTGACTTTAAACCTGTTAAATTATGTGACAGAAACTGTTATATCTTGGTAGACTGAGTGAAAATAGAGGATATATGTGCTAATTTACTTTTTCCTTCATGTAGATGAAAGCTCCGCTTTTGATGCTCTACAAACTTTGGCTGATTTGTCTTTAATGATGCCAACGGAAGAAAATGAAGGTGGTAAGGGTACAAAATTCTGTTTCTACAGATCTTTGCATCAAAGCTTGCTTGTATGGCTATTTGAGATATGCTGGTGTTGATAGTATCTCTCTGTCCCCCTTTCACAGTCTCCCTGTCTTAGCCTAATATCCTAGCCACTTTGACTTCTATGCATTCATGCATCTTCTTTTGTTATTTGAAACTTTTGATCTTTGAATTACGTACTTAGAGGTCAGATTCTTTCTGTGAATTAGTTACTGAAAAGTTAAGCTAAAAATTGTATAAGAACAGTGCCCTTTCACAGTCTCCCTGTCTTAGCCTAATATCCTAGCCACTTTGACTTCTATGCATTCATGCATCTTCTTTTGTTATTTGAAACTTTTGATCTTTGAATTACGTACTTAGAGGTCAGATTCTTTCTGTGAATTAGTTACTGAAAAGTTAAGCTAAAAATTGTATAAGAACAGTGATTTCTATTTAGCTTATCTTTGTTCATTTGCTTTCGGACTATGCTATGCTTCTCTTTCCTTAATACTCTTTAGCTGCTTGCAAGGTTAGCTTGATGTCTAGCCTTGGGGTGTTGTAGGGTAGTAGGTGTTGTCGAGTCTGTATAGCATGGCTATACATAATGTGCTAAATTTATCGTATTACATAATATCATGTGTTTTTCATTTAGTAGTCGCTCTTCCTATCCCTATCCCTATCCCTTATCCCTTTCTTTTCTCTTCCTTTTTGTCATATCTAGTTTATTCTGCTTATGGGTTGTTGAGACGAGGGTTCCAAGGAAACAACCTCTCTACTTCTATGAGGTAGTGGTAAGGTCTGCATACATTCTACCCTTCCCAGACCCCACTTGTGGGATTTCATTGGGTATGTTGTTGTTGTTTGTTGCTTGCCTGTCTCTGTATGAGTTCACTTGCAGAATTTATGACCTGTCTATTGTGTTTCAAATGTCTAAATTACTCCAATAGGTCTATGGAAACCAAACCAATGACTTTGTTTATGATGAAAGTTCTCATTCTTTGGGCCAAACAGACATAGACACACCAATGATTTTTCCTTTTTTGATAATATAATTTTTTTTTAATTATATACTAGCACCTAGAAAGTGCTTTGAAGATTCAAAAGGCATTGAGCATATTTGTACTGTAACTGTAAGGGTTCTGTTAAAATAGGAATAGGAACAAGAATAATATCTTAAAACTATTTAGAATAGGAATATAAATAGAAATAACAATAGTATATAGAACCCTACTTGGGAAAAATTGTATTATAGTATCCTAGTTGGAAAAGGAGTCTAATATAGTATCTATAAATAGGGTCTCAATGTATAAAGTAGAGACAACAATTCAATAATATTTCTCACATGGAATTAGAGCTTTTACGGTCCTGGTGGAAAATCAATGTTTCTCACATGGTATTAGAGCTTCTACGGTCCTGGTAGAAAATCAAAGAGCTTTCGCTGCCGGCGGGCGGCTATGACCCATATATGCCTCCTGTCTGGCCAATGATTATGTTAGCAAAAATTAGGTCACAGTGTATCGTTCTGGTGAATATTTTTTTGTCATATCTAATTTGCATAGCACCGTGCATCTTTTCAGCAACTACTTTCTCATATCCGATTTGTGTAGGCCTCATGCCATCTTTCAGGTGAATACTTTTTCATATTCTATTTGTGTAGCACCATGCCATCTTTCTGGTGACTATTTTCTTATTTGTGTTGGGTCGTGCTATCATTTCGACCCTATCCATACAATTTCTCTTTTTCAGTAGGGTCGTGCCATCAATATGATTCTACCTATATAATTTCTTTTTTCCAGTTGAGTCATGCCATCATTCCGACCCTACCCATATTATTCTCTTTCTCTGTAGGGTCGTGTCATCATTTCGACCCTACTCATATGATTTTATTTCTCAATTCATGACCACTTTCAGCTATCAAATCTAATAATTTGGCGCATGAGCAAGTTCTGACCAGTTTTAAAGTGACTTTCTTGGAGCAATTTCGGGATGATCCATATTCTCCATTGACCTTTTAATCAATTGAACATTAAGAATGCTTTTCTCTGTGATGATCTTGAGGAAGAAATATATATGGAGCAACCACCTGATTTTGTTGCTCAGGGGAGTCTGGTAGCATTGTATATCCATTGTGTAAGTCACTTTATGGTATGAAATAGTCTTCTGAGCTTGGTTTGGGAAGTTCAACAATGCAATTCAGGAATTTATTACTGTGTTTTATCGACCTTATGCATTAAATTCAGTATTTCATGAGAAGCCCAAGCACATTGAGATTGACTGACATTATGCATCAAATTTAGTATTTCATGAGAAGATTAAAAACATTGAAATTGACTGTCAATTTTGTGAAGTCGAGTGATCAACTTGCAAATATCTTACCAAGCCTTTCATTGGTCGTCTTATTAATTATATTTGTAACAAGCTAGGTATATATGACTTGTAAGCACTAGCTTGAGGGGAGTGTTAGAATAGGAATAGGAACAAGAATAATATCTACAATCCTATTTAGAATAGGAATAGGAATAACAATACTATATAGAATCCTACCTGGAAAAGGATTGTGTTATAGTATCCTAGCCGGAAAAAGAGTCTAATATAGTATCTATAAGTAGGGTCTCAATGTAATAATGTAGACAACAATTCAACAATATTCTTTTTCTATATTTCTCACAGGATCTAGTAGCACAATATTCTCTATACTATTTACTATGTTCAACCTACACCAAAATTCAAATTTTGTAGACCTTTGAACTTCACGATAGCTATATTATTTCTTTGTTAAATGATTCCTATCTGGTCAGCGGCATGAATCACCAAACCTGTACTCTGGAATAGTAGTGCTTTGAAAAAGGCATGATTGATTAAGTGAAAGGTGTTTAACAAAATAGTTAGAGATGCCGCAAGCAAAGATCATATAGCATAATTGAAATATTATAAGCTATTACTTTTTAGCTTAATGTGATGCGAGAGAACGCAAGGGTTGTCTCTCCATTGGCCAAAGCCATGCACTTAAGTGAATTGTGCTCTTCAAATAATGAAGCACAAAATGACTCCAATGAGTAACAGTTGGTCCTTTGAATTTCAACTTTGAGGAGTTGGATTAGTATTAATGTTATTGTATATTTGATAATGACTTAGTTATTTTAGTTGAAAGTCAATTATTATAGTACTAACTTCATACATGTTTTGCAAACCAAAAAAAAAAAAAACTTCATACATGTTTGGTACTTTCTAATCTTCCATAGCTTGTGTTCTTTTCACTTTAGGTTGGTTTAGGAATTACGCGGAGGGGTAGAGGTAGGCTGAAAAAGTACTGGGGAGAGGTGATTAGACAAGATATCGCGTAACTTCACATCATCGAGGACATGACCGTAGATAGAAAGGAAAGAAGGTCACATATTAGGATAGAAGGTTAATAGGCTAGTAGAGGTAGGTTGTTGTCTTGCCTTGTGTTGTAGTAGGTTAGTAGGATTAGTCACGTCTTTATATATTGTGTTGTTACTGCCCGTCAGTTATTTTGCTACTTTTTATTTTTATTTATAGAATTGTCGTTGCTTTTTAGTTTAGTTGCCATTCTATATCTATTATTTTCTGCTTTTGGGACTGATATATTTGAGTCGAGGGTCTTCACAAACAATTTCTCTATCTCTATGAGGTAGTAGTAAGGCCTGCGTACACTCTACCCTTACTAGACCCCACTTGTGGGATTTCACTGGGTATGTTGTTGTTGCTTTTCACTTCAAGCCCAGTTGACCTTGTCTCTTTTTTGCACTTTTCACTTTCAAAAGTGTCTTTCCAGTTGGTCCATAATATGCTCATAGGAATATTTCTCTGGACATCTAAGCATTCCCGCGTCTTCTGATCCTGCCAACTAATGATAGCCTTATTCAACTCTCTTGATCATGACCGACTGAATACCATATATATTTAAGAACATGCACCAAATATCTCAAATCTCTCTGCAGTTTATGACATATAAGTAGGTAATTAATTTACTCCAAAAGCATCTCGTTTTTGCAGTAAAATGGATGTTTCCTTATTTAGAATAAACCAAAAGGAAGAAATTATTTAGCTTGTGATATTCTACCTAATGTGCTCATCTTCATTTGGCTGGAAAGAAGTCTTGCACATGTTTAGGTATTTCTTATCTGTTCTGACATTTATATCTTTTTAAAAATTTCTTTACAAGTTACCAAATTACAATGTGCAAGGATGTGGTTGACAGTGTCCTGACGCCAATTTCTATGCAGACAGTGTAATGTTGTATAAGCTTTCTTTGTAACATTTATTCACGGGCTACCAATGTGCTATATATATCCTTTAGGAAGGAGAGGATAAATCTAAAGCATGCTTGCACTAATTCCTAAAGTAGCTGGTCATATTGGATGGATCTAGTAGCAATATTTGCTTTTTCTTAACTCTGTTTTTGTAAGTTTGTGAAAGGAGGTTACTGATTTAGGATTTTGATGGTAAGTTTATCACTAAGTATATGGATTCGGGATGTATTAGCAAGTATAGAAGAATTCTGGAACTCGTAGATCTAATCGTGGATTCAAGGACAATGAAACAAGATTTTTACTTACTATTTTTTGTCATGATAATCTGCTGGCTTGCTCCTTCATGTATTTCTTTTGTGTTGTAGAAGATGATTATTTTCCATTTTTCTTTCTTTGTGTTCTCTATATTGTCTAAATAGCTTGTGGAGGGCTTACAGTCTTATAATTTTTCGTGAAGTTTTAGTATATGACTAGCCTTTAATTCTTCCATCTTGTCCAATTGTGACATTGCTATTTCTTTCTGCTTGTGATTTCAATTTCCATTCACTTCTGGTGTTTTAAGTTTGTTTTTTCCGTTGACTATTTCCTTTTGTTTTCCATTGAAGTGTTGGATATGCTAACTTCCTGTATCTTGATCACACTTCACATGTTTCCATTTGATATTGCAGTTGTTATTCTGTCCGCAAGTATGTTAGATTCTCTCTCTCTTTTTTTTCAGAGTCAATGATCCAGGTCAAGGATGAAATTGATGATCATGTCGATGAATCTGGCTCCTTGGAAGCCGTTCCAGCCCACAGACAAAGAGACAAACGTGGATCGTCGGGGGTTAAATCGAGATGGAGTCAACCTTTATCAAAGTTTGAAGTTGCTTCCAATATGACATCAAAGCATGGTAAAGTTACATCTACTGATGTTAATCCTGTTCCTGAAACAAAGCAGGCGAGGAGGGCACAGAAAGCAATGTCGTCTAAGGTATTAGGAGACAGCATTGCGTCCCTGTTCAATATTCTGATGTGTAAATGATATGTAACAGTTCTGAGGATAATCATGCAGGGGAGAAAAGCTGAAGGACATGTTAACTATGATGTTACTGAATCACAGGAAGCTGCGGTGATTTTCTTACATTTATCCAATTTAAGTGATTCTTTTTCTAAGATTTAGACATGTTTGAGCTGCAGTGTTGAGCATTTGGCCAGACTGGATACTTTAATCAGCTGCACTGTTTCTAATTTGACATGGTATTTTTTTCTCCTATAGGCAAAAGAAGCATCTAAGAAGTCGACCAATAAGGGTAAAAGATCCTATCCTGTCTCGCCTAAATTAATCAAAGATCAGGAGCAGTCATCTTGTGCAGATCCAAGAACTGAACGAAGTGATTCAGCTCAATCAACTGCACAGATCCCTGTGGAAAACCAGGTGGACTTGACTACTAAAGTCAGGAGCAGGCGTAAGATGGACCCGAAAAAACCTCAAAGACAAAAAGATTTGAAGATTCCTGATAAAAGTTTGGATGATACTAGTGCATCCTTCACTGCACTTTGTGACAAAGCATTCAGTCTTAAGGTTAGTTATGCACCTTTGTCCATCTTGTAGTTCATTATCGTGATATGAATACTAGTTAACTTGCATACATTGCATGCAGAAAAAGATTTCCAGTTGCCTTTCCAACCATCAGGTACGAAGATGGTGTACCTATGAGTGGTTCTACAGCGCAATTGACTCTCCTTGGTTTGCCAAAAGGGAATTTGTGGAGTACCTGTATCATGTCGGATTAGGGCATGTTCCAAGGTTAACTCGTGTTGAATGGGGCGTCATAAGAAGGTATACCTCTCAACATTCCTTCAAATTGGAAGTCTCTCTGTTCCCTGGAAAGTCCTAAAAGTTAGGAGTTTGTTATTTTTATGTTAATGATGGTCCATTCAATCCTTGTCTTGATGTAGTTCTCTTGGCAAACCACGGCGATTCTCTGAGCAATTCCTGAATGAAGAAAAGGAGAAACTTAATCAATACCGGGAATCTGTCAGATCACATTATACTGAACTTCGTGAAGGTACCAGGGAAGGGCTACCGACAGATCTTGCAAGGCCTTTGTCGGTAGGGCAACGTGTGATTGCGATCCATCCAAAAACAAGAGAGATACATGATGGAAATGTGCTGACAGTTGATCACTCTAGATGTCGTGTTCAGTTTGACAGACCAGAACTTGGGGTTGAATTTGTCATGGTAATTTTTTATTGCTTTAATGTGCTCATTTGATATTTTACGATTTTAGTCTATAGTTCCTCTTATGTTCACAAAGATTGGACAACATTAGAGATGATTACAAAGGTGCGAGTAGTACATATATGGATATAGTGAGAGAAGGTTGGTTTAAATGGTATGACCATGCCCTGCATAGACCTCCATATGCATCTATCCTTGAGTGCAGCGTTATGATGATTGAGGAGAACTGAAAAGGACATGGTAAATCTGAAATGACATTGGGGAAGTTGTAACAAAGGACCTATAATCTCTCGAAATCAATGTTGATTTAGATAAAGAATAGAATGATGGAATCAACAGATCCATATAGACAATGCTGGTTAGTTGGGATTAAAGATTAGTTATTGCTACACTTGCATTAGGTCCAGAGTTTGACAAGATTTTTACTCTGATTAGAGATGTATATGTCCATTCAAGGATGAGTGTGAGACTTAATGAATCGTTAGTTTTAGAAAACCTCTTATCTGCCTTTTCTAGGGCATTATTAGTATTTGATTGAAGTGTGCATGAATAGAGCAGACAGACACATAGGATAAATATAGCCGAGTACAACTAGTTTGGGATTTAGGAGTAGTTTATTAATTGTTGATGTCCTTTTGGAAGCTCCCATAATGTGAAAGAATAAAATTAGGAATCAGGTTATGCTATAGTGAGTCCAAATTTCTGTACTCACTCTGGGGTGCCATCCTCCAGATATTGTAAGCCTAATCTTTCTTCTGAAGATGCCTTTTGACAGAATGTAAGAGAAAAAGAAACGCAATACTAAATTAAATTAATTACTCAAGTCCCAACCAAACTGAATTATTGAACTTCTGCATGTAATCTCTTTTATCTGTTGGAAGACAGCTTATCTGTCCTTGTAACTAGCTTTTCTGCTTGTTCATACCAGTTACTGTGTGTCTGAATCAGTATTTCAGTACTTTGTATTTTGGTTCTCCAGTGGTTGGTTTCTGGACGTGACGACTAATTAGAACATTTAATGCTTTCGTAGGACATTGATTGCATGCCTCTAAATCCATTTGAAAACATGCCCACATTACTTAAAAGGCATGCTGATGCTGTTGATAAGTTTTTCGAGAGCTTCAATGAGCTGAAGATGAATGCACGAGCAAATGAGTTTATGAAACTTCCGGCTTGTGACAGCATGGAGAATGGCGACCTTTCCTCTCATTTCCTTCCGCCAAGTCATCCCATCAGTAATCTCCTAAAGCAGACAAAGGTCAGTGGTTCTCCTCTACTCTTCCTTAAATATTTTTTGTATCTCATATATCTCGGATTAAATGATTCTCAAGAACCCAGATTTAGAAACTTATATTGAATATGTCCCATCCAGTTCCTAACCAAAACAATTATGACTTTCCTAGGAGATATCTGCCTTTTTTTGTAACTTGGGAAAACATAACTGAAGAATTTACTCATAAGAGAGAGAACCATAAGTGAAGAATCATTTCTTTCCCTACAAGGTGTAACAAATTCTCTATAAAAACTATGAACATAGATTCATAGGTTTAATGGAGTAAGGAGTAATTGTAACTTTTATTTGTACTTACCTAAGAAATATTGCCCTCTTGGTAGTCTAGCTTTTGGAGTGTGTGGTAATCTATGTTTAGGATTTAGTTTTTTGGTTTGTCCCATTAAGCAGTGGGCGGAGGCCTAGTAGAGCTTCCACCTACCAAGCTTGAAATATTGGAACAGGCTGAACTGACCTTGAGTTAAAATTCAAACAAATTAACAATAGGACTTGGGAGAATTACTTATCCAATTCCTATTCAAAATTATGTGATGTTTCCTTTCTGAATTTATGCCTTTTGTGACAATTCTTTTTCTCATGCAGTTATTCCTTTTCTTTGGTCTCCTCTTGATTATTCTTTTTATGACCTAGAAATCCGTCTGGGGTCAGCCTGTAGGACCAACACAGCTTTTGAAACTCGGGAATAATGGATCCACCCCTTTACATTTCTCCACTTTATACCAAGCTTAGGTCACATTGGGCTCGAATCTCTAGCTTAAGTCCAAAGTCCTTCATCCTTTGTAACTTGAACTAAGCCCTGTTCCCATGTCATGATTTTCTTAATCACATATTTTCATAATAAACCAAAGAATTTATGTGCACCCATCCGAAATAGATGTTTGTAGTACTTTTGTGGTGAATGAAAAACACTGCGAGATCAACTGTAACATCAAAGTTTGTAAGAAATGCAATGTAAAATCCAGCAAGAATATAGATGAGTGTCATAACTTTTTGTACCACATCAATATAATAATTTTGTGCGAAGTTAATTGTTCTAAGTTGACTCGGGGGGGTAGTCGAGCTTTAAAATTGTCACCACTCAAAAATGGACGTGATGACCCTCGTCTTATCCCACTAAGACAAGTCAGCCTAATATCCAATTATAACGGAAAAAATGCTGAATTAAAATAAGAATAAAAGGTTAATAACTATTAATACGTGTATAGCAAAGTCAACTTAATCAAAACCCCCAAAACTTGGTTCTTACGTGCACAAACTCTAATGAATTTTAATAAATTTGAAAGAAAACACTAGTTTTAAATGACCGTCTTTAAAGTAATATAAGATCATAAATATGAGGTAGAGGTCTGCTGAGATGGAAAACGACTACCTCACAAATCTCCACAGGAAGCCTTGCACAAGAAGAGAAGAGAGAGTATCATCAGATTCAGGCTCATAACCTACACAAATGTAGATGTAAGGGGTGAGTACTAAACAAACGGTACCTTGTAAGCAAACTCCTAAATACAAAGTCAGGTAATATAGAATACAGGTTCTCTTAACACTCCAATCGAACCTCCATAACTACGTTTTACATAAAACCAGCCCAACCTAATATTTTACAATTTACATAGCCTATAACTCGATAACAACATCAATAGTTACATATCAACACCACATGAGATCAAGTTCATCGCTCACAAGTTCCACAGAAAGGCTCACAAGTTCACAAATGATAAAGATATGCAATGCAATGAAATGCAATGTTAAGTATAGTAATGCATGTCTGACATAGCGATAAACATACGTTGTCTCTCGGTTTGGGACCCATGGGGAATTTATTAGTCTATGCATCTGTTGTAGTGTAGACACGACCATCAAATCAATATAATCGTCGTGGCACACAACACGTCTCTGGTAAAAGTACATCCTCTTAAATTCTTATTCTTCCTCAATTCACATTACACTTCTCACAACTTTGTCTCCTAACGAATGCAAATATGCATGTTCACACAAATCATGAGGAAATGACGATTTTCATAACAATGCACAATTCACTACAACACAATCGTGATACAATATCAACAATGGATCAATAAACCTTTCAAATCATTCCCAGCACATCAACAACAACAACAACACACCCAGTTGAATCCCACAAGTGGGGTCTGGGGAGGGTAGAAATGTACGCAGACCTTCCCACTACCTCGTAAGAAGTAGAGAGATTGTTTCCAGTGAACCCTCGACTCAACAACCCATAAGTAGAATAACAAGATATTGCAAAGGGAACAAAAGGGGAAATAAAACTAAAAAAATCGAAATAAACGGAGCGACTATCTACGAAAAGCACATGTTAATATGTAAATGCGATAAAATCAACACACATTCGATAAACATTAATCCCGCCTACCTTTGCTACCTCACTAAACCTCTAGATCACCATCCACCTAACCCTACTAACCAATCAACTTACTACTCTAATTCGCGACCTCCATTCCTTTCTATCTAAGGTCATGTCCTCAGTTCGATCCAGATTCGCCATATCTTGTCTAATTACCTCCCCCCAATACTTCTTCGGTTTACCTCTACCTCTCCGTGTAGCTCCCAAAACCAGCCTCTCGCACCTCCTAACCGGTGCATCGGTACTCCGTCTCCGCACGTGTCCAAACCATCGCAGTATCAGCCACCGGTGCCACCTCCAGCTTCTCCCAAATGATCTCATTCTTAATCTTATCCCTCCTTGTGTGACCACACATCCATCTCAACATCCTCATCTCTGCGACATGCATCTTCTGAACATGTGCATTGTTTATTGACCAACACTCCACCCCATACAACAAAGACGGTCTAACCACCATTCTATAAAACTTACCTTTGAGTTTAAGTGGTATCTTCTTGTCACACAATACTCCCGAGGCAAGCCTTCATTTAGTTCAAGCTGCCCCAATACGATGTGTGACATCATCGTCGATATCACCACTACTCTGGATAATAGACCCCAGATATTTAAAGTTTTCCCTCTTGGGGATAGGTTGAGTGGCCAACTTCACATCAGTGTCTGTCTCCTCCCTCGCAACACTGAATTTGCACTCCATGTATTCTGTTTTGGTCCTGCTTAGTTTGAATCCTTTGGACTCCAATGCGTGTCTCCAAACCTCCAATCTATCATTAACTCTAGTCCGAGTCTCATCAATCAGTACTATGTTATCTGCAAATAGCATACACCATGGAACCCTCTCTTGGATAGATCGCGTCAGCTCATCCATTACTAGGGCAAATAGGAAAAGGCTTAATACCGATCCTTGATGGAGTCCCATCTCAACAGGAAAATACTCTGAATCTCCTCCCACCGTCCTTACCCGAGTCTTGGCTCCGTCGTACATATCCTTAATCGCCCTGATATATGCCATTGGGACACCTTTCACCTCTAGACACCTCTATAAGACATCCCTTGAAACTCGCCCTGATATATGCCATTGGGACACCTTTCACCTCTAGACACCTCTATAAGACATCCCTTGAAACTTTGTCATAGGCCTTCTCAAGATCAATGAACACCATATGAAGGTCCTTCTTTCTTTCTCTACACTTTTCCACTAACCTCCGAACAAGATGGATCGCTTCAGTAGTCGACCGCCCCGGCATGAATCCAAACTGATTTTCCGAAATAGACACTACTCTTCTCACCCTCATCTCCACTACTCTCTTCCAAACCTTCATAGTGTGACTTAACAGCTTGATACCCCTGTAGTTGTTACAATTTTGAATATCCCCTTTGTTCTTGTACAACGGCACCATCGTACTCCTCCATTCATCAGGCATCTTGGCAGTCTTCATAATAACATTGAACAGTCTAGTCAACCACTCTATGCCATCCTTGACCATGTTCTTCCAAAAATCTACCGGGATCTCATCTGGACCAATCGCCCTCCCTTTCTTCATCCTACTAATAGCCCTTCTAACCTCCTCAACTCTAAACCGCCTACAATGACCTAAGTCACGATGACTATCAGAGCGTGCCAACTCCCCCAACTCAATATTTCTATCTCCTTTCTCATTTAAGAGTTTATGAAAGTAAGCTTGCCACCTTAATTTAATGGAGGTTCATCCACCAACACCTCACCCCCCTCATCCTTGATGCACTTCACTTGGTCCAAGTCGCGAGCTCTCCTTTCTCTCACTTTAGCGAGCCTATACAATCTCTTGTCCCCCCCTTATCACTTAGCTCCTCATACAGGCGCTCAAATGCTGCAGACTTAGCACTTGTCACCGCTATCTTTGCTTCTGACTTAGCTGTCTTATAAGCCTCCTTAAGCATTCGCTTTTCATCTTTATCCCTACACTCCAACTACTTTGTGTAGGCAACCTTCTTATCTTTCACTTTAGCCTGAACTTCTTCAGTCCACCACTAGTCACCTTGCCGTCCACCAAAGACCCCTATCGAAACCCCTAGTACCTCCATAGCTACCTTTCTAATGCAGCCAGCAGTAGTGTCCCACATATTGTTCACATTTCCGCCGCTACTCCAAGCCTCTAGGTCTCTCAACTTTTCTTTCATCTCTCGGGAAAGGGCAGGATTTAGGCATCCCCACCTAATTCTCGGTTGGGCATAAATAACCTTCTTCTTTCCTCTCTTAATCTCCAATCCATCACTAGAAGCCTATGTTGAGTGGAGATGTTTTCACTCGGAATAACCTAGCAATCCTTACATAGACTTCTATTGCCCTTCTGGAGAAGTAGGTAGTCTATCTGCATCTTTGCTACCGTACTACGAAAGGTGATCAAGTGGTTTTCCCTTTTCGGGAAACACGAGTTAACAATGACTAACCCCTTTTTCATTATTAGGATTATTCAATATGAACAATCAACGTATCACCCAGTCTCATTACTCTCCAACACATATAACAAGGAAGTACAAAATTCTATACACTTAAAGGCCGAGAAATTCACTTGCCTCAAATAATTGAACAATCACTCTGGAATTTGAGCCTACCTTTTCATTGGGCTTCCAAATCAATGCAATCTATTCAAATAAATAATCACAATAAGATTTCTAAACTAACAACACCCATATTACTATATGTCTAGTCTAGACCTAAAAACTCACCCAAATCTATAATCAAGTTCTTAATCTTGATGCCAATTAATATGTTAACTCTCAGATTTCTTAAATTTCAATCTTAAAGTTTAGTTTCAGTTTTCCCCAAATACCATAAATTTGATGGTATTTATATGATATAATACACCTAATACTTAATTAAATATTTCAATATTTCAAAGCTTAAATCACAATGTGATTTTTTTTTCTCTAAAAAATTACAATTGAAACTTGATTGCGAAGCCTGTCGCACACTACGAAAACAAATTGCATAACCTTACTAGTATATTCCAACAAATCAATCATATCTGTGACTTCTCAATTCTTTGTTTATCATTACATTATCATTGGCTAATCATTTTGCCACAATTATCCATTAAAATTTGGTCAAAAAGACAACTCATCTAATTTGCATAACTCATCTAATTTGCAACCAATTCCATCCCTTTTCAAATCCATATTATAATATTAATAAAATGTCATGATAAAACCGAGGTCATGATGGCACACATCCCAAAGTCTATCTTGATGTGTAAGTAAAAAAGAAAATCACATAAGAGATTCCTAGAAGGGAAGTTAGGCCACAACAACAACTTACCGGTGAAATCCCACAAGTGGGGTCTGGGGAGGGTAACACAGACCTTACCACTACCTCATAGAGATACAGAGGCTCTTTTCATAAGACACTCAATGCAAATATATCAGCTCCAAAAGCAGAAAATACTAGATACAAGAATGACTATAGTAGAAAGCAATTAGAAACTCATGTAAACAATACAAATAGCAAAATAATGGGTGTCCAATAACAACACAATATATAATGACACGACTAATCCTACAATCCTACTATATCACAAGGCAAAACATCATCCTATCACTACTAACCTACTAGCCTTCTACCCTAATACACAACCTTTAATCCTTTTCATCTAAGGTCACGTTTGCGGTGATACGAAGCTGCGCCACATCCTGTCTAATCACCTCCCCCCAATACTTTTCGGTCTACTTTTACCCCTCCGCACAACTCCAACCTCTCGTACCTCTTAACAAGAGCATCACCACTTTTTCTCTACATATGCCCAGACCATCATGGTCTCACAAAGTTAGACCACAAATAAAGAGAAATACAACACAATGAAATGTCTCGAAATCTGGTGTCATAAGTATAAGGAGCATTTAATACAACTTTGGAATGGTAAATTCAACCGTCTTTGAATAGAAATAATGATTATAATGAAAGATAGAATCGATGACGATTCGGAGCACAAGGTCTCACCATCTAATATGATATGTGCTATCCACTAAAATAATCAGTTGCCGTGAGGATGACCTTGACTAGAATCTACATCAAAAGGGAGGACACTGAAGTAGGGTGAGTACAATTCAGTAGGGTTGACGATTGATATTAAGAATTGATCAAACTATGCAATAAACTAAGGAACTTTTTCACCTGCACATAGAAAATCCCACTCTGGCATTGGTGCTGCCAATTTATGTAGAAAGGTGAGATAAAGTAAACATACAAGATCAAGTATTATCAAACATCATCAGATAGATCAAACCCTCAAAGATCAATATTATACAATGCAATAAATGGAATGATGCAATGCATGGTTGGTATGGTGGAATCAAGATTGTCACACAGGCTGTCGTATACACTTGTCGAGCTGAGCTGCTAGACAGGAATGATGGATGATGGTCAAGGAGATCCTGACCAAGTCTGTGAATGCCACAAGAACGGACGAAGGGCACCGTTTCAAAGCTCGACTGCACCATGTGGGAATGCCTGAGCGATCTTGTACGGGCTAGACCACCTCGATTTCAGCTTTCCTGGAAACAACCTCAACCAATCTTTAGCTCTGGCCTCATCTTCCAGCCTTGACAAGTGGTCTGCCACTTGGTTCTCCGTGCCTTTTCGGTCTTGCACCTCGAAGTCGAACTCTTGCAGCAAGAGCACCCATTGGATTAGCCTTGGCTTCGCATCCTTCTTGGCCATGAGATACCGTAGTGTTGCGTGGTCAGTATGCACAATGACAGGAATGATGATTGCTCATAGACCATATACCTTATCACAATTTCAATATCTCATCCTCGTTGCTACCTAGCTCGTGGTCAAGGGTTTTAAAAGTGTCTTCTTTTCTTTCTCAAAAAGGTGTTTTAACAATTCTCAACTTCCCATGATCCATGATATGATGAATGAGAATGAATGCATCACAATACACAAAGCATGAAAGTAATAATCAACTCAACACACACACAGAGGTTCCAAGTTCTCAAAACTCGACCTATTTATGACAAATACCTCATATCTAAAATGGGAAAGAGCTCATTTGAAATAAGTCAACTTTGTCTGAAAAAGCATTTCATTCCTCAAGTATGATAGAATCAGCAAATCAAACCCGCTCTCTAGCATTACAAGTAAAATAGTGTTACAACTTCCATAGCAGGCAATTCAAGAAAGGCCTACTCACGGAACAACCAAAATGACAAATAAAGCCACCACACTGGCAACACAATATAATCAACAACCCCCAATCCATGGTACGATCCCATTTCCTAATCTATGACATAAGAAAAATCAATTGCCCAATCCTAATCTCAATGAAGGATAGCTGAATCTACCTCGAATGTCAAAAATCATGCTTGAACATTCTACTGGAGAAATATCTTCAACCATCGAAACTCCTGTAAAATATAATGAAACCCGTCCTAGGCATAAAATTACCTCTTGAATTCAATGGAATCATCAAAAATACGATTCGAGCATCCGAATTCAAAATGTTGACCAAAGTCAAACCTTGTTTCAGTTTAACTCAAACTTTCAACCCCCTTTTGAACAACTTAAGCCTTTAAAACTTAGAAACTCATGCGTTACTCAACTTTTCCTCAAAACTCTAAAATCAATCGCACAAACGGACCAAATATGACTCGAAACAACTATTGAGAGGGGTAAACAATTTTTGAAAATATGACCTTCAAGGTCATTACATAAAATTTTTCTTAATCTTTTTGTTTCTTTCACCACTCAAGCAATATAATAGGATAATATAACCCTATCCAAATTCACAAGCACAGAGATCTAAGCATGATTAGGTTCTTACCTGAATCAAATTGATCATATTCTTGTTGTCGCCGAGCAGTTAGTTTATCGAGCGGCTTTATTGGTATTTGATGAAAGGAATAAAAAGTCCTTTTTAACTTAATCCAGTTTTACTCATGGGCCAAAGTGATATAGGTGATAAGTAAAATTATGGATTAGACCCATCACCCATTAACCATCAATATATAACTGAAGTTAAAGGAATAGTTCAAAATTCTTGTTTAAAATTATGGGAAGAGTCAAGAGAGTTCTAATACTCAAAATGACCCAATGGCGGGTCGTTACAAAAATTATGAGATTTAGCCGTCAAATTATTTTCAATATACTTGGCTTTTGAAACACAAATATAAATATTTGATAGTATTTCTATTTAAGTTAACATACCTGCCCTTGTTTTTTTCCAAATTTTGGTAATTGAGGTGAAATACCACACTGAAGTAGGTCACATTGTCAAGGTATTTTACCATATCATATGAAAGCTTAAACTGTTAGAGAAAACATATTTTACTTACGTAATTGTATTTTCAACACGCGATGTCCTCTTCACGTGCAGGGTTTGGTTCTTTTTTCTGGACCCAACACATGGATCTTTTTAATAATAGGTGGCAGTGAAAGTCGAACTCAGGACCTCTTTGTTAGAGAGGATCCACTACTTAATTATATCTTTGGTACACATAAACGCAAAGTGTACATTTGTATATTTTCAATTTTGAAAGTTGAACCGCAGTTTAGTTTACCTCAGAACTGGAAAAACCGAAATTCAACTTGGGGGTTAGTTGATTTCATGATTGCCAATTTTACCATGGCTCTCAGAAGTTCTGTTATACTATATAGTCTATATTGATATATACCTTGAGAATTCCCTTTGGAGTTTTGATCATAACTCCCTTCTTGTTTTGTTAGTGACATTTTCTTTTACACAATTGAAAACTGGTAATTTGTATTCCTGAGCATTAAGGGTATGCTGACAACTCCAAAATTTTATCAACAGTAACTGTGGACTTAAAACACCGTCCATTCCTTTGGGTTCACACGGTCCACCAAATACATGAAGGAATTGATCTCCACCCTGTCTTCTGAAAATTGCTGCCCCCTCTACTTTAAGAAGAACAGATAGTTTTGTAGGCTTATCAATGTTATCTTTCCACTAATTTATGAGTAACTTGATGGCCAGGTGACATCAGCAGAAGCTAATATGCAATCTAAATCTGGAGTCATAGAAACTGCCTATCAACAGATAGCATATTCTAAACCTTCTGCTGTTGCTCAGATTCAAGCAAAGGAAGCTGATGTTCAAGCCCTTGCAGAGTTGACTCGTGCACTAGACAAAAAGGTAGCAAACTAGTCGTAATTTTTGCTTCATATGATCCATGCATGAAGATTATACAAATGAAAGCTAGTTCTCTCTTTCTCTCTCTATGTATGCTCGTATCTCTGTCTGCTTATGCAAGTAGTGTAGACCTAAATAACATTCACTCTCCAGCTTAAACTTATAAATGAGGTGGTTATTCAATTCCGCATAGTATCAAGGTTATACAAAACCTGAAGTCGGTCAGTCTTCTCGAGCTTGAATCAAGTAAACGGATTAGGCTTGCAGTGAGGGAGCATGTGCAAACCTATACTTAATAAATATGGTCCCTTTCTAATGATTTAAAGTTAAAGCTAGTTAGATGTTACATAATTCAACAGTATTCAACAATATCTTTTTTATTCAACCTAATAAAAAACCTGTATGAATAAACCTAGCAGGCATTTATTTCCAAATTACAAATATAAGATATCGAGGGAGAAAATCTTCTTCACTTTTTTCCCCTGGACTTGAAGGGCTTATTTGCGTGAAAAGAAGAACTTGTTGATGGGATTGGCTTTCAAGCAGGTTAAATCTCTATTTACTCTTTGAAGATGAAGGCTGAAGAAGCTTCTATTAAAGCTCTGTGTACTTTTTGAAGACAAAGGCTGAAGAAGCTTTATAGAACTTAGTCCAAGTATAGTTATATGCACAACTATAAATTGTTCCTAAAACTGTGGAGGTATTCAGCGAGCATGTATTTGTTGTTGAGAAAAGCTGTATTTACTGTTCAGTTCAGAGTGGGGAATATTTAAGGTAAAAGGGAGCTAGTCTGAGCAGATGCTACCACTAAACTGATGACTAGTTTCTTCTACTTTTAGAGTTGTACTGCTGCTTGTCTTTCATTTTTTGTTTCGGGTGTCCTTGAATTTCAGTGTACGTGTTTGAGGATTTGTAACAATAGATGCATTTCTCAAGTTGATGTTAGATATACAGCAGGCATGCATATCTTGTGCCAGATGTGCAGTGAGCTCATGTCATTAGGTTGAATGTGTAGGATGCAGTAGTTTCAGAGTTGAGGCGCATGAATGATGATGTCTTGGAAAACGAAAAGAGCGACGACTGTTCTCTCAAGGACTCAGAGCCTTTCAAGAAACAATATGCTGCCGTGCTAATACAGTTAAATGAAGTCAATGAGCAGGTATATTTATCCTAAATAGTGGAATTTAAATTGTCTAAGGTGCACAAAGTTTTCTATGACATTCATTTGCTTTGGCAGGTTTCGTCTGCTCTATTTCGCTTGAGACAGAGGAATACCTATCATGGAAGCATTCCAATTGCATGGCCAAGGCCAGTTCCAAATTTTGCTGATCCTAGTAGCACTTTTGATCGTTGTACAAGTCAACCACAGGAATCAGGGTTCCTTGTCAATGAGATAATAGAAAGCTCAAAAATCAAATCCCAGACTATGGTAGATGCAGCTGTGCAGGTAAACATTCAACTGTTACTTTTGTTAGGAGCCTTTTAAAAACATTGTTGGTGTGACCCAACCCTGTTTTAGGATCATGTTTGAAAGAACTGAAGTGGGTTATGATAAGCATAGCACATTGCTCCCCCAATTTATATGGCACAGTTTCCTTTTTAGTCAGTCCCAAAAAGAATGACACATTTCCTTATTTGGTGAACATTTAATGACAGTATCAAGTATCAACATTTTAGAAATGTTGGGTCCCACTTAGTTGGCATAAAGTCCACAAAAGTGTACTCTTGTATTTAAAAATTATCATTTATTTTAGGGGTAATTTTGGATTATTGCAGAGTCTTATGATGTTTCTTAAACTTCGTTCAGTCAAACTACACCACATAATTTGGAACGGTGGGAGTAATACTTATTAGTTTCTTCACAAACCTCATTTACATGGTTTTCATGTTGATTTATTCCTTAATTTACCTCAGCAGACTGGGAATATTGAAATGCATTTCTTGAAAAGATGCAGTAGTAGTATGTGATTTTGCATAAAGATGGTTACTATTTCATTTTGGTATAAGACAGGATCAAAATAATTTTAGAAAATACATCAGGATCAAAGTTGGAAGGATTAAAATTGGACTTTCAGTAACTCTTTTGAGAACATTTGAAAGTTAGTTCATTTGAAACCTTTTACTGTTTCTTAGCCAGGTTTAATATTATCAGATGACAGACATTGTGTAATCTTTTTGGACTTGATTTTATTAATTTAATGCCTCCAGAGTTTTGCGTCTGTAAATATTTCATGTTTCATTGTGTCCTAGTATTTTATTTATGTTACTCTATCATGTTTGTGATCTCACCATTATCGTCTGCATGTTGCTGTAGATTCTTTTAGGACTGATTAACTTTCCTGTGTAGGCGATGCTTTCATTTACTGGTAGAGACAACACTACTGAAAAGATTGAGGAGGCTATTGATTATGTGAATGATCGGATTGTACTAGATGATTCATGCATGCCAACTGTAAGATTTTTTACCCCCTCATGTTTTGCATAGTGGCTATTTTGAATTATATCAATTGATTTTTAGTGCATTGGACTGTTGCAGCTACCTGATCTTAAGTCAAAGAATATGTCAGATAGAAATGAAGCAGAAATTCCTTCAGAACTTATCACTAAATGCGTTTCTACTTTGCTTATGATTCAGGTAAATACGATTGGTGACCTCATTTCTTTCATGTATTCTGTTGGCAAGTTGTTTTGTTCTGTAATTCCAGCACATTTTCCAAGTTTTTTCTGTTTCTTTGGACTAGCTTTTGCGGTAAGATTATTGCTTTAGGACATTTGGCATGGAAATCACCTTTGCGTAGGTAATGTACCATGTCCTTTACAACCTTGGATTCCATAGGGTTGCCTCTTTTGTGCATGACATAAAATGTTCCATAACCTCCAGAAGATATTTCTCGTCTTAATATCTGGATACAGAATTATCTTTGTCAAATTTAGACAAGCAATGTATTGCGATTTTGGATAACTTATAAATAAAGGGAGAAGGAGAAGACTCAAACTGATTGACTGAATAGCAATTCCTTTTCCCTCGCCAAGTGTTATCCCATCAAAGATTGCCCGATAGCCTTGGAGGAGGATATGTCATTTTAATTTAGAAGGGAGAAAAAAAGTTGATCTCTAGTCTCCATCTGTGTTACATTATCATGACCTCCAGTATATAATACATTTGTTGTGACCTCCATCTTCAATTAGTCACACACCGATGCTCTGGAGATGAATTTAAGCTATAAATTTCTTGCTACTCAACTTCAAAAGGAAACCTGACTTTTTAAGTTTTTTATGGCAGCACATGATATCTCCAAAAGCACCTTTGCTTATTCAGTTTATATCTCTGGTCACCCATACAATTGTCATTGTTTTCCATCATTATGCTTGACACAACTTGATTATTTGTACATGATTGCAGAAGTGTACGGAGCGACAGTTTCCACCAGCTGATGTGGCAAAAGTACTGGATTCTGCTGTAGCAAGCTTACAACCCTGTTGTTCACAGAACCTTCCTGTCTATTCTGAAATACAGAAGTGCATGAGAATCATCAAGAACCAAATTCTGGCATTAGTACCAACGTAGACCATGTGCGATCAACACTTAATTTGCTCTTGTAAATTCACTATGTAGATAACTAGCCTTGTTCATGATTTAAATTCTCATATTAATGCAAGTTCAATTTAATGGTGATTTCTGTATAGCACCACCCACCCCCACCCCATAATGGAGGGTTTTAGTCTTCACATGTTCTGTTTCTACTATAATAATAACTAGTCCTATAGTGGTCTGGCTACAACTATTAATTGGTTTAGAAGTTCAAACTGAAATGGAATGATGAAATTTTGGATCATTCTTGAATTTAAGCTTATTTTGTTCACTAAAATCTGTTTTTCTTTCATTTCCGTAATCCATGATACTTTGTCCAATTCCTAGGGGAAAACTGATGACTACAATTTATTTATAATCTTGTTCCTTCCACTTGAAACACGTTTGCCAAAGAAAATCCCAAGTACATTCTCTCACAGTTCTTGGATTCTTCTCAAGAGATTCAAGTCTCTATAAGCTAATATTCCTTGGGAAGTAATTCGTAAAATGTAAATTTTACTATATTGGTGGGGTTGAATCTACGATTATAAATTTTATTTTAAATTAATAAATTTAAAATTTTGAAAAAGATGA
The DNA here is from genome assembly GCA_029948455.1 of Solanum rostratum. Classification (NCBI taxonomy): domain Eukaryota; kingdom Viridiplantae; phylum Streptophyta; class Magnoliopsida; order Solanales; family Solanaceae; genus Solanum; species Solanum rostratum. The sequence goes on along the minus strand of CM057045.1, from coordinate 61,805,527 downwards.
TAACAAACAATAAAAATAAATAAAAAATAATTATGTTCAAGTAGAACAGGTATGATTGCATATTTATTCAACGAACGAATTTAAGGCACTTCACTCCGTGTAACATCAACCGAATAAACACACGTGGAAGTGTGTCTTTGCGTATTATTTAACTGTACACACTTATTAATATATGTTGAATAAATTTTCCTCACAAATATTTATAGAGGACTTTTCATGGCTTACACAAATATAGGAAATTTGCACTTCATCATTTAAGAAACTAATAGTATATTTTTGATACTACAATATATAAAGAGTATATATTTAATAAAAAAAAGAAGATAAATATGTTTTAAAAATAGGGAGATGAGGAAATTAGAAAATAGGAGAAGATTGTTGTCTGTTGAATGGAAGCATTTATGAGTGAATGTGGCTGTGGCTACTTTAAACAACACCCACAAAATAAATACCCGGGATTCTTATATAATACAAAACCACAAAAATTATCACTTCTCTTGGAGGACAACAAAAAATAATTCTGCAACTCATTAAATATTTATTAAAAAAATATTTAATTAATAAACATCAACAAAGTCACATCAAATCCAAAATATATACTTAAAAATATCCAAAGAGTTAGTAAAAATTATACCTCAAAAAACTGCATCAAGCTTTAGAAATAACAGAAATTATAAATATTTCACTATTTAAAACAAGTGAAAACCGACAAACATAAATCAAGAGACACTATTAGAAAGTCAATGATATTTTAGAATTTCATTTTATGGACGGATTTGCCTGTTATTTTCATGCAAAAATATGTGCAAATTTTTATTTTTGTATTTTGTAAAAATCATTAGACATTCGTCAATTAGTTATGTGCAAAAGCTATTATCATTTTTTTTTTAAAAAAAGGAGGACATCATCAATTTTTTTTAATGAAATCAGTGGACAGGTGTCAATTTGTAAAGCTCAAAATTATAGTTGGAGAGTATAAATAAAAAAAAATAATAATAATGTATTTTTACAATTTCAATTGATCATTTTTTCCTCAGTTTTGCCAAATAACTGACAAACTTTTGCCGATTTCGTTCCTTGGTATTTGACGTTTGTTTAATAGTGTGTACCTTTTTTAGAGTTCTCGCTAATTTCTATCAAATTTAACTTATAAATATTATGGTGGAGACTAAAATATTGATTTTCCCATAAACTAAAAAAATCAAACTATTAACTATATACTCAAGAGACTATTTTTGTTAAGTAATGGTAATGGTATACTCAAACTGATAAGTGATTTAATAGACTTCATAAGAGATCGTTTTGTCATTTTCTCTAAATTAATGTACATATTTAAGTGGCAAATGCAATTCTACTAACTGCCAAGTCAAATGTATAACTATACCCGACGAGGCCCAACCCCTTCAATGAGTGAAACAATATTACAAGTTAACCCCCCCTTAATGACATGATTTATCCTTTAAATAGCCTCATCTCTTTACTTTTTATTTTTATAAATTGAACTTATATCTAATGGGATACAAAGCGGCAGGATATAACTTTTATAATATTATAATATGAAAATATGAACTCATGCTTTGCAAAAATAAAATAACGATAAAAGCGCAAATGACACCTTATTTTTTTTTTCATTTAAATAAGCTGACTTTTAACAATCAAACTTATACTTGGGATCAAAATGGAATAAAATAGAGGCACCGCACCAATAAAAACTGAACACGTTAATCGAAGCGATATTATCCATTTTTTTTTAATTATTATGAAACATTTATAAAATTGATATCCTAATACATAAATATAACTTAATTGTATAAGTAAAGAAACTCGTCCCGTAGACTGTTGATTTGGTACCACTTTGTAAAGATCAAGTTCAAAAGAGATTTGCAGTATGCATCGTTTGTTGAATTTTATTCCTCCCAGTAGTTATTACTTGATTTTCTTTTTTTTTTCTGGAGACTTATGTACACATCTAATTTATATTTTTACAAGTATAGTTGTCAGTTGAAAACGACATGCAATAATAATGTAGTACAAGTCTTTTGGTATGATTATCTTTTATCGAGATAAAAAGGATTTGGTTTGTGGAAAAATAATTAGTACAGTAAAATCTATCTAAAATTAATATTTGATAAATTAATAAATTTTTTAAGATAATATTTTTTCCTAATCCCAATTTGAGGCAGTGAAAAAAAGAAAAAATTATAAGAAAAAACCATTAAAGAGCATTTATTACATTTTTGTGATGTGTCATATTATATTTATAAACTTAGTTTTTTTTTTACAAAAGTGTACATGTTAACAATATCACCAACAAATATCACAAAAAATCACCAATATCACCAACATAACCCAAAAAACACCAACAATATCACCAATAACGTTTCCGTCTTATTTTGATACATTAATTTTTTTTATTTAGGATTTGAGTCACACATGCACACTTTTGTAAAAAAACTTATAGACATTTGAAGGTAAATATTTTATGTTGATACATTCATGTAATATAGACTCTAAAAATGAATAGAAATGTAAACATCACTGAAAAAAATGATCAAGTTTGATAAGATAATTTCTATCATTAATAAGTGCCACTTTGGTTGGACGACCAAGGGCATTTTCGTAATAACTGTGATCTTCCAGGGTATTATGAGGAGTGGCACTTCCGTAATAATAACGTTTTCCCTGGTCATTTACCTGCCGCCTCCACAGCCAATGAGTCCTTCCCTTCTCCACTGACCGCTTTTCCGCCTAGCACATACTCTTTTGGCTTCTCCTCCCCATTCATTCCTTCTTCACTGCAAGTTGAGAATTAGGGATTTTGAAAGCATTTCTTGCTTCTTCACTTAATTCTTCAATTTTTCTTTACTTAATGTTCTTAATTAGTGAACAGTCTGAGCTGTTGTTGCTACTATGCCTTTGGGTCTTTCTCCTGGTTTTGATGTTCTTCGAAAGAGTTGCTGCAAAAACTTGGGTTCTTCGAAAGAGTTGCTGCAAAAACTTGGGTTCTTCTGCTCCACTGCTAATTACGATTTCAGCGATTTTCAGGTAATTAAAATGGAGCAACTTTGAATTTTTCGAGTTTCTTGTTACTTATTTCTGCAGTCCGAGTTGCTGTATTTCTTAAAAATTCCTTGAGATTCAGTAATTTTTGAATGACATATTTTAGCTTTCCAATCTCTTGAATTTTGTGGTTACGATTTCGGCATGCATGTTGCTCAAACGTCAATTAGATCAAAAAACTGAATTGTGCATGTAAGGTGTTTGGTAATATGTCTCTGCACAATGTAGTTTGTGTATCTTAGTTTTTCCGAGTTTCTTGTTACTTATTTGTTCATTCCGAGTTGTTGTATTCCTTAAAATTTGTGTATCATTTCTTAACTATCTCATAAAATTGGCTATTTGGCCGGGTTACTTGGGCTCTAAAATTAGGAGTAGCAATATCTTTCTACCAACAAAGATTGTTAATAGTAAAAAGTAAGGATATATCTTCTATGATTTTTTTTTTAACTTTTACAGAATTATCAGTTTTTCATGGCTATTCGTGTGATTTAGGCACTTCTTTTAATTGATTTTACACATGCATGTGAAGAAGATGAGCTAGAGAGACAGCAAGTCCTTATCTTTAAAAGTCATTTCTCTTTCTCTCTCACTTAATTTGTGCATTTGTCTTCCTTGTGGATTTATTTTGCATTTTGAGGTCTATTTATATGATTTTTGTACTTTTATGTTATCGATTGTTTCTTCTGGGGAATCGTTTATGCATCAAGTTTTTCTGAGAATTTCATTCTTATTTTGAAATTTTAAGGAGAAATCTGAATTATTTTCATGTGTTGATGCATATGGGTTTGACAAGGTAATGATTTTCTCTCTCTCTATCCCGGTGAGGCTTATTCAGAAAAGAAGTAGTCATATTTTAAAATTTAAAGCTTCTCCGTTTCATGATTTTTCAAAGAAAATCTTGAATACGTCAATGGAGCTCGACAGTCTTTAGTGACATGAGACTTTGAGAGTACTTTGCTTTATCTTTTTATTGAGAAACTACTACGATTGATACTCTCATCTTACATTTCCATTCACACGAAAATTCGTTTAATATAATTTTTATATTGTAATGCATCTAGGTGGTAAACATCAATGGTATTGGCTAAGTTAAATTTGAAGGGTCGGCCTTGATATGGGTGCTTACAACCTCGAACACCCACATAGGAAAAGAAAACTACAATCTAGAAATGTCTTGCAACTATAGCAGCTCCAGAGTCCCATGGACGGGTATTCTTTAATGCATGACATCTTCAACATGTACATTTACGAAATTTTTCTATTATAATGTCTTCTAAAACAAAATCTGCATGAGTACTAATTGAAGCTTTTAGGAGTTTAGATTAAGATATATGTGCATTGATAAAATGAATCTTTATGATATTAGTCATGGACTAAGTCATGTAGCTTTTTCATTGTGAAGAAGAAAGAAAATGGAAAAAACAACTATAACTGATATATGAAGTATTTTTTTAATGTATATGTTTTGTGCAGAAAAACAAGGCCAAAGTAAACTCCATCCATCCTTTTCCAGATTTTCTGGTGCTCTATTTTTGGGTGAGTCACTTCTTCAACCTTAATTTCTAATTAGATGCACAACTTAATATGCGTTGATGTACATTTTACTCTCTCCAGATCCCACTTGCAGGATTTCACCTGGGTAAGTTGTTGTTATAGATGCACAAGTTAATGAGTTATGCCTTGATATTTTTCTCTGAATAAAACTGATGAAAGGGTCAATTGATATGATTTTGCAGGGTTAATATGAACCAAATAACATACTTTGTTGGCCTCAAGAATACCACTCCAACTATTTCATGTGAACGACAGTCTCATGATGCTACGTCTCATCCATCTCTGGTCTATCCAAGTGCTGCACTTCACCTATGGGAACCTTCTTTAAATTTGATAGGACTCAATTCAGGAAAAATGATTCATTCTGATGGCTGCCTATTAGTTAGAGATGCCAGTGCTAGCATTGAGATGAAGGACATACTTTCAATTATCTCTGAGTTTTACTTCTCAAAGGACTCAATAAAATGCACAAAACACGCAATGTTGCTTCCATATTTTGACAGGTAGCAATAGTTCTTTTGCTTGAATTCTGCTCTAAAATTTTTGTTGAGTAGATGTGCCAAGAGTTTTCTTGTTCGCCCGGTTTATCTTATCTTATCAAAAGTAAAACTTATTGGGCTTTCCTCTTCTATATTTATTCTCCTCTGTGAACAAATGTAGCCCATGAAAGCTTTCGTTCTGGCTTGCAGCACCATAGGTTTGATGTGGTTCTGACATTCATATAGCGATATCATAGCTAAGTTGCTATGATATCTTATTCTTCATTTGTGTTATCATCTGTTGTTTCTTTTGCTTTCGGCTATCGTATTATGTTGTTATTGCTAAGCAATCAAACACTGGAAAAAGAGTTTATTGATAAAAAAGTATTTTGTCGTCATACCAGGCATATCCTTAGGATTTGACTCATTAAGTATAAATGGAACATTTCATGATTTTAGTGGAGTTGCTAGCTATCTGCTATCCTCCTTGTTTTGTTGGTTATTTTCTTCATTCTGCTTCAGTTATTTAAACTGTTCTTCTACGCTTTCTGTCGGTTTCTTTGTCTAATGTTGTTGATTTTGTGTAGGCAATTGACAATGATCAAAACCAGACAGGCCAAATGGTTGCAGGACTTCTCAAGTGGCTGCAAGGAACCTTTGCCTCTAAGGTTAGTATCATTTCTGTGTAAGGTGTGCAAAAGAGTTAAATAGATCCAAAGATTGTAATTCTACAATCTCTAATTGGTCTAAGTTGGCTTATATCACCTCTACTTTCGTATGCCTATTTTGAGTATTTCTTGGACGTCGCGTCCAAGTATCTAGGGCTTTCAAACTGATTCTTTTGTTTTCTTCTCTATATCTTCCTCCTGAGTACTTTACCCATGTGATCACACTAAACCTAATCAGACATAAGGCTATCTCTATTTAGTCTTACTATCTCTATCATTTAGCTCTTTAATCTCAATCCAATTTTAATCTTATAATAGGATTGCCTGATCTTTTGCAATCTGTACCTTTTCTCATACCAAAAGAATTATCAAAAAATCGTCATTGTTCTAAAGTCCATATTGTTGTTTCAACTATGGTTTGTTTACTACCATTGGGGTTGGCTTGTTTAGGGCTGCAATCTCACTATGATATTTCGTTTAGGTTGTGCTGGACAAAGAAAACAGGTAGCTACAGTAGACAGAGAAGTTGATAGTGGTATCGAGACATTGTGTTTGCATTTGCCTGCAGTAATCACGTAAGTTTCAATCGAGTTATTCCAAAGATTTGTGACGGAAACATGTCTCCTTTGAATAAAAAAAGAAGAAGTGAAAAGTAGGTCATTTGGAGCACATCTTAAAAAGAAATAGGATTTTAACTAATTTAATCTCAAATCAATATGCACAAGATTCAAGTTTGTTTATATGATTTCTTTAGTTCTCTGATATTAAGTAACATACTCGACAAGTAGTGAAGAGGACTTCCACCAAAATAAATGTATTATCTGTCTCTCCATTTTCCCCTTTCTTCATTTTCCCAAACTTTTTTCTACACCAGAAACAAATACTGCCTTTGCTTGGAAATGTGAACTGTCTCTATGCTATTTGATATGCTTATGACATCAATAACATTCTTTATACTGAGAAGTGAGAAATGAGAAAAAACTATATGCATGTTACTATTCAATATTGAAGAATCAATAGAATTAATCTATTAGTTTTCCAGGAGATTTGAGAAGCAGATCTTTTGATGATGGCCGATGGGCTTTCTAAATCCATGTCCAATATCAGCCATGTGGTGAAATTTCAGAAGACTAATTTCATTGTTTTCTAAGTGATATGGGGCCTTCGAGACTCGACCAATGATAATATTGTACCATTAGGCTGATAAATATAAATCGTAGCCACTGACAGGTGGTCAAAACTATACTCAACTATGAACCTAGGTATAAATTGTCCTTGTGTCCTGTCTGCTCAAATTGATTGTGTTATCTTAGTAGTTAGATATTACATCTGTGTACTTACGACTTCTCCATTGTGGAAACACCACTGATTTGAGGTCGAATCAGCCAAGATATGCCACACTCCCCAACATAATGAAAGCAAAGTCGAAGCCAATAAAGAAATTCACACTGCAAGACTTGAACGTTGAGATTAAATCTTATTTGGAAGTAGTTGAGGTGACTGAACCTCCCAAAAGGAAATCTGGTGTCATCCTTTCATCTGTGGATGAGCTTATTGACAAGTTGAAGAATGAAGCACGCGTAATTTGAGTACACTAACTGTTAGGTGATTCGCGAGCTGAGTATTACATAATTTAGGACCTCTTTGTGCATTTAACTGCAACATCATATATCCCCTCGCCCGTGCCTCGCACGGGCACCACCCCTCTAGTATATTTTTAGAAGACCCTTCTATAAATATATGGTCCCATTTATATAATAAATTAATAATTCTTTAAAATTACAAAAATATAAAACAATTTCATAAAATGTGATTCTACTGTTATTTGTTAACATTTAAATCTAGTTGAAACTCATCTCTCATTGCATCCAAAAGTTTTAGTATTGTCATCTCAAACTACACTAAAAAATTATGTAGAGTTCTAGATGCTATAAGTGCTTATGTGTAACTGATTGCAAAGGTATCGAATCGTTGTCAACTTCATCGATCATTAAACAACAACAATAATATACCAAGTAAAATCCCACAAGTGACTCATCGATCATCAATATTGTAATAATTTTTAATTATAAAAAATAAATAATAAACATAACAATGAATCGTTTAATAATGACAAAAAAGCATTAGAATTAATAAATCATACATCATACATTTCACTTTATATATAGTGAATTTATTTCTTATATTAGTTCAATAAATGTGATACATAAACTAGTAAGACACAATGATTTTGGTTTATTTTCATTAAATCTCAAAAATAATCTTTAAATTAATAAATATTGATTTATCAATTAAATAATATCTCTATAAAATAATAATAACATTTTTTTGTCCTGACAATGCCAAGTTAGAGAGGTTTTACTTTTCAAAATGAAAAGAAGTAAAAAATAATTATGTGTAATGGAATAAAAATATCAGCAAATGAATAGTTTGTTCCAAAAATTTGTCGATCGTTAATAATTTAGTTAAAAAAATACCCATTTGTTAATTTGAGTCGAACATGCAGTTTTCCTAATAAATATATTATTCCTTTTTTTTTTAAACACATTTTCTGATAAAAATGTTACATTTAAATATTCACTTATTTTTTTCCATTCAAAATCACTATAACTAATAAAAAAGTTAGAAATAATCTTTTTTTTTCTTTTTAATCTCATTTATCACTTAAAATAAAAAGAAATCTCATGTATTTTTTAATTTATAGTATAGGTCATACGTACAAGACCATAGTAGTTCATCATTAATTCTTATTTGGATAATGCTAAAATTCTTTTTTATAATAAAATACTATGAAATATTTTTATTTCTTAAAATTTTAAATTAAAATAGGATAGTATTTACTAATTCAATCTTTGATGTTTTAAAGTAATTTCCACAAGCCATTTCCACGTGACTAATAAAAAATTCTATTAAAATTTTCATCCTAAAGCTTGTTTTGAACTAGTGATACAACTTTTTTGCAGCTTAGAAGATGGTGGATTTGAAGAAGCGAAAAAAAATAAGAGAGAAAAATGAATTTAAGAGAGAGAAAGACATGGTTGAATTTCGGAGTTACAATGATGGAGAATCAAAGTGTCATATAGATAAAATATTATCCCTTAATTTGTGGTAGTATTTATTTTCGGCGTAACATATATATAAAATTTAATTTCAGTTTACATCACTTTAACTTTGAATACGGATAAATAAACACTTAAATTATTTTAAAGTTGAACAATGGACAAATGATCTCAAGAGGGAGATAACGTAACCCTCCTAATTCCTTTTACCTAGTCTGGGCAGATGCACTGGAGAAAATTGAGAAAAATGACTGAAAAAAGTTGCTGAAAGAGAACTACGAGGGCCATCTATGACCCGTAGAGAGATCTACGGCCCATAGAAGAGGCCTTGTAGAATCCCATATGACTTGGTAAAATTTTCTAAGTCTGAGGCTTATGTACGAGACAACATATGGTCCATAGATTGGCCGGTTTCGTAAGTTGGTGATCCAAGAATCAACTTTCTAGTATCATGAGCTATGAGTTATCAGACGATCGATAGAAGTTTTACGGCCCATAGAAGTGGTTTCGTAGATCTCATGCCAAATTTCAGTAACTTAAACTTTTGGACACCTCATTTATGAGAGGTCACCTATGACCCTTAGAAAGTTCTACGGATCGTAAACGGGGTCTCATAGAACCTGTCAACAGTTTTTAAGAAGGGTATATTTGTCTATTCCTATCCTTTTTAATCAAATCCTTGGACGATTTAAACATAATTAAAGTCTTAAAACAGAACCCTAAGTGTATTTTCACCATTCTTCACTTTAGGGATTTCTCGAAAATACCAGAGAAGGGAGAAAAGCGAGGGTTTCTAATTCTAGCATGAGGATTGATTGAAGTTTGGTTGTTTCTTCTATTTCCAGGTATGTAAGGCTTACCAAAGTGTGGAACTACGTTCATTCACACTCCCATCCCCCTTACTTGAGTCAAAATTAAGAAGAGTTGAGTTTTGAATTTCTATCATCCAAACTACCGAATTTCTGCATTTATTTTGAGTTCTTATGATGATATATGGGATAACTATTTTTAAGAAGGGTATATTTGTCTATTCCTATCCTTTTTAATCAAATCCTTGGACGATTTAAACATAATTAAAGTCTTAAAACAGAACCCTAAGTGTATTTTCACCATTCTTCACTTTAGGGATTTCTTGAAAATACCAGAGAAGGGAGAAAAGCGAGGGTTTCTAATTCCAGCATGAGGATTGATTGAAGTTTGATTGTTTCTTCTATTTCTAGGTATGTAAGGCTTACCAAAGTGTGGAACTACGTTCATTCACACTCCCATCCCCCTTACTTGAGTCAAAATTAAGAAGAGTTGAGTTTTGAATTTCTATCATCCAAACTACCGAATTTCTGCATTTATTTTGAGTTCTTATGATGATATATGGGATAACTATTGTATTGTATGACCACTGATATGAGATTTACTGTCATACCCCGGGAGGGTACCGTAGGCGTGACCGGCACCCAGAGACTATTGCTAGTCCCCAAACGAACCACTCGTTCTCAGGACAGTCACTCAACATCAATATAGCGGAATAGTAGAAGTAATGCAGTGAGCTACCTCAATAAGAAGGGCTAATGGCCAACACTAGTCTTAACATTAAAATAATCAAGTGTAAGTGCTAACTCCACTCATAAGGGAAAAACCTCAACGTTAAACCTCGACTCATGTCTATGAAGCCTCTAACTTGATTCAACTGTCTAAGATGGTACCATGACAGGCCATGGCTACCCAACTCAATAAATAAAGAAAGCATACAGAAAAAGGGTCTCCTCCGAATAGCAAGGATGCTCACCACTGTCTGAACTCGGAATCTTTGACCTCAATGATGCGTTTACTGAAGTCCTCTAACTCCTGTATCTGCATCATGAAACAACGCAGCACTGAATGACGTCAGTATGTGAAATGTATGGTATGCAAAATGGCTGAATTTAACAGTACAAGTACAACAGTATAGGGATAACATCAACTCAACATCATACTCCATCAGAGTATCAAATGTCTATCTAAGGCAGAAAGTTAGAGTAGACAAATGACTCATCAACATCTCATCTCAACATCATCAATACATCAGACTCATCTTAAGGAACCTCGACTCAACTCAACTCAAGGGAACTCGACTCAACTCAACTCAAGGAAACTCGACTCAACTCAACTCAAGGAAACTCGACTCATATCATCACATCTACATCAACATCGGAGTACTATTAAAGTAAGACCTCACTGGGAGTTTCTCTAACCGACAACCATCACCTATGAGCCAGTGATGATACAACGAAGTGATGTCGTTGTCACATCCATCCAGTACCCTGCCCGGGGTAAAGGACATCAACCTTAGTGGATCCACAAGAAAAAAAAACCCAGTCCTCTATTGGGACAAGAAAGAATCCATCCACATTGCGGTTCAATCCTCTCTTCCTACGTGGGTCACGTAGTTAAGGATTTAAGTGGGACTCACTCTCACCTATTTCGGTGCTCAATACTCCTCCCAGAACTCGACATGCTCATAAAATATCATCATCATCAGTCCCATAGGGACATAATACATCATCATCAGTCCTATACGGACATAGTACATCATCATCAGTCCCATAGGGACATAGCACCTCAACATCAATATCAACATCAACTCGTCTCATCAACATCAACATCATCTCATTAATATCAACATCATGGGCTCGAAACATTCTTTTTAGAATTAAGTTTCAAGTTTTAAGACTCATGAACATCATTCTCATCAACATCATCATTAAGACTCTCATCAATTTGAAAAACAATCACAACATCACAGACATCATCATCGTCAGGGCTCTAGACTCATCCCCCTAAGTTCATTGTGTATCCATTAATAAAATAATCATAGGGTTTTGTGAAAACACTCATGAGAATAAATTATGCAATAAATCACGTTTATGATGATCATCAATTCATGTAAAATATATGAACTAAGTAAAACTCAGTATAATACTCAACAATCTTCACATCAAACTCATTTTCTTTAATCAATGACTCAATTTACTTAAAAGGGCACATGGGAGAATAATCCCATGCTTTAAGTTAGCCTTACATATCTGGATGATTGCTAACAACAATTCTCTAAAAGATCTCCTCTTGAATGCTTCAATCTCAACTCTCCTCAAGCCCTAACTTAGTGATTTTGCTAGGTGAAGAGTTTTGGATGGGTTTTTGGAACCCTTTCTATGAGAAAACAACATATATTCGTTGTATAGGATGTTTAGAATGCCCTTCAAAATTTTTTAAAAAATTTCCAGACTTGGAATAACACAGTCCGCGACGCGGATCTGTCACGGACAGCACGTTTCGGCAAAATTCAACTCTGTCAAAAAATCACAAAAAAATATAAGTGTGTCTCTGCGATAGGTCCGTGACGCGGCTCTGTTACAGACTCACACTATTTTTCATCTTCGAACAAAATATTATCTTTTGACTTGGCCACTCTAGAAATAGATCGAGACCCTTCTTCCACTCAATTTTTCGTGCTGATCACAAATTTGTTCTCGAATTTTCAATTCGAACATCGAAAGACGCATTTTGCGCACACCTCTCCTCTAGGGATATTTTGATAGTTTTACCGGGTGTTACATTTACATATATGTATACTTGATATCATGAACCTTAAATTGAATGATTTTATAAAAGCTATAGATAAATTGAGTTGGGATTTAAGTTTGATTGTTTGAGTAGAGTAAATTGAGCATGAGAAGCATATAGTATCATGAATGCATGTCCATTGATGTATTTTGCTTGCATTCCATGATGAGTCTAATTGATGAGTCCTAATGACCGTTTAAGTCTGAGTCGAGTCTGATTGATTTCTCTTGATTGATTGAGTTGATGATACACTGAGATGAGCTGAGCTGAGATTACCCAAAGAGGTTGAGATTTGAGTTGATTGATTAAGTACTATTAAGATTTGAGTTGATTGATGAGTTAAGCATGTTTTAGTCTTGGGAAGGGTATCGAGGATCGATCTAGGAGCGAGTAAATAACTACTCTAACCCACAAAACTATGTTGCCTGCGTAGCATAGTCATACAACATATTCTGGTGACTCATGTCCTAAAAGATGGACATTTACTATTGATCCATGAGAGAGTTGATCATCCTTTACCTTGGCAAGTTTAGGACGGACGTGGCAACGACGTCGCCTTCGTTGTGCATCACCAAACTAAAGATGGTGGAATTGGATGTCGGTTAAGAGAAACTGCTAAGCAAACACTGATTGAGCATGAGTTTTTCTAATCGTGTTTACTATTATTGAGTCTATTTTCAAAAGCATGGTTTTCATTTAAAACTTGCATTCATATTGACTTGAGTTATGAGTTGTTTGAATTGAGGTGAGTGAGTTGAGCTTTACTTCCTTGAGCTATTTTACATACCAATATATTCCATGTACTGACGTCCATTTTGACCTGCATCATTTCATAATGTAGATACAGGTGATAAAGGACTTCAGCCCGCGCATCGTGGATGTCTAGATCAGTGCATTCTCAGAGTTGGTGAGCTCTCCTTGCTTTTCAGAGGAGTCCTTTCATCTTCTTACTTTTATTGAATAGTTTATTTCTTTGATTTGGGGTATTCATGGCCTGTCATGGCACTATCTAGACTTTTGAGTAGAGGCTTCATAGACATTGAGTGGAGCATTTGTGGAGTATCACTTATTTCCAACTTATTCACTAGAAAGGATATTTTTTCAGAGTTATGTTTGCCATATAATGTGCTATTTCATTTGAGTATTTTCTTCCGCTGTTGAGTGGATGTGATGATGAGACCAGGTGGTTCTCTTGGGGAATAAGCAATGGTTCTTTGAGTGTAGACTACACCAAGGGCACTCTCCCGGGGCGTGACAAATAACTTCAACTGTTACTGCATCTGCTTAAGTTATTTCTACATAAACTCCTTAAATTGATATAGTAACTAACTTATTTGAAAGTATAAAATTATGTACTGTACTTTCTTTTTCTATTTTTTTTATGAAGAATTAGTTATATTAATTTATGTATTTGATCTCATTTGCGTAGATAAAATGGCTCAAACAAAAGGAAAAATTACTTCAAGAAAAACTCCTCAAAAATCTAGAAGAATCAGTATACAATCCCAATAAGAAGTAGAAACAGGAGTAGAAATAGAAGCAGAACCGACAGTAGAAGTACAAACATTTATAAATAAATTAACTTTTCTTGCTAATGCCACAATGATAGATGGTGAAGGGGCAGCCTCAACCCCTAGACAAACATATGAAGATTTTGAAGTGCAACAACAATCAACAAGGGATAGAGTTGATTCTTCTTCAAAACAAGAAAAAGAAAATTTTTGTGATAAAGTTGATTCTTTTTCAAAATAAGCAAGCAAATTAGACAATGATGTGATGGATAAATTAGAACAAAATTTCATCGAGAAATAGATGTCTCTTCAGCTTTTTGATTTCCCTCCTAACAATCCTTCAACAGATGCCCTTGTTAAGATGATTAAATTTTCAGACTATGATTTACAGACATTACTGGACAATCAACTTTGTGATCTAAAAGGTGATATTATTGTTCGATCATATATAAGAAAATCTTCCACTGATTTTAGAAAGGTTCTTGTAATAAAATTTTTTTAAAATATTTTAATCTACTATATTTAGGAAATACTTAGACCTATTTGAGGGAATAGTTTCACATTTTTATATCAGCTTGGTATATCAACTTCTTTGGTGAAAGATTATTAGTGATGAAATATATAATTTGTGTCAATTATTGTGGCGTGCCAACTTATTTTAGCATGAAACAACTTACAATCATGATAGGCTTAAAATGTCATCATACTCTTAGTGTTGATACTTGGTTGGAGAAGTCACCAAAGAGTTATGAGATTGTCGAGAAGCGTAAGAAACTTCTTAAGTTGACCGAAAAAAGCATCATAGAGAAGGACTTGATTTCCCTTCTAAACTCCATAGAGGTTTTGAAAAGCTGTAAGAAGTCATTATACTTACTTTAGTTTGTGCACAATATCTTTTATGCACGCGATCAAAGTTCAAAAATTTTTAGTGGCTAAGTTGAGTTTTGCGCTAACCTCAAAGTATTTGTGCCCATTCATGGGGCCAAGAAATCTTCAAACTCCCCATTGAATATCTTTGAAGGAATTGAACCCAAGTGGAAAAGCCACCGGTCTTTTTGACTTTCCTTGGGCTTTCATGATAAACTTTGTTCAATATTTTTTATCATTATTAATACTTAGTTCATCATTCATTATTTTGGTCTCTGATGATATTATTTTCATATAAGCATTTGAAGTTATTCCCCATCTTCAGACTTAATTATAAATTGATCAGATGAAGAATATGTCCGAGAACCTTAGATGTCTGAATGCAAAGAAAAATATTTTTGTTAAAATTGATGAGTTGTTTGATCCCCCATCTGACTCAGTAAGACTTCTTATTTTATATTTATATACTCTTGAAATTATTTTTGATGGACTACTTCTACCTCAACAAATTTAAACTTATTGCAACAAATTTCATTATGGCTGAGTATTATTCAGCAAATTGATCAATTATTATGCTAGTCTAAGTAGTTACTGTAGTATATTCAACAATTTGCGCAGCTTCAAAAATTTTTATGTCATGTCTAAGTAGTTGCTATGTCTATTTTCAGCTTTGTAATTGTTGTATTTATTACGACAATTGCTAAATTAGTTATAATAGTTACTGATGATAATTAGAATAACTACTGCAATTATTATACTTGTTGAATATTATTCATACTTCTACCTTAATATTTTTTTATGCGGTAGATAATGTACCCGTAGATAGATCCTTCAACTAATAAGATGGAGATGAAATTTCTTTATGAATTTGTTTCATTTAAAAAGGAGAAAATAGATCCTAAGCTTGAAAAACTTTGAGAGCATTTGATTGGAACATCAATTATTAATAGAGATTTGTCTATGGTTGAAAAGAATTTTAATCCTTTGTGAGATATTGATGAAATTGTTGCCAGTATGCGAATGATCATGCAAAAAGATTCAAAAATTATATTTATATTGGTGGTATTGCTGGTGTTGGTAATGGTGCTAATATTTTTTGTGATGATGCTGATGTTTCTGGTGGTGATGATGGTGATACTATCGGTGATGGTGCTGATGGTATTTATAGTGGTGTTGATGGTGGTCATGATATTGGAACACTAATTTTTAATTAGTGAGTCCTCTAGAAACTCCCTATACTTTAGAAAAATATTCAACTATTGGTGCTAGTACTTCTAAGGTAACTTCATGTGATTGTGAATGTAAAAGATATTATGAACAAATGAATCAGTTGATTTGCAAGGTAGAGACTTTAGAGATAACCATCAATTCATTGATATCCAAAAGAGGTATCAATTCTTCTTTGAGAATCTCAAACCCTTATGCTCCAGTTGGTATAAAAATGAGGAGAAGACAAATTTCTAATATTAACAATCCAAAGATAGAGGCTGATCAACAAAAAAAATTCAATAAGTAAATATTTATTAGAATGCTAATGACAAAAAAATAAAATAAAACTTCATCAATGAATCAAGAAGAAACAATCATCCAAGATAAGATATACAATGCATGAATTGAATTGTAATGACTCTGCAATGATGACAACATGAATGTGTGATGGAAAGACAATGTAAGTTTCTATAATATTTTTAATATTTTTTTAAGTTTATTTAATTATTGCAATTGCTACAACAATTACAGTAGTTGCTACAATTATTTCATGAAGTTATTATAACCAGTACAATAATTTTTTTACCTATTACAATAATTTAATGAAACAATTATAGCAGATGCAGCAAGTGTTGTAGTGTATTTATGTTTTCTACATTAATTGGTGCATTTACTATACATAATTTGATTAAGTTATTACAGTAGTTGTTGGACATCTAGAAATAATTTTACTTATTAACTAATTTTATATTCATAATTGCAACTTGAAGATGAAATATTATGTCTTATGCGAATAAGGCATATAGATTATCCCAAACATTATAATCTAGCAAACATCATTTCGGACCTCAATTTCTATAAAAGTTCTTAAAAATATCTATACTGAGTTGTCAAATGCTAGCATGCAACAAGGTGTTGTTTTATTGAAGGATCGTCTTAATACATATGTTTTTGATGAGTTTTATATAAAATTATGCAAAGGAGCAAAATCCTTCTCTGGCAGTGTCCCATGGATAGGTGCCAAAAAATTTACACTGTGATGAATTTAGCAAAAAATATTTTTCGCTCTTGAGTTTATAATTGACGAGGGAGTGATAAATATTTACGATTATAACCTTCCAGTATTTATGAAAGATGAGTTCATGCTATATTTTTTGGTAACTAAAATTTATATTAATTATGAATGAGAAAACTTTACAACCAGTCAATTATCATCACAAACTGACTTCTCAGAATTAGGACTCCTTTAACTATAACTCTACCAGCTTATTGCTCAAAACTAGAAATTTCTCAAGACATTGTTTATACTTGTACGAGCTCTAACAATGATGGTGTAAGCTATCTCCTTTGCCACCTGTTCTTAGTTCTACTCTTCTTCTAAAGAATTCTAGTATTATGCTCAATCCATATCCCATACACACATTGAGTCATGATGATTTTAAATAGTTGAGTTGCTTCGGACTTTAGTCTTCAATGTTGTATACTCCACTGTATGAATTGATCCCACTTAAGTGGAGAAAAAGGGTGATTTTGGAGCTACTTGAGTATTCTATTCCATAGGTTGAAGAGAATTGACATTGTTCTATCAAGTGCTCTATTGTCTCATCTATCTTTTACATAAAACACAATCTTTATTCACTTCTAATCCATATTTGGTTAATCTGTCAACAGTTTCTAATCTCTGGTAAATCATAATCCACATAATAAAGTAGGCTTTAAGTCCGAATGCATTTTCAAACACGAGGCACTTCTAGTTGACTCTTGGCTTGTTTTCAATCACGTGAAAATAGATCTGCTTTTTTAGATTTTTATTTTTATGTCCAATCTATTAAATTTGCATTTGTTGGACAACCTCTCTAGTACTCATTATTTTCTTAGTCATCCAACTTACCTGTGTTGGAATAGTTCAAATTCTCTGATTCTTTATATAGTAATTGTGAATCCATTTGATCTTTTATCTTCCTTGTGGTTTAAATACCAATACAACGTAGTCACTGTTTCCCTGCTCCATATTTGGATGTTGATTAAGCCCATACTCCTATAGACTTAGGTCTACATACTTTATTCCAAGCTATGAGGGCCTTCTTAGTAATTTGACCTTCTTCAGTCCACACATAGCTTCTGGATAAACCTTCTATCACCTTAATAATCTTTGCAAGCATGATAAATAATTGTGCCTAATAAGATTTCACACCAAATAGTACAGTTTGCATCAGTTGTGTTCTTCCTGCATAGCTTTCTAGTTGTCTAAGAGCTAATTCGAACCATAATTCTTTCAAAGAGGGGGGCACCATTGAATTATAAAGAGCATTGTTTTGGTAGACAATAGGATATCCAAGTATTTAAAAGGTAGTTCTCCAATTAAACACCTCAGTGTTTGTAGGATTTACTGTCTGATCTCTAGTGATACCCGTCCAAAATAAGTGGAGCTTTTAGTAAGATTAACTTGCAACCCTGAAGCTTGAGGAAACTTTGAGAAATAGTTTTGAAAGGCTATAATGGATTCTAAATCACCTCTTGAGAAGATTAATAAATCATCAGCAAAGCTTAAGTGTGTAAGCCCAGTTTTGAGCACTTGCGGTGAAACTTATAACTCTTGTCAGCCTTGAGTCCACCAAGAGAACTGCTAAGGTATTCCATTTCTATGGAAAATAATAATAGAGAAATTGGGTTACCCTGCTTAAGTCCTTTTGTAGCTTCAAAATCCTTGGAGGTATTCTCATTTACAATAATAGAAATACTAACTATTGTCACACAAGTCATTATCCACTGAGTAAATATTTCAGAAAATCTCAGTTCCTTCATCACCTGCTCTAAATAACATCACTCCATAGAATCATAAGCTTTTTGAAGGTTTATTTTCAACATACACTTAGAAGAGATCTTCTTCCTAGAGTAGGCCTTACCCAATTCATGGGCTAAGATTATATTATCTACAAGTCTCCTCCCTGGAATAAATTCAGTTTGGCTATCACTAATAACATTGTGGATAACATCATGTAATCTACTGACTAACACTTTTGTGATGATTTTATAAAATATTGTACAACAAGAAATTGGTCTATATTTCTTCACAAAGTTGGGACTGATTACTTTTGGGACAAGAGATACCAGGGTAAAGTTCACTGGTCTATATTAATATTAAGCGACAAAGAGACTTTGAATAGCATCAATAACATTATGCTTAATGATTTGCCAGGTATTCTTGAAGAAAAAGGTATTATAACCATCAATACTTGGAGCCTTGTCATTACCAATGGCTTCCAAACCAGAATAAATTTCTTCCTCAGTTACATCAGCACATAACTTCATTCTTTGCTATCTAGACAAAATTGGACCTCTTTTCATTATCTTGATATCTGTACCTGGTAAGGCTATAGCTGAAGTGCCCATGAGTCTTTTACTGAAATTGATAAATTTATTTTTCACCTCTTTAGGCTCATAGATGATTTGCCTGGAAATTGATGTAATACTCCTAATTTGCTTCTTCTACACTCTCTCTTTTACGAGTGCACTAAAGTATTATTATTTGCATTGAATCCATTTTATTCTTGAATTCTGTCTTAAAGCGTTCTCCTCTATCATAGAACATTTCTCCATATTCATCAAGGTCTCTTTTTCTTGATCTGTCAATTCATCAATCACTCTATTGGTCAGTTGTTCTTAGATTCTATTAAGCTCATTTCTAGCCTTTCCAATCTTTTGGCTTATATATTTGCATTAAATGTTGTTAAGATGTCTTGAAATAGGCCGAAGAATTTGTAACTTAGCTTACACCTCCTTCATTTTTTCATGTATGTAAATTTTCTTCCATTCAGTTTTTACCAAAGGCATAAAGGACCCATGCTCTATCCACACATTAAAGAATTTAAAACTTACTTTACCATTAGATTGAGGATCTTGAAATTTGATTAGCATTAGAAAATGATCCGATATATGTAGATTCATATACTCAGTAATAACATGACCCCATTGAACCATTCATTCATCATTACCAAAAGTCCTATCAATTTTGCTCGAAATCTTGGCTTGTTCATGTTTTTTTAGACCAAGAATAGTAATGCCCCTTCTAAGGAAGTTTAGTGACTCTAATGTTATGAATACATTCTTTAAAATCTTTGACGACCAGTTAGAGTAACAACATCTCCTGCTAATATATCATGAGGGGATAATATAGCATTAAAATCCCCAATTATAAGCCAAGGCAGATCATTCTTTTGTGCTAGCTCATTCAGATCCTGCCGTAACCTTTTACACAATTGAATGGTGTTGAAATCACAGATAACAATATGTGATTGTTGTTGATCTTTGTCTTATCCTACCATTGAGAGTTGTATCATAATTATGAACTACCTCCCGTCCTGTTGTTATTTCTCTAATTGTAGTCTTCATGTTGTGCTCCTTGACTCTAGTTTCTACAAGCCCAACAAGGCTTATTTTATTAATTTGCAAAAAATCTTTGAGTTTCGGTTGTTTATATCTCTTATATACACCTCACATTTTTCAGAATGTCCACTTCATTAGCGAGTTTAGGGAGCTCCACCTCTATCAATATGCAGTGAAGCAAGTTTGCTATTCTTCAGGCATTCAAACCCATTCTTAGTTGGTATAGTTGCCAATACAGGGGAATTTTCAAGATTCAAACCTGTGTTAGACCAATCTACATTTGGACTAACATTATATTGCCTCGACTCATTTGGAATATGTATGGTTGATTCAATCATCCTCTTTTGTTGATCAATGACCTTTCCTATGTTTTGTTATTTATATCCTTCAGAGGGTTGTCATTCTACATGTTGTTCTTGAGGTTGAATTGGCCCTTTATAGTACCATTCTCGAGTCACCTTTTTACCATATCGATTCTTCTTTGGTTGGTCTTCCTTAGGCAACATGGTATCTTGGCATTGATGTCCAATCTTCTGGCACTTATCACAGAACTTAGGCCTCCACTTAAGAACAACTGTCTGGATAATAACTTTTCCACTGGGATCCATAACATTGATTTGTTGAGGTATTATTTTATTAACATTTAATTTAATGAGCATTATAGCATACAAAATTTTAGGTTGCTTTGTCGTACACTCATCAGCAAACAAAGGAACTTTAATTGCACTTGTTATTCTACTTAAGGATCCCATTGCCCAACAATTTAGAGGCAACTTAGGAAATGTCATCCATAGTGAAATTTCAGTGAGAAATTCACTACGAAAGTCAAACTTAAGGCTCCATTGCTTCAATATAATTGGTCTATTATTGATGGTATAAGGTCCATTATACAAAATCTCTTTCATGTCACCGAGTGATTGGAATTTAACTATGTAATAACTTTCGTCATGGAGATACACTTCTAGTTTAGTCACAATTGTCCAGTTCAAAGATACATACCTATTCATGGTGTTATATCCTGTTCTCCAACCACATAGGTAATAAGTGCATATTCCCATTTGTTTTCTACAGATTGAGCATCTTCCTCTTCCAGTTGCACCGTGGTGTGTCCTTCAATGATCTGTGGAGGGATGTAACATATATTCATATCATTCTGAGCTGCTAAATTATTCCTGAACATATTAGTCCATGGTTCATTATTTTCAGCATTTATAATCTTCTCCTTTCCTTTATTCCATCATATATCTTCTAGATCTCGTTCCTTGCTGGTTACACCTATTGGCTACCCTACCTGAATTTTAGGTCTTGGATCTGATGTTTGTAGTTCTGTGTTCATTAGTGGTATTTCACACAAGCTTATCCTTCGAGCTACCTTAGATCTTGATGATGCCCCTATATCTGCATTGTCTTTCTCACCCACAACCAATGGATGGGGTTGAGTTTCTACCTCTTCACCTAAAACCCTAGCTCCCACTAAGCTCCTTATGGTTAGCAATAGAATTTTCCATCAATGGCCTTATCCTCTTCGTCCTCACTCTCTTGCCATTGTTGTCCTCATCTTGCACACGTTAACTATCATACGCTAAGAGCATAAGAGAGAAAGCCTCATGCAGTTTTTGCTAAAAGCTGAGTTTATGCTATTCATAATGCCTCTACTAGAATTATTTCCTAGATTCTTGAAGTAGTCCAAAGTGTTCAAATACTTCAATGAAGACTAGAAGTATGAGTAAAAGAAAAATTCTCCAAAAAATGGTATTAGGGTGGCTTGCAGTTCATATTCATTAACGTATATCGAGCATTTGATTACTCTCACTCCTAGAATTATCATAGTTGACTATATAAGATCAAACGTTAATTTGTAAGATGCACTAACAAAAAGTCTAACTAGGGAGGAAGTTGAAATATCATTTAAGAGAATGAGTTTAAGATTTGGGACAAATTATGCATGATGGTAACTCTACCTAGCAAATCGGAGATCGTACGAGCTAGATTCAAAGAGATCAAACAAAATTATGGCTGACAATCCAACATTGTCATATAATGTAACACATTCTCATGATAAAGACAATGTTCAGTAATCTAGGATAAAGATTAGATTAAAGCTTTTTTAATGATTTCTAAATTTGACAAGGCATGATCAAATAATTTACCTATGGGAGTAAACATTTAGAAATGACTTATGTAGGAGTGAAGTGAAAGTTGCTTCAAGGAGAATGTTAGTAAAGGTCGATTTTTTAAACTCTAATAAAATTAGGAAGTGTTCATAGATGAAATGAACAAAACTATGAGAACCTTAAATAGTAAGAGACTGATTGTGTGACTTAGATTGTTGAAGTATACATTCAAATTTGATGATTCAAATATATCGCATCTATCGATTGCTCTAGTGCATCTGGTATAAGTTCACTACAAAAAGTTAAAAAAATACCCACTTATCCCGATGCGACTAATCTTTATTTGTAATCACACTAGTTTCTGTATATCTATCTTTCATGTTATAGCTATTCTCATTCATGTGGAGAATTGTTAGGTTCATCATATAATGTGTGAATGAATAATGATACATTGATAAAAATTAATGTATTACAAAATTTTAATCATCTAGCTCGAGCAAGAATATATAAAAATGCTGCAATTATGAATGAAGTTATTCCATGAATAAATACTGATGCAACCTTTCGAATTTTCATGCAATATTTCGTATTTTCATACAATCTTTCATCTACCACATATGAATCATTGTGGTATACCGATATGCTATATATATTTGAATCTTTCTAAGATATTAGGTGACCTTTTTTCAGAGAAAAGTTTACAAAAAAAAAAACACTACATTGAATATTTTGTTTTCTATTTTCAAAACTTCAAGTGTAATTACAAGTCATTGAGTGATTTATTGGACAATAATTTTGAAATGCCACTATTTGTTAGTTGTGAGTCATTTTATTTAACGAGAATATATTCCATAACCTCAAATATTTGAGAGAAATAATTTTAATTAAAGAAACTCCTCGAATTTAGAGGACTAAACTTTTCTTCCTTTTCATCTTGTTCATTATATAGTTTTTATTTTAAAACTTATTTACCTTCATATGATAAGATTTCATTATTTACATAAAATTTATTTGAAGTTATTTTATTGAAAAAATAGAATCTTTCTATTTCAAAATAAATGAAATTGTTGGGCTATTATAAATGAAAAGAAACAAAGCCAAAATTTAATTACATTTTTTCATTTTTATCCTTTTTAAACTCTAAATACTCATTTAATGCATTATTTATTTTTAATATAAAATTTAAAAAAAATGAAGGAAAAAATTAAAAATAATTTCCATCATATCCATTAAAAAATGAACAATTCAACTATTTTAACAATTTAAAAATCCCCTCATGATTCTTTTATTTCGAAATAGAGGGAGTATTTTGCTATATTTTCAAACACCGACAAATAAGTGCAAATCAGAAAGAAGCGGAACCTAAAAGAAGTTGAGGAGAAACAACAAAAGTCCACTAAAATGATGAAATATGAAAAACAGAGGCAATACAAAATCATTAAAGTTGGCAGAATTACAAAGAAAGGTGGTGAGTGATACAAGATAAAAAAGAAAAAATCTCAAATCTGAATCAGTAACATTCTAAGCAAGAACTAGATACAACTTTGATGTTACAAAGAGAAAACTTTGCAAGTGGAGAGACAAGAAAAAGATGGAAGGAACCAGATTTTAAACATTTGAAAGTAGATCGAAAAGGTGAATTCTAAAGAGAAAAAATAGCACAAATCAGTTGAATAAGAAAGAAGTAGGGAAATTAAGGCGAAAAAGAAGAACTAGTAGCAAATCGAACTCATCTTTCATACAGGATGCAATATAGAGTTTGGAGACAAGGTATGTCTTTAAGAAGAGGAAAAGTCGATGAACTAATAAAAGCTAGTAGATACAACTTGTTCCATCAAAGAAATAATAGATCGACTCATTTAATTGAAACAAAAAATGTGAAAGAAACAAATGAACAAAGAATCACAACAAAACACCTAAAAGCAAGGAGAAACAAAAGAGATTATAAGAGGACCAGAGTCGTAGAACACCATTATAAGTTGGCCAAGATAACACCTCTAATGTCGATCGTTCAAGACAAAATATTCAAAAGAGAAGACAAAATGAGGACAATCTGAAGGGTTCGTCTATCTTTGATATTTTGGGTCGGATCATATGAACAATAATGTTTTGCTTCTCTTTACTTAAATATCAATAAAAGCGGCCCAACGTTGTTACTTTCTTTCAATTGTTACCGAATCGAGATCTGTGTCTTCGGACCCAACACTCAAGCTTCACCTGACTCTAGAGTGCTCAGAATCAAATCGAAATCGATTATTCAAATTGATAATAAATTATTGATTTAATAGTTTTGATAATGATTTAATTTTTTTTTATTATTGGGCCATCAGTTCTTAGTGGTTTTATGTTTTGTTTTAATGGGTTAACTGATAACTCGATAGTGAATTTGATAATTATATTTGTATCATTTGGTTTATAAAATCTTTGACAGTTTTATACTTTTATTTTTGACTGTCTCAAACACTCAGTTATTCTACAATGTGCTAGTGTTTGTTTTTGAGCAAAATGTAATTTGTCAACTCATATATATAGTTCATTTGGTTGATCAACTTCTTTCTAAGTAATTTTCAACAAGATTTTTTTGTGTCAAATCTTAACAGTAAAATCAATAATAACGATCAATAACCGATAAATAAATATCTTTATGATTTTATAAGGGTTTAACATATCTACAAATCAATAACCGATAAATTAAACTGATAAAGTTCAAAACCAAACCAAAGCGACTGATATTCAGCCCTAGCTAACTCTCTCTTTCTTAGATTACTTGCTATTTTACACATTAATCTTACAATACCCCATTACTAATAATTAGATCTAACAAGTTAAATTAAAATATGTCTGTGATCTCATATAAATTAAAGTATATTATTGTAACAATTTTACAGGCAGAAAAGAAAATTCTAACTCAAAGTTAATGCAATAACTTTCACACTTAGAAGGTGGGCTTTATGCTTAATTATTAGTTGCTAGGATATCCACTAAGCTGTGAAGAAGGTACATGTTAAACTGGGAGCACACGTGGAAGCTTCGTGATGTATATGCTTTGCACACTTTATAAATGCTTCCTGAAACTTTTGACTTTGCAAATCCACCCTTAAAAAGTCATTTCTAAAGTGATTTTAAAAAGTGTTAGGAGTTTGACACACCAACACCATATATACTAGAGCATGCATATGTACGCATAATTATTATTTTATTAAATTTATTAAATATATATTACAAAATTACATTGGAATTGTGAGAAAGACAAACAAATATTACGTAGTCAAATAGTGTAACTGTTAAATTTTTTAATAATACTCTAATTAAACTAATTAAATATATGATTCGTTTCAAATTTGAAGCTAGCATTTAAATCAAAAATCAATATTAAATTTTGAATATTCGAAAAACACAAATTAAAACAAAAGATCACAATTTGCTATTTATATATTGGTGATAAAAGTATTATGTATTTATTTTTTTGTAAAGAGCGTTGCATAGTATAAAAAAGTTTAACCAAAAGATTAAGATTATTAAGGGGAAATAAGTTATTTAGACAAATTAAGTTTACGCATGAAATTGAAGAAATTAGGATTTTCTAATTACAGACTTTCATGTAAACGGGAGGTGGCGTGGAGAGAATGTTATTTGCTAGTATATTGATATAATGGTACATTAGTTTTATATATTTTATAGGATTTCCAAATTATAGGCTCTCACATAAAAAGGAAGTGTCATGGAGAGAAAGTTATTTGTTAGTATATAATACTACATTAGTTTTATTTATTTTTAAGTTATGGTATAATTTATCCGGAGGACGTTTGATGAATTAAAAAAATAACAACAATTAGCGCTGGACATTATTTGGTTCGAATTGAAAAAATCGATCGAATCGAACTTTTTTTACATTTCGATTTCGGTTAGTCGGTTTCGATTTTACATTTTAAAATATTGATAATTCGGTTCGGTTAATGGTTTTAATTTTTTTTATTTCGGTTAACCGAAAAACCAAATTTCTACGTATGTTATAACTTATAAATTATAGAAATTTTTACACAAATAGCAATTATTGGTGCAATATTTACAACTTCTATTTTATTTACAAAAATAGCAGCATAATTACAAAAATGGCCGTTTTGTCTCTGCATCGCATTTAATGTGTGTTGAATTTTTTTTTAATAGCGCCGTCAGCATTAATTGTGGAGTGATGCCACTTCTTATCACCATTTAATGCGGTCTCTGACCATGCATTAATTAGGGGAACAATTCCCCCATTTCTTTAATTCCCAGTCAACTTTTATATATATAAAAAAAAAATTTAAATTTCCAGTGGGCGTCATTTATTGCGATGAGACCCCTGTCAGTCTCGACTGACGCGCCGGTTAAATCAGCCGGCGCGTCCCCCCATATGTACAAATATACTATTGCAATATGTGCCAGTTTTATGGTATGCACATTGGTATATTTGTGTTTTAAATGGTCAGTTTCTACATTTTTGTGTGCTGGTTGGGTTTTCTTTGGCTGTCTGCAATGGTATATGTGCCAGCTTATGGTATGCACATTGGTATGTTGGTATTTTAAATGGTCAGTTTCTAAGTATGCTGCCATTTTACATTTTGTTGTGTGCGTGTTGGTGTTTTTTTTCCTTCTGGATTGGTATATCTGCCACTTTACGGTACTCACATTGGTATATTGGTATTTGAACTGGTATACTTTTCAGCCATGAAAAATCTGCATAATAATTGGTTTTCATTTTTCTTTTCCCATTTTCTTACATTCCCCAACACTATCATTTCAAATCAATCACAACACCAATCATTTTTTCAAAACACTCTCTTTCCTACTTATGTAATTAATTTGCTACTTTAGTTGTAATAAAAAAAAAGTTGCTAGGAGCATGTAAATACCATTAATATTTTGTATATTTGTGCAAAATCCCCTAAATTAAATATGTATAGTATAGGCCCAATATGAATTGATAATTTCCCAAGCCCAATCAGACAACATATACTTATTGAAGACCCAATTTCAATTCCAAATAATATTACTTTACTTTAGTGAAAAATAAAATCCCTAAATCCTAATTGCTAACCTGGAACATATATGTCAAGGAATGAAAGAATCAAATGGTAGACTTTTGATTTATAGGTTATGACACTTCAAATAGTAATTCAATACAGGTAATTGTTCACATTTTTAAATAATAACCTCATTAATTGGTTACTAATATAGAGTAGCTTATCTTTATAGAGTTGTAGTAATGTTTTCTTATATGTAATCAATTACTTTTCATCGGAAAAAAAAGAGTCAGAAATAATATTCAAACCGAAAAATTAAACCGAACCGAAATTGCAAAAACCAAACTGAACTGAATTTATTTCAGCTCAGTTTCGATTTGTATCTTTTTTTAAATCAAAAGCAGAAAAACCAAAATTTCACAAAACCAAACCAAACCGAACCGACTGAATGTCCAGCCCTACTAACAATAATAATAATTTTAAAAGAGTAAAAGACACAAACTTGATAACCAAAAGATTGTAATAGAACCACTTGCAAGAAAGAACACGCGTGAAGAAAAACAATAATAGTTTATGGATTTGAGAAACAAACAACATGAGTATATTGAACATTTTTACTAAGCAAAGATACCTAGTTAAAGAAAAGGCATATACCCTTGTCAATAATTTTATATTTTAATAAAATTTATTAATTATTTTTATATGCCAAAGGAGGAAAATGGCAACAAGCAAGAGGAAATTAAAGTGCATGCATTAAAGCACATGGTACGATCGCCTGTATGAATGTAAAATGTGTATTTGCTAGGTGTTATAATTAGTCGGAGTAAGAAGCCAAAATAAATAAATAAATAATTTATTCATAAACTTAATAAATTTTTGATGTTTTTATGCAATCCTCCACTACACTGCAAATAAGTAGAAATAATTTTATTTATAATAGTGACCTACTTTGACTAAAAATTATAAAATCTCCTCCTATTTAATTTTGATTACAAATTCTACTTGGATATAAATTAAATAATTAACAAATATTAAACAGAAAAAAAAAAGAAAAGAATTCCAATGAGCTATTCTTCAATAGAGTTTGAACTGCTTTTACTATTTTTGTTTCTACATAGTTAAAATAGAAATAAATAAATAATAATCAAAATAATCTAACTAAAATTTCTTAACGAAAATTAGCTGGAAACAACACTGAGAGATGACATCAACAAAAGTTGCAATAGGAGGAAATTTAGGTAAAAACAAAAGAAGGAATGGCATCATCTTCCTCCAAGTCCAAAATATCTTTTGTATATTTGTGAAGTATAAAGTGACAAAGTACAAAATTGTAGTTTGGTATAATGACAAACTTTTGGAGGGGGAAAGTTTATTCTTTCCAATATAGCAATTTATTCAATTATATTAAAATGTTAAAAGTAAAGAAAAACTAAACAAATTGACTCGAATTAGTTTAAGACTTTTACATCACATTCTTGCCAAATATGTCATTTTGAAATATATATTAGAATAATTTATCTGTCTACACTCTATATTATATTATTAAAAGCAGAAAGAGTTTAAGCTAAAATTGAATTACTATTGTATTCTTATTATTTAACTAAATATTTTTCATTAATAAAATATCGTTAGTAAAATTAAAAAAAAAAACAATCGCAATCATCCAATATAACAATTCAGTCAAAGTTATTAAAAGAAATGGTTTCAAGTGTTTTTTGTTTTTTAGAAAGCCTAATATACTCCTCAAATTGTTTTGAATTGGTATAAAACTATTCTTTATTTACCTTTTAACTCACAAATATCCTTGACGTTAATCTTTTGGCTAAAAAATGCCCTCAACATTGACCTATTAACTT
The DNA here is from genome assembly GCA_029948455.1 of Solanum rostratum. NCBI lineage: Eukaryota > Viridiplantae > Streptophyta > Magnoliopsida > Solanales > Solanaceae > Solanum > Solanum rostratum. The sequence goes on along the minus strand of CM057045.1, from coordinate 61,776,161 downwards.
ATATATGCTCTTATATTTAACATACCTCCAAAAATAAAATTTATTAAATATTTATTCATTAGATTGTTTAATCTGATTGGTTCAACTTTATATCCTTCACAAATAAATAATAAAAATCACATATGATTCATATTTTGATCAATACTTTTAAAAATAATATTAAAAATTTTATTAGTTTCATAATATCTTCTTATTATCATATATTAAATCAACTCTCCATTTTTAATCCGACTCAGACTAAAATTCATACTCGCCCTGCTCATCTACAAAGTTCTTTTTTTTATTAATATAAAAGTTTTGATCAATTATTTAGTTTTTTTGTTTATTCTTTTTTTTGTTCCTTTTTAATCTCTTATTCTTGATTAGGATATCAAGGACTCAAACTTGAAATAAGCTTTCCTGTTCTTATTCTTTTAATATGTATTATTATCATAGTGGGGTGAGGATGAAAATATGAGAAAAATGTTAGTTTAATCATTTTCATTTTAAATTATGGATACACACTAAAGAAATATATTATATATGTATATAGATGCTTAATCAAATTATCTTCTATTAAACTATTTCTATATGAATATCATCATTGTGTTTTTTTTTTTCTTTTACTTCTTTCAGTTAAAAAAAATTTAAATGATGTACTAGATCCAAGGAAAAAAAAAGTGAAAGAGAGAGGAGGTGGGATTGGGGGGAGGGGAGAGGGGAGAGGGGAGAAAGGGGGGGGGGGATGAGTGTATAAAGTAGAGGACTAAACCTTATTTTTATTTTTAATTTATTGTAGAACCCAAAATCAGGTCAATCATATGAGACCATATATTAAATTATTTCATCTTATTTTAACAAAGACCTAAAATTCTCTTAAACTATGAGATTTGGTACAATATTGTCCTCCATCCACCTCATGAGTGTGGGTTTGTTACAAATAAGGGTGTTTTTGAATTAAAGATTGACGTTAGGAGTGTTTTTAAGCCAAAGGATCAACTTCAGGGGTATTTTGAAGTTGAAAGGTGGATAGAGGATAATTTTGTACCACTTAAATGTCACGACTCGGACCTAGGGCCTAGAAGTGACACGACGAATGGATATCCGAGAGTCACCCAAACAAGCCTCAAAGTATCTAAATCCACATCAACGGTTCGGAAGTGCATTCAAATCGTAAACACATAGATCTAAGGGACGGGAAAGTAGGACTCACATTATGGGGATATCATAGGGAAAGGGGTTAACATGAAAACATATAGCACGTAGCACACAAGGACTAAGGGCGGGTAAGTGGAACTCATTCTATGGGGGCAATACGGGGCTTAGGACCTTCCACACTCCCATTTCAACAATCATATCCATCGATGATTCCATAACATATACATGATAACCAATAAGAATAGGTAACCTTAGCAAAACTTCATGTACCACACATAACGTAAGGAGTTGGCAATAGTCTACGGAGTGTCCAACAATGCCTCTACTTTAAGATAGGATAGGGGCTAAGACATGTCCCACGCTCACCCTCAAATTAAGAAAGTAAACGTAAAATGACATAGGTAGAAGAAAGGCGGTTTGTCCTTGGAAGGTAGGACTCACCACTAATATTAGATCTCCAAGTTCGAGCTGACCGGCAAACGGAAGATGATCGTAGTCCTCAGTTCCTACATGGTGAAATCATGTAGGCAAAAAGTATTCGTTAGTACATTTGAATGTACTAAGTATGTGGCTATGTAATGCATATGACTTATTAAACCTGCATTTTAATGTTAGATGTAAGGGCACATAATATAGAAAGAATCATATATCTAAAGAAGAATAGTATACAATAAGCCATGAAGTCCATGATGCTCATATATAGTGGGGATGTGACCTCAAGCGAAAAGAATAAGACCAAACGAGCTATTACTTGGAATCCTGATGAAATCCCCTCACCGGTAAAGAGGTGGTCTACTTGCCAAAGGTAAACCATACTTCACTTTACGGGCTACCCCATTTCATATGAAGCAACCTTCCTTACGGGCTACCTCATTTTGGATAGGATTTTCACATATAACACATCATATCATATCATACTTCACCTTACGAGCACCCCCATTTCGTATGAAGCAGCCTTCCTTACGGGCTACCCTATTTTGGATAGGATTTTAGCATAACCTATGCTAGGAACATAGTTCAAGGAGAGAGAGTGAACCCCTCAATCCATCGGTGCTAAGTCGGCATCCCACGAGAATACGTATACTTATATATACATGCTTTCAGGAGACAATAATCATTTCCAATACCTTCAATGCATCTTTAGGCTAAAAAGCCAAACATCATTCATAATAAAACGTACTTAGGCTCAAATGCTAAATCATAACTCTTAGCCAAAATACTTATGTATATGAATAGCTCATCTACATATACGGAATGGTGCAAGCACCCAAAATTCTCAATGAGCCATAATCATTGACATATATGTGATCACATTCTTGTCATAACCAATATCTTAACAAAATCATATCACAGAACATAATTGGGCTTAACCCACTTCATAATTTCCATAAAATCCAATATCCATAGATGCATATGCCATGAATGATATGTGAATAACAAGGATAATTGAGATTCAATCTAAAACTAATAATATAATACGAAATTGAAGTAAATCCATAATTAAATCCACATTTAAATAATATTATAAATCACCCATGCATAAATCAAGCTTTAAAGGGGACATGCATGTTCATAACTTCAATGTAATCATCATAATAGGGCTTAAAGTAACTTAAAATCATAGATAAAGTACAACTCATACATCAATTGAATTTAGTAAACAATAATTTTCAAAACCCATATTTAAAGTAAGAAAAATTCCATGAAAATCAATTGAAAAAAGTTTGGGTCTTCTTCGTTGAAAGGGACCAAGAATCAATCCCACATACCTTAGCCTTGAAAGATGAGCTTGATAGGAAATTGGTTTGAAGATGAACCCTAATGTGAATCCTTGGCTCGAGTCTTGAGAGAAGAGCTAAGAGAGGATCTTTAGGAATTTGATTTTTGAGTAAGAGTGCTTCTGTCACAACCCCGGGTAAGGGTTTAAATGTGACACGGTGAATGGGAACCCGAAAGTCCCCAAACAAGCCTCAAATATCTATATCCACATCATCAATTCAAGAGAACATTCAAATAATAACACATAATTCTAAAGAACGGGGAAATAGGACTCATGCTATGAGGGCACACGGGGAATAGGGACTTTCCACACTGATATCCATAAACACATAGTCAAAGTACAAGATTTCCATAAATTCATTCATAGGGGTACATAAAATCAAATATTTCACATAGCATAAAGAATTTAAAGAATCCACATAGTGTCTAACAATGCCTCTAGTCAAACGTAACGGGGGCCGGGATAAGTTCTGGGCTCACCCTCAAATAAGGGAGAATCATTCTGAAATAACATAAGGAAAAGCAACCAGCTTGTCCTTGGAACATAGGACTCACCACAGTATACTTCCGGATCGGACTATTCATCAAACCGTTGGTAATCAAAGTGCTTGGCCCCTACATGATAAAATCATATAGGCATAGAGTATGCGTTAGTACGTTTGAATGTACTAAGTATGCAGGCATGCAATGCATATGACTTACTAAACCTGCATTTCAATGTTAGATGACAAGGGCACATAATATAGAAAGAATCATATATTCAATAGAAATATATACAAGATGCCATGAAATTTATGATGCATGAAATGCAACAATGCTCATATATAGTGGGGTGGACTATAATTGACAAATCAAATCCATGCGAGCTATTACACGAATTAGTACGATAAAGACCTCCCATTGGTAGGAGAAGACTACTTGCCAAAGGTAATCTACATCACACCTTACGGAACTTACCATTTCGGTGGATGGCCACTTTCCTTACGGAACTCACCGTTTCAGAAGGATTTTTCAGAATCATATAGAATATATCATAATCATAAACAAATAACCATTCCTTACGACCCTGTCATTTCGGTAATTGCTAACATTCTTATGTTAGCATATAGTTTAAGGAAAGGGAGAGGGCCCTTGGGGATAGCCCTAACACCCCCAATCCACCGATGCTAAGTCATCCTACTTGAATACTTATACATATACGTGCTTTCAGGAGATACAATGCTCATTTCAACCCGTTCAATACATATTTAGGCATCAAATGCCAAATCATAGATCATAATCGTAATGCTTATGCAGGGAATAACTCATTCACAAATACAGAATGGTGCAAGCACCCAGGATGCTCAAAGAGCCTAAATCATCAACATGTTTGTGATCAGATTCTTGTCATAGCCAATATCTTATCAGAATCATTTCATAATCATTTCAGAAAACATAGTTGGCTTAACCCACTTCATAATTTCCATGTAAGCCAATGTGCATGAATGCAAATGCAATGCATGATGTTAGGATAGGATAGGTAATATAGAGTCAAGTTAAAATCAATATCATAATGTTAAATTAGGTAACTACATAATTAAATCAACATCTAAAACGTAATATAAGCCACCCATACATAAATCAACTTTAACAAGAAGACATGTATGTTCATACTTTATAACTCAATGTAAATCATCATAATAGTGATCAAAGTGAATTGAAATCATAGGTAGAATACAAGCCATGCATCAATCGGATTTAAATGAATCAAGTAACGAAATCTCATATTTAAAGTACACTAAATTCATGAAATAGATTGAAAGATATTTGGATCTTCTTGGTTGAAAGGGGACCAAGAATCAATCTCACATACCTTGGTTGAGGAGTTGAATTTGAGGGAAGAACTTAGCTTGAATTGGACTTCAATTGAACCCTAGCCTTGATTCTTGAGAGAGGAGAGGAGAGAGGAATAGAGAGGTGATCTTATGAGGGGTAGGAGGTTTTAGGAGAATGAATTAAGAGGGGCGGGAGTATCAACTGAGTTAGGAGTTTAGGATAGGTAAAATGTCATAATTCATAATTAAAATAAACTAAAATTACATAAACACCATTAATGAAATGGGCAGAACTGGAACCGACAGGTCCACACGGTCCACTACACGATTCGTGAGACGTCACATGGACCATGAAAGGTGGCCGTGATCCATCACTTAGAAATTTCGCAGAGGGAATTCACTCGGAGCTAAGGGTCACACGGCCGACTACACGGTCCATGTGACTTCACAGGGGCCGTGACATTGATTGTGTGATAGGACTTGAAATATTTTTTGCACGAAAAAGTTACGAGATAGTACTTCCATACTTAGAAATTTTTTACATAATTAGCTACACGGAGGGCCACACGGTCCATGACACATCACACGAACTGTGTGAGTAGCCGTGTGCCCTTACTTAGTCAAAATCCCTCCTGTCTAAAAGTTGTCCCTACCGTGAACTAGACCAAGTGTCCCTTCACGGGAGGCCACACGGTCCGTGTGGTTTCACACGGCTTGTGTGAGCCTTTCGTAGGGTGATGCCTGGCAGTTCACTCGGGATAAATTCTAAGAGATCTGGAAACGCCACTTGAAAAATTCGGGTCCTTACGTTATCTCCCCCTTGGGAACATTCGTCCCCAACTGTGCAAGAATAAGGCTTTAAAGGCTTGACTTAGAGCATGAAACATCCAACATCAGATACAATGCATAGTTCATTATTTGAAAAATCACAAAGCCTTTAAACTCATATTAAAATTGTATGCAAGTCACTTAGAACATTATAAAAATCCTTTTTCGTGCACATGTATCCATGTCATGTCATGAGACCCAAGAGGGCAAGAAATGTCACCATTAGAAAAGGAAGAATCCTAATACCTTAGGCGTGAGTAGATTGGAAAAGATGAGGATATCGCTTCACCATGTCCAGCTCTGCCTTCCTAGTAGCACTCTCCACATGTTGATTTCTCCAAAGCACCTTCACCAAAGCCACGTTCTTGTTACGAAGCCGCTTTACTTGCCTATCCAAGATCTCCACTAGAATTTCCTCATAAGACAAGTTTTCTTCAACCTCAATCCCTTCCAAGGGCACAATGGTGCTAGGATCACCAATTAGCTTCCTCAACATATACACATGAAAGACCGAGTGAATGAAACTCAAATCGGGAGGAACCTCCAACCTATAAGCCACACCTCCAACTCGCTCAACAATCTCATAAGGGCCAACATACCAGGGGTTTAGCTTGCCCTTCTTACCAAAATGCATCACACCTTTCATAGGCTAAACCTTCACATATGCCCAATCACCGACACGAAACTCAAGATCCCTCCTCCTAACATTCGAATAAGACTTTTGATAACTTTGGGCCGCTTTCAACCTTTCCGCAATCACTTTCACCCTTTTCCATGGCCTCCATCACTACATCTGGATCAACTAGTGCCATTTCTCCCAACTCAAACCACCTTACCGATGACCTACACCTTCTCCCATATAAAGCCCCAAATGGCGCCATACCGCTGCTAGCATGGAAGCTATTAAGCAAACTCAATGAGTGGAAGGTGGTCATCCCGATTGCCTTTAAACTCTAACACACAAGCCCTCAACATATCCTCCAAGGTTTGAATAGTCCTCTCCGCTTGGCCATCGGTTTGAGGATGAAAAGCAGTGCTCAACTTAATCTTAGTTCCAAGTCCCTTCTGAAATGACCTCCAAAAGTGGGAAGTGAATAGGGTACCATGATCCGATATAATGGACCTAGGCACACCATGCAACCTTACCAACTCTTGGATATACAACCTTGCGTAATCCTTAACGCTGAAGGTAGCCTTGATCGGTAGGAAATGAGCCGATTTCGACATCTGATCAATGACAACACAAATGGAATCAAATTTTCTTCGGGCCCGAGGCAAGACAACCACAAAATCCATGTTCGCATCTTCCCATTTCCATGTGTGAATCTCAATGTCTTAGGCCAAGCACCGGGCCTTTGGTGCTCTACCTTCACTTGTTGACAACTCGGGCATTCAGATACGAACTTAGCGATATCTTTCTTTATACCATGCCACCAATATACTTCTTTCAAATCCCGATACATTTTTGGTAGACCCAGATGAATAGAATAATGAGAGTTGTGCGCCTCACTCATAATCACCTTTCTAAGATCATCCACATTCAAAACACAAAGCCGATTTTGGTATCGAAGCATACTGTCTTCCCCTGGGAGAACACCTCAATCTCCTTTTTGGTAACCAACTTCTTCAATTTAAGTAACGGTGGGTCTAAGTCTTACTTAGCTTCCACATCACTCACCACGGAAGATTGAGCCCTGCTCTAAACACGGACACCACCATCGCTCGAATCGGCCAACCTGACACCCAACCTAGCTAACCGGTGAACATCCCTTGCTAGCTCCTTCCTTTCTTCCCTAACATGTGCCACACTTCCTATAGATAGCGTGTTGAGAGCATCGACCACAACATTGGCCTTGTCAAGATGATACAAAACACTCATGTTGTAATCCTTTAGGAGTTCCAACCACCTCCTTTTCCTTAAATTGAGATCCCTCTGAGTGAATACATATTGCAAACTCTTGTGATCGGTGAACACATCAATAAGAACCCATATAAATAATGTCTCCAAATCTTCAAGGCAAAAACACCGCGGCTAACTCAAGGTCATGCGTTGGATAGTTACGTTCATGCTTCTTCAACTGCCTTGATGCATACGCTATTACCTTACCATGTTGCATAAGAACACAACCCAATCCAATCTGCAAAGAATCACAATACACCACGAATCCCTCCAAACCATTCAGTGTTTTCAAGATCGGATCCGATGTAAGATGATCCTTTAAACTCTGAAAACTCCGCTCGCATTCATCTGACCATACAAACTTAGCATTCCTTTGGGTCAATTTAGTCAATGAAGATGCAATAGAAAAGAACCCTTCAACAAACCTTCTGTAATACCCGGCCAATCCAAGGAAACTGTGAATATCTGAAGAAGTCAACGGTCTGGGCCAATTCTTCACAGCCTCGGTCTTCTTTAGATCTATTTTAATACTATCACCGGACACCACATGACCAAGGAAAGCCACTTTGCCCAACCAAAAATCATATTTGCTAAACTTGGCATACAACTTCTTCTCCCTCAAAGTTTGGAGGACCATTCTCAAGTTATCCCCATGCTCTGGCTCACTATGGGAGTAAATGAGAACGTCGTCGATGAAGACCACCACAAAACTATCAAGGAATGGCTTGAACCCCCGATTCAAGATCCATGAACATAGCCGGAGCATTGGTTAGGCCAAACGACATCACCACAAATTCGAAGTGCCCATACCTTGTCCGAACAATTGTCTTAGGAATGTCACACTCCCTAACCTTTAACTGATGATACCCGGAATGAAGATCAATTTTTGAGAAATGAGTAGCCCCTTGAAGCTGGTCAAACAAGTAATCAATCTGCGGCAATGAGTACTTATTCTTAACGGTAACCTTATTCAGTTGCCTTTAATCAATACACATTTGAAGAGTCCCGTCCTTCTTCCTTACAAACAATACTGGAGCACCCCACGACGATATGGGCAGAATAAAAACATTCTCCAATAAATCTTTTAACTGCTCCTTTAATTCTTTCAACTTCGCTGGCGCCATACGATAAGGAGGAATAAAGATAGGCTAAGTATCTGGAAGAAGATCTATGCCAAAGTCTACCTCTCTTTCAGGAGGAATGCCCGGTAAGTCTTTGGGGAACACATCTGAAAACTCATTCACCAGAAGGACCGACTCAAGGGTAGGCACTTCGGACTCCATATCCTTGACCCTCATAATATGATAAATGCACCCCTTAGAAATCATTCTCCGCACCTTGAGGCAGTAAATAAACCGACCTTTAACAGAGGAGCCACCACCCTTCCATCCTAGAATGGCCTCACCGGGAGGTTGGAACTTGACCTTCCAGGTTCTACAATCTATTAAGGCATATGAAGCATGCAACCAATCCATCCCAAGAATCACGTCAAAGTTGAACATCTCAAGTTTGACAAGATCACACGGAAAAATTTTGTGCAACACAAAAACAGGGCACCGATGATAGACTCTATGTGCAACAACATATTCACCTGTGGGAGTATAAACTGAGAAAGGGTCCCTCAAAAACTTGGGACTCAAACCAAATTTAACAGCCAATAGAGGAGTCACAAAAGACAAATTTGCACCTGGATCAAGAAAAACATAAGCATCAAAATTGAAGACTTTCAACATACCGATCACAACATCCGGAGCTTTCTCAACATCCTGGCGGGAGTGGAGTGCATAGAACCGATTGTTCCTTGGGGCAACACCTTGGGGAGCTCTTTGTTGGCCTTGCCCGATTTGGTCCACCTGACCTTGGCCTCTACAGGCACTCCTAGGACAATCAGCAACCTTATGATCTTTATCACCGCACCTGAAGCAAACACCCAAATCTCTCCAACAAACTCCCGTGAGGGGCTTTCCACACTTGTCGCACATAGGATACCCCTAACCGCCACTAACCGGTGCTCTTGGAGGAGGCACCCAATCATTAGCGACCCGAGTACCGAAATTTTGGCCCTATTGGAAGCGACCAAAACCACCACTTCGAGAACCAGAGAATCCACAATAAAAAACGAGTTCTCTTGGGATCGTGAACCCTTCTCTCCTTGAGTTTCTCCCCTTTGATCTGTTCAGCATACACCATGAGTCTAGCAATATCCATATCCTATATAAGCATAGCAATATGACATTCCATCACAAGTAAATCAGAGATACCCAAAACAAACTTGTGCATCCTTGCACGGGGTCAGCCACAAGTGAAGGAGCATACTTGGAAAGCTTCATGAACCTGAGGGTATAGTACCTCACACTCATACCTCCTTACTTGAGATTGATAAACTCAGCCATTTTGGCCTTCCTAAGCTCAAGTAGAAAGAAATGATCAAGGAAAGCAAATCTGAATTCTTCCCAATTAATATCATCACTACAAACTCTCTCCATAACCCATTGAGTATACCACACCTGAGCCACATCTTTCAGTTGATAGGCAGCCAATTCAGCCTTCTCTTCAAAAGTGACACCCATGATGTTCAATATCTTGGTAAGCTCATTAGTGAACTCTTGAGCATCCTCACCAGCCTTTGAACCATATAACTCCGAAGGATTCATCCGGGTGAAATCCCTCATCCTAGACATATGCATAGGATCCCGTGGCAAGTTAGCCTGCCTGGTCTGAGAAGTTATCACGTGAGCAAGAATGGCGAAGGCTGTACGAAACTCACCATTTGAGATGGGTTCATCCATAGGCTCGTGGGGAGCCTGATCCTCATTAGCCGGAGGCGACCTTAATGGGAGGGGTCTTCCTCAAGGCATCTTCTGAAATGGATCAATGACACCATCAATACAAGGGAACCAAGTATACCAGCCATAGCACGACATAAGATATGAATAAGTGAGGAAATTCCTAGAACGTCTTCGTAGCCTCCCACTCATAGGCAAGGTGCACTTCACACCCATGAATAGGAGTCTACTTGACGTGGCATGTTGGACTATGAGGACCATTTTTAAACCTAGGGATCTGATACCATCTTTTGTCACAAACCGGGGTTAGCGTCTAGATGTGACACGGTGAATGGAAACTCGAGAGTCCCCAAAAAAGCCTAAAATATCTATATCCACATCATTGGTTCAAGAGAGCATTCAAATAATAGCATATATTTCTAAGGGACAGGGAAATAGGACTCACGTTATGGGGGCAAATGGGGAATTGGGACTTTCTACATTGATATTCATAAACACATAGTCAAAGTACAAGATTTCCATAATCCGTTCATAGGGGTACATAAATCAAATATTTCACATAGCATAAAGACTTTAAAGAATCCACATAGTGTCCAACAACGCCTCTAGTCAAATAGAACGGGGGCCGGGACAAGTTTCGGGCTCACCCTCAAATAAGGGAGAAACATTCTTAAATAACATAAGGAAAGACAACTGGCTCGTCCTTGGAAGATGGGACTCACCATAGTATACTTCCGGATCGGACTATTCATCAAACAATTGGTAATCAAAGTGCTTGACCCCTACATGGTAAAATCATATAGGCATAGAGTATGTGTTAGTACATTTGAATGTACTATGTATGTGGGCATGCAATGCATATGACTTACCAAACCTGCATTTCAATGTTAGATGATAAGGGCACATAATATAGAAAGAATCATATATTCAATAGAAATATATACAAGATGCCATGAAATTTATGATGCATGAAATGCAACAATGCTCATATATAGTGCGGATGGACTATAACTGGCAAATCAAAACCATGCGAGCTATTACACGAATTAGTCTGATAAAGACCTACCATCTCTAGGAGAAGACTACTTTCCAAAGGTAATCTACATCACACCTTACGGAACTCACCATTTCGGTGGATGGTAACCTTTCTTACGAAACTCACCATTTCAAAAGGATTTTTCAAAATCATACACAACATATCATAATCATAAATAAATAACCATTCCTTACGACCCGGTCATTTAGGTTATGGCTAACGTTCCTATGTTGGCATATAGTTTGAAGGAGAGGGAGAGGGACCTTGAGGATATCCCTAACACCCCCAATCTATTGGTGTTAAGTCATCCTACTTGAATACTTATACATATACTCGCTTTCAGAAGATACAATGCTCATTTCAACCCGTTCAATACATATTTAGGCATCAAATGCCAAATCATAGATCAGAATCGTAATGCTTATGCAGGGAATAACTCATTCACATATACAGAATGGTGCAAGCACCCAGGATGCTCAAAGAGCCTGAATCATCAACATGTTTGTGGTCACATTCTTGTCATAGCCGATATCTTATCAGAATCATTTCAATATCATTTCAGAAAACATATTTGGGCTTAACCCACTTCATAATTTCCATGTAAGCCAATGTGCATGAATGCCAATGCAATGCATGATGTGAGGATAGCATGGGTAACATAGAGTCAAGTAAAAATAAATATCATAATGTTAAATTAGGTAACAACATAATTAAATCAACATCTAAAACGTAATATAAGCCACCCATACATGAATCAACTTTAACAAGAGGACATGTATGTTCATACTTTATAACTCAATGTAAATCATCATAATAGTGATCAAAGTGAATTGAAATCATAGGTAGAATACAAGCCATGCATCAATCGGATTTAAATGAATCAAGTAATGAAATCTCATATTTAAAGTACACTAAATTCATGAAATAGATTGAAAGATATTTGGGTCTTCTTGGTTGAAAGGGGACCGAGAATCAATCCCACATACCTTGGTTGAGGAGTTGAATTCGAAGGAAGAACTTAGCTTGAACTGGACTTCAATTGAACCCTAGCCTTGATCCTTGAGAGAGGAGAGGAGAGAGGAATAGAGAGGTGATCTTATGAGGGGTAGGAGGTTTTAGGAGAACGAATTAAGAGGGGAAGGAGTATCAACTGAATTAGGGGTTTAGGATAGGTAAAAGGTCATAATTCATAATTAAAATAAACTAAAATTACATAAATGCTATTAATGAAATGGGTAGAAGTGGAACCGTCAGGTCCACACGGTTCTCCAACAAATCTTTCAATTGATCCTTTAACTCCTTTGACTCTGCCGGGGCTATATGATAAGGAGGAATGGAAATGGGTTGAGTATCGCAGATGGGATCTATATCAAAATCTATCTCCCTTTCAGGAGGGACACCGGGAAATTCATCGGGGAAGACATCAAGAAACGCATTGACAACTGGAATCGACTCGATAGGAGGGACGTTAGACTCAATATCCCAAACCCTAACAAGATAGTAAATCTAACCGTTAGAAATCAATTTTTGGGCCTTAAGACAAGAAATAAAACTACCCTTAACCGCTAAATCATGACCTTCCCACTCGAGGGTGGGCTCATTAGGAAATTGGAAATTAACCCTATGGGTTCTACAATCAATGGAAGCATGGTATGCATGTAGCCAATCCATTCTAAGAATAATATCAAAATCATCAATGTCAAGCTCAAAAAAATCACAAGGTAATACTTTATGAAATATAGACACGGGATAACCTCTATAGACTATTCTAGAAATAATGGACTCACCAACAGGGGTAGATACCTCAAAGAGTTCACACAACAATTCGGGACACACATAAAGCTTGTTAGCAACAAAAGGAGTAATGAAAGAGAGAGTAGCACCCAGATCCAATAAAGTATACACATCATAATCATAAACCTTTAACATACCGATAACAACATTGAGCACCTCCTCCACTCCTTGCTTCCCATGAAGGGCATGAAATCGATTGTGACGTAGAGCACCCCTTACTGGCCTCCTTATTCCCCTTGATCAATATGAACACCTTTCCCTTGCATATCACCATCTTTACCCTTGTTTTGAGGATAAGGAAAATCAAAAACCTTGTGGCCTACCTTTTCACACCCATAGCAAGTATTCGAACCCCTCAAGCTTTTGCCACTATAATATTTTCCACATTTTGGGCACCTCAAAAAGCCATCCCACCGTTGCCACCTTGAGCCTCAAGGTTAGGCACCCTATTATTAGCTAATCTCTTATTTTGAGAATTGGAGGATCCTCGACCTTGGAATTTGTGACCTTGTTGGAAACGGACACCCTTAGCACCTTGAAAACCACCATCATACCAAGCCCTCTTGGATTTCCCACTCCTCCTCTTTTAAGCTTCTCCCTTTCAAGTTTCCCGGCTTAAGTCATGAGCCGAGACAAGTCCATATCATCCACAAGCATAGCGGTGTGATATTCTTCATTCACCAAGTCGGATACCCTCGACACAAACTTATTCATCCTTGCCCTAGAGTCGGAAACCAAGTGAGGAGCATATTTTGAGAGCTTGGTAAACTTAAGGGAATACTCCCTCACACTCATAGACCCTTGCTTGAGATTCATGAACACCATCATCTTAGCCTATCTTAATTCAATAGTAAAATATTGATTGATGAAGGCGACCTTAAAATCCTCTCATGGGATAGGATCATCATTCTCCCTCTCTAGCTTCCGTTGGGTAAACCAAATTTATGCAACACCCTTGAGTTTATAGGCCACAAGTTTCAGCTTATCCTCCAAACACAACCCCATGATAGCAAGCACTTTGTATATCTCATCAATGAATTCTTAGGGGTCCTCTTTCATTTTGGAGCCATGAAATTCTGAAGGGTTCATCCTTATGAAGTCCCTCACTCTTGAAGTCGGGGTTGAAGCATGAGGATCTTGGGATCCTTGGTTTATTTGGTTGGTCACAGCTTCTGCCAAGATGAAAATAATATTTCGGTATTCGCCCTGCGTGACCCCTTCTTCTTGAGGAGCTCGAGGAATCGGATGGGCCAGGCCCTGTTCAGGCATGAGGGCTCTTTGTGACATTCTCCTTGGCAGTGTGATCTAAAAGAGAAAAAGACCACTCATTAGGGAAAGGAAACCTTAAGTAAAATCGAAAGAATGACATAGATCATGAAGAAGTGAACCATTTCCTAAAATGCCTCATAGCCTCCTATTCATAGTTGTGGCGCGTTTCACAACCATGACCAAGACATTACTTGACACGGTGTGTGGGATTTTTGAGGACCATTAACAAACCTATTGCTCTGATACCAAGCTTGTCACAACCCAATATAGGGCCTAGATGTGACACGACGAATGAGAACTCGAAAGGATCCCAAACAAGCCTCTTAAGCACGCATAAAACTTCCTTGGTTTCACAGAAGCGTAAAAGAGCAAACAAAACATATAGCACATAATTCCTAAGGGGAAACAGTGCTTTGGACTCACGCTATAGGGATGTTGCAGATAAGAGGATAAACATGAATCGCATAGTAAATAAGTCTAAGGGGCGGGTAAGTATGACTCTTGCTATGGGGGAATTTAGGGACTAAGGACTTCCATCATATCAACAACATACAAAGAGCATAGAAGGGAGAAAGGACTAAGGGAAGTCTTCCATAATTACATAAACATAATATGAGTCAAGCTCGATACATAAACATCTATATCCAACAACACCTCTAATACGAGTAGAACAAGGGTCAAGATATTTTCCGGGCTCACTCTCAAAAGATAAAATCCAAAGTGGCAAGTCTTAACAAAAGCATGAAAGTAAAGTGGATGTTGTCCCCGAAGTGAAGGACTCACCAATAGTAGTCTTCAAAGGATCCGGCTAGCCACGTGGAGGAGGACGATGAGTAGGAGCTCTGGTCCCTACATGGTTAGATCATGCAGGAAAAAGCATGCGTTAGTACTTGGAATGTACTAACTATGCGGGGTGCAATGCAACAAGGAACATAAGCCATAATAATCTACATGCATAATCGTAATCAATAGACATAAGTTTAATATGATTTTCATGACCAATGCTTAATTTAAAACATGCATGGAAATAGTCAAACTTGCATAATATATCATACATATGTGGGAGGAGATCCTAACCGACATATAAGACCAAGTGAGCTGCTACTTGGAATTCTGATGCTCACTCCACACCGAATAAAAAAGTGGTTTACTTGCCAAGGTAAACCAAGCATGACCCCACATAGGGGGTAACTTGTCCTAGTTGGATCCATTAGTAAAGCCCATTTAGGGAAATAATATAAACCTGTAGTGGCAAATAGTTAAGAGACCAAGATTTTATATAAGGACCCCTTGGGTCGATCCCCCACCTTAAGCCTCTTTTTGTGCTAGGTTTAGTCCTACAGAATGCTTAAATACTCATAAACTTAATCATAACTTGAATGACTTGTTATAAACATGATCACATGTCATGAGTAGCTCATTCATATACTTGACCCATACACGTGGGCATATACCTTGTACTAGAGTATAAAAATATTTCATAAACTTGACCCCTTCTTGTAGGCATTATTGCATATGAGGGTGGAGATTGTAGTATGGTTGACCCCTTTTAGTGAGATTTAGTTAGTACATGATGGTAAAATAGTTAGCATGCTTGACTTCTTCATGTAGACATTATTCACTCACAAGAGGGTAGAATAGTTTAAGGGCTCAATATTTTACTTAATTGTAGGAACTTTTCATGAATTCAATGCATACTTAGGAGCCCATGGTTTATCATAACATGCCTGTCTTGCAATTCATGCAATAATATTTCATCAACATAAGAATCTTTGTCATGCAAGTTTAGTCAAACATGGTGGGTATGTGTACATATGCTCGAAATCATGAAATTCAAGAGTATAAGACAAAAAGGAGTAAAACCAATTCATTATGAAGTTATTCAAAGCAACCCACAATCATTATAGTAAAACCCTCATTTTGGATATCATGAAATCTAACTAAAACCCATAAGTTCTTTCGTAACTTTTCATAGCATCATATCATAAATCCATCACAATGTCAAACTCCAATGATATTCAAGCATGATAAAATTATTACTTAAAGAACTCAAATAGAAATCATGTGTACAATGCATAATAATAATATCATATGCAAGAGTTCATATATACCCATAAATATTCATAAATTTCATATTGTAGGAGAAGAAGAATGGTTGAACTTGTGGGGAGAAGGGTTCCCACAATCAAACCCATATACCTTGGTGTGATTATGGTGGAGGAAATCTTATTTGGTGATGGAAGATTTGAAACCCTAGCTTGCACCCTTTACTTGAATGCCTTGAAGTGCTTGAGAGAGTTCTGAGACTTAGGGTTTTTGAGAAATGAGTTGAAATGAGGGTGTTAAGGGTGTATAAGGCTGGAAAGGGTCATTTGAGACCTTAAACGATGTAGCTTCGACTTAGGAAGAATAGGAAACGTCAATTTTCCCCTTTTAAAATCTACTTGGATAGGTCTACAAGAACCCATTTATGGGTCGTAAAACATTCTTCGGGTAGTAGATGGAGGTTTTGTTTGATGGCTTTTCAGACTTTTACAGATCCCCTCCTCTTATTCACATTCTACGACGTGATCTACGACTCATAGAAAGTTTTATAGGTCATTTGATAAGTCATAGATCGAACTCTTGAAAGATCCCAATTTTTAATCAAGTCTGCCTAGGTTCTATGAATGCACATACGGGCCATACTTCATCTTATGAGATGCAAACCCCCTCGTAAAAAATGACAGTTCAAATTTTCAAAATCTTCCTTCCTTGCACCTTTCATATATCCTATAGGCAGGGTCTTATAAGAATACTTTCCCTATGTGTTATAAGCTCAGAATCCTCGTGTTGTCGCTCTTTTACTCTAGTGAGAAAGGAAAATTCTACTGTACTCTAAACAATTACACCTCCATCCTCCATATCTACTAGTTGCACCTGCTAACTAGCTAGCGAACATTGATCTTTTATCATTTTAACCTTATCAACTTCAACATAGCTTAGACTGCATATGGACTTCTGGCTAAGCGCATCAGTAACAACATTAGCTTTGTTAGGAGGTATAAAATGTCAATATCATAGTTCTTTAGCAATTCTAGCCATCTCCTTTGATATAGGTTCAACTTTTTTTGCTTAAATAAATATTGGAGGCTCTGGTGATAGATAAAAATATCAATATGAACTTCGTATAGATGCTGCTGCCAAATCTTTAGGGCAAAAATAACTACAACAAGCTCAAGATCATGAGTGGGATAGTTTTGTTCATGTTTTCATAACTATCTAGAAGCATATGCCTTAAACCTACAATGTTGCATAAAATACAACCTAGGCCAGTTCTCGACGCATCATAATATACAATATAACTTTTGGTGCCATCTGAAAGAACTAAGATAGGTGTGATGAAGCTTTTTCTTTCGCTCTTGAAACCTTTGTTCATGTTCTTTAGTCCATTGATATGTAGCTGCTTTATGTGTTAATTTCGTTAGTGGTGCAGAGATCGAGGAGAATCTCCAAACAAACCTTCTATGATATCTTTCCAAGCCTAAAAAGCTTGGACCTTTATGGATTCAAGGGTCTTGACTAAGCCATCACTGCTTCAATCTTCTGGCCATCGATCGTTATTCCATCGCCAATAATAGCATGATCAAGAAAAGCTACAAAAGTTAACCAAAATTCATATTTAGAAGATTTAGCATATAACTTATTATCCTGGAGAGTTTGTAATATAGCTCACAAGTGATCCACATGCTCAGCTTTTGACCGTGAATATATTAAGATGTTTATAATACCTGGTTGGTCATTTTTGGCTTTATCTAGGAAAATCATAATTTTACCCTTTTAAAAGTTGCTTTGGGCCTATTTAGAACTATCTGTATTGTTGAAACTGAAATTATGAGTTTTAGAAGTAGAAAATATGAGTTTTGGCATTTTTGAAAGCTTAAATTGTTTAAAAGTGAGTTTTTGTACCATTCTGAGATTTGGGTGTTAGAGAAGAGATTTGTTGATCCCATTGGATTTAGAACATCAAAATTGCTATATGAGAAGTTGCAGAACTAAATTCGGAGTTGAAATAAGGTTTTTAGGCCCAAAGTTGTGTTTTTAGTTGTTTTCAAAACTAAGTTTGACTTTGGTCAACATTCAGAGTTTGAAAGTTTATATTGAAATTTTGACAGTTTTAGTAGTTTCAGATGGTGGAACTAACACTAAGAAATGATGTTGTAATTTTTTTTGGAGTTGTAGAGAGCAGTTTTGGTATTTGGAGTTTTAAAGTAGTTTATATGAGTTGCATGGGTAATTGTGGCGAGGAGGTGTTGAAATTGAATTCTGATCATTCAATTGAGTTCGGATTCCTATTTTTGGTATGTATACATATTTGGTTTGTGAAATTCTGATTTTAGATGAGTTCCGAGGGTCTATTCTATGTTGGAAATTGGATTGATTATTGCTGATATATCTCGTTTCTGGTGTAGTCAGGGTTTTTCTCCATGTTTGAGGAGGTTAGGGATACTAAAGCTCTGTGTATGCAAGGGCTTGATCTGCATTTGCGGAGGGTGATTTCCTTCTGACCTGCGTTTGTTCCTAGAAGTCGCATTCGTGGAGTTATTAGATCATATCCTTCTCCGCATTTGTGGATTTTTATCCGTGTTCACCAAGTGTTTTTGCCTATTCAGTTATTAAAATCTGAGAATCTCCATTTTTACTCAATTATCACAAATTTCAAGCTTTTGGGGCGATTTTTGAAGAATTATTTTGGGCAAGTGTTTCTAACATCTTTTTAATTAATTTGCATGATTTATATTATGATTTTGCCTTGAATTTTATGACTTTGGATGTTCAAATTTGGTATTTATTCTGTGATTTTGAAACTTAAAATAGTGATTTCTCACTCTATTTGAACTCGTATTTTGTTGGATTTTCACCCACAAACTCCACTTTTCATATATAACCTAATTTTAAAGTCACATTTTCAGACTCAGGAAATTCAAATTTAAGTCCTAATTTTAACCATTTCCCCCCTAAGCCTAATTCGTGCCAATATGTGTATCAAGATGCACCTCTTGATGCGTAGTATCTATTTTTGATGGTGAGTGATCGATTCGGGAAACATTTGGAGTATTGAGGTGATTGAAAGCTTGTCCGAGTGAAGTTTGAACATCGTGGTAGGTTCAACTAACCTTTTTGGGACCGGATATAAGTTATTGATCATATTTATATAATAATTGTGAGATCTAGATTGATTCATGAGTAATTGAATTGATATGTTAGAATGGTGATTCCGATGATGCAATTGTGATCCTATCGAAAAATTGAGATGGAATCCTGTAAATTTAGTTGATTTGTGATATTAATGTGATAATTTAGGACTTACGATTTTATTCAGGTAAGTTTTGGTAATTCGATGGCTTTTAAGATACTTTTGAGGATCTTGTGTTTATTTCAGTACGAGTGAGGTCCGGTATTGTTGGTACACTTGACTATTGCTATAATTATGATGATATATGACTTAATGATGGTTTGGGGAAGTAATTGAGGTATTTGATACCACTCTCCATAATAATATGAGGTTTATATATATTAGTATTTCTATCGTGCTGTCATTGTATATGTCTTGACGTGTATTATTGTCATGCATTTATTCCATATTGCATCTACACCACTTTAGTCATCATGATAACTAAGACATTGTGATACAAGAGATACCCCTATCTATATATTGGGGCGAGGTCCAGTATTGTCGGTACACTTAACTATCGATATGAATATGAAGAGTTGAGGCTTGAGGTTAGTATTATAGTATCACTTGTAGCACTTGTTTTTATTTTTCATGATCCTATGACTTTTACTTATGGTTATTCTTATTATGATATTAATTTATGCTTTGAATTATATCGTTGACATGCATTCACTCTATACTTTACCACCCCTTGACTCGGGTAGAAGGCAACAATAACATACTTATACCATTTCCCAAATCCATTGACCTGGGTAGAAGGCAAGGGTAATACATTTATGACTTTTCTCTCAAATTCCTTGACCCAGCCCGAAGGGCAATGGTAATATATATCTTACATTTCAAATCCCTTGACCAGGCAGGAGGCAAGGGTAATATATACTACTTTTCACACTCCACGACCATGGGTAGGTGGTAAGGTTATGAGACACTTGGTTTATGTCCTAATGAGTTTCATGCATTGCATTCACATATCTCATCATATTGTATCATTGGTTATTATGGATGACTTATTTTACCATTTTGTATATTTTCATTGTGCACTAACCTTTTTGATGCAGGTGATAGGATTCTTTGTTATTACATACTTGTTTGATTCCTCTTACCCAGTCAGTTTAACCTACTGGACACATTTAGCTGTACTCACTCCTACATTGTATCCTCTTTACAGACCGAGCACAGGGACTCACACAAGGTATTTGATTCATTCTAGCAGAGTTATTATCCATCTATTGGAATCTTAGCGATAAGGCTCAGACTTTGAGTCACCGTGGATCTTTGACAATTCCTTTATTACTTTCTATTGTAGATAGTGTATCAGATATTGTGAGACAACCTTGTATTTTATTTTGAGGCAATTGTATTTACTCTTTACACTACTTGAGATGTTCTTGCACTCATGACTTCAGGTTTTGGGATTTCTTTTGATATGTTGTGATTGTTTCTACTTTATTTCATTCTCTTTAGTCGAAATCTTATTTTTAGTCGTGACAAGTTTGGTATCAAATCTCTAGGTTCATTTGGCTTGGGAGTCAAGATCAGGATGTCTAGTAGAGTCTCACGAATCGGTATGTAGATGCCCATACCCATCTTCAGGAGGCTAGAGGGCACCTGATAGGAAATAACTTTCATGTCTTACTTCTATTCATGCATTTCTTCATATCACATGTTTGGGAAGTGTCTAAATCTACTTCCCCTACGTAACCCAATGATTAGTAGGAGAGCGTAAGCAAGCTGATATGGCTCACACTCACGGTCAAGGTAGGGATCATGATAGTGGCTCATGATCCACTATCTCTACGTCCACAAGAGATTTAAAAAATGATAGCACCTTAGAGCCTGAACTATTTGAAATCATTAGGTAGATGCCGATTACCAAACCCGAAGTAGATGCCAATTATCTGACTCGACGATTAGTAAGAGAGCCTAAGCAAGTTGATGTGGCTCACACACACAGTCAAGGTAGGGATTATCATATTTTCTCATGATCTACTATCTTTGCGACCATAAGAGATTTAATAAATGATAGCACCTTAGAGTGTGAACCATTTGAAATCCACTACGTTGAGAACAATATTGAAAGAGAAAAGGTTTTCCACAGGTAGCATGATTGACAGACATCCTAAGGTGTGGGAAACATTATGGTTTCATAGGTTCCAAAAATTTGCAAAACCTCATGATCTGTATGTTCCTACCTCGGTTCGAGAACTCTATGAAACATATTATGTGTAAGTCACAAAAAGTAGAGGAATGAAGAATATTATTCATAAGATAGTTGATGCGATAGAGGTATAAAGAGAAATGGTACCGTGAAGAAAACTTGATGTAAATGATGTCCTGGGCAGTACAGTTTAGGACTGTCACTCATTGGTAGATAAAATTATAAAGAACACTCTTGATGACCTGATGGGTGGCTCGCCCCATTGTTAAGTGGTGTTTCAGCACCATGGTTTTCCAAGGGAGCTCTTATCGAGAAGAAAGAAATCAACATTCCAGCCCACTATTGGTTTGGTTTTATTAACAACAATTTGATGCCATAACAATATGATTTAATCCTTTGGTATCCAAAGGCAACTTTAGCTGGTTTCATTATTGAGAGGCATTAGTTGAATTTGGATTCCATTGTTACCGTAGAGATTTTGATTAAGGCAAAACAATAGTAAACCTCTCTACCATTTGTGATGTTAATTACGTCTCCTGGCCGAAAAGCAGGTGTACCATCTAACAAGAAGACAAATATTGAGATCCCTCAATCGTCTTCTATTGATATTCGCTGATTGAGGTTGCGTACAATCTGGATGAGGAGGAAAAGAAGAAGAAAGAATCAGTTGATACATAATTGGTAATTGATGTTGAGAGGCTTGAAGTTGGGTCATCGGAGCATATTGATGTCGCCCAAGCTATACCTTGTTTTTGAAGGTTAAAGCGGTCGTTGGCAAGATATATAACCTAGTCGAGGTTAGGGTTGATCCCATAGGAAATATGGTAGACTTAGAAGAATTTCAAGCAGTTCGAGTTAACTTACTTATCTCACCAAAGGGGGGTTTGTTGTAAAATGATGTAAAGAAATCCTAGACGAAAACGAGTGTGAAATCAGTATGAAGAGTAATTAGGGTATTGGGTTCCCCATGATTTCCTAACTTGGTATTATCAGATAATCGAATTCTTTTCTACTTTGTAGCATGTAGAATGATAAGTTAAGTTTACCAAACCCTTTGATCCGGGTGAGAGGAAAATTTCACTAAGTGATGTGATCCATCCTTGCAGTGTGACATTACTAACTTTACCTATTGTCCCAGTACGACCTCCCCTTGATCCAATTAGGTTGATTAGAAGAGAAAAATCAATTGAATCCTATTAATTAATCTCTTCTCCTATTCATTACTACCTTGATCTAGTCAGTAACACTAGGCCAGTTCTAACGTTGGCCAGTATTCAATCCGAAGAGAATTAATTAATACATGCATCCACACTTTCCAAGAATGACGAATTATTCGGTTTTACCTTGTTAGTTCTTCATGGTTCTCACAACCCTAGTTTTGGATTTAGCTACTCATTATCAGTGTAGATGCAAGAATCATGATATTGAATAGAATAATTAAGCACTACAAATAGAATAAAGAACAAGAAATCCAAGTTCTTCAATTAAGATCACAAGTAAGAATCAAGAACACCAAAAATTAATTTTCCAAATGTCTTACAATGTTTCTCACTCTTTCTTAACTCTGATGTTTCATACAAAAATTAACCAAAAAACCTATTTATAGTATTTAAAATATAAAATCAAAATTAAATAAGAGAATTGGGTCGACATGCTCTATGGACAACTTTACAGGTCATATAAAGTCTATGGCTCGTAATCGAGGCTTCGTGGACTCCTTCAGTAATTCTAGGGGTGACCTCTACGAGACCTACCTACAGGTCATATAAACCTCTACGACCCGTGAAGGGTTTCATTTTATGACTTTTCAGCAACTCCCTACTTTTTGATCCTCAAGGTACGACACTTTGTCTACGTCTCGTAGAAACTTTTACGACTCATTTGCATATTCGTAGACTCAACTTCAGAAAATGTCCCCTTCACTGGATGTTGCTATGAAACCTACTTTATGGCATGTGGAAACTTCTACGACCCATAAAAGGTGTCGTAGAATAGCAACTTCTGCAATTTCTACATAATTATTCCAAAAATCATGTCAACCCTATAATCCTGCAAAACAAACATAAGAACACATCAAATTTAATAACATCGCTATGAGAATAAACAAGATTCCAAGTTTTAATAATCAAAGGTACTATATTTTGACAACACATCAACACCCTCAACTTAAAATTATTGCTTGTCCTCAAGCGACAAACGAAATCTACATAAGCAGTTCAGTAACACACAAACCTCAATCTAATGACATTCATCATAATAAACTCAATCACAGATACCTACACCACTTTAAAAAGCACATTAGCTAGCTATCAAGGGAACCAATGCAGATTAACACATATGACAGTGCAACTATGACAAGCAAGGCAATTATCAATCAACAACACTCATTGAGTTTGTATAATATCAACAATGCAATGCAAGTGCTCTCACAGAAAGAAGTTCCATATCCCTCTCATGATGGTATTTTTTCAGCTTTTTATCTTTTATTTTCACATTGTTTTTCTTTTAGCTCATTGCTTAGGCATCTATTCATTTTTCTTGCACCTAGAACACATTTTTATCCCTTTTTCCATGTACGACTAGCTTCTACCTTATTTTGTGTGTTTACAATAATACCAACAACCCTCAACTAAGGCTTTTGGCCTGAGTCAAGGTACACAACATCCTAAGATTCTTTCCTAACAAACTAACCTACAACCTAAGTCAAAGTAATAGGGCAAGTTCTGAATTGAAACATAGCATATGAATTTAGCAAAGAAAGCTCACACACACATCACACTCATTACACTATTAACAAAGACTCTCAGGTCATGCTTTTCATCAGAATTATCCTCATTTATCAGAACAAGCACTGCCAAACAATCAAACATGCATCGTTG
Organism: Solanum rostratum; assembly: GCA_029948455.1. Taxonomy (NCBI): domain Eukaryota; kingdom Viridiplantae; phylum Streptophyta; class Magnoliopsida; order Solanales; family Solanaceae; genus Solanum; species Solanum rostratum. Next base: position 61,751,566 of record CM057045.1, on the reverse strand, counting down.
CTATCAAGACTAACTAACAAAATTTTGGTGGATATCACTTTCACAAAAAACAAACATCTGCCATAGATATCAGTACTACATGCTACTAATTCTACCTACACATCCTAAACAAACATCTGCCATAGATATTAGTACTATATGCTACTAATATTACCTACATGTTCTAAACATGTCGGTTCAATAGAAAATAACTATCCTTGGGGAAAAAGAGCAGAAACAAGAAAACCCCTAGGATTTAAAATTTGAGATACTTGTAGACCAAGGTTACTTAGACTTCACTGAGGCTTATAAGTACCCACACCTCATCAAAAAATATTGGCATTGTCCTTGATGCACAAAATAAACTTAATGAAGCACAGAGGGAAAAACGGAACATACCTGGGTGCCTGAGCGCCAGTCTCTACCTTTGGTTGCCTTCCAAGAAGTATCTGATTTATGGTCGCGGGACGACGTAGACATATTGTGTAATCATACTTCACCAAGTGTTCCATGCTTCGACCATTTTTACTTCTTTCATATTACTAAGATACAATTTGACTCTTTGGCCATTCACTTTGAACTTTGCACCATTTCTCTTCTCCAAGTCAATAGCCCTATGGCTGATGACACGTGATACTTTAAAAGGTCCCAACCATCGGGACTTGAGTTTCTCAGTGAACAATTTCAACCTGGAGTTATATAGCCGCACTTAGTCCCATGGTGTAAATTAGCGATTCTCCATACAACGATCATGTTGCAGCTTCATCCTTTATTTATATAGGTCTGCGCTATCATATGCTATCAATCAAAACTCATCAAGCTCATTGAGTTGGCTCAGCCTCAAGTGTGCCGCATCCTTCTGGTGTAGATTCAACTTCTTGAGTGCCTACATCACCTTGGGCTCAAGCTTCACTGATAAGTGACAAGTTTTACCGACGATAGGTTGGTAGGGAGGCATGCCTACAGGGGGTTTTAAATGTAGTCTGGTATGCCCATAATGCATCATCAAGCTTTTGTAACCAATCTGTCTGGTTTGCATTTACAGTCTTGGATAGGATTTGTTTGATTTCCCTATTAGACACCAGTTGCCTTCTTGTGTAAGGATGGTAGGGTGTTTCCACCTGATGCTTTACTCTATATTTTTCAAGTAGAGCCTTGAACAATCTATTGCAGAAATGGGAACCTTCATCGCTAATGATCACCCGAGGGGTGCCAAACCTTGAGAAGATGTTCCTTTTCAGAAATGTTGCGACACTTTTGTCTTCATTGTCTGTAAGAGCGATTGCTTCCACCCATTTTGATACATAATCCATAGCCACTAAGATATATTTGTTCCTATGCGAGCTGACAATTGGACCTATGAAATCTATCCCCCATACGTCGAAGTATTCAATCGCCTTGATGGGATTTAGAGGGAGCTCATGCTTTTGAGAGACACCACCTTGTCTCTAGCATATATCACATGCTTTGGCATAGTCGTGGGCATCTTGGTGGATACTTGGACTTTGATAGCCACACTGCAAAATCTTATGTGCTGTACGGACTCTACTATGATGCCTACCAATAAGGACAAGTGACATGCCCGTAGGATACTCATCATCTCAATCTCATGGACACATTGATGAATAATCCCATCTGCACATACGCGAAACTAGTATGAGTCATCCTAGAAGAACTTCCTCATAGCATACATGAACTTGTGGTGCTAGTGAGTAGTCAAGTTTGGCGGCACAATATCAATAACCAAATAGTTTGTATAGTCCGCAAACCATGGTAAAAAATCATGGGATGCTTCTAATACCGTCTTATCAGGAAGTGAATCATCAATATCCATCCCATCATCAAACTTCGCCATGGCTCTATCCTCTAATCTAGAGAGGTAATCTGCAACCTGATTTTCAATCCCCTTTCTTTCGATAACATCAAAGTCAAACTCTTGAAGAAGAAGAACTCAACGAATCAATCTTGGTTTTGCATCCTTGTTGACCATCAAGTATCATGGTGTGGAGTGGTTAGTGTGCACAATGAATTTGGTCCCCACGAGACAGGACCTAAATTTTTCAAACACAAAGACCATTGGAAGTAAATCCTGTTCTGTGACAGTGTAGCTCTTTTGTGCTACATTTAAGGCTTTGCTCGCATAGTAAATGGGATGAAATATTTTCTTTTGGTGTTGTCCCAACACTACACCAAGCATGATCCCGCTTGCAACACACATTATTTTGAAGGGCTTTGACTAGTCTGGAGCTATAACGTCGGAAGCTAAAATCAGTTTCTGCTTCAATCCATCAAAGGCTTTTAGGCATGCTTCATCAAACACGAACTTAGTATCTTTCTCAAGTAGTTTACAAAAGAGGTGTGCAATCTTAGAGAAGTCCTTTATAAATTGCCAATAGAATCCTGCATGGCCTAAGAAACTCCTCACACTTTTGTGATGTGCTATCAAAATACAACAATTTTTATGCTTAAAACTTGGAATTTTGTGTGTTCTCAATGCGATGTTAGTAGGTTTGATGTGTTTTTATGTTTGTTTTGCAGGAATTTTGGGTTGGGACAATATTTGGGCAAAATATGCAGAAGTTGCTGATTTTGAGGATCCATGAGACCCTTTATGGGCCGTAGAGTATTCTATGGGCCATGGAGGAGGTTTCATGTGGGATCCTAATGATGCGTAGATTTCTAAAGTTTGGTTTATGAATATGTAGAAGAGTCATGGAACACTTGACGAGCCGTAGACCATGTCTCATACCTGAAGGATAAAAAAGTGAAGATCTAAAGAAATTGCATCAGACGAAATCACTATACAACCTGTAAAGTACCTCGTGATGTCTGCCGATCCAGTTATCCTATGTTGTTTTGGATTCATATTTTAGACATTATAAATAGTTTTTAGGTTATTTTTCTTAGGAGAGACAGAGAGAATAGAGAGAAAAAACATTGGGGAGTTTGAGAAACACTTGTAAACTTTAACTTCATCTTCTTATTACAATCTTGTGATTCTCATTGAAGCTTTGTATTTTCTTGTGCTCAATTTAATTGTGTAAGTACTCTATCATGTTATTCAAATTCATGACTCTTGCATTTACAAAAATCAAGAATAACTAAATCTACAACTAAGGTTGTGGGAACCATGAACAACTAACAAGGTAAACCAGATAATTTGTAATTCTTAAAAAGTTTGCATGCATGTATTAATTAATTCTGTTATTTTGAATGCTTTCTAATGGTAGCCAACATTACAACCCACCTAGTGTTACTGACTAGACCAAGGTAGTAATGAATAAGAAACAAGGTTAATTAACAAGATTCGATTGATGTGTCTTTTCTAATACACCTAATCAGGCCAAGGAGAGGTTGTACTGGGACAATAGGTAAGGGTTAGTAATGTCACACTGCGGGAATCGACCAAATCGCATAGTGAAATTCGCTTCTCGCCTGAGCCAAAGGGTTTGGTGAACTTAACTTACTGTTCCGCATGCTACACATTAGAGAAGAATTCAATTATCTGGTGATACTAAGTTAGGGAATCATGGAGAACACAATATCCTAGTTTCTCTCTATATTGATTAAACACTTGTGTTAGTTAGGATTTCTTTTTACTAGCTATTATAAAATCCCCCCTTCAGGGAGATAAGTTGGTTATTGACCTCAAATTGCAAAATTGAATTCTTCCAAGTCTACCATATTTCCTTGGGTTCGACCCTAACCTTGGTTTGGTTCGATATCTTGACAATGACCGCTTTAGCCTAAAAAAGGAGGCATAGCTTGGGCAACATCAAGATTTTGGCATCGTTGCCGGAGAATACGGCTAGACTTGTTTAATTCAAGTAATTTGGGAATTAATCCTTATTTCTCTCATTTTATATTTATTGTTGTTTTTGTTTTCTTTCAGGGTATAAGTGTAGTGTATGCCCAACACGTGAAGTCAAGGCATACACTTGACTCTGTTTGACCCAGAGTTCTAGAGAAGATTGAGGAGAATGATCCAAAATAATGCCAATAATGCCACAAATGCAGCTTTGAACCAGAATGAGAATGATAACGCTGACAATGAAAACCCACCTCCTCTTGCGGATGTTTCTCCACAACACAAGACTTCAATGCCAACACTTATTAGTTGAATCAATATCGGCCGGAACCTATGGCTATAGAGGTGACTGGAGCTCTTATGTTGCCATCACTATTGGCAAGCACAACATTAGTGGTTTCAAGTGAGTTTCTTCAGATGCTAGAGAACCGTTGGTTATTCACGGGCCTAGCTAGGGGTGGGCATAATTCGGTTCAAACTGAAAAAACCGACCGAACTAATTTTTTTTTAATTTCGGTTTCGGTTTTTCGGTTAATTCGGTCGGTTTCGGTTTGAAATTTTAAAAAATTAAAAATTTGGTTCGGTTTTCGGTTTTTTTTAAAAAAAATTCGGTTAACCGAAAAACCGAATTAATTTATACCATTATAAATTTATAATATAAATTATAATTTATATACAAATTCTCTTTTATGGCCCAAAGACCAAAGTCCCAAACCCAAACCATGGCCCAATCTCAAACCCAATTATCAAATCCAAATATCAACCCAAAATTAAATATCCAACCCAAATTTAAAATCAAATTATTAATTCCAAATTTCCAATTTTATTTTTATTTGAATTCTTGACTTATTTGAGATTTTTACTTTTTTATTATCATTATTCATTAACCATTCTAATTTCTAGTAAAGAAAAACACCATTACACTTTACACAACTCCACCTCTCCTCTCTCCAAGTTCCAACTAGCAGCTAGGGTTTCTTTGCCGCCGCCGCCTGCTGCCGCTGCCGCTGCTGCGCCGCCGCTGCTGCTAGGGTCACCTGCTGGCTGCTGCTGTCACCTCTTGCTGCTGCTGCTGCTGTCACTGCTGCGTCGCTGGCTCGCTGCTGCTGTCGCTGCTGCGTCGCTGCTGCTGCTGCTGTCGCTGCCGCGCCGCTGCTGCTGTTGCTGCCGCGCCGCTGCTGCTGTTGCTGTCACGCCGCTGCTGTGTTGTGCTGCTGCAGCCTGCTGCTGCCGCCGCGCTCGATTCACCGGAATTAATTGGTAAGTTTTTATTTTTTACTCTTTCGGTCTTTTGTATGTTTTTGTATTGATAATTAAAGAATTAGAAAGATTTGAATATGGAGAATTGGAAATTATAATTTTTTAATTATAAATTTATTTTCAATTTCACAAATTACAGATGGCTGAAATTGAAAGTAGGGTAAGTGAAGAAGGGGCTTCAAATGAAATAATTAATATTTCTTCTCCAAACGAGGTTGAAGCTCCAAAGAAAAGAAAAGTCATGGACCCTAGAGCTTCTTGTTGGAAGCATTTTGAGAAGTTCATCGATGAAAATAGAATTTCTAGAGCAAGGTGTAATTACTGTGGAAAAACTTATGCGGCGGCTACGAAGAATAATGGTACGTCATCTATGAATAACCATTTGAATAATAAGTGTCCTAATTTTCCTCGTACGGATGGTCAAAAACTAATAAATTTTGTACCATCTTCAATGGGAGTAAAGGAAGGAGTGATTAGCACTTGGAAATTTGAACAAGAACAAAGTAGAAGAGCTTTAGCTCAAATGGTTATTGTTGATGAGTTGCCATTTAGTTTTGTTGAGAAGGAAGGTTTTAAAAATTTTATGAAGATCACAGTGCCACAATTTCAGATTCCTTCTCGTAGAACTTTGACAAGAGATTGTTATCAACTTTATAGTGAACATAGACAACTTTTGAAGAAGACTTTCAAAGAAGCACGTCCAAAAGTTTGTCTTACGACAGATACTTGGACATCTATTCAAAGAATCAACTATATGTGTCTAACAGCCCACTTTATAGATAGAAATTGGATTTTGCATAAAAAAATTATAAATTTTTGTCCTATTTCTAGTCATAGAGGTGATGATATGGCTGCTTCCATTACTAGTTGTTTGCTTGATTGGGGCTTAGACAATGTGTTTTCTATCACAGTTGATAATGCTAGTTCCAACAGTGTTACTGTGAAAGAAATATCTAAACAGTTGAGTAATTGGGGAACTAACATATTGGAGGGTCAACACCTTCATGTGAGGTGTATGGCACATATTCTTAATCTTATAGATGGATTAAAAGAGATTGGTCAATCAGTCAAGCGAGTAAGACAAGCCGTGAAATACATCAAACAATCTCCCGCAAGACTTAAAAAGTTTAAAGAATGTTGTGAATCTCAATTGATAACTTGTAAGAAATCATTATGTTTAGATGTTCCTACTCGGTGGAACTCTACATACTTGATGCTTGATACGGCACAACACTTTGAACTTGCATTCCAAAGATATAGTTTTTATGATATTGGATTCATTGATTATCTTTGTACCCATCCTTGTGAAGATGGAACTAGTGTAGGAGTCCTCACTAGTGATGATTGGGAAAAAGTGAGGGCAATGGTTAAGTTTCTTGAAACTTTTTATATACTTACTTTGAAGGTCTCTGGTTCAAAATATGTCACAAATAATGTGCAATTTGTGGAAATTGCTGAGCTTGATCTTATTTTGAAAGAGATGATGGAAAATGAAGATCCTTGTCTGAAAAAAATGGCAGAAAGTATGAGAGAAAAGTTTAGAAAATATTGGGGTGATCCACATAAAATGAACAAGATGATCTTTATATCATCTGTGTTGGATCCTCGTAACAAGTTTGAATATGTTCCATTTGCAATTGTGGATATGTTTGGGAAAGAAATTGGGGACTCTCTTATTGATGCCGTGGATAAATATATGAAAGATTTATTTGAACATTATGTTAAGAGATCATCAAAAGTCCCTTCATCATCTTCGCCTACTTTATCTGGGAACTTATCAAGTGCATCTACTGTGAGTAGTGATGGCAACTTTCAAAAAAGAGGATCAATGAGAACGAAACAACAATTTGTTAGGCATAAAGAAGAAAGTGGAAGTTCAGGCAGTAAATCAGAGTTGGGTAGATATCTTGCTGAAGATATTGAACCAGAATCAGATGATTTTGATATATTGAAGTGGTGGAAACTTAATGAGCCAAGATTTCCTATTCTTTCGGAGATAGCTCGTGATGTGTTAGCCATTCCTATTTCAAGTGTTGCATCTGAATGCGCATTTAGTACAGGAGGTCGCATTCTTGATCCTTTTAGGAGCTCATTGACTCCTAAATTAGTGCAATCACTTATTTGTCTTCAAGATTGGCTTAGAAGTGAACCTATCCCAATTAATGTTGAAGAAGATTTAGAGTATCTTGTGCAACTTGAACTTGGTAAGAATTTTACATTTTGTATTTATTATATCAAAGATAATTTTTTATTTATATTGCTTATAAGTTATATCTAACAAGTTCTTTTAAATTCTTTTAAGATATGGCTCATAGTGGAAGTGAATCTAGAATTGTGGATGTATAGTTGCGTGATGCATAGATGTGGTAATTGGTAAGTAAAAACTTCTATATGAGTCTTTTTTTTCTTCCTATTCATGTGGTAATTTTCTACATGCTCTATCTCTTCAAAGTTTAGTTTATTGTAACTTGTGTGCAGTGGAACTGTCACAATAAGTTAGTAATATCTATGTAGTTGTTAATTGTTACTTTTCTTCTTAATGCAGGTATGGTAAGCTTAGAGGTCCAACAAGAAATTGACAGAGAAAAGTCAAGGAACATATTTCTCTTCTTTCTATTAATCTCAGCATGTACTCTCTAAATGCCAGATTTTTTGTCAAAACTAGAAGCTTGAATTGTTGATTCTTAGGACTATTACTTTTTATTCTAACTGTCGATGCTTGTTCTTATTTTGTATTGTTGGATGTTGGTTTTTGTTTTGATTGTTGTTGCCTGCTATGAGAATGTGGATTTAAGCCTTGTTTTGGCTAACATCAAATGTTGGTGCTTGCTCAAAAATTTAATTGGTTGGGCTAACATCAAAAGTTAAGACTTGAGGTTCACATTTTTATATGATGGTCTCATTAATTGGTTACCAATATAGAGTGATTTATTTTTATAGAGTTGTAGTAGTATTTTCTTGTATGTAATCAATTAATTTTCAGCGAAAAAAAAAGGTCAGAAATAATATTCAAACCGAAAAATTAAACCGAAATAAACCGAACCGAAATTACAAAAACCGAACTAAACCGAATTTATTTCAGTTCAGTTTCGGTTTATATTTTTCTAAAACCGAAAACCGAAAAACCAAACCGAATTAACCAAACCGAACCGAACCGACCGAACGCCCACCCCTAGGCCTAGCAGTAGAGGATCTTCATAGCTATCTACACAACGTTGTATTTGTCTGCAAGAGTGTAATAGGGACATATAATCTATCTATGGATGCTGTGGGACTTTGTGTCTTTCCATTATCTCTGACAGACAATGCAACACTATGGCTATTCAAGCTCATGCAGTGTTGATCACTAGCTGGGATGAGTTGCAGAAGGCCTTTTTGGAGCAGCACTTCCTAAGATCGAAGAAGCTCTGAAAGATCAAATTAACAACTTTGAGAAACTTCTTAGTGACTCGATCAATACTACTTGGGAGCGCTTCACTAAATGCTTGAGGAATGTCCCGGACCACAAAATTGTTGATGATGTCCTGGTGGAGATCTTGTACCATGCCTTGGATGAGAATAGACAAGCTTGCGCTGATACCATTATGAGGGGCATGTTCTTAGATTGACCATCTGTAACGATCGCAGGAAGGATGTAATGGGCAGTCAAGACCAATTATGCATGGGGGTTGAGAGACAAAGCATCTTCCAAAAGTTTGTGTGCTGTCAGTAGTGGTTTGGAGTAAGCTAAAATAAATGAGGATATTATGCAAGAGCTTGCCCAAATCTGTACAGGTGTGGAGGTGATGATAAAGCAGAATCAAGAACTAGTCAATGCAGTTGTCCATCAGCCTCCGCGAGCACCCATGTATGATGATCCCTACTATGAAGAGAAAACTTATTTCATTGCTAATCAGATGGGGGGTTTCCGGACCAACACCTAAGGATCTAATCAGGATTATTGGCACCGAGGTCAAGGAAACCAAGGTCGAAACTTTAATCGAGATGGAGCTTTTAGAGATAACCGCGGAGGGTACAATGATAGAAATCGAGGCCAAGACAGAGATGCAGATTAGGGTCGCAGAGATGGTTAAAAAAATAGTCCTTATGTGCCACCAGACAACCACAACACAGGTGCTAGTAGTTCCAGAGTTGAAGAGATGTTTGATCGCTTGTTAGAGAAAGCTGAGACACAAGATGAGACTCTGAAGAGGATGAAATCTGATATCTCCGGTATAAATCAAAAAATCAATTTTCATTCTGTTGCCATAAAATAGCTTGAGCAATAGTTTGGTCAAGTGTCAACTCAACTAAATCAGCATTAGAGAGGTACACTTCCTAGCAACACAATTCATAATACAAAGAATGAAGGGTAGTGCATGGCGGTTACTACTCGTGGTGGCAAGAGTACCATTGATCCTCCCATGCCAGTTGATGAGGATGATGTTTGAGAAGAGATAGTTAAGGTCAATGCGGACATTGGAGATGATCATGACAAGTATGGGATAAGTGATGCTGCAAATGTGCCATAGAAGCTGAAGCCCATTCCTAGGCCCCCTCCTCACTTCCTTCAGAGAATTAAAAAGAAGAAGGAGGAGGGTAAGTTCAAGCACTTACTCTCCCTGCTGAAACAACTCTCCATCAACATTTCTCTCATTGAGGAGTTCGAGAAGATGCTGGGGTATGCAAAGTACATGAAGGTCTTTGTCATGAAGAAGCACATTGTGAGTCAAGAGCTCAATTACTACGAGGTCCTTGGTTCAAAAGCGAGAAAATCCCGGTGCTTTTACCATATCCTGCACCATTGGAGATGTGGAGTTTGTAAGGGCATTCTGTGATCTCAGTTCTAGCATTAAACTAATGCCCCTTGCGGTCTTCAAGAAGCTAGGACTTGGAGCCCCTACTTCGACAAGCATGTGGTTGTTGATGGTTGATCGCATAGCGAAGAAGCTTGTGGGGATACTCTATAATGTGCTTGTAAAAGTTAAGTTCATATTTCTTATAGACTTTGTCATCCTAGATTGCAAATTTGACTGTGACATCCTAATTATCTTGGGAAGGCCATTCCTAGCCACTGGTTGAGCACTAGTGGATATAAAAGCTGGTCAACTCAGGTTTAGATTGAACGATGAAAAAGTTGTCTTCAATATCTGTCAGCCAATGAAGAGGCTAGATGATCTGAAAAATGAGGTTTGGGCACTTGTTGAAGTCTGAGTAGACAAGTTGTCCAAGTCATGCCGCGAGAATAAATCAGGCGCTACTTCGGAGGCAACCCAAGATTTTTGATGTAATAGTTGTAGTTAGCTTTATTTTTGGTTTTTAGACTTAGAGGTAGTTTACATTTTCACATTTTGGTTGTTATCTTGGACATTGGGCTGGTTGCATATAGGGTAACAGTATGCTCTGTGAAGAATGTGCATGTACATGGCTAAGTCAGCCATTCTTGGCTGAAAAGGCATCAAGAAGTGCCTCTAGGACTGGTTATATCAGCCCTATATCATTCTACGACCTGTACACCATCTCGTAAGCACTTCCAGTGAGCAAAACATTATGCACTCCTATCCACGAACCAACTTTACGGTCTATAGACAAAACTACGGGTCCTGAATGGGGCTCATGATAAGTTTTTGACTAAGTTTCGAGGTTTCTATGACCAATTTTATGAGTCGTACTTCATTTTACAACTCGTAGATGGGACCGTGAGACCCCGTCCTTAAAACTAGGGTTTGTATTTTCTATGAAACCATAATTCACGGGCTGTGTAACATTCTAGGACTCGTAATCGCGATTTCATAGAGTCTTGGCCATCAGTTTTTGACCGACCCGGTCAAGCTATAAATAATGGTGTCAAAATATTTTGATCCATTTTATTCCATAATTACAAAATCTACCCGGCCAAACCCTACCCCAAATTTTTTCGATCATCGATGGCAACACCACCACCACTTCCCGACAAGTTTTTTCGGCAGCCTAGTGTTTCAATTATCTCATTATCTCCTTCAATTTCTACAATTTAATCACTCAAATTGGTAAGTTTTTGATATTTAAAACACCCTTTGTTTACCAATTATTGTATGATTAGGTTGATAATTTTTTTCGAGTATGGTTAATTTCGACACAAACCTATGTGTGCAAATTGATATGATTGATAATTGAATTTTGGTTGCCCATTCTTGAACATGCGTTTAGGAACAAACTTTGGTGTAGTTGCTTTGTTGTGTGTTTTGAATGTGTTGACACCCATGTAATCACTCACTATATGAAATAAATCGATTATGTATTTGAAATTTGGTTTGGGATGGCATGGGTTCATAATTTCGATGTTAATTCATTCAAACAGGGTAGGGAGGGTTAGGAAAGCATGCTTAATAAGTTTTGATGGGGTATATGTGCTAATTCATGCTTGGGGGTTGCTTGTTGTGTTATGAATCATGTGGGGTGTGCGAATTGCTTTGATGCTGGTAAAATCGGTTGAAAAGGTCGTATGGTGTCCGTATTTATGGACTTAGAAACTCAGGTGACTGAGTTTTTTGGTCTACGAAGGTATTTTACGGCCCGTGGAACTTTCCACGAGTCATAATTGCCCTTCGTATGAGATTCAAGACACATAAAGTTTCTGATTACCCATCAGATGAGACCTACGAGTCATAAAACATTTTATGACGCTTAGACAGGTCTCGTAGATACTTACCTGCAAAAAGATTTAAACACTGGAATCATCTACAACTCAGTCTACGACTCGTAGACCCTTCTATGAGTCGTACCTGGTCTCGTAGATGCCATTCCAGTGAAAAGCATTTATTGTCACGGTTACTACAAAATCCTTCTACGGATCGTAGTTTCCACCAGTCCCGTAATGGTAAGATATAGACCCTTCTACAACTAAGTCTGACATGTTTTTGCAATTCATTTTTTGATTTGTGTTGCTAACCAGGTTGCGTAAAATGTGTATATTTCAGGTACTATGGCCCCAAAGTCAAAACATGAGGAGATCAAAGCCATGCAGAGAAGACTTAGAGATGAGACATCAGGGGAGGAGCAGACCCCCACACTGAGTGGATCACTTGAGGAGCTCAGCATCCGCCCAGACCCGCACGTTGATAGAACACAAAAACAGGTTGTCGTAAAACTTAGGTAGATCCAGGCTCTTGTTGTTCATACTCCCTAGTATGATGAGGGAGACAACGACAAGAGCAACTCTATGCAGATGACTCCGTCTAGAGAGGAGTCAAGCGTAGAGTTAGGCTCCGGCGATGATTCAAAGACATAGTCCTCTACTACACCATGGGCATCACCATCTCCTCCAGATGCTCTTACTAGTCGATAGTGTGTCACGGGAATGCGGGAAATATACATAGAGGGAGTACAGGCTACTGAGCAGGGAAAACTAGCCCGCTCTATTTATGAGGAGCCTCGGGTCTTCTCAACCGGATTAGATAGTGTCCACGATCTTGAAGATACTATCCCTAGACACGGGCTCTAGTGGCTGACCAAATCACTAGGGAGGTACTCCTTAACTATGGTGCAGGAGTTCTACGCTTTATATGCAGCCACTATTCAGAGCACTCTTGCCAAGGGGAAAACCCCTCGCTCAGCCCAGACTAACACAAACCAGAGTGAGGGGTCGATAGGTGGGTATCTCAAAGAACACCATCCACTGTATGCTATTTGGGCACAAGTTCCCCAGCCCCTAGATCCACAACAGAGTTCAACCACAGAGTGGGGCAAAATATGGGCTTGAGTCTTATGAGTGATGTAGACTACAAAGCCAACTTGATGAGATGGGTGGCTGGTTTGATTGCTAAGAAGGGTTCGAAGCCTGCATGGGTAGCCACTCACTCAGAGCCTATTGTGAAGGTTTCTCTTAGTTTCCCCACCAAAGTTTTGTGGGCAGTTGTTAGATCACAGATTCAGCTGACACTTGCAGATAATAATTTGACTCCAGAGTGTGCAGTTCTAGTTGCCAGTATCTTGGCTGACTATGAGATAGATTGGGCCTGCCTCATCGCTGAGCAGATCCATGAGGCACCTTTGAAGAGGTCTACCTCCATCCCCTTTCTATGCTTGATCTATAGACTCTGCCTAGAGTCAGGGGTAGAGAGTCTACATCGGTTAGACTCAATGATTGAGGTCCGACATACTTTGGATGCCAGCTTGATTAAGGCTAAGGAGAACCCGCTAGCCCTCTGGCAAGCACCACTCCAGCCAGCTCCCCTGCTAGAGATGTTCACCCTAATGCCACCACCTGAGGTTCCAACCATCACTACCACTGCTGCCATCACAGAGGAGAGGCCCTCACAGACTAAGGTAGATGTGGAGAGCGGGCCCACTACTACTACTCTTGCACCACAGGCCACTTCATCACAGACAACACCTGCAGGCATAGTTTTTGTGTCTGCAATAACTATTATAGCGTAGCAATTATCCCACAATGAGTCTCAGTTGACTCAGTTAATTTAGTAGATCAGGCCCTTGGTCTACCAGGCCATTACAGAGTCCGAGGGTAGTAAGGCATACACAATCACTACTATTCAGGGCCAACTTTTTGCAGTAGATGCCCACATTGATGCCTTCGAATTGAGGGTCCAGCAAAGCCTAATTACGACCTGGACAATAGATATGATGACTGTACAGATGAAGATCCAGCTATTCTAAGCTGATATGACAACAACATTGGCATCACCAGTGATATTACCAGAGACTACACTCCTAGTGCTAGTAGTGGAGTTATTCGCTCTTGAGGAGCTTATACAACCTTCCTATGGGAAGAGGCCCCACCCTGATGATGATCTAAATGCCATACGATTACATGCAGGGTTGACAAAGTAGAAGGAGCTAGAGCTTGTCTTGAGGCAGTCGAGGCAGGAAGAGGAGAGACGACAGTCCCGTGAGCTCGAGAGGGTGAGGGGTGCTGGTCCCTCCGATCATGGTGCTACTACTGAAGAGGTCACCACATAGGTTGAGGGTGGTAAGACTCAGCCACACACTGGCTCTTAGGCTCCAAGCATGTTCTTTTTGACCTCGGTACTTTATTTTATTTTGATTGTGTGCATTGAGGACAATGTACCTCTTTTTTGATAGGGTGTGGGTAGTTATGGGCCTCAGTGAACTCTGAGTAGTTTTTGCCTATAACTACCCCAATTTTTGAATCCTAGGGCCTTTCTTGCCTATGTTCTTTTTATCCATGGATATTTAATTTCTATTAAATCGACACGTTTTAGATGTTTAGGTAGTATTTGTAGCATATAATACTGATATCTGTGGAATATGTATGTTTATGTGTTTTTTTTGTGAAAAATAATACCTATCGAATTTTTAGATTAGTTAGTTTAAATAGCAACCATACATGTTTAAGTGTGTTGACAGTGCTTGTTCTGATAAGTGAGGATAAAATTGAGATAAAAAGCATAATCTAAGAGTGTTTGTTGATAATGTAATCAATGCATTTTAGTGTGAGCTTAATTTGCTGAATTTGTGTATTGTATTTTAATTCAGAACTTGCCCTATTATTTTTATTTAGACTTTATGGTAGTTGGTTTGGAAAGGATCTTAGGCCTTTGTTCATAAAAGTCCACTTAGCCTAAATGACCAACCGAATATGCAGAATATCCCTTGATCCTAATATTTGAGCCTGACATGTACCGTTTCTTTGTAGAAACATAAATAACCTAGCCTTATTAAGTGAAAAATCCTGAAATTGGCCCTGGTCCTTCCTTGAACATTGTGCACCTTGACTGAGGCAAAAAGCCTAAGTTGAGGGTGGCTACCAAAAGTGACCCTGATTTTGAGGTTGGATAATGTGCATTTTAACTCAAGCCAAAAGCCTAAGTTGACGGTGGTTGGTGTAAGGGTAAAATACAAAATGAGGGGGGAATGTTAGTGATGCATTGAAAAGGAGTAAAAATGTGTACAGGGTGCAAGAAAAGTAAGTGATGCCTTAGTTATGAGCTAAAAAGAAAAATGAAGTGTAAATACAAAGGAAAAATGCTAAAAAATGAAAAAAAAAACACCCAGAAAAGCTTCAAACAGGAGAAAGGGTGAACGGAAAGAAAAATCACAGTATCGATAGGGCAAAAGTGCAGAAAAATGCATTATCAAGGATGGCCTTTAGTCGCTATATTCCCAAAATATCATTCCAAAACCCCCGAGCCTATGTTACAAGCCTATAAAGTCCTAAAGTGATCCTAATCCAAGTAGTCAAAGGTTTTAGTCATGAGTATTGGGGCAAGTATATGGTATTGGCCTTGATACATGAATGTCTCTTGTGAGAGTGAATAAGTTTGCATAGTCCCAAGGTTATATATGAAAATATCATTATGAGCGAAATATGTGACTTCTTTTTGTGAGGGGACTTGCATTGCATTGTTAACACTAGACTTATTCAGTGATTGTTGCTTGTTGATAGTACCTCGCTTGTCATAGGTTCATTGTCACATGCATTGGTATGTATTAGTTTGCTTGGTAGCTATCTAATTGTGTTTTGAAGAGTAGGTATGGGTATCTGTGCTTAAGTTTGATGAAATGTATTCCATTAGATTGAGGTTTGTGTGTTACTGTTCTGCATATACAAGTTGAGTCCGTTGCTTAAAGACAAGCAACAATTTTAAGTTGAGGGTGTTGATGTGCTATTGAAATACAACACTTTTGATACTTAAAACTTGGAATTTTGTGTGTTCTCAATGCGAAGTTAGTAGGTTTGATGTGTTTTTGTGGTTGTTCTGCAAGAATTAAGGGTTGGCGCAATAATTGGGCAAAATATGCAAAAGTTGCTAAGTTTGAGGATCCACGAGACTACTTATGGGTCGTAGACTATTCTACAAGTCGTGAAGGAGGTTTCGTGTGGGATTCCAATGATGGGTAGATTTCTGAAGTTTTATTTACTAACATGTAGACGAGTCGTGGAACACTTTACAAGTCATAGACTAAGTCTCATACCCGACGGATCAGAAAGTGAACACTTGTAGAAATTTCGTCAGATGAAACCCACTAGGGGCCATAAAACCTTTTACAGGCCGTAAACGGGTGTCATAGAAGCCAAGTCTAGAATTGCAGCAAAAAAGTGCGAAAGCCGGACTAAGAGCTGTAAATCACTATATGGCCCGTAGAGTACCCCGTGGAGCCCGCCGACACAGTTATCCTATTTTGTTTTGGATTTGTATTTTAAACATTATAAATAGGTTTTAGGTTATTTTTCTTAGGAGAGGCAGCGAGGATAGAGAGAAAAAACATTCAAGAGTTTTAGAAACACTGGTAAACTTTAATTTCATCTTCTTATTACAATCTTGTGATTATCATTGAAGCTTTGGGTTTTCTTGTGCTTAATTCAATTGTGTAAGTACTCTAACATGTTATTCAAATTCATGAGTCTTACATTTACACAAATCATGAAGAGCTTAATCCACAACTAGGATTGTGGGAATCATGAAGAATTAACAAGGTAAAACTAGACAATTTGTAATTCTTGAAAAGTGTGCATGTTTGTAGTAATTAATTCTCTTCGTTTTGAATGCTTTCTAATGGTGGCCAACATTAGTACCCGCCTAGTGTTACTGATTGAACCAAGTTAGTAATGAATAGGAAATGAAGTTAATTAACAAGACTCGATCGATGTTTCTCGTCTAATCAATCGAACTGGGCTAAGGGGAGGTTGTACCAAGACAATAGGTAAGGGTTAGTAATGTCACGTTGCAAGGATGGACCAAATAATGAGTGAAATTCACCTCTCGCATAGGGCAAATGGTTTGGTGAACTTAACTTACCGTTCTACATGATACACACTAGACAAGAATTTGGTTATCTGGTGTTACTAAGTTAGCGAATCATGGGGAATACAATACCCTTGTTTCTCTCCATATTGATTAAACACTTGTGTTAGTTAGGATCTCTTTTTACTAGTTATTATAAACCCTCCTATTCAGAGAGATAAGCTGGTTAATAAACTCAAATCGCAGAATTTCTAAGTCTACCATATCTCCTTGGGTTTGACCCTAACCTGGGTTAGGTTCTATATCTTGACAACGACCACTTTAGCCCTAAAAAATGAGGTGTAGCTTGGGCGACATCACGTTGATAGAGATGGGTGGGGGGAGCTTCTCAATCACCTCCATTTTAGCTTTAGAGACCTTGATTTCCTTGATGGAGATTCCATGCCCTAACACAATGACTTCTTTCACCATTAAGTGACACTTCTCCCAATTTATCACCAGATGGCATTCTTCAAATCTTCTAAAAACAACATGCAAATGCTTCAAGCAGTCCTTGAAAGAGTCACCAACCACACTAAAGTCATCCATGAAGACTTTAATAGTGTCCTCCACCATGTTTGAGAAGATGGACATCATGCATCTTTGAAATGTTGTTGGTGCAGTACACAACCCGAATGACATCCTCTTGAATGTGATGGTGCCATAGGGGCATTTGAACGTTGTCTTTTCTTGATCATATGGAGAAATAAAGATCTGGCTATAGCCCAATAACCATCCAGGAAGCAGTATTAATGCTTTCCAGCCAAGTGGTCTAGCATCTTCCATGAACGGTAGTGAAAGTGGTCTTCTGTCAATGCATTGAGCTTTCTGTAGTCTATGCACACCCTTCACCCGGTGAATGGTCGCATGGGAATTAACTCATTACTAGCATTTGGGACCACGGTGATACCCTCTTTCTTCGAAACACACTGGACTGGGCTCACCCATTTACTGTCGGTGATTGGATAGATCACCCCTGTGTCCAACCACTTGATGATTTCTTAGCGTATGACCTTTTGCATAGGTGGGTTGAGATGCCTCTGGTGCTCAATACTTGGCTTGTAGCCTTTGGACAATTGGATTTTGTAAGTACATACCCCCAGAGAGATACCAATGATGTTTGCAATTGTCCACGCGATGGTCTTTTTGAACTACTGAAGCACCACGACCATAACATTCACCTATTCGTCACTCAAGTCTATAACAACTATAACTGGCAAGGTGTTGGTGGCACCCAAGAATACATATCTCTAGAAGGATGGATGATCCTTCATACAGCACCGGTGGCTCCTCAATAGATTGTTTAGTAGGTGGTGATTCTCGATTCTGCAAGTTCATATCTAGCTTAGTTTGGTGTCTATGGGTGTAAGATACCCCCAGTGCCTCTACTGTCTCTTCATAATCTAGGATTCTATCACCCTCAAAGTTTATTAACACTGCTTCTGGGTGTCGACACCTAATCTCTCCTCAAGTGATACCTTAAATTCTACATCATCAACACTCCCAATGATAGAGACTACCTTCAGATCATCATCCTTTTATCCATATTGGCAAACATTGAACACAACCTCATCTTTACCCAATCTAAACTTGAGTTGGCCCCTCTTTATGTCTACCCATGTGCGTTCAGTGGCTAGGAAGGGCCTTCCCAAGATAATCAGGACTTCAAAGTCAACCTCACAGTCCGGGATCTTAACGTCTACAGGGAATCTAAATTTATCCACCTTCATAAGGATTTCATAAAATATTCCCACAGGATTCTTCAGCATACGTTCAACCATCAATAATTGACTGCTCCTCAGAGTAGGGGCTCCCACTTCTAGCTTCTTGAAAACTAAAAGGGGCATTAGATTTATCCTGGCACCAAGGTCGTATATTGCCCTTGTGAACTCCACATCTCCAATAGTGCATGGTATGGTGAATGTGCTGGGCTCTTCTCGGTTTACACCAAAGACCTTGGAACAATTGCATTGCAATGTTGAAGCTCTTGGGAGAGCTCTTGACTTATTGTCTATTTCTTTGTGAACAAGTCCTTCATGAACTTCGCATACCCTGACATCTTCTCCAATGTCTCAATGAGAGGGATGTTGATGGAGAGTTGTTTTAGCATGGTGAGAAAGTGCTTGAATTTACCTTCCTCCTTTTTTTTTTTGATTTTTTGAGAGAAGGGAGAAGGAGGTCTAGGAATGGGCTTCAACTTCTGTGGTACCTCTGCAACATCACTAACCCCATCCTAAGCATGATCATTTTTGGGCTCTACATCTTTGACCTCAACTATTGATGTTCTATTAAAATACAACACTTTTTATACTTAAAACATGATTTTTTGTGTGTTCTCAGTGCGACGTTAGTAGGTTTGATGTGCTTATGTGTTTGTTTTGTAGAATTTTGAGTTTGGCACAATATTTGGGCAAAAATGCAGAAGTTGATAAATTTGAGGATTTACGAGACCCTTTACGAGTCGTAGACTATTCTACGGGCCATGAAGGAGGTTTCATGTGAAATTCTAGTGAAGGGTGTATTTATGAAGTTGGGTCTACGAATATGCAGATGAGCCATAGAAGACTTTATTAGTCATAGACCTAGTTTTGTGCCTTGAGGGTCTGAGGATGAGGACTTTCTGAAATTTCATCAGACGAAACCCCCTACTGGCAGTAAAACCTTTTACGAGTCATAGAGGGGTATCTTAGAATCTAAGTCCAGAATTGAAGCAACAGTTCATGAAAGCCCGGCTACAAGCCGTAAACCATTATATGGCCAGAAGAGCACCTCATAGAGCTTGCCGACCCAATTATCCTATTTTGTTTTGAATTTGTATTTTAAACATATAAATAAGTTTTTAGGTTATTTTTCTTAAGGGAGAAGCGAAGAGAGAGCAGAGAGTCAACATAGAGTTTGAGAAATACTTGTAAACTTTGATTTCATCTTCTGAATTCAATCTTGTGATTCTTATTGAAAAGTTGGATTTTCTTATGCTTAATTCTATTGTGTAAGTGCTCTATTATGTTATTCGAATTCATAAGTCTTACATTTACATAGATCATGAGTAGCTAAATCCACAAGTTGGGTTGTGGGAACCATGAAGAACTAACAAGGTAAAATCGGATAATTCGTAATTCTTGAAAGGGATGTATGCATGTATTAATTAATTCTCTTCATTTTGAATGTTTTCTACTGGTGGCCAACAATAGAACCCGCCTAGTGTTACTGACTGGACCAAGGTAGTAATGAATAGGAAAAGAGATTAATTAATAGGTTTTGATCGATGTTTCTCGTCTAATCAACCAAACTAGGCGAAGGGGAGGTTGTACTGGGATAATAGGTAAGGGTTAGTAATGTCACATTGCAGGGGTAGACCAAATCACATAGTGAAATTTTCCTGTCACCTGCGGCAAAGGGTTTGGTGAAGTTGGCTTACCTTTCAACATTCTACACAATGGAAAAGAATTCAGTTATCAGGTAATACTAAGTTAGGGAATCACGGGGAACACAATACCCTCATTTCTCTTTTTATTGGTTTTCGCCAAATGCTCAGGAGTTCCTCTATTCAATCAATACATAATGACTGAAGCCAATTTTTGTTGGTTAATCCGATCCGTTCATCGATGGTCGATAAGTATGATGGTCCTAATGATGATCCTGCATTAACAGTTGTTTTAGTGTAGAATTGCTTTTACGAGTTATTATAACTCCCTCCCCCCTTTGGGAAGATAAGTTGGTTAATAAACCCAAATTGCAAATTGAATTCTTCTAAGTTTACCATATTCCCTTGGGTTCGACCCTAACCTTGGTTAGGTTCTAATCTTAAAAACGACTTCTTTAGCCTAAAAAAGGAGGTGTAGCTTCAGTGACATCAAGATTTTGGAGCCGTTGTCGGGAGTACGACTAGACTTGTTTAGTTCAAGTAATTTGGGAATTAATCCTTATTTCCCTCATTTGACATTTTTTGTTATTTTTGTTTTCTTTCAGGGCATAGGCGTAGTGTATGCCCAACATAGTGTGTGAGGGCATACTGTTGACGTTATTTGACCCAGAGATCCAAAAAGGACCGAGAAGAATGACCAAGGGTAATGCAAATAACATGGCAAATGTAGCTCTAAACTGGAATGAGAATGAGAATGCAAACAATAAAAACCCACCTCCTCTTGAGGACATCGCTCCACATCCACAGGACATCAATGCAGATGCTTGTTAGTGGAATCAATATCGGCTAAACCCTACAGCTATGAAGGCGACTGGAGCTATTGTGTTGCCACCACTATCGACCAACACAAAGTTTGTGGTTTTGAGTAGGTTTCTTCATATGCTGCAGAACTATGGGTTGTTCATGGGCCTACCACCAGAGGATCCACATAACTATCAACACAATGTTGCATTTGACTTTAATAGCATGACGGGAACACAAAATCTGTCTTTGGATGCTGTGGGACTTTGTGTCTTCCCATTATCTCTGACAGGTAATGCAACACTATGTCTATTAAAACTCCCACAGAGTTTGATCACCAGTTGCGCTGAGTTGCAACAGGCCTTTTTTTTATAGGTACTTCCCGAGATCAAAGAAGCTTAAGTTGAAAGACCAAATCAATAACTTTGAGCAACTTCCACAAAATACTTGAGGAGTTTCCTAGACCACAAAATTATTGATGATGCCTTGATGGAAATCTTCTACCGTGCCCTGGATTGGAATAGCCAAGCCTATTTTGATACGATTATGGGGGGCATATGCTTAGATCAACCATTTGATGTGCTTTTATAATACAACACTTTTGAAGCTTAAAGATTGGAATTTTGTATGTTCTTAATGCGATGTTGGTTGGTTTTATGTGTTTTTGTGTTATATTTTCAAGATTCGAGGGTGGGCCTTTATTTTTGGGGAGAAATGCAGAAGTTGCTAATTTTGTGTGAAGTATGAGACCCTTTATGGGCTGTAGATCACTCTACGGGTCATGAAAAGGTTTCGTGGAAGATTTTAGCAAGGAGCTTGATTTTTTGAAGTTGGATCTATGAACATGTAGACAGGGCGTAGATTGATTTACGAGTCCTAGACCTTGGTTCATGTCCTAAGGATCAGAGATTAGAACTTTTTGAAGACTCATTAGATGAAATCCCTCTACGGATCATAAACCACTTTATGGGTCGTAGAGAGGGTATCGTAGACTTGAAGCTAAGTTTTGAAGTAGCTTTATACCAGACCCTGGTTACGGGCCGTGGAATGCAATATAACCCGTAAACTCTTTCATAAGGCATGCCGACCAAGTTATCCTAATGTGTTTAGGACTTGTCTTTTAAATAATATAAATAGGTTTTTTAGGTTATTTTTCAGAAGTTTTTGCATTGTACTAAAAATACTCAGTAATTAGAGAGAGAAACGTGTGAGATAACACTTGAGAGTTTTGAGACACTTGTACTTTGATTTCATATTTATTCTTGTGATTCTCTTTGAAGATGGATTTTTTTTCTTAATTCAATTGTATAAGTGCTCTATTATGTTATTCCAATTCATACGTTTTGCATCCACACAAATCATGAGAAGCTAAATCCATAGCTAGGGTTGTGGGAACCATGAAGAACTAACAAAGTAAACCAGATAATTCATAATTCTTGAAAAGTATGCATGCTAGTGGTGGCCAACATTAGAACCCGCCTAGTGTTACTTTCCGGACCTAGGTAGTAATAAATAGGAAAAGAGATTAATTAACAGGATTGGATTGATGTATTCTCATCTAATCAACTAAACTGGGCCTAGGGGAGGTTTTACTAGGACCAATAGGTAAGGGTTAGTAATGCACGCCACAGAGATGGTCCAAGTCGCATGGTGAAATTTGCCTCTCACCTTTGACCAAAGGGCTTGGTGAACTTAACTTACCATTCTAAATGCTACACATTAGAAAAGAATTAGGTTATTTGGTGCTACTAAGTTAGGGAATCATGGGGAACACAATAACCTAGTTTCTCTCCATATTGATTTCACTCTTGTGTTAGTTTTCTTTCTCCATTGATTATTGCAACCCCCCCCCATCCCGGATGAAGTAAGTTAGTTAAGTACTCAAATTGTAGTCATTTAATTATGTTGAGTCTATGTATTCCCTCGGGTTCAGCCCTAACCTTGGTTAAGTTCTCTTTCTTGACAAAGTCTGCTTTATCCTCAAAAAAGAGATGCGAGATCAAGACTTTAGCGCAGTTGCCAGGTAATACTACTAGACTTGGTTGATTCATAAGTGATTTAGGTGTTAATCCTTATTTCCTACATTTTATGAATTTTTGTTTTTGTTCTTTTTCAAGGTGTAAGTATAGTGTATGCCCAACACAAGAAGTCGAGGCAATCCCTTGACTTCATTTAACCTAGAGATCTAGAAGACGTTGTGGAGAATGGCTCGATATAACGCTAACAATATGGCTAATGCATCTTTAGACAGGAACGAGAACGAGAATACTGATTATGCGAACCCACCTCCTCTTGGGGACATTGCTCCATAATCTCAGGACTTTAAATGCAAACGCCTATCAGTGGAATCAATATAGGCTTAATCCTATGGCTATGGAGGTGACTGGAGCTATTGTGATGCCACCACTACCGAATGACACAAAGTTTGTAGTCTCGAGTGGGTTACTAAGAAGCATACTGTGAGTCAGGAGCTTTCCCAAGAGCTTCAGCATTGCAGTGCTATTGCTACGAGGTCCTTAGTTTAGAAGCGTGAAGATCCTGGTGCTTTTACCATACCTGCACCATTAGAGATGTGGAGTTTGGAAGGGCACTACATGATCTAGGTGCCAGTGTGAATCTGATGCCACTTGTGATCTTCAAGAAGCTAGGATTGGAGCCCCTATTTCGATGAGAATGTGGTTGTTGATGGAAGATCGTACAGTGAAGAAGCCTATGAGGATACTATATGATGTGCTGGTCAAAGTTGAAAAGTTCATAGTCTCCACAAACTTTATGATCCTAGATTGTGAAGTCGACTTCAATGTCCCAATTATCTTAGGAAGACCATTCCTAACCACTGGGCGAGCACTAGTGGATATGGAAGCTGGTCAACTCAAGTTTAGATTCGACGACAAAGAGGTTGTCTTCAATATCTGTCAGTACATGAAGAGGGCAGATGATTTAAAGAATGGAGTCTGGGAGCCTGATTAACTAATTTGTCTAAGTCATACGACAACAATAAATCAGGCGCTACTTGGAGGCAACCTGAGGTCTTGTTTGATGTAATAGTGTAGTTGTAGCTTTATTTTTCAGTTTTTGACTCATAGGTAGTTTATTTTCTTATGTTTTAGTTGTAATCTTGGACATTTGGGCTAGCTGAATATAGCGTAATAGTATGTTCTATGAAGAATATATAGGTACATGGCTAAGTTAGCCATTTTTGGCTGAGAAGAGCATTAGAAATAATCTCTACGACTGATTCTATAGGCCATAAAACACTTAATGACCCGTACACCATCTCGTAGAGTATAGTAAGAAAACAAATTGTGCATTCCAGTCCACGAGCCAACTTTACGATCTGCAGATAAAACTAAGGGTTGTGAATTAGGCTCGTAGACCCTAGGTAAGTTTCTGAAAAGTTTCTAAGTATTGAAATCTCTACGACCAACTCTATGAGTCGTATTTCACTTGTACAACTAGTAGACTGATCCGTGAAGCCTTGTCCGAAAATCTAGGGTTTGGATGTTCTACGAGATCACAGTTCATGAGCCGTAAAATACTCTACGGCCTGTTATCGGAGTTTTGTAGAGTCCATACCATTAGTTTTCAATTGACCCAGTCAAGGTACAAATAATGGGGTCAAATTGATTTGACCCTATTTCTAGCCTAATTTACAAAACTACCCGGCCACCCCCACCCCCATGAATATTTGACTACCGGCAGTGTCTGTACCTTTGTTTTTCGGCAAGTTATTTGGTGACCTAGGGTTTTGTTGCCTCTTCAACGCCTACATCTTTTACAAGTTAATCACACGACTTGGTAAGTTTTTGGTTAATTAAAAACCTTTAATTTCCCTATGTTTGTATTATTGAATTGGAATGTTTGGAATGGTAGTTTAGACACGAAACCTATGTGTGAAATTTATATTATGGTTGTCCATGTTTGAATATTTGTAAGTCCGGAATTGGGTATCATAGCCTTGATAGTATGACTTGAATATTATGTTTGGCACCTCTTGAATCACCCACCATATGTGATGAATTGATTGTGTGTAAGATAGTGGGTGATGATATAGGTGCATAGTTTTGTTGTGAAAATGTTCATACTTGGTCAGAAGGGTTCGGGAAACATGTTTAATCATTTTCAATGGGGTATGCACATTGAATAACATGTTGGGGTCTTGGTTGTGGTGTGAGAATCATGTGGGTGTGTGCATTTTTGCTTCAATGCTGGTAGAATAAAGTTGAAAAAGTCGTATGGGGTCCGTGGTGATGGACTTGGAATCTCAGGTAACTGAGTTTCTTGTTTACGAGTGGCTTTTACGGCATGTGGAACATTCCACGAGTTGTAAATGCCCCTCGTAAAAGATTCCAAAACATAGAGTTTTTGAGTATCCATCAAAAGGGACCTTCTACGAGTCGTAGAATAGTTTATAGCTCGTAGATAGATCTCGTAGATCCCCCTGCCTAGAAAGGTTCAAACAGTGGAACATTCTATGACTCAGTCTATGACTTGTAAACCATTTCACGAGTCATACCTGGTCTCGTAGACTTTTCTAGTGTCCAAAAATTATTGTGACCACTGTTTCACGAGGGCTCTCTATGGTTTGTGGTATCCACTACGACCCACAAAGATGCTTTTGTAGACCCTTTTACAACTCAGTTTGAAATATTTTGCATTTTAACTTTTTTATTTGTGGGGCTAACCAAGGTGCATAAATATTCATTTTCAGGTACTATGGCCCCGAAAGCTAAACGTGATGAGCTTAGGTCCCTAAAAAGGAGAAAGATGAGTCTTCAAGAGATGAGCAGACTATGGCCCTGAGTGGATCATTAGAGGAGCTAGGCGTTGACCTGGACCCAGGGGTTGCTAGACCTCAGACTAGAGCAGCTGACAGAGCTGGACAAAGTCAGGCTCTTATCTTCTGAACTCCCCAGTTTGATGAGGAAGGCATCACCAAATAACGATTCTATTCAAATGACTCCATCAAGAGAGAAGTCCAGCTCTAAGTTAGATTCTGTACATGCATCAGTGACAGAGTCCTCTGCATGGCCTTGTTCATTACCACTTGACACTCTTACTAGTCGGTGGTGCGTCGAAGGGTTGCATATTATTTAGGCTGAGGATGTGCAACAGACAGAGTGGGGTAAACTAGTCCTCTCCATCTATGAGGAGCCCCGAGTCATCCCAAATAGATTCGATAGTTTCCCTGGTCTCCTGCAAACAATGATCTGGTACGTGCCACAGTGGCTGACTAGATCACTTGATCGATTCTCCCCGACCATGGTGAGGGAGTTCTATGCTTTATATGCAGCCACAGTTCACAGGATTCTTCCCAAGGGAAAGAAGCCCTTCGCTTATCCTACATTGTCTGTGATAAGAGTGAGGGGGCCAGTAGGTGGATATGCCGGAGACTACCATCCACCGAATGTTATTTGGGCTAGAGTTCCCCGCCCCCAAATGCACCGTAGATTTTAACTACAGGGTGGGGTAGATGAGGGACCCATTATTGATGAGGGATCTAGAGCGCAGAGCCAGCTTGATGAGATGGGTGGTTGGTTATATTGCTCAGTAGGGTCAGGAACCTGCATGGGTCACCACACACCCGGAGCCTATTGTCAAGGCTTCATTCTATTTTCTCGCCATGTTTTGGTGGGTGATTGTCAGATCATGCATCTGACTGACTCTTGCTGGTACTACTTTGACACTAGAGCATGCAGTAATCGCTTTCAGTATGTTGGCTGGTTATGATATTTATAATTCTCGCTTTATCGTCGAGTAGATTCATGAGGCCGCCTTGAAGAGATCTACCTCCATCCTATTCCCTTTCTTGATGTATAGGCTCTTTCTAGAGTTGATGGTGGAGAGTTTACACTAGCTGGACTCGTTGATCGAGGCCTAGCATACCTTAGATCCAACCTGATAAAGGCTGAGAAGAACCTAGTGGCACTCTGGCGAGCACAACACCAGCCTGCTCCTACGCCCAAGATCTTCGCCCCAGTGCCACCACCTGAGGTCCCACACAATACCCCTGCCACTACTGCTGCTACTGAGGATAGGCCCTTTTAGCCCGAGGTAAAAGTGGAGAAAGGGCGCACAAGCCACGTCATCACATGCTACTCTTCTAGGCATGGTTCATATGTCCGCTATATCTATACAGGCCACGGCGCAGAGGTTATCTCATGCTGAGTTATAGTTGACTCAGCATGTTCAACAAATTAGGCCATGGGTCCACCAGGCGATTTCAAATCGGAGGGTCATATGCAGGCATTCATGATCACTACTGTTCTGGAACGTCTATCCACTATGGATACCCGTATTGATACCTTCTAGGTGAGGTTACAACAGAGCTTGAGCGCGGCCTGGCCATCAGACTTGATGGCCCTTTAGAAGGAGATCCAATGGCTCCGGGCCAAGATGACGACAAAACTGCTTGCACTGGTTACACTACCAAGGACCACACTCCTTGTAGTTGTGGTAGATCTTTTCTCTCCTGATGAGCCTATCCATCTTTTCCACGGGAAGAGACTTTGCACAGTGGATGATGATCCAGATGACATGTGCCATGCGAGGCTTACAGAGGCGGAGGAGCTTGAGCTTGTCTTGAGAGAGTCGAGACAGGAGGAGGAGAGACGTTAGGATTGAGAGCATGATAGTTTTAGGGGTGCAGGCTCCTCTGGATAGAGTGCTACTATTGTGGAGACCACCGCGCAGAGTAAGGATGGCCGGACTCAGCCACACACCGGTGCTTAGGAGCCTAGGTATGACTTTTAACCCCTTATACTCTATTTTGCTTTAATTATGTGCATTAGGGACACTGCACATCTTTTTCAATGGGGGTGTGGGTAGTTACGGGCATCCTTGAAGTTTGAGTAGCTTGGGTCCATTACTACCCTAATCTTTTTTATCTTGGGGTTCTCTTGCCTGTGTTCTTTTTCCCTATATATATTTACTTTCTGTTGAACTGGCATGTTTAGGATGTTTAGGTCATATTTGTAGCATATTGTACTAATACTTGTGACATATAACATGTTTTTGTGTTTTGTTTTCAAAATTGATACCCACAAAATTTTTGATTAGGTAGTTAGTAGCAACCATGCATGTTTAGGTGTGTTGACAATGTTGTTCTAATTAGTGAGGATAAATTGAGATAAAAAGCATGATCCGAGGGTCTTTTGTTGATAATGTAGTCAATGCCATGTGAGTATGAGCCTGAAATTGCTAAAATTCATATGTTGTGTGCTAATTCAAAACTTTCCCTATTAGTCTAAGTTGGACTATAGATTAATTGGATTAGGAAAGGGTCTTAGGTCACTGTTCTTAAAAACTCACTTAGCCTAAATGACCAACCAAAATTGCAGTGTATCCCTTGTTCCTAATGTTTGAGCCTAGCATATAACTATTCTTTGTCAAAACCTGATTAGCCTAGCCTTGTTAGTTATAAAATATTGAATTCGGCTCTAGCCCTCCTTAAAATTGTGCACCTTGACTGAGGCAAAAAGACTAAGTTGAGGGTGGCTACCAAAAGTGACCCGGTTTTGAGGATGGATATTGTGCACCTCAACTCAAGACAAAAGCCTAAGTTGAGGGTAGCTGGTGTAAGGGTGAAACATAAAAATAAGGGGTTAGTGATGCAGAGAAAAAGGGAAAATCATGTACCAGTACAAGAAAAATAAGTGATGCCTTAGTTGTGTGCTAAAAAAGAAAATGAAGTGTAAAAGTAAGGGAAAAAACTGAAAAATGAAAAGAAAGCACCCAGAATTTCTTGAAATAGGATAAAGGGAGAATGAGGTGAAAATAACATAGTTGGTAGGGCACGAGTGTAGGAAAACGTAGTGTCAAGGAGGGTCATTTTCGCTATGTTCCCAAAGTACCACACCAAAGCCACCCGAGCCTACGTTACAAGCCTAGAAAGTCCTATAGTGATCCTAGTCCAAGTAGTTGAAAGTCTTTGTCATGAGTATAGGGGCAAGCCTATGGTATTAGGCATGATGCATAAATATCTTTTGTGAGAGTTAGTGATTTCGCATAGTCTTATGGTTATATATTAGATTATCACTGAGTGTCAGATATAGGACTTCTTTTCTATGGGGGAACTTGCATTGCGTTGTTAGCATTAGACTTATTCAGGGATTGTGGATTGTTGATAGTACCTTACTTGTCATAGTTGTGTTGTCACATGCACTAGTCTTTATAGGTTTGCTAGATGGCTATCTGATTGTATTTTGAAAAGGTTGTGTGGGTGTTTGAGTTTGAGATTGATGCGATGTACGCCATTGGGTTGAGGTCTGTGTGTTACTGTATTATCTATATAGATTGAGTCTGTCGCTTGAGGGCAAGCAACGGTTTTAAGTTGAGGGTGTTGGTATACTTTCAAAATACAACACTTTTGATGCTTAAAACTTAGAATTTTGTGTGTTCTCAATGCGGTGTTAGTTGGTTTTATGTATTTTCGTGTTATATTTGCAAGATTCCAAGGTTGGCCTTAATGTTGGGAAGAAATATAGAAGTTGTTGATTTCTTGTGCAGTACAAGACCCTTTACGGGCCCTAGAACACTCTACGGTTCATAAAAAAGGGGTTTCGTGTAAGATTCTCGTGAGGGGCTAGTTTCGTGTAGATTGATTTACGAGTCGTAGATCTTGGTTCGTGCCCTAAGGATCAGAGATTGGGAATTTTTGAAGATTCATCAGATGAAACCCCCCTATGGTTCGTAAACCACCTTATGGGTTATAGAGGGGGTGTCATAGATCTGAACCCTAGTTTTGCAGCAGCTTTGTACGAGACCCCTGTTACAGGCCGTGGAATGCAATATGATCCGTAAACCCTTTCATGAGGCGTGTCAACCCAGTTATCTTAATGTGTTTAGGATTTGTCTTTTAAATATTATAAATAGGTTTTTAGATTATTTTTCAGAAGTTTTCGTATAGTACTTAGAAAACTTAGTTATTCGAGAGAGAAAAGTGTGAGATAACATTGGAGAATTTTGAGAACACTTGCACTTTGATTTAATCTTTAATCTTGTCATTCTTTTTGAAGTTGGATTTGCTTGTTCTTAATTCAATTTTGTAAGTGCTCTATTATGTTCTTCCAATTTATAAGTTTTTCATCTACACAAATCATGAGTAGGTAAATGCACAACTAGGGTTGTGGTAACCACGAAGAACTAACAAAGTAAAATTGGATAATTCATAATTCTTGAAAAGTGTGCATGTATGTATAAATCAACTCTCTTCACTTCGCATGTTTTCTAGTGGTGGCCAACATTAGAAACCACATAGTGTTGCTAACTGGACCAAGGTAGTAATGAATAGGAAAAGAGATTAATTAATAGGATTCGATCGATGTGTTCTCTTCTAATCAATTGAACTGGGCCAAGGGGAGGTTGTACTGGGACTAATAGGAAAGGGTTAGTAGTGCACACTATGGAGATGGACCAAGTCACATAGTGAATTTCGCATATCACCTTTGACCAAAAGTCTTGGTGAACTTAACTTACAGTCCTGGATGCTACACCTTAGAAGAGAACTAGGTTATCCAGTGATACTAAGTTAGGGAATCATGGGGAACACAATACCCTAGTTTCTCTCCATATTTATTTCACTCTTGTGTTAGTTTTACTTCTCCATTGATTATGGAAACCCCTCCTCCTTTGAGGAAGTAAGTTGTTTAACTAGTCAAATTGCATTCATTAAATTCTCTTGAGTCAACATATTCCCTTGGGTTCGACCCTAACCTTGGTTAGGTTCTATTTATTGACAACGACTACTTTATACTCTAAAAGAAGGTGTAACTTGCGCGACATCACCATTCTCAAGGATCATTAAAAGGATGGAAAGGGTGCTCAAGATGAATCGTGCATGGGAAAGGAGACACAACATCTACCAAAAGTTCGTGTGCTATCAGTATTGGTTCAGATCAAGCTAAATAAATGAAAAATCATGTAAAAGCTTGCCTCAATCCATACCGGCATATAGGTGATGATGAAGCAGAACCAAAAACGAGTCAATGTAGTTGTTCATCAGCCTCCTGAAGTACCCATGTATGATGATCCTTACTATGAGAAGGACACTTGCTTCATTGCTGATCAGACGGGGGGTTTCCAGACTAATGCCCAAGGGTCCAATAAGGACTATTGGAACCAAGGTCAAGGAAAACAAGGTAGGAACTTTAATTGAGATGGAACTATGAATGGAATCGGGGCCATGGTAGAGATGTAGATTAGGGCCACAGAGATGGTTACAAAAATTATCCCTATGAGCCACCACACAACTGAGATACAAGTGCTAGTAGTTCCAAAGTTGAGGAGATATTTGACCGCCTGTTGAAGAAAGTTGAGACACAGGATGAGACTCTGAAGGGGATCAAATCTGAAATCTCGGTATAAATCAGAAAAACAAGTCCCATTCTGTGGATATCGAACAACTTGAGCAACTTTTTGGTCAAATGTAGCTCAACTCAACCAACGTCAAAGGGGTACACTGCCTAGCAACACAGTTCAAAATCCAAAGAATAAAGGGCAGTGCATGGCAGTTACTACACGTGGTGGCAAGAGCACCATTGATCCCCCTATACTGGTAGATGAGAATGATGTTTGAAAGGAGACAGTTAAGGTAAAATATGCGGATACTGGACATAGTCGTGTCAAGGATGGGATAAGAGATGCTGCAGATGTGCCATAAAAGTTGAAGCCCATTCCTAGGTCTTCTCGCCCCTTCCCTCAGAGAGTTTTCAAGAAGGAAGAGTAGGGAAAGTTCAAGCACTTTCTCTCCATACTAAAATAACTCTCCATCAACATCCCTCTCATTGAGGCATTGGAGAAGATGCTAGGGTATGTGAAGTTTATGAAGGACCTGGTTACGAAGAAATGCACTATGAGTCAGGAGCTCTCCCAAGAGCTTCAATATTGCAATAGAATTTCTACGAGGTCCTTGGTTAAAAAACGAGAAGATCCAGGTGCTTTTACCATACCCTGCACCATTAGAGATGTGGAGTTTGTAAGGGCATTGTGTGATCTCGGTGCCAATATTAATCTAATACCCCTTGCAGTCTTCAAGAAGCTAGGACTAAGAGCCCCTACTCCGACGAGCATCTTGTTGTTGATGGTTGATGGCAAAGTGAAGAAGCTTGTGAGGATACTTTACGATGTGCTTGTTAAAGTTGAGAAATTCATATTCCCCTCAAACTTTATGATCCTAGATAGCTATGTCGACTTCGACGTCCTAATCATATTGGGAAGGCCATTCTTAGCCACTGGTTGAGCACTAGTGGATATGGAAGCTAGTCAACTAAGGTTTAGATTGAACAATGAAGAAGTTGCCTTCAAAATCTGTCATTCAATGAAAAGGCTATATGATCTGAAGAACGAGGTGTGGGCACTTGGGGATGTCTGAGTACCCAAGCTGTCAATGTAGTGTCACGACAATAAGTCAGGCACTACTTGCAAGATAACCAAAGGTAGAAACTGGTGCTTAGGCGCCCAGATATGCTTTTTTGACCCATGCACTTTACTTTGTCATTTTTGTTTGCACTGAGGACAATGCACCTTTTTTCGCTGGGTGTGGGTAGTTATAGGCCTCAATAAATTCTCAGTAGCCTTGGCCTATAACTGCCCTAATTTTTGAATCCTAATGGTTTTCTTGCTTGTGTTCTTTTTCTCCATGGATATTCGATGTGAGGCGAAAAATAACTATATTTAATCATTATTTTCCTCATATTTGATCTCTTATTTATCTTTTTTGAGCATAAATTTTATGGATTGTGCTAAATTGTGTATTTTATTTTAAGGGATTAAATTGACACAAAGATGAAGAAATTTGGAGCTAAATAAAAGATTACAGAAAGAAACTCAAGCAAGTAACTTAATGGATTAAATTTAATAAAATATTCAAAAGATACATTACCGCATAATCTATTTGCAATTCATGTTGCTGCCACATGGCAACTTCTCAACAGAAAGAGCAAATTTTGAGGTGGCGGCGGTTATACATGAAAATTCAATTTCTTTCAGATTTTGGGTTTCCCAATTTATTTTGGACTTGATTATTTTTCTACATCTATAAATAGTGCATAAAAATAATTCTTCAACAACTAATCCAACTAATCCAATCTAGGTTTTAGAATTTTATAGCTTGAAAGTTTGGAAGAGCCGTCGTGGAGATTGAAGGATTTTGGTTTATTATTTTCTTCTCCTTTTATTATATATTTGTATTCTTGATTTTTAGAATATTATTTAGCTATTGTTCTTGAATATTTATGATTATCACAAGTAAGTTTATTTTTATAAATTTTAATTGTGTTTTTTAAATAACAATGAGTAGCTAAATTTTATAACTAGGATTGTGGGATCCATGCTTGATTAACAAAGTAAGTTAATGTAAAAAGTGATTCTTGAGTAAATTTTATGCATGCATTAATTCTCTTCATTTTGCATATTTTCTAATGGTGGCTAACATTAGAACCCGCCTAGTGTTACTGACAGGACCAAGGCAGTAATGAATAGGAAAAGAGATTAATGAACAGTATTCGATATATGTGTTCTCGTCTAATCAACCAAACTGGACCAAGGGGAGAGTTAGTAATGCAAACTATGGAGATGGGCCAAGTCACATAGTGAAATTAGCCTCTCGCCTTTGACCAAAGGGTTTGGTGAACTTAACTTACCGTTCGACATGCTAAATATTGAAATAGATCACTAACACATTATTCTTGCTAAGTTATAAAACCATAGGAACATATTCCTAGTTACTTCTATTTTCTTGATACAAATAAATGTTAAATGCAAGTTATTATTAATATGACGCCTTTTGGTAGAAAAAATATTGAATGATTGGAGCATTGGGATGAGAGGGGTTGTAGATAAGTTTTTGAATCACAATTCATACTTCTAAAAAATATTAAAAAATCTCAACTTATATAACTATGTGCTTTTGTCAGATGTTCATCAGTTTGGCTTGTATATCTAGATTTTAAGTGTTGAATAGAGCGTAAGAGTTGATATGTTTGATGCTCAACAAGTTAGTTATGAATTGTATGAGGAAGAAAAAATGCTTATGGGTCAACTTGAAGAGCTAAAATTGGAGATCAACTACTTGATCATACTATTCTTGATATTGTCACTGTTGAGAAAAATACACGAGAATTATGTAAAGAAGTAGATAATATTATTTTTAAAAACTCTAGTTTGTGTAAACATAATGATGTAAATAATATTATGATTCATGAATTGGGACGTATTGGACCTCATTCCAATTATTGTTTTACATTATACTTCGATGATGAGATATTAATTGAATCATCTGAGCATATGGAAGAATGTAAAGAGGAGGAAAAATATGATTATTCTTGAATTTATTGGGCACAAATCAAATAATTACATTCCTCATTTAAAGGACAAAAAGTACAACATGTGATCTCTATTGTTTGTTACCCTTAATTTTATACCACTACATGTTGAACATAACAGAAAATTGGAAAAAAAAGTACGGGTACAATGCATAAGTTCAAGGTGGAGGAAAAAGTGGAAGACCTCCAACTAGTAGTGTAACTTCATTATTTTTTTATTTTTTTATATAGTATTGGTCTTATCCTTTTTTGTGTCATTTTTATTTTCAAAGATTAAGGAGAAGTCTGAGTACCCAAATTTCAAGCTAAGGAGCACGTTTTTTGAGCTTAAGTGGTGGGTGCACGTGACTCTTGATAAATATTGAAGAGCATGTTTCTAGCCAGACCCTGAAGAGTCCCAAGGAGTATTTCTTACCATTTTGTTTCATCTCTTTTCTTAAATTGCTTTGGGACAAAGCATGATTTTAAGTCTGGGGTGGAATATCATCCAATATGTCACGTCCCAAAAAGAGGGGAGGCGCGATTTGTACTCGATACCGTTATTGTTCGAGTAAGCCACTAAACATGCTAGTTAACTAAACTAGGGACCATAAGAAAATCAGGCAACATAACGTCTAAAAAAGTAAGCTGGGACCATTTAGGTCATGACCTGGTCAATAACAAATCATGTACATCAATATAGGTAAACCAAAATGATAAAGTATTAGGTAGCCGACAAAGCTGCAACAACAAAGTTACAGGCACACACTATATATACATGTCAATCCTATGACTGGAGACTGAAAGGTACAAAAGAACCAACCCAAAGTAACACATCCACAATAGCCTTTAAGAGAACCACTAATGTTGTCGGGATAGGGCCCTGGCTATACCCAACTGTACAACAAAAAGTAAGCATCCTATGGAAGCTCCAGGAAGACGTGGAGCTTACCAACTCACAACTGAACTGGGCTCCTAGTGGAGGGGTCGATCAGAGTCCCTACCTAAACCTGCACGCATGAATAAAATATAGCGTCCCTAGGCCACGAGATAGCAGTACGAATAAACATATATTGGTATGTAAGGCAAAAAGTAAAACCATAGATAACAATAGTAAAAAGAGCAATATAAATACCACCTGTAACAAAAACTCAAGTAACCTTAATGACCAATAATCAACCTCCTAGTGATCAGATATGCATGGTCTGCTCGAGTATCGTACGTCGTGAATACATATATATATAGATGCAAATGCATGACATATCCAACCAAATGCTAGCAATGGTGGTCCTTTCCAGTAGCTGACCGATATCATATTTGCCAACCTGTGGCCATCTGTACCACATACACACACACACATATATACACACACACATACACACATACATAATTTGGAAAACAAAGGCCCCATACCTTCGATTATAGCTCGAAGTCCATGCATAACGTGCAATGTATAATATGAATATTGAATGCACTTAGTAGGACATAGCATAAAGTTAGCCAATCTTAGCCCATTGGTACATTTATTCTCATAGCATCATAATCATTGTCGTAGCATATACACTCGATTTGTGAAATTGTCTTTTGAATGAGTTTGATAACTTAACTCAACATTTAGAATGAAGCCTTAACTTTAAAAATGTTCATAAAGGTGCTTTACATAATGCTTATACTTGGTCCCATGTCAATTAGTAAAGGAAAGTATTTAAATAGAATTAAGTGTCTTAGTAGTTTAAATAGGAGCATTACGCTAGAGATTATTGGAAATCAACGCGTTACTTGTTAAGTGCATCTATTATATTTTTTTGTATAGAAGAAGGACTGATTATGAATACTACATTCCCTTTGTAATCTATATTTATTTTAATGACACAACACCAAGAAGAGAAACATCTCGAACATATGAATACATAACTAGGAAAACCGATAAAATGACATATACATATTGAATGTCCAGTTTAAGCGAACGAATAGAATTTCAACTAATACCATCATGAAAGTAACTCAACTACAATCCTAATGCCTTTAACCAAAGGTCTTTCTAGCAACAATATAGTAAGATATCACATTTAATGTTTTGGATAAACTTCTTGGATTTCGTGCTAAAACGAGGGACGGAGCTTAGCCTTAACATACCTTACCAACATACGTCCTGTTGCCCAAAGTTGCATCACCGGAGTTGTTCCTTATGTCCTGAGCTTTCCAAAAACTATATATACACAACTCAAAGACACCTATAAATAATCTATAATTTAGCATTAATGACGAGATTCGCCAAATAGTATTTACGCGAGGAAACGTCCATAAAACATCATAAAATGACTGTAAAAGAGCCCCAAGATTATGACCTGAACACACCAGCTCACAACCATTAATAACAAGCAAGAACACCACTTTTTTACAGCCCAAAAAATCCCCAAACACATCTAATAGGAGGGAAAAATAATTGCAAAGCGTAAGGCACTCATTTCTAGGCACGAGGATGAATTTTAAGGGTAAAAACGCGAAAAACTTACCCAAATCACCTTGGTACCTTGAGGGAACTTTATCTTCAGTTTATATGCTATTTGGGACAAAATAGAACTGATTTGAGCTTTTAAAAGCTCAAATTATCCAATATCTAGGTGGGTTGACCCCACCTGACCCATGACCCGGTTTGCTGCTCGTGCAATCACATTAAAACTATCATAACTTTTTATTCTGAGGTTGGTTTGGTGTGCGGTTTTGTGCATTGCAAACTAGGCTCATACATATTCAATTTGAAAGGTCATGGACCTTCTAACTCCCTATGTTATTTGAGATATGGCCTGATACATTTGACCCAAATTTAAGAAGGATTTCTTAAAGAAACTTACGGTAACTTTGGCCAATCTTTATCTTTCAACTCTCTTGATTCCAAAACGTAATGTATGACCTTTGTGCTATTAAAATAACCTTTGAAACTCTAATATTAGGAAATTATATACTTTTAATCTCATCCTAAAAGTGAAACCTAATTTAAATCTTCTGAAAAGGGCTAGGTGCCACTCAAGCCATTTCTTTAATCCTGAATGTGTATTTACGGTATTCCTTTGGCTTAAAACTTTAGGTCCTTGACATTACCACCTATTGGAAGCCTTACTTTCCTTAGGTTCTAAACGAAATCATGTATGTTTTATATGACACGCCACCCTATATATATATATATATATATATATGGAAGAGGAGAAATACGAGGTCTCACAGCCTTCCCCCTTAAGAACATTCGTCTATGAATGTATCTAGACAACATCTTAATTGCACTACTATCTCATAAATTGTGATTTTTGAGGATATACCTTTTATCCCTCCAATCTATAAATCAAAAAATCTAAATTACTAAGCTTTGTATAGCTATCCTGTGATGACCCATATAAACTATACTCCTAATTCATTTAAAATTTAAGTTACCTTAGAAAGATGACTTCTAACTTTTAAAATATGATTCACCTTAATTTGTAAATAGCTGAGGGTGTTTCTTTATCATTTCCTCTTCTGCTTCCCAAGTTATTTACTGAATATTGTTGTTCTGACACAATGCTTTCATAGTGGCCACTTCTTTATTTCGAAACTTTCTCACTTGTCGATCTAAAATAGCCACTAATATCTCATCATAAGATACATCTTCAGCAATGTAGATATCCTCAATGTGAGTAATACGTGAAGGATCTCCAATGCACTTCTGTAACATTGATACATGAAACACCGGATGGACTGCCTCGAATTCTGAAAGCAAATCAAGCTTGTATGCAACCTTGTCAATCTTTCAAATAATCTTATACTATTCAACATACCTAGGACTGAGCTTTCCTTTCTTTCCAAACCACATGATTCCTTTCATAGGTGATATTTTCAAGAAGACCCAATCTTCTACATCAAACTCTAAGTCTCATCATCGAACATCTGTATAAGACTTTGGCCGACTCTAGGTTCTTTGCAATCGGTCTCTAATAAGTCTCACTTTGTTCATCTCTTGCTGAACTAGATTAGGGCCTATCAACATTGCCTCCCGAACCTCAAACCAATCGATCGACGGCCTACATCTTCACCCGTATAGTGCTTCATCAGGTGCCATTTGAATACTAGCTTGGAAGCTGTTATTATAAGCAAACTCAATAAGAGGAAGATGATCATCTCAGCTTCCTTTAAAGTCTAGCACATAGGCACGCAGCATATCCTCAATGGTACGGATCGTACGCTCTGCTTACCGATCAGTTTGTGGATGAAAAGCAGTGCTGAGATTTACTTGAGCGCCTAGACCCTTCTGAAAAGACTTTTAACAATGTGCGATAAATTGAGCCCCTCAATCAGAGATAATAAATATTAGAACTCTGTGAAAGCAAACAATCTCTTGAATGTAAAGCTTAGCATAATCCTCTGCTGAATATGCCGTTCTTACTGGCAAGAAATGAGCATATTTTTTCAATCTATCAATGGTTACCCAAATAGAATCATACCTGCATGGAGTACGAGGAAAACCAGTGATGAAGTCCATATTTATCATGTCCTATTTCCATAGCAGAAGCTCAATATACTTTGCTAGGCCTCCAGGTCTCTCTGCTTTGACTTGCTGGCAATTTGGACATGGGCTACCATCTCTGCAATATCCTTCTTCGTGTCATTCCACAAATAGATTTGTCGAAGGTCTCAATGTATCTTTGTCGCTCTAGGGTGTGCTGAATATCTAGAATAATGGGCCTCAGAAAGAACCTCGGCACGGAGTCCTCCGATATCTGGCACACATAAGCGGCCCTAATACCTAAGGACTCCATCTCCAGTTAGCTCAAATGAAGGATGGTGTTGGTGTGGAATGCTCTCCTTTAATGTTCTAAGCTTAGGATCCTTGTGCTGTCACTCTTTTACTTTAGTAACAATGGAAGATTTTAATGTATTTTGAACAATTACACCTCCATCCTTTGTATCTGCCGATCGCACTTGCAAACTAGCTAGCTGACATTGGTCTTTTTTCATTTCAACCTTATCAGCTGCAACATGGCTTAGACTTCCCACGGACTTTCGGCTAAGTGCATCAGCAACAATATTAGCTTTACCGGGATGGTATAGAATGTCAACATCATAGTCTTTTAATAATTCTAGCCACCTCCTTTGTCGTTGGTTCAACTCCTTCTGCTTAAATATATATTGGAGGCTCTGGTGGTCGGTAAAAACATCAACATAAACTCTGTATAGATAATGTCGCCAAATCTTTAGGTAAAAAACAACTATAGCGAGCTCAAGATCATGGGTAGGGTAGTTTTGTTCATCTTTTTGCAACTGTCTGGAAGCATATGCAATAACTCTACCATGCTGCATAAGAACACAACCTAGGCCAATTCTCGAGGCATCACAATATACAACATAGCCTTTGGTTCCATCCAGATGAGTAAGATAGGTGAGGAGGTAAGTCTTTCCTTGAACTCTTGAAAACTCTGCTCGCATGCTTTAATCTATTGAAGCTTAGCTACTTTATGTGTCAATCTCGTTAGTGGTGCAGAGATAGAGGAGAATCCCTCAACAAACTACCTATAATATCCTGCCAACCCTAAAAAGCTACGGAACTCGGTCAGATTAAATGGTCTTTGCTCGACTATTACTGCTTCAATCTTCTGGCCATCGACCTTGATACCATCGCCTGCAATGACATGGCCAAGAAAAGCTATAGAAGTTGATCAAAACTCAAATTTAGAGAATTTAGCATATAACTTGTTGTCCTGGAGAGTCTTTAATATAGCCTGCAAGTGGTCTGCATGCTTAACTTCTGATCGTGAATATATTAAGATGTCATTAATAAACACGATCACAAATTCATCTAAGAATGGTTTGAAGACTTGATTTATCAGGCCCATAAAGCTGGTGGGGGCATTTGTAGGCCCAAAAAACATGACAAGCAACTCAAAATGTCCGTACCTCATCCTAAATATTGTCTTTGGAATATCAGGATCCTTGACTCGTAATTAGTGGTACCCAGATCTCAAGTCAATCTTTGAAAAGCATTTAGCACCCTTCAACTGGTCAAACAAGTCATGAATCCGCAGAAGAGGATACTTATTCTTGGTAGTGACTTTATTTAGCTGTCTATAATCATACACATCTATAAGGAGTCATCTTTCTTTCGAACAAAGAACACTAGAGCAACCCATGGAGACGTGCTTGGCCTAATAAAGTCTTTATCAAGTAAGTACTTCAGTTGTTCCTTCAATTCCCTTAGCTCTGCAAGATCCATTCTATAGGGAAGAATTGATATAGGCTGCACATCCAAGAACAAATCTATAGCAACATCAATTTTCCTTTCGGGGGGAATTCCTCGAAGATCACTAAGGAATACCATCGGGAATTCATTCACAATAGGGACATACTGAAGGGTCACCGACTCTCAATATCCCTAGCTGAACTAAATGGTATATACAACCTTTAGCAGCCAGCTTTCGAGCCCTAAGGTATGAAATAAACTTACCCTTGGGCGAAGCAACATTACCTTTCCATTCAAGGACCGACTCACCTAGAAAATGGAATTGACCAAGCTTTGCTCGACAATCAATATTAGCATAACAAGTGGCCAACCAGTCCATACCCATAACAACATCAAAATCTAGCATGATCAATTCTACTAAATAAGAAGTGTTTGGGCGCTCATTAATGAATACTGTACAACCTCGATAGACATGACTAGCTATAATTGAGTCACCAACTGGCATAGATACCTTAGATGACCCTGGCAATAAATGAGGTCTCATATCAAACTTACTAGCAATGAATGGAGTAATATTTGAAAATATAGAGTCAGGATCTATCAGTGCATAAACAACATGAGAATGTATGACCAATATACTTGTTATCACATCTGGAGATGCCTCCGAATCTTGTCGGCCTGTGAGTGCATAAAAGCAAATCTGGCCACCAGTAGAACCTGAACTATCTCCTCTGCTTCTCCGCCTACCATGACCCTGAGTAGGCTATAGCTCTAGTCGATGAGTATTTACTGAGGATGAAGAGGCTGCATTGGACCCTAAAGGCTGAGCTGTTGTACCTCTACCTAACCTCAGGCACTAGCTAATATAATTTCCTCTATGCTCACAGTGGTAACATGCACCTGAACCCTTTCTACAGTGCCCGTTATAAAGCTTACTTCATTGTGCCCATGGAAAAGTAGGGTTGTCTCATTGTTGCAGAGCGCTCCTATTAATGGATTTCAAGTTGGCGTGAACTCTGCCCCGACCCAAATTGAATATAACGATCAAACTGGTGGCCCTGTATCCCTAGCGGGGACTATCCACTGATGGAGGTGGATATCAGTGAATAAGGAGTCCTAAAGTCACCCCTTGGATCCCTATAAGACCTCATAGTATGAGCCTTTTATTCTTCTCCCTATCTCTACGGGTATCCCGAATCCAATGAGAAAGGTCCTCTATAATGTGAGCAAAAGCCTGTGTACGAGAAATATCTATACCATCCTGTAAAGAGGCTATCCTGCAGTCTCTGATCAAATGATCCCCCAAACCATCCACATAACAATGAACTCTGACACTCATGGTAAGTACAATATCTGTTGCATACCTAGCCAAAGAGTTAAACCTAAGACTATACTCCCTTACACTCATATCCCCCTGCCTTAAATTGATAAACTGGTCAAGACGGGCCTCCCCAACCTTCCATGGTAAGTAATGGGCTAAAAATGCCTTATAGAAGTCATCCCACTCTGCTAGTGGAGCATCAGGCCCTCTGGATCTCTCCCATGCCTCGTACCACAAGATTGCAACATCACGTAGTAGAAAAGAAGCCAACTCCACTACGTCGATGATAGAGGCATGCTTTAGCCTCAACACTCTGTACATATGGTCTATAAAGTCCTGTGGATCCTCAGTGGGATTGGACCTTGTAAATACTGGATGGGCAAGTGAAGAAACATTCATACCTTTTGAACTTTCTGTTTGATCCTTCTAGTGTCTACTCTCGTCTCTAGTTGTCTCTCATGAATAGAAACCATCCTATTCAGTAATTGAACAGCCTCTCTCATACCCTGCTCCCCTGTCTCTGGTAGGTTTGGGGTACTGGACCTCCTTGGCCCTAAACAAGTGCTGGTGAATCTGGTACTATAGATGTTAAAGGCTCTCCGCGTGCCTCAACAGGGAGTGTATATGTATGACCCGACAAAGAATAATTGATACCTTCTCTCGGATCCATATCTACCTCACGTTGTTCCATCTCTTAAATATAGACAACTATACAAATAAAACAAACCAGAAAACACGATTAAGATTTCATATGTTCCTATAACATTGCTTTATAGAAAGATCTATGAAGTGAAAGAAAGGTATCCATCCCTAAGTGTCCTGTACCCTCTAGATTATAAGTGTGGTGTACAACACACCCATAAGCAAGACTCTACTCGACATGGCATTGTGGACTCCTTGAGACACGACCTGCTTTGGTACCACATTTATCATGCCCCAGAAAAAGGGGGAGGCGCGGCTGGCACTCAATACCATTATTGGTTGAGTAAGACACTAAACATGTTAGTTAACTAAACTAGGGACGAAAAGAAAATCGGGCAGCATAACGTCTGAAAAACTAAGCCAGGACTGTTTAGATCATGACTTATCAATAACAAATCATCTACATCAAGATAGGTAGACCAAAATGATAAAGTACGAACTAACCAACAAAGATGCAACAACAAAGGTACAGGCACACACTATATATACATGCCAATCCAATGACTGGAGACTGAAAGGCATAAAAGAACCAACCCAAAATAACATGTCCACAGTAGCCTCTAAGAAAACCACTAGTACTGCCGGGACAGGGCCTCGACTATACCCAACTGTATAACAAAAAGTAAGCATCATATGAAAGCTTCAAAAAGAGGTGGACCTTACCAACTCACAACTAAACTGGGCTCCTGGTGGAGGAGTCGATGAAAGTCCCTATCTTAACCTGCATACATGAATAAAATGCAGCATCCCCAGGCAACGGGATGTCAGTACAAATAAACATATATGGGTATGTAAAAAGAAAGTAAAACCATAGATAACAGTAGTGAAAAGAGTAATCAAAATACCACCTGTAACCAAAACTCAAGTAATCTTAATGGCCAATAATCAACTTCCTAGTGATTAAATATGCATGGAATGCTCGAGTATCGCAAGCCATGAATACATATATATAGATGTAAATGCATGACATGCCTAACCAAATGCTAGCAATGGTGGTCCTTTCCGGTAGCTGATCGACATCATATTTGCCAACCTATTGCCATTTATACCCTATACATACACGCGCACACATACACACACACACACACACACACACACACACACACATATATATATATATATATATATATATATATATATATATATATATATATATATATATATATATATATATATATATATATATATATATATATATATATATATACTTCCGATTATAGTTCGAAGTCCATGCATAACATGCAATGTATGATATGAATATTTAATACACATAGCAGGTCATAGCATAAATTTAGCCAATATTGGCTCATTGGTTCACTTAATCTCATAGCATCATAATCATTGTTGGAGGATATACACCCGATTTGTGGAATCTTACATGTTTTGACAACTTAACTCAACATTTAGAATGAAGCCTTAACTTTGAAAATGTTCTTAAAGGTGATTTACATAATGTTTATACTTAGTCCCATGTCAATTAGTAAAGGAAAGTATTTGAACAAAATTAAGTGCCTTAGTAGTTTAAATATAAGCATTTCACTAGAGATTATTGAAAATCAACGCGTTATTTGTTAAGTGCTTCAATTATATTTTTTTGTATGGAAGAAGGATTGATTATGAATATTATATTCCCTTCATAATTTACATTTATTTTAATGACAATGCACCAAGAGAGAAACAACTCGAAATACAGATAGGTAGCCAGGAAAACCGACAAAAGGATATATAGATATTGAATTTCCAGTTTAAGTGAATGAATGGAATTTCAACCTAATACCATCATGAAAATAACTCAGCTAAAATCTCAATGCCGTTCACATAAGGTCTTTCTAGAAACACAATAATAAGATATCACA
Source organism: Solanum rostratum (assembly GCA_029948455.1). Taxonomy (NCBI): domain Eukaryota; kingdom Viridiplantae; phylum Streptophyta; class Magnoliopsida; order Solanales; family Solanaceae; genus Solanum; species Solanum rostratum. The sequence continues at coordinate 61,707,243 of CM057045.1, read as the reverse complement.
TTTGACATTTCGGGAAACTTCTTGGATTTTGTGCTAAAAGGAGGGACGGAGCTTAGCCTTGATATACCTTGCCAACGGATATCCTATTGCCCAAAGTTTCTTCCGGACAGTTGTTCCTTACATCCTAAGCATTGCAACAACTAAATATATGCAGCTTAAAACACTTATAAACAGTCTAAAATTTAGCCTTAATGAACAGATTCGCCAAATAGGAATTACGCGAGAAAATGTCCATAAAACTTCATAAAAATGACCGTAAAAGAGCTCCAAGATTATTACCTGAACACACCAGCTACAAACTAAGAATAACCAGAAAGAATATCACTTTTTTACAGCCCAAAAACAGCTCCAAACACATATAATTGGAGGGAAAAATAATTGCAAAGCGTAAGGCACACATTTCTAGGCACGAGGACGAATTTTAACGGTAAAAAGGAGAAAAACTTACCCAAATCACCTTGGTACCTTGAGGGAACTTTATCCTCAGTTTATATGTTATTTGGAATGAAATAGAACTGATTTGAGCTTTTAAAAGCTTAAATTAGCCGATATCTAGTTGGGTTGACCCGACCCGGTCCATGACCCGATTTTCTACTCCGACAGTCACAGTAAAACTATCATAAATTTTTATTTTGAGGTCGATTTGATGCGGGGTTTTGTGTGTTCCAAAATAGACTCATAGATATTCAATTTGATAGGTCATGGACCTTCGACCCCCTTATATGTTGGGAGATATCGCCTGATACATTTGACACCAATCTAAGATGGATTTCTTAAAGAAACTTACGAAATCTTTGGCCAACCTTTATCTTGCAACTTGTTTTATTCAAAGGTAGTGTATCACCTTTGTGCTATTAAAATAACCTTTAGAAATCGATTATTGAAAAATTATACACTTTTAGTCTCATCCAAAAAGTGAAACCTAATTTAAACCTTTCGAAAAGGGCGAGGTGCCACTCGATCTATTTATTTAATCCCGGATGTGTATTTAGGGTATTCCTTTGGCTTAAAACTTTAGGTCCTTGACATTACAACTTATTGGTAGCCTTACTATCCTTAGTCTCTATCCAAAATCATATATGTCTTATATGACACGTCACCCTATATACATGGAAGAAGAGAAACACAAGGTCTCACACAATATCTTTAAGGGTGATGTATGCTATAGGATTTTATTTGATTATTTAGTTTATTTTTTTTTTAAAGGTCCAGAAAGTAAAAAAATGTTTTCTTTATAGAGTAAAGTAGTTTTTTCTGTGATTCTTAGTTTTTTTAGTTTTTATTAGAGCATACTTCACCACCCCTTAGTTTTTCTTTTTAGTTCTTTTCCGAGGGGGAGCCCATTGAACCGAATTTTTTTGTAAAAGTAAGTTTATTTTTAGTATTTTTTTATTTTTTTTTGGAGAGAAAAGAAACGACTTTCTTAACTTGGTTGATACAAAACAATTTAGGCATGATATTGATTAGTATTTTTCTATGAGCGCTTGAGTATAAAATAAAAATACACTTTTTGGCACTTAAGTTCATAGTTGTGACTTTGTATATAACTTATTCTTATTTTATAAGTTTGTTATGACTGTGTCTATCTTAAAAGTAGAATTGATCTACCTTGATTGAGACTTGTGCCATGTGTGGTGTGGTTATTTGAATATATTCCATATTTTGCATCTTAGTCTAGAACTTTCCAGCATATTATTGAAACGAAATAAAAAGTGTTGCTCTTTTAAAAAATGATAGTAGACTTTCATTAATTTGTCTTGTAAAATTTAGCCTTTTCATATATTATATCACTAATAACCCTTTTGAGTCTAAAATACACCCTTTCATTATATTATCAAAATTCACCTTCCCATTTTTCTTTTTTTGTAATTCTCACTTTGGCCCTGGTCCCTCCTTGGACATCGTGTACCTCGACATAGGAAAAACACCTAATTTAAGGATGGCTACTATAAGTGTCTCTAGTTCATCATAGGACATTGTGTACCTCAACTCAAGCAAAATGCTAAGTTGGGGGTGGTTATTGTAAAGAAAAGCAAAAATAATGGGATATAAAAAAATGATTGAAGTATTTTTGATATGATGAGAGTTACTTGTGAAAATAATTAAAAAGAGTGAGAAAAAAAATAAAGTGAAAAAAATGGGTGATGAAGTTCAAACCAAAAGAAAAATAAAAAGGGGGTGTGCAAAGTCTGTGAGGAAATTTAGATCACTATGATATAATTTTTTGCCCCTCCCCTAGCCAATATTACAACCCATTAAAGTCCTATTTGATTATATTCAAGCATGCTTATTAGTGGAGATGTACATAATGGGCAAGCCTATGATTCTTTGTGCATACATGTGAATTCTTTTGTGAGTGTGAGAATTGTTCTTTGATACTATGTCCTTAATCTATATTCAATTCTTTTAATTGAGTGTATGGACGGTTTCTTCTATTGAAGGCACTTGTTTCATGACAGATTGGTGATTTTATTAACTTTATTTGATGGAGTAGGTGAGCAAATTTAATTTGATGAGTTAAAGTCCGTCTTTGAGGCTAGAATGTTAGCGGTTTATTTTTGTTCAATATTTTGCATAATGATCAAAAAGTATACTTAACGTTGCGAATTGTTTCATGGCTTAAATTATTTGTAGTAACCAAAGTGGTGACATTCCTAGGTTTGTTTTTGGAGATGACCTTTAATATTTACTAGAGAACGAGCAAATTTAAGTGTGGGGTGTTGATGTGAGGCTAAAAATAACTATATTTAATCATTATTTACCTCATATTTCATCTTTTATTATCCTTTTTGAGCATAAATTTTGTGGATTGTGCTAAAGTGTGTATTTTATTTGTTTGACATAAAGATGAAGAAATTTGGAGCTAAAACGAATTAAAAATGAAAGATAACAGAAGGAAAATCAAGCAGACAACTTAATGGATTAAATTCAATAAAATATTCAAAAGATACATTTCCGCATAACTCAATTTGCAATTCAAGTTTGCAATTCATTTTGCTGCCACATGGCAGCTTCTCAACGGATAGAGCAAATGTTTGAGGCGGCCGCAGTTACACACATAAATTCAATTTCCTTCCGATTTTGGGTTTCCCAATTTGTTTTGGAGTTGATTATTTTTCTACAACTATAAATAGTCCATAAAAATAATTCTTCAACAATTAATCCAACTAACCTAATCTAAGTTTTAGAATTTTATAGTTTGGAATTTTGGAAGAGCCGTCGTAGAGATTGAAGGATTTTGGTTGATTCATTTCTTCTCCCTTTATTATTTATTTGTATTCTTCATTTTTAGAATATTATTTAGCTATTGTTCTTGAATATTTATGATTGACACAAGTAAGTTTATTTTTATAAATTTTAATTGTGTTTATTCAATAATAATGAGTAGCTAAATGTTATAACTAGGATTGTGGGAACCATGATGGATTAACAAAGCAAGTTAATGTAAAAAGTGATTATTGAGTAAATTTTATGCATTCATTAATTAATTCTCTTTTTTTTGCATGTTTTCTAATGGTGGCCAACATTCGAATCCGCCTAGTGTACTGACTGGACCAAGGTAATAATGAATAGAAAAAGAGATTAATCAACATGATTCGATTGATATGTTCCCATCTAATCAACTAAAATGGGCCAAGGGGAGATTGTACTAAGACTAATAGGTAAAGGTTAGTAATGCACACTATGGAGATGGGCCAAGTCACAGTGAAATTCGCTTCTCGCCTTTGACCAAAGGGTTTGGTGAACTTAACTTATCGTTCTTCATGCTAAATATTGGAATAGAGCACTAACACTTTAGTCTTGCTAAGTTATAAAATCACGGGAACATATTCCTAGTTATTTCTATTTATATTGATACAAATAAATATTAAATTACAAGCTATGATTATTTTTATTGTTGTTTTCTCTTTTCTTAAATTAAAACCCCCCAATTTTGATAGCGACTATCAAGTTAAAATTTTTAGTACTGACAATATTTTTTCATATTCCCTGTGGTATCGACCCCTACTCACAAGTAGGGTAAATAAATTGCAAACGACTGTTTATATTTCTTTTGAGAAGTACATTTTGGACGTTACCAATATTTAATTTCTATTAAACCGACATATTTAAGTAGTATTGGTAGCATATAGTACTAATATCGGTGGCATATATGTGTTTTTCTAAAAAATGATACCCGCTAAAAAATGATACCAACCAAATTTTTATTAGTTAGTCTAGATAGAAAGCATGCATATTTAATTGTGTTGATAGTGCTTATTCTGATAAGTAAGGATAAATTGAGGTGAAAAACATATTCTGAGAGTATGTGTTGATAGTGTAATCATTGACATGTGAGTGTGAGCTTAGTTTGCTAATTCAAATGTTATGGTTCAATACGAAACTTGCTTTCTTACTCTAATCTAGACTTTAGGTTAGTTAGATTAGGAAAAGATTTTAGGCCATTGCTCATAATAGTTCACTTTACCTAAATAACCAACCAAATGTGTGAAATATCCCTTGATCCCAATGTTTGAGCCCGACCGTGTCTTTTCGTTGTAAAAAACCTAAATGACCTAGCCTTGTTAGATGTAAAATCCTGAAATTGCTCTGGTCCTTCCCAGAACATTATGCACTCAACTTAGGACAAAAGCCTAAATTGAGGGTGGCTGGTGTAAAAGGAAAATACAAAATGAGAGGGAAAGTCATTACTACATGGAAAAGGAGAAAAAATGTATACTGGGTACAAGAAAAATGAGTGATGCCTTAGTTATGAACTACCAAGAAAAATGAAGTATAAATACAAGACAAAAAGCTGAAAAATGAAAATAAAACACCTAGAAAAATCTTGGAATTGGAGAAAGGAAGAATGGAATGAAAAGTAACACTGTTGGTAGGGCAAAAGTGTAGAAAAAAAGCAGTGTCAAGGAGGGCCTTTAGTCACTATGTTCCCAAAACATCACACCAAAGCCCTTTGACCCTACGTTACAAGCCCGTAAAGTCCTAAAGTGATCCTAGTCCAAGTAGTCAAAGGTCTTAGTTATGAGTATAAGGAAACCATATGTATTGGGCATGATACATGAATGTCTTTTGGGAGAGTGAGTGATTTTGCATAGTCCTAGGATTATACATGAAAACATCATTGTGTGTGAGATACAAACTTCTTTCTGTGAAGGCACTTGCATTGCATTGTTAGCATTAAAATCATTCAGTGACTGTGGCTTTTCTATGGTTACCTTACTTGTCATCATTACATTGTTACATGCATTCATCTATATTGGTTTGCTGGATAGCTATCTGATTGTGTTTGGAAATGTTGTGTAGGTATTTGTGCTTAAGATTGATATGATGTATGCCATTAGATTGAGGTTTGTGTGTTACTGTGCTGCTCATATAGATTAAGTTCGTCGCTTGAGGACAAGCAACAATTTTAAGTTGAGGGGTGTTGATATGCTATCAAAATACAACACTTTTGATGCTTAAAACTTGGGATTTTGTGTGTTCTCGGTGCGATGTTAGCAGGTTTGATGTGTTTTTGTGTTGATTTTGCAGGATTTCAGGGTTGGCACAATGTTTTGGAAAAATATAGTTGCTGAATGTTAGGATTAACGAGACTCTTTACGACCGCAGAGTATTCTACGGGCCATGAAGGAGGTTTTATGTGAAATTCTAATGAAGGATGTATTTTTGAAGTTGGGTCTACGAACGTGTAGACGAGCTGTAAATGTAGTCTCGTACCCTGAAGACCAAAAAGTGGGGAGTTGCTGAAAAGTCATCAGACTTCTAACTTTTTATCCAGGTGAGAGGCAAATTTTACTATGTGATTTGATCCATCCTCGCAGTGTGACATTAATAACCCTTACCTATTGTTCTAGTACAACCTCCCCATGGTAGTTTGGTTGGTTAGACGAGAAACATCATTGGAATCCTATTAATCAATATCTTTTTCAATTTATTACTACCTTGATCTAGTCAGTAACAGGCAAGTTCTTATGTTGGCCATCGTTAAAAAATATTCAATATGAAGAGAATTAATCAATACAAGCATGCATACTTTTCAAGAATTACGAGTTATCTGGTTTTACTTCATGGTTCCCACAACTCTACTTGTGGATTTAGCTACTCATGATCGGTGTAGATGCAAGATTTATGAATTTAAATAACATAATTGAGCACTTACACAAGATAATTAAGCACAATCAATCCAAGCTCTTTACCAAGAATCACAAGATTGAATTAAAAGCACAAAATAAAGTTTTACAAGTGTTTCTCTCAAGATCTCTACTATTTTCTATTGTTCTATGACGTTCCTCTACTGTTCCTTATGAAAAATAACCTAAAAGACCTACTTATAGTGTTTAAAGTACAAAACCAAAATAGAATAGGATAACTTGATCCGCAGACTCTACAGGCAGTTCTACGAGTTGTATAATGTTTTATGGCCCGTATTCGGGCTTTTGTGGATTGCATCTTTAGATCTGGGACTGTCGTCTATGACACCCTTCTACGGCCCCTATAATGTTTTATAGCTCGTACGGGGTTTCGTCAGATGACTTTTCAGCAACTCTCCACTCTCTAATCCTCAAGGCATGACACCAAGTCTACGGCTTGTAAATTCTTCTATGACTTATCTGCATGTTGGTAGACTTAACTTCAGAAAATCACCCTTCACTGGAATTGTATACGAGACCAGGTCTACGACAAGTAGAGTTCTCTACGGCTTGTATGTTGTCTTGTGAAACCTTAATCAAAATCTGCACAGTTAGCCCAAGAATTGTGCCAACCTTGTAATCCTACAAAACAACTATAAAAACATATCAAATCTACTAACATCGCTTTGAGAACACATAAAATTACAAGTTTTAAGCATCAAAAGTGTTGTATTTTGACAGCATATCAACACCCTCAACTTAAAATTGTTGCTTGTCCTCAAGCTATGGACTCTATCTACATAAACAACATAGTAACACATGGTCCTCAATCTAATGGCATACTTTACATCAAACTCAAGCACAAATACCCACACAATGTTAAAAACACATCAGGTAGTTATCAAGCAAACCAATATAGATCAACGTACGTGACAGTAGAACTATGACAAGCAAGGTAATTATCAACAAGCAACAATCACTGAGTTAGTCCCATATCAACAATGCAATGCAAGTGACCTCACAGAAAGAAGTCTCATATCTCCCTTATGATGATATTTTCAAATATAATGCTTGGAACTATGCAAATCACTTACTCTCGCAAAACACATTCAAATACCACGCTCAATACCATATGCTTACCCCTATACTCATAATTATGACTTTTGGCTACTTGTACTAGGATCACTTTAGGACTTTATTAGCTTGTAACGCAGGCTCAAGGGGCTTTGGTATGATGTTTTAGGAATGTAGTGACTAAAGGCCCTCCTTGACACTCTATTTTTCGACACTTTTTCCCTACAGACACTGTCATTTTTCACCTCATTCTCCCTTTCTCCTACTTCAAGCTTTTCTAGGTGCCTTGTTCTCCTTTTCAGCTTTATGCCATTTTTTTTAGCTCATTGATTAGGCATCACTCATTTTTCTTGTACTCAACACATATTTCATTTAACTCATTTTCCCTGTATCACTATTTTTCCTCCTCATTTTGTATTTACCCATACACCAGCCACCCTCAACTTAGGCTTTTGCCTTGAGTCGAGGTGCACAATCTCCAACCTAGGAATCAGGGCCTCTTTAATAGCCACCCTCAACTAAAGTTTTTTGCCTCAGTCAAGGTACATAATGTTCAAGGAAGGACCAGGGCCAGTTTCAGGATTTTACATCTAATAAGGCTAGGTAACTTAGGTTTTTACAAAGAAAGGGTACATGTAAGGCTCAAACATTGGGATCAGGAGATATTTCACACATTTGGTTGGTCATTTAGGCTAAGTGGACTATCATGAACAATGACCTAAGATTGTTTCCTAACAAACTAACCTACAGTCTAAATCAGAGTAATAAGGTAAATTCTAAATTGTAACAAAATATATGAATTTTAGCAAAGAAATCTTACACTCAAACGACACTGATTACACTATCAACAAAGACTACAAGATCATACTTTTTATCTCAAGATTATCCTCACTTATCAAAACAAGCACTGTCATCAATCAAACATGCATGGTTGCTATCAAGACTAACTAACAAAATTTTATGGAAAAAAACACAAAAACACACATATGCCATAGATATTGGTACTATATGCTACCAATACTACCTACACATCCTAAATATTCCGGTTCAACAGAAATTAAACATCCATGGGGAAAAACAACACAGGCAAGAAAACCCCTAGGATTCAAAATTTGGGATAGTTATAGCCAAGGTTACTCGGACTTCACTAAGGCCTCTAACTACCTATACCTCATCCAAAAAGAGTTGCATTATCCTCAAAGCACACTAATAGAATATAGAGCATAGGGGTCAAAAGAAACATACTTGGGCACCTAAAGCGCCAGTCTCTGGTGGACTCTAGCCGCCCTCAACCTACCTGGTGGCCTTCGCATCGGTAAGAGCATGAATGGAGGAGATATCACCCCTCACCCTCTCAAACTCACGAGCCTGCGGCAACGTTTCATCATGTCTTGAGCACATCATGGCAATCTCTAGCCCCTGCTCTTCTGTTAGGCCCACTTGTAGCCTTACTGTATCTGGATCATCATTAGTACGGGGCCTCTTCCCGAGGGAAGTATGTGATGGCTCCTTAGGAGAAAACAATTCCACCACCGGCACTAGAGACGTGGTCTGTGGTTATGCCACCGGTGTGGCCAAAGCTACTGTCATGTCAGTCCAAAGCTTCTGGATCTCTGTCTGTAGGGACGTCATATTTGTTGGTCATGTTGTGCTCAGGATCTGCTGGACTCGTAACTCAAAAACATCTATTTGGGCATCCATAGCTATAAGTCGGTCCTGAATAATAGCGACCCTGAATGCCTGCATACATCCAGGGCCTGATCTACTAAAGTAACTGAGTCAACTAGGACTCAGTGTGGGCCGGTTGTTGCGCCATATCCTGAGTAGACGTTAATGACACATAGACCATGCTAGTAGAGTGCTATCGATGCAAGAATAGCCTGAGGGTTAGAAGTAGTAGTAGTGGGCCCCTACTCCACATAAATCTTAGTTTGTAAGGGCCTCTCTACTGTAGTAGAAGTAGCAGTGATGGTGGGTGGAGCCTAAGAAGGTGGCTTGGTCGCGAACATATCATTTGAGCTGGCTTTCTGATAGTTGCCGAAGTGCCACTGCATTATCCTCAGCCTTGATTAGCCTGGTATCCAAAGTACACTAGACCTCAATCAGAGAGTCTAGATGATGTAGACTCTCTATCCCTAACACTATACAGAGTCTATAAATCAAGCAAGGAAAGTGGATGGGGGTAGACCTCTTCAAGGTCGCCTCGCGAATTTGCTTTGTAATGAGGCTGGCCTATCAATCTCATAGCCAGCCAACATGCAGGCAACCAAAATAGATTGGTTTGGTGTCAAGGTATTATCTGCAAGCATCGAACAGATTCATGACCTCATAACGGCCCACCAAAATTTAGCGGGAAAGCTGAGTGAGGCCTTCACAATGGCCTCAGAAGAAGTGGCTATCCATGCTCATTATGGGCCTTGCTCTATAATCTATGCTGCCACACATCTTATTTAACCAGCTCTGCGGCTCTAGTCTGTCATTAAGGACTTATCCCTGGTCTGCTCCAACCTGCAGTCATACTTTATTGTGGATCTGGAGGCTAGAACTCAGGCTCGATAAAACATATGATGGATAGTCGTCTCAGAAATATTCACTTGTCGGCCCCTCACTGTAGTGTGTGTCAGTCTGGGCTGAGCAAAGGGCTTCTTCTCCTTTGGAAAAGTGATGAGTTCTGTGGTGGCGTAGGAAGCGTATAACTCTCAAACCATAGTAGGGGAGTATTTCACTGGTGCTTTGGCCAGACAATGGAGCCCGTATATGCCGATAGTGTCCTGGAGACCAGGGACACTGTCTAGTCTGAATGTGATGATCCGGGGTTCTTCAAAAATGGAATGCGCTGGTATGTCCTACTCATTCCACTACATGCCCTTTATGTATATCTCTCATATGTCCTCAACATACCACCGGCATGAGAGAGCGTCCGGAGGTGATGTTGATGCCTGAGGTGGTGCAACAGAGGTCGTTGTCTCCGACACATCCCTGCACCCTGACTCTGATTCTAACTCATCTCTAGACAGAGTCATTCAAATGGATCTGCTACTGTTGTTGCATCCCTCGTCAAACTGGGGAGAGAGATCAACAATAGCCTAGGTCTAGGTCTACTCAAGTGTGGCGGTAGCCCGTGTCTGTGGTCGATTAGCGTCCGAGTTAGGCCAGATACTAAGATCCTCAATTGATCCACTAGCCTCGGGGGCATCCTGCTCTCCCGAGGTCTCATACTAAGCCTCTTCTGTATGGATCAGATCTTATCCCCTCTTGGTTTGAGGCCATAGTACCTAAAATATAGACATTTAACAACTATGGTTAGCTCCCACAAGTCAAGGAACAAAAAGCAAAATCAATTCAAATTTGGTCATAGAAGGGACTACGAAGGCATTTCCATGTGCCATAGTAAAAATTATGAGCCGTAGAAGGCCCCCTAGAAATAATGTTTAGAATATTTGTCTGCTGGAACTGCATCTACGAGACAAGGTATGATTCATAAAAGAATCCACGGGTCATGGACTGAGTCGTAGAAGTGTTCCAATGTTTAAATCTTTGTGGGAAGGGATCTATGAGACTTGTCTATAAGTCATAAAATATTCTATGACTCGTAGAAGGTCCCGTCTGATGGGTTCTCAATAACTTTAGGTTTCTAGATTTTCATACGAGGGCCAACTACCACTTATGGAAATTTCTACGGGCCATAAAAGACCCTCGTAGAGTGAAAATCCCAGTAACCTGAGTTTCTAGGTCTGTCAACATGGACGTCACACAACCTTTTTAAAAAGAATTTCAGCATCAAAGCAATACTTAAAACACCCACATGATTTAAAACAAACACCAAACACCCCATATGCATTTCTATTCATAGACCCCATCGAATTTCATTTTACATGTTTTCCCAAGCTCACTGGCCCTTTTTGAATGACTTAACATCAAATTACACTCACATGCCATCACACATCGAATTTTCATACACATAGTTAATTCAATATAAACGTCATGTGACCATATGATTTTCATACACATCAGTCAAACACAAAGACAAGGCCACACATACAATTTTTTGTCTTTTTACTCTTATTCAAACATTGTCATATATTGTTCATAATTCAATTTTAAGCACAACTAATGGCACACATGGGTTCATATTCATATTGTTTGGATTACCATACCCATACAAATCTCAACTTAACCTCACAAATTCGATAGTCAAAAACGTTTTTAGGTCCAAGAACATACCAAACTGAATGACCAAGATGTAAACACTAAAGGAGGAATCAAAGAGGTGAAACCCTAAGTAGTGCCAGAGACTACCGAAATGTTGGCTAGTAAAAAGTGTGGCTGGTCGTCAGTGGTCGGAGGATCAAGGGAAGGGGTTTCCTAGATCTTAATGTGTCATGACCCAAACCTCTGGTCTAGGAGTGACATGGAGAATGGTAAGCCAAGATTCCCCAAAAAAGCCTCAAAGTATTTATATCTACATCATCGGTTCAAAAGAATATTAAAGGTAGTAAACACATAGTTCTAAGGAACGGGAAAGTAGGACTTATGCTATGGGGATGTTAGAGGGATAGGGATTATCATGGATTCACATAACACATAACATATAAAGACTAAGGGGCGGGTAAGTACGACTCACTCTATCAGGGCAAAACGGGACTTAGGATCTTTCAGATCATAACATACATACACATCATATCATAACCAAATTATTTTAGCCATATCCAATAGATATCCATAATCATAATCTCCAAATATCATCACATAACATATATCTGTACAAGATTCTACTAGATGTCTAACAACACCTCTAGTCATAGAATAGGATGGGGGCCAACACATGCCCTGGGCTCACCCTCAAAGTAAAAAACATAAACATAAGCAACATAGGTGAGGAGTGGTGGTTTGTCCTTGGAAGATACGACTCACTATTAAAAAATGTCTCAAATATGATAGCCGTCAAACGGCTGATGAAAGTAGTCTTCGGTCCCTACATGGTTAGCTCATGTAGGCAAATAGTGTGTGTTATTATGTTCGAATGTACTAAGTATGCAGGCATGCAACATGAGAGAAATATATTGTTAACCTGCACAATATGTCACATGGAAACCATAGAGTAGCCATAACCCACATATACTAGCAATCAATGAGTCACTCCTTGCCTGAATTGTGTAAAGGGAGGGTTGTACCCTTTCTCATCAATACACACTTAGCTCATGACATGACTTTGTATAGGGAAGGTTGTACTTGTCCTCATCTATACATTATGTAAATGGAGGGTTGCACCCATCCTCATCAATACACACTTAGCTCTAAAACCATGTGCATAGGGAAGGTTGTACCTATCCTTATCTATGCATTGTGTAAAGGAAGGGTTGTGTTTGTCCTCATCAATACATATTGAGCTCATACATATATATGCATAGGGAAGGTTGTACCTATCCTCATTTATGCATTGTGTAAAGGAAGGGTTGTGTCTGTCCTCATCAATATACACTTGTGATTACTTACTCATGCAAGATGTCATATCATATGTACACCCATATAATTCATATTCATGTAGAAGTCAAGTTCATATTACTAGCAAATTATGTCATAATGGTATTCAACTTATATCATACTCATAATCATAAAACCATGCTCAATTCTTGTTCATAACCATATTTTCATCAACTTCATATTCATAAACATATGTGGGCTTAACCTACCTTATAGATTCATAAAAGCCAATGCCCATGTATGCATATGCCATGAATGAGATGAGAGAATAGCATGGGCAATAGGGATTCATACTTAAATCAATAATATAATATGAAATCCAAGTAAATCTATGCAACCAGTCCATTGTCCACAATTACAAGCAAAATGCTAAAAATTAATCTACCTACAAGTCCAAAAGATAAAATAAAAACACTACAACTATTACATCAAATATCTTGGGTTGCCTCCCAAGTAGCGCCTAATTTATTGTGGTGGCACGACTTGAAAAACTAGGTTACTCAGCCTTCACCAAGTGCCCAAACATCCTTCTTCACGTCGTCTGGCCTCTTCATTGACTCGCAGATATTGAAGATAACTTCTTCGTCATTCAATTTGAAACTGAGTTGGCCAGCTTCCATATCCACTAGTGCTCGACCAGTGGCTAGGAAGGGACTTCCCAAGATGAATGGGACTTCAAAGTCAACTTTACAATCTTAGATCACAAAGTCTATGGGGAATATGAAATTCTCAACTTTGATGAGTACGTCATAAAGTATCCTAGGGTTTCTTCACCGTGCGGTCAACCATTAACAACCACATGCTTGCCACAGTGGGGGCTCTCAATCCTAGCTTCTTGAAGACTATAAGGGGCATTTAATTTGATCGAGTCACCAGGAAGTTGCTCAAGGTTGTTGATTTAATCTTTCAACTTGAGCTTCTTCGATCTCTAGAAGAACCTCTCCAAAAAGGCCATCTACAACTCTGCCCGAGGCCCACCTCAAGGCCCCTCCGTACGACCTGTGATGAGTCACACGGCTCATAGAGGTGCCCGTAAGGAGTCACCTTGGTAAAAAACTTTCCGAAACTAAATTCCAAGCTCCATTAAGGTCATACAAAGTCTGGATCCTTACATAATGTAATTTTGAGAAAGAATGTGGTCAAATTAATGTGACACCTTCTATTTATAGTTTGACGGGGTCGGCCAAAATTGGGTCTGGGCTTTATGAAACCCTAATTATGATCCATAGAGGATTTTATGGCTCGTAAATCATGGTCTCATGGAATGCCCAAAACCTATGAGTCGTGTAATTTAGTATGACTCATAGAGTTGGTCGAAGAGACCTCTATAGTTAGCCAATAAACAGGAAACTTACCTAGGGTCCACGAGCCCCATTCACAGCCCGTAATCTTATCTACAGACTGTAAAATCAGCTCGTGGACTGGAGTGCACAATGTTTTGCTAATTAGAAGTGTTCTATGAGATAGTGTACGGATCATAGATTTACACACAACCCATAGAACCAATCCTAGAAGAACTTCTTGATGCCTTTTCAACCAATGATGGCCTACTTAGTCTTGTACCTACACATTCTTCATAGAACACACTGCTACCTGATATGCAACCGGTCCAATGTCCATAATTACAACCAAAATGCAAAAAAATTAAACTACCTACAAGTCCAAAAGCTAAAAACAAAAACAACTACAAATATTACATCAAATATCTTGGGTTGCCTCCCAAGTAGCGCATGATTTATTGTCGTGGCACGACTTGGAAAACTTGGTTACTCAGACTTCACCAAGTGCCTGATGTGTTGCAAAAATACAACACTTTTGATGCATAAAACATGAAGTGTTTTCAATGCGATGCTAGTTGGTTTTGTATGTTTTTGTGTTTATACTTACTGAATTACAAGTTGGCCTTGATTTTGGAGAAAAGTGTAGAAGTTGCTGATTTTTTCTATTATACAAGACCCTTTACGAGCCTTAGATCATTCTATGGGCCATAGGGTAGTTTCTTGAACAATTTCAATGAGAGTCTGTTTTCTAAAGTTTATTCTACGAACATGCAGACGAGCCGTAGAAGGATTTACGAGTCGTATAAGATAGTTCATGCCATGAGGATCAGAGATTGAGATTTTCCGAAGTTCATTAGATGAAACCCCCTTTACGAGTGGCAAGCCACTTTACAAGTCATAGAGGGGTGTCATAGAGTAGAATTTCAAATTTTTAGCAGCAGAGTATGAAACCTTGATTATAGGTTGTGGAATACAATACGACCCGTAGACCCCTTACATAGGGCATGGCGACCAATTCTCCTATTTTGTTTAGGATTTGTATTTTACTTATTATAAATAGGTTTTTCGGTTATTTTTCAAAAAGTTGGGAGAAATTTTCGCCTAGTACTTAGAGGACTTAGTAATTAGAGAGAGAAAATTTTGAGATCATATTGGAGAGTCTTCGAGAACACAAGGTGTTGTATTTTGAGATTATGCTTATGGATTTAGTTGCCTATTGGATATTGTTATGTCGATTGGCTATGAGTATTATGATATGTTTTTATATTATGATGTGAAAGATCCTAAGTCTCAAATTGCCCCCATAGAGTGAGTCATACTTACCACCCCTTAGTATTTATATGCTAAGTGCTATGTGAATCCATATTATTTCCTTTTCCCTATGACATACCCATAGCGTGAGTCCTACTTTCCCATCCCTTACAACTATGTGTTTACTATTCGATTACGCTTCCGAACCAATGATGTGAATATGGATACTTTGAGGCTTGTTTGGGGACTCTTGGGTTCCCATTCTCCATGTCACTCTTCGGACCTAGGTCCAGGTCGTGAAGATATTGGTATCAGAGCACTAGATTTATAAATGAATCTCAAAGTCCAACAAGTCGCGTCGAGTAGAGTCCTATTTGTTGGTGTGAAGTGCACCATACCTATGAGTGAGACGCTATGATGGAATTTAGGAATTGTCTCACTTTTTCATGTCTTATGTCGTGCTTTGGACCGTATGTTATGACTTCTTTATCCTGATGATGTCTTTACTACATTACAGAAGATGCCTCCATGAAGAGCTCCCCTACAAAGACCAGCCCTGGCTTGTGAGGAGCAGGTTCCCCAAGGACATATGGAAGAGCCTATCTCTAATGGAGAATTTTGTACAACCTTTGATATTCATGCCCAGGTGGTGACTACGCAAACTAGGCAGGCTAATCTTCCTCAGGACCCCACTCCGGCCTCTAGGGTAAGAGATTTCACCCGAATAAATCCTCTGGAGTTCTATGGGTCAAAAGCTAATAAGGATGCTCAAGAGTTCATTGATGAGCTCACTAAGGTGTTGACTGTTATGGGATTCACTTCATAAGAGAGGGATGAGTTGGCTGCTTATCAGTTGAAAGATGTGGCTCAAGTGTGGTACCCTCAATGAGTCTGGGGTGATGTTGTTAATTAGGAAGAGTTCAAGTTTGCATTTCTGGGTCATTTCTTCCCTCTTGGACTTAGGGAATCCAAGATGACTGATTTAATCAACCTCATATATGGTGGTATGATGTGAGGGACTATGCCCTCAAGTTCACCAACCTCTATAAGTATGCTCCTATGCTTCTGGTTGATTCCCATGCAAGAATGCACAAGTTAATTTCTGGGATCTCTGGCTTGGTTGTGAAAGAATGTCGTACGGTTATGATTATTTAGGACATGGACATATCCACACTCATGACCTATCCTGAACAAATTGGGAGAGAAAAGCCCAAGGAAAATAGGGTGTATGATCCTAAGAGGGCCCATTATGATGGTGGGTTCTCTAACTCCTAGAGTGGTGGTTATGGTCACTTCCAACAAGGCAAAGATTCTAATGCTTGGGTTGCTAATGCTAGAGTGCCTCCTCCTGGGGCATAAGTTAGGGGTGGGACAATGCCTCCTCCGTGTGCTACCTGTGGGGAAAATCACTCGGGTACTTGTTGGAGGAATTTGGGTGCATGCTATGGGTGTGGTGATAAGAACCAAAAGATTTTTGATTGTCCTAAGGTGGCTCAGAAAGTTCAAGGTCAAGTGGCTCTAGGTGCTCAAGGCCAACCAAGAGCTCCTCAAGGTGATGCCCCAAGGAACAACAACTTTTATGCTCTTCATGTTTGTCACAAAGTTGAGGAGACTCCGAATGTTGTGAATGGTATGTTAAAAGTCATTGATTTTGATGCTTATGCTTTGCATGATCTGGGTTCAAATTTGTGTTTTGTGACTCCTTTGTTGGCTGGTAAGTTTCATTTGAGTCCCGAAAATTTAAGCAAACCCTTTTCGGTTTATACTCCCATGGTTGAATCTGTTGTTGCTCATAAAGTTTATTGGGGGTTGTCCCAATTCTGTGTTGCATAAAGTCTTTCTGTGTGATCTTGTGGAACTTGAGATATTTGATTTTGATGTGATTCTTGGGATGGATTTGTTGCATTCATTGTATGCCTCTATAGATTGTAGAACTTGGAAAGTCAAGTTCCAATTTCCGGATGAGCCCGTTCTTGAATGGAAGGGTAGTGACTCCACTATTAAAGGTCAGTTTATTCCTACCTTAAGGCCCGAAAGATGATCTCGAAGGGGTGTATCTATTATATTGTGAGGGTCAAGTATGTGGAGTATGAGTCACCTACTCTTGAGTCAGTGGTGAATGAGTTCCCGGATGTGTTCCCCGAAGACTTGCCTGGTATTCTTCCCTAAAGTAAAGTAGACTTTGGCATATATCTTCTCCCGGATACTCAACCTATCTCTATTCCTCCTTATCATAGGGCATCGACTGAATTAAAGGAGTTGAAGGAGCAACTAAAGGATTTGTTGGAGAAAGGCTTCATTAGGTCAAGTATATCTCCATGGGGTGCTCTGATATTATTCTAAGGAAGAAAGACAAATCTCTACGGATGTGCATTGATTATAGGAAATTGAATAAGGTAACCATCAAGAATAAGTATTCGTTGCTGAGAATTTACGTCTTGTTTGACCAAATTCAAGGTGCTACCCATTTCTCAAAGATTAACCTTCGTTCAGGTTATGATCAGTTGAAGGTTAAGGAGTGTGATATTCCCAAGACAGCTTTTCGGATGGGGAGTGTAATATTCCCAAGATAGCTTTTTGGACTACGTATGGGCACTTTGAATTTATGGTAATGACATTTGGTTTAACTAATGCTCTGGCCATGTTTATGGATCTTATGAATCGAGTGTTCAATCCCTTCCTTGATAGTTTTGTGGTTGTTTTCATTCATGATATCCTCTTTTACTCGAAGTGAGTGGAAGCATATGGATCATTTGATATTGATTCTTTGGAGTTTGAGGGAGGAGAGGTTGTATGCTAAGTTTAGCAAACGTGAGTTTAGTTGGGTGAGGTAGCTTTTCTTGGTCATGTGGTGTCCGGTGATAGTCTTAAGGTCGACCCGAAGACGACCGAGGCCGTGAAGAATTCTCCTAGACCATTGACTCCTTGAGATATTCAAAGTTTTCTTGGGTTGGCAGGTTACTATTGAAGGTTCAGGGTTTGCATCTATTTCATCTCTATTGACCAAGTGGACTCCAAAGAGTCTAAGTTTGTATGGTTAGATGAATGTGCGAAGAGTTTTCAGACTTTAAAGGATTGACTTACATCGGCTCCTATTTGACTATACCAGATGGCTTAGATAGGTTTGTGGTGTATTATGATACTTTCCGAATCGGGTTGGATTGTGTACTTATACAACATGGTAAAGTGATAGCTTATCAAGGAAATTGAAGGTGTGTGAGCATAATTGCGCGACTCATGATCTTGAGTTAGCGGTTGTAGTATTTTCCTTAAAGATTTAGAGATACTATTTGTATGGAGTGCATGTTGGTCTTTTCACCGGTAGTAAGAGTTTGTAATATGTTTTCACTCAAAGTGATCTTAACTTAAGGCAATAAGAACTACTTCAACTAAATTAAATACAAGAAAATAAAGACTCTCAAGCTCATTTGGATGCAAAGAGGCTTCACCGATTGCTGATGGGGACTGTCTTACTGAACATCTGCTAACATGGGCACCTGAATCTGCATCATAAAATGAAGCAGCGCCAAAGGCGTCAATACGTGGAATATACGGTATGTAAGATGGCCAAAATATTCTAAGAACAGGATACTCAACTTTACTTTGAGATAGTCGATTGATAAAAATATGTCATGCAAGTAAAACATATATTTAAAATGTATTTAAAAGTGCAACTCAATGTAAAAGAAATACTTACTTTAATGCATTAACGAACACAACTAAAATACATAAAAATAGAATACTCAAATGCTTCGCCCTACAATCAGCTCAACTCAATTAAATATGCAACATAATGAAAGAAAAAACTTTACAACAACAACAACATACCCAGTGGGATCCCACCAGTGGGATCTGGAAAGGGTAGAATGTACGTAGACCTTACCACTACCTCATAGAAGTAGAGAGGCTATTTCCTGGGAACTCTCGTCTCAAAAACCCATAAGCAGAATAAACTAGATATGACAAAAAGCACAAGTCAATTTGTAAATATGATAGAATTAACACACATACGACAGATATAAAATATGCCTACTCCTGTTACCTTACTATACCTCCACCTAACCCTACCAACCAATTAGCCTACTACTCTAATAATGAAAGGAAGTACTTTAATAAAGAAATAATAAATCTCAATGTATAAAATAATAAACATTACTTCTTGGGGAGTTTCTCTAACCAACAACCATCATTATGAGCTTCGTGATGATACGTCTTTGCCATGCTGCCAGAGCCATCCCATACTTTGCCAAGATAAGGGAAGAAAACTAGGGGAGTGAATCCATCCCAAAACTGGGCCATCACAGTGGCAAGTGCGGAGTTGTACTCTTAGTACAATCCTATCCTACGCCGGCGACGTAGTTTATGAGTTCAAGTTATAATTACTCTCACTCATATTTGTGCTCAATACTACTCTGAAAATAACTTTTATAATGCTCATCACTTTAAGATTAAGAATTCTCAAAATGGCTTTTTAATGTTTCGGGACTTAGCCCAACTTTAGCTTTTCTTAAACGTTTCTCAACTTATCTCTTCTCTTTGACTAAATTTATATCAACACAAAGAGTCTCGAAACAAAATTCTATCACTCAGCTATCTTGTAAATACGGAAGCTTTAGTTACTTTTTAAACTCAACTCAAAACTGTCAACATGATAGTTTTTATGAAATATCTAGGGTTCTTATAATAGCAACCTTAACCATGAAACCTTGACTTGATAAATTAATTTAGTAGAGAAATCAGTAAAGACCATGATTTTTATCAAGAAAATTACATGAAAACATATTTCAATGAAATTAACTAATAATGGAGTAAACTTGATCTCAACTAATAGACTTGATCTTGGTTAGAGACTGGTGGTAAAAAAATTACTAAATTTATAGTAGGATAACTTTTGGAGGGCCTTATATACCTAGGGAATAAGCTTCTTGAAGAAATTAAAGAAGGTTCTTGAAAGCTCTAGCTTTTGCTCATTTGAAACTATGTTCTAAGTTTAGAGAGTGTTTGAGCGTTAAAGATATGAAGAATTACATTTTAGGGGTTTAATTAGGTTAAAAACTAACAGGTTTAGGCTTAAAGGGTGAGAAAAGATGAAAATGCCCCTATAAAATTGTTGATCGGGTCATCTACGAGACCCTCTACGGTCCGTAGAAGTTTCTACGGCCCATAAGGACTCTTTCATAAACTTTTGGACAATTTTTGGATCTCTGGATCACTTCCATGAACCTATTTTATGATCCATAGAAGGTTCGACAACCCGTAGATTGGTCCGTAAAGTTTGGGATCGAAAATTGAAGTTTCAGGACTTTTTTTCCACGAGTTAGAAGACAGGTTGTACTTTTTTCTACAGCCCCTAAAGGGGTTTCGTATTGCACCTCTATTTTGTCAGTGTTCAGAAAAACAACCATAACTTTTGACTCCAAATTACAAATGAGGTGAAACTAGTTGCGTTGGAAAGGTAATTCAAAGGGCCTTCATTGGGTAGGTCATATGTTACCTAATTCTATGTTCTAAGAGTTATGGTAATTTAAAGTTGACCTTAGCGTAATCCAAAGTGAAAACTTTAACTGGTAGGGAGGTTTTGAACTTGACTAAGTATTAGAAGTCTCCTATGAACCTAATAAACTTCACACATATAGGAATAAGCCTAAAAAGGCATCATTAGGTTCAAGCTTATATACTCACAACGATAAATTTCGGATCCTATGAATAGAGTTGTGAGGTATTATAGGTAAGTTAAGTTTACCAAACCCTTTGATCCAAGCAAGAGGTAAATCTCACTATGTGATTTAATCCATCCCCATAGTGTGACATTACTAACCTTTACCTATTGTTCTAGTACAACTTTCTCTTGGCCCAGTTTGGTTGATTAGATGAGACATCAATTGAATCTTGTTGATTAATCTCTTTTCCTATTCATTACTACCTTGATCCATTCAATAACACTAGGATAGTTCTAAAGTTGGTGATCGTTAAAAAGAATTCAAACCGAAGAGAATTGATTAATGCATGCATGCACACTTTCCAAGAATTACAAATTATCCGATTTTACCTTGTTAGTTCTTCATGGTTCCCACAATCCTAGTTGTAGATTTAGCTACTCATTATCAATGTAGATGCAAGAATCATGAATTTGAATAACATAATTGAGCACTTACACAATAGAACTAAGAACAATCATGAATTTGAATAACATAATTGAGCACTTACACAATAGAAATAAGAACAATAAATCTAAGCTCTTAACCAAGAATCACAAAATTGAATTAAAAGCACAAAATAATGTTTTAAAACTTTTCTCTCAAGTGTTCTATTATTCTGTAAGGTTCTGAACCAAAAATAACCTAAAAACTTATTTATAGCGTTTAAAATACAAAATCAAAGGGAATTAGGAGAATTGGGTCAGCAGGCTCTACGGGCACTTCTACTAGATATATAATGTTTTACGGCCCGATGGGGCTTCGTGGATTATTTCTTCAAGTCCATGGACAACTTCTATAAGACCCATCTATGGGTTGTATGAAGTTCTATGTCCCATAGGGGGTTTTATCTGATGACTTTTCAAAAACTCCCCATTTTCTGATCCTCAGGGCATGACACCAAGTCTACGGCTTGTGGAATCTTTTACGACTCGTCTGCATGTTCGTACACTCAACTTCAGAAAATCGCCCTTCACTGGAATTGTGTACGATACCAACTCTACAGCCCATGGAATTTTCCAACCTCAATTTCTGCAATATTTGAATACTTAGCCCAACAATCATGTCAATCCTGTAATCCTGCAAAATGAACACAAAGCCCATCAAATCTACTAACATCATTATGAAAACATACAAAATTCCAAATTTTAAACATCAAATGTGTTGTATTTTGATAACACATCAACACCCTCAACTTAAAAATTATTGTTTGTCCTCAAGCGACAGACTCAATCTACAAAAGCAATACAGTAACACACAAACCTTCATCTAATGGCATACATCCTATCAAACTCAATTACAGATACCCACACCACTTTAAAAGCACATCAGATAGATATCAAGCAAACCAATACACATCAACGAATGTGACAAAGCAACTATGAAAAGCAAGGAAAGTATTAACACGCAACAATCACTGAGTTAGTACAATGTTAACAATGCAATATAAGTGTCCTTACAGAAAGAAGTCTCATATCCCTATCACGATAGTATTTTTAGATTCAATGCTCGGTACTATGCAAAATCACTCACTCTTACAAAATACATTTAAACACCATGATCAATACCATATGCTTGCCCCTATACTAATATCTATGACCTTTGACTACTTGATCTAGGATCACTTTAAGAGTTTATTGGCTTGTAACATAGGCTTAGGGGCTTTGATGTCATGTTTTTGGAACATAGTGACTAAAGTCCCTCCTTGAAAATGCGTTTTTCTATACTTTTTTCCTACCAACACTGTCACTCTTCACCTTATTCTCCCTTTTTCCCATTTTAGCTTTTCTAGGTGCCTGATTCTCATTTTTCAGCTTTTTGTCTTTTGTTTTCACATGATTTTTATTTTTTGCTCACTGATTAGGCATCAACTAATTTTTCTTGCACCCAGGACACATTTTATCCCTTTTCATGTATCACTAGCTTCCCCCCTTATTTTGTGTTTACCATTACACCATCCACTTGTCAACTTAGCTTTTGGCTTGAGTCGAGGTGCCCAATATCCAACCTAGGAACCAGGGCCACTTTTGGTAGTCACCCTCAACTTTAGCTTTTTGCCTTGGTTAAGGTGCACAATGTTCAAGGAAGGACCAGGGCCAATTTTAGGATTTTACATCTAACAAGGCTACGCAACTTAGGTTTAAACAAAGAAAAAGGTACATACAAGGCTCAAACATTGGGATCAAGGGATACGTTACATATATGGTTGGTTATTTAGGCTGAGTGGACTATTATGAACAACATCCTAAGATCCTTTCCTAACCAACTAACCTACAGTCTAAGTCAGAGTAACAGGGCAAGTTCTGAATTGAAACAAAGTATATGAATTTAGAAAAGAAAGCTCACACAAACATGGCAGTGATTACACTAATAAAAAGAGTTTTAATTCATGCCTTTCATCTAAATTTATCCTCACTTATCAAAACAAGCACTATCGACAATTAAACATGCATGGTTGCTATTAAGACTAACTAACAAAATTTTGGTGGGTATCATTTTAATCATAAAAACACAAAAACCAACATATCCCATAGATATCAGTGCTACATGCTACTAATACTACCTGCACATCCTAAAAGACTCTCATAGGGTGAAAACCCCAGAAACCTGAGTTTCCAAGCCTATTATAATGGATACCAAATGATAATTTTGACAATTAATTCGGCATCAAAACAATAGACGACATACCCCATAGGATTCCAACAAATACCCAACACCCCACATGCAACTCTTTTCATACAACCCCATCGGATATCATTTTACATATTTTCCCAAGCCAACCAATGCCATTTGAATGAATAAACATAAAATTACATACACATGCTGTCACAACCCAAACGTAGGGCCTAGGAGTGACATGGCGAATAAGAATTCGAGAGTCCCCGAACAGGCGTCATAGCATCCATTCATAGATCATCGGTTCAGAAATGTATGTAAAAGAGTAAACATATAGTTCTAAGGGACAGGAAAGTAGAACTCATGCTATGGGGATGTCATAGGGATAGAGATTAACATGGATTCACATAACACGAAGCACATAAAGACTAAGGGGCAGGTAAGTATGAACTCACTCTATGGGGGCAAAGCGGGACTTAGGAACTTTCACATCATAACATGAATTCATATCATAATACTCATAATAATTATAAGCTCCAACTGCAACACATAGCATATATCTGTACAAGATTCTACAAGATGTCCAACAATGCCTCTAATCATAAGATAGGATGAGGGCGAAGACATGTCTCGGGCTCTTCCTCAAAGTAAAGACGACATAAAAAAGCAACATAAGGTGGATAGATGGTGGCTTGTCCTTGGTAGAGAGGACTCACCATAACAAGTATCTCAAATCTGATCTACCCATCGAACGGTGGATGAAGGTAGTCTCCGGCCCCTACATGGTTAGATCATGTAGGCAAAACATATGTGCTGGTACATCTGAATGTACTAAGTATGTGGGCATGCAATGCATATGACTTACCAAACTTGTGTTCAATGTTACATGACATGGGTACAAAATATAGAAAGATATGTATATAACAAGAGAAGTAATATAACAATATGCCATGAAATACATGATGCATGAATGTGAAAATACTTTGCATATAAGGGAATGGGACCTTAACCGACATAAGACCAAGTGAGCAATAACTTGGAACTCCATCATCTACCACACAACGGATAAAGAGGTGACCTCCTTGCAAAAGGTAGATCCATAATCATTCATCATTCATCCACAAAGGGGCATAAACATATACATAACCTATGTTAGGCACATAGTTTAAGAGAAGGAAGTATAGACCCTTGGGAATAGCCCATCCTGCTTCCAATCTCATCAGTACTAAGTCCATATACCACAAGAATACAAATAAATATACATGCTTGTAAAAGGCATAAGTCTTGTCTAAACAAAACAATACATTCTTAGGCTTAAAGGCCAAATCACATTTCATAATCATGAATACTTAGGCTAAATAGCCAAAACATACTTCACATCATACTTTCATGCATAAGAATAGCTCCTTTGAAGAACTTAATGAGAAAGGAGTATGGACCCTTGGGGATAGCCACTCTGCCTCCAACCTCAATCGGTGCTCCATAATCATAGTGGTGTAAACACTGATAATTTCTCAAAGAGCCATAATCATAGACACTTATGTGATCATATTCTTGTCATACCCATGCTTTCATTGAAAATATAATCATCATCATAATTGGGAGTTAGCCCACATCATAAACTTCATTAAAACCATATTCATACATGTATATGCAATGAATGAGATGAGAATGGCTTGGGCAATAGAAAGTCAATCTTAAATCAACAATACAATATGAAATTCAAGTAAATCTATAAGTAAAATTCATATTCAAATCACAACTAGAATATCTTGCCTAAATCAAACTTGAAAGGAGACATGCACATTCAAATCTCACTACAACATTTTTGGCTTTTAAGTACCCTGACTAAGTGTGGCCTAAACTATAAAAAAATGTTGTCTTTGATCAAAGGCAACACTTTTTGGCTTTAAGCAACACTTTTGCAGGGGTGGCCTAAAGAAGCGTTACCTTTGACTTTAGGCAACACTTTGTAGGTGTTGCCTCAATAGCTACACTTTAAAAGCGTTGCCCATGGGGTGCAAAAGCAACGCTTTGCAATAGCTATATAACAACACTTTTACTACATACTACTACATTTTTAAGCGTTGCCTCTTCATACTTATTGGCAACACTTTCGAAGTGTAGCCATTTATAACATCTCTAAAACAACACTTTATAAGTGTAGCCATTTATGTATCCTTTGCTGATATCCATGCCATAATTGACGTTCAATTTTGAAGTTTTGCAATATTGACTAAAAAAAATTTATATGCCAAAATATTCTTATTGAATTTTTATATATATATATGCTAATCACACTACGCATAATTTTGCTTACAAATAATTAAATGTATAGATATGTAATAAACTTCAAATAATAATGTCCTACAAATTCTTATAAGAGTCGTCTTTTGAAGATGTGCATACTCGCAATGAATTCCACAAAATCAAATGTATTTAAACTCTAAAAATAGTTCAAAAACTCTTCCCATTCAATTCAATAAATCAAATTGACTTGTGGCCGCCATTCAAACTTGATCTCTCGCATTTTCCTACACATTTTACAAAAAATAAAACAATTAGAGAGAAATCAAAACATTTAGTAAGCCTCACGCACACAACTGCAGTAACATCAAAAATGTAACACAGATGGGGCAAGCAAGAGTAATCCTGGACCAAGTTCATATGCATTTTGCGTTAGAAATCACAATGGAAATCTTTGCATGCGCAGGCAGGAGTGTTGAGACAGATGACAAATATGCAAGCAGAGGCAAGGGCTATTTTGGAAGCTGTTAGATACTGGGAGAAAAAATTAAAAGCAAGCAAGTCTCTGGAAGATTCGCTGGTGATGGTTAATGTACTTAAAAGAAACATGGAAAGCTTCATGGGAGATTGTAGAAATGGTTGAGGAGATCAGGAAGCATATAGTCAATCAACATATCACTATTCAACATATGTTCAGAGAGGGTAACCAACTTGCGAATTATCTAGCAAATATAGCAGCAAAAGAGAAAATGAAGATGGTATATGAAGGTTCCAGTCAACTACCTAAGGGAGGTCGACGAATCATCAACACAATTAAACTTCAAATACCAATACTAACAATTACAACAAAACAAATAAGATTGCAGCTTTCATGTTACAGCTTAGCACAGTCCTTCTACAAGTACAGATGAAGAAAAGGTAATGTAAAGGTTATTTACAATCAGAACTATTCACATAACAAAAAGGGCTGCTACATATAAAGGATAGAGTGAATAAGGTCACAAAAACAATCACCAAGCAAGCAGGGATCTGGTGTCATTGTGTGTGAAATCTGAAAAGTCAGCCTTGGTTTAACTAACAAAGAAGCTTGATTGCCATCTTCAAGATATGCAAAAATCCCAAAAATCTGGGAAAGGGAGAAATCAACAACAGTACAGGGAAACACTCAGTAGGAAATAGATGAGAAATATAGCAACAAAAGAGAAAATGAAGATGGTATATGAAGGTTCCAGTCAAATACCTAAGGGAGGTCGACGAATCATCAACACAAATAAACTTCAAATACCAATACTAAGAATTAGAACAAAACAAATAAGATTGCAGCTTTCATGTTACAGCTTAGCACATTCCTTCTACAAGTACAGATGAAGAAAAGGTAATGTAAAGGTTATTTACAATCAGAACTATTCACATAACAAAAAGGGCTGCTACATAAAAAGGATAGAGTGAATAAGGTCACAAAAACAATCACCAAGCAAGCAGAGATCTGGTGTCATTGTGTGTGTGAAATCTGAAAAGTCAGCCTTAGTTCAACTAACAAAGAAGCTTGACTGCCATCTTCAAGATATGCAAAAATCCCAAAAATCTGGGAAAGGGAGAAATCAACAACAGTACAGGGAAACACTCAGTAGGAAATAGATGAGAAATATAGCAACAAAAGAGAAAATGAAGATGGTATATGAAGGTTCCAGTCAAATACCTAAGGGAGGTCGACGAATCATCAACACAAATAAACTTCAAATACCAATACTACGAATTAGAACAAAACAAATAAGATTGCAGCTTTCATGTTACAGCTTAGCACATTCCTTCTACAAGTACAGATGAAGAAAAGGTAATGTAAAGGTTATTTACAATCAGAACTATTCACATAACAAAAAGGGCTGCTACATAAAAAGGATAGAGTGAATAAGGTCACAAAAACAATCACCAAGCAAGCAGAGATCTGGTGTCATTGTGTGTGTGAAATCTGAAAAGTCAGCCTTAGTTCAACTAACAAAGAAGCTTGACTGCCATCTTCAAGATATGCAAAAATCCCAAAAATCTGGGAAAGGGAGAAATCAACAACAGTACAGGGAAACACTCAGTAGGAAAGAGATGAGAAATATAGCAGCAAAAGAGAAAATGAAGATGGTATATGAAGGTTCCAGTCAACTACCTAAGGGAGGTCGACGACTCATCGACACAAATAAACTTCAAATACCAATACTAAGAATTAGAACAAAACAAATAAGATTGCAGCTTTCATGTTACAGCTTAGCACAGTCCTTCTACAAGTACAGATGAAGAAAAGGTAATGTAAAGGTTATTGTTACTCAAGGACATTATTGTGCTTCCACAAGTTGTATGCCCAAACATGACATAACAACTTGGACAGAGACAAGCTCCAAACACCAAGATTCACACACCAATTATCAAGCTTCAAACACCAATTGTCACAAAGATACACAAACTGAACAATTAAATATTGCTGCAGCTTCAAACACCATACCCACTAAATTAAGTCACTAAAAATACACAAAATGAACACTTCAACATTGCTGCAGCCTTAATTTAATTTTTAGCAGTATGCAACTTCAGAATCAATGTAAGATAAAAAAAACCAATGTGGATTGAGTGTTTGAATTATTGATCCACAACTTCTTGTATAAAAATACCCTTTAATCAGTTCATAGAAATTAGTGGAGACGCACACAGGAGCATGAAACATTGGGTAACAAGATTACAACACAGGAGCACTGATTAGCCAACCCTCACAGATTCTCAATCATATAAGATATAGTTTTTTTAGGATAAAATACCTTTTGAGTTAACAATTGAAGCATGGGTTGATCCAGAAGAATGTAGAAGATTTTGACCTCTTTGAGCTTGTGCACTACTTGCATCAGCAGGTGAAGCAAGATTAGATCCGACGCACCCTGGTATATCTTGAACATTCAGTCCTGGGTTGTTTTGCAACAATTGACTAAATAAATTTTGCATTTCCTCTCTCATTTCTTCCTTTAGAGAATTTAATTCATTGGCATGCTTTGTTTAAGCTTGTTAATTTCCTCCTCCTTTTTAAGAGAACTTGTTGTCACTGATCTACCATAGCATCTGAGTCGACCAGGTTGCTCCTTTCCAAACACAGCCCTAAATGCATCATCTGGTGTTTCTCCAGCATTTTGGCGATTTTGAAGTTCAGCCTATCAAAACAAATTGACATGCCACAGTTAAATTTAACTTACTATTGCAACTTGGGTATCAGCCTCAAGTTCTTTTCACTATAAATAACTTACTATTGCAATTTGGGTATCAGCCTGAAGTTCTTTTCCTTTCTTTGTACGAGTTGCAATAAACATTTCAGACTTTGATGGTTCCTCATTGTTTTCTTTAGTTGCACGCTACAAATAACACGAATATGAAGTGTTACCTAAAACATCAACATGTTCCAGTAAAGTACCAAAAAATAAAATTCAAATTTCACAAAGTGTATGCTGAGTATTACCAATGCCACGCGTACTCTTGCAAAATTAATTGGTCCCATTCGATGCCTCCACTTTTGTTTTTTTCTGTTTTGGGAATTCACCTCAGAGATAGCCTAAATTTCAATAAAAAAGATATATTAATTTATAAATTAAAAGAACAAAGAATAGAGATGACGCAAAATATATCGAAGAAAAAAATGCATTATTGTAGCCTGACTTGCACAGTTGGATGTTTCCAATACTCAATCAACTGACGAAAATGAACTTCAGGAATGTCATCAGGCCATTTTGCTAGCATATCCTCAATAGTACTATTTTTGTCAAAAAATCTCTCTTTAATATTTCCCTTGTGTCGCCTCCAAGCTTCACGAAGACCTGTCATCACCCACTTCTCTCCTTCTGTTGGAATTAAGAATTTGGACTATGCAAAATAAATAAATATTTAGCTTCAATCAATAATAAGCATATAATGAAATATAAAATCTCAAAGTTAATTGTTCTTACATTGACATATTCCCACATGCGTGTTTTAGTAACATCTGGCACTGCATGCCAACTAGTGTAAATCAAGCTGATAAATCTGGGATTCCTTGCAATTGTTCCTAGAAAGTTGGTTAGATCAGACACGATCTTATCAGTTGGTCCCACTGCTTGTCCATTATCAAATGTCACCTCCTCTCTTTCTTCCAAATTTCTTGCATGAATATTCTTACATGTTGTTTGTCCCCGAACATTTTTCTTCTCCGATGTTCCTAGATTGATGTAACAACTTCCAAATAAGAAATGTCATTTATAATGAGTAATAAATTTTACAAAGTTTAAGATATACCTTTTGTACTATGATCGATGTCAATTTCCTCTTCTATAGGACACCCATCCTCACCAATTTCTTCTTGATCCACAAAATCATCCAATACTTTATTATGTTTATCAATAGGAGGAGCCTGCATACATTCGACATCATCTATTGTGCGGTTATGATATTTCATTTCATCACCTAGGTGCGTTCTTTGTTTTTTCAGAAACTGATCAAGATCAGTAGCCGGTAGGACCGCCTTCCTCTTTAGCACTTTGAAGTTGGGTAGCTCATGAATATCATGTTGTTCATTTGTTCCCTGTTCTTTCAGAAATTGACCAACACTGGTGGGCAGTAAGACCGGCTTCATCTTCACTTGTTTGATATTTTGCAGCTTCTGAATATCAGGTTGTTCTTCTCCTTCACCTAGTGTTGTATCAATCACATGAGAAGTGTTAACAGCTGCCTTTGAAGATGTTTGGAACCTAGAGTTGTGGCTAAACAGTTTACTCTTTTCTTCTTGTGGAATGGACCTCTCAAGAATCTGTCTTTTATGCGCTATTGGTGCATGCTCTTTCCTCAGTTTATCATTGTGTTGTTTTTCAAGCTGTTCTCTCTTAATCATAAACTTGTTGATCAATTCAGCACTTGATCGATATTGCAAATCAGAATTCACATTCTTCAATGGACTCTGAGCTTTGTTCGGATTCGAGACCTTTTTCTTTAGTATTCTTGCTTGATTCATTTCTGTCGTCTTCTTTTAATCTCACTACTTTATTTACCTACAAAATAAACAATACGTTAAGGACTTGTCAAATAAAATCCAGTAATATAAACAATACATTAAAGATGCATGCAGAATGCTCCAGATCGAGCTGAAACTGGCAGGAAAATAGTAAAGAAAAAATAACACAGGCAATGCAGCCCTTTATCCATCCTGAACTGCTGGCATTTTAAACTGCCAAAGTCGGCTTGACAAGTTACAGTAGTTTCTTTGCAGAGGCTGTTAGTCTGGTTTCTCAAGGGATGTTTGGATTGGGTTTTATTAAGTCGCTTAAAAGCTAAAAGCTTAAAGCCATATGTTGGTCATACCCAACTTTTAGCTCGTAGTTTATTAAAAACACAAGCAATTCTACTTTTGATGAGAGCCTGATCTGTTTTCAAATGTTAATTCTGCAGAGAGACCACAATCTGTTTTCGAAACATCTCTTGTTTCTCTTTACAACCAAAAACTAGCACATATTGTTGAACATACCTTTTTCACACTGTAAGTAGTTAACATTAGCATTCTGGCTCATCATATGGAATTTTCTGACATTATAATCTTAATGATTGAACTTCATTTCCATATAATTTTGTTAGAAAATAAGTAAGATTAAGGTTTAATTGTTCTTATATTTACATGCATATATGATCTATTTGTAGAAATTATTAATTAAAATGAAACGTTAAGTAGAAGAAACTAACCAAAGCAGGATGTCCTCAAAGACTGTTCAATACAGATGATTTACCAGCACCCTGAGATTAGCAGCAGTGGAGTTTGATAAAAGATGGTGCAATGCAGCAAAAATCTAGAGTTCAATGGCCGAAACTCAAAGATGACAAGAATAGAACAATACAGAACAATAATAATTCTAACTATGAATAGCAGAGAAAAACTACCTGTCATAAACAATAGCGCACTTTTCAATCTCACAAACTGTCAGCAGTAAAAGATACCAAATTCTTCAAGCCAAGCCTACAGAAGATAGACAGATTCTGTGAAAGAACTTCAAACAAAAAATGAAGGACCAAAAATAAGAACAAATAGAACATATTATAATGAATTTGCGTACCAGAAAAGTATTCAAATAACAAAACGACTGAATTAGAAGTATAAAGTCATCCAAAGTAACTAAAACTCATGGTGTGTCATCTTTGATCTCCTCTTCAGAATCATCTTCAAAATCATCTTCAAACTCATTTTCAGACTCATCTTCAAATTCATTTTCAGACTCATCTTCAAACTCGTCTTCAGACTAGTCTTCAAACTCCTCTTTGGACTCGTCTTCCAGCACCTGTTGAGCAACAAATTCCTCAGGAGGCACATCAATAATTGTTGCTGGTAGATCAGTCCTTGTTAAGAGAACTTCACCAACATCTTTTGGTATAGATGGTCCCATCAACTGTTCAAAGGGCTCATTTTCATAACTTTGTGGGACATTAGATTCAACTTGATCGCCCATGTTAAACAAGTCCCTGGGAACCGTTTTCATAACATAATATCGATCTTGATCATATGGATCTTGCACATAGAAGCATTGGTGTACTTGAGATGCAAGCACAAAAGGCTCTTCCTGAGACGACTTTTTGTTAAAGTAGACATAAGGCCATAAATATCACTTTCAACCTCATACCAATCACACTTAAATAAGACAACCTTAAAATGACCATAATAGTCTAACTCAACTATATCAACTATTCTTCCATAGTAAGTCAAATCTGCATCAATTGGATTTTTATCCTTTGCGCTTGCAAAACTTTTAGTTGAGGCAACTAGCGTAACACCACTATTTTGTGTTTTGCACCTTGCATCACGCTGCCTTGTGTGGGATCTATATCCATTAATTAGATACCCAGAATATCTTTTAGCAACTGAATTCGGTCCTCTGGATAATTGTTTTATCAAATCAGGCATATCCTCTTGCAAAGCACGAGTTTCAAACCATTGAGAGAAGTTTTGACTATGATTCTTGGCCCTATTCCATTTGGATCTTCGCGACTGCTTATTAAGTTCCCTTTCATGCTCTCTACATAAAAGATATTTTTTCTTATAACGATAAATGAAATAAGTTAAAAACTAATTATGCTAAACAAAATACTATAATTCAATTAAAGTACGTACCTAATATATTCTTCAACCTCATCACAATTGCCCAACAGATATGCATGTGCTTGACTTAGTGACTTGTTATCCAAAATAAATGGATCAGTTTTCTTAGCTCCTAAAGGACAACCTCTATTAGGAAACAAACTGAAAGTAGTTGTATCACCTAGACCACATTCATCATTATTTCGAGCTCTTCTGTTAAATTTGGTATGTACACCCCCATGCATATATCTAGAGCATAAAGTTATAATCTCTTTCACATTATGTGTCTCTGCTATACATCCTTCTGCATGACGTCTATTGCGGACATATGATTTTAATGTACAATTCTCTCTTTCAGGAAAATACATCCATCGGTTCTGAACGGGACCTCCTAATCTCACTTCATTTGCTAAATGAATAGTCAAATGAATCATTATATCAAAAAATGTAGGAGGAAAAATTCTCTCTAACTGATTTATTGTTTCTATAATCTCTACTTCTAAGTAATCAAGTTCCCCTAATGTGATAACTTTTTGACATAAGCGACGGAAGAAGGAACTTAGACGAATCAAAGCAATTGCAACATGATCAGGAAGGATGCTTTTAATTGGTATTGGAAGCAAGTAATGCAACATGAAATGAGCATCATGGGTCTTATAACAAGATAATTTTCTTTCATCCAACTGCACGCACCTAGATATATTAGAGGCACTACCATCAGGTAGCTTTGCTGTCTTCAAAACTCCACAAAAAACTGATTTCTCTCCATTTGTCATTGAGAAGCATGCTCTTGCGAATTTTGTTTTCTTACCATCCGTTGTATCAGGATGAAGATTCTTTCTAATTCCCATCTCTTGCAAATCATAACGAGCTTTTACATGATCCTTTGTTTTGTCAGGAATATCCAAAAGAGTTCCAAGTATGCTGTCAACTATGTTTTTCTCTATGTGCATTACATCAAGGTAGTGTCGTAATAAGTTGTGCTGCCAATAAGGTAATTCAAAAAAGATTGACTTTTTCTTCCATGGACCATTATTTGATCTCTTCCTCTTCTTCCCAAATACATTTTCAAAATTTTGTAATATATTAAGCACATCAGGTCCCTTTAATAAAGATGGAGGAGGCCTAAATTCAGTTTTTCCATTGGAAGATCTTTTATTAGATCTCCATGGATGATCCATGGGTAGAAAAACACGATGGTCCATATAGCACATTTTTCGACTATGTTTAAGATAGAGAGAATTAGTGCCATAATTACAACAAGGACAAGCCAACATTCCTTTTGTACTCCAACCAGATAACATGGCATATGCAGGAAAGTCATTGATTGTCCACATAAGAGATGCTCGCATTTGAAAAGTTTGATTTCTTGAAGCATCGTATGTTTCAACTCCACAATCCCACAATACTTTTAACTCATCTATCAATGGTTGTAAGTAAATATCAATGTCGTTTCCAGGTGATCGTGGCCCAGGTATAATTAATGAAAGCATACAATATTCAGATTTTGTGATCATCCAAGGTGGTAGATTATACACCATCAACATAACTGGCCATGTGCTATGAGATATACTCATTGTACGAAACGGATTGAACCCATCACTTGCCAAGCCAAGTCTCACATTGCGAGAATCAAGTGCAAATTCTGGATGTAATCTATCAAAGTCTTTCCATGCTAGGCCATCAGCAGGATGCCTTAACTTTCCATCTTTACAACGTTCCTCATCATGCCACCTTAATGAATCTGCAGTCTTTGAGCACATAAATAGCCTTTTGAGTCTAGGAATTAATGGAAAGTGTCTCAAAATCTTTGCTGAAACTCGATGAGATTTTTTAGGAGGCTCAACCTCGCCCTCTATTTCAGAATATTTGATATATCGTGAAGCTCCGCAAGTATGACAAAGTTCGTCATCCTTATGATCATTCCTAAACAACATACAATCATTTGGACATGCATCAATTTTCTCATAATCAAGACCAAGATTCTTAATCATGGACTTGGCTTTATTGTAGGACGGAGGAATGTTCAACTCAGGCATCGCCTCTTTTAATAACACTAAAAGAGCAGTAAATGATTCATTGCTCCATCTGTGTAGGGACTTCAACAAATATAAACGGATTGTGAATGATAATCTAGAGAATCCTTTACAACCAGGATATAGTTCTTGGCTTGCCTCTTCAACTAAGTTATAGAATTTTTTGGCATCTTCATTAGGACCTTCATAAAATCCTTCACCCTGTGCAACATCTCTAAATTGATCATTCAACAATCCATTGATATCATCATGGGAGTCATCCATATCATCATCAACATTCGACTTGATTTCCCATTCCCCGTGATTAATCCATCTAATATAACCTTGAACAAATCCATAGCATATTAGATGATCATACACTACATCTCTTCGAGTCCAACGAATATTACAACACTTTGCACATGGGCACTGAATTTCTTCACCTTGAGGATCCCCATAAGAGTAAGCAAAATCGAGGAAAGATTGAACACCATCAATATACTCTTTGCTATACCTCGCTAGATTCATCCAATCCTTGGATGGGATACTTGGACTCCTAAAGATAATTATTGATATTAAATCTTTCAATAAACAATCATCAAGATAATAAATAATTTACAAATAACTTCTAAATGCCACGAATAAGTTATTGAAATCATGTGTTGACAATGATAAGAATGTCTTACCTAGTCATGGCACTTATGTTAAGCCAAATCAATCCTCCACGGTTGTTTTTGAATGTTGGCTATACTTCTAAGAAATAACAAATAAAATTAATAGGATTACACAAAATAAGAGATAAAGCAAAAAAAAAACGAAGAAGATTTTAGGTAAATTAAAAAGTTCGAGTTCTCTAGCCGTTTTGAGTTCTGAGCATCGGAATTCAATTCTGTCGAATTCATTAGCTCCGAAATGCTAAATCTAGTCTAGAAGAACTTGCAGAACTGAATATGACATTAAATTTGAGATTTTAGGTCCATAAATGTTTTCTTAGTTCTTTAAAGTTGAAAATTTTGAGTATTCTAGTCGTTTTGAGTTCTGAGCGTCGGAATTCAATTCCGTCAAATCCATCAGCTCCGAAATGCTGAATCTAGGCTAGGAGAACTTGCAGAACTTAATATGGCATTAAATTGGAGAGTTTAGGTCCATAAGTTCACTTTTAGTTCTTTAAAGTTGGAAATTTTGAGTTTTCTAGTCGTTTTGAGTTCTGAGCATCGGAATTCGATTCCGTCGAATCCATCAGCTCCGAAATGCTGAATCTAGGCTAGGAGAACTTGCAGAACTTAATATGGCATTAAATTGGAGAGTTTAGGTCCATAAGTTCACTTTTAGTTCTTTAAAGTTGGAAATTTTGAGTTTTCTAGTCGTTTTGAGTTCTGAGCGTCCGAATTCGATTCCGTCGAATCCATCAGCTCCGAAATGCTGAATCTAGACAAGGAGAACTTGCAGAACTTAATATGGCATTAAATTGGAGAGTTTAGGTCCATAAGTTCACTTGTAGTTCTTTAAAGTTGGAAATTTTGAGTTTTCTAGTCATTTTGAGTTCTGAGCATCGGAATTCGATTCCGTCGAATCCATCAGCTCCAAAATGCTGAATCAAGGCTAGGAGAACTTGCAGAACTTAATATGGCATTAAATTGGAGAGTTTAGGTCCATAAGTTCACTTTTAGTTCTTTAAAGTTGGAAATTTTGAGTTTTCTAGTCGTTTTGAGTTCTGAGCGTCGGAATTCGATTCCGTCGAATCCATCAGCTCCGAAATGCTGAATCTAGGCTAGGAGAACTTGCAGAACTTAATATGGCATTAAATTGGAGATTTTAGGTCCATAAGTTCACTTTTAGTTCTTTAAAGTTGGAAATTTTGAGTTTTCTAGTCGTTTTGAGTTCTGAGCGTCGGAATTCGATTCCGTCGAATCCATCAGCTCCAAAATGCTAAATCTAGGCTAGGAGAACTTGCAGAACTTAATATGGCATTAAATTGGAGAGTTTAGGTCCATAAGTTCATTTTTAGTCTTTAAAGTTGGAAATTTTGAGTTTTCTAGTCGTTTTGACTTCTGAGCATCGGAATTCGATTCCGTCAAATCCATCAGCTCCGAAATGCTGAATCTAGACAAGGAGAACTTGCAGAACTTAATATGGCATTAAATTGGAGAGTTTAGGTCCATAAGTTCACTTTTAGTTCTTTAAAGTTGAAAATTTTGAGTTTTCTAGTCGTTTTGAGTTCTGAGCGTCGGAATTCGATTCCGTCGAATCCATCAGCTCCGAAATGCTGAATCTAGGAAAGGAGAACTTACAGAACTTAATATGGCATTAAATTGGAGAGTTTAGGTCCATATGTTCATTTTTAGTCTTTAAAGTTGAAAATTTTGAGTTTTCTAGTCGTTTTGAGTTCTGAGCGTCCGAATTCGATTCCGTCGAATCCATCAGCTCCAAAATGCTGAATCTAGGCTAGGAGAACTTGCAGAACTTAATATGGCATCAAATTGGAGAGTTTAGGTCCATAAGTTCACTTTTAGTTCTTTAAAGTTGGAAATTTTGAGTTTTCTAGTCGTTTTGAGTTCTGAGCGTCGGAATTCGATTCCGTCGAATCCATCAGCTCCAAAATGCTGAATCTAGGCTAGGAGAACTTGCAGAACTTAATATGGCATTAAATTGGAGAGTTTAGGTCCATAAGTTCACTTTTAGTTCTTTAAAGTTGGAAATTTTGAGTTTTCTAGTCATTTTGAGTTCTGAGCATCGGAATTCGATTCCGTCGAATCCATCAGCTCCGAAATGCTGAATCTAGGCTAGGAGAACTTGCAGAACTTAATATGGAATTAAATTGGAGAGTTTAGGTCCATAAGTTCATTTTTAGTCTTTAAAGTTGAAAATTTTGAGTTTTCTAGTCGTTT
Organism: Solanum rostratum; assembly: GCA_029948455.1. Lineage (NCBI taxonomy): Eukaryota > Viridiplantae > Streptophyta > Magnoliopsida > Solanales > Solanaceae > Solanum > Solanum rostratum. The sequence goes on along the minus strand of CM057045.1, from coordinate 61,669,447 downwards.
TGAGTTCTGAACGTCGGAATTCGATTCCGTCGAATCCATCAGCTCCAAAATGCTGAATCTAGGCTAGGAGAACTTGCAGAACTTAATATGGCATTAAATTGGGGAGTTTAGGTCCATAAGTTCATTTTTAGTTCTTTAAAGTTGAAAATTTTGAGTTTTCAAGTCGTTTTGAGTTCTGAGCGTCGGAATTCGATTCCGTCGAATCCATCAGCTCCGAAATGCTGAATCTAGGCTGGGAGAACTTGCAGAACTTAATATGGCATTAAATTGGAGATTTTAGGTCCATAAGTTCATTTTTAGTCTTTAAAGTTGAAAATTTTGAGTTTTCTAGTCGTTTTGAGTTCTGAACGTCGGAATTCGATTCCGTCGAATCCATCAGCTCCAAAATGCTGAATCTAGGCTAGGAGAACTTGCAGAACTTAATATGGCATTAAATTGGAGAGTTTAGGTCCATAAGTTCATTTTTAGTTCTTTAAAGTTGAAAATTTTGAGTTTTCTAGTCGTTTTGAGTTCTGAGCGTCTGAATTCGATTCCGTCGAATCCATCAGCTCCGAAATGCTGAATCTAGGCAAGGAGAACTTACAGAACTTAATATGGCATTAAATTGGAGAGTTTAGGTCCATAAGTTCATTTTTAGTCTTTAAAGTTGAAAATTTTGAGTTTTCTAGTCGTTTTGAGTTCTGAGCGTCGGAATTCGATTCCGTGGAATCCATCAGCTCCGATATGCTGAATCTAGGTTAGGATAACTTGCAGAACTTAATATGGCATTAAATTGGAGAGTTTAGGTCCATAAGTTCATTTTTAGTCTTTAAAGTTGAAAATTTTGAGTTTTCTAGTCGTTTTGAGTTCTGAGCATCGGAATTCGATTCCGTCGAATCCATCAGCTCCAAAATGCTGAATCTAGGCTAGGAGAACTTGCAGAACTTAATATGGCATTAAATTGGAGAGTTTAGGTCCATAAGTTCATTTTTAGTTCTTTAAAGTTGAAAATTTTGAGTTTTCTAGTCGTTTTGAGTTCTGAACGTCGGAATTCGATTCCGTCGAATCCATTATTACCGAAAGGCTGAATCTAGTCTAGGAGAACTTGCAGCACTGAAATTGACTTCCTTGTAAATGTGGTAACATCTAAAGTACTAAAATTGGTTTATGATGTGCCGAAATCTGGTTACTTGTTGCCTGACTAGCTAAGGTACCATGTTGTTGGATGTGATCGATTTTACGAATGAAGTGCCTAAAGTTGATGGTTGGCCTATTTTCTTCTCGCCTAACTAATGATACTTCAGATCACATTGGCTGCAGGGATAGGGATAATAATCTATGCAGGTTTATCAAGTGGAGATGTTTGGAAGGAATTTTACCAATACTTCAGAGAAAACAGATTCGTAAGCTTTTCCTTTCATGTGCACGTTCATATGAATATGATGCAACATTCTTTATCATGTTACCAGAAATTTAGTAGTTGAATCGATGTGGTATTGTTGATCTCTAGATTAATCATCAGATTATAGTGATAACCTCAGCTTCATGCATAAACTGGTAAAGTTTGTGACATTCAAAAGAGGGATCAGTTAACTGGTCCAGAAGGTGGTCTGTGTGATCGATTCAACACCAGAAAACAGTAAAATATAGCAGCACCAAACAGTAAAAAAAGGATCCCTCCAATTTTTTACCGTGATATCCCCATTGAGTTTTCTAAGCCTAATATATTCATCTGAATACACAAATCAGGCCAAAATCACAAGAAAATCAAAACCCACAAGCAAAATGTGTAACCCCACACAATGAACCCAGATGCAATAATATTATCCCACTTTGAAAGATAGAAATTTCTACCTGGTAATCTCTTTTCCAGCAAAACCCAATTTCTACCTGGTAATCTCTTTTTCAGCAAAATCCTTTGTATGTTATCTGCCCTAGCAAAAAATACTAACATTATGAGGGATTTTCATCGCAAAAAAATACCAAAATTATGAGAGTGGTGAATAGCCATGAATGGGGCTTAAAAACATCAAAAGATCATGAAAATTTTAAGAGTTATTTAGAAACCTATCTTCAATTTATTTTTCATTAAATCACTAATTTGTGTGTTGATTAAAGAAATATCCATAAATTGTAGTGAAACTTGAGATTTTAGATTTGGGACAAAAGCATTCTGATGAAACATGAAGCAATGTTTCGATTTGGGGCAAAACCAGAGAGACAAGTATGAATATTCTATTTGAGCATACAGAGAGTGAAGCTTGAGCTTACAGAGTGTGAAGCCTGAGCAGATTCTCTTCTTAGTGGTACAGAGAGCGACGATTGAGTGTTCTTAGCAGAGAGAGCATACACTATACAGCATGAATCACCATAGAGAGAGCATATAACGAAGATGGAGTGTTCTTAGCAAAGAGAGAGAGCATTCTTAGCAGAGAGAGTGGAATCTTACGGTTTTGCTGGAAGATTCAGCGATACAGATAAGAGAGAGCGAAATCTTACGGTTTTGCTGGAAGATTCAGCGATACAGAGAGCATACACTCAGCAAAGAGAGCTGAATCTTACAATTTTGTTGGAAGATTCGATACAGAGAGCATACAGATTTTGTTAGGGTTAGCGTTCTTCTGGTATAATTTTGTTAGCTTAGAGAGAGTATACGGATTAATTTTGTTAGCAGAGAGAGTATAATAATAATGGTGGGAAAGTAAAATATGTTGGAGGGAATGTAATATTTTTGGGAAATTTATAAGGCAACACTTATAAAGTATTGTTTTTACAATTATAAAAATAATACACTTTAAAAGTGTTATCACATGTATAAATATGTGTTGTCAATTATAGGATGATGTGCCAACGTATATAATATGTTGCCTATACTATTAATGAGCACACTTTACAAGTGTTGCTAATATTATTGTTGCCAAAAGCTAAAAATTAAGGCAACGCTTTAAAAGTGACGCCAAAAATATTTTAGGCAACACTTTATAAGTGTTGTCCAGATTTAGTGTGGCCTTAGGACTAAAATGTTGTAGTGTCTTCATAACTTCAATGAAATTCATGATATTGGGGCTTAAATCACTTTAAAATCAAAAATAATACATAGCCCATATCTTAATTGAATCAAATAAACAATAATCTCAAAAACCGATATTTAAAATATGCTAACATTCCATAAAATCAAGTGAAAAGAGTTTGGGTCTTCATGGTTGAAAGTAACCATGAATCAATCCCACATACCTAAGTTCATTAAGAAGAAACAAGAAGAATTTGATGAAGAATGGAGCTCTTCCTTGATTCCCAAGCTAAGCTTTCACTAGAGTCTTTGAGAGGAGTTCTTAAGAGTAAGTTGAAATAATTCTAAGTGTGAGAATGGACTTGAATGAGAGAAGAAGAAATTAGGTCATCTGAATGTCTTACGATAGCATAGAAGGTCACAAAAGTCCCTTAGGATAAGCCATAATTACAAAAATGTCATTAATGAACCGGGTGGAAAAATATTGCCAGGGGTTTCGTGAAAAGGTCTCATGGTCTGTACCAAGTCACACGGACCGTAACTCCTTTTGTGATCTAACGCTTAGAAAATATTTCACTGGTGAAGGTTTGAGTCGGTAATTTCATACTTACAAAAATTGCACACTAGCATCCATACAGAGGGCTTCACGACCCGTGAGAGGTTACACAGACCGTGTGGCCTCCTGTGAAGCTCCACTTAGAAAAACTTTTCGTTGACATGTTCTGAGACGGTGATCTCAAACTTAGAGAATTTTCACACCGACGCTTATACGGAGGGCTTCTTGGACCATGAAGGCCTATATCGTCTGTGAGAGGTCCATGTGTGAAGTGTGTTGGCCAAAATGTGGGTTTTCAAGGCCAAGGCCCTCCACACGGTCCACCATATAACCAGTGAAGTCTCATATGGACCTTCTGGGGTTCATATAGAGTATGCCTTTGTCTTAGACTCCACATTAATGCCAACACTCTACATACAAGGACAAGGGCCACCTCAAGGCACCTCCACACTACCCGTGGTGAGCAACACAACTCGTGGAGGCTTCTATGAAGTATCACCTTGGTCAAACACATTCCAAAACCAAGTTCCAAGCACCATCAAGTTCATACAAAGTATGGGTCCTTACATCATCTCCCCCTTGGGAACATTAATCCTCGAATGTGCTAGAACAAGGCTTGAAAGGCTTGACTTAGAACATGAAACATCCAAACAAAAGATACAATGCGTATTTCATCACTTAAAAATCATAGTGTCATTAATACTCATATCAAAACATATTTGGATCATTCAAAACATCTTAAAATCATTTTCGTGCATGTGTATGCATGTCATGTCATGAAACACAAGAGTGAAGGAATTAGGACCACTTAGAATAGGAAGAACCTAATACGTTAGGCTTGAGTAGATTAGAAAAGAAGGGGATATCATTTTATCATGTCCAACTCTGCCTCCATGTAGTACTCTCCACATGTTGATTTCTCCAAAGCACCTTAACCGAAACCACATCCTTATTGCGGAGCCGCTTCACTTGCCTATCAAAAATCTCAACCAGAATTTCCTCAAAAGATAAGTTCCCCTCAACCTTGACACCTTTCAAAGGCAAAATAGTACTCGGATCACCAATCAATTTCCTCAACAAAGACACATGGAAAATTGGTGAATAGAACTCATATCTAGAGGCAAACCCAATCTATAAGCCACATTCCCAATCTTCTCAACAATCTCATCAAGACCTACATACTGGGGGCTCAACTTGCCCTTCTTTCCAAAATGCATTACACCCTTAATGGGTGAGAATTTCACATACACCCAATCACCAACATGAAACTCAAGATCCTTCTTCCTAACATTTAAATAGGACTTTCGGTGATTTTAAGCCAGCTTCAACCTCTCCCTAATCAACTTCACCTTCTCCATATCCTCCAACACCAAATTTGGGTCAATCAAATCCATCTCTTCCAACTCAAACCACCCTACCGGAGATATACATCTCCTACCAAATAGAGCTTCAAACGATGCCATATCAATGCTAGTAAAAAAGTTATTGTTATAAGCAAACTCAATAAGTGGTAGATGATCATCCCAATTACCTTTGAATTCCAACACACAAGCCCTCAACATGTCCTCCAAAGTTGGAATTCTCCTCTCGGCTTGTCCATCGGTTTGAGGATGAAAATCGATACTTAACTTCACCTTAGTAGCAAGTCCTCTTTAAAACGACCTCTAAAAGTGAGAAGTAAATTAGGTGACATGATCGCATATGATAGACCTAGGCATGCAACCTCACCAACTCTTGGATATATAACTTTGCATAATCTTCAACACTAAAGGTAGACTTGACCGGTAGGCAATGAGCCAATTTAGTCATCCAATCAACAATAACTTAATCAAACTGCCCTTGGGTCCGAGGCAAATCCTCCATAAAGTCTACGTTCACATCTTCCTACTTTTAAGTAGAAATCTCAATATGTTGAGCTACACCACTGGGCCTTTGGTCCTCCATCTTCACTTGTTGACAATTAGGTCATTCCGGTACAAACATGGCTATATCTATCTTCACACCATGCAACCAATACACTTCCCTTGAATCCTGATACATCTTAGTAGATCCCAAGTGAATCGAATAACGAGAGTTATAGGCTTCACTCATGATCACCCTCCTAAGATCATCAATATCTGGGACGTACAATTGATCTTGATACTAAAGCACACCATCACCCCCTTGGGAGAAAACCTCAATCTTCTTTTTGGAAACCAACTTCTTCAACTCAAACAATGACGAGTCTAGATCTTGCTTCATCGACAACCACAGAAATTCAACTCCATTTTGAACATGAATACTACCATTATTAGAGTCGGCCAACCTAACACCCAATCTAGCCAAACCATGAACATCTTTTGCCAACTCTTTCTTCCCTTCATCAACATGAGCTACACTTCCCATAGATAGTTTAGTAAGAGCATCAGCTAAAACAATTGCCTTGCCGGGATGATGTCATAGTCCTTAAGGAGTTCTAACCACCTCATTCAAGTTAATATCCCTTTGAGTCAACACATATTGCAAACTCTTATGATCGGTGAAAAGATCAACATGCACCACATAAAAATAGTGTCTCCAAATCTTCAAATCAAACACCATACCTACTATTTCAAGATCGTAAGTCGAGTAATTACGCTCATGCACCTTCAATTGCCTTGATGCATAAGCTATCACCTTACCATGTTGCATAAGCACACAACCCAGCCCAATCCAAGAAGTATCACAATATACCACAAACCCATCTAAGCCATTTGATAAAGTCAAAATAGGAGCCGATGTAAGCCGATCATTCAAAGTCTGAAAATTCTTCTCACATTCTTCCGACCTTATAAACTTAGCCTTCTTTTGAGTCAACTTAGTCAATGGAGATGCAATAGATGAGAAACATTCAACAAACCTTCTATAATAACCAGTTAACCAAAGAAAACTTTAAATATCTGAAAGATTCAATGGTCTAGGACAATTTTTCATGACCTCAGTTTTCTTTAGGTCAACCTTAATACCATCACCGGATACCATATGACCAAGAAAAGCTACCTCACTTGACAGAAACTCACATTTGCTAAACTTAGCATACAATTTCTTCTCTCTCAAAGTCTGAAGAACCAACCTCAAATGATCCATATGTTCCCGCTCACTTTGGGAATAAATATGGATATCATTGATGACGACAACCACAAGACTATCGATGAATGACTTGAACACTTGAGTCATAAGATCCACAAACACAGCTGGAGCATTAGTAAAACCAAATGATATCGCCACAAATTCAAAGTGCTCATATCTAATCCGAAAAGCCATTTTGGGAATGTCACACTCCCTAACCTTTAATTGATGATAACCGGAACAGAGGTCAATCTTTGAGAAATGGGTGGCCCCTTGAAGTTGATCAAACAAGTTGTCGATCCTTGGCAACGGATATTTATTCTTGATGGTCACCTGATTCAATTGCTTATAATAAATACACATCTAAAGACACCCATCTTTCTTTCTTACAAATAACACTGGAGCACCCCATGGAGATATACTCGGCCAAATAAAGCCTTTCTTCAACAAGTCCTTCAACTGATCTTTCAACTCCTTCAACTTAGCTGGCTACATACAATAAGGAGGAATAGAGATAGGTTGAATATCCGGGAGAAGATCTATGCCAAAGTCTACTTTCCTTTCAACAGAAATACTGGGCAAATCTTCAAGAAACACATCTGGAAACTTATTTACCATTGGAACCGATACAACAGTAGGTGACTTAGATTCAACATCTTTAACCCTCACAATATGATAGATACACCTCATAGAAATCATCTTTTGGGCTTCAAGGTAGGAAATAAACCGGCCTTTAATAACGGAGTCTACTCTTCCAATCAAGAAGGGGCTCATCCGAAAATTGGAACTTGACTTTGCGGGTTCTACAATCTATAGAGGCCTAAGAAGCATGCAACCAATCTATCCCATGAATAACATCAAAATCAAATATCTCAAGTTCAACAAGACCACATGGGAAGACTTTATGCAAAACAGAAATTGGCAACCCGGATACACCCTTCGGGCAACAATAGACTCACCTACGAGAGTATAAACCAAAAAAGACTCCGTTAGAATTTTGGGGCTCAATCCAAACTTAACAGCCAAAAGAGGAATCGCAAAAGATAAATTTGCACTCGGATCAAGCATAGCATATACATAAAATTCAAAGACTTTCAACATACTAGTCACAACATGTGGAGCTTCCTCCATTTCCTATCGAGCATGCAAAGGATAGAACCTGTTGTTTCTAGGTGTACCACCCTGTGGAGCTCTAAGTTGTACTTGATTACCTTGAAATTGTTGACCCTTCTTTGATACCTTTGGGCAATCAGCAAGCTTATAGCCCATCACACCACATTCAAAGCAAGCACCCGAACCCCATAAGCACTTCCTGTAGTAAACCTTTTAACACTTACACATCGTGAAGGCAATGCCCCCCTTTGACATGTGCCTTGGAAGGAGGCACACTAGCATTAACAAACCTTGCATTAGAACCTCGGCCCTATTGGAAACAACCATAACCACTACCACTCTTGGAGTTAGAGAACCCATTGTCATAACGGGCCCTCTTAGAATCATTCACCGATTTCTCTTTGAGATTTTCTCCCTCGATCTATTCAGCATATGTCATGAGCCTAGAGATATCCATATTCCAAATTAGCATAGACGTATGACATTCTTTCACAACCAAATAAGAAATCCCTAAAATAAACTTGTGCATTCTTGCACGGGGATCAGCCACAAGCATAGAAGCATACTTAGAGAGCTTTGTGAACTTGAGGCCATAGTCCCGCACACACATACCACCTTTCTTGAGTTTGATAAATTTTGTCATCTTAGCTTCTCTAAGTTTAAGAGGGAAGAAATGATCCTGAAATGCAAACTTGAACTCTTCCCAATTAACAGCATTACCAAAAACCCTCTCCATCAACCAGTGAGTGTGCCACAATTAAGCCACATCTTGCAACTGATAAGCAGCTAACATCCTTCTCCTCAGAAGTTACCCCATAACAATTAACAACTTGGTGAACTCATCAATGAACTCTTGAGCATCCTCATCAACTTTTGACCCGTAGAACTGTAAAAGATTCATTCGGGTAAAATCTCTCACCCTAGAAGACGGAGTGGGAGCACGGGCAAGGAGATTAGCTTGTCTAGTGTGAGTAGTTACCACTTCGGCAAGCATAGCAATAACCATACGAAATTTACCATTAGTGATGGGCTCTTCCATAGGACAATGAGGAACTTGGTCCTCATTAGTTGAGGTCGATCTTGGTATGGGGGGCTCTTCATGGAGGCATCTTTTGTAATGTAGCTAGGACATCATCAGGATTAGGAAACCATAATATACAATCAAAAGCATAACATAAGACATAAAGACTTGAGACAATTCCTAGAACGCTATCATAGCCTCCCAATCATAGGCTTGGTGCACTTCAACCCACGAATAGGACTCTACTCGACATGGCATGTTGAACCCCAAGGATCATTTATAAATCTAGTGCTCTAATACCAAGCTTGTCACAATCTGAACCTAGGGCTTAGGAGTGACATAATGAAGGGAAACCCACGAGTCCCCAAAAATGCCTCATAACATCCATTCACACATCATCAATTTGGAAGCATATATGAAATAGTAAACACATAGTTCTAAGGGATGAGAAAGTAGGACTCATGCTACAGGGATGTCATAGGGATAGGGATTAACATAGATTCACATAACACGTAGCACATAAAGATTATGAGACAGGTAAGTATGACTCATTCTATGTGGGCAAAGCGGGACTTAAGATCTTTCACATCATAGCATGAATCCATATGATAATACTCATAATCAATCTTTCATAACCATATCCAATAGATAACTATAATCATGATATCCAAATATAACACATAGCGTATATTTGTACAAAAGTCTACAAGATGTCCAAGAATGCCTCTAACCGTAAGATAGGATAGGGGCCAATACCTGTCTCGAGCTCACCCTCAAAGTAAAGATAACATAAGCAAAGCAACATAAGGTGGATAGATGGTGGCTTGTCCTTGGAAAAAATAACTCACCATAACAAGTATCTCAAATTCGATCTACCCGTCGAATGGTGGATGAAGGTAGTCTCCGGTCCCTACATGGTTAGATCAGGTAAGAAAAACATATGTGTTAGGACATTTGAATGCACTAAGTATACGGGAATGCAATGCATATGACCTACCAAACTTGCCTTCAATATTAGATGAAATGGGCGCATAATATGGAAAGAGATGAATACGACAAGAGAAGTAATATTAACAATATGCCATGAAATACATGATGCATGAATATGAAATTACTTTGCATATAAGGGGATGGGACCTTAACCGACATAAGACCAAGTGAGTTATAACTTGAAACTCCGCCGTCTACCCTTGACGGATAAAAAAGTGACCTACTTGCAAAAGTTAGATATGTAATCATTCATCATTCATCCAAAAAAGGGAATTAACGTATACATAACCTATGTTAGGCACATAGTTCAAGAGAAAGGAGTATGGACCCTTGGGGATAGCCCACCACGCCTCCAATATCATCAGTGCTAAGTCATCATCCCACAAGAAGACATATACATATACGTGCTTGTAAAAGAGGCATCAGTCATTTCAAAACATAATAATGCATGCTTAGGCTTAAAGACCAAATCACAATTCATAATCATGTATACTTAGGCTAAATAAACAAAACATACTTCATGTCATACTTTCATGCATAGGTTAGCTCCTTTGAGCACCTTCATGAGAAAAGAGTATGGACCTTTGGAGATAACCCACCTTTCCTCCAACCTCAATCGATGCTCCATAATCATAAAGGTATAAACACCCATAATTGCTCAAAAAGCCATAATCATCGACATTCATGTGATCACATTCTTGTCATACCCATACTTTCATTAAAAACATAATCATCATCATAATTGGGAGTTAGCCCACATCATAGACTTTATGATACCATAGTTATGTATGCATATGCCATGAACGAAATGAGAATAGAATTAGCAATAGAGATTCAATCTTAAATCAACAATACAATATGAAATTCAAGTAAATCCATAAGTAAAATTCATATTTAAATCAAAATTGATTACTTATGCCTAAATCAAACTTTAAAAGAGACATAGCACATTAAAATATTCATAAATTCAATGCAGTTCATCATATAAGGGCTTAGATTACTTTAATATCAACAATAAACATAGCTCATATCTGAATTAAATCAAATAAACAATAATCTTAAAGCTTATATTTAAAGTAAGCTGAAATTCCTTAAAAATTAAGTGAAAAGTGTTTGGGTCTTCATGGTTGAAAGAAACCATGAATCAATCCCACATACCTAAGTTCACCAAGAAAAACAAGAAGAATTTGATGAACAATGGATCTCTTCCTATATTGCCAAGTTAAGTCTTCACTAGAGTCATTGAGAGGAGTTCTTAAGAGTGAGTTGAAATAATTCTAAGTGTGAGAATGAATTTAAATGAGGGAACAAGAGTATAGGTCATTTGAATGTCTTAGTATAGCATATAAGGTCACAACAGTCCCTTAGGAGAAGCCATAATTATGAAAACACCATTAATGAACCGGGTAAATAATGTTGCCAGGGGTCCCGTGAGATCACGGTCCATACCAAGTCGCCAAGACTATATGACTCATTCTGTGATTCAACACATAGAAAATATTTCACTGATGAAGGTCTGAGATAGTAATTCCATACTTAGAAAAATTGCATGCCAATATCCATACGAAGGGATTCACAGCCTGTGAGAGGTCACACGAACTGTGTGGCCTTCGGTGAAGCTTTACTAAGAAAAATTTTTCATTGGTAAGTTCCAATACGGTGATCTCAAACTTAGAAAATTTTCACATCAAAGCCTATACGGAGGGATTCATGGACTAGAAAGTGTTATATGGTCCGTGAGAGGCCCATGTGTGAAGTGTCTTGGCCAAAATGTGAGTTTTCCAGGCCAAAGCCCTCCACACGGTCTACTACACGACCAGTGAAGCCTCATACAGACCGTGTGGAGTTCATGTGGTATGTGTCTTAGTCTTAAACTCCATATTAAGGCCAACACTCTACTCATAAGGCCAAGGTCTACCTCAAGGCACCTCCACACAGCCCGCGGTGAGCCACACGGTCCGTGGAGGCCTTCATGAAGTGTCCCCTTGGTCAAAAACTTTTCAAAACCAATTTTCGAGCTCCATCAAGGTCATACAAAGTCCACGTCCTTACACATGCAATTACATGTCGATTTTCAAGAAACAAAGTCAATTTAATTCAAATGACATGTGATGACATAGTTTTCATATAACATCATTCAAACACATAAGCATGGCCATGGACGTAATTTTTTTCCTTTTAAAACTTATTCAAGCATTGGAACATACTATTCATGATTCAATTTTAAGCACAAATAATGGTAAACATGGATTCCTACCTATACTAATTGGATTACCATACCCAACAATCAATTTCAACCTAGTCACACAATTTTGGTATTTCAAAGGATTTTAGGTCAAGGACTTACCAAATTAAGTGAGAAACTTTCAAGAAATTGAAGGAGGAGCCGAGGAGAAGGAACCCTACGCTTATCAGAATTGGTTGGAAAAATTGCTGAAAATGGGCGATGGCCGGTCTTCGGTGGTCAGAGAAACAACAGTATAGGGTGCCACGTTTTTTTTGGTAAATTTGGGGAAGAATGGGGTCAAAATAATTTGACCCCTTTTATTTATAGGTTGATTGGGTTGGCAAAAATTAATGGGCTTGGGCTATATGGTATTGTACGGCCCGTAGATCCTGGTTTCGTGGAATGCCCAAACGTTAATTTTGGGGACTAGATTTCACGGACCAGTCTACGAGCCATAGAATGTACACAACTCATAGAATTAATTGTAGAAACCTCCACACCTAGCCAAAAATAGAAGAACTTACCGGGGTCCACTAGCCCTATTTACGGTCCATACTTTTATCTACAAGCCGTAAAGTTGGCTCGTAGACTAGAGTGCACAAATATTTCTCACTGGAAGTGTTCTACAAGATAGTGTATGGTTTGTAGCTTTACATACAACCCATAGAACCCGTTGTAGAAACACTTCTTGATGCCTTTTCAGCCAAGGATTGGCTAACTTAGTCATGCACTCGCACATTCTTCATAGAACACACTTTTACTCTATATGCAATTAGTCCAATGTCCATAAATTACAACCAAAATGCAAAAAATTAAACTACCTAGGGGTCTGAAAGCTAAAAATAAAACAAAACTACAGTAATTACATCAAGTATCTTGGGTTGCCTCCCAAGTAGTGCCTGATTTATTATCGCAACATGACTTATATAACTTGGTTACTCAAACTTCACCAAGTCCCTAAACATCCTTATTCAAGTGTTTGGTCTATTCATTGACTAAAAGATGTTGAAGACAACTTCTTCGTTATTCAATCTAAACTTAAGTTTGCCAGCTTCCATGTCCCCTAGTGATCGACCAGTGGCTAAGAAGGGTCGTACCAAGATGATTGGGTTGTTGAAGTCGATTTTGCAATCCAGGATCACAAAATCCGTGGGGAATATGAATTTCTCGACTTTGATAAGGATGTCATATAGTATCCCCATAGGCTTCTTCACCATGGGGTCATCCATTAACAATCACATCCTCATCAGAGTAGGGGCTCCCAATCCTAGGTTTTTTAAGACAGCAAGAGGCATAAGGTTTATGGTAGCACCAAGATCACACAATGCCCTTGTGAACTCCACATCTCCAATAGAGCAGGGTATGGTGAATGTATCGAGATCTTCACGCTTTTACACCAAGGACCTTGCAGCAATTGTATTACAATGTCAAAGCTCTTGGGAGAGCTCTTGACTCACAGTTCGCTTCTTTGTGACCAAGTCCTTCATAAACTTCGCATACCCTAGCATTTTCTTCGATACCTCAATGAGAGGAATGTTAATGGAGAGTTGCTTCAGCATGGGGAGGAAGTGTTTGAACTTACCCTGTTTCTCCTTTTTTTAATTTCTTGAGGAAAGGGAGAAGGAAGTCTAGGAAAGGGTTGTAGCGTTTGTGGCACCTCTGTAGTATCACTCACCCCATCCTTGGCACGATCATCTCCGGTCTCTAAATCTTTGGCCTCAATTGTCTCCTCTCGAACACCATCATCACTGATCGACATAGGAGGATTAATGGTGCATTTACCACCACAAGTAGTCACCACTATATAGTGCCCCTCATTCTTTGGATTCTGAACTGTGATGCTGGGCTATGTACCTCTCTGTCGTTGGTTGAGTTAAGTTAATACTTGGCCAAACTGTTGCTATAGATGTTTGATAGAACCAGAATGAGATTCGACTTTCTGATTTATGATAGAGATGTTAGACTTCATCCCCCTCAAGATCTCATCCTGTGTGTCAGCCTTCTTCAATAGACGATCAAATGTCTCCTCAACTCTAGAACTACTAGCACCAGTATCACAATATGGTGGCACATAAGGACCATTTATGTAGCCATCTTTGTGACCCCAATCAGTATCTCTATCCTAGCCCTTGTTTCCATAGTAGTAACCTCCATGAGTTTCTCTGAAGGCGCCATCTCTGTTATAGTTCCAACCTTGGTTTCCTTGACCCTGGCTCCAATAGTCCTAATTAGACCCTTGGGAGTTTGTCCAGAAACCCCATGTGTGGTTAGCAATGAAGCAAGTGTCCTCCTCATAGTAAGGCTTCTCGTACATGGGTGCTCGCGAAGGCTAATGAAAAACTGCATTAATTTGTTCCTAATTCTGCTTCATCAACACCTCCATTTTGGTACTAATCCAAAGGAAAGATCTTACATCATCTTCTCATTTATTTTAGCTTGCTCCGAACTAATACTAACAACACAAAAGCTCTTGGTAGAGGACCTTTTTATTGTCCCTCATGTACGGTTCGTCTTGACCACCTTTTCTAGCTTCTCATCAACCTTTGTAAACAATTGATCTAAACAATTCCACCCATGATGGTATCAGCACATGCTAGGCTATTCTCGTCCATGGCACGATAGAAGATCTCCACTAAGGCATCATCAACTATTTTGTGATTAGGGACACTACTCAAACACCTTGTGAACTGCTCCCATGAAGTACTAATTGAATCACTAGGAAATTGCTCAAAGTTCTTGATATGATCCTTCAGCTTGAGCTTCTTATCTCGGAAAGAACCTCTCCAAAAAGGCCTTCTGCAACTCAGCGCAACTAGTGATCAAACTCTGCGAGAGCTTGGATAGCCATAGTGCTACATTTCCTATTAGAGATAATAGGAAGACACAAAGCCTAACAGTATCCATAGACAAATTATGTGTTCCCATTACATGCTTACAGATGAAAACAACGTTGTGTAGATGACTATGCAGATCCCCTGATGGTAGGCCCACGAACAACCCACGATTTTACAGTATCTAAAGTAGCCCACTCAAAACAAAGAACTTTGTGTCACCTGGTAGTAGAGGTAATATAATGGCTCCAGTCACATCCATAGCCATAGGATTTAGCTGATATTCATTCCACTGATAAGCTTCAACATTGAAGTCCTATGGTTGTTGATTAATGTCCTCAAGAGGTGGTAGTTTGTTATCATTCTCATTCTCATTATGGTTTTGATTCAGAGTTGCATTAACTGTGTTGTTTTCATTATCTTGGGCCATCTTTCTCAAACTTCTCTGGATCTCTGGGTCAAATGGAGTCAAGGTAATGCCTCGACTTCACATGTTTGGCATAAACTACACCTGCACGCTGAAACAAAACGAAAACAACAAAAAAACATAAAATGAGGGAAATAAGAAATATTTACTAAACTATTCAAATTAAACAAATCTAGTTGTATTCCCTGGCAATGGCGCCAAAATCATGATGTCGCCTAAGCTACACCTCCTTTTTGAAGGCTAAAGTGGTTTTTGTCAAGATATATAATCTAACTGAGGTTAGGGTCGATGCCACAAGGAATATAGTAGACTTAGAAGAATTTAAAGCAATTCGGGTGGATTAACCTACTTATCTCTCCAAAGGGGGGTTTTCGTAATAACTGTGAAGAGTAATCCTAGACTAAGGCAAAGGTGAGATTAGTATGAAGCGTAACTAGGGTATTGTGTTTCCCATGATTCCCTAACTTGGTATTACTAGATAATCAAATTCTTTTCGTGTGTGTGAAATGCAAAATGGTAAGTTAAGTTTACCAAACCCTTTGATCCAGGCGAGAGGTAAATTTCACTACGTGATTTGATCAATTCCTATAGTGTGACATTATTAACCCTTACCTATTGTTCCAGTTTAACTGCCCTTTGGCTCAATTTGGTTGATTAGATGAGAAACATCAATTGAATCCTATTAATTAATCTATTTTCCTATTTACTACCTTGATCTAGTCAGTAAGACTAAGCGAGTTCTAACGTTGGCCACCATGAAAAAACATTCCAACCGAAGAGAATTAATTAATATATGCATGTACACTTTCCAAGAATTATGAATTTCTGATTTTACCTTGTTAGTTCTTCATGGTTTCCACAGCCATAGTTGTGGATTTAGCTACTTATTATCAGTGTAGACGCAACAATCATGAATTTGAATAACACAATTGAGCACTTACACAATAGAATTAAGACCAATAAATCCAAGCTCTTCACCAAGAATCACAAGATTAAATTAAAAGAAAAAAATAATGTTTCACAACTTTTCTCTCAAGTGCTCTACCATTTTGTAAGAATTTTTATGAAAAATAATTTTAAAAACTCATTTATAGTGTTTAAAATGCAAAATCAAAACGAATTAGGAGAACTAGGTCGGCAGGCTTTATGGATACTTCTATTGGTTGTATAATATTTTACGGCCCATAGATGGGGCTTCGTGGATTCTTCAAGTCTGGGGGACAACTTTTACTTGATCCATCTACAGGCTATATAATGTTTTACAACCCATAGGAGGTTTCGTCTGATGACTTTTCAGCAACTCTCTAGTTTCTGATACTCAGGGCACAACACCAAGTCTACAGCTCGTGGAATTGTTTGTGGCTTATTTGCATGTTCGTGGACTCAACTTCAGGAAATCAACCTTCACTTTAATTGTGTACAAAACCAACTCTAGTACCTATAAAATTTTTCATGGCCTGTAAAGGGTCTCGTGAAACCTCAATTTTTGCATTATCGGCACACTTAGCCCAAAAATCATGCCAACCTTGTAATCCTGCAGGATCAACACAAAAACATATCAAATCTACTAACATTGCTATGAAAACACACAAAAACACATACTTTTGCTTGAAAATCATACACATCACGAAATTCATCATATACATGCATAATTAGTCATAATTAATATATAGGAATCATAATCCATTCATTAGGAATCATGGCTTAAAAGCCCATAGGAAATCATCATGAAATTTTGATAAAAAGAAGGTTTTGGATTGGGCTTCATGGATGAAACCAATCCACGAATGAAGCCCTACATATGTCAAATAGAATCCTTAGGAATTCAAGGAGAAAATCTGGAAATATTTAGTCAAAACTTCAAGCTTTAACTTCAATGGAAACCTTAATTTAGAGAGAGAAATTTGAGAACCCTTGAGAGAAATTTGACATTTGAAGGCTTTGAATGAATTAGAAATAGAATTTATAAGGACTAGGTTAGTTAATTCAACTAAGGTAGACAAAATAAAGTAGTTTAGAACTTAGATCGATTGAAAACATCAAAAAGACCCGCCATTAAAAACTATCAGAATCGTCCACGAGACCCTGCCCATGGTCCATGGATCAACATCAATTCGTACCTCAGCCCGTAGAACCTTGTGTCACAGAAGCTAACTTTTTGAAATTTGTAGCTTTCAACCTATGAATATACAATACGACTCACGGATGCACTTACAGGTCATAGGTCCTTCCGTAAAGTGGTTTTAGACTTAGGAAAATTTAGGTTCTTCAGGGCCTCTTCCTACAAGATTTGTTGACAGGTTGTGGTTACTTATACGGATCATCTGGTAACAGGTAAGTCACCTTTCAGAAATCTTTTAATTTTTCATTTTCATTGGGCTCATTGCGCGAACCCACCTATGGCCTATGGTAACTTCTACAAGCTGTAGATTTTGTCTTGCAGGGTCAAACCATCTGCAAAATTCTAGTCTTTTAGTTTTTCAAGCCTAAAAACATGAGGGGTGTTACATGTGAACTCAGTAGTAAATGACATTGACATACCACAAACACAGAACTTTTTATTTTAAAACTAGGCATGGATGCGCCACATGTCTTCGAATGTGAAGCACTGCCAGAAGACAAGTCTTTTTAGACTTGTACCATTTCAAGAAAAAAAAAGGATACAACTTATGAGGTAAAAACAGTGCACAAATCTTCGCAATTCAAGATTTTGTAAAGGAAAATTCAAGCCCCCCCTCTTCATCCTTTTTTACTCTAAATTTCAAGGTATGGACACTCAATCTTTTCTCCATTTTTGTTTCTTTGGTAAGAATCTTATGCAACCATTAAAGCTTTGTATTTGTTTTTCCATGATATTGTGATTGTATAGCTCGTTAGCCTTTTTACAATTTAATCTTCTTGGCATGAAAATTATGAATTTTCCGTGCTCTACCTCTTAACTTTTTAGGATGAATTTTTGGTACTTTGACTTGTAAATTGAATGAATTGTTGGAGTGTATTGTTATGAGTTTGCTTGGGTAATACTTCTCTGCTATTATGGATGAATCTGGGGTGATTTCTTTGTTAAAAATGATGTTTTTAATGTGTTACCCGACATGTTTGATGAAATTCCCTAATAAAATCTCTAAAATTATTTGCTAGAAATGTTGTTCTCCATGAATGCAAACACAGTTCCACAAACATGGAGTTCTGGAAACTTTTGTTCTCTGTGAACGCAGTTGTCCTTTTAGAAATGTGGAGCATCAAGTTTATTTACCTTAGCGAACATGCCCAGTTGGCCACAAACGTAGAGTTATACAATAAACTGTCCCAAAATAGCAACTACACACAGCTCGACTCAGACCTTTTTCTCAATCATTTTCATTAGCCTAAATTATTCCTAATATAATATTTTAAGTGTCTTTATTAGCTTTTGACATATTGGCTTGATTTGTAGGTTCGTTTGGAAGAAAATATCATTCGAGCATATACTTAATGGCTCCAAAATCCCTTCCGAGGTAGAGCAAGAGGAATACAATGATGCAAGCATATTTCTATAAGCGAGATGTGCCCGAAAGTATGATGAATACTTGGGTCAGTCCATTGTCAAGGAAAAAGGGATTTGCTTAGACAAACTTGATGATTAAATTCTAGAGTTCTTTGGCCTACTTCAGGATTTTGGTTGGATATGCTTCGCAGATGAACCAATTAAAACCAACCACATCATTGTTGCTGAATTCTATGACAATGCCTTGGAAACTAGCTTTGGGGAAGCGGTGGTAACTCCAATCCACAGTATGCAAGTTGTATTTAGCCCAATGACTATAAAATGTTATCTATGGGTTACCAGATGAGGACAACAAAGTGTATAAGGAATGGTTTCAAGAATCAGAAAGCCAATAACTCGTTGACAAGTTGCATAATTGGGTGCCTCTGGAGTGGTTTACTTCACATAGAGAGGTTGATTCACATGAGCTCACAGCTGAGCCAAAGTCTTGTCTTTCTATCATATGTGCTTAAGTCATCCCTTCTACACATGACACTAAGGTGAATTTGGACCATGTTCTTGTTATTGCTGCCCTCATTGATGGGTTACAAGTGAATGTCAGGCAGTTGATTATTGACCAGATAGCTAAGGTGGCCCAGGGGAGGGCCTAGAGCTTAGTCTACCCCTTCTTGGTCATAAGATTATGCTATGAGGCAGGGTTAGCTACTTGACCGACAGATGAGGAGAAGAAGCCAAAGGAATTTCACCTATTGAAGAAGAGATGGTCATAGGGGTAGAAGAAGAGGAAGAATAATATTTTGTTTCCCTTCTTTGTCTAGTTCACTGACCAGATTCAGAGGATGGCAATTCAGCCACAGCTATCATAGGGACTTCTATTGCAATAGGACCTCTTCAATTTCTTCCTCCAACCATGTGGTGTCTATCCTCCAAGATACATGAGATGGATTCTCAAATTAGACAGCTAGTTGAAGGCCTCCTAACTGCCCCCACCAAAAGCTTTTATTGATAACAAGCCTACTCTTGCTTTAGTTTTTGCTGCTCAGAGGGCCGTGAGTGATCAACTCAAGCATATGAGTCAATGACAGGGCAAGATCAAGCAGTGCTAGAGGAAGTTCAAAGAGCATAAACGAAGAAGGGCAAATTCCTAAACAAGATGATGAGCAAGCTGAGGCATTTATGTGGGTCTGATTCATCTGATGTCGATGGTGATTTGACCTTCCCCTCAGGATCCAACTTAGAGTGATGCTTTCAAGGAGTCCCTTATATTTTCTTTTATTTTGTGACTGTATTATGAGGACATAGTACCATTTTTAGTTAGCGGTGCTCCTATAGGGTGATTTGATTTGTATATTGTGATTCCTGAATTGATTGACTTGTATATTCTGAGTTTTGGATTGATGGTTTGTATTTGGTGATTCTTGAGAGATTTGTTTTGATATTGATGTGCCCTTGTTGGGCTTTGATTATTCTGACTGTGGTATGACCTTGTCGGGCTTATATATATTGTGTTGGATTAGCTATTTAGTTTTATTTAGTTGCTTCTTGATTTTTGTTTATTTTGTTTATTAGTATCTTTCCTTAGTAGGTGTGTGACTGGCAATGCCTTATGATGGATTAAGTGATGACATTCTTAAGAGTAAATCATCAAGCAATTGTAAGTGTGTGGCTTGGTTGTTGTCTTTGGTAAAGTCTAAGTAGCTGTTGAACTTGTCGATGCATAAATGTGAGATTGTGACTTGTTTGATACTAGTAGATTTAGTCAAGTATTATGAATTGTGAAAGGAGCATACCCTTCTTTTATTGAACGGCATAATTTTGGGATAACATTTTGACTCTTTTATTGACTCTTACCTGCTAGACAAATATATTTATAAATGAGACCCTTGTCTTTGACATAACAGTGAAATTGAACCTTTCGGGACTAGTTTGCATGTCATGTGTGATGAATTTTTTATTTTATTCCTTGTGTTCACTTGTGCCACCTAGAATTTGCTCGGTTGTTCTTGAAATATTGGTCTTGATGGATCTTAGTTGGAAAAATGACCTTCAGCATTCTTTGGTCTATTTTTGAGTTCACTTAGCCTAAAAATTCCACCTTTGCATTGAATATATCTTTAGTGTCCCTTTTTTAGCCTTAACCTTTTTGTTAGCAATCTAAATTACAAGCCTTGACCCTTTTTGAAATGACAACCCTCTTTTAAACCCTTGTCCGCATCTTGAACTTGAGTTACTTATAATAATAGAGGCTTTAAGCCTAAGTTGAGGGTGATGTGGGAAGATTAGGAAGGATGTCTACACTTGAGAGCTTGTTAAAAGAAAGAAAACAAAACGAGTGATGAATGGAGGAAAGGACAAAAGAGAAGAGAGTGTTTTCAAAGATAAAGAAAAGAAACAATATTCTTAAATGAATTGATTCCTCCAAAAAAATGATGATGGTTGCATATGGGACATCAAGGGGGACATCAAGGTTAGAAAAAAAAGTTGAAATGTGCATTGGCGTAAAATTTGAAAGAAAGAGTGAAAAGGTTAAGAAGTTGGTGTTATGTGTAGAGTTTAAGAAGGATTTAGCCACTATTATCCAAATTGTATCTTACCCTATCAAAATCCTACATTACAAGCTTGATAAAGACCTTTGTGATTTCTACCCCAATGAAGTTGAATTAATGTTGATTGAAAATATAGGCAAGCCTATAATGTTGCATTTGTATGCATTAGATATTCTTTGTTGAGTGTGAGTGTTTGAGTCCTTGTCCCTTGTTTGGTAAATATTTGTCTGTGTTTTGGGACTTTCTTTCTTTTTGTGAGGGCATGCAAATTGAGATGGCTTGGTGAAATTGACACCTTCCAAAGTTGAGTCATGTGGAACCATTTGGCTGACTAGAGATTTGACTCATTTCTTGAGAATTCGTATTGTTACTTGATTATTATTTAAGGTTGATGTTGTCTTTGAAAAATCTGCTTTTGAAAGTGAGGGAGTTGCATGAATAGTCAATCACATGCTTGTACTAATTATTGGTACCAACTAAAGTCATAGTCATATCTTAGTTGGTGAATATGAATTGGGATTGTGTTGTGTTTAACTTGATGTCCTCTTGTGTTTGGTTGTGTTTTGCTTGAGGACGTGCAAAGTCTTAAGTTGGGAGTATTGCTGAGTAGTGAATTTACACTCATGTATGGCTCTTTTTCTTATAATTGTGTATTGTTAATTTAAGGAATTGAGGCTATGTATTCTTTGATTGGTGTAAATTTTAGGTACTTATGCTTTATATGGAATTTTGTTGGAAAGAATGAAGTTTGAAGCTGATTTGGAGAAAAAAAGAGCTTAAAAAGAAGAAATGGTACCTGACACATATTTGTGCTCCGCAAATGCGATCACCAGACCAACAAATGCGGAGCAGTGGGTGATCAAATAGCATGAATGTATCCATTATATGCGTGCACACAGAGGTGACACAAGTTATTCTCCATGAATATGGAGTGGACTGGATCGGACGAAGAAGTTTAAATCATGTTGATCTCTGCGAGCATGGTAATAACACCACGAACACGAAGTATCAATGTTACTAATGCCTAGGAAGCTTTGAAATTTTGATCCCAAATTCATAAAACCCAAACTATCAGCCCTAGAGAAATAATAATATAAAATTAAATATTGTTCATCACATTTTGAAGGAAGAACACACCTTAGGATAGATTTCTAGCTTTGGGTGAGGATTGAAGGAAAGTTTTGTATAATTTCTTATGACAATTGAAGAGTGTGAGATTCCACTATAAAATCTTTTACTCACTCTTACTTTTCAGGCGTTGAAGTTCATAAATTATAGATGTAATGAGATTTGAATTTTGATTTGTATATGGGTATTTATTGAAACTCTTGCTTTTACACTTAGTTGAATGTATTCTTGAAAATCAAGTGGGTTTCTCCCTTAATTGATTCAATTGTGTCGAATTGATTTATAGGTTCATGCTAACCTTTATTTATAATTGATGATTTGAGGTCGCAAACTTGAATCTATCTTAGATCTTCAGTTATTTCATAAGAGTGAGTAATCTAAGTGGAGGGTTTGTGTGATAGTTATGAGTTTATGATTAATTAGTTTAACTAAGATTTTAGGAAGGTTTACTAATAAAATGTATAAGCCCCAATGAGATCCTAGTATGATATGGCATATGCGACCATACCGGGTTCATATGAAATGTTACTTTCATCAAATTAGAGATTGTAGTTACAAGAAACCTAGCCTACCCATGAAGATTATATTAAGCTATGTGTAATGGATCATTATGTTTCTAATTGATCTCCCATTTTCTCGTATCCTTTGATCCCTTGCTTGACATATCTTTGCCCTGGTTCCTTACTTAAGTTTAGTTGGTAGCTTAATTCCCCATTTTATCAATAATCGTTGTGTTAGTTGCTCGAATTGGAATTAGTATCTCTTAGTGCTTGGACATCTCAATCTCCCTTATATTGTTTCCTATATATTCAACCCCGACTCCTAGTTGGGTAATTATGTTGATGACGACCGTCATACTTCTTAATGTTTTTAAGGTATGATTGAGAGACATCAGAAAGCAAGCTTGAAGACCTCCCAACCAATCAGACTTTCATCAACTCTCTTGGACTTCCATTGAGTATATGGCCAACTCTACCTTTTTTTTCCAACGACACTCCCATTTTGGCCATCACTTTATACACCTCATCTATAAACTCTTGCAGATCTTCACCCACCTTTAAACAATAGAATCAGGAAGGTTCATCGAGCAAAGTCTTTCACTCCAGATGGCCCGGTTGGACCATTGGGAGGAGCAACAACACCTTGGTTAGCTTCATTAGCCATAGCTTGAGCCAACATAGTAATTGCAGTTCAGGACTCCATACTTGTCACTTGCTCCACCAAAGGATTGTGGGGATCTTGAGGGATCAAAGGAGCTTGGTCCTCATTAGTATGGACCCCCGATGCAAGGTACTCTTCCGGGAAGCATTTTCTAAAATTGTAAAAAATAATAATTAGAGAGGGATATCTTAAGGCACACTACATGGAACAACTAGATGATAAAAAAGAAGTGAAGGTTCCTAGAACATCTCATAGCTTCCTATTCATAGATGTAGCGCACTTCACACTGATGAGTAAGACTCTACCGGATGCGGCATATGGGACTCCTTAGGACACTTTAAAATATTGTACTTTGATACTAAGTTTATGATAATCCAAGCAAAGCCTTAAGCATGACATGGCGATTGAGATTCTCAAAGAAATTCCAACTAGACTCCTTAACATATCATACGCAATCATTGGTAATGAGATAGATAAATCAACAAGCAGAAGATCAATATAATGAAATAAATATGTAGAACAATAAAAATAAAGTAACTAGACAACATTCCACATATGATATCCAACAATGCCTCTAACATAATGTGATAGGCAGGGGCTAAGAAATATCCTAGCTCACTGTAATTACCCAACTGAGGGGCAGAGTCGTCACACAGCAAATGACGCATGCAGTTTCAGAAAGGCTTTTTCCAATTTCACAAGAAATCAAGGAAATCGAGAATGAGGAAATACCCGAAGGCACCTCACACAAGTCATCTTAAGCATCACAAGCATTCATATGCATTCAATTAAAACATTTGCAAAAAATAATAAGGGAAAAGGGACCATGGCCCTTTTTAAAGCAATGAAGCAACATGATAACTAACATACTTTGTCCATAAGCATACTAACTAATACAGAAATGGACAAAACTAGTAAAGTCGGTTTCCATCAATAGAAAAGACTCTATAATTGTGCAACATAAAAGGTAAATGTCTCTAAAGGGCCATAACTACATCATCTCAAAAATAAGTACAAGGTAAAAATGGTAGAGTCATGAACTAAAGGCTCACCACAAATAAAAGTGCTAGTCTTAAACATTGAATACTAGCCACGAGCCAATGGAGGAGTACCTGCCCCTACATGGTTAAATCATGCAGGAAAAATATATGTTAGTACGTAGGAATGTACTAAGTATGTGAAATACAATACATGTAATGCCATCATTCATCAATATAATATAACATATAAGTATGTATAAGGTGAAAGATACATAAAGTGAGCTTAAGCATCCACAAGGAATATAGCTTAATATGAATAAGATTCAATGCATAGGCAATCACATGTAATGGAAACATATCATAGGATCATACACTTGTGGGAGAAGACCTTAATCGACATATAAGACCATGTAAGCAACTACATGGAATTCAACATAACCCCCTACATTGGCATGGGGAGACCACTTGCCTAGTAGAACTACATCAATTTGGCATGCATCTTATAACATAAATGGCCTACATGGATCCACTAGCCTATCCTACAAGGTCTCCTATGGTGGCACATCGTAAGGGACTTAGAGATTTTGCTTTTATGGGTGATGCCCCAACTAACAGAATAAATCCCAATCTCAAGTCCACTTAGTGCTACGTCATCCCATGGAATCTTTAAAATATAACTTAGAATCATATGTAATAATCACAAGAATAGCTTGAACTTAGGAACCACCAAGTGAGGATTGTCCTTTCATCTTGGAGACCTCTCTTTAAACTTCTTTTAAGGAAATTATAGACATGCTTATATCTTTGACAAATTATAACTTTAAAGTCATCTTTAATACCCAAATCATCATTATACATCATGCACGACTTTACTTGAAAACTAGATGGGCTAGGCTTTTAAATGGGACAATCATAAATCACATAAATATTGAGGAAATTTCTCTTTTAAGGACCAAAGAAACGCCCACACTTCATCATTTAAAAACACTCATCATTAAGGTCATCATCAATAACATAAAACCATGCATATACTTGGTAAATATATCATATGATATCATGAATAGCATTTAATAGAATAAAACATCATGAAATCATCATAAGCATGCATAATATCTTAAAAGAAGTTACAGAAAACGTAAAATACTTAATGAAGGACTTTATGGGTGGAAGGGTACCCATAAATCGACTCAAATTCCTTAAAAACCTTAGGGGAACCAAACTTGAAGCCCTTGAGATGAACCTGGGAAACCCTAGACTTGCTTACCCTTTGTTAGAGAGAATCTTGCCTTAGAGAAAATTTGGAATTGAAAGAATGAAAGAAAGAATAAGGTCTTAGGGCTTTAAGGCTGGTTTAGGGTCCCTTTGTTCCCAAAAACGACAAGGTTTCAGAATAGGAATGATGGAATGACAAAATTACCCTTCATTAAATTTCCGAATTCAACCTACAAAAACCTATTTACGGATTGTAGGTCAAACCAAGGGTTGTGAGTCCTGTCCGATCCTAGTAAATTTTCCAAAATTCCTGAAAGTGATTTTTCTAGACTAAAAACCATGCAACCATCTTATGGGGCCTCCTTTGATCTATGACTCATGGTTAGCCTCGTAGAGTCCTTCCAGACTTAGCTATTTTCTCATTTTCTCGAACCCCATCCATGAAGGGATTCCACGGGTCATACATGCTCTTATGGGCTGTACTAGTAACACGTGAATCACCTTCTTGAAAACTCCAATTTCCTTCAAGTCAAGGCCCTCCATCTATGAACTTATATATGGTCTATAAACCCTTCTATGGGTTGTCAAAGGGATGTATGGGTTACCCAAAATTTGTAAACTTTTTCCCTTCCTAAAGTTTCATGTTTAGGGACCGACTTTGGCCTATAAATCTCTCTCGTACAATGACACCAAGTCATTTTTCAAGCCAAGTTTTCTGCACTCACAGGCTCCTAAACTAAGGGTTGTTACAATATCCCCCCTTGGGAACATTCGTCCCTGAATGTACTTAATGGAAGGATCTAAAGAGTAAACTAGCAGCTAATAATCCAGTATGCATGAAAAAACACAACTTAAACATCACTTCATAAAATTTTAAAAATCCACACATATAACATGTCTCAAAATAGTCCATAAACATAAAAAATAAATGTATGCATCATGTAAAACTAAAATGCAAGGAATTAGAGGTTTTAGAAAGAATTATTTAATACCTTAGGCTTGAGTAGAGTGGAATAGATATGGATAACGCTTCATCATATCTACTTCTGCTTCCCATGTAGCACCCTCAACTTATTGATTTCTCCAAAGTACTTTGACAGATACAACTTCCTTGTTCCTTAGCTTTCTCACTTGTCAGTCTAGGAACTATGAAGCTTTGATCACCTATGAATTTTCTCAACATCGACACATGAAAATCGAATGTATCAAATGCATCTCATTGGATAGGCCCAACTCATATGCCACCTTTCCCACTTTTCTCACCACCTTTCAAGGCCTTATATATCTAGGGCTCAATTTCCCCCTCTTACCAAACTGGATCACACCTTTCATTTGAGATACCTTCAAATACACCGAGTTACCAACTTGGAACTCAAGTTCCCTTCTTCTCACATCAGAGTAGGACTTTTGCGGGCTTTGGGCCATTTTCAATTTTTCCCTTATGCTTTTAATTTTCTCCATAGCATTCATTACATAGTATGGTCCTATTAATGCCACCTCACTAACTTTAAACCACCCGATGGGCGATCTACACCGCCTACCATACAATGCCTCAAATGATGTCATCCCAATACTTGCATGGAAGTTATTATTGTAGGAAAACTCGATAAGTGGTAAATGCTCATCCCAAATCCTTTTGAATTCCAACACACAAGATACCAACATGTCTTCTAATGTCTGAATAGTCCTTTTGGCTTATCCGTCAATTTTGGGATGAAAAAGGGTACTCAACTTTACCTTGGTGCCAATTCCCTTTAAAAAAGACTTCCAAAAGTGAGAAGTGAATTGGACTCCACGATACAATATGATGGACAATGGAATCCCATGCAACCTCACCAACTCTCAGATATATAAGAAGGCATAGTCTTCAGCACTAAATGTATTCTTAACCAATAAGAAATGAATGGACTTTGTAATGCAGTCAACTATCACCCATATGGAGTCAAAATGCTTTTTGGTCTTCGAAAAACCATTTACGAAGTCCATGTTGATCTCTTCCTACTTCCAAGTAAGAATATCAATGTCTTATGTGAGGCCGCCTGGCCTTTGATTTTAACTTTGACTTGTTGGCAATCAGCACATTTAGACAAAAATTGAGCAAAGTCCTTCTTCATTCTATTCCACTAATGATCTCCCTCAAGTCTCTATACATCTTTGTAATACCGGGATGAATAGAATATGACGGGTTATGAGCTTCTAGCTTGATAAACTTTAGAGTATGACGGGTTATGAGCTTCTATCTTGATAAACTTTTTCAACTCACCACCATTCGGCACGCACCTCCCTTGATATCGGAGTATCCCATCGATGTGTAGTTAAAATAAAATACTTTTGATGCTTAAAACTTTGAATTTTGTGTGTTCACAAGGCGATATTAGTGGGTTTAATATGTTTTTATGTTTATTTTCTGGATTATAGGATTTGGCATGATTTTGGACTAAGTGTCACAGATACTGAGTTTTTGATGAAGCATGAAGCCCTGTACGGGCCATGAAAACTTCCACGAGCCGTAGAGTGGTTTTGTGGTGAAGATCCAGTGAAGGGCCTATTTTCTAAAGTTGCATCCATGAATTGTCAGATAAGCCGTGGACTTTTATAAGAGTCATGGATTAGGTTTCATGCCTTGAGGATTAGTATTGGAGAAGTTTCTGGATAGCTGTCAACCTAAACCCTATACGGGCCATAAGTATGAATACAGCCCATAGAAAGGTGTCGTAGAAGTGATAGCAGATTTTGAAAAATGAAGACTATGAACCCCAGATATGGGTCATAGAACTTTGTATGGCCTATAACCCCGATCGTAATGCCTGCCGAATTCAGTTTTCCTATTATGTTTTAGACTTGTATTTTAGTTATTATAAATAGGTTTTTTAGTTTTTTATAGACATAGAACGAAGAGACTGGGAAAAGAGACACACGAGACACTTGAGAAATAATTTTGTGATTTCTAATCAATACGTTGTGATTTCTAGTGAAGAATTTGGGATTTCTTATTCTTAATTCTATCATTGTGAGTGCTTAATTATGTTATTCTATATCATGGTTCTTTCATCCACAATGATTATGCATACCTAAATCCACAACTAGGGTTGTGGGAACCATGAAGAACTAATAAAGTAAAACTAGATAATCCATAATTCTTGAAAAGTGTGCATGCATTTATTGATTAATTCTCTTCATTTGGATTGCTTTTTAACCGTGACCAATGTTAGATATCACCTAGTTGTTACTGATTAGATCAAGGTAGTAATGAAAGGGAAAAAGATTAATTAATAGGATTCGATGTGATCCCTCTCTCCTAATCAATTGAACTGGACCAAGGGGAGGCTGTACTAGACAATAGGTAACGATTAGCAATGTCACACTCAGGTGATGGATCAAAATCACATAGTGAAATTTACCTCTCGCCTGAATCAAAGGGTTTAGTAAACTTAACGTACCATTCTACATGCAACACACTAGAAAAGATTACGATTATCTAGTAATACTACGTTAGGGAATAATGGGGAATACAATACCCAAGTTACTTCACTTACTGGTTTCACAACACTTGTTATAGCTTAGGTTTACTTTCTACAAACAATAAACCCCTTCCCTTAGTGAAATAAGTAGATTAATTCACTTGACTTGCTTGCAATTACTTCGAGTCTAACCATATTCCCTGTGGGTTCGACCCTAACCTTGGTCAGGTTATATATCTTGACAACTACCATTTAAACCTTCAAAAAGGAGGTGTACCTTGGGTGGAATCAAGATTTTAGCGTCGTTGCCAGGGAATACGGCTTAGACTAGTTTAATTTGAGTATACGAAAATTAATCCTAATTTCCCTTATTTTATGTTTTTCTTGTTTTTGTTTTGTTTCAGTACGCAGGTGTAGTGTATGCATAACAGTCGTAGTCAAGTCAGACCCTTAACTCTATTTGACCCTGAGGTCCAGAAGATACTAAGAAGAATGGCCTCGAATAACATGAACAACACAGCAAACAAGGTAGTGAATGTAGCACTAAACTTGAATAGTGATAATAATAACCCACATCCACTTGAGAATGTTAATCCACCACCACAAGATCTTCAAGCCGTGGCTCACACATGGAATCAATATCGGCTTGATTATATGGCGATAGATGTCATTGGATCTATTGTGTTACCTCTATTACTGGATGACACAAAGTTTGTTATTTTGAGTGGTTTACATCAAATGCTGCAAAATTGCAAGTTATTTGTGGGCCTAACATTAGAAGATCCGCATAATAATCTACACAACGTTATCTTCATATGCAAAAGCATAATGGGAAGTCAGAATTTATCTATGGATATCATTAGGCTCTATGTCTTCCCATTGTCTCTAACAGGTGATATAACGTTATGGTTATCCAAGCTCCCATAGAGTTCAATCACCAGCTTGGCAGAACTGCAAAAGGCCGTTTTGGAGAGGTTCTTTCCAAGGTCAAAGAAGTTAAAGTTGAAGGACCAAATCAACATCTTTGGTAATTTCCTAGTGATTTGATTATCACTACATGGGAGAGGTACACAAAGTTCTTGAGGAGTGCCTTGCCCATAAAATCCTGGATGACGCCTTGGTGGAGATCTTCTATCGAGCCCTATATAAAAATAACCAAGTTGTGGCTAACACTATCTTGGGAGGCTTATTTTTAGATCATCCATTTCCAGTTATTGCTAAAAGGTTGGAGAAAGTGGTCAAGAAGACTCGTGCATGGGGGATGAGAGACACATCAACAACTAAGAACTCATTCTCAGTCAGTACTAGTTGAGCACAGGAAAAGATAAATAAGGATATGATGTAAGAGCTTGCTCAAATTAATACCAATTTGGAGTTGTTGATGAAGTAACGCCAATAATGTGTGAATGCAATAGCTTATCAACCTTCACAAGTACCTACGTAATGAGTGGCCTTACTATGAGGAGGACACTTGCTTTGTCAGTGATTAGATGGTGGGTTTTCAGACCAATGCTCAAGGGTCTAACCAGGACTATTGACGCCAACATCAAGAAAACCAAGGTTAGACTTTAATAGGGATGGCGCTTTCAGAGACAACAATCGAGGAGGCTATTATGACAAGAGTAGGGGCCAAGATAGAAATACTGACTAAGGATGCAAAAATGATTAATGGTCTATATATGCTACCACATAATCAAGATTCTGGTATTAGCAGTTCTCTTATTGAGGAGATGTTCGACCAACTGTTGAAGAAGGTCGACGCTCAAGATGAGACCTTGAAGGGGATGAAATTTGAAATCTCCAGTATCCATGAGAAAATTAAGTCTCATTATATTGCTATCAAGCAGCTGGTACATTGCCTAGCAACATAATTCAAAAAGCAAAGAATGAGGGGTAGTGTATGGCAGTGACTACACGTGGTGGAAAACAGACCATTGATCGTCTTATGCCAGTTAATGATAATATTTGTGAGAAGATGGTTGAGACCAAGGATGCAGAGATCGAAGATTCTCGTGCCAAGAATGGGGTGAGTGATACAGCAGTGATGCCATAAAAGTTGAAACCCATTCCTAAACCTCCCTCTCCTTTCCCTCAAAGACTCAAAAAGAAGGAGGAGAAAGGTAAATTCTAGCGCTTCATCTCTATGCTGAAGCAACATCCCTCTCATCGAGGCATTGGAGAAAATGCCTGGGATATACAAAGTTCATGAAGGACCTGGTCACCAAAAAGCGGACTTTCAGCCAGGAGCTCTCCCAAGAGCTTCAGCATTGCAATGCAATAGAAACAAGGTCTTTAATGTAGAATGGAGAAGATCCTGGAGCATTCATCATACCCTACACCATTGGAGATGTTGAGTTCACAAGGGCATTATGCGATCTAGGAGCCAGCATCAATCTAATGCCCTTTGCGGTGTTCAAGAAGCTAGGCTTGGGAGCCCCTACTCTTACAAACATGTGATTTTTGGTGGTTGACCAGACGGTGAAGAATCCTGTGGGAATATTATATGACGTCCTTGACAAAATGGAAAAATTCATATTCCCTACAGACTTTGTGATCATTAATTGTGAAGTTGACTCAAAAGTCCCAATCATCTTAGGAAGGCCTTTCCTAGACACTAGGTGAATACTAGTGGATATAAAATTAGGCCAACTCAAGTTTCAATTGAATGATGAAGTTGTTTACAACATCTTTCAGTCGATGAAGAGGCTCGATGACTTGAAGATGGAAGTTTGGGTACTTGGTGTAGTATGCGTAAAACAGTTAACCAAGTTGTGCCATGACAATAAATCAGGCGCTACTTGGGAGGCAACCCAAGGTGGAGACCAGCGCTTAGGTGCCCTGGTATGTTTCTTTCGACTTCTATGCTTCGATATTATTATATTTTGTGCATTAAGGACAATGCTAAAATGTTTTGATGGGGTGTGGGTAATTATAGGCCTTAGTGAAGTCTGAGTAACTATGACCTATAATTATCCCAAATTTTGAGTTCGAGGGGTTTTCTTGCCTGTGTTCTTTCCCTAAGGACATTTACTTTATGTTGAATTGGCACGTTTAGGATGTATAGGTAGTATTTATTAGCATGTAGTACTGAACTCTATGGCATATTTTAATGTTTTGTGAAAAATGATACCCATAAAATTTTGTTAAGTAGTCTTGATAAGAAACATGTGATATTGATGATTTATAATGCTTGTTCTGATATGATAAAAAGCTTGATCTGAGAGTTTATGTTGATAGTGTGATCAGTGTCATGTGTGTATGAGCTTTCTTTGCTTAATTCTTATATTATGTTTCAATTCAGAACTTGCCATATTACTCTAACGTAGACTGTAGGTTAGTTGGTTAGGATAGGATCTTAGGCCATTTTTCATATTAGTCCACTTAGCTTGAATGACCAACCAAATGCGTAATGTATCCCTGGATCCCAATGTTTGAGCTTTGCATAAACTCGTTTCTTTGTAAAAACCTAAGTAACCTAGCCTTGTTGAATGTGAAATCCTAAAATTGGCCCTGGTCCTTTCTTCAATATTGTGCACCTTGACTGAGGGAACAACTTAAGTTAGGGTGGCTACCAAAAGTGTCCCTGGTTCGTAGGTTGGATATTATGCTCCTCAACTCAGGCCAAAAGTCTAAGTTGAGGGTGGCTAGTGTAAGGAAAATCACAAAAAATGGGGTAGAAGCTAGTAGGATATCAAAAAAGGCTAAAATATGTTATGGGCGCAAGAAAAATGAATAGATGCCTAAACAATGAGCTAAAAAGAAAAATAATGTGAAAATAGAAGGCAATGAGCTAAAAATGTGAGTAACCCATCCAGAAAATCTTCAAATGGGAGAAGGGGAGAATGAATTGAAAAATGATAGTGTTGGTAGGGGAAAAGTGTAGAATAATGTAGTGTCAAGGAGGGACATCAGTCACTATGCTCCCAAAACATCATACCAAAGCACTCTGAGCCTACAGTACAAGCCAAGAAAGTCTGATAGTGGTCCTAGCCCAAGTAGTCGAAGGTCATAGTTAAGATTATAGGGACAACCATATGGTATTGAGCACGGTGTTTAAATATCTGTTGTGAGTGTGAGTGATATCTTTTAGTCCCAAGCATTGAATCAGAAAATACTATCATGAGTGGGATATGGGACTTCTTTTTGTTAGGGCACTTGCACAACAGTGTTGACTCTATGTTATTTCAACGATTGTTGCTTATCTATGGTTATTTTTATAGTTACATTGTCACATGTATTGATCTGCATTGGTTGGTTTGATGACTATCTGATATGCATTGACGAGTAATGTGGGTATCTGTTGGAGATGATATGTGCCATTAGATTGAAGTCTATATGTTACTATACTGCTTATGTAGATTGAGCCCGTCGCTTAAGGATAAGAAATAATCTTAAGTTGAGGGTGTTGATGTGTATTTAAAATACAATATTTAAAATGCTTAAAACTTGAAATTTTATGAGTTCTCAAAGCAATATTAGTGGATTTGATGTGTTTTTATGTTTGTTTTTCAGGATTACAGGATTTGGCATGATTTTGGGTAAGTGTTGCAGATACTGAGTTTTTGATAAAGTACAAAACGCTCTACAAGCCGTGGAAACTTCCATGAGCTGTAGAGTGATTTTGTGCTTGAGATCCAATAAAGGCCCTATTTTCTAAAGTTGCATCCACGAACTGTTCGATGAGTCATGGACTTTTATATGAGTCGTGGATTAGGTTTCATGCCTTGAGGATCAGTGTTGGAGGAATTCCTAGAAAGTTGTCAGATGAAACCCTATACAGGATGTAAGTCTAAATATGGTTCGTAGAAAGGTTTCATAGAAGTGATAGCAAATTTCGAAGAATGAAGACTACGAAGCCCAGGTACGGGCCGTACAACTTTGTACGGCCCATAAACTCGATCGTAATGCCTACTGAATCCAATTTTCCTATATTGTTTTGGACTTGTATTTTAGTTATTATAAATAGGATTTTTAGGTTTTTTAGACATAGAACAAAGAGAGAGGAACAGGGAGACACACCTGACACTTGAGAAATGGCTTTGTGATTTTTAATCAATACTTTATGATTTCTAATAAAGAATTTGGGATTTCTTGTTCTTAACTTTATCATTGTAAGTGATTAATTATGTTAATCTATATTATGATTATTTCATCTACAATGATAAATCCACAACTAGGGTTGTGGGAACCATGAAGAACTAACAAGGTAAAATTGGATAATCCATAATTCTTGGAAACTATGCATACATGTATTAATTGATTCTCTTTGTTTTGATTGCTTTTTAATGGTGACCAAAATTAGAACTTGCCTAGTTGTTACTGACTTGATCAAGGTAGTAATAAATGGGAAAAGAAATTAATTAATAGGATTCGATATGATCCCTTTCATCTAATCAACTTAAATGGATTGAAAGGGAGGTTGTACTAGAATAATAGATGAGGGTTAGTAATGTCACACTGCGGGGATGGATCAAATCACGTAGCGAAATTTACCTCTCACCTGGATCAAAGGGTTTGGCAAACTTAACTTACCATTTTGCATACAACACACTAGAAAAGATTATGATTATCTGGTATTACCAAGTTAGGGAATCATGAGGAACACAATACCCTAGTTACTTCTTTCACTGGTTTCACAACACTTGTTCTAGCTTGGGTTTACTTTCTACAAACTACAACCCCTCCCCCTTTGGGTAGATAAGTAGGTTAATTATTTGACTTGCTTGCAATTACTTTGAGTCTGACCATATTCCCTGTGGGTTCAACCCTAACCTTGGTTAGGTTATATATCTTGACAAAGACCATTTAAACCTTCAAGTAGGAGGTGTACCTCGGGCTACATCACCCATCTCCCCCTTACAAGAAAATTTCGGCCTCTCCATCTTTACTAACGCTTTCAACTCAACCAAGGCAGGATCAAGGTCTCGTTTAGCCTTAACCCTATTCAACCAAAGAAGATGTGGACCCATGGAGAACCATTGCACCACAATTTCCGTACTCATTCGATTTCACTTCCAATCTAGCCAACTTGTGAACATCTTTGGCTAACTCCTTTTTTCCATCATCTTCAAGGTGAGACACACTACCCATGGAGACTGTACTAAGGACGTTGGCTACCATATTGGCCTTTCCCGGTGACATTTCATGCTCATATCATAATCCTTAAGTAGCTCAAACCACCTTCGTTACCTCAAATTAAGATCCCTATGGGTGAACACATGTTGGAGGCTCTTGTGATCGATGAAAACATCTACATAAACTCCATACAAGTAATGTCACTGAATCTTCAAGGAAAACACCACTGTCGTAAGCGCAAGGTCATTAGTCGAGTAATTCTTCTCATGCACTTTCAATTTCCTTGAAGCATTGCAATAACCTTACCATTTTGCATTAGCACACATCCCAACCCAATTCCTGATGCATCATAACACACGACCAACCCATCATTCCCTTCCGACAATTTCAATATTAGAGATAAAGTAGTTGATCCTTTAAAGTTTGAAAAATCTTCTTGTACTCATCCATCCATACAAAGTTAGCTTTCTTTTGAGTCAGCTTGGTAAGTGGGGACAAAATGGAAGAGAAGTCTTGTACAAACCTGTTATAATAACGGAATAGGCCAAATAAACTCCTTATGTCTGTAGGGTTCAACCTTGGCCAATTTCTTACCAACTCGGTCTTCTTAGGATAAACCTTGATACTCTCACTAGATACCACATGTCCAAGAAAGCCAACCTCATCTAGCCAAAACTTGCATTCGTCAAACTTTCTATAAAGCTTTTTCTCCCTTAGGGTTCGCATTACCACCCTCAAATGTTCCATTTGCTCTTGCTCACCTCGGGAATAGATAAGGATGTCATCAATGAACATCACGATGAACATATCAAGGTAGGGCTTTTGAGCACCCTATTTGTGAGATCTATAAATATTGTCGTAGCATTGGTGAGACAAGATGACATCACTACAAACTAAAAGTGACCATATCTAGTCCAGAATATCATCTTAGGAATGACACTTTCTCTCACCCTTAATTGGTGATAACCACATCTCAAGTAAACTTTGGAGAAGTGCGTAGCCCCTTGTAATTTATCATACAAATCATCTATTCAAGGAAGGGAATACTTATTATTGATGGTGATTTTATTAAGTTCCTGGTAGCCAATGCACATCCGGAGTAACCGGTGTTTCTTCCTTATAAATAAGACTGGGGCATCCCATAGAGACCGACTAGGTCTAATGAAACCCTTTTCTAGCAAGTCCCTTAGTTGCTCCTTTAGTTCTTTCAACTCCGCGAGAGCCATTCTATATGGAGAGATTAAGATAGGTTGGGTATCAGGTAGGAGGTTTATACAGAAGTTTATTTTCCTTTGGGGAGAAACACCTAGCAACTCATACGAAAAGACATCGAGAAACTCATTTACAATGGGGACTGACTCAAGAGAACAGACTTTAGAAGTGACATCTTTGACTCTTACTAGATGATAGATGCACCCCTTGAAAATCATTTTACGGGCTTTTAAGAAGGAAATGAACCGACCCCTACATGATGAGTTACTACTCTTCCACTCAAAAATTGGCTCATTAGGGAATTGGAACTTGACCCTAGGGGTTATACAATCCGTGGAAGCATCGGAAGCATGCAACAAGTCCATCCCAAGAATCATATCAATGTTTACCATGGAAGGCTCAACTAAGTCACAAGAGACCACTTTATGCAAGATAGAGATGGGACAATTTCTATAGACTCTTCGGGTTATAATAGATTCTCTTACAATGTTACTTACCTCATAGGACTTATAGAGGACTTTGGGACATGCATGAAACTTAATATCAAGGAATGGAGTTACACATGAAAATTTTTCTCCCAGATTTAAAAGTGCATATGCATCATAATCAAAACCTCTTAACATACTGATGAAAACATTCGAAGCCTGTTCAACCTCTTGGTGACCATAAAGAGCATAAAACCAGTTTGTCCTTTAGGCATCTTGGGTTTTTTTGGACTTGGGCCCTTGCTCGCTGCCTCTACAATCTCTAATATGATGGTCGGGTTTCCCACATTTGAATCAAGCATTGGACCCAGCTAGGCATGCTCTCTTGTGGAGTTTTCCGCACTTTGGGAAACTAGGTTTCAGGGCTGAGGAGCAAACCCCTTGTCCTTTGTAGTCTGGGGAGGACTTTTGGTGGATCCTTGCCCACCTTGATTTTGGTCACCTTAAAACTTATGAAAACCACTCCTTTGGTGAGAGTAGCTCCCACCATCAACTCGATCCCTCTTGGATTCCCTTGCCCTCTTATGAAGGTGTTCCTCTTTTATTTGCTTCACATAAATCATCAAGCAAGAAATTCTCCATCTCTTTCACCAGCATGGTCGTCTTGCATTCCTTGGACACCAACACAGAGATGCCAGAGATTAACTTGCACATGCGAGCCCTTGGATCCACAACCATGAAGGGAGCATACTTTGATAGCTTGGTGGATTTGAGGGTGTACTCACTCATGCTCATGGTCTCTTGCTTAAGGTTGATAAGCTCTTGGACCTTTACCTCCCTAAGCTCAATTGGAAAGAAATAGTCCAAGAAAGCACATGTGAACTCTTCCCAACCAATGGGACCCGCTTCTTAGCCCCTCTTGTCCACCCATTGTTCATACAAATCTTGGTGACCCTTTTGAGTTGGTAGGCCACCAACTCAACCTTATCCTCAGACAGAATACCCATCACCGGAATTACCTGATAAGTTTTTTCAATAAAATCAATAATGTCCTTCTCCATTTTAGAACCATGAAACTCTGGAGGGTTCATTCCCATGAAGTCACGCACTCTAATGGCTAAAATAGGCACTTAGGGAGGAACAATTATCTCCCAATTGGCTTGATTGGCCAATGCTTGGGCCAACAGAGTAAAGGCAGCTCAGAACTCCATATGAGACACTTTATTGTCTTATTGGAGTGGAGAAACGTTTTGTCCAGGAGTGCTCCATTGATGGGAAGCTCTTTATGGTAGCATAATCTAAAATAAGAAAAAGGTCATCGTTAGCTAATGGAAAACCTTATTCGACTCTAAGGCACAACATGAATGAGAAATAAGGAAAGACTTTCCTAAATCATCTGATAGCCTCTCACTCAAGATAGTGGCGCGCTTTACTATCTTGAATGAGACTCTATGCTACGGGGTATGCATGGACTTTTGAGGAATATTTTAAAATCTCGTGCTCTAATACCAAGTTTGTAATGGCCTAACCTAAGGGCCTAGTCGTCACATGGTGAATGGGATACCCAAAGGCACCTCACTCTAACCATCTTAAGCATCTCAAGCATTCATTGGCATTTAATTAAAATATTTGCAGAATGATAAGGCAAAAGAGACTATGGGCCTTTTTAAAAGCAATGAAACAACATTAAAAAGCAAAATGATAACTAACATACTTTGCCCATAAGCATACCAATTAATACATAGGTGGACGGAACCGGTACGGTCAGTTTCCATCAATAAGAAAGACTTCATAAATGTGCAACATAGAAAGTAAATACCTCTAAAGGGCAATAACTACATTGTCTTAAAAATAAATACAAAGTAGATAAAAAATGGTAGAGTCCCGAACTAAGGGCTCATTACAAATAAAAGTGCTAATCTTGAACGTTTAATACTAGTCACAAGCTGGTGGAGGAGTGTCAGTTCCTACATGGTTAACTCAAGCCGGTAAAATATACAGTATTATGTGGGAATGTATTGAGTATGTGAGATGCAATGCATGAATGAAATTGTAATGCCATCATTCATAAATATAATATAACATATAAGTATGTATGAGGTGAAAAATACATAAAGTGAGCTTAAGCATGCACAAGGAATATACTTCAATATAAATAAGAGTTGATGCATCAGAAATCACATGTAATGGAAACATATCATAGGATCATAAACTTGTGGGAGAACACCTTAACCGACATATAAGACCATATGAGCTACTACATGGAATCTAACATAACCTCCTATATTGGTATTGGGGGACCACTTGCTGGGTGGAACTTCGTCAACTTCGCATGCATCTTAATAACATAAATGGCCTACGTGGATCACTAGCCTAGCCTACAAGGGCTTCAATAGTGGAACATAGTTAGGGACTTAGAGATTTAACTTTTATGAGTCACGCCTCAACTAACAAAATGAATCCTAATCTCAAGTCCACTAAGTGTTAGGTCATCTCATGGGATCTTTAAAAGATAACTTAGAATCATATATAGCAATCATAGGAGTAGCTCGAGCTTAGGAACCACCAATTGAGAATTGTCCTTTCATCTTGGGGACCTCTCTTAAACTTCTTTTTAAGGAAATTGTCAACATGCTTATATATTTGATAAATTATTGATTTAAACTCATATTTAATGCCTAAATAATCATTATAAATCATGCAAAACTTTACTTGAAAACTAGGTGAGCTAGGCTTTTAAATGGAACAATCATGAATCACATGAATCACGGGGAAATTTCTCTTTTAAGGACCAATGAAACACCCACATTTCATCATTTAAAAGAGACTCATCATTGGTGTCATCATCAATAACTTAAACCAATGCATATACTTGGTAAAAATATCATAGGATGTCATGAATAGCATTTAATAGCATAAAACATCATAATCATCATAAGCATGCATAATATCTTAGAGGAATTTAAAGAAAAGGTAAAATACTTAATGAAGGACTTTATGGGTGGAAGGGTACTCATAAATTAACTCGCTTTCCTTAGAAACCTTAGGGGAACCAAACTTGAAGCCTTTGAGATAAACCTTGGAAACCTTAGCCTTGCTTACCTTTTCTAGAGAGAGTCTTGCCTTAGAGAAAATTTGGAATTGAAAGAAAGAAAGGAAGAATGAGGTCTTATGCATTTATGGGTGGTTTAGGGTCCCTTTTGTTCCCAAGAACGACAGGGTTTAGGAATAGGAATGCTGGAATGAAAAATTTCCCTTGATTAAAACTATTGGATTCAACCTAACAAAACCCGTTTACGAGCCATAGGTCAAATCACGAGCTAAAAATCCTATCCATCTAGGTAAATTTTCTAAAATCCTTGAAACTGATTTTTGTGGACTCAAAACCACGCAACTATCTTATGGCCCCTTCTTTGATCTATGGCTCGTCGTTATACCCGTAGAGTCCTTCTACACTTAGCTATTTTCTTGGACCACATCCAAGAAGGTATTCTATGGGTCGTATGTGCTCCTATAGGCCATGTTGGTAACACGTGTATCACCTTCCTAAAAGCCCCAATTTCCTTCAAGTCAATGCCCTCCATCTACGAACCAATATATGGTTTGTAAACCCTTCTATGGGCCGTCAAAGGGGTGTGTGGGTTACCCCACACGTGGAAACCTTTCCCCTTGCTGAAGTTTCATGTTTAAGGACCGATTTACAGGCCATAACTCCTCTTACGGTCCATAAGTCTCTCTCATACAATGACTCCAGGTCATTTTTCAGGCTAACTTTTCTGCGCTCACATACTCCTAAACTGGGTGTTGTTACACTCACCCTCAAAGGAAATAAAACCAGGAGTAGTCTCAAATAGATCATCAATACAAGAAAATGAACCTAGAAAGTAGTAGGCTTGTCCCCAAAGCATGAGGACTTACCAATAATCTTCTATGTATCACCGGCTAGCCACGGAAATAAGCAGGAGGTGTATGATCGCTCGTCGTTACATTGTGAAATAATGTAGATGAAGAGTATGCTTTAGTATGTTTGAATGTATTAAGCATGCAGATAATGCATATAATGTAAAGTATGTAGTGTAAGGACCGAGTAAAGAGCATGATATAGAGTAGAATATAAAAGCATAGTAAACACGTAAATGATTAATGCACAAGTAAACTATAGAGAAAATCACGTAAAGTGTCAAAAAATACCATATATATGTGGGAAGTCACCATAATCGATATTAAGACTGTGCAAGCTACAACATAAAATTTTGGTGTTTCCCTACATCGAAAAAATGGGAGTCCACTTGCTTAGGTAGAACTCCACCCCGCTAGTGGGTGTCATGAGCTACGTGGATCCACTAGCAAAATATATTGGTAACATAAAACTAGGTCGAACATAATTATGAGACTACATGTTTTATATAAGGACCTCGATAGTCGAGCCCCCACCTTAAAACCTTATTCAATGCTAATTCAAATCCCATGGAATGCATTTCATAAAACCATATTTATAATAGATTCCTAAAATTTTCATAATCATAGTTCATAACTTCATAATCTTGTCATGTAGGAAAGATAAGATAAGTTAAACAATTCAAGACATAAGAGTTCATATTCATGGAGTAGCTCATTTTTATGTAAATTATGCAATGTGAGTGTAGACCTCCTATCATTACGATTCATACCTCAAATTGAGTGAATTAGGATCCTAAGTCACCATTTAGGTATGAGGTCACTCTACTGAATAAGTTGGGATCTTAAGTCACCATTTAGGCCTTTAAGTCATCCTTTTGAAAAAAATAGAATCTTAAGTCACTCTTTTCAAAACTTGCTTAAAGACTTGATATTCGATAATCATACATTGAGTTGAAAATTAGGGCAAGAATATGGGTTCACGATCAATAAGCTTAAAAGCACACAACTAGTATAGTTTCATACATAATCATGTAAATTGAAATCAATTGAACCTAAATTAAAGGGGCCTAATATAATTTTATGAACCCTAAGTAACATATAGGAGAATTCATTTGTAAATTAGGTAATTTGTAATAATTTATGTATAATTTAGTATATATTCACAATATATGTCATAGTTTGTGCAATTTAAATCTCAGTCACGAAAACCCTTGAAAATTACATATTTGAATATGATGAAATTAGAGAGAATTGGTTGGGTTCCATGGGTGAAAGGTACCTATGGATGCATACTGATATACCTTGAGAGAAATTAGTGGAGAAAATTTGGAATTGGATGGTAGGACTTGGAACCTTAACCTTGTAGCCTTCAATAGAGTTGGAGAGTTAAGAGGCTTAAGAGAAATTGAGAGTGTTTGGAATTAGAATGAATTTTAGATGAATATCACAAGGGTTTGGGAAGTTATAGGTAGTTATAAGCTTAAAAAGATGTAGTTTAGAAATTAGGGTAGGAGGAAATGACCAAAAAACCATTAATAAAATTTTGTCATACAGGGTCTACAAGATCCATTTATGGTATAAGAGCATTTACGGCCTGTAGAGTCCCTTCGTGGAACCAATGTAACCAAATTTCGAACTACTAGAACTAGCTCCTTAAATCCATAACACCAATCTACTGCATGTAATTCCTTTTTTGGGTTGTAGATACCCCTTATACATGGTCCTATGTAAGGACCCAGACTTTGTACGACCTCGATGGAACTTGAAAATTTGGTTCCAGAAAGTCTTGGACCAAGGTGACGCTTCATGGAAGCCTTCATAGTCTGTATGATGCTATACGGACCATGTAGAGCCTCCTTGAAGTGGCCCTTGGCCTTGTTGGGGTGTGAGGGCCTCAGTGTGGAGTTTGAGACTACGACATAGCTCACTTGGAATCACATGGTCTGTGTGAGGGCATACAAACCGTGTGGTGGACCATATAGTAGCTTTGGGCTTGCGACTCCATAGTTTTAAGCCCAAGGCAAGTGGTACGGCCCCTCTCACGAACCGTTTGGTGCTTCACAGTCCATGAGGCCCTTCGTAATATGGGTTCCAGATTGAAAATTTCTAAGTATTGGATCACCGTCTCGGAACTTCATTATGGAGAATTTTTCTAAGTGGAGTGGGACAGAGGAGGCGCACAGACTGTGTGGCTTGGTAAGATCTGTACCACCTTCTGTGAGGGTGCCAACGTTGAATTTTTCTAAGTATGGGATTATCATTTCGGCCCTTCGTCAAGTGGAATTTTCCAAGTGTTGGACCACGGGCAAGTGTACGGTCCGTATGGTGCCTCACGGACTATACCACCCCTCCCTGAGACTTTAACTTTAATTTTTCTACTCGTTTCATTAATGGGGTTTTTGTAATTTTGTTTATCCTAAGGGTCTTTTGTGACCTTTTATGCTACCTAAAGGCTTTCAAATGACCTATACTTTATTTCCTTCATTCAAATTCACTCTTACACTTGGGGGTCGTTTGGTACAAAAATGAATAATGCAGGGATAAGTAATGCAGGAATTAGTTATGCTGGGATTATTTTTAATCCTGTGTTTGGTTTATTTCTTTCCACTTAATTTTGTGCTTGATTTAAAATTCTATAAAAAGTTTATTTCCAATTATACCCTTGAACTATTATGAGATTTCTATTTGATGTAATTGGATCAAGGTACATAATTGTTGGACAATATTATTTCTAATAAAAACAATACGTCAAGACCATATTTGTTACAATTTAAAATTTGAATACAAAGTGATTAACACATTAACAAATTCATTACAACAGTATAGGAACCCTAGACATAGGTGTAAGTTTCTGCATTCTCTTTGATTTTCTAGTACTATTCTTGTATCTTTCCTGCCCAACTAGTATATGAGTAACTTTCTAATTGCTTGTCTATTGCAGTTGGTGGTTGCATTACTCCATTCCTTTCTTGAGTCGCCATCATTGGTCCTGTAACTCAAAACTTGAAAAGTAGTCTTGAATGGAAAAGAAGGAATCAATTCCTGGCACTTGGAGTATATCTAAATGGATAGATGCAGCTTGACACTGAAGTGAACAACAAAGGAAAAGAAGGAAAAACGTACCACACAAAAGAAGAAGGAAAAACGAGAATCAAACATATCAATTGACAAAAGCAAACCAAATAAACACATTTACATACATCATCTGAGTTTATCACCAGTGACACATTTACATAAAATGTTTGAAGGTCTTCAGTTAAGCAAAACTAGCAACATGGACTTTCCACTTATCTTGATGTCTACCATACTTTAAAGTTTATCATTGATGATCATAAACATCATAGTTTGACGCTCAAGTTCACCCATGCATATAAATAATTTCATTTTTTTGATGTCACCACAAATAACCATTTTTGCTTTGATGCGTTGCTCTGTGGAGTACAACTCAAATATAGGGGATCCAATGATGGAATAAATTTGATCCCGCAGATTAGATTGGTCACGATTTTTCAGCTTGTCAATCAAGGCACACATTCGTTTGTCTTGACTATCAATAAAAAAATTTATAACCTCGATCATATCCTTAAGAAATGTCTCAGAATCATTATCTAGGATCCTTTTTCTTTTCCTGCATTTCTCCTTTTCATTGTAATTAGATGACCTTTTAGTATACTCACCTTGTTTATTGATTTGTTGAGATTCATTTCTTCAGGTTCAAATTCTCCAGCATTTTCATTTTGAGATGCTCTTGGAAAAGCAGTAGCTCCAGTAGCATTTTCAGTTTCATACGTAGTCACATTAGGTCTATGATAGAACCAGCCTTTTCCCTGCCATCAAGATCAATAGGAAATCCCAAACTCATGTAGTTAAACAGACCTAAAGATTGATTTCTTTGAATTTCCTCAACAGCATCTAATAGTCCTTCGGCAAACTCTCCTGTT
Source organism: Solanum rostratum (assembly GCA_029948455.1). Taxonomy (NCBI): domain Eukaryota; kingdom Viridiplantae; phylum Streptophyta; class Magnoliopsida; order Solanales; family Solanaceae; genus Solanum; species Solanum rostratum. Next base: position 61,624,678 of record CM057045.1, on the reverse strand, counting down.
GCTCTATCCTTACCAAAGATTTCCTCCCAGTCCACAAACATCAGCCATGTTTTTTCATTCATATTTTTGGCACTTGGATCAACCTAGAAAATAATCATAAAAGTAAACAAAGCATTATAACATTACTCAGTTAACTTACTCTTTCAAAAAGCATCAAGAAGATAGTGTAAAAAAGACTATAATATCTTTAATAAAATATTAATTACCTTTAGGAAGGCATCCCAATATTTAGGATCATCAACTATTATAGATCCATCACTGTATTGAAATCCTAATTCACTTTGTCTCTTTAGCATAGGTATACTCGCATAACATTTCTTCCAATATCTTATTTAGATAAGACATGTGGGTCACCTTTCAATCCGCTATTAGGATGATGTTTATTTAAATAGCATTCTAAATCCTTTAGGTAACCCAGCTTAAAGGTTCATTATCACCTCTCCAACTATTAACACATAACTCTTTTATTCCATTTATGAGAGTCCGTTCTTCTGTTGCACTCCATGTCCTTCGAGTCGGAGGAGTTGAATTTCTTGATCTTTTTGACGTATATGAAGATATTTGACTGCTCATTTTTGCCTTTATATCCTGGTGGAATAGATTATGAAAGAAACAGGAAGCTAATTATAATAATAATGCTCACATTAACTCATGACTCCACAAAAGCATATGAAAATGTCATAGATTAATTTGCATTTGATCTATACTAAGTATGGTTTCTTTTCTCAAAAGTAAAAAAGAAAGGAGAGCAAACTAACAACAGAATGGGTTTCTTAAACTCTATTGCTCTCATTCATGGGCTAGTAAAATAGAAGAGTCATTTTTACTTTTGTGAAAATGCTCACCTTAAAAACCCAAGTTAACTAACTTAACCACAAAAAAATAAATATAGTGTTCTGTCACTAATTAGATCTTACATTCCACATTGATTAAGACAACTCATCCCTCCACGTGGTCCATTCTTCAGACGATTCAACAACATCAATATATTCAGGGTGATTGTCTATTTGTTCTTCCATATCCATGTCTAAAGGATCCACATCCATCTCTCTACGGATAAAATTGTGAATCAAATAACAAGCACTTATAATCCTATTATGAGCTTTAACGGAGTACCATGAAGAGCTCTTAAGAATTCCCCAACGCCCTTTCAAGAGACCAAATGCCCTTTCAATAATATTACGAGCCCTAGCATGCTTCATATTGAAAAGTTCTTCTCGGCAATGAGGTGGAGGGTTGTCACCTTGCCAATCCCTTACTAATATTTATAACCTCTGTAAGGTGAAAGAAAACCTTTCCCATTTGTATATCCTTCATAACATAAATAATAATTACCTATCATATAAACATAAAATTTTGTTACTTTTCTATTCTTTTCACGTGTAGTTACCTTCTAAAAAAAACACCATTCTTCTTGTATTTTGATATGAATATATAATCATATATACATGGCATACCCTTAGGAGTTTTTAAACCATTGCATCGCACTATAGCATCTCGCAATACACGGCCATCAGCAGCTGATCCTTCCCATCTAGGTAACACATAAGTAAAATTGAGATTTTTATCACAAACTCCCAATACATTAGTAGCTATATCTCCCTTCCTCGTCCTGTATCTTGGTTTGAACTTGGATGGAACTCTAATGTGAATGTAAGTACCATCTAGTGCACCTAAACAACCCTATAAAAATAGAGTTATCTCACACAGAACATATCTATGATATAGTTAATTATTTAGATGCTCAAATTAATCTCACCTACCTTAAACCATTTCCATCGATCGTCGGTCTCATCCTCAAGTACCGGTTTAGGATTGACAAGTAACAATGGAGTTAGTTTGAGTATAGCTATCAAGCATTCATTAAAAGCTTGATTTACGCTCCATCCAGATCTAATATAATCAACCTTGATAGATCTATTCTTCTCATGATGAGCCAAGATGTTTAAGAACATTGCTAGCTTTTCACTACTTGACATATATTTTCCATCAGTCAAACCTCCGATATCCTTAGTTAATAGAACTAAATTATGAAAGACATTTCTATCCATTCTTAACTTATCAATACATACAATGTCACTATCGTTTATGATACAATTTAAGTGAGGAATAGTTCTTGGAATTCGAACACTCATACCGTACATAATCTCACGTCTATTTCTATATCGTCTTCTTAGTGAATGACCATGAATAGCCATAAAAAGAAAAATAAAGACTACAAGAAATTGTTGGCTCATTATCTCTTCAAGAATGATATATTCAGTACTCGAAAGATGTTGAAGATCCATAATAGCACCTAATTTTTTCATAAAAATAGGAAAAATCAATCTGCAGTTTAATCCTAAGAATTGAAGAAAACAGAAATAGGAATACCATGATTTAAAAAAATCATCTTAAACAGAACAATTTTATTGCCTTACTTTGTTCTCTCTTAAAAAATCAATAAAACCACAAGACTTAACAATAAATTGATATTACAGGATAGCAGAAAGGATTTGGAAGAATCAGTTCCAATGTAAGATTTCAAAGTAGAAGCATCGAAATAGTAAATAACCATATAAAACTCAAGTAACTCAGACTTTCCAACAAACAACAGAACTACTAAATACCCTTGGCTCTGAAGCAAACAAACGATTGGGATTAATTTTAGCACATCTCTCACTGATATAAGGGCATTTCTATATAAGGTGTCAAGTTGACATACAATTGCTTGGGAGTTAGCAGAACTAGTTATTGACTAGAGTTTAAATCTAAGGACCTTCATTGCAGGTGATAGCAGATAGGTCAAAAGCAATATAGCTATGAAAGTTCAGCTCATACTTTTCCTTGGATATGAATTTGTACATTCTGAGTAGTTGGATGTTTGGACTACACTGTCAACAACAGTTTTCACACAGATAGCAAGAATTTAAGATGCATAAGTCTAAGGACCTGTTAAACTTGATGGGAAAGGAATAAAAGGGAACAAAGAGAATCATTGACTTAAAACCAATTCCGTTTTACAAAATTAAAAAGATAAGAAAAGAGATCGTCGCCGATGAAAACGCATACCAAAATAAATTTATCGGAGATTGCAGCCGATGCGTTTTCCGCGAAGAACAAACTAGCCCGCCAAAGAAAAAGAGAGGCGCCAAAGAGTAGAACTAGGTTTTCTTACCATTTATAAATTGTATAAAGAAATTGAGGGGTAGTTTAGTCATTTTGTTTCTTTATCCAAGTATTACTAAACCTAGTATTAGTAATCCCTAGATATCCTAGGGATTAGTCAAAACCACATATGGTGGATTAAGTTATCCATGTATTAGATATATTTGAGCAACCAAACATTGTATTGTGTGGAATAAATTTTAATCTAGGGATTATTTTAATTAATACATCCTACCAAACATGCTCTTAGAATTCTCTCAAGTCACTCTTAAGAACTCTCTCAAAGACTCCTGTGAAGACAATTTTTGGGAATTAAGAGAAAACCCATTTCTTCATCAAATTTCTTCTTGAATCTTCTTCAATAGCTAAGGTATATGGGATTGATTCTTGGTCCCTTTCAACCAAGAAGATCCAAACTCTTTTCACTTGAATTTCATGAAATTTTGCTTATGTTAAATACGGGTTTTGAAGATTGTTGTCTATTCCTTTCAATTGAAGTATGGGCTATGATTTATTGTTGATTTTAAGTTAACTTAAGCCCTAAGATGTTGAATTGCATTGTTATTATGAATATTTGAATATGCATTATCCCTTTAAAGCTTGATTTAGGCATGGGTAATCTATATTACGATTTAATTATGGATTTAACTATCTTTTCACTTGAATTTCATAATGTATTGTTGATTTAAGTTTGAATCTCTATTGACCATGCTATTTCTCATCTCATTCATAGCATATGCATTTATAAGCATTGGATCTTATGAAAATTATGAAGTGGGTTAAGCCCAATTATGTGTATGTACATGATTATGATAAGATTATGGTTATAATAAGAATGTGATCACATAAATATCTATTGTTATTGGCTCTTTGAGCATACTGGGTGCTTGCACCATATTGTTATGTGCATGAGCTATTCCTATTTATGAGAAGTATAATTATGAGTTATGATTCGGCCTTTGAGCCCAAGTATGAATGATTATGACGAATGTTTGGCTTTTAAGCCTAAATGTGCATTGGAAATGATTTGAAATGACTAATGCCTTCTTTGAAAGCATGTATATGTATAAGTATTCTCGTGGATATGTTTTGACTTAGCATCGATAGATTGGGGGCATCAGAGCTATCCCCAAGGGTCCTCTCCCTTTCCTTGAACGATGTGCTAGCATAGGAATGATAGCCATAACCGAAATAATTGGGTTGAAAGGGATGGTTATACATTTATTGATATGATATGATATTAAAAATCTGAAATGACTGGGTCATAAGGAAGGTGTCCATCCACCGAAATGACCGGGCAGTAAGGTGTAATGTAGATTACCATGGCAAGTAATCTTCTCCTACCAATGGAAGGTCTTCATCGAAATAATTCATGTTGTAGCTCGCATGAGTTTGATTTATCTATTATAGTTGAACTATATATGAGCATTTGTGCATTTTATGCATCATCGGTTTTTGTATACTATATCTCTTGTTATATATCTCTTTCTATATATGTGCCCTTGTCATCTAACATTGAATGCAAGTTTGATAAGTCATGTGCATTGCATGCTCGCATATTTAGTACATTCAACCTACTAATGCATACTTTCTGCCTACATGATTTAAACATGTAGAGACTGAGGGCTACCTCCATCCACCATACGACGATTAGCTTAGATCTTGAGATTTGCTTGTTGTGGTGAGTCCTATCTTCCAAGGAAAACCCACCATTCCTCTACAAATGGTGCTTTTGTCTATGTTATTTACTTTGAGGGTGAGCCCGGAGTATGTCTTGTCCTTCGTCCTATCTTATGACTAAAGGCATTTGTGGGAGATCTTGTAACTCTTTTACATTTATATGTTAAGTGTTGTATTCAGAGATTATGTTTTATGGATATGGCTCCTATTGGTTATCATTATATGGATTTACTATGAGTGTTACGATATGTTATATGTTATGATGAGAAAGATCTTAAGTCCCGAATTACCCCATAGAGTGAGTCATACTTACCTACCCCTTAGTATTTATGTGCTACGTGCTATGTGAATCCATATTACTCCCTTTCCCTATGACATCCCCCATAGCATAACTCCTACTTTTTCGTCCCTTAGAACTATGTGTTTATTATTTGTTTGCACTTCTGAACTGATGATATGAATATGGATACTTGAGGCTTGTTTAGAGACTCTCGGGTTCACATTCGTCAGGTCATTCCTATACCCTAGGTCCAAGTCGTGACACCTTAACACTTGGTCAAATTCCACCCTCTCTTAGTCCCAACTACGAGACCCCTATATGACTCATACTTCTAAGTACGGCTCATCTTGTTGAATTATAAACTAGGTTTGAAATTGTATTTTTCACCCAAGTCAAACCCTCTTCTATGAGACAATACTACAAGCCGCCAATGGGACCACGACTCATAAAAATGTCTTATCCTGTTGGATTAGCTTGATAGTCTGCTAAGTATTCTCCCTGATGTTTCATCATGGGGTGCTCCAATGTTATTTGTATATAATAAAGATGGTTCAATGAGAATGTGCATTGATTATAGGCAACTACAAGAGGTAACCGTCAAGAACAATTGCCTCTCTCTCATATCAATGATTTGTTTAATAGCTTCGGGATCAACTTTATTTTCCAAGATTTATTTGAAGTATGGGTACCATCAGTTGAAGATTAGGGTGTCTAACATTTCTAAGATAGCTTTTTGGACTAGATATGGCCATTATAAGTTTCCTGTGATGTCTTTTAGGTTAACTAATGCCCTAGCAATATCTATAAAACTGATGAATGGAGTATTCTAGACCAATTTGGATTACTTTTTATTCTCATCATCGACAATGTCTTTGTATACTCCTAAACCGAGGCCAACCATACCCAATATTTGATTATGATACTCCAAAGGCTGATAGAGGAGAAGCTTTATGCAAAGATCTCTAAATGTAAATTTTTTGACTCAGTTCTATGGCCTTTTTGGAACAAGTGGTGTCTAAGGAGAGAAGTATACTCAACCAAGATAAAGGTCGTTCACAAATTGACTAAGCCGAGTTTAGTTTCAAAGATTCGTAGTTTTATTAGTTTGGCTAAAATTATTGGTGCTTTATTCAAGGATTTTCCACCATAGCAACCTATTGACTAAGCTTACCCAGAAGAATGTGGCATTTCACTAGTCTGATTAATATGAAGAGATTTTCCAAAAGCTCAAGTTATTATTGACTACTGCACCTGTCTTGACCTTGCGCTAGGAAGGCATTGATTTTTCTATATATTGTGATGCATTAAAAGTCGAGTTATGATGTTTCTTGATGTAGAAAGGGAAGGCGATTGCCTATGAATCTAGGTAATTAATTCACATGAGAAGAATTATCCTACCCATGACTTAGAATTGGCTATAGTTGTTTATGTTTTGAAGTTATGGTGCCACTATCTTTTCAGGGTTTACTATGATATTTTCACCGATGATGGAGTTTACAATACATTTTCAACCAAAGAGACTTAAATCTAAGGCTGAGAAGGTGGACTAAGTTTCTAAAGGATTATGATTTGACTACTCTATACCATCTGGGAAAGGCTAATTTGGTGATCGATGCATTGAGTAGAAAGGCTTTCAACATAGGGAGTCTCGTAGCTATTTGTATAAAGGAGCAATATTTCGCTAAGGATGTTCATAGGCTAGCTAATAGCTTAGTGAGATTGTATCTTTCAGATAAGGGTAGTGTACTTGCTTTCCTTAGGGTTCGTTCTTCATTTATGGATCAAATTCATGCACAGCAATTCAAGGATAAAAATTTGTGTCTTATTTGAGAAAAGGCGTGTAGAGGAGAGGCTAAGGAAGCGATATTAGATTCTAATCGTGTTTTAAAGATTGGGGGACAGATTTGTGTGCCAAAGATGGGTGACTTAATCACACTAATTCTTAAGGAGGCTCATTATACTTGTTATTTTATCCAACCAAGGGCAGCGAACAGGTATGATGACCTGATTCAACATTATTCATGAAGAGGGATATCTCTGAGTTTATGTTTATGTGTTTGATATGTCAATAGGTTAAAATATGAGCACTAGTGAACTGGTGGTGAGTTTCAAAGGATTCCCATTCCTAAGTGGAAGTGAGAGCAGATTACTATGGATTTTATGGTGGGTTTCCCACTACTATGGGTGGTTATGACTCCTTTTGGATTGTTGTGGAATAATTGACTAAGTCTGCCTACTTAATTCGGTCAAGGTTAAATATACGATAAAAAAGTTGGCTCATCTCCATATCAGTCAAATAGTTAGACTGTATGAAGTGCATGTTTCTATTGTTTCTAGTCTAGGATCATTGTTCACCTTTCACTTTTAGAGGACATTACAACATGGGTTAGGTACTTGGTTAGATATGAGTACAACATTCCACCCACAGATAGATGGTCAGTTTGCGCGTATTATTCAGGTATTAGAGGATATGTTTTGACCATGCGTAATTAATTTTGGTTCCTAATGGGATCAACTTTTATCTTTTTCTGAGTTTGTTAACAACAATAGCTATCATTCCAATATTTAGATAGCTCCTTTTGAGTCCTTGTACAACCAGAATTGCAAATCACCCATCGATTGGTTTGATTTTCTTATAATGGACAACCTAGATACTAATTTGCTTGGGGATGGAATGGACCAGGTGTGACTAATTAAAATTCAATTATTGACAGTCTAGAGTCGCACAAAAATTATATCAATATAAGGATCCGACCATTCGAGTTTATGGAGAGTGACTGTGTATAGTTAAAAGTCTCACCCATGAAGGGTACCATGAGATTTGAGAAGAAGATAAAGCTCATCCCTAGATTCGTTATCCCTTCTGAGATTCTAAGTCAAGTATGAAGAGGTGGCTTACCAGACTTGCTTTACAACCTAGTTTTTCATTACAACAACAATGACATATCTAGTGGAATCCCACAAGTGGAGTCTGGGGAGGGTAGAATATGCTACCACTATCTCATAGAAGTAAAGAGGTTGTTTCCTGCGAACCTTCGCCTCAAAAACCCATAAGCAGAATAAGCTAGATATGACAAAAAGGAAAGGAAAGGGAATAGAAAGAGCGACTAATAATGAAAAACACATGTCAATATGTAACACACATACCTACTCCTGCTACCTTACTATACCTCAAGGCCAGACGTCCACCTAATCCTACCAACCAATTAGCCTACTACTCTAATTAGCGACCTCTACTTTGTTCTATCTAAGGCCATGTCCTCGGTGAGATCTAGTTTCGCCATATATTATATTACCACCTCCCAACAATACTTTTTCGGTCTAACTCTACCCCTCCGTGTAACTCCCAAAACCAACCTCTCACACATCCTAATAGGAGCATCGATACTCCGTCTCTGCATATGTTCAAACCATCGCAGTCTCGTTTCTCTCATCTTATCAGCCACCGGGGCCACCTCTAGCTTCTCTCGAATGGTCTCATTCCTCATCTTATCCCTCCTTGTGTGACCACACATCCATCTCAATATCCTCATCTTTGCGACATGCATCTTCTAAACATGTGCATTCTTTATTTGCCAACATTCCACCCCATACAGCAAAGATTGTCTAACCACCATTCTATAAAACTTACCTTTGAGTTTAGGTGGTATCATCTTGTCACAAAATACTCCATAGGCAAGCCTCCATTTAGTCCATGCTGCCCCAGTATGATGTGTGACATCATCATCAATGTCGTCACTACTTTGGATGATGGACCCCAGATACTTAATGTTTTCCCTCTTAGGGATAGGTTGAGTAGCAAGCCTCACATCAATGTCTGTTTCATCCCTCGCAACAATGTATTTGCATTCCAAGTATTCTATTTTGGTCTTGCTTAGTTTGAATCCTTTATGTATCTAGTATTTCATGTTTCAATGCTTCGACAATATGTACCTGATGAGCCCCATGTGATCTCTTTTAATATAATAGAGTTGGACCTAAATTTGACTTATGAGGAGGAGTCAGTGGTCATCCTTGATAGGAAGGTTCGAAAGCTCAGGTGAAAAGATATTTTGCTTCGATAAAGGTTTAGCGGTGACATTGACTCGTGAGAGAAGTGATTTGGAGACCGGTTTGATATATGGGCTTATTGCCCTCATCTCTTTGAAGCTTTAAGTATTTTATTTGCTTTATGTTTGGGGATGAATATTATTTTTAGTGGTGGATGATTTAATGACCTCAAAGGTTATTTTTGGTATTTTTAAAAAATATTACTACTTTACTCCTCCTGATAGTTACCCTGAGTCTAATTTGAGTGATTGTGTTAGTTGGTTTTTGAAAATTATGAAATATTGAGATTTTGGTAAAGTATTGAATTTTAATGGTTTGAGTTGCTTAAAATTAATTTTCAAAGACTTTGGAACTTTTAAATCTTGGAATGGAATTTCGTCGATTCAATCAATCATGGAATGTGAAAATTGGTAAGGAGAGTCATCAGAATTAGATTTGGAGTTATTTTGTGAATTTAAGGATCTAAGTTAAAATTTAATAAAGGTTTGCCTTTGGTCAACGTTATGAGTTTTAGATGCTCAAATAGAATTTTTGATGATTTTGTTGGATTGGGAGGTGATTTTAGCTCTAGAATGAGCTTTGGTATAATTTTTTGGTGTTTCTATAGAATTTTGTCATTCTAATGCATTAAGTTATCTTGGTTGAGATTAATTGTATTTTGGATCAAGGGGACCTTCAATTCGATTTTCGATAATTCTATAGAAATTCAGAATGTCGAATTTAGTAAGGATGCATATATGATTTGTGTGTACTGAATTTTGAACTAATCCAGAGGGTTCATTCAGTGATTTGTGCCATATTATGATTGTTAATATCTGGTGCCACTTTCCTTCTTCGTGTTTGCAAACCACCCACCGCATTTGTAAAGCTTTGTTGTAATGTGCACCACATTCACAAAGCTTCAAGTCACGATCACAAAGGGTCAGTTAGGATGGCCTCCGCGTTTTGAAGGCCTGGGTTGCTATTGCGGGCAACTTAACTATTGACCTCCACATTCGTGCGCCTCAGGTCGCGATTGCGAAGAGTGCATTTTCTTGAATAGTAACTTCTCTTTAAAAGATGAGTTTCGGTCTATTTTCACCATTTTTGGCCCTTGGGAGTTAGGAAGAGGGCGATTTCAAGTGATTTTCTAAAGATTTCATTGAGTAAGTTACTTTGAGCTAGAATTTTCATAACCCATTGATTATATCTTGTTTTTAACATCAACTTGGTACAGTTCAATTGGAGATTTTGAGGTTTTATTCATGAACTCAAGCTTTACAAAAAGGGTGATTTTGAGTTGGTTTAAACTCCGCTGTTGAAACAATTTTTGCTAATAGATTCTTAATACCTTGAGGAACATTTTCATGCAAAATTTTTAAATTTCAACCTCATTTTTCAATATTGAATTTTTTAGCCGTTTTGACCCATTTTCTTTAAATTTCATGATTCTGGATTGTTAGTTTTAGAATCTAATTGTGAGTCATTATTTAAATAGATTTTGATTATTCAAAAGGGGAAGGCCCAGTGTTAAATTGATTTTTTGATCTTATCGAGGCAAATAGATTTCTAAATCTTTTTGAGATTATTGAACCTTGTATTTTCCTTCCTTATGCATTAGGAAGTGATGAAAATTTAGAATGGGTAAGTTATCCATGAAAATTTATCTAATAAATGAAAGGGGTAAATAAAATGGCTAAGTGTTTGTTTGTGCCAGCTTGATTTGCTATTGAGAACTATGAATGTTGATGTTGATTTGAGTATTGATAAGCATTCAATTGATGGCATTGGTCCTCATATTAAGATATTTGATTGATTATGTATTCTTTGTTCATAAAAATTTATAATTATTGATTCAAATGTTGAACAAAGATTGAGCAAATTATTGACGTGATATGGAGATATTATGAATGTTGTTTTGATTCAATTATCAAATAATCTTGATTATTCATTTGCTAAAGAAACTTGAAAAATGTGACTCATTGTTGAAGAGCCTTGATTGAGAATGATAAATCGATATGAAAGAAATTGGATAATAATGTTTAGCCTATTATTGTATAATATGATTGATGAAATTGATGTTATTATCAATGAAAATGATGAAAGTGATTGACTTAAATGACGATGATATGAATTTTGTAGATTAATTGCACACACTCATGCTTTATTTGAAAGTGCTCGCTTGAGTTTTATTCAACGCTTGATTGAGTTCCATTGATTGATAAAAAATGATAGGAAATAGTTTCATCTAGATTAAGTAACTTATTGGATAGTGGAAGGAGGTCTCTTCCGGTGAGTTGTCGAGGTATTTTTCAATAGTTAAGGTCTCTTCTAGCGATCATATTTATTCTTAAGGTCTTTTTCAGCGGCCGACGTCTTTTTTGATAAGTGTATTGCAGAGCACTCCTGCCCCTAATTCTAACTCACAAGATACATCTATTGCTACAAGAATTAGAGACTTATTGAGGATAAATCTATAAGTCTTCAAAGGGTCTAAAATTAAGAAAGATTCCTATAACTTTATCAATGAAATGTGGAAGATTCTAAAGGCTATGCATGCCATAGAGGTTAAGGGAGTTGAGCTTGTCTCTTATTGGCTTAAGGATGTTGGAAATGTTTGGTACAATTAGTAGGAGGAGAGTCACGGTGAGAATGCAGAGCCTGCTATTTGGGATGAGTTTGAGAGTACATTCCTTCACCACTTTTTCTCCTTGGAGCTAAGGGTAAAGTTGAGAAGTTTGTGAATCTAAAAAAAAAAGAGGTTGACGGTAAAAGAGTACGGCCTGCAATTCATCTAATTATCCAGATATGCTCTAGGGTAGTCCTAAATAAGAGATCTAAGATGAGGAAGTACATCTATGGTTGGGCAAGTATATGAAGAAGGAAGACAAGACGTCATTTTTTATTTCTAACATGAATATTTGAGACTTATGGTGTATGCCCAACAGGTAAAGGAGGACAAGAAAAAGGATAGGGAGCAACACTTGAGTAAGAAGCCCAAATCAATAGAACATGAGCCTAGCGAACAAAAGTAAGGTAATGGTAATAGGTCATCCTTCATAAGATGTCTTCTGGCTATGCACCATCATCAGTAAGTGTACCTATGCCAAATAAGATGTATGATCAGAGGTCACAGAGTAACTAGAACTTCAGAAAGTGTGGCCTAAAGTTCCAAAGAGAAGTCGCCATGTGGTAAGTGTAGTAAACTTTATATGGGGAAGTGTTGAGAGGTTACAAGTGGTTACTATAAGTGTGATCAGATGGTCCACTTCTAAAAAAAGTATCAAAAGTGAAGGTAAGTTGATGGAGACAACAAGGCTCAATATTCCTCTACAGCACCACCAATTAGAGCATCCCAAAGAGATGCTACTTTAGGGACTGGCAGAGGTTCAAACCGTTTATATGCTTTGGCTAGTCGCCAAGACCAAGAGAACTCACCAAATGTCGTTACTAGTATGCTTCAAGTTTTTGCCTTTAATTTCTATGCTTTACTTGATCTAAGTGTGGCTCTGTCTTTTGTGACATCATATATGGTTGTTAAGTTTGGGGTCCTTCCCGAACGCCTCCTTAAACCTTTCAATATTTCTACTTTTATTAATGAATCCACTCTTATCAGGAGAGTCTATAGAGATTATACAGTTTCTATCTATCACAAAAATGTTATGGATGACCTAGATGAGTTAGACCTAGTTCACATTGATATTATTCTAGTCATGGATTAGCGTTACACTTGTTATGCCATAGTTGTTTGTAGAATCCGAGTTGTCAAATTTCAATTTTCTAATGAACCTATCATAGAGTGGAAGACAGTCTAGCAGTGCCTAAAGGTCACTTCATTTCATACCTTAGGGCTAGAAAGCTAATGAAAAAGTGTATCTATGACATAATTTGAGTTATATATGCTAGCGTGGAGATACCATCCCTTTAGTCAATTCTTTTGTCACTAAGTTTCTATCAATCTTCCTTAATGATTTACCTAGAGTCCCTCTCGATAGAGAGAAAAACTTTAGGATAGATGTTTTTCCTGATACACTGCTTGTTTCTATTCCACCATATAGAATGAATCAGATAAGTTAAAGTATTGAAGAAGTAGATAAAAAATCTCCTAGATAAAGGATTCATTAGGTTGAGTGTCTCATCTTGAGGTGTTCATGTCCTATTCATGCGAAAGAAAGATGGTTCCCTTAGAATGTGTATTGAATAACATAAATTGAACAAGGTTACCATAAGAGTAAGTATCCTCTTCCTAAAATCAATGATTGATTTGACCAACTTCAGGATGCCACATGCTTCCTTAAGATAGATCTCAAATCAGGCTATTATCAATTGAAAGTGAGAAAGAGTGACATCCTAAAGATGGCCTTTAAAGCCCGTTATGGTCACTTTGAGTTTCTTGTTATGTATTTTGGTCTGACCAACGTACTTGTAGCTTTTATAAATCTCATGAACTGGGTATTTAAGACATATATGAACATGCACATTATTGTGTTCATTGATGATATATTGGTTTATTTCAGAAATAAGGATTAGCATGTCAATCATCTTAGAGTTATTCTCTAGTTACTCAAGGATAGGAAGTTGTATGCTAAATTCTCAAAGTGTAAATTTTGGCTTACATTAATGACATTTTTAGGCCACATCATATTCAATGAAAGTATCTGAGTTGACTTACGGAAGATTGAAGAAATAAAGAACTGGTTCAAACCTACATAAACTAACAACAAAAGACATCACGATTTTATCATGTGATAGGGCCATCACATTTTGTTATATCCTCCTATGTGTTTGAAGAGGAAGGGGGAAAAACATTTCACTTGAATTGCTTTTTGATTGCGAAATAATTATATATGAAATTGATGCGTTCATTATATCATGCAAAGAAATTATAAAGTAATGTACTATATGGTTCGATATTACCTGCAATACACATGTGGATAAAGTAATAATGTAAAAAATTCTATTATATCTTGTTAGAAAGTAATGTACCATATGATTCACTATACGCGTGCAACACATGTGGAAAAATGAATGATAAAAAATAATGTGTAAATCATTTCATTTATAACCTTCAAATCATAAAAACTAATCAATTAATCAAACTAACAATTCAATGCAATATTTGGAAAAAAAAATTATTATTAGCTTATGTAGGAGTAGGATGGCAAAAGCTACAAGGAATAAAAAAGAACAAAAAGCATCATGATTTTGTCATGTGAAAAAAGTTTGTCACATTCTATTATATTCTCACACTTGTTTGAAGAGGAAGGACACAAGAGATATTTAATTTGAACTGCTTATTGAGTGTAAAATAATGATACTTGAATTTGTCGTATTTTATTATACTTGTGAAAGATGAAAAAAAAATTCATTTAACTTGAACTAGTTATCAAATGCGAAATAATCATTATTGAAGTGAGAAACATATATATTTGACGCGTACTTAAAAATAAACACACTTGAATCTAAACAAACACAAAACAAACATAAAAATTAGCCTAGAAAGTTGAACACATAATATAGAAAACGTAAAGTTATATACAGTGTAACTTGAATCATTTTTTTATACGTATCCATTAGTATTACTAGTAAAAATATAGCTATTTAATAATTAAAAAAATAAAATTGACATCTTTTTGTAATTATTTTTCTTATTATTATGAAAAATATGCCATAGATCTTAAAGGTTTCAATCAAGATCATGTGAGAAGTTTTATTGCGCCTGTTATAACTTCATACGTGTTTGAAGAGGAATTACAAAAAAAACATTTAATTTGAATCGCTTATTAAATGCAAAAAAAAATCGTATTTAAAATATGTGCATTTCAATGTGTTATGTGAAAAAAATTATAAAGTAATGTGTTATATCGTTTGATATATCGGTGCAACATTCACATAAAGAAATTAATAATAAAAACACTATATGAATTATCCAATTTGAAATCTTAAAATAATAAAATCTAATCAATAAAATAAATAATAGAATGCAATTTTTTTTTTTAAAAAAAAAAAATGTTGCTAGTTTAAATAGGAGGGGGAAAATGAGGAAAGAAAAAGAACAAAAGATGTCATGATTTTATCACGCGAGAAGATTGTACGTTCTATTATATCTTTAGATATGTTTGAAGATAAAAGATTAAAAAAAAGTATTTAACTTAAATTGCTTATTAAATGCAAAAATAATCATATATGATTTGGTGCATTTTCTTATGTCCTGTAGAATAATTATAAAGTAATATACAATATGATTTGACATACATATGTAGAGCACATGTGAAGTTTAAAAATAAAAAAATTCTATAAATTATTCCATTTGAAACCTTAAAAACTAATCAATCACTTAAACTAACAATTAAATGCAATTTTTGAAACATATTTAGTGATAACTTGATTAAGAGAAGGGAAAACCATGAGAAATAAAAAGAAAGAATAGAAAGGTCAAGATTTTGTCATTTGAGAAAATTTGTGCATTTCATTAAATTCTCAAGCATGTTTGAAGAGGAAGGAAAAAAAAACATTTAACTTGATCTACTTGTTAAGTGTGAAATGACGATATCTAAATAAAGCACATTTTGTTATATTTTATGATAATGCACCATGTGGCTCGATATGCACATTCAACGCATATGTGAAGAAAGTAATGATAAAAAAAGGTTTTCATAAAACATTTTGTTTGAAACTTTAAAATCGTGAAAGCTAATCAATCAATTAAACTAACAATTTGATGCAACTTCTCGGAAAAAAAATTGTTAGTTTAAGTAGGAGGAAAATTTACTAGAGATTAAGAAAAAAACACAACATGTCTAGAATTTTGATGTGTATAGGTTTGTAGCGTTATATTATATCCTCATACGTATTTGAAGAAGAAGGGCAAAGAAGACATTTAAGTTAAATCGCTTATTAAGTGTGAAATGATGATATTTGAATTTAGTGCATTTTATTATATCTTTATATGTGTTTGAAGGACAAAAAAATCATTTAACTTGAACTAGTTATTAAATATGAAATAATCATAACTAAAGTGAATTAGGTACACGTTAAGTATATATTTGATGCGTACTTAAACAAACAAACACAAACAACACATTTAAAATTAACCTAAAAAGTTGAAAATCACATAAAATTAAAAACTTAAAAAAGAATAACTCTAATTTAGTAAATAGGACTATAATGTAATGTCCTATTATATTCACTACAGTTGCAATTTGTTTTCTTGATAATAATTTGGATATTTATATAAAATACAACTTGAATCTTTTATTTGATAATTTATCAATCCTAATTACTAATACCACCAAACTTTTTTATTTTGATATAGAGTTCTCTATATCCTTGCTGACTGCTTTCTCTTATTCAGATGGGCTATTTCTTTGACAAGTTATAGCTCCTTTGAATGGGTCTTAGGTTTTATTGTCTTTTCTTACTTTTGTAATGGGAGACTCTCCCTTATTCATGCTTTCCAGATTTTATGTATCAAGAGGTGTCCTCTCATTAGATGCTTAGATTCTAGGTTTGTTCCTTTTTAGTACTGGGATGAGTTGGTATAGGTTGTCGAACTTATGAGCGATCGAAGGTAAGTTATATATCCCCTCCTTGTACTTTTGCTTTTTGGTTATATTAATGATAAAGCCTCGGGGTGTTGCTCAACCCCTAACTCCATTATAGGTCGTTAATCGGGAAAAAAGATTAATATCACCAACATGAAATGTATTAGTTAATACCATGTAGTTTGTATTAACTAATACATGACTTAGTTATACATAAACCCAAAGTTCCTACCAAACATAGTATTAAATAATATCATGCATAATACATAGATTATTTTTTCCAATACCTCCTACTAAACAATCCCTAAGTGTGAAATGGTGATATCTAAATAATATCCTCACACGTGCTTGAAAGACAAAAAAATCATTTGACTTAGTTATCAAATACGAAACAATTGTAATTGAAGTGAGAGACGTACACGTTAAGTATATATTTGGCGCGTAGTTAAACAAACAACCACTAAGTGTAACAAACATTTAAAATTAGCCTAAAAAATTGAAAATCACATAAAATTAAAAACTTAAAAAGAATTACTTTAATTTAGTAAATATGACTATGATTATATTTACAATTTGTTTTCTTAATAATAAGTTGGATATTTATATAAAATGCAAGTTGAATCTTTTTCTTTTTGTATGTATGCAGTAATATTCCTAACAAAAATATAACTGTGAAGAAAATTGAATTGTTTTAGTAATTATTTTCCTTTTTCCTTTGTTTCAGCTGTTGCGGGCTTACCACACCCCCCAGAACCAGAAGAAAGAGAGAAAATAGAATAGATACAGAAAAAGGGTATTTGGTGTGAGAAAACCACAAAATGAGACTGAAAAAACACAGGGAGTGACGAGTGTGAGATATAGAGAGAGAAAAAAGAAGCCCTCTTTACTTTACTTTTTCTCTCTCCAAAAACCACCAAACCCCTCACTGTTGATCAAAACCTTTTTCCATAGCTTCTTTCACAGACACACTCTCTTCTTCTTCACTTCTGTTCATACTTAAGTTTATATAAATACACGTATACTCGTAGATACATACATATACATCTAGATATTTATTTAGCTTTGTGTACAGAGAAAGAAGGAGCAAATGGAGAGGTACAGTGGGACCCAAGCAATGGAGGGTGCACCCGTGGATCCGGTGTCTGAATGGAACGTTCCCGGCGGAGAGACGGGCCTTGAAGGTGGGTTCTATCAACTTGCTTGCTGCATTTGAATTTCATGTGAATTTCACGCGAATTTCACCCTCAATTTCTGTAATGTGGGATTTTCTAACGATCCTTTTTTCTGTTGATTTTACTTAATGCAGAACCTATGTGGCAGTTATCAGTCGGTACTGGGACAGAACCCTACCCTGAACGGCCGAACGAGCCCGATTGTATTTATTACTTGCGTACGGGCTTCTGTGGTTATGGTACAAGGTGTCGGTTCAATCACCCACGGGACCGCACTTCGGTAAATGGGTTTTTTCACTTTTATTTAGGCTAGAAAAGATGGAATTTGTAGGGTTTATTTTGCTTGATCACTCATTTTTATGTGCCCAATTTGGGGTTGATCTTACGATTTGATGGGTTTTCTCTTGTCGGTTTCATCCTGGATGTGTAAAGTTTGATCCTTTTATCTTTCTTGGGCATTTTTTAATCTTCTTGTTAAAATATTGATAAGCATTGCCCTGAGTTATATTTACACTAATTAGTGGCTGGGTCTACTTAAAACTCTTCATTCATCTCTGGTGATTGAAGTTTAAAAGATCTTTCCTTTCTTCAGCTTTGGTGTTGTTGGGTTTTAATTTAGTCTGTGGCCAAGACTCGGAATTTTAACATGCGTTGGTTGGGTTGATTTGAATGAAATGGCAGGTTTTGGGAGCAATGAGAGCTACTGGAGGAGAATACCCAGAAAGAGTGGGTCAACCTGTTTGCCAAGTAGGTTTCCTTACATGCTATGCTATGAGTTTTAGAATGTTGGGTGTTTTATAGAATGATCAAATTTGGAAGAATGTGTGGTTTCTGGATTTGGCTCTGGTTTGTTTAACCAATTCGTCTGCTTGCTGTTGATTCTGTGCTGCATAAGCTCCCATCTTGGTAGTGCAATTAATTTGTCTTCTTGCTGTTTATTATATACTACTGTGAGCTCCCATCTGGTTAGCACAATCACTTCGTCTGCTTGCTGTTGACTCTGTACAATTTGAACTCCCATTTTGCTGATCATAAATTCGTCCTTTTCCTTCTTTTGGATCTCTGAAGTGCTAAATGGAAGCTTATGTGCTCTTTGATCTGGTGTAGTATTTATCATGTTCCTAGACTTGTCATGTTATCTTTCAGATGCATACTGGAATTCAATTTGCTTGATTTGTCTGTGATAATATTCGTCATCTTGCTGTCTGATGAGTGATAAATGCATGAACTTCTTTTCTTGTTAGACATGAATTCGTCCTTTTGTTCCCTTATCTGGAAATTTTCCATTACCATGTTTGTGAACGCAACTCTAAATTAAAAAATTTCCATATCAGATAAATGTTTTTCAGGCAAGGCCAGGAGTTGTGTACTATCCTCAATTGTCCATGTAAATTTCAATTTTGGCCGACAGTTTCATCCCTTATATTGATCATTTTAAGAATAACATCTTTTGTCCATGTTCTGCAACTGTTTTTTGTGTGTGTTGAGTAATTGGGTTTAGTTTGAGTAACCGGGTTTAGTTCACTACTTATCATTGGAAAAATGTGTTCACACTATCTACCAACCCCCCAATGATTCATATGTTGGTTTTGTCTGAGTGAAGGTTTTCTATCCTTGACATGAAAATTCTCTTTATTTGGAACTTTTATTAGGTAATCCTCCTCCTTCGATTCTGTCATTCTATGTCAAATACACTTTCCATTTGCGTGTCCTATATATTGTATCTCTTGATTACGTTTTTAATGTTCTGGACTTTGCTTGTTTGTTTTAAAAAGAAGCTCATTTGTTTTCATCCACTTTGATATTCGTGTGGTCTATGATGAGTGTGTTGTATCCTTAATGTGCTAATCATTATTATCATTTCAGTTTTGTGCTGAAGATGATTCTCTTTGAATGTTTTATCTGATAATTTATCAATTATATCTTAGAAAAGACTCCCACCTCTATGTTGATTAGATTCCTTTGCAATTGAACACCAAACTTGCTGTATTTTTTCCCAATTTTGTGTGGTCGGTTGCATTTTTCCAAATGTTCCTTCTTACTTTTTTGTAAATCATAAAAAGAAAAAATTGAATGATATATCTGCTTGCCTCTATAAGATTTCTTTTGTACTTTATATGTTTTCAAATGATAAAGCACAGTTAAATGTTTACTTAAAAATATGATATACCTATTGAATGTTGAAACAGTTGCTCAGCTAAATGTTACTGGTTTTGTGTCCTGTTTTTCTGCCGAGTTCCATTTTGGATATGTTAAGATAAAAACCTGCACTTTTCATTGCAATAATGCTAGTTTGTTTCTGATTCTTATTTTCAGTACTATATGAGGACAGGAATGTGTAAGTTTGGTGCTTCATGCAAATATCATCATCCAAGACAGGGAGGTGGATCTCCAGCACCGGTGACAGTTAATGTTCATGGATACCCGCTGCGTCCGGTCTGCCTTCTTTTTGTTTTCAATCAGTCTTCATCTGCTTATTTGTTTGGTTATGTTCCTTGTGTTTACTTTTCTTTCTTTTTGGTTTTACTCTTTGAAAAAGTTTTATGATTATTTCCTTTTGAGTTGGCTTATAGAGTTCCTGTCACAGGGGGAAAAGGAATGTTCGTATTATGTGAAAACAGGACAGTGTAAATTTGGCGTTACTTGTAAATTCAATCATCCACAGCCTGCTGGAGCACAAGTGCCAGCACCAGCAGCTGGACCTGGACCTATGACTGCGCCAGCAGCTGTTCCTGCACCCCACATTTATCCAGCGGTGCAGTCTCCTTCTGTTCAATCAGCTCAACAATATGGGGTAGTTTCTGGCAACTGGCCAGTTGCAAGGCCTACTCTAATTCCTGGTTCATATATCCCTGGGACTTATGGCTCTATGCTTCTTCCCCCAGGGATGGTTCCTCTACCAGGTTGGACTCCTTATCCGGTAGGTACAGCATAGATGCTTCTTTCATCTGTTGATTTATACAATTTTTCTGGATGCACTGAGTATCTGCTAAGTGTTAATAATGTGGTATAGGCCCCTGTTAATCCGGTTCCTTCCCCAAGTACTCAACTGGCTGCTGCAGCAGGTCCTATGTATGGGCTCTCTCAACTATCTCCTTCAGCCCCTGCTTACACAGGACCATATTTATCTGTTCCTTCTTCCGCCGGCCCTTCAAGCAGCAGTCAGAAGGAGCATGCATTTCCAGAAAGGCCTGGACTTCAAGAATGTCAGTATTACATGAAGTATGGGGACTGTAAATATGGATCTTCTTGTAGATACCATCATCCACCTGAATGGAGTGGACCTAAAACAAGTTTCATCCTCAGTGCTATGGGCCTTCCTCTTCGTCCGGTGAGAATCTTTGTATGCAATCTTTATATTGAAATTCTACCTGTGGGTAAGCACATCAATGTTTCTAAAATTTTTGCAAAAGCATTCTCCCTGTTAAATTTGACCGTCCTTCCCATAACATTTGAATCTGGTATTAAATTACTATTTGACAGACGGACTCCGGTAAATGCATGAAATAGGGAACAAGACATTATGTAGCATAGGATATCTAGGATGAAGCAGTGTACTAAGTATTGTGATGGTAATTTGCATGAAGTGAACAGTATTTGAATTTTATTGCATCAGACAACTTTTACAAGAGGTATCCGCATTTGTTGACATTATTGCAATAAGAGTGGGCAGGGCTGCTTTATGAAAGAATAATTACTTAAATTGGGAAATAGCTATTTGACTTTGTGATGGAATATGTTGAATTTGCTTTTTGTTTCAAAAGAGATGATTGCCATGGTTAAATATGGTGTCATTAGTTTGTCATCTGCGGCACAGTGTTAATTGAAAAAAAATGATTAATTTTCTTGTTCTCATATTTGAGGAAAATACTTTTCAAGCAACAAGGAAAGTGCTTGTGAGGAAGGTTCTTGGATTTCTACCTTGCAAAAGGGTTAGGTAGGTTGCTTGCTTTCTTTAAAAAGGGGACAAATTTTGAATATCAGGTTCATTGACATATTCTCTTAAGAGAAACTACTGATAGTAAATCGAAGAGTGTTGAAGGATACATGGGCTGAAGAGACTAGATAATTTTTCGAAGTACATTTTAGTTCTGAAGATGAAATGCTGGTCTTAATAGCTCATACGCACAGTTATTTCTAGCCAGTTTTTGGGTCTATCGTCAAACAATTGATGTTTTAGAAGAAAACCATCATACTATTTTCAAACTGATGACACCTTAGTGAATCAGCAGTTTGTCATGCTATCTTGTTGTGCCTGTTTTATCCAGATCTGTGTGGTTGTTGCAGCAGTCTGACCTTTTATGCTATCTCCTAGATCACATAGAGTTTGACGAACATTCTTTATAATAATTTTGCCCATGGCTCTATGTTTCAATTAAGGAGTGCTGCGACTGCCGCAAATCATATCTGATATTGGTTTAGAATGTCCAAGTAGAAATTATCGATTTACGGATTTTTGAATAATTTGTTTCGACAACGTTTTATCTGTTAGAAATTCGTGCATCTGAGGTGTATGTTTAAAAACTAGGACGTTTAGGCAGAGCTTTTAATAAGTTCATAATCTAATATTTGTAATGCTTTGATCCAGTTAAGTGGTGTTCCTTAATAATTAAGGGTTTATAACTTCAATTTTATTACAATGGAATGATCTGTTAGATACTGTACATGCTCCCTAGGCATTTCTCTGCTATTCTGTCCATATCAACTTATGACATGTAAATGGGTGACATCATATAAAGTTTCAGTGGCTCCATAATCGATTCTTTCAAAAATTCAAATTGTTTATGTACAAGTAGTATAAAATATCATGCTTTTGTTCCCGATGCTTGCAGATGGTGAAATCTTACCTACTCTTCCCGGGAACTTCCAAAATTTTGTTGACTTGTCAAACAAAAAGAAATAATTTCAAATTGTTGAGGTATAAGTAGTATAAAATATCATGCTTCTGTTCCCGATGCTTGCTGATGGTGAAGTCTTGCCTACTCTTTGGGGAACTGCCGAACTTCTGTTAACTTGTCAAACAAAAAAAATTTCTGAACTTTAGTGCTTCTTATTTAAGAGTTAAAATAACTTTTCCATGAGGCTAGTTTACTTGGATTTCTAACTATCTTCAGATTTCTTGTTCATCACTGACCAAAAAATGAAACATAGATTCTGGTAGAGTGCAACATGTGATGTGTGGAAAGGCACATATTACGAGTTCAAACCCTGTTGCAGATGAAAAGCCTGGTACCATCCACTAAGTTTCAAACCATCCACCAGCTGGCGTTTGGGGATTTTTTTATATAGCTCCAAATATTTTGTGATATTATACCATCATCGTTCTGCTTAAAAATCAAATATGAAACTTCATACACCTTTAAGTTCAGAAAAGAAAAGTAAGAACCTGGTACAAACCCTCCCCCCTTTGCACCATATAGTCTAATGCCATACAGAACATAATATCTTTGCTATTTATGCTTCCAAGTTCCATAAATCTTGCATGATTCATTGATATACCAGTCTGGTTTTAGTTGTGGGAAGCAGTATAATTGACATTTTGGCAAGATTCTTGGTGCTCAACAACTGATTCCGCAATTGTGTATTAGTGATATAAGATGCATCCCAGCCTTCATATACAAAGCCATCAGCTATCAGTTGTCAATTCAATCAAGTACAAGTGGCATACTGTTTTGATTAAGTTTCGGTGCTGTTTTATGTACAAACGGATACCTTAAAAAAAAAAGTTTCTTTGCTAACTGAATGTGCTAGAAACAAACTTGTATTTTCCTTTACCTCTCCTCTTAATCACGGCCATTTCTTGCTGAAGTCTCTTAGTACTTGAAACATGAGTTGTATAGTTTGAGTTCATACACTACTTCGGTGATTTGGAAGATTCATTTTGTTTTGTTCCTCTGAATGGTTTTTTCAGGGTGCACCAATTTGCTCTCACTTTGCACAAAATGGAGTCTGCAAGTTTGGGCCTTCTTGCAAGTTTGACCATCCAATGGGAATGAGTTATAGTTCATCTTCTTCTTCTCTTGCTGATATGGCTGTTGCTCCTTACCCTGTGGGATCTACTGTTGGTACTTTGGCTCCATCATTCTCATCCTCAGACTTGCGTCCTGAACTCATATCTGGATCTGGCAGGGATGGCTTCTCTACCCAAGTATCTTCCGTGAGCACTTCAAGCGGTTCAGTTGGATCAATGTTTTCAAAGGGTGGTCCTGATTCTCATTCTGCTGTTCAGCAATCTGTACAGAGTTCTAATCCTTCCAGTGGCAGCAGCAGCGCAGGCCATGGAAGTGAGGCTCGCACATCAAATTGAGAGAAGATTGAGTGATCACATTTTTTCTGTTGCTCAATGATCACATGACGAGCACTTTATTTTTGGTGATAGTCCCTTTAGGAGGATTTTATCCAAATTAGTCATCTTGCTTCTTTCAATATTCAGATCTAGCACACACTCTAGTTCTGTCCATCTGCTGTTCATATGCCACCTCTTTTCCTCATTTCAAATAAGTGATACTCCATCCTTGAAAGGTCCAACCCTCAGTAGAGGTTTGTAGCTAGTTTCTGAATAACAAGAAACAGACACCACCTTCCATCTTAGAAATCTGCAACCATGCCCCAATTTTTGGACCTTGTCGTGGCTATTTATGTTGTAGTCTTTTTTAAGGGAGCGAAAATGTCCCTCCTACACTGTTGTCCTTCAAAATTTGGCTGTCTTCACCTATCCTCTTTAGTCCTCTCTTCAAAATCGGAATGAAATACCAAGGTCTTCTTTTCCCCGGTTTCTGCTTGGGGCTTTATTGTGAAGGAACGGTTGAACTTACAGATTCTGAACCAGACAATGTTTTATTGTCTCTTATGGGATATTTGATCCATACTTATGTTGTAATATGGGAAATTCCTCGAATTTATCATCAAATACAGTTAAAAATACCAAGTAACAACTTTGACTTTGTAAGAAATTGCTTCTTTTTTTTCTCCATCTCATCACTGATTCTTTATTATTTGCTGTTATATAGGTTATGGTTTCCCTTTTTAGCTGCTGTAAATGGTCTTATTACATCTAGAGCAAACATCTACCAAGTCTTCTAACTCATGTCATTGTTGGTGTGTTAAGACTTTAGAGCTTGGTAGCTGACGAGTTTGCTTTATTTTTAATGTGGCAGTTACTCCTGATTAAGCATTTACTTTGGCATACATTATTAAAACAATTTAAAAGCATCTCCCTTTTCTATTTGAGCTATTTTTGTCACTTCAAATATCTTATTCTGGCAATATAATCTTATTTCTTTTGTCACTTAAAATGTCTTTGGAAATATCACCCAAAAACCAAAGTTAAACTTTTGTTGTCTTAAACTTGCGAAGTAGGATATTGAAATTGGACAACTTTATTAAACATGAAAAAGACACTTTTTAACGCACGCTAAAAGAAAATATAAGAGACTAAAATCGAGAAGAGAGTATCACATATTCTGTTTTGAGGAAACAAAGCTTACAACCACCTAAAAGACAAAAAAAAAAAAAAAAATCTTGCAAACTAATGAAACCATGAAATATGTTCATACTTAAAAATTACTATTCTCACACTGAATTTCCCATTGAAAAATATTCAGGGGCTAATTTGTATAGAATATTTTCACTGAATCGGTAGTAAGAAAAGAAAAAATAGTAACGTTTTATATGAAAAACTCGAGATATTAACTATTTAAGAGAATCTGTTTTTCGTCGTGCATCTTCCAGTAAACGTAAGTGTGTTATTGTCTTCGGGACAATTTTTTAATTGACCCAAAGAGATCTTTGGGATTGAAGTAAAGGTAAGTTGTATTTTTTGTGTGAGTGTTGCTTTTAGTTTGAGTTTCCCTGTTATACTAGAAGAAGTCACTGTTGCTTAGAGAAGAGGAGTAAATTGCTGTGCATATCTAATTGGAGATTGCATACAAGTCCACAACTTCGTCGTACTGATGTCATTTTTCTTAGTACCACTTACTACATCACTATGATTTTAGGGCCGTTTGGTCATAGGTTTTCCAAGCATTTTTTGGCCGTAGAATCACCCTAATTTCGGAACCAAATCCAAATATCTATTAAAAACTTTATATGGGGTTAAAATATAGCTATTAATTGCTTTTTAAAATTTACTCCATTTCAATTTGCTTCACCTACTTTCATTTTTAATTAGTCCCTTAAAAAAATGACCTTTTACTTCTTTGTCAATTATTTAATTTTAACTTTCCACATGACATATTCAAAACTACAAGATTAAAGGGCATTTTAGTGCATTTTTATCTATAATTTTGATCACAACATTTCAAAATCTTAATCCATACTTTCTTAAACTTTATGATAAGTCAAAAATACGTTATACAAAATGAAATCGGAGGGAGTAAAACTTATCCAAAACTTTTTTCTATGAAAAAGAATCATCTATTTATGAGTACCCTAACTAATTCCTGTCTACCCTTTTCAGTCATTTGATCTGAAAATATATGCTCATTGTGAATAAATTGTTTGTAGAATGTTGGAAGAATTATATAAAGAAATAGCTAGATACCAATATTGTTATTTATTTTTCTCTCTAATGGATCTTTATAAATAATTGTAGCAGCTAATAATTATGACATTGTTAGTAGTTTTTACTAAAATATAATGATATGATTTTAGGATAATTTATTATCTATTTTATTTATAAAAATAATAATTATGTGCCAACTCTTGGGTAGTTTTGATAGTTTTTAAACTTATGGATGTAAGTATTGTTTCCTATTTTTCATAAAACAAAGTGAATAACGTTTCCAAAAGTTATGACGAAACATATTTTGAACTTAAATACATACTTCACCCAAATATGATTTTCGAAAAAAATATATACTCATGCATTGTTTTACAACATTGTGCTTCTTTCAAAGAATTGGTCAAGTGTAGTAAAACAATTATTGTGAAAAATAATAAGCTTAGCTTGTTAATAATGAGCATACATGATATTGTTTTGTTTTTTGGAATCAATAATGTTGTTTCAAGTTCTACCGGAAATAATGAAATAATCTCTTGAGCTTTTTAATCCTTTTTTTTTAGAAAATGGAATGAACACGTAAAATAATGTGGACATATATATACTTGACAAAATGATCCATACATAAATATCATAGTACTATTGTTACATTACAACTTATATATCCGTTGCTTGGAAGAAGCTAGTCTTGTACTGGAAAAATCAAAATACTTTAAAGACACCCTATTAATTAAGATTGACACACTGAAAAAACTAGTTTAAAGAAAAAAGAAGAGGAGGAATTAATTAGGTTGGCAAAAAAGTAGATAGATGGGATTACACTGGAATTTAAATATATCAAAAGAGAGTAGTGTATCCAAATTCAACCTCCCCAAAAGCAGCTGCAGAAGTAGTTTCATGACTAGGCATCATCATCATCTGATCATTAATATTAATATTGTTATGATCAAAATTAGCTGCATTATTAATCTCCACGCTTGGATAATAACAGTCATCCATAGTTTGGTTCATGTTGTTGTTCATCATTGTCGTCATGGCTGATAACTCACAAGAACTCTCCCATGTTGACATTGTTGACGAGTACATGCATTTTTCTTCATCAAATAGTCCACTATTACCATAGAAAGTCGTCATGTTTTGATGATCATCTTGGTTTTCTTGACTATTTTTGATCATTTTACTCTGTGGAGTTGAAGAAGGTAGTGGTGGTGGTTTCAAGCAGCTATCGGGAACGATGCAATCTAATAAGTAACCTGAATTTGTGCTATTGTTATTATTGTCACTTAAAAAGATGAAGCTGTTGTTCTCATTAGGTGATGAGCCATACGAGGATGACTCATCAGAAGTGGTGGTGGTGACAATAGTCTTGTTTTTGGTAATGTTGTTACTTAGGGTGGTCGTATTGAAGTTGAAGTGTGCATTAGGCTGTAACATGTTTTGGACATGTTCAAAAGGAGAAATAAGAGAAGGGAAATTGGTATTAGCTGTATCAGATGTGTAGATAAAATTAGTTCTTGCTTGAGTGCCTTTCATGGAAAGTGCAGCTCTATCGTAAGCCAAAGCAGCTTCTTGAGCGGTATCAAACGTCCCAAGCCAATGCCTTTCTTTTGTGGTGGGGTCACGGATTTCAGCAGCATAACGACCCCACGGCCTTCGTCTCACCCCAAGGAATCGCCCAGGCTCGGTCTGCTTACGGCGTCCTCGCTTCTCGCCCGGCTGGCATATGGCTGTGTTGCGTTGTAACCAAGAATATCCTGTTGGTGTTCGGATGGGTTCGAACATGCCAAATGGTAATGGATTATCTGATGAAATGGGTGTGGAAGAAGAAGAAGACGAAGACATTTTTTTGTTTTTGGAATAATGAGACACAAGTGAGCAAGTTGGGAATGAATGGATTGTGGTGTGTGGTTTATAGCTCTTTTTAAAGTGTCTTGGCCATGATTACGGGGAAAGGGAAAAGGACAATATGTGCACGTAATTTACTGTTTTAAAGATTTTGATTTTTCCCCCCTTTCTAACAACTTTTAGATTTCTTTCTTGCAACTCGTATCATGTACACTGTGTTAAGTACTTGTAGTTGATCAATCCCTGTGTATCCCCGGCTAACACCACCTTCACGTACCCCATCCATAACAATTTTACTTGTCCTTTATACCAATTTTAATGAATACAACTTTACATATACTATTCTTATTCTTAAATCATATATACTTATCCAAGATTTTAGCTTACTCTGCTGATGGGTTTTTGTGATGAGGGTTTCCAGGAAACAGCCTCTCTACCTGTGTGGTAGTGGTAAGGTCTGCGTACATCTTACCCTCCCCAGACCCCACTTGTGGGATTTCACTGGGTATGTTGTTGTTGTTGTACTTATCCAAGATTTGATTGTTTCACGTAATCAATAAACTATTAATAATTGTTTTTTTTTCAAACTACTCCTATTAAAAATTTAACACGATAAAAATCACAAAAATTGCCAGAATTAAAGAAAGGGAGTAATCAAATTTGTAAATCAAAATACTAACATTGAATGTATGTTAAGTTTTTACCTCCTTAATCCTCTGATCCTCACAAATGAAAAAGATAAAAAAGAGTATATATGTGCTTTCCGTTTGGGTCTATATATTTTTAATATTATATTGATAAGGTGTTCACATTAGCTTGAGCTAATTTTAATTATTAATGCTCTATTATATTGATTCTTTCCTACTTTTTATGCTCTTGAAAAATACCAAGGGATCACCAAAGCTGATTTGGAGATAAAAAATAAATTTTTTTTAGTTCTATATATCTCGATTATTTGAAGCTGTTAAATTCTTATCACGATAAAAAGAAATTAATTAACATATTTTTTTAAGCAGTTGTTTAGAAATATCCATCAAATTCAATATATATGTATATCTCGATTACTGAATTGCTTTGATAATTGTAGTGTATAGTAGACTATAGAAGAATGTTGGAACCTATTACTAGCATATACTGCATTTCTCTTTTTGTCCTAAAAAGAAAAATAGTTTTTGGCCACATCTCAAAAATATTTATTTACCTAAGCATTATAGTATCTAATATTTCTGTGGTTAAACGGGATTCTGGACTTGTCCACTTCAAATTCTTCCAAATATATAATTTCCTTGAATTTACAAGTATATATATATATATATATCAAGTGACAGCTTTTACTGCCAACAAAATAATAATCTAAACCCAAATCAAAATTTTAAAATACGGATGTGTACGTGTTCATCATGTCACACTAATTAAAGAGAATAAAAAATTGAAAATCAAATTGTTAAGTGTCTTCTAATGGAGATTATCTCTTTATTGAGATTATTTTAAAAAATAAATTTTTATCTGTTATTTTTAAAATATTAGCTATTAATTTTTACTTGTTCAAGTTTCATAGATTCTAACTTTTACTTGTCATTTTAAACATATTCAAGAAAAAGATTATTATACCTTTTTTTCTATTTTACCTTTAACATGAATTACTTATTTTCTATATCTAAAATTATACGTTAATTAATATGAATATTATGATAAAATATTCATATTAATCATGCAATGTCCAAGGTAAACGGAGGAAGTATAAATATAGATAATTATTTGTCGTCATATTTTACCCTTAGTTATTCTCTGATTCTTTTTAATATTTAATACTAAATATTAATTTATAATATATTATGATAAAATAATTGCATCAATCATTCTTCCTTAAATGACATGAAAATTCAAAATAGACAAATAAAAAATAAATCAAAAAGTACCTTATAAGTAAAAATTACAAAAAATTATTATTATATGAGTACATAAAATTTAAATTCATAATATTATCGTCTTTATTAAAAATTGAAGATTCCGTTATGATTAATCATTTTTTGGTTACTCCAAAGAGAAAGGTTAAAAACGCGTAATCAAATTTTGTCCACATAGTCCTAGATAATCTCAAACGTTTGAATTTTGGAAGTAAAAGTTGTTGTATTTATTCACTTTGGATTATACTATAAAGCACCGCGTTATATGCAACTAAAATATCAAAAATTATAATTCCTCTTCTCATGTTATATTTTTTCAAAGGGGCAGTTAAAAGATATTCTTCTCGTCCATTTTACGTATTTGATTTTATTTTTTAAAAAAGTGATAAATTTATTATATCGTTCTGGATTATTGAGTCATCCATATATTATAAAATAAATAATAAAATAATAAGTTATCTCTTAGTTGTTTTATCAGACAAATAAAAAGTAATAAATTATTTTAATATAATAAATAAGTAAAAAATAAATGAAAGAAGAATTACTATTGTACATTAATTAAAGGAATTTATTTCCTCTATCCATTTTTATTTGTTCACTATATTATTTTGAGATGTCTAATAATATTTGTTCAGTTTATAGAATCAATAAATAATTTATCATTTTATATTTATATTATCCTTACCATTAAATATTAATATTTAAATAATTTATATTTAATAAAATATTTCATCATTTATTGTGTTTTAATTTTATAATAAATTAATAATAAATAATTATTGTTAATGGGAGAAAGTAATTAATATGATAAGATATGAAGAATAGAAAGATAAGTATGCCATGCATGTTACACACCTAAAGGGGAATTTCGAGAAGTAAAGCACACAAGTCAAAGCTCTATCTTTTCCATATTTTTGTCATTTCTATAGGCTTCACGCACTAACTTAACCATCATTGCTTCGACAGGATTAGTGTCTTTTTTTTAAAAAAAATAATTCTAACTTATATACATGGACAGAATAAATTATTTCTACAATATTAATGCAATTCAATGTATTGTAATAAGTCATCATTAAAAAAAAATTAGATGTAAAATTTATTGTTTCCTCTGTTAATCTTTACTTATTCATTATATTAAAAATAAATATTCAATAATACTTGATTATTTTATAAAATTAAAAAATAATTTCACACTTAATTCTAACTTATTCTTGTCATTAATTATAGTCATTTCTCTATTATATTTTTTTAAAATAATATATGTATTATATTTTAGGAATGATTGATAAAATTACCTTTATCCTTTAATATTTTTTATTCCTATGCTAATTCAATATTGAATGACTTATTGTTAGACGGAGAAAATATTAACATAATTAGTTACCTAAATATTAATCGTTAAACTCTTCTCTTTTCCCTTTCCCTTTCCCTTCCTTTGATGAGTAAATGGTTATAAAAAAACTCAAAATTTTAAAAATAAATAGAATATAACAAATTATTCATTTATTTGCTTAGCTTATCTATTTTGGGGTTTACATTTCTAAGCAATGATTGTGATAGTAAAGATTATCAAAGAAACTATTCTATGTAATTGCTATTTATCGAAGGATTAAAACACCTTAACGTTGAAAACGAAAACTCCCATTTTAACAAGATACTGCTTCAAATTGTCCAAAATTTGAGGACCCGTATTTTGGTCTTTACGTGAAATTATATAATTTAACCTCAACAGATGCAGACTAATTAAGGTGAGGATAAAATTTAATTTATAATCATCATTAAGTTGTAAAAAAACTATATGAATTTTAAGTTGTATATATTGTTAGTATAAAAATTAATGTTTATATTATCACGTTATTTTTATATGTTATAGTAGATAATCTATTTTATATTTGAAATTTCAAGTTTTACAGTTTAATTAGGAAAATTAACGGTAAATTATAACTTGATGATAAAGATCAATAAAAAAAAAAAAGTAGCGTGGTCAAAGTTAGTAATTTTTCGAATAATCACAAAACAAAAATGAGAATAGAGGGTAAAGAATGAAATAGAATTTTTTTTTTTTATGTTTTCAAAAAGAGAGAAATTCTGTAAGCAATTTATGGATCTGTGTCTTGTCCAAAAGTGAGTTATAAAAGGCTATAGTCAAAAGTGCAAACAAAAGCAGTGGAAAGCAACAAGTATCAAAACTAGTAGTCATAATAAGGAAAAAGAAATTAATTAGTGGGGTGCACTAATTAATTAGTCCATTACCTAAGCAGTTCTAACATTACACTTTTAACTTTACTTGACTCACATGCCTAAATGGCATTGGGAACAACATAAACCCCACCCCCAACACAAAAAAGAAATAAAAACCGTAATCATAGTCATAAAATCAAAAATATTTGGTCAACCCCTTTTTATGTCTTTTTGTTACTATGATTTCTTAATTCTATAATGCTTTGCCACCACCCTTCTGCTCTCTCAACTCACTTTATTACATAAAATTATTGAAACTACTACTATTACAAGTTAAGGAGTGGGACAAATGTGAGAATTGGGATATGCTAAAAAAACATAGACATTATATAATTGAGGTTTGATTAAAATACTACATCATCTGTCACTTTCTTGCATGACATGGACAAAATCTATGACCCTTGACTCATCCACTAAATATTTCTTTCCTCCCCTTAAGTTAATTCATAACTTCAATCTACACATGATTTATCACTCATCCATTTCTTAAATAAAATTAGTGATGAATTTACTATATAATTATAAAATTTGTTTGTCACTGATTTTTAATTTTCCGTGGTACACATTGAACGCCAAAAACCAGAGAATCGCTCTTGTGAAACCTGCTCTCAAGTGTAGATTCGAAATTTTATTTCAGTAGATATCTAATATCACTTCATTCCTTGTTATTTTGTAGTGGTAGGAGAATATTTCTTATACAAAGATTATACACACACGACATAGTTGTCCGTGTTACGCAAAATTTCTCTTTAATGTAGTAATCTTCATTTTTTGCTCTTCATAAATGAAGTCTTATGAAAATAGTCTTTCTTCTATTTTAAGTTGAGTCAAAGTACTCTTTTGCCCCTATACACTTTAAATATTTTTTTAGACAACCCCCACGCTTAGTTGTCTCTTTTTTTTTTCTTTTTTTTTTCTTTTTCTTTATTTTTTTAATTATGTTTTTCCGCTTCTCTTTTGTTTCTTTTTTATTTCTTTTAATTTCTTTTTCATTTTATTGTTTCTTTTCTTTTTTGGTTTTCTTAACCTCTAATTTTTTTTTCTCTTTCTTTATTTTTTCTTTTATTTGTTTTTTTCCTTTTTTTTCTCTACTACTAATTTTTTTGTCTTTTTTTCAACCCCCCCCCCTCTCTATATATATAGAGAGAGTATTTAGTTTCGCTTATTATTTGAAAGTGTTTGGCTAAATCTCGCCTCCAAGGCAAAAATTATAGAGCATATCATAAATCAAGACACAAATGTGATAGTAATAAGTTCTTCGTCTAAGTCTTGCCTCTAAAGCAAGAGTTACAGAATATCTCATAAGTTAGACATAATGAAATAGTGTAAACTATTGCCCATAAGATATATGTTATTTTTTAACTCTTGAGCTATGTTCTACCTCTAAGGCAAAAGTTATTGCGTTCCTCATAAGTTAGAGTTAGTAAAAATGATGTAAGATATTGCCCACATGCACACTTTGTTCTTTGAAGCCCTTGGGCTAAGTCTCGCCTCTAAAGCAAGATTTATAGAGCATCTAATAAATTAATACATAATGTGATAGTGTCAAGTCTTTCCTATGGGGCTTTACTTGTTGTTTGGAAGACCTTAGACCAACAAGTCTTACCTCTAGGGAAATAGTTATAGAGTATCTCATGAATCAAAATATAATATGATATTGTCAAGTCTTGCTCATGGGGCTCAAATTGTTATTTTGAAGTCCTTAGACTAAGAGGCAAAAGTTATATATATGAAAATCAAGACACAATAAAATAGTGTCAAGTCTTGCCCATAGTGCTTAACTTGTTGTTTGAAAATTGTCGGACTAATAGGTCTTACCTCTAGGGCAATAGTTATAGAGTTTCTCATAAAATAAAACACAATGCTATATTGTCAAGTATTGCCCATGCAACTTTACTTGTTATTTCAAAGTCTTAGGACTAAGAGGCAAGAGTTTATATGTAAGGTTCCGTAATTTAGGAAGTCAGAAAGTGCAAAAGAAGTGGAACTGAAAATGTGTGAGCCAAAAGTATGACTTTCATTTATCACTCATGGTTTAAACCACGGGTCATGAACAGGGCTCGTGGATGGGGTCATCCTAGATTAAAATTTGACCAAGTGTAAGGGTCAATGTACGAGGGGTGTTTACGGTACGTAAATTGAACTACGGACGGTAAGAAGGGTTCATGGTTTGGCGTCTTGAGTTGATGATAAATTGGGTTTCTTGAACTACAAACAAACAAGAGGAGTCATAGTCCATTTTATGAGTCATAAATGGACTCATGGACTAGGGTCCTGAGTTTGGAAATTTTTCTAAGTATTAAAGGAAACACGAAAGGGTTCTATGATCCGTAGTTTATTTAAAAGTCGTAGATATTGAGGTCGTAATTTGTGATTCAAAGACTATTTCAGAATATAAAAATTAAATACGACGAAACCCCCACTCTACAACTCTTAGACCATTTTCGACCCGTAAACGAGGGTCGTAGTTTGGGTATGACAGTTTTAATGAGGACATTTTCAACCTTTCCCCTTACCCTAAGACTAAAGATACGTCATTTTGGAACCTAAATCGATCCATATCAGGCGCCAACCCTTTCAAACACTCTCATTCTCTCCCACTCCAATTCCCTCAAAATTTTCAAAGCAGGAATTCTCCCAAAAGCAAGGCAGTCTCCTCCATCCTTTAAGCTTTTTCTTAAGGTCTTCTATCAGGTATGTGAGTTGATTTGTGGGTTTCTTTCACCCATAAAGTCCAACCATCTTATATTTTACCTTTTTTTTAAGTTATGAAATCTGTATGAATTCCATCAACATGTTTCCAATGATATAATCATAGTTTTTTAGTTATTTTGACTCTAATAATGCAATGTAATGATGTACTATGAATTCATATAATTTTCAAGTTGAATTTCATGATTTTCTTATCTAGGATTTTGGAATGATAGAAGTGGGCTATTTTGACATAGTTTTGAATTGATGAGTTTCACCATAATATTGCATAATACTCTTAAATCATGTGTTTTTTTAAAGTTCATTACATAAACCTACTAGGTTTAAGATGATTATTACATGATGTTAGTAATAAGGGCCTTAAAGTATGTTTGAATGTCGTTAAAGTTTCAAACAGGTCATGAAGCCCTTTGATGATGTTTAAGATGGACCCTCAACGTGAAAGGACAATTCTCACCTGAGTGATTTCTATGTCAATGAGCTATTCCTATATGATTTTACTTATGTTTCTAAGTTATGATTGCATGACTATGCTAATATTTTAAAGTATTCTGTAGGATTGACTTACAACCGAATGGGGCATTGAGGTGGAGTTTGATAAGGGAACCTCAGTAGCAACATCATGTCTCATTAACTATGTACCACCATAGGAGCTCTTGTATGATTAAGCTAGTGCATCCACAATAGCTAAGTTTGAGTTAAGATATGCATGCATAAGTTGATGGAGCTCCACCTAGCAAGTGGATTCCACATGCCAATGTTGGGGATTATGTTGAATTTCATGTAATAGCTCGTATTGTCTCAAATATCAGTTATGATCTCCTCCTAGAAAGTTAAGAATATGATATTTATGTTACTCTAAGCTTGATTCATATGTTTCATTGATGTTTTATTCCATATTGAGCTTTACTCCTTGGCTATGGTTATGCATGTTTTCAATGATAAAATTATAATTTTATGCACGATGGCATTATTATTCCATGAATGATGATATTTTAGTTTCGTATATTGCATTTGCATCTCACATACTTAGTAAATTCAAATATACTAACACATATGTTTCCTATATGATGTTACTATATAGGGACTGACGCTCCTCCTCCACCGGCACATGGCTAGCTTCAGATGTTCGAGACTAGTAGCTTTGTTGAGTCCTCTAGTTCGGAGACTACACCTCCTTCATGCTATTTGTATTTGAGGCATTTACCTATATTAAGTTGTATTATGGAGGTTTTTACTTTCTATGTTATTTTCCATGACTTTTATACTAGAGGGGAGCTTTGAGTATGTCTTGGCCTCCGCCAAGTCTTGTATGTAATTGTATGTTTGGACAATATGATTTCAAGTTTGAGTTATTATTTTTGCGTGATTTCAATGGTTAAATGTTATCCTTAATCACATTCTCCACTTTTAAATTTTGCTTATACCATGTTCAATACCTATGATTGCCTAATGAATGGTAAGAATCTTAGTGAGGTGCCTTTGGGTCTTTCATTAGCCGTGATACGACTAGGCCCTAGGTTTGAGCCTTGATAATATATATGATATAGGAGTGTCAAGTCTCGCCCATGAGGCATAACTTATGAAGTTTTTGGTCTATGTCTTGCCTCTAACGCAACAGTAATAGAACATCTCATAAATCAAGACCTAGTATAGTAGTGTCAATGTCATGCCTCGATCCTACACCCTGGACGTGGCTGGTACTCAGAAATCATTTCTGGTCCCAAGCGAACCACTTGGCTTGGCTAACTTACTCAGCGGAAGACACTAATATATTAATGAATTAGAATGGGCTCAAAATTCACGAACTCAAACTTACAATAATAATATATACAACTTGACTCAAAATCTTTCAAACAACTTCAAGCAAATAACTTGAACAATATCTTTCTAGTCTATTAAGCCTCTAAAGTACTGACTCTAAACTAGGTGTCGAAGTAGGCTTATGACTATCTCAACTAAATAAAATCAAGGAAATAAAGACTCTCGAGCTCCTCTGGATGCAAAGAGGCCTCACCGACTGCTAATATGGGCACCTGAATCTACATCATAAAACGATGCAGCACCAAAGAGCGTCAGTATGTGGAATGTATGGTATGTAGGATGGCCAAAAAGTACTAAGAACAGGATACTCACTTTAAAACTAAACTTTGAGATATCTTCATTGACAAAAGTATGCCATGCAAGTAAAACATATGTTTTTAAACTTGTTTAAAAGTGCAACTCAATGTAAAAGAAATACTTTAGTAAAGAAATAATGAAACTTAGTGTGAAATAATAATAATAATAATAATAATAATAATAATAAATTTTACTTCTTGGGGAATTTATCTAACCAACAACCATCACTATGAGCCTCATGATGATACATGGTCTTGCCAACATTGCCAGATCCATCCCATACTTTGTCAGGGTAAGGGACGAAAACTAGGGGAGTGGATCCATCCCCAAACTAGGCCATCTCAGTGGCAAGTGAGGAGTTGTACTCTTGGTATAATCCTATCCTACGCAGGTTACATAGTTTATGAGTTCAAGTTATTATTACTTTCGCCCGTATTGGTACTCAATACTACTTCCAAAAGTATTAATCATATGCTCATACTTAGAAGAATATTCTTGCTCAAAGTATTATTTTCTTCTCTTTGGGACTTAGCCCAAAACTGTCTAAAATCACAGGCTTAAAAAATAACAACAACATTCCCAGTGGAATCCCACAAGTGGGGTCTGGGGAGGGTAGAATGTACGCAGACCTTACCACTACTTCATAGAAGTCGAGAGACTGTTTCTTGGGAACCCTCGTCTCAAAAACCTATAAGCAGAATAAACTAGATATGACAAAAAGCACATGTCAATATGTAAATATGATAGAATTAACACACATATGACATATATAAAACACATCTACTCCTGCTAACTAACTATACCTCCACCTAACCCTACCAACCAATTAGCCTGCTACTCTAATTCGCAACCTCCACTCCTTTCTATCTAAGGTCATGTCCTCGGTGAGATCCAGTTTTGCCATGTCTTGTCTGATCACCTTCCCCCAATACTTCTTCGATCTATCTCTACCCTTCCGTGTAACTCCCAAAATCAACCTCTCGCACCTCCCAATAGGAGCATCGATATTCCGTCTCCACACATGTCCAAACCGTCCAGTCTTGCTTCCTTCATCTTATCAGCCACCGGGGCCACCTCTAGCTTCTCCCGAATGGTCTCATTCCTAATCTTATCCATCCTTGTGTGACCACACATCCATCTTAACATCCCCATCTCTGCGATATGTATCTTCTAAACATGTGTATTTTTTATTGGCCAACACTCCACCCCATACAACAAAGATGGTCTAACCACCATTCTGTAAAACTTACCTTTGATAGATGGTATCTTCTTGTCACACAATACTCCAGAGGCAAGCCTCCATTTAGTCCATGTTTCCCCAATACGACGTGTGACATCATCATCTATATCGCCACTACTCTAGATGATAGACCCCAGATACTTAAAGTTTTCCCTCTTGGGGATAGGTTGAGTGATAAGCCTCACATCAATGTCTGCTTCATCCCTCGCAACACTGTATTTGCACTCCAAGTATTCTATTTTGGTCCTGCTTAGTTTGAATCCTTCAGACTCCAAGGTGTGTCTCCAAACGTCCAGCCTATCATTAACTTTAGTCCAAACTATATAAAATCATAGGCTTCATGCTTTACTATTCATAAAATGCTTATACTAATACTTTCCTTAAGTTTAAAGAAAGATTTCAAATTTTATAGATTTTCGTAGTAACTTTAGGGTTTAACAATTAAAAGTAGTATCTCAACTTAAGAGCCCAATTTAGTAGAAAAATTTAATAAATTTCATGTTTTTCTTCAAACATTCATTAAATCATACATCATCTCATCAAAACATGTTCCTCAAAATATAAATCTTTGGACTCAATAAAATACATATATAATATTAGTTTAAATCACTCTTTCTTCAATGCATAGAAAAGTCATCATCTTTACTAGAACATGCAAAACCTTTATTAAAAATACTTGATTAATGCATGAAAAATTATCAATCTCAATATCAAAGAATGTATAGGAAAGCCATGATCATCAATCTCATTATGGTTCATGGGAAAGTATCCACGAACAACAATTTCAACAATATAACATATAAAAATTATAATAATCTCAGTGCATAAATATATTTAACTCAATGGAAGAGGAATTAACTCATTTGGAATTCAACAATTAGAATATAATAACTCTACTTTAACTCAATTATGGAGACTTAACATGTGGGGTGCGTAGATGAAACTTAGTCCAACGCTATGAATATTCTTACATACCTACAAGATTGGTATTACCATCGAAATTTGATGAATACTAGCTTTCTTGGAGAAAATCTTTGATTTTGGAACTTTGATGCTTGTTCTTAAGAAAATAATTTCTCTTTGTTGTTCCCTTGGAGTGGAAGGACTTGAAAAAAATATTGGTTGAGGACTTCTCTTTGATTCTTGAGTTCTTGACTTAGAATCTTTAGAGTTCTTGATGAAGAGCCCTAATTCTTGAAAAAGAAAAATCAAGAAATCCTTTCTTGGAATTCTTGAATTCGTTTTCTTGAAACCCTAGGTTATGATTTAAGATTTTCTTAGAGATTTATGAATAGATGGAGAAATTTGGATTGGAAAGCTTGAAATTTATGGAGAATAACTTATCTTGATGATGAATCTTGAGAGCTAACCCTAACTTGATGATTTTCTCTATGATTTTTGGACGTTTAAGTTAAGGAGTGAAGTAGAGAGTGTTATTTATGAAAAACTGGTTTCCATTAGTTTTGGGACACTAAAATAAATCCCCAAAGGTTATAGGATTAAAATACCCTCATAAAATAATTAATAAAGACGTCATTAACTTGTCTAGAAGAGTCCGCGTCCATTCTGCGACGTGGACTTCGGACAGCCTTGCACATCTCCAGTAAAATGGTCATAACTTTTTACTCTGGATTTCGATTAAGGCAAAATTAGATGCGTTGGAAAGATAATTCAAAGATATTTAATTTTGTATATTAAGGGCCACTTAAAATATTATATTTCAGGAGATAGGGTCATTTGAAGTTGACCCTTCTATCAACTTATATGAAAACTTAATCGGTAGAAATTCTTTGGACTTAGCTTGATGTAAAAGATCCCTTATGACTCTTAATCACATCTAATATATTTTAAATTCTTAGTAATTTTTTATAGCATATATATACAATCTAAAAGTTATAAGTCCACCAAACGTTTATAAAATCTTACATTGGAACTCAAACGCTCAGAAAGTTTTTAGCTTAACTTCGTATTAGAGGGTTCGTGTAACCTTAGATCATCTCCAATTCTATTCACCCACTAAGAAATCGACTTTAAAACCTATGTTCAATTAAGAATCATCAATTAAAATCCTATATCATATCAAGGATGACTCATTTTTAGCTTAAAAAAATTGGGGTGTTATAGTCAAGTCTTGTTCTTGGGGCTTTATTTGTTGTTTGGAAGTCCTAGAACCAACAAGTTTTTCCTCTAGGGCAATAGTTATAAAGTTTCTCATAAATCAAAATAAAAAATGATATTTTCAAGTCTTGTCTATGGGGCTTAACTTGTTTTAAATTCTTTGGACTAAGAAGTAAGAAATATATATATGATAAATCAAGACATAATATAGTAGTGTCAAGTCTTGTCCATGGGACGTAACTTGTGAAGTTCTTGATATAAGTCTTGCCTCTAAGGCAAAAGTTATAGAGTATCTCATAAATCAATATACAAAAAAATTGTGTCAACCCCTAGGGGACGTAACTTGTCTTTGAAAGTTTTTAGGGAAAGTATTGTGTTTACAACTAGAGTTATAGAGTATCTTGTGAAATGTCGAATCAAATATATTTAAAATAATAAATATGATGAAAAATTCTCTTGAACCTTCGCACTTGAATCTAGGTACACCTTATTTAAAAGAAGTACAAAATATATAAAATAAATATTTTTTATAATTTCATAACTAAAAGAAATAAAGATAAGAAAAAAGGGGGAAAAGGGAAAAGAATAGAAAGAAAGAAAAAGTAAAAGAAAAAAGAAAGAAACAAGGAAAAGAAACAAAATACGTAACAAAAAAAATGAAAGAATAAAAAGAAAGAAAAGAAAAAAAAGTGAGAAATGAGGAAAAAAAGGAAGAAGATTAAAAAAAATATAAGTTTTTTAGTTTCATTTAATTATCAAAATACAAGCTTCCTTTATTTTGTTGTGTTTGGAGGGCAATTTTGTCCAAGAAATTTTCATTAAATGAATGAAAAGTAGTTTTGCAAGACTTTTCTTGTGAGGAGAAAAATATCAAGATCAATTTTTATAATGGGGAATTTATGAACTATCACAACCGGAACTTAGGGTCAAGGAGTGACATGGTGAATGAGAACTCGAAAGTTCCCAAACAAGCCTCATAACATCCATACACACACCATCAGTTCAGAAGCGTAATTCAAACGTTTAAAAGTGATACTAAGGGATAGAGGTCTTTTGGATCAAGCTATTGGACAAAGGGATATGCGACTCATTATCACGAAATTTCAACACATAAGTCTAAGGGACGGGAATTCATGACTTAAGCTATGGGGATAGGAAACATGGGACTTGCCATCACACATTCAACAACAACAAATCTAAGGGGCGGAATTCGTAGGACTCAAGCTATGGGAGTAGGGACTTAGGAATTTCATCATCTAACATCACATCATAACAACATCAACATAGGAAAAGACATAAGCATAGTCTCCATAAGCATCAACCATACAAACTGATAAATAGAGTTTCATGGCATCCAACAATGCCTCTAAGTCATATATAGGACGGGGCCAAGACATCTCCCAGGCTCACCCTCAAAGTAAAGACATAATAAAATCATAACATAACATAGGTAGATAGAAGGTGGGTCTTGTCCTTAGAATAAAGGACTCGCCACAAGTCAACTCTCACAATCAATCTAGCCAAAAAAGGTGGATGAGGAAAGTCTTGGACCCCTATGTAGTTGGATCATGTAGGCAGAAGTATGTGTTAGTACATTTTGAATGTACTAAGTATATGTGCATGCAATGCATATGAACATAATAATCTGCATTTCAATATTGAATGACAAGGGCACTCGCGCGCGCGCGCACACACACACATATATAGAAAGAAGTATGTAGGAAAGAATGTCATAACAATATGTCTTAAATCCATGACACATGAATGTCATAATACTTAAACATAGTAGGGATGAGACCTCAACTGACATATAAGACCATGTGAGCTATTACATGGAATTCCAATATCGCCTCTACACTAGAGAGAGAGTAGGCTACTTGCCAAAGGTAGCCTATAGCCTCACCTTACGAGCCATGCTCATTTTGGTGGGTGGTGGCACACATGATCATCAACATCATCCCTTAAAGGGGTATAAACATGAATTGATAGTGGCATATAGTTATGAGAAAGAAGACTTTACGTAACTATATGCCACCGTAGGTTCATGTTTACATGCTTGAAATAGGATTGTATGTCTTTTCAAAAAAGATTCATGCATACTTTAGCTAAAGAACCAAACCATACTTCATAATCACGCAACATGGGCTTAAAAGCCAAATCATACTTCAATCCATACCTACATACATGAGAATAACTCATTCATACTTATGCATGATGGTATATACATAACCATAATTGCTGAAAGCCATATCATAGGCATTAAGTGATCACATTTCATGCCATAACCATACTTATCTTGAAATCATAATCATAATTGGGTAATAACTCATATAATAAATCTTATAAAAAATTTGTGTTGGCACATGATTATCTCATAAGGAATGAAAGGATAACATGAGAACTTGAAATTCATACTCAAAATAAGATAATAAGATGAAAACATTCATAATCCATGACGAAATCAACAATTGAAATATACTTGAAATTACCTATGTATAAATTCATAATTAAAAGGGGCATGCAAATTCAAATCTCATAACATCCATGTAAATCAATATAATAAGACTTAATTCATGTTAAAATCAACAATTGATAATGACCCATATCATAATTTCATCAATTTGAAGCTAACACAGAAAAACCACTTAGAAATCATAAAATTGAAGAAATAGACTTTGGGGCTTCATGATTGAAAGGAAATCATGAATGAAACCACACTTACCTTGAAGAATTAGGAAGATTAAGATGAGTAGACTTGAGCTTGAAGCACCATTGAGTTCCTTAGGTTGAATCTTCAAAGCTTGACTTAAATGGAGATTAGGAAATTTGAATTCTAGAGTTTAAGTGTTAGAATGAGAGGGAAGTGGTTGAAATGGATGAGGCATAACTTAGGCGTCTTATAATAGGCATAAAAGTCCTAAAAGACCAAGGGTTTATGCTAACGTACCCAAAATACCCTTAAGGAAATGGGATCAAAAAACTGTTGCAGTGCACCATACGACACCCTCCACAGGCCGTGGTGTGCACCATAGACTATGTAAGGGTTCGTAGTGGTGCACTTGGGGGAAACTCTAGGGCATTGGTTGAGATCCCTTCATGGGACCACTACACGAGACCCCCTTCAGG
The DNA here is from genome assembly GCA_029948455.1 of Solanum rostratum. Taxonomy (NCBI): domain Eukaryota; kingdom Viridiplantae; phylum Streptophyta; class Magnoliopsida; order Solanales; family Solanaceae; genus Solanum; species Solanum rostratum. Next base: position 61,581,016 of record CM057045.1, on the reverse strand, counting down.
CCGTGGTGCACACCTCGGGCCGTGAAGAGGTTCGTTGTGAAGACCCTTAGGAAAACATGGGGCCAAATATAGGGTGCCCTCCATGAGACCCTCCACGGATTGTGGTGGGCACCACAAGCATGGAGGGTTCCGTGGTGGAACCCTTACTTGAACTCCTTAAGGAAGCCCTAAACAAGACCAAGGCCACTTCCAAGGCACTCTAAATTGTCTGTGAGTCGCACCATGGGCCGTGAAGGGTTCTTTAAAGGGGACCCTTGGCCAAAAACTTCTGAGAATGGATTTTTAAGCATAGTTAAGGCTTCCTAAGGTCTGGGTCCTTACAACATCTTCCCCTAGGGAACATTCGTCCTCGAATAAGCTAGAGCATAGACTTTACTTGATCATAAAACATCTCACATGGAATGTACAATGCATAATTCAACTTTTAAAACCCTAAAACCATCAACACTCATGTTAAAACATAATTTGAATCATTTTCGTGCACATGTATGCATGTCATGACCTGAAAACATAAGAATGATGGAATTAGAACCATTTGAATAAGAAGTACCTAGTACCTTAGGCGTGAGTTGATTGGAATAGGTAGCTATAACGCTTCATCATGTTCGATTCACTTCCCATGTAGCACTCTCCATATGTTGGTTCCTCCAAATCACTTTAACCAAAGCCACATCCTTGTTAAGAAGCCACTTCACTTATCTATCCAAAACCTCATCTGACACTTCTTTGTATGTCAAGTTCTTTTTAACCTCAACACCTTCCCGAGGTATAATCTTACTAGGATCACCAATCAACTTCCTTAACATCGATACATGGAAAATTAAGTGAATAGAACTCATGTCCAAAGGAAATCCAATCTATAAGCCACATTGCCAATCTGCTGAACAATCTCATAAGGGCCTACATACCAGGGACTTAACTTGCCCTTCTTACCGAAATGCATCACACCTTTCATAGGTGAAATCTTCACATATACTAATCGTCAACATGGAACTCAAGATTCCTCTTTCTAACATTCGAATAGGACTTTTGGTGACTTTGGGTCGTCTTCAACCTTTCCTTAATCAATTTCACCTTCTCCATTGCATCAAAGACCAAGTCCGATCCAATCAATGTCATCTCACCTATCTCAAACCATCCCACCGAGGATCTACACCTTCTCCCATACAAAGTTCTAAATGGTGCCATCTCAATGCTAGCATGATAACTATTGTTGTAGGTGAACTCAATAAATGGAAAGTGGTACTCAACTTCACCCTCATGCCATTTCTTAGACGTTCTCCAAAGTGAGAAGGGTATCCATGACATGATATAATAGATATAGGAACACCATGCGATCTAACAAACTCTTGAATATATAACTTGGTATAATCCTCAGCATTGAAAGTAGTTTTCACTGGTAAGATCTTAACCGATTTGGTCATTCTATCAATAATTACCCATATAGAGTCAATTTTTTTCGAGTATGGGGAAACCCAATCACAAAGTCTACATTCACATCCTCCTAGTTCCAAGTAGGAACCTCTATGTCTTAGGCCAAACCACGGGCCTTTGGTGTTCCACCTTCACTTGTTGACAACTAGAACACTCAGATATGAACTTAGCTATGTCTTTCTTCATACTATCCACCAATATACTTTCCTCAAATCCTAATACATCTTGGTAGATCTCGGATATATAGAATAATGAGAGTTATGTGCCTCTTTCAGAATCACCTCCCTAAGACCATCAATATTCGAAACACACAATCTCCCCATTGGAGAAAATCTCTATCTTATTTTCGCTAACCAACTTCGTTAACTCAACCAATGACATGTCCAAGTCTTGCTTTGCCTTGACATCAACAACCATAGAAGATTCAGCCCCATTCTGACATGAATACCACCATCATTAGAATCTACCAACCTAATGCCCAATCTAGACAAATGGTGGACATTCTTCACCAACTCTTTCTTGGTTTCATCAACATGAACCACGCCACCCATAGATAGCCTAATAAGAGCATCAACTACAATGTTTTCCTTGCTAGGATGATATTAAACACTCATCCCGTAACCTTTAAGAAGTTCCAACCATCTTCTTTGCCTCAGATTAAGATCTCTTTGAGTGAAAACATAGACAAGCTCTTGTGATTGGTGAATATATCAATGTGAACCCCATATAGATAATGTCGCCAAATCTTTAAAGTAAACATCACATCCGTTAATTCAAGATCATGAGTCAAATAATTTTGTTCATGCACCTTCAACTGTCTAGAGGCATATACTATTGCCTTTCCATGTTGCATAAGCACACAACCTGACTCAATCTGAGATGCATCACAATATACCACAAACCCATCTAAGCCATCCGGTAATGTCAAAATAGGCCAATGTAAGCCAATTTTCCAATGTTTTAAAGCTTTTCTTACACTCGTCCGACCATATGAACTTTGCCTTCTTTTGAGTCAACTTAGTCAATGGAAAAGCAATAGATAAAAACTCTCAACAAATCTCCAGTAATAGCCAGCTAACCTAAGAAAACTCTAAATATTTGAAGGAGTAAATGGTCTAGGTCGATTTTTCATTGCCTTAGTCTTCTCTAGATCAACCTTAATACCATCACAGGACACCACATGACCAAAAAAGGTTGCTTTGCGTAGTAAAAATTCACATTTACTGAACTTGGCAAATAACTGTTTATCTCTCAAAGTCTGAAGGACCAACCTCGAATGATCCATATGCGCTTGTTCACTCCAGGAATAGATCAAAATATCATCAATGAAGACAATCACAAATGTATCAAAGAATGGCTCGAACACCCAATTCATGAGATCCATAAATACCGTTAGAGCATTAGTTAACCCAAAAGACATTACCACAAACTCAAAGTGCCCATATATAGTCCAGAAAGCTATCTTGGGAATATCACACTCCCTTACTCTCAACTGATGGTAACTGGAATGGAGATCGATATTTGAGAATTGAGTAGCCCCTTGCAATTGGGTGAACAAGTCATCAATCCTCGGCGATGGGTACTTATTATTTATAGTCATGTTATCCAACTACTGATAATCAATAATATACAAAATGACCTATCCTTTTTTCTCATAAACAACACAGGAGCACCCCATAGTGATATACTTGGCCTAATAAAGCCCTTCTCTAACAAGGCCTTCAATTGACTTTTCAACTCCTTCAATTCAGTTGGTGTCATACGATAAGGAGGTATGGAAATAGGTTAAGTATTAGGAAGAAGATCTATACCAAACTCTATATCCCTTTTGGGAGGAATAAAACTCATTAACCACAGGTACCGACTCAAAAAGAGGTGACTCAGACTCCACATCTCTAACCCTCACTATACGATAGATACATCCATTGGAGATTATTTTTCGGGCTTTGAGACACGAGATTAACTAATCTTTAAAAGCAGAGTTACTATCCTCCCACTCAAGAATAGGCTCACTTGGAAACTGAAACTTAACCTTTCGAGTTCTACAATCTATAGAGGTATAAGAAACATATAATCAATCCGACCCAAGAATAATATCAAAATCAAATATCTCAAGTTCTGTAGGATCACATGGAAGGACTTTATCCAAGACTGAAATAGGACAACCCTAATAGACTCTTTGGGCAACAATTGACTCACCCACGAGAGTGTAGACTAAAAATAGCTCCCTCAAAATTTCAGGACTCAAACCAAATTTAACAGCCTTGAGAGGTGTCACAAAAGATAAATTTGCATCTTGATCAAGCAAAGCATGTGCATCAAAATAAAAGACTTTTAACATACCAATCACCACATCCGGATTCTCTTCCACCTCCTGCTTAGCATGTAAAGCATAAAACCTATTGTTACGAGGAGAAACACCTTTTGGAACCTTTGGTTAGCCTTGATCACCTGTAGCCATTTGACCCTTCCTTGGAGTACTAGGAAAATCAGCAATCTTGTGGCCCATCTTGCAACACCCAAAGCAAGCACCCCCATCCTTCAAGCATTTACTTGGGTGGCTTTTCCCACATTTGTCACACCTAGGATGAACTGGCCCACATCCAACCTATGCCTTGGGAGGAGACACTTTATCATTCACAACCCTCGGATTTGAGCCTTGACCTTGATGGAAGCAACCATTACCACCACCACTTCTAGAGTTTGTGAACCCACCATCATAATGGACTCTCTTAGAATACTTCATCCTCCTCTCCTCCAGCTTCCGCTTCAATCTGTTCAGCATAAGTCATAAGTATGGAAATGTCCATCTTTCGAATAAGCATAGTCATACAACATTCTTTTACAAACAAGTTAGAAATCCTCAAAATAAATTTGTGCATTCTTGCATGGGGTCAGCCACTAATGTAGAAGCATACTTTGAGAGATTTGTAAATTTAAGGACATATTCCCTCATGCTCATCCCACCTTATTTGAGGTTGATAAATTCTATAAATTTGGTCTCTCTGAGTTCATGGGGGAAGAAATAGTCCAAGAAAGCAAACTTGAACTCTTCCCAACCAACTCCGTCATCCCTCGCTTTTACAGTTAACCATTGAGTGTACCACACTTGGGCCACTTCCTTTAACTCATAAGCAGCCAACTCAGCTTTCTCCTTTGAAGTCACCCCATAATAGTCAACACCTTAGGTATTTCATTAATAAATTCCTGGGCATCCTCATTGGCTTTGGAACTACAGAATTTCATAGGGTTCACTCTAGTGAAGTCTTTCACCATGGAGTTGGGGTAGGGACATGAGGAGGAGGAATAGCTTGTCTAGCCTGGTTGGTCACAACTTGAGCTAGCATGGAAAAAACAATCTGGAACTCATCTTAAGTAACTATCTCCCGCATGGGCTCTTAAGGGACTTTGTCCTCTTCAATAAGGGCCTATCTTGGTTGAGGGACTCTTCTTGGAGGCATCATCTGTAAGGCATCAACGACATTGTCAAAGTTAGGAAACCTCAAGACACATTCCATGGCACGACATAAATAGTAAAGAAGTGTGACATTTCCTAAAACGCTTCATAGCCTCCTACTCATAGGTGTGGTGCACTTCACACCTATGTATAAGACTCTACTTGACACAATATGTTGGATTTCGAGGTTCATTTTAAAATCTTAGTGCTCTAATACCAAGCTTTTCATGACCTGAGCCTAGTGTCTAGGAGTGACATGACGAATGGGAATTCAAAAGTCCCTAAACAAGCCTCATTGAATTCATACACACATCATCAGCTCGGAAGCGTAATTCAAATATTAAAAAGTGATACTAAGGGATAGGGGTCTTTGGACTCAAGCTATGGGACAAAGGGGTGTGAGACTCGTTGTCACAAAATTTCACCTCATAAATCTAAGGTACGGGAATTCGGGACTCAAGCTATGGGGATAGGGAACATGAGACTTGCCATCACACATTCTACAATAACAAATCTAAAGGGCAGGATTTATAGGACTCAAGCTATGGGAATAGGGACTTAAGGATTTCATAATCTTATCATCATATCACAGTAACATCATCATAGGACAAGACATAAGCATAGTCTCCACAGTCATAAATCATACAAGCTCGCCCATAGAGTTTCATAACATCCAACACTACCTCTAAGTCATAGATAGGATGGGAGTCAAGACATCTCCCGAGCTCACTCTCAAAGTAAAGACATAATAAAATCATAATATAGCATAGTTATATAAAAGGTGGATCTCGTCTTTGGAATAAAGGAATCACCACAAGTCAACTCTCACAGTCAATCTAACCGAGAAAAGGTGGATGAATAAAGTCTCCGGTCCCTACATGGTTAGATCATGTAGGCAAAAGTATATGTTAGTACGTTTGAATGTATTAAGTATGTGGGAATGCAATGCATATGAACATTCGAAGTATGCAGGCATGCAATGCATATGAACATTCGAAGTATGCGGGCATGCAATACATATGAACATTTGAAGTATGCGGGCATACAATACATATGAGCATGATAACTTGTACTTTAATATTGAATGACAAGGGCACATATTACATATATATATAGAAAAAAGTATATAGGAAAGAATGCCATAACAATATACCTTAAATCCATGATGCATGAATGCTATAATACTTAAACATAGTGTAGATGAGACCTTAATCAACATACAAGACAATGTGAGCTATTAAATAGAAACTCGAAGCTGCTACTACATCGGAGAAAGAGTAGAATACTTGCTAAAGGTAGCCTATACCTTCACCTTACGACCCCTGCTTATTCGCTGGGTGGTGGTTTTTTCATGACTCAGACATAGGGGCTAGCCATGACAGAGCAAACGTGACACGCGAAAGCATCCCATTCAAGTCTCGTGTTCATATCGTAAGCATTCATAAGGTAAAATAAGCATACAGGAGAATAAAGTAAGCAAAAGTACATAAAATGTAAGAGTGTCATAGTTCCCAAAAGGGAATATACATCAATCCATTAAAATATAAATCATGCCTCAACATCATAGATCTTGGCGGGAACTAGCACATAACTCACTACACCTCTAAATCAAGGTATAAGCGGTCATTGTAAAAATATAGAAACTAACAATAGTTAGGGTCAATCCCAAGAGGAATAAGGTCTAGATTTGGAATAATTGAAAGCAATTAGAATGAATTAATCTATTTATTTCCTCAAAGGGGGGGGGAGGTGTTGCAAAATACAATAATTAAACCTAAACTAGAATCTAACCGTAAAGTGGAAGTGTTGTGTAATTAGTGAGAGAAGTAACTAAGGTATCGTACTCCCCATGAATTCCTAACTTAGAATAGCCAGATAATCGCAACCTTTTCTAGTGTGTAGCATGCTAAACTGGTAAGTTATGTTTACCTAACCCTTTGATCCAGGCGTTAAGAAAATTTCATCATGTGATTTGATCCATCCTCGTAGCGTTGCATTACTAACCCTTACTATGTCCCAGTACAACCATCCTTTGATCCATTCAGGTTGACTAGACGAGAGTAATCACATCGAATCCTATTAATTATTCCTTATCCCATTCATTACCCCTTGATCCAATAAGTAAGAATCAGGCGAGTTCTAACATTGGCCACCATTAAAAATATAACACCCCAACTATTTTTTCACTAAGATTGAGTCATCCTTTATATAATAGGATCAATTCCTAAGTAATTAAAATATATTAAGTGTGATTTAGAGTTATAATTGATCTTTTACATCAAGCCAAGTCCAAAGAATTTCTAGCGACTAAGTTTTCATATGAGTTGATGGAAGGGTCAACTTTAAATGCCCATATCTCCTAAAGTATAATGCTTTAGGTGACCCATAATATATCAAATTAAAGATCTTTGAATTATCTTTCCAAAGCATCTTATTTTGCGTTAAACGGAGTTTGGAGTAGAGAGTTATGACCATTTTACTGGAAACCTGCAGAGCTGTCCGAAGGTCCGCGATGGCTCCGCGACGCGTACCTATCGCGAACCCTTTCTAGATAAGCTAACCGACGTTCCTTTATTTTATTTTGAGGGTACTTTTATCCTAAAGCCTTTGGGGGTCTATTTAAGGTCCCAAAATACATAATACGTCAGTTTCATGAGTCAAAACCCTCTCTTTCACTCCTAAATATAAAACGCTCAAGAATCATCAAGAAAGTCATCAAGTTAGGATTAACTTTCAAGCAAGAATCATCAAGAAAGTCATCAAGTTAGGATTAACTTTCAAGATTCTTCATGAAGGTGAGTTATTCTCATAAGCTTTAAGCTAATTTCTCTATCTATTCATGAAATCCCTAATAGAATCTTAAATTATAACTTAGGGTTTCAAGAAAGCGAATTCAAGAATCCCAAGAAAGGATTCCTTGATTCTTCTTTCCATGAATTAGGGTTCTTCATCAAGAAACTCTAAAAATTCTGAGTCAAGAAGTCAAGAATCAAAAAGAAGCTCTTCAAACGATGTCTTTCCAAGTTCTTCCACTCTAAAAGAACAACGAGATTGAGGATTTTCTCCAAGAAAGCGAGAATTCATCAAATTTTGATTGTAATATCAAAGTTCCAGGTATGTAAGGCTAAACTAAAAGCATGAGTTTGTTCTCTCATGTGCCCCATAGAGGTCAAAGATGAGTTGTTGGTTGAAGAGTATGTGTGCATGAATACTTGAGAGTTTTTCATTGAAAAATTGATTTGAAATTACATGTTCTCTAAGTTGATGATCATCATACTATTTGTTTTCTTGAAGTTAACATTTTTTCATGAGATTTTGCATAACCTTACATGATTATTTGGAAAGCATGCATAATGAACTTAGGGGATGAGTCTAGAGCCTTGATGATGATGATGTTGTGATGTTGTGATTGTGTTTCATATTTGATGAGAGACTTGATGATGATGTTGATGAGAATGATGTTTTATGATGTCTTAAAATTGGAAGTTTAATTTTTAAAAGAGTATCTTGAGTCCATGATATTGATGTTGATGTTATGAGGTGAGGTGATGTTGATGTTGAGGTTTTATATTATGTCCCTTTGGGACCGATGTTGATGTTGAGGTCTTAATTATTATACCATGTCCTTATATGACTGATGATGATGTATTATTCCCTATGGGACTGATGAGGATGATGTTTATGAGCATGCCGAGTTCTGAGAGGAGTATTGAGCACCGAAATGGGTAGAGAGTGAGTCCCACTCAAACCCATTGACTACGTGGCCCGCGTAGGAAGAGAGGATTGAACCGCAATGCGGATGGCTCCTATCTTGTCCCAAAAGAGGACTGATGTTTGATGTTTTCTTGTGGATCCACTGATGTTGATGTCCTTTACCCCGGGCAGGGCATTGGATGGATGTGGCAACGATATCGCTTCGTTGTATAATCACTGGCTCATAAGTGATGGTTGTCGGTTAGAGAAACTCCCAGTTAGGTTCCTTTTGATAGGACTCTGATGTTAATGTTGATGTGATGTTTTGAGTCGAGTTCCCTGAGTTGAGTTGATGTCGATGTTCCCTGAGATGAGTTGATGTTGATGTTCCTTGAGTTGATGTTGATGTTCCTTGAGTTGAGTGGAGTCGAGTTTCCTTGAGTTGAGTTGAGTCGATTTGAGTTGAGTTGAGGTGAGTATGATGTATTGATGAGGTATTGATGGGTCATTTGTCTATTCTTTATTCTTTCTTTAGATAGACATTGAACATTCTGATGGAGTATGATGTTGAGTTGATGTTATTCCTATATTATTCTACTTATTTCTGTTTCACTCAACTATTTTACATACCAGTACATTCCAAGTACTGATGTTCCCCTTCTGGGACTGCATCCTTTCATGATGCAGAGGCAGGTATTAGAGATCATTGACAGGCGCTTCGTTGAGGATCTATTCGCATTCAGCTGATGGGTGAGACCTCCTTTTTTTCGGAGGATTTCCATATTATTATCATCTAGCTTGAGTAGTACTTTATTTTCCTTGAGTTGGATAGCCATGGCCTGTCATGGTACCATCTAGATGTTTGAGTTAGAGGCTTCATAGACACTGAGTAGAGGATGTGATGTATTGTTTTTTTCAACTATTCTTTATTGGAAATTACATTTTGTATAAAGACTTGATTATTTTAATTATATTAAAGTCTTTTCCTTGAGGATGTTTCTTCCACCGTTGAGTATGATGTGACGATGAGTCCAAGTGGTCCGCTTGGGGACTAGCAATAGTCTCTGAGTGCCGGCCACGCCTAGGGTACCCTCCCGGGGCGTGACAAAAAAGCATTCGAATCAAAGAAATAATTAATACACTCATGCACACTTTTCAAGGATTATGAATTATCCAATTTTTACTTTGTTAGTTCTACATGGTTCTCACAATCCTAGTTGTGAATTTAACTATTCATATTCGTTGTAGATGAAGAAATGATATTATGGAATAGCATAATTAAATACTTACAATGATAAATTGAAGAACACAAAAATCCAAAATCTTCACAAGAAATTACGATGTTACAGCTCGAATGTAATATCAAAAGTAATCTCTATGAACAAAGTAATAATCACAAGTAATGAGTTCTTGACATTCTGAATGCTCTCTCTCTAAAAGAAAACCTAAAAAACCTATTTATAACAAGTCAAAACCAAATTTTAAATGAAATGGGAAAAACTGGAATCGAAAAATCGGACGAACATAGTTACGGGTCGTAGATGAAATCATGGCCCGTGACTAGCCTTCGTAGACTGCAATGCACAAAATCATTCTTCCATATACGAACTCCTCCTATGGACTGTCTTCTGACTTTCGGCTCAAAAGGGGTTTCATTTGTTAACTCTTCAGCAAATCCTCAAAACTCTGATCCTCAAGGCACAAATAAGTTTATGACCCATAACCCGACTTACGATCCTTAGGATTCTTCGTCTGATAACAGTTCAACACTTAAGCATATTTTCTAATCTTCAACATACAAACAAGTATATGAGTTGTCAATTGGTTTATGACTCGTCTGATTACACGTATCTCCAACATCTGAAAATCAACCTTTTACTAGATCTGACCCACGAACACATCTACGGTTCATGGAATGAACCACGGGCCATAGAAAGCTTCGTACATCATCAAAAACCTGCAATCTGCATAACTTGACCCAAAATTATCTCGATTCCTGAAATCTTAAAAAGTCAACCCAAAAACACATCATACTTACTAACATTGCTTTGAGAACACAGAAAATTCTAAGTCTAAAGTATCAAAAGTGTCATGTTTGGCAGTACATCAGCGGTTGGTACACATGATCATCAACATTATCCCTTAAAGAGGCATAAATATGAACCTATAGTGACACATAGTTATGAGAAAGGAGACTTTACATAAGGACCCCTTAGGTCAAGCCCTCACTTTCAATTCTCATTCGGTGCTAAGTCATCATCCCACGGGAATACATATGCATATACATGCTTGAAATAGGAGTATCCGTCTTTTAAAAAAAATCATGCATACTTGAGCTGAAGAACCAAATCATACTTCATAATTATGCAACATGGGCTTAAAAAGCAAAATTATACTTCAATTCATACTTACGTACATGGGAATAATTCGTTCATACTTATACATGATGGTGTATACATACCCATAATTGCTTAAAGCCATATCATAGGCATTAAGTGATCAGATTTCATGCCATAACCATACTTGTCTTAAAATCATAATCATAATTGGGTAATAACCCATATCATAAATCTTATGAAAAATCCTTGTTCATGAATGCTCATCTCATAAGGAATGAAGGGATAACACGGGTATTTGAAGTTCATACTTAAAATAAGATAATAAGATGAAAACATATATTCATAATCCATGACAAAATCAACAATTGAAGCATACTTGAAATTACCTATGCATAAATTCATAATTAAAAGGGACATGCAAATTTAAATCTCATAACATCCATGTAAATCAACATAATAATACTTAATTCATGTTAAAAATCAACAAATGATAATGACCCATATCATAATTTCATCAATTTGAATCTAAAATAGAAAAACCACTTGTAAATCACACTTAGAAATCATGAATTGAAGAAATAGACTTTGGGGCTTCATGATTGAAAGGAAATCATGAATGAAACCACACATACCTTGAAGAATTAGGAAGATTAAGATAAAATAGACTTGAGCTTAAAGCACCTTGAGTTCCTTAGGTTGAATCTTCAAAGCTTGGCTTAAATGGAGTTTAGGAAATTTGAATTCTAAAGTTTAAGTGTTAGAATGAGAGAGAAGTGATTGAAATGGCTAAGGCATAACTTAGGGGTATTAGAATATGCATAAAAGTCTTAAAAGACCAAGGGTTTAGGCTAAAATATCTAAAATACCCTTAATGAAATGGGATAAAAAAACTGACGCAGTGCACCATACGGCACCCTCCACGGGCTGTGGTGTACACCATAGACTGTGTAGGGGTTCGTGGTGGTGCGCTTTGGGGAAAAAGTAGGGCCTTGAGGGAGGTCCCTTCACGAGACCTCCTCGTGCACACCACATGCCGTGAAGGGCTTCGTGACATGGAGGCCAAGTGGAGGGTGCCCTCTACAAACTGTGGTGGGCACCACGAGCGGTGGAGGGTTCCGTAGTGGAATCCTTCACTTGAATCCTCAAGGCAGCCCCAAACAAGACCAAGGCCACCTCCAAGGCACCCAGAGTGGTTCGTGGGGTGCACCACGAGCCATGAAGTTTTCCTTAAAAGGGACCTTTGGCTAAAAACTTCAGAGAACAGATTTTTAAGCATAGTTAAGCCTCCCGAGGTCTAGGTCCTTACATGAATTTAACCTGTGCTAGCACAGGTAAAATCTCTATTGTTTTTATATTTTAATTTATTTGATATAGATAGAATTTAGAGAGTCAACATAATAGAATTTACAGAGTCAATTAAATTTGAATATAATTTTTAAATATTTCAAGTTGTTAATTATTGTGATTTGTAGTATTGTTTTATGTAATTTTTAAATAATATATGCTACTTTCTTTGTCCCAATTTATGTGGCATCGATAAAATTTTATTTTTTTAATTATTGTGATGTATGTTATTTTTGGTCATTTTCAAACAAAATATATTATTAAAAAAATTCTTATTTATGCAACATTGAATCGAGAGTTGATCAATCTTTTTATATTTATTTTAAATATTTAAAATTATTCCTTATTGTAATTTATAATTTCTTTTAAGTAATTTTAAAATAATATATATTATTCCCTTTGTCCTAGTGTATGCAGCACAAATATACTTTAAAGAGTCAATCAAAATGTTGTTAATTATTGAGATTTACAAATTTTTTCAGTAGTTTTTAAGTTAAGTAATACATATTGTTACTCCTTTTGTCCCATTTTATATAACACCAAATAATTATTTTCATGAATCAATTAAATTTTTATATGCTTTTAAAATATTTTAGGTTATCAATTATCATGATTTATGAATTTTATGCGGTTTTTAAATATATAAAAAAATAAAATAAAATAAAATCTAAGACAAATAGATCAAAACAGAAAAATTATCGAAAAATTAAAAATATACCATCGAGCTGCTCAAGTAGACATGTTGGTTTATTGCCTAGTTGAGCAGCTTAACTCCCTTTTATTAAATAAAGTATACATACATACATACATACAATATACTTTTAACTTGGCTTTAACTGATATCTAAATTGGCTAACTCATAAACAGACCTCTAAACTTGTCCTCATTTTTCACTTAGACAGCTAAACTAAGACAAGTTCCTAATAGACACCTCAACTGCTAAGATTTGATCCCATTAAACACTTTTATCCTAGTTGGCACTTTCCATAGTCCTTTTTCATGTTAATTGAACTGTTTTTTAAATTTTTCAGCCAAAAATAAATAGTTGCGGTCCAAATATTTTTTTTTTCATAAAGTAGATTCTAAAAATTCTCAGTTAACCATGTGCAAAATTTTTTTATTTAAAATTGCAATAATTTTTTTCGCACATGGTTAACGAAAAATTTTGAGAACCTACTTTTATGAGAATTTTTTTTTTGGACCGCAACTATTTATTGGCTGAAAAATAAAAAATACAGTACAATTAACATGAAAAAGGACTGCGGAGAGTGCCAAGTAGGCTAAAAGTGTTTAATGGGATCAAATCTTAGCAGTTGAGGTGTCTATTAGAAACTTGTCTTAATTTATGTGTCTAAGTGAAAAATAAGAACAAATTTAAATGTCTGTTTATTAGTTAAGCCTATCTAAATTCTTTAATTTTAAATGTGTACAAATAGACATTTAAGCCATCAAGTTGGACAAGGTAGAAATGTCCTACAAGACACACGTTGGATGTGAAAATTTTTGTGAAATGCACATGTCCTACAATTAGGACAAGTGTGTGTACCTATTTGATGTTGTATTAGTTTAAGCTGCCGTTTGGCCCAAATTTTTTGGTAAAATAGAAAAAAAAAACTTGAGAACTAGTTTTTGGTCACATAACTTGGCAAATATATTTGGCATCATCTTAAGTTTCCAAGTTCTACAAAATTAGTACTCCCTCCATTCACTTTTAATTGTCAAGTTTTGACTTGTCACACTTATTAAGAAAATAAATATTGATATAATAAGTTTATCATTTTACCCCTATTAATTGAAAGAGAAGTGTCCACTCACTAATATTTTTCAAGGGGAACTTATCTATCTATACCATATTTAGAAAATATTTACCATTTATAGCAGTATGATTTTAATACATATATGAATCACTTTTTATAAATAATGCAGGTTTTTTTAATCAAAATATAAGTTTAATATATTTTAAGAATCTTATAATACATCTTTATAATTTTAATACATCTTTTATACATATCATAATTCATTTATATTACATGCATAATTAATTTTTAATATCTATTGCAGTTTTTTAATGAAAATAATTATAATGCATTTTAATACATTTATATTACATATATAATTCACTTTTAATACATAATACAGTTGCTATAAATGATAAATATTTTTAAATGTGAAATATCTAGGTAATAAATAAAAGATATGCTTAAAAAGAACAAATGTTTTATAAAAAGGATTCAAAAAGGTAATTATTTCATTTTTCAAAGTCATTAGCTGAATGATAATAAATTGAGGGTATCATAGGATTTTTTTCCTCTATCTTGATTTGTCAAAAATGACAAGTAAAAGTGACAATAGTATTAGGATATTTTTGATAATTAAAAGTGAACCGGGGGAGTATTTAAGAACTTGAGATAGTATTTGAAAATTTTTAGATATTTAAAAATTATCCAAAAAATTTATATTTTATAAAAAATGCTCATTATTTATTTATTCTAACTAATATTTATCTATCTCCTCCAAAACATTTTGAATTATATTTTGAATGACAAGACTTAAAAAAAAAGAACAATTGACTTTTAATATATTATAATTCCAAATGAATCAATAACAAATTTGAGTATGCGATTAATTAAACTTCACACCAAAAAGACCATATGGCAACTGTATGGCAGCAACATCCATTCCAAAATACTGTACTATAACTAGAGAAAATCTCTTGAACCACTTATTTATTTACGCCTCGGAAACTTAAGATAAAGATGTGTGATTGAGATATTGTTCTCTTATGATGTTTTGGCACAGATTTCAACACCTTCTCCAAATAGAATTATATAAACATGAAGTTTAATTATTTGAAAATTCAATGAATGAATTCATATTTAGCATTCGAAAAGGATGAACAGTTGGTCAAGGACATATGAAAAGATGTGAACCACTTGGGATTTAATTAGATAATAAAACAGTGATCATAAGTTGGGAATTTCTTAAATTGAGGGGTTTATGTTTTTGGATATTCTTGAAAAGAATTAATTAAGTGGGGGCCTCCTTTTGAAATTTTAATTGAGCTTCTATACTGACAAGGGAAACTTACACATGTGTAGGAGTCAGATTAGAATTTTGCACATTCTCCAAAAAATTGCACACACTTTTAGTATAGCAATATATTTGTTTTGTATAAAATAAAATAAAATTAGGGTCTTCCGGAATTTAGGGATAAAGATTATTATGATACGACATTCTAAGCCACAAGGACTTGAGAACATGAGAGCTTGGACTTTGACGGGATACGATCTTTTTGGTTTCTTTGACCAACCATGGGCCTTTACATGAACATGACTCCAATTACTACTACACTATACAACTTAATTTTGTCCGACTGACACTTCAACTAATTCGTTTTTAATCATTTAAATATAGTTATTTAATAGTAAAAGCGTGATATATAATTTTGATAATGTATATTTTATGTTCAATCTTGTAATACCACGTCATTAAACTTATTTCACATATTTATAATTTTATAAAAAAGAAAAGTAAAAGAAACATTTATAATTGACCAAAATAAATTCATTTTACAAAAAAATTCAAATTTTATAAATTTTAATTTATTTACCCCACCTCGAACCCTCATATCCCCCAAACCTCCCCCCCTCCCCCCAAACAAAAATTAAAAATTTATTTTTTTAAAAAAATTAAATTTTTAAAAATTATAATTTTTCACTCCACTTTGCCCTCCCCCTCCCAACACACCCGACCCCCTACCCTTGTCCCATTTCCCATCTGCATACAAAAAATATTAAAAATATATATTTTACAAAAATTTCAAATTTTAAAAAATTTATTTTTTTACTCCACTCCAACCCGTATCCTACACCTCCCCCCCGAAAAAAATAAAATAAATTGAATAGTTATTTTTAAAAATATTCGTATAACTTCAAAAGAATCATTCGAATGGTTGAATTGATGACTTCGTTTCGATCAGAAAGATTTGAATGGAATGTCCTACTCCTGCGACCTGTTCCCAATCCACTTTCTGGCCTCATATGAGAACGGAAAACTAGAGCATTTTATCCATCGGAGATGAAGAATCGCGAACATAGTAATTTCTGATTGATCACGTTCCCAGAAAAAAAAGATACACTTTCGAGAAAAGACGAGCACGACTGAAGTCATGTAAAAAACTAGAATTTTTTTTTGAAGATTAGTATTAGAAAGAAGAATGAAAAAAATTGTATTTTGGTTTGAAAAATAATGATATATATAAATGATAGTTATTAAGGGTAAAATAACTATTTCAGCCTTTTTTTCATTTCAGCCTTTTTTTTTTTACCATTTTGAGCCTAAAAAAAAGGCAACCATGCGCTCAAAAATCGTGTAGTGCATGCATTTTGCCAGCTAGGACAATTGTGCTTAAATGATTAAAAACAAGCTACTTGGAGTGCCTGTTTATGCATTTTAAAAGTTGGAGTTCAAACTTTTAATTTGAAGCCAAGTTAAAGAGCTAATTTATGTATTGTGCCTTCTATGTATTTTTAATTTAAAACCACCACATTTTAAATTTTTCTGAATTTTCTTAAAGATGCAATGACCTTGGAGATGTATGTATTTGGTTATATTTGCCGGTTGAACCCTTACCTTCACCATTTTATCATCTAAAACTTTAAGCACAACATTTTAAAATCCTCTAATCATTGATCAAAATTTATGTGAAATTAATGTTGTTGAGTTGGAAGAATGGGCGATTACACACCTTTAAAAGTCATATAAGTATAATATTTTACATTAATTTTTTTTTTAAAATAATTAATTTTAAAAACTTCTTTTAGAAAACCTATCTCCTTCTTTGACCACCCTTTACCCCTCCATCTCTAACCCCTTCATCCTGTCCCCCTTCTTCTATTAAATTTTTTGTCGTTTAGATTCTGAAAATATTGAGATTATTACTTGTGTTAGGTGAGTTCTAAGAGGTGTGGCCATGGATTAACATGAAGAGAGATGGTGGATACTGAAAATTTTTAAAACTTAAGCTTGAGGAATCTTGAAGAACACATTGTTTTGTGAATTTGTGAAATTAATTCAAATTTATGATTGAGGTTTGTTGGATTTGTGAATCTGTAGTTGAAATTTCAAGTTAAAATAGAAAAAAATTCACCTATTTGGCATCAACTCAGTGCTCAATTTTTGAGTAAATATGAAGAATATGACTATTGAAAATTTACAAAATTTGCAAAAGTGGCTTATTTGATTTATTTATTTATTTATATTTGATTTCTTATATTGTCATTGAATTTGACGTGAAATTTCATCTCTAATAGGTTGTATTACACGGATATTGATCGAATAAGAAAATGAGTTAAAATATCGTGTTTTAATGGATTTGAGGGTTCTATTGACAAAACAAGTAGGAGGGTCTAATTGACAGAACCAAGTGTAAGGGTCTTCTAAGTTAGTTTGTCTTTTCTTAAATTTCGTTCTAAGTTATAATAAGACAATCAAATTAAAATAGAAGGGTTAAATAGAAAGCAAAATCTTTATTTGGGTGTCTAGTAGACCACAATGTAGTCTACAACTGGTACAATCAAACAACAATTCATGAACTCGCTCGTGGAATTAATTTTAGACCAACCTAATTTAGGTTCCCACGACTGATAGTACGATGTTTGGAAGGCTATCTATAACAATTCAGAAGTCCCTAAGAATAGATCAATTGGATAGTGCAAGAAAAATTTGAAGTCTACAATTATTGGCAAGTACATGAAATGTTTATGGGTCGTAATTAGAATCATGACACATAGACATCATTCGTAGACGAGACTTCAAAAACTAAAAGTTTGATTTAAGATCTATGTGCAAGATTTACAACTTGTAATATGTTTTACGACTTGTAGATTGAATTTGTGAGTCAACTTCAGAGACTTAAAAATTTGACTTGTGTAAAAATCCGACCTAGGGGCCTTCACACGGCGAATGAAATATCTGAAGGCACCTCACCCAAACCATTTCAAACATCTTAAGCATTCATAGACATTTAATGAAAATAATTTGCAAAAAACTAAGGGAAAGGGGCTACGGGCCATTTTAACAATAAAGCAACATTAAAAGACAGTGGAAATAACTACAATCACTTTGTCCATAAGCATACCAACTACATCATGGATAGATGAGACCAATAACGGTTGGTCTCCATCAAATAGAAAGAAATCCAAAACAGTGCAACATAGAGAGCAAACACCTCAGAAGGGATACAAATACATCGTCTCAAAATAAAACTAAGATACATTATATAATGAAAAGCAGAGGAGTCCCGAACTAAGGGCTCACCACACATAATAAAGCTAGTCTTGGACACTGAGTACTAGCCATTGGCGATAGAGGAGTGCCTGTCCCTACATGGTTAAATCATGCAGGCAAAATATGCGTTAGTATATTTAAATGTACTAAGTATGTGAGATGTAATGCATGTATGAAATTGTAATGCCATCATTCTTAAATATAACATATGAGAATACATAAGATAAAATATACATAAAGTGAGCTTAAGCATGCATAAGGAATATGACTAAAGATGGATATAAATCAATGCATAAGAAAACACATGTAATGAAAACGTGACATAAGGTCATAAAACTTATGGGATTAGACCATAACCGATAATAAGACCATTGGAGCTACTATATGGAACCAAATAAACTCCTTCCATTGGGAAAAGGCCAATGCATTTCTTCCATTGGGAAAAAGGGAAGTCTACTTGCAAAGGTAGATATTCAAAACTTAGTAACTTTGCAATTGCATCATTCATAGCATTTTGGCCTACGTGAACCCACTAACCTAGCCTACAAGGGCTCCAATAGTGGCACATAGTTAGGGAAATTGAGATTTAACTTTAAGGGGTTCATGCCTCAACTAAAAGAATGCCAATCTCAAGTCCTCTCGATGCTAAGTAATCCCACAGAATCTTTAAAACATATCTTAGAATCATAAGTAGCAATCACTAAGAGTAGCTCGAAACTTAGGAAACACCAAATGAGGATTGTCCCTTCATCTTGGGAACCTATCTTAACATCTTTAGGGCAATTGTCATCATACTTATATATTTGACAACTTAACTTTAAAGCTCCTCTTTAATGCCCCAATCTTAATAATAAATCATATAAAAACTTTACTATAAAACTAGGTAGGCTAGGCTTTTATCATGGAACAATCATAAATCACATAAGTCATACGGAAATTTCTCTTTTAAGGAACATCACTCCCAATATTAATCAACATCGAAACCCATCAAGGAATCATCATCAAGAGTTCAGACATGCATATATACTTAGTAAAATAGTTGTAGACATCATAGGTAGAATTTAATAACATAAATATCATGAAATCCTCGTAAGCATGCACATTAACTTAAAGAACTTAAAGAAAAGGTAAAATACTTAGTAAGGAACTTTATGGGTGAAAGAAAACCCATAAATCAACTCACATACCTTGGAAAAACTAGAGAGAAGCAAACTTAAAGCCTTAGGGGAAGAATTTGGAAACCTTAGTTCTTGCCTTGCCTTGTTCTTGGGAGCCTTTCTTGCCTAAGGAATATAGAGAGTGAAGAATGAGAGATTGAGTGATGGAATAAGGGCTTAAAGGCTGATATAGGGTCTTTTTCTTATCCCCAAAATGATATATTTTAGGAATAAAAAGGATAGAAATGACAAAACTGCCCCTCATTAAAATTGCTGGATCCCACTTACGAGATCCCGATTACAGTCCGTTAGTCAATCCATGGGGCATAGGTCCCTCCTGTCTGCTAACACACCTAAAATTCCTGAAAACTAACTTGCTGGACCCAAAGCTACGAAGCTTTGTTATGGGTCGTAGAAACTCTTACTGGTTGTGGTTGGACTCATAGAGGCCTTCCACATTTAGCCATTTTCACCTTTTATTTGGCATCATTCCACAAAGTACCCTATAGACCATATCCTGGTTCACGGGCTGTCTGATAACACCTAGGTCACCTTTTCAGCAAACTCTAAATTTCTTTCATGTCTGATAGTCTCACTCACAAATTCATCTATGGATCGTGGTCCAACCTATGGGCCGTTACTTGGTCCGTGGATTGCCCTACACTCAGAAACTTTTTCCCTTCTTGTAGTTCTATGTTTAAGAACAAAACCTACGGGCCGTATGTCCACTTATGTAAGTCACCCTGTAAAACCAAATTGCAGGTCATTTTCAGGCCAATTTCCCTACACTCAAGGCTCTTAAATTGGGGTTGTTACAATATCTTCACCTTAGAAACATTTCTCCCTGAATGTACTTGGTAGGCTCTAAAGAGTAAACTATCAGCTAATAACCCAGTATGCGTGCAAAAATGCAAGTCAAACATCATTAAAAATTTCAGATTTCATACTTAAAACATGTCTAAAAAAAGTTCATAAACATCAAAATAAATGCATACATCATGAAAAACTAAGATTCATGGAATTGGAGGTTTTAGGAAGAATTTCTTAATATCTTAGGTTTGAGTAGAGTGGAATAGATGTGGATAACGCTTCATCATATTCACTTCCGCTTTCCGTGTAGCACCCTCATCTCCAAAGTACTTTGAGGATGTGACTTGCTTGTTCCTTAGATTTTTCACTTGCCAGTCTAGGATATTGACTGGTACCTCTTCATAACTCAAATCCTCTTCAATGTTCACATCATGCAAAGGAACTATAGAGCTTGGGTGACTTATGAATTTCCTGAACATCGACACGCGAAAGACCAGATGAATCTAATGCAACTCGTTGGGTAGATCCAACTCATATGCCACATTTCACACTCTCTTCACCACCTTATAGGGCCCTACATACCTAGGACTCAATTTTCCTTTCCTACCAAACCGAATTATACCCTTCGTTGGAGACGCCTTCAAGTAGACCCAAACACCAATTTGGAACTCAAGTTTCCTTCTTCTAACATCGGAGTACGACTTTTGTCGGATTTTGGCCGTTTGCAATTTCTCTCTTATGCTTTAATTTTCTCCCTAGCATTCATTACCAAGTCCAATCCTATTAATGCCACCTCACCGACTTTGAACGACCCGATGGGCGATCTGAACCGTCTACTATACAATGCTTGAAATGGTGCCATCCTAATACTTGCATGAAAGCTATTGTTGTAGGCAAACTCAATAGACAAATATTCATCCTAACTCCCCTTAAACTCCAGCACACAAGATCTCAACATTTCTTCTAACGCCAGGATAGTCTTTTCGGCTTGCCTGTCGATTTGGGGGTGAAAAGCAGTATTCAACTTCCCTAGTGCCAAGTCCCCTTTGAAAAGACTTCTAAAAGTAAGAAGTGAATTAAAATACATGATCCTATATGATGGACAATGGAATTCCATGCAACCTTACCAACTCTTGAATATACAAATGGGCATAGTCCTCGACACTAACTATAGTCTTGACCAATAAAAAATGAGTCGGCTTTGTCATGCGGTCAACTATCACCCATATGGAGTCAAAATTCTTTTTGGTCTTTGACGACCCAAAAACAAAGTCCATGTTGATCTCTTCCCACTTCCAAGTAGGAATATCAATGTCTTGTGCTAGGCAACCCGACCTTTGGTGTTCAACCTTGAACCATTGGTAATTTGCACACTCGGGCACAAACTGAGCAATGTGTTTCTTCATTCCGTTCCACCAATAAATCTCCCTCAAGTCTCTATACATCTTGGTAGTGCCGGGATGAATGGAATATGAAGAGTTATGGGCCTCTTGCATGATCAACCTCATCAACTCCCTATCATTAGGCACACACAACCTCCCTTGATATTGGATTACACCATTTTCCCCTTGTGGAAGGACTTCTATCTTTACATCTTTTACTAAGGTTTTATACTCAACCAAAGCGGGATCAAGGTCTTTCTTGGCCTTAACCTCATCAACTAAAGATGATGCGGACCCATGGACATCCACTACACCACCCTTTTTGGACCCACTCGATTTCACTCCCAGTCTAGCTTATCTATGGACATCCTTGGCTAACTCCCTTTTCCTATCATATTCAAGATGAGGCACACTTCCCATGGAAATTTTACTAAGGGTGTCAGCTGCCACATTGGCTTTTTTGGATTCACATGTATATCATAACCTTTGAGTAGCTCTAACCACCTTTGTTGCCTTAAATTAAGATCCTTTTGGGTGAATACATGTTGGAGACTCCTGTGGTTGGTGAAGATGTCCACATGGACTCCATACAAGTAATGTCACAAAATATTTAAGGCAAACGCCACCACCGCAAGCTCAAGATCATGAGTTGAGTAATTCTTCTTATGCACTTTTACCTGCCTTACAACATAGGCAATCACTTTAACATTTTGCATTAACAAAAAACCCAACCCAATCCTTGATGCATTACAATACACGAAAACCCATCATTCCATTTTGGCAATGTTAATATGGGTGAGGAAGTCAACTGATCCTTTAAGGTTTGGAAAATCCTCTCAAATTCATCCGTCCATGCAGACTTAGCCTTCTTTTGAGTTAGCTTGGTAAGTGGAGACAAAATAGTGGAGAACGCACAAACCTCCTATAGTAACCGGCTAGACCCAAGAAACTCCTTATGTCAGTAGGAGTCAATGGCCTTGGTCAGTTTCTCACCGCTTCAGTCTTCTTAAGATCAAATTTGATGCCCTCTCTAGATACCATATGCCCAAGGAAGGAAACCTCATCTAGCTAAAACTCACATTTATCAAACTTTGCATGAAGCTTCTTCTCCCTTAGGATTTGTAATACTAATGTCAAGTGTTCCATGTTCTCTTGCTCACCTCGGGAATAGATAAGGATGTCATCAATAAACTCCACAATGAACATGTAAAGGTAAGGCTTGAACACCCTATTCATGAGGCCCATAAATATCACCGGTGCATTAGTGAGGCCAAGTGACATCACCACAAACTCGAAGTGACCATACCTAGTCTAGAATGCCGTCTTAGGGATGTCACTCTCTCTCACCCTCAATTGGTGATAACCGAACCTCAAATCAACTTTGGGGAAATGAGTATCCCCTTGTAATTGATCAAATACTTATTCTTGATGGTGACCTTATTGAGTTGTCGATAGTCAATGCACATGTAGAGCAACCCATCCTTTACCCTTACAAATAAAATTGAGGCAACTTATGGAGACCAACTAGGTCTATTGAAACCCTTCTCCAACGAATCCCTCAATTGATTTTCTAACTTATCTAACTCCGCAGGAGCCATTCTACATGGAGGGATTGAGATAGGCTGAGTATCGGGTAAAAGGTCTATAGTGAAGGGTATCTCCCTTTTGTGAGGAACACACAGTAACTCATTCTAAAGACATAAGGGAACTTATTTACAACAGTGACCGACTCAACAAAAGGAACTTTGAAAGAGACATCTTTGACCCTCACTAAATGGTAGATACACCTCTTAGAAATCATTTTGCGGGCCTTTAAGAAAGAAATGAACTGACCCTTACATGGAGAGTTACTACCATCCTATTCAAGAATTGGCTCATTAGGGATTTGGAATTTTACTCTACAGGTTCTACAGTCAATAGAAGCATAAGAAGCGTGCAACCAATCCATCCCAAGAATCACATCGAAGTCTACTATGGAAAGTTCAACAAAGTCACATGAAATCACTTTACGCAAGATAGAAATAGGACAACTCCTATAGACTCTTTGGGCTATGATGGACTCACCTACGGGGTTGCTCACCTTATAGGGCTCATGGAGGACTTCGGGACATGCATGAAACCTATAAGCAAGGAATGGGGTTACAAAAGATAAATTTGCTTCTGGATCTAAAAGTGCATATGCATCATAATAAAAAAATCTTAACATACAAGTTACCATGTCCGGAGCTTCTTTGACCTCTTGGCAACCATGAAGAGCATAGAACCGGTTGGTCCTTTTGGCGCCTTGGATTTGACCTTTTTGGCCTTGGGGCCTTGTGTGTCCACTCCTACTATCCTTTGCATGGTGGCTGGGATTCCCACAAGTGAAGCAAGCATTGGACCCGACTAGACATTCTCCTTTATGAAGCCTCCCACACTTGCAATTTAGACTTTGGGGTTCGGGAGCCACTCCTTTGTCTATCCTGGGAGGAGGAGTATTGGTGGATCCTTTCCCACCTTGCTTTTGGCCACCTTGAAATTTATGACCATTTCCCATTTGGTGAGAATAACTCTCGCTTTCAACTCGAGCCTTCTTAGACTCCCTTGCCCTTTTGCGAAACTTCTCCTTTTCAATTTGCTCCGTGTATGTCATCAAGTGGGAAATGTCAATATCCTTGACCAACATGGTCGTCTTGTAGTCCTTGGAGACCAGCTTAGAGACACCAATTTCGATCTTCGATCACCAAAGAAAAGGCCATTATTATCTTATTTACTTTGATTCCGATAAACTAAATAAACTTGCTTATTCGAGCCCTTAGATCCGCAACCATAAAGGGAGCATACTTCGATAATTCGGTGAATTTGAGGGAATACTCCTTCACACTCATGGTCCCTTACTTCAAGTAGATAAATTTTTGGACCTTTTCCTCCCCGAGATTAATTGGGAATAACTGGTCCAAAAAGGCAAATTTGAATTCCTCCCAACCGATAAGACCCACTCCTTGGCCTCTCTTGTCGGCCCATTGCTCATACCAAATCTTCGTGACTCCTTTGAGTTGGTAAGCCACCAACTCGGCTTTCTCTACCGATGGAATGTCCATCACCACAACCACCCGATAGGCCTCCTCTATGAAGTCAATAGGGTCCTCATCCATCTTTGACCCATGGAACTTCAGCGGGTTCATCCGCATAAAGTCATTTACATTAGCAGCCAGGGTAGGCACATAAGGAGGTATGAATTTCTTCTGATTAGCATGATTCGCTAATGCTTGGGCCAATAGGGTGAATACGGCTCTAACCTCTACATAAGACACTCCATCACCCTGTTGGAGGGGAGGAACTTGTTATTCTGGAGTGCCTCATTAACGGGGAGCTCTTCGTGACGGCATGACCTAGAAACAAGCAAAAGCCCATCATTAGTTAGCGAAAAACCTTATTCAACTTTAAGGCACAACATAAATAAGAAATAAGGAAAGACTTCCCGAAACCATCTCATAGCCTTTCACTCAAGATAGTGGCGCGCTTAACAACCTTGAATGGGACTCTATACTACGGGGAGGAGTGCCTATCCGTACATGGTTAAATAATGCAGCCAAAATATGCATTAGTACGTTTGAATGTACTAAGTATGTGAGATGCAATGCATGTATGAAATTGTAATGCCATCATTATTAAATATAACATATGAGTATACATAATATAAAATATACATAAAGTGAGTTTAAGCATGCACAAGGAATATGGCTTAAGATGGATCTGAATCAATGCATAAGAAAACACATGGAATGAAAACGTAACATAAGGCCATAAAACTTGTGGGATTAGACCATAACCGACAATAAGACCTTGTGAACTACAACGTGGAATCCAATGAACTCCTTCCATTAGGAAAGGGTAAATGCACTCCTTCCATTTGGAAAAGGGGAATCTACTTGCCAAGGTAGACATCCAAAACTTAGTAACTACAATACATTATTCATAGCATTTGGGCCTACATGGATCCAGTAGCCTAGCCTATAACGACTCCTATGGTGGAACATAGTTAGGGACATTGAGATTTAGCTTTAAGGGGGTCATGCCTTAACTAACGAAACGAGTCCCAATCTCAAGTCCTCTCGGTGCTAAGTCATCTCACAAAATCTTTAAAACATATCTTAGAATCATAAGTCGAAATCAATAAGAGTAGCTCAAAACATAGGAAACACCAAGTGTGGATTGTCCCTTCATCTTGGAAACCTATCTTAACATCTTTAGGGCAATTGTCACCATACTTTTATCTTTGAAAAACATAACTTTTAAAACTTTTCTTTAATGCTCTAATTATAATCATACATCATATGATACTTTACTTCAAAACTAAGTGGCCTAGGATTTTATCATGGAACATTCATAAATCACATAAATCATAAGGAAATTTCTCTTTTAAGGCACATAAAAGAATGCCCAACCTTAATCAAAATCAAAACCCATTATGGAATCATCATCCATAGTTCAAACATGGATATATACTTAGTAAAATAATTGTAGAACATCATTTGTGGCATTTAATAACATAAATATCATGAAATCATCATAAGCATGCACATTAACTAAAATAAAAGGTAAAAATACTTAATAAGGAACTTTATAGGTGCAAGGAAACCCATAAATCAACTCATATACCTTGGTAACACTAGAGAGAAGCAAACTTGAAGCCTTTGTGGAAGAATTTGGTAACCCTAGTTCTTGCCTTGCCTTGTTCTTGGGAGCCTTTCTTGCCCTAGGAATTCAGAGAGTGAAAATTGAGAGATTGAATGAGGAAATTAGGGCTTAAATGCGGAGATAGAGTCACTCTCCTATCCCCAAAATAACATAATTAAGGAATAAAAAGGAAAAAAATGACAAAACTGCCTCTCATTAAAACTGTCGGATCCAACTTATGAAACCCTGATTATTGTCTGTAAATCAATCCACGGGCCATAGGTCCTCTTGTCTGCTCATACAACTAAAATTCCTGAAAACTAAATTTGCTGGACCTAATGCTACAAAGCCTTGTTACGGGCTGTATAAACTCTTATGGGTCATGGTTAGACTCGTAGAGTCCTTCCACACTTAGCCATTTTCACCTTTTTCTTGGCCCTATTTTATGAAGTACCCTACAGAGGATATATTGGTTCACGGGCCATCTAATAACACGCAGGCCACCTTTTGACGAACTCCAAATTTCCTTCATGTCTGATAGTCTCAGTCACAAACTCATCTACGGATTATGGTCCTATTTTACGGTCCATCACTTGGTTCATAGGTTACCCACATTTGGAAACTTTTCTCCTTCTTGAAGTTATATGTTTATGAACGAAACCTGCCGGGATGTATGTCCACTTTCGGGCTGTAAGTCACCCCGTGAAAGAAGACTATAGGTCATTTTCAGGCTAACTTTCCTACACTTAAGGCTCCCAAACTGGTGGTCGTTACAATATACATGCAACATAACATAGAAGGGCTGAAGTATAAGACTTGGCACCATAGATATGATTAGCTTATTACCTTAGGCTTGAGTGGCATGGATGAGATACGGGTATAACTTCTTCATGTCCACCTCGGCTTTCCAAGTGGCACTTTCGACTTGTTGATTTCTATTAAGGACTTTGACAGATGCCACATCTTTGTTTCTAAACCTCTTCACTTGTCTATATAATATCTTCACTTGGACTTCCTCATAGTTCAACTTGTCTTCTACAACATCCACAACCTTGCATGATAGAGCTTGGGTCACCTACACACTTCCTCACCATAGATATGTTAAAGATGTCATGAACCAGCTGCATCTCATTAGGCAACTCGAGTTCATAGGCTACCTTATCGACCATTTTTAAAATTTTGTAAGGACCCACAAACCTTGGGCTCAATTTACTCTTCTTGCCAAAATGAACAACACCTTTATAGGTGAAACTTTAAGATATACCCAATCTCCCACATCAAACTTAAGATCTCTCCTTCTCATATCCACATATGACTTTTGTTAGCTTTGAGTCATCTTTAATCTATCACTTATCATCCTCACCTTCTCCATAGCCTCCAAAACCAAATCAAGGCCTAACTAGGCCATTTCACCTACCTCAAACCTATCAACCAGTGATCTACACCATCTTTCGTAAGGAGCTTCAAATGGGGCCATTTTAATGCTAAAATGGTAACTGCTATTATATGCAAACTCAACGAGTGGCAAACGATCATCCCGATTACCCTTAAACTCCATGACACAGGCTCCCAACATGTCCTCCAATGTTTGGATGGTTCTTTCAGCTTGACTATCCATTTGTGGGTGGAACAGTACTTAACTTTACCTTAGTACCCAAACCTCTTTCGAATGACTTCTAGAAATAAAAAGTGAATTGAGGGTCGTGATTTGATATTATTGACAAGGGAACCCATGTAATTGGACCAAACTCACAAATGTACAACCTTCCAGAATCCTCAGCACTATATGAAGTCTTGATGGACAAGCAATGAGCTGATTTGGTCATACGATCCACAATCACCCAAATAAAATCAAATTGCTTTTGGCTCCGGGGAAACCCCATAATGAAGTCCATATTGATTTACTCCTACTTCGAAGTTGGGATTTCAATATCTTGAGTTAGGACACCCGGCCGTTGATGCTCAACTTTGACTTGTTGATAATTTGGAAACTGAGCCACAAACTTGCTATGTCCCTTTGCATGCCACCCCAACACTATACTTTATTCAAATCATGACACATTTTGTTGGAACCCGGATGAATGGTGTAAGAAGAGTTGTGGGCTTCTTGTAACGTAAAAGTTATCAATCCATCTACATTTGGTACACACAACCGACCTTGGTATCTAAGTACACTATCTCCCTCATGTGAGAAGACTTCTACTTTCTTCTCTTCAACTAACTTCTTCAATTCGACTATGGTAGGATCAAGGTCTTTCTTGGACTTCACATCAACAACCAAGGAAGATTGAGGCCTATCGAAGACAAACACACTGCCATCACTAGTGCCATTCAACCTAACACCTAATCTAGCCAGTTGATAAACTTCTTTTACCAACTCTTTCTTTTCACCTTCAATATGACTTACACTACCCATGATCATCCTACTCAAAGTATCAGCCACCACATTGGCCTTCCCAAGGTGATACTGAACGCTTATGTCATAATCTTTGAGAAGTTCAAGCCATATTCGTTGCCTCAAATTCAAGTCTTTTTGAGTAAACACATACTGCAAGCTCTTGTGATAAGTAAACACATCAACGTGAACCTCCTAAAGATCTGTTGCCAAATCTTAAGGGAAAACACCATGACAGCCAGTTCAAGGTCATGAGTTGGATAATTTCACTAATGCACTTTTAACTATCTAGAAACATAGGTTATAACCTTGCCATTCTGCATCAACACACAACTTAATCCAACCCTGGAGGCATCAGAATATACGACAAAACCATCCAAACCACCTAAAAGAGTCAAGATTGCAGCCGAATCAATTTATCTTTCAAAGTCTGGAAACGCTGCTTACATTCATCAGGCCACACAAAACTTGGCCTTCTTTTGGGTCAGTTTGGTCAAAGGTGACACAATCGTAGAAAACCATTCTTCAAACCGTTAGTAGTAACCTGCCGAACCCAAGAAACTCCTTATGTAAGATGGAGTTAAGGGTCTTGGATTGTTTTGCACCGCCTTAGTTTTCCTTAGGTCAGCCATAATACCCTTGTCAATTACCATATGGATAAGAAGACATGCTTGTGTCATACACAATTCACTCTTGCTGAACTTGGCGTATAATCTCTCATCTTTCAAAGTTTGAAAGACTACTCTCAGATGTTCCTCATGTTCCTTCATATTTCGGGAGTAGACTAGTATGTCATCAATGAAGACCACAATAAAGAGATCAGGTAAGGTTTAAAGACCCTATTTATAATATCCATGAATATTGTTGGTGCATTTGTTAACCCAAAAGACATCACTACGAATTTGAAGTGCCCATACCTTGTTCTGAAAGTTGTATTAGGGATATCACATTCCCTAACCTCCAACCTTGTTTTGAAAGTTGTTTTAAGGATATCACATTCCCTAACCTGCAACCGGTGGTACTTAAAATAAAGGCCGATATTAGAAAAGTGTCTAAACCCTAGTAGTTAATCAAATAAATCATCTATCGTTGGAAGTGGGTACTTATTCTTAACGGTGACTTTGTTGAGTTGATGATTGTCAATACACATTCGAAGTGACCCAACCTTCTTTCTCACAAATAGAACAGGAACATC
Source organism: Solanum rostratum (assembly GCA_029948455.1). Taxonomy (NCBI): domain Eukaryota; kingdom Viridiplantae; phylum Streptophyta; class Magnoliopsida; order Solanales; family Solanaceae; genus Solanum; species Solanum rostratum. Next base: position 61,550,863 of record CM057045.1, on the reverse strand, counting down.
CCAAGGAGACTTGCTAGGCCTAATAATGCCTTTCTCTAACAAATCTTTCAAGTGATCTGAAAAGTCTATCAACTCTGCCACTGCTATCTTATAGGGTGGAATTGAGATAGATTTGGTATTTGGAAGGAGATCTACACCAAAATTAATTTCTCTGTCAGGAGGAATGCTGAGAAGGTCTTTGAGAAATACATCAAGGAATTCATTGACTAAAGGAACTAACTCAAGAGACGGGACTTCAGAAGACACATCCTGGACCCTAACCATATATTAGATACACCCCTTATAAATCATCTTATAGGCCTTAAGGTATGAAATGAACCTACTCTTTACCATAGAATCCTGACCTTCCTACTTAAACACAGGCTTATCGAGAATTTGAAACTTGACCTTGTAGGTTCTACAACCTATGGTGGGATAGGAGGAATGTAATTAGTCCATACCAAGGATGATATCAAAATCCACCATAAAAAAATTGACAAGATCACACGGAAGGGTCTTATGCTTAGTAGACACGAGAACACTTTTGTAGACTCTTTTAGCCACTATTGACTCACCCACAGAAGTGGACACAAGGAAAGGGTCATCTAAACTTTTTTAGGATCCGAACCTCGGGAGGCCTTAAAGATGCTTAAAAGTTAGGTTTCCAACATTTTTTACCAAGGTTCCTTTCCAGGGTCACCTCCATGAGCTGTGGAAGGAGCCTTAGGGTAACCCTTGGTCATTTACGTGGCTTCTTATGACTTTAGGAGAGGTTCAAGGCCAAGTGGACCTCTATGGAGCCTTTACGGCTTGTGGTCCTCACCACTGGACGTGAAACGGGATCTTAGAAGGTTCCCTTGCCTTTAGGCCATGATTTTGACTAAGGCAGACACCAAGGTCATTTGTACGAACGGTACAATTTACATGTGCTAAATTTTTCTAAGATTGGAAGTACCATTTTGGAACTTGGAAATTTTCACGGATTCCACCACAGACCATGGAGAGTTTCGCAAACCATGAAGCCTTCAATGGAAGCACCCTTGGCCAAATTTTTATAAGTGTCAAAGGGGACATTTTCACGGACCGTTGTACAATCAGTGGAGCTTTTTATGGACCATGGTGCATTCATACAACTGCCCTGGAAAATTTGTAAGTTCGCTTCATCAATGGTCTTCTCATAATTTTGGTTTACTTGAAGGATATTTTATGACCTTTTCACCTAATTTAAAACTTAGACTCTAAGAAACTTTATCTCCTAAGACTACATTCAAGCTAGGCTTTGAGGATCTAAGCTAAGACTTCAAGAGTGCTTTCAATTCAATTCCATCTCAATTCTTCTAGTTCGTCAAGGTATGTGGGATTGATTCATGATTCCCTTCCAATCATGAAGACCTAAAATCCAATTTCTTCAATTACACGATTTTCAAGTATGATTCACAAATCGGTCTTTTAAATTAGTTTTAATTTGTTGAAATTGCTATGGGATGAATATAATTACTAATTTTATGATGATTCTAATCTTATTATTATGATTTACATTGATTTTATGAACAATTGAATATGCATGTCCCTTTAATCTATAAAATCTATGCAGGGGTAATTTTATGTATGCTTTAATTGTTGATTTCTTCATGGATTTACTATGATTTCATTTTATTATGATGTTTTAACAATATATTCCTAACACCCATGCTCTTTCTTCATTCCTCATGGCATATGCATGTATGAACAAGTATTTTATTGAGATTTATGATGTGAGTTAAGACCCAATTATGATTATGACTATGATTTCAAGGCAAGTATGATTATGACATGACATGTGATACATAATGTCTAGGATTTTGGCTTTTAATCTTAAGTATGCATGATGATGATTTGAGAAGACTTATGCTCCTAGTTCAAGCATGTATATGTATTTGTATTCCCATGGGATGAGGACTTATCACCGAATGAGATTGGAGGTGGGGGCTCGACCCAAGAGATCCTTAAGTAAAGTCTCCTTTCTCATAACTATGTGCCAACATAGGTTTATTTCCTTTTTCAGGTTTCTTCCCCTTTTTCGGGATGGGGGTTACCTTTGGCAAGTGGCCTACCTTTTTCTCCGATGTAGGGTGAACATTGGGATTCCAAGTAATAGCCCGCTTGGTCTTATATGTTGGTTCAGGTCTTATATGTTGGTTCAGGTCATATCCCCTTATGTTTAAGTATTATGGAATTCATACATCATGGAATTTAAGGCATATTGACATTATATTCTTTCCTATATACTTCTTTCTATATATGGACATTGTCATCTAACATTGATTTCAGGTTAATATGTTTATATGCATTGCATACCCACATACTTAGTATATGAAAATGTACTAACACATACTTTTGCCTATATGATTTAACCATGTAGGGACCATATACTATCTTCTTTCACCTCTTGACGGTTAGATTAGATTGTGAGTTTGCCTGTGGTGAGTCCTTTACTCCAAGGACAAGACCCACCTTCTATCCACCTATTATGCTATATTCACTTATGTCTTTACTTTGAGGATGAGCCTGGGACATGTCTTGGACCTCATCCTATTCTATAAACTAGAGGCATTGTTGGACATCATGCAAACTCTATGTGCGAGCTTATTGCTTATGGAGACTATGTTTATGTCTATCTCATGATGTTAATGCTATGATTTATGATAAGACGTGGAAAGTCGTAAGACCCTCATATCCCTATAGCGTGAGTCATACTTACTCACCCCTTAGAACTTAATTGCTATTTGCTATGTGAATTTATGTAACTTCCTTTCTAGGTGACATCCCCATAGCTTGAGTCTAAAACCCCGTTTCCGTTAAAACTATGTGCTTATTTTTAATTATGCGCTTCCAAACTGATGACGCGTATATCGATGCTATGAGGCTTGTTTGGGGACTCTCGGGTTCCCATTCACCATGTCACTCCTAGGCATTAGGCCTGGGTCATGACAAACTTTAGGACTTAAATTGAACCTATTTTCAAGGGGAGGGGTCACAAAGGATAGGTTATCATCCGTATCTAACAATGTATAAACATAAAAAACAAATACTTTCAACATACCTATGACGACATTTGGTTCTTCATCCACCTTTTGCCTCTCTTGTAGTACATAAAAGCTATTGTTATGAGCTACACCACCTTGTTGTACACCTTGAGGATTTTGACCCGCTTGGGCGTCTTTGCTTTGTGGACAAACACCCTTACCCTTGTCACCTGCTTTAAGACAATCAGAAATCTTGTAACCAAGTTGGCCACTTGCAAAATAACTACCGGTCTCCCGATAGCAACACCCCCATGATTCTTACCACATTTATAACATTTTGGATAGATTTAAGCACCACAACCTCCACTTTGCTGACCCTTAGCAGGTTGGGCCCGATTATTAGTATACCTCTGGTTGGAAGCGTTGGAAAACCCTTGTTGTTTGACCCTATGGGATATTCTGGTTTTGATTGCCATCACCACCCTTATTACCTTGATGTCCACCATTATACCTCAACCTTTTTACATCACTCTTCTTTATCTTGTGGAGCTTCTTTTCCTTAGGGTGCTCGGCATAAGTCATACGCCGAGCTAAGTCCATATCCTTGATGAGTAGCGAAGTCTGGCATTTTTCATTAATGAGGTCTGAAAATCCTGAAATAAACATATTCATCCTTGCCCTTGGGTTGGCCATAAGCATGGGAGAATACTTGGAGAGTGTATTGAACTTAAGAGAGTACTCACGAACGCTCATCGACCCGTGCCTCAAATTCATAAATTCTTTCATCTTGGTCTCTTAATTCAAGAGGGGAGAAACAGTCCAAAAATGAAGCCTTGAACTCTTCCCAACCAAGCGGACTATCAAGCAACCTATCTCCCTTACACTGATCATGCCAAATCTAAGTAACGCTCTTAAGCTGATATGCCACCAACTCATCCTTCTCCTCTGAAGAAACACCTATAATGGAAAGAACCTTGTACACCTTATTAATGAACTCTACTGGATCCTCCTCAAGTTTATTTCCATGAAATTCTGGTAGGTTCATTTGGGTGAAGTCACTCACACTACAAACTTGGTGGGAGCTGGAGGAGCTGAAGCTTCAGGTGGAGCTTGAGTAGCCTGGTTGCTAATAACTCGATCCAAAAAGGAGATAACATTACTAAACTAAGCATGAGCCCCACTACCCTCTTCTTGAGGTTGAGGAACCTCGAGCACAGGGATATTCCTTCTCGGCGACATTATCTATAGCACAAAGGACAAGTCATTAGAAAGAAGAATATCTTAAGTTACTCCAAGGCACGACCGAATTCAAACAAGGAAGTGAAACAATCCTAAGCATCTCATAGCTCCTTACCCATAATTGTGGCGTTCTTCACAATCATGATATGAACTCTACTTGATCTGGTGTGTAGAGTTCTGAGGACCATTTTAAAACCTCGGGCTCTGATACCAAGCTTGTCATGATCCGAACTGAATTCATAGGTGCGACATGACGAATAAGAACTCGAAGGTCCCCGAACAAGCCTCTTAGATCATGTATTCACTTTATAGTTTTAAACAATAAATAGTAGACGAGCATCAATAAATAAAAAGGGGAATGGGGCTAAGGGACCAACCATAGCTAAACGTGAAAGCTCAACTTAATAGTTCAAAACATAATCAAAGTGAAGTAATAGTTCATACACATCTCTAAATAAATACAATAAATGGAGCCAAAAGTACAAGTCTGGAACCCTTAATACAAGTCATAGAAAATATCATGAAGTGTCCAAAATATCAAGTAAATCCGTTAACGGTGAATAGGAACTCACCAAAAGCTCAGAGTATTCATGATCAACCTAGCCATGAGGAGGAGGGTAAGGTAGATCACTTGTCCCTACATGATTATAAACATGTAGGTAAAATGTGATCAATACTTTCGAATGTACTAAGTACGCATGTACGCAATGCAATAAATAAATATAATGACAAAGAATACATAGTAGATATGCCCTATGTTGAAGCTTTAACAATATAATCAATTTCAAAATAAGCGTAGGATAATGCCATGATGATGCAAGGGAAACACATAAGTAAATAAGAGTGGGAATAAGACCATAACCGAAAAAACCATATGACCTATAATATGGAATACTAATATTATACTTTACACTGGCCAAAGAGTGAGCCTACTTGCCAAGGTAAACTCCGGAAATGGGAATACTAGGTGGATCCACTAGTCGAAAGGCCTAAAGAGGCATAATCAAAATATCCTACAGTGGCACGTAATTATGAGATTAAAAGATTTAAATGAGACCCCTTAGGTCGATTCCCACTCCTAACTCATTTAGCGATAAGTCAAAATCTCAAGGAAATGGACAATGCATAATCAAAATAATCAAAACTTAATTTAATTCAGAAGGTCTTAGCTTGTCAAAGTATATTCAACTTGTACATAAGATTAACTCCTTAACAAAATGTCAGAATCATTCCAAAGTGGGTCTTGAGTCACCCAATATCAATTCAAACTTATGATCTTATCCTTGATCAAAATCATATACTCAAGTTCATTCCATAAAGGTCAATATCCGAAATTCATAAATCAACTTAATTCATATTTTGTTTGTCAATTAACTTTAGGATCATGTAATTGAATCATAATCAAACTTGAAGTAATCAATTAAGCAATATAGGATCAAAATCATATTAACCCATAAGGGATTTCCAAGTTTGAAAAAGTGTAGATTAGGTTTAATCATGCAAATTCGTAAAGCTTGTCAAATTATGTAAAACCTTGATAAATATTCCTAAATCATCATAAAAATGCTTGAATAATGCTAATCTAAGCAAATATCAATGGATATGCAATTACCCATTAATCAAAGATTCAAAATTTGTAATTCAAAATTTGGTTTTCAGAGAAAACTTCTTGGTTGAAAGTAAACCATGAATCAAACCCACATATCTTTGAGCCTTGGAATTTCTTGAAAGAAACTTGAGGAAAAACATGGTCTTCACTTGTGTTCTTAAAATCCAAAGAAGATTTTTGAGAGCCTTGAAATTGGATGAAGAATTTGGTAAAGAATAGAGAGGGTTTTGAGAGTATTTTTGTGTGACTTATGCTTGAAAACGGCTAAATAATGAGAGAATATCATCTATATGGGTGTTGGATTACTAACCAATTTCCCTGAAATAGAAAATTTTCAAAAATTTTGACCTATGGCGTGGCAAGTTCGCGATGCGGACTTGTCGTAGACCCTACTAATAATTTCATACAAAAATATTTTCTTAACATAGGAAACCTATACATTGTAGGTAAACATTTCCCTACTCAATTTTGACTCCTGAACAAGAATATGAAGTTGGATTCGCAAATTAAAGCATGAATTTTGAGATATTCAAGAAATGTGCTATAGGGCATTTTTCGAGTTGTAGGAGAGGTGTTACCCAAACCCATTATAAAGTTCATATTCAAATTTTACTACTTCCAAGTATGAATTTCAATATCTTGGGTTAAAATACATGCCTTTGATGTTCAACCTTGTTGGAAATTTAATATTCTGCCACAAACCTTGCTACGTCCTTTTTGAAGCTATTTCACTGATACACCTTCATTAGGTCTCTATACATTTTGATGCATCCCAGATGGATCTAATATTGGAAATTGTGAGCTTCACTCAATATCATGTTCTTTTTAGGCTATCAGTATTAGGAACACATAACTGACCTTGGTTACAAAGCACTCCATCTCCCCTTATGAGAAAACCTTAATTTTCTTATCAACAACCAATTTCTTCAACTCTATAAATGTTGGACCCATGTCTTTCTGTGCTTTAAAATCCACTGCCAATGATGATTTTGGCCAAGATTGCACAAGAATGTCTCCCTTATTGGAACCATTTAGTCTTACGCCCAATCGAGCAATTGATGCACATCCTTAACCAATTCTTTCTTCCCATCATTAACATGAGTTATATTACCCATAGGCAATCTATTAAGTGCTTCGGCTAAAATATTTGCTTTAACAGTTGATACAATACACTCATGTCATAATCTCTTAGGAGTTCAAGCCACCTCATTTTCCTTAGATTCAAGTTTTTTTTGATAAATACATATTGCAAGTTTTTCTGCTAGATAAACATATCAACATGTATTCCATAAAGATAGTGATGCCAAATTATTATTGGTAACACCATAGCTGCTAATTCAAGATCATAGGTTGGATAATTTCGTTCATGCACTATTATTTTCCTTGAAGCATGTCTTATAACCTTATCATTTTTCATAAAAACACAATCCAAACCAATACGTGAGGTATCAAAATAAATAACAAACCCATCCTAACCTTCTGGTAATGTCAAAGTAGGAGCCAATGTGAGATGATCTTTTAATGTTTGAAACTCATTTCACACTCATCGGACCATTGGAACTTTACCTTCTTTGGGGCCAATTTACTCAAAGGTGATGCAATGGAAGAACATCCTAAAACAAACCTTCTATAGTATCCAGGTAAGTCCAAAAAGCTTCTAATATTCAAAAGAGAAAGTGGTCTAGGCCAATTCTTGATCGTCTTAATTTTTCTTGGATCAACCATAATACCACCACCAGATACAATATGCCCAAGAAATGCTATGGGCCTCACCCAAAAATAACATTTACTAATTTTGGCAAATAGTTGCTTCTTTTTAAAAGTTTGCAACGTTATCCTCAAGGGACCCATATGTTCTTGCTCATTATGAGAATACAGTAATATATCATCAATAAACACCATCACAAATATATCTTGCTATGATTTGAAAATCAATTCATCAAATCGAAGAAGAATGCGGAAGCACTAGTCAACCCAAACAGCATAACCAAAAACTTAAAATGGCTATACCTTGTCTGTAAAGCACCGTAAATTAGGAAGTCAGAAAATTGTAGAAGAAGTCGAACTAGAAAATATGTAGGCTAAAGTATGAGCCTCACTTATGACTCGGTTCAAATCATAGGTTGTAAATAGGGCTCGTGAATTGTCATGTCTTGGGCCTACACCCTATATGTTGCCGATACTCAAAAACCATTACTGGCCAATGGCCCTGCTACATTACTCAGCGCAAAACTTAAACACATGTGACAAGATAGAATTAACATAGTATGTAAGGTAACATAGTAATTACAACAATACTTAGAGAATAAAAATATCCCAACAACAACTGAAAGAAAGAATTAAATAATAATCATCTGGTCGATGGAACCTCTAAATCAATATCTTTGAGTTAATAATCATGACAAGCCCATAGTAACCATAACAAAAATAAAGTAGTAAAATAGTAATAAAAGACATAAAGTCTCTAGCCGGAAGAAGACCTCACTAATAGCTACTTGGAATTTTGGACCTTAACAGTGGGTTTGCTGAGGGACTCAATCACCTATGTTTGCATCATGAAAAGATACAGGTCTAAAGGACTTTTACGTGAAATGTACTGGTATGTAAGATGTCCAAAAAGGAAACTCATGGTAGCGCACTATACTCCAATATAGCTTAAAATAAAGTTTTTAGAACAATAATGCAGTAAATAATAGAGTAGGCTAAATGTACAAACAATATAACTCAATGTACTAGAAAAATAACATAGTTTAGCTTTAGGAGTTCCTAAATTAACAATCATCACTATGAGCCTCTTGTTGATTGAAATAACATTTTGTCCATGTTTCTAGAGCCAACCAATACCTTGTCAGGGTGAGAGACGAACTTGACCTTATGGATCCATCTAAGTAGGCCATCTCAATGGCATATGAGGAGTTGTACAATTTGGCACAATCTTATCCTATGCTGGTTACATATTTTATAGGATTAGGGTTATCTAAACTCATACCTACTTCGATGCTCAATACTACTCCCAAAATATTATGTATATGTTAAAAATTTTAGAAGCAAAATTTCTCAAAAATACTCCTTTCAACTTTTGAGACTTAGCCCTGCTTCAACTTATCTTAACTAGATCTTCTTAACTTAGTCTTAAAATAATTCTTTATCACAAATCATACTTAAAATTCCCAAATGCTTGTAGTAGTTTATTCACTCCTTAATGCAATTAAAGCATGATGATAAAAGGATTCTCAATGTTCATCTAGGGTTCTTGTAAATGTGGTTGTACTTTAACCATTCAAAGAGATGCATTTAACAATAGAGTTTTTAGCATAATAATAGTAAAATGACAAATATTTCATAACAAGGTTTGGAATTTCTCAATATGATCATAAAAAAAAATTCACTTGACTCTTGACTAAGATTCTTGATAAGAAATATAATAGGATTTTTGGTAGTCTTACACATCTGACAATATGAAGATGAAAACTCAAAACTGAGAGACTTGATAATTTCCTGGAATCTTAGTCATTTCCTCTTCACGTTCGTTTTCAAGAATTTTCTTTGTGTGAAAGATGGAATAAAGTTATGGGTTACTAATTAAGAAATAACTAACTTTAAAACGATGTAGTTCAGACTAGTAAAGGACCGGAAAGGACAAAAATTCCCTTAACTAAAATGGTTGGACTAAATCTCGAGACCACGTTTACGAGTCCTGGTCTAATTTATGATTAGTAAACCAGCTTGTGGATTGCCACTGTCCAAAAAGGCTTGGGTCTTTGAAACCCTTTTCTCTAAGTCATAGACTCAATTATGGGTTGTACATAGGCTCATCCTATTGGGTTTTGGAAAAACTTCAAAATCTTGAAGTTGGGCCTAGTTTCTACGAGACCTACTCTATGACTCATAGATTAGTCTACGACTCATAGACCAGGTCGTAGTCTGTGCCCCTCTTCCTGAACATTTTTTAGTGTTGGGGGCATCTACGAGCTCTCATCTATGGTCTGTAATTCTTTTTATGGGCCATAGAAGCAGTTTATAGAATTCCCTACTCAGAATGCAACCTTCGAATTTTGAACTTTTAGATTTATCTGAGCTAGGAAAAATTAAGTGGTGTTACATGGATAGGATTAGCAGGAACGAAAAATTAGTTAAGAATGGAAAGGATCCACGAGGGGTATTTACGGTTTGTAAATGGAACTACGGACTGTTAAGGGGTTCATGATTTGAGGTCTTAAGTTTGTAAGAAATAGGGCTTCTAAAGTTGAACTATGAGCAAATAGGATGACTCGTAGTTCTATTTACAAGCCATAGAATGGCCTCGTAGAAGGGGTCCTTAAGATTGGAAAATTTTTTCAAGTATGGAGGAAACCAGGAAAGGGTTCTATGACTCGTAGATCAATTTACGAGTTTGGGTTTCAAAGATAGTTTTAGAAGATCAAAAAGTGAATAGGATGAAACCCCCTAATTACAATCCGTAAACCATTTTACGAATCATAAACAGGGATTATGGATTGGGTCCAATAGATTTAATGAAGGCTACTTTTGACTTATTCTCGTACCTTAAGCCTAAAACTATGTCATTTTTGGACCTAAATATACCCATATCAGCCCCTAAACCTCTCAAACACTCTCACCTTTCTCCTCTTGCGTAAAGTACTCCACTCCTCTCCCTTCGATCGAGCCACTTTGTACATTGGGGTTGGGTCCTATTTTCTTTGCTTTTTGTTTAATAGTTTGACAAGAGTAGTATTTATATACTATAATTGGATTGTAGTGGGTGCAACATCTCTTTCAGTCTAACTCCCTCAAAATTTTCTAAGGCAAGAATTCTATTAAGGCAAGGCAAGAAAGGCTATGTTTTCTAAAAGATTTTCTTCCCCAACCTTTAAGCTTCCCTTAAGGTCTTCATATCAGGTATGTGAGTTTGATTTGTGGATTCCTTTCACCCACAAAGTCAAAAAATGATTCCTTTTACCTTTTATTTAAGTTATGAAATTTACATGATTTCCATGAGTATGTTTCCAATATCATAATGATATATTTTCAGTTGTGTTGGCTCTAATAATGCAATGTGATAATGTATTATGAGTTCCTATAGCTTTCAAGTTGAATGTCATGATTTCATTATCTAGGGTTTTTTAATAATAATATGTGGTGTTTAGACGTGGTTTTTAAATTGATATTTCAATATGATTTTGAGGGTGATGAAACCTGTCTTTATCCCACCAAGACAAATCATCCTGAACAGATCACAATAACATAATGCACAACATGGCAGAAGCTAAATCAAGATAATATTTCGAATAACAAGGCTATAAAGCATAAAGGCATAATCTAAACTATAAACCATTCTAGAACTAGTTGTCACAAGGTACAATACTCTATTGCATCAGAATAAGAAAGAAAAGATACAAGTCTAAATAGTCTTTGTTTCTCAAAATATAACAAAACTAATAATAATATCCGACAGTCTTAATAGTATGCTGGAGAAACAAGCAAGTACCTGTTGATTGTCAGTAGCTCAGTTACAGAAGAAGAAAAAGAAGAAATAGAAGGAGAAGAAGAAGAAGAAGTAGGAGGAGTAGTAGTAGAAGAAGAAGTAGCAGCTCAATTACAAAAGAAAAAGAAGGAGGAGGAGGAGAAGAAGGAGAAGGAAAAGGAGAAGGAGAATGAGATGGAGGAAAAGGAGGAGAAGCAAAAGGAGAAGGAGAAGCAGGAAGGGGAGCAGAAGGAGGATAATGTCACAACCCAAAATAGATCGCAACTAAGGAAAGATAAACAAACCCATAGGATATACAAAATCTCCCAAAACCTGGAGTCATGAGTACAAGAGTATCGAAAACAGAATTGAAGAGTAAATACAACTATCTCAAAGCAAATACGATACTATCTCATAAATATCTGATACATAGTCTAAGAGAAAGGAAGTAAAAGAGGATCCAAATACCTATGACGACTCAGAGTTTGAGCCTCACCGCTGAGATCATGATGGTAAAAATAACACTCAGATAAAAAGATCAACTACCCTGTCCTGTACCCTGTGCACGATCTATAGAGAGGTAACAAAGTAGGGATAAGTACATCGAAATGTACCCAGTAGGTTCAATCGGCTGGGCAACAGAAATTGAACAGGTATGTAATAACGAAGAATCCTATACCTGCATCCCAAAATGTTAGCACAAATGATAATAATATACTATAGTAATGAGCTAAAATTTCCTCATGAATCCGTGATGTCACCACAATAAGAAATATAATGCACAACTAATCATGCTTAATACCAAGGGTGTTACATCTTTGCCGCCTGCCCGAGGTCAAGTAATGTCAGTATGCCACAATCTTGCCACCTGCCCGTGGTCAAGTAATAATATAATGCCAAGTCCTTGCCACCTACCCGTGGTCAAGATATGAGAAGTATGAGTCTCACCCTTGCCTCCTGCTCGGGTCAAGGGATGGTTCCAATGTGAATCATAATGCCTTTGTCTCCTACTCGGATCAAGGGATGTTAAAAGTCACACACAATAGACATAAATCAACAGTGCAACTCAATGATGCATGTAGACATGTAAATAGCACCACATTAGAGATACTAAGGCATGATGCTCATTGTAGATCAAATGCACCCAACGAATAATATCAAGTGTTACAACTAATGCCCCAACCATCATCATAATTATATAAATAATTGAGAATGTCAATAATATCGGACCTAACTCGTCCCAAGTATGCAAGAATATCAATAATATGGACCTAGCACATTCCAAATATGCAAGTATGACCATGATACTAAACCTGGATCATCCCAAATATATAAATATAACAACGATAGCGATCCTATCTCAACCCAACAATACAAGTATAACATTAATACTGGACCTTACTAGTCCCCACTGGTCTCACAAGACTCATTTAGTCAAATTCTATCTCAGATCCTCATCAACTCATCATAATTCAACTCAATTCATCGATATGATCAAGATTATACCACAATTCGCCTCAACCGAGATGACTTTCCATTATTGTTTCAATCACAATTACTTAGTTTCACAATTATCCATCTAAATTTCATAATTTTCACATGATAAGATCAATAACTCAAATCCAGTCCTAAAAGGTTAGCCGAACCTACCTCGATGCTGAAACAACACTCGAACAAGCTTTAAATCAATACAAGCCTCTAAATGATCCATAGATTGATCAACCATTATCAAGAATGGATACTACACATCAAGAGGTGTATTTGTATATCCATATTGACATATTTTAGGCTCAGGGGCAAAATGGTCAAAATTAGGGCTGAAATTCAAAAGTTTCAAATCTAAATATTGACTTCAAAATTGGATTCTACACAAAAAATGGAGTTCAATGGGTGAAAATTTAACTAAAATCGAGTTCAAATCAATGGAGAAATCCCCATTTAAAGTTCCAAAATCATAGACCAAAAATCCCCAATTTTGGATATTCCAAATTATGAAATTCAAGTCAAAATCAAGATAAAAAGGAAATTAACCAAAACTAGGTTTGAAACACTTACCCGAAAGATTTTTCTGGAAACCCTCTTTCAAAAATCGTCTCCCAAAGCTTGAAATATTCAAAATCGAGTGAAAATGGGGGTTTTACGTCTTTAAAAAATGACTTACTAAAAAATACTCCGTGAAGGCAGACCCTTGTTCACGATCGCAGCGAAAAAGAGGGCACATACCTCGAAGGCAGAGTACAAATTGGGTTGCATCAGATACCCCCGCACCAGCCATTGCCAAAACTCAAAATGGACCCCTGGAACTCATCCGGACTTAGAATTTCACAAACATTTATGTATCCATGCCAGAAATAGTGATTCAAACTTATCTGAATCATCAGAATTCAATTTCAAGGTCTCCAAGATACATTTACTAATACAAGTCAATTAAACTAGTTTAAAACTCAAAATACCAAAACTACCCTCGGAAACTCCTAAAATTTCGATGAGACCATTTTTAGCATTAGTTTCACCCTCAGGAACTATTGGAATTGTCAGACATTTGATTCAACCTTGCAAACTTCAAATGTTGATCAAAGTCAAACTTTGATTTCGAAAACCACTAAAATAATGACTTTGAGCCTAAAAATCTTATTTTAACTCCAAATTTAGCTCTCCGATTTCCTATAGTTCAGATTCGACATTCCAACACTAATGGAATCGACGGATCCTCGATCCGCCCTCCGAAACTCAGAATGCTACAATAATTTAATTGTTTAATGACTTAAGCTTCCAAAAAGACCAAAACTCATATTTTCAACTTTTAAAACTCAGGATTTCATTCCAAACATCCAAATAGTTCAAAGTAGGGCCAAAGCAACATACGATAGGGTAAAACATTAACTTTCACAGATAAAGCCAAAAATGACCAACCAGGTCATTACACCATTCACCACTAAAAAAAATGTTTGTCCTCGAATGTAAGGAAAAGGGGAGTACCTGAAGCCTAAAAAAGGCTGGGATATCTAGACTGCATGTCATACTCCAACTCTCAAGTGGCCTCATTAACAAAATGGTGCCACCACTGAACCTTCACAAAAGGTATATCTTTAGATCTCAACCTTCAAACCTACCTATCCGAAATAACTATAGGTTCCTCTTCAAAGAACAAATTCGGACCTAATTCAACAGTCATAAGAAACCACGTGGGACTCACCTAGAATATACCAATAGAGCATAGAAATATGAAAAATAGGATGAACAGAAGATAGTCTCGATGGTAAAACTAACTCATAGGCTACCTCACCAACTCTCATCAAAATCTTAAAAGGGCCAATGAACTGGAACTAAGCTTGCCCCTCTTTTTGAATCTCATCACACCCTTCATGGGTGAAACCTATTAGCTAAACACTATCATCAGCAGAGAACTCAAGAGGCTTAACCCTCTTCTTAGCATAACTCTTCTGGCGACTCTGGGCTGTCAAAAGTCTATTCCAAATTGGTTGGACCCGATCCATGGCATCCTGAAGCAAATCAACACCAGACACCTCAGCCAAACCTGAATCAAACATCCAACGAGTGATCTACACCCTCGGCCATGGAAGGCCTCAAACTGTGCCATCTAGATGTTGGAATGGTAAACTATTATTATATGCAAACTCTGCTAATGAGAAGTGCTAATCCTATCGAGCCCCGAAATCTATAACACAGGCCCTAAGCATGTCCTCCAATACTTGTATGGTGCGCTTTGACTGACCATCAGTTTGAGGGTGTAAAATTGAACTCAACTCCAATTTAGTACCCAAACCACGCTTTTAAGCTCGCCAAAAGTAAGAAGTAAACACATGCCCTCTGTCTGATATTATAGACATAGGCACACCATGCAATATGACAATGTTCTAGATGTATAACCTAGCCAATTGTTCCACACTGTAGCTAGTCTTCATCGGTATGAAGTGTGCCAACTTGGTTAATCGATCAACAACTACCCAAACTGAATCAAACTTATCTAAGGCCATGGGCAAACCTGTGACAAAGTCCATAGTCACTCTCTCCCACTTCCACTCGAGATATGGATGTCCTTTGCATCGATCCACTAGGCTTTCGATGCCCATACTTTACCTATTCGTATTTCAAACACTTGGCCATAAACACAACTATGTCTCTCCTCATGCCAAACCACCAATAATGCTATTTAAGGTCATGATACATCTTAGCCACACCCGGATGAATGGAATATCTAGCACAATGGGCCTCCTCTAATATCAATCTCACCCAATCACCAACTTGGGCACATAATTCTACCATTAATCCTCAATACACAATCTACATCAATAATATCCATCTTGGCTTTACCTCTCAACACTTTATCATAAATCATGCATAATCTAGGGTCTGCAAACTGATGAGCACATATCTGATCAAGCAAAGAAGATCTAGAGTCAATAAATGCCAAAATACTCTTAGGAGGAGAAATGTCCAAACGGACCTTCTTTCTAGCAAGTTACTAAGCCTCTAGAACTAAGGGCCTCTCCTCAACCCTCAAGAATGCCAAACTCCCCATACTAGTAGTCGTCCATTTCAAAGCATCAGCCACCACATTGGCCTTCCCGGGGTGATAAAGAATAGAGATATCGTAGTCTATAAGCAACTCCAACCACATACTTCGTCTCATGTTCAAATTAGGGTAGGTAAAGATGTAGGGTAGTTCATCTCATCCACCTTCAGCTATCTAAAACAACAGGCTATCACTCTCCCCTTTTGCATTAATATAACACCCAAACCCATATCTGCAGCATCAGAATATACCACAAATGGAACTCCCTCCTCAGGTAAAGCAAGAATAGGTGCTGAAGTCGGTAAATCTTTGAGTTTTTGGAAGCTCAACTCAAAACCTTCCGACCACTAGAACGCTATTTTTTTTGAGTCAATCTAGTCAACGGGACTTCTATAAATTAGAAACCCTAAACAAAATGCCAATGATACCCCGCTAAACCAAGGAAACTCCAAATCCACATCACCTAAATAGGCCTAGCGCACTTATGAACAACTGCTACCTTAACCGAATCGACCATAATACCCTCTTTTGACACAACATGGCCAAGAAATGCAACAGACTCAAGCCAAAACTCACACTTCGAGAACTCAACATACAACGTTTCTTCCCTCAATCTCTGAAGTACAGTTCTCAAGTGCTGAACATGATCTACCTCACTCTTGGAATAAACCAAGATATCATCTACGAATACAATCACAAAGATATCTAAATAGGGCCTGAACATTTGATTCATCAACTCCATAAAAGCAGCTGGGGCATCGATCAACCCGAATGACATAACCATGAACTCATAATACCCGTAACGGGTCCTGAAAACTATCTTAAGGATATCAGACTCTCGAACTCTCAACTTATTGTAACCGAATCTCAAGTCAATGTTGGAGAACACGGACACACCCTTCAACTGGTAAAAAAGATCATCATTGCGATGTAAGGGATATTTGTTCTTGATGATCACTTTGTTAAGTTGGCGATAATCAATACACATACCCATACATCCTTTTTCTTCTTTACAAATGATACAGGAGCACCCCAGGGAGATACACTCGGATGAATAAAACCTTTCTTTAACAAATCTTGCAATTGTTCCTTCAACTCTTTCAATTCAGCTAAAGCCATCCGATAAGGAGAAATTGATATGGGCTTAGTGCCTGACTCAATATCAATAACAAAGTCAATATTAAGATTCAGAGGAACACAAGGAAAATTAGTCGAAAATATATCCATAAACTCTCTAGAAACCCTAGTGATCTCCAATGATGGGAACTCCTGAGAAACAACCCAAATTTGTGCTAAATATGACAAACTCCCCTACACATCAATTAATAAGCATGCATATGAGAAATAATGCCCTTAGGATAGGAGCTAGGTGTTCCAGTCCATATCAACTGAGGCAAATTGGGGAAAGATAAGGTCACAGTGTTTGCATGATAGTCAAGAATAACATGATAAGACACAACCAGTCCATACCCAATATCATATCAAAATCTATGATGTCCAACAATATCAGGTTAGCAATAGTATCTCTCCCCATAAAAGTCACAACACAACCCCGATAAATATGATTCACCACTAAAGATTCACCTATCAAGGTGGAAACACAAATAGGCTCGACAAGCAGCTCACATATAATATCAATATAAAAAGCAAAATATGCCGATACATATGCATAAGTAGAGCCTAGATCAAATGAAACTGAATTTGAACGGTGACATACTTGAACCATACCTGTGATAACTACATTAGAAGCCTCTGCCTCAGCCCTGTTAGGAACAACATAGCAAACTCTACATCCACCAATATCTTATGGGCTTGTATGGGCACCACCTCTCTCTGTACCACAACCTCCTCTAGCACCACCCCTCATGCCTTGAGAGGTGTCACTGGCTATTGCCTGAGGTCTTGAAGCCTGAGTACGAACACCCGATGTGGACAACTGTTGGCAAAGTGCTCAACCTCTCACAAATATAACAGGCCTTGGGGTCTCTCCCTTGAGATGACTGTGCCGAAGAACCACCACGCCCGGGTGCTCTATCCGCCCGAGTAGATCTGGATCTATCAACACTATCAAATACTGGAAGAGCTGCCTTATGCCCGTACCTGGTGGCTCATCCTCTAAATCTCTCGGCCCAGTGGCGGGTGCCCACTAAATTATCTATGTCAACGGAACCTCTTTCCGCCACCCTGTCTATCCTGTCTCATATGCTCTATCATACGATGTGATCCATAACACTCTAGAAAGTATCTCCAGCCAGCACCAAGGAATATGTAGCCTCCTAAAGATACCCTGCTAAGCCCTTGGCAAACCGTCGGATCCTCTCAAACTCACACTACTAGAAATTCGGTATATTGCTACGGTTATCTGGCGACGGTTATACAACCATGGTAATAATCCATCTATTGCCACGGTTGTAACCGTGGCAATATATATTTGAGCATAGCAGTAGAACTATTAAAGTAAACCGTGCTATTAGTGTGTAAACCGTCGCTATAAATTACTTAATGCCACAGTTTTTTCTAACCGTCGCAATAGACTACCTATGGCCACGGTTATTTTTAGCCAAAAAATAAAAATCTCTAGGAAATAGTTATATTTCCCTCCTCCACTAAAAATATAACGCGCCTCCACTATTAATTAAGAAACCTAATTAATATTCCCTCCTCCAGTACTCCTCTGTTTTAGAACGGCGATAGTGAGGAAGAAGATCGAGATACATGCAAGTCGGCTTCTCGTTTGAACGGCGTGAATCGAGCTTTCTTCTTTGAGAAATAGAGTAGTCAAAGTCATCTTCTTGTTTTTAAGACTGTTCTTGATTTTCTCTTACAGGTAATTTTACATGCTTTTTGGGGGGTTTTGTATTATTGTGTTAATTGAGGTGTTGATTGAAGTTTTGGAAGTAAAATTGATTGTTTTTAACTACTTTGAGATAATGGCTCTCTGAATATAGGCATTTCATCAAGCCTGGACGGTAATGGTCAACATTTCTAGTCTCCAAATAGGTCTTCATCGGCACGGTGGTCTAGAAAACGTCCGTCGTCGATCTTTGTCTACACCCAAACCTCCGTTCATCCAAGGGTTTTGGTTCACTGAAAAGATTGAACTTCCGGTGGTATGTTTTGTGATTTCTCTGCATATTTCTTAATTTCTAAGTCCCCACAATCTCTAATTTATAGTGCATATAGTATATTGTTCAAAATCAGAAATTCCATAAAGGGTTTTGAGAAATCATAAAGAATAACACCTGGGTTTCTGAAATCTATGTTATTTGCTGATGTTAGTCTCCAATTTTTCAGATTATTTGAATATTTGTTCGTTTCTAGTGTGATTTTAGTTCTGGCTTGACTTTTACTTTTCTAGTTGCTTCCTATACTTTCTTTTTCCTGATATGGTTTCTTGAGACAACAATTGTCTATTATGCTGCTGAAAATGGTAAATTTCAGCATCGTATATACTTGTTTTCACTTCCTAGTTGTGTCTAGCAATACATATCCTTCCTGAGTAGTAGAATACCCCATATGTATAGCAGTTCTGACCCTAGACAACATCTTATCATGTTGAGTCAAATCTTTTGCATAATACAAGCATCCAAGTACTCTAAGATGACTTAGATTAGAAGGTCTATGATAGACCTTTTCAAAAGAAGATATATTTTTAAAAACAATAGTAGGCGATCTATTTATCAAATACACAGCAGCAAGCAAACAATGACCCCAATATCTAATAGGTATATTTGCCTGCAACCTTATAATTCTTGTGACTTTTTAAAATGTGACTGTGTTTCCTCCCAGCTACTCCGTTTAGCTTAGGGGTATACACACAAGATGTTTGATGCACTATACCTAATTGTTTGAACATGTTATCACACACAGAGTTGAGAAACTCTGTCCCGTTATCTGTTCTAATAGTTTTAATACATTTGCCAAACTGATTTTTTATATAAGAAAATATTGAAGACATACACACACATCAGATTTTTGTTTGTGTAAAACCACCCATGTAAATCTAGAGTAATCATCCACAATAGTAAGAAAGAACTTATTTCTATCAAAAGTAGCAATTTTATAAAGGCCCCAAATGTCTACATGAATCAAATCAAGATATGCTTTGCTTTGTATACTGCTAGCTGTAAAAGGCAACCTAGTATAGGGGCATACAGTACACCTATCTAAATGAGACCTAATTTGTTGTAAACTATTAGGAAACACTTTATGTAAAACTATAGAAGAAACATGGCCAAGCCTTTTATGCCATAAGATGATATCTTCTGTCACATTCTTCTTTGAACTATGGACGGATAAGCTGAGGTTTCTTCCATTAGAATCATAGTGATTGAGCATGATATAGAGCCCATCAACTTCTTTACCAATCTCCTTCACCCTCCCAGTGAAGAGATCCTGAAAAATACAATAATCAAGAAAAAAGGATACAAAGCATTGTAGCTCCTTGGTGAGCTTTGAAACAGACAATAGATTATAGTTAAATTGGGGAACATAAAAAACATTGGAGATGGAACTTTTAGGAGAAATTACACTAGTGCCTGTGTGAGTAACCAGAGACAAATCACCATTGGGCAAGTCTATCCTTTTAGGTATGACATTTTTTTTATTACAGATTCTTTATTAAGTAAATCCATATCTGATGCCATATGATTTGTGCTCCAGTATCTATGATCCACTCATAACCACCAGAAACTATCATAGCCATATGCTTATCAGTCTCTTGTGATACAATACCTGCAACATTAGCTGAACCAGCTGTGGAGGAGTTTATGTTGACTTGACTAAGTTGTTTTATGATCTGATCATATTGTTCCTTTGAGAACACACTGCCTCCCATCTGATTCATTTGAGGTGAAACCATCTGACTCTTTGAACTTTCACCAGTAAACCTGCCATTTGAATTTGCATCACAGATTTCATTCCTGTTAACTTTGACAGCATATCCTTCAGGCCTAAGATCGCCACTCACATTATATGTTGCACCCTGTATGCCATTGTACATAGTCTTCTTTTTGGACTTAAAAGTCAGCAGGATAACCTATCAGTTTGTAACAATTTTCTTTGACATGTCCCTTACACTTACAGAAATCACACACTACACTGTATGTTATCTTGAACCTCTGGGTACCGCTGTTGCTTACATTCCTGGAATACATTGCCATATTAATGGTTACTCATTCCAGCAATTGGATTTGCACCAAGAACCCCTGCTGTAGACACCACTGACTTTTGACCTTCATCACTAACCACCAATGCATAGGCTTGATTGACAGATGGTAAAGGGCTCATCATGAGAATTTATCCCCGAGCCTGTCCGTATGAATCGTTAATCCCATAAGAAACCGGAATAGCTTCAATTTTTGTAAATGTAACACAAAACTTCTTGATTTCTCACAACACATCCAGGAGCTGGAACTAGAGCTTCAAACTCCTCCCATAGACTTTTTAATCTTGAAAAATAAACTGAGACAGAATCAGTTCCTTGGGTTAATGTGGCAATTTCTTTGTGTAAATTATATGTTCTTGAACCATTAATTTTGTTGAATCTTTCAAATAAGTCTTGCCAGATCACCTGAGCTACAGATGCATACATAACTCCACCAAGAAGATTCTTAGCCATTGAATTCATCAACCAAGAAAGAACAATTGCATTCACCCTTTCCCAATGATTCCACATTGATTCTAGAAATTTATTTTTATCCATCTACCAGTCCAAGCTTATTCCTTCTTAATAAAGCAATCCGCATTGATCTAAACCAAATTGAGAAATTCTCAATAACTGTTAGATGAAAAGAAATGATTTGGATGCCAGTAACATCTGAAGGAAATAAGAACAGAGGATGGTTATAGTCAATTCCAATTCCAGAAGAAAAACTGACTGATGAAGATCATTTGAGTTAACAAATCGAAAGATATCTTCCTTAAAGATTACATCCCTGTTGACAAAAAAAGAATTATTAGTTGTGTTTAGCAATACATATCCTCCCTGAGTAGTAGAATACCCCATATGTATAGCAGTTCTGACCCTAGACAACATTTTATCATGTTGAGTCAAATCTTTTACATAACACAAGCATCCAAGTACTCTAAGATGACTTAGATTAGAAGGTCTATGATAGACCTTTTCAAAAGAAGATATATTTTTAAAAACAATAGTAGGTGATCTATTTATCAAATACATAGCAGCAAGCAAACAATGACCCCAATATCTAATACTGTACAAAAACAGTACAAAAAACAATCAACTACAAACTTAACCCCCCCTTTTTTTAATTGTTTTAATATTAATAAGAATAAATTACAGATTTTGCTTTGCATATCTCCATAGCTTTCTCCACAACCCTTGCAACAATTTTCTTCAAATTAGCATCTATGGCTGAAAAAGCTTACACACTCCCTGCACAATCGTAAAGTCTTAATATCCATATTTCATTTGTTTAGCTTATTTGGCTATTGCTTCAGAATAAATGGTTTTTTTTTTGCTTCTATCATATGTTGATTGTATCAATCATCCTTGGTGCTTTACTTACTCATTTATGTTTTGATTAATTTATTGCCTATACTATTTTGGTCATGTACGTAGGATATTAAATGGATATAAGAGATAAAAGTTGGATGGATCTCCAAAGATCCACCGATGAATATGTTCATGGAGTTAATGATTTTCTTGATAAAGAATTTGAACAAGCTTTCCAAGGAAATGAAATATTATGTCCTTGTAAGAAGTGCTTTAATCATAATTGGCATTGTCAAAATGTAGTGGAGGATCACTTGATTTATCGTGGATTTGTTCATGGATATATCAAATGGGTTTTTCATGGAGAAGGTTTTTCCTCAAGAAATATGCCACAACCAACCAATGATGATGAAACTTCAAACATGCATGATAATTTTGGTAAACTACTTTATGATACTTTTCAAAATGTAGAAGATCACCTAGAGGGAGTTCAAGAGGGACCATTTGAAGATGCTAAAAATTCATTAAAATAGTAGAGGATGGAAAACAACAGCTTTATCCGAGGTGTAAAAACTTTTCTAATTTGAGTTTCACCATCCGATTGTACTCGTTAAAATGCATTCACAAATTGAGTGATGTTGCCTTTTCAGACTTGTTAGACTTGATAAAAGAGGCATTTCCATTTGCTCAGATACCTGAGTCTTTTTACAATGCAAAAAAGGTGATAGAAGATTTGGGTCTTAATTATGAGAAAATTCATGCATGTGCTAATGATTGCATGTTATTTTGGAAAGACAATGCAAAGTTAGATAATTGCTCTATGTGTGGATCTTCTAGATGGAAGAATATTTGGAATGACTTAACAAATAAGGTCACTAAAAAATCCCGGTAAAGGTTTTGAGGTACTTTCCTTTAAAGCCTAGGCTTCAGCGAATATTCATGTGTTCTGAAACATCTATAGCTATGAGATGGAATGATACCAAGCGATCCAAAGATGGAAATCTAAGACATCCTGCCGATGGAGAAGCTGGGAAGGATTTTGATTCCCTTTACCCTGACTTTGTTAATGGTGCTCGTAATATTAGATTGGGTCTTTCAAGTGACGGATTCAATCCATTTCGAACTATGAGCATTTCCCACAGCACATGGCCGGTTATGTTAATGAATTACAATTTATCACCATGGATATGCATGAAGTCAGAGTACATAATGTTTTCAATGATTATTCCAGGTCCATCGTCTCTCGGAAATGAAATTGATGTATACTTACAACCACTGATTGAGGAGTTGAAAGAACTATGGGAAGTGGGAGTGAAAACATATGATGTTGTAGCTAATCAAACATTTATGTTGCATGCAGCTTTACTATGGATAGTTAGTGATTTTCCAGCATTGGCAATGCTTTCGGGATGGAGCACCAAGGGGAGATGGGCATGTCCCACTTGCAATCATAATACTTGTTCCCAATATCTCAAACATAGTCGTAAGATGTGTTACATGGGTCATCATGAATTTTTACCTCCTGATCATCCTTTTAGAAGAGATAAGAAATTATTTAATGGTAAAGTGGAGCATAAATCTGCACCGACACCCTTATCGGGTGTACAAGTGCTGGCAGAACTTCGTGATTTCAAAAATATTTTTGGAAATAGTCCATGAAAAAACAAATCTATATTTTTGAATTGCCATACTGGGCAACCAATAAGTTGAGGCACAATCTTGATGTAATGCACATAGAGAAGAATATTTGTGATAGTTTGCTTGGGACTTTATTGTATATATTTGGAAAGTCCAAAGATCATATAAATTCGCGCTATGACTTGCGTGATATGGGGATACACAGAGAGCTTCAACCAATGGAAGATTGTGATACTGGAAACATTCATCTGGCTAAAGCTTGTTTCTCTATGAAACCAGAAGAGAAACAACTATTTTGCACTATTTTAAAAGATGCCAAATTGCCAAAAGGGTGTGCCTCTAATGTATCAAATCGTGTGCAAATGGAAGAGCTGAAAGTATCAGGATACAAAAGTCATGATGGTTATTTCATACTACATTACTTGATCCAGATTACAGTTCGGAAAGTGCTACCCAAGAATGTGTCTTTAGTCTTGATTAGGTTGGGAAACCTTTTTAAAACCATATGTAAAAAGGTCATATGAAGAAGCGATCTTGATAAGATGAAGGCTGAAATCATTGATATACAATGCGAGCTTGAAAAGATTTTTCCTCCATCCTATTTTGATATAATGGCACATTTGCCTATTCATCTAGTAGACGAAATTAAGCTTGGGGGTCCGACTCATTTGCGTTGGATGTATTCTTCTGAAAGAAATATGTGTGAATACAAGGGGCTTGTTCGTAATCGAAAAAAATCCCGAAGGATCAATAGTAGAGGGTTTTAAAGGTGTAGAGTGTTTGACCTTTTGTTCGAGATACCTACCTGATGGGGTGAAAACAAGATTTAGTAGGTACCACACTGAGGATGATGAGGACATTCAAATAGCGGGAGATGATGTTTCACCTTTATTTCCTAAGACAGGTCATCCAATTGGAAGTAAGAACAAAAGGAAAGGCAAGACTTTTAATATGGAGCATGGTGCGTGGTCTGCAGCACATCGATACACTTTGTTTAATACCAGTGATGAAAACGTTGATGCATTTATCGAGTAAGTGTTGAAACTTCATTTATACGTTATGATTAATGTGTTTTGAATTTCATTAATAAGTAAATATTGATTAAATTGCAATACATGCTTGCAGGGGACATAAGAGTTTAGTTGATACTCGTAACAGAGGAAGTGCCTGGGTAAAAGCACAGATCCATAGTAGAGAATTTAGTAATTGGTTTAGGGACAAAGTTAAAAATGTTGAAGTGTCCAATCATTTAAGATGGCTTGCCAAAGGGCCTAATTTTGTGGCTAAAAGATATACTGGATATTTCATTAATGGATATTATTTCCATACGAAGATACGAGATGCTCCTTGCAAAACTCAAAATAGTGGAGTGACTTTGTCAGCAACAACAGATAGTTTTGCTAGTGCTAGGGATCAAAATCCTGTCGATGGAATGGTTATCTATTATGGAATTATTCAGGACATCATTGAGATTGATTATTGGAGTTGTTTTAGTGTTGTACTTTTCAGATGTGATTGGTTTCATAATGAAGTTGATGAATATGGCTTGACTCGGGTATACTTCAATAAAAAATGTTGTACGGATGATCCTTTTGTACTAGCATCTCAAGTACATCAATTTTTTTATATAGAAGATCCAATTGAGAAAAATGTTTATTATGCAAGAAATAAAGTTCCAGTAGATTTGTATGATTTGGAGGAAGAGAATTGTCCTAATATTGAAGAAACATTTTTGAGGGAAACCAATGATGATATTGTTTCTTTAGAAAGATTAGTCGATGTAGATGTTAGATGGTCGAGGGAAGATCTCCCAGTTGATATCATTGATGCGCCTTCCATCTCACACGATTCACAAGATGTACCTTTGGAAGAATCGGAAGAAGAAGATGACTTCGATGATACTGATTGGAATTGGATAGAGGCCGATGATTGACAAAGGATCTTCCGACCTACTTCAAATACATTCTCTTCTTCATTTTTTTCAGTGAGTAATGAATACCCTATTGATTTGCATCTTATCAATTACGAATGTCGATTGGACTCTATTTTCTATCTTTGTTTTCCATTTCTATTAATGTGGTTTTTTTTTCAAGTTGTCTCTAAATTAGTCCCATTTCAATAATACACACGTGCTACGTATTGTTGCATATATTACTAAGCCTAATTTTATCTTTTATTCCTTTTCAGTGTTCTTCCTTCAACGTTTCTCTGGAGAATCTTCAACTTAACAGTGGACCAACAAAACTCCAGGTTCTGATCTCTTTTTGGAACATTCACCAGCTTTTTAATTCTTCTTCAGGTTTGGATACCCAGGTGGGAAAAATCAATTCTTCTTCAGGTTTGGATTTGTTTTTTGTCCAAGATTTTCAACTTTTTGCTTTCTTGTCAGTTGTGGAGGTTGTGTTAGTATTGCTTATGTTGTTTGTTGTCCTTCTGGTGCTATCTATTGTTGGTTATATTATTTTTTTGTTATGCTTTTACATCCATTTATATAGGTCAAAAATTTGTTTTTATACATATATAGTAAATCTTGGACTTCCTTAACCAAATTTCTGTTATATGCAGGTTTTTATACATTTCTGTTACATCCATTTTTGTTTTGTGCAGGTTTTCATAGTCATGAGTCAACAAGAATCACCAAAAAGAAATAAAAAAACAAAACATAAGGCATATGCTAAGCCTGGATCGTTATCATTCTTGGCAAATAAAAAGCAACGGTTGTTGACAACAAATGAAGTAGTTGAAGCTATAGAGTCAGAGAAAGGACAACTGCTGAAATTAATTGAAAAATAACAAGTAGCTCCACAGTCTGAAGTTGATGGACGATCTGTCGAGGCACAAACTTTTGTTGATCATCCTTTTGAGCATCAGTCGGTTGAGGATCAAGTGCAAAGGAATTCTGTTAGTCCTCCAACAGATGAACAACCAGAAGAACAAGGTAACATATAAGCTTAGGAACTTACTTATTTCATTCATGATTTCTAAGTCATATTTTGTTGTAGTTGAAGGCATCCCCACTAAATATACAAGAGGTAGAACGATGATGCCTAAAGTACATAGACGACAAGAGCGTAAATTGATCCTGTTGAATAGTTTAAATCAACCAGTTGGACCTACTGAAGACGACGTAACAGAGCTAAGTAGCTTCCTTGGCACAGTGGCAAGAAATGCGACCCTTTGTCCATATGATATATTTGATTGGAAGAACATGGACACTAAAAAGGATTTATGGGCTTATACCAAGGTTTGGACTTTTTAATATTTAATTCTTCTTAAAGCAATTTTACTTGTCTTTGATAACTTGTTGACACCAAATTGTAGGAGAAATACAATATTCTTGAGGCGGCAAAAGCTTGGACTCTGGCAACAATTCGAGATGCATGGAGAAGTCATAGAGCTGAGTTGAAGAGAACTTATTATGACCCATATGACAATGATACACTTCGAATGTAAAAAAAGCCTGGCCATATTCCAGAATGTCAGTTTAAAGAACTCCTCAAATATTGGAAGTCTGAGAAATTCTTGGTAAATTGTAGTTCGGAATCTAAAAGTTTCAACACATTCTTTTCCTAATCTCTTCTATGATATTGTTGTTGTTGCAGCTTTATTGTACATTAAAGTTGGTTGTTGCTGAATTGTTGATCAATTAACTAACATTATTGATTCATTTATTTAATTTGCAGAAGATGTTGGAAACAAATACTAAGAATCGAAAAAAGTTGCTGAATCCACACACTACCGGCAAAAAGAGTTTTGCTGTAATCCGTAATAGATTGGTGTGTTTTCTTATTTAGTATCTAGTATTAATCTATAATTTAAGCAATTTCTTATATCAATTTTCTTGTGACTAGGAAAAAGAGAAGGAATTGTATCGTCTAAGGAGCTCTTTGTGGTCACAAGAACCAGGAATCCTAACCGTGTGTACAAGGACTCCTATGAAAACACCGCTAGTAAAATTGTATGTATACTGTATATTAATAGATTTACAATGAGATTAATTCTTTATTTAGAATTATATACAGGACTTTAATTGTTGGATATGCTTTGTTAGGCTGAAATGGAGGAACTTGAAGCACAAACGAGTGCAAATGGCCAGTCTGTTGATTCATTTTCCGCAGTCATGGGTCCTGAACACCCTGGGCATCTAAGACTATATGGAGCGGGGGTTACAAAGACTACTTTGAAGAAATTAGTTGGCAATTCTGAACCAACTTTAAATGCAACAAATGGTGTAGTCAAACAAATGGAAGAAAGGATCCAAAAAATGGAGAAATAAATGGAGGAACAAAAGAGAACTATGAGACAAGAAGTTATTGCCGATGTAATCGCACAACTAAAGCATGCCGGATTAATTGACCCTAACATACTTGCAGCATTGACTGTTCCATCACAAAGAGACGCTGCTTCTGCACAAGCTGTCAGACAAGGTTAGTGTTACTAATTTTTTGTTTCGACTATTTCTTCTTCTTCTTTTTCTTCTTCTTCTGCTTCTTCTTATTCTTCCTCTTTGAACATTATTTCTTTATCTGTTGAGACTCTATGCTCTTCTTGTTTGCTTTTCTATTGCGACCCCTGATGTCATACTGAACCTCTCAGTTTTACTGTAATGACTGATGATTCTTGTTGACAATTGTTAATTGGATGATAATTTTGTCTTTCTGATTTGTTTATTCTTGTTGATAATTGGGTGATTTGTTTTGTCTCATGATTTTGATTTGTGTATCATTAAAAGAATTCCATTTACATAAAACCTTATGGTCAAAAGGTAGCAGCATTTGCTTATGTCCAGAATCTGATTCAAACACCGAGTGTACTTGATGTAATTTCTCTCGAGGCAAAGATGTGTGGCTACTTTAACCCTTCTAGGTAGGTGTGGTTACTTTAACCCTTACACTAAGCTAAAATGTGTGGATATTTGAGTCGAAATGTGTGATTTTGGATGCGGATGATCTGGTTTTGCTGTCCATGTTTATTTAAAATACTTGTGGCTGGTTATACCAAGGTATACCTATTTCTGTATAGATGTGATTTTATTTATTCTTTGACATATACGCCTCTATATACAGCTATTAACCATTGTACACTTATTATGCTTACTTAATATTGAAGATACATGTTATAATTTCAGAAATGTGGTAGTTGTGCTTCTGTTTTTGCATTATAACTCTTAACATAAGATACGATACTACCAAACCTCTCGTAGGTTAGGAATGCTAATGTGATTCTATTGAGCAGATGTATTTCATATTCTATGGGATTCTATAGGCTGTCTTGTATGAGGAAATTATCTGATAATCAGTGTTCTAGCCTATCAGGTAGGTGTGGCTACTTTAACCCTTACACTAAGCTAAAATGTGTGGATGTTTGAGCCAAAATGTGTGAATGTACGTGATGCATATGGGCTGGTTTTGCTGAGTATGTAACATATATAACTGGTTTTACTAAGTATGTATTATATATGATGATATGGGATTGTAATAACTGTGTTGGTGACTGTACTAGTTGTAGCTATGATAGTAGCTATGTTTTGGCACTATTTAACTACAAGAGGGCCTGATAAAAGCTAGATAAATATGGGTTGAAAGCTGGAGGCTGTATTAGAAGGCATGTGTACTGAGCTATGTTCTTGGATATATGCTGTACTGTGGACTGGTTTTGGTATAGATATGAATTGTGATGCCCCTGTTTGTTCTGGATGCCAATGATCTGGTTTTGCTGTCCATGTTTATTTAAAATACTTGTGGCTGGTTATACCAAGGTATACTTATTTCTGTATAGATGTGATTTTATTTATTTTTTGACATATATGCCTCTATATACAGCTATTAACCATTGTACACTTATTATGCTTACTTAATATTGAAAATACATGTTATAATTTCAGAAATGTGGTAGTTGTGCCTCTGTTTTTGCATTATAACTCTTAACATAAGATACGATACTACCAAACCTCTCGTAGGTTAGGAATGCTAATGTGATTCTATTGAGGAGATGTATTTCATATTCTATGGGATTCTATAGGCTGTCTAGTATGAGGAAATTATCTGATAATCAGTGTTCTAGCCTACCAGGTAGGTGTGGCTACTTTAATCCTTACACTAAGCTAAAATGTGTGGATGTTTGAGTCGAAATGTGTGAATGTACATGATGCATAGGGGCTGTTTTTGCTGAGTATGTAACATATATAGCTGGTTTTACTAAGTATGTATTATATATGATGATATGGGATCGTAATAACTGTGTTGGTGACTGTGCTAGTTGTAGCTATGATAGTAGCTATGTTTTGGCACTATTTAACTACGAGAGGGCCTGATAAAAGCTAGTTAATTATGGGTTGAAAGCTGCAGGCTATATTAGAAGGCATGTGACATAGCTTAATTACTCCAGCTGAGGTAACAACAGTAAGCAAGATTAATACATAAACTCTCTATTTATTTTCTGATGCAAGAGATTCTTTTTTGTTCCTTCAACTTGCTTTTTCTTCTACTTTCTTTGCTGGACTTTTTCAAGCTTCTTTAGGCTTTTTTTTGTTTTCTTTTCTGACATAGCTTGCTTGTGGATATAAATTAAAGGGCCAACTTGTATTTTTTTAAAAGCTTCAGGTTGTATTAGAAGGGACACATTCTTACACTTTAGTTTATCATTTATTGTATGTAGGTGATAATGGAATTGAAGAAGTGGATGAAAGTGTTGCATGAGGCTGACTTTACCTACAGAATGTGCTTTGCTAGGAACTAAATTGCATTTCTCACTTTACCTAGCTATGTTCCAAAAATTCTTTATTTTTGAAGATTGAAAACAATGTGGTGCACGTACTCTCACCTTTTTGTAATAGTTAAAACATACTTATGTACATGTGTATTGCTTTTAACGCTATTACCAACACTATGGATCGATATATCTTGAATTAGTATTTTAGTAATATAAAGTTTCTTCTCATTTTAATTAGTAATGTACACGTAAAGTTTCTCCTCATTCTAGTAATGTGTAGTTTCTTTATTTTCTATTATAAAAATTGTTGTCACTAAATATTAAGAGTATTATCTATAGTTACAAGCAATAAGAGTATCTCAACAATTGATCCACCTTTTACATATTCTACTGCGACGGTTAAGAAAACGTGACAATAAGAACATCTATGGCGATGATTAATTAGACTGTGGTTATAGGATCTACTGCGACGGTTAAGAAATCGTGGCAATAAGAGCGTCTATGGCGACGATTAATTAGACTGTGGTTATAGGATCTACTGCAACGAGTATAAAACTGTGATATAAGCTCTACTTCTACAGTTAATTGAACCGTGATATAAAGTATTTTGCGACGGTTCACAACCATGCCAATATAATACTAACCGTAGCCAATTAATTATAAAGAAAACCATCATAATAGATACCTTATTACGACGGTTACGGAGACCGTGGGAATAAACCGTGGCAGTAGAGCTATTGCTACGCTATCAGTTGTGGCATCTAGCTAAACCGTGGTCATAGGCTATGGCGACGGTTTTCTGGTCTTTAGCGACGGTAGTTAAACCGTCCCAATAGATTAAATTTCTAGTAGTGTCAGTAGAAATGCTAGACTGGGACTATCAGGATAAGGCATGAAATCCAACATCGTAGTTAGAAATAGACATAGATTCCTGCTATAGCCTATCAAACTCGTCTCGGCGACTGTTCGAAGACTGTGGGGCACAAGTCATCGTTGGTTCAGGTTCAGGAGCTACCCCTGACCTCCACCATTCCTTGGCAAGGCCGATAAACTGATATGATGTATAGGCAACTCCATGTGACTCAATAATATCCAGATTACATCTTGGCACTCCGATAGAAAATCATAATCCCTATCTCTAGGAGTGCCATTAAAATGCGGTGGAGCCAACCATACTAACCTCTCAAAACTCTTTTGCTCCACTTTAGACATGGCTGGATTGGCAGAAGATAGTGGCATCATAAACAAGGGAGGTGCAATAGATGGAGAAACAACCAAACTCTAAAACTGAGCACCTGAACGCAATCTAGATGCGTAAAGTGGAGTAAACAGCCATAGGAGGGTCTGCCAGAGTTAAAGAAGGATCCACATAAATCATAGCTGGCTTCGATGGAGCACTAAAAGAACCAACCAATGCGGTAGAAACTGGTATCTCAACAGTAGCTAGGACTGGAAGAGATCCCTCCAATCAAGCCAATAACCTTATAAGTAGCTCCTGAACTAACGGTGTAGGGCTGAAGCTGAAGGAGGTGGAATAGAATCAGAAGGCCCCTTTGGTACCATAGTGGCTCTGGAGAAGTCGATCGGGTCTGTCCCTTAAACGGAGCAGCCTCTCTAACATGTCCTCTACCCTCGGTCCTACCCCAAGCACTACCTCAACCTCAGGTGGGAGCCTCATCAGCTACCGCAGGCTCTCCCACTGAATAAAAGGATCTGGGAGTCGACATTTGCGCAGAAGGAGTAGATTAGACAATTTCAAAATGGGTGATACAAAGGAACACACGAATAGTAGCAAGATATGGAAACTTTTCCCAATAAGCATCCTGTAGCCTCCCGAAGATGGATCTGGACATCTACACACTTATATGCGAGACTCTACTAGACACTCTGCTGTGGACTCACGAGCTCAAAAAACCTAGAGCTCTGATACCAAACTTATTAGGACCCAAAGTAGATTGCAAATAAGGAAAGATAAATAAAGTGGAAAGAAACCTATAAAATATACAAAATCTCCGAAAACTTGGAGTCATGGATACAAGAGCATCTAAAATAGAACTAAAGAGTAAGTATAACTATCTCAAAGCAAATATGATACTATCTCATAAATATCTTTTACATAGTCTGAGAGAAAGGAAATAAGAGAGGATCAAAAGACCTACAACGACTCGGAGTCTGAGCCACATCACTGAGTTATGGATGGAAAAGATAGCACTCGGATGGAAAGATCAACTACCCTGTCTTGTACCCTGTGCACGATTTGCCGGTTGGTAACAAAGTAGGGATGAGTACATCAAAATATACCAGTAGGTTCAATCGACTAGGTAAGAGAAATTGAACAAGAATGTAATGATGAAGAATTCTATACCTACATCCAAAACGATTAGCACAAATGATAATATATATACTATAGTAATGCGCTAAACAAAAATCCGTGATGTCATATAACCATAATAGAAAATACAATGCACAACTAATCATGCCAAATACCAAAGGTTTTACAGCTTTGCAACCTGCCCATGGTCAAGTAATAATATGATGCCAAGTCCTTGCCACCTGCCCGTGGTTAAGATATGAGAAGTATGAGTCTCACCCTTGCCTTTTGCCCAGGTCAAGGGGGTGGTTCAAACGTGAACCATAATACCCTTGCCTCCTACTCAGATCAAGGGATGTCAAAAGCCATACACAATAGACATAAAACAACAGTGCAACTCAATGATGTATGTAGATATGTAAATACCACCACAATAGAGATACTAAGGTGTGGAGCTCATATAAATCAAATGCACCCAAAGAATAATATCAAGTGTCACAGCTAATGCCCAAACCATCATCATATTCTAGATCATCATAATTATATAAATAATCTAGAATTTCAAACATATCAGACCTAACTCATCTCAAGTGTGCAAGAATATCAATAAAATTGACCTAACGCATCCCAAATATGCAAGTATGACCATGATACTAGACCTGACTCATCCAAAATATACAAATATAACAATGATACCAATCCTATATCGACCCAACAATACAAGTATAACATTAATATCGGACCTTATGGCTGAAATATGAACTAGGAGTCAGAAACACACATTAATGTGACAACACATGCCACAAATTTCTGATAGAAGGCAAATGGATCATAAAGGGCTTGAAGATATGAATATAACTTTAATTGAATAACATCATTATTCAAAAACTTCAAACAATTGCAATCTACTTATTTTAAATTCATTTGGCTATTAAAATACCTTTCCAAAAAGCCCGAAACGAATATATAATGAAAAAGTAACATTCAGGTCAAGAATTTCAACTAGTGCAACCAAAAATTACAAAAACAACAACTATTTTTAAAATAAATTGCCAAAAACTATCATTTTTCAAAAGATCATGTCTCACTCATTTTACATCCAATTTTCTATTATAATATATTTTCGGAAAGCTTGAAATGAGTAGATCATGAAAATAAAAAATTTAGTCTATAATGCTGACTGAAAATTTTCGAAAAAGAGGCAAAACAATAGCAGATTCGTCAAAACGCAATAAAAAACTGCCAAACTTCAGAAGACCATAACTCACCCGTTTTTAATTCGATTGGAATTGTCAGAATTCCAATCCGAGCTTTCGAACTCCGAATGTTGACCAAAGTCAAAGTTTGACTTTGGAAACGACTAAAATCACAACTTTGGGCCTAAAAATCTCATTTCAACTCCAAATTTAGTTTTGCGACTTCCCGTAGTTCAGTTTCGACATTCTAGAGCTAATGGGATAACCAGATCTCCGATCTGACCTATGAAACTCAGAATGACACAAAAATCACTTTTCAACAACTTAATCTTTCAACAAAACCAAAACACATATTTTCAACTTTTAAAACTCAAGATTTCAATTCCAACCATCCAAATAGTTCAAAGTAGGGCCAAAGCTACTAATGATAGGATCAAATAGTAATTTTCATAGATAAAATCAAAAATGAGAAACCATGTCATTACACAGAAGAAGAAGAAGAAGAAGAAGAAAAAGAAGTAGGAGGAGAAGGAAAAGATTAGGGAGAAGGGGAAGGGAAGGGAGAAAGAGAAGGCAAGAAGAAGGGAAGAAGAAGGAAAACATCAGGGGATAAGGAGAAGGTTAAGGAGAAGGGGAAGGGGAAGGGAAAGGAGAAAGAGAAGGGAAGGAGAAGGGAAGAAGAAGGAGAAGATCTGGGAAGAAGGAGGAGGAGGAAGAGGAGAAGTATGAGGAGAAGAAGAAGGAGGAGGAGGATGAGGAGGAGAAGAGGGAGGAGAAGAAGAAGAAGGAGGAGGAGGAGGGGGAGGAGAAGAAGAAAAAAAAAAGAGAAGGAGGAGGAGGAGGAGAAGACCAGCAGGACCCGGGCATATTACCTACACACATGTGTAGAAAAAATACAAGGGAGAGTACCAAGGCACCCACCAAGCAGGTTAATTACAGGTAGAGATTAAAGATCAAAACACTCTTTCTATCCTATCCAAATACACATGGACCACAAAACTTACATGAAAGAAATGCTAGCATATATAATATAGGGAAATATAAACAATTTTAGTCTTATATCACTGTGCCTCGATGATCAAATTCCTACAATGTACAAGGATCATGTATTCAACATATGATACAACTTTCAATAGATCAATCTCAATGATATACAAGAGTCAAATCTTTCAAATACATCATACTTAGATCATATATCAACTTGAAGAGAGGAATAATATGAAATGTGATGATATGCTAAGAAATACAAATAATGCAATGCAAATGTTAAGTAATCATATTGCATTTATTTTCTAAGATACACATCCACTGATATAATCAGATCGAAACCCTTAGGGGTCTTACTTAGATCATGTATCTACCAGAAATGACCTTGGCAAATATAATCAAGCCATAAATGACCTCGAGTGTCGAAAATGACCTCGACTATATCAATCACGCCTATTATCATGACATGACCAGTAGAAACCTCAACCTCAAGTATCAATGTCTCTCTCAATAACCTCAACCAATAATGACCTCAGTCTCACAAGACAATATCTCTTTCTCATTATCACATAGTCAAAACTATTTTGTTTCATTTTTCATCATCAAAGAAACATCAAGCAACTCATATAATCATGACACAATAATCACTTTCAGAAGTTTAAAAATATGCAAGATATCCATAATGCATCATTGATTCAAAATCATCAATCACTTTCATTGTCCTTAGAACATTTGAGTAATTATCAATACATTACACAATAATAACATCGTAAGGTGGTTCAAATCTTTTAAATGCCTTTTGTTATCATAAGACAATTAATCTTTTGAGTCCTTATTTCATAAGAATTTAGTTCGACTATTTCCAAAAATATCTCAACATACACATTTAGTTCAACATTTCACATAAAGTAATTCAATGGACAAATCCATGTAACATGATTCAAGTTCAATAATTATAACATCGTGAACATTTTTACACGATCAACAATGGAATCACAAGCCCATTTCACGGTGTCAACTCACAAGTCTAAGTCGACAACAAACATTAATTCATGAATCAAGTTATACATATCATCATTTTCACATTACCATTATCAAAATCATATCCACTAGAATGATTCACTAATCTCGAGGTTTTATATTGAAAGAAAATACCAAGTTCAATAAGCTCAACAAGGGTTAGAATCCACTTGCCTCAATATAGCCAATCAATAACTCCAATGCCAAAGCCTTCCGTTTTCAAGTCGAATCTGAATCACCACAATGTACTTGGACGAATTCACAATCACAACATAACACTAACAACACCAAAATCAAGTATTTCGGAGAAAAGAGCAAAATTGTCCAAAATTTCACTACAAAAAATGAATATCAAAATCTGAAAATTTTTAGATGAAAATGTTTTCCTCATGATTAGAGACCTTTAGGGAAAACTAATTAAAAAATAGAGTTGAAATGAGTTTATAACCATCAATTTCCTAAAAATCTCTAAGTTCACGAAAACCTACAATTTCCTCAATTGAATCTTCCAACTTTTATGTTAAAATCAAGGGATAATTATTAGATAATGATAATGGAAGTGGAAAATATCTTTTTCTATGACCTTCAAAGAAATAATTGAAAGACGTCCAAGTCGAGTTCCCAAAGTTTTGAAAAAGGAGGAAGTGTTCAAAAATGGAGTGAAGGGGTTTGAAAACCTCTTTTCTGAGTCGCCATAGCGACACCCGAAGATCCTGAGTTGTCTTCGCTATATCGACTGCTAGGTCACTATAGAGGCCTCGCCACAGCAAAGCAAACCTCGCTACAACAAGGTTGCTAAAGTAGCCAGACCTTCACTATAGCGAGGCCTGCGCTAGAACATAATAAAAACTCTTTTCAAGAAAATTTCAAGACTCGAAATCAATCCTAGGGATTCGTTTGAAACCCTATACCCACAAACGATATCTATAACCCCACTAAATTTGATATTTCGGACTCAATGAAATCGTTGAAAAACTGATCCGAGGCCTACTTGACTAGTAACTTGATTAAGCTCCTTAATTATAACTTAGGCCCCTTGAAATATCAAAACAACACTGGGGCAGTAAAACATTTGGGAGAAATTATTTTTAGCACTGAAATCATCTACTAAGACCATTAGAACAATTCGAAAATCAATGCGAGCACTGAAACTTAAAACACGGACCAAAGTCAACCCAAACTTCAACTTTAAGTCAATTTCCAACTCTGAATCTAAAATTTCCATAACAACTCCAAATAAGATTTTAACAACTCTCCGAGAACAATTGTCATATTTTGAAACTAATAGAATCGACAATATTTCATTTTGACATTCAAATCTCTTAATGACTCAAAATTTCAAAATAAGGCAATTGAAACCTCAAAAGTCCAAACGTTCGAAAAAATCTCAACTTTACACAAAATTTTCAAAAATTAACTTTTAAAATCAATCAAACATGACTCAGGACCACCAATGAGAGGGGTAATGTCATGATCTAGTTCCGATCATGATGTTGCCTGCTAGGTCCCGCCAACAAGCTAGCCAAGAACTCACTCGGAAGGTACGTGTCCTAGCATTTAGCAAGTTCGAATAGTATAATAATAGCATAACAACAATAGAAAACCACCCAGAACCTGGAAGTCAACTGTGTGTGGGTGTAAGTCCCTAGTTTCTAAGCCTGAACGCCCCCATGAGCCTAGAAGGTATACACAACTAGGGTGTGATAAGGTGAGTTGATCCACGGGTAAAAAATTGGGCACCCAGTCCTCAACATCCCAATAGCAATCGGGTCCTCGACCCATAAAAAATAATGTCACACAGGGACTCGAACCTCTAATATCACCCAGGGACTCTAACCCTGGGTCTTCCGACCTGGCCTCTGGTCGGGCTGTCAGCCAGAGCCAAATGGTCTAACCATAAATGTAATAGTGGGAAGTATCCCCCACGGGAGAAAGAATCCCCTATCAAAATCAACAGTGTCTCGTTATCAAAAAGCAAATTACGGGGCCAAGCCCCATAAAATATCAACGAGGTCCTCGACCAAAAAATCAGCCACTGCTCAGTTCTCTAATACGGTATCCGTACCTAGCTCTACAGCTAGGGTCATCAAAACTTAGACCGCGGGGAGCATCACCCAGGACTTGGACTCTCGGATGTGACCACCTGGGATCACAACGATGGGAAGCTTCATCTAGGACACGAGGTATCAACAATCACTCACTCAACCAGTGCATTCAGATCTTGAATTCCAAAGTCATGTCATGCCCAGAGTCAATGTAGGCAAGGACGATCTCAAACTGGTATCCTACAACATTTGTCACCTCCACCTCAATCTCACATAAGTAGAACACAAATCCAATGACTTATGACAGTATATAAGAGCATAGACTTCAATAAACATGGTAAAAACCAGGCCCAATAGGGAACCATGTTATAATCTAGCTCTCTGCAGGTAATGAAGGTAAAATGCAGTAATAACAGGGATAATAGAAGTGTACAAGATCATATTATGCCAGAAATCAAGTCATAATGTGGAAACAATCAATGAATAGACTCCCAGTCATCATGTCACATCAATACCAGACAACATATACCCACAAATATCAATCACATCAGAATACATGCATGTCCTTGGCATCATCCTGAAGCTACTCAGCTATTACAATATAGTTCACAGTGTCAAAATAATTGGTTTGGCTGTATTATCTTAAGAAACGGGCGCAATTAGGAAAAGTGGACCCCACACACAAAAACCTGAATAAAAATCCCAAAAATGATCCCCATGACGCCACGAGCCTACAACTAAAAATTTGGCCCAGCCCCAGAAGGCCGAGAAAATCTCCAAAAATGGAGTTAAAAGTTCTACCGGGAAAACCCCTCTTCCATAAGTTTCTCAACCTAGATTCTCAAAAAATGAGACAACTACAACCAAAACCCAGCTAATCATCGCATTTCCTTTGGAACGTATAATACTTTAGGTTAATATTTCATCCAATCCTGTCAAGATTTGGAAATAAAATCAAGATACAAAGTTTTCACCAAAAAAAAGAATGATAGCAGCAAAAATAGGGAAATTACCTCACAAGTTGGGCCAAATCTCGAATTTGACTCCACCACAACGTTCCTCAAAAAATTATGAATAGACTGGACCTTTGGATTACCGAAATCGGAACTAAAATAAGCTTTTTATGCTTTAAGGAAATGTTGAAACATGGCTGGTTCACGTTGTTGGCCCTTATATATAGAGACCAAATTTCTTCTCTGTGAAGGCGGGTAAGGAACTGTGAAGGCTGAGCTTGGGGCTGGTTATCCTCCGTAAACATAGACATGCTTCTCTGAACGCGGAGGCCTGGCCTCCTTGCCTTCTGCAATCATGGACAAGTCTCTGCGAAGGCTGAGAGTAATTCCTCTGGTGCTACACCATCAATGCCCAAAACTTTTCCGCGCCATTCTCGGGGCTCCCGATGTTTGTTTTATGCAATTTAATATTGTATCCACACTAATCTCAATGTTCTAGATCCAATGGTGCGATTGGAATTCCCAACGGAGCATCCTTCAAAAAAGGAGTACCCCATATCCTTTTCACTAAATTAGCTTGAAGAGCTGAGGTGGTAAATGTACAACTGGATGACCTTGATAATTGGCGAAAGGTCATTTAGACTGTTTTTGACATTCTAGAGTTGACCACGCAATTAGTTTCCAATTTTGAACGCGTTTAGCTAGATTTTTACTGAATGCCCTTTTTAGCTTCTAACTGAACTCATTTTGTAACTTTTAACCCAAAATCAAACTGGAATCCTCCATTTTCGAATCAACCACCCTCTTAGCACAAACAGGCCATTCTAGAACTAACAGAACTATTAGAATCCCATTTTTTGGCTGTTTAGTAACTAGGGTTTTGTGAGAAAACTCATCTTAGAAACTTTGGCTACTCGCAAAACTGCAAACTTGCACAATTCTCAATCAAAACTCCTAAAATCGAATCCAACAGTCCCAATAGGTCACATTAAGTCCGAGGTCGCTGTACAAAAGCTCAAAACAACATAAACAATACAGAAATAGGAAAATAACATACAGGTTCATTACAAGTAAAATTGTAATTTTGTTGAAAAAGTAAAAAATGACCTTCAGAGTCATTACATTATGCACATAAAAAATCATGTTTGTGCTCAAACATAAAGTAAGGAGCGTACTTGAAGCTTAAAAAAGATGAGGGTAGTGGGTAACTCTGTCTCCCAGGTAGCCTCTCCCTCATGTCAGTGCCGCCATTAAACCTTTACTGGACCTTTCTCTTTGGTCCCCAACTTTCATATCTATCTGTTAGGATAGCTACTGGTTCCTCATCATAAATCAAACCTAAGTCTAACTTTATCAAATCAATAGATATCACATGAGACTCATCAGGTATACA
This sequence comes from Solanum rostratum, assembly GCA_029948455.1. Taxonomy (NCBI): domain Eukaryota; kingdom Viridiplantae; phylum Streptophyta; class Magnoliopsida; order Solanales; family Solanaceae; genus Solanum; species Solanum rostratum. Next base: position 61,510,319 of record CM057045.1, on the reverse strand, counting down.
TCATCGTAGCATAGATACATAGAACATCGGATGCTTTGAAGATAACCTCGGAGGCAGGGAAAGTCGATAGGCCACCTTGCCCACTCTTTCTACAATCTCAAAGGGGCTAATAAATCTAGGGTTGAGCTTGGCCTTCTTCTCGAACCTCATGACACCCTTCATGGATGAGATCCTTAACAAAACCCCATCACCGTGAATGAACTCTAAGGGTCTAACACACCTATTTGCATAACCTTTTTGATGACTTTGTATTATCAATAATCTACTCCATAGTATCTCTAAGCAAGTTCACGTCAAGATATCCACTATAACAGAGTCAAATCATCCTAAGGCTGATCTACACCTCTGGCAATACGAGGCCTAAAAAAGAGCCATCTAGATTCTGGAATGATAACTGTTTTTGTACAAGAACTCCACCAAGGGTAAATGTTGATGTCGTCTAGCACCGAAGTCAGTGATACATGCTTAAATCATATCCTCTAGCAACTGAATAGTCTTCTCAAACTACCCATCTATCTAAGGATGAAATGTTGTACTCTAGTCTAACCAGGTGCCTAAATTATGTTGTGGGGCCTTCCTGAAGTGGGAAGTGCATAAAGATCCTTGGTCCGACACTATGGAGATGGGTGCATCATGAAGTCTCACGACCCGACTAATGTATAAATGAACCAATCTCTCTTCCATGAACTTGACTTTGATCAAACTGAAGTGTGCAGACTTCATCAAGTGGTTAATATTAACCCAAATAGAGTCAAACCAACCCACAGTAGTGAGTAAACCAACTATGAAATCCATCATGATTTGCTCCTATTTCCAAGTAGGTATGGACATCTTTTGGAACTCACCCCTAGCTTCTAATGCTCACACTTGACCTGTTGGTCAGTCAAATGCTTATACAAAATCAACTATATCCCTGTTCATTCCATACCACCAGTAATGTTGGCTCAAATTATGGTACTTCTTTGCTTCTCTGGGGTGAATAGAATATCTAGCACAATGAGTCTCTTCAAGTATCGACCTGAACAAGTCACCCACCTTAGGCATACAAATGTGGATACCAATCCTCAAAACCCCATTGGCATCAAGTACGACCTCCTTGGCCTTACCCGTAGTCACTTTGTCTTGAATGTGACACAACCTCTCATCCACAAATTGATGCTCATGGATCTGATCTATCAGAGATGATCAGGCCTTTACAGAAGCAAGCACACCACCCTCATTAGAAATTTGAAGATCACTAACCTATTAGCCAACATATAAATGTCGCTGGACAAGAGCCGCTCCTTTACCAGATTGTTATAAGGCTGCCATGCTGGAAGTCTTCCTACTCAATGCATCACACATGAAATTGGCCTTTCTCGAATGGTATAGAATCGTCAAGTCATAATCTTTCAGAAGCTCAATCAATTGACCCTGCCTCAAATTCATGTCCTTCTATCTGAATATATAGTGTAGGCTGTGGTGATCAGTAAAGACATTACAATGAACCCCATATAGATAGTGCTTCCACATCTTAAAGACACATACAACCATCACTAACTCCAAATCATGGGTAGGATAGTTCTTCTAATGCGTCTTCAATTTTCTTGAGGCATATGCAATCACTTTTCCCTTCTACATCAATGCTGTAACACCCTACATGTTGAAAAGCCTAGAAAATGGGAAGTTGTACAAATTTCGAGAAGAACTGGTTTTACGAGCCAATCTACAGCTCATAGATTAGACCACGAGTCATAAAAGAGTCTCGTGGATTGGAGTCTAGAAAGTTGGTAAACGTTTCGGTCAATGGAATTCACTCCATGAGGAATATGATGGGTCATACTTCTTTTTACAACTCGTAGTTTTGGTCGTGGATGGGACTGTGAGAGAGGAAATTTATTTTTAAGCATGCAAGCATTCTATAGAAGGGTTTTATGGTCCGTAAATAGAACTATAGACCTTACATGGGTTTCGTGGTTTCAAGATACAAGTCTCAGTAGCTCAAGTTTTAGGACCATGCCAAGCACGATCATGACCTGTGGATGGTTTATAGGCCGTGAACGGGATTTCATGGATGGGTTCGATAAATTTTAAATGAAGGGCTCTTTGGTCATTTTCAGTCTATTTAACTCCTAAACCATATCAGTTTGACCCTTCTAACTATTTAACTGACCTGATTCCTATAAAACCTATTCCTATTCTATGCAAATTTATTCACTCTCTTAACTCTCTCCAAAGTTCACAAAAATTCTCTCTCTTTTGAAGGTCTGGCTAAGGAATTTCTAAACTTTTCTTCTTCAAATTTAAAGATTCTCACTTATTTAGGACTTTATTCATGGACTAGATTCATCCATGAAGCCCAACTCAATCCTCCCTTTTTCTTAAAGTTTGAGCATGAAATTTTATGAATTTTTATGGTGACATTCCAAATGTTTGTATTATGATTATTATAACTATATATGAATGAATTGTGAAGGATTATAAGATTTCTATGATATTCAAGTGAATGAAAGTGATTTCAAGCATATAATGATTAGGGCTTGTTGAATTGATGTGAGTTCCTTTACTAATGATCTAAATTGATTTCGATTGCATGCTTCCTTTATGATTTTCATCTAATTGCATGATTTTAGCTCAATTGATCATAGACCCACAAATGACCCTAATTTCCTATGACAAAGATATGCCTTCCATGAATATGATTCAAAGTATGAAAAATATGTTTTAATGATGACGATGATATAATAATGAGAGTGACTTAAGATTCTAATGTTGATGAAATGATGACAAAATGGGAGTATACCCATACCATATGAAAAGTTATGTGGATGGACTATTCTTATGATATAAGATGCTTTCATGAAGTTATGATGTCTATTTTACAAGCTATGAAAGTGTGATTTTGATAAAGTGTGAATTATGTTGAAAGCTATGTATATGCATGATTTTGTATTCCATGGGATTTGACTTAGTACTGTAAGGGGGACTAACTCCAAGGGTCTTTATATAAATCCTTACGTCTCATAACTATATGCCATCATAGGTTGATGATTATGTGCCTATAAAGCTATTGTTAGATCCATTTAGCATTATATTCATTTGATACTCACCGTGCGAGAGTTAAGCCTAAAAGGTGAGATCTTTTATGTTCATGTAACACTTATTGTGCTAGTGTTAAGCCTAAAGGGTGTGGTTAAGTCTACCTTGGCAAAATAGACTTTGCTTTAGCTCAGTGTAGAGGAAACATCGGAATTTCATGAAATAGCCCCTATGGTCTTTTCGTCGGTTATGATCTTATTCCCAGATATGTATGCAAAGATTATGAAAGTTTTTCTACGATTCTTCTATTCACGGTTTTAACATGCATTGCTCATATATATTATGTCCTTATTCTGTTGATTATGATTATGCATATTAATATTATGTTATGATGTTCCTTGATGCATGGCATACCTACAAACCTAATATATTCCATGTACTAACGCATACTTCTTTGCCTACATGATCTAACAACATAGGGATGGACAACAAGACTATTTCTCTTTTTTGTGGCTAGAGTTGGATTGTGCTTTGAAGATTGTTGGTAAGTTCCCATGCTTTGGGAACAAGCCCTTTCACATGTCGTTTTCCTTATATAGAGACTTTATGACTTTTCATTTGATATTACATCTTGAGGGGTGAGCAAGTAAGCTATGTGCTAGACCCTGCCAAGATATTTATGTAGAGGCATGTATTAGACCATGATTGATGTAATTCCCCTAAGGGAAATATTTGACTCTTATGTTGTTATGTTCTGCTCGCTTACTCTCTTATGAATTTCTTAATTTACCTTATATATGCATATGGTATGAACACAGGGCTTGGATGGGGCGCCTTCAAGTGTCACATTCACCATGTCGTGGCTAGGCCCTAGGTTCAGGTCATGACAAATATGCCTCCCAAACTAATACCTAATGTGTCACAATGCATAGTGAAGTCAACTCCCTTCTCTAGCAAGGTCAAGATAGACGCAATAGTGAATAAGTCCTTGAGCTTTTGAAAGCTCTCCTCACACTTTTCTGACCAAACAAAAGCTACATTCTTCTGAGTGAGCCTAATCAACAAGGCTGCTACAGTAGAAAACCCCTGCACAATGTACCGGTAATACCCAACTAAACCCAGAATGCTATGGATCTTTGTAGGTGATATAGGTCTAATCTACCCTCTCACAACCTCAACCTTTGCTGGATTAACCTTGATGCCTTCCTTGGACACCACATGCCCCAAAAATGCTATCGAATTGAGTTAAAACTCATACTTGGAGAACTTAGAATACAACCTTCCTCTGAGTCTTTGAAGCACAATCCTCAAATGTCTAGCATGATTGACCTCAGTCTTAGAATAGACACAGATATCATCAATGAATAGAATCACAAAAGAATCCAAATAAGGCTGAAATACACTATCATCAACTGCATAAATGTGTCCGGTGCATTAGTCAACCATTTAATATGGCAAGAAGCTCTAATTGACCAAACCTTATTCAGAAGGCAATCTTAGGAATATTGGACTGTCTAATGCTCAACTGGTGATACCCTGATCTCAAATCAATCTTAGAGAACACTGTTGTACCCTGAAGTTAGACAAACAAATCATCAATCTTGGGAAAAAGGTATTTGTTCTTGACAGTCACCTTGTCCAACTATCTATAGCCAATACACATTATTATCGGCCCATCCTTCTCTTTTACAAATAAAACTGGAGCACCAACATGGTGACACACTATGCTAAATGAAACACTTGCTTCATAATCCTGCAGCTGATCTTTTAGCTCCTTTAACTAGGCAAAACCCATATGGTACTGGGGAATAGAAATGGACTTAGTGCTCGGCTCTACATAAATGGCAAAATATATGTCCCTATCAAGAGGAAATCGTAGCAAATCGGTAAGAAAGACATCTATAAACTCACGAAAAATAGGAGTAGACTCTATAAAAGGTGAATCGACACTGGTATCACGAATAAAAGCCAAGTTGTCACGACCCAGACCTAGGGCTTAAAAGTGACAAAGTGAATGGGACCCCGAGAGTCCCCAAACAAGCCTCAAAATATCCAAATTCACATCATCGGTTTGGAAGCGTAATCAAATGATAAACATATAGTTATAAGGGATGGGAATATAGAACTCACGCTAAGGGGATATCATAAGGAAAGGGATTAACATGGATTCACATAACACGTAGCACATGAAGACTGGGGGGGGGGGGGGGGGTAAGTGGGTGACTTACTTTATGGAGGCAATTCGGGACTTAGGATCTTCCACATTTCCATGTCGAACATACACACATGTCATAATTCTCATAATACATCCATTATAGCCATATCAAATAGATAATCATAATCATAAGCTCCAAATACAATACATAACATATAGATCCGACAAGAGTGTACAAGATGTCCAACAATGCCTCTAGTCATATGATAGGATAGGGCGAAGACATGTCCCGGGTCGGCCCTCTAAGTAAATAACACAAATGGAAGCAAAATAGGTAGAGGAATGGTGGCTTGTTCTTGGAAGATATGACTCACCACAACAAATGTCTCAAATCCAATCTAGTGGCAAATAGTGGATGAAGGTAAATCTCCGGTCCCTACATGGTGAGATCATGTAGGAAAAAGCATGCATTAGTACATTTGAATGTACTAAGTATGCGGGTGTGCAATGCATATGACTTATCAAACCTGCATTTCAATGTTAGATGACAAGGGCACATAATATAGAAATAATCATATATCCAAAGAAGAGTAGATACAATATGCCATGAAATCCATGATGCATGAAATTGATGCTCATATGTAGTTAGGATGTAACCTCAACCAAAATGAGTAAGACCAAGTGAGCTATTACTTGGAATGAAATCCCCTCATCGGTAAAAAGGTGGTCTACTTGCCAAAGGTAAACCATACTTCACCTTATGAGAACAACACCCATTTCATATGAAGCAACCCTCCTTACGGGAACTACAACCATTTCGGATAAGATTTTCATATAGCATATCATATCACTTTATACTTCACCTTACGGGAACAACACCCATTTCGTATGAAGCAACCTTCCTTACGGGAACTACACCCATTTCAAATAGGATTCTCATAACCTATGTAAGGCACATAGTTCAAGGAAAGAGAGGAATCCCTCAATCCATCAGTGCTAAGTCGTTATCCCACAAGAATACATATACGTACATATATACATGCTTTCAAAGAGGCAATAGTAATTTATAGTTCTTTCAATGCACATTTAGACTCAAAAACCAAAAAACATAATTCATAACTATAATACTCATGCATAGAATAACTCATTTACTTATACAGAATGGTGCAAACACCCAAAATGCTCATAGAGCCATAATCATAAGACATGTATGTGATCACATCTTTGTCATAACCCATATCTTATCAAAATCATATCATAAAACATAATTGTGCTTAACCCACTTCATAATTTTCCTAAATTCCAATGTTCATAAATACATATGTCATGAATGATGTGGGAATAGCATGGGTAATTGTAACATTATAATATAAAATTGAAGTAAATCCATAATTAAATTGACATTTAAATTATAATATAAATCACCCATGCATAAAATTAAGCTTTAACGAGGACATGCATGTTCATAACTTTATCACTTCAATGTAAATCATCTTAATAGGGCTTAAAGTAACTTAAAATAATAAAAAAGTGCAGCCCTTACATCAATTGAATTTATTAAACTATAATTCTCAAAACCAATATTTAAAGTAAGCAAAATTTCATGAAAATTAATTGAAAAGAGTTTGGATCTTCTTGGTTGAAAGGGACCAAGAATCAATCTCATATACCTTGCTTAGGAAGAGGAATTTGAGAAGAATTTAGCTTGAAGTTGAAACCCTAATTGAATCCTAGCTTGAATCTTGAAGTGAGACTTGGAGAGAATTTTAAGAGTCTAATTCTGGAAACTAAGTGTTAGTCTTGAATAAGGGTTTAAAATTAGTGTAGGAGAAGTTTAGGAATGTAAAAGGGGGTTGAAAAGGTCTTAAAAGCCTTGGGGATAGGTCAAATATCAAAATTGCCTCAATAAAGTGCCCCTTTAAATTTTAAAATGAACTTGGCACGGTTGGCTTCACGGTTCGTGAAGGCTTCCGTCTAGCCCAAAAAGATTCTACAAGAAAGGGCATAACGTCTTTCTCTGAACTCAGAATAAGGTGAAACTGGATGCGTTTAAAAGATAATTCAAAGAGATCCAATTTGATAAGTTTAGGGCCACCTAGTTCATTTTGTGCTAAGAGATATGACCATTTAAAGTTGACCCTTCTATCAGCACTTGTGAAAAACTTAGCCAATGAAATTCCTTTGAACTTTCCTTGATATAGGATACCCATGATGGCATTAAACAACATAGATAAACTTCAATTGAAGTCTTGAAAGTGAATTTATCTTGAGCTTGAAGATCCCATACTTAGAATTTTTCAATGAAGTCACCTTCACGGGAGGCCACGCGGGCCGTGACACTGCCCGTACCCCTCTTCTTAGAAAATTTCACGATCAAGTTACGAGATGGTGATTCCATACTTAGAAAATCTTTACTCCAGAAGCCTTACGGATGGCGACACGGGCCGTGACCCCTCACACGAGCCGTGAACTTGGCCATGTGACCATACTTTGTCCCAAAAATGTGGGATTTCAAGCCGAGGCCACCACACAGCCTACCACACGGTCTGTGAAGTGTCACATGGACCGTGAGGGGTCCAAGTATGGTATACCTTAGTTTAAAAGACAACGTTTAAGGGTCAAACATCCTCCAAAGGCTAAGGGCCACTCCATGGAGGTTCAACATGATTTATGTGACCTCACACGGACCGTGAGGGCTCCCATGAAGCGTTGCCTAGGTCCAAACATTTTCCAAAACCAAATTTCCATGCTACATTGAGGTTGTACAATGTCCGGGTCCTTACACAAGTAGGATGATAAAACCTCCATCAATCAACCTTTGAGCCCTGATATAAGAAATAACTTTGCTAGGATATGAACCACATGAACCCTTCCATTCGATCCTTAGTCCACTAGGCACAGCCAAAATAACCATCTTGGCAAAACAATCAAGAATAGCATGATACAAAAACAACCAATCCATCCCCAAAATAACATCACAATCTACCATATCACGTATAATCATGTCCACCCAAGTATATTAAAATAACCAAGACACAAGACAATATTGGTACACCTAATCCACTATAAAAGGCTCTCCTTCTAGGGTAGATAAATACACAGGTACAAGCATATGATCACATAATAAGTCAAACCCAGTAGAGAAATATGTGGACATATATGTATAAGTAGAGCTAGGATCAAACAACACAAATGCAAATTGATGACAAACTAACACAATACCTAAATAATCGTATTTGAGGCCTTCGCCTCGGGTCTACTCAGAAAAGAATAACAATGAGCACCACGACCTCTGCCTGACTGACCCATATCTTTACCATCTAATTGAACCACTACATTACTAGCATCCCTACTAGAAGCACGACCAGCTTTACTTGACAAAGCTCTACCACACCCTCTGACTGGTGGTGTTCGACCTCTAGCTGGAGGTGCTAAGTCTCTAATAGGTGCCACTGAATAGGTATAGCGTGTCCCAAATGAGTCTAAAAAGGACACTGTCTAAGCATGTGACCATGATCTCCACAACCAAAACCAGACATCAAGGTTGGTTGATGATGTAAAGAACTAGGACGAGTGTTGTAGCCATCATGGCCTATAGATCTCTTACCACTAGAGGAACCAAAACCACCCTCTATAGCTTGTAATGAAGTATTTATAAACCCAATACTATGACATACTAGCACCCCAATGTAATCCTCTACTTCCTAAAGATGTGCCAAAATAACAACCAGAAGCTCGGGCCCTCTTGGGACCCCTAAATTGCTCTTGAACCATCAAACCTACATCCTTGGCAATACTCACAATAGTCTGGAAGGAGGCTTTCTCATGAGCTAACCTCAATATATAGGATCTAATGGGAAAAACAAGCCTCTCATAGATCAGCACACTCTCTCCACCTCTATAGGAATCAAGGATATGGCATGGTGTGATAACTGATAAAACCAGGACGCATACTCTGAATCAATCAGACCACTCTAATTTAAACTCTCAAACCTCATTCGACTCTCCTCCCGAATGCTCCGTGGAATGAATTAATCCTGAAATGCCTTTAAGAATATACCACACTCTACAAGAGGGGATCTAATTTGTCTGGAACTCATATATATACTCCACCACTCTTTAGTGGTGACTCTAAGCCAAAGAACAATAAATCTAACACCCAAAGGTTCAGCCAAACCAATGGCTTCCAACATCTCATGGCACAATGTCAAGAACTCGTAGCATCCTCACCCTTACAACCTTGAAACTAGGGTGGTTTCATATCCAAAAAATGCTCATCACTCAAATGATCATCAACTGCAAGTACTAGCTTAGGAGATATCTATATTGGTTTAGGAACTAGTGTAGGCTTGCCTACTTGAGCATGACCAGTGAGACCCTTAATAGGAGCATGTCCATCTTCCTGGGTCTATGAACCTCCTAGTGTACCTGTGGTACTACCTGTCTGTGCCACGCCTTGGAGTACATCCAACACTTTTAGAAAAGTATCATGTAATAGTGGTGTAGGTGCATACTTTATAGGGACTTAACCTATAATCTCATACTTGGGATCTGGGGAGATACCTAACTCATAATCTTGACCCCGTGCTGCTCCTCAACCCTAGCCCCTTCTTTGGCCTCCAACTCTGTACATAACCCTGCCCCTAATTAGGCCTTAATAACATTCTCAATGGTTGCCCCTCCCCTAGAAAAAGAAAACGTTCTGGTCCTGGCCATTTATAAAAGGAACACGCTACACTCAACACTAACTCAAAAATCCATGTATGACTGAATTGAAAGAAGTGGAGAGGAATTTTCTAACAGTCTCCATAGCCTCTCAAAGATAAGAAATTGATATCTCTGCGCAGTTCCTTGAGACTCTTCTCGACTGTGCTTGCATATATGTGAGACCTATGAACCTAGGGCTCTGATTTCAAACTATGACAACCCGATTTCAGGGGTGATGCACTTGTCTTTATCCTACAAAGAGAAGTCAACCTAAATAGATCACAATAACATAATACATAATAAGGTAGAAGCTAAATCAAGATAACATTTTGAATAACAAGACTAGAAATCTTAAAGGCATAATCCAAACCATAAACCATCCTAGAACTGGATGTCACAAGGTATAAGCCTCAGCACATCAGAATAAGAAAGAAAATATACAAGACTTAAAGTCTTTGTTTCTCAATAGAAAAAAGCTTATAATAATATTTGATAGTCTTGAGAGTCTGTTGGAGAAACAAGGAACTATCTCTTGTCTGTCAGTAGACCGGTTTATAGAAGAAGAAAAAGATCAAAAATGTCATGATTTAGGCCTAGGGCCTAGACACGACTCGACGAATAGGAACCCGAGTGGGATCCCAAGCCAGCCTCATAAGCATGTAACCACATCCTTCGTCCACAGAAGCATAAAAAGCAAAAAACACATAACACATAATTTCTAAGGGAAACGGGACCTTGGACTCATGTTATGGGGAGGATATGGAGAAGAGGGTGTACATGAATCACATAGCAAATAATTTCTAAGGGGCGGATAAGTATGACTCACGCTACGAGTTGATTATGGATTTAGGACTTTCATCTCAACACCATCAACAAACATTTAACACAAAAGGGAAACATGGGACTTAAGGGATGTTTGTCATAATGCAAAAGTATAAGGAGTCAAGCTCAATAATACATAATCATCACAATATCAAACAACACCTCAAAATTTTGAATAGTTTGAGGGCCAAGACATCTCCCAGGCTCACACTCAAAGGTAGTATCCAAAAATAACTGAGTTTAAACAAGGCAAGAATGTAAGTGGAATTTTGTCCCGGAATGTGGAGGACTCACCAACCAAAACTCTATTCGGAATATCTAGCCACGTGGAGGAGGAGGATGTTAAGGCATTCCGATTCCTGCATAGTTAGATCATGCAGGCAAAATAAATGTGTTAGTACTTGGAATGTACTAAGTATGCAGGGTGCCAATGCAGCAAGGGACGTAAACCATATTTAACAATATGCATAATCATAGTCAATGAATGTAAGCTCACTATGTCATGCATGTCCAATACCATGGTCAAATTATGTAAGGGTGAATTATCAAATCATGTAGCATATCATATATACACGGGAAGGGACCATAACTGACAAATAAGGCCAAGAAAGATACTACTTCGAATCCCGGTGTTCACCCCACATTGAATAAAGGGGTGGTCTACCTTGCGGGAGCAAACAAATACTCACCATACGGGAATATGACCCATTTTGGAAAGTGCCTCATAGATACCTCATGGGAATATCTCCCATTTTGGAACCCATGTTTTATCAACCTCACGGGAACATCTCCTATTTTGATATATGTATTTTATTAACCTTACGAGAACATATCCTATTTTGGTATATCACTCACATGTGTCATAGGGGAACATCACTCATTTTGGTCAATCATACAATTAAGCTATATGGATCCATTAGCCTATTTTCAAACCCATGGTGACAATATAGTTATGGGAGAATGATTATTTACCAAGGTCCGCTCGGTGCTAGGTTACAATCCCAAGGAATAATCAAATTATTCTTATTATCATAATATGCAAAGTATTGTAATATCCTCATAGTTCATAGAGTAGCTCATCAAAACCAAAGCTTTATCATATCAAAGATAGGGCTTCATAACTTTTCATAGCTTTCATAACATTCTCATAATCCATAGCATACATAATAGCCCTTCATAATTTATATCATTCGTAAATCACATATCTTTCCATAAATCTTTTGTAAACCTAAGAAGCTCGATTCATGATTCAGTAAAACATGGTGGGTATGCATTTATTCTCAAAACCATGCAAGAACATCATTTTTAGACATGAGGAGAGTAGCAAAACCTTTTTGTTTTTTTTTTTCAAATCATGCAAAATAACTCACTTTATCAAAGTGAAGCATAGTTAGGGTATCATAAGCCCTCATCTTAAATCACATTTTTCTCATGACTTGTCATTTTATAATATTATACAACGACAAATAACATATTACTCATCATAATATCATCATAGTTTTCTTCATAGTCATGTCATGCAAATAGTTCATGAAATCTTCATAAAACCCATAAATTAGAAAAGAGTCTTAGAGAGAAAATGGTTGAGCTTATGAGAGAAAGGTTCCCACAATCAAAACCCACATACCTTATTAACTTAATAGAGAGAATACCTGAATTGGAGGAGAAAACGAAACCCTGGCTTGTTCCTTCTTCTTCAGAGCTCGAGAACTTGAGAAAGAGGTTTGGGTCTTAAAAAATAAGAGTGAGGAGGAAAATGGATGAGATTAGGGATTTAGGATTGATAAAGATCTTCCTTGAAGGTCAAAATGACGTAGCTTAGGATTTAACAAATAAGAAATGTCAAATTTCCCCTTTAAAAAACTAGATGGATAAGTCTACGAGACCTTGTTTACGGGCCGTAGACCATTTTACGAGTCGTAGATAGGGTTTCGTCTTATGGCCCTTTTCCAAACTTCAGACACCCCTCTTTCTCTAATCCTTCCTATATGACCCAACTCGTAGATTGCTCTATGGGTCGTAAATGGTGTTTCGTCTGATAGATTCTCAAAGACCCCCTTCTCTGATTCTCATTCTATGATACATTCTTTGACTTGTAGATGACTTTACGGGTCGTTTGATGAGTCGTAGATTGAACTTCAGAGGATCTCAAATTTCATCAAGTCTGCCAGGTTTCACAAACCCACTTTACAGACCGTACCTCGACTTACGGGCTGTAAACCCCTTCGTAAAATCCCACAGTTTCAAAAACATTTTCCAAGGATTTCCTTCTTGACCTTCTAGACTCCTCATAGGTGCGGTCTTATAATATCTCCCCCTTGGGAATATTCATCCCCGAATGTGCTAGCAGGATCTATGGAATAGATTTATGCACCACATGCCAATGCACCATGTAGAAAACACCACACATGCAACCTTTAAATCCATAAATCATGTTTAAAATAGTACTTATAATGCAAATCTCAAAACCCCATAAATATGCATAAATGTCATGAGAATAGTGTGCAAAAAAAAAAAAAATAGATCCTAAGATAGGAAGATCATATTACCTCAATCATGATCAGAATTAAAGATATAAGGATATCATTTCTTCATATCGGCCTCGGCTTCCCATGTGGTACTTTCTACTTGTTGGTTCTTTCAAAGGACTTTGATGGAGGGTATCTCCCTGTTTCTCAACCACTTAACTTGCCTATCCAATATCTCCACCAGGATCTCCTCATAAGTCAAGGTTTTGTCAACATTCACCATTTTTATGGGCCCAATAGAACTAGGGTCTCTAATACACTTCCTCAACATGGAGACATGAAAATTTGGATGGACCATATTCATTTTCATGGGCAACTCTAACTCATACACAACTTTACCAACACGCCTCGATATCTGGTAAGGCCCTATGTACCAAGGGCTTAAATTTTCCTTCTTTCCAAAGTGAACCACCCCTTACATTGGTGTAACCCTCAAATACACCCAATCGTCAACTTTGAACTCAAGGTCTCTCCTTCTAGTGTTGGCATAAGACTTTTTCTGGCTTTGAGCTTCCTCCAATATCTCCCTTATCACCCTTACCTTCTCCAAAGCCTCCATGACTAACTCTGAACCCAACAAGGCCATTTCCACTACTTCGAACCAACCAACTATGAAGCCTCCCATAAAGGGCTTCAAAAGGGGCATCCCAATACTAGAATGGTAGCTATTATTGTAAGCAAACTCGATGAATGGGAGATGCTCATCCCAATTACCCTTAAACTCCAAGATGCAAGCCCTAAGCATATCCTCAAGAGTTTGAATAGTCCTCTCGGCTTAGCCATCCGTTTTTGGGTGAAAGGCCGTGCTAAGATTTACTTTAGTGCCAAGGCCCTTTTGGAAGGACCTCCAAAAATGCGATGTAAATTGAGTGATGCATTTTGAAACAATAGCCAATGGAACCCCATGCAATCTCACCAACTCATGAATGTATAACTTAGAATAATCTTCGGCACTATAGGTTGCCCTAACCGATAGGAAGTGCGCCGACTTCGTTAGTCTATCAACAATAACCCAAAAAGAATCAAAATGCCTTCTAGTTTTTGGTAACCCAACTACAAAACCCTTATTAATCTCTTCCCACTTCCAAGTAGGAATCTCTATGTCTTGGGTTAAACCACCTAGCTTTTGATGCTTGGCCTTGACTTGTTAGCAATTATGGCAATCCACTACAAATTTTGCAATGTCTCCCTTCATGCCACTCCACCAATACATTTCCCTCAAGTCTTTGTACATTTTGGTGGAACCACGGTGAATAAAGTAAGAGGCGTTATGAGGCTCCTTTCAAAATTCGTTTTCAAGTTATCAACATTGGGCACGTGTACCTTAGTACTGAAAAACATCATATCCCCCTTAGGAGAAAGCCTCAACTTTGGCATCTCTTACCAATGACTTCAACCCCACCAACGCGGTGTCAAGATCTTGCTTGGACTTGACCTTTTCGACCAAAGAAGATTTGGAACCATCAATAACTACCACACCTCTATTTTAAACTTCATTCAACCTAAATCCCAACCTAGCCAACTGATTAACCTCCCTTGCTAATTCATTTTTCCTATCCTCAAGACGCGCCACACTATCCATAGATACCCAACATAGGGCGTTGAGCACCACATTGGATTTGCCCGGATGGTAATGTATACTCATGTCGCAGTCTTTAAGGAACTCTGGCCACCTACTTTGTCTCAAATTCAAGTCTCTTTGGGATTCACATAATCGAGACTCTTATGGTCGGTAAACACATCCACATGAACCTTATACAAGTAATGATGCCATATTTTTAGGGCGAATACCACGAACGCGAGTTCAAGATCGTAAGTGGGATAATTATGCTCGTGCACCTTAAGTTTCTCGGAAGCATAGGCAATTACTTTGCCATTTCGCATAAGTACACATCCCAATCCAACTCTTGAAGCATCACAATACACCATGAACCCTTCTTACCCTTCCGGTAGAGCCAAAATTGTAGCAGACATAAGCTTGTCCTTCAAGGTCTAGAAACTTCTTTCACACTCATGGGTCCATATGAATTTTTCCTTCTTTTGGATCAGTTTGGTCAAAGGAGAAGCAATTAAGGAGAATCTATTCACAAATTTCCGGTAGTAACCGACCAAACCCAAGAAGCTCATTATATCCGTCGGAGTCAAGGGTCTGGGCCACCTTCTTATTGTCTCTGTCTTTTTTGGATCCACCTTAATCCCATCACCTGACACCACGTGACCCAAGAATGCAACTTATTTTAACCAAAATCCACATTTGTCGATCTTAGCAAAGAAATTTTCTTCCCTCAAAATTTGCAACACTATTCTCAAGTGATTCACATGCTCATCTTCATTCCGGGAATAGATCAATATGTCATCAATGAATACCACAAGAAACATATTAAGGTAGGGTTTAAAGACCATATTTATGAGATCCATTTATATCACGAGAGCGTTAGTTACGCCGAAGGACATCACTACAAACTCAAAATGCCCACACCTAGTCCAGAAAGCCGTTTTGAGAATGTCACACTTACTTACCCTCAATTGATGATACCTGGATGGAAGGTTGATCTTTGAGAAGTGACTAGCCCCTTGAAATTGATTAAATAGGTCATCGATCCTTGGAAATGGATTCTTGTTCTTTATGGTGACCTTGTTGAGTTGTCGGTAGTTGATGTACATTCTAAGTGAACCATCCTTTTTTCTCACAAACAACACCGGTGCACCCCGAGGTGACTTGCTTGTCCTTATTAACCCTTTTTCCAACAAATCTTTAATTTATCCTTTAATTCTTTCAACTCCGTCGGGGCCATTTGATAGGGAGGGATAGAAATGTGTTGGGTATCCGGGAGAAGATCTATATCGAAATCTATCTCCCTTTCAAGAGGGACACTGGGAAGTTCATAGGGAAAGACATCAAGAAATCGTTAACAACCGAGACCAACTCAATAGAAGGGACCCTAGACTTGACATCCCTAACCCTCACAAATAGATGGATATAGCCTTTGGAAATCAACTTTTTTGCCTTAAGATAAAAGATGAATCTAGCCTTGACCACTAAATCACGACCTTCTCATTAAAAGACAGGTTCATTTGGGATTTGATATTTAACCTTACAAGTCCTACAATCAATAGTAGCATGATATGCATACAACTAATCAATCCCAAGAATGATGTCAAAATCTACCATATTGAGTTCAACAAAATCACAAGGAAACAATCTATGCAATATAGACACAGCACAACACTTATAAACTCTTTTTGCAAGAATGGACTCATAGATGGGGGTGGACACCTCAAAGGTTACACATAACAATTCAAACACATATGGAGTCCGTTAGTAATAAATGGAGTTATGAAAGAGAGAGTGGCACCCGGGTCCAATAAAGCATAAACATCAACATTGCAAATCTTTAACATACTGGTAACAACATCAGGCGTCTTATCAACCCCTTGTCTCCCTTGAAGAGCATAGAACTGGTTGTGTCGAGGAACACCTCCTTTTTGTCCGACTTATGCCCTTTGATCACTATGAACGCTTTGTCCTTGGGGACAACAATTCCTACCCTTGTTTAGAAAATCCACAACCTTGTGGCCTATTTCTCCACACTCAAAGCAAGCACCAATATCCCTGTAGCATCTACCTCCATGGTTCTTGGCACATTTTCCATATCTAGGAGCAATTTGGCCACCATTACCTCCTTGAGACTTTGGGTTGGGAACTCTATCATTTGCAAAACATGTGCCTTGGGCATTAGAGGACCCTTGGCCGTGAAATTTGTGGCCTTGTTGGAAATGACTACCTTTATCACCTTGGAACCCACCATCAAGTCGAGCCCTCTTGGACTCCCCCATTCTTCTCTTTCTAAGTTTCACCCCTTTTGGTTGTTCGGCGTATGTCATAAGCTGTGATATATCCATGTCCCCAATGAGCATAATAACTTAACACTCTTCATTGTTCAAGTCGGATACACTCGACACAAACTTATGCATCCTTGTCCGATGGTCGGCAACCAAATATGGAGCAAACTTGGAAAAAGTTATTGAACTTAAGGGAATACTCCCTCACGCTCATAGAACCTTGCCTAAGATTCATGAACTCTTTTAACTTTGCTTCCCTTAACTCAATTGAGAAGAAGTGACCAAGGAAAGTAACTTTGAATTCTTCTTATGGAATTGGTTCATCATCCGCTCTCTCCATGTTCAATTGATTATACCATATTTCAACAAGGCCCTTGAGTTAGTAGGCTCTAGCTCTATTTTCTCCTCCGAAATTACCCCTATGATAGGCAAGACCTTATACACTTCATCAATAAATTCTTGGGGCTCTGCCTCCTTCTTTTAGCCATGGAATTCTGGGGTTTTCATCCTTGTGAAATCCCGAGTGGCATCCCAAATAAGCCTCATAAGCATGTAAGCACATCCTCAGTTTGCGAAAGCATGTGAAGAAACAAATACATAGCACATAATATCTGGGGGAAATTGGACTTTGGACTCATGCTATGGGGATTATATGGGGAATAAAGTCTAAATAAATCACTTAGCAAAGAATTCCTAAGGGGAGGGTAAGTATGACTCACGCTACGAGGTGATTAGGGACTCAGGGCTTTCATCTCAATACTAAAAACAAGAATTTTACACAAAAGGGAAACATGGGGCTAAGGGATGTTTATCATAACACATAAGTATAAGGAGTCAAGCTCAATAATACATAACCATCACAATATCAAACAACATATCTAAATTTCGAATAGGTTGGGGTCCAAGACATCTCCCGATCTCACCCTCAAAGATAGTGTCCAAAAATTCGAGTCTAAACAAGGCAAGAAAATAAGTAGAATTTTGTCCCCGAATGTGGAGGACTCACTAAGAAAAACTCCAATCGGAACGTCTAGTCGCGTGGAAGAGGAGGATGGTAAGGGGCTCTGGTTCCTGCATGGTTAGATCATGTAGGCAAAACGTATGTGTCAATACTTGGAATTTACTAAGTATGAAGGGTGAAAATGCAACAAGGGACATAAACTATATATAAAAATATGCATAATCATAGTCAATGAATGTAAGCTCAATATGTCAAGCATGATCGATAGCATAGTAAAATCATGTAAGACTGAATCATAAAATCATATAGCATATCATACATAGATAGGAAGAGACCATAACTGACAAATAGGACTAAGCAGGCTACTACTTGGAAACTCGGTGTTTACCCCACACCGAATTAAATGGTGGTCGACCTTTCCGGGGTAAACCAAACACTTACCCTACGAGAACATCACCCATTTCGAAAAGTGCCTCATAGTTAACTTATGGGAACATCTCCCATTTCGACACCCATATTTTATCAACCTTATGGGAATATCTCCCACTTTGGTATATGTATTTTATTAATCTTATGAGAACATCTCCTATTTTGGTATATCACTCACATGTGCCGTATGGGAACATCACCCATTTTGGTCAATCATGCAACTTAAGCTATATAGATCCATTAGTCTATTTTCAAAACTATGGTGTCAACATAGTTATGGGATAATGGTTATTTACCAAAGTTTGCTCGGTGGTAGGTCACAATCCCTAGGAATACTCAAATTAATCTTATTATTATAATATGCAAAACATTGTAATATTCTCATAGTTCATAGAGTAGCTTATCAAAACCAAAGCTTTATCATATCAAAGATAGGACTTCATAACATTTCATAGCTTTCATAACATTCACATAATCCATAGCATATATAATAGTCCTTCACAATTTATATCATTCGTAAATCACATATCTTGTCATAAAGCCTTTGTCAATATAAGAAGCTTAGTTCATGATTTAGTAAAACATGGTGGGTATGCATTAATGCTCAAACCATGAGAAAACATCATCTTTATACATGAGGAGAGTAGCAAACTCCTCCCCTCCCATTTTTTTCAAATCACGCAAAATAACCCACTTTATCATAGCAAAGCATAGTTAGGGCATCATGAACCCTCATCTTAAATCACATTTCTCATGACTTGTTATTTCATAATATTCTACGAACACAAATAACATAATACTCATCAAAATATCATCATAGTTTTCTTCATAATCATGTCATGCAAATAGTTCATGAGATCTTCATAAAACCCATAACTTTGAAAAGAGTCTTAGAGAGAAAATGGTTGAGTTTGTGAGAGAAAGGTTCCCACAATCAAAACCCACATACCTTATTAACTTAATAGAGAGAATACCCAAGTTGGAGGAGAAAACTGAAACCCTAGCTTGTTCCTTTGTTTTGAGAGCTTGAGCACTTGAGAGAGAGGTTTGAGACTTAGAAAATAAGACTGAGGAGGAAAATGGATTAGATCAGGGATTTAGGAATGATAAAGGGCTCCCTTGATGGTCAAAACTACGTAACTTAGGATATAACAAATAAGAAATGTCAAATTTACCCCTTTCAAAAACTAGTCAGACAAGTCTACAAGACCCCGATTTTTGGCCGTAGATGGGGTTTTGCTTGATTACCCTTTTACAAACTTCAGAGACCCCTGTTTCTCTGATCCTCCCTCTACAACATGATCTACAACTTGTAGATTGTACTATGGATTGTAGATGGTGTTTCTCTAATATATTCTCAGAGACCCCTTCTCTAATACTCATTCTACAATACAATCTATGAATCGTAGTTGACTTTACGAATCTCCTGATTAGCCATAGATTGAACTTTAGAGGTTCCCAAATTTAATCAAGTTTGTCAGGTTTCACAAACCCACTTTATGGGCTATACCTTGACTTACAGGCCATAAACCCCACATAGAATCCCACAGTTTCAAAGTTTTTTTCTAAGGCTTTCCTTCCTCACCTTCCATACTCCTAATAGGTGGGGTCTTACAAACGAGATCAGATTTCACTACCTAAACATATGTGTAGAACAAAACAAGGGTGAACACCGAGGTACCCAAAAAGTATACCTAATTAAAAGTACAGAGTAAAGAACTAAACACTCCTTTCAGCCCAATCATATAGCTCCGGACTACAAAACCTGTACATAGGAGAGGCTAGCATACACAATCAAGGCAATATAAACAATCCCAGTCTCATATCATAGTGTCACAATAGCAAAACTCCAGCAATGTACAAGAATAAACTATTCAACTATGACATAACTTTCAATAGATCAATCCCAATGATATAAAAGAGTTAAATCACATCATGTTTAGGACATATATCAACTTCAAGAGAGAAATAATATGAAATGATATGAGATGCTATAAAATGCAAACAATGCAATGCAAATGACAAGTAATCGTGATGCATGTATATCCTATGATACACATCCACCGATATAATCATATGAAAACACATAGGGGTGTAACGTAGATCATGTATCCGCTAAAAATGACCTCGGTTTCCAGAAATAACCTCATCTATACCACTCGCCATCATATTACCTCAACATGACTGGTAGAAACCTCAACCTCAAGTAAAAAGATCTCTTTCAATAACCTCGATCAGTAATGACCTCATCCTACAAGCTAATATCTCTTTCTCATTATCACATAGCTGGGACCATTTTCCTTTGACTTTCATCATCAATGGAACATCAAGAAATTCATATCATCATGACACAATAATCACTTTCAAAAATATAAAAATATACAAAATATCCTTAATGCATCATTTATTCAAAATCATCGGTGATTTTCATTGTTCTTTCAACATTTGAATCATCATCAAAACATTACATAATAATCATATCACAACGTGGTTCAAATAGCTTTTTTTAATCATAGAATAGGACAATTCATCATTAGACTCCTTATTTTACAAGCATTTAGTTTCACAATTGCCAACAATATCTCAACATTTCACTTAGAATAATTAAATGGACAAATCCATGTAACATGATTCAAGTTCGACCATTAGAATATCATGAGTACTTTTATAATATCAACAATGGAACCGCAAGCCCATTTCATAATATCAACTCACAATTCTAAGTTAACAACAATCGATATCAATTCATGAATCAAGTCATACATGTCATCATTTTCATGTTCTATTATCCAAATCACATCCACTTGAATGACCCACTAATCCCAAATTTAATATTAAAAGGAAATACTAAGTTCAATAAACTCAACAAGGGTTAATCTTCACTTGCCTCGATATAGTCAATCATTCACTCTAATTCCAAAGCCTTTACCTTTCGAATTGGGTCCGAATCACCACAGTCTGCTTGAAAATGAACTCAAAAGCACGATATGATACTAACAACACCAAAATCAAGTAATTTGAGGGAAATGACAAAATCATCAAAAACATCACTATTGAAAATTAATGTCAAAATCTAGAAATTTTTAAATGAAAATATTCCTCTCATGATTAGAAAACCACCAGTGAAAATCAATTAAAAAACATACTTGGAATGAGTTCATAATTATTAATTTCATAAAAATCTCAAAGTTCATGAACACCCCCCACCACCACCAATTTCCTCAATTGGATCTTTCGAATTTGATGATAAAATCATGGAGTAATTAACGGATAACGATAAAGAAAGTGAAAGATATATTTTTCAATAAAAAAATGTTAAAATAATTAATCAAACGATGATCAAGCTGAGCTCATAAAAATTTGAAAATAGAGAAAATGTTTAAAAAAATGGAGTGCAAGGGTCTGAAAACATGGCATTTTTAATGCTTTAAATTAGAATTTTGTACGTAATCTAAGAGATGTTAGTAGGTTTAATATGTTTTATGTTGTTTTAAGGGATAACAGGATTCAGGAGGTTTTTGTGAAGATTGCATGAGTTAGCCCTTTTTGGTGATGTACGAGACCACCTATGGGCTGTGCTTTATTCCACAAGCCGTAGGAGGAGGTTCGTGGTCCTAATCCACTATTGGGAATGATTTATGAAGTTGAATCTAGGATAAATAGGATGGGTTGCAGTTCATTCCACAACCCATATATATGTTCATGAAAGGAAATTCCTAAGTTATGAAAGTTTCTGAAAGTCAACAGGACGAAAGGAATCTACGGTTTGTATTCCGAATCATGAGCCATAGAAAGTATCTCATACATGGAGGGAAATTTGCAAGGAAGCAGTCTACGAAGCCCCATCCACTAGCCTTTAATTGAGTTACAGATACTATATTGGCTCGTGGATGATCCTGAATTCTGTTGTCCTAATCAATTTAGGATTTGGTTTTCTTTTCTTAGAAATAGGGTTTTTATTTATTTTTGGATATACAGAACATTAGAACACATGTCGATTTCTTTTAGGTTATTCTTGTAGAATTTGAGTTGATTTTACATTTACTTATCTTTGGATCTTGACATTGCAATTTACAGGAAGATTTTAGATTTTACGTTCTTTAATTCATTGTTGCAAGTGTTTGATTATTCAAACCTATAACATGATTTCCTCATCTATAACGAACATGAATAGCTAAATCTACAACTACGGTTAGGAGAACCATGAAGAACTCACAAAGTAAAAACCAAATAATTTGTAATCTTTGGAAATAATGCATGCATGTATTATTTATTTCTTCATTTTGATTTGTTTTTATTGGTGGCCAACGTTAGAACTTGCCTTATTCTTACTTGACAACTCAATAGGGTATTGAATAGGATAGGGATTAATAACAAGATCCGACATGAGAACATTCATCTAATCAACCTGAACGGCCCAAGGAATGGTTGTACTGGGACTAAGGTAAGGGTTAGTAACGCGACACCCATAGATGGCCAAGTTCTGTGGTGAAATTTGCCTAGTTGATGGCCTAAGGAATTAGGTAAATATGACTTACAAGTTCTGCATACTACACACTAGAAAATATTACAATAATTAGGTTACACTATGTTAGGAATTCATGAGGAATACAACACCCTAGTTATATCTCTCACCAAATCAGTAACACTTGTTTTGAATATTGTTATTAGTCTAGGTTTGAATATTTGATTTTTACACATAAAACCCTCCCTCTTGGAAGTAAGTTGATTAATTCATATAAGTTGCTTTAAATACTCCAAGTATAGTCCATATTCCTCGTGAGATCGACCCTAACCATTGGTAGGTTCTATATTTGAAACAACGACCGCTTATACCTTAATTGGGAGGTCTAATTTGGGCGTGATCAAATTTTGGTGTGGTTTAATTAGGGTGATTAGAGAATTAATACTTATTTCCTTATTTTATGTACTTTTTTATTTTTATTTCGTTTTCAGCATATCGATGTAGTGTATACCCAATACGCACAGTAGAGGCAATCCCCTAACTCTATTTGATCCATATATACAAAGAACATTGCAAAGAATTGCCTAAGACAATGTCAAAAATCCTATGAATGATGTAATCAACTTGAATGAGAAAAACCCACCACTACCACTAGTGGCATAGAATCAACCGCCACAAGATCAACAAGCAATAGTGAGTGGGTGGAATTCGTACAGACTTGATCCTAAGACGGTGGATGTCACAGGAGCTATCATGTTACCTCTTCTATTGGTGTATGCTAGGTTTGTCATATCTAGTGGGTTACTATAGATGTTGTAGCATCGAGGATTGTTAGTGGGCTTACCATAAGAGGATCCGCAAAGCCATCTACACAATGTTGTAGTCATTTGTAAGAGTATGATAGAAGACCAAAATCTGTCCATAGATGTCATTGAACTCCGTGTTTTCCCATTAATTCTCAAAGGTGATACAACAGTATGATTGTCTAAGCTCCCTGAGAGCTCTATTACTACATGGGTGGAAATGCAGAAAGCCTTTTTGGAGAGGTATTTTCCCAAGTCAAAGAAGCTGAAGCTTAAGGATTGTAAACAACATCAAGCGAATACCAGGTGATTTCATAAGTGCTTCTTAAGAGTGGTTTACCAAATGCTTGAGATGTGTTCCAGACCATAACCTTATTGATGATTCCTTAGTGGAGATATTCTATCAGGCATTAAATGACAATTGCAAAGTGGTAGCCGACATCATAACCAGAAAATCATTCTTGGCTTGTACTTATACGAACGTGGCTCAACGACTTGAGAGAGTCGCAAAGACTAATTGTGCATGGGGCATAAGTGAATCTACGACAATAAAGAGCTCTTCCTCAGTCAGTACAAATTTGGAGAAAGCTAAAATAAATGAAGATGTGTTACAAAAGTTAGCCAGATTAGCACTAATGTTGGGTTGCTAATGAAGCGAAACCAGAAGCAGGTGAATGCAGACAGTCACCAACCACCAAGAGCACCCATTCATGATGAGCTGTGTTATAAAGAGGATACTTGCTTTGTAATTGATATCAAGTGGGGGGTTTTCAGACCAATGCCTAAGGGTCCAATCAGTACTATCGGTGCCAGGGTTGAGGAAACCAAGGCAAGAACTAAAATAGAGATAATACATACAGGGAAAGCAACCAAGGTGGATACCATGATAGAAATATGGGTCATGATCAAGATGATGATTGGGCTCACAGAGATGGGTATCGAAATGGAACCATATGTACCACTATAAAATTTTGATTTTGGGGCTGGTAGTTAAATGATTGAGAAGATATCTTATAAGTTGCTGAAGAAAGTGGATACACAAGATGAGACTTTGAAGGGGATGAAAGCTGACATATCAGGTATTAATCAGAATATTGAGTCTCATTCAATGGCTATTAAATAACTGGAATAGTAATTTTGCCAGATGTCAATACAGTTAAATCAGCACCAGAAGGGTACATTTCCAAGCAACATGGTGTAGAATCTAAAGATGACGGTCAGTGCATGGCAGTCACTACACATGGTGGTAAGAAGATCATCGACCTACTAATGCTGATAGTTGATGATGTGGTTCATGAGGAGGTAGTGGAGAGTAAAGATGTAGAGACTAGAGATGATAATGCCAAGGATGTTGTGGGTGATGATGTAGTGACATCGAAAAAATTAAAACCTATGCCTATCCCTTCATATCTTTTCCCTCAGAGGCTTAAGAAGAAGAACGAGGAGCGGAAGTTTCAGAATATCATCTCTATGTTGAAGCAATTGTCTATAAGTCTTTGTCTCGTTGATGCATTGGAGAAAATGCCTAGGTACGCATAGTTTATGAAGGACCTGATGACAAAGAAGTGAACTGTGAGTTAAGAGCTTGCTCAGAATCTCCACCACTGTGGAGCTATAGCAACA
The DNA here is from genome assembly GCA_029948455.1 of Solanum rostratum. NCBI lineage: Eukaryota > Viridiplantae > Streptophyta > Magnoliopsida > Solanales > Solanaceae > Solanum > Solanum rostratum. The sequence goes on along the minus strand of CM057045.1, from coordinate 61,484,965 downwards.
AGGTCCTCAGTGCAGAAGAAAGAAGACCTCAGAGCATTTAACATACCTTGCACCATCAGAGTTTTCAACTTTGCAAAGGCATTATTTGATTTAGGAGCTAGTATCAACCCAATACCTCTAGCAGTGTTAAAGCAGTTGGGCATGAGATACCCTAATTCGATGTCAATGTATTTTTTTGTTAGCAGACGGGATAGTGAAGAAGCCTATAGGGATACTTTATGATATTCTTGTCGGAGTTGAAAACTTCATACTGCCCATGAACTTCATGATACTTGTTTGTGAGGTTGACTTTGGCGTCCAAGTCATCTTGAGAAGGCTTTTTCTAGCCATTGGGTGTCTCTAGTGAACATGTAGTTAGGACAACTAAAGTTTAGATTGAATTAAAAAGAAGTTCTCTTCATTATTTTGACAGTCCATGAAGAGACCTAATGATTTGAAAAATATTTGTCATCGAAAGTGTTGATGAAGTGCAACTGAGGGTACCAATAGAGAAAAGGCTAGGTGTCAAAACTCTTTAGGTTATGTTGATAAATTTTGAGAGTCATGGAACACCCCCCCACACACACTATGATGAGAAGATGGAGGCACTTTAATCGCTTGGTTTCCATAGACACCAACTCAAGCTTTAGTTGGACGTGAAAAATCGCGAGCGACAACCTACTAGACCTCATTGAAGAGTCGCTGGTGTTAGAATTGAAGGCTCCTCAAGCTCACTTGAGGTATGTATTTTTCAGCACTAACTATACTTTGCCTGTGATTGTTTCTGCAGATTTTAATGACAAACAGGAAGAGACATTAATTTCGGTCCTCAAAAGATTAAAAAAGGTTATTGGATGTACAATTGCAGATATCATTGGCATCCCACCTGGCATCTGTACTCACAATATTTATCTTGTCAAAGATTATAAGCTATTGAATTCCAAAGACGTCTTAACCCACCTTTGCAAGAGGTTTTTCACAAAGAGATAATTAAGTGGTTGGATGCAGGTGTGATATATATAATTACTGACAGTGAATAAGTGAGTCCGATCCAGTATATTCCAAAGAAGGGAGGAAATATTGTGGTTCCTAATGCTAACAATAAGTTGATTCCTATAAGATCAGTCACAGGTTGGAGGGTTTGAATGGACTATCAGAAACTTAATGTGTTGACAAAGAAGAATCACTTTTCTATGCTATTCATGGACCAGATGCTAGATCATTTGGCGGGCAAAGGTTGGTACTATTTTCTTGATGATTATTCAGGCTATAATTATATTTCCATTGCTCTAGAGGACAAGGAGAAGAAAACTTTTACATGTACGTATGACACCTCCCTATTGAAGAGGATGCCATTTAGATTTTGTAATGCACCAGTTACGTTCCAGAGATGCATGATGTATATCTTCCCAGATATGATGGAAGACACTATATAGGTGTTTATGAATGACTTCAGCGTGATTGGGTATTCATTCAAAGATTGTTTGAGACATCTATACCACTAGCTAAAAAGATGTGAAGAGTGCCATCTTATGTTGAATTGTAAAAAATGTCATTCATGGTAAAAGAAGGTATCGTGTTGGAGTACATGATCTCCATAAAAGGTATAGAGCTTGATAAAGCTAAGGTTGAGATCGTTGAGAAGCTCCATCCACCTATCTCTGTAAAAGGCATCAAGAGTTTCTTAGGACAGGTAGGGTTCTACAGATGGTTCATAAAAGACTTCTCAAAGATTAGACTTCCCTTGTGCAAGCTACTTGAGAAGGATTCTAAGTTGATATTTGATGATGTGTGTCTGAAGGCTTTTGAAGGGTTGAAATAGAGGTTGATATTGACACCTATCATTGTTGCATCAGATTGGACTCAACCTGTCTATACTTTGTGCGATGCAAGCAGGGTAGCACTTGGTGTGTGTTAGGATAACATAGAGAGAATATACTATATCCTATTTACTCTGCTAGTAAAGTTCTCAATGCAGCACAGAAGAACTATACTATCACTGAGCAAGAGTTACTCATAGCGGTCTTTCCATTCGAGAAGTTCATATGATATCTATTAGGAACCCGAGTCATTGCACATATAGATCATTTGGCATTGTGGTACTTGATATCGAAGAAGGTTACCAAATCAAGGCTAATTAGGTGGGTACTTCTTCTTCAAGAGTTTGATTTTAAGGCGATTGACAGAAATGAGACAAAGAATCAGGTTGCTGACCACCTGTCTAGGCTAAAGGATGAACCTATGGAAAAGTTTGACCATAGGGTGGAGATCAAAGACTCGTTGCCTAATGAGAGAGTATTGGTGACATCACATGATTTGGCACCGTGGTTTGTAAATTTCACAAGTTATCCAGTCAGTGATGTTATGCCACCAAATTTCACTTCTCACCAACATTGTAAGTTCATGGCTGATGTGAAAAAGTTTTAATGGGATGAACCATACTTGTTTCCTGTCTGTGCAGATGAGATTATTCATCAATTTGTTCCAGAGGAAGAGATGATGAGCTTTCATGAGGCTTGTTATTCATTATTAGTCAATAGGCATCATAGTGGCATAAGGACAACTCGTAAGATCTTGCAGTGTGGCTACTATTAGCCAACTATCCACCAAGATGACCACGATTATGCTAAAGCTTATGACAAGTGTTAGAGAGAAGGTGCAATTTTCTGAAGGCATGAGCTCCCATTAACCCTATAATGGTGATTGAGCTATTTGATGCTTTGGGTATAGACTATATTGGACCATTGCTCAGTTCATATTGGAATAAGTATATATTGGTTGCTATTGGTGATGTTTCTAAGTTGATTGTAGTAGTTTCCTTTCCTAACAATGAAGTCAAGAGCGTCATAACATACCTTAAGAGGAACATCTTCTCATGATTTGGCACTCCTCAGGCAATCATAAGTGAGAGAGGTTCCCATTTTTGCATTAGGTTGTTCAAGGGTCTGCTTGAGAAATATAGAGTGAACCACAATGTCTCAGTGCCTTACCATCCCCAAATGAGTAGCAAGTTGACGTATCTAATAGGAAGATTAAGCAGATTTTATCTAAGACAGTGAATGCAAATCGAACTGATTGGTCACGAGAGCTAGATGATGCATTATGAGCATACTAGACTACATTCAAGACTCCCATAGGTATGTCTCTTTACGATCTTGTTTTTTTGTAAGGATTATCACTTACTAGTAGAGCTTGAGTACAAGGCGATGTAGGGGCTCAAGAAGCTGAACTTACACTAGAATGATACAACTAATTAAAGGTAAAGCTATCTCAACAAACTTGATGAGTTTTTATTTATGGAATATGAGAGCTCAACAATGTACAAGCAGAGGACGAAGCTGTATCATGACCATCACAATGAGCATCGTCAATTCAGTCCATGATATTGGGTGTTATTGTTCAATTCAAGGTTGTGGTTATTTCCTGGAAAACTCAAGTCCAAATGGTTGGGTCCCTACAATGTCATACATGTTTCTAACCATGGCATGGTTGAGTTAGAGTACAAGGATGGCATGAGGTTCAAAGTTAATGGCCAAAGAAACAAACCATACTTTAAAAAAGCGGATGAAATCAAAACATTGAAGTTTAGATGCTTGGTGAAGTCTGAGTAACCAAGTGGTCTAAGTCATTCCACGATAATAAATTAGATGGTACTTGGGAGGCAACCTAAGATACTAGTTGTAGTTTTCATATATTTGTGTTAGATTTGTTTATAGACTAATTGGTAGTTTAAAATTTCAAGTTTTTGTTTTATTTTTAGACTCACAGACTTAAAAGTTATAGGGTAACAAGTTACTTTGATGAGAAGTGCAAGTACAAGATGATGGCAACAAACAAGTCCTAAAAGTGGGAAAGTGTGGGTCCTTGAGTCAGTGTACAGATTGTGTTTCAAACTACGACCCATGACACTGCTCCTAGAACCATTTTGAGAGAGCAGAAAATTGTGAACTTCAATTTCACGAACAAATTATCTTCAATTTCACGAACAAACTTTACGGTCCGTATAATGATCTACGGGTCGTGAATGGCATTCGTGAATCCCAGGTATGTTTTTTGTTGGAGCAGTAAAGTTTTGATGGCTGACAAAAGATAATGAAACAGGTTGGACTACCTGGTTCTTTCAGCGTACTGTTTTCGTGGCAAAACTGCACACGCATCACACAATAAAAATGGAATAATTGGTGCTGGAAATAAGGAGGATAACAAGGAATATTATTCCAAGTTGAACTCCTAGAAGAAGAAGGTTCCAAAGAAGGAAATATTTTTCAAGAAGCATGAAAAAAGGGGAGAAGCATGAAATAAGGAGGATAACAAGGAATATTATTCCAAGTTGAACTCCTAGAAGAAGAAGGTTCCAAAGAAGGAAATATTATTTCAAGAAGCATGAAAAAAGGGAAGACTGATTAGGAAAAGGAATTCGAAAAGAAGTTGGAGAACGACTTGTCTGCAGCTATAAAACTAGAGAGAATTCATAGAAAAAAAAAACAGAGGCGCTGTAGAAATTACAACAACAAGAATTGTTAGAGCTAACAAGTTTCTTTCTGCAGCATAGTTTTTTACTTTCGTTCTTGATAGTTGAACACTGTAATCTCTTAGTACTTATAAACTGGGAACATAATCCTTGGGAGGTTTATGTGTAGCAAATAGGCTAGAAAAGTTGAGTTGAAGTTTGATTGTTGGATCTTAGGGCTAACTAGCTAAAGATCTAACTGAGGTTGTAATTGTTGTTGAAGGCTCTTTTGAAGTAGTGAAGTTGAAGTTAAATCCTGTAGAGTACAGGTCGTGGTTTTTCACCCTTCTTGAGCAGGGGGTTTTCCACGTAAAACTGCTGCGTCCAGTTTATTTCTGCATCATTGAAACACGTCGGTTAACCTGTTCCAACGATTAGGCAAATCCGTAGGGGTGCAAAACCTAACAAGTGGTATCAGAGCAGGTTTTCTTATTAAAGGCTAGTACCTAAGAATTGATCCAGATGAATACTGCACCACCTTTTGGACATGGAGAAGGACAGGATGACTATGAGCTGGATTAGAGGAACAAGTCAGGTTACCTGGTCCATCCACTGGACAAACAGAGGGCACACAGTCAGGGGGAACTATGGAAAGCTGAAAATAAATCAGAAAAGATGGATAGGCCTGACACTCAGAAAGTTTGTCATCATCAAAAAGGGGGAATTTGTTGGAGCAGTAAAGTTTTGATGGCTGACAAAAGATAATGAAACAGGTTGGACTACCTAGTTCTTTCAGCGTACTGTTTTCGTGGCAAAACTGCACACGCATCACACAATAGAAATGGAATAATTGGTGCTGGAAATAAGGAGGATAACAAGGAATATTATTCCAAGTTGAACTCCTAGAAGAAGAAGGTTCCAAAGAAGGAAATATTTTTCAAGAAGCATGAAAAAAGGGGAGAAGCATGAAATAAGGAGGATAACAAGGAATATTATTCCAAGTTGAACTCCTAGAAGAAGAAGGTTCCAAAGAAGGAAATATTATTTCAAGAAGCATGAAAAAAGGGAAGACTGATTAGGAAAAGGAATTCGAAAAGAAGTTGGAGAACGACTTGTCTGCAGCTATAAAACTAGAGAGAATTCACAGAAAAAAAAAACAGAGGCGCAGAAAAAAAGAAAGAAGGGCGCAGAAAAAAGAGAGATTCAGAGAGAAAAAAAGAGAGATTCGCAGATGAAGAAAAAAAGAAAAAAAAACAGAGGCGCTGTAGAAATTACAACAACAAGAATTGTTAGAGCTAACAAGTTTCTTTCTGCAGCATAGTTTTTTACTTTCGTTCTTGATAGTTGAACACTGTAATCTCTTAGTACTTATAAACTGGGAACATAATCCTTGGGAGGTTTATGTGTAGCAAATAGGCTAGAAAAGTTGAGTTGAAGTTTGATTGTTGGATCTTAGGGCTAACTAGCTAAAGATCTAACTGAGGTTGTAATTGTTGTTGAAGGCTCTTTTGAAGTAGTGAAGTTGAAGTTAAATCCTGTAGAGTACAGGTCGTGGTTTTTCACCCTTCTTGAGCAGGGGGTTTTCCACGTAAAACTGCTGCGTCCAGTTTATTTCTGCATCATTGAAACACGTCGGTTAACCTGTTCCAACGATTAGGCAAATCCGTAGGGGTGCAAAACCTAACATTTTTGAATATTTTACCAAGTGTGGGAGGAGTCTATGAATACCAACGATGGGTCGTAGAACATTACATGGCCCGTGATGGCATTCGTAGGCCCCAAGCTTTAAAAAGTTTCCATTTGAAATCACAAAACCAAGATTCATGGGCTATAGAATGATCCATGGCCCATAATCAAATTTTCGTGAAATCTAATAACCACATTACCTGACTCGATAAAAAGTATCAAAAAGTGGTAAATAAAATTTACCCCTTACTTTCCCATAAAATTTAAAAAATTCACAAATCCTACCCTTCCTTTCTCTTTTTTGACTACCCCCGATCACTCCATTTTTCAAACTAAAATTTTAGCCACCCCATCCCTGTTCTGACCAAAGTGCATCGGCTACTTGGGCTTGCCTCAACATCATTTTACTGATCTTTTAATCCCAAGACCTCTAGTCGACCATCCAATATGTGTTACTCACTAAATTCTTTTGATTTTGAATCTTGATTTTGACTAGTACATATAGTGAAAGTTGAACTCATAGTTTCTTGACTGGAGTAGTCAGAAAATTAAAGTTTGAATGGATGGATTGCTCGTAACTGTTGATTGTTTTGGGCATTGAAATTGTATTCAAATATGTATCCATGCCTATTTGATAACTATGAATGTGAATAGCATTTTGTAATACAAAATCATGTTGAAATGTCATGTTGCTAGTTTGTGTAAAGAATTGAATGGGCAATGCTATAGTGTTGTTGTGTAGTGATGAAAAATGAAAATACAACAACATACCCAGTGGAATCCCACAAGTGGGTTCTGGGGAGAGTAGATTGTACGCAGACCTCACCACTACCTCATAGAAGTATAGAGGTTGTTTCTTGGGAACCTTCGTCTCAACAACCAATAAGCAGAATAAACTAGATATGACAAAAAGGAAAGGAAAAGAAAGGAATAGGAAGAGCGACTACTAATGAAAAACACATGACATTATGTAAATACGATAAATTTAACACATGTAATACAGATAAGACAACATATGATATACAGACTCGACAAACCTACTACCCCATAATATCCCACGGCTAGACATCAACCTAACTCTGCTAACCTATTAACCTTCTACTCTAGTTCGCGACCTCCACTCCTTCCTATCTAAGGTCATGTCCTTGGTGAGATCAACTTTCACCATATACTATCTAATCACCTCACCCCTATACTTCTGTGGGCTGCCTCTACTTTTCCTAGTGACTCCTAAATTCAACCTTTCATCTCCTTACAGGAGCATTGGTACATCTTCTCTGCACATGTTCAAACCATAGCAGTCTCGCTTTCCTCATCTTAGCAGTTACCGGGGCAACCTCTAGCTTCTCCCGAATGGTCTCATTCCTAATATTATCCTTACTTGTGTGCGCACATATCCATCTCAGCATCCTCATTTCTGCCACATGCATCTTTTGAACATGTGCATTTTTATTGGCAAACACTCCACCACATATAACAAAGATGGTCTAGCCACCATTCTGTAAAACTTACCTTTGAAGTTAGGTGGTATCTTCTTGTTACACAATACTCTAGAGGCAAGCATCATTTTAAACCATTCTACCGCAATACGATATGCCATCATCATTGATATCACTACTACTCTGGATGATAGACCCTAGATACTTAAAGTTTCCCTCTTAGGGATAGGCTGAGTGGCAAGCCTCACATCAATGTTTGCTTCATCCCTCGCAACACTAAATTTGCACTCCAAGTATTATGTTTTGATCCTGCTCAGTTTGAATCCTTTGGACTCCAAGGCGTGTCTCCACGTCTCCAACCTATCATTAACTTTAGTCCAAGTCTCATCAATAAAAAATATGTCATTTGCAAATAGCATACACCATGGAATCTCCTTCTGGATAGATCGTGTCAGCTCATCTATCACTAGGGCAAACAGGAAAGGGCTCAACACAGATCCTTGATGGATATCCATCTCAATAGGAAAATATTCTGAGTCTCCCCCCACCGTTCTTACCTGAGTTTTGGTTCTGTCATACATGTTCTTAATCACCCTGATATATGCCATTGGGATACCTTTCACCTATACGCATCTCCATTGGACATCCCTTGGCACGTTGTCATAGGCCTTCTCAAAATCAATAACACCATATGAAGGTCCTTCTTTCTTTCCCTATATTTCTCCACTAATCTTCGAACAATGTGAATTGCTTCATTAGTCGACCGCCCTGGCATGAATCCAAATTGATTCTCCAAAATAGATACTATAATTCTTACCCTCCTCCCCACCACACTCTTCCAGACCTTCAAAGTGTGACTTAATAACTTGATACCCCTGTAATTGTTACAATTTTGAATATCCCCCTTGTTCTTGTACAATGAAACCATTGTACTCCTCCTCCATTCATCAGGCATCTTGGCAATCTTCATAATAGCATTGAAAAATCTAGTCAACCACTCTATGCCATCCTTGACCTTGTTTTTTCGAAAATCTATTGGAATCTCATTGGGTTCGACTGCCCTCCCTCTCTTCATCCTACTGCTAGCCCTTCTAACCTACTCAACTCTGAACCGCCTACAATAACTGAAATCATGAATACTTTCAGAATGTGTCAACTCTTCCAACTCAGTGATTCTATCTCCTTTTTCATTTAAGAGTTTATGAAAGTAACCACCTTAGTTTAATGGAAGTGTCATCCACCAACACCACACCCACCTCATCCTTGATGCATTTCACTTGTTCCAGGACGCGAGCTTTTCTTTCTCTCTCTTTAGCTAGCCTATACAATCTCTTGTCCCCGCCTTTATCAGTTAGCTCCTCATATAGGCACTCAAAAGCTGTTGTCTTAGCACTCATCACCGATATCTTTGCTTCTGACTTAGCCGTCTTATACGTATCCTTAAGCATTCACTTTTCATCTTCATCCCTACACTCCAGCTACTTCGTGTGGACAAACTTCTTATCTTTCACTTTGGACTAAACTTCCTCACCGTGAAAATAATGGAGCTCATATATAGTATCTATTGTGTTAGCCGTGTGTCTTGTATTGATCGGTGAGTGCGGGTGTTTTTGATGATTTGGACCAAATTGATACATATGGGGTAGGACAATAATTCAATAGGCATTGGGTTTGGGATGAATGATTAGGCTGGGTAGGTATTGACGGTTTTGGATTCTGTTTGACATGCCATTGGACTGAAATTGGAAGAAGTGTTTTGCTCCCTCTTGCTTTGAACTAGATTACGTGATTTTCCCTTGTTTTAATCCTTTGTTGATTGGGATGTCAGGTGGAATGTAGTATTTTAAAACATGTTTTTGAGTGCTTGTTTGGACTTAGAATTTTCATGTATTGTGTACTCAAACTTAAGGGGGTCTTTACGACTCGTGGTTTAAATCACGGACCATAATTCTGCCTTGTAAAATGTGTTTAAAAACATGGAAATTTCTTTGTTAACAGGATAAATCAGATTACAAGTCATAGTTTAAACTACGGCTCGTAAACAATGTTTGTAGTCTTGAACTCCTAAATTTCTATTTTTCCAGGTCTGTAACCACGATCTAGTCCATGACCTATGGTTAAATTACAAGTTATGATTGAGTCCGTAGTTGCATTTTCTGTAACTTGAAATATTGTTAACCTATTTCTATGAAGGCTTTTCACGACCCGTAAATAATTCTATGGTCCGTAGATGAGCCTTCATAGTATCTTATGTGTTTAATTTTGGTAACTATTGATTTTTGTTTTTGTACATTCTTGGACTCATGTTGGCTTGAACAATTGTGTTTGCAGGTATCATAGGTCCTCAACCAAGATGAGATAGGATTAAGGCTCTACGAGATAGACTCCACGATGAGCCAATGAAGTTAGAGACTACTAGCTCGATAGAGAAGCTTAACATCCATCTAGATGAGGGCGTCAAGCCATAACACACATGGGCGGTATCCAATCAGATAGTACCAGCCCTACCACCAACCACTAGACCAAAGCCTCCTTAGTCTGAGGAGGGATTCTCAGGGAGGAGCGATTCTATTCAGATGTCCAGCTTTAGAGAGGGGTCCCAAACCAATTCCCCCGATCAAGATGGCTCGAGCTTAGAGGAAAATTCAGGATTAGAGTCAAGGGGTCAGAGAAGTCTATCATAATACCTATTCATGTATCTAGATAATCGAGGCATTGGTGTGTCAAGGAAATGGACATCATTTCCCTAGAGGACTTCCAACAGGAGGACAGAGGCTAGCACACCAAGACCATATTTGAGGATCCCAGATACTGACATCTAAATTTGATGGTGCCCCGATCCTCTGAGATACTATTGCTCAATACAGGCTGGATTGGCTAGCAACACCATCGGGGAAGTATTCCTCAATGTTGATTCATGAGTTTTATGCATCATATGCTAATACCGTGATTGAGGCTATACCAAAGAGGGCTAACCCTATAGCCTAGCCTAGACTTACTCGTACTCTAGTGCGAGGAGTTCCTGTTAATCTGTCAGAGACTACTGTCCGGAAATTTCTTTTCAGTCCTGACTATCAGGCCCCAGCTACCACAATAGAGTTAGCCTCAAGGTTGGGGAAAACAATAGGACCATGCTATTACTAGAGAATGTACCCCAAAAGGTTGTTTTAGTGAGATGGGTTTCTAGCCACATAGCTAAGCAAGGCACGAATGCTAAATAGATGTCTAACTCCACGCCTATTGTAAAGGTCTCGCTCAAATTTGATGGCAAGTTTTGGTAGGGAATAGTTCTCACATGGATCTAGCTAACTCATATAGATAAATAGATAATACACTTACATTGGACCATGAAGTGCTTGTTGACAGCATCATAGTTGGCAATGACATTAATTTTGCTCACAACATAGTAGAAGAGACACACGAGCGAGCATTGATAAGGTCGACATCTATTTCGTTCCTGTGTTTGGTTCATAGATTATGTATAGAGCTGGGGACAGAGACTATCCCCAATGTTGACCTCATCATTAATGTCCAGAGGACCAAGATGCTATCCTCTTAAAGGCGGATGAGAATGCAATTGCACTATGGCGAGCACCGCCTTCCATAGTGAAATTACCCGAGATGTTCACCGAGCCTCTAAATCCTGAGCCTACCACCATCACTGCTGCTGGTGATGATGAGTCTGAGAGAGCCCCACCGACTAATGTCGAGATAGAGGTGGGGACCACTTCTACTCCCTCCATTGTACCAGAAGTCGTGCCGACACATTCTTAGCCTGCGGCTATGGTCTATGTATCAATGGAGTCTATCGAGGCCCTGGTGCAATCTAGGCCCTTGGTTCACAAGGCCATTTTAAGTCAGAGGAGTACATGTAGGAGCACTATAGGGCTGCACTTGAGCAGAGATTGTCGTTTCTACATGACCATATCGGTGCATTTGAGAGGCATATAGTGGGTTTCCTCAATTTGACTTAGAGTCTAGATTTTTTGCCATCCAAACGGAGATCTTTTTGCTACATAAGGAAATGCGATCAGCAGCAACAACACCATTGATGATTCCTATGCCTACTATCCATATAGCGGTGTTGGCTTTATTTGAAGAGGATCCCATAGTTTTTGCCTTTGGAAAGAGGTGTTGTACAAGAGAGGATGATCGAGGATGCTCTAGGACAAGCTTAAAAGACTAAGCGACCCCAGATCGAGGCTGCCAGAAAGGACACTATATTAGATGAGGTGATGTGTCGAGCACGAGAGCAGGATATTACATTGGGGTAGTAGACCCTCAGGATAGACCGCCGGGGTAAAGGAGACCACCGAATAGATTGAAGGTGGTGCATCCCAGATTGACACTGATGCTTAGACACCAAAGTATGTTCTTTTAGACCCCTATATTTGTTTTTGGTATTATTTTGTTGCATTGAGGACAACACAGTGATTTTTTGATAGGGTATGGGTAGTTATAGGCCTCGACGAAGTTTGAGTAACCAAGGCCTATATCTACTCCTATGTTTGAGTCTATGGGTTTTCTTGCCTGTGTTCTTTCCCTAAGCAAATTTATTTTTTTTGTTTACCCAACACGTTTAGGATGTGTAAGTAGTATTAGTAACATATTGTACTGATATTTGTGGTATATGTTGGTTTATACTAAAAAATGATACCCCTTTGTTATTTTTTTGAGATTGATGATATGCTTATAGATAGTTTTGATAATAACTATGTTTGATTTGTATATGACATTGTTTGTTCTAATAAGATAGGGCTAAGTTGTAATAAAAATCATGACCTGAATGTTTACATTAATGATGTATTCAGTTCTAAGTGTGTGTGCGCTTCATTGCATGATTCTTGTATTATGCCTCAATCTAGAACTTGCCCAGTTAGTTTGATTGAAACTACAGGTTAGTTGGTTAGAATTGATCATAGGCCATTGTTCATAATAGTCCACGTAGCCTAAAATAAGCAACCAAAACAATGTTTATCTCTTGATCCTAATATTTAATTCGTACATGTAACTTTCTTTGTATATACCTAAGTCACCGAACCTTTTTGTCTGTGTAAATCCTAAATTTGGCCTTGGCTCCTCCTTGAATATTATGCACCTCGACTCAAGATAAAAGCCTAAGTTGAGGGTAGCTACCAAAAGTGGCCTTGGTTCATAGGTTGGATATTGCGCACTTCAACTAAGGCCAAAAGCCTAAGTTGAGGGTGGCTGCTGGAAAGAAATCATAACAAGATGGGAAGGGAAGCAGGGTAGTACAATAAAAAGGGAAAATAGGAAACAAGTGTGAGAAAATTAAAAGAATGCCAAAAAAGAGATCAAAAGAAAACAATGGAGAAAAATAAAGGCAATAAGTCTAAAAAGTAGATGAATGCCCCCGTATATGTTCGAAAAAAGGGCGAAAGGGAACAATGAGTTGTCATAATGTCAGTGTTGGTAAGACGGAGTGCAAATGGCGTAGTGTCAAGGAGAGAAATTAGTCACTATGTTAAAAATATATCATACTAAGTCCCTTTAGCCTACGTTATAAGCTAAAAATGTCCGATTGTGATCCTAGCCCAACTAGTCAAAAGTCATGGTCGAGAATATAGGGGCAAGCCTATAGTATTGTACACAATACTGGAATATCAATTGGAGCAAGAACATTTTTGTTTAGTCCCTAGCATGAATAGAAATATATCAACTTGAGAATAGAATATTGGACTTCTTTTTGTAAGGGCTCTCGAATTACATTGTTAACTGTGGACTACCTCGATGATTGTTGCTTATATACGATTATGTGTCTATCAAAGTTACTCTATCATATATTGATCCGCATGTGTTTGTTTGAGAAATGTTTTGTATATGCACTGAGGTTAAAAAGGGAATCTATCGTTGATTGAGATGTGATGTATGCCGTGAGATTGATGTCTATAAGTCTATTGTTTTGCTTATGTTAGATTGAGTCCATCGCATGAGGACAAGCAACAATTTTAAATTGAGGATATTGATGTGCTGTGAAAATACGATACTTTTAATGCTTTAAACTTAGAATTTTATGATTTCTCTAAGTGATGTTAGTGATTTGATATTTTTTATATTAGTTTTACAGGTACAAGATTATAAGATTTAGGAGGTTTTTGTGAAGATTTCATTAGTTAGCAACCTTTTGGTGATGTACGAGACCACTACGAGTCATGGTTTGTTCCACGAGCCGAAGGAGGAGGTGCATGGTGCTGATCTAGTGTTAGGAATGATTTTTGAAGTTAAAGCTACGATTAAAAGGACAGGCTATGGTTCATTCCACGACCCATAGACATGTTCATGAAATGAAAGCCTAAAGTTATGAAAGTTATTAAAAGTTAACAGGACAAAGAAGCCTACAACTCATATTCCAAAGCACGAGCCTTAGAAAGTATCTCATACATGGAGAGAAATTTTCAAGGAAGTAGTCTACAAAATCCCATCCACGAGCTGTCGATTGAGTTATGGACCATATATTGGCTCATGGATGATCCTGAATTCAGTTTTCTTAATCAGTTTAGGATTTGGTTTCCCTTTCTTATAAATAGGATTTTCATTGATTTTTGGGCATACAGAAAATCTGAACACATATTTTCACTTTCTTTTAGGTTGTTCTTGGAGTCTTTGAGTTGATTTTATATGTACTTATCTTTGGATCTTGATATTGCGATTTACGTGAAGATTTTAGATTTTATGTTCTTCAATTCATCGTTGTAAGTATTTAATTATGCAAGCATATAACATAATTTCTTCTTATATGATGAACATGGGTATCTAAATCCACAACTAGAGTGTTGGGAACCATGAAGAATTAACAAAGTAAAAATCAAATAATTTGTAATCTTTGAAAAGTGTGTACACATATATTATTTATTTCTTTATTTTGATTGCTTTTAAATGGTGGCCAGTGTTAGAACTCACCTTATTCTTACTCACCTGCACAATGGAGCAATGAATGGGTTAAGAGATAAATAACAAGATTCAACGTCAGCACACTCATCTACTCAACCTGAACGGCCCAAGGGATGGTTTTATTGGGACCAAGGTTAGGGTTAGAAATGCGACACTCGTAGACAACCCAAGTTGTATGGTGAAATTTGCCTAGTTCCCAGCCCAAGGAATTAGGCAAACATAACTTACCACTTCTGCATGCTACACACTAAAAAAAGGTTATAATTAGTAGGTTACGCTACATTAGGAATTCATGAGGAACACATACCCTAGTTATTTCGCTCACTGAATCAGTAACACTTGTTTTGAATATTGTTCTTAGTCTAGGTTTGAATAATTGATTTTTACACATAACACCTCCCTTTTGGAAGAAAGTTGATTAATTCATCAAAGTTGCTTTAATTACTCCAAATGTAAAACATATTTCTTGTGGGATCAACCTTAACCATTGTTAGGTTCTATATTTGATAAAGTCGCCACTTATACTTTTATCGGGAGCTGTAATTTGGGCGTGAAAAGCAACAAAAGTGTCATTATAGTGACGCTCAAAGATTCTAACTTACCTTCGCTATAGCGAAGCACACCTGCTATAGCAAATTCGCTAAAACGGCCAGACCTTTAATATAGAGAGGCCTGCACCAGAACACAATAAAACGCTTTTCAAGCAAATTTCAAGACTCTGAATCAATCCTCGAAATTCATTCAAAACTCTGTACACACAAACCATATATGTAATCTTACTAAATATAACGTTTCAGACTCAATGGAATCATTGAAAATCGGATTTGAGGCCTCCTGGATCCAAAACTTGATTAAGCGCCTTAATTCTAACTTCAACTAGCTAAAATATCAAAATGATACTAGGGCACTCAAAAATTATGGTAAAGCTATTTTTAGTGTTGAAATTATATCCCGAGACCGTTGGAATAATCCAAAAATCCATCCAAGCACCGAAACTTAAAACGTTAATCAAAGTCAACCCAAACTCAAACTTTAACTCAATTTCTAACTCCAAATCTAAAATCTCCATAACAACTCCAAATCTTATTCCAATAATTCTTCTATACCGATTTCCATATTCCAGAACAAATAAAATTGACTGAATTTCATTTCAACACTCAAATCTCTAAATGACTCAAAATATAAAAATTAGGCTATTCAAACCTTAAAAAATCAAACTTTGGAAAATATCTCAACTTTACATGAATTTTTTGAAAAGCAACTTTTAAAATCAATCAAACATGACTCGAGGCCGTTAGCATGAGGCGTAAAATAGTAAATCTTTAGGGTCATTATAATTGATGATTTTATCATGATCTTGTATTATACTCTTGAATCATGTGTTTTTAAAATGCATTGCATAAGCCCACTAAGTTTAAGATGAGTTCCTATATGATTTTGATACTAAGGGCCTTAAAGTATGTTATGAAAGTGTGTGAATGTCATGGAAGTTGTGAGCATTTTATTAAGCCCAAAATGATGTTTAAGATGGACTCTCAATGTGATAGGCGAATTCTAACTTGAGTGGATCCTAAGTTAATGAGATATTCTTATAATGTCAAAGCAGGTTTCAAAGTCTTTAAATGTTTATCTATAAGACTATGTTATAAGTATTTTGTGGGACTTAACTTAGCACAAAATGAGACATTGAGGTGGGGTTTGGTAAAAAAAAACTTAGTAGCAACCTTTTGTCTTATTACCTATGTGCCACCATAGGATCCCTTGTAGGTTAAGGTTAGTGGATCCACAATAGCTAAGTTAAACTACGATACACATGCATAAGTTGGTGGAGCTCCACCCAACAAGTGGACTCCTCGTTCCAACGTAGGGGCCTATGTTGGATTCCATGTAGTAGCTCACATGGTGTTGAATGTCGGTTACAGTCTCCTCCCTTAAAGTTATGCATATGATGATTTATTTCCCTCAAAGTATGTTTTCACCGGATGTATTGATCATTTGGTTCATATTGAGCTTTACTCCTTGACTGTGCTAATATCTGTTTTTGAATGATGACATTACAATTTCATAAATGATGACACTACAATTTCATGTGTGTGTTACATCTCACATACGCAGTACATTCTAATGTACTAACACATATTTTTCCTACATGATGTCACCATGTAAGGACCAGCGTTCCTCTTCCTCTACCAATACGTGGCTAGCTTCAGATGTTCAAGGCTAGTTGATTAGTGAGCCCTCTAGTTTAGGGACTACACCTTCTCTTTTTGCTTATTATACTTTGAGACAATTAATTTGAGTTGTATCTAGAAGAATTTTACCTTCTATGTTATTTTATTATGACTTTTATACTTGATGGTGAGCTTTGAGCATGTCTTAGCCCCTGCCAAGTTTTTTATAAAGTTGGTATGTTTGGACAACATGTATGGAGTTTAAGTTATTTCTTTTAATGGATTTTAAATAACTAATGTCCCTTAGTCCCATTCCCTACTTTTAAATTTTGATTTTATCATGTTCAATGCTAAGAGGCTTGGGTGAGGTGCCTTTGGATTCCTTATTTGCTATGTTACGTCAAGTTCCTAGGCTTGGGTTGTAACAAATCGGGTATCAGAGCATGAGATTTGAAATGTTCTTCAGATGTCCAACATGTATGGAGTTTAAATTATTTCATTTCATGGATTTTAAGATTAATGTCCCTAAGTCCTATTCTCCACTTCCAAATTTTGCTTCTATCATTTTCAATACCTATGAATGCTTAGATGAGTACTAAGAGGCTTGAGTGAGGTGCCTTTGAGTTTCTCATTTGCTATGTTATGTCTATGCCTTAGGCTCGAGCAGTGACATTGTTTAAAATGCCGTCTTGGTAATACCACAGTCCCTTAACCTTAATTTATGATAACCAGAACAGAGATCAACCTTTGAGAAGTAACTTCCCCCTTGCAATTAATTAGACAAATCATCTATCCTCGAAATTAGATACTTGTTCTTTATGGTCACCTTATATAATTATGGATAGCCTATACACATTTGAAGTGACACATCCTTCTTTCTTACAAATAATACAGGGGAACCTCATAGTGACATGCTTGGACATCTCATTAGGGGGACATACCTCTTATAGCCAAAATTGGATATACTTTTTCAATAAACTCTTGTGGATGTTCATCCACCTTGGAACCAAGGAATTCAGGAAGATTCATTCTCATAAAATCTCAGAGTCTAGTTGCTGTCATTCTCACATTTTGAACCACTCCAACTTGATTGACTTGTGCCATAACAACTTGGGCTAGCATTTGAAAGGCAATGCAAAGCTAGGCATTAGTGACCAGCTCAGCTATAGGATCATGGGAGCTTCAAGAACTGGAGGAGCTTGTACGTTTTTAGTATTATCTCCCCATTGTAAAGGTGCTCTTCATGGAGGCATATTATAAAAATCTCAAAGGCAATCATTATAGTGTAAAAGTCTTAAGGTACTCTACATGGCATGACATAGATCATAAAAGGAGTGAAGATTCCTAAAAGATCTCATAGCCTCCTATTCATAGGTGTGGAAAACGTCATATATATGAATAAGATACTATTTGATGCAGCATGTTGGATGCCCTAGGACACTTTAGAATCTTAGGCTCTGATACCAAGTTTGTCACAATCCAATCTAGATCTCATGCATGACACGATGATTGAAACCCCAAAGGGCTCCAACTAACCCATCTTTATCATTCATAAACTTATACAAGGCATAAAGCATAATTCAATCAATAGACTAGAAGTAAGAGAGCACAAGTCTCAAGCATTTAACTCATAGAAGGGATCAAGTCACAAAGGAGTCAATGTAGACTTTTACCCATAGTGTCCCACAAGCCTCTACATAGCATAGTCTGACAATGGGTGTAGCCTAAGACATGTCACAAGCATACCCTTAATGAAAAGTAAAGTAAAGAAAATGACTCGATATAAAATCAACAACAACAAGATCATAGGCTCAATAGGCAGGCACTCAACGCATGATGTATTACCAATCAAATGATGTGTTATCAATTCAACCAGCCACGATGAGAGTAAGTGTACAACCCTACATTTTTAGCAATGCAGACAAAATATGTACTAGTAAGTTGGAATGTACTAAGTATATGAGCAATGCATAATATACATAGATATAGGCACATGTAACATGAGTGCAATGATGCATGAGTCCTGGGATGCATAATATACATAGATATAGGCACATGTAACATGAGTGCAATGATGCATGAGTCCTGGGATGCAAGACTACAATAACATAAGCATGAAGTAAAACATGATCATAAATTGTGTGGTCAAATCATCAAACCATAATAAACATTAAAGTAACATATTTATTTTATGGGAGTTACTCTAATCATAAATAAGACCATGCTAGTTATAATATATAATCTAATGTTTTTCCGCATCAAAAAGAGAGGGCAACCTTGCTAGTGTAGACTCTTTGGTGGTACAACAATTAATAGTTTGGGGATAAATGTGGCTCTACTATATTAGCCTATAAAAGCAACCTATGGTGGCACATAGTTTTAGATAAGAGTTGATGCTAGGATTTCCTTGGGTGTATAACCTTAACATCCAACACCTTGATCCTCCACCTCAAACCTTCTCGATGCTAAGTCAAATCCCATGGAATAGTATATCATAGTATCATAGTCATTTATAAATCAATCATATCTTTGAGTCATTGAAAACTACCATTCATAAAAGTAGCTCATAATAACCTTGGGTAATTCATCAATGTGAGAATTATCCTTATCACTCCTAAATCTATGAGTAGGTTGGTACTGTCCTTTCATCAACATTTAGAACACTCTATACATTGAAAAGTCAAAATGAGAAAAAGTTTCAAGAAACAGGTTCTGGACAAGTTGTTTGAGCCCATCTACAACTAGTGGATTGAACCACAGGTCATAGACAGGCCTCATAGAAAGGGGCAGTAGACTTGGTAAATTTTTTGAACTGGAATTCAATCTACGAGGGTACTCTACAAGTGATAGTTGGAACGATAGCCCATAAATATAGGTCGTAGATGAGGTCTAGGAGTTTAAAGAGTTGGCTAACTTTGTGGACTTACGAATGGGGTTTACAAACCATGGTCCAATTTATAAATTGTGGACTTGGCTGATAGATTAGGCCTAAGGAAAGGAATTTTTTTCTAAGTATGGGGTCATAGTATGAAGGGAGTTTCCGAACCACAAATAGAACTACGGGTCGTAAAAAAGTTCTTGTAAAGTGAGATACAGAGACACATTTGGAGGCAAATTTTCAATAGAATAAAATGTATTGACCTAGCTGGTCATTTTTTTTATCTCTTCTCTGAAAATTACTAAGTTGTCCTTTTGTAAGCTTCTTTGGACCTTTTCGAACTACCTACATTGTTGGAACTGAAATTCTATGTTTTAAAAGTGAAAAATATATGTTGGCAATTTTGGAAGCTTAAGTTGTTAAAAAAGTTATATTTTTTAGAATTCTAAGTTTAAGGTGTTGAATCGAAAATCCATCAATTCCACTAGCTCTAAAATGCCGAATCTAACATAGGAGAAGTTACAAAACTAAATTTAGAGTTAAAATGAAGATTTTGGATCCAAATTGCATTTTAGTTGTTTTCGGAGCTAAAGTTTGACTTTGATCAACATTCGGAGTACGAAAGCTCAGATCAAAATTTCAACAGTTCTAGTAGTCCCAGACGGTGAAACTAATGCTAAAAAAGGTGTCGTCATAATTTTTAGAGTTTCTGAGGGCAGTTTTGGTATATGAAGTTTTAAACTAGTTTATTTGAGTTGCATTGGTAATTGTATTGAGGAGACCTCAAATCGAATTCTAATTATTTTGTTGAGTCTAAATTACAAATTTTGGTACGGATACATTTCTAGTTTGTGAAATTTAGATTTCGAATGAATCTCTAGGGTCCGTATCGAGATTTGGTTCTAGCTAAGATATTTGGTTTCTGGTGCATCTATTTCCTTCTCTACGTTCACAGAGGTATAGTTAACCTCTTCTCTGTGTACACGGAGTACTAGTTAGTGGACCCCCTCCCTTCTCTGCGTTTGCGAATTAAACCTCTACATTCGCAGAGGTATATATTTGTTTCTCTTCGCGTTCGTAGAGTTTATTTAGCCTGATCAGTTCTTTAACTCATAAAACACTATTTTTACTCTATTTTCAAATATTTCAAGCTTTTGGTGCAATTCTTGATGAAGAATTTGTGAAAATCTTCTGGGTAAGTGTTTGTATTATCATTTTAGTGAATTTCCATGACTTTTATCTTGATTTTGTCTTGAATTTTATGCTTTTGAATGTCAAAGATGATTTCTCCTTTGATTTGAACTCGATTTTAGTTGAATTTACACCCATAAACTTCTTTATCATGTAGAATCATAATTTTGAGTCAATTTCTAGATTTGAGAACTTTAAATTTTAGTTGTAATTTTGACCATTTTGCCCCTAAACCTCATTCGCGCCAATATGGGTATCATAATTTTTCTCTTGAAGTGGAGTATCTATTTTTGGTACTGGTTGATCATTTCAGTGATCATTTGGAGGCTTGAGTTGATAGAAAATCTTGTTCGAGTGTGGTTTCGGCATCGAGGTAGGTTTGGTTAACCTTTATGAGATTGGATTTGAGTTATTAGATACGTTCATGTGATAATTGTAAGATCTAACTTAATTCATGAGTAAATGTCTGGTATAATAGAATTTTTGATGGAAATATGGTACCGATTAAGTTGAACCTTGAGTAAACTGTGATCCTATTGAAAGATTAAGATGATATCTTGAGAACTAAGATATTTTGGAAATTATTGCAATAATATGAGACTTGTAATACCATTTTGAGAATTATGTGCCAAATTGATAATATTTATGATACATTCGAGATCTATGAGCATACGTTGGGACTTGTGGAGTTCGATTTCATTGTCATTTTTTATTAATGAGAGGGCGGTATTATGAGACTTATTGATGAAATTGTGGTACTAGTTGATGTACTTGTCATAGCATTTTTGATGTTATGGCTATTTTGTATATCATTTATCATTTTACACTGCTTATATAAACTTGTACTATGGCATTGGCATGCACACATCTCATATTGCATCTGTACCACTTGAGACATTGTGAGACTTAAGGCATTTCAGTGTAAGGCCTTCAACACTTTGAGATACTTCAGTATAAGGCCTGCGATGCCTCAAGATACTTCAGTGTATGGCCTACGACGCTTTGAGATATTTGAGTACATGGCCTGTGACACCCCCGAGTTCTATTTAGTAGCTTCAGCTCAATAGATGTGTACAACTGCCCTCCAATGGTTGTTATTTCACCATATACATGGGCTGTGACTCCATTGCATTCATTTATCTCATTTGCATTACATCGTTGGCAGCATTTCTATGTTTATCTGTTCTTATCTATGTATATATTGTGTACTAGCTTTGTGATATAGGTGGTAGAGACTTTTAGTTATTACATGCTTATTCAATTTCTCCTATTATTACATGCTTATTCAATTTCTCCTATCTAGTCTGTTGGACTTACTGGGTACATTTTGATGTGCTCACTCCTACTTTGTTTCCTCTGTGCATTTCAAGCACATGGACCCCACTAGGGTAGTTGAGCTCATTCCACCAGAGTCTTCTTCCATCTATACGAGATCCAACGGTGAGGCTCAAACTTTGCGTCACCATTGCTTCTTTGAGACTTCCTTTTTTTTACTCCTGTATTAGACTGTGTATTTCTGATTTAGACAGTATTGTATTTTCATTTGAGATGGTTGTATTAACTCATTTGTACTACTTTAGATTCTCTTTTATTCATGACTCCAGCTTTTGAGATTTTGCATTAAATGTTGTGGTTGCTCTTGCTTTACTTTATTCTCTTTGGTCGCAATTCAATTTTCGATCGTGACATAAAACCCCTGGATTACGAGTTGTGCTTTAGTCTATGACTCGTAAAACCTCCTCATAGATGGGTCTAACTGACTTTTAATGAAGGTCTTTTGGTGATATTTTGAACTATTTAACCTCTAAACTATGTCGTTTTGACCCTACAACTACCCTAACCACCCCAGTCCTATTAAAACTACACTCAAACCCATTTACTCTAGTACTCACTCCAAAATTTCAAAGTCTTTCTCTCTCAAAGGATGTCCACCGTTGAAGCTTAGTGTTCAAATATTTTCTAAGGATTTCAAGGTCAATTCATCTAATCCCTATGATTTCTTCATTAAGGTTTCTATGACTTCATCCATGGGCTCATTCCATCAGTAGATCCCAATTCAAACTCTCATTTCTCCTCAAGTTGGAGCATGAATTTGTAGGGAGTTTCCATGATTTCTATTGAAATTCTTAAATCATGCTTATTATATGATTATCCAACTCTATAATACGTGAATTATGATGAACTACATTAATTGCATCATTTCTAATTAATTTCAAATGATTTCATACATGTGTTGATTAAAGCTTTTGAAGTTGATATTGGAAACTTTACTTATGCCACACCCCAGGATGGTACCGTGGGTGTGACTGTCACTCAGAGACTATTGCTAACACCCAAGTGAACCACTTGGCTTCATCTCATTTGTTCAATAATCTAATCGTGGAAGACATCACTGATTAAGAATACTAAATGAAAAACAATAACAAAACGATAATCAAAGGCCAAAGGTCAAATAATCTATATATCCATTAACTAAGTAAGGCAAGTGAGTAATAAAATAGCCACAAATAACATCCAATCACAACTCGACAATCTAGTCTATGAAGCCTCTAGCCATCAGGCTAAATGGTGCCAATGATAGGTCTATGGCTACCTCAAAATAAAATAAAAGAACTAAATTCCAAACTAAAAAAGAAAACATGATATCCTCCGAAAGTAGAGGAGGACTCACCAATTAGCTTAATGCAATGGGTCCTCAACATGGCGCCTGTTGATGACCTCTAGTACATGTCTCTAAATCATGAAAAGATATAGGTCAAAATGGGCATCAGTACGTGAAATGGACGATTCAATAAAATGGCAGAAAGAAACATGTAAAGGAAGAATAACATCAACTCAAATAGCTCAACTCAAGAAGTAGGAAACTCAATCACCAAGTCAAGAGTATAAAGTAAGACTGCAGTTTAGACAACGACCACTTATTACATCATCTACACCATCACCTATTAGTCGATGATGATATAACAAAATGATGTTGTTTCCACATCCATCCAATACCTTAAAAGGGTAAAAAAAATCTCATCAGTTGATCCATAATTAATAACATATGTCCTCTTTTTGGGATAATAGAGAAACATTCAATTTTACAGTTTAATCCTCTCCTACGCTGACCACGTAGTTATTGAGTTCGAGTTGGGCTTGCTCTGACTCAACTTGGTGCTAAATACTCCTCTCAAGACTCAACAAACTCATAAGACATCAACTCTATGGTTAACTCATTCAACTAGTCTCGTTGGACATTTTCAACTCAATTCATCACATCAACTATCAATTCTTTGGTTAGGAACATTCTTTTAAGATTAGCTCATGACTCAAAAAGACTCTCTATCATATATCATTCCAACTCATAGTGTTCGGAAAACAAAAGTAGATTTAAAGCATTTAGGAATTCTATAGACTCTTTAAGATCAAATTACACTCATAAATACCTATTTAAGTGCAACATGTAAAAATAAAAAGAATTCATTCTAGGGTTCATGTAGAAATGAATCATCTATTTCAGGTCTTTAATTCATAAAAATTGTAACTCATATAATATTATAAAAGAGTACATTAGGATTTAAGAAAAACCCTTCAAGAAATATTCATGGAAGACTCAATTCATTTACAACTACATCAATTTGGGTTTTGGGGCCCATGGGAGAACATAATCCATGTTCTAGTTAGTCTTACATACCTGGATGTTTTGAATCTTGAAATAGCTTGGGAGAATTCACAAGATCATCTTCAAACACTAGCCTTTTTCTCCCTTAAAATCTTGCTCTAAGTTGGAGAAAGTGTTTTAGCGTGAAAAGATTGAACGGTTATGTGTAGGGACTTGTTTAGGTATAAAAACGTCAAGTTAAGGCTTTGAAAGGGTGGAAAAAGACAAAAATTTACCCATCTTAAAATGATGTCAATGTCGTTCACTGGCCAACCTACAGACCGTAGGAACTAATTCGTAAACTTTTGGGCAAATTTCAAGGTCTCTGGATCAATTACACGAGCCCAAACTATGGCTCGTAGAAGCATATACGACCAGTAATTGGGTTTTGATGTTACCCAAGTTACACCTCCTTTTTGAGGATAAAATGGTCGTTGTCAAGAAGTAAAATCTAACCAATGTTAAGGTCAAACCCAAGGGAATATTGTAGACTTAGGAGAATTCAATTGATTCAATTTGAGTTATTAACCAACTTATTTCCCCAAAAATAGGGGGTGGTTGTAATAACAAGTAAAAGTAACCCTAACACAAGTGTTTAACCAATATGGAAAGAAACTAGGTATTGTGTTTCCCATGATTCCCTAACTCAGTATCATTGGCTAACCTAATTCTTTACTAGTGTGTAGCGTGCAGGACGTTAAGTTAAGTTCACCAAACAGTTTGGCCGAGGCAAGAGGCAAGAGGCGAATTTCACTACATGACTTGGTCCATCTGCGCAGTGTGCATTACTAACCTTTACCTATTGTCCTAACACAAGGTTCCCTTGGCCCGGTTCAGTTGATTAGATGAGAGCACATCAATCGAATCTTGTTAATTAATCTTTTTTCCTATTCATTATTACCTTGGTCCAGTCGGTAACACTATGCGGGTTATAATGTTGGCCAGCATTAGAAAACATGCAAAACAAACAGAGTCAATTAATACATGTATGCATACTTTCCAAAAACTATGAATTATCCAATTTTACCTAGTTAGTTCTTCATGGTTCCCACAACTCTAGTTGTGGATTTAGCTACTCATGATTTGTGTTGATACTAGACTTATGAATTTGAATAACATAATAGAGCACTTACACAATTGAATTAAACACAAGAAAATTCAAGCTTCAATGAGAATCACAAGATTGTAATCAGAAGAAATCAAAGTGTACAAGTGTCTCTCAAAACTCTCCAATTTTTTTCTCTACACTATCCCATTAATCCTATGTCGGCTGTTTGAAATTCCTAAGAAAAATAACCTAAAACCCTATTTATAATGTTTAAAATAAAAGTCCTAAACAAAATAGGAAAACTGGGTCGGCATGCCTCACAAACTGCTTTACAAGTCGTATTGTGTTCCACGACCCGTATTCGTGCTTCCATAAATTATTGTTGCAAAACTGGACTTGTGTTCTACGATACCCCTCTATAGCCCGTAAAATGTTCTATGACCCATACGGGGATTCGTCTGATGACACATTAGGAAGTCCTTGTTCCTTGATGCTCAGGGCACGAGACTTACTTTACGACTCGTAAACTCTTTCACGACCCGTGTTTATGTTCGTAGAACAAACTTTAAAAAATCTTCTCCTTACTGGAATTATTGACGAAACCTCCTCCACGGCCCGTAGAATGCTCTACGGCCCGTAAAGGGTCTCATAACTCCTCAACTCAGCAACTTCTGCATATTCTTCCCAAAATCACTCCCAACCCTGAAATCCTTCAAACCAAACATAAAAACACATAAACCTACTAACTCTACATTGAGAACACACAAAATTTCAAGTTATAAGCATCAAAAGTATTTTATTTTGACATCTCATCAACACCCTCAACTTAAAATTGTTGCTTGTCCTGAAGCAATAGACTCGATGTATAGAAGCACTACTGTAAAATACATACCTCAATCTAATGGCATATATCACATGAAACTTAAGCACAGATACCTCCACCACTTTTCAAAACCAAATCAGATAGCTATCTAGCAAAGTAACATAAACTAATGCATGCGACAATACAACTATGACATGTAAGGTACTATCAACAAGCCACAATCACTAAATAAGTCTAATGCTAATAATTCAATACAAGTACCCTTACATAAAGAAGTCTAATATCTCACTCTCAATGATGCTTTCTATGTATAAGCTCAGAAGTACGCAAAAACACTTACCCTCAAAAGAGATATTAATGTTTCATGCCCAATACCATATGCTTGCCCCTACACTCATGACTAAGACCTTTGACTCCTTGGAATAGGATCACTTTAGGACTTTTTAGGCTTGTAATGTAGGCTCAGGGGGCTTTGGTATGATATATTAGGAACATAGTGACTAAAGGCAATCCTTGACACTGTAATTTTCTAAACTTTTGCCCTACCAACAATTGTTACTTTCATTCCGTTCTCCCTTTTCTCATATTTGAAGCTTTTCTGGGTGCTTTCTTTTCATATTTCAGCTTTTTGGCTTGATTTTACACTTTATTTTTCTTTTTAGCTCATAACTAAGTCTTCATTTATTTTTCTTGCACCCAGTACATGATTTTTCTCCTTTTCCCTGTATCACTAACTTCTCCTCTCATTTTGTGTTTCACCCTAACACCAGCCACCCATAACTAAGGCTTTTGACCTAAGTTGAGATGCATATTATCCATCCGCAAAACCAGGGCCACTTTTGGTAGCCACTCTCAACTTAGGCTTTTTGGCTTAGTCAAGGTGCACAATATTCGACGAAGGACCAGGGCCAAGTTTAGGATTTTACAACTAGTTATGCTAGGTCATTTAGGTTGTTTACAAAGAATAGGTATGTGTCAGGCTCAAATATTAGGATTAAGGGATATTCTATGAATTTGGTTGGTCATTTAGGCTAAGTGGACTTTTAAGAACAATGTCCTAAGATCCTTTCCTAATCCAACTGATCTACGGTCTAAATTAGAGTAGTAAGGAAACTTCTAAATTGAAATACAACACATGAATTAAGCAAGTTAAGCTCACACTCACATAGCACTGATTACATTATCAACGAAAGGCTCTCAGAATCATGTTTTTTATCTCAATTATATCCTCACTTATCAGACAAGCACTATCAACACACTTAAACATGCATGGTTGCTATCTAGACTAACTAATAAGATTTTGGTGGGTATCATTTTTCACAAAAAACGTACATATCCCACAGATACATGTACTATATGCAACAAATACCACCCAAACATCCTAAACATGCCGGGTCAACAAAAAAAATATCCATGGTAAAAAGAACACATGCAAGTAAACCACTAGGATGAAAAATTGGGGTAGTTATGGACTAAGGCTACACAGACTTCACTTAGGCCCATAACTACCTACAGCCTATAAAAAATAGCTTCATTCTCCTCAATGCACATAATCACCAAAATGAAGTACCGTGGTAAAAACTTATGCTTGCGCGCCTAAGCGCCATTCATTAACTGAGTTTGGCCACCCTCAACCTGCGTGGTGGCCTCCTCAGTATTAGCACCATGTCCGGAGGGGCCAACACCTCTCAAGCCTATCGTCTCTCCTCCGCTTGCCTCGACTACCTCAAGACAAGCTTGAGCTCTTCCTGCTTAGTCATCTTTCATGTAAACGTACGACATTTGAGTCATCATCCATGCGAGGCCTCTTCCTATGGAAAGGTTGTGCGTGCTCCTCAGAAGAAAACATATCTACTACTAGCACCGGGAGTGTAGTCTCTAGTAGTGTCACTAATGTTGCTGTCATGTCTTCCCAGAGTTGCTGGATCTCCATCTATAAGGCCGTAAAATATAGGGGCCTAAACGTGTGCAAGATCTACTGTATTCTCATATCCAAGGCATTAATGCGAGTATTCAAGGTCGAAAAATGGTCTTGAATAGCAGTGACAGTGAATGCCTTCATGCGGCCCTCTAACTCTATGATGGCCTGGCAAACCCAAGGCCTAACCTGTTGAACTAGCTAAGTCAATTGAGACTCAGCATGTGATAATATTTGTGCCTTGGCCAGCATAGATACTACGAACAAAAAGATCATGCTCGCGGGTGCAGTTTGTGTTGAAGTAGCCTGTGGTGCAGGAGTGGTAGTAGTGGGCCTTTCTTTTCATTTGCCTCAGCAATGGTAGTAGTGGGCCCCCTTTTCTCATCTACCTCAGTACTGGTGGTGGTAGGTGGAACCTCAAGTGGTGGCACTAGGGCAAATATCTTTGGCATGTGAGCAAGCTGGTCTAGTGCATGCCAGAGTGCTATCGGGTTCTCCTCAGCCTTAATAATGCTGGCATCCAATGTACGCTGGACCACAATCAGTGAGTCTAGCTGGTGTAGACTCTCTACCCCCACTCTAAACAGAGTCTGTAGATGAAGCATGGAAAGAGGATCGAGGTAGACCTCTTCAGGGTAGTGTCGCGGATCTACTTGGCGATGAGGTAGGCCCAACTTATCTTATACCCTGCTAAGATGCTAGCAACTAGCACTGCACACTCCGACATCAAAGTATTATCAGTAAGTTCTGGCCGGATGCACGATCTGATAACCACCTCCCAAAATTTGGTGAGGAAACTAAGAGAGGCCTTGATAGTAGGCTCCAAGTGAGTGGCTACCCATGCAGGGTCCGGACGCTACTCAGCAATCAAATGGCCACCCATCTTATTAAACTAACTCTACTATCTAGATCTCTCATCACTGTCAAGTCCCTTGTTTGGCCCACTCTATGGTTGAACTCAACTGTGGATCTAGGGGTAGGGAACTCTAGGTCAAGTAACATGCGGTGGATGGTGGTCTCTAATATATCCAATTGTTGTCCCCTTACTTTAGTTTGTGTCAATCTGGGCTAAACGAGGAGGCTTTTCCCCCTAGGAAGAGTATTGTGAATAGTGGTTCCATAAGATGAGTAGAACTCCCTCACCATGGTCGGGGAGTACCTTTCATACGATTTGGTCAGCCGGTGGAGCCCATATTTGATCATAGTGTCCTTGAGAGTCGGGGCACTATCTAGTCTATCTAGAATGACCTGGGGCTCCTCATAGATGGAGTAGGATCCCATCCCCCGCTCTGTAGTCGTCATGTCCTCTATATAGATATCCCGCATGCCCACGATGCACATCAACTAGTAAGGGCATCTGGTAGAAACGATGATGCCCATGGTGCAGTACAGGACTCTATCTCCGACTCATTGCTGGAGCCTGACTCTGAGCTATACTCCTCTCTTAATGAAGTCATCTGAATGGAGATGCTCTTATCGTGGTCTCCCTCATCAAACTAGGGAGTACTAAAGATAAGAGCATGTGACTGCCTTGCTCTAGCGGCAGCCTAAGTCTACGTTCTCTTAACCTCCGATTCAGTTCGGACGCCAAGATCATCAAGTGATCCACTCAGTGTGGGGTTCTACTCCTCATTCCCCAAGGGCTCATATCTTAGCCTCCGCTGCATGGCCTTAATTTCCTCACGTCTTGATTTCAGAGCCATGATACCTGAAACATAGATATTTACACACCTTGGTTAGCCCCAAAGATCAGAATATGAAATGCAAAAATGACTCAGACTTAGTTGTAGATTGGTCTACAAAAGCACCTCTACGGGTTGTAGTAGAAACTATGATCTGTAGAAGTCTTTTGTAAAATACTGTTTAATAATTTTCTTGTTTAATGGAATGGCATCTACAAGATCAGGTACAACTCATAGAAGGTTCTACGAGTTGTAGATGATTCTAGTGTCTGAATTAATTTTAGGCAGGGATCCATGAGACTTTTCTACACGGCGTAAAGTGTTCTAGAATTCATAGAAGGTCTCGTCTGATGGGTACTCAGAAACTTCAGGTTTTTGGAATCTTATACAAGGGGAAATTACGACTTGTGGAATGTTTCACAGGTCATAAAAGCCACTCATAGACTAGAAAACGCAATCACTTAAGTTTCTAAGTTAACAACATGGACTCCATAGTGCTTTTTCATCCTATTCTAACAGCTTTGAAGCAATATGCGCACACCTAAAGGATTTTCAACAAACAAACAACACCCTAGCTTGATGATTAGCAGATATACCCCATCAAAAATAATTGAGCGTGCTTTCCCCAACCCTTCCGACCCTGTGTGAATGAATGAACAATATCAACAAGAACCCAAGCTACCACACACACCAAACTACACACATAATAAATTTATCACAAATGGTGTGTGATTCAATTGGTGCCAAAACACACCATTCACACATAGACAAAGGCAACGACACCGACTTTTGGCCTTAAGCACATATTTCAACATGGGCAACCATAATTGAAAAATCAAACATGTCCATCATCACACATGGGTTTGTGTCTAATATAACCATACCCGACAAGAATATTTAACCTAACCATACATTGCTTGACAAATTAATGGTATTGGATTGACCGAAAACTTACCAAATTGTGTCATTAGTGCACAGATCTTGAAGGAGTGAGGAGACTCTAGCAACCCTAGGTGATCGAAAAAGTTCATCAGAAAGTGGAGGTGGTGTTGCCGTGGGCAATCGGAAGTTTAGGTGTGGGGGTTAATAGGATAGAATTCGTAAATTAGGGTTTAAATGAGGTTAAAATATTTTGACTCGTAGTTTGACCGGGTAAATTAACATTTATGGGCCTAGACTCTATGAAACCCCGATTACAAGCCGTAGAGTGGTTTACAGTTCGTGAATTGTGGTTTCGTAGAACATCTAAACCTTAGTTTCAAGAACTAGGTTTCATAGACCAGTCTACGAGTCACAAAATGAAGTACAACTCATAGAGTTAGTCCTAGAAACCCAAACACTTGGTCAAAAGCTCAGAAAACTTACCTAGGGTCAGCAAGCCTCATTCACGAACCATAGTTTTGTCTACGGATGATTAAGTTGGCTTATGTATTAGAGTGCATAACTTTTCGCTAACTGGAAGTGTCTACGAGATGGTGTACGGGTTGTAAAGTGATGTACGACCCGTAGAACTAGTCGTAAAGGCACTTCCTGGTGCCTTTTCCGCCATGAGTGGCCAACTTAGCCATGTACCTACACATTCTTCAAGAACACACTATTGCCCTATATTCAACCAGCCCAACATTACAACCAAAATACAAGCAAATAAACTACTTATATGTCCAAAAAGTAAAAACGAAGCCACAACTACAACTATTACATCAAAAACCATGGGTTGCCTCCGAAGTAGCGCCTGATTCATTATCGCGCCATGACTTGGACAACTTGGTTAATCAGACTTCACCAATTGCCCAAACATCATTCTTCAGATCATCTGGCCCTTCATAAACTAACAATTATTGAAGATAACGTCTTTGTCGTTTGATCTAAACCTGAGTTGACCGGCTTCCATATCCACTAGTGCTCGACCAGTGGCTATGAATGTCCTTCCAAAGATGATTGGGATGTTGAAGTTGACTTTGCAATCTAGGATTACAAAGTCTTCGGGGAATAATAACTTCTCAACCTTAATGAGCACATCATAAAGTATCCCCACGGGCTTCTTCATTGTGCGGTCAGCCATTAACAACCGCATGCTCGTTGGAGTAGGGGTTCCTAATCCTAGATTCTAGTAGACCGCAAGTGGCATTAGTCTAATGCTAGAACTGAGATCACATAATGCCTTCGCAAACTCCATATCTCCAATAGTGCAGGGCATGGTAAAAGCTCCAGGATCTTCTCGCTTTTGGACCAAGGACCTCATAGCAATTGCACTGCAATGTTGAAGCTCTTGAGAGAACTTCTGACTCATAGTGTTCTTCTTCGTAACCAACTCCTTCATGTACTTTGCATACACTTGTATCTTTTCCAACACCTCAATGAGAGGGATGTTGATGGAGAGTTATTTCAGCATGGAGAGAAAGTGCTTGAACTTGCCTTCCTCCTTCTTATTTTTAATTCTTTAAGGGAAAAGAGGAGGAGGCCCAAGAAAGGGCTTCAACTTCTGTGGTGCATCAGGGACTTCACTCACCCCATCCTTGCTATGATCAACTTTGGTATCTGCATCCTTAATCACAACTATCTCCTCTAAAACATCATCCTCAACAACTGGCATAGAAGGATAAGT
This sequence comes from Solanum rostratum, assembly GCA_029948455.1. Classification (NCBI taxonomy): domain Eukaryota; kingdom Viridiplantae; phylum Streptophyta; class Magnoliopsida; order Solanales; family Solanaceae; genus Solanum; species Solanum rostratum. Next base: position 61,452,540 of record CM057045.1, on the reverse strand, counting down.
GGCGCTCTTGCCACCACAAGTGGTAACTACCATGCATTGCCCTTCATTCTTATGATTTTGAACTGTGTTTCTAGGCAGTGTACCCCTCAGAGTCTCATCTTATGTCTCAGCTTTCTTCAACAGATGGTCAAATATTTCCTCAAGTTTTGAGCTACTTGTACCTATGTCGCGGTTGTGTGGTGGTACATAAGGACCATTTCTTTAAGCATCTCTATAGCCCAAATCTACATCTCTGTCTTCGCTCCTATTTTGATCATAGTATTCTCTGTGGTTGTCAATAAAAGCTCCATCTCGATTAAAGTTCCGACCTTGGCTCTTTGACCTTGGCGCCAATATTCCTGATTAGACCCTTGGGTATTGGTCTGGAAACCCCTCATCTGATAAGCAACAAAACAAGTGTCCTCCTTATAGTAAGGCTCATCATACATGGGTGCACATGGAATGAGCAGCTGCATTGGCTCGATCCTGATTGTGCTTCATCATCACCTCCTTGCATGTACGAATTTAGGCAAGCTCTGCATAATCTCTTCATTTATTTTAGCTTGCTCTAAACTAGTACTGACAGCGCAAGCACTTTTGTAGATGCTCTGTCTCTTTGCCCCCATGTGCGATTGGTCTTGACCACTCTCTCGATCCATTCAGCAATCCTTGCAAATGGCTAATCTAAGAATATGCCCCCCTAATGGTATCAGCACGGGCTTGAGTATTTTCATCAAGCACGCGGTATAAGATCTCCACCAAGGCATCATCAATAATTTTATGGTCCGGGACACTTCTCAAACACTAAGTAAACACACTCTCATGTAGTCTGATTGAGCCACCAGGAAGTTGCTCAAAGTTGTTGATCTAGTCTTTCAACTTAAGCTTCTTTGATCTCGGGAAGTACCTCTCCAAAGAGGCCTTCTATAGTTCAGCCCAACTGGTGATCGAACTCTATGGGAGCTCAGATATCCATAATGTTGCATTGCTTGTCAAAGATAATGGGAAGACATGAAGTCCCACGACATCCATAGGCAGATTTTGTGTTCCCATCACACTCTTGCAGATAAATGTAACGTTGTGTAGATGGCTATGAGGATCCTTTGATGGTAAGCCCGCAAACAACCCACAGTTCTGCAACATCTGAAGCAACCCACTCGAAACCATAAACTTTGTGTCAGCCAGTAGTGGTGGCAACACAATAGCTCCAGTTACCTCCATGGCCATAGGATTCAGCCGATATTGATTCCACTAATAAGCACTGGAATTCAAGTCTTGTCACTGTGGAGCAATATCCTCAAGAAGAGGTGGGTTATCATTATTGGCATTCTCATTCTCATTCCTGTTCAGAGCTGCATTAGCCGCCTTGTTGACATTATCTTGGGCCATTCTTCTCAATCTTCTCTGTCTCTCTTGGTCAAATAGAGTCAAGGGTATGCCTCGACTTCGCGTGTTGGGCATACACTACACTTATACCCTGAAAAAACAAAAACAATGAAAAACATAAAATAAGGGAAATAAGTATTAATTCCCCAAATCACTTGAATTAAACAAGTCTAGCCGTATTCCCTGGCAACAACACCAAAATCATGATGTCGCCCAAGTTATACCTCATTTTTTAGGATAAAGCAGTCGTTGTCAAGAAATAGAACCTAACAAAGGTTAGGGTCAAACCCAAGGGAATACTATAGACTTTCTAGAATTCAATTGATGTAATTTGGGTTATCAACTAACTTATTTCCCCAAAATGGGGGGGGGGGAGGGTTATGTAATAACAAGTAAAAGTAGTCCTAACTAACACAGGTATTTAATCAATAAGGAGAGAAACTAGGGTATTGTATGCCCCATGATTCCCTAACTCAGTATCTCCAAATAACCTAATTCTTTTCTAGTGTGTAACATGCAGGATGGTAAGTTAAGTTCACCAAACCTTTTGGCCCGAGCAAGACACAAATTTCACTACTTGACTTGGTCCATCTCCACAGTATGCATTACTAACTCTTACATATTATCCCAGTATAACCTCCCCTTAGCCCAGTTCGATTGATTAGACGAGAACACAATAATCGAATCCTGGTAATTAATATATTTTCCTATTCATTACTACCTTGGTCCAGTCAGTAACACTAGGCGGGTTCTAATGTCGGCCATCACTAGAAAACATGAAAGACGAAAAGAGTTAATTAATACATGCATGCATACTTTCCAAGAATTATGAATGATTAGGTTTTACCTTGTTAGTTCTTCATGGTTCCCACTAACCTAGATGTGGATTTAACTACCCATGATTTTTGTAAATGTTAGACTTATGAATTTGAATAACAAAATAGAGAACTTATACAATTGAATTAAATATAAGTAAATTCAAGCTTCAATGAGAATCACAAGATTGTAACTAGAAGAAAGCAAATTGTACAAGTGTTTCTCAAAACTCTCCAATGTTTTTCTCTACTCTATCCCACTATTCCTTTGTCAACTCTGCGAACTCCCTTAGAAAAATAACCTAAAAACCTATTTATAATGTTTAAAATATAATTCCTAAACAAAATAGGATAACCAGGTCGGCCCGCCTCACAAACTGCTTTTCAGGTCATATTGTGTTCCACAGCCCATAATCGTGCTTTCGTAAGTTGTTGCAAAGCTGGACTTGTGTTGTACGATACTTCTCTATGGCCCTCAAAGTGTTCTACATCTCGTAAAGTGTTCTATGGCCCATAGGGGGTTTCATCTGATGAAACTTCAGAACGTCCTTGTTCTCTGATCCTCATGGCACGAGACCTGCTCTACAACTCGTAAACTCATTAATGACCTACCTACATATTCGTAGAATAAACTTCAAAAAATCTTACCCTCCCTAAAATTGTCCATGAAACCTCCTTCATGGCCTGTAGAATTCTCTACGGCCCATAAAGGGTGTCGTAACTCCTCAACTCAGCAACTTCTACATATTCTTCTCAAAGTCATTGCCAACCCTGAAATTCTGCAAAAACCAAACACGAAAAGACATAAAGCCAACTACCATTGTGTTGAGAACACACAAAATCTCAAGTTTTAAGCATCAAAAGTGGCATATTTTAATAGCTGATCAGGTTTGTCAAGTCTGGGACTCAAAAATAGTCTTTTTGCAATTTTTTCACGAGTTAACAGTATGGGCCGTCAATCGAACCACGGGTTGTAAGTGAGTTCATAACTCAACTCTGCTCTGGCAATCTGTAGTCAAATGGCCATAAGCCTTTGACTCAAACTCAAAATGAGGTGAAATCATTGAAGTTGGAAAGATAATTCAAAGAACTTTCATTTGGTAGGTATGGTCATTTAAAATTGACCCTTATATAACGTAATGTGAGAACTCAATCGACAGGAAAGTTTTGAACTCAGCTAAGTACTAGAGGACTCTTATGACCCTAATCCACTTTTCACATATAAAAATGACGCTTGAAACATAGATACATGCAACAATAGATTTATGGGGTATCAGAAATATCTTCCCCTTGGAATCATTCATCCTCGAATGTTGAGCAACTTGGAGACCTCTCAAGTAGGAACACCATTATGAACTCAAATAATCGGATACTTGAATAAGCATACTCTAGAAATCAACTTCAACTCAGGATAAAGACTAATTCTAACATAATCATTAGGTATGAAGACAATCAACGACATTTATACTCGAATATTCATAGACTCAAGAGGAGCATCAACTTAGAGATAAGAACTCAACATCAAAAATGGGAAAGCAACTCAGAGAATTTAAATGAATCATTACCATCAATTTGATCATTAGGAGGCACAAATAGGTGAGGGTATCTACCCTCCATATCCTCTTCAGCTTCCCATTTAGCCTCTTCAATAGATTGACTTCTCCACAACATTTTTATAGATGCAACCTCTTTAGATCTCACCTTGCGAACTTAAAGATCAACGATTTGGACTAGCATCGCTTCATAACTAAAACTATCCTTTACTCCAATGCTTCCAACAGGCAAAACCCAAACACTTCTTAAGCATAGAAATGTGAAATCCTAGATGGTCGACCGCGAGCTCTTGTGGTTGCTCCAACTCACAAGCTACATTTTCCATTCTCCAAAATTTGGTAGGGATCAATATAGCGAGGACTAAACTTCCCCCTTCTTCTCAAATCTTATTACACCATTCATGGATGACACATTCAAGTATACCCAACCATTCACTTTGAACTCTAGGTCCCTTTTCCTAACATTAGTGTAGGACTTCTGGTGACTTTGTGCAATTCTCAATTTATCTTGGATAATCTTTACATTCTCCATAGCCTGGTGTACCAAGCCTGGCTCAATAAACCCTACTTCACCTACCTTGAACCATCCAATCAGTGATCTACATCTTCTCCCATATAAGGCCTCAAAAAGACCTTTTTGGATGCTCAAATGAAAGTTGTTATTGTAGGAAAACTTAATCAGAGGCAAGTGGTCATCCTAATTACCTTTGAAATCAATGACCCAGGCCCTCAACATAACCTCTATGGTTTTTATTGTCCACATTGTCTTACCATCATCCTAAGGGTGGAAGGCAGTGCTAAGGTTCACCTTTTAACCTAGGACTTTTTGAAAGGATATCTAAAATTTGACAGTGGATTGAGCTCCTCTATCTGATATGATGGATAAAGGAACTCCATGCAATCTAAAAATCTCTCGAATATACAATTAGGTATAGTTCTTTGTCGTATTTATAGTCTTTACTTCTAGGGAGTAGGTTGATTTGGTCGTCTTATCAACAATCACCTAGATCAAATCATGCTATCTGTGAGACCTCGATAAGTGTATGATGAAATCTATATTGAGTATCTCCTACTTCCATTCTAAAATTTCAAAATTCTGGCCTACTCCACTTAGCTTTTGGTGCTCAACGTTTACTTGTTGGCATTTTGGGCACTTAGAACCAAAGTCTGCAATGTCTCTCTTCATCTCACTCCTTCAATAAACCTCTCTCAAGTCGTGTAACATTTTGGTAGAACCTAAATAGGTAAAATATCTAGAGTTATGCACTTTTGACATGATCCTTTCTCGAATACTGTCAACACCTGGAACACACAATCTACTTTGGTATCTTAATACCCCATGTCCCTCTTTGATGAATGTCATTACTTTCTACTTATGTACATCTTTCTTCAATTGGAGTAAGATGGGATCTTAATCTTGCTTCTGTTTTACCTCTACTATAAGAGATGATGTAGACCCGTTATGCACAAGTATTCCACATTCACCAAATTCATCTAGTTGAACTCCCAATCGTGCGAGTCTGTGTACCTCTCTAGACAACTCTTTCTTCTCTTCTTCCATATGAGCAGCGCTTCCTATAGACATTCTGTTAAGAGCATTAGCAAATACATTTGCTTTACTTGGACGGTAGAGGATACTCATGTCATAGTTTTTGAGAAACTCAAGCCATCTCCTCTGCCTCAAGTTAAGCTCTTTCTAGGGGAATACTTTTTGCCAGCTCTTGTGGTCTGTGAATATATCTATATGTGTTCCATATAAGTAGTGGCACTGAATCTTAAGTGCAAACCCCACAACAACCAATTCTAAGTCATGAGTTGGATAGTTCCTCTCGTGACTCTTTAAATTGCCTAGAAGCATAAGCTATGAGCTTACCTTTTTGCATCAAAACATATCCCAATCCCACTCTAGAAGCATCACAATAGATCACAAAATTATTAGTCCCCTCAGTTAGATTCAATACTCGCACAATCGTCAATATGGTTTTAAACTCCTGAAAACTCTTCTAACACTTGTCGGACCATTGAAACTTCACTTTCTTTTAAGTCAGCTTAGTCAATTATGAGGATGTAGAAGAAAATCCCCCAATAAATCTACAATAGTAACCAGCCAAACCTAGAAAATTTCTTATGTTAGTTGGAGAGGTGGATCTAGGCCAGTTCTTAACTTCCTCAATCTTTTCTATATCTACTCGAATACCATCACTCGAGACAACATGGCCCAAAAGTGATACCGATTTAAGCTAGAACTCACATTTTGAAAATTTGGCATACAACTCCTTATCCTTGAGAGTCTGAAGAACTATTCAGAGGTAATCAACATACTTTTCCTCATCTCTGGAGTATATCAAAATATCATCGATGAACATAATCACTAACATATCAATGTAGTGTTTGAATACTCTATCTATCAAGTCCATCAAAGTAGTAGGAGCATTGGTTAATCTGAAGGACATTATCAGAAACTCAAAGTGACCACATCGGGTTCAAACACTTGTCTTCGGGATGTCACATTCTCGCTTTCAACTGGTGATAGCCTGATCTGAGGTCTATCTTGGAGTAAATTGTGGTACTCTAAAGTTGGTCAAACAAGTCGTCGATCATCAGAATGGGATATTTGTTCTTAATGGTTACCTTATACAACTAGCGATAATCTATACACATGTTGAGGGAATCATCTTTCTTGCGCACAAATAGGACAAGAGTGCCCCATGAAGATACACTTGGCCTAATAAATCTTTTATTCAATAGATCTTTCAATTACTCTTTCAATTTTTTCAACACCAAGGGGCCACTCTATATGGCAGAATAGAGATAGGATGGGTATTTGGGAGAACGTCAATCCTAAAGTCGATCTCCCTATAAGAGGTTCTCCAAGCAAATCATTAGGGAATACATTAGGGAACTCATCGACAACTATAACTGACTCAAAAGGTGGAGACTCAATATCATTAGCCTTAACTTGCACGAGATGATTGATACATCCTTTAGTAATTAATTATTAGGCCCTAAGGTAGGAAATGAAATTACTCTTGGGCAGTGCAAAACTACCCTTCCACTATATAACAGGCTCATTCAGATATTAGAATTTGATCGTTTAGGTTCTATAAATAATAGAGGCATAACAGGTGTGAAGTCAATCCATGCCAAGAACCATATCAAGCCAATCATATCTAACTCAACTAAGTCTGTGAAAGTTTATGATAGATAGACATCGTGCATTCTGTATATACCTCTTTCAGCTAGAATAGACTCACCAAAGGAGTAGAAACACTAAAGAGCTACAGAAGACATTCTGGAAGGATCTCAAACTTACTAGCCATATAAAGAGTTACAATTGATAAAGTGTCACCCGGGTTAAGCAAGGTATACACATCATAGGAAATGACTCGAAGCATACCCATGATAACATCTGGTGCAACTTCCTCAAACTCTTAATTTCCCATCATATATAGATGATTTTTACCCCCGCTCATATTAGTTTCGAAACCTCTATGGCTACCACTAGCTATTGGTACTGCTAAAGACTGAGCTTTATTACCTCTATCGCCCTTCCTTCTCATTTTGGGCGCCCATTCTAGAAGTAACCAGTCTATCTGCACCTATAGAAAGCATTTGTGCCCTCACGACACTCACCTAGGTAGAGTTTACCACACTTGCCACATAGTAGTTTCCCCCTCGAACCTTGAGTTATACTAGCTTTGGATTGAGAACCTTGAGCTCTGGAATTTTGATGGCCTTGAGACTTTTGATCATACTTGTTACTCGGAGCTGGTGCACTTGTTTAACATGGTGCATAATTTTAAAAGCTCTTATGAAAATAGGACTTGTCCCCCTTACTTTGCTTATGCTGACTAGGCTCATGCCCTGCGAACTTAGCCTTCTCGCTCAAGTTCTCCTCCCTATCCCTCTTTTTATCCTCCTCAAGTTGTTGTTCATAGACCATATGCCTAGAGAAGCTCATTCCCGGGATTAGCAATGTCGCTCTGCACTCCTTTTTCACAGGCTTGCCCAAGCCATATATGAACTTTGTCATTCTAGATCTTATGTCAGGGACCATCTCTGGAGAATACCTAGATAGTTGTATAAACTTAAGGCTATATAATTTGACAAATATCCCTTCTTTTTCCAAATGAACAAACTCCTCAACCTACACTTCCCTCAACTCTCGTGGAAACAAGTGATCAAGAAAGGCACTCTCAATGTCGACCCAAATGACAACCTTAGAATCATGACCTCAGTTTTGTTCCCACTGATTGTACCAAACATTTGTCACATTCTTAAGTTGATAGGAAACCATTTTAACTCCCTCAATCTCCAGCACATGCATAGCTTTCAACACCTTCCACATCTCATCAATAAATTCTAGGAGGGGGGGTTTTTCTGAACCTTAGACCCTGTGAAGACTGGTGAACTCATCCTCAAAAAGTCCCCAAGCCTCATCGTCGTAGTTGGCTCTTGAGAGCTAGAACTAGGAGCTTGTGAACTCTGATTCCCACTCTGGGTTGCTACAAATTATGTGAGCATAGTGATGGTCCCTCTACAATCAGCTTCTAAAGTAGGAGTAGGTGCAGTCATAGGTGTTTGGGCAGCCCCAACGACTCTAGCACGTCAACTCTAGCCTCTTGTCTCTATCTAAGGAGGCACTTCTGGGGGGTTCTTAGTGTTATAAACTGAAACATGTTTTTTGTGTGGCGGTATGCTTAGGAGGCATTATCTGTAAATGCATAACGCATAAATTAGATAGATACTTTAATAGAGTTTAACTCTATTGACGAACACAAAATACATGAAAGTGTAATAATTCCTAATGTCTTATAGCCTCCTACTTATAAAGTGTGGTGCACAGAACACATATAAACAAGACTCTACTAGACACGACTTCATAGACTCCCTAGGACACTTGAAATCTGCGCTCTAATACTAAGTTTGCCACGCCCCGAGAGGGGTTTCTTGGCATGGCCGAGACTAAGAGACTATTACTAGCCCCAAGCTAACCAGTCAGCTTTATTACATTTATTCAATCACAATCTAATAGTGGAAGACATCAATGATTAAGAACACTAAATGAAAAGCAATGAAAAAATGATAATCAAAGGCCAAAGGCCAAACAATCCATCCATCAACTAAGTAAGGCCAGTATGAAACAAACTAGCAAAATATAACTTCCAATTACAACTCGAAAGTCTAGTCTATGAAGCCTCTAACCATTAGACTAACTGGTGCCAATGACAGGTCCATGGATACCTCAAAGTAAAATAAAAAGACTAAATTCAAAGCTAGAAAAGAAAACATAATATCCTATGAAAGCAGGGAAGGACTCACAAATCAGCTGAACGCAATGGGTCCTCAAAGAGGCGCCTGTTGATGACCGTTAGTACCTGTCTCTGCATCATGAAAAGATACAGGCCAAAATGAACGTCCGTACATGGAATGTATGAGTATGTAAAATGGAGTAAAGAAACATATAAAGGAAGAATAACATCACGTCAAGTAGCTCTACTCAAGTAATACGAAACTTAATCGATAAGTCAAGAATCTAAAGTAAGAATGTTGTTTAGCCAATTACCACACATATACCATCTAATCCAATCCACTCAAAGTACTATCAAGACCTATATGGGAGTTTCTCTAATAAAAAACCATCACCTTTGAGCAGGTGGTGATACAACAAAGCAATATTGTTCCCAAATCCATCCAATACCTTGCAAGAATAAAGGACATCCCATCAGTGGATACATAATCAATAACATCAGTCTCTCTTTAGGACAATCGGGAAACATCTGATTTTATGGTTCAATCCTCTGTTACGTTGGCCACGTATTTATTGAGTTGGAGTTGGACTTTCTCTCACTCAATTATATCTCAATATGTCTCGCAAGACTCAACAAGCAAATAAGACATCAACCCTATGGTTAACTCATTCAACTAGTCTCATTGGGCATTTATCAACTCAATACATCATATCAACTATCAACTATCAACGTTTTGGTTAAGAACATTCTTTTATGATTAGGTGATGACTCATAAAGGATCTCTATCATGCATCATTCTAACTCGTAGTGTTTATGAAACAAAAGTAGACATAAATCATTTAGGAATTCTATAGACTCTTTAGGCTCAAATTATACTCATGTGTACGCATTTAAGTGCAATATGTAAAAATAACAAGAATTCATTCTAGTGTTCATATACAAAAGAAAAATCATCTATTTCAGGTCTTTAATTCATAAAAACTGCAATTCATGTAATATTATGTAGGACTATATTAGGATTTAAGAAAAACTCTCAAGAAACAACCATGCAAGACTCAGTTCATTCACAACTCCATCGATTCGGATTATTGGGTAGATGGAAGAACATAATCAATGTTCTAGTTAGCCTTACATACCTAAATATTTTGGATGTTGAAACAGTTTGGGAGAATTCACAAGATTATCTTCAAAGCCTAGCCTTTTCTCCCTTGAAATCATTCTCTAAGTCAGAGAAGTTGTTTTAGCATGAAAAAGTTGAATGGTTATTTTTAGGGACTTGTTTAGGTATAAAAACGTCAAGTTAAGACTTTGAAAGGGTGGAAAAAGATCAAAATAACCCTTCTTCAAAATGTTGTAAAAGTCATCCACGAGCCAATCTACGACCCCTAGAAACTTCCATAGCCCGTAGGAACCAATCCATAAACCTTTGGATAAATTTTGAGGTTTGTAGATCGATTCCACGAGCCCAAACTATGGCCTGTAGAAGCATCTATGACTTGTAGTTAGGTCAATCAATCTGGGACTAATAAATGGACTTTCTAAAGCTTTTCCATGAGTTAACAGTATGGGCTATCAATCAAACCATGGCCCGTAAGTCAGTTGTAACTCAACGCTGCTTTGGTAGTCTGTAGTAAAATAGCTATAACGTTTGACTCCGAACTCTAAATAAGGTGAAATTAGTGGCGGTGGAAAGCTAATTTAAAGAAATTTTATTTAGTAGGTCCTGGGCTACCTAATATTTTTTATGCTACAATTTATGGTCATTTAAAGTTGACCCTTGTAAAATCTAACGCGAGAACTCAATTTACAGGAGAGTTTTGAACTCAGTTAAGTACTAGAGGTCTCGTATGACCCTAATCCACTTCCCACATATAAGAGTGAAAATTTAAACATAGGTACATATAAGAATAGAGTTATGAGGAGTCATAAATTATTATTTTAATGGATTTCAATTCCATTAATCTTACATGATTTTCATCAAATTTTATGTTTTAACTCCAATAATTCATGAACTCATGGTTTGCCCTAGTTTCCTATGTTAAGCTATGTCTTTATGAAAAAGGACTCCATGTTTGAAATCATGTTTATGATCATGATTATGAGGGTGACCTAAGACCCTATTATTTATATAATGTTAACAAGATGGGGTGTATACCCATAATTTATGCTACTATATAGATGGACTATTCTTATGATATGAAATTTTCTATGAAGTTAAGATGCCTAATTACATGCTATGAAAGTATGATTTTAATGAATTATAAACTATGATGATGCCTATGTATATTGCATGGTTATGTATTTTATGGGATTTGATGTAGCACTGAATGAGGCTTAGGGTGGGGGCTCGACCCAAGGTGACCTTATATAAAGTTTTAAGTCTTATAACTATGTGCCACTATAGGATTATGTATGTGCTTATATGTTATTATATTACTGGATCAACATATGGAACTCATTGTGCTAGGATAGACCCAATCGGGTAAGTTATTATCTACCTTGGCAAGTAGACTATTCCTTCTCCAGTATAGAGGAAACATCTGGATTTCGTGCAGTACTAAGCATGCTCTTATTCCCACATATATATTCTAAGTCATGAAATGTTTTTAGATTATTCCATTCATGATTTTAAAGATGCATTGATCACCCATCTCTTGTCTTTATTCTATTGATATGTCTATACATATTGTTAAAATATTCTGAAGTTTATTTGATGCATTGTGTGCCTATATACTTATTATATTTCATGTACAAATACATACTCTTTGCCTACATGATCTAATCATTTAGAGGTGCACGACGATACTCTTACAACTCACTATTGTGGCTAGACTCGGATTTGTGCTTTTGAAGACTTGGTGAGTTCCCATTCTTTGGATATAAAACTTTACTTTCTTGCTTATGATTCTATGTGGAAACTTTTGTACTCTATTTCTTCAATTAAGAGTGAGCTAGTAGCATGTTCTATATCCGCTTAAGATTTACTTATGTGGAGGTATGTTTGGATGCATTGATCTAACTCTTTTAATAGGAGATTATGGATTCTTATCTTTGGTTTGGATTAAGACTCATTATTTTGCTTGCTTATTCATGTAAATTGCTTAATTTCTTTATATTTTCTTGTTATATGAACAAACAACTTGGATGGGGTGCCTTCGGGTTCCACAGTCACTGTATTATGACTAGGCCTGATTTGGGTCATGACAAACTGATATCAGAGCACAACGTTTGAAAGCATCCTAAGAAGTCTAACACGACACATGTAGTAGAGTATTGTTCATAGGTATGAAGCATGCCACATCCATGAATATGAGGCTATGATACATTTAAGAAATTTTCACTTCTTTTGTGATCCATGTTGTGCCCTAAGTTTTGAAGAAAAACTGTGTTCTTCTAAAGTTTGTCCTTTGAAATTTTCAAAGAATACCTCCATAATGTCCTTCATTTACAAGGGGAGTTAATGTTGATGATGATGCTCCTTAAGTTCCTCAAGACCCTTTAGCCAACAAAGTATTAATGAGGAGTTTAGGGTCGCTATCACTATGTTGGTCCAAGTCGTGGTTACTCAAGTCAACCAACTTGGTGCGTATCTAAATGCTCATGTTTTGGCTATTAAGGTGAGAGATTTTTTTAAACTGAATCCTCCAAAGTTCTATGGTTACAAAGTGGACGATGATCCACAAGAGTTTATTAATGAGGTCTACAAAGTGGTGGAGATTGTGGGTGTATCTTTTGAGGAGAAGGCAGAGTTGGTGGCTTTTCTCAAGTTTGGTTTACACAATGGAAGTCCAAAAGAGTTCAAGAAGGGCCTATCGGTTAGGAGGTGTTCAAGGCCAAGTTTTTATCATTTGTTCCTACTTGAACTAAAGGGAAGCTAAGGTGATGGAATTCATGAATCTTAAGCAAGGTGGAATAAGTGTGAGGGAGTATGCCCTCATGTTCACAAAGTTGTCTCAGTATGTTCCTTATTCGATGGCCGACTCTAGAGCCCATATGAACAAGTTCATTTTGGGAGTGTCCAATTTGGTGAAGATGGAGTGCAAAACCGCAATGCTCATCAAGGAGATGGATATTTCTCGATGTATGACTAATGTTGAACAAACTAAAAGTGAGAAGCTTCAAAAGATGAGGAGGATGGGAGTCCAAGAGGGCTCATTTTGAAGGAGGATTTTCTAGTCCTATGTCCGATGGTGGTTGTTTTTAACAAGGCCAAGGGTCATCCAAGAGTGCTACTCCAAAGTTTGACAGGGGTAGGGTGCCTACCCCTAAGGCTCAAGTTGTTGGTACTAAGGGTCGTGGGAGGATGGTGGTGGTACTCTTCTTAAGTGTCCTAAGTGTGGAAGAAATCATGGAGGTGATATCTTGAGAAACACAAATGTTTGTTTTGATTATAGGAAGACGGTCACAAAATTTTTGAGTGTCCTAATATTGCTACAAAATGAAAAGAAGGGTGTCATCAAGGTCAAGTAGCCCAAAGAGGGAAACTGCAACAAGCTGCCCAAGCTCATGGAAGTGATCCATGTTGCAATTGATTCTATAGCTTGCATGGTAGACAAGGGGTTGAGGAGTCTACTGATATGGATACGGGTATGTTAAGAGTCTTTGATCTTGATATGTATGCTTTACTTGACCCCAGTGCAAATATATATATTGTTACTCCTTACTTTGATATAAAGTTTGATGTGTCTTTCAAAGTCTTGTTAGGTCCATATTTGGTCCATACTCCAGTTGGTAAGTCAACCCTAGCCAAGAATGTCTATAGAAATTGCCCCATGTTGGTCTTACATAGATTATTTCCTTGTGATCTTGTTGAACTTGATATGATTAATTTTGATGTCATTGTTGGTATGGATTGGTTGAATAAATCATACACTTCTATTGATTGTAGAACCTATAGGGTTGAATTCCAAGTCCTTAATAAATCTATTTTTCAGTAGAAGGGAACGCATTCGGTGTTCAAATGTAAGTTTCTTTCGTATGTAAAGGCTAGAAAAATAATTTCTAAAGGGTACATATGCCATGTTTTCCAGGTTAAGAATGTTGATCCAAAGTTCCCACTCTTGATTTAGTTCCTACTGTTATTGAGTTCCCTGATATCTTTAAGGATTACTTGCCCGATATTCCTCCCAAAAGGGAAATTAACTTTGGCATTGATCTTCCACCCGATACTTAGCCTATTTTTATACCTCCATATTGAATGGACCCGGTAAAGTTTAAAGAATTGAAGAAACAACTAAGAGACTTTATTGATAAGGGGTTCATAAAGCCTATTGTGTCTTTATGGGGTGCTCCCATATTGTTTGTACGGAAGAAGGATGGTTCACTTCATATATGTGTGGATTATCATCAATTGAACAAGGTGACAATCAAAAACAAGTATTCGCTTCCAAGGATATGTGGCCTATTTGATCAACTTCAAAGTGCAAGCTACTTCTCCAAAATTGATCTTCGGTCCAAATATCACCAATTGAGGATGTAGTGTTCCAAAGATGACATTTAGAACTCGGTAAAACCAATTTGAATTTTTAGTTATGTCATTTGGACCAACAAATGCCCCCTGCAGCTTTCATGGACAAGATGAACAGGGTTTCAAACCATATTTGGACATGCTTTTGGTTGTTTTTATTGATGGTATACTAGTCTACTCATTGAATATGATGGTGAACGAGGATCACTTACGAATTATGTTACAAATATTGAGAGATAGGCAACTTTTACCAAGTTTAGCAAGTGTGAATTTTGGTTAAGAGAGGTGGCTTTTCTTGGCCACATTTTTTTGGGTGATCATATTAGAGTTGATCCAAAAATGACAGAGGTCGTGAAGAATTGGCCAAGACCATTGTGTCCTTTCAACATTAGGAGCTTTTTAGGTTTGTTCGAATATTATAGAAGACTTTTTGAAGGACTTTCTTCCATTGCATCTCTTTTGACTAAGTTACTCAAAAAAGGTGAAATTTTAATGGTCTGATAAATGTAATATTGAAGGATCACTTTACTTCAATCCCTATTTTGACATTTCTCGAATGTTTGGATGGTTTTATTGTTTATGTGATGCTTCACTTGTAGGATTGGATTGTGTTTTGATGCAACTTGGGAAAGTCATTGCTTTTGCCTCAAGGGTAATTGAAGGTGAATGAACAAAATTAGCCGACCCATGATCTTAAATTTGCAGTCATTGTATTTGCATTTAAGATTTGATGTCGCTATCTTTATAGAGTGCATGTTGACATATTCACCTTCCAGAAGAGTTTGCTATATGTGTTTAGCCAAAGATATTTGAACCTAAAGCAAAGGAGGTGGGTGTAGCTTCTTAAAGATTATGACATCAGTATAATGTAAAACCCCGACAAAGGAAATTTCATGGCCAATGTACTTAGTAGAGTATCTATGGGAAGTATTGTATATGTTGAGGACGGAATGAAAGAGTTAGTCAAAGAAGTGCACCATCTAGCTCATTTGGGTTTGAGGTTGAATAGTTTAAGCAATGGTGGTAATACTTGTGCAAAGTGGGACTGAGTCATCTTTGATAGTGGAGGTTAAAGCAAAACAAGATATGAATCCTGCCTTGGTTGAGTTGAAGAAGTTGGTTGTTGATAAGAAGATTGAGGTTTTCTCATAACGGGGAGATGGAGTACTTCAGTTGTGTGTTCCTAATGTTGATGGTCTAAGAGAGAAGATTCTATATAAGGCTCATAATTCTCGATTTCTATTCATCTGGCATACACCAAAATGTATAGGGATTTAAGAGCCGTGAATTAGTGGAATGGTATGAAAAGGACATAAAAAGGTATGTGATAAGATGTGTAAATTGCCAACAAGTGAAAGTTGAATTTCAAAGACCAAGTGGTTTAGCTCAAGGTATCGAGATTCCTACTTGGAAATGGGAGAAGGTGAATATGGATTTTGTAGCGGGTTTACCAAGGACCCAAAAATAATTTGACTTAATATGCATGGTAGTGGATAGAATGACAAAATCAGCTCACTTTTTGTAGGTGAATACTTCTAATGGTGCCAAAGATTATGCTAAGGTTTATATTCAAGATTTGGTGAGATTGCATAGGATTCCATTGTCTATCATATCAGACCATGGTACTCAATTCACTCATCATTCTTGGAAGTCATTTCAAAAGGGCCTTGGTACAAAGGTAAAGCTAACTACCGCATTTTATCATCTAATCGATGGGCAAGACAAGAACAATCCAAACATTGGAAGATATGTTGAATGCATGTGTGCTTGATTTCAAAGGTGATTAGGATGATCACATACCTCTTATTGAATTTTCTTACAACAACAATTTCCATTCAAGTATTGAGATCGAACTATTTGAAGCTTTGTATGGTAAATGGTGTAGGTTACCAATTGGATGGTTTGAAGTTGGAGAAATGTCATTAATTAGACCAAATTTGGTACTTGATGCTATGGAAAAACTAAGGGTTATAAGGAAAAATTTAAAGACTATTCAAAGTCATCTTAGAATGTTAGAAGAAGGGACCTTGAGTTTGAAGAAGCTGATTAGATCTATTTGAGGGTTTCACCTTTGAAAGGTGCAATGTATTTTTCTGAGAAAGGTAAATTGAGTCTTAGGTATATTACGAGATTGTGAAATGAATTGGGAAGATGGCTTATGAACTAGATTTGTTGATGTGGTTAGCCATGGTTTATTTGAAGATGGCTTATGAACTAGATTTGCCTATGTGGTTAGCCATGGTTTATCTGGCGTTTCATGTATCAATGTTGAGAAAATTCATAGGTGATCCAAATTTCATTGTTCCAGTGAAAGATGTGGGTATTGAGGAGAATTTGACTTATGAAGAGATACCGATTGAGATTTCGGACCCACAAGCAAAGATACTAAGATATAAGGAAGTGGAATCCGTTAAGGTGTTATAGAAGAGAAAATAAGTTGAGAGTGTTACTTGAGAAGTGGAGGCAGACATGATGAAATGATATCCCTACCTCTTTCCTTCTGTCCAAGCCTGAGTACCTAAATATGAACCATTCTTCCAAAATTCTTGCATATTCATTTTCCTTGCCATATTGCATGCATGCATGATCATGAGACTATTTTTAAATGATATCTGATGCATAAGATTGATGATTTTATGAAATTGATATTTCAAGTGGCATTATACATTCACGTTGGGTTGTTGATCATGTTTCTACTCTACCCAAGCCTACTTTTGTCTTATTCGAGGATGAATGACCCCCAAGGGGGAGATATTCTAACACCTCATACATTGAAAAAACATAAATGGAAAAATATTATTGGTAAACTAGTTTTTGACAGGTTGAATGAGCCCATCTACGGCTCGTGGATTGAACCATGGGTCGTAAACAGGCCTCATTGAAAGGAGCAGTGGACTTGGTGAAAATTTTGAATCGAAAGTCAATCTATGAGGGTACACTATAAGTTAGTTAGAATTACGGCTCATAAATATAGGTCATACATGAGGTTTGGGAGTTTGAAGAGTTGGCTAACTTTGGACTAGACTTACAAACAGGGTTTATGGATTGCGATCCTATTTACGCATCGTGGACATGGTTCGTAGATGGGGCCTAATTAAAGGAAATTTTTTTAAGTATGGGGTAATAGTTCAAGAGGAGTTCATAATCTGTAATTTGATGAATGATCATAGATGGGGTCTTGTAAAGTGAGATTCAAAGACACATTAAGAGACCAATTTTCAACATAATGAAACCCTTGGGTCAAGAGTCATACTTTAGTCTACGACTCGTAAATCCTGCTCATTGTTAAGTTTGGTTGACTTTTAGTGAAGTGTTTTTGGTCATTTCTAACATGCTTAAACCCTAAACCACATCGTTATAACTACCTTAACCATCACAATCCTATTGAAACTACCCTTTCAAACCCATTGACTCTCAAATTCAATCCAAAATTTCTAAGTCTTTCTCTCTCAAAGGATTTCGACCATTGAAGTTTGGGGTTCCAAGCTTTTCCAAAGATTTCAAGGTCAATTCACCAAATTCCTAAGGTTTCTCCATCGAGGTATGTAGGTCTTCATCCATGGGTCCGTTCCATCTATGAGACCCAATTCAAACTCTCTTTTTTCCTCAAGTTCAAGCATGAATTTTAGCGAGTTTTTATGATTTATATCCAAATACTTAAATTATGCTTATTAAATTATTTTCCTACTCTATTATATATGAATTATGTTGAATTACATGAATTGCATTGTCACGTCCCAATTTCGTGGATGATGGAACTTGTCATTGTTCCATTGAGACAAGTCAGCTTAAATAGATCCCTACAACATAGTACATAATAATGTGGAATCTAAATCAAGATAACAAAACGAATAACAAAGTTGTAAACCATAAAGGCATAATCCAAACTAAAATCATCTCAGAACTGGTTGTCACATGGTACAAGCCTTTAATATATCAAAATGATGACCAGCACCCAATCACCATTTATCTGAATCATCCATTTCAATATGATTATTAAAATATGAAAAGGAAAAAAGGGAAGAAGAAAAATATTATTGCACACAAAAATAAATAAAAGTAAAATACAAAAAAAACTTAAATAAAAAATATAAACTAGCAAAATAATAATTTTTAATGTCCGGGCAATGCCACCCAAAAACTTGTTGCGTCCAAACATACATACATGTGTACACAGTCAAGCAAATTATAAAGTGGTTTTCTAATCCATAGGGACTTGTCAATCAATTAATTACTAAATTATACTAATCTTAGTTATTTATTTAACCGGTGAATATTTAACCAAGATAAGAGATATTTTTACACAATCAATGATTGAGTCGACCTAGAATTATGATTTAACTAACAATCATGTGTAGACTCAATTTCATCAAATTATTTGATTATTTAGTTACTAATTTTACGAGGTTAATTGTATGATTATAACCTATCTATCTCTAATTGCCTATTACAATTGATAGTTTAACTACAGCATTGAGCGGGGATAGGCATGAATCAAATGTTGTGCATTAAGCTATCATCTTATCTCTTAACTAAACGAGTCATATAGGTATATGTCACTTTTTATCCTATATACTGATCACTTTAAGTTTTTGCGTTAGAATGGACACGTTCCTTTTATTCCACGTTCTATTCCCCTATTTGTCTTCCGAATTCAAGGGTGGGCAATATGTTTATTCTAATGGGATCAAGCATTAAAATAGTAAACACAAGAATATAAGAACAACTAATATGATAAACAAATATGTCAAATCAATAGTTACTAATAATCATCTTATTATTTTAATAATCCTAGAACGAGAAGTTAATTTTCACATAAACATGGAGTAATTACAACAAATCATTCAAAGAAAAGATGTAAAAATAAATAATAACGAGAAGAAAAGATGAAACCAAAATTCTCCTGTCTCCACGAGGGCTCCTATTTCTCTTTAAGTCAAAATTTGCATAGAAACTAATTTGCGTGGTAAGAAACTCCAAATAAAATAACTGAGTCCAAATCAAATTTGCAATCCAAAATCGAAAAAGAATTTGGTTAATGTACCGGGATAGTGTTGTGCCACCTTTGCTTTTCATAGATTTTGCCACGTTTAGCATATATCAATTGCAATTGCAATTGGAATTTAGCCAAAATACATATGTAACAATATGATTCATTAAGCTACCTATCGATTTTACTTCTTTAGTCTTTTTTTAATTAGTTATATCTCTAATTTTTTTTATCTTCATGCCAATTTAATTCTACAAATAAAATATACTATTTTTCAAAATTCATAAAACTTGTGCTAAAAGAATAAACAAAGGTATTAAATATGGGGAAATAATGACTAAAAATATGTAATTTTTTGTCTAACATTAGGGTTCGTAGATACTTTGACTTGAAATCATGGAATTTTAATAAAATTAAGCATGATCATGTATAACAATGTCAATTGATCCATAATTGAAAGAACCATGATGAATTTCATTAACTCTAGATCACATTTGACAGGAACTTGATGAAAGAATATCAGAAATATGTAAATACAATTATTTCATGTGTAATTTAACTCAAATTATGGACTCAAATATAATTTGTGAAATTAATTGACAGATCATCAAAACTCGAAATTTTCATACTTGAAATTCATAGAAAAAGATGAAAATTTTTTGAGCTTCATGGATGAAAAGAGTTCATGAATGAATATTCACATACTTGGAGTGGAATTCTTGGGGAAAAAAGATCAGAATTCATGGTTGGAATTGAAAAAACCTAGCTTGATCTTAAGAAAATTCTTGGAGAGAAGAAAACTTCAAAGAATTTGTGAATTTATGAGAATAAATGGAAATGGGGTGAGTTTGATGAATAAAATGGTTATCAGTGCAAAATGATGTATCGTAGGTGTTAGACAGGTAAAAACATAAAAAATATACCTAGTGAAAATGCCACAAGTGGAGTCTGGGAAGGAAAAAATCTACGCAAACCTTACCACTACCTCATCGAGATAGAGATGTTAATTTCAAAATACCCTTATCTCAGAAAAATCATTCCCAAAAGCAAATAATACTAGATATAAAATTACTAGAATGGGTGTTAGAAAGGTAAAAAGCATAAAAAACATCCCTCACTAAAAATTGTTTCAGGGGTCTTTAAATTGAATCTATAGATTGTAGTCTAATGTTCGTATAAGTCCTCTCATGATCCCTGACTTCAAATCTAGAATTTTGAGGCTTTGCACGAATGATATCATACAAAACATAAAACACTTTAAGGACCATAATGTTGGTCCATAGAAAAAGTACTACAACTATGTATTTTGGCACATTTTTCATGAAATCTATCTACGACTTATGGTTCATTTTATGTGTCAAAGAACCTCTTCATAGATGCCCCCTCTTTTTGGAATTTTTTTATAAATATTGGGGTATTCTATGATTCCCAACTACAATTTGTACAATCATCATGATGCGTCCTGCTTGTTCATATAAAAATTACTGAGGCGTGTAATTTTTTTCTAAAAATCAGGACCCCTTCTATGACCCATTTCCATGGATCCTAGTCCATTTTACAACCTATAGATTCTTTTACATAAAATTTAAATTTTTCAAAAACAAAATTCAAGTCTCAGGTGCCATCTATGACCATCCATCTATAGCCTATGGTCAAATTTAGGGTGCGTATATAGGCCTCATGGACCTACACCCGAAGATTTATTTTTTGTTTTTTTTACAATCTTTCTTTCTTATTCCTGCCTTCCAAATTTTTGAGTATTAAATAAAGTCACATCAGAAAAGCATTAGACTCATATTGAATTTTCCTCGAAGGATCAATCAAGTGAACTTAGCTAGCTGGACTAGCCACAAGTATTATGGGAATGACCCTTGGATCCTATATTGTAATACAATATAGATAAAAGTATGCATTAGTAGATGGAATGCACAAAGTATCTGATAATGTTATATGCAATATGTTATGAGAAGTAATTGTCCAAATTAGGAAATACGATAAGCATTTTATCTTATGCATGATGCTAAAACATAAGAAAGTTCAATGCATTTTAAGAATCATAATGTAAATCTTGAAAGAGCATAAGTTATAAGATAACATACTCTTTTGTGGGATATTGACCTTAACCAACAATAAGAAAATGCAAGCTATAGTGTCCAATCTAATGTTATTTGATGTTTTGCCTCAATATACCTCATAAACAATAAGTAGGCACTATAGTTCTTATCGCATAATTTACCCAACAATGAGTCGGGTTCGATCCACAGGGAACAGTTCTTCGAGTATACAAGTATTCATTTGAATTAGATAATTGTAGCACTTAAAAGGGGGTTTTGCAAGTAACATTAAACTAATCTATGATTGTAAGGTTTGAATTAATCAAATAATAGAGAGAGATATCAGGGGTGCGATACCATGGGATAAGTGCTAAACAAATGGGTCTCATTACTTGAATGAATGAGTAAATTAAATGTTAGTAAGTTAGAATTGCTTATAACCACTACTTCGAATCAGACAATAGCGGCGTTTTCACATGAACAATATACAGTTTCACATGTGAAAGTACTATAGGACATGCTTGGCCTAAGAAATCTACCAGCAAATATTTTACTACTTTAGCCGTTAAACCCAAAATATGGCATTCAACCAAAACACCAAGAGGTTTTAAGCTATCACACTCATTACCCACTCCAATCATTAAAATTAAGGCAATAATTGAAGATCTAAATATAACCAAGAGTTGCCAACCTCAAGAGTTTTAGTTGCACATAGCAATAAGTATTAACTTACTCAAATTAAAACAAGAGATCCAAAATAGATATGACCTAAACTACAATTAAAGTGCCCATGTCAATTACACACCTCCAACATTGGGATTTTAGCTAGACATAATTAAAAGAAAGAATTCAATACCAATATTTGTCTCCATGGCTGTAAGTAGACAGAAAATATAAGAATTAGATAGAATCTCTTCTTCTACTCCTCAAATTCCTCTTGCCCAAGCTTCAATACCATAAAACCCTTCTTCTAGATGAATATACTTTTTGTCCAAGAAAGGTTCAGTGTACTTTCTATGGAATACTCTCTCTGAATCTCTCATAAGTCAATTGTACCAATTAGTCCTTTCCAAATTCTATTTATACTCCATGCAAATTTCACTAACTTTGTACATATTTCACCATTTTCGGTGGTCAAGTTCGGTCATCGTCAAACAAACTTTGGCGGTATGCCGAATGTGCACTTGACCTCCTTTTAATGCATTTATTGAAGGCCTTGACCTATGCAAGATTAGGTGATGGGACTATGCATCACTGATCATGTTCGGTAATCTCTCGAACGTTGATGAGTATCGACTTTTTTCTCAACACTTGAGGGTTGCACTCTGCAACATTAGGCAGTTAGTGTCGCCCTTTGGAGATTCTCAAAATCGATCAGCGACACCGATTTTGACCACCTTTTAGGCATTTTCATTCCATTGTCACGTTTTGTTGAGTTTCACCCTTTTTTGTACTTTTTTCCTAAATCCAAACATAAAACACAAAGATTAATGAGCATATGAGGCACAATAGATATTGAGGATAATATTTTTTCACTTTTTATGCTACAAATGAGTCCAAAATATAGAGTCCACATCATTACTCCACACTGAAAAGAGATAAGTTACTTACCAAGGTAGACTTCGTGAATACTATCATTAACATTACGACCTAAAGTCGATCCATTAGCTCAGCCAATTTGGACAATCTATGGGAGCACATAGTATGTGTTTGGTACTAGAGACAGCTACTAAAGCACCTAGGATACTCCTAGATCTTCTTAACTAACCTCCACTGCAAAATCCTCTTGGTGCTAAGTCAAGTTTCAATGAAATATATTTTATAAATCATTAAGTCATATCATAGAAAAAGGCAATATTTAGTTACCAATCCATTTCCTATAAAGTCATCATTACAGAGTAGTTCATTAAATCATTGATTTATTCAATGTAAAATTTTCTTTTCAACAATTTCAATTCATGAGTTGGTGAAAAACGCATTTCACCACCATTCATGTGTATGAAAATCTTTCATAATCATTCATTCTTTCTTGAGATAAAATAACAACAACAACATATCCAATAAAACTCCACAACTGGTGTCTAGCGAGGATAAAATATGTGCATACCTTACCACTACCTCATAGAGATAGAGAGGTTGTTTCTGAAAGACCCTCATCTTAAAAATATCAGGTCCCAAAAGAAGAAGATACTAGATATTAAAAAGAATGACTAAAGTGAAAAGAAAATGATAATATATAAATACAATAAAACTAACAGATATAAGACGGACAATAACAACAAAAGATATAAAGACATGATTAATCCTACTAAACTACTATATCATGAGACCAGACATCATCCTACCCCTATTCTCCTAATAACCTTCTACCCTAATATGCAACCTCCACTCCTTTTAATCTAAGGTCATGTCCTTGATAAGATGAAGTTTGGCAATAACATGTCTAATCACCTCCCTTCAATACTTCTTTGGTATACCTCTACCCTTCTGTGTTACCTATAAATCTAACCTCTCACACCCCCTAGCAAGAGCATTTGGTACTTCTTCTCTACACATGCCGAAACCATCACAGTTTCGCTTCCCTCATCTTTTTAGCCACAGAGGCCACTCCTAACTTCTCCCGAATTGTCTCATTCCTAATCTTATCACCCCTGGTATGTCCACACATCCATATCAACATCCTCATCTCTGCAACATGCACCTTCTGGATATGTGAGTTTTTGACTCACCAACACTCTACCCTATATTGCAATAACGTTCGAACCACCATCCTGTAAAACATACCTTTAAGTTTAGGTGGTATCTTCTTATCGCACAATGCTCCAGAGAAAATCCTCCACTTTATCCATACTTCCCCAATAAGATGTGTAACATAATCATTGATATCATTGCGACCTGGATGATGGTCCAAGATATTTAAAGGTTTTCCTCCTAGCAATAGATTGAGTAGCAAGCTTCACTTCAATGTCTGCATCATCCCTCGTAACACTGAATTCGCACTCTAAGTATTCTGTTTTGGTCCTACTCAATTTGAACCCTATAGATTCCAAAGTATGTCTCTAAACCTCTAACCTACCATTAATTTTATTTTGAATCTCATCAATCAATACTATGTCATCCGTAAATAGCATACACCACGGAACCTCCTCCTGTATAAATCGTGTTAGCCCATCTATCACTAAGGCAAAAAGAAAAGGGCTTAACATAGATCCTTGATGAAGTCCAATCACAATAGGAAAATACTCCGAGTCTTCTCCTACCGTCCTTGTCCGAATTTTGGCTCCGTCATACATGTCCGTTATCACCCTAATATACACAAATGGAAAACCTTTCCCCTCTAGACACCACCATAGCACATCCCCCAAAATTGTCACAGGCCATCTAAAGATCAATGAATACCATTTGAAGGTCCCTCTTTCTTTTCTTATATTTCTCGACTAGTCTTTGAACAAGATGAATTGCTTCATTAGTTGATTTCCTCGGTATAAATCTAAATTGACTCTATATACATTTTTATTCTTACCCTCATCTCCACTACGCTTTCCCAAACTATAACGACCTAACCTAGGGGCCTAATTGTCACGCAGAGAATGAGATGCCCGAAGAAACCTCACCGAAGTCATCTAAGCATCTCAAGCATTCGTAGGCATTAGATGGAAACTCATTACGGAAAACATAAGGGGAAGGGACTATGGGTCATCTTATATAATGAAGCAATATTAAAAAGCAGGGAAATTAGAAAACACCATTTTTCCATGAGCATACCACTAACACATAACGAACAGAATCGGTACGAATAGTTTCCATCAAATAGAAAGAACATCTATGATAGACAACATAGAAAGTAAAAGCCTCATAAGGGCTATAAATAAAAATAAAAGTACAAAATAGAGTGGAAAATACGTGGAGTCCCGAACTAAGGGCGAACCAAAACAATAAGCTAGTCCCGAAAACCAACTATTAGCCATGAGCCAGCGAAGTTGTACCTGTCCCTGTATTGTTAAATCCTGCAGGCAATATGGGTTAGTACGTTTAAATATACTAAGTATGTAAGATGTAATACATGGATGAAATTGTAATGCCACCATAATTAGACATAACATATGGATATATATAAGATAAAAGAGTCATGATATAAGCTCAAATAATCACAAAGAATAAGGCTCAGGTCAAGATAACACCATGCATAAGAAAACACATAAAATAAAGACATGTCATAGGATCATATAAACTTGTGGGATTGGACCATAACCGACAGTTAGACCATGTGAGCTACTACATGGAATCCAATGGACTCTTTCCACTAGGAAAAGGCCAATGCACCTCTTTCATTGGGAAAAGGGGAATCTACATCCAAGGTAGATATCCAAAACATAATAACTTTGTCATTGCATCTTCTATAACCTTTGGACCTACGTGGATCCACTAGCCTAGCCTATAAGGATCCTATGGTGGCACATCGTTAGGGACATTGAGGTTTAGATTCAAGGGATCATGTCTCAACTAACGGAATGAGTCACAATCACTAGTCCTCTTGGTGTAAAGTCATCCCACGAAAATCTTTAAAATATACTCTTAGAATCATAAGAGCAATTATAGGAGTAGCTCGAACTTAAGAATCTTTCTTAAATATCTTTTAGGGCAAGAACCATCATACATATAACTTTGGTAAACTTTAACTTGAAGCTCTTTATAAATTCCTTAGTCATAGTCATAATTCATAGGAAACTTTCATTGAAAATAAGGTGGGATTTATTGATGCATGGAATAGTCATAAATCACGTAAGTCTTAGGAAATATTTTAAATAAAAACATTGAAATTGCCGCACCTTAATCATATCAAAACTCATCATAGGATCATTGTCATATTTCAAACACAAATATATTTTCTTAATAAAATAGTCATTGAATTTTATGAGTATCATATAATAACATAAGGGTCATAAAATCAAGTATCAAAATTTAAATTGAGAAACTTGAAGAAAAGGTAAAAATGTGTGATAGTGGACTTTGTGGGTGAAAGGGTTCTCATAAATCATCTCACATACTTGGAGAACTAGAGAGAAATGAAATTGAAGCCTTTGAGAAAGACACCTTCGAAACCCTAGCCTTGTTCTTGCCTAGTGTTGAGAGCCTTTTTGCCTTAGAGAATTTGAGAGTAAAGAATGATAGGAATTAGGGCTTGAAGGCTGAACTAGGTCCCTTTCTTCTCCAAAAATGCCGTAGTATAGGGATAGAATTATAGGAAATGGCCGAATTATCCCTTATTAAAACTATCGGAAGTAACTTACAGAACCCCGATTACGGGGCGTAGCTTGACTTATGAGCCATAAGTCTCCTTGTCTAATGACACACCTAAAAATCCTGAAAACTAACTTTTGCTAAATCGAAAATGACGATCGATAGTACAAGTCGTGAAACTACTTGCAGGTCATGGTTAGACTCGTAGAATTCTTCCACACTTACCTATGTGTTCTACTTATTCTTGACCTCATTCCACGAAACCATATACAGGTTGTATCCTGGTCCATAGGCCATGTGATAACTCGTAAGTCACCTTCCTGAAAAACATAAAATTTTCTTAATGTCTAGGGTCCCACTCACGAACCCGTCTATCGGCCGTAAGGTATCCTACGAGTCATGACTTGGTTCGTGGGTTACCCAACACTTGGAAAATTTTTTCGCTCCTGAAGTTTTATGTTTAGGAGCCGAATCTACGGGTTATATGTCATCTTATGGGCCGTAAGTGGTCTCATAACCCAGAATTCAGGTCACTTTTCTGGCTAACTTTTCTATACTCAGGGCTCCTAAATTGGGGGTCATTATAATATCTCCCCCTTGGGAACATTCATCCCCCAATGTACTTAAAGGAAGACTTTGAGGAGTAAACTAGCAGCTAATGACCCAGTATGCATGCAAAAATTCAAGTCAAGCATCATTTCTCAAATTTTCAGATTTTATACTTTAAAACATGTCTCAAAACAGATCATAAAATATCAAAATAAATGCTTACATCAGGAGAAGCTAAAATGCATGGAACTAGAGGTTTCAGAAGAATTTCTTAATACCTTAGGCTCTAGTAGAGTAGAATAGATGTGGATAGCATTTTATCATATCCACTTCCGCTTCCCATGTAGCACCCTCAACTTGTTGGTTTC
The DNA here is from genome assembly GCA_029948455.1 of Solanum rostratum. NCBI lineage: Eukaryota > Viridiplantae > Streptophyta > Magnoliopsida > Solanales > Solanaceae > Solanum > Solanum rostratum. Next base: position 61,424,886 of record CM057045.1, on the reverse strand, counting down.
TCTAAAGTACCTTAATGGATGAAACTTCTTTGTTCCTTAACTTCTTCACTTGTCGGTCTAGGATTTTAATTGGCACTTCTTCATAACCCAAATCCTCATGCAAAGAAGCTATGGATCTCAGCACCCATAAATTTCCTCAACATCGATATGTAGAAGACTGGATGAATCAAGTGCAACTCTTGGGTAGGTCTCACTCATAGGCAACCTTTCCCACATTTTCACCACCTTGTAGGGTCCACATATCTAGGAGTCAGTTTTCCTTTCTTATCGAACTAGAGAACACCTTTCTATGGGGACACCTTCAAGTAGACCCAATCACCAACTTGGAATTCAATTTCCCTTCTTCTCGCATCAGAGTAGAACTCTTGTCAGCTTTAGGCTATTTGCAATTTCTCCCTTATGTTTTTAATTTTCTCCATAGCATTCATCACTAATACTAGTCCTATTAATGCCATTTCCTCGACTTTGAACCACCCGATGGGCGATCTACACCGTTTACCATATAATGCTTCGAATGGTTGTATCCTAATACTTGCATAAAAGCTATTGTTGTAGGCAAACTCAATAAGTGGAAAGTATTTATCCCAACTTTCCTTGAATTCTAATACAAAAGCTCGTGACATATCTTCCAATGTTTGAATGATCTTCTCCGCTTGCCAATCTGTTTGAGGACAAAAAGTCGTACTCAAGTTCACCCTAGTGCCAAGTCCTCTTTGGAAGGATTTCCAAAAGTGGGAAGTGAATTTAACCCCATGATCCAGTATGATGGACAATGGGATTCCATGCTACCTTTAAAAACTCTTGGATATACAAGCGGATATAGTCCTCAATACTGAGTGTAGTCTTGACCGGTAGGAAATGAGCTGACTTCGTCATACGGTCAACTATCACCCACATAGAGTCAAAAAGTATTTTTGATCTTTGGCAAACCAACTACAAAGTCCATATTGACCTCTTTCCACTTCTAGGTAGGAATGTCGATGTCTTGGGCGAGGCCGTCTGGCCTTCGGTGTTAAAATTTGTCCTGCTGGAAATTTGCACAATCGGACACAGATTGAGCAATATTTTTCTTCATCTCATTCAACCAATAAATCTTCGTCAAGTCTCTATACATTTAGGTAGTGCCAGGATGAATGGAATATGAAGATTTATGGGCTTCTTGTATGATCAACTTCTTCAATTAACTATCATTGGGTACACACAACCTCACTTGATATCGAAGTGCACCATCTCCCCCTTGTGAGAAGACTTCTATCTTTCCATCTTTCACCAAGGTTTTCAACTCAACCAAGGTGGGATCAAGATCATGCTTGGACTTAACCACATCAATTAAAGTAGATGTTGACCCATGAAGAACTACTGTACCACCATTTCCGGACTCACTCAATCTTATTCCGTTCTTGCCAACCTATTAACATCTTTGGCCGACTCCCTTTTTCTATCATATTCTATGCGGAACACAGTACCCGTGGAAATTCTACTAAGGGCGTCATCTACTGCATTGGCTTTTCCGGGGTAGTACTTCACACTTATATCATAATCTTTAAGTAGCTCTAACTACCTCTGTTGCCTCAAGTTGAGATCTGTCTAGGTGAACATATGTTGCAGACTCTTATGGCCAGTGAAAACATCCACATGAACTCCATACAAGCAAGGTTGTCAAATCTTTAAGGCAAACACTACCACCACGATCTCAAGGTCATGATTCGGGTAATTCTTCTCATGCACTTTCAACTGCCTTGAGGCATTGGCAAACACTTTACCAATTTTCATTAACACACAGCCCAACCCAATCCTTGATGCATCACAATACACGATGAACCCATCATTCCCTTTTAGCAATGTCAATATGAGAACTGAAGTCAACCGATCCTTTAAGGTCTAGAAACTTCTTTCACATTCATCTATTTACATAAACTTAGCCGTTTTCTGAGTTAGCTTGGTGAGTGGGGACAAAATAGTGGAGAAGTCATGCATGAACCATCTATAGTAACCGGTTAAACCCAAGAAACTCTTTATGTCAATAGGAGACAATGGCCTTGTCTATTTTCTTATTTCTTTTGTCTTTTTAAGATAAACTTTGATACTCTTTCTAGATACCATATGCCCAAAGAAGCCAACCTCATCTAGGCAAAACTCGTACTTGTCAGATTTTGCATAGAACTTCTGCTCCCTTAGTGTCTGCAATACTACCCTCAAGTGCTCGATGTGATCTTGTTCACCTTGAGAATAGATAAGAATGTCCTGAATAAACACCACAATGAACATGTCGAAGTAAGGCTTGAACACCCTGCTAATGAGGTCCACAAATATCGCCAGTGTATTAGTGAGGCCAAATGACATCACTACAAATTCAAAATGAACATACCTAGTCCGTAAAGCCGTCTTAGGGATGTAACCTTCTCTCACCCTCGATTTGTGATAACCGGATCTCAAATAAATCATGAAGAAATGAGTGGCCCCTTGTAATTGATCAAACAAATCATCTATTCTCGTGAGAGGATACTTTTAATTAATGCTGACCTTATTAAGTTGTCGGTAGTTAATAATAATATGGAGCGATCCATCCTTCTTTCTTATGAATAACATCGGGGAACCCTATGAAGACCAACTACGTCTAATGAAGCCCTTCTTTAACAAGTCCTTCAGTTGTTCCATCAACTCCTTCAATTCTCTTGAGCGATTCTATAAGAAGGGACTGAGATAGGCTGAGTATCGAGTAAAAGGTCTATACCAAAGTCTATCTCTCTTTCAGGAGGGACACCCACTAAGTCATCTGGTAAAACATTAGGAAACTCCCTTGTGATAGAGACTGACTCAAGGGAAGGAACTTTGGAAGAGACATATTTGACCCTCGCCAAGTGGTAAATATACCCCTTGGAAATCATCTTGCAGGCCTTAACAAAAGAAATGAATCAACCCTTAGATGAATAGTTGCTACCCTCCATTCAAGAATTGGCTCATTTAAGAATTGTAATTTAACCCTATGGGTTCTACATTCGATGGAGGCATAGGAAGCATTCGACAAATCCATCCCCAAAATTACATCGAAGTCTACCATGGAGAGCTAAACTAAGTCACATTGGATTACCTTATGCAGAATAGAAATGGGACAACCACTATAGACTTTTCGGACTATGATAGAATCACCCACGGGGTTACTCACCTCATGGGGCTCATAGAGGACTTCAGGACATGCATGAAACTTATATGCAAAGAATGGGGTTATAAAGGACAAATTTTCTCCTGGATCTAAAAGTACATATGCATCATAATCAAAAAGTCTTAACATATTGCTAAACATATCCGGAGCCTTTTCGACCTCTTGGTGACCATGAAGAGCATAGAACCGATTGGTCCTTTGGGCGCCTTGAACTGAACCCCTTTGGCCTTGAGGCCTTGCACCTCCACTCCTGTAATCCTTAGCATGGTAGTGGGGCTTTCCACTAGTGAAGAAAGAATTGGACCCGGCTAAGCTCTCTCATTTATGAGGTCACTCACACTTAGGGAAATTAGGACTTTGGGGATTGCAAGCCACTCCTTTATCCTTTTGGGGAGGAGGCGTATTGGTGGTTCCTTGTCCACCTTAGAATTGTCACCACTGCCCCATTGGTGATAGCAGTTCCCACCATCCACTTAGTATTGTCACCACTGCCCCATTGGTGATAGCAGTTCCCACCATCCACACGAGCTTTCTTAGACTCTCTTGCCCTTCCACGAAGCTTCTCTTCCATAATTTGCTCCACATACATCATCAAGAGGAAAATGTCTATCTCCTTGACCAACATGGCCATCTTGCACTCTTTGGAGACTAACTTAGAAAATCAAATATAAATTGGCTCATACAAGCTCTCGAATCCGTGACCATGAATAGGGGCATACTTTGACAACTTGGTAAATTTGAGGGCATACTCCCTCACGTATGCTCCCCTACTTCAAATTGATGAACTCCTGGACCTTTGCCTCCCTAAGCATGATGGTGAAGGATCAATCCAAGAAGGCACATTTGAATTTCTGCAAACCAATAGGTCCTTCTCCTTGGCTTCTCTCATTGGCCTGTCCCTCAAACCAAATCTTAGCCACTCCTTTGAGTTGGTTGGCCACCAACTCAGCCTTCTCTTCAAATGAAACATCCACCACTGCCACAACTCGATAAGCTTCTTCAATAAACTCAATAGGGTCTTCATCCGTCTTTGACCCATAAAATTATGGCAGGTTCATCCACATGAAATCATGTATTCTCGTGGCCGGGGTAGCAACTGAACTCCACATGAGACACTACATCATCCTGTTGGAGTGGAGGGACTTGCTTCTTGGGAGTGCCTCATTGATGGGAGCCTTTCGTGGTGGCATGATCCAGAAACAAGCATGGCCCATCATCAATTAATAGAAAAATTATTTAACTCTAAGGCACAACATGAATAAGAAAGAAGGGAAAATGTTCCTAAATCATTTCATAGACTCTCACTCAAGATAACAGCGCGCTTCACAGCATTGAATGAGACTCTATGCTACAGGGTATGCTTGGACATTTGAGGAACATTTCAAAACCTTGTTCCCTGATACCAAGTTGTAACCACCCGGCCTAGGGGCCTAGTCATGGAACAATGAATGAGATGCCCCAAGGCACTTCACCTACTCCATCTTATCATCTTAAGCATTCATAGGCATTAGATAGAAACTTATTGCGAAAAACATAAGGGGACAGGACTTTGGGCCATCTTATGCAATGAAGCAACATTAAAAAGCAATGAAATTAGAAAATAACATTTTTCCACGATCATACCACTAATACATAATGAACGAAACCGGTATGCTCGATTTCTATCAAATAGAAAGAAAATCCATTATAGATAATATAGAAAGTAAAAGCGTTAGAAGGCTATGAATACAATGTCTAAAAACAAAAGTACAGAATAGAGCGGAAAATAGGTGGAGTCCTGAACTAAGGTCTCACAAAAACAATAAGCTAGTCTCGAACGCCAACTAGTATCCATGAACTGGTGGAGGAGTACCTATCCCTACATGGTTAAATTATGTCGACAGTATGTGTTAGTATGTTTGAATGTACTAAGTATGTGGGATGTAATGCATAGATGAAAATGTAATGTCATCATGATTCTATATAATATATAGATATACATACGATAAAAGAGTCATGAGATAAGCTTAAACATGCAAAAAGAATAAGGCTCAGATCAATATGATACCCTTCATAAGAAAACACATAAAATGAAGATATGTTATAGGATCATATAAACTTGTGGGAATAAACCATAACCGATAGTAAGACTATGTAAGCTCCTACATGGAATTCAATGAGCTCCTTCCATTGGGAAAAGGCCAATACACTCCTTCCATTGGGAAAAGGGTAATCTACTTGCCAAGGTAGATGTCCAAAACATACTAACTTTACAATTGCATCTTTCATAACTTTTTGGCCTACGTGAATCCACTAGCCTAGCCTATAAGGCTCCTATGGTAATACGTAGTTAGGGACATTGAGATTTAGCTTCAAGGGATCATGCCTCAACTAACAGAATGAGTCCAAATCTTTAGTCCTCTCGGTGCTAAGTCATCCCGTGAAAATCTTGAAAACATACTCTTAGAATCATAACTATCAATCATAGGAGTAGCTCGAACTTAAGAATATTTCTTAAACATATTTTAGGGAAATAACTATCATAAATATAACTTTGGTAAACTTTAACTTGAAGCTCTTCATAAATTCCCTAGTCATAGTCATAATATATAGGAAACTTTCATTGAAAATAAGGTGGGCTTAATTGATTCATGGAACAATTATAAATCAAATAAGTCTTAAGAAATTTCTTTAAAAGGAATATCGAATCACCCCACCTTAATCGTATTGAAACTCATCATAGGATCATCATCATATTTCAAACATGAATATATTTTCTAAATAAAATAGTCATTGAGCTTTACGAGTATCATATAATAAAATAAGGGTTATGAGATCATCATAGTATTGCACTTTAAATGAAGAAACTTGAAGAAAAGGTAAAAATGAGTAATAGTAGACTTTATGGGTGTAATGGTACCCATAAATCAACTCACACACTTGGAGAATTAAAGAGAAATGGGATTGAATCCATTGGGATAGAAACCTTGGTAACCCTATCCTTGTTCTTTCCTAGTCTTGAGAACCTTTTTTGCCTTAGAGATTTTGATAGTGAAGAATGATAGGAACTAGGGCTTGAAGGATGAAATAGGTACCTTTCCGTTCCCAAAATGATGTAGTGTAGGAATAGAATTACAGGAAATGACCAAATTATCCCTTATTAAAACTAGCAAAAGCAACTAATGAAACTCTGATTATGGGTCATAGGTTTACTTATGGGTCATAGGTTGACTTACGGGTCCCCTCGTTGGAGGACTCACCTAAAAATCCTAAAAACTAACTTTTGTTGAATCAAAAACCACGATCGATAGTATGGGAAGTCGTTGAACTATTAGACTCCTTCCATACTTAGCCAAGATTCTTATTCTTGGCCTTATTCCACAAAACCATATATGGACCATATCCTGGTCCATGGGTAATCTGATAACACATAATTCACCTTCTTGAAAACTCTAAATTTCCTTCATGTCTGGGGTCCCATTCACAAACCCATCTATGGGTGGTAACTTGGTTTGTGGGTTACCCCACACTTGAAAACATTTCCCCTTCCTGAAAATCTATGTTTAAGAGCCGAACCTACGGGTCGTATGTTATCTTACGGGCCTCAGTGGTGTCATAATCAAGACTTCAAGTCTATTTTCAGGCCAACTTTTCTGTACTCTGGGCTCCTAAACTCGGAGTCATTACAAAATCCTTCGTAGTATGGCTTAGCTACTTGATCTCTCTGAAATTGTTATAATTTGAATACCACCATTGTTCATGTGCAATGGAACCATTGTACTCCCCCTTCATTCATCGGGTATCTTAGCAGTCTTTAGAATAGCATTAAACAGCCTGGTCAACCACTATAAAACAACCTTGATCGTGTGATCCCGTACGAGTCACCACTCTATTTTCAAGTTCAAGTATGGGCGGTTATCAAAATGATATTTACCTAACTTGGAATCGGGGTTGAACCACAAAGGAATAATTAGGTTAGACTTAAAATCAAGAAGTAACATTGGTGATTAATCTTTCGTAGTATGACCAAATAACACATAAAAATAAATAATAGCTTGAAAGTAAATTTTGGGCGAAATTATCACTAAAACAAAGTAGTAAAAGAAAATATCAAGAGAGTTTTTATAGCTTCTAGGGAAGATAAACAGACACAAAAATAATAATTGGCGGGGGTATTTGAAAATACTCAAAGGATGATGAATCTACATAGGTAGGGCTGGTGGATCTAACATTTGATAAAGGTTCTCTAAAACTCAAGATCAACTTTCCATAATAACTTTCTCAAGCTACTATGGGTTCAATACATAACACCTTAACCTTAGCAAAAACCAACTATCTCAAGGAAATTTCATTAATAAAACACATTAATGGCTATTCGTTATTTAACCTCACTTCATGTAGCCTTTTCAAGCATACGTGAAGATCCTAAACTAGGACCAAGTTTGCAACCTCAATCCATACAGAAAAACATGATTATATAACAAAACTCGTAAGGATTCATCAATAACTCAAGTAAATCAAGCATCCAACAGTCAATTACTATATAATCGTCTACATTATCCCCCTAGAAGTATTGGGCTTTAACTAATTATCAAATAGAACATGGGTGATGTACCAAATAGATTTTTTTCCATTGAATAAGTCTTCAAGCTCATGAAATCCAGAAGGAGTCAACAAAAGTTCATGAAAACCCTTATCTCCCATGAAGATTGGTGTGTTTTCTGTCCCCTACTCTCTCCACACAAAATAAAAGAAAATTTCCTCAATAATAAAATTGTACTCCTCACCAAATGTACTACTCCACTACTAGAAATTGTACTACTGTTAATCATCTACCATAAAATATGCTAGCCCCTGAGCTATTTTTACTCTGCAAAAAAATACAAAATATCTTCCTCAAAATTTCAATTTGCAACGTTAGTCGAGCTTCCCCATCAACTCGGCGATTTGCAAGTGTTCTTTCAGCATCATAGACTACTCCTCTTAGCTGGACTTGATATGGAACATTGGCGAGCTCAGTCCTGGTTGCTGATAGGCCTTTTGGAACTTGAGTTTGCCTTTTAACGAGTGACTCTAGGCCAAGTTTGTGGCCTGTTGTGTGAGCAAAGTCGAGTTCGCCAACCGAGTTGGCGACTTACCAAATCTTTCATGTAGCTCATGCTTTATCTAGTTAAGTTGCCTCTTGTTCAATGATATTTTGCAAAGTCTAGGGTACTTTGGCAACTCATCAAGTACCCTTTGTGATGCTCAATGTCTCATACTTCATTGTTTGGTCATTTGACACCTCTTTTTGCATGTTTTTGTTCTAAGTACTCCTCAATCTTTACCTTTCTAATATTAATTTATGTCAGTTTATAGCAAAAAATAGGGCATCAACGACACTTTTTATTCACAATTCAAGTCCTAGATGAGTGCAATTTCACCACTTATCAACACCTCCAACTTAGCTCTTTACTTGTCCTCAAGTAAATCAAATGTCAACTAGTTCAAAGATCATGTCTTTGAAATGTACTAACTAACACTTAATTTGCCAAGCCACAAAATCCATTCACCATGCAACCACTCACACATGTACTTTAAGCTTCAAATAACAACTAGAATGTACCTTCCGGAGCTTTTACCATAAAGGCTCACCCAAAAGCAAAACCATGCTGAAATATTATCCTCGATTGCCATCACACAAATAAGATTCCATTCTCACAAATCAATGTAATATGAAGCTCAAGATTCATGCAACACTCACAATCCTAAAAGAAGAAAAAAGCATGCCTAAATTGACTAATGAACTTGCCCTTATTTTCCGACTAATACATCAATCGAATTATGAAAGATCACAAAGGAATTTTGGGCTTGTAATGGGGTTGAGTGCAAGGTAAGGTGGCATTTTGGGATAATAACTAACCCTCTTGGTGTATGACATGGATTCACACTATCATTCAATGCAATACACCACATCAAACTTTGCCCAAGCTGAACATTCAATTCTTCTCATCTTATCAACCTTAACAACGCATTCCCTCCCTTTAATTCACTAACAAACACGATTTCTAACATTTGTACAAATAAAGCTAAAATCAAATATCGAACTCAATTCATCATCATTTTTTAGGAGGGATATGCAAATTCCAAACTAGGAAAAAAGATGTGCCCATAACCAGCTAGGACTCAAACTCTTCCATCATGGGATAACTTTACTACAACCAGCTTTTGACTTAACCATACCATACCCCCAACTTAGGATTTTGGCCAAAAGTTGGATTATTCTACCAAGTCAAACATCAAGAATAACATGGGTAGGTAAATATAGCCATGGATTGTTTTTGGTTTGAGTTCCATAAAAAAGAAAGGTAGGGCTCAAATGGTGCCAAGCAAAACTCATTCTCACATGGGCAATCAAAAGACGATAGTCGTGAGGTCTAAAGAATTAATGGTGGAGAGTCAAAGAAATTCCTAAGATCCTCTCATGCATTTATCAATGTCAATTTATTAGATAACCAGGCAAGTTCCAAGTTCCATTAAAAAACTTTCTAAGCAAAAGATCTTACCACACATGGATTTCCAACACAAAAATGCAATATTATTCCAACTAAATGAGTTTTCTCAAGTGAAATAATCATCACAAAACCCCAAGTTGGTTTTAATATAGTTACGACAAGATACTATGAGTCCACATATGGTTTAAGCAACTCTTAACATCTCATCAAATCGGCATAAGCAAATGTGCATCAAAAAAATAATTTGAGACATTGATATTAACTAAAATCAACACTCAAAAGGCACTCAAAGACATCAACCCATTCCAACCATAGAAACAAGCCTACAATGTAGAACAAAATAAAACTATATCAAACGAAAACCAAAGTGTAATATATATAACTCAAAAGAGATAACGAAACAAACTATATATTTAAAAAACTTTCAATACGTACAACCCAAATAAAATTGGTTAGGTGATAACCACTACTCCCAACAAAACAAAGAGCAGTGTCCTCAATGCACCATAACAAGAACAAAAAGAGAGGAATAGAAAAAGACGGCATCAAGAAAAGGAAGCCCCCTATGTAGGCGAGGATGGGGGAGCTGGACAAAATAATGGAGCATTTGGAGTCAAAGCATCAGTGCCCTGTGGAGAAACAAGATCAACTTCCTATCTAGTGGTGGAAGGTAGCGTGCTGTCGATAGATGGCCAGCAGATATACTCAAAAGATCACGCCAAAAACATCTGCAATAATAGAACCTCCATACTAAAACAAACCTCAATAAAGGAAAATCTATCTAGCTTTGGGTCCCCAAGTCCACCTCATACTTCTCGGGCCTCAGCTTATCCTTACCCTCCTCCTCATCTCTGACATCTCCAGTAGTAGCGATAGTAAGAGGAACTGTAGAAGTTTATGGCTGGCTACTCATTTTTGGTGGAACTAAAGCAGAGCTAGTGGGTGCCTCATGTCCCTACTCTAGTGGTATCTCCATAGATCAAAGATTATCCATCTCAGCTCCGAGCTTCATTATATCAGTTATACCAGTGACGTCCTCAAAATACATGACAGCTAACCTTTTCTCCAAATCTTCGACCCCACAAGCGAGAAGACCGAGCCTATGACCATAACCCTCCAAAATCTCCTAATGAGATGTCAATTGTTGATATATAGAAGCTAAGGGTGTTGTTATGGTCTCCGATATCTATGTAGCAATGTAGACTCAAGTCGGGAGGCCCTAGTGTCAGTAGATCAAGTTAAATCACCTATTTAATAGATCATAGCATATGTAAGTGGAGGCCTAGAGGTAGAAGTTGATGTGGAAGGAAGAGTAATGGGAGTAGATATTGTATGGAAGGACCGGGAGGAGACGTGTTTGGAGTCGCGATGGATGAATTATCTGTATTAGTGGCAGTTGCATCATCCAAGGTATTCAGATCGACTACCAGAGTGGTGTCAACTGGTGGTGGCCTTCTCTGGGCCTCCACGTCCCTCAAATATTCTGCCTCTATCTAGTTGATATCTCTGGTTGCCCGGGGGATCAGTCAAACATCCTTTGTCTCATCAAAGGGGACGTCTACTCTCTGACATACCTCTGTGATGAGGATCGGGAATGGTAGTGAAGTATGTCGTTGCCGAGCCCTCATGAAAATCTCCAGAACTATGATCTCGCCTGAATCTAATCGGGCTTGATCAATTATGCAGCCTCTAGAAAGCCTGATGATGGTCTCATTCTGTGAAGGCATGCGAGTGTTGCAAATGAACCATACCAATAGCGTGCTTAGATATGGATGTCCTTTTTCTCAATAGTCATCCCTTCTACAATCCATGGGGTTTGACATTTGATAGCAATAGGGCTAACCAACCTCTGAAGTTGTCCAAATGGCTAGCCTATGTCTACTGTAGTGTTGAGAAATCCTCTGTAGGGCATCTAAGTACATCATTAATCTCAGTGTGCCCGCTATTCACTTTGACCCTGTGCATCTTTACCTCAACTAGAGATTTAGCTCTCATCTCATGTCCAACTATGGGGAGCTGCTCGGCATAGGCCTTATCAAACTCTCATACCTAGGTGGGTAGGTATGGTGACCGGTGACGGTTAAAAATCTAGAAATCATGGAATTTGATCATAACCCAAATATAGGGATACCAATCAATCACACTATCATTGGAGACCCGCTACTCCTCAAAATTAGTAAGCTAGTTGCGCATCCATAATCTTTTCATGGTGCTAGGAGCAATAATTATGTGGCCCCTGGAATCACTTCAGCAAGTGATTTGTTCACAAGTTTGGACCAAACCTCAGATTGAGCTTGTCCTGTGAGGAAGGTGGAGCTGTGGAAGGCTATGCCTGAGGAGATGATTCATGACCCTGGTGAGACTGACAGACTCTGTAGATCAATGGGAAATCATCTAAATTGGAGTCTTTCTCAAATGTAGAAGGTTCTGTGGCGACCTTCTTGCCCTTATCCAAAACATTTGTCCTGGCATGTTTAGGTGGACGCGATGGCCTCTGACTAGGTTCCCAGATAGGCACCAGGAGTAGTGAACACCTTGGTAGCTCATCCTTGTCCACGAATCTACTTCTTCTAATTAGTTATTTAGGTCATGCCATGCCTACATTAAATATTGAAAACCAAATTAGGCATAAAAGAATCAAAATTGGAATCAATCAAAGCCTAAAATTACATTTGAAATTCCAAGCTTCAAGTGCTCGCAAGGAGTTTGTGAGTCACACAGTGATTTTGGCAAGCAGATACAAGCTCACCAAATAGTTCTTGAAAAATAAGGGGTCAGCTATGCGAGGTGGAGCCATATTTGGTGAGTCACCAAATTAACTCGCTGAGACCTTAGTACCTAGACAAAAAGTTCCCTTCAGAACCATTTGGGGTTTATAAAAAGGATGAGCCTATCGCCCTGAAATGTGATTCATTGATCAAGTTGCCGAGCTCGAAGGAGCTTACCAAATAGATCCTTGAAAACAAAAGCTCACCAACATAGTTTAAAACCTAATTTTTGGACTACAAGTACCCAGACACATTTCAAAACTACCACCATGAGAATTCAAGTACCATACCCACTACCCCAATCTTCCCAATTACTCAAACTTCATCGGAAAACAAGGTGTGGGTATTCGATTGACAGTAAAACCCTTAAGAGAATCATCACTAATCCATCATTGGGAAAACTCATGAACTCACAGGCATTGGGTTACTCAAACTGCACCCACAAAAGTTCGATAATCAACCCAAACATCAAGTTTAAACCATTTCAATTATTTTAAATTAGTTCAAAACCAAAATTAAGCATGGGGCCTCCAAACACAATTTAAACATGTCAAAACATGATTTTGACCTATTTTCAACAAATTAAACATTAATGAACAATACATATAGTATCAATTTCATACAAGCCATCAAAAATCAACTAAACTCAAAAGTCACCACAACTAGGGTACCTATTCGGAATCCATTCGAGCACACAAGCACAAATAAGCATCATAGGCTCAAAAAAAGCAAGATCAAGTACCCACATGGCATTCCTCTCTAGTTACACAAAAACATATGAATAATGGCTTAAAAATTGAAAAAAAAAAGATGACATACCTATCAATGAAGCTTTAGAACAAAGAGATGAGGTGCAATAAACGTGGAAACGGTCAAAAATGCCCTAACAACTTGAAAATCAATGTAAGAAAAATAAATGGGTATATGAGATAGTGAGGAAAAGTAGAGAGAGAAGTGGAATTTTAAAAGATACTTTTAAAGTGACATTTTCATTCGCACCAGGGTTTATTATGCGAGGTACTTAACATCGCCGAATGATATGATGAGTCACAAAGAAGACCTACATCACATAATATGACCTAACAGAAGGGGAAAGGGGGACTTTGTGAGGTTGACTTACCTTGCAGACTGGATTAGCGGCTGGCTGATTGATCTCTTTGCTAGCCCTTTTAATAGTGGCCCCCATGCACTTTTAACTTGTAATTTGGCGATCTCATGTGACCTCGCCAACCATGTTGGCAATTTGCGAAACTATATCCCTGCTTGCAGATTTGTCCATCACTTCACATCTTTTCCTTTGAACTCACAAAACCAATATGCAACACCTGTAAACAACAAAATAACATAAAAATACTAAAAATTTTAAATTAAAATTGGGTTGCCTCCTAAGAAGTGCCTTAGTAATGTCGTGGCATGACGTAGCTAGGAATTATTCAAACATCAACATGAGCATGTCCATTCTTTAAATTTACAATGGTATAGCTCGGGAGACCTTCTTGTAGTCCTTGATTCAGCTGAGAGGAGATTTGACTCATTTGATTTTCGAGGTGTTTAATAGCAGCCAAATGTGATGTGACTTTTTGGTTCAATGTTCATAAGTCACCCTTCATCTCCTTAAGCACTTTGCCAGAACCTTTCACCTTGTTCAAAATTTAGCTAATATGTCCTCATGTGGAGGTACATAGCGCTCTTTCTCAACCTCTCTCTTCCTCGAATTCAAACCAAGATATCTCCATTCACCGCCTTGATTCCAAACTTGGTTGGCATTTTTCCTTTGAACATTTAGGTGATAAGCACCCAGATTATACTAGAACAAAATATCATTGTCATACACCGCATCCTCTAGAAGTAAATTTTCACTTGTTCCAATAGTGTTAACCACTTTAGAAACCCCTGTAACATGCTTTTTCAAGAGATCGAGTTGCGTCATCATTTTTTCCATATTCTAATATCATATTTTGTTCTTTTCTATTTGCTCTATTGTCAGCCCCAAAGTGAGAGGAATAACTATATCATACCTTGTATACTAAGCTTTGTGAATTTTTGTCATTTCATCAAATAACTCAACTTCTCTAGCAAATGTTTGCTTCATTAAACAACCACGAAATGGTCTTGTTAACCACATCAGGACTTTGATACAAATATTGGAAAAACATAACAAGACTTCCATACAAATATTGGAGAAGCAAGTTATCAGGCACTCCATGGTTTGGGCATTGGAGCAAGAGTTTTTGGAAATGAATTCAAGTCTCATGGATCAGTTCTCCCTCTACTCTTTCAAAGTTTTAGATACTATCCCTCAACTTTAGCATCCTCAATGGTGGGAAAATGTCTCGATAAAAGTATCTTTCAGCTCATCCCAAGAAGTAATTGATTTTCTGAAAGTTCGGTTAATCATTTTGAAGATTCACCACTCAATGAAAATTGGAATAACGGAATACAGACAGACTCTTGAGATATGTTCTTGAATGTGAATAGGCTAAACATATCCAAGAAGTTCCTTATATAGTTGATATGCCCAAATTTACACTCCAAAAGGAATAGTAAAGCGGTCGTTGATCAAATAATGAACTCAACAAGAGATGAGGTCGATCCCACAGGGAAAGCGTGAGAATGATTCTATTAGCACCCTTTTTCAGATGTAAATTCTATGCCCAAAATAAAGTTGCATAAAGTAAATGGGAGGGGGAGTTACGATGTTTCAATTAAAATCCTATTGTAAAGTAACTGATGAGTATGTTTATACTGGATTTCAAATACTTAATGAAAAGCTAGGGTTGTGTTCCCCATGACGTCTAATATGATAACCAAACTGGTACGGTAAACTTATTTATGACTGCGTATATAAGATCAAACAAGTTAGATAATACCTAGTTCACCTTCCGGTCTTTTCTAGATATATTTCACTCATCACATTCTAGTCTCAGAATGTATGCAATTTCAACCTTTGTTCTAGATCTCAGAATACTCTCACCTTTCTGTCTCAAGTACTTAGACTAGGTTTAAAACCCCAAATTTCCATTGTAGAATTCTTTTCCTAATATCTACATTTCTCCCGGGCATGTAACAAATACGAAGTTACCCTAACGCATCGTCTCATTAGGGAGAAGTTAAGAATACTACAATACATACAATGATCAATCCCATGAGTTTACCCCAGATTGTGTCATCTTATTGAATTGTCATGGTTCCCACAACCCTAGTTGTGGGTTTAGCCTAGAATGTTCAATACAATTCGCCCACAACAATACAAAGAAATCATAATAACTAACTTACTATTAATATAATGATGAATCCATGTATTACAAGCTTCAAAGAGAAGATCAAAACACAAGAATTCAATGTAAAGTAATGGCGCAATATTGTTCTCTGCTTGTTCTCTAACTCCCAGGTTCAACAATTGACTAAAATGGAATAAAATAAATATATATATACAAGGAAAAACATATCCAATTTAAAATAGGAAAATAGACTTCGGCATGGGTACGGGTCATCACACGGGCCGTGTGGGTCCACATGGATCGTCACACGGTCCATGAGTCTCCATTGCCAGGCATCTCACCCTTACAAACATAGACGGTGAAACATTCCTTGAGCATATTCTCAGCAACCTTTTGATTTTCATTTGCACTACCCATGGTTGATCACACGGTCCGTAACGGGGCCCATCTTCCTTCACTTGTACAATTCTTATTATATTTTACGGTGATACTTCTAATTCACATCAACCTCACGGCAATTGATACAGCCCGTGTCAGCTTCGACGATCCGTGTGAGGCCTCGTGAGTTTTGCCTTAGGCTTCATTTCATCTTCATTGCTCCTCCACGCCAAGTGTAAGGTCACGGTTGGGTGCACGGCCCGTATACCTTGACACTGTCCATGAAGGCCACCCTGGTCCTTTACTTGGTTTAATTCACAACTTCTTTCGTTGGGAGCCCCCTTCATGTACCCTCCCACAGTCTGTGTAATGCTACACGACCCGTGAGGGTCTCCATATGCCACTGTTTCAGCTATTTTTTTCTCTTTTTCTCACAATTCATCTGTCGTTCCATGCCTTCATCATTTTCCTGAAAAGTACTAAAACACACACATCAAACCAAAATATTTTCTTGAGAACGTGCAAAAAAACACCCTCAACTTAGAACGTTTTCTTGTCCTTAAGCAATGATGACTCAAATAAATAACTCATAAATACTAGTGCCTAATCAAACTTACGGGTAACCCTTCAATGCTCAGAAACTGTGCTTTGAATGTGCCTACACCCCAAACCGACCCACACAGATTAAGGTATGCAACCTGCATGCACAGTCAGCCCTTATATGAACAGGAACAAAGATGAACCAATTGTGTTAGCAGCCAATCAGTGCAAAGTCAGTGCCCTCACTACAAAGAAGTCTCGCACACTCAACAAATCAAATGTAAACTCAAGACTAGAATGCAACACTCACTCTCACAAATGATTTTCAGTAGGCATACAAGTATCGACCATATGCTTGCCCTTATTTTCACCACCTCAACTCTCAAATGACCGTCCTAGGATCATGTTAGGACTTTTGTGGCTTGTAATGTAGGCTCGTGTTAGGGTTAGACCCATTTAGGATCAAGTGACTAATCGGGCCCGCTGAGACACTACTTTGATTCGGCCAGTTGCCCTCGGTCTTCAGTTCCTATTGCCCTTACTTTTTAGTTTCTCTGCCATTTAAGTGTAATTTCTGAGATCTTTTTCTTCTCTTTCTTTTTTTCTCTCTTATTTTTTTCCTCAGTTACACTCCCAATTTTCTTCCCCTCTTTTTGTTTATCTCTTTACTTCACATATTTTTTTTGCTTTTCTCCACAATAGCCACCCTCAACTTAGGCTTTTCGCCTAGGTTGAGGTTCACAATGTCTTTTAAAGGACCAGGGCCAGTATAAGACACCCTCAACTTAAGCCTTTGGCCTAGGCTGAGGTTCACAATGTCCTTGGAGAGACCAGGGACAACGTAAAAATTCATAGACAGATATGAAAGGTGCTTTGGTTTATGAAAGAAAGGGTCTATTCAGGCTCAACTTTTTGGTTCAACATAGGAAACTTCATTTGGTTTGAAGTTTTAGGCTAAGTGACTAATCAACAAAAAAGGCCTAAGATAACATCCTAATTCAGTCATTCAATAGTTTTGGTGGGACTAACTAGGCAAGTCCTAGAGTATAAGTGCGCCGTCTGATTTTAAACAACTATGCTCGCACGCACATGACACATCACTTACACTAACTAGTTCTAATCGACCTAGCCACACTTCATTCATCAATAAGCCAACCATACAATGCATAACATGCTTCCCAAAATGCATAAAAATTCATTTAGATGGGATGCATGCACACACAAGCTTTTTGCAACATTTTTAATACTCAACTTAAAACATGGTTTACCCTAAACAAATATAAGCACATGTATTTATGAAAACATCATGACCTAAACATTCCAGTTCTAATAGATGATACACTTGAGAGAAGACATCTAGCAAGAAAAATTCTCAGGTGACAAGATGCCCCACCCTCTTCAAAAAGACGGTGCAATGCCTTTATCGCACCATAACCAAAAGTAGAGCATAAAATGGGAATAGAACATACCTGGGACGCCCTAGGCATCAGTCGGGTTGTCGTGGTTATATCCACCGGTAGGGTGCCTGTCGTCAAAAGTCGCACCCAGTCCGAAGGTGCTCCTAGAGGATTCTGTCTTGGCTGCCTCACATGCTAGCTGCTCTCTCTCCTCTTGCTCCGCGGCTGCTCGACACTTGGTCCTCATGGCCTTGCGCAACTTTTTCTCTTCTTCATGTTGTGAATCTAGCGGAAGACTGCTTCGGTTTCTGCGTCGCTTGCCTTTGTCCTTTCGTTTGGGTGCGTCCGTGGATGCTACCGGTTCAGCAGCTTGTAGGAGCGGTATGCCCATACATCATCTAGAACCAGAGCCACTGAGGTGTTGAAAAGCGACATCCAAGTCTCTGGAGGTGAAGCAGGCGTTGTGCGTTATACTGGGTGGTCAGCTGGGCAATTTGAGCCTTCATGTCATTCACGGTCTGCACCAATTTGGACTTTTCATCGCTGCACATACTCCCAAACATGTCATGGAAGTATCCTCCAAAGTGTTGACCTGGTCTTGTAAGTTGCTGATTTGGCCCAGTAATTCTGCTCGGAGACAATCCTCCACCTGCTAGATATGAGATTACACTACCTGAGGCATCCTTGCGACTATTTGGCCAACAATTGCATGTGTTTGCCACTGGTCGGTCACCACTCTAGCTAGAAACTCATAAGGGACATATGCATACCCTTATTGCATCGGAGGGGTTGCACCACTACCCTTGGGCTGCTCAGAAGCCACACCTGAATGTGTGGCGAAAGTATGATCCTCGAAAGACAAGGGCTACTATGGAGCCGCTTGTGGAAATGTTGCTGGCAACCCCAGCCTGCGTGCTCTAATGTGCATTAGCGGGTTATGAACATCTTTAATCATGACAATGATAACCACGCCCTTAGGAGCTATCTTCCGGTCTAGGAAGTGTGTGATAGGGACTCAGGCCTTCTTGCAAAATGCCCGAATCAGGTATGGAAGGGACATACCTACTCTATCTAATAAGGCTCGATCCCCCATCTTAAGGATAATCACCCGGCCCACATTAATCCTATAATGAGCAATCAAGCACACTACCAAAGAAGCATGAGAAGGTTGGAGCGTGTTGTCATTAGCTGTGGGTCTTAGTCGGGCCCGCACCACCGACCACCAAAATTTCACGGCAAATATGAGAGGCCTTAGTAATAGGAATTTTGGGTTTTAAAACCCTAGCTGCCTCGGCTCCTTCTATAAAAATTTGCTCCGCAATCCATTTGAGTAGTGTGTCTGTGAAGTGGGGTCAGCCATTTGGGCCTCATCAGTGATCTTCATATGTCTGGCGATGAATAAGCCATCCCGGGTGGCTCGGTAGTCTGGCCCTAGAAACTTGTTGATAGTTGTCTCTGAAATATCCACCTGTTCCCCACGCACCATGACATGCTGCCGCGGGGATAGTTTATAGGCCAGCTGTCTCTTCACTCTCTTTGACTGGTTTCCTTCTATGGAGTCCAATAGGCCGGCAGCATAGCAAGAGTAGAATTCAGCAATCAGATCGGGCCCGTAATAGCTGGGCGGTTGGGCTATCCATCCAAACTGGTATGCTTCAAATGCGTCCCTAGTCTCCAGGACCCCATCTAGTTGATCTGTGAGGACCCGCATCTCAGGGACGATGGCCCGACGCTGTTATCCCCTGGAGCCTTTAGTTTTTCCATTCACATATATCTCCTTAGCATCGGGGACTATCCATGCCGTGTAAAAACACAAGAAGCCACGTAGTAGTTTTAAGGTCTGGTGTCTGAGAAACCGCATGGTATGTGGCTTCATTGTCACTGTCTTGGAGGGCCAGGATGTCATCCGCATCCGCTGTGTGGCGCTGGTTTGTTTTAGGTGTGCATGCTTCTTCATCCTGCTCTAGGACATCATCTTCCCCTCTACTCCCACCTCAGGAACCCCCTCCTCAAATTGGGGGGTTGTAGGCTGGCTCGCTTCACGAGCTCTTGTAGTGCGAGCGGAGTGAGGGGAGACATTGCCATTGAAACGTGCCTCGGACCATCCTGAGTAGTCATCGCCTTAGTCACTCCTGGTGCTGACTAGTAGATTCAGTGAGAGAATCGCGAAGACGTGACTCACGCTTATCCCTAGGTTGGCTTGACCTTAGGCAGGTACCCATTGTGCCTGCAAATGCCATGAAGAATATGATGGTTAGTCATGTCGAAATAAGCAGGGCAACACACTAACAGGTACTCTTTTCCCTGTGTTATGAAAGTGACAAAAACCCTTAAGAGTGGCATCACCCGATCTATCATAGGGAATTTCGCACTACGATGCAAGTGGAAACTAACAATGATCAATGAAGTAAACCATTAGGTACGAAGGTAACTCGGACGAAGGGCCTTACACGGGACGTGTAGCATTATACGGGCCGTGTAGCATTGCATGGTCCATGGTAAGGCCCGTGTGTTGTATTCAGCGGTTGGGCTGCTGAAGTGACTTGACACGGACCACTACACGGGCCGTGTAGAGTCACATGGTCCAAAAAAAGGGTCTGTGAGAGGTAGTCAATATAGGGGAAACATAAGTGACTTGACACGGACCACTATACGAGCCGTGCAGGATGGCACGGTCCGTGTAATGCACCGTGAAACACTTCGTCACCCCCAATCAGCCCCAAAGCATAAAAACGCACATTAATTGATGCAAATCAACATGTAGAACACAAGATCTACCATTATACTCTCTTACAGAACACAAGAACATCATTATTTTCACTATAGAACCCCTAAAATCACAAAACTTCCATGTTCAAGAGTACAAGGTTCAATAATGGCGTTTTAATCCAACCCAACACAAAATCAAAATAAATTGTACACCATAGTGTCTTCTATCAATGCAATGGAAAGTATTTAGGCATGGATTCGCACATGGAATAAGGACTAAAGAAAATTAAAGTAAAAAAAAGAAAAAAAACTAGAAAACTTACTTGAAGAGAGACTTAATGTTAGAACAATAGAAAATCGCCCAAGGGAAGTGTTACGGATCGTGAAAGTGTTTCACAAATCATGCCAAAAGAGATAGAAATTTTCATGTGGGTTGTGAGAAGGAAAAATCTTGCATGAGAGGTATGAGGGTGAGAGTAAAAGATAAAAAGTGAAAGTGGGGGAAGGGGATATATATACCCTACCTGACATTACGCCTCAACGGGTAGTCACACGGTTTATGTAACATGGCACGGTCCGTGGAGACTAACCGTGTACCTAGACTTGGTATTCGAAAATCTTACCTGACACTAGCACACCCATGGACAATAACACAATCCATGAAATGGGTCACGGTCCGTCTAAGAGATTTGTGTGCCCAACCTTAGAATATAGTAGCACTTATCTGGGGCCACACGCCACACGGTCTGTCTGGAGTTACACAGGCCGTGTATGCTTACGTGTGGCTCTCCTTTGCCAGTTGATCGCTGTGTTTTTGTGTCACACCATTTAACCACGCGTATGCTCATGCATCTCACCATAGTGTTTATACCTCCCTGGAACCAAAAATCAAAAACAATGAAATGCATGACATAAAATACACTTTTTAATGGGTTGCCTCCCATTAAGCACTTGGTTTAATGTTATGGCTCGACGCAGTTGTGTTGACTACTCAGACTTCATCAAGGTGTAAGACCTCAATCACTGAGGTTTCATCTGCAGCACCCAAATACATCTTCACTCACTGCCCATTAACTTTGAAACGATACCCTTTGCAAGTTTCCAATTCTACTGCACCGTGTGGGAAAACCTGAGCAATCTTGTATGGGTCAGACCACCGAGATTTAGCTTACCTGGAAAAAACCTCAACCTTGAGTTGTACAGCAGGACCTTTTCCCCGACACCAAAACTTCTTGGTGCAATATGCTTGTCGTGATGGGACTTCATCCTGTCTTTGTACGGTGTTGAACTCTCATAAGACAGGAGGCAAAATGCATCGAATTCATTGAGTTGATCAAGCCTCGTGTTAACTGACCTCATCCTACTTCATGTTTAGGGCCTTCAGAGCCCAGAGAACCTTGTGCTCCAATTCCACTGGAAGATGGCAAGCCTTAACAAACACCTATTGATATAGAGACATACCAATGGAGGGCTTGTAAGCCATCCTGTAGGCCTATAGTGCATCTTCTAGTTTCCGAGCCTAATCTATTCTTGTGGCATTCACAGACTTGGTTAGTATCTCCCTATTTGACAATTCACCCTGCCCACTCGTCTGCGGATGATAAGGTGTTGCAACTTTATGTTGTCTCACACCATACTTAGTTTGCACAACACAGAAGGATTTGTTGCAGAAGTGGAAGCCCCCATCACTAATGATAGTTATGGGTGTCCCGAATCTGGAGAAAATGTTTCGCCTCAGAAACTATACCATGCTCTTGCTTTCATTGATTGGCAATGCTATTGCCTCCACCTATTTGGAGACGTAGTCCACCGCCACTAAGATGTACTTCATGCCATAGGAGCTCACAAATGGACCCATAAAATCAATGCCCCATAGGTCGAACAATTCTATTTCAAGGATAGGGGTCATGGTTAGCTCTTGGCGCCGAGAGATGTTGCCTTGGCGCTGACACTAATCACAACCTCACACCATGTCATGGGCATCTTTGTAGATGGTGGGCGAGTAGTATCCACATTGTAAGGTCTTTTTCGCTTTCCAGGCACCACCATGATGGCCCCCTACTGGGGAAGAGTAGCAGGCTTTCATAATGCTCAACATCTCCGCTTCTGATATGCTCCGCCTGATAACCCTATCTGCGCATATTCTGAACAAGTATAAGTCATCCCAAAAGTACATGTGAACATCATGAAGAAAGTGTTTTCTCTGGTTAAGGTTAAGGCCCTCAGACATAATATCACTCACAAGAAAGTTAGCAAAATTAGCAAACCAAGGGATTAAGTCAACAGAAGCTGCCAATACCTGCTCATCGGGAAAAGAATCATCGATGCTCAACCAATCTTGAGCTCTTGACTCATCTTCTAACCTTGACAAGTGGTCTACCACCTGGTTTTCTATGTCTTTCCGGTCGTGCACCTCAAATTCGAACTCATGCAACAAGAGTACCCATCTGATTAGTCTCAGCTTAGCATCTTTTATTGCCATGAGGTACATTAATGTTGTGTGGTCAGTGTGCACAATCACCTTGGTGCCAAATAGGTAGGCCCGAAACTTGTCAAATGCAAACACAACAGCCAGCAACTCCTGCTCAATCACGGTGTAATTTTTTTGGGCGTCATTCAAGGTCTTACTGGCATAGTAGATAGGATGAAAGATCTTGTTGCGATTTGCCCCAGCACAACATCCACAACAATACTGCTCACATCATACATCACCTCAAAAGGGGCATCCCAATCAGGTACAACTACCACATGCGTAGAAATTAACTTTTTCTTTAGAGTCTCGAAGGCATACCAACACGCATCATAAAACTAAAACTTAGTCTCTTTCTCCAATAGTTTACACAACAGATGTGCAATCTGGGAGAAATCTTTTATAAATCAGCGGTAGAATACCGCATGCCCAAGAAAACTCTGAGCCCCCTTCACTAATATGGGAGGTGGAAACTTCTTGATAACCTCAATTTTCACCTTATCAACCTCGATGCCCTTATCCGAAACCTTGTGGCCAAGGACTATCCCCTCCTTGACCATGAAATGGAATTTCTCCCAGTTTAGCACTAAGTTAGCCTCCTCACAGCATTGTAATGCCCTGCCAAGATTCAATAGACAATCGTCAAAGGAGTCACCCACCACAGAGAAGTCATCCATAAATACCTCGAGGGTGTCTTCAACCATTTCCAAAAAGATCGACATCATACAACGCTTGAAAGTGGATAAGGCATTACAAAGTCCGAATGGCATACACCTGAAGGCAAACGTCCCATAAGGGCAAGTAAAGGTAGTCTTCTTCTGATCCTCCGGGGCTATGGATATTTGTTTGTAACCCGAATACCCATCCAAGAAGCAATACCATCCTCTACCAGCCAACCTGTCAAGCATCTGGTCCATGAAGGGAATGGGGAAGTGATCCTTCAAAGTCCATCTATTTAGCTTCTGGTAGTCCATGCACCCTCACCACCCTGTAAAAGGTCTCAAAGGAACAAGCTCATTCTTCTCATTAGCCACCACCGTCATGCCCCCCTTTTTTGGGACACATTGCACTAGACTAACCCATCTGTTGTTAAAGATGAGGTATACTACTCCAACATCCAGCCACTTCATAATCTCCTTTTTTACCAGCTCTTGCATGGGTGGATTGAGCCTTCGCTGATGCTCGATACTAGACACACAGTTATCCTCCAACTTGATCTTGTGTGTGAAAATCCCTAGAGGAATCCCGATAATGTCAGCAATGGTCCAACCAATAGCTCTCTTGTACGACCCCAAACAATGCCTTCACCTGGTCCTCCTAAATATTTGCGGCCATAATCACAAGAGGAGTGTAATTAGTGCCCGAAAATGCATACCTTAAGTGCTGGGGCAGCTTCTTAAGCTCCATAGCAGGAGACTCCTATATAGATGGTTTGGCCGGTGGCATCAGCCTATTTTTCAGGTCCAAGACTAGCTTGCGGGGGATAAATTGTTTGGTTCCCATGCCCTATAATGCATACATGGTGTCATTATATCCATCGATACCATCTCCTGGAAAGTTCATCAGCACTACAGCCAGTATGTCGACGATCATCTTTTCCTCGAGCGGGATCTTAGAGAAACAATCATCCTCTACATCCATGATAGTCATCATGGCTAACTCTTTGGGTCTCTTCATGGCAGCACACACACTGAATTTTACCTCCTCATTGTTCAACTAGAAAGTAAGGTCTCCACGCTCTACATCAACTAATGCTCTGCCAGTTGCAAAAAATAGTCTCCCGAGGATGATAGGAACCTCGAAATCCACGTTACAGTCCAGGATGACAAAGTCTACAGGGGAAGATGAACCTGCCAACACGAACTAACACATCGCACAAAATCCCAATGGGCCTCTTCAATGATCTGACTGCCATTAGTAGCCACGTAGTAGTGGGTGTGGGGGCTCCTAAGCCCAACTGCTGGTACATTGCTAGCGGCATTAAGTTTATGCTGGCAACCAGGAAACAAAGGGCCCGTGCAAAATCATAGGCTTCGATAGAGCACGGGATAGTAAAAGCCCCTAGATCGCCTTTTTTCTTGACCAAGGACCTTATAGCAATGGCGCTACAGTGATAAAAATTGTCAACCAACTCAATCGTGGTTGTCCTCTTCTTAGTGACTAAGTCTTTCATAAACTTAGTGTAGCCTGGCATCTGCTCAAACGCTTTCACTAGAGGAATGTTCACGGACAGCTCCTTCAACATAGACAAGAATTTCTTAAACTTGCCATCTTTAGCCTTCTTTTTCAACCTTAATGGGATTGGTGGTGGTGGCTTCGGGATGGCTGGCAGGCACGGAGTAGTGGGTTGGTCCACATCTATTGCCTTTTTAGCAACCTCTAGTTCCGTTGGTAATGCATCATTTTCGTCATCTCCATCATCATCATGCACCTCCACGGGGCTAGGTATCTTGCCATATGCTTTGTCCTAACTTGCATCACTTGCAACAATAGGGTTAGAAAATACCTTACCACTTCTCATGGTGATCGCCATGCAGTGGCCATCATTTTTTGGGTTCCGCACAGTATCACTGGGAAGTGACCCAACCTTCCTTTTATTCAATGAAGCTGAAAGTTTCCCCAATTATTGCTCTAGTTGCTTCATCGAGGTGGAGTGCAAGTCTACCCATTGTCGCACATTGAACATTTCTCCTTTCACATCTCACACCCCTACCTCGGTGAACTCCACCTTGTGAAGAACCTATCACGCCCAAAGTCCCATCAAGGCGGATTGGCACCCGTTGCCAACAAGGCCTGGGAGAACCAACATATAACTATGAACTTGCTATGAACACTATAAGAATTTTCCATATTCAACATGCTTTTAAAAAAAAGTAGACAATATTAACAAGCCAAAAGGAAATGCATATGACTAGGCCGTTGGAGCCACGATGTCTAAAGTACGATACTTGACCACACTTTACTTTACATAGTCTACAAAGCCTATAGATAAGGAACAATGTCTATCAAGGATTGGGACAGGCCCCGCCTCATGACCAACCATACAGTACAAAAATATAAGCTCTAGATACACAAAGCCCCGAAGCAACCTGGAGCTCAGTAACAGTAGTTGGATATCTTGTACTTCTATTGGGGAGATCTACTAGCTCTTGTACCTGCAGCATGAAATGTAGGTCCCAGTAACAGACATCAGTACGAGAAAATATATTGAATATGTAAGGCATGAAGTCCTGTATATAAAATAAGAACTCAAATGAAAACATAAACTAGTATGTATGGATAAGAGACCACCTTTAGTCATACTTTGGAATATGTACTTTATGTCCTTTTTATTACTTTACCTTTCTTTACTGTATAATTTGTGCATAATATATATCATGTAAATGACCAGCTGATCAGTGGTGAATCAATATTGATGCTATTCTTTCCTTTCACCCCTGGGATACCCCCCGTAATATGGAATCGACCCATGCTAGGTGATTCTTCCACCCCTGAGATACCATCCATTAATAAGCAACTCTGAGTTATCTTTTATTTACTTTTGAGATGATTCTTTTGGTGGTCATAACATTTAGAGCTTTAGGAATATAGACATGAAATGTGACATATAAACAACCATGCAAGATAATACCACAATGAAAAGAGAGTTACACAACTAATGAAATGTGTAGGAGATTAAACAACACATGGGCTTTACTTACTAAAAAGGAACTCATGTATCTTTGGCATTCAAATATGTACGCAGAATTGACAATGGCCATGTATGGGAGCATATGAACATGTCAAAGAGTGGAGACACGGTAATTAGTTATGTTGGAATGTGTACGTGCCTTTACATGCCAGGAAGAACCTAGATTCATGCCAAATAATACGAAAATGAGGAGCCTTACATACCTTATTGGACAACCTCGTTATTACCTTGAAGTAACCTCCTTTTCCCCCAAATATTTATCTATAATAGAGTAGGTGATAAAACTAGTGTTAGCAGCTAATAAACACATCTTGGTAGTCTAATTCCACCAAAAAATGACATCCGGGCAGCAAGCTCGTAATTATCAACCAAAGAGTATTCTTTCAACCTTTTTACTCCTAATCATATTTTCTATTACACATTCTCATATACATATCATATCTAGATTGTTTTACTCCCATAACAGCGTTACAAGAGCTCCTGAAGTAAAACATACAACAACTCTACACAACACGCAAGTAGGCAACGCAACTTTACGTCCTTTCATTATATTTCGACGTCAACCATTCCAAATCTGTTTCAACCTCAACCAAACTATCCTCAACATATTTGCACACAAAAAAAGTTCTGAAATAGTTTGTAAAAATTCCCTAAGTAGAGGAGGGCGTGCAACAACAATTTCCAATTATCAGTCCACAAATTCCTACTAAGAGCGCAAATAAGATATCATATGAGAACTCACTTTTGCGAAAGATAAAAATGGTGCATCAGCCTTTTTTCATCACTAAAAAACTAATCCTTGTTAAAAACATAAACATTTCTTCATAATTCAGCTAACCAACTAGAGAAAAGTCTCTTAATAAACAAGAAAAGTGTACAACAATCTTTGGAACACATGTTGTCCAAACTTTCTGCACAAGTATAACCAGCATACTCTTCATGTTTTTCATGAAAAAATTGCACTAAATACATATATATTTTACTTACCTTAACCTCCACGATGTAGGGATACTCCAAGAACCCTAAGGTTTTGTTGTGGCTGCTTTATAATAGAAAGAGAGAGCAAGAAGAAACTTTGAAAAAATATATGATTTTTGGGTAGGTGAAAATGACTCAAAGTTGCTGGATTTTAATCCCTTTTAAAGGGACACTTTTGGCCGTTTTTCTATTGTATTTTCAGCCACATTTTGTCAAGGTAGTGATGCACCTACTTGGCGCTTTCAATTGGGCCTTGTTGGGTTTTAATTGGATGGGCTTTGCTACAAATATTTCTCTTTTACATCCACTTAGTTTGGGCCCTATTTGTGAATTGGATTGTGAATGTAATTTGGGTCTTTTCTTAACCATCTTGGGCTGTAAATATAGCATATTTATGATGCTAAACCATGGGCCCAAATTATACCTTTAACTCGGGGTTTATTCTTTATTGGACTTGAACAAATTTGGTGTTGGGCCTCGTCTCCGTCTACCTAGCCTATTTAAGCTAAGCACGTAGGTGACTCACCTGCTAGCTTCTTAAGTCCCACAAGCACCTCACTTCTTTCACTTCATTTCAGGCCGCGATCTCCTCAATTTGACTTAAAACTTACCTACACTCGGTCATCTTGAGTGTTAGACGTACATATAGTCCTCTAATCTGAAATTCAAGCACTTTTAAAAATGTGTGCTGATTTGACCCCGCCATATTATGTTTCATATGCATGGGACTAGTACACCCTTTAAGAACATTCATCCCCGAATGTTATGATAAATAGGATAGGTCACACAAGTTTAAACCTTTCAAATAAACAATCTTTGGAGAACATAACAAGCATTCAAACATACAAACCTCTTAATGCCCCAACTCCGCATCTTGGACTTTCACTTTAACATCAAATAAATAAGGGTACTTATATCTCATTGCTTCCTCAGCCTCCCCCGTCATCTCTTCTACTTGTTTGTTCCTCCAAAATACCTTTACTGAAGGTATTTCTTTATTCCTTAGCTTTCTAACTTGACGATCTAGGATAGCAATAGGCACCTCTTCATAGGTGAGATCTTTGTAACCTACATATCTTCCATAGGAGTGATACGAGATGGGTTAACTATGCATTTTTAACCATCGAGACATGAAAAACTGGATGAAACATTGAGAGCTCCTCTGATAGCTCTAATTTATACGCAACCTGTCCAAACCTTTTAATAATTTTATATGGCCCTATGTAACATGGGCTTAATTTTTCTTTCTTACCGAATATCGTAACTCCTTTCATTGGCGAAACCATTAAGATTACTCAATCTCCGATTGAGAATTCCAGTCTTCTCCTCCTAGCATCCACATATAATTTGTGATGACTTTTGGCTATTTCTAGTCGCTGTCGTATTACATTGACTTTTTTCATGGCTCATTGGACTAGATCTGGACCAAGCAAGGTGGTTTCACCCACTTCAAACCATCCTATTGGTGATCTACATTTCCTTCCATACAAAGCTTCATAAGGTGCCATCTTGATACTCGAATGGTAGCTATTATTATAGGCAAATTCTATAAGTGGCAAATGGTCCATCCAACTACCTTTAAAGTATTTTCAAGTGTTTGAATGGTGCATTCTACTTGACCATCTGTTTGAGGGTGGAAAGTTGTACTTAAATATACTTGTATCCCTAAGCTCCTTTGGAAGGATTTCCAAAACTTTGCATTGAATTGAGCCCCCTGATCGGATATAATGGAGATTGGGACCCCATGTAGCCTAACTATCTCTTTGATGTATAACTATGCATACTCTTCAGGTGTATAATCACTCTTAACTATCAAGAAGTGTGCTTTTGTAAGCATGTAAACTATCACCCATATTGAGTTAAACTTCTGAAATGAGCAAGGAAACCCAGTAACAAAATCCATATTAATCATATCCCACTTCCACATTGGAAGCTCTATACATTGCATATAACCTCCTGGCTTTTGGTGCTCTACCTTAACTTGTTGGCAATTTGGACATTGAGCCATAAATTCTGCAAGGTCCTTTTCATGCCTCCCCACCAAAATATTCCCTTCATGTCATGATATATCTTAGTTGATCTTGGATGGGTGGAATATTTTGAATGATGGGCTTCTTCCATTATCCTCCTTCTTAGTCCGTTAATATTAGGAACACATAATCTATTTTGGCAATAAAGTACTCCATTTTGTGTAAGTTCAAAGTCCTTCATCATACCTTGACCCACCTTCTCCTTAAGTCGTCGTAGAACAAGATCCTTGAACTTTGTTTCTCTTACATCCATTACCAATGAAGACGCTGCAGCATTATGCACAACAACCCCTTCATTTGGGGTTTCTATGAGGCAAACTCCCAAATTAGCTAGTTGAAGTAGATCCTTACCGACTCCTTGACTTACCATGGTCTGATCACCAATATTCATGATTGACTTATGACTCAGAGCATCAGCTACCACATTTGCTTTCCCTGGATGGTATAGTATATCAACGTTATAATGCTCTATTAGCTCCAGCCATCTCCGCTATCTTAAATTTAGGTCTTTCTGTGTAAAGATGTATTGTAGGCTCTTATGATCAGTATATATGTCAACATGAACCCCATACAAATAGGGACGCCATATTTTCAAGGCAAACACAATAGCTGCTAGCTCAAGGTCATGTGTTGGGCAGTTTTTCTCATGCGGTTGCAGTTGTCTCGAGGCATAAGCAATTACCCTACCATGTTGTGTCAGTACATACCCTAAGCCAACTCCTAAAGCATCACAATGCACCGCATACCCTTCTGTGCCTTCTAGAAGCACTAGCACAGGTGCAGAAGTTGGCCTGCTTTTCAACTCTTGGAAACACCTTTCACATGCATCATCCCATTGAAACTTGATCGCGTTATGTGTCAACTTTGTTAGAGGTGCAAAAATAGAAGAAAACCCTCAACAAACCTTCTTTAATAACCTGCCAACCCTAGGAAGCTTCGAACTTCTATGGGTGTTGTTGGCTTTGGCCAATCTTTCACTTCTTCTATATTTTGTGAATCAATCCTTACTCCTTCATCGGATACAATATGACCCAAGAATGTCACTGATTTTAATCAAAATTCACATTTGGAAAATTTGGCGTAAAATAGTCGATAACGAAGAACTTTTAATACTTGCCTTAAGTGATTTGCATGGTCCTCTTTTGATCTTGAATATACCAAAATATCATCTATAAATACTATCAGAAATACATCCAAGAATAACTTGAATACCCTATTCATTAAATCCATAAAAACTGCTGGTGCATTTGTCAGCCAAATGACATAACAAGAAATTCAAAGTGACCATAGCGTGTCCTAAAGGTTGTCTTGGGTATATCTTTCTCCTTTACCCTCACTTGGTGATAACCTGATCTCAAATCAATTTTTGAAAAATATTTGGCACCCTGTAACTAATCAAATAAATCATCAATCTTGGGAAGGGGGCATTTGTTCTTAATGTCCCCCTATTCAATTGCGGATAGTCTATACACATTCTCAAGGTGCCATCTTTTTTACGTACAAATAACAGTGGCGCACCCCAAAGGGACACACTAGGTCTTATAAAACCCTACTCTAGCAAGTCTTTAATTACTCCTTTAATTCACGTAATTCTGTCGGGGCCATACTATATGGAGGGATAAAAATAGGTTGAGTGCCTGGAAGTAAGTCAATACCAAAATCTACTTCTCGTTCTTGAGATAAACGTGGAAGCTCTTCAGGAAACACATCAACAAATTCATTCACTATTAGAACAGATTGAAGAGTTGGTGATTTTGCCTCTATATATCTCACTCTAAATAGATGACATATATATCCCTTTGACATCATCTTCCTTGCCTTAAAATAAGAAACAAACTTACCCTTTGGTACCCCAACATTGCCTTCCCATTCAAGGACTACCTCATTTGGAAAGTGGAAATACACTCTCTTAGTTCGGCAATCCAAAGTGGCATAGCAAGAAGCTAACCAATCCATACCTATTATAACATCAAATTCCACCATTTCTAACTCAACAAGGTCATCCAATGTGTCACGGTCACAAACAGTTACTACACAGTTATAATAACCCTTCTAGCTATAATAGATTCACCGGTTGGTGTAGACACTTCAAATGGCTTGTTCAATAATTTAAGTGTTCTTTTAAGCTTCCCAACAATTAGTGGAGTGATGTATAATAATGTAGAACTATGGTCAATTAATGCATACACATTATGTGAAAAGATGAACAATGTACCTGCGACCGCATCGGTTGAAGCTTCCAAATTTTGCCGACTTCCCAAAGCATAAGTGCGATTCAGGGCTCTGCTGGAGCTAGTTACCCCTCTACCACCTCTACCACGACCTGAAGGTGTTTGATGACCCCTACCTAATGGAGGAACTGATTATGATGCAACAGCTGACCTAGTAGGTTGTGCTATATCACCCATACGTCTTTTCAGGCAATCTCTTATCATATGCCCTGGTACACCACACCAATAACATACATCTATCCCAACACGACATGTACCTAAATAACTCCTCCCACATTGTTTGCAAGGCTTCCTAGGAGAAATTTGCTGGCTTGTCGAATATCCTATTGTCCATGCACCTTGGCCATCACTTCTTTGACTAAAATGATTACATTTAGACCCTTGAAGTTGTGGTGGAGCACTAACGGCAGAGTAGGAGGATAATGGCCTAGGCATCCTATTAGAAAACCGAGGCCTAAACTCACCTAGGGACGGTACAAACTGCCTTATAGATCTGGCCCTCTTGGACTGCCCCCTTTCTAACTCTTGTGTCCTTCTTCTTTGCTTCTGATCCTCCAGTTTTTCTGCAAATGCTTGCATCCTTGCTATATTCATATATTTATTTAAAGAAGCAATGGTACAGTCTCTGACCAGATACGAATCTAACCTATCCACATATCGATGAACTCTTTCTGCCATAGTAGCAACTACATTAGGAGCATACCTGGCCAGGGAATTAAATTGAAGGCTATACTCCCTCATGCTCACATTCCCTTGGTGAAGATTCAAAAAGTAATCTTCACGAGCCTCTTGAATCTCTAATGGCAAGTAATGGTCAAGAAATGCTTTTTTGAACTCCATCTAGGTAGTTGGAGGTGCATCTATACCCTTAGATTGCTTCCAAGCTTCATACCACAATAAAGTCACACCCTTTAATCTATATGTTGCCAGCTTCACAGCCTCTGAATCACTTAGGTGCATAAAATCCAATGTGCATTGGATGTGATCGATGAAGTCTTGTGGATCTTCATTAGGATCTGACTCGGTAAAAGATGGAGGTCCAAATTAAGGAAATCCCATATTCTCATGCTAGCTGCCCTATTCGCACCACCTACACCCATGACTGGGTCATCTTGTCTTTGACCTTGGCCAGCAACTATACGAGTCAATAATTGGACCGCATTCCATAAATCCTGCTCAGTAGCATTAATAGGAGGCTCTTGAGGTGCTGCTGCCCTCCTTAATTCCTCTGGAGGTAGAGGATTCGGGGAACTCAGTGATAAGGACTCATTTGGAGTCTCACTTTGGTTAGGCCCAGCTCGTGATTGGCTCATCCCTTCTCTAAAATCCATCTGCTTACATGTACTTCTTCTCCTTGCGACAGGCATCTTTTGCTATATATAAGCACAAACAATTTAGGGGTTATATATAATCGACCTACGATAATAGCTCTATGGCACGATCTAGGAAATGAAATAAAACGGACAATTCCTAAATGCCACGTAGCCTCCTGCTTATAAATGTGATGCACAACACATCCATAAATAAGACTCTACACAAACACGGCTTTGTAGACTCACCAAGACGACCCACTCTAATACCACTTTTGTCACGCCCAAAGTCCCATTAAGGCGGATTGGTACCCGTTGCCGACAAGGCTCGAGAGAACGAACATATAACTATACACTTGCTATGAACACTATAAGAGGTTTCCATATTCAACATGCTTTCACAAAAAAAAGTAGACAATATTAACAAGCCAAAAGGAAATGCATATGACTAGGCTGTTGGAGCCACAATGTCTAAAGTATGATACTTGTTTCACACTTTACTTTACATAGTCTACAAAGCCTCTATATAAGGAATAGTATCTATTAAGGATCGGGATAGGCCCTGCCTCATGACCAACCATACAGTACAAAATGACAGCTGGATATTCTGTACTTCTACTGGGGAGATCTACTAGCTCTTGTACCTGCAGCATAAAATGCAGGTCCCCCGTAAGGCACGTTAGTACGAGAAAATCTACTGAATATGTAAGGCAGGAAGTTTTGTATATGAAATAAGAACTCAAATGAAATCTTAAACTAGTATATATGGATAAGAGACCACTTTTAGTCATACTGTGGAATCATGTACTTTATGTCCTTTTTATTACTTTACCTTTCTTTACTGTATAATCTGTGCACAATATATCATGTAAATGACCAGCTGATCAGTGGTAAATCAATATCGGGATCGACCCATGCTAGGTTTTCCTTTCACCCCTGGGATATCCCCCCCCCCCCGTAATATGGGATCGACCTATGCTAAGTGATTCTTCTACCCTTGGGATACCACCCATTAATGAGCAACTTTGAGTTATCTTTTATTTACTTTTGAGATGATTCTTTTGGTGGTCATAAAATTTAGAGTTGTAGGAATATAGACATGACATGTGACATATAAACAACCATGCAAAATAGTGTAACAATGAAAAGAGAGTTACACAACTAATGAAACATGTAGGAGATTAAACAACAAATGGGCTTTACTTAGTAAAAATGAACTCATGTATCTTTGGTATCCAAATATGTATGCAGAATTTACAACGGCAATGTAAGGGGGAAAATGAAGATGTTGAAGAGTGGAGATATGGTAATTAGTTATTTCGGAGAGTGTAAGTGCCTTTATGTTCCAAGGAATAACCTAGATTCATGCCAAATAATACAAAAATGAGTAGACTTACATACCTCGTTGTACGACCTTGTTAATACCTCGAAGTAACCTTCTTTTACCAAAAATATTTATCTACAATAGAGTAGGTGATAAACCTAGTGTTAGCAGATAATAAACACATCTTGGTAGTCCAATTCCACCCAAAAATAATATACAGGTACAAGCTCATAATTATCAACCAAAGAGTATTCTTTCAACCTTTCTATGCCTAATCGTATTTTATAATACTTATTCTCGTATACATGTCATATCTAGATTGTTTTAGTCCCATAACAGTGTTACAAGATCTCATAAAGTACAACATACAACAACTCTACACAACACGCAAGTAGGCAACCCAACATTACGTCATTTCGCTACATTTCAACGTCAACCATTCCAAATCTGTTTCAACCTCAACCAAACTGTCCTCAACATATTTTCACATAAAAAAAGGTCCTAAAACAATCTAAAAAAACAGTCCCCAAGTAGATGGAGGGCATGCAACAACAATTCCCAATTATCACTTCATAAATTCCTACTAAGAGCGCAATTAAGATATCATATAAGAACTCATATTTGCGAAAGATTAAAATGGTGCAACAACCTTCTTTTATCACTACAAAACTAATCCTTGTTAAAAATATAAACCTTACTTCATAATTCAGCTAACCAACAAGGAAAAAGTGTCTTGATAAACAAGAAAAGTGTACAACAATCCTTGAAACACATGCTATCCAAAATTCCTATACAAGTATAACCAGCATACTCTTCATGTTTTTCATGGAAATATTGCACTAAATACATAGGTATTCTTAATTACCTTAATCTCCAAGATGTAGGGCTACTCCAAGAACCCTAAGGTTTTGTTGTGGTTGCTTTGTAATGGAAAGAGAGAGCAAGGAGAAACTTTTTAAAAAATCTGATTTTTGGCTAGGTGAAAATGACTCAAAGTTGTTGGATTTTAATCCCTTTTAAAGGGCCACTTTTGACCGACTTTCTCTTGTATTTTCAGCCACATGTTTTCAAGGTGGTGATGTACCTACTTGGCCCTTTCACTTGGGCCTTATTGGGTTTTAATTGGATGGGCTTTGCTGCAAATATTTCTCTTTTACATCCACTTAGTTTTGGCCCTATTTGTGAATTGCGTTGTGAATGTAATTTGGCCCTTTTCCTAACCATCTTGGGATGCAAATATTGTCCATTTATGATGCTAAACCATGGGCCCAAATTACACCCTTAACTTTGGATTTATTCTTTATCGGACTTGAACAAATTCGGTGTTGGGCCTCATCTCCATCTACCTAGCCTATTTAAGCTAAGCACGTAGGTGACTCACCTGCTAGCTTCCTAAGTCCCACAAGCACCTCACCTCTTTCACTTTATTTGAGGCTGTGATCTCCTCAATTTGATTTAAAACTTATCTACACTCGGTCATCTTGAGCGTTAGACGTCCATATAGTCCTCTAATATAAAATTCAAGCACTTTTAAAAATGTGTGTTGTTTTGACCCCACCATATCATATTTCATATGCATAGGACTAGTATACCTAAGATGTGGGGTGTTACAGAACCTTTGCTATCATCTCCTGTAGCCTCGAGTTTCCGTCACCCTCATTTTGGTGCTCCTGACTTCTATAGCCATCTCTATTCTGCCAGTTCTCTTGGTAGTTATCATGACCATAGTTCCGACCTTGTTCAATGGAGTTAAATGCCCAGTAACCCTCCTGACTGCCCAAAAAGTGAGCTTTTTCATCATAGTTATAGCCTTGATCATCATACCTAAGCAGTGTGTCCATAGCTTTCACCTTCTCCGTGACTCCACCAAGTAGCCTCTTCGACATCAAGTCTATCTGGGTCCGCATATGGGCCATGTCTTGATCCTACTCTTCCTCTTTTTTTCGTTGTTCTGCACTCATCTCAAAGACCATCCCAAAGCAGTCTCCATCTCTTATGTACCATGCCCTATTATTCTTTGCTACTTGATCCAAGATCACCACGATTTCAGGGAACGTTCTAGACATGTATGACCATCTGAATGCTACATCAATGATAGGCTTAGTTACAAAGTTGCAGGACCTGTAGAAGATTGCCTTCAAGTGCTCATCTATAAGATGATGGTTTGGGCACTACTTGAGTTTTTGCCTGAATCTCTCCCAATATTGGTATACTGCCTTATTTGGCAGTTGCTTCTGAGATCCAATCTCATCTTTGATCTTTTTCTCAGAAAACTTCTTTTAATTCTCCCCAAGTACGGATGGAATCATGGGGGAGCTCATTTAGCCACCGTATCGCCTCACCTGAAAGAGACAACGGAAATAATCTCAACCTCAACGATTGTTGAATGACTCCTAGGATCTCGGACGACTGGCATGTCGCCAAGAAATTCATCAGATGCTGATTTACGTCCTCAGTGACGGTTCCGTTGAACAGCCTTTTCAACTGCAATATTTGCAGCATAATGCTAGTAATAGTAAACTTGACACCAGCAGGCAGAGGTGGCAGCACTATCGCCCCAGTGGTCCCAGCACCCTCATCATCATCATTCACTATTCGGGGATAGTGGGGCCCTAGAGGCCTCAAAGGGGATTGGTGTTACTGTGGTGGTAAAGTGGCACTTGGCGAAGTGGTTCCGCTGCTGGTACCATATTACCGGCGAGGTCATCCTCACCGAACCCCTCAGCCTTGTTGTTTCACGGTCCTGGGCGTTCATTCTGCGAATTGACTTGGTGAGTTCGGGGTCGTTGGGAATAAGTCCTTCACCCTTACTTCGGGTGTTTGGAATGCAATGTTGGTTCCCTACAATAAGCAAAAACAAGAAATAAAAGTAAAATTAAGGACTAGAATGACACACTGAAAGTAGCAACTAATAGACTATTTCTTCGCCGCATTCCCCAGTAACGGCGCCAAAAATGATACGCCCAAATTTACACTCCAAAAGGAATAGTAAAGCGGTCGTTGATCAAATATGGAACTCAACCAGAGTTGAGGTCGATCTCACAGGGAAAGCGTGAGAATGATTCTATTAGCACCCTTTTTCAAATGTAAATTCTATTCCCAAAATAAAGTTGCATAAAGGAAATGAAAAGGGAGGAGGGTTACGATGTTTCAATTAAATTCCTATTGTAAAGTAACTAATGAGTATGTTGATAATGGATTTCAAACACTTAATGAGAAGCTAGGGTTGTGTTCCCCATGACGTCTAATACGATAACCAAACTGGTATGGTAAACTCATTCATGACTGCGCATACAAGATCAAAGAAGTTAGATAATACCTAGTTCACCTTCCGGTCCTTCCTAGATATATTTCACTCATCACCTTCCAGTCTCAGAATGTATGCAATTTCAATCTTTGTTCTAGATCTCAGAATACTCTCACCTTTCGGTCTCAAGTACTTAGACTAGGTTAAAAACCCCGAATTTCTGTTGTAGAATTCTTTTCCTAATTACTACATCCCTCCCGGGCATGTAACAAATACGGGCTTACCCTAATGCGTCGATTCATTAGGGAGAAGTTAAAACAAAGAATGCTACAATGCATGTGATGATGAATCCCATGAGTTTACCCCAGATTGTGTTATCTTATTGAATTGTCATGGTTCCCACACCCTAGTTGTGGGTTTAGCCTAGCATGTTCAATACAATTCGCCCACAACAATACAAAGAAATCATAATAACTATTGATATAATGATGAATTTACGCATTACAATCTTCAAAGAGATGATCGAAATGCAAGAATTCAATGTAAAATAATGGAACAATATTGTTCTCTACTTGTTCTCTAGCTCCCCGATTCAACAACTGACTAAAACGGAATAAAATAAATAAATAAATAAATATATATATATATATATATATATAAGGAAAACCTTATCCAATTTAAAATAGGAAAATAGACTTCAGCATGGGTACGGGTCATCACACGGGTCGTGTGGGTCCACACGAATCGTCACACGATCCGTGAGTCTCCATTTCTTTGCATCTCACGCTTACAAAAACGATCTGTGTAGAGATTCATGAACTGTTAAACGGACCGTGAAACTTTCCTTGAGCACATTCTCAGCAACTTTTTGATCTTTCATCTGCACGGCCCATGACACGGTCCGTGGTTGATCACACGGTCCATGACGGGCCCCATCTTCCTTCACTTGTACAATTCTTGTTATTTCCGATGGTGATCCTTCCAATTCACGTCAACATCACGACAATTGACACGACCCATGTCAGCTTTGACAATTCGTGTGAGGCCTCGTAAGTTTTGCCTTAGGTTTCATTCCAGCTCTATTGCTCCTCCACGCCAAGTGTAAGGTCACAGCGGGGTGCGCGGCCCGTGTACCGTGACACAGTCCGTGAAGGCCCCCGAGGTCCTTCACTTGGTTTAATTCACAGCTTCTTTCATTGGGAGTTCTCTTCACGTACCCTTCCACGGTCCATATGATGCTACACGCCCCGTGAGGGTCTTCGTATACTACTGTTTCAGCTATTTTTTGCTCTTTTTCTCGCAATTCATCCATCGTTCCATGCCTTATATGGTCATGAGGAACCTTATTCAGTTGCCTGCCATACAAACTTTTTATTTGAAACGGCTACAACATGATTTTGATATCATGAAACACCGCAATTCCTTCAACTGGTGGCAAGCATATTGCACCAACATTGCCCACCAC
Organism: Solanum rostratum; assembly: GCA_029948455.1. NCBI lineage: Eukaryota > Viridiplantae > Streptophyta > Magnoliopsida > Solanales > Solanaceae > Solanum > Solanum rostratum. The sequence continues at coordinate 61,385,491 of CM057045.1, read as the reverse complement.
ATTTATTCTAGCCTCGTTAACTTTGCAACATCATCGAGGTTAGCATTGTCATTATGTTGCCCTATATTTGAATTAGTCGTACTTCCAACTATGCTCATGTCTTTACCAAATAATTAGAACCAACAACAAAAATAATGGTAAACAAACTCAAACTATAACAAATCACCAAAGCACTTCTTCAAATAAATCTAAAGTCATTTCCCCGGTAACGGCACCATTTTGTCCCCTAACGCATCAATAAACTTTTCATAAGTTCAAGTGTGGGCGTTCGTCAAAAGTATGTTTACCCAACTTAGAGTCGTGGCTGAACCTAATCATAGAGTTCAAATCAAGAAGTGACATTGGTGCTTTAATCTTTCGTAATATAAGCAAACAACATATAAAAACAACCAACAGTCTGAATGTAAATTTTGGGTGAAATTATCACTAAAATAAAGTTGTGAAAGGAAATATCAAGAGAGTTTTTGTAGCTTCTACGGAAGATAAATAGACACACAAATAGTAATTGGCAGGGGTATTTGGAAATACTCAAAGGATGATGAATCTACATAGGTAGGGTAGGTGCATCTAACATTTGATAAAGGTTCTCTCAAATTCAAGATCAACTTTCCATAATAACTTTCTCATGCTAATATGGGTTCAATGCATAACACCATAACCTTAGCAAAAACCACCCATCTCAAGGAAATTTCATTAACACAACACATTAATGGCTATTCGTTATTTAACCTCACTTCATGCAGCCTTTTCAAGAATACATAAAGATCCTAAGCTACGACTAAGTTTGAAACCTCAATCTATATGGTTAAATAACAAAACACATAAAGATTCATCAATAACTCAAGTAAAATCAAGCACCCAACAGCCAATTACTACATAACGATCTACATTATCCCCCTAAAAGCATTGGAGTTTTAACTAATCATCAAATAGAACATGGGTAATTTACCAAATAGATTCTTTTCCATTGAATTAGTTTTCAAGATCAAGGAATCTAGAAGAAATTAACAAAAGTTTAGCAAAAGCCTTATCTCCCATGAAGATTGGTGCATTTTCTGCCCCCTACTCTCTCTACAGAAAAGAAAAGAAAAAATGCTCAATAATAAAAAATGTACTCCTTGCCAAATATACTACTCACTACCAAATATTATACTACTATTAACCATCCTCTATAAAATATGCCAACCTCTGAGCTATTATACTTTGCACAAAAAGTACAGAATGTCTTCCTCAAAATTCCAAGTGGTGACATTAGTCAAGCTTGCCAATCAAGTCGGTGATTCACTCAGTGTTCCTTCAGCATCACGGACTGCTCCGCTTAACTGGACTTGATATGGAACTTTGGCGAGCTTAGTTGAGCTCACCAACCTAGTTGGCAATATGCCTTTTGGAGCTTTATTTTCCTTTTAACCAGTGACTCCAGTACAAGTTTGAGGCTAATCGTGCGAGCTAAAAAGAGCTTGTCAACCAAGTTGGCGACTCACCAAATCTTTCCCGTAGCTCGCCCTTTCTCCAATTGAGTCTCTTCTTTTTGGGTGATCTTTTGGTCAGGTCTGGAGTACTCTAGAGATTCACCAAGTACCCTTTGTGATGCTCAATGTCTCATATACTTCATTGTTTGCTCTTTTTGACCTTTTTTTGTATGTTTGTGTTACAAGTGTTCGTCAATCTTGACCTTGCTGCAAAAAAACAATTTATATCAATTTATAGCACAAAATAGAGCATCAAGGACACTTTTTATGCACAATTCAAGTCTAGATAAGTGCAAATTCACCACTCATCACTATGCTCTTTCAAAAATCCACTGGAATCTCATCAAATCTGATCGCTCTCCCTCTGTTCATCCTACTAATAGAACGTTTATCCTCCTCAACTTTGAAACACCTGCATAACTAAAATCTCGATGACTATCAGATATGCCAACTCATCTAACTCAATATCTCTATCCCTTTTTTCATTTAAGAATTTGTGAAAGTAAGTTTTCTAACTTTGCTTAATGGAAGTCTCATCTGTCAAGACCTCACCGTCCTTACCCTTTATGCACTTCACTTGGTCCATGTCACGAGCTTTTCTCTCTTTCTTTTATGAGCCTATACAATCTCTTGCCCCTGCCTTTTTCTCCTAGCTCGACATACAAATGTTCATACTTTGTTGTCTTAATGCTCGCGGCTGCCATCTTCGCTTCTGTCTTTATCGTCTTATAAATATCCTTAAGCCTTGATTTTTGATCCTTATCTATAAACTCCGACAATTTTTGTATAGGAAACTTTCTTAGCTTTCACTTTTCCTTGAACTTCTCCATTCCACCATGAATAACCTTGACATCCCACAAAGGCCCCTCTTGATACCTACACTACCTCGATAGCTACTTTTCTAATGCAACTAGCAGTAGTCCACATATTGTTCACATCGTCGCTACTACTCCAAGCCCCCAAACTACCCTAGTACCTCCATACTCCTCATTCTTTTTTCAGAAGTGTTATTAAATCATAATTTATCATTTTCATAAAGCATGCATAAAATTCTTATCAATTCATGATCATAATTCATAGTGGAACTTAGGGTAAATTGAATGGGTTCACATATAGTTAAATTTAGATCATGTGATATTGATGAGTTTATGATAATCATATAGAATAATATTAATTAAATCATAATTGATAGAACCCATACAATATTCATGAACCCTAGATGAAATTGAGAAGAATAGAGTAAATATTTTGAAAAATCATAAAATAAATATTAATTCATATATAATTAAATCAATAGGAATGAATCAAAGCATAATTGATGGAACCGAATACTAGATCATCAAAATCCTAGGTTCCAACATTGAAAATCTATAGAAAAGTAGAGAATTCTTTCAAGCTTCATGGATGAAAGGAATCCATAGATAAATATCCATATACCTTGGTGAAATTTATCTTGAAACCTTGAAGAGGAGACTTGAACCTTAAACCCTAGCATTGGAAAGAAGAAAACCTTTGGGGGAGAAATCCTTGGTGCCTTAGAGCGATTTTAAGAGAATGAGAGCAACATAGGTAGGTTTGTAAGTACAAAGTTAGTTATAGGGCTTAGAAATAGCTTAGAAAAAAACATCAACAACATACCCAGTGAAATCCCACAACTGGGGTCTAGGGAGGGTAAAATGTATGCAGACCTTACCACTACCTCATAGAGATAGAGAGGCTATTTTTGAATGACCCTCAACTCAAATATACTAGCCTCAAAAGTAGAAAATAATAGATACAAAAATGTCAATAGTGGAAAGCAATTGGAAACTCATGAATACAATACAAGTAGGAAGATTATATAACGATCAATAACAACATAATATATAATGACATGACTAATCTTACAATCCTACTATATCACAAGACATCATCCTACCCCTAATAACCTACTAGCCTCTTACCTTAATATGCAGACTCCATTCCTTTCTATCTAAGGTCATGTCCTCGGTGATATGAAGTTGTGCCATATCCTTTCTAATCATCTCCCCCAATACGTTTTTAGTCTACCTCTACCCCTCCGTGTAACTTCTAACTCCAACCTCTCCCAGATCCTAACAAGCATGTTAGCACTTCTTCTCTGCCATTCCCAAACCATCTTAATCTCGCTTCTCATCTTATCTTCCACATAGGACACCCCTAACCTCTCCCTAATGATCTCATTCTTAATCTTACCACCCTTGGTATGTCCACACACCTATCCCAACATCCTTATCTTTGCAACCTGTATCTTCTAAACATGTAAGTTTTTGACTTACTAGCAGTCCACCCCATATATCAAAGATGGTCTAACCATCATTCTTAGAAATTTTTCTTTAAGCTTATGTGGCATCTTCTTATCACAATACTCTAGAGGCAAGCCTCCATTTCATCCATGCTACCTCAATATGATATGTGACATCATCATCGATATCACCGCTAATCTGGATGATGGACCTGAGATATTTAAAGCTTTCTCCCTTGGGATATTGAGTGGCAAGCCTCACTTCAAACTCCACTTCATCCCTCGTAATACTAAATTTGCATTCCAGGTATTATGTCTTGGTCTTGCTCAATTTTAACCCTTTAGATTCCAAAGTATGTCTCCTTACCCTCAACCTATCATTAACTTTATCCCTGGTCTCATCAATCAGTACTATGTCATCCGCAAAAAATATACACCATGAAACCTCTTTCTGGATAGACCGTGTTAGCTAATCCATCACCAAGGCTAGAAATAACATAGAAACAAGTAACTTAAAGATTAAAATCATAGAAATATATTAAATAACCTTGAGAAAAACCATTCAATAACTATGAGGGCCATCTACGTTATGTGATTCTTTCTACAGTCCATAGATGTATGTCGTTGTAATTAGACCAAACTTTTGAGTCTAAGTATCTCATCCACTAAACCCATTCTATGACCATAAATATTTCTATGATCAATCAATACCATTAATCCTGCCAAATCTAGAAAACTAGACCCTCAAAATATTTTCTATGACTCCTTAAAGTCGAAGTCCCCTAAACCCAAACATCACAAGCCCTTCCATGACCCATAAATCCTTCCACAACCTATCCTACATGCTCATACAAAATCTCTCGAGACTTGTATTTTATGCCCCTCTTTTACAATCCTATTCTATAAGCTATTTATCCTCATATGCCGCATCAAAAACGTTTTGTCGAAATCAACTAAGATACTAAATTTTCCTAAGTTTCAAAACCCATTTTCAGAACGGATTTCATGGCATGCATAATCTTTTATGTTCTATACAATAGGTCTGGAGAACCATGCATCAAATCAAATCTGCACTTTCTTTTTCGTTACTATTTTTTAACTTTTGGGGTATTATATTTATCACTATCTTAGAGTTCGAACATATGACATTTCAAAGATAGTCTTTTGGACTTGGTATGATCAATATGAATTTGTGGTTATGTCTTTTGGGCTAATAAATGCTCCTACAACTTTTATAGATCGATAACAATATGTTCAAATAATATTTGAAAATTCTCATTATTGTTTACATATATGACATCTTGCTCCATTCTTAGAATGAGGATGAGCATGCAATCTATTTATTTGTCTCGCAAATTCTCAAGGGCCGTCATTTCTTTGCTTAATTTTAGTGAGTGTAAATTTTGGTTTAGGTCAATAGTCTTCCTTGGCCTTATAATTTCTAGAGAGGGCATAAGGGTTGATCCTCAAAAGATGAAATCAGTTAAAAATTGGCCTAGACCTCTATCTCCCTAAAATATCAAGAGCATTGTGGGCATAGCTAGTTATTATAGAAGGTTCATGGAAGGGATCGCCCACATTACCTGTCCTTTGTCCATATTCACTTACAATAAAGTCAAAATTCAATGGTCTAAAGCTTATGAGAAGAGTTTTCAAGAGTTATAGACTCAACTTACAATATCACCAATTTTGACTCTACCAAAAGGTTCAGGCAATTTTATGGTGTATTGTGATGCTTCCGAATTAGCCTAGACTATGTATTGATACAATATGGTAAGGTTGTAGCATATGCTTTAAGGTAGCTCAAGGCTCATGAGAAGAACTACCTAAATCACGATATTGAGTTAGAGGCAATGGTGTTTGCCTTGAAGATTTGGAGACACTATCTATACGGCATTCATGTGAATGTGTTCACCAACATAAGAGTCTTCAATTTGTGTTTAATTAGAAGGACATAGATCTTCACCAAATAAGGTGTCTTGAACTATTGAAGGATTTTGATATAAGTGTCTTATACCATATGGGTAAATCCAATGTAGTGGCAAATGCTCTTACCAAGTCATTCATGGGTACTGTTGCAGACTTTCCTATTTAGGAGTTCATTTGGTGGATCGTAAGATGGAGGAGTCATTGTTCAAAATGGTTTAGAGTCGTCTCTTGTGATAGATGTTTAGGCAAATCAAAAAATTGATCCTAATTTGGTTGATGAAGAAAGATATTCTCTAAAAGTCTATTGAGGCTTTCTCCTAAAGGGAAGATAGTGTGTTTCGATATCGGGGTTGGTTATGTGTTTCAAATCTTTGCAGGTTAAGGACATATAGAATTAAAAAAACTCATAGTTCTTGATATTATATTCATCCATGAGACACTAAGATGTATGGTGACCTATAGGAAATCTATTCGTTGAATGGCATAAAAAAGGACATCATGAAATTTATGGCTAAGTGTCCATAATTACCAAGAAGTTAAAGTTGAGCATTAGAAAGCTAGTGGTATGACTCTTGGAATTGGGAAGATTTGAATACGGACTTCAAAACAAACTTACCTCGCATGCATCGATAGCATGATTTCATATGTATAATTAAAGATCGAATGACTAAGTCGATGTATTTTCTTCTAGTTAAGATTTCCTATTTAGCCCAAGGATTGTAATGCCCTTCTGGGTAATTTTTCCTTTAGAACATTATTTTTCACTATTGGAGCATTTCTATAGTGACCTTGGGTCATTTATGATTTGTCGGCAATGGTATCACGATTACCTAGTCCTTCATTAGGGAATTATACAATTTTTTTGTATTTTGGTAGGCCATGTATCTTGAAAAGTTGATTTTTGTGCAAACATAGATAAGCACTGAAAAAAAAAATCCTAACAAATTCCATTAGCTCCAAAATAACAAAAAATTAGGCTAGATGTAATGACCCCCAGTGTAGGATACTAAGAGTACATAAAGTTGGCCTTAAAATGACCTGGGGTCAAGTTTACGGGGGTGGATTATGACCCTTAAGTGGTTATACGGCCCGTATATTTGGTCCTTAAATATAAACTTCAGGAAAGGGAAAATGTTTCCTAGTGTGGGGTAACCCACGGACATAGTGATGGCCCATAGGCTCCATTACAATCCGTAGATAGGGTCCTGAGTAAGAATATCAGACATGAAGGAAATTTAGAGTTTGGTGGAAGGTAACCTACGTGCTAACAATACTGCCCGTGAGGCAAGATACGACCCGTAAGGTGCTTCATAGAATGAGATCAAAAAAATAAGAAAATTGACTAAGTGTAGAAGGACTCTACGATTCCAACTACAAGCCATAAGATTTCACATGGCCCGTAATAAGGTTTCGTGGTTTTGGGTCCAGCAAAATCAGCTTTAGGAATTTCAGATGTGTTACCAGACGAATGACACTTACGGCCTGCGGGTTGACCTATGGCCCATAAATGGATTTCGTAGTTTGAATTCAGTAGTTTTAATAAAGGACACTTTGGTCAAGTCCATCAATCCTACTCCTACACTATGTCATTTTGGGATCAAAAGGGGGTCCCAAATCAGCCTTAAAGCCCTCAGACCACCCCTTATTCTCTAATTCTTGAAATTCCCAAAATCTCTTATGGCATTCCTCCTCCAAGAATAAGTTAGGGTAAAACTAGGGTTTCCAAGAATCTTCCCAAGACTTCAAGGTTCGATCTCACAAGTTTTCCCAAGGTATGCAAGTTAATCTATGGGTATCCTTCTACCAACAAAGTTTCCTTTTAAGTATTTTACCTTTTCTTTAAGTTCCTTTAAGAAATTATGCATGTTTATGATGATTTCATGATGTTTTAAGTCATTAAATGTTATTCATTATATCCTACGATTATTTTACTAAGTATATGCATGGTTTGACCTATTGATGATGACCCAAATAATGGGTTTTGAAAATGATGAAGTGTGGGTGTTTTTGATGGTCCTTAAAAAGAGAAATTCCCTCATGTTTTATGTGATTTATGATTTTTTCCATTTAAAAAGCCTAGTACACCTAGTTTTCAAGTAAAGATTTGCATGATTTATCATGATGATTAGGGCATTTAAGTTAAATTTTAAAGTAAAGACTTGTCAAAGAAATAAGCATGTTAAAAATTGTCCTAAAACAATGTTTGAGAAAGGTCCCCAAGATGAAAGGAAAATTCTCACTTGGTGGATCCTAAGTTTGAGCTACTCCTATGGTTGCTACTATGATTCTAAGTTATATCTCTATAAGATTTTGTGGGATAACGTAACATCGAGTGAACTTGAGATTGGGATTCATTCGTTAGTTGAGTCATGACCCATTAAAGATAAATCTCAAAGTCCCTAACTATGTGCCACCATAGGAGCCCTTGTAGGCTAGACTAGTGGATCCATGTAGGCCATTCATGTTAATAAGATGCATGCAAAGTTGATGGAGTTCCACCAGGCAAGTAGTCTCCCCGTGCCAACGTAGGGGGTTATGTTGGATTCCAAGCTCATATGGTTTTGTATGTCGGTTAAGGTCTTCTCCCATAAGTTTATGATCCTATAACATGTTTTCATTTCATGTGATTTCTCATACATTGACTCTTATTCATATTGAGTTATATTCCTTGTGTATGTTTAAGCTAACTTTATGTATCTTTCATCTCATGTATACTTATATAATATATACGAATGATGGCACTATAATTTCATACATACATTGCATCTCACATACTTAGTACATTCCAACATACTAACACATATTTTTTCTTCATGATTTAACCATGTAGGGATAGGCACTCCTCCATCGGCTCGTGGCTAGTATTCAATGTTCAAGATTAGCACTGTTATTTTTAGTGATCCTTGTAGTTCGGGACTCTACCATTTTCCCTTCTAGCTAGTATTTAGTATTTTTAAGACGGTGTAGTTCTGGCCCTTTGAGGCGTTTACTTTCTAAGTTGCACAATTATGAATTTTTTTCTATTTGATGGAAATCGACCATTACCAGTTCCATTCGTTGATATATTAGTTGGCACGCTTATGGATAAAGTATATTAGTTATTCCTACTACTTTTAAATGTTGTTTTATTTCTCAAAATGGCCCATAGTCTCTTTTCCCTTATTTTTTTGCAAATATTTTAATTAAATGCCTATGAATGCTTAAGATGCTTGAGATGGATTGGGTGAGGTGCCTTCAGGTAACTTATTCACCATGTGACGACTAGGCCCCTAGGTCGGGTCATTAAAAACATGGTATCAGAGAATAAGGTTTTAAAATATTCCTCAAATGTCCGTTTATACCCCATAACATACAGTCTTATTCAAGGTTTTGAAGCATGACACTATCTTGTGTGAGAGGCTATGAGAAGGTTTAGGAAAGTCTTCCCTTCTTTCTTATTCATGGCGTGCCTTAGAATTGGATAAGGTTTTCTGTTAACTAATGATGACCTTTGCTTATTTATAGATCATGCCACCACGAAGAGCTCCCCATCAACGAGGCACTCCCGATTTCTCCACTCCAACAAAATGATGGAGTGTCCCACATAGAGTTCTGTGCTTCTTTTACCTTGTTTCCCCAAGCATTGGCCAATAAAGACAACCGGGAGATAGTCGTTCCTCCTCAAGTTCCTAGCGGCCACTAGAGTACGTGACTTCATATGGATGAACTCAACAAAATTGCATGGGTCTAAGGTAGAGGAGGACCCTATTGACTTCATTGTAGAGGCTTACTAGGTAGTTGTGGTGATCAGCATTCCATCAGAGGAGAAAGTTGAGTTCGTGGCCTACCAACTCAAAGGGGTCGCCAAGATTTTGCCATGGATAATGAGCGGACGAGAGAGGCCAAAAGGCAGGTCCTACCAGTTGGTAAGAGTTCAAGTGTGCTTTCTTGGACTGATTCTTCCGAATTGAGCTTAGGGAGGTAAAAGTCCAAAAGTTTGTCAATCTTAAGCAAGGGACCATAAGCGTGAGGGAGTACGCCCTCAAATTTGCAAAGTTATCAAAGTATGCTCCCTTTATGGTTGTGGATACGAGGGCACGCATGAGCAAGTTCATCTTAGGCATCTGTCATTTGGTGTCTACGAATGCAAGACAGCCATGCTAGTCAAGGAGATGGACATCTCTCATTTGTTGACATATGCAAAGCAAATTGAAGAGGAGAACTTCTGAGAGAGGGCAAGAGAGTCCAAGAAGGATTGAGTTGATTTCTGGAGCTACTTTCACCAAAAGGGTGGTGGTCACAAGTTCTAAGGTGGTCAAGGATACACCAATATTCTTCCTCCCTGGACTACGAAGTACAAGGGGGTTGCTCCTAATCCCTAAAGCCTAAGTTGCCCCAACGGCGAAAGACTCCATAAGGGTGAATGTCTAGGCAGTTCCAATGCTTGCTTCACTTGTGGGAAGACCAGCCACCATGCCAAGGATTGTAGAAGTGGTGCCACAAGGCCCCAAGGACAAAAGGCCAAGCTCAAGGAGCCCAAAGGACCAACTAATATCATGTTTTTCATGTTTGTCATCGATATGTTAAGAGTTTTTTATTATGATACATATGCACTTTTAGATCCAGGAGCAAATTTTCATTTATAACCCCATTCCTTGCTAATAAGTTTCATGCATATCCCGAAGTGCTCCATGAGCCCTACAAGGTAAGTAACCCCGTAGGAGAGTCCATTATAGCCTAAATAGTCTATAGGAGTTGTCCCATCTGAGTCTTGCATAAAGTGGTCAAATGTGTCTTAGTAGAGCTTTCCATGATAGACTTAGATATGATTTTGGGGAGGTATTAGTTGCATGTTTCCTATGCTTCTATTGATTTTAGAACCTGTAGGGTCAAGTTCCAATTCCCTAATGAGCCAATTCTTGAGTGGGAGGGTAGTAACTCTTCATGTAGGGGTCAGCTCATTTCCTTTTTAAAGGCCCTTAAAATGATCTCGAAGGGTGCATCTATCATTTAGTAAAAGTCAAAGATGTCACTTCTAAAGTTTCTTCTGTTGAGTTGGTCCCCGTTGTAAATGTGTTTCCCGATGTATTTTCGAATGAGTTATCAAGTGTTTCTCCTGAAAGGGAAATAGTGTTTGGTATAGACCTCTTATATGATACTTAACCTATCTCAATTCCTCCATATGTAATGGCTCCCGCAAAGTTGAAGGAGCTAAAGGAGCAATTTAGGGATTTGTTGGAGAAGGGTTTATTAGACTTAGCCAATCTCTATGGGGTGCCGCTCTTTTATTTGTAAGGAAGAAGAATGGGTCGATCCGTATGTGCATTGACTACCGGCAACTCAATAAGGTCTCCCTCAATAATAAGTATCCCCTTCTGAGAATAGATGATTTGTTTGATCATTTGCAAGGGGCTACTCACTACTCCAAAGTTGACGAGATTCGATTATCACCAATTGAGGGTGAGAGAAAGTGATGTTCCTAAGATGGCATTCAAGACTAGGTATGGTCACTTTGAGTTTGTGTTGATCTCGTTTGGATTCACTAATGCACCGATGATATTTATGGACCTTATAAATAGGATGTTCAAGCCCTACCTCGACATGTTCATCGTGGTGTTCATCGATGACATGTTTATCTACTCTCGAGGTGAACAAGAGCACATGGAACACTTGAAGGTGGTTTTACAAACCCTAAGGGAATAGAAGCTTTATGCAAAGTTTGAAAAAGGTGAGTATTGGCTAGATGAGGTTGCCTTCCTTGGGCATGTAGTATTTATTGAGGGAATCAAAGTTGATCCTAAAAAGACTGAAGTAGTAAAAAATTGACCAAGGCCATTGACTCCTACTGACATAAGGAGTTTCATAGGCCTAGACGATTATTATAGAAGGTTTGTGCAATATTTATGCACTATTTCGTCCCCACATACCAAGTTGACACAAAAGAAAGCTAAGTTTTTGTGGATGGATGAGTGTGAGAAAAGTGTCCAAACTTTAAAGGATCAACTAACTTCAACTCCAATATTGATATTTCCAGAAGAGAATGATGGGTTCGTCGTGTATTATGATGCATCAAGGATTTGGATCGGTTGTGTGTTAATGCAAAATGGTAAGATGATTGCCTATGCTTCAAGGCAATTGAAAGTGCATAAGAAGTATTACCCGACTCATGATCTTGAGCTTGTGGCGGTGGTATTTTCTTTGAATATTTGGTGACCTTACTTGCATGGAGTTCATATGGACATCTTCACAAACCACAAAAGCCTCTAACATGTGTTCACCCAAAAGGATCACAATTTGAGGCAATGGAGGTGATTAGAGTTATTCAAAGATTATGATATTATTGTGAAGTATCACCTCGGTGGTAGATGACACCCTTAGTGGAATCTCCATGGGTAGTGTGTCTCATCTTGAAGATGATGGGAAAAAGGAGTTCTCCAAAGATGTTCATAGGTTGGCTACATTGGGAGTAAAATTGAGTGAGTCTGGAAATGGTGGTGCAATGGTGCTTCATGGGTCCAAATATTCTTTGATTGAAGAGGTTAAGGCTAAGCAATACCTTTCTCCTACCATGGTTGAGTTGAAAGCCTCAGTGAAAGATGGAAATATAGAGGTTTTCTCACAAGGGGGAGATGGTGCACTTCGATATCAAGGGACATTGTGCGTGCCGAATGATGGAGAGTTGAAAAAGTTAATCATGCAGGAAGCTCATAAATCTTCATATTCCATTCATCCCAGCACTACAAAGATGTATAGAGACTTGAGCGAGATTTATTGGTTAAGTGGAATAAAGAAGGATATTGCTCAATTTGTGTCCGACTATGCTAATATCCAATAGGACAAGGTGAACACCAAAGGTGGGGTAGCCTAGCATGAGACATGGAAGTGGGAAGAGATCAACATGGACTTCATAATTGGTTTGCCAAAGTCCAAAAAGCATTTTGACTCCATATTGGTGATAGTGGACCGCATGATAGAGTCGGCTCATTTCTTACCGGTCAAGACTACATTCAATGTTGAAGATTATGCCCACTTGTATATATAAGAGTTGGTGAGGTTGCATGGGATTTCATTTTCCATCATATCAGATCATGGAGTTCAATTCACTTCTCACTTTTAGAAGCCTTTCCAAAAGGGACTTGGTACTAAGGTGAAGTTGAGTACCATTTTTCATCCTCAAACCGATGGTCAAGCCAAAAGGACTATTCATACATTGGAAGACATGTTGAGACCTTGTGTGCTTGAATTTAAGGGGAGTTGGGATGAGCATGTGCCACTTATCTAGTTTGCCTATAGAATTAGCTTCCATGCAAGTATTGAGATGGCACCATTTGAGGCATTGTATTGTAGACGGTGTAGATTGCCCATCGAGTGGTTCAAAGTCGATGAGATGGCATTAACAGAACCAGACTTGGTGATGAATGCTACAGAGAAAACTAAAGCATAATAGAGAAATTGCAAACATCACAAAGTCGACAAAAGCCCCACTTCGATATGAGAAGAAGGGAACTTGAGTTCTAAGTTTGTGATTGGGTCGATTTGAAGGTTTCTCCAATGAAAGGTGTGATATAATTTGGTAAGAAAGGTAAATTGAGCCCTCGGTAGGTTGGTCCCTATAAGGTGGTGAGAAGAGTGGGAAAGATGGCATACAAATTTAATCTACCCAACGAGACGCATTTGATCCATCTGGTTTTTCGTGAGTCAATGTTTAAGAAGTTCATAGGTGATCCAAACTCCATAGTTCCTTTGCATGATGTGAACATTAAAGAATATTTGAGTTATGTGGAGGTACTAGTTGAAATTATAGACCAGCAAGTGAAGGAACAAGGAAGTTGTATCCGCTAAAGTACTTTGGAAAAATCAACAAGTTGAGGGTGCTACATGGGAAATGAAAGCGAATATGATGATGTGTTATTCATATCTATTCCACTCTATTCAAGCCTAAGGTATTAAGAAATCCTTCCTAAAACCTAAAATTCTACGTATTTTAGTTTTTCGTGATAAATGCATTTATTTTTATGCTTATGGATAGTTTTGAGGCATGTTTTAAAAGCGAGTTTTTAAATATTTTGTGAAATGGTGTTTAAGTTGTATTTTTGCATGCATACTAGGTTGTTACCTACTAGTTTACTTCTTAGATCCTGTCTTTAAGTACATTCGAGGATGAATGTTCCCAAGGGGGAGATATTGTAATGATGCCCAATTTAGAAGCCAAAGATTGCAGAAAGTTGGCTTAAAAAATAACCTGCAGTCTAGTTTACAAGGGTGACCTACTGCACGTAAGTGGTTGTATGGCTCGTAGGTTTGGTTCTTAAACATGAACTTCATGAAAGGGAAAAAGTTTCTATGTGTAGGGTAACCCACGGACCAAGTGACAGCCCGTAAGCTCCATTATATTGTGTAGATAGGGTCATGAGTGAGACTATCAGACACGAAGGAAATATAGAGTTTGTTGGAAGGTAACCTACATGTTACCAGCATGGCCCGTGAGGCGGGATACAACCCGTAGGATGCTTCATAAAATGAGACCAAGAAAATAAGAAAATTGATAAGTATGGAAGGACTTTACGAGTCCAACCATGACTCATAAGATTTTACACGGTCCGTAACAAGGTTTTATGGTTTTGGGTATAGCGAAGTCAGTTTCAGGGATTTTAGATGTATTACCAGACAAAAGGGACTTACAGCCTGTGGGTTCACCTACAGCCCGTAAAGAGGGTTTCATAGATTGAATCTGGCAATTTTAATGGGGGGTGAGTTGGTAAATTCTGTCAATCCTATTCCTAAACTATGTCATTTTGTAATTGGAAAGGGGTCCAAATTAACCTTCAAGCCCTACGACCACCCGTCATTCTCTCATTCTATCAATAGGCATTCCTCCTCCAAGTAGGGTTTCCAAGAATCTTCCCAAGACTTCAAGGTTCGATTCTCCAAAGTTCCCCCAAGGTATGTGAGTTGATTTATGGGTATCCTTCTACCCATGAAGTTTCCTTTTAAGTACTTTACCTTTTCTTTAAGTTCCTTTAAGAAATTATGTATGCTTATGATGATTTCATGATGTTTTAAGTTATTAAATACTATTTATGATATCCTAAGATTTTCTTACTAAGTATATGCATGTTTTGACCTATTGATGATGACCCCAATGATGTGTTTTGATAATGATGAAATGTGGACGTTTTTTATAGTCCTTAAAAAGAGAAATTCCCTCATGTTTTATGTAATTTATGATTGTTCCATTTACAAAGCCTAGACCACCTAGTTTTCAAGTCAAGCTTTGCAAGATTCATGATGATGATTAGGGTAGTTAAGTTAAATTTTAAAGTAAAGACTTGTCAAAGATATAAGCATGTTTACAATTATCCTAAAAGGGTGTTTAAGAAAGGTCCCCAAGATGAAAGGACAGTTCTCACTTGGTGGTTCCTAAGTTTGAGCTACTCCTGTGATTGCTATTTATGATTCAAAGTTGTATCTCTAAAAGATTCTGTGGGATGACTTAGCATCGAGTAGACTTGAGATTGGGATTTATTCCGTTAGTTGAGGCATGATCCATTAAAGCTAAATCTCAAAATCCCAAACTATGTGCAACTATAGGAGCCCTTGTAGGTTAGTCTAGTGGATCCACATAGGCCATTCACATTATCAAGATGCATGCAAAGTTGATAGGATTGCACTCGGCAAGTGGTCTCCCCATGCTAACGTAGGGATGATGCTGGATTCTATGTAGTAGTTCACATGGTCTTATATATTGGTTAAGGTCTTCTCCCACAAGTTTTTTATCTAATGATATGTTATCATTACATGTGATTTCTCATGCATTGACGCTTATTTATATTGAGTTATATTTCTTGTGTATGTTTAAGCTCACTTTATGTATCTTTCATCTCATGCATACTTATATGTTATATTTATGAGTGATGGCATAACAATTTCATACATGTATTGCATCTCACATACTTAGTGCATTCCTACGTACTAACACATATTTCCTTGCATGATTTAACCATGTAGGGACAGGCACTCCTCCATTGACTCTTGGCTAGTATTCAGCGTTCAAGACTAGCACTATTATTTGTGGTGAGTCCTTTAGTTTGGGACTCCACCATTTTCCCTTATAGATTGTATTTTGTATTTTTTTATATGATTTACTTATGGCCCTTTGAGGCGTTTATTTTCTATGTTACACAATTATGGATTCTTTTCTATTTGATAGAAACCAACCATTACCGGTTTCATCCATCGATGTATTAGTTGGTATGCTTATGGACAAAGTATTTTAGTTATTCCTACTACTTGTGAATACTGCTTCATTGCTTAAAATGGCCCATATTCTCTTTTTCATTATTTTTTCACAAATACTTTAATTAAACGCCTATAAATGCTTACGAAGCTTGAGATGGATTGGGTGAGGTGCCTTTAGGTATCTCATTTGTCGTGTGATGGCTAGTCCCCAAGGTTGCATCGTTATGCTAGAAGCATGGCCATCTCAAGAACCGAGGCTTTCGATGTGAGTTTTTATTGAATTTTACAGTTTAGCCTTTTGAGATAGCCAAAAATTGACTTTGTTCAACATTTTTGGAAAACGTGCTCAAATGGAAATTCTAATAGTGCGGTTGGTTTTGGAGTGTCGAGTTTGGATGAGAATGATCCTTTATTTAATTCCCAAAGCCCTCGTGCTCGTTTTGAGCCCCATAGTGGAAATTCACTAAAAATGACCGTGGAAGTAGGACCCACAATCAGTCAAAATTACCTCGTATAAGAATTTTAACTGCACTAACGAAGTTAGAATATTGATTTAGTAGGATAGCATAGTTCATTTGTTCTCACGAGGTCACAGACAAATTTTAAGTAACCCATCAGAAATTGGGAGTTAGGAAAATCACCTTTTTTAGCTGGTCATCTGGTGTCATCGCTATAGCGGCCCTAGCTCGCTATAGTGACATATTGGCAAGGGCATGGGTGTCACTATAGTGATCCCTGGCTCACCAGTGGAGCCATTATAATGACCAGGGCCTCGCTAATAGCGAGGCCCACCTTTTTGGGGAGGGGTTGCTATAGTGATGCCCGAGTGCCTTATAAGTATTAACGTGGTCGAATTGTAGTTCATTTGCATAACTTTTGAGGAAGACTTCTCCCTTATTTTGAACTCAAAATTTGTGATTAAAGGGTCTAATTTCAAGAATTTTTCATGGGGAATGCATTGGCGACATCGAAATGTTGAGTTAAGGCTTCGTTTTAGGTAATTTTGCATTTATAGCTGCTATGCAGTGTATTTTGTAGTGAATTTTGGGGAACCTTTGAGTGATGATTACTTGAGCAATGGGTATCCATTTTCTGGGATTATTGGCTTCATTTTGGGTGATTTTTCATGAGCATAGACATGGGGTGGTTCATTTCCAAATTTAGAACTTATTTTTGGTAACTGTTCCACCTAAACTGTTGTTATTTCTTAACTTCGTGTCTATATTATTGGATTTTAGTTGATTGCCTATTTTGTGTTAATTGTTTACCTAAAATTAGTTTTTGTACTATTAATTAAGCTTAAAATGTCATTTGGGACCAGTTTGGGGGTCAATTTCGAAATTTCAAACACCGGTCCACATTTTTTATCTTAGGTTTCAAAATTGGTTTGTCTCTGTTTCTTAAAAATTGAATGTCAGAATGACCGTTATGATATTATGAGTCCATTTTTGGCATTGTGACAACATTAAGAGGCAATACAAAAGGGGAAGGCTCCAGCAAAGTAAAGTAGAGCACGCGTAATTAGCCTCTAGGTAGGCTACAACTTCCCTTTCTTTAGATTGAGCTGGTTAGTATAAATTCATATTGAATTGATTGGAATTTGGGTGGGATAGTTAGTTTACATGTTTCAAGTGTTAGAGATCATGTAGTGTGATGATCCATATTTCATGTTAGTTTACCGTATAAGATCATTAGAGAAATTAGCAAGGTAACATACCAGCTTAATTTTCCTTTAGAATTGAGAGCAGTCCATCCAGTGCCTCATGTATCTATGTTGCGGAAGTACATTAGAGATCATTCGTGTATTACTCGTATCAAGGATACCCCCATTGTTGAAGACTTAACTTATGATGAGGTACCAGTGGCTATTTTAGATCGACAAATAAGAATGCTTCGAAATGAAAAGAGGCCTTCGTGAAAGTGTTGTGGCAGAAAAATAATATTAAAGAAAATAACTTGGGAAGCCAAAGAAGAAATGATGAGGAATCACCCCCAGCTATTTATAATTTAAGGTGGATTGCGTTCCAAACTGATAGTTATCGTTCCTTTTAGTAACTTATGTTTTAAAGGATTTGGAGGTGCAACTTGTATGTTTTGTCGCGAGATAGGTATACAAATCTTAGTAACTTGAGTTTTTGGAAGTTGATTTATGGCTTGCAAGGGTAATAGATGTATCGAAAAAATATTTTAGTAGATGGTAATGCAACCAAGGGGCTATCTTGACACATTCGCGGAAGAATGTTCTTAGGGGGGAGACTGTGAGACCCTATGTTTCTCGTCTTCCATTATTTAAATAGTATAGTGTTATATACGATACATGTGATTTTTGCTAGAACCTAGGGATAATAAGGCTGACAATAAGAGGTAATATCAAGGACATAATGTTTCAAGTCAAAGCAATCCCCTAAATACACATTCGGGATTAAAGAAATGGCCCAAGTGGCAACTCACCCTTTTTGGAAGGTTTAAATTAGGTTTCACTTTTCGGATGAGACTAAAAGTGTATAAATTGCTAATAATAGATTTTTTAAAGGTCATTTTAATAAGACAAAGGTCATACATTAAGTTTTGGAAACAAGAAAGTTACAAGGTAAAGGTTGGCCAAAGTTACCATAATTTCTTTAAGAAATTCTTCTTAAATTTGGGTTAAATGTATCAGGTCATATCTTCCAAACTATAAGGATTTAGAAGGTCCATTACATATAAAATTGAAGGTCTATGAGTCTAGTTTGCAACTATGCCTAGAAATGTGTGTCTTACGCTTTGCATTTGTTTTTCCCTCGTATTAGCTGTGTTTGGGGCTGTTTTGGGGCTGTAAAAAAGTGGTGTTCTTGCTGGTATTGTTGGTTTGCTGCTGGTGTTTTCACATAATAATTTTGGGGCTCTTTTATGGTCATTTTTACAAAGTTTTACGCACATTTCCTCGCGTAAATGCTCCTTGCCGAATCTAGTCATTAATGTTAAATTTTTTACTATTTATGGGTATCTTTAAGATGCATATATATAGTCCTTGCGAAACTTAGGACGTAAGGAACAACTTTCATGAAGGAACTTTGAGCAATTGGGCGATCGTTGGAAACGTACGTTAAGGCTAAGCTCCGTCTCTGCTTTTAGCATGAAATCCGAGAAGTTTCCCAAAACGTCAAATGCTGTGAAAGGCATCGGGATTGCAGCTAAGTTATTTTCATGATGGTATTAGGTTGAAATTCCATTCATTCGCTTAAACTGGACATTCAATATCTATATATCATTTTTTCGGTTTTCCCGACTACCTATTCATATGTTCAAGGTGTTTCTCTTCTTGGTATAGTGCCATTATAGTGCCATTAAAATAAATGTAGAATGTGAAGGGAATGTTATGTTCATAATTAGTTCTTCCATACAAAAATATAATTGAAGCATTTAACAAGTAACGTGTTGGTTTCCAATATTCTCCAGTAAAATGCTCCTATTTCAACTACTAAGGCACTTGATCCTGTTTAAATACATTCTTTTACTAATTGACATGGGACCAAGGATAAACATTATATAAAGCACCTTTATGAATATTTTCAAAATTAAGGCTTCACTCTAAATGTTGGGTTAAGTTCCCAAACTTGTTAAAAAGACATATAAGATCTCACGGGTCATTGTATATGCTATGACAATGATTATGATGTTATGAGAATAAGTGTACCAATGAGCCAAGATTGGCTAAATGACAATGATTATGATGCTATGAGAATAAGTTTATCAATGAGTCAAGATTGGCTCAATTCTTGCTATGTCCTATTATGTGCATTCAACATTCATATCATACATTGCACGTTATGCATGGACTTCGAGCTATAATCGAAGGTATCGGGCCTATTTGCCCAAATATATATATGTATATGGTACAAATGGCCACAGGTTGGCAGATATGATACCGGTTAGCTACCGAAAAGGACCACCATTGCTAGCATTTAGTTGGCTATGTCATGCATTTGCATCTGTATATATGTATTCACGACATGTGATACTCGAGGATACCATACATATTTGGTTACAGGTGGTATTTCTATTAACCTTTCTACTACGTTATCTATGATTTTACTTCCTGCCTTACATACCAGTATATGTTTATTCGTACTGACATCCCTTTTCCTGGGGACGCTGCATTTTATTTCGTGCGTGCAGGTTTAGGTAGGGGTTCTGACTTACCCCTCCATTACGAGCCCCGTTCAGCTGTGAGTTGGTAAGCTCCACCTCTTCCTAGAGCTTTCACGGAATGCTTACTTTTTGTTGTATAGTTGGGTATAGTCGGGGCCCTGTCCCTGCAGTGTTAGTGCTTCTCTTAGAGGCTATTATGGACATGTTATTGTGGGTTGGTTCTTTTGTGCCTTTTAGTCTTTACTCATCAGATTGGCATGTATATATTATGTGCTCGTACCTCCATTGCTGGAGCTTTGTCGGCTAACTAGTACTCTATCGTTTTGGTTTATCTATCTTGATGTACATGATTTACTATTAACCAGGCCATGACCTAATATGTCCTGGCTTAGTCTTTCAGACATCATGCTGCCTGATTTTCTACTGGTCCCTAGTTTAGCTAACTAGCATGTTTAGTGGCTTACCCGGCCAAATAACGGTATCGGGTGCCAGTCGCGTCTCCCCTCTCTTTGGGGTGTGACAAACATGATATCAGAGCAGATCGTGTCCCAAGGAGTCCACAATGCTGTGTCTAGTAGAGTCTTGCTTATGGGTGTGTTGTGCACCACACTTATAATCAGGAGGCTATGAGGCATTTAGGGATAGTTTCATTTCTTTCACTTAATAGATCGTGCTATAGAGCAAAGCTATAGGAACATATGAAATCTATATCGTGTTATGTTGTTCTTATTTAATAGGCTACCTGCGCTCAAGAGATGGCACAACATGAGATAAGTATGGATCCGAGATAAGGTACTAATCGTGTCTTGCCCGGTCAGGCGGATATATTCCCCATTGAGGCACATAGGAAGTCTCCAATGCCCATAGTACTAGATTAACCAGCACTTGTTGGGGGCCCAAGGAGATCTAGTACCCCAAATCCCCATTAGAGACTGGGGAGCCGGAATGAAGGAGGCTATCCAGCTACTAACTAGGATGGTTTCTATTCATGAGACACAACTAGAGGCGAGAGCAGACACCAGAAGGGATCAAACAAAAATCTCAAAGGTACGAGAGTTTGGGTATTTACAAGGTCCAATCCCACTGAGGATCCACAGGACTTCATAGACCATATGTATGGAGTATTGAGGGTGATGCATGCCTCTGTCATCGAGGCAGTGGAGTTGGCTTCATTTCAATTACGTGATGTCACCATCTTATGCTACGAGGCATGGAAGAGATCCAGAGGGCCTAATGCTCCACCAGTAGAGTGGGAGGACCTCTCTGAGGAAATTCTAGCCCATTACTTGCCAGGGGAGGCGTGGGAGGCCTTTCTTGACTAGTTTATCAGTTTGAGGCAGGGGGATATGAGAGTAAGGGAGTATAGCCTTAGGTTTAGTTATTTGGCTAGGTATGCACCAGATATTGCATGTACCATAAATGCTAGAGCTCATCGTTACTTAGATGCTTTGGGGGATCATTTGATCAGAGACTACAGGATAGCCTCTTTACAAGATGGTGTAGATATTTCTTGTATTCAGGATTTTTCTCAGATTACAAAGGACCTTTCTCGTAAAATTCAATATACCCGTAGAGATAGGGATAAGAATAAGAGGACTCATACTATGAGGTCTTATAGGGAGCCACAGGGTGATTTTTGGCCCCCATTTACTGATATCCACCTCCGCCGGTAGGTAGTTTCCCACCACAGATACAGGGGAAGCGATTTGATTATTGTATTCAGTCAAGGCCAAGGCAGAATTTAGATCACCCTGATAGCTGTCAACAGGAGCGTTATGCACAAATGAGACAACCCACTCCCCCATGTACACAATGTTGTAAGCTTCATGCTAGGCAGTGTAGAAAGGGTTCAACTGCATGTTACCATTACGGGAAGACAAGATATTTTATTAGTAACTGGCCCTTTTGTCAGTCCCTACTGTTAATGAATTAATGATAATATTCCCCGATAAGCTTCCAAGGATCCCCTAGAAAGGAATATCAATTTTGCTATAGATTGTCTTCCTCATATGCAATACATATCCATTCCTCCTTATAAAATAGCTCCTTTAGAGCTAAGAGACTTGAAGGAACAACTAAAGGGCTTGCTTGGTAAAAACTTTATTAGGCCATGGACATCTCCATGGGGTGCTCTAGTGCTCTTTGCTTGAAAGAAAGATGGCTCCTTACGGATGTGTATCGGTTACAGACAGCTAAAGAAAGTCACTATTAAGAATAAGTATCCTTTTATGTGGACTGATGATTTTTCAAAGATCGACTTGTGACCCAGGTACTACCAGCTATGAGTCAGGGATGTTGATATTCCAAAGGAAATATTTAGGATGAGTCAGAAGCTGAGCATGCAGACCACTTGTGAGTTACATTACAGACTCTCCAGGACAATAATTTATATGATCAATCCTCCAAATGTTAATTTTGGTTAACTTCTGTAGCTTTTCGTGGCTATGTTATTACTGGCGATAGTATCAAGGTCGATGGCCAGAAAATTGAAGCAGTAATGGCCTAGCCGAGGCCCTTGAATCCGACAGAAGTCCATAGCTTTTTGGGCTTGGTAGGATATTATAGGAGGTCGATGAATAAAGCAACAAAGTTTCAATAGATTGAATCATGTGAACAGAGTTTTCAAGAGCTAAAGGAAAGGCTTACCATCGCACCTAGTCTGGCTCTTCCGGATGGAACCAAAGGCTACATTGTATATTGTGATGCCTCGAGAATTGGCCTAGGTTGTGTTCCCATGCAGCATGGTAGGGTTATTAGATATGCTTCCAGAAAGTTATTAAATCATGAACAAAACTATCCTACCCATGATCTTGAGTTCGCCGCAGTTATTTTTGCCCTAAAGGTTTGGTGGCATTATCTATACGGAGTTCATATAGATTTTTTTACCAACTACCACAGCCTCCAATATTCATTCAAGTAGAAGGAGTTTACTTACGATAAAGGAGGTGGCTAGAATTACAAAAGAAATTATGTTTTTGACATTTTGTACCATCCCGGTAAAGCTAATGTTGTTGCTGATGCACTTAGCCGAAAGTCCATGGGAAGTCTAAGTCATGTTGAAGATGATAAGACTGAAATGATAAGATATTTATGTCAACTAACTAGTTTGCAGGTGCGATTAGTAGATGCGAAAGGTGGAGGTGTGATTATTCAAAATACAGTAGAACCTTTCATAGTTACTGAAGTAAAAGAGCAACAATGTGAGGATCCTAAGCTTATGATATTGAGGGAATGTGTTCCACAATAGCAACATCCTCTAATTGAGCTAACATATGATGGAGTCCTTCAGTACCGGGGCCTCTTATATGTGCCAAACATTGGAGGGCTCCGTGCCAAGATTCATTTTAAGGCTCATTATCCTAGATATTTGGCTCAACCTAAGGCAACAAAAAATGGGGTGTTGAGACCTATGACAGATTTATTGGTGGAATGGCATGAAAAAGATATTCCAAAGATGGTGGCCAATGCCCCAAGTATCAGTATGTTAAATCAGAACATTAGAGACTTGAAGGCCTAGCTAAGTATACTAATTTTTCATTCTGGAAATGGAACATGATAAATATGGGCTTCATCACGAGGTTGCATCATACTCCACGCAGGATGACTCTATTTGGGTAATCATTGATTGGTTGATAAAATCTACTCATTTCTTACCAGTAAGAACGGCATATTCAATGGAGGATTATGCTAACCTTTACATTCAAGAGATTGTTCATCTTCATGGACTTCCATTATCTATTATATCTGATCGAGGGGCTCAATTTACCGCACATTTTTAGAAGTCTTTTCAGAAGGGTCTGGGCGCTCAGGTGAATCTCAGCACCGCCTTTCGTCCACAAATTGATGGGCAAGAAGGGCGTACCATCCAAACCGTTGACGATATTTATATGCCTGTGTGCTGGACTTTAAAGGAAGTTGGGATGATCACCTACCTATTATTGATTGCTTATAATAATAGCTTCCAAGCTAGTATTCAAATGGATCCTTAGGGAGCACTATACGGACGAAGATGTAGGTCACCAAATGATTAGTTTGCAGTTGGGGAGGGAAACATTGCTAGACCCTAATATTGTTCAACAAGCAATGGGAAAAATTGAAATTTATTAGAGACTTACCGCAAACGGCCCAGAATCAGCAGCAGTCTTATGCAGATGTTCGACGATGAGACATAGAGTTTGATTTAGAATATTGGGTTCTCTTAAAGGTTTCACCTATGAAGGGAATCATGTGGTTTGGAAAGACAAGAAAGCTTAGTCCTAGATATGTTGGACCGTATAAGATTATTAGAGAAATTAGCAAGGTAACATACGAGCTTAATTTTCATTTAGAATTGAGAGCAGTCCATCCAGTGCCTCATGTATCTATGTCGCGGAAGTACATTAGAGATCATTCGTGTATTACTCGCATCAAGGATACCCCATTGTTGAAGACTTAACGTATGATGAGGTACCAGTGGCTATTTTAGATCAACAAATAAGAATGCTTCAAAATAAAAAGTGGCCTTCGTGAAAGTCTTGTGGAAAAACAATAATATTGAAGAAAATAACTTGGAAAGTCAAAGAAGAAATGATGAGGAATCACCCCCAGCTATTTATAATTTAAGGTGGATTGGGTTCCAAACTGACAGCTATCGTTTTTTTTAGTAACTTAAGTTTTAATGGATTTGGAGGTGTAGCTTGTATGTTTTGTCGCGAGATAGCTATACAAAGCTTAGTAACTGGAGTATTTGGAAGTTGATTTATGGTTTGAAAGGGTAATAGATGTATCCAAAAATTAAATATTTTAGTAGATGGTAATGCAACAAAGGGCTAAGGCATTATGTAATGTTTGCTATGATTTCTCAGGCCAGGCGTGTCCTAGAGCGATCAGCGTATGATCTCGTAATTGAATCCTGCAAAACACCTTAGTGTCATAACTGAACAGAGGCTACCAACATCCTAGCATATTCACTCATTTTTCATGAAGTGAAGGAGGTTACTGCGGTTATTCTTAGCTCAATTAATCAAATGTTTACACCCAGATTTGTAGATCCGATCCCATACTTGCACATCCTCAATACCTCTCTATATCTGTTAATTAGTTTTGCTAAATAGTTGTAGTTTGCTGAATCTAAATCTTTACTTATTATAACCCCCCAAATTTGACCTACAATTACCAAATTCAATGAAATACTTCAACTCTGAAACCTCCACTCCCTGTGGGATTCGACCTTAACTCTATTATTGTGTAATATATCGATGATGACCATCCTTGCTTCCTTTGAGTAGTAGGTTGAGCGTCCATTAAAAATGGTGCCATTGTCGGGGAATGGCATTAGTTTGTGACTGGAGTGTTTGTTAAATTGAGTTCTTGTAGTTAGACTTCTTTTATTACTTTCTTGTTGTTTTGTTGTCCAGCGAATAGGTGTTAATGTGGAGAATGAAAGAGGTGTTCAAGGTGATATCATGGGAGATATGAATGGCCTCCGAAACATAAAATAGGACGAAGTAAGCAGTACAGGGGCTATTTGGTTGCCTTCGATAGCCAGAAATGTTGAATTTAAAGTCACTGATACAATTTTATAATTACCCCAGCTGAAATGATTCTTTGCAAGGCAAGCTTGTGAGGATCCCCGTGATCATCTCCAGAACTTCGTTGATGTTTGCTCACAATTCGAGTATTGGAATGTTATGCAAGAGCCATTAGACTGAGGTTACTTCCCTTCTCTATAACAGGAGAAGTTGTGCAGTGGTTAGCTGAGCTCCCTTGAGATTCAATTGAATCATGGGAGGAATTGTAAAATGTATTCCTCGAGAGGTTCTTTCCTCTTTTGCGAATGATCAAGCTACAAAGGAGCATTGAAAATTATAAAAGGATAGATGATGAACCATTATATGAAACTTGGTTGTGATTTTGGAATCTTTTACTTTAGTTCCCAACTCATGGGATCCCTGATCATTTGTTGCTACAATATTTCTAGGTGAACTTAAGTGTTGTCAACAAAAGTGTAGTTGGTCGGTTAGCAAGAGGAGGACTTGTGAAGCAAACATTTGCAACTGTTGTAGAATTGCTAGATGAGATACCCAAAATGATTATGTTTCTACTACAAAAAGGGGAGTATCTAGAGAACAATTAGCTAAAGGGAAAAAGAGAGATGAGAAATGGAGAGAATAATGAAGCAGCTAAATCTTATAATATATCATGTGACTAATAGTGATGAAAAGCAACAATTGAATGTTACTTTATCTTATGAACGAGGACTAAATGAGAGTGGTCAAGAAGAAGAGGCGTGTTTCCTTGGGAGTCAAGTCTTGGGTTCTCTGCCGGCCTTTCGACGGTTACTCAAGAATCAAGGTTGGAATATTGCAAGTAGCTAAGCTAATGGAAGGTGGATGAACCAATCTGTGAGTTGTCGGGGTGAAAGTCAAGAGGGAGGTTATTTCACTTCACCTCAACACATGTTGATAACCAAAGAGTTGTTTGTCAAGCCAAAGGAGTTGCAAGTTGAGGAGATGCTTACTCAAGTTTTAAGTAAGGTAGAAGTCTCAGATAGTGTACTGAATGAGATAAAATTAGGGTTCTCCAAATTAAACCAAACTATGTCATCTCATGCAACTTCAATCAAATCTTTGGAGGCTCATTACGAAATGCTCTCAGCCTAACTGCACAACAAAACAAAGAGCAATGATGAGTTATGTATGGCTATTATGACTAGAAGTGCCAAAGTTGTTGAATCTAATATGGAATCCAAAACCCCTTTATTTGGGGAAAGCAAGGAGTGTGAAAGAAAAGACAAGGAAGCAAAGAATGAGGGCAACATCACTCTTGGAAATCCGAAGAGTGCATGTAATAATGAAGATAGGGGTAGTTCAAAAGAACCCGAAGAATAACTACATGAAGAAGCAGCTATTCCTTAAAGGCCTTCCATGAAAGTTGTATCTTTCCCTCAAAGGCAGAAAAAGGGGGATGAAGAAGTGAAGTTTCAGAAATTTCTTTCCATCTTCAACTCCTTAACAATTAACATCCATTGGTGGAGGCTCTTACCAAAATGCCAGCATATGCAAAGTTCCTAAAGGAGTTAGTAACCAAAAAGAAAGCTCTAGAGTGTGCGATGATTGAAGTTTCGCACAATTGTAGTCCTATATTAACAAGACATGTGGCTGCTAAGAAATATGATCCGAGTGCATTCACAATACCATGGACTATCGGGATGTATGAGTATGGTAGAGCCTTGAGTGATTTGGAGGCTAGTATAAATTTAATGCCTTTTATGGTGTTTGAACAGCTTAGTGTAGACACTCTAGCCCCCATGACAACGAAGTTTCTTATGGCCAATCGATCAAATAAAAGACTAGTCAGAATATTATATGATGTCTTGGTTAGAGTGGATAGGTTCATATTTCTAGCTGATTTTGTAGTTTTGGATTGTGACATGGGATATTAATGTTCTGATTATTTTGGGTCGACCATTTCTAGCCACCAACAAGGCCTTGGTGAATTTGAAAAAATGGGATCTCAAATTTAGGGTGAATGATGAAGAGATGAGTTTCAATAAAGGTGATACACAGAGAAGACATGATGATTTCCAAATAAGTGCCATCGTTGATGCAGTGGATGAGGTTATGCTAGATCTTGGAGAATTAGCCTATTCAAAGACTGAATCAATGGCAGACATTTTATTGAACTATAAGGAGGCTGATATTAATAATTGTGAGAAAGTAGTGGTTGCATTGATGGAGGCTGGAAATCACTCAAGAAATCCAGCCAAACTCGATATAGATTTGAAGAACCATGCATGCAGCAAGTGAGGCCATCTATTGAGGTACCACCAAAACTCGAGTTGAAAAAGCTAACAAGCCATTTGAAATATACCTTTTAGGGTGAGAATGCCCACATTGCCAGTGAATGCAGTAGTAGGGTTACATGAAGGACAAATTAAAGCTCTTGTTAAGGTGCTTAAGAAACATGTGAAAGCTATTAGTTGGATGACCACTGACATTATGGGAATTCCTTCGGGAATTTACACCCACAAAATTAAATTCATTGAGGGTTGCAAACCTAGTGTTAAGCATCAATGCCGGCACAGACCTCCTATGCAGGGGGTAGTCAAGAAGAAAATAATAAAATGGTAAGATATCAGCGTGATATACCTGATGCAGACAGTAATTGGGTAAGTCCAGTCCAATGTGTACCTAAAAGGGAGGTATGACTGTGGTACCAAATGAAAGGGGTAGCTTATGTCAATGAGGCCAGTTACCGAATGGAAAATTTGTATGGACTATAGAAAATTAAATGCCTCAATGGAAAAAGGATCACTTCCCATTGCCCTTTATGGATCAAATGTTGGAGAGGTTAGCTGGGAGGAGTGGCACTATTTCCTTGACGGGTACCCTAGATATAATCAGATACCTATTGCCCCTGAAGATCAAGGTAAAACCATTTTTACTCGCCTTTATGGTACCTTTTCTTTCAAAAGGATGCCATTTGGGTAGTGTAATGCGCCGGCTATGTTTCAAAGGTGCATGTTGTCCATCTTTGCTGACATGGTTAAGGATTCCATGGAGGTATTCATGGATGATTTCTCAATAGTGGAAGATACGTTTGATCAATATTTGAGCTTTTTTGTAGAAAGTACTTCAGAGATGTGTTGAAAAACACTTGGTGCTCAACAAGGAAAAGTGTCACTTCATGGTTAAAGAGGGAATTGTTTTGGGCCACAAGATTTTGGGGAAAGGATTACAAGTTGACCAATCAAAAGTAGAGGTCGTAGCAAAGCTTCCTCCTCCGATCTCAGTCAAAGGTGTGTAAAGTTTCTTGGGACATGCTGGATTTTACCAAAGGTTCATAAAGGATTTTGCAAAAATTGCTATCCCAATGTGTAGGCTATTAGAAAAAGACACACCTTTTGCTTTCGACAATGCATGTCTGAAATCATTTGAAACTCTCAAGCAGAATTGATTGAAGCTCTAGTGATAATCACCTCGGATTGGTCGAATCCATCCGAAGTAATGTGTGATACAAGTGGTGTGGCCATAGGGGCAGTGCTAGGCCAATGAATTGGGAAACTTTTCCACCTAATTTATTATGCTAAAAGATGTTGAATGCAACCCAAAAAACTACACAATGACAGAGCAAGAGCTCTTAGCTGTAGTGTAAGCATTTGAATAGTTTCATGCGTATTGTCTATGTGTATTGTCTAGGCACAAAGGTAGTCCACACCGACCATACAACACTTCATTATCTTATGGCAAAAAAGAATGCTAAACTGAGGCTTATTCGATGGGTACTATTTTTGCAGTAGTTTGATTTTGAGGTGAGAGATAGGAAGGGCTACGAGAATCAAGTGGTTGATTATTTGTCATGACTTGAAACATCAAGACCTCATGTTGAGGAGGAGGATATCTCCGACAAATTTTCTGAGGAAGTAGTGATGAGATTAGTTATAGTTGCTACTCCATGGTATGCTGATTTCACAAATTATTTGATTTGTGGAATTATCCCAGACTTTTCCAATTCCCACCAACGGAGAAAATCCTTACATGATATGAAGAAATACTATTAGGATGAACCCTATCTTTTCAAAGAGTGGATGAATAACATAATCCGAAGATGTGTACCATAGTAGGTAATGGAGGCAATTCTCGAAAAATGTCATTCATCAATTGTTGGGGGCTATCATGGGGGGATAAGGATTGCATCTAAGGTTCTCCAAAGTGGTTATTATTGGCCAACCCTACATAAAGATGCCATGAATTTTCTGAGGCATGTCCAAAGTGCCAATTACAAGGGAACATCCCAAGAAGGCATAAATTCCCACTAAACCCAATTTTAGAAATGGAAGTATTTGATGTATCGGGAGTGGATTTCATGGGGCCATTCACAAGTTCCTTCGGTAACAAATACATCTCGTTAGATGTCTACTATGTCTTAAAATGGGTCGAAACAATGGCATTGCCAACTAATGATGGCAAAGGGGTGGTGCAGTTCTTGAAGAGAAATATCCTTACTCGATTTGGCACACCCCAAGCCATCATTAGGATGGTGGATCCCACTTTTGCAATAGGATGTTTGGATCGTTATTGAGCAAATATGAGGTTAAGTATAGAGTAACAACTCTCTATTATCCACAAGCCAATAGGCAAGTGGAAGTATCTAATAAAGAGATTAAAATGATCTTTGCAAAGACCATGAATGGAAATTGCAGTGATTGGGCAATAAAGTTGAATGACGTGTTATGGGCTTATCGTACAGCATAGAAAGACCCAAAAATGATACTTGTAACCCTACAATTAACTACTTTATTTATGAATTTCATAGTAATAGAAATACATGTCCTACCGAGACAAAGTTTGGAACTTGCTATCCTCTTGCCTAGCAGGCAAAGATTTACCTCTCTGGAAAGGATGATTCATTCAGATCGACATGAGAGTCCAACTACATTACTAGAATCCATGTTGTATATTTCAAAGAGGTTGACCTCTTTGCTTCTCTCATGGTACACTCCTCTTCCCGCTGAGCCCCCTTTCTCCTCGGCCCACAAAGATGAAATGTAGGACTGGTGGAATTAGTTACTAATTCATGATCTGGTATGTACAGAATGAAAATTTCATTCTTGATTCTACGAGAATTTTTATGAAAGCCTTTCATTTGCTTCTCTTTGATGGAAGTTTGATTTTTCCAAAAATGTATCCTAATTTTTTGCCTAATTTTTCTTTTGATGATCGATTCAACCTCTGATCAAAAAGATATACCTTGATTATATTTCATCTCTTCAACAAGTTTAGTAATGATAATAAACATCCCTATTGTTCTGATGGAGAGAAGAACAAAATCTTTCAATTTCTTATTTTACGATTCCTTTTGGCATGTCACCTTATCAATTGTTCTTTGTCAAGGCTTGACATTTTCCTGTAGAGTTAGAACACAAAGCTTTGTAGGCTCTAAAAAGGTTAAATTTCAAGCATGATAAAGCTCTACAGGCTAGACTAACCAAACTCCACCTATTGGATGAGTTTAGGTTAAATGCTTAGGAAATCTCAGGTCTCTATAAGTATAAGATGAAGAGGATGCACGACTTAAAGATTTTAAGAAGGAAATTTACTGTAGGGGATCCAATGATGCTCTATAACTCAAGGTTACATTTGTTCCCCGAAAAACATAAGTCAAAGTGATCTGGACCCTTTAAGGTGACTGAAGTGCTTGCAAATGGTGTGGTGGAGGTTAAGAACCATAAAGAGGAGAGATTCAAGATGAATGGTCAAAGGTTAAAAAAATACTATGGCAAGTTACCGGATGTCCGGGTGGTTAATGTCATGTATGTAAATAAGATGTAAGTTGTATCGAACATCATCATACTGTGATGTAAACTAAGGTGCTACTTAGGAGGCAACCCAAGTGTTCATGGTTAAAGGTCTCTATATCAAGAAACGAGATAAAGGGAAGAAAGGTAACATCATGCTCAAAATTGACGAAATGCCTACTGAATTCGGCGACCTCGGCCTTGACCGCTTTTGGGCCTTCTGATGATCATGGAGTTGTTGTTAAACTTGGTGGTCCCAAGTTAAAGTTAGTGTATCGCTGACCGAGTAAGGCGACAACCTGCTTTCCCACCTTCTGGCTCATCAATAGGCTCCCTCGGTTGCTCTCAAATTTGGCGATCTCCATAAAAATTCAATGTGTCGCTGAATTTAAAGTGCGATCACAAAATTGACCGCACTTTGCAATCCCTGAAGAGCGTTAGGTTGCTGTAAGATTTGGCGTGGTGCCAAAGAATAAGACGATGTCGATTTTGACCACATCTTGAGGGCAAATGATGGGGTAGGTCACAGTAGAATTGGGCGATCACACTAGTAATTCGGCGTATCGCCAAATTTATTCGACAATACCTAGTTATTCCACTTTTGATCTACAGACTAAGCTTCAAAGTGAGGTAAGAAAAGGTAGTCTTAAGCATAATCGGCATATCGCCGACTATGCTCTGCAAAAGTGAACAGTGACACGAAAGATGAAGAGTCTCTGCATTTTTTCTTAAATGCCCATTAATTGTCTTTACTTTTCATCTCCCCATCTTCCTCCTTTCTAAAACATATTTTCCGCACTCTCCACTCTCCACTCTCCACTCTCCACTCTAGTTTCTTTTCTTTCTTTCTTTCACTGAGATTGATGTGCGTCACTTCACCACCATTTTCTCTACTTCCTTTGTTGGCATATGGAGCTTTAGGTATGTGATCTCATTTTCATTAAACTTTGTGCTATCATGAAATTAGATTCGAGAGGAACACTATAGTTTTAGGTGGTTTTAATTTGTTTAGAGAACCTTAGGACACCTTGAATCTTTGTGGTTGTTTCGCAAGGAAAAAGCATGAATGCTGACAAGTTAAGCTCATAATGCCTCTGAATGTGGTCGCTTTAAACTGAAAAATGTTGCTGATAATTAATTAGAACTTGCTCAATGTATTTTGGGTGAAATCTGAGTAACCCAAAACTATGATTGTGTGATTTTGATTTGCCCCATGATGATTGGGAGTTGCCATTCCTAAGGATAAGTCGTCACTCGATCAATATCATGCCAATGAACTAGTGGAAAGCCTGAATAGCAGTTTGTGTTGTAAAATTTCTTTTGAATTGTTACTTTGAAGCTAGAAATGCCAAAGGAGTTTAGGATCTCTAGGTTGTCGATATGAGTTAGAGGTGGTCAATTTGACTGCCAAGGATGACTTGGGGGTACATTGATTTGACTAACCCCTCGATTATTATTTTTTATCAATGAGTGAAGTTTCTGTCAAATTTGATCATGAACTTTTTTATTATCGAGTCTATTCGGTGTTCCGCCAATCACTCTTAGACAAAACCGAATGTCACAGCTCCTTTCTATTTTCTAAATGTTGAATTCGGTGATGGTCACTTTTGACCGCCCACTGAGTTTGGCAATACACCGACCTTGTTTGGTGGGCTAAAACACCCTAGTTGCCAAATATTTTCCTGAGTACCTATTGTTACTTGAATTTCTAATCATTGTGTTTAATTGTTCTTGACAGGTCATATGCAGGTAAAGACTTCAATGATGAAGGGTGTGATGCGATTTGGGAAGAAAATGATAAACCTTTGCCCTAAGAATGTTGGCCCTTATAGTCCCCTTGAGTTTAGAGAAAAAGTCTATATCCTCATATGGTCACCAGGAAATGAAACTTCCATGGTTAACTCAAGGCAAACCATAAACCCTTACCCGTATATGAAGGTTAATCATAATGTTTTCAAGAACAAGCGTGAGGCCATGGAGGGTCCTCACATAGCAACAGCAGAGAAGGATAGAGAGAAGACTTTGCCCGACCAATTTGAGGCTAGGAGGATAAATAACAAAGCAAATAGGGAAAAAACGTTCGCTAGGTCACACGGAGTCATCCCTGTGGCAATTCTAGAAGATCTGGGGTAGTCTGGCACAATTGAGCTCCCTTCAGTCCCAAATTTAGTGCATCACGGAGTGTATCGGGGGGATTCTTAAACTCATTCGTCCACTTTTTGCCTATTGATCTTAATTATTCTACATTGGGGGAAATGTTTCTTTTGTAGGGAGGGTTGAGTTATTTTTTATTCGTTTTACCTATTGAGTTGGGATTTGGTAGTTTTGATGGTTGAAATGTAATTAATCCCCCACTTTTTGGCTTGTAAATAATTTTAATTTGGGTTGTAATAGATTAGTATTTTTATTTTATTCTTTTTTTAAATAAATGGATGAATGATTGCAATGGATATCCTTTATTGGCAAACCTCATGCATATGTGAAAAGTCGTTCAAGTGCAAACATCGTATCTCTAGTCCTTAGCAATCTAGGCATCAATAATCCATATTTTTGATTCGAATGGTGCCATGGACAAGGAGCATGTATTGACTCACCAATTAGTCATTTTCTTGATAAATCAATCCACGAATAGATTTGATGCATCTTGAGTGACCATGTGAGTGATTGAGCTTGTATATACGATGATCGAGAGTTTTGAGTGTGTTGCCATTATTTGAATGAGAATCCATTTTGCCATTTTGAGATTAGGAACTTTGTTGAAAGGTATGTTTTTCAACATCTATAACATTCCCGATTTGTTCTAAAGAGTGATTTTGTTTATTGTACATAAAAAAAGACCTTAGGCCTTCTTTATTTCTCTTTAGTCCACCTTAGACATATTGACCTCCAATGATAATGAATCAACTCCTTAGTTAAATCTTTTTTAGCCTTCATCCTTTCTTTGGTAACCATATAGCCTCGACGTGAATTTTTGAAAGACAAATTTTTCTTGTTCATCACCAATCCGTCCTTGAGCTTAAAAAGAACAAAGTGATGTCCAAAGGCCAAGTTGGGGGTGTTGGTAGAAAGACATGGTTGTGTCCCATGCAAGAGTTGAGGAAAGAAAAAGGAAAAGAAAAAAAAGGTGAGGAGTCCTAAAAGTGATAAAAAATAAATGTTTGAAAAAAGCTGAAAATGTAGAGCTAAAAAGGAAGTACTTGTAAAGAGGACCCTCCAATATTTTGTTGAAAGAAAGTGCCAAAGGGAGACACCTAGGTTGAAAGATCAAAGTCAAAAGAGGTATCAACAGCAGAGAAAAAGGGCTGAGGAAAACAAGGAATCATGAGCATAAAAAGAATGTGTAGAGTTCAAGGAGGTATGAGCCGCAAATACCCATATGCTATCCTACCCAACCTTAACCCTACATTACAATCCGCACAAAGTCCTTTGATATCCTAGTCCTGAATGAAACCAAATGAACTCCGATTGAGAATAAAGGAAAGCCTATAGGATGAAGCTTACATGTTATTTCTCAATTGGGAGAGTGAGAATTAAAGAGATCCTTTGACATTAATGTTATACTTATGTGTGCACAGGATCTTCTTGGCGTGAGGGAAAATGGTGATGCTTTTAGAAAATGAACAGCAGCTACATGAACAACTATGAGCGTAGCTATGTTTTGATTATCCCTTGGTCACTTGTTGAGGCTTCAAAATCATATGAATGGTTTGTGGAAAATCAAAGATGGATGAAAAAGGTGAACTTGTATGTGTTGCTCCCTATGACCCTATTTGTAAGCTCTAAAATTGGATGGATTGATGTTTGATTTGCTTTAGGGAAAGCAAAGGCTTAAGTTGGGGGTGTTGGTGAGTCCACATTACAGACTCATTTTAGGCTTAGAATACATAGAAATGTTGTCCTTAATGTGCTATTTTGTTCCAAATACTAACTAATATATATCTGTGGTGCCAGGAATGGTAATAAAAGTGCAAAAGAGGACAACACTCAACAAGACTTGGAAAAGAAGCAAAAAGTTCCAAAAATGAGGATAGAAGCGGCATCGTCAACCTAGTCGGTGCATCACTAACTGCTTAGTGAGACCATCTAAAAATCCGGCAACCAAGTCTCAAGTTCTTGCTAGAAGGGCAATTTGAATCGACATCGCAAAACCAAGTCGGCATATCGCCTACTTGCCATGAAGACCACCTAATGTTACAGAACTCAAGACCCCAAGATCATGATAGAAGGGCGATATAGAAGGGAATTTGCATATCGCCGAATATGTTCTACGAAGAAGAGAATCATCGCCCAATGTTGTAAAGACTGGGAGTCACAAAGGACTACACAGGAAAGTGATCAAGCGCACATTTGGCGCATCACCAGAGTGCTAGATGATGGTCGGCCTTGACCGTCGAGTTGCAATTTAATGCACAAAATTCAATGATTTTGCATGAACTATTTAAGCAATTGTAGAAAAGGACATTATATAGATTATTCTCTTTAGAATTCTAGATAGAGAGAGAGTAGGCTTAGGGTACTCAGAACCTTCTTGCTCAAAAAGTACAAGAGAAAGGGTTTCGAGCTTGTGGAGGCCCAAATTTGTAAAGATTATCTTGTTAAGATCAACTCTTCTCTTCTAATCCTTGTTACCCATGTAATCAGCTGCCTATATTGGTATCAAATCTTTAATTTCTAGCATTTGTAGCTAAAAACCCCATATTAGGGATGTGTAAATACTATAAGTTTCTAATTTCTAATGCTGGGTCTTTAATATTTTAGCTATATTCTTATTAATCTGAGTGAATTTATGTCCATTTCTTAGTTTCATTTATAATCTCAAGGTTGCAAAACTTAGGGTTTACTTCAGATCTCTAACTATTGCTTTAATCTGTGTAATTGGAGTGTGGAATGGATTTATTAGCTGGAAATCTTTCAAGGTTTCAGTGGAATGTCATACCCATGGGTTCAATGGCAAGGAAATAGGTGGTTTGTTATGATTTCTCAGACTAGGCATGTCTAGAGCGATCCGCTTATGATATCGTAATTGAATCATATAAAACACCTTAGTGTTGTAATTGAACTGAGGTTACCAGCATCCAAGCCTATTCACTCATATTTAGCTCAATTAATCAAATGTTTAGACCTAGATTTGTAGATCTAATCCCATAGTTGCACATCCCCAACACCTCTTTATATCTATTGATTAATTTTGCTAAATAGTTGTAGTTTGCTGAATCAAAATCTTTAATTATTGTAACCCCTCAAATTCGACCTATAATTGCCTAATTCAAGGAAATACTTCAACTCTCAAACCTTTTCTCCCTATGGGATTCGATCCCGACTCTATTGTTGGGTAATATGTTGATGATGACCTCCCCTATTTCCTTTGAGTAGTAGGATTGAGCGTCCATCAAATAGGCCTCGTTGATATTACCGGGTAGTCGTGAACTCGTAGAATGTCTCGTTAGCTCATACCATTGTTAGTAGTACTATTTTCTATAGATTCCTAATTCTTGGTAAGCATGTGAAGTTTTTCAAATAGTTGTGGCTAGGTAGTTGCTTGGAGCCCAGTTATTGAAGTATATTTTAAGTCCTTACGAGTACTTGAGGTATTTGTGGGCGTATGATCAGTGTGGATACATAGTAGTCTTGCTAGTATTATTGTTGGTTTCTTCTTCTAGTTTTTGAAGCACATTGGCCTTACTTTAGGATAAATAACGTGTTTTAGATGCCCCAGCATCGCTCCAGTGGGCTTAGATCCTTGTAGAATGGTATAGCGGAGTGGAGTTTATAGTTGGGCCTTAGGTAGGTAGTAACTGTGCACTTGTGCACATCATTATCCATACTTCCCCCGGGCTTCACTGAATATTGTGGTACTTTGATGTTCCAGACCTCGTGTTGATTGAAGCTCGAGTGGAGTTAATGAATCATTCTATGTGGCAGTAAAGCCCTAGACCTTATGTATGTAATTATGGACATGGTCTCAAATGATATTGTCACCAAAGTTGAAAAAGATCATAGGTAAGAAGAGGAGGGCCTCTTGAGGTGACAAATAGCCACCTCACTAATCTCCACAGAAAGCCTCAAATTAGAAGAAACGAAAGAGTACTAGGAAGATTCGAGCACATAACCTATAAAATGTAGAAGTAATGGGTGAGTACCAACCACACGGTACCTAACAAGCAAACTCCTAAACGCAAAGTCAAGTAATACAGAATACGGATACTCCTGCCTCTCCAATCGAACCTCCACAACTACAACCTGCATAAAATTAGCCCAACCTAACAGTTCACAATGTACATAGCATATAGCTTAATAACAACACACCGATGATTATAGATCAATAAAACAAGGATCAAGTTCATCTATCACAAGTTCCACAAAAAGGCACTCACAAGTTCAAAAATGATAAAGATGTGTAATATAATGCAATATATAGTATAATGATGCAAGACACTCATAATTATTCTTTATTTTATTTAAAATTCATGTCACCCATTCTCATAAGTCATGAATTATTTATAAAATCTACGAGAAAGGGTAAAAGTAAAAAAACTTATTAACCATAAATAAGTGAGTGGTTCAAAATTTTTAATTCAAATTTATGAAAAAGTTTTTATATGAAAGAGTGAATACTCTTCTCAAAATGATCTAATGGGTCATTACATTATTTATCACTAAAGAATCATGTTTGTCCTCAAACATAAAGAAGGAGAAAGAAGAATAATCGACGTTACCAAAAGCCTAAGTCATGATCTCCTCGAATTCGTGTTCATCCCCCTATGTAAACTCTTCATTGAGACGATTCCATCAAAATCAACTACTAAAAATTGAAATTTCGAAGCAAACTTTCGTAGCAAATCAAAAGTGATTTTCACCCCACGAGCTAACCCATGAACACAATTTGAACCGAAACCCACTGAATCATAACACAATAACTAGGACAATTTTTTTCTCACATAATCATAATAAAATTCTTAATTAACATCGACTACAACCAGAAGTGAATTTGAATCAACCACCCCATACTCATGATACACAATCAATTTCATTCTCATAATCAGATCTTCCCACGATTTTACATTATAAAAATATGATCTTTAGAGATCGAGTACTCTTCATAAGAGAATCAAATATACTGACCCAAGAAAGAAAATACTTGAGTAACCACCTAACAAGTGATGCAACCGAGCATATAAAATCTCTAACAACACTCTTAAGAATGTTAGATCAGTAATTGTGACTATACACATTGCATAAGAGTGGCAAAACTAGACCCACTAATTTCCATATTCAATTATACATTACCATAACGTGACCCTGATGACAAGATGAATATTAAAACTGTTGGATAATTGTGAGTATCCATGGTAGCTCTTATATAAATCTCATAAGTAAGATAACACTTGTAGAAATACTGAAAATCTTCAATTGCTCTAAAGCGGCATTCATTCTGTCATATTTGAAATGATCGAGTCTCCACGAGCACCTTACCTTATCAGGAAAGCATCACGGGATCAGTATATCTGATCCACCACTAAGGATCCATTCATAGAAATAAAGATATGCATAGATATAAAATTACTCTAAAATATCCCTAGAATGAAGTAGGTGTTCACGTAAGAATGCATGGAACAAAGATCAAATAACAAAAAAAATACTTCTTTCCTAGTGCCCATATCAAATATCTCCATTCATCTAACTTCATCTTTTTAAAAAAAAAAATTAACTACCCATAATCAATTAATCTAGTTCTTCTTACTATCGCACACATACTCAATTTATCCAATTTCATATACTTCTCACAACACTCCACTAAAGTTAACACTCTTAATACTAACAAAATATCATAGCCACACCATTCATTTACTTTATCCTCAAATCATCACTAGTATTAAAGTCTTCTTATCAACATATTATCGTGTCCAAATATTTTGAACTATGGCTCCTTCTCTTTTCTTTTAAGCATTTCTTATAGAGAAAATTCATATCCAATGTTGACAACATTAATTTCAAATCTTAAAGCACTTTTTCATTAAAATAAATCTATTGAACCAAACTCAATGTCAACTCCATGCAATTTTTCACACACCAAATTTTAACTACCATTCAAGCCATCATAAACCTCGTGCCAAAACATAGAAAGATTCTTGATCATCCCAATAATTTCATATAAAATGAGCACATAACCTTTATTTACCATCAAGTATATATGTGACACATCATAACAGTATGTGTAGTCCCATTAATAGATTAATTTCGATTCTCTTAAAATCCTTAATAATTGTGTAGAACTATATAACTATATCACAGCGCCCTCTAAGTCATACACTATAATCAAATTATCCAAGCTAATAAATTTACCATATTATACACATCATTGTTTGTCACTCAAATCACAACTCCATATTTATAAAAATTGTTGATAAATTTCTGCAAAATTTGTGTCAATCTAGTACATAATGCATGGTTATATCTAAACTCAAAAGCAAAAATTTGTAAAACCTTCAAATCTGAATCAAAGGTCTATATGAGAGGTCTTATTCCTTCACTTTCTTAGGTTTTTCCCGTGACACAAACTCTAGATACCCCAAACTCTTCAACATATCATACTCCTATTCTTTCACTTACTTATAAACCTTATCATCTAATCAACAATACATGACATTTTACCTCATTCCCTAAGCAAAAACTTTAAGTGGAGCATTCTTTTAGGTCTTTTAATAGTCAAAAGTAACTAGATTTATGGCTTAAACCACACATAAGTTCTTCCAAATATTCAATACTCGATGCTATCGATTATTTCTTATCTTACTAATCTAGACCTTGACGAAATCCACTGCCACAATATAGTATTACGATGAACAACTTGAATTTTTGAATTCCAACAACATAAGTCAAGTTTCTTATCTATCAATATTAGTGCATGCCTCGAAGATCATTATGAATTCACATGTCTTAGCTTATTATTAATTGCCTCTTCATCGACCTTACCATATCCTGTATAAAAAATTCAATGTACTTATGACCAAACTTATAATCACAAAAAAGGACTTAATATGACATTCGATCCAAATACTGTAGACTTCCTTCTTAAATCATATCTAATATATGAAATCTATACGATGATACGTAGCACTATCACCATATCTAAAGCAAAATGAAGAAATAATGTGTCTTTGGATTCATTTCTCTATCCTCTATGAATATACATTTATGGCCCTTGTAATATGATCAAATATCCTTGTTCTTGCATCCTTTCAAAGGCTATAAACTGCATCCTCCTAATATTTTTCATTTATGACTCTAGCTCCTTTCAATTCATTTCAAGAAATTTCTCAACACCTCCTACAACTTTTTATATGATCAAGTTACTCAACAACAGTAGAAAATCACAACTTTTGACACCCACAAGTCATTGTTATCATATCGAATTCATTCAATAAAAAATCCCTATCATATGGATGCATCCTAGTCATAATTCGTCATGAACTCTTACAATTGTTAAACTTAGTAACCATTGTCATCATCTCAAAGATAATTTATACCAACCAAATTCAAAGTACTAACCAAATTTTATATGCACTTTCCTACCAAAATCCTCCATACGCTTCACACAAGTATATTTGTTGGGGCCTTCTTTATCCATTAGCTTGTCATTCGGTTATTGATTCAATTTTTTGGAGCTTATGATAAAATCACCAATATCCATTTAGAATTATCATAATACATTTCATAACCAAGATATATTAATCGTGCCAAAGATCCATCACTAAAATCTCCCTCGTAAATAATGCTTAACCCAAGCGTCCGGAGTAACAAACTAGTTGGTTTCTCAAATATGAATTGTAATATCAAATCTCATTAAATGAGCATGTGGTACAACTAATAACTCCTTAAGTATTTAGTATTCATGCTTAACAATCGATGTATCCATCTTCATATGCCACAAGTACTACACCACGAAAGTCCGTTAGACCCACCATTGGTACATATAGTACCTACCAAGAAGGTAGTGCCCAAATAGCGCGCATACTTCTACATATTAGATAGTTGCAAAATGTTATCAAATCTATCATGTCTCTATCCTAAGCAATATACATTTTTTTGTAGATCATGTCGCTAACAAAAGTAACATACTCCATAACTCTAACCAAATAAGCATCAGTATCATTGTGGTAGTAATGTCATGATTCTTTTTTTATATCCACTCAATCTATAAAATTGTAGAAGAGATTCTAACCTCTTTTGGCACAATCATTTACTACGTGACTCATACATTGTATGATAACTTTACTAACCATAATTTCTAAAGTTACAATGTTCTATCTAGCCATCTTGTTTATCATTTCACTTTCAATTGTCGAACCACTCAAGATATCCTAAATACCATACAAGTACTTTCCACTGTTGAGTAACTAACCTCAAAAAATAACACATTCATGAAGTCCATAAAATCATCGTTCAAACTCATCATTCAAATATCTTCAAAGTACATCATGGACTCATCATCTTACTTAGCCTTTTTAAATTGTTGAACATTCCGAACCTGATCATGTAACCATTTTATAAGTCTATCACTTTCATCTTAATACTAGAACTAATATTAAAATCATGCACGAGACACCAACTTCTCACATGAATAATCATGCACGAATTATCACTAAAGTGAGGAAGAATGAAATAAAACAATAAAATTAAATTAGACCACAACCGTACGATAGAGAAAGAATAAACAAAAAGAAGTTTCCAATAGTCTTCATAGCCTTTTGAAGATAAGTACAAACATCTTCATTCAGATCCTCAAGACTCTACTTAGACTTGTCTTGTATACACGTAAGACTTATAAACCTAGGTCTATGATACCTTTTGTCATCACCCAAAAATAGATGTGATGACACTTGTCTTATCCAACCAAGATAAGTTAGCCTAAATCCAATTATATTGGTAAAGTGTGGAAGGATAATAAAAATGAAAGTTTAACTACAGATAATAAGTAAACTTAATTAAAATCCCCAAAAAAAACTCAACTCTCATGTGCACAAGCCTCTAATATATCACAACACATTTGAAAGAAACATACAAGTCTTAAATGATGTTGTTTCCAAGTAGAACAAGATCATAAGTAAGAGAAGGAGGGTTCGCTAAGATGACAAATAGTTACCTCACTAATCCCCACAGAAAGCCTCGAATAAGAAAAGAGGAGAGAGTATGACGAAGATCCGAGCGCATAACCTACAAAAATATAGAAGGAGTGAGTACTAACCACATGATACCCAGGAAGGGAACTCCTAAATGCTAAGTCAAAAATAGTACAAAATACTGATACTCCTAACCAACCGAACCTCCACAACTAAAACTTTTATAAAATCAGCCTAACCTAACAGTTCATAATATACATAGCATATTGCTCAATAACAACACAGAAACAATTATAGATCAACAACAAGGATCAATTTCATCCATCACAAGTTCCACAAAAAGGCACTCACAAGTTCATAAATGATAAAGATGTGTAATGCAATGCAATGTCAAGTATAATGATGCATGTTTGACTTAGTGATACACACCTATTGTCTCTTAGTTTGGGACCTATGGGAGACTTTAAGTCCATATATCAACAACAAGGATCAATTTCATCCATCACAAGTTTCACAAAAAGGCACTCACAAGTTCATAAATGATAAAGACGTGTAATGCAATGCAATGTCAAGTATAATGGTGCATGTTTGACCTAGTGATACACACCTATTGTCTCTTAATTTGGGACCTATGGGAGGCTTTTAGTCCATATATCATAGTATCCATCACAGCATGCGACACAACCTCAAACTATAGTATCCATCTCGGTGTGTGACACGGCCCTCGAATTATAATATTTGTCGTGGTATGTGACATATCCCTTGAAATGGTACATCCTCTTTAATTCTTATTTTTCCTCAATTCACGTACCTTTTTCACAATATGGTCTCAGAATCAATGCAAATAGGCATGTTCGGACAAATTAAGCAGATATGATCATTTTTCTAACATGCACAACTCACAATAACAAAATTGTGATACAATATTAATAATAAATCAATAACCTTTCAAATCATTTTCAATATATCACACATCAATGTAGAAGCAAGTTTCCCTTTATTATCCTTTTTCATAATTAGGATTGTTTAATAAGAATAAGTTAATCCATCACCAAGTCCCATTAATCTCAAACATAAACAACAAGGAAATACACATATCTATACACTTAACAAGAGTCAAGAAATTCAATTGCCTCAATTAATTGAAAAATTACTTTGAAATTTGAGCCTTTCGTAATACTTTCAAATGATCAAAATATGTTCAAATACATAATCTCTATAAGAAACGAATCCAGTGACACCTATATTGTTATATTTATTTTTGGCTTAAAAGATTGGATCAAAAAGTCACCCCGAGTCCTCAAATTTGAATTTAAAATTTTCTTTCAGATTATGTTTATCCATAATAAAATAAACTCATGCATCAAATTTCAGCTAAAAAGGATCATTATTCGGCCCCCAAATCAAGATTTTATTCTAAGAACCCTAAGGCTACAATTTCTTAATTCAGCATAAACTTTACATGTATCTACCCTTAAAATCTGTTCATAATCACACAAAAGTTTAATAGAGAGGACAAGAATAATTACCTTGATTTGGGATGAAAATTCTATTTTTTACTTCTCTTATTTATCTTTCTTTTTCTTTCTGTGTTTCTTTTCTTTTATGTGTTTGTGTTTCATGATTTCTTTTCTTTTTAACTACATTCCTGCATTTCTGAGTTGAGGCATTCAGCCCTTCTTTTTTCCTCTTTTTTTTCTTTTTTTTTCTTTTTATTATTAACACAATAAGTCTTTATTTAATTTAAACAGCATGTCACTCATTCTTATAAGTCATGAATTATTTATAAAAAGGTTAAAAGTAAGAAAATTGATTAACCATAAATAAGCGAGTAGTTTAGA
Source organism: Solanum rostratum (assembly GCA_029948455.1). Taxonomy (NCBI): domain Eukaryota; kingdom Viridiplantae; phylum Streptophyta; class Magnoliopsida; order Solanales; family Solanaceae; genus Solanum; species Solanum rostratum. The sequence goes on along the minus strand of CM057045.1, from coordinate 61,341,239 downwards.
ATTTTCAATTTAAATTTACGGAAAAGGTCTTTTATGAATGAGGACTCATTTTCAAAATGACCTAACGACTCATTACAATAGTTATCGATGTTTTAACTCTATTTTTATACATAAATGTCTTGAGTATAAATATCATTGAGATAGAATCTTAAATGAGTTATGAATGATTTTTAAATCACAGTTGTACTGAACGATGATGACAATGTTTGAGATAAGTTTGAGCTTTTTGAGTCAAAGTTCAATGGGTCTAAATGAGAAGATTTGAGTATTTTACTTAATTGAGCATAAGAGCACATGTTTTAGGAGTAGTATTAGAATCGATTTGGGCAATAGTTTAATCAACTCAAACTCCATAAACTATGCCGCAACATATGATGACAAGGGTCATACCTATGAAGTCCCCAAAGAGGCTTTTGCATCCCTTACTATGGAAAGGTACTAGATGGTTATAGCAATGATAGTAGTTCATTGTATTATCACTTGCTCATATGGTATCGACTATAGAAACTCCCTAAGAGTAAACATATATATTATTTTACTATGTTGTATATGGTTGAGTTACTATTCAAATCATGTTTTACAATTTTTAGACTCGCATATTTTTTTTAAGTTGAGTTAATGGACGAGTTTAGTTCCTTGAGTTAAGTTAATTTGTTTATATTCTTTCCTTTCCATATTATTTTACATATCATACATTCCACATACTGACGTTCTTTGGTGTTGAATCTTTTCGTAATGCAGATATAGGAGTTAGAGATCAACAACATGTGCACCATTGAAGATCAATCGTTCCAGACTTAAGGTGAGTCCTCCTCACATTCGTAGGTGCTTTGTTCATTCAATAGTTTTTCTTTGATTTGATAGACTTTGAGATAGCCATGGACTTATCACTGGCACCTTCTTAGTAGTTGATAGGAGTAGATGCTTTATAGACTAGACAGTGTTTGAATTGAGTTGATGTCTCTATTTTTCGAGTCTTGTTGCATTTAAAACTATTCCTCGATGTTGAGTTGATTGAATAATTGTTTAAAAGCTAGTAATAGTATTCATTTGAGTTCTAGATTGAGGAAGCTCAATTAGATGCATTTTACTCTTAAACTGAGACTTTGGTTGTATGAGTGAATGTGTAATCAGATTAAGTGGTTCGTTTAGGAGCAATAATTTTTGAGTGTCGTTCATGTCTAGGGTAGTATTCCGAGGCGTGACATCAACATAGTTAATTTGTATATTTAAGGTTGAATGGTGAATGAAAATTTTGGGGTTTTATTTGAATTAGGATTTTTTGAATTAAATCGTAAATTAGGTATTTTTTAGTTATTGAGATGTTGTTGAATTTAAAAGTTAGATTTTATAAGTAATTAGAAGTTAGAAATTAGAAATATTGAACTTTTTGACATAGAAAGTTGTACTTAGAAAATGTTACATTGTATGAATTTTAAAGTTTAAGAACTTTTTAGAACTTGAATTTTTAGGAATTTTTGAAGTTGAACTTAGAATTTGAATTGATATTTTTGTTCTTTAACTTAGAAAAATATCTTGAACTTAGAACTTAATTAGAACTTATAATTATAACTTAGAACTTAATTAGAACTTCTAATTATAACTTAGAACTCAATCATAACTTGTATTCAACTAGAACATTGAACTTGAATTTTAGGCCGAACTTTTTAAGTTGAACTTAGAATTATTTTTTTTGGTGTAGTATTTAATTATTTGAACTCAGGTTGTGAACTTTAAAAAATGTGAATTAATTATATTGTTCATGAAATTATTAACTTAGGTTTCATGAATTGTAGTTTTTAGAAATACTAACTTTAGAAATCATAAATTATTGTAGAAGATATAAGCTTTAAGTTGTGAACTTTGAACTTGAATTTAGAACTTGAACTTTAGGATTTTTAAGTTGAACTTTGGAATTTTTTTACTTGAACTTAGATTTTAAAACTTGAATTGTAGGATTTATTTTAATTAAGTACTTAGAAATTACTTTGGTTTGTATAAATTATCAACTTTATGTATGTGAACTTGAATTATACTTGAAATTTAAAGGTTTGTATTTTAACTTAGAAAAATTCAACTTGAACTTTAGAAATGTTCAATTTTAGAAATCTTGAACATTAATTATACTTGAAATTTGAAAGTTTGAACTTTAACTTAGAAAAATTCAACTTAAACTTTAGAAATATTGAACTTTAAATTCTTGAATTATTGTAGAATATATTAACTTTAAGTTGTGAAATTTGAACTTGAATTTAGACTTGAACTTTAGGATTTTTAAGTTGAACTTTATGATTTTTTAACTTGAACTTAGACTTTATGTACCTAGAAGCCAAGGTACAATATGGCCATTCCAACCACTTTTGAAAGAAAAGTGAGCTTCAGATTGTCTAGCTGGCTAAAGAAAGTAAGGGATGATCGAGCACTACGAGTTGGATGTTGCCTCATGTATTCGAAAATTATGTCAGTATTGGGATATGGAAGAATTCAAGGCTTTGCCCAATAAAGTAAAAAAACTAGAGGCAACCTAAAGGGTGGTTCATTCCACACCGAAATGCAAAGAGTGTTGGTATGATTACGAGAGAGATGGTAAGGTTTCTAAATCTTAAGTTTAAATTCATACTCTTAAATAAATTATTTGATAGAATATTATTTCATCAATGGTAATTTTACTTATAGGAAAAAAAATTGGGACGCATTCTCTATCATGATGAAATTTTTAAAAGGACTCAAATGAAAAAAAAACTAATGTGTTAGATTCGTGATATGAGAGATTCGGTCCAATTAACACCTGCACAGTCCAATAAAATTTGAACAGAAAAAGTGGTTGAAGGGGAGTCATAAAGGCCTAATATATGGAATGAACGCTAGGAATGATATGCGATGACTCCAATGGGGTTTAGAAGGTATTAGATCGTCACGTCAAGTCAAGATCATTTGAACAGGTTCGGATAGTTATCATGTCTCAGCAAATCGTAGAAATTATAGCATATTGGCAAAATCTGAAACAAAAAGGGTTGAGGAGTAAAGAAGTGTGAATGAATAAGTCGAACAAATCAAAGAGCAAGTGTTCCACCTCGTCTGTAGGCCTCCATCCCATTTTACAAGAGGATCCACTCCTGATGACTCCGCCGATGGTGATGAATATATAGAAAATAGTCCTTAGGTTCCCTATGTTAGTTTAAGAACATTTTGAAATTTTTTGAGAACTTTGAGAGACTTTAAATGTTGTAAATTATGATTATATTTATCTTGAGTGTTAATTATGTTTGTTATTATATATTTTATGAGTTTTATTTGTTGGTAGTCGTATTGGATTGGGATGAATTGAATTCTCATTGCAGGTAGGCAGTAGAAATATCACGACCCTAAATGGATTGTGCATGGCACCTACACCTAAACTCCTAAGTGGGAGAACCATCCATACAAATCCCAACCTATATTAGCAGTTTAATGTATGAAATACGATAGTAGTATGGAAACTCAAATTTATAAGACAAAAAATAACAAAAATCACTATGTTTATTACATAGCATTTCCCCAAAATCTGAAAGTCATCGCACTAAGTATATCTAATCTCAAATAATAAGTCTAAGAATAGAACACCAAAATAGATTAATAAAGTAGTTTATGTCTAAAAACTAAAGAAAATTATTTCATGACCGAGAAAATCCAATACGAGCTGGGAGGACCTTGGAATCTGGCGTACTGCAGATCAACTAGAGCTTAGGGTGAGTTGAAGTCGATGGAGCACTCGTTGCACTCCACAAAATCAATAACAAACGGGTCGGTACAGGGCAACATATACTGAGTACGTATCATCAGCCAACTCAAAATAAAAACCAATATACATAAAGTAATAGCAGAAAATCAACTATAGCACTTAACAGTGGCAAATAAAAATAATAAGTACAAAGGACCACACAATAAAATAAGTACATAATCAATCAACAATATCAAGAACACACATGAGGACTCACTGTCAGGACCTGGGTTGGGGCCTAGATGTGACAAGACGAATGAAGACTCGAGAGCCCCCAAACAAGTCTCAAGTATCTGTAACCCCATCATCAGTTCGATATTAGCATTCAAACAAGAATAACCATATAGACAAATCAGATCTCAGGAATCATTCTAATAAGAGGAAAGCAACACGATAGTCATAGTAATCGTATTAAGGAAAAATTCACATAGTGCCCAACAATGCCTCTAGCCAAAGGAACGGGGGTCAGGACAAGTTCCGGGCTCAACCTCAATAACAGAGAATATCCATAACAACAATAAGGAGGATAGCTGGTACGCCCTCGGAAGACGGGACTCACCATAATAAGAATGGACTACTCGTCTAATGGTTAGTACTCGAAATTCTCGGTCCCTATATAGTAAAATCATGTAGGCATAGAGTATGTGTTATTATGTTTGAATGTACTAAGTATGCAAGCATGCAATGCATATGACTTATCAACCTGCATTTCAATGTTAGATGATAAGGGCACATAATATTGAAAGAAACATATATCCGAAGGAGGAAGTATACAAGATGCAATGAAATTCATGATGCATGTAACGTAATAATGCTCCTATATAGCAGGGATAGACTATAACCGACAAACCAAATCCATGCGAGCTATTACATGAATTAGACCAATTGGGACCTCCCACCGGTAGGGATACTTGTCAAAGGTAATCTATATCATACCTTAGGAACTCACCATTTCGATGGATGGTCACCTTCCTTACGGAACTCACCATTTCGGAAGGATTTTCTAGAATCATACAGAGTATCTCATAATTATAAACGAATGACCATTCCGTACGACCCAGTCATTTCAGTAATGGTTACTGTCCCTATATTGGCACATAGTTCAAGGAAAGGGAGAGGCCTCTGGGGATAGCCCTAACACCCCCAAATCCATCGGCGCTAAGTCAATAGCATCCCACTTGAATACTTATACATATACGTGCATCCAGGTACCAGACCATCAATATACATTTAGGCTCAAATGTCAAATCATAGTTCATACTTGTAATGCTTATGCAAGGATTAGCTCATTCACATACACAGAATGGTCCAAGCACCCATAATGCTCGATGAGCCAGAATCATAGACATACCGGTGATCACCTTTTTGTCATAGCCAATATTTTATAAGAATCATATCATAATCGTTTCAGAAAAACATAGTTGGGCTTAATCCACTTCATAATTTTCATATATCAATATTCATAAATGCAATACAATGCATGATGTGGGGATAGCATGGGTAACATAGATTCAAGTTAAAATCGGCCATAAAAAATGAAATGGAGGAAATCCATACTTCAACCCACATGTAAATCATAGTATAGCCACTCATGCACAATCAAATTTTAAAGGGGACATGCATGTTCATGATTTTATAACTCAATGAAAATCATCATAATAGTATTCAAAATGAATTGAAATAATAGGTAAACTACAGCCCATACAATAATTAGATTTAGTAAAATCTAATAATGAAATTTCATATTTAAAATGACTAAAATTCATAAAATAGATTGAAAGGAATTTTGGGGTCTTCTTGGTTGAAGGGTACCAAGAATCAATCCCACATATCTTAATTGAGGAGCAGAGATTGGGCTTGAACTAAGCTTTACTTGAAACCCTAGCTTAATCCTTGAGGGGAGAATTTAGGAGGGATAGGGAGGTGATCTTGTGAGGGTAATAGTAATTTTAGGAGAGTGAAGTAGGAAGGGAGGGATAATAGTTGAATTAGGGGTTTAGGATAGGTAAAAAGTCATAATTCTTAATAAAAACAAACGGGAATTACATAAATGCCATTAATGAGACGGATCTAAATTCGGTCCGTCAGGGTCACACAGCTCACTACACGATCCGTGTAGTGTCACACGGACCGTGTACAGTGGCTGTGACCCAACACTTAAATTTTTGCAGAGGGAAAACTTACGGAACTAAGTGGTACCACACGGACGACTACACGTTAAGTGTGACACCACACGGGCCATGACATCGGCCGTGTAATGATACTTGAAATAATATTTGCACGACAAAGTTACGAGACGGTAATCTCATACTTAGAATAATTTTCGCGTAATGAGTTACACAAAGAGCCACGCGGGTCGTGTCACCTCACACGGACCGTGTAAGTGCCCGTGTGCCTTCACTTGGCCACAGTTCCTTTCATCCCAAAGTTGTCCCCAACCGTGAATTGGGCCTGGTGCCTCTTCACAGGAGGGCACACGGTCCGTGTGGCTTCGCACGAACCGTGTAGGCTCCTCCATGGAGGGGTGCCTGGCAGTTCACCCAGGAAAATTTTCAGGACATTTGGGCAATGCCACTCGAAAAACCTGGGTCCTTACATCATCTCCCCCTTGGGAACATTCGTCCCTGAATATGGAAAACCATGTCTTGAAAGGCTTGAATTAGAGCATGAAACATCCAACACAAGATACAATGCATAATTCATTACTAAAAATCGTGCCAAAAGCATTATTCAAAACCATTGTTTTAGACCTTTAAGCACATATCAAAAATTGTAGTCAAGTCACTCAAAATATTATTAAAAAAACAAACTTTTAGTGTACATGTATCCATTTCATGTCGTGAGACTCAAGAGGGCAAGAAATGGTACTATTAGACAAGGAAGAATCCTAATACCTTAGGCTTGAGTAGATTGGAAAAGATGAGGGTATTGTTTCACCATGTCCAGCTCCGCTTCCCAAGTAGCACTCTCCACTTGTTAATTTCTCCAAAGCACCTTCACCAAAGCTACATCCTTCTTCTGAAGCCGCTTCACTTGCCTATCCTAGATTTCCACCGGTACTTCCTCATAAGTCAAGTTTTCTTCAACCTCAATCCCTTCCAAAGGCATAATAGTGCTGGGATCACCGACTAGCTTCCTCAACATAGATACATGAAAGATACGGTGAATGGAACTCAAATCCGGAGGTAACTCCAACTTATAAGCCACACTTGAAATTCTCTCAACAATCTCATAAGGTCCAACATACCGAGGGCCTTAGCTTGCCCTTTTTCCCAAAACGCATTATAACCTTCATAGGTGAAACATTCATAAATACCCCATCACCAACACGAAACTCAAGATCCCTTCTCCTAACATCCGAATAAGACTTTTGACGACTTTGGGCCGCTTTCAACCTCTCTCTAATCATTTTCACTTTCTCCATGGCTTCTATCACCAAATTCGGACCAACTAGAGCCGTCTCCCCCAACTCAAACCACCCCATCGGTGACCTATACCTTCTCCCATATAAAGCTTCAAGCAATGCTAGCATGGAAGCTATTATTATAAGCAAATTCAATGAGTGGTAGGTTGTCATCTCAATTATCCTTAAACTTCAACACACAAGCCCTCAACATATCCTCCAACATTTGAATGGTCCTCTCTGCTTGGCCATGGATTTGAGGATGAAACGCAGTGCTCAACTTAATATTAGTCCCAAGTCCTTCTGAAAAGACCTCCAAAAGTGGGAAGTGAATTAGATACCTCTATCCGATATAATGGACCTAGGTACACCATGCAACCTCACCAGCTCTTGGATATACAACCTTGCGTAGTTCTCGGTGCTAAAAGTAGTTTTGATCGGTAGGAAAGGAGCCAACTTCGTCATCCGATCCATAACAACCCGATAGAATCAAATTGCCTTCGGGTCGGGGGCAACCCAACTACAAAATCCATGTTCACATCCTCCCATTTCCATTTGAGAATTTCAATGTCCTGGGCTAAACCACCAGGCCTTTGGTGCTCTACTTTCACCTGCTGACAATTCGGGCATTCGGATACGAACTTAGCGATGTCTTTCTTCATACCATGCAACCAATACACTTCCTTCAAATCCCGATACATTTTGGAAGACCCCGAGTGAATAGAGTAATGAGAGTTGTGAGCCCCACTCATAATCACCCCTCTAAGACCATCCACATCAGGAACACAAAGCTGCTCTTGGTACTGGAGTACACCATCTCCCCCTTGGGAGAATACCTCAATCTCCTTTTTAGCAACCAATTTCTTCAATTCAGGTAGCGATGGGTCAAAATCTTGCTTAGCCTTCACATCACTTACCACAGAAGATGTTGCCCTGCTTTGAACATGAATGTCACCGTCGCTCAAATCCTCCAACTAAAACCCAACCTAGCTAACCGGTGAACATCTTTTGCCAACTCTTTCCTATCTTCCCCAACATGTGCCACACTCCCCATGGACAACCTGCTGAGAGCATCGGCTACAATATTTGCCTTGTCGGGATGATATAGAATACTCATGTCGTAATCCTTTAGGAGTTCCAACCACCTCTTCTGCCGTAAATTTAGATCTCTCTGAGTGAATACATATATCAAACTCTTGTGATCGATGAACACATCAACACGAATCCCATACAAGTAGTGTCTCCAAATCTTTAAAGCAAAAATCACCGCGGCCAATTCAATGTCGTGTTAGGTAATTACGTTCATGCACCTTCAACTGCCTCGATGCATACCCTATCACCTTACCATGTTGCATAAGCACACAACCCAATCCTATCCGTGAGGTATCATAATACACCACAAATCTCTCTAAACTATTTGGTAAGGTCAACACGAGAGCCAATGTAAGCCGATCCTTCAAAGTCTGGAAACTCTGCTCACATTCGTCCGACCACACGAACTTGGCCTTCTATGGAGACGCAATAGCTGTGAACCCTTCAACAAACCTTCTGTAATACTCGGCTAACCCAAGGAAACTGTGAATATTTAAAGTAGTCAGCGGTCTGGGCCAACTTCTCACAGCCTCGTCGAGTCCACCTTGATACCATCACCCGACACCACATGGCCAAGGAAGGCCACTTCACCCAACCAAAATTCACATTTGTTAAACTTGGCATACAATTTCTTTTCCCTCAAAGTTTGGAGGACCATCCTCAAATGATCTCTGTGCTCCTGCTCACTTTGGGAGTAGCTAAGAATATCGTCAACAAAGACCACCACAAAGCTCTCAAGGAAAGGCTTGAACACCCGATTCATCAGATCTATAAATACAGTCGGACCATTGGTTAGGCCAAACGACATCACCACAAACTCAAAGTGTCCATTCATCATCCAAAAAGTTGTTTTGGGAATGTCACACTCCCTAACCTTCAATTGATGGTACTCGAAACGGAGATCAATCTTCGAGGAATGAGTAGCTCCCTGAAGCTGATCAAACAAGTCATCAATCCTGGGCAATGGGTACTTATTCTTAACGGTAACCTTATTCAGCTGCCTGTGATCAATGCACATTCGAAGAGATCCATCATTCTTCCTTACAAACAACACTAGAGTACCCCCTCCCCCCCCCCCCCGGCGATATACTAGGCCAAATGAAACCCTTCTCCAATAGGTCCTTCAATTTCTCCTTTAACTCTTTCATCTCTGCCGGTGCCATACAATAAGGGGTTATAGAAATAGGCTAAGTATTCGGAAAAAGATCTATGTCGAAGTCTACCTCTCTTTCGGGAGGGATGCCCAGTAAATCCTCAGAAACACGTCTGCAAACTCATTCACCACAGGGACCAACTCAAGAGTAGGCACTTCGAACTCCATATCCTTGACCCTCACAATATGATAAAAGCACCCCTTAGAAATCATTCTCCGCGCCTTAAGGTAGGAAATAAATCGACCTTTAATAGAGGAGCCACCACCCTTCCATTCAAGAACAAGTTCACCGTGAGGTTGAAACTTGACCTTCCAGGTTCTACAATCTATGGAAGCATATGATGCATGCAGCCAATCCATCCCAAGAATCACATCAAAATCAAACATCTCAAGTTCAACAATTACACAAAAGAAATTTGTGCAATACAGAAATAGGGCAACCATGATAGACTCTATGTGCAACAACAGACTCACCCACGAAAGTATAAACTGAGAAAGGATCCCTCAAAATTTTGGGACTCAAACCAAATTTAACAACCAATAGAGGAGTCACAAAAGACAAATTCGCACTCGGATCATGCAAGAGATAAGCATCAAAATCAAATACTTTTAACATTCCAGTCATAACATCCGGAGTTTCTTCAACATCCTGGTGGGCATGGAGCGCATAGAACCGGTTGTTCTTTGGGAAACACCTTGGAGAGCTCTTTTCTGGCCTTACCCACCTTAGGCCATCTGACCCTGTCCCCTACGAGCATTCTTAGGACAATCAACAACCTTATGATCCTTATCCCCACATCTGAAGCAAGCACCCAAATCTTTCCAGCAGACTCCCGTGTGGGGCTTCCCACATTTGTCACACAGAGGATATCCTTGACCATCACCAACTGGTGCCATGAGAGGAGGTAACTGAGAATTAGTAACCTAAGCACCCGAACTTTGGCCCAGCTGGAAGCGACCAAAACTAATATTTTGAGAACTAGAGAATCTACCATCAAAACGAGCCCTCTTGGGATCATGAACCCTTTTCTCCTTGAGTTTCTCCCCTTCCATCTGTTCAGTATACACCATGAGTCTGGCAATATCCATATCCCATATAAGTATGGCAGTATGGCACTCCTTCACAAGTAAATCAGAGATACCTGAAACAAATTTGTGCATCCTTGCACGGTGGTCAGCCACTAGGAACGGAGCATATTTGGAAAGCTTTGTGAATTTGAGGGCACTGTCCCTCACACCCATACTCCCTTGCTTGAGGTTGATGAACTCAGTCGTTCTAGCCTCTCTGAGCTCAAGCGGAAAGAAACAATTAAGGAAAGCAAATTTAAACTCTTCCCAGTTGACACCACCACCGCATACTATCTCCATGGTCCACTAAGTGTACCATACCTGAGCCACGTCTTTCAGCTGATAGGCAGCAAATTCAGCCTTCTCCTCAGAAGTGACACCCATAATATTTAGTATCTTTGTGAGCTCATCAATAAACTCCTGAGTATCTTCGTCAGCCTTCGACCCATGGAATTCTGGAGGATTCATTCGGGTAAAATCTCGCACCCTAGAAGCAGGTGTAGGATCCCTTGGCAAGTTAGCCTGCCTTTCCTGAGAGATCACCACCTAGGCCAGCATGGAAAAGGTGGTGCGGAACTCACCGTTTAAGATAGGTTCCTCCATAGGCTCGTGGGGAGCTTGGTCCTCATCCGCCGGAGCCGGCCTTGGTAGAGGGGGTCTTCCTCGAGGTATCTTTTGAAATGGATCAACGACACCGTTAAATAAGAAAACTACATGCACTAGTCATAGCACAACACAAGACATGAAGAAGTAAGGAAATTCCTAAAACATCTTTGTAGCCTCCCACTCATAGGTATGGTGCACTTCACACCCATAAATAGGACTCTACTCAACGCGGCATGTTGGACTTTGAGGATTATTTATAAACCTAGGGCTCTGATACCATCTTTCATCACGACCCAGGGTTGGGGCCTAGATGTGACACGGTGAATGGAGACCCGAGAGCCCCCAAACAAGCCTTAAGTATCCGTAACCACATAATCGGTTTGAGATTACTATTCAAACAAGAATAACTATATAGCCAAATTAGATCTCAAGAATCATTCTAATAATAGGAAAGCCATATGATAGTCATAGTAACCATATTAAGGAAAAATTCACATAGTGCCCAACAATGCCTCTAGTCAAAGGAACGGGGGTCAGGACAAGTTCCGGGCTCACCCTCAATATAGAGAACATCCATAAAAACAATAAGGAAGATAGCTTGTACGCACTCGAAAGATGGGACTCACCACAATAACTCCAAGAACGGACTATTCGTCAAATGGATGGTACTCGAAATGCTCGGCCCCTACATGGTAAATTTAAGTAGGCATAGAGTATGCATTAGTACGTTTGAATGTACTAAGTATGCGGGCATGCAATGCATATGACTTGTCAACCTGCATTTCAATGTTAGATGACAAGGGAACATAATATCGAAAGAACCATATATCCGAAGGAGGAAGTATACAAGATGTCATGAAATTCATGATGCATGCAATGCAATAATGCTCCTATATAGTAGGGTGGACTATAACCGACAAACTAAATTCATGTGAGCTATTACATGAATTAGACCAATTGAGACCTCCCACTGGTAGGGAGAAGATTACTTGCCAAAGGTAATCTACATCACACCTTACGGAACTCACCATTTCGGTGGATGGTCACCTTCCTTATGGGACTCACCATTTTGGAAGGATTTTCTAGAATCATACAGAGTATGTCATAATCATAGACGAATAACCATTCCTTATGACCCAGTCATTTCGGTAATGGTTACCGTCCCTATATTGGTACATAATTCAAGGAAAGGGAGAGGGCCCTTAGGATAACCCCAATACCCCCAATCCATCGGTGCTAAGTCAATAACATCCCACTTGAATACTTATACATATACATGCTTTCAGAAAATGCAATGTTCATACTAGACTATTCAATATACATTTAGGCTCAAATGTCAAATCATAGTTCATAATTGTAATGCTTATGCAGAGAATAGCTCATTCATATATACAGAATGGTGCAAGCACCCAGAATGCTCAATGAGCCAGAATCATAGACATACCAGTGATCACCTTTTTGTCATAGCCAATATCTTATCAGAATCATATCATAATCGTTTTAGAAACACATAGTTGGGCTTAACCCACTTCATAATTTCCATATATCAATATTCATAAATGCAACTCAATGCATGATGTGAGGATAGAATGGATAACATAGATTCAAGTTAAAATAAGCCATACAAAAATAAAATTGAGGAAATCCATACTTAAACCTACATGTAAAATTATAGTAGTAGTCAACCATGCACAAACAAATTTTAAAGGGGACATGCATGTTCATGATTTCATAACTCAGTATAAATCATCATAATAGTATTCAAAATGAATTGAAATAATAGGTAAAATGCAACTCATACACTAATTAGATTTAGTAAAATCAAATAATGAAATTTCATATTTAAAGTGACTAAAATTCATGAAATAGATTGAAAGGAATTTTTGGGTTTTCTTGGTTGAAAGGAACCAAGAATCAATCCCACATACCTTGATTGAGGAGCAGAGATTGGGATTGAATTAAGCTTTACTTGAAAAACTAGCTTGATCCTTGAGAGGGTAGAATTTGGGAGGGATAGGGAGGTGATCTTGTGAGGTAATATAATTTTAGGAGAATGAAGTAGGAGGGGAAGGATAATAGTTGAATTACATCTTTTTCTATTTGTGTGCTCACGCTTTTCTACGCTCTTATCTTATGATAATTAGAGAGAAAGATCACTCTGAAATTTAAATGCAGCCTTTTATATACGATACCACCAGACCTGATAGGACCAAATAGGACCAAAGTCAACTAATTCAACTCAAGCAACCACGGCTTCTTCAACTCTTTCTTCTACTAGGTCAAACGCGCAAAGCGCTCCGCCTAACGTTTTTCGGTTATTTGATCTAATCATTGATGAAAACGAAGAGTTTATGGTGATAGCAGGTAAGCAACTACCCCCGGAATGGAGCATGCCGGACCTTGTTCGGACAGTGCTTGGGGACGAGGTGGTTCCAGACCCCTCTTATCTTAGGGGTTTAGGAAAGGTAAAAAGTTGTAATTCTTAATTAAAACAAACCGGAATTATATAAATACCATTAATGAGACGGGCCTAAATTTGGTCTGTCAGGGTCACACGGCTCACTACACGGTCTGTGTAGCGTCACATGGACCGTGAATAGTGGTCGTGACCCAACACTTGAATTCTTGTAGAGGGAGAACTTACGGAACTAAGTGGTACCACACGGACGACTACACATCTGTGTGACACCACACGGGCCGTGACATTGGCCGTGTAACGGTACTTGAAATAGTTTTTGCACGACAAAGTTACGAGACAATAATCTTATGCTTAGAATAATTTTCATGTAATGAGTTACACGAAGAGCCACACGGGCCGTGTCACCTCACACGGACCGTGTGAGTGTCTGTGTGCCTTCACTTGGCCACAATTCCCTCCCGTCCCAAAGTTGTCCCCAACCATGAACTGGGCCTGGTACCTCTTCACGGGAGGCCACATGGTCCATGTGGATTCACACGGCCTGTGCAAGCTCCTCCGTGGAGGGGTGCCTGGCAGTTCACCTAGAAAAATTTCTAGGACATTTGGGCAATGCCACTCGAAAAACCTGGGTCCTTACACTCAAGCCTCCACGCCATGCTTCGTTTGAGAAATAGGTTCTTTGAGATTGAGTATAGTAAGTCATTTTAATATATTTTCCTTTAATATTATCATGCTAGAATGTAGCTCACGATCCAATATATATCATGCCAGAATGTGGCATCCGATCCCATTATATCAAGTCGGAATAGGACACTTGATCCAAATATATCGTGTTAGAATATGACACCCGGTTTAAATATATGGTGTCGAAACGTGCCACCCGATCCAAATATATCGTGTCATAACGTGACACCTAATCCAAATATATCGTGTCGAAACGTGACACCCGATCCAAATATGATTAACTCATCATTCTTTATTATTATTTTCCACTTCATTAACAATATTTCATCAGGTCTTCTTTATTCAAGGCATCAGTTTGGTAGAGTAAGTTCAAGATTATAGATTTCATGGTCTTGGGATTGCAGACCAATGACAACACTTATCAATCATCCAAACCATAATAATTAATTGCATAGAATAATTTCACAACATCACTCAATGAATATCAGTTACTATTAAGAGTTTCTCTAACACATAGAATAAACTATAACCTGCCTCAAACTGAAGAACCGAAATTAGCCAAACTAATTCACCAATTCCTTCCCCTTCATAAATGCCTCGGAACTTTTCCAATCTATCATATATATAATCTCCATTAGAGTACGAAGTCAATGACACCCATATTGCTATATTTATTTTCAACTCAAAAATAGAGTCAAAAAGTCACCCCCAGTCTTCAAATTCGGATTTGAAAATTTCGTTAAGATTATGTTTACCTATAATAAAATAAATTTATACGCTAAATTTCAGCTAAAATGGTTCGCTATTTGACCCCCAAATCAAGATTTTATTCTAATAACCTTAGGGCTATATTTTCTTAATTTACATAAATTATACATGTTTCTACGCTAAAAATCTATTCATAATCACATAAAAATTTAATAGAAAGGACGAGAACAATCACCTTGATGTTTTGAAATGAAAATCACAATTTTTCTCTACACTTTTCTGCATTTCTTTTTAAAAAAAAATCTAGAAAAAGAACAAACAGGGTCTTATATTATATCGTTTTTCTAAAAATTTCAAGAACACGAAAAATAATAGAGACAAAAAGCGACCCAAAGTACATCGCTTTGTAAAAAAATAATATTAAAAATACTAAAAATTAAACCACACTATCCATCATCTTGTATTAATTAATCAGAAAAATAAAACTAAACGACTTAGACAGTCGTTTTATTGATATGTTTTAAAAAAAAACAATGATGGGTGACATAGTCGGTCGCCTTTTGGAAAAATATCAAGCAAAACAGCGACGAAACAAATTGTATCATTTTTTCGTCGAGTTTGACTAAAAAAGCAATGCAGTTCATAACTTTTTTTTGCATCATTTGTCAGTAATTTTTTAGTGGTAAATTTTCTAAGGTACGTGCTTCTTAAGAAAATAACATTAAATATTTAATAAAAATAGTAATAAAATCGCATAAAATAAATATCAAAGGTAAATAAGTCATAATAAAAGTGATCATAATTTAAAAGTATTAAGTCGTGTTAAAATAAGTCTAATAAGTATTGATTACATGACTAAATACTAAAGAAAAACTAAAATCAAGTTATGTATTTTAATTGTGTTAGCCAATGTAAAACTAAAGAAGAAGTATTCAACATCATTATCATTCTTAGTATTGCATTAATATTCTTTTGGCTAGCATTAGTATTGATTTAATTTTGATTTGAGTTACTAATTAATATCCATGGATTATAACCTTTATTGGACCATTCAAAATTCTAAGTTTAACTTAAAATAATATGTTAAAAGATAAAGTTGTGAAAAAGTATAAAAAAAATATTTGTAAATTATATCAAAGTGGAGACTTTTATGTATAAAACAAATTTTAAAAATTATATATGTAATGTTGAATTAATTTGATCTGGGGTTGATTTTTTAAAATTAAAATTAAACCAACTCAGATATAGTCTGATTTTTTTCAATATCAAATCAAGTCAAGCCAAACTGTTAATTATATAGATTTTTTTCTTGGTTAGATATGGTTTGCAATAATCTTTTTAATTGATTTTGTTTACCCCTAAGTCTAATACCAACATTACTAATGTAATGTAATATATTAATACACCGTATTAAACATTCTTCTTATACACTCTATCAAATGATTTCAATACCAAATAAAATATATAACTATTGCAAATTATTAATTATATATACATTAAAAAGTGGATCAAACAAAATATATATCAGTAATACATCAAAATTAGTACTTATATTATTTTTTATAATGCACCCTATTAAAGGGGACCAATTATAAATACTGATGTTCAAACTTTCAAAGTGAGTTAGGGTGTGACATGAAGTTAAAACTTTTAAATTAGGTGCGACATTGATATCATAGTAGGATTTATGGAAAGTCGAATGCCTAGAAAGTTGGGTAAGGTGCTGGGTGTCAAATCCTATATCCGTAAATATCAATAATTTTATTTATGTACGTCCTGATTTACTTGCCAGACAATAAAGTAAGTTTTAATACCAGAAATCAAGAAACAAATACATAACATCATGACCTCTTTATTAGGTTAACAATATAGGTTTTATTCCAAAATACTTCTTTTCAGAAACCTAATTAGGTTAACAATATCGTGCAGTCATAAATGAGAGGAACAATTGAATCAATTCTCTACTGAAAAATGTTATACTTTTTAGACACCTAATTTATTTGTTATCATTACATACTATCTCAATCAAATACTGTTAACCATTAAATTATAATTTTCTATTTATGTGCGTGGAATTTAAGATGTATGGATGGTAATGGGCAGTGCGGAGCGGACATGAGACGGGTTTAGAGTTATGTAGGATGGAGTAGGTTTAAAGTTATTTGGGGCGGGGCTGGTAGAGAGCGGGTTTAAGTAGCTATATTTAGAATTAATGTGGGTGGGGCAGGTTGCAGTTTAAAAAATCGAATAGGAATTTAAAGAAATTAAATCTTTGTAGTTAGTAAAAATCAAAGCTATAAACTTTTTATATTAAACATTTACTTATTTTATTTATTTTTTAAATTTAAACTAGACATGTGCGGGGTAAATTGTTAGTTGTTAAAATATTAATTAGAGACTTTTAATTAACAATTAAGAAACAATTATTAAAATGTCAACTAAAAATAGCAAATTAGTTGAGACGTTAATTAGCGGAAAAAAACTAAATTCAATTAAAAAATAAAAGAACTTTAAAATTTATGCGGGACGGGTCGAAAATGAATAATGTTATCATGTGGGGTGGGGCGAAGCGATTTAAAAAATTTAGAATTAAGCTCAACCCACCTCATTGTCATCCCTATGAGTATGTAGAGTTAATTATAGGAAAAAGATTTGATATATCCCTCAACTTTACGAGGTAAAGTTGGCATAAATAATTTTAAATTTATTTTTTAACTTTTTGTTTTTAAAAAAAAAAAATCATGTGTAGGAGTATATTTGATCTTCCTCACACATATGAAAAAAATAACTTACTTAATTTAACGGCTAATTTGAGTTTAAATAATTCCTTATAGATCTATTTTTTTATTATTATTTGAGCTTTTTATTCTTATTTTATTTTTTTCTTTCCTTCTTTAGTATAAAAATATAATAAATAAAAAGAAAGAACTATAAACGGAAGAAGAGAAAAAAGTAAGAAAAATACTTAAAACTATTTTTATTTTTTTTTTGCTATATTATAATTTATTTTTTATATTTGTTAAAGGAGAAAAGGGGGATAAATTTTATGAATGAAAAATAGATTTGACAATCAAAATAATAAATTTAAATTAGTTGTTGAATTAAAAAGATTAAAAAAAAATCACATGCTAGAAGGATATATACCCCTGCGCATGATTTTTTCAAAATGAAAATAAAAGAAAATTTCTTTTATTGGACCAAAAGGGTATGTCCGGATTATTTGTGTAATATTTGAGATAAATATGAGTCATTTTTATAAGAATATCATATATGATGACGTCTATTGAATTATTTTGTTGTACCAAAAATTATTTTTGAATACTCACTTTGTCTCATTTTATATGACACATTTTTTTTTAATCCATCTGACAAAGAATGTCATCTTAATATAATTAAAAATAATTTAACTTGAAAATTTTACTTTTATCCTTTAATGAAATAATTCTCGATCATATAAATATCTAAAAATTATTTTAAACCAGATATTTTGTAAAAAAAATTCTTAAACTCTGTGCTCAATCAAAATGTGTCATATAAAATAATAGGACGAAGGAAGTAACTATTTTAGATGATATCTTTCGTCTCATACAATTTTTTTAGGTGCACTACATTCTTCCAAAATCATGGGTAGACTAGACAATACTCATTTTAATCGGAGTCGAAATTAAGATTTGATGTTTATGAGTTCGTTATTTGAATTTTTAATTTTAAATTATTGAGTTATGTATGAGTAATAATTTGTATGTATTTAGCTAATTTCTTTAAATAAATAAATCGACAACAGATCATTGGTCATTGTATGTCATATACACCTTCATGTCCTCCATATGGATAAAGATGGCAACGGAGCACACAAACTAATCGAATAGGGTTCGACATCTATTATATATAGGCAAAAAAAAATTTAATTATATGTAAATATCACATAGTGACTCCACCGTTGGGAATGGAATAGTTTAAAAATTTTACGAATTGAATTTAACATGTTTAAATTTGGAAGTTATCTATTCGTAATAGTGGCGAAGTTAAAATTTGAATTAAAAAGGTTCAAAATTTAAAAAAGCAATCGAAGAAATTCCACATGTATTATATAAATAACATAATTTTTTTATGAAACGAGATTTTATGCTTGGCCACTGAGTCGCAAAGTTGAAATTTATATTACTGGGTGTAGGTCGGCCCCGTGCGTCTAATCGGAGGAAACAGAAAGGCGGATTCTGTGACCAATCCAAATCCCGTTTGCTTTATTTCCTCGTCTCGTAATCAAGCATTTTCCATGTAAGCTGAGTGCGGCAGTGAACAGTCACACTGTTGCCATGTCATGTAGTGAGTCCCCCACCTATCTTACCAACACATTCGGTGCCGTCAGTAAACCAGTACATACGTGTGTCAATCCTATAGGCTTTAACTCTACCTAAAACCCCTCACTCCAAAACACTACAACCAAAAATGAAAAGATATTCACATGGATCCTCATTGCCAAATTTCGGATTTAATTATTTGCTCATCAAAATTTAACAAGTTAATATTGTGTTTGATCATATATATATAAGGAAATACTTTGATGAGCTTTCGACTGTCAAACCCGTTTCAACGGCTAGAAGCAAACAGTTGGTCGTGAAGCTTCCCGTTATATTACTTGCTTCAGCTGTTAGAAGCAAGCAGCTGATTGTCAGTGTGTTTGCTTTTATTTATTTTTATACTTTTTTGTTTTAATTTTTTTTGAATTTGGAATCTTTAATATATTAAAAAGATTGTGCAAAAAAATATATTATAAAGTGTACTCCATGCATCTCATTTTATGTGACACTTTTTTTTAGTCTATCGTAGATAAGTATCATCTTACTAGAAATAATTTAATTTTAAAATTTATGTTTTAGAAATAATTTAATTTTAAAATTTATGTATTACCCTTAATGAAATGAATTTCAAATACATAAATATGTAAGAATTATTTTAGACCACAAATTTTAAAAATTTTACTTTTTTTTTTCTTGTGTACAGTTCAAGTCAAATGGTATCACATAAAATAACATGAAAGGAGTAGTATTTAGCAATTTAAATATTTACCTAAAAAGTACTATAATCACAATAATTAGGAACTTAAATTGAGAAAAAGAAGTAGCATTTATTATTTCATGTAAAGGTGTTATAAGTTACAACAATTTTCAACTTCAAAATTTAATATATATAATGGTTCTCAAAATGTTATCAATAATACATAAAATAGAATAGAGTTAAATATTATTAGAAATTTACATAAAAGATACTATACATTATAATTATTTATAGTTTACAATATTTAAAAGATATAAAAATTTGAAAGTATTTTGATTGACTCTCAAAGTTTTATGTGTTCAACATAAATTAGAACAAAGTAACATAAAAAATTTGAAAATGACATAAAATGTACGGTAAGTCACAATAATTAATAGCTTAAAATATTAAAAGGTATATAAAAAATCAATTAATGCCACATAAATTGAAACCAAAAAACTATATATATGAATGTGTATTACATAAAGAATATTGTAAATTACAATAATTAATAATTTTAAAAATTTAAACATTTTATGAAAAAATTAGTTAACTCTTCGAATCTTATTTGTATCATATGAATTGATATATATATATATATATATATGTGTGTATGTTATATAAACTTAAAAGCATGAAAACTCTAACTTAAATGTTAAATTACTATAAAACACCCAACTTAAAACACTCAATTTAGAATATCATTTATATTATTATATTATATTATATTATGTTAATCTATTATTTATACTATATTATATTAAAAGTATATATCTTTTCATATTAAAAAATTATGACTTTTTTAAAAAGTTGTGATTTTTCTTAATTTTTTTGAATTGTGACTTTTTTAAAAGAATTGTGACTTTTCTGATCATCAGTAAGCACATATTTATTCTTCCCTTTATTAGCTATAAGTACCATTATTTATATAAGAGTTTATACTTTACTATTTCATTTATAATCACTCACTTAAATTATTAATTTTATGATATTAATATTTTTAAAATAATAATATACCTACTGCATGATATTCACGTGTACCACACTGGCCACGTATTAGTAAGAAATAGGCGGTCTAAAGATTCTAAAGAAACTCAATATGTTGCTCACTAGTAACTAGTTAAATTATAAGTATAGTTGCAAGAAACTGCTCTATGAGCCTAGCACCTTGTTTGGATGGTTGTTACACTTTATACGATATTGTCTTGTATTATTAGTTTATAATATAATATTTATTTTGATTGTTATCAGATTTTATTATATTGTATTATTTAAATTCATCATTATGTAATTATGATAAAACTCTCTAATGATCAATTTGGTGTGATCGTGTCGTTAACTTATATTTTCTTTTCATTTTGTCTTTACTTAATTATGATGTAATAATTTTTATTTTATTCTTTACCCTGTCTTTTCATAGTAGTTTTACTCCATATCATAGTTTTCTTGTAGTTTATCATTCAAATTATAGATGTAACATTAGGTAACGATGATTGAATGATACAGTCAATTCAAATATTGTATTCATTAAAAAAATATAGTACGATTCAAAATACAATGCAATACAATATGATATATTATAAAACATTTAATAGCCATCCAAACAAAGTGTAAAGGGATCGTTTGATAGGGTGTATAAGAATAAGCTAAATAGAGTGTATTAATAATACTTGCATTAGTTATGCTTGCATTAATTATGTAGAGATTGTTTTATAGCGTTGTTTGGTTTCGTGTATTAAGAATAGAAATGTATTCATAATTATTTTACAAAATAATTATTTACAAAGATACCCTCCACAAATATTGTGGAAAAAATATTTGAAAGACTTTGAGGGACAATTGAGTTTGGCCATGCTAATAAATGCATTAAATCTCTTTGCATCACTAATACCATGAATTACATAGTCAAAAAAACAAATACCAAATAAGATACTATTAATACTCACATTATTTTTTCAATACTCTGCCAAACGACCCTTAAGAACATTACCTATCTTCTGAACAGGATTAGTACACACTTGAAGTGGGAACATAAAATATACTAGCTATTTGGCTTGTGTCATGAATACTAATGGAGTCCAACCATTATAGTAAGGAAAGATTATATGGAACGGAACAGGAATTATAGTAACATTGGAGAAAAGAGTACTTATGAAAATATTTCTATCGATGAACTATTTCAATAGTGTGGGTGTTATCGTGCCATAAGGCATTCAAGATAAGTTGCTATGATATAATTGATAGACACTATTATTTTTAGGAAGTTGTGCTATTATTTTTAGGAAGTTGTGCTAATGCATCTTGATTCGAATCCAAGTCCTAGTACGAATGGTGGCATACTATATTCTGAAAATGATAAATAGATCTCATAATGAATTCGCTTCTTGATTTTCATTTTACAATTATATAAAAAGAACTCTTTTTAAAAAAAATAAAATTCTTATGGTGTGAGCTTGAGCTTGTCTGATCGTCCATAGGAATGGTCTCGTGTTTAGAGGCTTTCTTCAATGTCTCGATGTTTCAGAACTCAATAAGGTCCTATACCCTAAAAAAAAAAAAGCAAAAGAAGCACTAATTCAAAAAAGTAATAAGTTCTTTTTTTATAATAATCAATTACATTATCATCCTGTGCAAGTCTCAAAGAGACTGGTAAGTGGTTCATATGTCTTTCTTAATCTTTAGAATGAGTTTTTATTGTGATTTTATCACAATCAAATACTTATAAATATTTAATAAACTTTTTGAAGATATTTGCTATGAATCCGTATCTAAAGCTTGGATCCGTGCGCCCGAGGTATAATCCTCTTCACAATGAATTTACCATTATTTTTCCACTTCATCAATACAATTTATAGAACTAAAGCTCAATTCATAGTACTTATATTGGCTTAAAATAATTCAAAGACACTTTAATAAAATGTGATATAATTCGCTTTCGATCAAGTCTACGTGATTTTATCTAAAGGGCCATATATCATTTAGAGATCTTACACCTAATATATATGTAGCTTCTCAATTTCCGTAGCTATCAATGTGGAATTTTGTTCGCACAACCAACAATCTCCCCCTTCGGACTAACTTTCACATAACCCATCACCACGATCCACGTGTCAATTTTTGAGATTCAACGCGTGTTGCCCACATCATTTGAGTAGTTATGAAAATTGAAATTCACAATTAGCTTCGTTTTGTATTTGTGCTTCTCTACGCTCACAAAACTGAGCCCCCCAGCTATCGTTTGCCTTCATCATACTTCATCACTAAATTTAGGCTCTAACTTCATTTATTGGGTTAAGTCAACTCAAAGAAGCAAATAACATAAAGCCCACTACTTTATAACTTAATTATGTGCCCTCACTTTAGTTTTCGAAATTACTTTAGCTCGAAATTACTTCACTTGTCTTTAAATCTTGTTGATATAAATTTGCATATCTCAAGTAGTTGGTTAATAATATTTTTGTGAAGTTGGTTATGACTCGTTGTTTGATGCATTTTGACCCAGGCCAACTTTGGAGGGGCTGCGTCTTGACCCAATGATTAATTTGACCCATTTGAATCAGCTCAAAGTTGACCCAACTCGTCAATTTACTACTCCTATTTGTAGTAATTTATAAACCAAAGCTATCAAATTATAAAACTTAAGGAACATAGTGAAAAAAAGTGAAACAAGGCAGAGCACAAAATTAAAAGAATGGTCAGAAGGGCTGAAGGGGGAAGCAAGGTAATTCTGAGACATTAAGGTATTGTTAGGATCACAAACTAGTTATGCAAGAATATAAGACAAAGATAGTTATCCATTGAATAATGATATGAGATTGTTATAAGATCCATAATCCTCTAGTAATAAGGGAAGAGTCAAAATTAGAAGAGGAACTTCTCGAAAAAATTACAAGTCTACAACTATTATCAACTTACTTATACATGGTTATTTGAAACTATAAGATGTAACCACAACAACTACTATGTCTCAATCCCAAATAAGTAGGGATCGGCTATATGGCCTCACTGACCATGACCATGTTTCTAAATGTACCAAAAAAATATATATATCACATGATTCCATTGTCACTGTCACAAATTAAGTACTGGGGATAGTGATACACAACATTGTACCAGAAAGAGGAAGCTGCAGTAATCTGGCATGAGTAGAAGATGTTCGGAGGTGGTTACCATATCTTCCAGCCTCATTCCTCTTGCAGCTATGTAAGGTGTTTTGATCGAAAATGCTCTGCTATATTGGAGGCATGATTATATTATTCAAAACTAGAGAGTATTAACCTACCCAGAAAGCAAAAATTAGTTTATGACGACCCAAATTTATGATTCACACTAGCATAAAGGGAAGAAATTTTTTATTATGATGTCTTGATTAGATTATTTCACAACTTGAGAGTATGAACCTACACAGAAAGCAAGTACAAGTTCATGACAATCCCCAATTTATAATTCACGTTAGCACAAAGGGAACGATTTTTTATGCAATACCTTGAACATTATAGTACTTACATGTCTAGTCCGTGGTGCAGATGTATAATATAAGAAGATTTTCAGCATATCTGGTTCAAGTTCCGGCAAATGCCACCACAAGGATGCTTAGTCTTTTGTATAATATCTTGAATAGCAGCACAATCTAAAGAGCAACCGTGAATTATCGACTTGGTTCTGCAGCCCATTTCCTCCTACTTGTAGAGCCTGCTTTATCATAATCATGCCACACCAACTCCATCTAGCAAAGAATGATGAAAAACTCAGACATATAATACCAGACACTTACACACATATTATTAGCAAAAAGTGAAAATTATGCTCATGGAAGAGGAAAAACATAGCAAGACTTCCTTTTCACTCAGCTACTTCGGCAACATATTACCAAAGATGTGAAGAGCTTTTCGTTATGACACGCTAAACAAAGCTATGAGTAGTACTGGTAAGCCTTGAATAGACAAACTTAAGTTAAAGAATATGAAGCTATCAGCAAATAAGATCAGTGCAAATTATAGGAAAAGAAGCAATTATGCAATCTAGAGGCTAAGATGAGCTAGGAATAAGGAAGGAATGTAGCATAGGCATACATCTCCAACGACGACAGTGTCACCCTCTTTCACGCCAAGCTTGAGCAGAGATTTATTCACACCACATGCTTCCAAAACATGTTGAAATCTTCTGTCTGAATCCATATATCTGCACAGAGAACAAGATTACTTTTCAATGGAACTCAAATGTAACTTTTATAAGCTCGAGCATATCAAACAAAAGTTGATTTAAAACAGGTTCCTTGAAGCAAGGAAATGGACGGGACCAGACTTCAGGACTCTGTATTATCTAGCAACATAAAATCTCTGCACACCTTAATTTAGGATAATATGTGAGACCACTATAACAAGTTCAACTCAAACTTGAAAATGTTGACTCGTTTCAGCTATGATACAAGAAAATGCAATTTACTTCAGGTTCAACATGCTACAACCAAAACGTGTTTCCATAGGGATGCTAATCCAAAGGGAAAAAGAAGAAAAAGGCACTTGATAAAAGGCAATAAACAAGAAGGTAAAAGACAGGATCAGAGAACAGAGAGATCCATACCTCCAGTTTGTCATTTGGACGAAACGCTGCAGGCCTAATCCTTGAACGTACCAAGTTTTGGAAGAACTATCATGGGAGATCTCAAACTCATTTATGGGAGCATTTCGTTGCTTTTTCACCATGTCAGCGACATAGTCCAAGTTTACTGAGTCCCTTCTCACTGTACAAGAAAGAAAACCAATACAATCAAAGAACTGAGCACTATTACCCCCCTCCCCCCTCCTCCCTTTCTAAATTTGACATGCAGTTAACAATAATAAATGAAACTCGGTGCTGAAACTACACAAAAGAAAATCTCCGCGGAGATACCCTCACACTCATCCCGTATTTCTTGTTTCTTGATAAACACTCTTGTTTTATTTCCCTTTTTAAAATTCTGGAAGTTTACTCAGAGGGAAGGAGGCAGAAAGCACTCTCATTTCACATGTCACATTAACAAAGAATGAAGCAAGTCCAACCAAGCCTATCTTTGCAATTCTCAATGAGTGGCACACAACTTGATCACTCCCTTTATGAGGAAAAGGAAGATGGGAAAAGAAGAAAAAACAAACAGCAGGGTGCATGCCTTACCTCATTCCCCTTCCCCTTCCCCTTCCCCTTCCCCTCCCCATTGGAAAAACAACATACAGGAGGAAAAAAAACACTTCATTCAATATTTAGTTACTCCATCTGTACTACTTTTTTACGACACCATGGTGTTCAGGCGAATTTGTGCACACGTCAACTAATTCCATGAGGTACCTACTACTTCCCACCAACACTGGTGTCGGATAACTCTATCCATCAATGAGATAAGTGTGAAGAAATCAAACAATGTTTTAACCTCCACTGGGATTTGAACTTGAGACCTCATAGTGCTCAACTCTTCATTAATCACTTGTCATGTCCCAATTTTTGAAAAATTTTACTTTTTCGTGGAAATGACCATTTTGCCCTTCCTTTTAGCAGTTTCATGCTTTGTATTTTGGAAATGATTTGTGTGGTTCTCGATTTGATAGGGAGATATTTTGAGACCTTTGGTGAAACTTTGTTGAGATAGTTGACTTTGGTGAAACATTGCGAGATGTGAGCTTTGGATGGTGATTCCGTTAGTTCTGTTGCATTCGAAACGTTGAGTTTGGTCTAGTATGATGGTTGGGTAGAGCCCCGAGATCTTAGAATTAGGCTAAAAGTTGAGTTTTAGGCCTTAGAGAGGTCCGTAGGGATAGTTTTGTCATAGAAATCTTTTTACGAAAATGCAACATTCCATTGTCTCCGAAACGTGTTTTATGATCAATTTGCACTATTGGTGCATATTTATAGGGTTTGGGGATAAGTTGTAAGGGTCAAAAAGATATTCTGAAGAATGTCGGTGCAAGTTGACCGCAGTCAACGCGATCAACGCACACTCAATAGTCTTTTTATTTTTTTTTTATTTTTTTGCTAAAACATCCCTTATTTCAGAAATTCTTCTCATTACAATTATTTCACCATTTTTAACACCTTGAGGGCTTGGGAGGCAGTCGAGGAGATTTGGGGAGAGATTTTTCGTGGGAATTCGTATAGATAAGTTTCTAACTCAATTTTAAATCATTTTCTAATAATTTTACTTTCTAAATTCTTCAAAAAGAAATCAAGATTTCAATAGTGGATTTTGGGGTTTTTTCCCCAAATTTAAAAAGTTCTTGATATGTAGAACCTAGTTTCCAAATAAAATTTCAATTTTGCTTTTGTCATTTTTGAGGTGATTTTTTGGTTAATTCTGACTCTGGATCTTAAACCTTGCAATACGGTATCATTGTACTCCTTTTAATAAATTCTTTCCATTCTTGATAGTTGGCGATTATTTCAGAGTCAGTATTTATGTTAAAAGTGCGATAGAGCATTTGGATGAAGTTTTCAATCTTCTAGGTAGGTTTGATTATCCTTCTTTGAGACTGACATTGGATAATTGATTGTTCTTATGTTATAGGCTTTGAGATGGGATCGTTTTATGATTTAGGATTGTTGATTATATGGTGTTGCTCATGTGGGGGCCTTATAACAGCTTTAGTTGCTTTTTGAGCTTGTATTTCATGAGTTATTGTGATACAAGCTTTTAATACTATTTGACTTGTAATGCCCAAAAACGGGATTGAGCTGTCGGTTGTAGCATACTTTGAGAAATGAAATGTTTTTCAAATAGTGTTAACTTATTTCAAATAAACTCTTTCCCATTGTTTCCATATGAGGGTGTTATCAGGATTTGGTTGAGTTTTGAGTTTGAACCTTTGCATACGTATTGAGCAGATCATTACCTCCATGCATATGTATTGTGATGCATTCATCATATCATAGATCTTGAAAAGTTGGAAAATGTGAATTCATTTTGAAAAGGAAAATGAGACACCTTTTAAAACCTTTGATCATGAGCTACGTGACAAGAGGATGAGATATTAAGATTGTGATTTGGTATATTGACTGAGTCCCCATGGATTCTTGCTTGGTAGCCTTAGCTCGACTGGGTGTATACAACAAGTTGCGCGACAGTATTGATCCCAACATACCGCCACATCATTGCATCATTTCATCCTACTGCATTGCACGGTACTCATCTTTGAGTGTTTGACTTATCTAATGATGTTTGATATTACTTGATCTTATGTGTTTACTTTATTCGTGCCATTCTATATAAATTGGCAGCATCGATGCTAGAGTGGACTTTTCTGTAAGCAGGTGGCAGCGTTCCTTAGTTTATTTCATAAGTTTGATCATTTCCTTATACTCAGTCGGTTAAACCTACTGAGTACATGTGGATTGTATTGACCCCCACTTTCTGTCCTTTTTTATGCAGATTCCATTCAGGGTGTTCCTCCTGGTAGTTGATCACCTCTAGCAGACAGCTTATTCAGATTGGTGGCGAGATCCTATGTTTCGGATCACATTTAGTTCCATCTCTTATCTCAGTCTTCATTATTATTCAGAGACCTGTGTTGTAATTACCTTTCCAAGATTGTATTAGTTGCTCTTTATACTTTTTTTTTATTTGCACCGGGTGTCTAAGTCTCTTAGAACCCCAACTAATCCCGGGGGTGCACAGACCCTCGGCAAGGAGTTTCCCGCAAGTGCACCACGAATAATTCAGGTTTTACCCAGTCTAATGGACCTCAGAAATTGTTTGTTCTTTATACTAATGACACCAGATTTTGGGAATATTAATCTTAGTTCTTTTCTTTTCTTTTGTGGCCTGACTTTCCCCTTTTGGAAGTCTCTATGTGATTTACTTTTTGGCTTACACCTCAGGATAGGTTTTGGTGTCATCATGACCTTGATTTTTGGATCATGACAAATTGGTATCCGAGCACTAGGTTCACCGGTCTCATAAATTTAAAATAAGGTTTTTAGTAGTCTTGCGGATTGGTACATAGACGTTCGTCCTTATCTTCGAGAAGTTACGAGGTACTTAATAGGAGAAATTCCTTTCATTGATTCCTTTCGGGCAATTTATTCATATCAAGTGTTGTATACCTCTAATCTATTCTTTCTGCATGGATGGTGAGGACTAGAGCTAGAGTCATTGAAGGTGAAGTTGCACCTCCTGCCCGAGCTCCAATTCATAGGTGAGGCAGGGGCGCAATGGAGTTAGGGGTCATGGTTGAGCGAGGGGGGCACCACCTGCTAGAGGACGAGCTAGAGGCAGCACCTAAGCCTATATATGAGTATGAGGATTAGTTTGAGCAGAGCAGGCTAAGGAGCGAAGGCCAGCCCAACCTCCTACAGTTCCCGATAGCACCCCGATACTTCGGGAATTGCTTGTCCGTTTAATGGCTAAGATTGGATAGTGCCTCTACTCCTGGTATTCTTTCGAACACACCTAAGCCTATATATGAGTATGAGGATTAGTTTGAGCAGCAGGTTAAGGAGCAGGCCAGCCTAGCCTCCTACAGGAAATGCTTGTCCGTTTAATGGCTAGATTGGATAGTGCCTCTACTCTTGGTATCCTTTAAACACTTTAGGCTCTCCTATTATAGTTGGTTCTTCATAGCCAGTTCAGAGCCTAGTGTGGGATTTCAGACTCCTGATTCTTCTTTAGTACCCTTTATTGCACCTTCCAGATTTGCAGCTCCGCTAGTTTCTGCTAGTGCAACCATGTTGGTATTTGAGCAGAAGAGTTTTAAAAGGTTTGTTAGATTGGCACCTCCTAGATTTGATGGTACAGTAGGGTACAACGCATATGATTTCTTGACGAAGTGCCAGGACCAGTTGTTCATCTTGGGTATTCTAGAGGCTCATGGAGTGGCTTGCACTTCCTACTAGTTTGTGGAAGTGGCCGAGGAGTGGTTGAGCTTAGTTCTTGCTCGCTGACCTGCTGGTTCTCTCATGATAGATTGGGAACAGTTCACTGAAGTGTCCTTTGAGAGGTTTTGTGACATATAGCCTTTGCAATTAGCCCAAGGATGAGTTCAACGGGCTAAAATAGGGTTCCTTATCAGTATCCGAGTATAAGGCTCGTTTTCATGAGTTGTCTCGTTATGCTATGTCGAGTATCCCTACAGTGTTTGAGCGGATCCATAAGTTGGAGGGATTCGCCGGCCATCTTTACGATGCCACAGCCTCCTTTATGTTATCAGGCAACTCATTTTAGAGTATTATTGACCATGCTGAGAGTATCCAACATGCTAGATAGGGCGACGCCAAGAGATTTCATCGTCAAGGTCAATTTAGTGGCCATACATCTAGAGATAGAGAGTATCCAGGTCCAGGCACCTAGGGTTATCTGGGTAAATAGGTACATGTAACGATTCAGAGTTCAAACGGTAAAGGTAGGTCCATGTCTAGCCAAACTAGTCATGGTGGTTCTTCGAGTTAGGGAGAATGTGTTGACACTTCTGGTTATCCTCCACGAGTTCAAGTGCTCGAGGTTGTTTTGTTTGTTATGAGTTCGGACATAAGGTAAAGGATTTCCCCAAATGTGTTCCTTCTACTATTCAGCCCGAGCCACAAGTTGTTCGTGCCATGTAGGCTCTAATGGTTCGAGGTGCTTCACGAAGTGCTAGGGCTAGAACTAGAGGTTCCAAGGGCGGATCTCAAAGAGATATTCATGGTGGTTCTCAGGCCAGTGGTGACCATAGGTAGAGTTGAGGCAGAGGCCTCTGATGCAGTGATCAGTATAGTTCCCATTGGCCATCACACTGCTTCAGTAGTATTTGATCCCAGGTCTACCTATTCTTAATGTGTCGACTTATCTTGCCACAGATATTGAGGGTGTATGTGAGTCTCTAGTAGCGCCCATTAGCATCTCTACCTAGGTAGGTGAGTCTTTAGAGGTGGATCGGGGTTTTGTAGTGACATTCTCAAGTAGAGAGACTCAGACGGACTTGATCAAATTAGATATGCTTAATTTTGATGTGATATTGAATATGGATTGGCTTTGTCTCTCTATCATGTTATTCTAGATTGCTATGTCAAGACCCCTTAGCTTATCCTAGCTTGCCTCGATTAGTGTGGACAAGTACCCCGAGTTCATCTTTGAAGGTGGTGATATCTTATATTTGTGCTCGTCATATAACGAAAAAGGGATGCTTGTCTTATTTAGCCCATGTAAGTGACCTTACAAAGGATTCATCTCCTTTAGAGACCACGAGGGTGGTGAGAAAGTTCATGGATGTATTCTCTAGAAACTTTCCAGGTTTCCTCCCGACTATGATATTGATTTTGTCATTGATTTGGAGCTGGGCAACAAGCCCATCTCTATTTCTCCTTATTAGATGGCTCTAGCCGAGTTAAAGGTATTGAAGGAACAATTGGAGAATTTAGTCGAAGGAAGGATTTATTCAGCCTAGTGTTTCGCCGTGGGGTGCACCAATTTTATTTATGAAGGAAAATAGTACTATGAGGATGAGTATCGATTATCGTTGGTTGAACAAAGTCACAATCAAGAACAAGTATCCCCTTCCTCGCATTGATGATCTATTTGACCAACATCAAGGTTCATTGATATTTTCTAAGATTGACTTGACAATGGGTTACCACCAGTTGAAAGTTCGAGACTCTGATATCTTGAAGACCGCCTTCAAGATTCATTATGGGCATTATGAGTTTGTGGTCATGTCTTTTGGGTTGACTTATGCTCTAGCTGCATTTATGGAATTGATGAATTAGGTATTTCAGCCTTATTTGGACTCTTTTGTGATTTTATTCATCGAGGATATCTTGGTTTACTCCAAAAATGAGGCCGACCATGTTCATCACTTGAGGGTCGTGCTCCAGAGATTGAGAGACGAGAAGTTACATGCCAAGTTCTCAAAGTGCGAGTTTTGGCTTGAGTTCGTGATTTTCTTGGGTTATGTGGTGACCAAGGATGGTATTATGGTTAATCTGGCCAAGGTTGCAGTGGTTCGTGATTGGGTGAGACTCATTTCAATTACTGAGAGTCGAAGTTTCATTGGGTTAGCAGGTTATTATCATTGGTGCACTCAGGATTCCTCTTCCATCGCAGCTCCATTGACTAGGTTGACTCAGAGAATCATAGCATTTCAGTGGACCGATGAGTGTGAGGCGAGCTTCTAAAAGCTCAAGAAGTCATTGACTTCGACACCTATTCTAGCATTATCAGAGGAGGGGTGGCATTTGTTGTATTTTGTGATGCTTCGATGTGGGTTTGGGTGGCGTGTTTATGCAAAAAGGGAGAGTCATAGCCTATGCTTCCTGACAACTGAAGGTACATGAGAAGAACTACCCCACCCACAATTTGGAGCTAGCGGCGGCGATTTTTGTTTTGAAGTTATGGAGGCATTATCTCTATCGGGGGCGTTATGAGATCTTTAATGATCATCATAGCCAAATATATCTTTTCTCAGCCGAGTTTGAACATGAGGCAACATAGGTGGTTGGAACTGTTGATGGATTATGACATCACCATCTTTATCTTTCTGGCAAGGCTAATGTGGTGGTAAGATGCTTTGAGTCGAAAACCACCTAGTATAGTTAGCTTGGCCTTCCTTAAGGTGGAGGAGACCTTTGGCATTGGAGGTTCAGTCATTAGCTAGACAATTGGTTCGACTTGATATTTCACCACCTCATGGTGTTTAGGCCTTCATTGAGGCTAGGTCTCCT
Organism: Solanum rostratum; assembly: GCA_029948455.1. Lineage (NCBI taxonomy): Eukaryota > Viridiplantae > Streptophyta > Magnoliopsida > Solanales > Solanaceae > Solanum > Solanum rostratum. The sequence continues at coordinate 61,308,652 of CM057045.1, read as the reverse complement.
TTGATGGATTAGATTCATGCTCACTAGTTTGATGCTAAGTTGTTCGGACTCTTCACTTTTGATGCCGCACCCGTGTCGGATTCTCCAAAAATACACTATTTTTGGAGAATCTAACCTGCAGCCCTTGATATTTTTGAAGAGTTCGAGCAACATAAGTTTGATGATGACAAGTTGAGAACGATTCGGGACAAAGTGCTGAAAGGTGAAGCTAAATCGGCTTCTCTTGATCCCGAGGGAGTTTTGAGGATTAGTAGTCATATTTTTGTTCCTAAGTTTTGGTGATGGGATACGTTGATATTAAAGGGGGCTATTGTGCAAAATATTCTATCCACTCGAGAGTGACAAAGATGTTTCATGACTTGAAACAATACTATTGGTGGTGTGGTATGATGAGGGCCATCATGAAATTTGTGGCTAAGTGTTTGAATTGCCAACAAGTGAAGTATGAGCATCAGAGACCGGGGGTTTCAATGCAAAGGATGCTTATTCCCAAGTGGAAGTGGGAGAGCATTACTATGGACTTTGTGACTGGATTACCTTTGACATGGGTAAGTATGACTGTTTGGGTGATAGTGGATTGGTTGACCAAATCGGCTCATTTCATTCTGATGAAGACTAGCTAACAATGCAGAGCAATTACCTAGGATCTACATCCATGAGATCATTCGGCTACATGGAGTGCCCAATTCTATTATGTCTGATAGAGGTACAAAGTTTACATCTCATTTCTAGAGTACTATGCAAGAGAAGATGGGTACCAAGCTTGAGTTGAGTAATATTTTTCATCCTCAGACCAATGGTCAATCTGAGCGAGGTACTAGAGGACATGCATCGGGCTAGTGTTTTAGACTTTTGTGGTCACTGGGACCAATCCCTACCTCTTTGGGAGTTTGCCTATAATAATAGTTACCATTCCAGCATTTAGGTGGCACCATACGAGGCCTTGTATGGGAGGAAGCATAAATCTCCTTTGGGATGGTTTTATTCTTTCGGGGTTTGACCTTGGGGTATTGATTTGTTGAGAGACTCCATGGAAAGGTGAAATTGATCCAGCAGCGCCTTGTAACTACCTAGAGTAGGCAGAAGAACTATGTAGATAGACATGTTCGTGATGTGATCTTTGCTATTGGTCAATGAGTTTTGCTCAAAGTGCCACCCACCAAGGGTGTGATGAGGTCTAAATAGAAAGGAAAGCTCAGTCTGATGTTTGTTTGCCCTTTTGTGATTTTGGAGAAGCATGGGGAGGTAGCTTATAGATTAGCCTTTTCTCCAAACCCTTCGATGATTCATCCCGTGATTCATGTTTCAATGCTTAAGCGGTACTACCCGATGACTCTCATGTGATTCAATGGGACTCGATTGCCTCAGATCAGGATTTGTCCTTTGAGGAGGAGCTCATTGCTCTCCTGGATAGACAAACTAGGCGGTTGAGATCAAAGCATATTGATTCAGTCGAGACCAAAACATACTGATTCAGTGAAAGTGCAATGGAGGCACCGGCTGGTTGAGAAGGCTACATGGGAGCTGGAGTCTGACATGCATCGCATACCCTTAGCTTTTCACCCTTTCAGGTACTTTGTTTTTTTTATTCGAGAACAAACGAGTGGTTTAGTGGTGTATGGTTACAATTTTTGAAAAATTTACTTTTTTCATGTGAAATGTCCATTTTGTCATTCCCCTTAGCGGTTTCATGTTTTGTTTGTATTTTTGGGAATGATTTGTGGGGTTCTCAATACAATCGAGAGATATTTTGAGATCTCGGGTGAAACTTTATTGAGATAGTTGACTTTGGGCACAATTCCAAGATCTGAGCTTTGGATGGTGATTCCATCAGTTCCGTCCGGAACTTGAGTTTGGTCTAGTATGATAGTTGGATAGAGCCCTAAGATCTTAAAATTCATTTTGAATATATATGCTAAAAGTTGAGTTTTAGGCCTACGAGAGGTCTGTAAGGTTATTTTTGTCATAACAATGGTTTTTTTTTTTTGAAATCTTGGCGATTCCATTGGCTCTGAAATGTGTTTTATGATAAATTTGCACTATTGGTTCATATTTATAGGGTTTTGGACTATGTTGTTCAGACTCTTCAAAATGTCAATGGGTGCGCGTCGAATTTTCCATAAGTAGTGTATTTTTGGAGAATCCGACACGGGTGCAACATTGAAAGTGAAGAGTCCGCACAACTTAGGTTTGGATGAGTTCTAAGGGACATATAGATGCTTTGAAGAGTGTTTGTGCAAGCTGACCGCAGTCAACACGTAGTCAACGCTTTCAATGCACAGTTAACAGTCCTTTTTTTTTGCTGAAACATCCCTTATTTATTTCTTCTTTATTTTGTATATTAACAATTTTCAACACCTTGAGAACTTGGGAGGGAGATTTTGGGAGAGAATTCTTGTGGAAATCGTGTGGATAAGTTTCTAACTCAATTCTAAATCATTTTCTACTAATTTTACCCTCTAAATACTTCAAAAAATCAAGATTTCAAAAATGGGTTTTGGAGTTTTTTTCTCCAAATTTCAATTAGTAATTTCATGATTTTGAATTCATCTCTTATTCGATTTTAATGGGTTTTTCAACCACGAACTTCTCTTGATGTGTAGAACCTGATTTTCAAATAAAATTTTATTTTTGCTCTTGTCATTTTCGAGGTGATTTTTGGACAATTTTGACTCCAAATCTTAAACATTGCAATATGGGTATCGTTGAACTCCTTTTAATAAATTCTTTCCATTCTTGATAGTTGGGGATTATTTTAGAGTCGGTATTTGAGTTAAAACTCTGGTAGAGTGTTCGGGCAAAGTTTTCAGCCTTCGAGATAGGTTTAGTTATCCTTCCTTGAGAATAGATTGGATAACGGATTGTTCTTATGTCATAGGCTTTGAGATGAGACCATCTCATGATTTGCGATTGTTGATTATATGATGTCCGTGTGGGGGCCTTATTTGTTGCTTTAGTTGCTTTTTGAGCTTGTATTTCACGAGTTACCGTGACATAAGCTTTTAATACTATTTGACTTGTAATGCTCGAAAGAGGGATTGAGTTGTGGGTTGTAGCATACTTTGAGAAATGAAATGTTTTCCAAATAGTATTAACTTATTTCAAATGAACTCTTTTCCCATTGTTTACATATGAAGGTGTTATCATGATTTGGTTGAGTTTTGAGAACTTTGAACCTTTGTATACTTGTTAAGCTGACCATTACCTCCATGCATACGTATTGTGATGCATTCATCATATCATAGATCTTGGGAAGTTGGAAAAAATGTGGAAATTCTTTTTGAAAAAGAAAATAAGACACCTTTTAAAACCCTTAACCATGAGCTATGACAAGAGGATGAGATATTGAGATTGTGATTTGGCATATTGACTGTGAGGTCCCCATGGATTCTTGTTTGGTAGCCTTAGCTGGACTGGGTATATACAAGAAGTAGTGCGACAATCTTGATCCCACCATCCGCCACATCATTGCATCGTTTCATCTTATTCCACTGCATGGTATTGATCATTGAGTATTTGACTCATCTGATGATGTTTGATATTACTTGATCTTTACCTATTTATTTTATTCCTGTCATTCTATATAAATTGGCAGCATCGATGCTAGAGTGGGACTTTTCTGTAAGCGGATGTAAGCGTTCCTTAGTTTATTTCATAAGTTTGATCATTTCCTTACACTCAGTCGGTTAAATCTACTGAGTACATGTGGATTGTACTGAACCCCACTTCTTTGTCCTTTTTTATGCAGATTCTATTCAGGGTGTTCCTCCTGACAGTTGATCACCTCGAGCAGACAGCTTATTCAGATTGATGGCGAGATCCTATGTCCCGGATCACATTTAGTTCCATCTTTTATCTCAATCTTCATTATTATTCAGAGACTTGTGTTGTACTTACCTTTCCAAGGTTGTTTTAGATGCTCTTTATACTTATGACACCAGATTTTGGGAATATTAATCTTAGTTCTTCAATTATTTTCATTTGTGGCCTGACTTCCCCCTTCAGGAGTCTTGTGTGTGATTTGGTTTTTGGTTTACACATAAGGATGGATTTTGGGATGTGTGTCATCATGACCTAGATTTTTGGATCTTTGAAACTTCTAGGTCATACCCTTGGGTGCTACTCCATCTATCCTAATTTGGTATTTCATTTTTTCATTAAACTCGAGTAGTAAGAGAATAGCAAATACACGAAATATTTATAATTTCTTGGAAAACATGGATCCCATTTTTGACGTTTGCAAGGTAGAAAGATAGAATAGAGCATTAGGTGTTGAAAAAAGTAAGTGGGGAAATTTGGAACTTTAGTGTATTTAAAATGTGCTAATTATAAAATGGACAACACTTTAGGACAATCCAAAAAGGGAAATAGGACAAATTTTGGTAGGAATAATTATTTAGCTAGAACAAGCATTTGTTAAATTTAACTGTGCTTACAGAACATCAATGGTATATTAGCATAATCAAGTCAGAAACAAATAACAATACAGACATAAGAATCGCTTACCTTCTTTAGCAGCTTCTCTTCTACGAACAAGCTCATAAGCAGCACAAATAACATCATGTGTGCCTTCTCTTTTCACTGCACTCATGCAAAAGGGTTCAATTTCACGAGATCTCAGACTGTCCCTGAATGCCTTCCAATTCTCATATGCGTCTGGAAGGTCCATTTTGTTGTAAACCACTAAATAAGGCTTTTCAGCAAGTTCAGGACTAAACATTTCCAATTCAAGACGAACAGCTTCGTATTCATATTCAGGTTGTGGAGATGAACCATCAACCACATGCACCTTTCCCCAAATTAAAATTCCATCGATTAGTCAAAATTATTAGCTCAATCTCAGAATAATCAGAAAAAGGGTAAAGAAAGGCGATGCACCAGCACAAAATAATTGGGACTTTTAAGTAAACTATGAAACATTAGGATGCATAGAGTACATAGAAACTATTAAAAGATACTCATGTCAACAAAAAAAGGACATAGTACAGTGATTCCATGTTGAGGAACTGAGAAAGGAAAGGGATGGCTAAAAATATGACAACACTATTTTTTTTTTCTTTTTACAATATGAAAAGGCCAAACACATAGTGGACTCTTAAACTTGTCCGAACATTTAATTTAGACACCTAAACTAAAATTTGTACCCTATTGAACACTTGACCTATGCTCAAGCTGTGGTTATTAGACATACATTGCTGACATATCAGAGAAAGTGTACCAGACTTCTAGGCATGTGAAAGGCCCCAATTTTTCTTCTTAGAAGAATTCTCTCTTCCTGTCACCACCCACCGTCCCCATTTTTATTCTTTTCCTCTTCCACCATTGTATTCGACAGATTAGACCACTATTTTTCTCCGAAATCTGGGTAGTTTTTTACCAGATTCTGGCCTCCTCCTCCTATAGTCTATTACTTCTTCTCCAACATTTTTTTCCAATGGATAAAACCACAATTTTTTTCCTTCACAATCCAGCCATACTTCTGAACAGATTTCACCATTTTTAGACTACCTTAAGAATATAACTGTAATATCCCGGGTGTTTGAAGGTTGGAATATGATATAATAAGGTGAAATATTGGAAAACTGCCTCAGTGGACTTTTAGGTCAAGCGTACTAAGAAATAAAATTTTCGCCAAAATTAAACTTTCCAGAAGGGTGTGTGACCATTCCGCATCGCGGAGATGGCCTAATTCGACCTTGGCCAAAATTAGGCCAAAATTCATTTTGCTCAAAGATACACTATGATGAAACCGCGTCAAGGACTTGGTCCCCTTCTGTTGTCCGATTTCAGTTTTTAAGTGGCGAAACTTAGGACTTTTCCCTACCTATTAGTTAATGAGTTTGGACGGTTTCGGGGACTAAATCCTATTTTATAAACTATCCTAGGCCCTCCAAATTCTTTCATTCTCACCACTTTTCAATTTACAAAATCTTCTCTCTAGAAAACCTCAAGGCTTTCTTCTTCTTCAAGTAAGGCTCCATTGAAGATCAAGTTAATTCCTCCACTAATTTTCAAGTTTTCTCAAGCCAATCACTCAAGGTATGTGGGTTTTCATCCATGGTTCCTTTCACCCATGGAGCCCAAATAATTCTCTACTTTTTCTACTGAATTTCAAGTATGTATTTTATGGGTCTTCTCAATTTCTACTCAACTTCTAAAATTATGATTTAGTTTATGATTATTAATCTATTTTAATATGAATTTATGTCAATTGCATGAAATTGATTATTTTTCATATGAATTTCTACAAATCCTATCTAGGGTTCATGATCTCATTAATGACTAAGGAGCTATCCTAAAATTATGACTTTATGATAATACAGGATTGGACATTGGACAATTGCCCTTCCACATGACTATAACCTTGTGAAGTAAAATTTTCTATTCTTGTGAGAATAATACCTAGTACCGAATTGGACTAGAGGTGAATACCCATGTCCAAAAACTACATGCCACTGTAGGTGAAAAAGGGATGAGAGGCGAATACCTAAATCCTCCAAAGGGTGAGTACCCGAAATATCAAGGCTTGGAGGTGAGTACCCAAGTCCAAGAACTAGGGGAGAAACTTGGTTCACACAATCACTTACTGGATCCACTTAGGCATTAGGGAGTCCACCTTGGCAAGTAGCTTCCTCCTTTCCTCCGGTGTATGAGTACACATCGGGACTCCATGGACTAGCTCACATGGTTTCATGTCGGTTATGATCTCTCTCACTTATGACATATGATTAATGACTCTCCTTATGAATTAGAAGTCTTACTAGAACTTACGAACTCACAAGCTTTTCAAGATTTCCTACAATGGCTTATGATTATTCATGCATTATACAAGCTCTTTCTAATCAAAATTGTATTATGATTTTACAATGATATTGGCCTTGTTCATGATTTGTTATTATGATTAAATGATTTACTTACCATGCTTTCTACATTGGTCATTACATTATTGCTTTTATGTCATCCATTGTGTTGCTCACATACTTAGTATATTCAAACGTACTAACGCATACTTTTGCCTACATTGTTTCATATGTAGAGGCAAACATTCACTCTGCATCTCACTCTACCCGTGCTTAGCTTGGAGTTGCTTTGAAGATTGATTGATTGGTGAGTCCTCATGATCCGAGGGCAACCTTTCATGGTCTTTCTTGGTATTTTAGGTTGTTCTATGTTGAGAATATTTTCATTTCATTTCTTTCCTTGTTTAGGTGAGCCAGGGACTTGTTCTATGCCCCCACCTATGTTAGTATAGTAAAAACATGTCTAGACAAAGAAATGTGTAACTCCATTTAATCAAGCCTAAGCTTTAGCTTTTATCTTTAGATCTTAATTTGAGATTTTGCCTATCATTTTTTCCTATTGTTGATTTATTTGTCTTATGTATGCTTGATATGCTAAGATGGCTTGGTTGGGGTTTCTTCGGGAATCCTAATCGTCGTGCCACACCTAGGCCCTAGTTTGGGTCGTGACAATGACACAATGCGAGGAAGTCAATGGCATTCGATGGAGAAGATGAAACTTCAATTCTGTAATCCAAATTCAGGAAGCTGTGATATTTGGATCCAAATTCATAGAACCCGAAACGGATTTTCTTGGATTAAATTGAAACAAGCCTTGTATAATAAGAATTCGGGAGAAAAAGAAGCTTTAAAGAAATCCAATGAAGTGGGAAAGAACAATAGTAGATGCATGAAGATGAAGACAAAAAGGAAGGGAAAAGGAATTTGCGGTTGGTTTTAGTTACCATTGTTGTAGGTGACGAGAAGATATAAATTTTGCTTTCACCGGAAGTTTCTTTTTGACCAGTCAATGCATTTTTTGACATACTGCGACGGATAGGATTAGAAATGAAGATATCCTCCATTGGAGGACATGAACGAGAAGCAAAACTGAGATGGTAAAAACATGTGAAGAGGATATGCACGTTTGCCCCAGTGTGGATGTGCGAGATGTTGTCTATGGACAGTTTTAAGAGAGGCAGAGATAGACTGAAGGAGTATCAGGAAGAGATGATTAGATAAGACATGGTACACTTTCAATTTACAGAGGACATGACCTTAGATAGGAGAGTGTGGATGACGTGGATAAGGAGAGAAGGTTAATAGGTAGTAGTGTATTGTCTTCTGGTCCATTCATATTAGTAGTGCTAGTATTGCTACTTTAGTGTCAAGTCCTTACATTTTTGTTAGTATCTATTGATTCCTTTTACCTCAATTATTGTATTGTTTTCTTGTAGTTTCAATTCTATTTTGTTACTTCTTTCGCTGCCTGGAAAGCTTTGGATGTTTTTTCTAGAGCCGAGGGTCTATCACAGCCTCTCTACCTCTGACGAGTAAGGTCTGCATACACTCTACCCTCCCCAAATCCCACTATGTGGGATTAGACTAGGTATGTTAATTTTTTTCTTAATTTTCATGTCATATTTTAATCAGTTTTATTTTCCATATAAGGAGCGAGTACCATTGATGTACTTCACTTTGGTTGGCGCTGCCAAATATGTGCCAGCAGGCACATTTTTTGACAACATAAAGTGTTCGATAGGTATAAACCACTGGTGGATTGTAGCTGATACCAGAAGAAATTGAACTCCTTCAACGCCCAGATGACATGCTGGTACCAAGAAGGAAGGTATACTCTGACCTCAAGAGGTAGCTATTCTGTCTCACAAAGCTAACAAGCTCTGCTGGGAACTCTGCCTAAAATGCAGGAAGTTGATTTAATATGGAGTGCAGTAATGCTACCCAAGAAACGGATTATAGTCTGGTTGGCCTACCAATAAAGGCTGCTCATAAAGGAAAGGTTAGTACGCCTAAACATTCCCATTATTACCAACCAGTGTTGCTTATGTGAGGACCAAGAAGAGACACAACTGCACCTGTTTGTCAGAAACAGATTGAGTATCTGGCTAGGGATAACAATACAATGCAAAAAAATGTATACCACAGTCCAATAGATCAAGAGAAAAAGGTTTCCACAGCTCCGAAAGAAGATAGTAGCATCAGTATGGGGGCAATGATCTACTACACGTGGCGGTCGAATTCCAGAATTTTTAAGCACAACAGTGTACAGCCAGAATATGCTATTACACAAATACAGAAGGAAATACATGAAAGAGTATACATGTTACATAGTACAAAAGAGAGCTCATAGACGTCAAAGGTTGATTTAGAAACTTATATAATTAGATCTTTGTTTCTAGAGATGTAGTGGTTATGAGGTACTCTTCCTAGAGGCTCCTTAGGGTGCAAATATTTGTCTGTTATGGTAATATTTCATATTTCATTACCAAAACAAAAGGTATAAACCTATGTTTAGGTATCTACATGAAAAATTCAGACAAGCTTAAGGGGCCGTCTAAGTATTCAACCAAAAAAACCACCAAGTTAATTCAAATTCAAAAAAAAAATTTAAAAAAAAAGAGAGATAGAGAGAGAATAAATCAAAAGTACAGCTCGCAATTATAGGGGTGCAGCACTTCCCCCGCCCTGTGTGAATGTGGAATCCTTTCTGCACTGGGCTACCCTTTACAGTTTGCAATCTGTTTAACCTTTTCAAATACATATTTTTATGTTAAACACTCTCCCAGAAACATTTCATCACAAATTAGCTATAACATAGCAAGCATATTCACATATCAAAATGCAAACTATATACGGATATGATAATCTGGCAAAATTTTATCTGGTTCAACAACTCACTAAGAATTCAATTTATGCAGAATTGGAATACATTCAATTTATTTGGAACACTTTAGAAAAGCTTGTACCAGGACTGAACATCTTTCGGAGTGCCGAAGAAACTCATGGCCTAAACCGAAACCTCGGTGTGCCCCTTCAAGTAGACCAGGCAGATCAGCAACGACCACAGTAGCATCATAATCAAATGAAACGACGCCCAAATTTGGGAGCAAAGTGGTAAAGGGGTAATTTGCAATAGCTGGCTGAGCAGCACTTATAACACTAAGAAATGTACTTTTCCCTGCATTTGGCGCTCCGACTATACCAACATCAGCAACCAACTTAAGCTCCAAGTCTAACCACCTGGTCAGTAGGACTGTTACTTGCAAGATACTAAACAACGGAATATCAAAGAAATCTGACTAGGATATAGTCCTAGCTTAATTAGAATTCGAAATAAAGGATGATGGCTTAATAGACCCACAAACGAGAGGTTTCGATCATTTTTCCTAGTCATGATATTCTAATACCATACTGCTATATATAGTTAGATGTTGAATGTACCCAAAAGATACACAAAAAAAGAAAAAAAGTTACAAAGTGTAAGAGCAAAAACTATATTCATTGAAGATACTCACATCTCTGGACCTTCTTCTCCATTCTCTGCGATCTTGGGCACCCTATTCAACCCTGTCTTAAAAGAGGCATTCCCTCTCCCACCTCTTCCACCGGGCAACAGCAATGCCTTCTGTCCGGGATGCAACAACTCGAGAAGTACATTCCCTTGAATTCCACCCTCTCCAGCCTCCCTAATGACAGTACCTGGTGGCACCTTTACCACTACATCCTCGCCTTTTGCCCCAAATTGCTTCTTTCCATGACCATGGCCTCCTCTCCCAGCTTTATAATGCACACTCTGCCTAAATGGCAACAATGAGTTCATCGACCCGTCTACCTCCACATACACATTCCCTCCCCTCCCTCCATCACCACCAGATGGTCCACCCAATGGCACAAACTTCTCCCTCCTAAATGCCACCACCCCATTCCCTCCATCCCCTGCTTTTACGTATATTTTCGCCCTGTCAAAACACCTCATTACTGCTGGAACCCCTTTCTCCTTCTCCTTTATATCACTGCCTTCCCCTTCAAACACATCACCACCCTCAAAAATCCCACTTGTAGAACCTTCCATTTCAATGCCCGCGTCTTCATTTTCATCAAAATCATCATTAACCTCATACAGCTCGAATTTTCCACTACCCTCAAATACCCTACTTCCATTACCTTCCATTTCACCATTCACATCATCACTTTCATCAACACCATCCTCGCTCTCATCCTCAAAATCATCATCAACCTCGTACAACACGAATTTTCCATAATCAAACCTTAAATTCTCTACATTCTCATCATCCAAAGAATCCAACTCTTGCTTACGATTCTTAGCTGGGGTGGGAATAGTTAACTCGGAGAGGGTTATTTCAGTTGAATCTTGGAGGGATGGAAGAAAAAAGTCATCTTTAGGGGGTAGACGAGTGTAGGTGGTGGCAGTGTCACCGGCACCGGTGGTAATTGGCGGTGGTGGCCTAAACTCGCCGGATTTGAGTTGAGGGCGATTGGGGTTTTTCCTCCTCCTGTTTGCGTTTGTAGACACACGCTTTGGGTTAATTCTATTGCGACTGGTACTGGGTCGAGCTTGGCAGCGAAGATAGAAGCTTGATGTAGTTGTGAACAAAGAGAAAGCCATTGCTATCGTTCAAGAGCTCAAGAAATTATCCGTTTGGGCGGGTGTTTCAGAAATCCATATATTTTCTTCAGATAATTCCTGAATAGGGAATTAGAACTTCTATATTGTTTAATTTGAGAAGGAAATTTATTTGTGTTTTGATGTAATGATAAGTAGGGTTATTCATGGTTGAAAAAATCAAATCAAATCGCAATGTGAACCAGCTCGATTAAAAAAATTGATTTTTGTTTTGATTTGGTTATATTTAATTTTTAAATTTTGAAAATCGATATTATTTGGTTTGATTTTAGTTTTACTAAACAAAAACAGCAAAAATAATCAAACTGAACTGAAGAATTATATATATAAATTTTATAATTATTTATATAGTATTTATAAATAGTATTTAAATATTTTGTTAGATTTTAATTAACTTACATTTTTAACTTTACCATTTATATTTGAAAATTCTCTTGTTAGTGTTTTGGTTTATAATTTTCTTGTACCCCTCCTGTAATAGTTATTTGATTGTTGAGCTTGGTTTTTTTTTAATAAAGATTTGATCTTTGGTGTATAATATCTTTAATATTACTTAACTAAATCACTTTGTTTGTATATAATAACTTTAGTATTACTTAACTAAATGACTTTGTTCGTGTAATAATAACTTTAGCACTATTGTTTGATTGAATGCACAGTAGCTTTTCGTGGATTATTCATGTACTAGGTGTCTGTATCTATTGAGATGTGTTTAGCCTCGACAAGCTTATTGCTTTCAAACCGAAAAAAATCAAAATAATAAATCAAACCGACAATAGGCAAACCAATGGCTATTTCTTTTGGTTTGGTTTTGGTTTTTCGAAAATTTAAAAACTGACTAAATTAGTTCGGTTATGGTTTTAACTAATAATCGATCCAAATCAAACCATGAACACCCCTATTCTTGTTTTCAATTTCCGCTGAACGCTGGACTTTTGATTTATAACTGGAGATGGATCTAGGATATGGCGTTTGTGTGGTGTGTTGCTAAAAATCAAAAATATTCATTTTGAAAAAGTTTATATAGATGTCGAGAGGATACCTCCATCATGAAGAATATCAAAGGTTGTATTTTTGTCATGGATCAATACATTGTTTTGTTTAATAGTTCGAATTTGGGCTAAGTTCAAAAGTACCACCTACAAGGACTGATCTTGATATTTTGCCTTCATAAAAAAAGTCTTGTAAAAATATACTTCATTCATCTAATGAAAATCTCTTGGACAAAATTGCCCTCCAAATCTAACAAAACAAAAAAAGCTTATATTTTGATAATTAAATGAAACTAAAAAAATTATATTTTCTTTTCTTTTTTCTCTTTCTTTTTTCCCCTCATTTCTCACTTTTTTTCTTACCTTTTCTTTTTCTTTTCCTTCTTTTTTCTCCTTTCATTTTTTGTTACGTATTTTGTTTCTTTACTTTTTTTTTCTCTTGTGTTTTTTCTTCTATTTCTTTCTTTCTTTCTATTTTTTTCTTTTTTTCCCTTTTTTTACTTTATTTTATTAATTATGGAACTATAAACAATATTTATATATTTTATATTTTTTAAAAAATAAAATGATTCCTAGATTCAAGTGTTGAGGCTCAAGGCAATTTTTTTCATATTTATTATTTAAAATACATAAGATTTGAAATTTCACGAAATACTCTATAACTCTTGCTTTAAAAGCAATACTTAGCATAAATATTTTTAAAGAACATGTTACGTCCCATAGGCAAAAGCTGATATAATTTTTAGTGTTTTGATTTGTGAGATACTCTATAACTCTTGTCTTAGAGGCAAGAGTTAGACCAAGAACTTTATAAGTTCTGCCCCATAGGCAAGACTCACTATTATATTGCGTCTTGATTTATCATATGGTGTATAACTCTTGTCTTTTAGTCTAAGGACTTTCAAACAACAAGTCAAGCTACATGGGCAAGATTTGACAATATCACATTTATGTTTCGACTTATGAGATTTTCTATAAATATTGCCCTAGAGGCAAGGCTTGTTAGTCTAAGGACTTCCAAACAACAAGTTAAGTCCCAAGGACAAGACTTGATACTACCACATTATGTCTTGATTTATTTGATGATATACAACTCTTGCCTTATAGACAGGATTTAGACCAAGAACTTTACAAGTTAAGCCCATGGGAAACACTTGACAACTACATTATGTCTTAATTTATTATATGTATATATCTCTTTCCTCTTAGCCCAAGAACTTCAAAATAACAAGTTAAGCCCCATGGGCAAGACTTGACAATGTCACATTGTGTTATAATTTATGAGATACTCTATAGCTATTGCCTTAAAGGTAAGACTTATTAGTCCAATGACTTCCAAACAACAAGTCCTATGGGCAAGATTAACTACCACATTATGTATGGATTTATGAAATGCTCTATAGTTCTTGCCTTAGAGGAAAGATATACACTAAGAATTTCACAAGTTACAACCCATAGGCAATACTTGACACTACTGCATTGTGTCTTGATTTACCATACGTTCTATAACTTGCCTCTTAGCCCAAGGACTCCAAAACGACAAGTTAAACCCCATAGGCTTGGTGATGTCATATAATATCTTGATTTATGAGACACTGTATAACTATTGCCCTAGAGATATTAGAAGCAAGATATAGACTAAGAACTTCATCCATGGGCAAGACTTGACACTATTATATTGTGTCTCGATTTATCATATATATAACTCTTGCCTCTTAGCCCAAGGCTTCAAAATAATAAGTTAAGCCCCATGTGCAAGACTTGACAATATCATATTGTATTTTGATTTATAAGGTACTCTATAATTATTTTCCTAGAGGTAAGACTTGTTAATCCAAGGACTTTCAAACAACATGTCAACCCCCATGAGCATGACTAAATACTACCACATTATTTATTGATTTATTAGATTCTTCATAACTCTTGTCTTAGATGCAAAACTCAGTCTAAAGGCTTCAAAAAACAAGTTGCGCCCATGGTAAATATTTTACACTATTTTTACAAATTCTAACTTATAAAGAACACAATAACTTTTGCCTTTGAGGCAAAACATAGCTCAGGGTTAAACAAAATAACATATTCCCCAAAGGCAATAATTTATACTATTTCACTTTGTCTAACTTTTGAGATATTCTATAACTCTTGCTTTAGAGGCAAGACTTAGACCAAGATATTCAAAATGACAAGTTACTTCCTATGGACAAAACTTGATACTATCATATTATGTTTTGATTTATGATATGCTCTATAACTCATATCTTGGAGACAACTTTGCCCAAACACCTTCAAATAATAAGTTGCACCTCACGATAATAATTTTCACCATTTCCACTAAGTCAAACTTATGAGATAGTGTCATGACCCAAGCTAAACCCTGGGTGTAACACAACGAAAGAGATGCATGAAAAAATATCAAACTAGCCTTCTTAGCATATCATAAGCATTCAAGGTATATAATGAAGAAATACATAAGCGAAAACTACGCATAGTCATAGGTTGAAGTGTAATGACTCTAAAAGTCATTTTTGTCTTTTTTGAAAAAATTATTGTTTTACCCCTCCCATTAGCGGCCTTGAGTAGTTTGATTAATTTTAAAAGTTAATTTTTTATGTAAAATTGAGATTTTTGTCAAAGATTGAACTTTTGAGTTCTAAATTGCCTAATTTTGAAATTTTGAGTCGTTCAAAGATTTGAGTATCAAAACAGAATTTCGTCAATTCCATTAGTAACGGAATATAGAAATTGATCTAGGAGAGTTGTCGAAATCAAATTTAGAGTTGTTACGTGAATTTTATGTCCAAAGTTAGAAATTGAGTTAAAGTTTGAGTTTGGTTTGACTTGGGTCAACATTTTGAGTTTCGATGCTCGGATCGATTTTTTGATTGTTCTAGTGGTCCCGAGAAGTAATCTTGGTGCTAAAAGCAGCTTTTTCATAAGCGCCTAATCGCGTTTCGGATCAAGGAGACATCGAATTCAATTTTTGATGATTTCATTAAGTCCAAAATGTTGAATTTAGTGGAGTTACATATATGGTTTGTGTGTATAGGATTTCGAATGAATCTTGAGAGTTGATGTCGAGTCTTAAATTGTTAAAAAAAAATTATTGTATTCTGGTGTGGGCCTCACTATAGCGAAGGGCTTGGACGCTTTTGCAACCTCGCCGTAGCAAGGTGGGCTTTGATATAGCGAAGCCACTATTGTGACCTGGGCTTTGATATAGTGAAGCTGCTATAGCGACTGATCAGTCGCAACAATAGAGCCGCTATAGTGATTGATTGATCGCAATAGAGAAGGCTGATGGATTTAGCGGGTGTCACTACAATGACACTTTTGTCAGTATGACGACATTAGAAAGGGGTTTTAAGACCCCTATGTATCATTTTTGAGCATTTTCTCCATTTGCAAACCTTGTGAGCTCGGATTGGACATCTTTGGATTAATTCTTTTTGAAGGTTTTACATTGAAAAAAAGTTTTTTTTCCATGTCTCTTATTATTACCCATTAATTAACCTTGATTTTAATATCAAAATTGGAAGATTCATATGAGAAATTTGAGGATTTTCATGAAATTTGAGATTTTTTATGAAATTGATGATTGTGCTGTTGTTTCAACTCCATTTTCAAATCGATTTTCACAGGTGATTTTCTAATCATGAGAAGAACTCTTTCATCTAAAAATATTCAAATTTCAGCATTAATTTTCAGTAGTAAATTTTTCGAATAATTTTTTCCTTTCCCCAAATTGCTTAATTTTTGTGTTGTTAGTTTCGTATTGTGATTGTGAATTCATTTCCAAGTAGATTGTAGAAATTCAGATTTGATTCAAAAGGGAAAGACATTGTCATTGGAGTGATTGATTGGCTAAATTAAGGCAACTGGACTCTAACCCTTGCTAAATTTATTGAACTTTGTATATCATTTCAATGTAAAACTAAGGGGGTTAGTGAATTATTTTAGTGGAAATGATTTGGGTAATGAGAAGGTGGAAATGATGACATGTATGACTTGATTCATGAATTGATGACTATTATTGTTGACTTAGACTTGTGAGTTGATATTTTGTGAAATGGACTTATGATGCCATTGTTGATTCATAGTGTTCTAATTGTTGAAATTTGAATCATGTTACAAAGATTTGTCTATTGAATTACTTTACATGAAATGTTAAGCTAAATTCTTGTGTTGAGATATTCTTGGAAATTGTGGAACTAAATGCTTGTGAAATGAAGACCTAAATGATGAATACATTATGATGTTATTATTATGTAATGTGTTGATGATGACTCAAATGTTGAAAGAACAGTGAAAATAATTGATGATTTTTTAATAAATGACGCAATATGAACATCTTACCTATTTCTATACTTGTGAAAGTGATTATTGTTCCATGATGACATGAATTGCTTGATGTTTAATCAATGATGAAAAACTAAAGGAAAATAGTTTTGGCTATTTGATAATGAGATTGAGTACTTGATTTATGAATAAATGAATTATGTGGCCATCTTGTATGCACTCATAATTATGAAGGTGATACTTGTGTTATGATTATATATATATATATATATATATATATATATATATATACATACATACTTGATGTCCCATCAATAATGAAAAGCCAAAGAAAAATGGTTCTGGCTAGAAAAGAAAAGAAATAAAAAAATCGATAGAAAATGATTTCGGCTAGATGATATCGATATTGATTAACGTGATTATTATATGAATGAATAATGTTGATTCTTACATTTTGTCATGTCTATCTGATATATGTTTATGTGATGTATTAAGAAGCCTAAGAGAAATGATTTTGATTAGAAAAAAAAGAAAAAAAAATGATAGATTGATATATAAGGTTGAGGTTTCTATCGGTCGTGATTTTTTGAGGTCATTTTTTATGTGTAACTGCCGAGCTCATTTTTGGTGGATACATGATCCATATGTGACCCCCATGAGTTTCAATCTGATTATACCAACGGATGAGTATTGTAGGATAGACATGCATCATGATTACTTGACATTGCATCGCATTACTTGCATTTCGTAGTGTCTCAATCCATTTCATATTATTACTCTCTTGAACCTGATATATATATACTAAGTCTGATGTATTGAATGAATTGAATCTTGTACATTATTCGGATTGAATTAATAAAAGGTTGTGATACATGTTGATGACTTGAATCTTATATATTGTTGAGATGGATCTATTGAAAGGTTGTGATAGATGTTCAATGACTTAATTCTTGTACATTGTGCAAAGTTGACTATTGAGACAATGTGATATGAGTTTGAAATTTTTTATATTGCCTATATTATATGTGTTGGGTTTCCCTGCATACAGGTTTTATAGTCTGGAGGTATGTGTTTAGGATTGAAGGAGTGATTAGTTCATATTCTCTACCTGTGATTAGGCCTGCTTGTTGGGTACCTTGGTATCACCCTTATTTTTCTACACATATGTGTAGGTTGTAAGCCTAAATCCTACTTACATTCTTCTCTTTCTTCTAGACTGAGCTATTGACAGTGGAGAGGTAGTTACTTGTTTCCCTAGCATACTCTCAAGATTGTCGGATATTTATTAGTATTTTCGCTCTATTTGAGAGACAAATACTATCGATACTTCTATCATTTGTTCTTACTCTAATGTATTAGAGTCTTGTACCATTTGACAACCAATCCCGGAGAGGTTTAATTTGGATTATGCCCTTATTGCTTTACATCCTTGTTATTCATAATGTTATGTTGATCTAGCTTTGGTATTATTATGTTTTATATTGTTATGATTAGTTTAGGCTGACTCGTCTTAGTAGGATAAAGACAAGTGCCATCACCCCTGAAATCGGGTCATGATAATTTGGTATCAGATCTTCAGGTTCATAGGTCTCACATATGTACAAGTCTAGTCTAATAGAGTCTTGAGGATCGGCACAAAGACGTCCATCGCTTATCTTCGATAGGCTATAAAGACTATTAGAAAAATTCTCTTTTACTTCTTTCAATTATGTTATGCATGGATTCTTGAGTTAGTCGTGAGTACGCGTGGCCTAGTTGATCCTCAGAGTGTTAGATTTGTTGTTGTTCATCTCAGCGGCACTACTAGAGAGTTATGGATGGTTTATATGAGATCTAGATCAGTTGGATCCCCTCCAATAGAGTAAGGGTGTACAATCAAAGGCATTCCAGGATTGATCCATTCCTTGGAGCATTCAGGAGGAGAACCAAATGAGATTTGAGAGTCCGACTCAGGGTGATATGATCGTTGTAAAGTATAAGGCCCAGTTTTGTCAATTATCATGCCATGCTATATCGTTGATTCTTATTGAGGTGGAGGGAGTCCACAGATTTTGAGAGGTTTGATTTTCTCCATCAACTCCTATGTGTTCAATTGGTTGGAGTTACGGGTTGTGTTGCTTCTGCTATCAACTTGATTTGTGAAGGGGTACATATTACCTTATTGGAGATAAAACTAATTTGGAAATATTAACGGCTATTTGGTAAGAAGAAGAGTGTAGGCTATTTGAGTATGAACTTCTCAGTGGGTATGGTGTGTTTTTGTGGTGGATCTAGAAGGCCTTCTGATGCGGTAATATATGAGAGCAGAGACATCGATTGTTGATTGTGATTATTAGCTCCTAAGGAATCATCGGTTGTTTTACCTATTTAGGTTATAAGGTTTGTTATTGCAATCACATTTAAGAAACCAACTGGTTGTTAATATAGATGTTTGAGTTTGGATTTGATCATAAGAAAATTCATAGTGGTGGATCTTGGAGTGGGTATTAATATGGTTAAGTGTGAATTGTACTTTAGGAATCTATCTAGGGGCCAGTGACTTCATTGTAAGCCAAGAAGAGCGTATGAAAATTGAGATAATAGGCTTATGGAAGTACGAGTATTTTAATTGGTTTGGTGATGAGAAAGTCATTGGGAGTGTTATTATGTGAGTGTATATGGAAAAGCTGGTTAGCTCGTCAAATTTTGGCTAGTACGTCTCAAGTTTGAAGTATCATATCAATCATGCGATCAGTTTTGTAAGAGTATCATGGCTTATTTGTCTTATTTAAGTTGTGGTGATATGATTACTTGTGCATTAGATAGACTACAATTGATGATAAACTAAGTTACGTATTCTCCACGACATAGGGTAAGGTTGATTGGAAAAGGAATCAGTTTATAAGGTGTAAGTCAGAATTCAACTTTTTCATTATAAGCTTTCATTCATGGTAGTGGGTTTTGTCAAGTTATGAATTGTCTAGATAATAAATGATTGATTATGTTGGTCACTAAGCATTTAGAAGGACTTGTGAATGACTTCGGTTGTAGATTCTATTACTTATGATCATGGAAAAGCTTAATGAAGTCTTTATTTGGGTAGTTTGGTGTAAAGTAAGAGGCAATTTGCGATGAAGTTGTGGCTGAGGAGTAACAAAGATAAATGGGCTAGGAAAAAGTACAAAAACCTTGGGCATCAAAGAGTTTGAGCATTGAGGATTGGGTCATAAGTATGGGTTAAGCATTTGAACATGCTAGCAGCATTTCATGTGGATATAAGTTAAGAAATGTAAAGAAGATGAGATAGCATATATGGAACCTTGATTCAAACTTGAGGATTATATGGATTTTTTGCTTTAAGTTTGTATGTAGTAATGTGAGATAAGCTGGCCCAGTACTGGGTTATGAAAGAGTATCAACTGCTCTTCAGGAAAATTTGGTCTTAACTTGGATGACAAACAGTAGTATATGAGAGGTTCTGCATTTTTTATATTAAGGTAAGTTGTTCAATCATGTTTATTGGAGATTTCAAAATCAAGTGGATATTACCTCCTCGATGAAAGTTAGTGTAGACTATCATAAGAGATATATAGACGCTTGGTAGTGAATAAAGATCCTACGCTCATGATGTCAAGTGTGTTTGGGGTGACTAAGGGTTCTCTGAGTTTAGACAAGAGGATACGAGTACTTGAAATAGAGGCTAAGATATGTCATGCGTAATAGTTATGTATGGTTGAGATTTATTTCTAATTCAATGGTGTAGCTCATAAGAAAGCACAATCATATTTGAAATTCGTGTTATTGGCCTTAGGTAGAGCTAGTACTAATATGAGATGCTTAGAGTTGTCTTGGGACAGATAGTAATATTTCATTTGGTGAAAGAGAGAAGTTATAATTTAGAGTTACAATTAGTGATAATGTAATCTCCAAGAAATTTTGGTACCAATAATAGTTTCGAAAGCATGAGTAAAGGATTAGTAAGGTTAAGATATTTTGTTGGAATAACATATGTTGGTTTTAGTTGTTGGAATATGGTAAATGTGTTGAGTTCTGATAAGTTAGGTATGTTTTAAGTTGTGTTGGTAATCAAATAGAAAATTGGGTGCAGAGAAAGGTCAAACAAGTAGGAACTGAATAACCAGAAGAGTTTTAATTGTATAAATCAAAGGGGGAGAATGGTGCGTACAACAAAATAGAATCTTTGGTAGGGTGTACTGGTGCATTATATGTGCGAACTTGGCTTATAGTGCTTATAGGAGAACTATCATGGGGAAATGCAATCTTTTGATAGCCTTGGCATTTATCTTCTTATTAAGGTCATGTTCTGACTTTATGTGATTGATCTTGAGAACGATTGGACTCTTTTTTTTTTGTCATTTTCAGGAGTTGTCTATAATCCCAGCTATTATATAAGTAGCCCAACAATATTATTATGAACTTTATATGCTTGAAAGTATCATTCACTTGTTGCTCATCTAATTGATATCTTCTTTAGGTCAGATTGTTGGGTTCTCACTAATGAATATTCATTTTTAAAGATTAGATTTGTGTAGTTTAAATTTGGTGGAGAACTGTCAACAGGGATGAAAGATGGCTAAGGTTGTGGTATATGTATATTTTGAGTACATAGTGGTTGGTTAATTCAGGTTCACTACTAGTGTTTGTCAGGTGTTGGTTCAGCATTGCTTCGTGGCTATAAGGAGAGTAGGTTCACCTTGGAGACTATGTTATGTTTTAGAGGATTTCGGTTCAGATTGGCCCATGAGCTAGGTCATCATCCGGTAATCACTCCTTTCGGTAGTTTGACTACATTGAGTGGATGTCTCGAACACTAGTTTGCTTAAAAATATGTTCCATTTGATTCAGAGTTAATTGTGACAGCCAGAGTCGCCAGAAGAGTTTAACCGATAGGTGGGCTCGATCTTTATAGTTCATGGAGGGTGACCAAGTGTGGTTGAGAATTTCACCCATGAAGTGTGGCTTAAGGTTTGGGAAGGAGGTCAAGCTCATCCACAAGTATATTGGCCCTTTTGAGATTCTAGAGCGAGTATGAGAGGTACCCTATAGACTTACTTTACCACCTAGTCTATCTTTTGTGCATCCGGTGATTCAGATCTCAAGGTTCTGGCCTTACATTCCAAATAAGTCACATGTGACGTTTATTGATTCAATAAAGTTGGGTCTAGATTTGACTTATGAGAGGAACCAGTGGCTATTCTAAAAAGACTGGGCCAAAAGTTGAGGACCAAAGAGAAAGCTTCAGTAAAGGTTTGGTGGAAACATTGCCTCGATGGAGAGGCTACTTGGTAGACAGAGTCTGATATGTGATCCCGCTGATCTTATGTTTTTGAGAGTTCAGGCATACTCTTTGTTTTATATTCAATGACGAACATGGTTTTTAGTGATGGATGATGTAATGACCCTGAAGGTCATTTTATACTTTTTCAATAAAATTACTATTTTGCCCCTCCCAATAGCAGCCTTGAGTCACATTTGATTGATTTTAAAAGTTGATTTTTGAAAAGTTTGTGTAAAGTTGAGATTTTTGCCAAAGATTGAATTTTTGAGGTTAGAATTACCTAATTTTGAAATTTTGAGTCATTCGGAAATTTGAGTGTCGAAACGAAATTTTATCGATTCCATTAGTTTCGAAATATAAAAATTATTTTAGGAGAGTTGTTGAAATCATATTTGGTGTTGTTAAGTGGATTTTAGGTCTGGAGTTAAAAATTGAGCTAAAGTTTGAGTTTAGTTTGATTCGTGTCAACATTTTAAGTTAAAGTGTTCGGATAGATTTTCTAATTGTTGCAATGGTCTCAGGAGGTGAATTTAGTGCTACAAGTAGATTTTTCAAAAATTTTGAGTGCCTCAGTGTCGTTTTAATATTTCAAGTGGTCTAAGCTAGAACTAAAGTGCCTAATTGGGTTCTGAGTCAAGGAATCCTCATATTCAATTTTCGATGATTTCATTGAGCTTGGAACATCGAATTTAGTGGGTTTACATATATGGCCTATATGTATGGGGTTTTGAATGAATTTTGAGGGTTGATTCTGAGTCTTGAATTGTTGAAAAGGAGTTTTTAGTGTGTTCTGGTGCAGGTCGCGCTATAGCGAAGGGCCTGGATGCTTTTGCGACCTCGATAGTGAAGCCGTTATAGCAAGTAACAGGTCGCAACAGTGAAGTTGCTATAGAGATTGATTGGTCACAATAGCGAAGGTTGATGTCTTTAGCAAGTGTCGCTATAGCGACATCAGAAAGGGGTTTTCAGACCCCCATGTGTCAATTTTGAGCATTGTCTCCACTTTTAAATTATATTAGCTCAGTTTGGACATCTTTGGATGAATTTATTTTGAACAATTTACATTGAAAAGGGTTCCACTTCTCTTATCATTACCCATTAATTACTCCTTGATTTTAACATCAAATTTGGGAGATTCAAATGAGAAATTTGGGGATTTTCATGAACTTTCGGATTTTTTATGAAATTGATGATCGTGAACTCATTTCAACTCCATTTTCAAATTGGTTCTCACTGGTGATTTTTTAATCTTGAGAGGAACTTTTTCATCTAAAAATTTCTAGATTTCGCCATTGATTTCTGTTATTGAATTTTTGAATGATTTTCCCTTTTTTTGAATTCTTGATTTTGGTGTTGTTAGTTTCGTATAGTGATTATGAATTCAATTCCGAGTAAATTGTGGTAATTCAGATTTGATTCGAAAGGGGAAGGCATCGTCATTGGAATGATTGATTGGCTAAATTAAGGCAACTGGACTCTAACTCTTGTTAAGTTTATTGGACTTAGTATTTCATTTCACTATAAAACTTGGGGGTTAGTGAATTATTCTAATGGAATTAATTTGGCTAATGAGAAGGAGAAGTGATGATATGTGTGACTTCATTCATGAATTGATGACTATTATTATTGACTTAGAATTGTGAGTTGATATTGTGAAATGGACTTGTGATGTCATTGTTGATAATGTAGAAATGTTCATGATGTTCTAATTATTAAACTTTGAATCATGTTACATGGATTTGTTTGTTGATTACTTTACATGAAATGTTGAACTAAATGCTTATATTGAGATATTCTTGGAAATTGTGGAACCAAATGCTTCTGAAAATGAGGATCTAAATGATGAATTGTCTAAAGTGATGATGACAAGAAGTATTTGAAAGATTAAACTACGTTATGATGTGATTATTATGTAATATATTGATAATGACTCAAATGTTGAAAGAACAATAAAAATGATTGATGATTTTTGAATAAATAATGAAATATGGACATCTTGCCTATTTCTTTACTTGTGAAAGTGATTATTGTGCCGTGATGACATGACTTGTTTAATGTTCTACTGATGATGAAAAGTCAAAGGAAAATGGTTTCGACTATTTGATAAGGAGATTGAGTACTTGATTTATGAATAAATGAACTATTTGGATATCATGTACGCACTCATGATTATAAAAGTGATACTTGTGTTGTGATGATATATATATGTGTGTTTGTGTGTGTGTGTGTGTTTGTGTGTGTGTATGTGCCGCACACGTGTGCGCACTTGATGTCCCATTGACGATGAAAAACTAAAGAAAAATGATTTTGGCTATTTAAGAAAAGAAAAAAAAACCCGATAGGAAATGGTTCTAGCTAGATGATATTGATATTGATTGACGTGATTATTATATGTATCGATAATGTTGATTCTTGCATACTCTCGTGCCTATCTGATATATGCTCAGAAAAATGGTTTCTGCTAGAAAACAACAAAAAAGAAAAAGATGTATTAATATATGGGGCCGAGGTTTCTACCAGTCGTGATATTACCGAGGTTATTTCTATAGCACGATATTGCCGAGGTCATTTTCAGCAACTGAGGTCATTTTTTACGAGAGATATTATCGTGGTAATTTTCAGCAGATACATAGTCCATGTATGGCCCCCGTGTGTTCTTATCTGATTATATCAATAGATGTGTATTGTATGATGGACATAAATCATGCTTACTTGACATTTTCATCATATTTCTTGCATTTCATAGCATCTCAATCCATTTCATATTATTCTTCTCTTGAAATTGATATATGTACTAAGTGTGATATATTGAATGATTTGAATCACGTATATTGTTGGAATTGAATTATTCAAAGGTTGATGGACTCAAATCTTATATATTATTGAGATGGATATATTGAAAGGTTGTGATATATGTTGAATGACTTGAGCCTTGTACATTGTGAAATATTGACTATTGAAACACTGTGATATGAGACTGAAATTGTGTATGTTGCGTATACTGTATATGCTAGGTTTTCCCATGTACAGATTTTGTAGTCCGGAGGTATGTGGTTGGATGGAAGGAGTGCTTAGTTCATTATTCTCTACCTGTGATTAAATCTGCTTGTTAGGTACCTTGGTACTCACCCTTGTGTTTCTACACATGTGTGTAGGTTGTGAGGTCGGATCCTTTGACGTTCTTCTTCTTCTTCTAGACTGAGCTATTGATAGTTGAGAGGTTGTTGCTTGTTTCCCCAACATACTCTTAAGACTTTCGGATATCTATTAATAGTTTTGCTCTCTTTGACAGACAAATACTATCGAGATTTGTATCATTTCTTCTTACTATGATGTATCAGAGGCATGTACCATGTAACAACCAGTTCTAGGGAGGTTTTGTTGTGGATTATGCCCTTATCGTTTTATAGCCTTGTTATTTATAATATTGTGTTGATCTCTCTTCGGCATTATTATGTTTTATGTTATTGTGATTGGTTTAGGTTGACTTTTCTCAATGGGATAAAGACAAGTGCCATCACTCCTGAAATCAGGCTGTGACATAAAGCATAATAGAAACAAGGAGGTACATAAGCTATAGAATCATACATTATGTCCAACAATCTTCCAAATTAGAAACTGGGCGGGGGCTCAAACATATCCCAAGCTCACCCTCAATGAAATATAAAAGACAATCTCAACATAATATAAAAGCTAGAAGAAGGTGGGATCTATCCTCGAAGTACGAAGACTTACCTAATTTGGATTAGCAAGCATTCTGAATCTAGCTACAAGGATAAGGAGGATAGTCACCTGCACCTACATTATGATATAATATAGGCATACAGTATGCGTTGGTGCATTTGAATGTACTAAGTATGCAAGCTTGCAATACAAAATAGATACATAACACAAGGACTTGTTAATAATGATACATGAACAAGGGTACACACAGACACACACACACATATAGAACCAAAGTAGAGAAATGATCAACATACCAATATGCCATGAGTGTGATGATGCATGATACCATGGTACATAGCATATGTGGGAATATCACCATAATCGACAATAAGACTATGCGAGCTATAGCATGGAATCTTTATGTTTCCCCTACATCGAAAAAAAGGAAAGTCTATTTGCCAAGGTAGGACTCTACATGTCATATCATAAGCTATGTCTATGTAGATCCACTAGCAACCTATATTGAGAAACATCATCATTTCTATAGTGCACGCAGTTTTTGGAAAATGGAATCATCAAGGTCCTCTCGATGCTAAGTCAACATCCCACATAATACATAATACGTACATATAGTCATACCTGCCGTAAATCATCATAAGTTATGTTAACTCATATTTGCATAGCATCATTGTAAACTTGATCATGGTCTCATAGTATAAAACATCATGCATAGGAGTAGCTCATTTTATACTAAAGTCCTAGGTTGCTTTTCGGAATATTGAATTTCCCTGAATCAACCCAAGGTCAACCTTAACGTCCTAAATCTCCTACTTATAGCATACTAGGGTCATAGGTCGCCTTTTAGAACCCTGAATCTCCCCGTCGAGACCCTAGGTCAACCTCAAGGTCCTAAATCCCTATTCATAATCATAGGCTTGTTTGAAAACCATATACATGCATGATCATGTGATGAGAGATAGGATTTAGCCTGGGTCTATAAGCCTTCAAGTTCAAAGTCATGTAAATTGAGCAAATACATGCATAATCATAAAATTGAAGATCGTTTGTGTCACAACTCAATTTCTTAAGCCGTGATGACACCTACCACAACCCACCAATAGCTAAGTCAACATATAACCCGAAATTGTAAGTAATGGGTATGGGGAAGGAGGGGAACTAATACAATCTAACATACATGAGGCAATATAGATAAATAAAAGCATCGACTAAATATATACAAAGATCCCTCCAGAATATAGAATTCACCGTATTGAGCTACTAGAAACAAAATAAAGAGTACAAATTCCAAAAGTGGGCCAAAAATATATACAAGATATAGCTAGTCTTGAAATATACAAAAAGATGGGCCATAAATCTAAAGGAGACAAAAATGATCTTGGAATGTCAAGTGTTCAACCTAATCTCCGATGTAAGCTGCCACATGGTCGATCGATAAATGCTGATAAATAGTGCTCGGACTTGCATCACGAAAACAGGTGCAGTGTAGTATGGGTTCCAGGACAACAAGTACTCAACAGGCATCATTGGCCGACTAAACAGGAAAGGTTAAAAAACAATATGAAAAAGATGAATAAACCTAAATCAAAGTCAAATTAACTATCAAAGGTTATGAAATAAATAGAAACAGAAGTAGGAGAATTCTAACTGGTACATTATGCTAGTTACACCCAACCGGGCCTGAGTGAGCCCAATCAGGATATGGAAGAGCTATAAATATGAAAATAAGAAAGTAAAGAATCTACCCTGCTATAATACGAGGAACCAAAATGAACCTTGAGGGAATAGAGAACCTACCACACTAAGAATCGAGAAACTAAACTAAATCCTAAACTATAAGTACCTGAGAGTTAGAGACTTCCGTAAACTAACTACCGAGGCTGAGATACCCGGATGCTCACTTGATAATGAGAGAGACCGAGGCCGGGACTGCTGCTACCTAAATGCTCACCTGATTTACTTAGGATGCCAAGGTCGGGACTACTGCTACTTGGATGCTCGCCTAATTTATATAAGAGGCTGAGGTCGGGAGTATTGTTACCTAGATGCTCTCTTGATTTATATGGGAGGCTGAGTCGGGACTACTGCTACTCAGTTTCTCTCCTAATTCATTTAGAAGACCGAGGCCAGGACTATTGCTACCCAAATGCTAGCCCAATTTATATGGGAGGCCAAGGTTGATACTACAACTACCTAAATGCTCACCCAATTTAAATGGAAAGCTGAGGCTGGGACTACTGCTTCTTGGATGATCGCCTAATTTATATGGGAGGCCGAGGCTGGGACTATTACTACTCGGATGCTCGCTTGGGAATAAATAGAGGTGCCAAACTTTCCTTCCTTCAATCTATATGTTGATAATCATTAAGGACTTTCTTTCTTGATGGATGGATCCAACATAACCTTCGGGTCATACTGCTTTACCCAAGGAAGAGAGCTAACATAAGCAACGGGTCATACCACTTAACCTAGCAAATAGAGTCAACATAACCATCGAGTCATACTGCCTTACCTAATGAATGAAGTCAACTTAATTATTGAGTCATATCGTTTTACCCAACAAAGGGAGTCAACATAACTATCGAGTCATATTGCTTTACCTAACGAATAGATTCAACATAACCATCGAGTTATACCGCCTTACTCAATAAACGGAGTCAACCTAACCATCAAATTATACTGGCTTACCAAATAAATAGAGTCAACATAACTATCGATTCATACTACCTTACCCAACGAACGAGGCTAACATAATCATTGAGTCATCAATCGAAATCGAAACTGAAACAAAATTCAAAAATGAAGTCAAACTGCTAATATTAGAGAATTATGGATGATGGGGAGTATATTCGAGCAAGTTACTGCCTAGCTAAGGCTCAACTAGCATACCCTAGTCTGCTACGCCATTCTATGGGGGATCTAGGCCAGTGTAACACCACTCATGTTCTTAGGCCTGAGAAACTGAAGCACAGAAAATTTTGATGATAGCCAGGTTTTACGAACTAATTCACAACTCGTACATGGATCTATGGGTTGTAGGTGGTATCATAGGAATTGCTCAGTAAAAATGGAAAATTAAAGGATTATTGAAACTTGACTTACAAGTTACTAGATGAGCCATAAGTTAGTATACAACCCGTAAATAGATGTCATAGATGGAGGCCTTGAGGAAACAAAATTTGCCTAAGTTTGAGGTCTTCCTACGAAGGGTTCTACGGCCTGTATATTTATCTATGAGTTGTACTGCATTTCGTGGATTAGAAGCTGCAGTTCTAGTAAGGATTCTATTTGAGGTATGTAGGACTTCATTCATGGATTAGTTTCGTCCATGAAGCCTAATCAAAAACCTTCCTTTTTATCAAAATTCATGATGATTTCTTATAGACTTTTAAGCTATGATTTCTAATGCATGCATTTATGATTTCTACTTGATGATTATAACTAATTATACAAGAATTATGATGATGAAAGAACCCTCTGGCGGCCACTTCCCATTTAATGCTCTCAGGCACTACTCCCAATGCAAACTCCTAGGGGCCCTTCCGGCCCTTAGGAACTCCTTTCTCTGGCGTGTTTTGGTCAGTTTTTTTCGTATCATTTATCTTTCTTCTTTTTTCCTTTTGGTTTTCTCTTTAGTCATTCGAATCATGGTAGACATTCTTTTCTTTAGACTTGGGACCAAATCTTACGACATATCAGAGGCTGATAATATGCGGGGGAACTGGTTTGAATGGGTGGAAAGAGCTAGGCGCCATATGTGGAGGATGACTCTGAGCAGGGACAGTTTGTTCTGGCTATGCAGAAGATTAAGTGAGGCCTCCAGTCTTAAGGGCAACGTTTTCAAGTCTTGGAAATACAGGGACTTATCTACCTATATTTATTGCTCTTTGAAATTCAATAAATATGGTAGATTCATTTTAGTTATTATAGTTAAGGGACACGAGCATTCAATGATTACTTTGCCGAAAAATGAGTTTAATGAGGGGTGGGGTAACATCTTGCTGAAAATAGCAGATTATGCCGCCAAATGGAAAGGATGTGGTACTGGAAGATCTGGAGGTTACGTCAATCAGAAACTCAGGGATGGAAAGAGTTACAAGGAGGCACTACAAAAAAACAAATGGGGGGATAATCCTCACAAAGTGGCTGGACTCCAATTCAGAGAAGAAGAGACCCTGAGCAGATGCCTGGTGGGAAGCTTCCCGGAGGCCGACGAAATACCTTCATGAAATGAAATTAGGAATTGGGCCACCCAAACGTGGAAAGGCATTCAGAATGTCAATATATACGATATGAATGGAATACAATTCCTTTTCGAATTCCGGTCAAGAAAAGAGGCGGAGCATGTCATCGCCGACAAATGGAAAAGAAAGAAACATTATCTCGAACCGGACTGGTGGACTCCCAAAGCAGGGTAGTGGAAGTGGACCACAAATTCAGTTGGTACTGGGTACGAGTTTCAGGTCTCCCTCTACACCTATGGACGGATAAGATTATGAAACTCATTGGGGATCAGTGTGGGGGTTGGCTGGAGACGGAAGAGGAGACCACACTAAAGAACCATCTCCGATGGGCCCGAATCCGGGTCAAGGGGCCTAGGGAAAGAATTCTGGCAGAAGTGGAGGTCGACGACAGAGAGAACCTATTTCTTCTTCCGGTGTGGTGCGAAGCTCCGGCAAGACTCAACAGAAAAGTGGGGGGAGAGCACTCAGTTCGAGATGCCAGGAAGGAGCTGTTTGGGGAAAGCTCTCTGCAAAACTTGAGCAATACGGCAGAAAGAGATGATAGTTTAAGGAAAGGGAAAGGAAGCTTTTATACAGAGGTCAAAGCAGTTGGGCTTAATATACCAAGGGATAAAAGTACTCACTCATTCCCTTTTAACTTAGGCGGGAAAAGCCACGTGGCAGAGCTGGGAGAAACTTCAAATCAGAGAACATGCAATAGGGCCAGGCCCAACAAATTGGGCCCAATTTGGCAAAGGGTTTTTTTCACAGAGCCTTTTGTTGAATCCATCTCCTATTCTCAGGGCCCCCAAAAACTCTCAGAGCCCAACACTTTCTACAAAGGCCATTTAAGCACAGTCCAGGAACCTTTGTTTATCTTCACGGCAAAAATTAATGGTATGCAGCAGGCGGATGGGTATACAGAGTCGACACAGAATACTCAAATGAGCCTAGATGACGAGAGAAGAATTAGCATGGAACTTGATCTCTCTTCTCCTTCACGAGTTTCCCCAGATAATCGATTGGCTCTAGTAAAAGAGCCCCTCCCTCTTAATAGTGAAGAGGCGATGTCAGATGAAGATATGGATGACAAAGCCTCTCCATGGGTGCAAGCAAATGTTCTCAAGCTTAGCGAACTATTTGGTGCGGACTTCGAGGGCTGCGACAAGGCTGCATTCGAACTTTTTTTGAAGATTGACCAGAGAAGGGCACGTTGTAATCAAAATCTTGGGAAACAAAAAGAAGACCTTAGCCCTTACATGATTTCTAAGGAGGTAAGGAATTTGGCCTTCAATGTAAATTTCAAAGATGGTGAACCAAGAAGAAGGTGGAGAGTAGCAATTACAAATCATCAATGTTGAAAGTCGTGTCATAAAATGTAAGGGGGTGAATAGGGAGAATAAAAGAAGAATTATCAGAAGCCTCCTACAACAGTGGGATGTCGATGTATATGTTCTGGTGGAAACTAAGCTGGCAAGGACTGATTCAAATTTGATAAATCAATTATGGTACAATAGGTGGATGGGGGAAATACATCTTGAGGCCGAAGGAAGGAATGGGGGCATAATAGTGTTGTGGGATAGGAGAATGTGGAAGGGTGAGCTGGTGGGGGTTGCTACTCAAGCTTTAATTTGCAGATTCCAGGGTATAAATTCGAACCTGACTTGGTACTTGAGTGCAATTTATGTAGATTGCAACAATGTGATCAGAAGGGAGCTATGGAGAGACCAAATTAATCTACAGGACAGATGCACAGGTCCATGGATTTTTCGTGGGGACTTTAATGTGACAAGATACCCGTCGGAAAGTTCTACCAGTCAGAGGTTGATAGGGGCAATGACTAAATTCACAGACTGGATTAATGAAATGGAGTTAGTTGATCCTCCTCTATGTGGTGGTCAGTTCACTTGGAGAAGGGGTGAATCTCATGAGGTTGCCTCTAGATTGGACAGATTCCTTTATTCCCATCACTGGGATGGACTTTTCTCCCAAATCAAACAAGACATTCTGCCAAGAATAGAGTCTGATCACAACCCAGTAATGTTCACATGTGGGGAACTAAATTGGAAGAAGACTTATTTCAAGTTTGAACAATGGTGGATGCAGGTTGAAGGCTTCAAAGAAAAGGTGCAAGATTGGTGGGGTTCCTTCACAGTTACTGGAACTCCCTCTTTTATCCTAGCTACCAAACTGAAGCTCCTAAAAAGGAAACTAATAAAATGGGGCAAAGAAAACAAAGTCGACTGGAAACAAAAGAAGGAGGAGGTGCTCACACAAATTGCCATCCTGGATCAGGCATTGGAACATAGAACTTTGACTGTAGATGAGCTGCTCCAAAAGGTTCACCTAGACAGGGAATTTGATGAAGTTTCTAGAAATGAGGAGATAGCATGGAGACAGAGATCAAGAATTCAATAGCTCAAACAGGGTGATAAGAACACGAAATATTTCCACAGAATGGCCACAGCCCACAAAAGATGGAACACAATTGAGAAGCTGGAAGTAGATGTTATAGAGGTGACAGACTCTGCTGCGATCAAATCTGAGATAACAGATTCTTACCAAATGCTATATAAAGAATCTGAACATTGGAGACCTGGACTTGTTTTGCAAGATGCTGGCAGTGTTAGTCCAGAAGAGAGGGAGTGGATACAAAGGCTATTTGAAGAAGAAGAGGTCCTAGAAGGAATCAAGTTGTGTGCTAGTGACAAGGCCCCTGGCCCAGATGGCTTTCCTATGAGTTTCTATCAATCTTTCTAGGAGATACTTAAGTCAGACATCATGAACACCATTAATCATTTTCATGAGCATCATACTTTTGAGAAATGTTTTAATGCCATTTTTGTGTCTCTCATTCCTAAGAAGATAGATGCAGCTGAGCTTAGAGACTTCATGCCCATAAGTCTGATTAGTAGGGTGAACAAGGTCATAGCTAAATTGTTAGCTGAGAGGCTGAAGAAAGTGATTAACAAACTGCTCAACAAACACCAGATGGCATTCATAAAAAGGAGACAGGTCATGGATGCGGCTCTTATTGCTAACGAATGTGTGGACTCCATAATCAGAGGGGATGAGCCAGGAATTATGTGCAAGTTAGATATAGAGAAGGCCTATGATCATGTCAACTAGGAGTTCCTGCTTAATATCCTAAGACAGATGGGATTTGGGGAACAATGGCTGGGGTGGATTGAGACCTGCATAAAAACTATCAGGTTCTCTATTATGATAAATAGAGAACCTGCTGGTTTTTTCCCATCTGAGAGAGGTCTCGGACAAGGAGATCCCTTGTCCCCTTTTCTGTTTATCCTAGCTATGGAAGGCCTGGAGAGTATGATAAGGGTGGCCATCCAAAATTCATGGCTGCAAGGGTTTGAGATTGGCAAACCACCAGGGGAAGTGACACAAATACGCCATTTGTTATATGCTGATGACACTGTTATATTCTGCAAAGCTAAAGAAGAGGAGATCAGAATTATTAGAATGTTATTGATAGTGTTTGAAGCTATGTCTGGACTGAAAGTCAATTGGAGGAAGAGTAGTATTTTTCCTATCAAGGAGGTTATGCAGATCCAGGATCTGGCAAACATTTTGGTATGTAGAATTGATAGACTCCCCACTACTTATCTAGGTATGCCACTTGGAAGATCACACAAAGACCCAGTGATATGGGATGGTATAATTGAAAAGCTGAGAAGAGATTGGCAAGCTGGAAGTCCCAATATCTTTCTCTGGGTGGTAGAAGCATCCTGATAAACTCTGTGCTGGACTCACTACCTACATATGTCATGTCCCTTTTCCCTATGCCTACCAGAGTGGAAGCAAGACTGGACAAGTTAAGGAGGGAGTTCCTCTAGTCTGGCAACAAGGAAGGCAAGGGAATTAACCCTTTGAAATGGCAAACTGTGGTCCTAGACAGGAACTCAGGGGGGCTAGGGATCAAGAACTTGGGGCTACAGAATAGGTGTCTATTGGCAAAATGGTTGTGGAGGTATGGCATAGAGGATCAAGCACTCTGGAAGGAGATCATATGCAAAAAATATGGCCAGAACAGACCATGGTACTCCAACAGGGTAAGTAATACATATGGAGTAGCTGTGTGGAGAACTATCAGGAACTTATGGAACCAACTACATCAGCACATCAGATACAAAGTGGGAAATGGGACCAGGGTTCGATTCTGGAAAGATCCTTGGATTGGCCAAGAAACATTGGAGCATTCTTTTTCAGACCTATATGTCATCAGTTCAGCACCCGATGTCTTGGTGAAGGAGGCCTGGACTGGGCAGGGATGGAACCTAAGCTTCAGAAGGCCCTTGAATGACTGGGAGATAGAAAGAACAGCTGAGATGTTAAAGATCCTAGATGACTTCAGGGGCATAAATCAGATGGCTGATGTAATGGTCTGGAAGCAAAACCAGGCTGCCATTATTTCAGTTAATAATTTGTATAAGGAAAAAGTGAAGGATTTCCCTGGTGTAATGTCTGGTCCTCGGAAAAAGATATGGAAAACCAAAGTGTCAACCAAAGTGAGATGTTTCACTTGGTTGGTGGCCAGAAGAGCATGCCTAACACATGAGAAATTGCAAAGAAGAGGATTCCAGATAGTCTCCAGGTGTTCATTATGCAATGAGGCAATGGAGACCAACAACCACCTCTTTCTCCATTGCAGTTTCACTGCACAGCTGTGGGCCATTTTTCTAAGAAGACCAGGTATTAATTAGACAATGCCAGAGCACACTGTTGAATTACTTAGCTGCTGGTATAGAAAGGGGGTGACAAGATCCAGAAGAAAAGGTAGAACATGATCTCTCCATGTATCTAGTGGGTTGTATGGAGAGAGAGGAACAATAGATGCATGGAAAACAAGGCAGAATCCTTGAAAAAGGTCAAATGGATGTGTATGAGGACTTTCTATTTTTGGTGTAAAGAGGAGGATACAGTGGATGCTAGTTAGATCTTAGAATTCTTCTCTTCTCTGTGATTCTAGGAGCATCAGTTCTTTAACACTGCTGCACTGATTTAGTATTGTAAATATTTTTGAAGGTTGCCAACACTCCCTTATTGCTGAAGAATGCATCTTTACTTTTATCAAAAAAGAATTATGATGAATTACATGATTTATATGATTTTCAAGCAAAAGTCTGAGATTTCAAGTATGTATGATTAGGGTAAAGATTTGATATGGATTCCTTTTCTAATGTCCTAAATTAACTTAAATGTATGATTTCCTCTAGAATCTTATTAAATTGCATGATTTTGACTCAACTGTCCATCAACCCACCTTAGCCCCAGTCTCTTATGATGGAGTTATGGAATTTCATGATTATGATCTCAAGTATGTAAAAGCATGTTTTATGATAATGATGATATTATGACAAAGAGGGAGATGAATACCCTAATGTTCATGATGATGTTAAGGTAGGAATGTCTATCCACACTATGATGAAAGCAAGTAAATGGACTATTCTTATGATATGATGTTTTCATGGAAGCTATGATGATTCTTCGTAAATGATGAAAGTACAATTTTTAATGAAGTATGAACTATGTTGAAAGCTATGTATATGCATGTTTTATGTATTCTGTGGGATATGACTTAGCACCGAGAGGGCTTTGGTAGATACTATAGTCCCATAACTATGTGTCACCATAGAAATGATGTTTATGTTTTATGCCTTAAAGGTGTGCTATTGGATCCAATTAGCTTAATGATGGACACTTATTGTTCTAGGATAGATCCTAAAAGATGGGGTTAAATGATAGTTTTCACCGTGCTAGGATAGAACCTATAGGGTGAGGATCGAGTTTACCTTGCAAAGTAGACTCCGCTTAGCTTGATATAGAGTGACCATCAAGATTCCATGTGATAGTCTGCATGCTCTTATATGTCGGTTATTGTTCCATTCCCACATATGTCCGTTAAGGTTATGAATGGATTTATGATGTTTCTTATCATAATTTTTAAATAGCACGCGCATGCATATTGTGTCCTTCTTTATTGCTCACGATTATGCATATTGATATTATCGTGATGTCTTTTGATTCATGGCATACCTACTTACTTAGTATATTTTATGCACTAATGCATACTTCTTTGCCTATATGATCTAACCATGTAGGGACAGACGACGAGGAGATTATTCCACATTGAGGCAAGCATTTGGAGTCCTAAGCTTGAAGACTAGATTAGTGAGTTCCTATGCTTCGGAAACAAGTCTTATAATGCTTTTCTTTGTTGATACTTTATTTCCTTACTTTGATGTACATCTTGAGGGTGAGCTAGTGAGCTATGTGCTAGATCCCGCCAAGATCTTTATGTAGAGGCATGAATTGGACTAATGGATATGATATACTTGCACTACTTCTTATATGCATTTTCGCTTGTTATTTATCTTTGATATATGCTTATTTTACCTTATGAATGCTTATGATATGCACACAAGGCTCGGGTGGGATGCCTTCGGAGGCCACATTCGCTGTGTCACAGCTAGGCTAGGTACAGGTTGTGATAAAACTGGTATCAGAGCATAAGGTTTGAAAGCATCTCAGGGAGTTCAACATGTCGCATCGATTAGAGTCTTATTCATTGGTGTGAAGTTCGCCACATCTATGAATAGGAAGCTATGATATATTCTTAGGAAAATAATACTTCTTTGAACTTTGCATCGCGCCTTTGGAACTTCTTTATCCTAACTATGTCCTTTTCAGAAATGGCTCCATAACGTGCTCTATTCCAAGGGGAAATGATGCTAATGTGGACCAAGGTCCTCAAGCTTCCCAAGTCCCTCAAATAGACCAAGTGTCTAATGACAAGTTTAGAGTCATGATCACTATATTGGCTCAAGTTGTTGCTTCCCCAAAGACTCCTACTCCGGCCTCAAGGATTAAAGATTTTGCTGGAATGAATCCTTCAGAGTTTCATGGTTCAAAAGTGGGTGAGGACCCTTAGGAGTTCATTGATGAGGTGTACAAGGTGGTGGAAATTATGGGGGTGTCTTCCAAAGAGAAGGCCGAACTAGCGGCTTATCAACTTAAGGGAGTGGCTCAAGTTTGGTTCACTCAAAGGAAGTCTGAGAGGGTTGAAGAAGATGCCATTGATTGGTAGATGTTTAAGGCTGTTTTTCTTGATCGTTTATTCCCTCTCGAGCTAAAAGAAGCTAAGGTTTTGGAATTTATGAACTTAAGGCAAGGAAGTATGAGTGTGAGGGAGTATTCCCCTCAAGTTCACTAGTCGTCCAAATTTTCTCCTTCCTTAGTGGCCGACTATAGAGCCCATATGAACAAGTTCAATTTGGGTGTGTTCGATTTAGTGAAGATGGAATGTAAGGCCTCCATGCTCATTAAGAAAATGGATATCTCTAAACTCATGCCATATGTCAAACAAGTGGAGAGAGAGAAGTTGCAAATAACGAGATCAAGGGAGTCTAAGAGGGCTCGATATGATGGTGGGCTCTCCCAGGGTAAATCCGGTGGTGGCCGATTCGAACAAGGCTAATGGTCTTTCAGGAGTGCTCCTCAAAGGTTTGACAAAGGGAAAGGGCCCAATCTTAAGACTCAAGGTGGTATTGCGAAGAGTGGTGTGATTCCTCCTAGGTGTTCTAAGTGTGAGAGGAACCATGTTGTTGAATGTTTGAGAAGTCCCGACACATGCTTTGGGGTTGGAAAGCTGGGACATAAAATTGCCAAGTGTCCTAATGTGGCTAATAAGGGTAAATAAGGGTGTCCCCAAGGTCAAATGGCTCAAAAAGGCAAGTACAACAAGGTGCCCAAGCTCAAGGTGGTAGTCCACATGATAATCGATTCTATGCTTTGCATGCTAGACAAGAAGTCGGTGAGGCTCCCGATGTAGTTAATGGTATGTTAAAAGCCTTTGATCATGATGTATATGCTTTGCTTGACTGTAGTGCCAATATTTCTTTTGTTACTCCTTATGTTGCCATAAAGTTTGATGTGTCTGCGGAAGTCTTGTTAGAACCTCATTCAGTTTATACTCCTATTGTTGAGTCAATTCTAGCCAAGAAAGTCTATAATAGTTATCTTGTGTTGGTCTTACACAAAGTCTTCCCATGTGATCTAGTTGAGCTTGATATGATCGATTTCAATGTTATTCTTAGTATGGATTGCTTACATTCATCCTATGCTTCTATTGATTGTAAGACCCGCAGGATCACATTCCAAGTTCCTAATGAGCCCATCTAAGAATGGAAGGGAACTAATTTAGTGCTCAAAGGGAAGTTTGTCTCCTATATGAAAGCTATGAAAATGATCTCCAACGGCTATCTGTATCATGTTGTCCGAGTTAAGGATATTGAGCCTCATCTTCCTACTCTTGATTCAGTCCCTATGGTAAAAGAGTTCACCAATGTATTTCCTGATGATCTACCTGGTATTCCTCCAGTAAAGGAAATTGATTTTTCTATTAACCTCTTGCCCGACATCCAACCTATTTCTATCTCTCTATATCAAATGGCCCCGGTAAAATTGAAAGAATTGAAGGAACAATTAAAGGATTTGCTTGATAAGGGATTCATAAGGCCTAGTATGTCGCCATGGGGTGATCCCATACTATTTGTAAAGAAGAAAGATGGCTCACTTTGGATGTGTGTGGATTATCGACAATTGAATAAAGTAACCATCAAAAATAAATATCCACTTCCAAGGATCAATGACCTCTTTGATCAACTACAAGGTGAAAGTTACTTTTCTAAAATTGATCTCTGTCTAAAAATCACCAATTGAGGGTAAAGGAGGATGACATTCCAAAGATGGAATTTTGAACTTGGTATAGTTATTTTGAATTTTTAGTTATGTCATTTGAACTAACAAATGCTCCTGCCGCTTTTATGGATTTGATGAATAGGATCTTTAAATCGTATTTGGATATGTATGTGGTGATGTTCATAGATGATATATTGCTATATTCACGGGATGCGAAAGAGCATGAATATCATTAGAGGATTGTGTTGCAAACATTTAGAGATAGAAAACTTTTTGCCAAGTGTAGCAAGTGTGAATTTTGGCTAAGAGAGGTGGCTTTTCTTGGTCACATCATTTAGGGGGATGGTATTAGAGTCTATCCAAAGAAGACAGAAGTTGTGAAGAATTGGCCTAGACTATTGTCTTCGTCGAATATTAGAAGCTTTTTGGGTTTTTCCAAATATTATAGGAGGTTTTGTTAGGGATTTTCCTCCATTGCTTCCCCTTTGACAAAACTGACCCAAAAGAAGGCAAAATTCCAATGGTATGACGAATGTGAAAGGTGTTTTCAAATATCAAAGGGTCGCCTTACTTCGGCTCCTATTTTGACATTGCCCGAAGGTTCGGATGGTTTTGTTGTGTATTATGACGCCTCACATATAGGCTTGGGTTGTATGTTGATAAAACATGGAAAAATCATTACCTATGCTTCAAGGCAATTGAAAGTGCATGAAAAGAAATCCGACGCATGATCTTGAGTTATTAGTTGTTGTGTTTGTTTTAAAGATTTGGCAACATTATCTCTATAGGGTACATGTTGATATATTCACCGCCTACAAAAGTTTGCAATATATTTTTAGCCAAAGGGATTTGAATCTAAGACAAAGAAGATGGTTGGAACTTTTGAAAGATTATGATATGAGTGTGATGTATCACCCTGGTAAATCCAATGTTGTAACTGATGCCTTGAGTAGAGTGTCAATGGACAACATAACACGTGTTGAATATGGAAACAAAGAACGGTCAAAAAATTACATCGTCTAGCTTGTTTGGGTGTTAGGTTGACTAGGTTGAGCTATGGTGGTGTGCTAGTACCTAATAGCGTAGAATCATCTTTAATGGAGGAAGTAAAAAAAATCAAGACATGGATCCTACTTTGATGGAGTTGAAAAAGTTGGTAGTTAATTAAAAGGTAGAAGTCTTCTCACAAGGGGGAGATAGAGTGTTGCATTATCAAGGGCGATTGTGTGTTCCCAATGTAGGTGGACAAAGGGAGAAGATACTTGATGAAGCTCATAATTCCAAGTATTTTATTCACTCGGGATCCACCAAGATGTATAGAGATTTGAGAGAACTGTATTGGTGGAATGGCATGAAAAGAGACATGGTAAGGTGTGTGATGAAATGTGCAAATTGCCAACAAGAAAAGGTGGATCATCAAAGACTGGTGTTTTGACCCAAGATACTGAGATACCAACTTTGAAATGGGAGATAGTAAACATGGATTTCATTACGGGGTTTCCAAGGACTAGAAAGCAATTTGACTCAATATGAGTAGTTGTGGATAAAATGACGAAAACAACTTACTTTTTTCCAGTAAAAACTTCTTATAATGCCGATGATTATGTTAGAGTTTATATCAAAGAATTGGTAAACTTGCATGGGGTACCATTATCCATTACAACGGATAGAGGTGCTTAATTTACTTTCCAATTTTGGAAGTTGTTTCAAAAGGGCCTTGGTACGAAGGTGAAGTTAAGTACTGTATTTCATCCTCAAGCAGATGGACAAGCCAAAAAAAAATACAAACCTGGAGGATATGTTGAGGGCTTGTATGCTTAATTTCAAAGGAAGTTGGAATGATCACTTACCTCTTATTAAATTTGCTTATAACAACAGTTGTCATTCATGTATTGGTCTGGCTCCGTTCAAAGCATTATATCGTAGGTGATGTAGATCACCGGTGAGATGGTTTGAAATTGAAGAGATGTCCTCAATTGGATCAAATTTGGTACTTGATGATATAGAGAAGGTGAAAGTCATAATAGAAAGGTTGAAGGCTTCCCAAAGTCATCAAAATTCTTATGCCAAGGTTCATTCGGTGTTTCATGTTTCCATGCTAAGGAAATGCTTGGGTGACCCAAATTCTATTTTTACATTAAAGGATGTGTCTATTGAGGAAGATTTAATCTATGAAGAGGTACTGGTTGAGATTTTGGACCGGCACGTGAAGAAATTAGAAATAAAAAAGTTGCATCCGTAAAAGTGTTATGGAGAAATTCGCAAGTTGAAAGTGAACCTTGGGAGGCTGAAGCGGATATGATAAAATGATACCCTCGTCTCTTTCCTTGTATTTAAGCTTAAGGTACTTAATACGATCCATTCCTCCAAGTTTCTCACGAATACGTATCTCATGTTAAGTTGCATGCATGCATGATCATGAAACTGTTTTTGAATGATGTTTGATGC
This sequence comes from Solanum rostratum, assembly GCA_029948455.1. Lineage (NCBI taxonomy): Eukaryota > Viridiplantae > Streptophyta > Magnoliopsida > Solanales > Solanaceae > Solanum > Solanum rostratum. The sequence goes on along the minus strand of CM057045.1, from coordinate 61,267,568 downwards.
ATAAGTTTGATGATTCTATGAAAATGATGATTTAGTTGCATTTTTGCATTATGCTATGATGATGATGTGGTTCTACTCTATTCAAGCGTAATTCATTCTCATTCGAGGATGAATGATCCCAAGGGGGAGATAAAGTAAAACTCCTTATGTTTTTAGGCCTAGAAAATCGAAGCACAGAAAAATTTGATGATAGTCAGGTTTTATGAACTAGTTCATGGTCATACATGGATCCATGGGTCTTAGGTTGTATCGTGGAAAGTGCCTAGTGAAAATGAAAAATTGAAGGATTTCTGGAACTTGACTTACAAGTTATCAAACGAGTCATAAGTTAGAATATGGCCCATAAGTAGGTGTCGCAGGTGGAGGCCTTGAGAAAATAAAATTTGTTTAAGTCTGGGGTCTTCCTATGAAGGGTTCTACGGCCCGTATATTTATCTACGAGCCATATAAAATTTTTGTGGATTAGAAGCTGCAATTCCAGTAACTCAAATTTTTTGACACCCTGACCCATGAGACGAGATACAACTCGTAAGTCATTCCACAGCCCGTAAGAGCGTTTCGTGGACGGCTCTAGTAGATTTTAATGAAGGTGTTTTTGACTTTTCCAATCTACCTAAGTCCTAAATTATGTCATTTTGGATACTATAACTACCGTGACTTACCTAACTCCTATAAATTCCTACTCTTAAGTTATTCAAAGTTTTTGATTCCTAAAATTAACTCAACGGTTCACAACGATTTTCTCTCTAACCAGGGTTCTGTTCAAGCTAAACTTGAAGGATTGAACATAGGTTTTCCAGATTTTCTTCTCAAATTCTAAGGATTCTACTTAAGGTATATTGGGCTTAATTCATTGATTAGTTTCATCCATGAAGCCCAATAAAAAACCTTCCTTTTTTTTAATCAAAATTCATGATGATTTCTTATGGACTTTTAAGCTATGATTCCTAATGTATGTATTATGATTTCTACACGATGATTATGACTAATTATGCAAAAATTATGATGAATTATATGATTTATATGATTTTCAAGCAAAAGTATGAGATTTCAAGTATGTATGATTAAGGCTTAATGATTTGATGTGGGTTCTTTTTCTAATGTCCTAAGTTAATTTAAATGCATGTTTTCTTCTACCATCCTATTGAATTTCATGATTTTGACTCAATTGTCCATGCCCACACTTAGCCCTAGTATCTTATGATGAAGTTATGGAATTTCATGATTATGATCTCAAGTATGTAAAAACATGTTTATGACAATGATGATGTTATGACAAAGAGGGTGATGAATACCCTAATGTTTATGATGATGTTAAGGTTGGAGTGTCTACCCACATTATAATGAAAGCAAGTAAATGGACTATTCTTGTGATATAATGTATTCATAGAAGATATGATGATAATTTATGAATGATGAAAGTATGATTTTTAATAAAGTGTGAACTATGTTGAAAGCTATGTATATGCATGTTTTATGTATTTCGTGGGATATGACTTAGGACTAATAGTGCTTTGGTAGATACCATGGTCACATAACCATGTGCCACCATAGGAATGGTATTTATGTTTTATGCCTTAAAGTTATTATATTGGATCAAATTAGCTTAATGATGGACACTCACCATACTAGGATAGAGCCTAAAGGTAGGCTCAAATGATGGTTCTTACCGTGCTAGGATAGAGCCTATAGAGTGAGGATCGAGTTTACCTTGGCAAACTAGACTCTTCTTAGCTTGATATAGAGTGAACATCAAGATTCCATGTAATAGACCGTATGGTCTTATATGTCGGTTATGGTCCTATTCCCACATAGGTACGTTAAGGTTATGAAAGGATTTATGATGCTTCTTATCATGATTTTTAAATAGAAGGCTCATGCATATTGTGTCCTTCTCTGTTGCTCACAATTATGCATATTGATATTATTGTGATGTCCTTTGATTCATAGTATACCTACATACTTAGTATATTTTATGTGCTAACACATACTTCTTTTTCTACATGATCTAACCATGTAGGGACAGACGGCGAGGAAAATATTCCACATTAGGCGAGCATTTGAATTCCTAAGCCTGAAGACTAGACTGGTGAGTTCCTATGCTTCGAGAATAAGCCTTATGATGCTTTTATTTGTTTAGACTTTAATACTTTTCTTACTTTTGATATACATCTTGAGGGTGATCTAGTTAGCTATGTGCTAGACCCCGCCAAGATCTTTATGCAGAGGCATGAATTGGACTAATGGATATGATGTACTTTCACTCTTGCTTATATGCATTTTTGCTTGCTATTTTTCTCTAATATATTCTTGTTTTACCTTATGTATGCTTATGATAGAACACGAGGCTTGGGTGGGATGCCTTAGGGAATCACATTCATCGTGTTACGGCTAGGCCCTAGATCCGAATCATGACAACCAGCGGAAAAAAATTTGGGGCATCCAAAGTAAGTTTTGATATTCTATACTAAGGCCAATATGCTTCATAGTGCCACTTAATAGACAACTAGCACTGATAAAAACTACCAAGTCATACAAGGACCATATGCTCTCACATTTACCTAAATTCCTCGTTAAGGGCCTGACAATCGCTCTAATCCTAAAGCACATGATAATCTACCCATCCCCAACAAACCAACATTTCCAACATGCTACAAAACACCATAAATAGGAGACAATAATACTAATGGTGATACTAGCTAACAGGATAGAATACAACTTACAACTACCCAGAATTACAGGTAAAGGCCTAAGCTATAAATTTTAACACCCAACACATATAAACACGCTACCCCACCAAAATTCCAACTAATTCAGCATGATTTTACACAATCCAACTTAATCTTAAGAAAGAGAAGTTATAGCTTACCTGTAGGCCGATCACGTGCACTCCAACACACTTTGCCAGAGCTTTTCCCCTTTCGAATGGCCTCTGAATGCTACCACCCTGTCAAATACAAATTCATAACATTATTATGATCGTTTTGATACCAAATTTGGAAGAAATAGAGACAGACCAATTTTAGGCCTAAAATGGGAAATGTGGGACCAGCATCTGAAATTCTAAAATTGACCCCAAAAACCAGTCCAAAACAAAACTCCCAGCCCAATTAACAGGTTAGAAAGTTGATTGAGGCCTACCTAATTTATATGGGAGGTTAAGGCTGGGACTATTGCTACTTGGATGCTCGCCTAGGACTAGCTAGAGGTGCCAAACATTCCTTCCTTCATTCTATATGTCGATAATCATTAAGGACTTCTTTTTTGACAAACGAATCCAACATAACCTTTGGGTTATACCGTCTTACCCAACATATGAAGCTAATATAACCATCGAGTCATACCGCTTAACCCAGCGAATGGAGTCAACATAACCATCGGGTCACACTGCTTTACCCAATGAAAGGAGTCAACATAACCATCGAGTCATACCGCTTCACACAATGAACGAAGTCAACCTAACCATCGAGTCGTAATACCTTACCCAATGAACGGAGTCAACATAATCGACGAGTCATACTACCTTATCCGATGAACGAGGCCAACATAATCATTGAGTCATCAATTCAAACCAAAACCAAAACCAAACTAAAAAATGGAGTTTAACTGCCAATCTTAGGGAATTATCAATGATGAGGTAGCTATAAATTCTAACACCTCAGGCATATAAACAAGCTACCCTACCTAAATTCTAACTAATTGATCATGATTTCACATAATCCAGCTCATACTTAAGAAAAAGAAGTCGTAGCCTACCTGTAGGCTGATCATGCGTGCTCTAATTCACTATGTTAGAGTTTTTTTCTTTTGAACGGCCTTTGAATGTTGTCATGCTATCAAATATAGATTCACAATATCATTACAGTCATTTAGACATTAAATTTGAAAGAACTAGAGGCAGACCAATTTCGAGACCTAAAACGAAAAATATGGGACCCATATCCAAAATTCCAAAGTTGATCCCCAAAACTGATCCAAAATGGAACTCTCAGCTTAATTAACAAGTTGGAAACTTAATTTGGGTCAAGAAGCACTAAAACAATGGCATGCAACAAAAACTCAAAATTTACGCTAAATTACGAAAAAGACTACAGGTGCAAAATTACCAGAAATGGAGTTTTGAAAGTTAAAACCAACCACCCCACAATGATTCTTGAAAACTTCCGCCAAAAATAGATGGAAAGATCACTAAAAATAGGTTCCAATTGCTCAAGTTATCACACCTCAAAAACAACCAAAAATTCATTGTGAAAATCCTCCATAAAATAGATAAAAATATGATTTTGCCTTAAACAAAGCTTCAAATCAGATTTCCAAACTCGCCAATGCGTTTATCATAAAATTTTCTTGAACCTAGGCTTTTGAATCGCTGAATTTGGGTTCAATTTGAGAAAGATATTACCCTTTGAAATTTTCCCAAACTACTAATCGCGACCAAGAAATGAAAATATAAAGACCACCAAAATGACCTCTGTGATCGTGGTGAACGGTGGCCCACATCATGGAGCACAGAGGAAATGAACTCCGTGATCACAACCCCTAGCCTGCATTAACAAAGGCTTGGGTCACCTGCACCAGAAAACCAACTAAAAATGTTGAGTTTTTCCAATTCTGAAGTTTCTGTCATGTACTCAAAATTCATCTGGGACATCATAACATAATAGAACTGTGGTACCTAACAAAAATTGATATTCCAAACTCAATGATGTAGTCAAAATTTTCACACGAGGTAATTATAACTGAAAGTGGGTCCTACTCCCATGGCCATTTTAACCAAATTCCACCGAGGGGCTCAGAATGAGTCCAAAAGCCTTTGGAACAGGATGAAGGGTTGTTATAGACCAAACTCAACATTCCGGAGCTAACTACACTGTTAGAATTTTCATTCATAGGCATGTTTTCCAAGAATGTTGATGTTGAAAGTCTTTGATTTTGATGTATATGCTTTGCTTGATTCGGGTGCAAATATATCTTTTATCTTTCCTTTATTGGTTGTTAAGTGTTGTATGAGTCTTGAATTTTTGAGGGAACCATTCTCAATTTATACTCCCGTGGGTTAGTCTATTGTAGCCTGTAGAGTCTGTCGGGTTTGTCTTGTTTTAGTTACATAAAGTCCTTCCTTGTGATCTTGTTGAACTTGAGATGGTTCACTTTGATGTCATTCTCGGACGTATTGGTTACATGTTTTTTATGCCTCCATAGATTGTAGGACCCGACTGGTCAAATTTTAATTTTCTAATGAGCCTATTCTTGAGTGGGTGGGTAATGACTCTATTTTCAAAGGTCAATTTTTCTCCTATATGAAAGCCTAAAAAATGATTTATAAGGGGTGCATCTATCATATAGTGAAGGTTAGAGATGTTGAGTCTGAGTCTCCTAATCTTGAGTCAATTTTGGTGGTTAATGAGTTTTTGGAAGTCTTTCTTGAGGACTTGCCCAGTATTCCTCCTGAAAGGGAAGTAGACTTTAACATAGATCTTCTTCTTGATACTCAACCTATCTTCTTTCCTCCTTACTGAATGACACTAATTGAATTAAAGGAGTTGAAGAATCAGTTGAAGGATTTATTGGAGAAGGATTTTGTTAGGCCTAGTATATCACCATGGGGTTCTCCTATTTTATTTGTGAGGAAGAAGGATGGGTTACTTCGGATATATATTGATTATCGAAAATTGAACAAGGTGACTATAGAGAACAAGTTTCCATTACCGAGGATTGATGATTTGTTTGATCAGTTACAGAGTGCTACTCACTTCTCCAAGATTGATCTTCATTTCGGTTATCATCAATTGAGGGTAAGGGAATATGATATTCCCAAGATAGCTTTTCAAACTAAATATGGGAACTTTGCATTCGTGGTGATTTCTTTTGGGTTTATTAATGCTCTGGCGATATTTATGGATCTCATGAATCTCATGAATCAGAGTTTAAGCCATTCCTTGTTACTTTTGTGGTTGTCTTAATTGATGATATTATGTATTCTCGGAGTGAGCATGAGAATATAGATCACTTGAGGTTGGTTTTTCAGACTTTGAGGGACAAACAGTTATGAGGGACAAACCGTTATTCTCCAAGTTTAGTAAAAGGGATTTTTCGTTGCATGAGGTGGCCTTCCTTGGTCATGTGATATCCGATGACGGTATTAAGGTTGACCCTAGGAAGATTGAGGCTATGAAGAATGTCTAGACCGTTGACTCCTTCAGTTATTCAGAGTTTTCTTGGTTGACTGGTTATTATTGGAGGTTTGTTGAGGGTTTTTTTATCTATTGTTTCACCATTGACGAAGTTGACTCGAAAGAAGGCCAAATTTCTATGGACAGATGAGTGTGAGAAAAGCTTTTAAACTTTGAAGGATCAACTTACATCAGTTCCTTGTTTTGACACTATTAGATGGATTACCTAAGTTTGTGGTGTATTGTGATGCTTCTCGAATTGGTTTGGGTTTTGTGATCATGCAGCATGGCAAGGTGATAGCTTATGCATCTAGACAGTTAAAGGTGCATGAACTACATTACCCAACTTATGATCTTGAATTAGCGACTGTGGTATTTGCCTTGAAGATTTGGTGACATTATCTTTATATGGTTCATGTTGATGTATTCACCAATCACAAAAAATTTCAATATGTGTTCACCCTAAGAGACCTAAACTTGAGACAAAGGAGATAGTTGGAACTTCTCAAAGACTATGACATAAGTGGGTGCAATATCATTAAGGCAAGGCAAATGTTATAGTTGATGTCTTTAGTAGACTATATATGGGTAGTGTGGTCTATGTTGATGAGGCCAAGAAAGATTTGATGAAAGAGGTGCATCGTTTGGCTACATTGGGTGTTAGGTTGGCTGATTCAAATTATGGTGGCGTCCACGTTCAAAATGGGGTTGAATCCTCTATGGTTATTGAGGTCAAAGCAAAATGGGATCTAGACCCGTCATTGGTGAATTAAAGAAGTTGGTTGCCAAAAATAAGATAGAGGCTTTCTCCCAAAAGGTAGATGGTGTACTTTAGTACCAAGAGCGGTTGTGTGTTCCTAATGTTAATGGCTTAAGGGAGGTGATCTTGAGAGAAGCCCATAACTCTCCCAATTCTATACATCCGAGATCCACCAAAATGTATTGGGATATGAAAGAGGTGTATTGGTGGAATGGCATGAATAAAGACATAGCCAAGTTTATATCTTAATGTCCTAATTTTCAATAAGTGAAGATAAAACACCAAAGGCCCGGTGGTTTGATCCAAGATATTGAGATTCCTGCTTGGAAGTGGGAAGATGTGAATATGAACTTTGTGATAGGTTTCCCCCATACCCAGAAGCAATATGGCTCTGTTTGGGTTATTGTGGATAGGATGACAAAGTCAGCTCATTTTCTACTGATCAAGACTACTTTCAATGCCGAGAATTATGCCATGTTATATATCTGTGAGTTAGTTAAATTTCATGATGTACCCATGTCTATTATATTAGATCGCGGTACTCAATTCACTTCTCATTTTTGGAAGTTATTTCAGAAGGGGCTTGGCACTAAGGTAAAGATGAGTACCACTTTTCATCCTCAAATTGATGGATAAGACGAGATGACAATTCGACTTTAAAAGACATGTTGAAGGCTTGTGTGTTGGAGTACAAGGGTAACTGGGATGATCATCTATGCTTATTAAGTTTGCTTACAACAATAATTATCATGCTAGCATCGAGATGGCACCATTTAAGGCCTTGTATGGGAGGAGATGTAGATCCCCGATAGGATGGTTTGAAATAGCTAAAATGGCATTGATTGTCCCAAATTTGGTGTTAGAGGTTATAGAGATGGTGAAGTTGATTCGTAAAAGGTTGAAAATAGCTCAAAGTCATCAAAAGCCCTATTCAAATGTTAGGAGAAGAGACCTTGAGTTCCATGTTAGTGAGTGGGTGTATGTGAAGGTTTCACCCAAGAAGGGTATGATCTGTTTCGGTAAAAAGGGCAAGTTGAGTCCCCAGTATGTAGGCCCTTATATGATTGTTGAATGGATTGGCAATATGGCTTACAGATTGGATTTACCTTCGGATGTGAGTTCCATTTATCCGGTGTTCTATATGTCTATGTTGAGAAAGTTGGTTGGTGATCCAAGTACGGTTGCGCCTTTATAAGGTGTTGAGGTTGAGAAAAACTTGACTTATGAAGAGGTGTCGATTGAGATCTTGGATAGGCAAGTGAAGAGGCTTCGTAACAAGGAAATTGCATCGGTTAAAATCCTTTGGAGAAACAATATGTTGAGAGTGCTACTTGGGAAGCGGAATTGGATATGATGAAGCAATACCCTTATCTATTCCAATACTAAGCCTTAGGGTATTAGGTTCTTTATACTTAAATGGTTTTAATCCCTTCATTTCTATGTTTTCACAACATGATATGCATACATGTGAATGAAATAGATTTGGATGGTATTTTAACATGAATTTGATAATTTCAAAGGTTTTAAATTATTGAATTTGCAATGTGCATTCATGTTGAATGGTTCATGTTTATTTTGATCCATTCAAGCCATATTCTATCTCATTCGAGGATGAATGATCACAAAGGGAGGTGGTGTAAGGACCCTGACTTCGTAAGGCCTTAACATTGCATGAAAATTAGTTTCGGAAGGTTTTTAGCCAAGGGTGCCCTCCAAGGAGAACTCCACGGACTATGAATCACTTCATGGACCATAAAGTGAACCATAGGGGTAACTTTGGCCTTGCTTTCCTTAGCCCTCGGGGCTACCTAAAGGGTGTGCCCACCACAGATCTCACCACGACCCCCGGTGCACACCAGGAGCTGTGGTATATCTCGTGGAGGGAACCCTTCACAAGGCCCCCAGTTTTTAGCTCAAGTGGCACACTACTGGCCCCTTCACAGCCTGTGGTACACACCACAACCCAAAGGGGGTTTCGTACAGTGCACCCATAGGTGTATGTTGGCCCCGTTTAAGTGGGGTCTTTTGGTAATTTGGCCTAATCCCAAGGCTTTTTGGGACTTTTATACATTCCTTTAAGTCCTAGATCAGTCCCTAAGGTATTTCATGAACTTTTATTCAAGTCTAACACTTACTCTCTCAAAATCTAACTCCTAAAACACTCTTGAGCCCAGAACTCAAGGATTCAAGAAAGGATTTAGTTGGAGTTTCAAGTTCAAGTTGAATTCATCTCAAACTCCTTAATCTAAGCAAGGTATGCATGGATTCGTCATTTGTTTCAAGTCAACCTTGGAGCCCAAAATCTCTTTCATTACTCTAAAGTATGATCTAAGTATGAACTTCATGAATTGGTTTTAAATTGTTGAAATTATATTATGGTTTACACTTAAAATGATGATTTAAGCATGAATCAAGTCATATTCTAATGATTTACATGGATTTTATGAGATTTGAACTTGCATGTCCCTTTTAACTATGAATTCATGTATAGATAACTTCAATTATGATTCAAATGTTTATTTTTTTTCATGTATTATGCATAGTTCCATCCTATTATCATGTTCTAAGATTGAATTTCATGTCCTCATGCTTTACTCTCACTTCTCATGTCATGAGAATGCATGAAGAAGGCATTTCATGAGATTTTGATATGGATTTGGTTACCAATTATGGTTATGAACATGATTTCAAGGCGAATATGATTATGATCACTATGATGACTATGATATGGCTTTAAGCATTTAAGAGTGTGCATACACCATCATGCACAAGTTATGAATAAGTTATTCCTATGCATGTAAACATGTTTTGAATTACGATTTGGCTTTTTAGCCCAAGTATGCATCATGTTAACTATGAAATGACTTACTACCATCTTATGACTAGTAATACCTTATGCATTTTGTGTGTAACACACATATTATGTATTCCGTGGGTGATGCTTGTACCAAATGGTTACTCTTTAACTCACTATGTGAGGTTATATGGTTACTCTTGAACTCACTATGTGAAGTTATATGGTTACTCTTGGACTCACTATGTGAGATTATGCGGTTACTCTTCAACTCGCTATGTGAGGTTATGTTACTCTTGTGCTCACTATGTGAGGTTATGTGGTTACTCTTGGACTTAATATGTGAGGTTATGCAGCTACTCTTGGACTCATTATGTGAGGCTATGTGATTACTCTTGGACTCACTATGTCAGGTTACATTACCCATTATATGGGGTTATGAAATGGCTACCTAAGGACCCACTATGTAGGGTTATGTTTCACTTATGTCGGATACGGATATCTTCACATATGTTCTTGTATAAAGGCATTCCTGCACCATGATATCTTATGGCATCTTGATATGACTATCTTTTCTATATATACAGATATAGCTTGTTTATCTGGCATTTAAATACAGGTTTTGACATATCTACATTACACTATATGCCCGCATACTTGTGCATTCAAACATACTAATACATACTCTATGCCTGCATTATATTACAACGTTGGTACAGGTGATCTTATCATTCATCCCCATGGCTAGATCGAGACATATGCTTCAAGGACAAGACCTTCTGTCTTACCTTTCATATTGTTTACATACTAGAGATAGTTATTTCTTTATGTTCAGGGTGAGCTAGAGTCTTGCCTGAGCCCCCATCTTATATCATGATTTAGAGACATTTGTTGGACCTATGTGTGTATTTCAGTTGTCAGACTTGTATACCCTTATGCTATGACCCTTCTCATGTTATGAGATTATAATAAGTGCATGCTTTCACTTATATATTCTTTTTGACCTATCTCGAATGCTTGATTGAACGCTAAGGGTTAGTTTGAGGTTCCTTCGGGAATTTCATTCAGCATGTTACGGCTAGGCCCTAGGCTTGGATCGTGATAATGTATCTAATACATGTAATGAAGTATTAAGCAAATTGTGCAACTATGCCTTAAAATGTTACTTGGAGAAGCTGCGTTTGGAGTATGAAAATAACCTTATACAATTGCTTCTCCTTCACCTCTGCATTGTTTGTATCCATTGTATAAATTGTTACTTTTAATTCTGATAAATAACATGAATCACCAATTCTTGATTTAACCATAATAAGAGCATGTGCATTCTTTCTACATCTTTAACATAGACAATTGCATCAATTATTGCATCAAATCAATATACGACACAGTAAAATAAGCAAAGTTGACTTATATGTATCATATACATACCAATGAATTTGGTCCACATTGTGTTAGTTATAAATAGTATGATTTATGTATCAAAAATATGATTTTTGATAATATGCACAGATATATAGCCTTCTAAGTTGAATAAGATTGTGATATATAGCAACAACTGATAAGCAATTTATAGTATTCATGTCTCAAATACATAGATAACGGACCTCTTACATATTAATCAATATTTCAATAAAGTAGAATTATATATCAACACCTTTATTTTGAACACTATATATTGTATATAATAAGGGAATGGCAGCTTCAATTTTTTCTCCCTTTTTTGAAAGAATCAACAGGTGAATAGAAATCGAACATGCATCATTTTCGATTTCTTCGCTTAGAGTTTCTTCATGATCAATGTATCATGCCATTGTTTGGATCTATTTTCATAAAAATCATCATCGTCCAAATAAAACATGAGGGACTAGATCTTTCAGATTGTATAGCTAACTAGGTGAGATCAATGCTAATTGTTGGACCAGAATCCATATGTATCAGAAAATTGCAGATGAACAATCTAAAACCCGGAAAAAATAATCTAAACTACTAATTAAAAGGAAGAAAATTGATGAAGAAATTGTTCTACCTTTTTTAGAACTCGAAATTGCTAAAGAAGACTGGGATAATGTGATTGTAGTTCAACAATGATGAGTTAAAAGTAATTGATGGTATATTTGCATGATTTTTGGTATGAAATTGGGGAATAAAGACGTGAAGTGGAAAGAGTACTAGCGATGCATTTGAAAATAGGAGAGAGGGTGAGGAAAAGAGGATTTTTTATAATTTTTTTAAATGGTAGAAAAATTTTAGAGAACATGACAAAAAAGTTGTGTAGTTAGGTAATTTATTCTTTATACAAATACAAATGTTAACAATTGTTCATACAAATGCAAATGGTATATGTCAAGTATACATATCATCTTTATAGATACAAAATACAAACACACATGTATTCATTGATACAACATTGAAACAAATGATAACAATTCATTATACGAATATAAATGTTGCACTTGATACAGTTTTATTCGCCGATACAATTTATTCATTGATACAAGTTACATTTGAATAAAAATTATATTAAGATATAAATTGTATTTGTTAATATTATTGTACTCATTGATACATACACATACTAATTACATATTATATAATTATCAAATAAATATATAAATACAATTATTGATACATATACATACTAGTTATATATATACAATTATCTAGCAGATATACAAATATAATTTGCTTCTCTACCCTCTTTTTCCTCCCTCTAACATGTAGCAATGAGTCGTAATTAAGCAAACTATAACTATTTTGCCTCGTTATATTTCAAGTCTTTGCTATTTTTGAAAGTTCTCATGCTTAATAAGATATTCCATCCATTATATTAAAAAGTTTCTTATACTTGCATATGAAACTCATTTGTAACAAGAATGTTATACTCGCCCATTTCTCTAATTTTTACTCAGGCATTTTAGAAGCAGGCTTCACTATTTACTTGGGATCATCCCAAGAACAGAAGGGTGAAAAAAGAGAGGAAAATTTGGTTACTGTCAGATTCTGGAATTAGCTCACTGGAATTTTTCAGGCTGAGAAACTTGGAGCTAAACCTGTGGGAAAGGAGCCTCAAATTTACCAAGAAAGTGTTGCAAAAAGTTACTTGCATATTATATAAGTATAAATTCTCACAGAAATAAGTGAACGTTCAAGAATGAATAGCTTAACCATATTTAGTTAATTAACGAGTTATCCTAATGGTTATACTAATGTGTAATGCCTTTATTTCTATTTTACGTGCTTGTTTTTGCGAGGGATTAGGCTAAGTTGATTGAATGGTTATCTACATTGCAGGGTAACAGTTTCGAGATATCTAGTATGACTACATTGACAGAAACATGTTGGATACTGAAGCTTATGAAATTTCTTATGACCATTTATCTGTTTGGACGATTTTCATCATCTAAGTCCTTGGAGACATCTTACTGGTCTCTATAAAGATGAAACGTTCAGTACTAAGTTCATGAACTTCATTGAACGCGAGTCTTCTGCTAGTTACAATAATCATCAAGGCCACAACCACAATCTAAAATGGATCATTTCTTTCAGTATATCAATTGACTCTATCAAACAGGATATTAATTATCATAAATCAAACAATAATGCCCTTAAACGCCTATCAGGGGTATCAGACATAAAAAAATGTTGCCGATTAATATTTCAGGCCCAACCTTTTGCTCATCTAGCTTTGTAAGATGAAGCAGAAGGAGGGGAGAGGGGAAAGCTATTCAAGCTGATGTACATTTACTTGCAGGCCAAATTCATTCATGAAAACAGACTTGGTCTCGTTTCCCTCTATTGACTCCGTCATCGTTTCAGGTTGTAAATAAGTGACTCCCTAGAGTAACTGTGGAAGTACCTTCTCCCATAACAGTTGTGTGCATGATCTCCCTCTCAAGAATCTTTTCAAGATCCAACACGACCGTTTCCATGGTTGGCCTATAACTACCAGGAAAACTCATGCATCTCAACGCTATCTTGACGAAATCCCTCATGACCTCTGCAGTGAAGCTTCCCAGCAGCCTATGATCAACTAACTGATCTGAAGTCAGCTGGTTTTCAACCTTTTGCCAAGTTTACATAATCATTTAGTATAAACATGATGAATAGTGCAGCTGAAGATATTGAATTTTGGTTCTTTAACTTACCCAAGCAAGTACACTTTGGTTGGATCCAAATTCATGTATATGTGAAACATCCTTACCAGTTACGAGCTCTAACAGGAATACGCCGAAACTGTAAACATCACTTGTCTCACAGAGAATTCCAATTTGGTTTATCCTACACGCGAAACAGAAAAAACGAATCAAAAAGTGATTTAAAGTCTATTTTGTATGTAGTCTGGAACTTCAAATGAGGCAAAGTGCTATTTACTCTGGATCTCTAAAAGCATTGAAAGAACTCAAGCCAGAAGGACCTGCGTCATCAATTTTCTCGAGTAGCTTCAGAATCCCAGCGTCTGCAACTTTGGCAATGAAGTCCTCATCAACCAGAACATTAGCTGTTTTAAAGTTCCCATGGATTATCGAAGGGTGTTGGCTATGTAAATGACTTAAGCCTGTTACATTTAAGAACAAATTCATCTTTGGATAAATGGGGACACTTAACTGGAAGAGCCTTATATTATACCTTTAGCTGTTCCAATAGCAATAGATAACCTTTGCTTGAATTCTAGCTTTGTTGCAGATTCCCTTCCCGTGTCTGACAAAAGAAGCAATATTCAGCTTTGACATATAATGTATATGCAAGGGGTGTCTACTCAATAGAGCCCTACCATACAAGTGATTGTGCATGCTTCCATTCGGCAAATACTCAAAAACCAGCATGGAGTATCCACTGTCTTGGCAGTAGCCTAAAAGACTGACCAGGTTGCGGTGCTGAATCCTTGATAAACGAGCGACCTATTATTCGAAATGCAAAGTTAGAGCTAGCTTTAGAGACATATGTGTGACCTTTTCAGTGATCAGTACTTGGGACATAAAATTGAATTAGATGGTTCTTTTTTTGTTAAAACAGGAATATGAAGTTAGAAAATTGCATCGGTTCCTTAAGAAGGAAAGGGGTGAGTGAAAAGATGAGTAGGATAATCCATTCCTTATTGTCTTTCCCTTTTCTTCCTATCTTATTAAACAATCAACCCCTTTTAATAGCTAGACATACCTCTTCAGTGAATTCCTGTTTCGGAGTCCCTAAACGCCTTTTTATAGCAACAACAGTTCCATCACAAAGCAACCCTTTGAAAACCAGACCAAAACTCCCACAGCCAATGATATTGCTTTCAGCAAAATGCCTTGTGGCTTTCTCCAACTCTTCCATTGTGAACAGCCTTGATGGACCAAAAGATCCTCCCCTTTTCAGCTCCAATGAAACTACTTGGCCAGGCAGAAAGTAGAGTTAGCAGGGCAAATTCCCATATCTAGATAGTGATGATTATTCTTTTCTATATTACCTACTGCCGATGGATCTGAAGAAGTTGAGTCTGAATTCCTGTTTGAATACTTCCTGTTGCGAATAGCCCGAAAGCATATACAGAAAATTACTCCCAAGAGGACCACTACCCCTCCAATTCCTCCTGCTATAGCTGTTAATGAACTTGCCATCCAAGAAAATCATCCGACTGATTTGAACATTGACACTTGTGGATCAATGAAGAAACATTCAATGCAAATTATTGTTGAAAAAGCTGAAATATTTTCATGTCCTTCATAACAGCACTAAAAACCATATGGATGAATAAAGGTACCAACTTGAACTTCATCAGTATGAAATTTCAGATCAAGATGGTGGTCCTCTTTATTGTACAGTTTGTGTACTTAAAAGTAATTTAAACTCTGAGGAATGTTGATTTCAAGAATCCATTTGAGAAACAGTAACTATGGTAAGGAAGCAATGCTGCCAATTCACTTCTATCAGACAACTCATTGGTCTAATTTCCATAGTACCCCACTTTCTTGTCCATGCATTCACACATGCCAATATGTCATTCAAGAAAGAAACTCCATCATAGTTGAAGAGCCCTCTTTTTCACCTTTTTCACCTTGGACTGCTCAGTAAAACTAAAGAAAAAGGAACTAATATGAGTAGCTTTCTTCAGATTCTGTCCCTCTTTACACCAATTCAGTTAAGATTACACACCTTGTCAGTTGTACAAGTACTTTTTGATTCCCTTGTGTAGAGTAGTTGGCATTGGAGATATCACTTAAAGGTGTCCAACAATATCCCCACACACAGAATATTATCTTATAATAAGATAAAATCTTGATAAGGGGTGCTACAAACCTCAAATTTCACATGAAATCACCAATAATAATGTGCTAAAAGTCTTAGGAACCTTTCATAATAGGAAAATAAGGAAGAGAGATTGTCATCCAATCTGACTAGGGTGGTATGCACGTTGACTTATATGGGGCAAAGAGATTGTTTTTTGAAAAACTTTGGCTGGTGTAAATGTTATTAAAAAAGTTTGTCTTTACTAGGTTAGGAACAGTGAAAGAAACTAGTACTAACTTTTACTGGACAGACATAATAATTGAAAGGAATCAAAAGAAAAGGAGAAAAAAAATCCAGATATCAATTAAGCCTTTTCCTTGTATCCACACTATGTGCCTTTTTGCTTTCTTTTTTCTTTGTATGACCTGGAAAGAAGAAGAGTCTTTTGTAGATAGAATGAGACATCACGTCATTACAGATCATGACAGCTGAGCAAATAAGACATCCCCACACCAAAATCCATACACAAATGTTGCTGGAGTTACTTGTTGGCTTCTTTGTTATTACAACTCAATGTCAATGAAGGTATTAGTAATGAAAAAATGGGTGTGCAGACATAAGAATTAGTTATGGCGTAGTTTAAATATTATTAGTTACGTGGAAAAGAGATATATAAATCAAACACTGTATTTGCACTGTTATATTTTTATGTGGAAAAGAGAAAAAACAATCCAACACTCTGCTAGATTTTATGGGGAGTTAATTTTTTCACATTTTTTGTAACCAAACAATATATAAAGTTTATGCAAATTTCAATACAAAAAATAATCAAACAATGTATAACTTATGCTAGATTTTATGTGGAGTTCATTTTTTTCTATTGGAAAAATTAATGTATGTGATAGCTTTGTGTATTCTATTAGTATCATGTTTGGTAAGCTTTTTTAGCCTATGCATAGCTAATGCTTGCTTAGTTATTCCCTCTTTCTCATTAAACTAGTTTAACCGATTGTCTATGTTGAACCTACGCTACAATTCTTCTTATTGTGTATTGAAGTGTGTATTACTGGTACCATGGATTTTCATGTATTAATTAGTAATAAAAAAGGATTTCAACACATAAATTAGATTGACTAATGACATAACTACCCCTCAAATCCCTTTCAAAACATTATACATTTTTCAAAGCTAAAGAGCATGGAGAGTTTTTTTGTAAACAAACATTTCTTTTACACAAGTTATGCAAGTCTTGTTATTTCTAGTACAACAAATCAAACAATATATTATAACTACTGTCAGTATAACTAATAACAACATTAGTAATGCAAGCACTACTAATTACTATATTCAACATTATTCAAATACACTTTACCAATGACCCATAGTTTCCATCCAACTATTAGAATGTTGGTTAGAATTATGTAGATATTGTTAATGTAAGAATTAGTATGCAGGGATTAGTTATTTCATTTTGAAATTGTAAATTGATAACCAAATTAAACATCAATTTGACACAATGAAACTTATATGTATCAATTAATTAAATTGGTACAACAATAATATACCCAATTGAATTTCACATGTGGGATCGCGAAGGGCAAAATGTAAGTAAATCTTACCACTATCTTATAAAAGTAGAGAGATTGTTTCCTAGTAGTATACCAAGATAATAGTAATAAATGATATTCCTTACCAAATGAGCTTTTAGTATTTCATAATGCAGATTGAGGTTGATGAGTCTTTATCCTCCACTTTTTGGGTGCTAACATAATGGTAGGGGACAGAGTGCTAAAATATTGGTCGGGGTCCGCCGGTCATTCACACTGTGAATTTAATTTAAAATTAAAAATGTCTTATGCACCATCCCACCTACAAAAATATCTCATTCTTATACGTATAACCATAAAACCTTTCTAACGTATTTAACGTCTTTAATCTCAAAAGAAATTTTTTAGTGAAAATATCTGTTTATTTGTTAATTTTTAGATGAGTTAATTGCTTAATTTTTTAGATTCACAATTATTATGACCTATTTGAATTGACTTTTAACATATGATTTATATTTTAAAATCATAAATTTATTTTTATTATTTTAACTTTAAAACAAACACTTATAAGCAATTTTTTTTTTCATTTACTCAAACAATATAAAATTGCTTAAAACCACGTAAAATGAGTGAATGCAAAGAAGCTCTGAAAATTAAACTCATATTTATAACTTGTTGAGCGTTACCATTTACCTCTCCCTTCCCCCCCCAAAGGCTGGAGATGAGTTGTTGGTACTTGAGATGTAAGATATTCCTTGTGCATCCTCTCTTTGTCTTGCTCTGTCTCATTTATTAATTTTGTTATTTTGTAATGAATCGTTTGTCCTTTAATTTGGGAGGAAGAGAGTGGGAACTACACCACAGTACAGCAAAAAACCATGAGCATGATGTTTCTGGAGGATTCCTGCTATGGTCCATCTAAAGATGTCATACTTGAGTTTCATATCACTTCGAATATAAGAGTAGGAATTTAATGTGCAAAAAAAAAAAAAAAATTATCCTTTATATTTATACAAAAATACTTTTGTCATTAAATAAATGGTTCAAATATATCATCTTTCATTAGGGCTAGCTGTCGCAACTCCCTCCTACTTCTTCCATTTGGGCGGTCATAATAGATGACATTATATTTGAATAACATGAAAGTATTTTTGTAAGAATATAGGAGGAGTTTGATAATCTCAACTGTTATAATAATATTTGAACCACTTAATGTGAAAGTGCGTTTGTAAGAATGCATATCATATACTGAATAGTGATAGCATGTTTCTCCACATTGAAAGGTTTTTTTTTCTGTAAGAATAGTAGTATAGCAACAATCCACTTTCAGCCTTGTCAAAATATCAAGCACACGGTCGGATGTTAGTTGTCGGCAGCAAGTGCATCTCACCGACTTTCATTACCTTCAATTCTTATTTATAGTTCAATAATTAAAAAAATGAACATTTATTTTAAGTTTCTACTCAATTAACAAAATTTCTCTTATGTAACCAGAGGAGTTGGCGTGGAGCAGGCATCTCTTCATTACTTCATCCCAAACTTCTTCTTATGAAAATTTAAATAATTATTTTTTTATTCTATTTTAATATAATTAGTATATAAATTTTTTGAATTACAGAATTCACTTTAATTTTTTTAGTTTTAAATTCATATACTTTAATTATAGCTTCGTTATTTTGAGTGTTAGTAATATTTGTGTATTTTTAAGTAAAAAATTAGCAATCAATGATAAAAAAATAATATAATTAAAGACATCTCAATGGACCTTTTTACATGAGATTTGCACAAAAAATGAGATGATTTACCACCATACACAAAATATATATTATAATTTATTAATCATTTAATTATTGAACTTAAAATCAATCAATATTTATAATATTTATTAGATATTTATTTTATATTTAATAAGATGATTTAACATTTAATTATATCATTAAAAATAATTTTATGAATAACAATTGGGCACATGCATTGCACGGGATCTTTATAATATAAGTGGGAACAATGGTTGTGATTTAGAATCCTGAATTTGTCTCTAAGCGAGCCAATGACAATGCTTAATCGTTTTAAAATAAGTGAACAATAAATTTGACTATTCTAAAGAAATCTAAGTTGTATGTTCAAAGGGGCTCTATCAATGCCATAACACGTAAATGTGGTTTCAACTTTGTTTTAAGTGACATTTGTATCCTGAAATTTTTGGTGTGTGTAGTTAGATACTTGGAGCCGTTTGTTAGGAAGGATTAGGGGAAATAATCCAGGGATTAGAGGAATGATATTAGTTAATATCATGTTTGGTAGAAATTAGACTCATATATTAATTAATTCATGTATTAGTTAATACCTCATACATGGTATTAACTAATACCTCCCATTTAGGGGCCGTTTGGTAGGATGTATTAGGAGAAAATAATCCATGTATTAAGTATGGTATTAGTTAATACTATGTTTGGTGGGATTTTTGGATCATGTATAACTAATCCATGGTATTAGTTAATACCACATAGATGGTATTAGCTAATATCTCCCATTTGGTGGTATTAGCTAATACCTTGGATTAATACCATGGGATTAAATACACAAAGACAAAAATATCCTTCAAATTCTTTTACGTATTTTTGTTTTCTTGATTTTATATTTTACATTTGTAGTTTTGTACTAGTAAATTTATTTAAATAAATTAGCTTACAAATTTTATTTATTTGAGGGTTCATATTTTCATAATATAAAAATTTACCATGTCAAATATTTAAATTTTATTTATTTGTTTCATTTACATAGTACACAAAAAAATATTGACATGTCAATTTTTTTTACAACTAATTTTAGTTGAGTGATTTTATTGATATAATATAAAGTCCAATGATGTTAGATATATTCTCAAAATTGAGTGACCTCGTAAGATATAAACACTATATTAAAATTACAATTTTTTATGTGTAAATATAGATTGTCTATTTTACAATTGTTTACCATCTTTTCTACTTTAATAATAGATGGTCTATCTTTATTAAATTAAAGATTGACATTTTATTAGTGATGAATTTATTAAGATTATAATTATTTATTCTCAAATAATTCAAGTGAGAAAATAGCAAACATAATGACAAATTATTATTTTCCTAACTAGTTAGAAGTCATAAAATAATAATCTACTTTGATCTAATTTCATGAAATAGAAAATCTCATAATAGTTCAAGGGCATAATTGGAAAGAAACATTTTATAGATTTTAAACCAAGCACAAAATTAAAAGAAAAACAATAAACCAAACATGGAATGAAAAATAATCCCAGCATTACTAATCCCTGCATTATTAATTCATGCGTTACTAATCCCTGCATTATTAATTTTTGTACCAAACGACTCTGTGGTATTAGCTAATCCTTTGGATTTAATACCATGAGATTATATATAAAGACAAAAACGTCCCTCAAATTTTTTTACACTTTTTTTTTAATTTTCTTGATTGTATATTTGTAGTTTTGTACTAGTAAATTTATTTAAATAAATTATTTTACAAAATTTATTTATTTGCGGGTTCATATTTTCATAATATAAAAATAAATAACTTTACTATATCAAATTTTTAAATTTTATTTATTTGTGGTTTCATATTTATATAATAGACAAAAAAATATTTTGCCATGTCAGTTTTTTTTTATAATTAATTTAGTTGAGTGATTTTATTGATACAAAACAAAATCCAATGATGTTAAATATAATTTTAAAGTTGAGTGACCTTGTAAGATATACACACTATATTAAAATTACAATTTTCAAATTTTTATGTGTAAATATAGATTGTCTATTTTTCAATTGATTACCATCTTTTCTATTTTAATAATAGATGGCCTATCTTCATTAAACTAAAGATTGACATTTTATTAGTGATGAATTTATAGAGATTATAATTATTTATTCTCAAATAATTCAAGTGAGAAAATAGCAAACCTAATGAGAAAATTATTATTCTCCTAACTAGTTAGATGTCACAAAAATAATCTACTTTGATTTAGTTACATGAAATAAAATTCTCATAATAGTTCAAGGGCATAATTGGAAAGAAACTTTTTATAGAATTTTAAACCAAACACAAAATTAAATGGAAAGCAATAAACCAAACATGGGCTAAAAAATAATCTCTGCATTACTAATCCCTGCATAACTAATCCATGCATTACTAAACTCTGTATTACTAATCCTTGCATTATTCATTTTTGTACCAAACGACCCGTTAAACTTATATAGAGTTGAACAAGTAGACACAGAATGCATGTATCTATTTGTGCACGTCCAAAGTTAAAATACATAAATACCAGCGAAAATTAGGCTAAATGACACGTTTGTGTATCACGCCTTTAATGTGTTGTGTGTCGTATGTATATATTTAAACACACAGATATATGTGCGTGTCACTGTGTGTAGATGATTATAAGCCATCAATTCAACTGATCAATCTGCTGCTGCAAATGCAAAAAGCAAGTTATGTGTGTCTCTGGCTAAGAAACTAGGTATAGAGAGTCATAAAGAGGAGAAATAGTTACATGTTTCTTGTCTCTGGTGAAGAGACTAGCAAGCCATAAAGAGGAGGAGAAAATTAATAATAGTCTGAAAGAGAGGTGCTGTTGTTTTCAATATACTGTCATTGTCTTGTAGGGATCGGATATGTGCTACTATATCTTCATTTCTCCATTGTTCAATATGTAAATGCAGGTACTTTGAAAAGCCCATTGTATTGCTATGTGCATCCCAAATGCAATTGGTTTACCCACTCAGGTGGTCCTACTCCCATTTGCTTCTTTCGCTGTCAAGAAAATATTACTCCATTCTGTTTCAATTTGGTTGTTTAATTTTATCTCAACTCAAAGATAACAATTGTGGTTTATGTTTTTTTTAATTGTTTTCTTAAATATGTCAGGTGAAAAATTAAAATCAAAGAATTGCCAAAAAAAAAAGGAGATAGAGAGATTTTTTTTAACAAGCTAAAAAGGAAGAAAGACATTATTTTGCTGTTTCTTATGGGTCGCTGTTTACTTCTTTATTTCTTTCTTTTTTCCTTTTTTATTCTAATGGATATCTAATGTCTCAATCTTATCGATCTATAAACAAACTATACGTCAAATCTTAAACCAGGTGAGAGGTCTACAAAATATCTCCAAATTATATTCCATTTTAATCATCTCAATCTTGCTAAATAATCATCTTTGAAGGCAACGAGTGTAACATGTGCTATGCAGGACAAAGATATACACATCACGAATATTCAGTGACGAAAAATATATTCTTTTGTTTTAATATGAATTTCTTATTTTTATTAGAAGAAATCATTTGAGAAATGACAACTGAATAAGGGTCCACAAGTACTGCTACGATAATAATGACGGTGAAGCCAGAGAGTAAATCTCTTGGAAAATACAGAAACTATTCACTAAAGAAGATATGAAACGATCTATAGATTTTAACTTGGATTACGAGGAAGAATGGAAATTGGTGTTTGAACCAACTTGTGCGCACCTCAATTGATTCTAGAGGATACCCTCACCTAATTATGTCCATCAAGGATACAACATATAGTCAAAAATCTCCTGCACACTTCAATTGAGGTTTCAACTTCTTTTTTAGCAAGTACTATGGTTTCAATTTTAGTCAGATTCAAAGAGATTTATCTTAGTTTTAAGAACTCTTGACGGTAGTTTCCCACAGAAACAGTTTCATATTGATAAAACTCATCAAGTTCATGGAAAGCATAATATACTTGGCCAAAGCATACAAGAGAGCAGAAAAACCTGACATAGCTTTTTCATTACAAGACTTGTAAAACATGCTCAATTTTATTGGGGTATGCGCAATTAACCAAGCAACACGCACCTTCGATACAGTATCCATCTCACATTTCAGCAATCTCTCAGCTATACGAGATTTCAAACAACTTCTGGAGGTTTGTTCAGCATCCAAGAAGACTACCTTAATGACAGCCTCGTTAGCCACTTCCCATTCACACAACTAAGAAAAAGCCAAATTCTCTACATACATAGTAGGATAATCTATTCTGCAAACTAGGATCTGATGTTAGTGCCATTACAGATGATTGGCTCTTTGAATCCTTCATCCTTCTTCTTGGGGTTCTTCCTCTTCCTGTAGAAGATTTTCCCTGTTGTCATGAGCCCAGAAACCACGCACGTCTATAAGCATGCTGGCAACAGTGCCACCTTGTTTGCATGATAGCAAATCAGCCAGTGATATCCTCAAAGGGTCAGCAGGCTTCACCATATCCCATATTTCATCCCTTACATCCTCGATACATAGTTCATAGTTCCCTCCTTCAATCCATTTTTGATGGACATCTCTGTTTTCAAAATAAAGGACATTTCATATCAGTAATGAACCACTACAGTGGAATACTCGGTGATAAAGGAATGAATTCGACTTTTAGATATGAATACTTATCCCTATCTGAGATGATGTAAAATGTTTAACGGACTTGGAAAATATGAACCTAAATCAGTTTTGGTTTTTCGTTGGACATAAGTCATAGCAATATAATATTAATGCAGAGAGGAAGTGGGGAATGTTTTCATTTTACCAAATATATTCTTTACTTCTAAACAACTAAATACAAAAAGATATCATTAAAAGGAAAACATTTTGCATCATACCAGATGGACCTTAATCTGGACACTGGAAGAAATTCTGGAGCAAATTATGGTGACCAACACCTAGATGGTCAACTCAAAACCTTCTACCTTTCATGAGTTTTTGCTCTCTTTTTCACATTTTATTGGGTGTACAAGGGAGAGGTAAATGGTTAAGGAGTATATAAACAAACAGTGCAATTCAGCCTATTGATTGGATGGTAATTCAATAAGCTGATGTATCTGGTTATTTGAGACTTGCAGCGCTATCTCAGGAAGCACAAGCAGGAAACCCCAGAAACTCTTTTTAGGAAGACTGAATCAGGATACAACTCAACTTTTATGTGATCCCTTCTTTCACTTCCATATTTCAAGTCCTCTTTTTATCAATTTGGAAAAACAAATACAGAACAACAATGTACCACTAACTAGACAGGTGGTGAAAATTTTCCCAGAGCAAAAAATACAACTTCATGCTCCTCTTACCGGAATAGTGTATGAATATCCGCTGTAGTTAGGAAACCCCTTCCTTGGAGATCAAGACACCTAAACAAATATGTTAGACCCTCCGGGGCATCCTTGTTTTCCAGGGCTAGAACAAAGTCAAGAAAACTTTCAAAATCCATCTCACGGGCATTGCCTCCTCCAATTTTTCCACGTCGAACATGCTCGTCAAAAACTAGTAATTACAAACCAAAAGAAGTTCACAACAAACATACAGATTCAGTCCTTGTAATATATAGAAGCAATAGGAGGTTCAGAAATAAAAACACCAGAGGACTTCTGACTCTACAGATGAGCAATGCAAATTGGAATAAGATAACAGTAAGGAGAAAAAATTATGAGAGAAAAAGAGAGCTGTCAGATGAAACAGGCCAAGAGCTTTCCCTGGTAGTCCACTGCATCATGTTACAAACAGCAAGGCAAGGCGGAAAGGTAACATGATGTGGCTGAAGTTCATTTGGAATGTTTGCATTATTTCCTCAAGGGGAAGGCAAGATAATTTTAGGTGCATGCAAAAGGAACACTTCAGGATAATCTATCTTAAAAAGCGTCCAAATCCTTTAACATCCAGTAGATGAGTGGTGGTGCAGGTCTGTTTCATCTCGGGTCTGAGCTACAGACACTGTAAACATGACCTATAGATGGGAAGATTGTTGCCTTAAAGTGGGCAACTATATTGATGATGGAGGTAGTGTTGGTAGTGTTTAGATTACATATTAATCATTTTTTTAAAAAATAGAACACTTCCAGAAATTATTTTTAATCCTTATGACCTATGTTGCTCGGACTCTTCAAAATATCGACGGGTGCGTGTCGGATCCTCCAAAAATAGTGTACAGCATTTTTGGAGAGTCCGAGCAACTTAGCTTATGACATCCCCTAATGTTTTAAGGTGCCGGACAATTGGAGTGTTCCCGATTTGCAGGTAACTCTACAGGTGGCGCCATATCTGATTCTAGTAATGAGGCAATCGTAGGACTTCAATGATGGCAGCAAGACAAGACCTACCAGTAGTGCCTATGGGGTTTATGAGAACACCATCAATTGCTTGACCAGTGCTAATACTGTCTCTTAATATTGAGAATATTTTGGAGAAAACTACTCAAAATCCAGCAAAAAGACCCTTGATAATGGTGCCAGATTGGAGTGCCATGGACAGCAGCAAACTGGCAAGAACTTCCTTGGTGGGACAGCTCGTCCATCAAGGAGCCTCTGCCCACTGCCCTATGATGGTGGTGCCAGATTGGACTACAATATAGTGCCGGTAAAGTCGATAAATACCTAAGAATTCATCTGGTTTAGGCAATTATCGATAGGCTAACAACAAAAGACAAGTAGGGATTCGTTATAATTCTCACATTTATTTGGAAGATACTTCATTCGGATTGTCCCATTTAATCAAAAGTGGGTTGGACAATTGATTTATTCGATTTATTTAAATCGGATCAAATATGGAAAGCCCATAATATCCGCTTTAAAAAGGGGATAAACCATGGGGCAACAAAACATTTCAAGTCACCCTAAATCTCTTTGTCACCAGATGCCTGGTGAAACAGAAACTTGGTGAAGTTCTTCAATGACTGAAGTCCTTGTTTCGTTCAATGAGTCCATTCACATTTTCATGTTTCTATACAGTTGCATCTTGCATCTTTTTTTAAAAAAAAAAAAAACTTAAGTTACATCACACATTTTACATTTATATTGTGTTTCACTCTATATTCCATTCAAATTATCTACGACGACATTTGGATCCCTTTATATGAACGGACAATCAATTGTTTTATTCAAAGGATGACGTTATATTAAGTTTCGAACAACTGCTAATTTCTACAAAATATTACCCTCAAAAACTTCTAATAGTTACTTCTATATTATTTCACAAATCACAATAAATAAGAAACAAAACACGTTTAGAAACGAGATTAATTTGGCAGTTTCAATCTAATGCTAGTTTCCTAACTGTTAGCTCTGCTTTTTTCCTATGAATAAGAGTTTATCAGGAAGTGCTATATTTTTTTCTGTAATGACCCGCCAGGTCATTTCCTCCGCTGTTCGGCCTTTTTAACATTTAGAGCTTCTTCGTAGCAACTCCAAGTCATTCATGACTTGCTGGTACTGACAATCCGGTCGTCTGGTAGCTCGTTTGGTTATTGTGCAGCTTTCCGTGTTTGGAGGTCCCTCTAACTTAAAAAGTTGACTTCAATCAAAAATAGTGATAAACGACCTCAGAATAGAATTCTCACAGTTTCATCAGCTCTAGAATGGCCAAATTAGGCTAGACGAATAGTCGGCTCAAGTATCGAGGCTTTCGTGCGAGTTTGTGCCGGTGTTTTAACCTTTAAACTTTTGCCTAAATTTGACTTTGGTCAACATTCTTGGAGATTGTGCTTGGATGAAAATTCCGTCAGCGCAGTTGGCTCTAAAACGTCGACTTTGGACCAAAACAACCTTCCGTGCATGTCCCAGAGTTTTCGATCTCATTTCGAGTCTCCTGGTGAATTTTCGTTTAAAATGAGTGCTTGGGCGTGGGATCCACTTTTGGTCAAGACAACCTCCGATGGAATTTCAACTGCATCATTGAGTCTGAAATGCTGAATTTGGTGGGGTAGCGTAGTTCGTTTGTGCGCATGGGATTGGAAAAGAATCTCGAACACCCCGTCGGAGTATTTTTCCAACTTCAAGTTCAGCTATGCAGCAATTCCTGGTGCAAGCCCATTTCTTCACCGCAATCGCGGAGGGTCGCAGCGCCTGGGCATTGCAATCGCGATTGGGAACCTAGGACGTTGACTAGTTTTGGTCATCGCGATAGCAAAGGTCAAACCTAGCGATCACATAAGCCTTTTCATTGGGGGGTCGTAGTCGCGACCCTTTTCCCTCGCGATGAGTAATTCCATCTGATCTTTTAATTTAGTACCAGACGGGACTAGCCCCAACCCCATTCCCTCTTCTATGATTTTGGGAGCTATAGAACTCCAAATTGTGCGATTTAAAGTGTGTTGGGTTCATGTGGATCGTGTGTACGTGTTGGCGTGTTCCGGGAAGCATGTAACTCATTGTTTTTAGGTAAACTTCGCCCCAAAGAGGCTTCCCTAGTTTGGTTTAAGCTTTTATGGTGACTTTAAATGGGGCGGATTTCTTCCGTTCCGAGCATAAATTTGTGTCCCATTTTGGGGTACAAGCTCTATAAGTTGTATAGAACCTTTTTACGGAGTAGATTTCAGAACTCCCATCGCAGGTCCCACAATCCCGTTTTAGACCCAATTTTGAGTCCAGCTCCGGAAAATGCAACTTTGGCATCAAAACGTTTGTATTGACGAGTTGATCAATATTTTGTTAGTGTAGAGGTGATTTTGGAGCAGAAAGCTACCGTGGAGTGGACTTAGAGTACGTGTGTTCGACTTCGAGGTAGGCTACGGTCTACTCTCTTTTAGTTAAGCTTTATAAGATATTGTTTAGCATAAATTTAATATGGTTTGGATTGTATGTAATGGGTTAGGTTCCGCCCTTTTTATTCTTGCTTTCTTGTTTCAGGCTTGAGTCCTAGGCTAGTTTGGCCTTATGAAACCTTTAGTTTGGTCGATAAATTATTGTTTTTGCCTTAGTTTAGTGTTATTAACTTCCTCAGGGTAGGTTGCCTATTGCATTATAATTCTCTATTCTTAGAACCTTAGAGCGAGTTTGGGGTGATTGTTATGGTTGTTTCTAGTGGAAATTTCTATGATTTAGTATTTTTCACTAGCGTTGCACTTGTGTTGTAACCTTGGTATAGTGGTTTTCACCCTGTTAGGCTTGTGAATAAATATTGTCCCTATTTCAGGATTGAGTGCTAGGTTCCTTTATGTTTTCTCTATAGCTGTTTGGTGGGATTAGTTGTGCTTGTATCATCAGGGTTGTATTTTCAATCGGATTTAGAGGCTATTGACTGACTTTTTGAGCACTTGTTTCTTCATAATTTCCTTCTTGTTACCCAGTTAGAATTGAGATTCTTTTTGGTATTATTGTTGACTTTGCAGGGTACATTTAAGCCCTGGGCTTTGACCAGAGATTGATGCTATTTTAAGGTTGTTTCTGTGCTCTAGGAGTTAGGTACTTGTAGTAGTACTTTGTATGTGATTGTGCACGTTGATTGGATGCTAGTGACGGCATGCAACGCATTGATTACTCGTTCATGCATGATTGTAGTACGACTCCTGGTGCATGCATTGGTTCCTGGCATGGTTTTGAGAAAACCAAGTGTTTACTCGCATTATTTTCTACTGATTTTGTAAATGAGTATCATACTACTTTACTACTTGTCTATATCTAGTTTATTCTGCTTTTGGGTTTTTGAGACGAGGGTTCCCAGGAAATAGCCTCTCTCTATGAGGTAATGGTAAGGTATGTGTACATTCTACCCTCCCCAGATCCCACTAGTGGGATTCCACTAGGTATGTTGATGTTGTTTGTACTACTTTACTACTTGAGATTTGGACCGGAGGCATCTAGGATGCGCTCGCTCGTTATATTTTTGGTTGAGGCATCTGGAATGTTCTTGTTATGTTTTGGCTCGATCGGTGAGTCCCCGACTCCTTCTATATTGATTTGACTTAGTACCTACGACCACCATGGCGAAGCGGATCCTAGAGGATCAAGGATATATATATATATATATATATATATATATAAAGAGAGAGAGATAAGACCTAGATCGGGACCACGCAAGTATGTAGGGGCATTCCCAAGCCCTCCACGGCGATCCCAGAGAGGTGCATGGGTCCTACTTCCTAGCCAAGGCTGGAAGTGGGTGTATATACCTTGGTATAAGACACATGGCACTAATGGTATTTATTGCATAATTCTCATTCATGTGCACTGCTTATCACCAGCATATTTGTTTGTACCTATTGGTAGTATGAAATGCCATACGGGTTTTGTTTGCTTGATGTGGACATTTTGGGCATAGAGGGGCTCGATAAGTATTGTTTGACTACTTGTGAACTTGTGGCAGTATAAAGGGTGGTCTTTTGTTTGAAGGTAGTTACTGCCCTGGTTCTTCTTTATCTCACCCTTTTTGTGCAGGTGTTGATTGATACGCCTTTCGACTCCTATGTGATATTTGTGTGATAGTCTACTAGGATTCCTTCAGTTGGATTGTCCCCCTTCATAAGGTGTCTTCATGATTAGATTCTGGGATGGTGCCACCAGGTATGTCTCTTGTTTCATTGCTTGTGTCCCTTTTCCTCCTTTTCTTATATAAGTTGTTTCTTGTTATGAGCTTCCTACTACCATTTTAGTTTCCGGTGATATATGCTCCTTGCTTACATGATCTTTATACTTGCTTTATCTTTGGAACTCAATCGACCTATGCCTACTGAGTGCTACTTGTTGGTACTCATAGTACGCTTTTGCACCCTGCAGATCATAGTATAGGTTCTCATTGCTGACTTGGATATCGTACGGAGTAGCTCTTGGGATTCGGGGTCTTGGGTGAGCTTCTGACGTTCGAAGCTGCCTATCTCCTTCTGTTTTGATTAGGACTAGTCTTCATCTTGTATTCGAGCCAATCTGTACTTTTATTATTGGTGGTGTATCCGTATAAGCCTTGCACTCCTTTATTTTGTTTAGTAGCTCAACTACTGACTACACCAGGTCTTGAAATTTTATTTTGTGTATTGTTTTTATTCTCTTCTTCCTCACTTTTTTTCTTATTACCATTGTTGTTGGCTTTCTTTTCTTCCGCTTTTGATGGTTTGTTGCCTATGGTTCTGGACTATGGGTTAGGCTTACTTACTAGTGGGTTGATAGTAGGTGCCATCAAAACTTGAGAAATCGGGTCGTGACATTTTCAGTTTCATGTCTGGATATTTTATCAGTTATACTTTTGTTCATCTCAAATTGGAGACAATCAAGCTATCTTTACTTTAGGAGTTACTACTGAAATTTTGTGTGACAGTATTTCCTACCAAAGATCAATATTTTGTTGGGATCATTCAATTCATGCTGCTATAATGTCTGAAGTTGGATAAGTATGTCTGGAGGGAGATCTGTATGAACAAAGCAAGAAGGAAAACATTGGTGAAGATATGACAACATAAAATGGGGAGACTAGGAATTCTCTCAATAACGTCAACATTTTAAAAGACATGGATAAATGGACGGGTCGGATATTTTTTCGTTTTTATCTAACCCATTTTCAACGCACTCATATCCAATCTGATCAGCCCATTTGCCAGCACTATTACCGTCAGAGCAGAATTTGGCAAGGAAATCCCTTGATGAGACACCTCACTCATTCTGGAACCAACGCCACCGGTGAAGCCCCAGTATCAAAAAAAAGTGCCATTGATAAATCCGTACCTAGTTTAGACAGGAGAGCAATTTTAAAGCAAATTCCTAGATTTAATGACAGATATCTTGGACAGCAAGGTTTCTATGTGAACTGCAGGACTGACCTATGGGACAGACTCAAGCAATAATTGCAGAAAATGGAAGAAATAGTTAGGAAAAGAGACCACAACTGCAGTGAACCACACATCTGTAACATCCAATAGAATCTCAAGAAAGATACATTACTCAATTTTACCTCTTTCAATGAAGATATCTGTTAGTGTACCATCTGCATATTCCCTTAGCTCCTGCTTGCTCAATGTTCCATTCATATCTTTATCAAGAGCAAGAAACATGTCTGCATAATTCATAAAAGCACATAGATCATAAATCAAGGAATAAGAGGACCGAACCCAGAAAAATGAAAAAAAATTAAAACAAGAAAACAGCATAGAGAGAAAGACGGAGTGGGTAGGGGGATCAGAAGACAAAGAAGGGAAATGAGAAAACTGTGGAGAGAAGCGGGGAGTACTACGAAAGGTGTGTGACCATAACTACAATGGTAATTGGGATATCGTACTTCCCAACAACCAATAGCAAGTCTGTGGACATATAACTACCTATTTTCCCCATTGTACGCCATTTGTATCAGATTTTTCACCAGCTCATATATGACAGATTCAACTAATCTTTTAGTGCAGGACCAAGTATTGAGAAAATTGGAGCACTGAATTTTTGTTTCCTATCACCTAAGAAGTACTTGGAAAAACTTATTTTATCTAGCCAGGATAGCCACTTACACACCTTACAGTTCTGTGTTTACTAGACATACTATGTGGAACTATACTCATTCAAAGGGTAACAACGCATCAGATTTGGTAAACTAGCAGAAAAAATGGTTGGGGAATCGGGCAACCTTGGAACTATAGCATAAACATACTGCAACCAAGGCTTACAGTACAGCTAAGTAAGAGTCCCACACAATCGGTGTGGGTTTGATTCACTATTGACTAGCCCCTTCCCATCCCCGTTCCCAAATCCAAATCTAATGACATACCGCAAGCTCGATTCCCAATGAATGAGCGAAAACTCAAAGACAGCTCCAACAAAAGCTGGGTAAAAGGAAAGCAGTAAATAAAGCATCACATGGATTTGCTTCTAGATTAAGGAATTCAAAGCACTGACCACAAATCCGCTGTGCAGAAGTCAAGGAAAACCAGTTTTCAGCTTGTTCTGTGTCAGTGACTTCTTCCTCAGTTTCCTGGCAGAACAAAAAATGTGAACATGTCATCCTCAAAGTAAAAGGAAAACTAATGCAACGGCAGTGTCTTACTTTCAAAACAAATAGGGAAACTATAACAGTACGCTGATATGCTTCTGCCGAATATAATGAATGTTTGCTAGGTGATAGTTTGTAAAAGTTGGTTTCCTTGACAAAATAACTACACCAAAATCTTTGATAAGATTATGCATAACTAATAACCTGAAATCATTTCTTTTATGTGTTTCAAAATTCTGGGAATAGCCAAATAACCTGATTTTACTTGTCAACCCACAATTTTTAAACAATAATATTTAGCAAAATACTAGAGTTGCAAAAAATATCAGAAGTTGATAAAACTAATTTGAGATATAAAAGTTTCTTCAGGTATTTCATCAAGTCCCGAAACTAAAACAATGATAATCTGACAATAGCTCCTTGGAAGCATTTCTGAACTTCAATTGGATTGTTTAGGCAGAGAATAAGCAATATGTCATGTCTGAATCTCCCATTTGGTCAGAGCTTTGAGTACATCCTTTTACAATCTAATTTAGAAGGTCCACAAACTCGAAGTAAGTTATCACTTTATTGTATTCCTCCAGTGAGTCAAACTACTCAACTGAAGCTGAAACATGGCATCTGGAATACGAAGTGGGTGTTTGGCCATGTTCCATTGTGAAATTTGAAAAAAAAAAAATCGTTTTTTCTTTGCAAACTGAAAAATGAAATTTGAAAATTGGAGTTATTTTTTAGTTTTAGAGAGTAATTTAGAGTGAAAAAAGAGAATACCTTTTCGCTGTTTTCAAATTCTAGAAAATTCTGGAGTTCAACTCCGGAAAAAAGTGAAAAAATTTCATGGCCAAACACACCTAAAGCCTTTGTCATTCCCACCCCCCTCAAATTCCCCTTTTAGGTACCTTACAACACAAAAAGGAAACTGGAGTGAATGAGAGAAGACAGTTTGATTATAAGGAATCCACACCTCAAGTCTTGCTCTACATGTAAGAAGTTAAATCAAGGCTGATTAAACTGAAGGGCAGTGAGCATTTCCTTTAAGATTGAGAATTAAGCACAACTAAAACTGTCAAACAAATAAATGACAGCTAAACTGGCATACACTTGAAAGAAGTTGTGCAATATTTATCTGTAGCTCTTAAAGCAAGCTTAATTTTAAGCATAAAGCAATAGTAGACAACAACAAGAAGTTACCTGGTGAAGTTCCATTAACTCTTGGAGACAGTTGCTGAGTAATATCTTTTTTATGCATGCCTTACCTGTGGGGGTTAATGTTGCAGTTTTCAAGCTAAATTCAGGTAATAACTGTATAAATAGAGTTTGTCCAGCAGCCCAACATAAAGGCAATGAACATCTAATGGATGGGGACGTAAAGCAAGAACATATGTTCTTTGGGAAATTACTGATTTGCTGGATACAAAACAGCAGGAGTACCACATAAGACAGCTGGCAACACAAACCTCGTCTATGGGGATCACAAAAGAAGAAAAATTTGTGTGCAGCTATACGGCAATACATTTGCACAAACGCTGCTGGCATGTCTCGAAGCTGTGCTAGGTTAGGAATCAGGCCCCGTATATAGGCTTCCATTTCCTGTTTGACCCCCATAATAGTACACATGTGAATTCAATTAGCCTGAGCAAGCTAATTATATGAAGATGATAACTGTATACGACAAGAAAGAAGCGTAAAATATTGGAGTTGAGAATAGTGAAGAACCATACATGGGGTTGAAGGAAACCATCAGAGTCTTCATCAAGCTCACTCATGTCAATTCGGGCTTGAGTAAGTGAAACCTAAAAAGTAGAGAGATCATATTACATATGCAAAAAATCTGATACAGACAGCTTAATACCTTTTCCTAATTTATTTTGAGCTGAGATCAACTCTCCATTTTGAGTGAGCCAAGAAGAAGCATCAATTCTTCCAGAGGATTGAAGACTACTAATGATCAAGTTCCATGAAATAACAAGTATCAAATGGCCAACTTTCTCAAAATCAAAAATATGGAAGGAACCACCGACTTTTGGTCACCAAACATAAAAGTGACCATTATATCTCGCAAGATGAACCCTCCTTAGAAAATCATATCCAAGTAGCTTGCCTGCAGGAAGCTTTCAGATATCTCTTTCAACTGGGAGAAACTTCCAGTAATTATGCATTACAAAATTCTTACAGAGATGAAACGCCATACTATTGGATGAACTTTTTGTTTCAACAGAAGTTCCTGTTCAGAATAAGTCTAAGTAGAGACACAGCAAGATCTGCAAATAACTTACTAACTCAATTATAGAATTGGAGGGACAGCCAATTCATGGTGCCTCCAATTTTTTTAAATCAAATAAAACAGAGTTCATTTATGCAGTTCAGAGGTGAGCAATCCTGTACGGAAAAATTCTCTCTTCTAAAGTGATGAATTATATCAACATTTTTTCTTTGTTTAGTTCCATCACATTTTCCTTCTTTTTCTTCAGGAAGATCAATGACAAAGACACTGAATGCGCGTGATGTGATTTGATCGTTCCAACAAGTTCATTGTCAGGGACAGGGGAAGAAATCTGAGTGTATTAAACACTGTTTAAGGAAGAAAATTAGAACTAAGGGACTTTGCAGGTAGGGGTTGATAATACTCACTGTACGCATGACATAGAGGTAAAATGGCAGGATGGCAATTCTTCCCGATTCATCCTTCTCAAACTTCATGAAATTTGAAGGACTGAAAAAGCGGCGACATTTAGGCCCTATTTGTTCTGTACAGACAGAGGCAATGTGGCAAAAGTCTTCATAATTCATCTAAGCAAGACAGAATAACTTCCTCAGTGTTTCATGCTTATATGTATAAAATGTAAGAAAAGAATTATTACATGTAATAATGATATAGCAACAATAATAAATTAAGAAACTTTGTGTCTGCTTTTCTCAGATGGCTCAAAACAATGTATGTGGTCAATTGCTCGAATAAACGAAAATGAAGTGAAACCCACATGAATGAGTAGCAGTTGTAGAATCTGAAGATATAGTCAAGCAATTAGATATCTTTAAAAGCACATCAACAAGGAGCAAATTAAACAAACGTTTGGAGAATGAGAAATGAACCCATAAGCACTAAGGGTATGTTTGGAAAGCTCCCTGATAATTGGAATTGGTTTCATTACTAGGGTAGCAATTACTAGCCTAGTAACTACACAACCTAGTAACTACAGAGACCTATTTGTTTGTCACAATGTTATACAGTATACTGTTTTTTTGCACAAGTGTAATCACAAGGTTATATTAAAATTTAAAAATAAGAATTAATTATCTAAAATTGAAATATTTAAGATACATATTGTCTTTTGCAAATATATTAATCAATAAACATATGTTCTTAACTAATATTATAAAAAATTAATTTATACTTTTTAAATTAGTATATATTAATTAAATTAATCATAAATACTAAAAATGCAAGATTTCTATGAACGTCATGAAATGCATGTTTGACAAAAATATTAATATGGTAAACATAATGTTATAAAATTATTAAAATATCTAACAAAAGATAACCTATTAAGTCTAACTAAAAAATAAATGATGAAACTCAAAACATAACATAAGTTGTAAATTTAAAACAAAAAACTTGACATAATACTCTTATGCCAATTTTTAACATAAGGTACATAAAGTCTGATCTAAAAGAGAAAAAAAATGTAAGTCCATAACTTTATTCAAAAATAAATTCTACTTTAATTTAAAAATTAGAATACTAAAAAATTATGCTAATGAAAAAAATAAATATAGAATAAAAAAAGATAACATAAAAGATTGCACGGAATCACATGAAGTAAAGTTGAGAATGAGAAGAAAATTAAATATAAATAATATAAAAGAAAAATACAATTTTAGAAAATATAGAAATAAAACTAAAATTAAACAATAAAAATAAAAGGAAGAAATTTAAAAGTAACCAACTTTGTAATTGCACCATATAATTACGAGTAGTTCACAGCCTCCCCCAAAAATTGGAGAGTGTAAAATTACCCCCACACTCAATTACCTACTGACCAAGTAATTACATGGCCAACCAAACATGCTAGACGTAATTAAATCCAATTACCAGGGTGGCTTTCCAAACATGCCTTAAAACCTCTTTCATCAACATTTTTAAGTTTATTATTAGCTGATCCAAAGTAAATGGGAAGTAGGTTTCAAGTGACTGGAGTGATTAAGTATGTCATCCATTCGGCCGAAAAATCGAAATGATGATGACTCTAAAATTGTCCATCTAACACTAAGTGAATTATAGTCTCAAACTCTAAATTCAACAAAAAGAAATCTGCTGACAGCTCTCTGAATGATACACCTATGTGCCTGTGTAGGTGCGTTTTGGCAAACCCAGTTTACACATTTTTCCAAATAAAGGAAACTATGTGGAGCACCTGAATATGCTACAATTTTTATCAACACATTACTCCATTATGAAGCTAAGATCAACACAAAGAAACCTATGATTGAGTCTAACCAGTTTAATTAAAAATATGGCAGTTGTCACTTCCACAAAAAAAAAAAAAAAAAAAGGAGGGGGGGGGGGGGGGGGGGGGGGGGGGGGGGCAACGCAGAGCTCGAGTGCAAAATATGTGTATATGTATGTATGTAAGTGTGTTGTGCAAACATGAGAGAAGAGAGGGAAGCCTCTCAAAGAGTATCTCACTTGAGGCTGACTATTGAAGTTGAAACTGCCAGAAAATTAAATTAAGGTCTAACCTTTTCTGCACCAGTTGCATCATCTATCACACAGTTCTCTCTTAAGCAGACCCACATAGCATCCAAATCATCAGCATTCAGCAAAAGGTCAGATTGTTTCTGAACAAATGTAAGTAGTTGATTAACTTCATATACTTTAACAAAAATGAGCTATACAATAGCAACAATGCCAGTGACGTTTTTCGAAAAATAGGTAAAAATACTAGCCATCAATAATTCAATATCAACATGATGGCCGAGAGCCGTCAAACCAGAATCCCTTAGAAATGACAGCGGGAAGTTCCTTGGCCATGAGCACTGGAGGACTGGACCCCAATGCTCAAGGCCTTTCAACTAGTAACCATATGCAAACCAGGAAAAGGGTATTAATACCTTTAGAAATCGGTATTTTGCCAGCCTCTGAACCCTATGACTGATAGATCCCTCTTCAGGTTTCTATAAGAAAGAAAAAATGATAGAAGTAGTAAGGATGAGAATAGGAATAAGGTAGGAACAACACAACTTGCACTATCTTATAAGAATGAAGAGTGATACCTTCTTATAAAAGCTGGGAATTGTGCCAGCTTCAGCACTCTTTTGTTGCTTCTCCTTGAATATATCTAGCAATATTCTTTTTGTTTCAAGCTCTGAATGGAAACAAGGTGACATAGTCAGACGACTGCATATAGATTCATTACTTACAAATACAGCAACTGACTTGCCTAACAAGAGACGTGTTAAACCAAACAAAAGCACACGAAAACGAAGGTTTTGACACAGAAAATGTTTGAATCACTCACTTAAGCTAATGTAAGAGAGAAAAGAACTAAGCAAATAAATTAGCCTAGAAAACCCAGCTCTGCAATTTGAAACCAAAATAGTTACAGAAAACTAATCCATATTGAAGTGACAAATACGGAGCCAATTTGAAAACATTGGACACAGAGTGCAGAACGGTCGCCCAAATGAACACTAGATGGACCTTTTTATCAATAGGAAGCAAGTAAATATCAGACAGTGATCCTTGCTACAACGGCATGAAATGTATACAGCAGCAATAAAAGAGGCATCTTAATCCCAAACTATTTGAGCTGTATGAATTCTATGTATCCAACTTTTCCCTGTTTCTTCAGCTCTTTGTGGTCCAATTTTCAACTAATATATGAGGGAAAATAAAGACAAAGCTGAGACAGTAAAACAAAAAAATGGAAATAAATATAAACAAGTTCTGGCAAACCATACGAATCTCAAAAGAGT
Source organism: Solanum rostratum (assembly GCA_029948455.1). NCBI lineage: Eukaryota > Viridiplantae > Streptophyta > Magnoliopsida > Solanales > Solanaceae > Solanum > Solanum rostratum. The sequence goes on along the minus strand of CM057045.1, from coordinate 61,229,385 downwards.
AAATCTTGTGAGGAAAGACTGACCCATTAGAGCTTCAGACCCGAGACCCGCACCGGATCCGATGTATCTTCGGAGGTTTCGGACCCAAAGCATAGACGATGCCGGAGGAATCTTTCGTTGCTGCACCGGAGCCTCAGGGCCTTCTCCATCGCTTGAGCCACTGTACATTGCTTGAGCTGCCTCTTCTTGAGATTCTCAAAATACAGAGGATTTTTAACTGCAGAAATTTCCCAAATGAGGTTTGATTTCGATGAGTTTCAAGCCCTAAAAATGTACATCACAAGAGTTAACCAACGAGAAGCCTCTCGATGTTGCTCTGTGGAGCTCGATCCGTTGAGTCCACAGGGAGCGTTGCGTGGCTAGCAGAAGAACACAAGTCGGAGGAGAACAAACGGGAAACTATGTAGAGTTGATGCTTGGAAATTCAGGAGAAAACAATCCTCTCATATTTTTATCCTCAAACTCATTTTTTTGTTGTTTTTTCCCATTAAAATTCTTTTTTTCCCCTTTCCAATTCAATTTGGCTCAATAAAAATAGCTGATGTTAAAACTTTTGAATCCCTATTTTATTCATGCATAAATCATTAAGGTTAAAATTTAGGGATCCTTTGCTGCAAAAATAAATAATGCAAAAATTAGTAATGGCAGGATTATTTCTTATCAAGTGTTTGGTTCATTATTACCCATTTAATTTTCTTTTTGGTTCAAAACTCTAAAAAAAAAAACTTCTTTCCAATTATACTCATGAATCGTTATGAAATTTTATATTTCATGTAATTAGATCAAAATGGATTATTTTTTTGTGGCTTCTAGTTTGGATAACAATAATTTTGTTATCATGTTTGTTATTTTCTCATTTGAATTATTTGAGAATAAATAATTGTAATCTTAATAAATTCATCACGAATAAAACGTCAATTTTTAATTCAATAAAGATAGACCATCTATTATTAAATGCGAAAAGATGGTAAACAGTTGTACAATCTATATTTTAACACATAAAAATTTGGAAGTTATAGTTTTAATATAATGTTTATATCTTACAAGGTCACTCAACTTTGAAAATATATCTAACATCATTGGATTTTGTTTTATATCAATAATATCACTCAACCAAATTAATTATAAAAAAAAAATTGACATGGCAAATATTTTTTGTCTATAATGTAAATATTAAACCACAAAAAAATAAAATTTAAAATTTTGACATGATAATTTATTTATTTTTATATTATGAAAATATGAACCCACAAGTAAATAAAATTTGTAAGCTAATTTATTTAAATAAATTTACTAGTACAAAACTACAAATATAAAACATAAAATCAAGAAAATAAAAGAAAAGTGTAAAAGAATTTGAGTGATATTTTTGTCTTTATATATTGAATCTCATGGATTAAATCCAAGGTATTAGTTAATACCACCAAATGGGAGTATTAGGTAATACCATATATGGAGTATTAATTAATACATAGATTAGTTATACATGAATCCAAAAATCCTACCAAACACCTAATACCTTCTGCTAACGGACCCTTATTGTATTTGAAGTTTTGTTCACGTTGTAAATGAGGTCAAATATTTAAAATTACACATTTTTAGAGTTATTTTTATAAGCACACATATATTTATTTGAATTTCAAATCTAAAAAGGTAAAAATACAAACTATTTAATATTGGGATTTAGCTTCTCTCCATTTTCCTTATTTTTATTTTTGTAACACATGATATAAATTAGAAAAGAAATGGAGAGGTAAAAGTCCAATTATTTTTTCTTTTTCCTCTCCATTCCTTTCAAAATTACTTTGCTATCATTTTGCAACACCGAAAATCATAGATACAAAAAAAAATATATATGTTTACCATAAAAATTATTGTTGACACCCAATTTTGACCCACCTTAACCCTGTTTTTTATGTTATTCGAATATTTAAGTATTTTAAAAAATATTTTTTGTATAAATTTATATTTTCATTATCTTTTTCTACCCAAACAATTGTATATTTTTTGCATTCATAATTTACAAAATTATTGCTATTACTATTATATTATTTACTCACTTTTGAAATTTATCTTTTGTATTATTTTATAAATGTTTCAATGAGAAAATTTTTAAGTTATTAATTTATCGTAAATAACATTGATCTATTTTCTTTATAAATTAGTGATTTAATAAAATTTGTTACGTAGTAATTTAGTAGTTATTTATATTATGTATTTTGATGAAATTTGATTTAGCCTCAATTATATTCAAATTTTAAACTTAGTCAAATCTTTTCATATTTAAAAAATACTCCTAAATATGTAAGAATATATTTTCTCCCTCCCAAAAAAAAAATCCTCTCCTAATGATTGTTTCCTTCTTTCAAATTTACCGATTTTTTTTTTACTTACTCTTAGTATGGCAAGAATTCTTTTATGTGATTATTTTTCTTCTTTTAAATTGACCGGATTTTTTTTTACCTACTCCTAGTATGGCAAGAATCTTGGTTTTGGTCAACTGAATCTGTGCAAATCAGTTTAAATATCCTCATTTTATGGAAAAAATATTTTTGAATAAGGCAAGTTAATCGATTTATTTTAGGATAAATATAATCGAATCAAATTGATTGATATTATATTCTGAATCTAATCAATTAAGGATTGTGATTTGAATTCTGAATATTTCTTTCCTTATAAGTGGGGATGATTGATCATTAAGAGATTTTCTGCCTAATTAATTGGATTCACTCCTTTATGGTAATAATATATTTTTATCCTCTTGCCTTTTAAATTTCTTTTCTCTATCCTATATAAGCATTCCATCTCCCACTCCTCTGGACATGAAAAAAAAAAACATATTCTCTCTTTTTCAGATACACAATATTTTGTTTAGTACTTTCTTTAGTGAAAAAAAAAAGAAAAGAAAGGAGGAGACATTACACTAAGCGGATTGCAATAACCTTTTCAACTTCATCCTTTTCTTGGCATTAATTCATAACTGGTTTGTTCTCTGTTTATATTCTGTTAGAACAAGGTCCTTTACGTGCTTGATTGTCATGACTATCGTGTTGCTGGTTTGTTCCTCTTCTATGATATGTTAGAATAATACCTTTACAATTTGTTCTTTTTTTTGTTATTTGCATATCACTAGAAATAATGCCTATAGGACTTCAAATAAAAATACTTTTATAATATCCCCTCCACGTTATTAGAAAGCATGCCTATAGGACTTTTAGAAATATTTTTATACTATTTTCTTTCTCCACATTATTAGAAGCATGCCTATAGGATTTAACTTAACTTTAATTTATATAACTTAATCATCTCCTTTGGAATTTATGTTTAAACATTAATGTTTTAAAGATTAAAGTTTTCACCTAAAATATTTTATTTAACGTAAAGAAGTGACCTACATTATAACACGTCATCATTTGTTTTCAAGCATGCTTTTTGAGGCTATGTGAGAACTTTATATGTTAATTGTCGTCCTATCTGTTTTGTTGTGACGCGAGTCTAATAGGAAACCTAGATTTTCTTTTAAGTCTAGAACCACCAAAATAGAAGTCCAACGCCTCATGGACTATAGGATGGGACGACAGGCATTCTAGGACCCGTTAGTCTTTAATATTTTTTTTTTAGTCCGCTTTTAAGTTAACTAATAAAATTAACTTAGGAGGGGTAGGGGTAAGTAGGACCCTCGGAAAGGATGATTTAACTCGTGCTAGATAGGACAAACTCCGGTTTTGTCCTTTGGCTTAATTAAGCCATATGAAGCCTTCTCCGAAAAAGCCGAGTAACTGATCCGAGTAATTAAGTAAATCAATCAGTTTAATTTATTATTATTGTTCATTTATTGTTTAAATTGTTTTGTCTGAATTTTGTTCACTTAGATCTACTTAGAATTAATAATTAAGAGACCCTACTTGCTACTTGTTAACCCCCACATAAAAATACGAGACACGGTCGGGACCCGCCTTTGCGGACCTTGAAGGGTGCTTAACACCTTCCCTTCGAGGTAACTTGAGCCCGAACCCTCTTCTCTGGTTGACCTTTGACCTTAGGCTAGAATGGTGTCCTAATGCACCTTAATTCATTAGGTGGCGACTCCTCTTTCAAAAATCCCAAACGAGTCGTTGCCACGACGTCGTCCATGTTCCCGTTTCTCCGCGAGGAAAAAATGGCCTAAGGACACCATTTCATGGCCTAGGGATTCTATTTATGTTTAGCATGATCCGAGGGTGTCATCGTCCAAAGGCACCATCCTTCATGGCCTACGGACATCATTTCATGACCCGAGGATATAATTTATGTTTAGCATGGCCCAAGACATCATAGCCTAAAACGTCATCCTTATCGTTTTATGGCAAATCTCATGGTCTAAATGGGAACTTGCATCATGTTTATGAAATTATTGCACTATTTAATATACATGTTCTAACCATTTTACCTAGTGTTTTAAAGGTTACAGATAACATCCGGTTCGGATACATGTCTCTCGCAATAAACCATTGACATTTTTCACATTCCGTACTATGCTTTGCTCTCACTCTTCTGCTACCATTCTAACCACATCAACTATTTTAGTTTTCGTACTCTCGTACCCTCTTTCTCCGATAAAATTCCAATCGGTTGGACAAAATCGGCTACTCCGTCAACTTTCTTTGCTCAACAATTCATCCTTCATTACCGAGCAAAGAAGGGGCAGCTGTTGACACCCGATTTTGACCGACCCTTAACTTATTTTACGGGAAATAAGCGATTTTGTTTTTCAGAAAATACTCTTTATATTATCGTTTTATATTTTATTATCGTCTACAAAAAATAAACAACAAGTAATCGTTATTTTAATTTTTAGACGCGTATCGCATTCGAATCGTGTTATTCAAAAATGATATTTTAATACATTTTTTCACAATGAATTTGGTGAATCATGTACGCGAATTCACGACTCAAAATATCATATTTTAAATAAAATTTATTGTCAAGTTTAACCAAATCGTTGAAACTTCTTTTCAATTTTAACCAATGCCCTCGAATTTATTTTTATTCTAGCCATTCATTTGTACAACTTTGCACTTTTAACCTCAAAGTGAGTCAATTTACGATTTAATTTTAAACTTTTATACTTTTAGACTAGTATTTAAATTTGCATTACCAATTTGTAGCTCAATTTTAAATTCGGATTACCAATTTTTGGCCTAATTTTAAATTCTTATGATTCTTGGCTAGTATTTAAATCCGAATTATCAACTTATGGCTAGATTTCTATTATTTGCGATTTTATGGCTAGTATTTAAATTCGGGTCACCCATTTCTGACCCGGATCCGACCCAAACCCATTTTTTATCCTTAATACCCAAAACCTAAGATTTTTCTCATTTTCTTCTCCATCTCAAAGGGAGGCAGCCATGGCTGCCGCCTCCCCCTCCCCTCTAACGCTCCCCGCTGCCGGCAACTCCCTCTCCCCGCCGGCGGCAGTCCCTTCTCTCCCCGTCTCTCCTTCCTTCCTCTTTCGCTTCACCTCTCTCGCCAGCCCTCTCCCTCTCCAAACCACTCCAAAACAACCACCACGAAACCGCCACAAAACCCACGAACCAGCAGCCCCTGCCGCCGCTGCCAGCCTCCCGACGCCGGCGCCACCCTCATCTCTCCCCTCACAACCCCGCAACCCGCTGCCAACCACCGCCCCGTCCCTCTCTCTCTCGCTGCTCCCTCTCTCCCGCCAAAACAGTGAACCAAACGACCCCCATCGCTGGCTGCTTTCTGTCTCCCCTCTTTTGCCGGAAAAATCACAACGCCGCCAATGCAAAGCCCACCAGAAAATAGGCAAAACCACCATGAACAGAAAAATCAAGATCGTCAAGTTGTCATGGTGTTAAAAATGGATCTTTAGATCCGACCTTGGTATGATCTTTTCAATTTTTGAATCGCTATGGATGTCTACGTTTAATCTGTCCTTTTTTAGTTCCTAATCTGAATTGGGTTGGTTGAATTAGTCACCTTCTTTTCAAAATAACATATATGAAAAGGTTCATCAACTTTGGTTTAATCTCGATTCCTTCCTGCTTAAATTTGTTTTGTAAATTAAATTAACGTCGAGTTTTAAACACCGCATGATTCTCATATTATCAACAACTCGTTTTTCTTAAAGTTAGCTTTGAGACAAGGTTTTTATGGTCCTTAAGTTCATTCGAAATTTTTTCCCAGAATTTGACTACATTAGTGTGTTAGTTATGTTAGCTATATGGACATTTTGATAAATCTTGATTTGTTTGTCTGCAATTGAAATTGTAAAATTTGATTAAAGAATCTTTTGAGAATATTTCTACTTACTCTTGTTATTCTGTGCCAACTTGAATTTCATTTGCTTTGTTTCCTTTCCAGGGATATTAATTTATTTATTTATTGTCTTTTGAATTTAAATAATAACTCTTATAATTGGATTATTATGGTAAACATTGAACCACTTTCCTTAATTAAATTTGAATAGATTTTACTTGTTCTAATTATGGTAAATTTTATTCTTAATTGATTCTCTCCATGTGATTAAGGAAAAGATTTCCAATGATTGATTCTTTTTGTTTGATTAAGGCAAGAATTTTCATGATTGTCTCCTTAATTGATTCTATTCCATTATCATTGAGGCTCCTCCTATTCATTATATAAGAAGAGCTTCTGGAAAAAAAAAAGAGGACAGAGGATACTACTCCCTTATGTCTCTAAAATAGCATATACTATATTACTTTCTCCTTGCTCAATACACTGTGCACATTACTTTAATTTATTCTTTTGAATTCTGTCCTTCCATTGTTGGTTCACTCCGATCCTAAATCATCTTTGACACAAGCAATGCTCGGAATCCTTGAGATTCTCGTGAACTTGATGTGTCAAGGAGCGAATGTGATATATAGTGGAAAGTACTCTGGTTAGTTTCCCATCTCATTATGTATATTTTTTAATTCTTAATATCATGTTTCTCCTAGTGTTTGTTTAGCAGGATATTTAGTTCAAAGTCGTGAAGAGTCGCCTAGGACAGGAGGAGAAGGGCCTCGAAGACATTTTTATATTGATTTCATGTTGTATTTATGTTCCTGCAAAATCTTGTAATGATATAATAGTGAAAATGGGGATATAGTAACTGGGGGGAGGGGAACTACGTGATAATCGCTTTACTTTATTTTGGTTCGTTTTATTCAATTAATGATCGTAGGCAAATCTAGGGTCAAATAAAAATAATAATTAAAAAAAAGGGTATATAAAATAATAATAAGGAAAATTGGATAAATAGCATGCTTAACAATATTACTTTTCTGTGTTTTAAAATGTATGTTAGATATCATGTCCATAGGATTCAGTGTATTCTTGGTTGAAATCATGTTTGGGGCAACTTGTATAGCCATGCCTGTAAATTTTGTATGCTTGTTAAATTTTTCTTCCATGCAATATAAATAGAAATCATGTTCTTAGGTTGTTAAAGATCTTTGTTGTATAATTAGAATTAAGCATATAGGTTTTATCTTTTTTTTTATGTTGCGTGCTTGATATCATGTTTTAAATTTTATATCTTAAAAAAATTAAAGTCACAATGCCTAGTAATTTAATAATTGCTTTCTCTAGAAATTACGTATTAGGATTTAATGTCGTTTCACATGCTAGAAATCATGCCTATAGGATCCTTAATAGAAATATTTGTTTTATTTTTTATTTACTAGAAATCATGCCTATAGGATTCTTAAATATTTGTATTTTTTCATGCCTATATGATTCTTAGTAAAATACTTATATTCTCTTCACTAGAATCCATGCTTGTAGGATTTAACAACATTTCTTTGGTTTAATTTTAAAATCATGTCTACAAAGGTTCTTCCTCAAACTCTTTTGGCATAGTATTTTTAGCATACTTCTAGCACTTTTTATCATGCCACAATAAGTTTTCTAACATGGTAATGTTTTTTTTTGAAATATTTTCGTATGCATTTTTGAGGCTTGTATGAAACCTTATATGCTAAAATATTTGTCCTGATTGTTCCTTTCTATGACGCGGGTTTAATAGGAAGCCATATATTCTTTTAAGTCTAGAACCCTACCAAATAGTAGTCCAATGCCTCTTGGACACTAGGAGGGACGCTAGGCATCTTTAGGACACGCTAGTATTTTTATGTTTCTAGTTCGCGTTTAAGTTAATTAATAAAATCAACTTAGGAAGGGGGGTAGGGGTAGATAGGACTCGGATATGATGAATAAACTCGAGCTTAATAGGACAAACCTTGGTTTTGTCCTTAGGCTTTAATGAGCCAAGTGAAGCTAAACTCCGAAATAAAAGCCGAGTAACTGATCCGAGTAAATAATTAATTCACTGGGTTTATTTTTAATTTTCCTTGTTCATTTGTCGTTTAATTAATTTATCTGTTTAATTTTTATCACTTAGGTTTATTTAGGATATTTTATAAACAGAGACTTTACTTGTTATTTGAAACCCCACATAAATACGAGACACGGTCGGGACCCGCCTTTGCGGACCTTGAAGGGTGCTTAACACCTTCCCTTCGAGGTAACTTGAGCCCGAACCCTCTTCTCTGGTTGACCTTTGACCTTAGGCTAGAATGGTGTCCTAATGCACCTTAATTCATTAGGTGGCGACTCTCCAAAGATTAAAAATCCCAAAAGAGTCATTGCCACGACGTCGTCCAGGTTCCCGTTTCTCCGCGAGAAAAAATAGGGTGCGACAGAATGGCGACTCTGCTGGGGACTTTAGGTTCTTACCATTACGTGTCTATGTTTATGTGGGTTATTTGCTTTCTTTAAATTGTTTTATCTGCCTTATCTGTTTGCTATTTATTATTTTTCTTTCTTACTAACTTATTTCTTTTCCTTTCCCTTATCCCCTCTAGCTCCCCTTTCCTATCCTCTCTAACTTTCCTTTCCTCTTTCCCTCTAACTCTCATCCCTGATTCCCCCTAACTCCTTTCCCTTTCCCTTTTATTTATTTATCGCCTTAAATTATTTGCTTAAACACTGCTATATCTGCTAAAAGTTATTGCCTTAATTAAATTGGCATTCCGTTCATAAACTCCCCCCACTTGGGACCCTCTTTATTTTCTTTTAAGGTGATGTTGTGCCTTTGCACTTCTCCCGACTCCTTTCAAACCCAAATTTTAGAGAGTAAGCACTTGCGTGGTGAATGGCGGATAGTCTTACTACCGTTGGACCACGTGCTTCTCGCATAGGAATACCAGTTCGTGTCTAACCCACTCTTTAGAAACCTAGGAGCTATTCACCTCAAATTTAAGTCATGCATGCATAAACCCTATATAGTTTGGCCCCATGAGGTCCAATCTACATAATAGTAGCCACCCTGCTAAGTCTAGAGGGTCCAATCACCCTCCAAGACGAAATGTTTCAAATTATGTGTCTATGTGATCATTGTAATTAATCCAAGCCAAGTTATATTATTTAGAGTTTAGAAAATCCGTTGTTATCTTTGTTTTGCAAGTTTATGGGGTTCAATCAATGCTCTCGGGGAAATTTTATAATTATTCCAATCCCTTTTTACGTCCCATTTATGTCATTCAAAATTGTAACGGTTATAATCATTATTAATAAAATGAGTCTTTAAACTATTTGTTTTTTTAAAACTCTAAACCCCGAATAATATCAATACGGCTTGGACTTATTATTGTGGTCACCTTTTGTCATCTTAGGCCTACCTCTGGCTTAATGAGGTCCTGTGCATTTAGGACGCTTATTTGTTTGATCAATTGTAAATGTTTATTTTTACTCTTCTTGATTTATTTACATTGTACCTTTTATTAAATTTGTTGTCATTTCCATTCATTTAAACGAGCTCAAATTCATCATCCTAGCATTAATAATTTATCCAGAAGTAATTTTATAGTTTTTATTGATGTTTTATTTACTCATGTCATATACTAACTTTTGTATGTAATTTATGTCCTTTTGTTAAAGGTTGTCTAATATTTGAACGTCGGCTTGATTGAGAAACTGCAGCATGTCAAACATGCTCAATATTCGTAAAAATGTCACTCGTCCTTCTTCCTATCCAATGTAAAACACATTTTTGACTCTCTCTCCTCACTCCATTCTTACTCGCACACTTCCTCGATCAATGCCTCAGAAAGATATTCATTTTGATGACTTGCCAAATGTAGAAGTACTCGATGAATCCTGAACTACGTTTGACCTGATTCCCGTTTAAGAGGGATACGTAGGCGCTCCTATGGAGTTCGGTCTTACCATAATAAAAATCTTTATTCTCCCTTTTGATCATAAACCGGGGCAGAATTTTTTAGAGGATCTCAAAAATTCTTTTAGATCATTTTCTACAAACTGGGGCAAAAATTTTTGAGCAGCTCTCAAAAATTTCGAACTGAAAACCGACAACGAGGACATCACGACGAAAGGCGAGTTATCAATAAAAGGACGTGTGGGTCGAGGCATGGCTACAGATCAACCTCCCCTTTTTCAAACTAATGATTTTTCTTTGAATGTAGAGTGGTATACATGCTTGGTATAACCTCTTCGTATCATACAAAGCAATCGACATTTTCTCACAATGGGCGAAGGTTAAATTATCTTATTCCCTTTTATATCGGTCTACTTCTTGTTGCTTACTGAAATCGTACTTGGCCTACCAAGATGGCATGAAAATGAACTTGCATTCGGCCTACTTAGATAAAATTGCATGAAATTGAATTATGCATTATTTGGCCTACACAAATTGCAAAGAAAATATACACATTTATTTTTGTACATTGGCCTACTGAAAATTTCATTTTTGCATCGTCCTACTTACATTGTGTGAAATTACCTTTTTCTACTTTGGCCTACTAAAATTATATGAAATTACATTTCTACATTGGCATACCGAACATCGCATTCTTACATTGGCCTACCGAAAAGTGTATTTTTGCATTGGCCTACTAAATTCGCATGAAATTACGTTTTGCATTAGCCTACTAAATTCGCATGAAATTACTTTTTCTACATAGGCCTACTAAAATTATATGAGATTACATTGGCATACCGAACATTGCATTCTTACATTGGCCTACTGAAAAGCGCATTCTTGCATTGACCTACTAAATTCGCGTAAAGTTACATTTTGCATGGCCTACTAAATTCACATGAAAGTTGCATTTTTGCATTGGCCTTCTAAACTTATGTGAAATTGCAATTTTTTCTTTTATATTGGCCTACTGAAATTGCATTTTTCGCATTAGCCTACTTAAATAGCGTGGAATTATATTTTTACATTTGACCTACTGAAGATTGCATTTTCTGCATTGGCCTACTAAGCCTACTGAAAATCGCATATTTTGCATTGGCCTACTAAACTTACTGAAATTGCATTGTGCATCGGCCTGCTACAGTTACGCGAAATTGCATTTTTGCATCAAATGACATTTTTGAGAGAATGAGATTCGTATTTGGCCTACCAAGGATGCATTGAAAATTGCATGGCCTATTAAAACAACACTTTCGGCCTACTACGTTGCCTTATTTGAAAACTTTGCATGGCCTACTGAAATCGCATTTACAGTTTAAAATAATAAAAAAAATATTTTTACACGACCTTCTGAAACTACATCTTGCCTACTGAAATTGCATGGCCTCCTCTCGAAAATTTTGCATTGGCTTGGAAAACCGCATGAAAATAGCATACCCTTAAGGCGTCATAGTCCAAAGGCATCATTTTCATAGCCTAAGGACATCATTTCATGGCCTGGGGATTTAATTTATGTTTATCATAATCCGAAGGTATCATCGTCCAAAGGCATCATCCTTCATGGCCTACGGACATCATTTCATAACCTGAGGATATAATTTACAATTAGCATGGCCCAAGACATCATAGCTTAAAACATCATCCTTATCGTTTTATGGCAAATCTCATGGTCTAAGTGGGAACTTGCATCATATTTATGAATTTATTTCACTGTCTAATATACATGTTCTAAGCGTTTTACCTAGTGTTTTAAAGTTATAGATTTCGGATTTTCCGAAGCTTTATATATTATGCTACTCGGTTCGGAGACATGCCTCTCGCAACAAATCCTCGACATGTTTTTAACACTGTCCGTACCATCCCTTGCTCTCACTGTTCTACTACCATCCGAACCATATCATGTATTCTCACTTTTCGTACCATCTTATCTTTCCAATTCAAGCTACTATCGTACCTACTTCAAGATCTGCACCGTTAATTTTAGTTTTAGGAATTTTATCCGTTCCTAAATCTAGAACTACACACAGCCTGATTCTCGTATAACCAGAGATATGTAGGCGACTTGAAATCGAAGTCTCGGCCGTAATATTTTCACAACCCCTCATGTCTTGTTTTTCCTCCGATAATATTTCATCGGTCGGACAAAATTGGCTACTCCGTCAACTTTCTTTGCTCAACAATTCATCCCTCATTCCCGAGCAAAGAAGGGGCAGCTGTTGACACCCAATTTTGACCCACCTTAACCCTGTTTTTTATGTTATTCGAATATTTAAGTATTTTAAAAAATATTTTTTTGTATAAATTTATATTTTCATTATCTTTTTCTACCCAAACAATTGTATATTTTTTGCATTCATAATTTACAAAATTATTGCTATTACTATTATATTATTTACTCACTTTTGAAATTTATCTTTTGTATTATTTTATAAATGTTTCAATGAGAAAATTTTTAAGTTATTAATTTATCGTAAATAACATTGATCTATTTTCTTTATAAATTAGTGATTTAATAAAATTTATTACGTAGTAATTTAGTAGTTATTTATATTATGTATTTTGATGAAATTTGATTTAGCCTCAATTATATTCAAATTTTAAACTTAGTCAAATCTTTTCATATTTAAAAAATACTCCTAAATATGTAAGAATATATTTTCTCCCTCCCCAAAAAAAAAATCCTCTCCTAATGATTGTTTCCTTCTTTCAAATTTACCGATTTTTTTTTTTACTTACTCTTAGTATGGCAAGAATTCTTTTATGTGATTATTTTTCTTCTTTTAAATTGACCGGATTTTTTTTTACCTACTCCTAGTATGGCAAGAATCTTGGTTTTGGTCAACTGAATCTGTGCAAATCAGTTTAAATATCCTCATTTTATGGAAAAAATATTTTTGAATAAGGCAAGTTAATCGATTTATTTTAGGATAAATATAATCGAATCAAATTGATTGATATTATATTCTGAATCTAATCAATTACGGATTGTGATTTGAATTCTGAATATTTCTTTCCTTATAAGTGGGGATGATTGATCATTAAGAGATTTTCTGCCTAATTAATTGGATTCACTCCTTTATGGTAATAATATATTTTTATCCTCTTGCCTTTTAAATTTCTTTTCTCTATCCTATATAAGCATTCCATCTCCCACTCCTCTGGACATGAAAAAAAAAACATATTCTCTCTTTTTCAGATACACAATATTTTGTTTAGTACTTTCTTTAGTGAAAAAAAAAAGAAAAGAAAGGAGGAGACATTACACTAAGCGGATTGCAATAACCTTTTCGACCTCATCCTTTTCTTGGCATTAATTCGTAACTGGTTTGTTCTCTGTTTATATTCTGTTAGAACAAGGTCCTTTACGTGCTTGATTGTCATGACTATCGTGTTGCTGGTTTGTTCCTCTTCTATGATATGTTAGAATAATACCTTTACAATTTGTTCTTTTTTTTGTTATTTGCATATCACTAGAAATAATGCCTATAGGACTTCAAATAAAAATACTTTTATAATATCCCCTCCACGTTATTAGAAAGCATGCCTATAGGACTTTTAGAAATATTTTTATACTATTTTCTTTCTCCACATTATTAGAAGCATGCCTATAGGATTTAACTTAACTTTAATTTATATAACTTAATCATCTCCTTTGGAATTTATGTTTAAACATTAATGTTTTAAAGATTAAAGTTTTCACCTAAAATATTTTATTTAACGTAAAGAAGTGACCTACATTATAACACGTCATCATTTGTTTTCAAGCATGCTTTTTGAGGCTATGTGAGAACTTTATATGTTAATTGTCGTCCTATCTGTTTTGTTGTGACGCGAGTCTAATAGGAAACCTAGATTTTCTTTGAAGTCTAGAACCACCAAAATAGAAGTCCAACGCCTCATGGACTATAGGATGGGACGACAGGCATTCTAGGACCCGTTAGTCTTTAATATTTTTTTTTTAGTCCGCTTTTAAGTTAACTAATAAAATTAACTTAGGAGGGGTAGGGGTAAGTAGGACCCTCGGAAAGGATGATTTAACTCGTGCTAGATAGGACAAACTCCGGTTTTGTCCTTTGGCTTAATTAAGCCATATGAAGCCTTCTCCGAAAAAGCCGAGTAACTGATCCGAGTAATTAAGTAAATCAATCAGTTTAATTTATTATTATTGTTCATTTATTGTTTAAATTGTTTTGTCTGAATTTTGTTCACTTAGATCTACTTAGAATTAATAATTAAGAGACCCTACTTGCTACTTGTTAACCCCCACATAAAAATACGAGACACGGTCGGGACCCGCCTTTGCGGACCTTGAAGGGTGCTTAACACCTTCCCTTCGAGGTAACTTGAGCCCGAACCCTCTTCTCTGGTTGACCTTTGACCTTAGGCTAGAATGGTGTCCTAATGCACCTTAATTCATTAGGTGGCGACTCCTCTTTCAAAAATCCCAAACGAGTCGTTGCCACGACGTCGTCCATGTTCCCGTTTCTCCGCGAGGAAAAAATGGGGCGCGACAATTATTCTGAAAATCAACAAAAAGAACACACAAAAAAGAAAAAGAGATTTTACTTGCGAAATCTTGCTAGAGATAGCACATTGTTCGCACACATAAATTATTTTCTCGACTAGCATAAATGGAATTGTTGAAGTGATACTCATATTAATTTACATTTTTTTTTAATATATGACTTGATTTGCAATTCTATTAGTTGATTTGTGTGCAGCTCAACTATTTTTAAGTGCACATTACTTTTCACAATTATAAATATTAAGCGTAACGAAAGATATCTTTTTTCACATTATAAATCCATAATATTTTTAACAGATAATAACTTTGTAGTTTGTACTATAAATCAATACTTAGATGGTATTGAAAAATTCTTTTTTATAAGAAAGAATGAGAACTAAGAAGATAATAAAATATAATTTTAATATGAGTCAATAAATTCTAATAAATTTGTATATTCTAAAAATTAAAAGATAGAATATGACTTTTTTTTTTATAGAATGCTATTTTTATCCTCAAAACATCTAGAGTTTTTTTCTTTTCAAAAATTCATCATGCACGAGATGGAATGATCTTCTAGTAACTTCTATTTATTCTCTTAATATCAGCTAGAAAATACGACAACAATCTTGGTTGTATTGCCTAATATATGTTGTTGATATTAATTAAAAAAAAATCATAGTTGATTAAGATTCTGCTATTTAAAAGAAGATGGCTAACTATCTCAATGCATACTCACATAAATAACTATTTGACACTAAAAATGCCTCTCTTTCTTAAAATTTATGTGTCAATACAATTTTTTAGTCTAGGCACAATGTAAGATTTGTTATCTTACGAGACATTTGAATTTTTCACACAAAAAAAAAAAGAAAGTAAATTCATTACTAGTTAGAAATTTGATTAACTATGTTCATAATCTTATAAGTGGAATGATCTTCCAGTAACTTTTATTTACTGTCTTAATCTCAACTAGAAAATATGCCAACAATCTTGCTAGGTATTGTCCAATATATATCCCTGATATTGATTAAAAAAAATAATTTCATAGTTGATCAGTGATTCTACTGTATTAAAAGAAAATGTCTAACTATCTCAACGCATCTCCACATAAGCAACAATTTGAAGCTAAAATAATAATACCTCTCGTTCTTAAATTTTCATGTGTCGATACAATTTTTTTAGTCTAGCCATGATGTAACATTTGTTTTCTTATGAAACATTTTAACTTTTCAAATTTATTTTCATGCCTAGTTAGAGATTGGATCAACGATGTTCATAATCTTATGACCTAAGTTCACTTTGTAATGTCCCTTTTTATGCCTAGTCTACTACAAGCGGTTCATCTCGTCTTTTAATTCTTTGAATGACTTCAAATGCTTATAAAGATCTATTAGTCTAGATATTTTCTAATGTTCAACATTCTTTTGACAATCAACTCTCAACCTTGAGATACTACATTTTAATCATAATTTTTGCACGTCCCAAGCCTACACCTTGGACGTGGCCGTCACTTGAAGAACCATTATCAAAGAGAATCACTTGGTTTCATCATCCCATCACATTCTAAGGCTGCATATCGGTTGGTTTGGTTCGGCTCGATTTTGAAGTTTATCGATTATCGATTTGTAGATGTAACGCCCGGTAAAATTACCAAAATACTCCTAGAAGAGAGATGTGCGCTTAGTGCATTTTTTGATACTCGAATGGAAAATTCGAGGTCTAATTCGTGATCAACACGAAAAATTGAGTGGGGGAGAGGCCTTGGTCGATTTTTAAAGCGACCGAGTCAAAATATAATTTTTTCGTCCCAAAACGAGAAACAGTGAGAGTTCGCCATAGAGCCATGTCATGGACCCATCACGAAGGGTGACTTATGTTTTTCCCAAATTTTTTGATGGGGTTGAGAAAACTCGTTCAAGAAGATTTTTGCCAAAAATAAGTTGTATGCGACCAGTCCGCGTCACGAACTGGGTTATTTCACGGCTGAAAAATTTCTAAAATTTTGAAAAGCATTCTAGTCCATTCCTAACATCTTCTAAAACCCATACACGACCAGTATAAGTCGTTTTCACGAAGAATGAGTCTAAAACCCCATTCTAAATCCTCTTCCTAACAACACTAATACACTAGGGCCTGAGGAGAGTCGAGATTGAGGAAACCAGAGGAAGTTCCAAAGGAATTGTGTTGATAGCAATCATCCCAGGTCAGTAAGGCTATCCTAAATCATGAGATTTTTCTTCTATGTGCCCCCTTTGAGTCAATTGAGTCTATGATTGAAGGTGATGAGTTATGTGTGAAAATCCTTGAGTATTTTACTGAAATTCTTCTTAATGCATGTATTTTTCTTAAATTGATGATCATCATAAACTTGATTTACTGCATAAGTGTTTTCATGTATGATTTTACAAAATTCTATGTCTATTTTACTCAAGAATAAAAGAATGAACTTAGGGTAATGAGTTTAGAGCCTTAACGATGATGATGATTGTGATGTTGTGATTGTGGTCCAAATTGATGAGAGTCTTGATGATGATGTTAATGAGAGTGATGTTCATGAGTCTTAAACCTTGAAACTAAATTCAAAAAGATGTTTTGAGTCCCCGATGTTGATGTTGATGTTGATGTTGATGTTGATGAGTTGGTATTGATGATGATGTTGATGTATTATGTCCCTATGGGGCTGATAATGTTGATGTACTATGTCCCTATAGGACTGATGATGATTTATGAGCATGTCGAGTTCTAGGAGGAGTATTGAGCACCGAAATGGGTGAGAGTGAGTCCTATTCGAACTCATTAACTACGTGGCCGTGTAGGAGAGAGGATTGAACCGCAAAGCGGATGGCTCCTTGTCCCAAAAGAGGATTGATGTTTTTTTCTTGTGGATCCACTGATGTTGATGTCCTTACCCTGGGCAGGGTACTGGATAGATATAGCAGCGACATCGTTTCGTTGTATCATCACCGGCTCATAGGTTATGGTTGTCGGTTAGAGAAACTACCAGTTAGGCTCCACACTGATAGAATTCTGATATTGATGTGATGGTATGAGTCTTGATGGATGTTGATGTTTTACTGTCTACTCTTTATCCTTGTCCTAAACGACATGAGTCCTTTGAGCTGAGTCGAGTTTCCTTGAGATGAGTCTGATGTATTGATGATGTTGAGATTAGACATTGATGAGTCATTTGTCTACTCTATATTCTTGCTTTATATAGACATTTGACATTCTGATGGAGTAAGATGTTGAGTTGATGTTATCCCTATACTGTTATACTTGTACTATTATATTCAGCCATCTTACATACCGTACATTCCACATACTGATGCCACTCGGCGCTGCATCGTTTTATGATGTAGATACAGGAGTTAGAGGACTTCAACAGACGCATCGTTGAGATCTGGAGATTCTGAATTCAGTCATTGGTAAGCCCTCCTTGCTATCCGGAGGAGCCCTTTTTCTTATCTGTTATCTTGTTTATTGAGCTGGGTAGCCATGGCCTGTCATGGTACCCTCTTAGACTATCTAGCTGAGTTAGAGGTTTCATAGACATGAGTTGAGATGAGAGTGAGGTCTTTCCCTCTTAGAGTTGAGTTAGCAATACTATTTGCTTATCATCGATGTTGAGACAGAGTGTATTGGCCATTGGCCCTTCTTATTGATGTAGCTCACTACCTTATTATATTATTTTCACTATGTTTGATGTTGGATGACTGTCCTGAGATTGAGTGGTTCTCTTGGGGACTAACAATAGTCCCTGGGTGCCAGCCACGCCTAGGGTACCCTCCCAGGGCGTGACATACTTGGTATCAGAGCACAAAGTTCAAGAGTCCTAGGGAGTCTATGAAGCCGTGTCTAGTAGAGCCTTGTTTATGTATGTGTTGTGCACCACATTTCATAAACAGGAAGCTATAGGACTTTAGGAATGGTTACACTTCTTTGATATTCTAAGTTCGTGAGATAGAGTTTGACTCAATGAAACCCCCTTCTAATTCGTGCATTCTGCGTTTGCAGATCATGCCTGCTAAACGCACTGCTGCCCAGAGAGATGCTTCAGCCCCAAACATTGAGAACTCCCCACCAGAGGTCCCTAATCAGACAGAGGCAAGGAGACGGGGTCGACTTGCCAGAAATACTGAAGTCCTGCAGGCACTACCTGCTCAGTCAGCCTCCACTTCAAAAGCAGACTTCAGGAGAGCCATTGCTATGCTCACCTAGTTGGTGGCCTCCAAGAGCAATAACAGGCCCCTAGCTCCAATTCCTAAGAGCCTACAGCTGCAACCAGGCTCAGAGATTTCCTGAGGATGAACCCGCCAGTCTACACAGGGTCGAAGGTTGAGGAGGACCCATAAAATTTTATTGATGACATGTGCAAAATTTTGAGAGCTATGCATGCTAATGAGGTCGAGGAGTTAAGCTGGTCTCTTATCAGCTTAAGGATGTTGCTAATGTCTGGTATAATCAATGGGAAGATGGTAGAGTGAGGATGCTGAACCTACCGAGTGGGAGGAGTTTGAGAGTGCTTTCCTCGACCACTTCTTTCCCTAAGAGTTGAGGGAGGCAAAGGTTGAGGAGTTCGTGAACCTGAAACAAGAAGAGTTGTCTGTCAAAGAGTACAGCCTTAAGTTCATCCAGTTGTCCCGATATGCTCCGGAGATGGTACTTGATATGAGAGCGAGAATGAGGAAGTACATGTCTGGATTGGGCAGGCAGGTAAAGAGGGAGAGTAAGGCAGCATTGTTAGTTCCAGACATGGACATTTCTAGACTTATGATCTATGCCCAGCAAACTGAGGAGGATAAGAAGAAGGACAAGGAAGAGAAACAAAGTAAGAGGCCGAATCGGCAGGGCATGAGCCTAGCCAACAGAAGTAGAATAAGGGTGATGGAACCCATTTTCAGAAGAGATCTTCTAACTATGCACCCTCGGTGGCAAGTGCGCCTATTCAGTAAAATAGGTATGAGCAAAAATCTTATGGTCACCAGAATTTCAAAGCTCAGGGTCCTCAGTCCCAAGCTAGCGTGAAGCCCGAGAGGAAAGCCACCTTGTGGAAGATGTGGCAAACTTCACCTTGGTGCGTGTCGTGAGGGCACAAATGCTTGTTATTTGTGCGAACAACATGGCCATTTTCAAGGTGAATGTCCAACAAGGAGATGGGGTGATGGGAGTAACAAAGTTCAGTCTTTCACAACGCCCCCTGTGGGCGGTCATCAGAAGGCTATTACTGCGAGTGCAGGAGGCAGGACGAACCATCTGTATGCGATGGGTCATCGACAGGATTAAGAGGTTGCACCAGATGTTGTTACAGGTATGCTCCGAGTCTTTTCTTATAATTGTTATGCATTGCTTGACCCGGGTGCCACGTTATCTTTTGTGACGCCCTATGTGGCCAATAAGCTTGAGATTTTTCCGAGTGTTTACTTGAGCCTTATACTGTTTCTACTCCTACTAATGAGTCTATTCTAGCTGAGAGGGTCTATAAAGATTGTGTAGTATCCATCTATCATAGGGATTCTTAGTTGATTTGGTAGAGTTGGAGATGGTTGACTTTGATGTAATCCTTGGTATGGATTGGCTTCATGCCTGCTATGCCTCTATAGATTGTAGGACCCGAGTTGTCAAATTCCAATTTCCGAATGAACCAGTCCTAAAGTGGAAAAGAAGTTCTGCTACACCTAAGGGTAAGTTTATTTCCTACATGAGGGCCAGATTGCTAATTTCTAAAGGTTGTATTTACCACCTCGTGCGAGTTAAATCTGATGATATTGAGTCCCCTACTCTTGAGTTAGTTTCGATTATGAATGAGTTTCCGGAGGTGTTCCCAGAGGATTTACCTGGAGTCCCCCTGATAGGGAGATCGACTTCAATATTGATGTTCTTCCCGAGACACAACTTATTTCAATTCCCTCATATAGGATGGCCCCAGTGAAAAGGAGTTGAAAGAGCAGCTGAATGATTTGTTAGAGAAGGGCTTTATTAGGCCAAGTGTTTCTCCTTGGGATGCTCCCGTTCTGTTTGTACGGAAGAAGGATAGGTCTCTCAGAATGTGCATAGACTATAGGCAACTGAACAAGGTCACGATCAAGAATAAATATCCCCTTCCCAGGATAGATGATCTGGTTGACCGACTTTAGGGTGCCTCATGCTTTTCAAAAATGGACCTCAGATCGGGTTACCGCCAGTTGAAAGTGAGAGAATGTGACGTTCCAAAGACATCTTCTAAGACTAGATACGACCACTTTGAGTTCTTGGTTATGTCCTTTGGGTTGACGAACGTCCCTGCGGCTTTCATGGGCTTGATGAATAGGGTGTTCAGACCTTACCTTGACATGTTTGTAATCGTGTTTATTGATGATATTTTGGTGTATTCGAAGGATGAGGAGGAGCATGACAACACCTTAGAATTGTCCTTCAGACTCTTAAGGACCATGAATTGTGTGCAAAGTTCTCAAAGTGTGAGTTTTGGCTCAAGTTAGTGGATTTCTTAGGCCATGTTGTTTCGGGTGATTGAATTCGAGTAGATGCCCAGAAGATTGAAGTGGTTAAGAACTGGCCAAGACCGACCTTTCCAATAGACATAAGGAGCTTCTTGGGGTTAGCAGGCTACTACCACAAATTTGTTGATAGATTCTCTTCCCTATCCTCACCCTTGACCAAGCTAACTCAGAAAAAAGTCAAGTTTCAATGGTTTAAATAGTGTGAGAAGAGCTTCCAAGAGTTGAAGACTAGATTGACCACCACACCTATTTTGACGTTGCCCAATGGGACGGAGGATTTTGTGATATATTGTGATGCATCCAGAGTGGGGCTGGGTTGTGTATTGATGCGGAGAGGAATGGTGATAGCCTATGCTTCCAGGCAGCTCAAAGTTCATGAGAGGAACTACCCGACCCATGATCTTGAGTTGGCGGCAGTAGTGTTTGCACTTAAAATTTGGCGCCACTACTTGTATAGAGTGCATGTGGACGTGTTTACTGACCACAAGAGCCTGTAGTATGTCTTCAGTTAGAGAGAGCTCAACCTGCGACAGAGGAGATGGTTGGAGTTGCTCAAGGATTATGATATGAGCATCCAATACCACCCAGGTAAAGCTAACATTGTTATTGATGCTCTTAGCAGGTTGTCAATGGGTAGCACAACCCATGTTGAGGAAAAGAAGAGAGAGCTAGTGAAGGAAATGTATAAGTTGGCTCGATTGGGAGTCCAACTCGAGGAGAATCATAAGGGAGGGATCAATGCTCAGAGTAGGTCTGCATCATCCCTAGTAGCAGAAGTAAAAGAGAAGCGAGATTGAGATCCCATCATACTCCAACTGAAGGAGGCTGTCCAGAAACAAAAAGTGATGGTCTTCTCTAAAGGGGGAGATGGGGTGTTGAGATACTAGAGTAGGCTATGTATTCCGAATGTTGATGGTGTTAGAGAGGATCATGCCTGGAGCCCACAACACTAGATACTCCATTCATCTGGGCTCCACCAAGATGTACCATGACTTGAGAGAAGTCTATAGGTGGAGTGGAATGAAGAGGGACATTACTGAGTTTGTTTCAAAGTGCCCAAATTGCCAGCAAGTGAAGGTTGAGCATCAAAGGTCAAGTGGCTTGGCTCAAAACTTTGAGATCCCAAAGTGGAAGTGGGAGATGGTTAACATGGATTTCATCACCGGCTTACCGAGATCCCGAAGACAGCAGGACTCCGTGTGGGTGATTGTGGATCGGATGACTAAATCAGCGCATATTTTGGCAGTTAAGACAACTAATACTACGGAAGAGTATGCCAAGATATACATCCAAGAGATTGCGAGGTTGGATAGAGTTCCCTTGTCCATCATTTCGGACAGAGGTGCCCAATTTACTTCCCACTTCTGGAAGTCTTTCCAGAAGGGATTGGGTACCAAGTCTGAGCACAGTCTTTCATCCACAAACAGATGGTCAGGCAGAGCGCACTATTCAAACGATAGAGGATATGTTGAGAGCTTGCGTGTTTGACTTCACAGGGAATTGGGACGACCATTTACCATTGATTGAATTTGCATATAACAGTAGTTATCATGCGAGCATTCAAATGGCCTCCTATGAGGCCCTATATGGAAGGAGGTGTAGATCACCCATTGGGTGGGAAAAGCTGAGATGATTGGGCCTGACCTTGTCTACCAGGCCATGGAGAAGGTGAATATTATTAGAGAGAGATTAAAGACTGCACAGAGTCATCAGAAGTTTTACACCGATGTAATGAGAAGAGATCTAGAGTTTGAGGTGAGTGATTGGGTATACTTGAAGGTTTCACCTATGAAGGGTGTGATGAGGTTTTGGAAGAAGGGAAAATTAAGTCCTCACTATATTGGCCCTTATCAGATTGTGAAGAGAATTGGGAAAGTTGCCTATGAGCTAGAGTTACCTTCTGAGTTAGACGGAATCCATTTGGTGTTCCACATTTTTATATTGTAGAAGTTCTTGGGAGATCTTGCCTTGATGATCCCTATTGAGAGCACTAGAGTCAAAGATAGCTTGACCTATGAGGAAATTCGAGTCCAAATCCTAGATCAAGAGGTTCGTAGGCTGAGAAACAAAGAGATAGCCTCCGTTAAAGTTTTGTGGAGGAACCAATTTGTTTAGGAAGCCACGTGGAAAGCTGAGGAAAAGATAAAAACTAAATACCCGCACCTATTCGTGCCTGTTGATGAGAGTATCGAAGATAATATTCTTATTCTTACCTTAACTTGATGTTTCTATCCTGAGTTGATGTGTATGTTTTGATGTTCTAGTAGATGTATTGAGGTCGATGAATAGTTGAGAAGTTGAGTTGTTGAGTGAGTATCGAGATGAGTCTTGAGTTTATTCGTGCCATTATACTGCTCCTACTCATCATTCGAGGACAAATGATCCCAAGGGGGAGATGATGTAACACCCGATAAAATTACCAAAATACCCCTAGATGAGAGATGTGCACTTAGTGCATCTCCTGATGCTCAGATAGAAAATTTGAGGCCGGATTCGTGATCAACACAAAAAATTGAGTGGGGGAGAGGTCTTAGTCAAATTTTAGAGCGACCGAGTAAAACGATAATTTTTTCGTTCCAAAATGAGAAATAGTGAGAGTTCACGATAGAGCCGGGTCGCGAACCCATCACGGAAGGTGACTTATGTTTTTCCTAAATTTTTCGACGGGGATGAGAAAACTCATTCAGGAGGATTTTTGCCAAAAATGAGCTGTATGCGACTAGCCTGCGTCGCGGACTGGGTTATTGCGCGGCCGGGAAATTTCTAAAATTTTGAGGGGCATTCTAGTCCATTCCTAATATCTTCTAAAACCCATACACGACCAATATAAGTCGTTTTCACGAAGAAAGGGTCTAAAACCCCATTCTAAATCCTCTTCTTAACAATGCTAATACGCGAAGGCCTGAGGAGAGTCGAGATTGAGAAAACCAGAGGAAGTTCCAAGGGAATTGTATTGATAGCAATCATCCCAGGTATGTAAGGCTATCCTATATCATGGGACTTTTTTTCCATGTGCCCCCTTTGAGTCAATTGAGTCTATGATTGAAGGTGATGAGTTATGTGTGAAAATCCTTGAGTATTTTACTGAAATTCTTTTTAATACATGTATTTTTCTTAAATTGATGATCATCATAAACTTGATGTACTGCATAAGTATTTTCATGAATGATTTTACAAAATTCTATTTCTATTTTACTCAAGAATAAAAGACTGAACTTAGGGGAATGAGTCAACTCAATAAGCTCAAACAATCAACCAATCAACTTAACAATCTATAATTCGACTCAATAAAGAATGCAAGATTTTTATAGTAATAATGCACCTAAAAGAAACTTTAGCATAAAACCCAGTCAAATCATTTATGCACAATCAAACTAATCATGTGGAGTACTATCAAGGCATATATGGGAGTTTTTCTTATCCAACAATAATAACTTATAAGCCAGTGATCACAAAACAATCTTGTTGATGTTGCCATAACCGTCCAATACTTTGCTAGGGTAAAGGACAAATCAACCAATCACGGATCCAGGCCAATCAATTAAGTCTTTGCAAGGGATGTAAAAAGGGAAACATCCAACTTAATGATTCAATCCTCTCCTATGTTTGGTATATGTGGTTATGATACACCTAAATTTACACTACAAATGGAAGAGTAAAGTGGTCATTGATCAAATATAGAACTCAACCAGAGTTAAGGTTGATCCCAGAGGGAATGTAGTGACAATATATCGATTAGCACCCCTTTCAACCGTAATTTCTACTTCTAGAAAATAAAAGTGCATAAAGTAAGTAAGGGGTTTTAGAATGTAAATATGGAATAACATAGAATGATTTACTAATTACTGAATTCGAGATCAATTTAGTATGAGGTTAGGATTGTGTTCCCCATGACATTTAACTCGATTGATAACTTAGATTTATGATTCCATTCATAGTTTTGCATACAAGATCAAGTGAGTTATTTAACATCTAATTCACCTTCTTAGATGTATTTCATTCATCACCTCCCAATCTCAGAATGTATACTTTCCTAACCCTCGCTATGGATCCTAGAGTACTATCACTTCCCGATTTCAAGTATTTAGACAAAGTTATCACCTTTGAATTTCTGTTGTAAAATTCTTTTCCTAATCAATACCTCCTCCTGGGCAAGCAATGAATATGGGCATAATCTTAACGCATCAACTTATTAAGATAGAACTTTAGATGAAGAAAATCACAAATTTATGTAATAATTGATTTCGAAAATTAATTTGCCTATTTCATTGAGTTATCATGGTTCCCGCAATCCTAGTTGTGGGTTTAGCTAAGCATATTCAAAATAAATAACCCACAAAAAGATGAGAAAATCATAATTGAAGAACTTACAATTGATAATTGAAGAAATCACTAGTTTAAAATATCACGAAGAAGATTAAAACTTAATAATTTCAACACTGTTAGTCGCTATAGGCGTTCTCTTGTGTTCTCCAAGTCTCCAACAGTCAATAATAATTATAAATAAAATAATAAAATCCTATTTATACATAAGGAAAACCTAATCCTTATTAAAATAGGAAAACAAAATGCTGACCACGACCGGTTGTACGACCCACGATGGGTTTCACGGACTATGAAATGGTTTGTGATACTTGACTTGAGATATTCCCGCAATGGGACTCCTTCTACGGTTGGCTCCACAAGTTGTGGTAAGTTTCATGGCCCGTGAACCTTTCCATTGTAAATCTTCAATGCCAATTGCCCGTCTTCATTTCCGCGGACACTTCTATGGTTCGTGGTATGTTCCAAGGCCCATGAAGGGTACCGTGATACTTCACTTGCATCTTTTCTTCAACTTTTTATGGTGTTCTGAATTTACATAACTTTTCCATAACAAGATGCACGATCCATGAAGGGTTCCACGGCCTGTGTAAAGGTTTGTGGAACCGGCCTTTACTTCCTCTTGCTTCCTTTTCAATTATCACTCCAAGTGTAGAGTCACGATCGACTACACGGTCCGTGAAGAGGTTCACGGACCGTGAGGGTATTCATAGACCCTGACTTGAAGTTTTTCCTCAGCTTCTTCTCTATGGGCAGGTCCACAATGGCTTCTACTGTCTCTGAAGTGGTGCACAACCCATGAAAGTGCTCGTGCAACAACACTTCGACCTTTATTGCTCATTTTCCTGCATTTTGTCTAATTTTCCATGCTTTGCTTGTTTTCCTACAATTTAACATAAAATACACATCAAACCAACACAATTACTTGAGAACTTGTGAAAACTCTATGTTTAAAACATTGTGAAAGTCGCGTTTTCACGACTTATCAACACCCTCAACTTAGAATTGTTGCTTGTTCTCAAGCAATGACAAACTCAACAACATGCAAACATAAGTATATAGCAAGAAGAGCATGACAACACGGTGAATTTTTTAACCTTATGCCTAAAAAGTGAACTTGATAATGAACTCGCACCCTGACTAACTTACCTGACCCATATTAAGTACAACAAAATATTCAATTGGCTCAATATACTCAAGAACGAAGACAAAATATGTTGAATAACAATCAAACAGTGCAAGAACAATGCCCTCACCACAATGAAGTCTCACACACAATATATGAATGAAAACAAAGACTGGAATATAGTCACTCGCACTCATAATAGAAGTTCAATCAATACACAAGTACAGACCACATGCTTGCCTTTATTTTTGCCACTTTGCCTCTTAAACGACCCTTTTAGGATCACATTATGGCTTTTGTGATTTGTAACGTTGGTTCAGGTTAGGGTATGATATATTCGGGAATGAAGTGACTATTTTGTCTCTCCAAGACACTCTTATATCTTAACCCTCTACCTTTATAGCCCCCAAACTCTTATTGTTCCTATTTTCTAACTTTCTTTGCCATTAGGGGTGATTTTCATTTTCATTCAATCTTCCTCTTTCTTTTCTTTTTCGCTCTTTTGTTGTACTCATAGTCACACCCTAATCTTTTATTTTTCTTTCATCACTTGACTCTTTGCATGCCTTTACTTTCTACATTTCTTTCATAATAGCCACTCTCAACTTAGGCTTTTGGCCTGAGTCGAGGTGCACAATGTCTATTTGAGGAACAAGGCCTATATAAGCCACCCTCAACTTAGACTTTTGGCTGAGTTGAGGTTCACAATGTACTTGGAGAGACCAGGGCCAAGGTAAACATCTACAGACAGAGAAGGAGGGTGAGTTGGGGCGATTATAAAGAAAAAAGTCCACGAAGGCTCAACTTTTTGGATTAAAGTGAACAATTTCGTTTGGTAGGTCCATTTAGGCTTAGTGACTTACTAGTAAAAAAGGTCTAAGATCTTGTCCTAATCCAATCATTTAATGTTTCAGTGGGACTAACCACGCAAGTTCTAGCATACAAGTGCATTAATTAAACTCAACAAATATGCTCATACACAGTTGGCACATATCCTACACTATTCAGTTCTAACCAACATAATCATACTTAATTCAAATAGTGTGCCATGTGTATCCAAGTCAGTTAGTCAAATCAAGATGCTTGCATCAATAAGTCCGTAGACATAGGTGGGGCAATATATATATGATGAGACCGCAACTGGACTATCTGCTCCTTTAGCTTTGCAATCTTGTTTAGGATGGAATTTGCCTCCAAGCAAGTCACTCTCAAACTAGGTGTTAAAGTATACCTCCAAGTTGTTGATCTGGTTCTGGAGAGTGAATATTTGCCCTCGAAGATCATCCCAGAGGCGTTCTTCAGCTTGTTGGACGTGTTGATTGGACCACTTGCGGCATACGCTCAACCACTTCGTCTAAAATAGCTTGTGTCTGCCTTTGATCAGTCAAAAGTCTGGAAAGGAACTCATATGGGACATTGATATATATCCTGGGCCTTGATTGCATCAGAGGTGGTTCGCTACTACCCTCGGGCTACTCAAAAGCCTTTCCTGGAGATGGGGCAACAGAAAAACCTTAAATGGCAAGGCATATTATGGGATCGCCAGAGGGAAGATGACTGGACCCGCTGGCCTGTTCAATCTTGTTCTGTATAGGGGGTTGTTGACATCCTTTATGAAAGCCATATTGGCGACCTTTTTAGGCTAGACTTTTTTATCCACATATTTGGTGGTCGGAACATGGGCCAGGCAGCATAAACTCCTAATAAAACATGGGAAGGATAGCCCTACTTTGTCATTCAAAGCCTTGTCCCATGTTTTTGTCGCAATGATGCAACCCACATTCAGTGGGTATCTGGCCATGAGACAGGCCATTAAAGAGGCTTGGATAGGGTGAATTGTGTTATCATTCCCCATTGGCCTTTGTCTGGACCGCACAATCGACTACCAAAACTTCATGATGAAAGTAAGTGAGACTTTGATAATTGGCACCCTCGAGTTCGTGATCGATACTACCTCAGCACCTTGTAACGTTATCTGCTCCGTAATCCATTGCAACACTACAACCCTAGAAGTGTGGTCTAACATCCTTTCCTCCTCCAAGACATATTGATGTCTTGTCACATATAAACCATCTTGCGGGGGCATGTAATCATCACCATAGAGGAACCTATTTATGGTCTGCTAAAAAATGTCAACTTGGATGCCCCGAAATTCCATGTAATCAAGCAGAGGCACATGGACGACTAATTGCTTCTTCTTTTTCCTAGAGCTCTCCCCGACAATTGAATTTAATAAGCTGGCAGCATATGCGGTGTAGAACTCTAATGTCATCAAGGGCCCATAATAGCCTAGGGGTTGCCCCAGTCGACCTGATGAAAGTCAAATAACCTTTGATGGAAGGTACCCCAAGAAAATAGTATGTCATGATCCAAATCTTAGGTATAGTCGCCTTTCGCTGGTTGCCACTGAAGCCTTTGGTTAGCCCCTAGGTTAATATTTGTTTGGGTCTACGGACCATCCATATAGGTCTTAGAAACTCAATACATTTACGGGCACCATAAGGATCATTTATTCTGGAGACATCATAATAGACGACCTCATTATTACTGTGTCGGAGGTAGATTCCTCAAATTGGCCCTTTTTATCACCTTGCGTACCCTTCAAGATGGTAGCTTACTCTTTCTTATTTGAGGCGACATCCTCCTCCTCATCTCCTTCAGAAGAGGCCCCCTCATCAGATTTGGGGCTATAGCTTGACTCATAGCATGAACCCTTGTGGTGCGTGAAGAGTGGGGGGAGATGTCGCCCATAAATTGGACCTCGGACTCCCTTGAGAAATCATCGCCTGAGCCACTCCTCGTTTGGCAGCTGAAGGACACTATGAGTAAATCATAAAGGCATGACTTAAGTTATTCCCTTAGGGGTTGTAATGACCCTCTAGGTCAATTCTGTGTTTTTGTATTGTTTCTAATATTTTTAGCTTTTGTATAGTAATCTCGGACCTTCTATAACCTGTTTGAGCTGTCGGGATGGTTATAGGGTGTTATGGTTTTGAAATGAATATGTTTGCAAGTTAGCGAGAAGTTAAAGTTGCTAAAACAGAAATTAAGACAAAATCCTAGTAAACAGCCTCAAAATAGGATTTTAATGGTTCCATCAGTCCTAGAACGACCGATTTTGCTAGGATGGTGGTTGATTCAAGAATGGAGGGTCCCAGTATGATTTTGAGCTTAAAGTTGCAAAATGAGTTCAGTTGGAAGCTAAAAAGTATGTTTCAATAAAGACCCTCTAAACGTGCTCAGAATAGAAAACTGACTATGCGGTTAGCTTTGGAGTGTCGAAATAGTCTACAATGACCCTTCGTCAGTTGATGGGGACATCCGATTGCATTTTGACTCCCTCAGTTCTTTTAGTTAAATGTAGCCGGAAAGAAATGGGACCCTTATTTTTTTGTAAGATGTTCCGTTGGAAATTCTGGCAGCACTGATGGTACCTAAACATCAAAATCCATGTGGTTACACTATTAATTTGCATAAAATGGATATCGAATGCCCCGAGAACGGCTCGGAGAAGTTTTGGGAACTGTCATTTTTTTATAACATTCAAACATACTCCTTTTTATAGAATATGGATGATCATTAGCAATATATTTACCCAACTAAGAGTCGTGGTTGATCTCATAGGGAATAGGTTGAAATAACTCTACTAGTTATCCTACTTAGATTGTTGGTTCTATTTCTAGAAAACAAATAATGCAGAAAAGTAAAGATGGGTTTTTTTTAACTAAGATCCTAACTATGAGTACGAATGCAAAAAAATAAACTAAGGCTTAAATAGTTTAATGATGACTAGGGTTGCGGTCCCCATGATGCCCAACATGATAGCTAAATATGTTTAGTAAACCCGTTCATGATTGTGTATACAAGATCAAACAAGTTATATAACATCTAGTTCACCTTCTGGTCTTTTTTAGATGCATTTCATTCATCACCTTCCGGTCTCAGAATGTGTACTCTTTAACCCTTGCTATGGACCCCAGAATACTCTCCCCTTCTGGTCTCAAGTACTTATACTAGGTTAATAATCCCAAATTTCTATCGTAGAGTTCTTTTCCTAATCACTACATCCCTCTCGGGCATGTAACGAATACAGGATTACCCTAATGCGTCGACTCATTAAGGAAGAAGTTGAAGTGAAGAACACTACAATGTATACGCCAAGCACTCCTGATATTTACCCCAAATTTATCTATCTTATTAAGTTTCCATGGTTCCTACGACCCTAGTTATGAGTTTAGATTATCGAATTTGCAAAGATTACAACGTGAATCATGATATAATCCATGTTGAAATCACTTACAAGGGAGAATAAATCAATTCTTAATTCACACGCTAAAACACAAAGCAAAACAAGAATTAGAGGCACAAAACGATAATAAAAAATTCATAACTAACGTTGTTGGCTTTGTG
Organism: Solanum rostratum; assembly: GCA_029948455.1. Classification (NCBI taxonomy): domain Eukaryota; kingdom Viridiplantae; phylum Streptophyta; class Magnoliopsida; order Solanales; family Solanaceae; genus Solanum; species Solanum rostratum. The sequence continues at coordinate 61,198,294 of CM057045.1, read as the reverse complement.
CTGACTGTCCTGCTGTGTTTTTGAAGAGAAAATCTGAAAAAATTGTCATTCAATTGTGTGTCAAGCAGCCCCAAATCGTGGGGTGCAAGATGTGTCTTATTAATAAAACCTAAGTTCTATTTATAATGCTAATACTCTCTCCTAAAACGAGTAGGAAAAAGTAAGCCTAATTGGACTAGGAAAGGAATCCTAATTTGACTTGGATGTCCAGTCGCATGATGCTTCATGGACTGGACCATGAACTTGGTCTTTTTCACGCCCAAGATTGGGCTTCCTTGATGCTTAAATTGTCATGGAAACTGTCCAAACTATGCTCCTCTTCACGGACACCTTCACGATTTGTGAAGGTGTTTGCGAGTCGTGGAAGGCAACCATGGTGTTTGCCTTCGCGAGTTGAGCTTTTCTTCTTCCTTTGTGCCTTTCACGAATTGTACCATGACTCATGGTCTCTTGAAGATCATCCAGGCCCTCCTGTTGTGCCTCACTTGAAGTTGAAACTTTCCAAAATTGGCCCCCTTTCCATGATCACCTTCACGACTCGTGAAGGTTCATACGAGTCGTGAAAGGCTGTCTTGAGCCTTGCCTTTGCGCGTTTGACTTCTTCACTGCCTAGGTGCTTTCACGAGCACCTTCACGGGTCATGGAGTGCACCACGAGTCATTCAAGGGCTCGTGTTGAAGTGTTTTGATGACGTTCTTGGAAGCTTCAACTGGACAACCAGGTTCACGACTAGTAAACATCACTAGGGGTCGTAAACATGCCCGTGGTGTGTTCCTTTGCCTTTTTTGGTTATGTCTTTTACCGTACACTCCTGGAGCCTTTGGTTACTGTCTCAGCATCATCCTACCCGAACATATTGTCATGTAACTGATCATGGGTAGCATACACTCCACGGGCAACATTATCAATGCGTCTTGATTATTTCTTCGAGATAGCTTGTGACATTTGCATATTTAGTCTTTGTTGCTGCTTTATGTTGATTTTCCAGCCACACACATGAATGCTTTGGTGTGTCCAGGTCATCCACCAACAACTCCTTTCACGCTTAAGAAAATTCGAGCTTCAAATCACCCCAAATCAGTCCAATGCCCATAATTCCATGAAATCCTCCCTTTCTATAAACCAAACATAAAATGCATATTAAACTAACAAATGCGCTTAAGAAATCACAATAATCCTATGTATTAGGAATCGTAAAATTCGTATTTTCACTACTTATTACTGGTGCAGGACCAACAAACTTTACCTTTCCGTTCATGGAGGTCAATGCCACGTTCGTGGAGGTCAGCCTGGGTGAAGCTTCACATTTATGGAGAAGGGTCTGCGTTCACGAAGAAGGGATGGGCCTCTACACCTCCGTGTTTGCAAGGCTCTATCCACATTCGCGGAGAAGGCATGGGTGGCCTATATATAGGCCATCTGCTTTGTGTCGTCCATAACTAACAACTACCCAAGGCAGTATCTTGAGTTTTACAAGTTCTTTTCGATGAGTCAAAGGTCTACGTGACTCAGAGTTTTTCAAGGAACATTGTGGTGAAGTCGGATTCGGGATTTGATGTATATTTTGAGGTAAATTCTCCATTTTAGCTGAATATCTTCTCGAAAATTGTAAAAACTTTACGTGTTTATATCATAGCCAATTCTTGACAGAACTAAGTGAAACTTGAGTCCAAACTGTTCTATATTTTGAGGGGAACACTGTGGTATGCTGGGTTTAGCTGAAATTGTTCGATTTTTGAGAATTATTACCGAGAAAATTTTGAAAAGAATGTTTTCTCAGTAAGGTTTTCATTTTTATTTTGGGGTATTTTCTTGGTGTTCAGTGGCCGTTTGGGCCAAAATTTTAGTTTTAGATGCGAGTTGTCGTGGGGGTCATTGTTTTGGGCTTTGTTCAGGATTGTAGGTGTGGATGCTATTTTCTCGTTTTAGGTCCTTTTTGGCCTAATTTCACCAGTTCTCAAGATAATACAACCAAATTGACCGTGTTAATATTTTGGATTTTATTTTAACAACTGGGAAGCAACGCGAGACTATTAGGAAAGGAAAAGCTCAGATAGTTGATTCGGTGTTCGAGGTGTCGACCACGAAGTAGGCTAGGCTTGTCCTAACCTTAGATAGGGTAAACCTGCATGCATGTTGAATTAAGATATATATGATATGTTAGTTGTTCCCGATATGCATAGTATGTATTGCAGTGGGGTGGTATTCTGTGTTGTTGGCTGTGAATACTATATATTTGATATATTGAGTACTATTGATTACATGGAAGCCTAATAAGGGTTGTATACGGGCTGATTCCGTGAGATATGTATGTATTTGGACCTAAATTGTTATATGTGAGAGAATTCTACTGATATTGTTGTGATATGATGACTGTGAGGCTGCTTGTTGAATACTTGTCATACTGTTACTTGTTTCTGACATAGATATGCTCTGTTAGGCCTAGTTGTTATGGAAACTTATGATATCATTGTTGTTATCGTGTTACATCTGACTCATCGGTGATTGATTGGATTATAGTATGTTATGCCTGATTTTATACTGAGCATTGAGATATACGCTCCTGTGTACCATTTTTAGCTGCTGGGTTCTGGTCCTTTGTATTTGAGATAGGGGTTTAGTTGTTGTTATCAGAGGGATGTGATATTTAGAATACACATATTGTGAGCATCGTTGCCTATGTTGACTTTGGCACTAATGACTTTGGAGTTCCGAATCCGAATATACTGGTTGAGTGAGTGACTATTTGACATCTCGAGTCCCAAATGACTCTCCCCGTCACAAAGAGCCTTGGTGGTCAGTCCAAGAATATGGTTCTTGGGTGATGCTCCCTACAATCTGAGTCCCGATTACTGTGACTGTAGGGCCAGACGACGGATACAAATTCTGAGATCAAGCACCGACTAAGATTTGGGTTGAGGACCCCGTTGATTTCATTTTAGGGGTGAGGCCCCGTGATTAACATACTGAGAACAGACACTATTATTTATGCAAGGGAGATTCTTTCTCCTACGAGGGATATGTCCTATTGTTACGTATGTATATTTTTTGTCAACATGTAATTGTTCAGGTGAGGCCTCATGACTGATTACTTATGGATCCATACACCTATTCATACCCTGATTGTGCGTGGGTGTACCTTCTGGGCTTACGGGGGCTCAGGGGGCGTTCAGGTATAGACACTAGGCCGTTACATCCATGTACAATTGACCCTTGATATGATGATATGGAGAGTTAGGCTCTGTGATGATTCTGTGGGGTTCAGTGATGATCCGTTAGTTATATTGTTCGTGGGTGTATTGCTTGGGATTATGGGGGGGCGGGTGGTATTTAGGCATAGATATTAGGGCCTTACCCCCGCATACAATGCAAGGTTTGGTTTGATTTGAGGTTATAGGGTTATTTCATGGGATAACTGCTTTTATCTGCATTTGAGCTTTATTATGTATATTATTTCACTTAGCCGGCCGATGATGCCTACTAGGTGCCTTTTTTATACTTACCCCTACTTTTGCATCTTTCCGTGGTTCAGGTCCAGGATCTAGTCGGGGACACTGATTTTGGGGGTTCGAGCACTGAGACTTTTTTTAGGTGAGCACCGACAGCTTTGGCTTCATCATAATCTCCTTCTTTTAATGGCCATATTTTGCTTTCAGACTTTGGCCTTGTACTATATTATTATATATTTGTAGGAGAACTCTTGGGTTGTATATTATATTTTAGTTTTGTCGTATATGTACATTAGTATGTATTTATATCTAATGTAGCTCTGTATAGTTAACTTCCAGGTTCTAGGTAGTTACAACTATTATATTGTTGTGTTGGTTATGGTCTTGAGTAGAAAGCTAGGATAGGTACCATGTGGTTGGGTATTTGGCTTGCCTATAGGTGGGATCTGACAGGCTCCATCATGATTGAGACCGAGTCGTGACAAATTGGTATTAGAGCCTATGGTTCACTGGTCTTAGCTGTACAGAGCTACCATTTAATAGAGTCTTGTGGATGGGTGCGGAGATGTCTGTGGCCTATCTCTAGGAGGCTACGAGATGTCTAGGAACCTTATTGTGTTATTGACTCTTGTTGTGCATTTCGTCAATAGCTCTTCGTTGTTTGGGAATCTAACTTCGCCCATTCTTCATAGGTATGGTATGTAAAGGGCCTATTAGAGACCGGGGTCGAGGTCCGGGTAAGGTTGCATCATTAGTCCCAGATAGGGAACAATTCCCTGAGTCCGAGGAGCAGAGACCAGAGGCCTAGTTCCACCGCAGTTGGAGGCACCAACTTTCCAATCCATTTTTGCAGTTACTCCCAGAGGTGCAAGCGGTTCTTCAATAGTTACTGGTAGCACGTGGAGCCCTATAGCAGGGTGCGGTGCTAGTTCCAGCTCCTCCATCCTAGGCACCAGCAGAGCCTGTTGTTTCGGTGGTCCTGGCTCAACTGGAGAGAGCCATGTAATCTCATGACCAGTGATTATACTTCTTAAGACTGCGCCTCCTGCCCCTCCCCTCCCCCCACTAAGGTTTTTGGAGCTGTAAGAGAGGATGCACAAGAGTTCTTGAAAGCCTGCATGAAGTGGTTATAGGCCTTATGATTGTTGGAGTCTCAAGGTGTTGATTTTACTACTTATCCGCTTGATGGTACCACTAGGTAGTGGTGGGGGACTTGCCGAGACACCAGGACAGCAATTGCCGCACCATAGACTTGGGCCAAGTTCATAGAGGCCTTTATGACTAGATTTGTGTCCAGGAGTTTTAGGGACCATCGCAATGATCTGTTTGTGTAACTTGTGTAGGGCTAGATGACCATTTCCTAGTATGAGGTTAGGTTCCAAGAGCTCTCCCGGTATGCTAAAGATATTTTTCCTTCCGAGGAGTAACGAATTGATTATTTTATATAAGGATTGAGGCCTCAACTGAGGATGGTCACACATGCATTGATGACTTGCGGGCGGTCATTCTTGAACACTGTTGAACATGCTCGCTCTCTAGAGCATATTAGTCTTGAGGCCCAAAGGGACAACGTCAAGCGGGCTAGACATGAGGGAGAGTTTAATGGCTCCCAGACAGGGTTTCAAGCACCGAGGGACAGGCCTTCGAGGAGAGGATAGCAAGGTCAGACCAACTGGCCATACTAGGCATCACTATACGCTTTTGAGGAGGTGGTTCCTCTTACTCTGGCAGGCACATATAGAGGGAGAATGATTCAGTTTCTCTAGGGCCAGTTGGGTCATCCTTTGCGGGTAGTTAGGGTTCTAAGACAGTCGGATCGGGGAAGTATAATCATTACTGCAGAGACAGGGTTATATCAAATTGTTTTGGGTACGAGGCCCCAAATCATTGGCTCAGAGATTGTCCAGAGCATAGGGCATTAATTGTCGTGTCATAGCGCACCAAGTTAGCTCCTACACCAGGTCGCAGGGGCAGGGATCAGGATATCATGGCTGCTTGGATGATTAGTATAGGGACCAACAGGGTTATCACTAGGGTTCTAGAGGGCCTGTTAGGGGTGGTAGAGCCATGGGCGACAGTGACATTCGAGGGGAGGCTGTTAGGGCCATTTTTATGCCATACCAACACGGGTCAAGGCCGAGGCTTTTGATGAGGCCATCACAGGTACGATTATTGTATGCCAATAGGCAACTTCTACCTTATTTGATCCAGTTCCACGTTTTCTTATGTGGCTGTGTATTATGTTTCTCACCTGGGTATGACTTCTGAGCCTCTATCCTCTCGGGTTCAGGTATCTACCCTAGTGGGGGAATTCATTGGTAGTTGATCAGATTTGTAGATGTTATATGGTTACTCTTTAGGGTTTTGACACCTGGGTTGATTCGATATTGCTTGATATGTTGGACTTTGACCTTACGGTATGGATTGGTTAGCCTCACATCATGCTGTATTAGATTTTTATGCCAAGACAGCCACCTTGGTGATACCGAAGATGTCTCTAATGGTTTGGCAAGGGTCCATGAGTCAGGTTCCGACGAGCATTATATCATACATTCAGGCTCAGAGATTGACGTCTGTAGGGTGTTCAACTTATTTACCTCATGTGCGTGATGTGATAGTTGAGGCTCCTATTGTGGAGTCCGTGCCAATTGTATGTGAGTTCCCTAATGTGTTTCTAATACATTTTCCTGGGTTGCCACCTGAGCGGGAGGTTGATTTTGCGATAGAGGTTGAGCCGCATGCTAAGCCCATATCTATTCTTCCATATCGGATGGTTTCTACAGAGCTTAAGGATCTCCATTCACAGCTTCAGAGTCTACTATATCTGGGTTCATACGACTGAGTGTTTCTCCCTGGAGAGATCCTGTCTTGTTTGTGACAAAGAAATATGGCACTCTCCGGATGTGTATTGATTATCGATAGCTGAATAAAGTGATGGTGAAGAACCATTATCCTCTACCGTGTATTGATGATTTATTTGATCAGTTGTATGGCGCCTTAGTGTTTTCTAATGTTGGCCTGAGATTGGGATATCACCAGTTGAGGATCCGAGTAGAGGATATTCAGAAGACCGCCTTCCGGACCCGTTATGGGCATTATGAGTTCCTAGTCATGCAATTTATGCTGACTAATGCCCCTACAACATTTATGCACTTAATGACTCAAGTATTTCAGCCGTATCTAGACTCTTTTGTTGTGGTTTTATTGATAATATTTTGGTATATTCACCGAGTCGAGAGTAGCATGCCCAACACCTCCGCATTATGCTACATATCTGGGATCACAAGTTGTATGCTAAATTTTCTAAGTGTGAGTTTCGGCTTGAGTTTGTGACTTTCTTAGGTCACATGGTGTCCAACAAGGGTATTAGAGGGGATTCATCTAAGGTCGAGGTGATTCGTGGCTGGCTTAGGCCTACTTCAGTGTTAGAGATTTAGAGTTTTGTTGTGTTGGCAGGGTATTACAGATGGTTTGTTGAGGGTTTTTCTACCATTGCCACTCTATTGACTTGATTGACTCACCAGGGTATACCATTTGTATGGTCCAATGAGTGTTAGGCCAACTTTCTAAGGCCGAAGGAGTTTCTGACTACTATTCCTGTCCTGACCCTCCCTATTAAAGGAGAGAGTTTTGTGGTATATTGTGATGCCTCCCATATTGGGATGGGTTGTGTATTGATGCAGTAGGGTCGAGTTGTTACTTATGCTTCTCTCAATTACAAGCACACAAACGTAACAATTCCACACATGACCTAGAGTTAGCGGTAATGGTGTTAGCGCTCAAGATTGGGAGGCATTATCTGTATGGCGTGTATTGTGATATTTATACAGACCACTAGACTTTATAGTATATTATGACTCTGCGGGACTTGAGTTCCCATCAGAAACAGTAGATTGAGTTGTTAGTTGACTATGATATTTCTATTTTATACCATCTGGGCAAGGCAAATGTGGTAGCGGATGCCTTGAGTCGAAAGACGGTGAGTATGAGAAGCCTAGCACACCTGGTAACGGAGGAGCGACCGTTAGCTTCGGGCATTCAGCCACTAGTTAATAGTTTGGGCTGATTGGATATTTCAGACTCTAGTCGAGTATTAGCCCTTATTTGGACTCCGTCTTCACTTGCTGTTTAAATCCAAGCCCATCAGTTTAAGGATGAGTCGTTAGTGGGTCTCCGAGACAGAGTGTTGCAGGGTATTGAGGGTCAGGCTATAGTTGATACAGATGGAGTCCTCAGATTTGACGGTAGGTGGTGTATTCCTAGAGTAGGGGATTTGATACAGTTCATCCTATAGGAGGCACATGATTCACGATAGTCTATTTATCCATGTGCAACTAAGATGTACCGAGATCTGAGGCAGCATTACTGGTGGGATAGTATGAGGAGAGATATTATAGATTTTGTATCACATTGTCTCAGCTGCCAGCAGGTAAAGGCTGAGCATTAGTGACTCGGTTGGACACTTCAGTCATTACCCTTTCCTGAGTGGAAGTGAGAATGTGTAAATATGGAATTTATTGTAGGGCTTCCTCGTACTTTCAGGGGTTATGATAGCATTTGAGTGATAGCTGATTAGTTGACGAAGTCTGCACACTTCCTTCCAGTCCCTTCTAACTTCAAGGCCGAGCAATTAGCCCGTATTTATATTTAGGAGATAGTCCGATTGCACGGGGTGCCTATATCCATCATATTTGATCGAGGGTCACAGTTTACCTCCAGCTTTTGGAGGGATTTTCAACGAGAGTTGGGCATCCAAGTTGATTTGAGCATGACATTTCACCCCTAGACTGATGGCAAGTCTGAGCGCACTATACAGGTTTTGGAGGATATATTATAGGCTTGTGTGTTAGAGTTTAGGGGTTAGTGGGATCAAATTTTGCCATTAGCTGAGTTTACCTATAATAACAACTATACCGTCAGCATTTAGATGGCTCCGTTTGAGGCATTATACGGCCGATGATGTCGTCCTCCTATCAGGTGGTTTGAGTCTATAGAAACGAGTACGTACAGTACCTGCTGCAATATGCCCTAGCTAGGGTTTGGGTCATACATGATAGACTGAGGACATCTCAAAGTTGGCACCAGAGTTATGGTGACTGTAGATGCTGATTCTTGCAGTTTGAGGTTAGAGACTGGATATTGCTGAGTGTTTTGCCCCTAAAGGGGGTCATAAGGTTCGGGAGATGAGGTAAGTTGAGTCTTCAGTATATTAGGCCTTTTGAGATCTCCAGATGGGTTGGGCCAATTGCTTATGAGTTAGCCCCACTTTCAACTTACTCTACTATCTACCCCATGTTCCATGTGTCGATGCTGCAGGGGTACATACCAAACGAGTCGCATGTGTTCCAGTATGATTCGGTTGAGTCAGATGACTGTCTGATATTTGTTGAGGAGCCAGTGGACATTTTAGCTAAGGATATCAGACAGTTGAGCTCTAGGGTCGTACCGATGGTTAATGTGCAGTGGTGACACTGCCCACTCAAGGAGTCTACCTGGGAGATGGAGGAACAAATTTGGGAGAAGCACCCCAACCTATTTGAGCCATTAGGTATGCCTTTACTTTACTTTCGCGGACGAAAGTCTTATAAGTGGGGGATGTTGTAATGACCCTCTTGGTCAATTCTGTGTTTCTGTATTGTTTGTGCTGTTTTAAGATTTTGTATAGTAACCTTAGACTTTTTATGACTCATTGGGGCTGTAGGGATGGTTATAGGGTGTTTTGATGGTGAAATGTGTAAGTTTGCAAGTTAGCGAGAAGTTAAAGCTACTAAAATGGAAATTCTGACAAAACCCTAGTAAACAATCTCAGAATGGGATTCGGATGGTTCCATCAATTCTGGAATGGCCAATTTGTGCTAGGAGGGTGGTTGGTCTAAGGATGGAGGGTCCCAGTATGCTTTTGAGCTAAAAGTTGCAAATGAGTTCAATTGGAAGCTAAAAAGTGCATTTCTGTAAAAACCCAGCTAAACACATATGGAATGGAAAGTTGATGGCGTGGTCAGCTCTAGAACGTCAAAAACAATCTAAAATAACTCTTCATCAGTTGACGGGGACATTCGATTGCATTTTGACCCTCTCAATTCTTTTAGCTAAATTTAGCTGGAAAAAATGGGACCCTCAGTTTTCCATAAGATGGTCCACTGGAAATTCTAACTGGACCGCTGGATCCGGAACATCGAAATCTATGTGGTTACACTATTTGTTTGCATAAAATGGACATAGGATGTCCCTGGAATGGCCTGGGGAAATTTTAGGGACTGCTAGTGCAGCACAAGGAAACTTTACCCTCCGCATTCGCGGATGTCAACCTGGGTGAAGGTCCACATTTCTAGAGAAGGTCTGGGCCCCTACACCTCCGCATTCGCGATTCATGTTCGCAGAGAAGGCGTGGGTGGGCTATATATAGGCCATCCCCTTCGCGATTCAGCTATAACTAACAACTTCTCAAGGTCGTACCTTGAGTTCTACAAGTCCATTTTCAATGAGTCAAAGGGCCACATGACTCGATTTTTTGCAAGAAACGTCTTGGTGAAGTTAGATTTTTGATTTGACACATATTTCGAGGGAACTTCTCTGGTTTAGCAGAATATCTTCTAAAAAATTATGAAAAATTTACGTGCCGATATCGTAGATGAATCTACAATTGTTGACAAAACTAAGTGAAACTTGAGTCTAAACTGTTCTACGTTCCAAGGAAAATGCTGCGGTATGCTGGGTGTTAGCTGACATTGTTCGATTTTCAAGAATTTTGACTGAGAAAGTTTTGAAAAGAATGTTTTTCCATAAAGTTTTCATTTCCATTTTGGGGTTTTCTCTCGATCTTTTGGGGCCTGTTTGGGGATGAAATCTTGGCTGTAGACCCGCGTTATTGTGGGGGCATTTTTTGGGGCTCGATTTGAGGTTTAGGTGTGGGTCCTATATTTCCTATTTTAGGCCCTTTTTGGCCAAATTTCACCCATTTTATAAGATAATAGATTCAAACTAACCGTGTTAATATTATGGATTCTATTTTAATAGTTGAGTAGTATCGGGAGACTATTAGGAAAGAAAAAGCTCGGCTAGGTTGATTCGGAGTTTGAGGCATCGACAACCAGGTAGGTTAGGTTTTTCCCTAACTTTACACTGGGTGAAACTATATGCATGTTGATTTGAGGTCTATATGACATGTTAGTTGTGCCCTATATGCATAGTATGTATTGAGGTGGGGTGGTATTCTGTGTCATTGGATGTAAATACTATAGATTCGCTATATTGGGTACTAGTGATTACAAGAAAGCCTGATAAGGGCTGTATATGGGCTGATACCGTGAGATAGTTACGTATTTGGACCTAAATTGTTTTTAGAGCATGCTACTGATGTGTTGTTATATGATGACTATGAGGCTACTTGTTGAATACTTGTCGTACTATGACTTGTTTCTAACATAGATATGCTCCTGTTGGGCCTAGTTGTTGTGGAAACTTATGATATCGCTGTTGTTATTGTGTTACACCTTCATTACACCTATGATTGACTTGATTACAACATGTTAGGCCCGATTTTATACTGAGCATTGAGACATGCGCTCCACTGTTGTTAGCTATTAGGTTCAGTTCCTGTGTATCTGAGACAAGGGTTTAGTTGTTGTTATTAGAGGGATGGTGATATTTAGGATACCCAAATTGTGAGCGTCATTGCCTATGTTGACTCTTGGAACAATATGAATTTGGAGTTTCAGATCCGAATATACTGGTTGAGTGAGTCAATGTTTGACATCTTGAGTCCCTAATAATGCTCCTTGTCACTGTGAGCTTCGGTGGTCACATCCAAGAGTTTGAGTCCTAGGTGACGCTCCCCGCGGTCCGAGTCTTGGTAGACGTGACTGTAGGGACAGGCAACAAATGTAGATTCTGAGAATGGAGCGCCAACTGAGATTTGGGTGTAAGAGCCCGCTAATTTCATTTTAGGGGAGAGGCCTCGTGATTGACATTCTAAGATGAGAAACTATTATTTATGCAAGGGGGATTCTTTCTCCCTTGGGGGATATATCCCACCGCTATGCATGTATATTTTTAGTTGGCATGTGATTATTTGGGAGAGGCCTTGTGACTAATACTCGTGGATTCACACACCTATTCACTCCTTGGTTGTGCGTGAGTGTACCTTCTGGGCGTATGGGGGCTCAGGGGGGCATCAGACATAGATACTAGGGCCTTACACCCATGGATAGTTGGCCCTTGATTTGATGATGTGGGGAGTTGGGATTTGTGATGGTTTTGTGGGGTTCAGTGATGATCTGTCGATTATATTATACGCGGGTGTACCTCCCGAGCTTATGGGGGCCTGGGTGGCATAATGGCATAGATATTATGGCCTTGCACCGGAATACGGTATAAGGTTTCGTGTTGGTTTGAGGTTATAGGGTTGTTTTGGGGACAACTGCTTTTATCTGCATTTAAGCTTTATTATATATATTATTTTACTCAGTCTGTCGATGATGCCTATTGGTGCCTTCTTTTTTTTTTAGTATTCAGCCTTACTTCTACATCTTCTCGTAGTGTAGGTCCAAGATCTAGTGGGGGGGGCACTAATTTCAGGGGATCCGAGAGCTCATGAGACTTCTTTTGGGTGAGCACTGGCAGCTCTAGCTTCGTCACGGTCTCCTTCTTTTGATGGCCGTCTTTTCCTTTCGGAATTTGGACTTCACTATAGTATTATGTATTTGTAGGAGCACTCTTGGGTTGTAGATTACATTTTGGTTTTGTTGTATATATATATATCAGTATGTAATTCTGTCTAACGTAGCTCTGTACAGTTGACTTCAAGGTTTTGGGTAGTTAGGGCTATAATATTGTAGTGTTGGTTATGATCTTGACTAGAAGCTGGGATAGGTACCCCAGGGATGGATATTCGGTTGCCTGTACGTGGGATCTGATAGGCGTCAGCATAACCAGGACTAGGTCATGACAGGGGTGCTGACTTTTGGCGGGGTCACATAATACCTGCAAGCCACACAAATAAAGAATACAGGTTATGCCCCAGACGTGCTAATCAACACATTGATAGGTATTCAAACTTCCCATGTGCTAATAAAGTGACAATAACCCTTAAAAGTGGTGTCACCCGGTCTATCATAGGGAAATTGTATTAAGATTGAATACCGGAGCTTAATACAGCCAACATTGGGGCAAATAAGCATTTACTAGCAAAGGACACCTGTATGGCACCTTATCACGGACTGTGAAAGGGTTCACAGACCGTAAATAGGGTTGTGAAGATGTACTTGGATCCTGCCGTTTTAAGGGTCCCTTCACAGAACCCTTTCACGAGCCGTGAACAACTCCACGGGCTGTGAAGGGTATCGTGAAAGGTTCCTTTACGGCAAAAACTCCAAGGGCTCCTCTATGGACCCTTACACAGCTCGTGAAGTGTTCCACAGACCATGAAGGGTTTTGTGGTGATCTCTCCCCCCTCCCCCCGATGGAAAATCAACATTCAACTTCACTTCAACCATGTACACAATATCAACAAACAAACACAATTTAACATGGTTTCATAACAAATATGCACCAAAATCCAAAACCCATCAAAGTATTTCCAATTTCATAACCATGGAAACTCAAATCTTCATAAGCAGACACAAAAGAAGAACCCTAATGCAATTTAAACCTTCTAGACTACCACACAAACACTTTCACAGAGGGTTATACACATGAACACCGAACTCAAGCTAAAAGAAAGAAAAAAATGAAGACTTACTTGAGTATGGACAACATGGGTATAAGAAATCTCTTGAAGAACTTAGACCCAAGATGAGATTGGTGTTACGAATCGTGAAGTGAACACACAATCGTGATTAAAGAGAAATATTTTGGAGGAATTGAGAGTGAGACAAAGAAAATGTGTGAAAAATGAAAGAAAAGGTCATGTTTTAGGTATGAAGAGGGTATTTCCGACCTGAGTCGGGCTAGATCGGCCCAACTCCTCTTTCATGGATGATTTCATGGTCTATGGAGCACTTGTGGCACCCTATAACTCTATCCTCACATGTATTTATGTTTAAAGCCTCAATCTTATATGCGAGAAGTGTATTAAGGTCATAAGATACCTCTAGTACTTAGTCGAGTTCAAAACTTTCTTATAAATTGAGTTTCTATTCCTAGATTATGCAAGGGTCAACTTTAAATTCTCATAACTCTTAGCACACAAAGAATTAGATGTCCTATGACCTACCAAATGAAAGCCCTTTGAATTAGATTTCCAACACAACTATTTTCACCTCATTTGAAGTTCAAAGTCAAAAGTTATGGACATTTTATAGAAGACTGCCAGAGCAGAGTGAAATACGAAACCCCTTTACGGGCCTGTAGAACAAAGTATGGCTTATCTACTAACTTGTGAAAAAACATCCTAAAAATCTTATTTTTGGTCCCAGACTTTATGGACCAATCTATGGGTCGTAGAAACTTCTACGGGCCATAGATTGGGCTCGTGAAAGTGATCTAGAGACCCCAAAATTTGCCCAAAAGTTTGCGGAAGGGTCCCTATGGGCCTTAGAAACTTTTATGGGCCGTTGATGGACTCGTAGCCGCCTCGATAAGTGATTTTAAAGAGAGGTATTTTCATCTTTTATCACCCGTTAAGGCTAAACTTATCAGTTTTCACTCTAGTAAATCCCTAAAACGAAATTCTTTAGATCATTAACATTCAAACACTTGTTTTAAAAGAGCAAAAGCTAGGGATTTCAAGGATCTTCTTCAAATTTCTTCAAGAATCTAAGTCCCACAGGTACGTAAGGCCTGCAAAAAGCTTTTTCACTATTTCACCATCATGGAACTACCAGCTTTCTCCAAGTATCTATTTATCAGTTGGAAACAAGAGTCTTTTAATTTGAGAAATTTTCTTGTTTATGCTATGTTTGAAGAAAAGCATGAAATTTACTGAATTGTCCTATTATATTGAGGTTGTAGGGTGAGATACTAATTTTCATTGATAAACTAGTTAAACCCTAAATTTACTACGACAATCTATGAAGTTTCATTGAGGAGTGAAGCATGAAACTTATGATTTTAGGTAGTTTTGAGAAAAGTTAAGAGAATGCTAAGCTGGGCTAAGTCCCAAAAAGAAGAAAAGTAATACTCAGAAAAAATTATATTCTTTTACGTATGAGCATTATTAAAGTTATTTTGGGAGTAGTATTGAGCACCGATATGAGTGAGAGTAATAACAACTTGAACTCATAAACTACGTAGCCGACGTAGGATAGGATTGTACCAAAAGTACAACTCTTCATTGCCATTGAGATGGCCCAGTTTGGGATGGATCCACTTCTCTAGTTTCATCCTTTGCCCTAGAAAAGTATGGGATGGCTCTGGCAGCGTGGGCAAGACATTGTATCATCACGAAGCTCATAGTGATGTTTGTCGGTTAGAGAAACTCCTCAAGCTAAAGTAAAACTAATTCTTGCATACAGAGTTTTAGCATATGTATTTACTTTCAGCATGCACTCCATTTATTACTTATGTTTTTCTATTTAGAGACATGTGTTAGCTACTTTTGAGTATAGTACCCTATCCTAAGTTCCTGGTTCTTGCTATTTTACATACTCGTACATTCCACGTACTGATATTCTTTGGACCTACATCATTTTATGATGCAGACGCAAGTGACAGAGTTCCTCAGCAGACACTCCGTTAAGGACCAGCTATTCATTCAGCCATTAGTGAGCCCTCTTACCGATTAGAGGCTTTGTTCATGTTTTAGCATTTCTTTTCAGTTATGGTTACCGTGGGCCTGTCATGATAGCTGTTCAGATTATTCTAGTTAGAGGTTCCATAGACTATATGTCATGAGTTTCATTTCTTATTTTCCATTGTTGTTAGGATATTTCCTTTATTTAGTTGTTCAGACTATTGCATTCTTTTAACACATTATATCTAAGCCTACCATTTATTATTCAACTCTTTCACTAAATAAAATAGCCAGGCCAAGTGTCTTACTTAGGACCAGAAATTGTTCTGGGTGCTGGCCACACCCAAGGTGTGAACTAGGGGCATGACAAACTTGGTATCAGAGCACAGAGTTCAAGTGTCTTGGGATTTCTATGGAACCGTGTCTAGTGGAGTCCGTATTATTGGTGTGAAGTGTGCCATATCCACAATAAAGAGGCTACAGGACATTAGAAAGTGTCACTATCAGTTGTAATTTAATTTTGTGCTTTAGAGTTTACCTCTGTTAAGTCCATTCTAATTCGTGCATTCACACCTTGTTTTTCACATCATGCCTTTACGTAGAGCCGCCATGTAAGCCATGGGTAGAGAACGCTCAGCCGGGCAGAATGCAAACCAGCCTAATCCACCAATTTAGAGGTCCAACTATGCCTGTTAAGCAGCCACCGCAAGCGGATATTGCTAATGCTGAGCTCCACCAGGCCATCCAGACTTTGGCATAGGCAATTACCACATAAGGAGGTCGACATGGAGATTGCAGACATGATGGGGTAGATATCACCAGGGTTCGTGAACTTCTGGGAATGAACCCACCTGAGTTCATAAGGTCTGATGTGAAGGACGATCCTGAAAATTTATTGTGGAGCTCCAAATAGAATTTCAAGTGATGCACACAGGTGATAAAGAGCGAGTTGAGTTGGCTGCCTACCAGCTCAAGAGAGTAGCTAGACTCTGGTTTGATCAGTGGAAGGGAAGTAAAGTATAAGGGGTGCCAACTTTGAGTTGGGAAGTGTACAGGAGGCCTTTCTGGGATAGCACTTTCCTAGAGAGTTGAGGTAGGATAATTTGAGGGAGTTTTTGAATCTGAAGTAGGAAGATATGAGTGTACGGGAATACAACCTTAAATTCACTCAGCTGTCCCGTTATGCTCCGACTATGGTGGTGGACATGCGTACTAGGATGGATCTATGGACATAGCTCACTTAATGACTTATCCGAAGCAAGTGGAGGAGGAGAAAATGCAGGATAGGGAGGAGTTTAGAAACAAAAGGGCCAAGACATCAGGCAAGGAGACAGGTCAGAAGAGGGCTGGAAGTGCTAATCATTCACCCTTTTAGCTTAGGATACCTGGACCAACACCTTCTCTGCTAGTTCACCTGCACCGAGGGTCAAGAATGAGCAGGGATCAAAGAGCCGCAGAGTTCAAGGCATCCAGTCACAGGGGAGTGTAGCTCAAGGATTGACTTGTAATCTAGTTTCTGGTAAGCATGGCAAGTCTCATCTGGGAAAGTGTCTTGTGGGCACAAATGGTTGTTTTAGATGTGGTCAGATGGGGAACTTTTTAAACGATGGTTCTATGGAGAGGCAGAACATGAGGGATAAAAAATCTCAATCAGTTTCTTTAGCACCACAAGGTAAGCCAAATTAGAGGGGTGCTACTTCAGGGATAGGCGGGGGCACAAAACGTCTATATGCCATGGCCACCAGATAGAAGCAGGAGAACTCACTAGATGTGGTTACTAGTATGCTGAAAGTTTTTACTTATGATGTCTATGCATTGTTAGACCTAGGTGCCATATTGTCATTTGTGACTCCCTATGTATCCCCGAAGTTCAGAATCAGTCGAGAATGTCTTCTTGAGCCTTTTTGTGTTTCCACTCCTATTGGGGAATATATTCTAGCCCAAAGAGTCTATAGGGGTTGTCCAGTGTCAATTTACCATACAGATACCTTAGCTGATCCGGTTGAGTTAGACATGATAGATTTTGATGTCATTCTAGGCATGGATGGGATTCATGCTTGTTATGCCTCCATAGGCTGCAGAACCAGGGTGGTCAAGTTTCAGTTTCCTAATGAGCTGGTCTTAGAATGGAGGGGTAGCTCAATTTCTCCTAAGGATCAATTTATCTGATATCTCAAAGCCAGAAAGTTAATTTCCAAAGGGTGTATATACTATCTAGTTAGTGTCAAAAATTCTAGTGCCGAGACACCATCTCTCTAGTCTGTTCCAGTTGTGAATGAGTTCCAAGAAGTCTTTCCCGATGATCTACCTGGAGTCTCTCATGACAAAGAGATAGACTTTGGGATAGATATCCTCCCAGATACTCAGACTATATCTATTCCTTCGTACCGTATGGCTCCTTCAGAGTTAAAAGAGTTAAAAATGCAGCTGAAAGACCTCCAAGATAAGGGTTTCATTAGACCAAGCATCTCACCTTGGGGTGCTCCAGTTCGCTTCGTGCGTAAAAAGGATGGTTCTCTTAGAATGTGCATA
The DNA here is from genome assembly GCA_029948455.1 of Solanum rostratum. NCBI lineage: Eukaryota > Viridiplantae > Streptophyta > Magnoliopsida > Solanales > Solanaceae > Solanum > Solanum rostratum. The sequence continues at coordinate 61,180,642 of CM057045.1, read as the reverse complement.
GATTACCCTCAATTAGATAAGGCCACTATATAAAATAAGTATCCTCTTCCCAGAATTGATGACCTGTTTGACCAACTCCAAGGTGCTACTTGTTTCTCCAAAATAGACCTCAAATCTGGATACCATCAGCTCAAAGTTAGGTAAAGTGACATCCCTAAGACAACTTTCAAAACCCGGTATAGTCATTATGAGTTCTTGGTCATGTCATTTGGACTAAGAAATGCACATGCAACTTTTATAGATCTTATAATAGGGTGCTAAGGCCATACCTAGATATGTTCATCATTGTGTTCATAGATGACATCCTGATCTACTCTCGTAATAAGGAGGAACATGCCTAACTTAGAACTATGCATCAGACCCTTAAGGACCAACAATTGTATGCCAAATTTTCCAAATGTGAGTTCAGGTTAGCATTTGTGGCGTTTTTGGGTCATATTGTTTCTGGTGAAGGCATTCAAGTTGATTCTCAAAAGATTGAGCAATAAAGAAATGGACAAGGCCCACAACTCCAACAAAGATAAGGAGTTTCTTTGGTTTGACAGGTTACTGTATTCTATCTCTGCTCCCTTGACTAAGCTAACTCAAAAGAAGGTTAAGTTCATATAGTTTGAAGCTTGTGAGAAGAGTTTCCAAGAGTTGAAAACTAGGTTGACTACAACTCCAGTATTATCCCTACTCGAGGGAGCTGATGGCTTCGTTGTGTATTGTGATGCTTCTAGAGTTGGCCTGGGATGCGTACTGATGCAAAGAGGCAAGGTGATAGCATATGCCTCTAGACAGCTTAAGACACATGAGAATAACTTCCCAACTCATGCTCTAAGCTTGCTGCTGTGGTGTTTGCTTTAAAGATTTGAAGACACTATCTTTACGGTGGGCATATGGATGTATTTACTGACCATAAGAGCTTTGCAGTATATATTCAGTCTGAAGGAGCTAAACTTGAGGTAGAGGAGGTGGTTAGAGCTGTTGAAGGATTATGACATGAGCATATTCTATCATCCAAGTAAAGCTAATGTAGTTGCCGATGCTCTTAGCAGGTTGATAATGGGGAGCACTGCACACGTTGAGGATGGAAAGAAAGAACTAGCTAAGGAAGTGCACAGACTAGCACACTTGGGAGTACAGATTGAAGATTCTAACAAAGGTGGTGCGATTATAAAAAATGTGGCAGAGTCATCCTTAATGGTAGAGGTGAAAGAAAAGCAAGACTAAGATCTTATCCTCCTTCAGTTGAAAGAAGATGTTCAGAAGCAAAAGGTATTAGTGTTTGCAAAAGAGGGAGATGGAGTCTTGAGATACCAAGGTAGACTATGTGTACCAAGTGTTGATGTCCTTAGAGACAGGATTCTAGCTGAGGCTCATGACGCCAGATACTCTATTCACCCAGGTGCAACAAAAATGTATAGAGATTTACAAGAGTTATTGGTGGGGGTGGCATGAAGAAGGACATTGCAGAGTTCGTGTCCAGGTGTCCGAATTGCCAGCAAGTCAAAGTGGAGCAGCAAAAGCCTTGTGGTGTATCCCAGAATATTGAAATTCCAGAGTGAAAGTGGGAGATGATTAACATGGACTTCATAATAGGCTTACCCTGATCTCGTAGACAACATGATTCAATATGGGTATAGTAGACAGAATGACCAAGTCAGCTCACTTTCTACCCGTCAAGATGACTGATACAGTTGAGGACTATGCCAGACTTTACATTAAGAAGATCATTAGATTGCATGGGGTTCCCGTATCCATTATTTCAGATAGAGGATCACTGTTCAAACGCCATTTCAGAAGTCCTTTTAGAAAGGGCCTGTTACAAAGGTGAATCTTAGTACAACCTTCCATCCCAGACAGAAGGGAAAGAGGAGCGGACCATACATACTCTTGAGGATATGTTGAGGGCATGTGTTATAGACTTTAAAGGCAACTGGGATGATTACCTATCCTTGATTGAATTTTCCGATAACAATAGTTTCCTAACTAGTATACAAATGACACCATATGAGGCCCTTTATGGGAGGAGGTGTAGGTCGCCTATTGAGTGGTTTTGAGTTGGTGAGGCAGGATGGATAGGACTTGATTTAGTCCATCAGTCTATGGAGAAGGTGAAAGTTCTTCAAGAGAGACAAAAGACAACCCAAAGCCGACAAAAGTCTTATACTGATGTTAGAAGGAGAGATTTGGAATTTGAGGTAGGTGATTGGGTGTACCTAAAGGTTTCACCAATGAAGGGAGTTATGAGATTTGAGAAAAAACGGAAGCTCAGTCCTCGATATATTGGCCCGTACAGATTATTAGGAGGATTAGTAATATGGCATACGAATTGGAATTGCCACTAGAGTTAGCTGCTATTCATTCAGTATTCCACATTTTTATGCTTAAGAAGTGTTTGGAGACCCCACACTGGTTGTGCCTATAGAGAGTATTGGAGTCAAAGACAACTTGTTGTATAAAGAGATCCCAGTTCAGATACTAGATTGTCAAGTTCAAAAATTTAGGACCAAGGAAATTGCTTCCATTAAGGTATTGTGGAGGAACCAGTTCATTGAGGAAGCCACTTGGGAAGCGGAGGAAGATATGAACGCTAGATATCCTTACCTATTCGTGCCTTCCAATGCCGAGCATGAAGGTAGTATTCCTTATTCCATCATTGAGTTGAAATACATCCTTAAATATGAGTAATAAGATATCTGGATAGCTTCCTGTTGATAAAATAGTCCATGAGTAGCAAACATACGTATATTCCCTAGTTTCACCTTCATTTGAGGACGAAGATCCCAAGGGAGAGATATTGTGACACCTTATAACTTTTTCCTCACATATACCTATGTGTCAAGCCTCACTCTTATATGTGGGAAGTGTATTAAGGTTATAAGAGATCTCTAGTACTTAGTCGAGTTCAAAACTTTCCTATAAATTGAGTTTCTAATCTTATATTATGCAAGGATCAACTTTAAATCATCATAAATCTTATCACACAAAGAATTAGATATCCTATAATCTACTAAATGAAAGCCCTTTGAATTAGCTTTCCAACACAATTGATTTCACCTAATTTGAAGTTCGAAGTCAAAAGTTATGGCCATTTTACTGAACACTGCTAGAGCAGAGATGAAATGCGAAACCCCTTTACGGGCCGTAGAACAAAGTACGGCCCGTATGCTAACTCGTGGAAAAAAGTCCTAAAAATCTAATTTTTGGTCCTTGACTTTACGAACCAATCTACGGGTCATAGAAACTTCTACGGGCCATAGATTGGGCTCATGAAAGTGATCTAGAGACCCCAAAATTTGCTCAAAAGTTTATGGAAGAATCCTATGGGCCGTAGATGGACTCGTAGCCAACTTGATCAATGATTTTAAAGAGGGTTATTTTAATCTTTTCTCACCCCTTAGCCTAAACTTATCAGTTTTCACTCAAGTAAACTCCAAAAACATAATACTTTTATATCATTAACGTTCAAACACTCTCCAAACTCAGAACATAGTTTCAAAAGGGTAAAGCTAGGGCTTTCAAGCACCTTATTCAAATTTCTTCAAGAACCTAAGTCCCACAGGTATGTAAGGTCTATGAAAGATCTTTTTTACTATTTCACCATCATGTAACTACTAGTTTTCCCCAAGTATCAAATTATCAGTTGGAAGGAAGATTCTTTTAATTTGAGATTCTTGTTTATGTAATGCTTGAAGAAAAGCATGAAATTTACTGAATTTTCTATTATATTGAGGTCTTAGGTTAAGATACTAAGTTTTATTGATAAACTAGTTAAGCCCTAAAGTTACTACGAAATCTATGTTTCTATTGTCAAAGCAAGATTGGTTGGATTAGCTCGCTTTTCTGTAGGTTATATATTCACTTATGCGGCTTTCTTGATTGCCTCTACATCACCCTCTTGTTAAAACAAGAAATATGGTTATTGATCCTTATTGTCAGTTCTTTCTTCAAACATAAGAAAAGCATTAGCATAAACATTTTATGAGCAGTGAAGCATGACACCTATGATTTTAGACAGTTTTGAGAAAAGTTAAGAGAATGCTAAGCTGGGATAAGTCCCAAAAAGAAGAAAAGTAATACATCGAACAAATTATATTATTTTAAGTATGAGCAGTATAAGAGTTATTTTGGGAGTAGTATTGAGAATCAATATGAGTGAGAGTAATAATAACTTGAACTCATAAACTATGTAGCTGGCGTAGGATAGGATTGTACCAAAAGTACAACTCCTCATTGCCACTAAGATGGCCCAGTTTTGGGATGGATCCACTCCCCTAGTTTCATCCTTTATCCAGGCAAAGTATGGGATGGCTCTGGCACCACGGGCAAGACGTTGTATCATTACGAAGCTCATAGTAATGGTTGTTGGTTAGAGAAACTCCCCAAGCTAAAGTGAACTAATTCTTGCATACAGAGCTTCAACATATGTTTTTACTTTCAACATGCACTTTATTTATTACTTATTATGTCCTATTTAGAGACATGTGTTATTACTTTTGAGTATAGTACCTTATCCTAAGTTCTCAGTTTTTGGCTATTTTACATGTTCGTACATTCCACGTACTGATGTTCTTTGGACCTGCATCATTTTATGATGCAGTCGTAGGTGACAAAGTTCCTCAATAGACACTCCGTTGAGGACCAACTATTCATTCAGCCATTAGTGAGGCCTCTTACCGGTCAAAGAACAACAACAACAACAACAATAATAGCTGCTCCTCTAAATATGCAAAAGATAGCAGAAACTTAGTATCCTAATTAAACATCTCAGTCAATAATTGTAGCTAATTAGATTGTCTTTGAAGAATGATAAAATAGATTTTCAAATTTAAAAATAAAAAAGAAAATCACCCTCAAGAAATCTTAATTTTTTAAAATAATGATCCAAAATCAAACTCGAGGTAAAAGGCACAATAGACTCTATATATATCTTCTAAGATTATTCAAAAATTAACCATTATTAATAAAATATTTTAAACTTATATAGGACTTGAATATAACAAGAAATATTTTTAAAATATCTCAAAAATAAAATTTAATCTAATCTTAGGCGTAATTATACGCATTACAAATTTGAACTTGAGTTGAGTGCAAATCTACACAGTATTTGTAAGTTGCTTTTTTATTGTGCATCGCAACTACATATGATACCTTACTTTATCGAATTATCTACTAAAAATTAGTTATAAGATGACAATATGAGCTGACAAAGCAATCACAATAAGGTTGCTGCAATAAGAAATATGGATCAATGAGTCACAACAATATAAATGAATAAAGATAAGACCGAGGGGACCACTTGAACTGGAAGAAAAAACAACAAGAAGCCGATGAGGCTATAATAACCCACACAGTATGTTTACCAGTTGATAAGAGTATTAATTAATAAATTGATTAGGACAAGGCCACAACCTATTTGTCAAATATACACACAATCTCTAAATATACAAAATAAGAAAATGAATAGCTCCAGAAAGAGTGAAGCTAACCAACTAATAAATAATTCTATTGTAAAGGTTGATCGGAGCCTCTTATCTGAATCTGTAGAACAAAATGTAATGCCCCTCAGCAAAGGGACCTTATTATGTACTAATTATGTACTAATATATAAGGCTAAACATAGTAAGCATAAAGGTAGTTACAATAGAAGGTATACAGATACATACAACCTAGAACTTTGATTGCTATTGTTGACACCTAATTTTGGCTAGCTTTTAAAAAATTCATATTTTTATATTGTTAGTTTTAATAGTTTAAAATATTTTTTTTAATTTTATTTAATCATTATTTTGTGTTAAATTACATTTTTATATATATCGCTGGTTATATTTGTTCTTATTCATTTTAGCATTTTTTAACACAGTCTAATGATTAATTTTTGCGTACATAAAAATTGTACGTTAGTATGTATTTGGCCCACAATTTTGGGCCCTTATTTTGAGTTCATTAAATTTTAGGTATCTATATATAATTCTTTACATTGGTGTAAAATTCTAACCCTGATATCTCATCTTTCTCTTTCCCAAAAGAAAAGAGCTGCCACTATGGCTGCCACCATTCAATACCCTCCACCACCAAAGAACAAACATCCAAGAACCACCATTTTCAACCCAAAAATAGCTCCCAAACAACCCCAAAACCAACCAACCTCACACCACAACCATCACTTCTCCAGTCAATATAGCAGTCAAATGACTTTGTCAAAATAGGTCACCGACAAGCTCCGAATCCAGCATTTCTGGGGTAGTTCATCGAGGAGGCCACATAGATGCTTGAAGATTTCATCTTTTTCCGATGGTTTCGTTCCTTCGATATTACAGTGAGCTAACTGTTACGCTTTTAAATTTTTTTTTCTTTCTTTCTAATTTTCTGTTGCTCTTGCTTGCTGCAAAATTGCCTAATTAGTAGCTACCGTTATTTGGGTTTCATTCTCTTATTGTTAATTTGTTTATTTTCTTTATTTTTCTATTTTTATTTTGATGTGGAATTTTAGATTAATCGAGTGCATTTGTTTACTCTTCCAATGATAGATTTAGGTTTTTTATTCTAGTAGCCATCTCTATTTTTATTTATTCATTACTGCTCTGTAAATGATTTTGTGATTTTTATTGATTATTTATTTATTTAATTAATAAAAATCACAAAATCTAAAATTCACCAAATCATTTACAGAGTAGTGATGAATAAATAAAAATAGAGATGACTACTAGAATAAAACCTAAATCTATCATTTGGAAGAGTAAACAAATGTACTCGATTAATCTAAAATTCTACATCAAAGTAAAAATAAGAAATAAGGAAAATAAATAAATTAACAATAAGAGAATGAAACCCAAATAATAGTAGCTACTAATTAGGCGATTGTACAGTAAGCAAGAGCAACAGAAAATTAGAAAGAAAGATTTTTTTTAAAAGCGTAACAGTTAACTCACAATAATATCAAAGGAACAAAACTATCAGAGAAGAAGAAATCTTCGAGCATCTATGTGGCCTCTTCGTTGAACTTGCCCAAAGTAACTGGATTCGGAGCTTGCTAGTGGCCTATTTTGGCGAGGTCGTTTGACTGCTGTATTGACTCGAGAAGTGGTTGTGGTGCTAGGTTCGCTGGTTTTGGGGCTGTTTTGGGTGTTTTTAGTGGTATTTTTGGGTGGAAAGTGGTGGTGCTTGGATGACCGTTCTTTAGCGGTGGAGGGTGTTGAATGGTGGCAGTCATAATGGCTCTTTTCTTTTGGAAAAGAGAAAGATGAGATATTAGAATTAGGATTTTACAACAATGTAAAGAATTATATATAGACACCTAAAATTTAATGAACTCAACATAAGTGCCCAAAATTGTGGGCCAAGTAAATAGTAATGTACGATTTTTATCTGCACAAAAAATGAATTTTTAAACTGTGTTAAAAAATGCTAAATATATATGAAAATACAATTTAACACAAAATAATGATTTAATAAAACTAAAAAAATATTTTAAACTATTAAAAAAATAATAATTTAAAAGTATGAATTTTTAAAAGGTTAGGTCAAAATTGGGTGTCAACACCAATAATGACGGAAGATCAAGAACTCAATGCAACTAAACATTATATGCATGTTACATTATTTTGTAACAAGTTCTCCAACTAAAACTAATAATGATGTTATAGTCTCTAGCATATAAAGTAATCAATACTCAGAGAAGTGAATGTATATTATATAAAATAATGGTCAAATAAGACCCTTTCCACTTGATTATAGCCCAGGGTACATATATGTTAAAACATAAAGCTATGGCCGACTTATGAACTTGTCACAACCCAAGTTAGATGTGACATGGCGATTGAAATCCCGAAGGACACCAACCAAGCCATCTTAGTCTATTATAAGTATACATAAAGTAAATAAAGCACTAAACAAGATTAAAGTAAAGTAGAAAACAAGTCTCAACGAAAAGTCTAGTATAAAGGAACTCAATCAAATTCTTGATTAAATGGAATTACATCAAGCTTTTGTCCAATATGTGTCATGACCCATAATCGGGTGTGAGAGCACTTGCCTAACACACCAAAGCAAGTCCGCCTATAATTAAGCAATTCAAGGGAAATGGAGCGTTTAGGGGAAAAAAGAAATCTAGCATAATATAGTCTTATAGATAACTATAAAAGGATTCAATTCTAAAATCACCCAAGATTGGTGTCATATGTACAAGCAACTAACTCAACAGGAAAAAAGAATTATACAAGTCTTAATGTCTCAATTCTCAAATGGAACAAAATATAAAAATAAAAAAGCCTCGAGAGTCCACTGAAAAGACAAATATCTACCTCTCAAGTGCCCAGAGGTGCCAAGATGATTGTGTTCACTGATCACGCAGCACTGAGGTGCTTATTCAACAAGTAAGATGCCAAGCCCAACCTGATCCAGTGGATTCTACTATTGCAAGAGTTCGATATTGAGATCAAGGATAGAAAAGGGTGTGAGAACCAAATCGCAGATCACTTTTCCAGATTGGAGAATGACACCTACATTGGAGAGCATAGGCCCATCAAAGAAGAGTTTCCAGATGAGAAACTCTTGGCATTGGAGATAGCAGAGTTGCCTTGGTATGCTGATATAGTGAACATCTTAGTGAGTGGGGTGCTCGCATATGATGCATCTAGCCAACAGAAGAAGAAGTTGGCCCATGAAGCGCTATCCTATGTATGGGATGGGCCTTATCTCTTCAAACAGGACTCAGACAGAATAGCGAGGAGATGTGTGCTTGCGGTTGAGACACACTAGGTGCTTGAGCGCTGCCATGCTTCTCCCTATGGAGGTCACCATGGAGGGAGAGAACTACCCATAAGGTATTGCAATCCAATTTTTTTGGTCTACTTTTTTCAAAGATGAAATCAATTTTATTAGGAACTATGATGCATGCCAAAGGATGGGCCATATCAACGAGGCATGAGATGCCTCTCAACAACTTTCTTGAGGTTAAGATTTTTGATGTCTAGGGTATGGACTTCATGGGACCATTCCCACCATCCTTCAAAAACCAGTATATTCTTATGGTTGTGGACTATGTGTCTAAATTGGTAGAGGCTATAGCTCTATCTACTAATGACTCCAAGATGGTGATTAAATTTTTGAAGAAGCACATCTTCATGAGGTTTGGGACCTCACGAGATATAATTAATGATGGAGAGGCACACTTCACCAACCAAACCATGAAGAATCTGCTAGCAAAATACAGAGTTAGTCACAAAGTAGCTACAACCTATTACCCACAGACAAACGGATAGGTTGAAGTGTCTAACCATGAGGTTAAGCAAATTCTGCAAAAAATAATAGATGCTACAAGAAAGGATTGGGCACTAGAGCTGGATGAGGCATTATGGCCTTACTGGACGGCATAAAAGACTCCTATTGACACTTTCTCATATAGGATAGTCTTTTAGAAGGCTTTTCATCTTCTTTTCAAGCTAGAACATCAGGCATGTTGGGCCATCAAAAAGCTCAATCAAGATCTAGAGCTCGTAGGGCGCAAGTGCTTGGAGCATTTGGAGGAGTTGGATGAGTTCAGAATATAGGCGTTTGAGAATGTCAAGTTCTACAAAGAAAATGGCATGATCGTCACATCATCAAGTGCACCTTCGAGCCTGCGGAAAGGTACTCCTTTTCAACTTTCATTTGAAACTTTTCCTAGGCAAATTGAGATCCAAGTGGAGTAGACCATTCGAGGTGGTGTGCATGACGCCACATAGTGTTGTCGATCTCTAGAACAAGACCAAGATATCCTCGTTCTTGGTTCTATGGTCATAGAGTCAAGTACTACTATGGTGCTGATATGGATCGTGAAGAGGAGGCCATTGAGTTGGCCGATGAATGCAAAATGATGCTGTGATTTTAATTAGGTGCTACACAGGAGGCAACCTATGGTGAGGTATTTTTAATTTTGCGTATTTTAATTCTTAGTGTTAGGAACTAAAAAAACACCAGCGAAAAGTGTTAGTCTGAACATAAGTGTAAGTCCGTGACCAGTTCGCCTGGCGGACTTGGTCACTTCTGTGTCACTTATTGGTCATTTTTTAATTTTCATCATTTCGCTAAGTATATTTGGATTTTTTTGTGACCGAATTGACTTATTTTCATGTTTTAGCATGTACTTAGGTGTTCAGAAAGTTTTTCGAGGTTTGACAGTCGAAGAATAAAATTTTTGGGCTCCAAAAGTTTCCTAAACTAGAAACGTCCGTGACAGGTCTGCGTCGCAGACTCATTCCGGCATGGGTCAAGGTATAGGTAAGCATGATTCGTGAAAATAGGAAAAGAAACAAAAGTGTAAGTCTGTGGCAGGTCTGCGTCCCGGACTTGTTCAAGCGCGGATTTCAACTGACCTGATTTTATCCCCCTTTTATTTTAACCCTCCCCACCTATTTCAAACACCCAAATCACGACCTCACCCTTATTTTCCCTCAAATTCTCTCCTCTTCACCCAAATTACTCAACCCTAACTTAATTCCCCACCCCAGATTCGTGATGCCTCACCTTTCCAAGTGCATTTTGATTGTTTTCTCATTCTTCATAGTCTAATAGGTACGTCATTTTTCAATTTTGGCTTGAGAAATCCATTAGTTCATGCTTCTTGCTAGTGTGTATTGTTTCTTTGGCAAGATTCCTCATTTCTTAACTTGATATTCCCATGATTCTTTCCTTGGTAGTGTGATTCTCATGCTTAGTAGTTAAATTTGGTTGAGTTTTGTTTGGGCATCCATGTGGAGAAACCCTAGACGAAAATTGGGGATGTAATTGTTGAATTTCTTGTTGATTGATTGTTGTTTCCTTTTCTCTTTACATTCTATGATTATTCTTCATTTTTGTGGTTTTTTGGGAATTCAATTGTTTTGGCATTGTAATGAATGTGACTAAATGTTATGCCATGGACACTGGAGCTAGAATTTGAGTGTTTTTCTTGACTTGAGATATTGCCTTGTATAATTGACAATGGAATTCATGGTTTATGAGTGTATTAGGCAATGATGGGGTGATTGAGGAATTGAATTATGTGTGGGGTCAATGCTTTGCACTTGAAATTATGATGAAAATTGGGTATGTACGTGCATGATATGTGATGATAATTTTGGGTTGATAGGAGAACTCTGAGTACCTTATTTTTTAAACTAACTGTGCGGTTGCGGTGATGATTTTGAAGTAGGCATAGGGAACATGCTTTTTTTTGGGTCTAACATTTGTAAAATTGGTTCTTGCAGGCACTAAATGTCTTTAAGGGGTAGACGTGAGCGAGGTGAGGGCTCCTCAAGAGGCAAGAAGCAAGATAGGGGTGTACCCAAAGTACCCCCTGTCCCCGCTGTGCCTAGGGGCCAATAGAGGACGTTTGGGATGAATGCGGTACTACAACATTGTAAGAAATGAAACTGGTCCTACAACAAAACAAAATACTTCCCCGATGTCCCTATGGACCATGACAGCTTGGGCTGGGGGTTTTCTCATATCCTGGAGCAGATCCAACATTTCTACATGGTATTTATTTTTACAGATCCTACGGAGTGCAATCTCAATATGGTAAGGGAGTTCTATGCTAATTTTCAAATGGATGTTAGGACCTAATTTGTGAATGTAAGAGGGGTCGAGGTCAACATGTCCCCTGCGGCTATAAACAACATACTCGGGACTTTGGATGTGTTCTTAGGTCCTTTGACTAAGTTCCAGATTTGGCCTCCCTATCAGGCCATCAGGCACACCTTGGCCAGCCCTACATTAACAACATACTGGATGAGGCACGGGTATCGAAACTTCCACTTGTCATTCCCATTCACCCAAATGAACAGGGATTCCTGGGTTTGGACCAAGATAATAATGCATAGCCTAATACACAACCTCTATTTCACTAAGGTGACTAAAGATAGGGTGTGCTTGATATATTTCCAGAGGGATGATGAATTTTGTGGCTGTCTTGAAGTCCTTGATGAGGAAAGCTTGGGTCCATAAAGGCACAGGTACTCTTTAGAGGTCTCATTAATATGTTGTGTAGGCGTGTACGTTTCCTATAGGAGCCCTTGGACTATATGCTTAACATTCAAGCTATGCCTTATTGTGTCACCAACATAAAAGGGTCAGACATCACTTATGGGCCCACTTTGACCTCACTGGAGCAACACCATAGGGATGAGATGATAATGTGGAGGATGTACGAATTAGAGATGTACACAGGATGAGCTTTTTCAGGTGGAGCTCCAGTACCCTCTAAATGACCATGCCAAGGAGGTGCTGGGGATTGGGCCTCAATTCTTTAAGCCGGTGGACAATGATATTCCCACTGACCCTGAGCATGCTAGAGAGACATCAGATATCGAGTCAGGGGGCGAGCTGTATGAGGAGCCACCATTGCATGTTCATGGAGCCCTTGCACTACAACCATCGAATATATTAGACTGAGTGACGAACCCACCATGTTCACATTATTGGTATGTTTTGGCACTGAGAGCTGTACAACTTTTAAGTATGAGGTGGGTGTATCTTGATTTGCTTTAATAATTATGATTTCAACCATGTATAATTTAGATGATATTTACTTTCTGTTTTTATGTTTAGTTAAGACTATGCTTTAAATTCTGTTGGGTTGTAAATGATTACATCATGGCATGTGATGCTTTATTTTACGTACTTAATGGCAATACTATCTTTTGCATGATATTGATTGGGTTGTGAATTGTATTGGTATCCCGTGGTGCATAGTCATAGTTGAGTGACGAGGCCCTATGATGGATTGATGACAATCGTTCTAAGAGTATTTGTCAATGTTGTGTTGCATATTATGTGTCGGTGTTGTGAATGGTTCAATATTGCATAGTAGGCATGTTAGGCAGAAAAATTGAAAAAATTTGAATGGCCCACATTTTTAGTTTTGTATCTATGTATGTATGCTTAATTGTTTACTCATGTGAATGATGGTTATGATAATATAAATCCTTTGATGAAATTGTGCCAAGTGAGAGTAAGCTTAATTGTGTGTCTGTGTTGCTATAGTTGCTAAAACTTGCCCTTATGTGGACTAAACCAGGTAGATGTAGGACTTGGAGGATATGATCTAGGTGTTTCTTTGGAAACCTTGATTCATACCTTTTTGAGAATCTACCATAGCTTATTCATCCTTAGTTAACCCATTTTGAGCCTTAGCCTTGTTTATTGGACAACCACGTGACAAGCCAAGTCCTTTCTTTCTTAAACTGTGGTGGGCTGATTCAAAGTTAATGAAATGGCCTAGATAGGGACCGATTTGGTCATGGATGTAACGGAAAAGGTGAAAAATCATAAGGGGGAAGATGAAGACGGCTCAAAGTTGCCAAAAGTCATATTCCAATTTTAGGAGAAGGGACATTGAGTTTAATGTTAATGATTGGTTCTATTTAAAGGTGTTATTAATAAAGAGTATGGTACGATTTGGCAAGAAAGGGAAATTGCGCCCTAGGTACATAGTGCCTTATACCATTGTTAGAAGGTTTGGCAAGATGGCTTATGAATTGGAATTTCCATTGGAGATGAATATGATTCACCCGGTGTTCCATTTGTCAATGTTGAGAAAATTCATGGGTGACCCAAAATCTATTGTCCCATTGGAGGATATGAGTATTGAGGAGAATTTGACTTATAAAAAGGATCCGATTGAGATCATAGACCGAGAAATAAATAGGTTGAGAAACAAGAAGTTTGATCCGTCAAGGTTCTTTGGAGGAATCAGCAAGTTGAAAGTGAAGCATGGGAAGCAGATTAGGACATGATAAAGTGATACCCTTATCTTTTTCACTTAACTCAAGCCTAATGTACTAAGCTCTTTAGCCCTAACGTGGGTCTGATAGTTCTTAGTGAAGGGTGTCTTCGATCTTTCTCCGTACCCTAAGCCTAAAACTACATCATTTGGGTTCTTTTCCTTCCCGTATCAGCCTTAAATCCTCTTAAATATCCTCATTCTCTCCCACTCTAACACCCTCAAGGTTTCCAAGGAAAGAATTCTCTCAAGATAGGGCAAGAAGAGCTAGGGTTTCCTAAGGTCTTCTCCCCCAACCTTTAATCTTTCCTTAAGATCTTCAAATTAGGTATGTGAGTTGACTTGTGGATTCCTTTCACCCGCAAAGTCCAACAATCCTATATTATACCTTTTTTTAAGTTATGAAATTTATGTTAATTCCACGAGCATGTTTCTAATGTTATAATGATATATTTTTAGTTATTTTAACTCTAGTGATGCCATGTGATGATATACTAAAAATTACTATGTTTTCAAGTTAAATTTCATGATTTCCTTATCTAGGATTTTGAATGATGAAGTGGGCTGTTTAGACATGGTTCTAAATTGACGAGTTTCATCATGATATTACATAATACTCTTGAAGCATGTGTTCTTAAAGTTATTGCATAAGCCCACAAAGTCTAAGATGAGTTCCTACAAGATGCTAATGATAAGGGCCTTATAGTATGTTATGAAAGTTACAAGCAAGTTATGAAGCCCTTTATGATGATTAATGTGGATCCTCAATGTGGAAGGCAAATTCTCACTTGAGCGGATTTTCAATTAATGAGCTACTCCTATGATGTCAAAGTATTTTCAAATTTGTAATGTTTATCTATATGTCTATGTTATTAGTATTCCGTGGGACTTGATTTAGCACCGAATGGGGCATTGAGGTGGGATTCGGTAAGAGAACCTTAGCTACAACGTTTTGTCCCATTAACTATGTGCCACCATAGGAGCCCTTATAGGATAAGGCTAGTGGATCCATAATAGCAAAGTTAAATTAAGATATGCACGCATCAATTGACAGAGTTCCACCCGGTAAGTGGACTTCCCGTGTCAAAGGAGGGGGTTATATTGAACTCCATATAGTAGATCGGATGGTCTTAATATCAGTTATATTCTCCTCCCACATAGTATTGTATATGATGATTATGTTACTTTAAGCATGACTCACATGATGCATCGATCTTGTATTTCATATCGAGCTTTATCCTTGGTTATGGTTATGCATGTTTTGAATGGTGGCATGACTGTCATTATAATTTCATATACACATTGCATCTCACATACTTAGTGCATTCTAATAAACTAACTCATATTTTGCCTACATGATATCACCATATAGTGACCGGCATTCCTCCTCCTCCATCGGCACATGGCTAGCTTTAGACGTTCGAGACTAGTTAATTGGTAAGCCCTCTAGTTCGGGGACTACACCTTCTATTCTTTCTTATTGTACCTTTGAGACACTTATTTTGAGTTTTATTGTGGAGACTTTTACTTTGTATGATGTATTCTCATGGCTTCTATACTTGAGGGGAGCTTTGAGCATGCCTTATCCCCCGTTGTCTTTTATGTAGATGGTATGTTTGGACGATTTGTTGAAAGGTTTAATTGTTACTTTATGGATTTTTCATGAATGAACGCCCCCTTAGTCCCATTCCCCACTTTTCAAATCCGCTTTACTTGATTAAATACCTACGAATGCTATGAGTTTTTGGTGAAGTGCCTTCAGGTCCTACACTCGCTATGTTATGACTAGGTCCTAGGCTTGGGTCATGACAAAACCATCAAAATGTACTATCAAGAATCAGACTTATGAATTAATATTGAAAACTCTACAAACTAAGTAATTGCCAAATCACGAACCAACCCATGAACCAAAACTAAACCAACACTCCCATACCACAACATAACCACTAAAACAAACCTCCTTCACACGAGACCACAACGCAACTCAGAACTATCTTTAGTTAAAACTAAGATGAACCTTAAGAAATCACAAACCACTTATAATATACAAGCTATCACAAGTCTCAACTAAGCATCATTCTCGTAACGTAGTCCTATCTCGAGTTTAAGTTGCAGAAATCTGATCTTTAGATAACACATATTCATAAGGGAGAACCCAACTAATCTGACCCAGAGAAAGTGACAATCAAGTAACCAACTAGTGAATGATACTCTCAACTATATATAACCTTTAATAGCACTGTCGGGATGCTGAAACAGTACCTGTGATTGTAGACAACTCCTGAAAATGGCAAAACTAGGCCTAATGATCCTCAAAATCAATCACATATAGTTAACACATGTTCTCAACCATAAGGTAAATACCAAGACTATTGAAAAACTACATTTTACCATGACAACTCTCATACAAGCACTCACAACTAGGTTCACACATGTGGTGTACTAGTATATCCTAATTAAAAAAAAATCTGTTTTGTCTTACTCAAAGTACTCCCTCTCTAGTGTTTTTTATCTCTAGTTTTTATAGTCAAAACTCCTCCAACTATCTGAACCCCATCTATTTGACTGCTTTCTACATGCAATTTCTTATTTGATCACTAACATGGCTAGAAACCTACTCAACTCATTAAAACCCCACACATTCGCCATAATCTAACAACTGAAACTGACAAATCCAATTCCAACAAAATATCATGACCTTGCTTATCCTTTACTCATGCTTCAAAAACTATTATTAGTACCCAAATTCCTTGAAAATTACACTATTACTATCTGTAACTCTAAATTATGACTTCTCTTTTCCCAACTAAAGTATTACTTTCCATCTCTGGCCAATTCTAAGCACCCCATATTGAAAACTGGTTGTACCCAAGGTCAATAATACTAATTTAAAATCTGATGGTGCTTTCTCCATGAGCTACAATTATTGAATCATAAAGAAATCTCAACTAAATGCAGTCATTCACGTGACATGCCTTAGCCTCCATTCAAATACTCGTACCCTCATGTCAAAACCTAAAGAAACTCTTGATCACCCCAAGTATTCTATATACCATAAGTGTATAACCTTATTCACCACCAACTATATACAAACTTATCATGATAGTCTACATTAAATTTCATTAATAAAGTAGTATCTACCCAATTAAAAATCTTTAATAACCATATAGAACTGTAAGCCATTTTCGTAGTGCATGCATGAATCATCTGCCATGATTAAACAATCCAACCTAACATAAAAACACAAGATCTCTCATATATCACTATTTGTCATCCAAATCAAAATTAAATTTTCAAAAAAGTTATTGATAATCTTTCATAAACCTTTGCCGAGGCAGTCTATTTTACATTATTACAATCCTTAACTTTGAAACAAGGATCTATAAGTGTTGTCTCAATTTGATCACATTTTGTAATTTATATCTACACATAATACGTCTAGGATGTTCAAAAGCTAATCCATACTCATCACCCAATCTTAAATGCTCAATTTTTTTTATGCCCAAGGATCTTTTACGTTTTCCTTACCCATTTATCAGTATTATTCCTTAGCCGAAATTCCACAACAGATTGCCTTTTACTTTACACCAAACTACTCAAATGAAAACTTCATTAAGCTCTTCCACAATCATAAGAAATAGAATCTACAATCGAACCATGCATAAGTCCTTCCAAACGCTCAATAACTAGTATAATCAATCATTTTATTACCTGGACAATCTATACCTTGACAAAACCAACTACCATGAATATAAACTTATAATGAAGAACCTGAATTCTAATACACACCATGTAAACTAATTCTTTTTTCAATCAATATTGACCCATATCTTGATGATTTTTGGAGATTCTATACCTTAATTTATCCTTAACCATTTTATCATTAATCTCCCATATCCTTCATCGAAAATTCAAGCTATACAAGTTACCAAATTTGAAACTACAAAAAACTATCTGTCATGACCCGAACCTAGGGCCTGTTGTGACATGCCGAATGAGGAACCCGAGGGTGCCCTATCTGAGCCTCTTGTTCATATCATAAGTATACTACATAGGGTAAATAAGCAATTTAAAAAGTAAGCAAGCCGAAATATAGTCTCACGCAAGCAGCAATACATGAGTTAAAACTTCCTTTTATGGGGGATTACATTATCACAGGTCCAAATATGCCTCCACAATATAGATCTTAGCGGGGTCTAGAATATGCTACTAGCTCACCCTCAAGATAAAAATGGAAATATAAGTCTCAACATGAAATAACATAAGTATGACTAAAGGGATAATCCCCAGAGCATAGAAACTCACCAAATCCTCAAAATGTAATGTCCAACTCTAGCCACTAGAGTGAGGAGTAGTCTCATCATAGCCCATCCCTACATAGTTAAATCATGTAGGCAATGAGTATACGTTAGTACATGGAATGTACTAAGTATGTAGGCTGCGATGTATCAAAGAACATTGTCATCATAATAACAATACACATAATCATAGCAATGGAATAAAGACACAATATGAATGATTAATGCATATTTAAGATTATGAATGGAAGCATTTAACATATTTCATAACCTATCATACATAAATATATGAGAATAGGACCACAACCGACAATAAGACCATGCAAATGTAACGACCCAACCCATTAGTAATATTATCCACTTTGTGCCTAGTCTCGCATGACTTTAAAATACGTCATTAGTAGGTAAGGCTTCTTTACTTGTATACCCAACATCTCTTTTGTGTTTTGCCAATGTGGGACTTCTCATTTAAGATGTGCTGTTACATACACCCCCTTTATGGACTCATCGTCCTCACTGAGGTTTGCGCCACCGTATGAGTGACATGCTGTCAAAATACAACATATTTGATGCTTACAACTTGAAATTTTGTGTGTTATCAAAGCGACATTAGTAGATTTGATGTGTTTTTATGTTTGTTTTGCAGGATTACAGGGTTGGCATGATTTTTGGGCTAAGTGTGTAGAGATTGTAGAAATTACTGATATACGATACCCTTTTATGGGCCATGGAAAATTCCACGGGCCATAGAGAAGTTTTAATACAAAAATCAAGTAAAATGTGATTTTCTGAAGTTGAGTCTACGAACATGCAGATAAGTTGTAAAAGTTTTTACGAGTTGTAAATCATGTGTCGTGCCCTAAGGATTAGAAAGTGGGGAGTTCCTAAAAAGTCAAAAGACAATACCCTTTATGGGTCATAGAACTTTATATGGCCTGTAGATAGGTCATGTAGAAGTCATCGCCAAAATTGCTAAAGGAATCCACGAAGCCCCGACTATGGGTCGTAAAACTCTATATGGCCCGTAGAAGTGATCGTAGAGCCTGCCGACCCAGTGCTCCTATTTCATTTTGGTTTTGTATTTTAAATACTATAAATAGGTTTTTTGAGTTAATTTTTTGTAAAGAACAAAAGAGAACAATAAAGAACTTCAGAGAGTCATTGTGAGACACTTGTAAAATATTATTTTGTGTTCTTTAATTCAATCTTGTGATTCTTGGTGAAGAGTTTGGATTTTTTGTTCTTAATTCTATTGTCTAAGTGCTCAATTATGTTATTCGAAATCATGATTCTTGCATTTACACTGATAATGAGTAGCTACATCCACAACTAGGATTATGGAAACCATGTAGAACTAACAAGGTAAAACTACATAATTTGTAATTCTTGGAAAGTGTGCATGCATGTATTAATTAATTCTCTTCTGTGTGAATGTTTTTTAATGGTGTCCAACATTAGAACTCGCCTAGTGTTACCGACTATATTAAGGTAATAATAAATAGGAAAATGATTAATTAACAGGATTTGATTGATGTTTCCCGTCTAATCAATCAAACTTGATCAAAGGGAGGTTGTATTGGGACAATTGGTAAGGTTTGTAATATCACACTACAGGGATGAATCAATCACGTAGTGAGATTTTCCTCACCTGGATCAAATGGTTTGGTGAACTTAACTCTACCTCCGGTTGAGGACATTGATCCACATTTACAGGATCTCAACGCCGAAGCTTATCTATGGAATCAATATCGGTTCAATCCTATGGCTATGGATGTTACTGGAGCGATTGTGTTACCGCCACTACCAGATGACACAAAGTTCGTGGTTTTAAGTGGGTTACTTCAAATGTTGTAGAATCGTGGGTTATTTGTGGGCCTACCATCAGAGGATCTGCGTAGTATCTATACAACATTTTGTTTGTCTGTAAAAATATAATGGGAACTCAAAATCTATCCATGGATGTTGTTGAGCTTCGTGTCTCCTATTGTCTCTAACAGGCAATGTAGCACTATGGCTATCTGAGCTCCCACAGAGTTCGATCACTAGTTGGGATGTGTTGCAGAAGGCTTTTTTGGAGAGGTTCTTCCCGAATCAAAGAAGCTGAAGCCGAAAGACTAAATCAACAACTTCGAGCAGCTTTTTAATGGCTCGTTCAATACCATGTGGGAGAGGTTCACAAAGTGTCTGAGAAGTATCCTTGACCAAAAGATAGTTTATGATGCCTTGGTGGAGATCTTCTATCGCACCCAAGATAAGAATAGCCAAGCATGTGTTATACCATCATGGGTGGCAATTTTTAGATCAACCATTTGCAAGGGTTGCTAAGAAGCTGGAAAAGGTGGTCAAGACAAATTGTGCATGGGGCTGAGGGATAGGTCCTCTACCAAGAGCTCGTGTGCAGTCAGTACTACTTTTGCGCAAGCTAAAATAAATGAAGAGATGATGCAAAAGCTTGCCTGGATTAGTACCAACATGGAGTTGATGATGAAGCAGAATCAAGAATGAGTTAATGCAGTTGCTTATCAGCCTTCACAAGCACCTATGACCAAGGAGCCTTACTATGAGAAGGACACTTGCTTCATTGCTGATCAGATCAGGGGGTTTTTGGACCAACGCCCAAGGGTCTAATTAGGACTATTGGCGCCAAGGTCAAGGAAACTTAGGTCTGAACTATAACAGGGATGACACATTCAGAGAGAACAATCATAGAGGTTACTACGACAAAAACAAGGGCCAAGATAGAGATGCTGATTGGGATCCCAGAGATAGTTACATGAATGGTCCTTATATGCCATCATATAATCGTGATACAGGTGCTGGTATTTCCAGAATTGAGGAGATGTTTGATCAACTTCTGATAAAGGTTGACACACAAGATGAGACATTGAGGGGGATGAAGTCTAACATCTCTAGCATTAACCAAAAGATCAAGTATCATTCTCTTGCTGTCAAATAGTTAGAGCAATAT
Organism: Solanum rostratum; assembly: GCA_029948455.1. Lineage (NCBI taxonomy): Eukaryota > Viridiplantae > Streptophyta > Magnoliopsida > Solanales > Solanaceae > Solanum > Solanum rostratum. The sequence continues at coordinate 61,159,644 of CM057045.1, read as the reverse complement.
TTTGATCAAATATCAACTCAACTCAACCAACGAATGAGAGGTACATTATCTAGCAACACAATTCAGAATCCAAAAAACGAGGGCAGTGTATGGCGGTGATTACTCGTGGTGGTAAGAAAACTATTGATCCTCCTATGCTAGTTGATGATGATGATGTTCGTGCGGAGACAACTAAGATCAAAGATGTAGAAACTGGAGATGATCGTGCCAAGGATGGGGTGAGTGATGCTGCATAGGTGCCACATAATTCGAAGCCCATTCCTAGACCTCCTCCTCCCTTCCCTCAAAGAATCAAAAAGAAGGACAAAGAAGACAAGTTCAAGCACTTTCTCTCCATGTTGAAATAACTCTCTATCAAGATCCCTCGGCATTAAAGAAGATGCCAGTATATGAAAAGTTCATGAAGGACTTGGTCGCAAAGAAGCGAACTGTAAGCCAGGAGCTCACCTTAGAAATTCAACATTGCAGTGCGATTGCTACACGATCCTTGGTGCAAAAGCGAGAAGATCCCGATGCATTTACCATACCTTACACTATTGGAGATGTAGAGTTCGCAAGGGAATTGTGTAATCTTGGTGCCATCATAAATCTGATGCCCCTTGTGGTCTTCAAGAAGTTAGGATTGGGAGCCCCTACTCTGACGAGCATGCGATTATTAATGGCTAACTGCACGGTGAAGAAGCCTGTAGGGATACTCTATGATATCCTTGTCAAAGTAGAGAAATTCATATTCTCTATAGACTTTGTGATCCTTTATTGCGAAGTCAAATTTGAAGTCCCGATCATCTTGGGAAGGCCCTTCTTAGCCAGTGGTCGAGCACTAGTGGATATAGAAGATGGTCAACTCAAGTTTAGATTGAATGAAGAAGAAGTTGTTTTCAATATCTATCAGTCGATGAAGAGGCCAAACAATTCAAAGATGGATGTTTGGGAACTTGGTGAAGTCTGAGTAACCAAGTTATCCAAGTCATGCCGCGACAATAAATCAGGTGCTACTTTGGAGGCAACCCAAGATATTTGATGTTATAGTTGTAGTTTTGTTTTGCTTTTAGCTTTTGGACTTGTACAGAGTTTAATTTTCAGTGTTTTGGTTGTAATTTTTGGACATTGGACTGGTTACATATAGGGTATCAATGTGTTCTTCGAAGAATATGAACGTATATGACCAAGTCAACCATTTTTTGCTAAAAAGGCATCAAGAAGTGTTTCTACGACTAGTTCTATGGGTCGTATGTAAAACTATGACCCGCACACTATCTCGTAGAACACTTCCACTGTGAAAAAATTTGTGCACTCTAGTCTACGAGCCAAATTTACAGCTTGTAGATAAAGCTATGGCTCGTTAATAGGGCTCGTAGACCCCAGACAAGTTTTAATGTTTTTTACTAAGTGTTGGAGGGTTCTATGACCAACTGTACGAGTCATATTTTATTATACGGCTCATAGACTGGTCCATGCAACCCAGGCCCCAATACTAGGGTTTGGGCAGTCCATGAAACTGGGATCTACGGCCATACAATCATCTACGGCCCATAATTGGGGTTTCGTAGAGCCTGGGCCCATTAATTTTGGCCGACCCAGTCAACCTAGAAATAGGGGGATCAAATAATTTTGATCTTCATTCTTCACCATATTTACTTAAAACACCCAGCACCCCCTACCCTATTTTTTTTGATCACCACCTATGGCCACTACCCCATTTTCCAACGACTTTTTTGGCCACCCCTGGCAACCCTAGAGTTCACCCTCCTCTGCTCTCCCTTCAATTTTTAGCATCTTCCTCACTCAATCCGGTAAGTTCTTGGCCCTAAAATCCTTTTAAATACTGAAATTGTTGTGATTAAGTTGAAATTAATTGATGGGCATGGTAATTCGATTAGTATGAGTATGAATCCATGTATGCAATTGTTTGTGCTTAGAATTTATTCATGAATAGTATGTTGCCGATGCTTAAATAGTGTGAAAAGTCGAAAAATTGTGTGTGTAGCCATGTTTATGTGTTTGAATGATGTTATATAAAAATCATGTCGTCATATGTTGTTTGAATTGAGTAGACTATACAACAACAACAACAACAACATACCCAGTGAAATCCCACAAGTGGGGTCTGGGGAGGGTAAGATGTACGCAGACCTTACCACTACCACACAGGTAGAGAGGCTGTTTCCTGGAAACCCTCATCACAAAAACCCATAAGCAGAATAAGCTAGATATGATAAACATGCAAGAAGAATTGAGTAGACTATATTTCTTAAAAATGATATGTGATTACATGTGTGTAATTTGATGTTTATTTATTCAAACCAGGTCAATTAGATTGGGAAAACATGTAAAATGAGATTCGATGGGGGGGGGGTATATGTATATATTGTACATAGGGTGTTAGGCATCACCATCACCTCCGGATGCTCTATCTAGCTGGTGGTGCATTGAGGGCATGCGAGCCATATACATGGAGGGGATACAAACGAATGAGCGGGGCTAACCAACTCATTTTATTTTTGAGGAGCCTCGAATCATCATTTCGGGATTGGACAGTATCCCAGGTCTGTAGGACACTATTAGTAGATATGGGCTCTAATGGCTGGCCAGATCCTTAGGGAAGTACTCCCTCGTGATGGTTCGAGAGTTTTATGCATCGTATGCTGCCACAATTCTCTACACTCTTCCCAAGGGGAAGAAACCCCTCGCTCAGCCCAGACTGACACATACTAGAGTAAGGAGTCAACAAGTGGACATCCCCAAAACTACCATATGCCGCATGCTATTCGAGCCTGAGTTCCCTCCCCCATATTGACAACAGAGTCGACAGGAGAATGGGGAAGACCAGGAATAAGCCCCTGATGAGAGACCTGGTTCGCAGGGCTAGCTTGATGAGATGGGTCACCGACTAGATTGCAGAGCAGGGCCCGGACCCTGAGTGGGTAACTACATCGGTAAAGCCTATCGTGAAGGCTTTAATCAGTGTCACCATCAAATTTTTGTAGGTTGTGATGAGATCACAAATTTGGCCTACACTTACTGATAATATACTTACATCGGAGCATGTTGTTTTGGTTGCCAGCATCTTGGATAGCTATGAGATTGATTGGGTCAGCCTCATGCAGAGCGTATACACGAGGCGACCATGAAAAGGTCCACCATCATCCCCTTCTCGTGCTTGATCTATAGACTCTGTATAGAGTTGATGGTGGAGATACTACGCTGTCTAGACTCATTGATAGTGGTCCAACGTACTTTAGATGCCAACCTGATCAAGGTTGAGGATAATCTGGTCGCACTCCAGTGAGCACCATGCCCCCAGCACAGATGCCAAAGATGTTTGCTGCGGCGCCACCGTCTGAGCCTCCATCCACCACCACTACTGCTGCTATTATCGATGAGACCTCCATAGGCTGAGGCTGATGTGTAGAGGGGGCCCACTACTTCTACTTCTGCACCAGAGCTCGTACCCACATCGACAGTACCCGCTGACATAGTCTATGTGTTAGTGGCGTCCATTTAGGCCATGGCGCAGAGACTGTCCCACGCTGAGTCCTAGTTGACTTAGCTACTACAGCAAATCAGGTCTTGGGTCCGCCAGGCTATTTTAGAGTCTGAGGTTCACATACAGGCATTCACCATAGCCGCTATCCAGGACAGACGCGCACCAATGGATACCTGCATAAATGCTTTTGAGAGGCAGGTCTAGCAGAGCCTTAGCACAACATGACCAGTAGATGTGACGACCCTTTAGCAGAAGTTCTAGTAGCTCTGGGCCGACATGACAACAACTTTGGTAGCACAGGTAGTATTCCCACCGACTAAGCCCTCTGGTGGTTGATTTATTCGCTCTTGAGGATCCATCACAAGCTTCCCTAGGGACGAGGCCCCACATTGATAATCCAATTATAGTGCAACTACAAGCGGGGCTGATATAAGAGCAGGTGTTAGAGCTTGCCATGATGCGCTTGAGACAGAATGAGGAGTTGAGGAAGGCTCGTGAGCTTGAGAGAGTAAGGGTAGTTGTCCCCTTTGGACATGCTTCTACTATTGAGGACGCCACCACGCAGGTTGAGGGTGGCCAGATTCAGCTAGAGACTGGAGTTTGGGTGCCCAGGTATTTTGTGCATTGAGGACAAGATAAGCCTTTTTCAATGGGGTGTGGGTAGTTAAAGGCCTTAGTGAAGTCTGAGTAACCTTGCCCTATAACTATCCCAATTTTTGAATCCTAGGGGTTTTCTTGCCTGTGTTGTTTTCCCAAGGATACTTAATTTTTGTTGAACCGACATGTTTAGGATGTGTAGGTAGCATTAGTAGTATGTAGTACCGATATCCATTGCATATTTTGTTTTGTGTGAAAAATGATACCCACCAAATTTTTTGTTAGTCAGTCTTGATAGCAACCTTGCATGCTTGATTGTTTAATAGTGCTTGTTATGATAAGTAAGGATAAATTATGATGAGAAGCATGATCTAACAGTCTTTGTTAATAATGTAATTAGTTCCATGTGTGCGTAGCTTTCTTTGCTGAATTCATATGCTATGTTTAAATTCAGAACTTGCCCTGTTACTCCGACTTCGATGTAGGTTAGTTGATTAGGAAAGGATCTTATTCCATTGTTTATATTAGCTCACTTAGCCTAAATAACCAACCAAATGTGTAAAGTATCCCTTGATCCTAATGTTTGAGCCTTGCATGTATCTTTTCTTTGTAAAAACCTAAGTTGCCTAGCCTTGTTAGATGTAAAATCTTGAGATTGGACCTGGTCATTCCTTGAACATTGTGCACCTTGACTGAGGCAAAAAGCTTAAGTTGAGGGTAGCTACCAAAAGTGGCTTTGGTTTCTAGGTCGGATACTGTGCACCTCGGCTCGGGCTAAAAGCCTAAATTGAGGGTGGCTGGTGTAAAGGTAAACACAAAATGAGGTGGAAGCTAGTGATACATGGAAAAAGAAGTAAATATGTGATCTGGGTGCAAGAAAAATGAGTTGATGCCTAATCAATAAGCTAAAAAGAAAAATGACATGAGAACAAAAGGCAAAAGCTGAAAAATAAAAATAAGGCACCCAGAAAAGCTTGAAATAAGAGAAAGGGCGAATGAAATGAAAAATGACAGTGTTAGTAAGACAAAAGTGTAGAAAAATGTAGTGTCAAGGATGACCTTTAGTCATTACGTTCCCAATACATCACACCAAGCCCCCTGAGCCTACTTTACAAGACAATAAAGTCGTAAAGTGATCCTAGTCCAAGCAGTCGAAGGTCATAGTTATGAGTTTAGGGGCAAGCATATGGTATTGAGCATAGTATTTGAATGTCTTTTGTGAGAGTGAGTGATCTTGAATAGTCCCAAACATTGAATCTTAAAATATCATCATGAGAGAGATATGAGACTTTTTTCTGTGAGGGCACTTGTATTGCATTGTTGATATTAGACTAACTCCATAAGTGTTGCTTAGTAATGATTGCCTCGTTTGTCATAGTTGTACTGTAACATATATTGATCTGTATTGATTTGCTTGATAGCTATCTGATGTGCTTTTAAAAGTGGTGTGGGTATCTGTGCCTAAGGTTGATATGATGTATGCCATTAGATTGAGGTCAGTGTGTTATTGTGCTGCTTATGTTGATTGAGTTTGTCACTTGAGGACAAGTAACAATTCTAAGTTAAGGATGTTGATGTGTTGTCAAAATACAACACATTTGATGCTTAAAACTTGGAATTTTGTGTCCTCAAAGTGGTGTTAGTAGATTTGATGTGTTTTTATGTTTGTTTTGCAAGATTACAGGGTTGGCATGATTTTTGGGCTAAGTGTACAGAGATTGTAGAAATTATTGATATACGATACCCTTAATGGCCGTGGAAAATTCCACAGGCCGTACAGAAGGTTTTGTATGAAAATTTAGTGAAGGGTGATTTTCTGAAGTTGAGTCTATAAACATGCAGATGAGTTGTAAAAGTTTATGCAAGTTGTAGATTATGTGTCGTGCCCTGAGGATCAGAAAGTAGGGTGTTTCTGAAAAGTCATCAGACGATATCCTTTACGGGTCATAGAACTTTATACGGCCTGTAGATGGGTCTAATAGAAGTCATCCCCAAAATTGATGAAGGAATCCACGAAGCTCCGACTACGGGCCATAAAACTTTATATGGCCCGTAGAAGTGATCGTAGAGCCTACCGACCCAGTTCTCCTATTTTATTTTGGTTTTCTATTTTAAATACTAAATAGCTTTTTTGGGTTATTTTTTTGTAATGAACAATAGAGCACAGTATAGAACTTCAAAGAGTCATTGTGAGATACTTGTGAAACATTATTTTGTGTTCTTTAATTCAATCTTGTGATTCTTGGTGAAGAGTTTGGATTTCTTGTTCTTAATTCTATTGTGTAAGTGCTCAATTATGTCATTCAAAATCATGATTCTTGCATCTACCCCGATAATGAGTAGCTAAATCCACAACTAGGGTTCTGGGAACCATGAAGAACTAACAAGGTAAAATCGGATAATTTGTAATTCTTGGAAAGTGTTCATGCATGTATTAATTAATTCTCTTCAGTTTGAATGTTATTTAATGGTGGCCAATGTTAGAACTCGCCTTGTGTTACTAACTGGATCATGGTAGTCATGAATAGGAAAAGAGATTAATTAATAGGATTCAGTTGATGTTTCTCGTCTAATCAACCAAACTGGATCAAGGGGAGGTTGTACTAGGACAATATGTAAAGGTTAGTAATGTCTCACTGCGGGAATGGATTAAATCACATAGTGAAATTTGCCTCTCACCTGTATCAAAGGGTTTGGTGAACTTGACTTACCATTCTGCATTCTATACACTAGAAAAGAATTTAATTATCTTGTAATACTGAGTTAGGGAATCATGGGGAATACAATACCCTAGTTACTCATCATACTGATTTCACACTTGTCTTAATTTAGGATTATTTTTCATAGTGTTCCCCCTTTGGGGATATAAGTAGGTTAATCCACTTGAACTACTTAAAGTTTCTCTAAGGCTTCCCTTTTCCCTGTGGGATCAACCCTAACCTCGGTTAGGTTATATATCTTGACAACAACCGCTTTAGCCTTCAAAAAGGAGGTGTAGCTTGGGCAAAATCAATGGGTTTCGCCTAGACTTAGTACTGAGGTTTGCCCCGCCTTATTGGGATTCACCTACTTTAAAATGCGTCACTAGTAGGTTAGGCTTGTTTATTTATATATCCAACATCTCTCTTGTGTTTTGCCAATGTGGAGCTTCTCATCTTAAGATGTGTTTTTACAAATAGAGTATTGAAGGTACTTATATTCTATATGCTTTGCTCTGAGTTACTCATTTGCTTATGGAGTGCCATGTTGTTTGGTATTCACTCCCTTGAATCTATATATATGTAGGTCATGGGCCCAAATCATTGTGATTACCTTCTTCCCGATTTTGGTTAAAGGCTTACTTTAAGAGTTCGAAGGTAGTTGCCTATCACTTCAGTAGATATCACCCACCCTTATTTATGTTCGTGTTCTATTCTAGATACATAAACATTTAGACTTGTACTTATTTTGCATCTGATGTAAGACTTAGACAATTGTACATGTGACAATAGATTTTGGGGGATTATTTATTAAGATAAGTTATGTTATCCTCAATAATTATGAAATACAATCTTTTATTCTATTTTACTTCTAATTTTATTTTTTTGTTATATTTTAGACTAAGTTGTCTTGATGAAATTAGACAAGTGCCATCATACCCATCTTTAGGTCATGACAAAATGGTATTAGAGCCCCAAGTTTATAGATCTCGCATGTGCTTAAGGCCAAGTCTAGTAGAGTATTGAGGATTGGTGCAAACACATCCGTTGCATATCTTTGAACCATGAAGACTATAAGGAAACTTCCTTTTATTCTTTCATTCTTATCATGAATGGTTACTTTCATTAGTATTGAGTTGTCATGTATCTTTTTTACAAATGGCTAGGATGAGAGAGCTACTTCTATGGAAAAGGAAGGAAGGCAGTCCCCGAGCATGTTATTGAGACCCCAGCTAGAGGTAGAGGTGGGGGTCATTGGAGGCGGAGAGGTTGTGCCCAAAGGGTGGCACCCATGAGAGTACATGGTAGAGGTGCCTTTCTCGAGCCAAAAATTGATGCTAGAAAGGACCAGGTTCCTTTAGAGTACATAGATACACTATTGCTTCAGGATACTTTATTGAAGGTGTTAGGTGTACCCAAGAGATTCACTAAAGGTTGTTCATATGACAAGCACACTAGGGGTTCTTAAACCAAAGGGCCGGCTCATACCTTAGAGTAATCACAAGCTTTATTGGTTAAAGGTATAGTGGAGCTACCACTATTAGGTCCTAGGGTTGAGGTTGACCTATACCAAATGTTGGGATTCAAGCTATGCCTTTTGGTTGTGTTGATTGAGGATGAGTAGTGCATGTATGAGAAGTTTAAAAAGATGGGCCTATCTTATTTTCACACTAGAAAGATCAAGGATGCACTTGAGTTCCTAATTACTTATCGAGAATTAATTAAGAGGGTGAGTGTAATAGAGTCTCAAGGTGTTTATTATGCCTCATTCCAGTTACACAACCAGCTAGGGAGTGATGGAGATTTTATTTAGGACCTAAACTGGTCAGATCTCCATCGATGACTTCGGAGGTGTTTGCTTGTGATTTATATGATAAATTCATTTTGTAAAGTGTAAGCGAGGAGAGAAGGTTGAGATTTGAGAGCCTAAGGTAGGGTAGCCTCATAATTATAGAATATGAGATTTGTTTATATCAATTTTCTATGCATGCCTAGCTATTATTCAAGATAAGGTCAAGAGGACCCATAGAAGTTTTTAGAGAATTGAACCATTCTACACATATGGTTATGTTCAGATCCACCTGTGAGGAGGCTTCCTTCCAATCCATGTTAGGTGCTACTAGAGAAGCAGAGTTGATAGAGAAATAGAAGTTTAAAGACCTTAGGATGGCCTATACTTCAAGCTAATTTTATAGGGGTATAGGATCCTTATATAACACCCCATAATTCTTCCCACTTAGTCTGAGTAGATACCCAAAGAAATTTGAGAAAAAATGATTGAGAAAAATCACAGAAAGAAACCACGAAGGTCATCTACAGCCCGCAGAGTGATTTACGACACATAGATGAGGCCTCGTAGATGCTGAAGTGACTTGGTGAAAATTTTTCTAAGTTTGAGGTTCATGTAAGAGATGATATATGGATCGTACATAATTCTACAACCTATGGAATAGGTTTCTTGAGTTGATGATCCAAAAATCTACTTTTTTGGATAATTGAGTTACGAGATATCAAATCGCCCATCAATTGACTTACGACCTGTAAGTCTGGGTTCGTGGGATGAAGTTCCAAGGAACCAAGTTTTCTGAACCTTGAAATCAGGAGTCATCAGAAGACCCGTAAGGTACTTCATGGCCCATCGGAAGAGGTTACGTAAGTCCCAGGTCGATTTTCAGTAACTCAACTTTTGGGACACCTTTAGCTATGAGAGGTTACTTATAGCCCATAAGTGGAAGCTACGACCCATAGACGGGATTTCATAGTTCCCACTAGCAGTTTTAAGAGGGGCATTCCTGACTTTTCCTATCCCTTTCAATTAAAACCAACGATGTATTGGACTTATCTTTAGTCCGTTAGTATCCTAGGTGTATTATTTTTCCATATACACTTAGCCATTCTTGAAGAGCATTAAAGCGTGAGAAAAATGAGGGTTTTAGAGTTCTAGCCTAAGTAGCGTCAGAGGGTTTATTTTTCTTCCTAGTTCCAGGTATGTAAGGCTTCCCAAGCATAGGATTGAGTTTATCCACGTACCCTTTTATTTACTTGGTCAAGTTCATGTGTAAGAACTGAGTATTGAAAGCCTCATGATTTTAATCTTTGAGTTATTTACATTTATTTTGAGTTTCTATACGTAATTGTGAGTAAATCAATGAGTTATATGTCGGTTCTATGGAATTGGAATATAAAACTTGCACTATGTATTATGAACCCTATTTGGCATTATTTTATATAATATCTGTTTCATTGATCAGATTGAGACTACGATTGTGGTTTTTCAAATTGAGTAAATTGAGCATGAGACGCACATGGATTGTATGTGTGTATATCTACTAAGCTTCTTACTTGTGTTATCTGATGAGTATGATTGAGTGGAGCCTAAATGACCATTTGAGTTTGAGTTTGAGTTCTGATTGCATTGCATCGTTAATTTTCCTAGTTGACTGAGTTGAGGAGTGAATGAGTTGAGTGGATTTGAGAGAATCTAAAGAGATGAGTTTTTTTGACATAAGCACTTTTTAGTCTTGGAAGGAGGAGTATTGAGCACTGAGTTGGGTGAACGGAGAACACCCTACGAGTACATTGCTAGCGTTGGATAGTCGTGTAGTTAACTCTGGCTCATGTCCCAAAAACTAGACATTCTCTTTGGATCCAAGAGAGAGAGAGGTTGATTTCCTTTACCTTGGAAAGTTTAGACAGATGTGGCAATGACGCCGACTTCATTATGCATCACCTAACTCATGGTGGTGGGAGTTATGTCGGTTAGAGAAACTTCTAAGCAACATTTGATTGAGTAAATCTTGTTTTAAACTAAGTTGCATAAAATTGAGTCTATTTTGAAAGCATAATTTTTTAAAACTTTAAACCTGCATTTCCCACTGAGTTGAGTCGTGAGTTGATGAGTTGACTTCTGAGTTGAGTTGACTGATTAGTTTTGAGCCTTTATTATTTCTTGAGCCATTTTACATACTAGTATATTCCATGTACTAACGTCCATTTGGACCTGCATCATTATTGATACAGATACAGGTGATAGAGGACTTTAGCCAGCGCATCGGGGTCTAGCTTCCTGCTTCTCAGAGTTTTGTGAGCCCTCCTTGCTTTTCGGAGGAGCTTTTCTATCCTTATTTTATTTGAGTATTAACATTATTTTTGTTGTGGTAGCTTGGGGTTTATCTTGGCATCTCTAGATAAGAGTAAAGGCTTCATAGACATTGAGTAAAGGTTGATGATTACTTTTACTTTTTCAAACTTGACCCTTGGAGACTATTTTATTAGAGTTTATTTATTTGACATCTTCTCTTGAGTATTCTTCCGCTAATGAGTGTGATATGATGATGAGGCCAGGCGATTTTATTGGAGAATCAGCAATAGTTCTTCAAGTACTAGCCACGCCAAGGGTACCATCCCGGGGTGTGACAAACTTGGTATCAAAGCACATAGTTCATGTGTCCTAGGGAGTCTATGAAGTCGTTTCTAGTAGAGTCTTGTTTATGAGTGTGTTATGCAACACACTTTATAAGAAGGAGGCTATAGGATAGTAGGAATTGTTACACTTTCTTGTATTCTGAGTTCGTGCAATAGAGGTTAACTCTATAAAGTCCCTTTTCTAACTCGTGCATTATGCGTTTGCAGATCATGCCTCCTAAGTGTACTTTCGCCCAAAGAAGTGCACCAAACCAACAATACTGAGAACCCAACTTTAGAGGTGCTTACTTGAATGGAGATGAGAGGTCGAGGTCGACCAGCTGGAGCTGCTGGAGTTCCACTTGTACGTACGACTCTACCTGCTCCTACCACAGAGGCTGACTTCAGAGGAGTTATCACTATGCTCACCCAACTATTAGCTGCTCAGAGTGGGAATAGGAGTTCACAGGCTCCTAATTCTAGCTCCCAAGATCCAACTGCTGCAACTAAGCTTATAGATTTTCTGAGGATGAACCTACTACTCTTCATAGGGTCGAAGGTTGAGGAGGAACCCCAGAATGAGATGTGGAAGGTGTTGAAGGCTATGGATGCTACTGAGGTTGAGAGAGTTGTATATTTGCTTCTTATCAACTTAAGGATTTGGCAAATGTGTGGTATAATCAGTGGGAAGAGGGTGGAGGTTAGAAGGCCAAGCTTGCTGAGTCGGATGAATTTGAGAGTGCCTTCCTTGATCACTTCTTTCCTAGGAGTTGAGGGAGGCAAAGATCGAAGAGTTCGTAAACCTGAAGTAGAAGAGGGTGACCGTCAAGGAGTATAGCCTCAAGTTCATCCAATTATCTTAGTATGCTCCAGAAATGGTCTAGGACATTAGGGCAAGGATGATGAAGTTTATACCTGGCTTGGGTAAGTATGTGAAAAATGAGTGCAAGGAAACATTGTTGATGCCAGGTGTGGACATCTCTAGGCTTATGGTCTATGCACAACAAGTCAGGTGGATAAGAAGAAGGACAAAGAAGAGCATCTAAGTAAAAAGGCTACGTTGGAAGGGCCTGAGTCTAATTAGTCTAAATAGAGTAAGGGAGACCAGTCCTATTTCCAGAGAGATCGAGCAGTTGCACTATCCTCAGCTAGAGCACCAGCTCCGAACAATAGGTATGATCAAAAGTCTCAGAGTCAGCAGAACTCTAGACCACAGGTTTCCCAGTCTCAGGCTAGTGTGAACCTTGACTCAAAAGGGTAGCTACCTTGTGGTAAATGTGGTAGGATGCATTTGGAGGAGTGTAAAAGGGAGGTAATGGTTTCTATAAGTATGGTCAAATGAGTCATTTTCAGAGGGAGTGTCCATTATGGAACAATAAGGCCTAATCTTTTGCTACTGCACCACCAACCAAAGGTAACCAGAGAGGTGCTGTACCAAAAATGGGCGGTCGGACAAATCGTCTGTGTGTAATAGGGAACCGACAGGACCAAGAGGCTGCACTGAATATTGTGACGGGTATACTTTGAATCTCTACTTTTGATTGTTATGCATTGCTTGATCCGAGTGCAACTTTGTCATTTGTGACGCCATATATGGCTAGTAAATTTGAGATTCTTCCGGAGTGCTTGCTTGAGCCATTCTTTGTTTCCACTCCTGTTTGTGAGTCTATCTAAGCTAAAAGGATCTATAGGGGTTGTAAGGTGTCATTTATCATAGAATACTCTTGTAGATTTGATTGAATTAGAGATGGTTGATTTCGACGTGATCCTTGGCATGTAGTAGCTTCACGTCTCTTATGCCTCAGTTGATATTAGAACCTGGACTATCAAATATTAGTTTCCAAATGAGCTTGTCTTACAGTGGAAGGGAGATTCTGTCGCGCCTAAGGGTAAATTTATTTCCTACCTTAAGTCCAGAAAGCTAATTTCTAAGGATGTGTCTATCACCTTGTGTGAGTTAAGTATGAGGATATTGAGTCCTCTACCCTCGAGTTTGTCCCAATTGTGATGAGTTTCTAAAGTGTTTCCTAAGGATCTGCCTAGTGTTCCTCCTTATAGGGAGATTGACTTCAGAATTGATGTTCTTCCTGACACCCAACCTATCTTTATTCTGCCGTATAAGATGGCCCCTGCCAAGTTGAAAGAGTGGCTGAAAGATTCGCTAGAGAAGGCCTTTATTATGCCCAATATTTCTCCATAGGGTGCTCCAGTTTTATTCATGAGAAAGAAGGATGGTTCCCTCAGAATGTGTATTGACTACCACCAGTTGAATAAGGTGACAATCAAGAATAAATATCCCCTTCCAAGGATTGATGATTTGTTTGACCAACTTCAGGGTGCCACTATTTTATCCAAAATAGACCTGAGGTCAGGCTATCACCAATTGAAGATGAGAGCATATGACATCCCAAAGACGACTTTTTGAACCCAGTATGGTCACTTCGAGTTCTGGGTAATGTTTTTTGGGTTGACAAATGCACCTACAACCTTCATGGATTTGATGCATAGAGTATTCAAATAGTACATTGACATGTTCGTGATTGTGTTCATCAATGATATTCTGGTGTATTCCTGAGATGAGGAGGAGCACGCTAATCACCTCAGAATCGCTTTGTAGACACTCAAGGATAATGAGTTATATGCAAAGTTTTCAAAGTGTGAGTTTTGGCTCAAATCTTTGGCATTCCTAGGCCATATAGTTTCGGGCAATGGCATTCAGGGGGATACTCAAAATATTGAGGCGGTTAAGAATTGTCCTAGACCAACCTCTCCGACTGATATAAGAAGTTTTTTGGGTCTAGATGTTTATTACCACACGTTTGTTGATGGGTTCTCTTCTATATCCATACCGTTGACTAAACTGACTCAGAAAAAGGTCAAGTTTCAATAGTCCGATGAGTGCAAGAAGAGTTTCCAAGAGTTAAAAACAAGGTTGGCTACTGCCCTAGTGTCGACCTTGCCCGAAGGAACTGATGGATTTGTCATTTATTTTGATGCCTCGGGAGTGGGATTGGGATGTATATTGATGCAAAAGGGCACAATTATTTCTTATACTTCGAGACAACTCAAGATGCATGAGAGGAATTTTCCCACACATGATTTAGAATTAGCAGCAGTGGTGTTTGCCCTCAAGCTATGGCGCCACTATTTATATGGAACACATATTGATGTCTTCACAGACCATAAGAGCCTGCAATATGTCTTCACCTAAAAGGAACTTAATTTGAGGCAGAGGAGATGGATTGAGGTACTCAAGGACTACGATATGAGCATCCTCTACCATCTAGGTAAAGCTAAAATGGTTGTTGATACTCTTAGCAGGTTGTCTATGGGAAGCATTGCTCATGTGGAAAAAAAGAAGAAAGATTTAGCTAAAGAGGTCCACAGACTAGCGCGATAGGGAGTTCAACTAGATGAATCTAGTAAAGGTGGAATACTTGTGCATAATAGGTCTACATCATCTCTCGTGGTAGAGGTAAAGGAGAAGCAAGACCAAGATTCCGTCTTGCTACAATTGAAAGAAGACATACATAAGCAGAATGTAATAGCATTCGTCAAAGGGGGAGATAGAGTATTGAGGTATCAAAGCAGATTATGTGTTTCATATGTCGATGGTATTCGAGAAAGGATCATGGTAGAGGCCCATAACTCTCGATATTCTATCCACCCGGGGTCAACTAAGATGTGCCATGACTTGAGAGAGGTCTACTAGTGGAATGGAATGAAGAGAGATATTGCAGAGTTAGTTTCTAGATGCCCGAATTGTCAATAAGTTAAAGTTGAGCACCAAAAATCATGTGGAGTAGCCTAGACCTTTGAGATTCCAAAATAGAAGTGGGAGATGATTAATATGGACTTTGTCACAAGCTTAACGATGTCTCGCAGACAGTATGATTCAATTTGGGCGATAGTTGATTGGATGACAAACTCTATGCACTTCTTGGCAGTGAGGATTATGCCCGATTATACATAAGGGAGATTGTCAGATTGCATAGGTCCCTTGTCCATCATCTCAAACAGAGGAGTCAAATTCACGGTCCAGTTGTGGAGATTCTTCCGGAAAGGCCTAGGTTCGAAGTTGAATCTCAGCACTACTGTGTCATTGACTTAAGGGTAATTGGGATGTCAATTTGCCTCTGATTGAGTTTGCCTACAATAACAACTTTTATTGGAGCATTCAGATGGCTCCATATGAGGCACTGTATGGAAGGAGGTGTAGATCACCAACTGGTTGGTTCAAGGTGGGTGAAGTAGTGATGATTGGGCCAGAATTGGTTCACCAAGCCATGCAAAAGGTGAAGATCATGCAAGAAAAAGTTGAAGACTGCACAAAGTCGACTGAAGTCCTACACCGATGTTAGGAGAAGAGACTTAGAGTTTGAGGTCAATGATAGGGTGTATTTGAAGGTGTCACCTATGAAGGGTGTAATGCAATTTGGGAAGAAAGGGAATTTGTTTTCGAGGTACATTGGCCCTTACCAGATTTTGAGAAAAGTTGGCAATATAACTTACGAGTTGGAGCTACCACCAGAGTTAGCAGCCATCTATCCAGGTTTTCACATTTCCATGCTTAAGAAGTGTTTGGAAGATCCACAACTGGTTGTGCCTATTAAAAGTATTGGAGTGAAAGACAACTTGAGCTATGAGGAGATTCCCGATTGCATCTGTCAAGGTGTTATAGAGAAATCAGTTGGTGGAAGAAGCTACTTGGGAAACAGAGAAAGATATGAAGGGGAGATACTTGCATTAATTTCTACCTGCTAATGATGAGAGAGTTGATGGTAATGATTCTTTCCTAATTCTTAAGTTCCCCTCTATTCTGAGTTTAACTGATAACAGTATCCTAGAGTTCGAGTGATGATTGAAATGATTTATTGACTATTTACTTGCTTTACTTGTTTAATTGCTTGATTGATTTATTGCATGAGTGAGTTGAGAACTGTTTGATTGTTACATCCATAATAAGACTCGTGCTAGACTGGTCTTCCTTCGAGGACAAATGATCCCAAGGGGGAGATAATGTAACACCCCATAATTCTTTCCTCCTAGCCTGCATAGATGCCTAGAGAAAACTAAGAAAAATCATTGAAAGAAACCATAAAGGCCATCTACAGCCCGTAGAGTGATCTACAACTCGTAGAAGAGGCCTTGTAGATGCCCAGGTGACTTGCTAAATTTTTTTCTAAGATTGAGGTCCATGTACAAGATGTCATATGGACCATACATAATTTTATGACCCGTGGAATAGGTTTCTTGAGTTCAAGATCTAAAAATCTACTTTTCTTGATATTTGAGTTAGGAGTTACCAGACGGCCCGTCAACTGACTTACAGGCCATAAGTCTGGTTTCGTAGGTTGAAGTTCAAGGGAATGAAGTTTTCTGAACCTTGAAACCATAAGTCATCAAACGACCCGCAAGGTACATTATGGCCCGTAAGAAGAGGTTTCGTAAGTCCCAGTTTGATTTTTAGTAACTCAACTTTTGGGATGACCTCACCTACGAGAGATAACTTACGGCCTGTGGATGGAGTTTCGTAGTTCCTACCGGCAGTTTTAAGAGGGGAATTCCTGACTTTTTCTATCCTTTTTAATATAAACGGACAACATTTTGGACTTATTTTTTGTCCTTTACTAGTACCTTAAGTGTATTATTTCTCCATATACACCTAGACATTCTTGAAGAGCATCAAAGAGGGAGAAAAGTGAGGGTTTTGGAGTTCATCTTGAGGAGCATCAGAGGGTTGATTGTTCTTCCTAGTTCCAGGTCTGTAAGACTTCCAAAGAATAGGTTGAGTCTTTCTCGTGCCCTTTCGTTTACTTGATCTATTTCATCTGTAAGAACTTAATATTGAAAGTCTCATGGTTCTAATATTTGAGTTATTTACATTGATTTTATGTTTCTCCACGTAATTGTGAGTAAATCAATGAGTTATATGTTGTTCCTATGGATTTGGAATATAAAACTTGTATTCAGTACTATGACTCCTATTTGGAATTATTATATATAATATCTGTTGCATTGATCAGATTGAGACTACGACTGTGGTTGTTCAAATTGAGTAAATTGAGCGTGAGGAGCATATGGCTTGTGTGCGTGTATATCCACTAAGCATCTTACTTGTATTATGTGATGAGTATGACCGAGTGAATCCTAAATGAGCATTTGAGTTTGAGTTTGAGTTCTGATTGCATTGCATGGTCAATTTTCTTGACTGGCTAAGTTAATGAGTGAATGAGTTAAGTTGATTTGAGATAATCTAAAGAGACGAGTTTTGAGTTTATTGACATAAGCACGTTTTAGTCTTGGAAGGAGTATTGAGCACTGAGTTGGGTGAGAGGATAACACCCCAGAACTATGTTGCCAACATAGGATAGTCGTGCAGTTAACGAAGGCGGCTAATGTCCCAAAAGATGGACATTCTCTTTAGATCGGGGGGGGGGGGGGGGGTTTGACGTCCTTTATCTTGGCAAGTTTAGGTGTGCCAACAGTGTCGGATTTGTTGTGCATCACTAAACTCATGGTGGTGGGAGTTATGTCAGTTAGAGAAACTTCCCAAGCAACACTTGATTAAGAACATCCTGTTTTAAACTAAGTTGCATAAAATTGAGTCTATTTTTAAAGCATGGTTTGTTTAAAACTTTAAATGTGCATTTCTCGCTGATTTGAGTCATGAGTTGATAAGCTGAGTTCCGAGTTAAGTTGACTGATTGATTTTGAGCCTTTATTATTTCTTGAGCTATTTTACATAATAGTATATTCAATGTACTGACATCCATTTGGACCTGAATCCTTAATGATTCAGATACAAGTGACAGAGGACTTCAGTCAGCACATCGTTGAGGTCCAGCTTCCTGCTTATTAGAGTTTGGTGAGCTATTTAATTATTAGCATTACTTCTGTTGAGGTAGCCCGGGGTTTATCTTGGCACCTTTTAGATGAGAGTAGAGGCTTCATATATATTGAGTAGAGGTTGATGATTACTATTACTTTTCCAAACTTGAACACTGGAGACTATTTTGTCAGAGTTTTATTTATTTGGTATCTTCTCTTGAGTATTCTTCTGCTAATGAGTGTGATATGATGATAAGGCCAGACGGTTCTCTTAGAGAATCAATAATGGTTCTTCAAGTGCCGGTCACACCAAAAGTACCTTCTCGAGGCGTGACACCTTTAGGTGTAGTAGTTCCTTTTAGCACCATGGGCCAGTTTATGCAGCCATCAAGAATCTATGGGTGTCCAGTTATCTCATGGTCCCTACAATTTGGGGTAGAGTTTTTATGATTCACAGTAGAGGTTTATGGGCGGAGTCGATATTACTGACTCCCATGGACTACTATAGAATTCCTTGGGTTAGAGACATTATTTTGGTTGTGAGGACCCCAATCGAGTGTTAAAATAGTGCCCAATATAGCTTTGGGGAGGACCCCTTCCCAGTTCTTCAATTCTGGCTATATGACCAGCACATCTGATCAGAGTTAGGAATAGAGCTCAAGTAGATAGGAGTGGTCATGCTTTGGGTAGAGGTGTAGGTGGAGCTATGTATATACATATATATTACCGTTTTTATTCATTCTATCTATTGAGGTTCTTTCTAGGGCTTTGAATAACTTATACTCTACTTCAGATTACAAGGGTTTCGTTCTATCTCAGTGGAATGAAAACATTACTCACTTGGCCTATGTTAATGACATCATCATCTTTGCTAATGCTGACAAGTTCTCTATAGATTTGTTGATGAATCTTTACAAGACTATGAAGGGTAATCAGGACAAAAGAATAAAAAAAGTGTCTTTTATGTGCATAGTAGGGCTACTCATAGAGATATTCAACTTATAAAGAAATGTTCTAGTTTTCCTAGAGGTAATTTTCCTGTAACTTACTTTGGATGAGCAGTTGGGATTCTAGGAAAGGGAAAATACATTTTGTTGAGCTGATGAAGAATCACAAAATAAGTTACAAGCTTTGAAACAAAAACTATATCTTTTGGAGGAAAGGTTGTTCAATCAATAATGTTCTACAAAGTATGCCTGTATATCAATTATTTGCAATGTTTCCTCCCAAATGTGTGATTCTTGATCTATTAACTTTTGCTAGATTTCTTTGGAGTTTCAAGGAGTGGGCAGAAATAGGCTCCAGGTTTCTTGGGCTGAAATAACCTAAGATGGAAGGAGGTGTGGGATTTTGGTCATTGTTTGGTGTCTCAAGAGTTTTGTTTGAAAGTATTTGGTGGAACTTTAGGACTACAAACACTATATGATCTAGTATCATGTTTGATAAGTAGACTTAACTTCAAGAACTACACTAATATCTACCGTTGTATTTTTTACTAATTTCTTTCATAAGGATATTAAACAGCTGAAGCAGGATAATGAATGGAGAATTGTTAAGACATATTTTCCCTGAAAGTGTGGCAGAATATATACTTAACAAGAGTGATACAATGCAAGATACTAAGGTGGATAAACCCTTATGGATACTCAATCATTTAGGTAAGTTCTCAATCGTCCATGCGGATACTCAATCATTCAGGTAAGTTCTCAATCAGTTCAGTACGGAAGGTTCTAAGGACCCCTATGGTAGTATATGAACAGTTTAGGTAGGTTTTGAAAAGAATATTCCTTTTAAACTATCTTTCTTTTTTGGAGGTTGATCTAACAAAGAATTCCTATTGGGAATTTTTGTTTAGAGTAGGATTAGGGGAGTGTTTCAATGTTATATTGTAACTTTAGAGTTAATGAAACATTTGAACACCTCCTTATCTTTTGTCTTAAAGTGAAGTTGCTGTGAAAAGTTTTGCTAGAGTAACTAGTGGGGAGAGGCCTTTTCTGCAACTAAAGGACACTATTTTTAAATGATGAAATGTTAAATGTAATATAAATTGAGACCTTTATTTAATGTGATTCCTGATTTTATATTATGAAAGATCTAAAAAAGGAGAAACAAAGTAACGCATGGATGGAAACATTTCTATTTTTAGCATGATAGCAAAAATCAGTAGAAATTTCATAGTCTCATTGTGGTTAGATATCCTTGGTTGAGGAATTGAAGATTAGACTATGTTAATTAAATTTTTTAAAGATTACAAGCCTATTTAGATACTAAGGTAATTGGACATCTCCTGGTATAGGAGTGTACAAAGGTAACTCAGATAGAGTCTCAGAAGATAATCCAAACCCTAGTGTTGAGTTTTTTATGTTAGGAATTGAGATAGAAAATTTATTTATGCATCATATGATTTGTGTATCAAAATAAGTTTAGAAACAAAAATGTTGGCTCTGAAAAAAGGATTACAATTTTGTGTGTCACACACACTGCTACCTGTTATCTTAGAGATTGACTCTTCTATTGTAGCTAAACCTTTGGATGGAATCTGAGAAATCGTGTGGAGTATTAGCTTGAGTATTAAAAAGATGCAATTGTTGATGAGGAATGTGCAAGTAGAGGTTGCAAATGTGCTCAGGATGGAAAATAAAGTAACTGACTACTTTGCTAATTTTATTTTTATCCTATGTGGGTACTGATGCTAAAGCTTTTCATTCGCTTCAAGAGTTACAAAAGAACGAAAGTCACCCATCATCCTAGATAGGAAAGTTCCTAACTTAAGATATACTAATTGTCAAAATCATTATTTGAATTGTAATGAGAACATGAACTACATCAGATAAACAACAACATTTTGGAAGAATTAACATAATATTTACCTTGAAAAACATGAATTCTTGATCTGATTTGTTTAGACAGTAGTATTAGCTCCTTTGAAACTCAATCTATCAAATTACAAAAAAATAGAGTTTGTGGTCTTCTTAATTTGGTAATAAATGAATAAATAAGGAAATACAAAAGACTTATCTGGAAGGCTACATGATTAGGAGCTTTTGAAGATTAGAGGTGCATCAGAGGGAGATTACTGCGAGAGAAGTTTTCTAAGCAGTTAATCAACAAGTATTTTTAAAAAAATGAGATTATATAGCTTACCTTCAACATAAAAGAGTATACTTGAGTTAGATCGAGTTGAAGAAGTCTTGCTTGAACAAGATTATATGGTATTTGTGAGAATTTTGAGCATCCTTGATGCAATCTATCCGAGCTAATTACACCTTATTTCTTCTCTCTTTCATCACGAAGGTTAGGTCTTCCTTGATAACATTCATTGTTGAGTTCATCAATGGCAATCGATGGTGATGAAGACGCTGGGTTGGCTTACCTCTAGAACCTTCTATTTTCGATGAATAAGAATTTTTCTTTCTTTTCTTTCTTCTTTTTTGTTTTGCTTAATTTGATTGGTTTTTGTTTTATTTTCTTTAGATTTGGGCCATTTTTGGACCTAAACTCTTGTAAATATTTAGTAGCTTTCCTTAATAAATAGCCCATGGTAGTGTATTTAAAATTAAAAAACCCTTATATATTAAAGTAGCAAAGGAAAAGTATACAATGTCCCAACAATATCGCTTGATCCCACGCTGCAGAACCACTCAATTTATCAAAAAAGATTGTCGTTCTTAGAAATATAAATGACTGATCTAGAAATCATACACTTCAATGAACATTTACTTGTCCAAAAAAGGGATAAATTAAACAAAATGTCTATTGATTTAAATATTTGACACAAAAAATAACTCATTTTAAAAAATAAGCCACTTATTACTGAAAATGACTATTCAGACATTATTTCATAAAATATGATCTATGCAGCCATGGCTAGCCTCCAGTTCCTCCTTTTTCTTCATTTGCTCCCTTCTTCTTCCTCCTCTGCTCCCTCTTCTTCTTCCTCTCCTCCCTCCTGCTTTCTTTTCTTCTTTTTCTGCTCACTTCTTCTTCATTGCTTATTCTTTACTTTCAAAATTTGAGGTACTGTAAACATGAACCCTTTTAAACGGATAATATATCAAAAGCCTGAAAACATCTAAAAACATATATATACAAATTTGAGACTATTTAGATGTGATTTTGAGTTGATTGAGATTGAATAGTTAATGTATATTTAATTATACTCAATGCAATTGAATAGTTAATGTATATTTAATTATACTCAATGCATACTTCATATATAGTTAAGCTATATTTAGGTTTTCAAGTATATCATAATGTATAGTTAGTGTATATTTCATGTATACGTAAGCTATATTGTATAGTAGATGTATACTTTTGATGACATTTTGCAAATTATATTACAAAATTTAAAATATTTTTCAAAAATACATTTATAAATATTTTTATAAGGGGCGGCGGCTTGTAGGGGGTAGGGGAAGGGGGGAGGGGCTAGGGAAAAAATGAAATTTTTAAATTTTGAATTACTTAAAAAATAAAAATTTTAATTTTTTTGTGTGTGGGGTGGGGGGAGGGTTTGGTCGGGGTAAGGATGGAGTAAAAAAATAAAATTTTCAAAATGTGAAATATTATTCAAAAAAATTTTTTTTTTTTTGGAAGGGAGAGGACCATGGTAGTAATGCGGTAAGAAAAAAATATTGTAATTTGAGGTTGAAACAGAGTTTTGAAAAATATTTTCCTTAGTTTTTTGAAGGAAGTCATTTTCCTTAAATTTGAGGAAAATAAGTTGAGTTAGAAAATATTTTCCTTAGTTTTTGGAAGGAAGTCATTTTCCTTAAATTTGAGGAAAATAAGTTGATTTAGAAAATATTTTCCAAACATTTAAGCAAATCAAACATGAGAAAATTGAAAATTATTTTTCGAAAAATGTATTCCTCCCTACGAAACACACCTCAAATGTCTATGTTTTTTTTTGGTTTGTTGGAAAATTTGTCATACTTAAAAGAGTTCAATTTTTTGTTCATTGGGAATTCTCATGGTAGGGGTGGGGTAAGAAAAATATTGTAATTTGAGGTTGAAGCAAAGTTTTGGAAAATGTTTTCCTTAGTTTTTGGAAGGAAGTCATTTTCCTTAAATTTGAGGAAAATAGGTTGATTTAGAAAATATTTTCCAAACATTTAAGCCAACCAAACATGAGAAAGTTGAAAAATATTTTTCGAAAAATGTATTCCTCCCTACGAAACACACCTCTAATGTCTATGCTTTTTTTGTTTGTTTGAAAATTTGTCATACTTAAAAGAGTTCAATTTTTTGTTTGTTGGAAATTTCATGTTAATATTTTAATATATAATTTTCTTATACCCTATCCCTTGGGTAGTCCCTCAATTGTTGATCCTGAGATACTTTTCCCAATAAAACTTAGATCGTTTGATCTTTGATTTATAATGACTTTTAATATTGTTTAGCTAAATCACTTTGTTCATATAATGACAACTCTAGTATTTAATTGCTTAATTGAATCCACAATTGCTTATATACGAATTGTTCCTATATCAGGTATATGCATCTGTTGTCAGTAAATTTATTGCTTTTAAACTAAAAAAGTCAGACCAAATAGAACTGAACTAAATCAAATCAAATCGACAATAACCAAATTGACAGTTGTTTTCTTAATTTGGTTTGATTTTAGAAATTTGAAATCCAACTGAATTGATTTGATTTTAATTTTGAAAAGGGGTCGAAAATACCTTCAAACTATTCGAAAATGATCACATATACCCTCTGTTTGTTTTCGGTCTCAAAACTACCCCTCCCATCTAACTATTTGACCATATATACCCTTTCATTTAACAGAATGCCATTACTCACCTATGTGGCATCCTACGTGTAAATAATATGCCACATGGCTATTGATATGGGTCAACCCTCGTGATCTAACCCACTTGGCAGCCTAACTCACTTAGACTCAGCTTATTTTTCTACTCAATTTGATCAAGTTTCAACACAAACAAGGACTGTGAAATAAGTACACAAGCACATATAGGAACAAGTCCCAACCTTGTTATTTAACTCATGTTAACAAAGGAAACACACAACACTTAGCCTATGAAATTTGTCCAGGTCAACTTTGCTGCCCAGAATGACTGTTTATGCCTTTAAATAGGCCACAACATGCCCAGTCATGTGCCAGCCATGTGCTTGCCAACTTAGTTGACATCCCCAACTGATAGGCTTAATTCAAATTCAAATTATAAACATTATCCAGATTTGTTGACATGTCAAAAATGGGTAGAAACTCCCTCAACCACCAACTGCCCACGCACATGCATGACACATGTGGGCAGCCTTCAAATTTTGGTGCCCAATTCACACCTACCCTGCATGTCTATGCCATGCCCAGGCCCTGCACACGTGCCTATGGCATGGCACAGGTCCTGCCCTGTACAGCTTGCCAATAGGTTCGATTTCCTGCACCATTGACCTTGTTCAACACTTAGCCTAAGTTTGTTTAGCTACGACCTTGCCACGTCATAGCCTTGCCTTGCCTTAGCTTACCCAACTCATGTCATGCCTTAGCCACATCTATCCTTGCATTGCCTTAGCTTGCCCAGCCCTTGCCATGCCTTAACCACGTCCTGCCTTGCATGCCCTGGCCACGCCAATGCTAAGGTCTACCTTTAGTTGAAATTTATCTTGACTGAAGTTATGGGGCCTTGGCTAGGCTCATCAGGTAAATCACTAGCCAAGGCTGAGCCACTCGAACCATCAAGTTGAGGGTCTGACCCTACCCGATGATCTCATCGTCCAGGATGAGGTAGGACGCCTTATCCGTTCAGGTTGCTTTGTTTCGACAAAATCAAGGCATGCTTTAATTTGATCCTCAAACTGCCAAAATGATACTGCCTTCTCCCAGGTTGCATCAAATTCCTGCTTTCCTTTCCAATGAATCAAAAAACTTTGTTCTTCTGCTCTTCTTATGGTATCCAGCCAGCCTATGATCCAGAATATTTTCAACTTGATCTTCAAAGTGTGCCTACACAACAGGAGGAGCACATTTGTACGTCGACCTTGTTGGATCCTCAGCATCTCCATAGAAAGGCTTCAAAAAGCTCACATGGAATATGGGGTGAAACTTAAGTCGCTCCGGCAAATTCAATTGATAAGCAACTTTACCCACTCTTTCAACCGCTTCAAAGGGTCCATCATACTTTGTAATCAGTGAGCGAAGCATTATTGTGCTACTGATTTTTTTCCAAATTTATAGAGTCAATTTCAAAAACACTGTCTCCAACTTGGAACTCTAAAACACGCCGACCTTTATCAGCATACTTCTTCATCCGTTTTGCTGCCTTCCTCAAGTTGTCTTACACCTCATCTAGCATCTCTTGCTTGTCACGCGCATACTTGTGAGCAGCAAGACACTTCCCTTGTGCATCAGTCCTAGCGACTTCTAATGGCGTATTGGGTTGCATGCCCAACACCAACTCAAATGGACTCTTCTCTGTTGCAGACGACCTGTGCAAGTTATAACAAAACTATGCACTTTCCAACAAGTCAACCTGATTCCTCTGATTTGCAGTCACATAGTATCGGAGATATACCTCAAGCAGATGATTGATTCTTTCCATCTGTCCATCAATTTGTGGTCGATTAACCATTGAGAACTTCAAATTAGTACCCATCATGTTGAACAATGAACTTCAAAATCGACCCCTGATCACTCATATTATCCAATGGAACAACAAAGTTTTTCACAACATGCTTATAAAATAACTCAGCAGCTACTTCATAAGAACATAAAGTAGTCGCAGCAACGAAGATACCGTATTTTGAGAACTTGTCAACCACGATCATGGTTGATGCTTTTCCATCCACCTTTGGAAACCCTCTAATGAAATCCATCGAAATAGAAGCCCATGGATGCTTTGCAATCGATAAAGGTTGCAACAAACCTGCTTCCTTCTCCCGTTCCATCTTATCTAGTTGACACACTAACCATGATTTTACATAGAGTCTCAATGTCATCTTCCATTTTTTGCCAGAAATAATTTCGAGATAACAATGTCATCATCCTCTCAACACCTGGATGCCCAGCATAAACAATATAATGTGTCTCTTTGAGGGGTTATCTTCGCAGTGCATTACCTTGAGGTACCACGACTCTCCCCCTTGAAATAAAGTAGAGCTTCCTCGATCCAATACCATTTAACTGTTCCCTCTTTAACTTGATCCATTAATTTGACATATAATGAATCATATGCATCACTAAACTTAATCTTATCAAGAAAATCATATTCAAGTCTAGTAATTGCATAAACAGCAACAAATACCTCTTGACGACTCAATGCATCAACAACTTGGTTTTTCTTTCCTGGTTTATGTATCCACACAAAGTCATATTCTGCCAATATCTCCTTCCATCTTGCCTATTTCGAACTCAATTTTTATTGAGGTTTGAAGTAGGTATTAGACACATTGTCCTTCTTGACCATGAACTTTGTGCCAAGTGATACACTCTCCATGTTTGAAGATAATAGAGCACTACCACCATCTCCTTTTCATATGCAGAAAATCTTTGCTCTATTGGACTCAACTTCCTGCTCTCGAATGTGATAGGATGACTATCTTGAACCAGCACACCCCCAATAGCATAATCAGATGCATCCGTGTGTACTTCAAAAGGTATATCAAAATCAGACAACCAAAATATTAGTTCAGAAGCAATGTCCTTCTTCAATGAGTTGAAAGCCTTTTCCCTTGCTTCAGACCAAGCCCATTTCACGTTCTTCTTTAGCTCTGTCAATGGGGCAGCCTTGTTCGAATATCCAGCAATGAATTTTCAATAATAGTTTGGTAGCCCCAAGAATAACCTTAGTTCTTTAACTCTGGTGGGTGCTTGCCATTCTACTATTGCCTGGACTTTCTTAGGGTCCATGCACACTTAGTTTTCACTAACCAAATGGCCCAAAAACTTGATCTTGTGACTAACAAATTCACACTTTTCCATCTTGACATAGAGTTTGTATTCTCTAAGTCTTTGCAACACCTTCCTCATATGCAACAAATGGTCTTCTAGTGTTCTACTATATATGATTATGTCATCTCAGTAGACTACTACAAAATCATCAAGATAATCATAAAGGACATTATTCATTAGATCGTAGAAAGTAGCCGGGGCATTAGTCAGCCCAAACGGCATTACAAGGAACTCATAGCTACCATATCTAATTACACAAGTGGTCATTGGGGCATCCCCCTCAACTATGCGCATTTTCTAATAGTCGAACCTTAGGTTTAACTTAGAAAAGAAACTAGCCTTAGATAGCATATCAAGCACATCTTGAACCAGTGGCACCGGGTGCTTATTCTTCACAGTCACTTTATTTAGTGCCCTATAGTCAATACACGTCCTAAGGCTTCCATCTTGCTTTTTCTGGAACAATCCAAGAGCACCAAATGGAGCCTTGGATGGCTGGATCATTCCTGTATTCAGCAACTTAGACAATTGTTTCCTTAGTTCAGCCAACTCTAAAGGAGACATATGGTAAAGAGGGCATACTGGTGGCACAGATCCAAGAATTAAGTCAATCCTGTGATTGATTTCCCTCCTCGAAGGCGACTTTTTAGGCAATTTCGGTGGCATCACATCCTTGTAATCTAGCAACATGATCATGAACTTCAATCTACACATCAAGCTTCACCTCCACCAACGCAGCAAGATATGCAAGTTCAACTCTCTTCAAGCACTTTTCAAAATTGATGGCTGACAGCAAGGCCACAGTTTTCTTGTTTTTCTTATCTTGACCATCAAAGGGATTTATCTCCTTTTATAAATCTAGGGTCCTTCTCACCCATGAACATCAGACTATCTAAATGAGGAATTGGGGCAACCTTAAACTTCCTCATGAAATCAATACCCAGTAGAACATTAAAATCATCAAGTGGCACCACTGTCAACATGTGCACACTAGACCAGTGCCCAATTTTCAAAGGCACGTTGGTAGCCATGCCATAGCTTGGTTGTGCTGCAGAATTGACAGCCTTCATCTTCGTTGAACAGTCAGTTACCTTCACCTAAAAATCTTTGAGGCAACAAAAATATGAGTAGCACCAGAGTCTACCATAGCAACAATTTTCATGTCAACATACATCAGAGTACCACAGGCATCAGACAGATCAATATAATCAGCAGCACTTACATAGGCAACTTCAGTTTTGGATGTCCCTTCATCGATGTCTGTCCCACCAACACTTGCCAAAGTGTTAATTAACGTAGTGAGTTGACATAGGCAGCAATATCCTATCCTTTTCCGCTATCTTGATTCTCCTCTTCAACCAGGAGTGTATTGATTTTTCCGTCCCTTGGACAGTTCCTCGCTTGATTTCCTGGTTTCTGGCAAGTCTAGCAAACTTTTTCCCCACCTTGTTTACTTTGACTTGATGAGGCAGCATCCATTTTCCCTTTGCCTTTATCATTTGCGTCTGATTTTTGCTTCTTTCTTCCAATCCTTGCCCTTATCCTTCTTCTTTGACTTAGAAGAATGGGTTGGGTCAGTGGCAACATTACTTGACCAAAAATCGATCAAGGCATCAACAATAGCAATTGCACTAGGCAGATCTTGTACTTTCTACCTACGTAATTCATTTTGTGCCCAACCTTGCATTTGAGAAATGAAGTTGTGCAACTTGTCTTCATCTGACATGTTTTGAATGTCCAACAATAGCAATGAGAACTCCTTCACATAGTCCCATATCGATCCCACTTGTTTTAAACACTTTAACCTGTCCCTAGCAACCCAAAATGAGTTGTTTGGCAGGAATGTTTTACGCAGTGCCTCCCTCAACTGTGCCCACATACTAACCTTGGGCCTATCAGCATTATCATTATCAATACACTTTGTTCGCCACCACAGAATCGCATCTCCAAGAAAGTAACGAATAGTCATGCAATTTGTCATTTTCAGGAACATGGGCAGTAGTAAAATTATGCTCCAGGTCCCACAAGAATTTTTTTCAATTCTTTTGCCCCACACACTCTATTGAACGGTTTTGGCTCCGGAATTTAGATTTTGGCATGTTCTTCACCTCCCCTAGGGAAATTAGCAACAACCAAGAGAGAATATTCACTTTCGCTTTTAGATCTTCATTTTCCTTCTTATGTCCTTTTGTTTGTGCACCCGCAAAGTCATGAAAAGCCTGCAACTCGTCTAATGGGCCATCAACAACACCACATGGGCTTGCAGTGCAACATTGAGGCCCTGAATTTGTGTCAGGATGTCTGTCATGGCCTCAACACTATCTGTCATGCCCAGAATGGTTTCCAATTGTGAAACCTTTTCCCGCAACTCATTATTTGAATTTCCACCAACCATTTTTGTGTTGAAATAACCTTCATTCTAATACCAGTTGATATGGGGTCAACCTTGCGATCTAACCCACTTGATAGCCTAACTCACTTAGACTCGGCTTACTTTTTCACTCAATTTGATCAAATTTCAACACAAAATATGACTGCAAAATAAGAACATAAGAACATGCAAGAACAAGTCCCAAGCTTGTTATTATAACTCATGTTAACAAAGGAACACACAACACTTAGCCTACAAAATTCATCCAGGCCAACTGTGCTGCCCAGACTGACTGTCTGTGCCTTTAAATAGGCCACAATATGCCCAGTCATGTGCCATCCGTGTGCCTGCTAAGTTAGTTGACAACCCCAACTGATAGGCTTAATTCAAATTCAAATTACAAAAATTATCCAAACTTGTTGACATGTCAAAAAACGGGTAG
The DNA here is from genome assembly GCA_029948455.1 of Solanum rostratum. Lineage (NCBI taxonomy): Eukaryota > Viridiplantae > Streptophyta > Magnoliopsida > Solanales > Solanaceae > Solanum > Solanum rostratum. Next base: position 61,129,899 of record CM057045.1, on the reverse strand, counting down.
AAACTCCCTCAACCACCAACTGCCTATGCATGTGTATGGCACATGGGGGCAGCCTTCAAATTTTGGCACTAAGTCCTTGCCCTTAGCGCCCAATTTGCACCTGTCCTACATGCCTGGACCATGCCCAGGCCCTACACACGTGTCTGTGCCATGGCACAGGTCTTGCCCTACACAGCTTGCCATTGGGTCCGGTTTTCTACACCATTGACCTTGTCCAGCACTTAGCCTTAGTTTGTTTAGCACGACCTTGCCACGCCATAGCCTTGCCTTGCCTTAGCTTGCCCAGCTCGTGTCATGCCTTTGCTATGTCCAACCTTGCATTACCTTAGCTTGTGCAGCCTTTGCCATGCCTTAGCCACGTCCTGCCTTGCATGCCTAAGCGAACCCAATGCCAAGGTCTTCCTTCAGTTGTAATTTATCTTGACTGAAGTCATGGGGCCTTGGCTAGGCTCATCAGGTAAATCACTAGCCAAGCCTAAGCCGCTCAAACCATAGATTTGAGAGTCTGACACTATCCAACTAACTACCCAAATGTAAATAGATCGCCCACCTTGACTTCTTCTTCTTCTTCTTCTTCTTCTTCTTCTTCATTCACTCGCCTTTTCATCCGTTCCATCAATTTTCACATCCATTAAACCAAAGGGTTGATCCATTTCTTCAATTCTATCAATTTTCACCTTTGGTGTTAAGACCCAGATTTTTCGAACGACTTTATCGGATCTCATAATGTTGTCCCGGGAGAAATTTGACCAAGTGTCGCTCCATGGGAGGTCAACATGGCCTGTGTGAAGCCACACGGACCGTGTGGCCTCCAATGGAGAGATACTTGGCCATAATTTCGATTACAGGGATTTGACAGAGAGTTTCGGACCAAGTGTGGACATACGGCCACTCACACGGTTCGCGTGGTATAGTACGGGCCGTGTCGCCCACCGTATAAGCTCACGATGTGAAATTCTTCTAAGTACAAAATCACCGTCTCATAACTTTTTCGTGCAAGAATTTTTCTAAGTGTCATCTCACAGCCCTTGACATGACCCGTGTAGCGTCACACGGGCCGTGTAAGCGTCCGTATGGTACCTCTTTGCTTCAGAAAATTCTAAGTGTGGAACATTGTAGAAATTTGTTAGGTGTCACCTTATGGGCAGTGTTCATGGGCGGTGAAATGTATCACGGACCGTGTAGGTCCATCCGTTTCATTAATGGCTTTTACATAAATTTGACTTATTTTAATTGTGTTTTATGACCTTTCTACCTATCCTAGACCCTTAAATCAGCTGATATCCTTCCATTCTAATTCATTCTCATTAAAAACACTCTCACCCTAAAATCAATTCCTAAAAATCCTCTCTAAGTCCTTCTCTCAAGACTCAAGCTAGGGTTACAATTGAGGTTCAACTTCAAACTAGATTCTTCTCAATTTCAGCCTCTCAATCAAGGTATGTGGGATTGATTCTTGGTCCCTTTCAACTAAGAAAACCCAAACTCTTTTCAATTGAATTACATGAAATTAAGCTTACTTTAAATGTGGGTTTTCATTATTTAATCTTATTAAATCCAATTTATGTATGGGCTATATTTTATCTATGATTTTAAATTACTTTAATCCCTATTATGATGATTTATATTGAAGTTATGAAGTTATGGACATGCATGTCCCCTTTAAAGCTTGATTTATGCGTGAGTGATTTATATTATGGTTTAAATATGGATTTAATTATGGATTTACTTCAATTTCATATTATAATGTTGATTTAAGCTTGAATCTATGTTATCCATGTTATTCTCACATCATGCATTTGCATTCATGAATATTGGTCTTTATGGAAATTATAAAGTGGGTTAAGTCCAATTATGTTTTATTAAATAATTTTGATAAGATATTGGTTATGACAAGAATGTGATCAACATATGTCAATGATTATGGTTTACCTATGAACATTTTGGGTGCTTGCACCATTCTATATTTGTAATCGAGCTAATCCTATGCATAAATATTATAACTACAAGCTATGATTTGGCATTTGAGCCTAAATGTACATTGATCGAATTTGAAATGACTATTGCCTTTCTGAAAGTATGTATATATATACTATATGTATTCTCGTGGGATGTTGACTTAGTACCGATGGATTGGGGGTGTCATGGCTATCCCCAAGGGTCCTCTCCCTTTCCTCGAACTATGTGCCTAGCATATGTTATGAGAATCCTATCCGAAATGGGAGATGTTCCCGTAAGGAAGGTTGCTTCATACGAAATGGGAGATGTTCCCATAAGGTAAAGTACTATGTTATGATATGAAAATCCTTTTTGAAATGGGAGATGTGCCCGTAAAGGGGTTGCTTCATACGAAATGGTGATGTTCACGTAAGGTGAAGTATGGTTTACCTTTGGCAAGTAGACCATCTTTGTACCAGTAAAAGGATTTCATCAGGATTCCAAGTACTAGCTCACTTGATCTTACTCATATCGTTTGAGATCACATCCCCGTTAAATATGAATATCATTGCATTCATGCATCACGAATTTCATGGCATATTGTATACTTCTTACTTGGATATTTAATTCTTTCTATATTATGTGACCTTGTCATATAACATTGAAATACAAGTTGATAAGTTATATGCATTGCATGCCCGCATACTTATTATATTAAAACGTACTAACGCATACTCTATGCCTACATGATTTTACCATGTAAGGGCCGAGCACTACGACTATCCACCGCTTGACGAGTAGCTTAATTTTGAAAATTGAACTTATAGTGAGTCCCATCCTCCAAGGAAAAGCCACCTTCCTTCTACTCATGTTATCCTATGTCTACTTTCTTATTTGAGGGTGATCCCGGGACATGTCTTGTCCCCTGTTCCATCTTATGACTAGAGGAATTGTTGCACATCTTGTAGACTCTCGTAGATTTTATATATGCTATCTGTTGTATTCGGAGCTTAAGTTTTTGCTTAGTTATTGGAAATGGCCATTATGAATCGATTATGGAAATATGATATGTATGCATGTTTGGTGTGGAAATGTAGAAGGTCCTAAGTCCCATTTGTCCCCATAGAGTGAGCCTTACCTACCCGCCCCTTAGTTCTTATGTGCTATGTGAATTCATGTAAATCCTTTTTCCCTTGATGTCCCCATAGCGTGAGTCCTACTTACCCACCCCTTAGTATTATGTGTTTTATTATTTGATTTCACTTTTGAACCGATGATGTAGATTTGATACTTTGAGGCTTGTTTGGGGACTCTCGGGTTTTCATTTGCCATGTCACTTCTAGACCCTAATCTCGGGTCATGACATTTGGGTTCAACTTTTTTTTCTCAGTTACACCCATTTTTCAACCCACCCATTAAAGGATTTTCTTTTCTTTCAATTCCAAAAACAAAAAAATTAATCTTTCACCATATGGTATCAAAACTCCGAAATTGAGCATTTTCTCTACCCATAATCACCACATCAACCTTATAATTTGAGAAAGTCGTGTAATGTCTCGGTTCTCATATATAATTAATGATGATATTCTAATTTTTATTATCTATTTACATACAAGTTTCCTTCTTTTTGGGCTCCCCTACTAATTTTATTACTTTCTATTTTTGAGGTTCATTTTTTTAGTAACATTCTTATGATTAATTGGTCTTTATTTTAGGAGGATTTGTGAATATTAAATAGTAAATCTGATGCAAAATATGGAGGTTCACACTCATTCATATAGCTATCCATGTTATCAAATTAATAGAATTAAATTGATAGATAAAATAAACTAAATTAGTGGAGAAGAAAGCTATGTGAAGAAATGAGGGAAGAATTCAGGGCTTTAAAGGTGGGTAGCACATTTAGGTGCTTAGGTGGACAATCATGTGGCCCTTTTTTATACATGTATGATGCCACATAGGTAAGTAGTGGCATTCCGTTAAAAGAAATGGTATATATGGTCCAATAGTTAGACGGTTGGAAAGTTTTGTGACCAAAAACAAACAGAGGGTATATGTGGTACCTTTCAAATAGTTCGAAGGTATTTTGACCCTTTTCTGTTTTAATTTTAACAAATAAGTAATCCAAATCAAATCATGAACACCCTTAAGAAGAATAGTAACACTCCCTCCTTTAGATGTCAACAAATCAAAAGGTTGTTGATTCCACGATTAATAATAATATCTTAAATAAAAATTTTAAGACATATAAGCTTACTTATATCACGTCAGTAAGCACTTTTACATTATATCTGAAGAGCGAGTACATTTCCTTTCTAAAGTTGAATCTTCAGTTGGGTTTGGACATTAATTTTACTTGTAATAGTTGAAAATATCTATATCTATATATATATATATATGTATGTGTGTGTGTGTGTGTGAGTACCCTTGGATGACCAAGGGTACTTACATCATTTTACCCCCACATCTATCTTATTTTGGGTCCTTGTTGGAGCCTACTGTTGCATTCACGTGTTCTCCCATCCACGCGATTGATAATTTTTCTTCCCAACGGCTCTTCTGTCCAAGTTGTTGTTGTCATATTCCACATAAAGATTTTACTTTCCCTTCGACAGCAAATCCCAATCTAGAGTTGATGCACCAAATCATGGAAATATAGGGATGTCACTTTGACTAACATTATAAATCTTCATGCAGAGGAGCATCCAGCAAGAACTACAGGAAGAAAAAGTTGAGACCCTTCTTTCCTCTTTGCTTTTTTTTTGGTTTACTTGTTCTTTTCTTTTGGAATTTGGCTTATTATTTGTAAGGAACCATCCTCAGAAGGCCTTAACACTACGTAAAAATTAGTTTCCGGGAGTTTTTGGCCCAAGGTGCCCCCTATGGCTCGTGGTACACACCACGGACTGTGGAGGCTCCCTTAGGGTATAATTTCCACTCCTTTTCATGGTCCATGAAATTTTGGCCAAGGGTCTCTTTAAGGAATCCTACACGGCCCGTGGTGCCTTTCATGGATCGTGTAGGGTACCTCAAAGGTAACCTTGGTCCTTAAGGAGGCTTCCATTAGGATTTCACATGCAGGGTTCCATCACGGAACCCTCCACGGTCTGGTGCACACCATGTCCTATGGAGGGCATCCTCCATTTGAAAGCCATGTTTTGGCAAAGTAGTACCCACCACGGACCCCTATACGATCATGGTGCTCACCATGACCGTATAGGGCCCTACGTGGATTTTTTACTCTATTTTATTAAGGGCATTTTGGGAACTTTAGCCTAAACCCTTGGTTTTCTAAGGCATTATAGCCTATTTCAAGACCCTTAAGCTTATACTTTGTCATTTTCAGTTGTTCACTCTCATTCTTAACACAGTCTCTAGAACCCAATTCCTAAGAAAAATAACTTCATTCAAACCATTCTTTGAAGGATCAAGCTAAGGTCTCAAGTGTGCTCTCAAGTTCAAGTCTATCTCATCCTAATATCTCTAATTCAACCAAGGTATATGAGATTGAATCATTATTCCCTTCCAAACATGAAGACTCCAAAAATCTATTTCTTTCATTTCATGATTTCTAAGTATGAATTGCAAATGAGTCTCTTAAATTAGTTCGAATTTGTTGAAATTGAGCTATGGGATGAACTAAATTATTGATTTTATGATGATTTGAGTCTCATTATAATGATTTATGTAGATTTTATCAGGATTGAAGAATGCATGTCCCTTTAATTTATAAACTTATGCATGGGTGATTTCAATTATATTTCAATTGTCAATTTCTTTAAGGATTTATTTTTATGTTGTTTGAATTATGAATTCTTAATAACCATGCTATTCCTTCATTCCTCATGGCATATGAATGCATGAACAAGTATTTTTCATGAGATTTATGATGTGGGTTATTACCCAATTATGATTATGATGATGATTTCAATCAAGTATGATTATGAAATGACATATGAGCACATAATGTCTATGATATGGCTTTAACCAATTATGGGTGTGTATACACCATCATGTAAAGTATGAATGGGTTATTCTTATGCATGAATGTATGAAAGTAAGTATGATTTGGCCTTTGAGCCCAAAAATTTATGATTATGATTTGATTTGGCTTTTAACCAAAGTGTGCATGACTATGAAATATGATTTGGCCTTTAAGCCAAAATAAGCATGATTATGATGTGAAAAGACTTTTGTTCTAATTTTAAGCACGTATATGTATATGTATTCTTGTGGGATGATGACTTAGCATCGAATGAGATTAGAGGTGGAGGCTCTACCTAAGGGATCTTTATATAAAGTCTCCTTTCTCATAACTATGTGTCAAACATAGGTTCATGTTTATGCCCTTTGTGGACGATTATGTTATGTTTATAAAAAGTCCTTTCCGAAATGGTGTGTCCCGTAAGATAAGGTTGTTTCTCAAAAATGGGAAGGTCTCATAAGGAGGAGCATGCTCTACCTTTGGCAAGTAGATTACCCTTTCCTCGATGTAAAGCAAACACTAAAATTCCATGTAATAGCTCGCTTGGTCTATATGCTCGATTAGGGTCACATCCCCACTGTGTTTAAAGTACCTTGGTATTCATGCATCATAGATTTAAGGCATATTGTTATGACACTCTTCCTTATATACTTCTTTTTATATATAGATATTCCCTTGTCACTTAACATTGATTTGTAGGATATCATGTTCATAAGCATTGCATGCGCACATGCTTAGTACATTTAAACGTACTAATGCATATTTTTTACCTACAGGATCTAACTATGTGGGAAATGGAAACTATCCTCATCCATCTCTTCATGGCTGGATTGGATTTGTGAATAGTGCATATGGTGAATCCTTTACTCCGATGACAAAACCCACCTTCTATCTGCCTATGATACGCTATGTTTACTTTATGTCACTTTAGTTTGAGGGTGAGCAAATCTTAGCCCCCGTCCTATATATGACTTAGAGGCATTTGTTGGACATTATGTAAACTCTATGTACGAGCTTGTTATGTGTGATGCTTGCTGCTTGTGGAGACTATGTTATGATGTGATGATGAAATTCCTCTCCATAGGACATCTCCATAGCGTGAGACAAACTTACCCACCTCTTAATCCTTATTTGTTATTTGAATTCATGCAAATCCCTTTTCTGATAACATCCTTATAACTTGAGTCCAAAGCCCCGTTTCATTTAGAATTACTTGCTTGTTTTCTAATTATACACTTCCGAACCAATGGCGTGTATATGGATGCTATGAGGCTTTTTAGGGACTCTTGGGTTCCCATTCATCATGTCACTCCTAGGCCCTAGGCTCGGGTTGTGATAAGCTAGGTATTAAAACACTAAGGTTTAAAATAGTCGTTAGATTCTAAATGTCGTGTCAAGTAAAGTCCTATTCATGGGTGTGAAGTGCACCATACTCATGAGTGGGAGGCTATGATGGCATTTTAGAAAATGTCACACTTCTTCATTTCTTATGTCCTGCTATGAAACATGTCTTAAGACTTTGATGATGTCCTTGATGCCTTGCAGGAGATGCCTCCAAGAAAAGCCTCTCTACCAAGACAGGCCCCAGTTAATAAAAAACCAGTCCCTCAAGAGCCTATGGGGGAGCCAGTTGCTCAACATGAGTTCTGTACTACCTTTGCCATGTTAGCTCAAGTGGTGACCAACCAAGCTAGGCAGGCCAATCCTTCTCCCCTTGTCCCCAGTCTAGCTGCCAGGGTGAGAGACTTCACCCAGATAAATCCTCTAGATTTTAATGGGCCAAAAGCTGATGAGGATGCCCAAGACTTCATTGATGAACTCTCTAAGGTGTTGACTGTTATAGGGATGACTTCAGAAGAGAAATTTGAACTAGCTACTTATCAGTTAAAGGAAGTGGCTCAAGTGTGGTACACCCAATGGTTGATGGAGAGGGTTGGGGATGATAGGGTTGGTTAGGAAGAGTTCAAGATTGTTTTTCTGGATCGTTTCTTCTCTCTTGCGCTTAGGAGAGCCAAAATGATAGAATTTATCAACCTCAAGCAAGGTGGAATGAGTGTGCGGGAATATGCCCTCAAATTTACAAAGCTCTCAAAGTATGCTCCTGTGCTAGTGGCTAAATTTATCTTAGGGATCCTTGACTTGGTTATGAAAGAGTGTTGTACGACTATACTTATTCAGGAGATGGAAATTTCCAAGCTCATGAAATATGTTGAACAAATTGAAGGGGAGAAGCTCAAGGAAATACGAATGAATGATCCTAAGAGAGCTCGTTATGATGGTGGGTGTGGTAATGGTCGTTTCCAACAAGGCCAAGGTTCAAATCCAAGCATTTCTAATGATGAAGTGCCTCCTCCAAAGGCCCAGGTTGGAGGTGGGCCAGTCCATCCTTAGTGGACCTTCTATGGAATGAACCATCTGGGTTAATGTATCAAAGAGTTGGGTGCTTGCTTTAAGTGTGGTAGGCCATGTCACAAAGTTGCCAATTGTCCTAATGCTCCGAAGAAGGGTCAAGACTAGGTGGATCAGGGTGATTAAGGCAAGCCAAAGGATCCACAAGGTGATGCTCCCAGAAACAACACATTATATGCCTTGCATGCTAAGCAGGAGGTGGAGGAAACTCCAGATGCAGTGACTGGTAGTTAAAAGTCTTCAATTTTGATGCATATGCTTTGCTTGATCTGGGTGCAAATTTATATTTTGTGACATCTCTTATAGCTATTAAATTTGGTTTGATTCCTGAAATTTTTAGGGAGCCTTTTTTAGTCTACACTCCCGTGGGTGAGTCTATTATTGCCCGAAAAGACTATCAGGGTTTTCCTATCTCTGTCTTGCATAATGTCCTTCCATGTGGTCTTGTGGAACTTGAGATGTTTGATTTTGATATAATACTTGGGATGGATTAGTTGCATACTTCGTATGCTTCAATAGGTTGTAGGGCTCGAAAGGTTAAGTTTTAGTTTCCAAATGAGCCAATTCTAGTGGGAGGATGGTGACTCTGCTTTTAATGGTCGATTCATCTCATACCTCAAATCCCATAAAATGATCTCTAAGGGGTGTATTTACCATATTGTTAGGGTTTCGGATGTTAAATTTTATGCCCCTACTCTTTAGTCGGTCTTCGTGGTTAATGAGTTTCCAGATGTTTGTCCCAATGATTTGCCTGGTATCCCTCCCAAAAGGGAAGTATACCTTTTCATGGACCTCCTTCTGGATAGCCTATTTCCATCCCTCGTTATCATATGGCTCTAGCTGAATTGAAGTAGTTAAAGGATCAGTAGAAGGATTTGTCAGAGAAGGGCCTTATTAGGCCAAGTATATCACCTTCGGGTGCTCATGTGTTATTCATGAGAAAGAAGGATGGATCACTTCGCATGTGTATTGACTATAGACAACTAAATAAGGTCACCATTAAGAAGAAATATTCGTTGCCTAGGATTAACGAATTGTTTTACCAGTTACAAGGGGCCACCCACTTCTCAAAGATTGACCTCTATTCCAGCTACCATCAGTTGAAAGTGAGGGAGTGTGATATTTCCAAAATAGCTTCGAACTAGGTATGGGAATTTTGAGTTTGTAGTAATATCCTTTGGTTTGACTAATGCTCCGACGTTGTTTATGGACCTTATGCATATGGTGTTCAAGCCTTTCCTTGATGTTTTTGTGGTTGTCTTCATCGATGATATTTTGATTTATTCTCAAAGTGATTAAGAGCATATGGATCATTTGAGGTTAGTTCTTCAGACCTTGAGGGAGAAACAATTATATGCGAAGTTTAATAAGTATGAGTTTTTGCTACGTGCAGTAGCTTTTCTTGGACATGTGGTATCCGGTAATGATATTAACTTCGAATAAAGAAGAAGACTGAGGCTATGAAGAATTGACCTAGACCATTGACTCCTTTAAATATTTGGAATTTTCTTGGGTTAGATGGGTATTATCAGAGATTTGTTGAAGGGTTTTCATCCATTACCTCACCATTGACTCAAAAGAAGGCCATGTTCATACGGTCAAATGAGTGTGAGAAAAGTCTTCTGACTTTGAATGATCGGCTCACATTGACTCCTATTTTGACTTTACCAGATGGCTTAGATAGATAGGTTTTAGTAAATTATGATGCTTCTCAGATTGGTTTGGGTTGTATACTTATGCAACATGGTATAGTGATATTGTATGCATCTAGAAAGTTAAAGGTATATGAACAAAATATCCAACTCATGACCTTGAATTAGCGACTGTGGTGTTTGCCTTGAAGATTTGGAGACATTATTTAAATGGAATTTATGTTGATGTATTCATCGATCACAAGAGCCTGCACTTTGTGTTTACTCAAAGAGATCTTAATTTGAGGCAAAGAAGATGGTTGGAACTTCTTAAGGATTACGATATGAGTGTTCAATATCATCCTGGCAAGGCGAATGTTGTAGTTAATGCATTTAGTAAGCTATCTATGGGAAGTGTGGTTCATGTTGATAAAGGGAAGAGAGAGTTGGTGAAAGATTTACATCGTTTGGCTAGATTGGGCATTAGGTTAGCCGACTCTAATAATGGTGGCATTCATTTTTAGAATGGGGCTGAGTTTTCTATGGTTATTGATAAGACTTGGACCTGTCATTGGTTGAATTAAGGAAGTTGGTTGCCGAGGAGAAGATTGAGGTTTTCTCCCAAAGGGGAGATCAATTGTGTATTTCGGATATTTCGAGAGGAAATTTTGAATCAGGCTCATAACTTCCTTTATTCTATACATCCAGGATCCACCAAGATGTATAGGGATTTGAGGAAAGTGTATTAGTGGCATGGTATGAAGAATAACATAGCCAAATTCGTATCTGAGTGTCCTAATTGTCAACAAGTGAAGGTGGAACACCAAAGGCCTAGTGGTTTGGCCATGCCATTGAGATTCCTATTTGGAAATAGGAGGATGTGAATATGGACTTTGTGATTAGTTTGCCCCGTACCCTAATGCAATTTGATTCTTTATGGGTTACTGTTGATCGGATGACCAAATCGACTCACTTTTTATCGATTATGACTACTTTCAATGCCGAGGACTATGCCAAGTTATATATCGGGTAGTTGGTCAGATTACATAGTATGCCTATGTCTATTATATCGAATCGTGGTACCCAATTTACTTCTCATTTTTGGAGATTGTTTCAAAAAGGGCTTGGCACTAAGCTAAAGTTGAGTATCGCTTTCCATCCTCAAACCAATGGGCAAGCCGAGAGGAAAATTCAAACCTTGGAGGACATGTTGAGAGCTTGTATGTTGGAATTCAAAGGGAATTTGGATGATCATCTGCCACTTATTGAGTTCACTTACAACAATAGTTTTCATTCTTGCTTCGGAATGGCATCATTGAAGCTTTGTATGGGAGAAGGTGTAGATCCCCAGTGGGATGGTTTGAGTTAGGTGAAATGGCATTGATTGGCCTAGACTTGGTGTTGAAGGCTATATAAAAGGTAAAGTTGATTTGGGAAAGGTTGAAGACGGCTCAAAGTCGTCAAAAGCTTATTCGGATGTTAGGAAGATGGATCTTGAATTCCTTGTTAGTGATTGGGTGCATGTGAAGGTTTCACCTATGAAGGGTGTGATGCATTTTGGTAAAAAAGGACAATTAAGTCCCCGATATGTTGGTCCTTATGAGGTTGTTGAGTGGATTGGAAATGTGGCCTGTAGGTTAGATTTGCCTTCGGATATGAGTTGTATCCACCCGATTTTCCACGTATCGATGTTGAGGAAGTTGATTGGTGATCTTAGTATGATTATGCATTTGGAAGGTGTTGAGGTTGAAGAGAACTTGACATATGAGGAAATTCTGGTTGAGATTTTGGATAGACAAGTGAAGCGGCTTCATAATAAGGATGTGGCTTCAGTGAAAGTGCTTTGGAGAAACCAACATGTGTAGAGTGCTACATAGGAGGCGGGGTCAGATATGATGAAGCGATACCCCTTTCTCTTCCAATCTACTCAAGCCTAAGGTACTAGGTTTTTCTCATCCTAAATGGTCTTAATTCTTTCACTCTTATGCTTACATGAGATGACTAGTATACATGTGCATAAAAATAATGTAAATGACATTTTGATATGAGTTTAATGATTTCATGATTTCCAAGTGACGAGTTGTGCCTTGCACCTCGATGTTGAAATGTTTCATGCCTAAGTCAAGCCTTTCAAGCTATGTTCTAAGTCATTCGAGGACGAATGTTCCCAAGGTGGGAGATGATGTAACGACCCAGCCTCGGAAGGCCGTAACATTTCGTAAAAATTAGTTTTCGAGAGTTTTTGGCCTGGGGTGCCCACCAAAGAGCCCGTCACGATTTGTGGTATACACCACAGACCATGGTGCAACCCATAGAGGCTCTCTTAGGGGATAGTTTCTACTCCGTTGCATGGTCCATGGAATTTTGGCTAAGGGTCCTTCAAGGAACCCTATACGGCCCGTGTTGCCCTCCACGGACCATGTAGAGTACCTTATTGGTGACCTTGGTCCTTGAAGAGGCTTGCCATTAGGATTTCACATGAAGGGTTCCATAACAGAACCCTCTATTATCTATGGTGCACACCATGCCCGTGGAGGGCACCCTCTATTTTAAAGCCATGTTTTGTCCATGTCCACCACGGACCCCTATACAGACCGTGGTGCTCACCATAGGCAATGTAAGGTGTTGCGCAGGGCTCTACGTGGATTTTTGGCTCCATTTAATTAAGGATATTTTGGGAACTTTAGCCTAAACCCTTGGTCTTTTAAGACTTTTTAGGCTATTTCAAGACCCTTAAGCTTATACTTGGTCATTCTCACTCATTCTAAACATTTAGTCTCTAGAACTTAATTCCTTAAAAAGAAAACCTTCGTTCAAGCCTATCTTTCAAGGATCAAGCCAAGGCCTCAAGTGTGCTCTCAAGTTTAAGTCTATCTCATCCTAATCTCTCTAATTCTAGCAAGGTATGTAGAATTGATTCATGATTCCCTTCCAATCATGAAGACCTAATGGTGACAACGGAATCGGATCAGGCACCACCCGACCGGTAATTACCGGTGCAGGGCAGGAACCGGTACAAGGGGGGCGGGGGATTTCTGGAACCAGACCAGAACCAATACCGGCGGTTCCGGGAAATTCCCCCCTTACCTTACCTTTCCGGTACCAACCTGTACGAAACTGGACTGGTAATTCGAAAAAAAATTAAATTTGATTAAATTATTATATTTTAAATTAAGTTTAATTTTTATATTTTAAATTAAGTTTAATATTTAAAATTAAAATCAAAGTTTAAAATATTAAAGGTTAAATTAAAATTTAAAAATAGTATTAATATTTTTTATATAAATTTTTTAAAGTTTAAAACGAAGTTTGATTAAAGATTTAAAGTAGTCATAAAATATAAATATAAAAGTTTTAAATTAACTAACTACAACTAGTTTTATAAGTAGTTATACTTATATAAAAATTTTAAAGTGTAAAATCAAAAATTTTTAACTTTTTACTTTAAAAGTTTAAATTTCTAATTTTTTAAATATAAAGTTTAAATTTTGAATGTTTCTTTTTATATTTTAAACTTTAAAGTTAATAAAGATTTGAGAAATAAGGGGGCAAATATATTAAAAAAAACTCAAAACTTAAATTAAAATTTAAATCACGATAATAACATTAAAAAATAAAATAAGGCGAATAGCCTATAATTTTATTATGTTATTTTAAAATTTAAATTTGTACAATGTACAGATATTATAAATCAACCTAATTTACGCAGACACCTTCTAGGAGAGGGTTCTGTTTCAATTAAGTCTTATTTATTGTAAATTTGTAATACACTAAATCACAAATATCTTAAACTACTTTGAAATTCTTGTCTAAGTGTTTCTAACATTTCAAGTGTTACATTTTCTGGAATCTGCTCTTGAGTTTGTTTCTCCAGAAAATCCACGTTGTTTTCACTTGATTCCGATAAAATATTATCTATATCGGCTTCAAACTGGGAAGACGCCCTAAATTCCTCCTCTCCACATTTATCCAATCTCGGAATAAGACTGAAAATTTCAATCTCGAAATAAGACTGAAAATTCCAAGCTATCTGCTGCTAGTGAATGCCTATAGTCTCCAAATTGAAATCTAGCAGCACTAAAAGCGCCTTCTGAAGCCACTGATGATGCTTGAATAGCGAGGACATCTCGAACCACCCGTTGAAGTCTTAGAAAAGCTTTTCCACGATTCTTCTACCATGCCAAAAGTTATTGCTTCCCCTCTGTATCCTTAATGCTTTCTGCAGCTTGGTTAAGATATTCATCAAAATCATTGTTTTCGTTAGTATTAAGTCCAAGATGAAATTCTAACATGTCATCAATATCATCCTCGTAACTAGGACTAGATAGTTGTGGTTCTTGATATTGTACATTTTCTACTAAATTATACTCTTCTAAATCATACAGTTTCCTAGCTTCTGCTCTAATGCTACTTTTAACTACATCTAAATTATGTGATTGATTTTCTTCATCGTATTCAATTTCTAAGTTTGCATATATACTATCTGCTATTCGAGATACTCTGACTTCTTTGTAAGCGGGGTCAAATAAACAAGCAGATAAATAAATCTGAGGAATTGGGAAAAAGTATTTCCTAAATTTTTCAATCATTTTTTGAACATGTTCTTTAAATTTTGGATTATCTCTAAACAAAACAAATTAGTACAAATATCACAAATATTAGGCAAAATGGAACAAATAGTAGGATAATAAAAACTGGAGATTTGTTTAGTGGCTAAATAAAAAAATCTTAAAAATTGAATTAAATCCCTAATATCGTTCCAATCATTTTATTCTAGTCGGTAAGTCAAATCTGCATTATGGGCATTCCAAACCTTTGTAACTGGTCTCCTATATTCATAAGCTACTTTTAGCATTTCATACAATGAATTCCACTTAGTAGCTACAGTTTTGAGAATTTTCCTAACAGGCAAATTACATTCAAAATACCGACTTTTCAAATTCTTTACGTGTAGCCTTTACTTGACATTTAAAAATAAATGACATGCAATTTCTACTTTATTACAACCATTTTCAAATAATGACACACCATCTCTAACAATTAAATTGTAAATATGAGCAACACATTTTATATGAAAACCATCTTCGTAAATAGGACTAAGAACAGTTCTTAAATAATCAACAACATGTTTATTACTAGAAGCGTTATTTAAAGATACACTAATTATTTTACTTGAAATACCAAAAAATTGTAAAACATCAAGAATAGTCTGCGCAATATAAGAACCAATTTTACTCATTTCACAACTTTTACATCCTAAAATTCTTTTTTGCATGTTCCAATTTTTATCTATCCAATGGCCGGTAATTGTAAAATAATCATTACCGGTTATACTACGACCCATATCAGAAGTAATTACTAGTCTACAAGTATTATAAGCAAATAAACATCGAAGGTATTGTACATGTAGTGTCTGAAAATTAAATATAGCTTTTTTTATTGTATATCTTGAAAAACCATTAAAAATGGATTATAAACAATTTGAATATAATGAATAAAACCAGGATTTTCGGCAAAACTAAAAGGCAAACCAGTAACAATAATCATTTTGGCAAGTTCATTTATGTCACATTGTCTATTATAAGGGCGATGTGTACTAGGACCAGAAACATTAGTAGGGTTTAATTGCGACTGCACCATATTTGAACCTCCCACCGATTCTTCGGGAATGGGAGTTCCATATTTTTTTGCATCCGCAATGGCTTGAGCATGCAAAAATTCTAATTTACAATAATGCATTAAGTGATTTTTAACTTTGACCCGTCCCCCCCCCCCCCTCCCGAAGTTTTATAGTTTAAAACATGCTTACATTTATTACAAATTGCTTTTGTTTTATCTTCATTTTGTGTTAAAAATTGCCAAACAACAGATTTTTTAACACGTTCCGTCTTAGGCCTATTAGATAACAATGGTTGTACGGGGGGAGAGGGAGAGGGAGGAGGGGTGTAGTAGCAGTATATGGGGGTTGAGTTTCATTGTTTTCAAAAATATCGTCATCTTCATTAATTTCAATATCATCTTCAAGTAAATCTTCATTAAAACCAAATCTATGTTCAAGAAAATCGTGATCTGATTCCGTATTAGAATCAATATTAAAACAAGTATCGTCTACGTGTGTAAAATCTTCGGTATTAAATCTAAGTGGTGATTGTCTTGTAGATTTAGACGAACTACCACCAGAGTATTTACCGGTTAAAACGTTGGTTATTCCACTGAAAAAATTTCTTTTTCCCTTTCCTTTTCTTTCAGAATCCATGTTAAATTAAATTAAACAAGTAAATATTATATGTAAAAATTGAAGTTATGAAATATGAACTTATAATATGAATGTGAAAAAATTAATTCAACTAGACAAGTACTCAAGTAGTAACAATTAAAGAATAAAACCTAATTAGAAGAACAAATAAATTGGAACGAAGGCACCGAACGTCTGTGTAAAAACAAACATAGAAGCCGAAATTGATGAAAGTTGAAGCTTAAATATGCTCCAAATTGATCCACCAAAATTTGCTCCAAATTCAATTAACACACCAAACTAAATAGTAATTAATATTAATTGAATAATTGAGAGAGAAAATAATTAATATTTATAAGCAATTTGAGAGTAGAATGTATAATAAAATTATAAATTTATAATAGTTGAGAGAATTGAGAAATGAGAGAGTTGAGAATATTGAGAGAATTTTAAGACGATTGAGAGAATTTGATTGAAAAAATATGAAAGATTTAGGGGTATTTATAGTTGAAAAATTATTGAATTTTTGGAAACAAAATAATTAAAAAAATGAAAAAAATCCCTCCACGGCTAAAAACGGCTAGGTTACCATTGGTGGGCCCCACCTGTAACGCCCCGTAAAATTATCAAAATACCCCTAGGGTGAGGGTATGTGCGTAACGCGTCTTTCGATGCTCATATGGCAAATCCGAGACCGAATTCGTGATTAGCATGAAAAATTGAGTGGGAAAATGATCTCGATCGATTTTTAGAGTGACCCGATCGAAAGATAAATTTTCGATCCAAATCAGAAAACAGTGACGGTGCGTGACAGAGGCAGGTCGCACCTGTTGCGGAGAGGCACTTGTGTGTTTTTCAAATTTTTCGACGGGATGGAGAAAACTCGTACAAAAACTCTCTTATGAAAATACACTGTTCGCGACCAGTCCACATCGCGGATCGTGTATTTTTCGAGCTGAAAATTTTCTAAATAATTATGAGGGGTATTCCGGTCAATTTCTTACCCCTCGAGGTATAATAGTCCCTGAAAGCAGTAGCAGATTTGTTGAGTTTGACTTCATATCGGGTGCGCTGATATGGTTTTAAGCGTTCCTTACCTGGCAAGTTTGGAACCACTGTGGCAACATCAGGGTGATTGTTGTACATTCACTGGCTCATAAGTGAGTGTTGTCGGATAAGAGAAACTCCCATAAATTTCCTACCTTACTCCGAGTCTAGATGAGATGAGAGGGGGTGAGCTCCTCTGGGATGAGCTTGAGATGAGATGAGAAGGGGTGAGATCCTCTGAGATGAGCTTTGAGATGAGTCTTAGATGATTGATGTGTTTTGAGTTATTGATGGGTCACTTGTCTACTCTTTATTCTTGCATAGATAGACATTTGACTGATGATGTGATTTGATGATTATTTTGAGTTCATACTGCTTCCATATTTTCTACCGATTTAGTTTCACTCAGTTATTTTACATACCAGTACATTCCAAATACTGATGTCCACTCTGGACTACATCGTTTTATGATGCAGTGGCAGGTACTAGAGATCGTCAACAGGCACTCTGTTGAAGATCCGAGATTTGTAGCTAATTGGTGAGCCTCCTCTACTCCGAAAGACCCACTATTTTTATTTCATCATGCTTTAGAGTCAGATTGGACTATTTCTTTATTTTAATTTGGGTAGCCATGGATCTATCATTGGCACCACATAATTAGTGATAGAGGCTTCATAGACGATGGTCGAGCATTGATGTTGAGATTGTGAGCTAGTCCTTTCTACTAGCCTTTATTATATATATATATATATATATATATATATATATATATATATATATATTCCTTTGAGACTTTAGATGAGATATGTCTACTACTTACTTATATTTTCCGCTATTCAGTAGAGTTATTTGATTGAATGATGTGTCGAAGCTAAGTGGTTCGCTTGGGGACTAGCAATAGTCCTTGAGTGCCGCCCACGCCAAGGGTACCCTCCCGAGGCGTGACAAACTTGGTATCAGAGCACAGAGTTCAAGTATCCTAGAGAGTGTATGAAGCCGTATCTAGTAGAGTCTTGTTTATGGGTGTGTTGTCGACCACATTTCATAAGCAGGAGGCTATAGGACATTAAGAATGATTACACTTCTTTCTTATTCCAATTTTTACGATAGAGTTAAGCTCTATGAAAACTCTCTTCTACTTTGTGCTCTACGCGTGCAGAATTGATAATATGCCTCCCAAAAGAGTTGTCAGAGGAAAGGGATGTCCTGCCAGGCAAGCTGTTAATCCACCTAAGCCTTAAGTACTCGAGGAGCATGTGGATCCAATTGTCCCTGTTGAGCGTACCCCTCAAAGTGAGGTCTCTAATGCTGAGCTACGTCGGGCTATTCAAGCTCTTTCCCAGGCTATCACCGCGCCTGTCATGAGACAAGGAGTAGGCGGGCAAGACACCCATGACACCTCCAGAATCCGAGAATTTTTTAAAATGAATCCGCCTGAGTTCACGGGGTTTGCATCTACTGAAGATCCCGAGAACTATGTGGAGGAAAGAACTATGTGGAGGAACTTGAGAAGGTGTTCCAGGTGATGCATGTGACTGATGCTGATACGGTAGAACTGGATGCTTACCAATTGAAGGGTGTAGCCAAACTGTGGCTCGACCAATGGAAGAAAGGCAGGAGAGATGGCGCTCCATGTTTGACTTGGGCAGTATTTGAAGAGGCCTTCTTAGGACGCTTCTTCCCAAGAGAGAAAAGAGAAACCAAGGTGAAAGAGTTCCTAAACCTAAAACAGGGCTCCATGACTGTGTAGGAGTATGGGTTGAAATTCACGCAATTATCCCGCTATGCTCCAGACATGGTTGCAGACATGAGGGGAAGGATGGGAATGTATGTCGATGGGTTGAATAGAGGCCCCAAGAGGGATTATAGAGGAGTGATGCTTGTGAGTGATATGGACATAGAGCAACTGATGACATTTGTGCAACAAGCTGATAAAGAGAAGCAGCATGACAGGGAAGAGTTCAAGTGTAAGAGGGCTAAGACATCCAGCCATGAGGGTGGAAGAAAAGGCGATGGAGATCGATTTCTAGCAGCCTCAGGTGCTAGCGCACCTACGCCTAGAGGCAGGTATGATCAAAGATTCCAGAGTGCTGGAACCCACGGACCCCAGTCGCAAGCTAGTGTGGCTCAAGGTTCGCAAGGTAGGCCACCATGTGATAAGTGTGGAAAAATGCACTTGGGAAGATTTCGCGACAGGAATAATGCATGTTACAGGTGTGGCCAAGTGGGCCACTACAAAAGGGATTGTTCAAAGCGGGCTGGCCAGGCTCAGTCTACAACACCGGTCCTACCAGTTCGAGGAAACAAAGAGCTACCATATCAGGCACAGGCAGAGCAACAAACCGCTTGTATGCCATGGGTAGTCGCCAAGACAAGGAAAACTCCCCAGACGTTGTGACGGGTATGATTCGAGTCTACCTTTGATTGTTATGTTTTGATGGATCCTGGTGCCACATTGTCGTTTGTAATTCCTTATATGGCCAATAGATTTGATAGAACCCCTAAGAGTCTCTTGGAACCCTTTGATGTTTCTACTCCAGTGGGTGAGCCTATTCGAGCTGAGAGGATCTATAGAGCTTGTGTAATGTCCATCCATCATAGGGACACTCTTGTTGATTTGATCGAGTTGGAGATGGTTGATTTTGATTTGATCCTTGGCATGGATTGGCTTCACGCCTGTTATGCCTCTATTGATTGTAGATTTCGAACTGTTAAGTTCATATTCCCTAACGAATCGGTTCTAGAGTGGAAGGGTGACTCTGTTACACCTACTTTCTCGT
Source organism: Solanum rostratum (assembly GCA_029948455.1). Classification (NCBI taxonomy): domain Eukaryota; kingdom Viridiplantae; phylum Streptophyta; class Magnoliopsida; order Solanales; family Solanaceae; genus Solanum; species Solanum rostratum. Next base: position 61,109,874 of record CM057045.1, on the reverse strand, counting down.
ATCTTAGAGCTAGAAAGTTGATTTGCAAAGGGTATATCTACACCTTGTGCGAGTAAAATCTGATGATGTGGAGTCCCCAACTCTTGAGTCAGTTCCGATTGTTAACGAATTTCCGGAGGTATTTCCTGATGACCTACCCGGGGTCCATCCTAATCGAGAGATTGACTTTGGGATTGATGTTCTTCCTGATACCCAACCTATTTCGATCCCACCTTATAGGATGGCCTCCGCGGAGTTGAACGAGTTGAAAGAGAAACTAAAAGATTTTCTAGAAAAAGGCTTCATTAGGCCAAGTGTTTCACCTTGGGGTGCTCCTATTCTATTTGTGCGAAAGAAAGATGGGTTCCTTAGAATGTGTATTGATTATAGGCAACTGAACAAGGTCACGATAAAGAATAAATATCCTCTCCCAAGGATAGATGATTTGTTTGACACACTTCAGGGTGCCTCTTGTTTATCTAAGATAGACTTTAGATCTGGCCACCATCAGTTGAAGATGAGGGAGTGTGACGTTCCAAAGACAGCCTTTAGGACTAGATATGGCCATTTTGAGTTCTTGGTCATGTCCTTTGGGTTGACGAATGCACCTGTCGCCTTTATGGATTTGATTAATAGAGTATTCAAACCATATCTTGATTTGTTTGTGATTGTATTCATCGATGACATTCTGGTATATTCAAGGAGTGAGGAGGAGCATGCTAACCACCTCAAAGCTGTCCTCCAAACTCTTAAGGACCATGAGTTGTATGCAAAGTTCTCAAAATGTGAACAGCGGCCTTCCTAGGCCATGTTGTCTCTGGTGATGGTATTTGAGTGGATGCCCAAAAGATTGAAGCGGTTAAGAATCGGCCCTGATCGACCACTCCGACTGACATTAGAAGTTTCTTGGGGTTGGCAGGCTACTACCGCAGGTTGTTGAGGGATTTTCTTCCTTATCCGCGCCATTGACCAAATTGACGCAGAAAAAGGTCAAGTTTCAGTGGTCCGAAAAATGCGAGAAAAGCTTCCAGGAGTTGAAAATGAGGTTGACTACTGCACCAGTCCTAACCCTACCCGATGGAACTGAGGATTTCGTGATTTATTGTGATGCCTCGATGGTTGGATTGGGATGCATACTAATGCAAAGGGGGAAGGTGATAGCCTATGCTTCCAGGCAACTCAAGGTTCATGAAAGGAACTACCCAACCCATGACCTCGAGTTGGCAGCAGTAGCGTTTGCACTTAAAGTTTGGTGTCACTACTTGTATGGAGTGCATGTAGATGTGTTCACTGACCACAAGAGTTTGCAATATGTTTTTAGTCAGAAAGAGCTCAACTTGCGACAGAGGAGATGGTTGGAATTGCTCAAGGATTATGAAATGAGCATTCACTACCACCCAGGTAAAGCTAATGTTGTTGCTGACGCTCTTAGCAGGTTATCAATGGATAGCACAGCCCATGTGGAGGAAGGAAGGAAGGAGTTAGCCAAGGACATGCATCGGTTGGCTCGATTAGGAGTCCGACTTGAGAAGAACAATGAAGGAGGAGTTAATGTTCAGAACGGGTCCGCTTCCTCGTTGGTGGTGGAGGTGAAGGAAAAGCAAGACCAAGACCCTATCATACTCCAATTGAAGGAGGATGTCCACAACCAGAGAGTGATGGTCTTCTCCAAATGGGGAGATGGAGTGTTGAGATATCAAAGTAGATTGTGTGTCCCAAATGTTGATGGCATTCGAGACAGAATCATGGCAGAAGCTCACAACACTAGATATTCCATTCATCCTGGTTCCACCAAAATGTACCACGACTTGAGAGAAATCTATTGGTAGAATGGAATAAAGAGGGACATTGTGGAGTTCGTTTCAAAATGCCCAAATTGCCAACAAGTGAAGGTTGAGCATCAAAGGCCATGTGGATTAGCTTAGAACTTTGAAATTCCGGAATGGAAGTGGGAGATGATTAACATGGACTTTATCACCGGCCTGCCAAAATCTCAAAAGCAACATGATTCGATATGGGTGATCGTGGAAAGAATGACTAAATCGGCTCACTTCTTGGCAGATAAGACAACAAACACTGTGGAAGAGTATGCCAAGTTGTACGTCCAGGAGATTATAAGGCTGTATGGGGTTCCCTTGTCCATCATCTCGGACAGAGAAGCTCAGTTTACCTCCCAGTTCTGGAGATCGTTCTAGAAACGCTTGGGTACTAAGGTGAACCTGAGTACAACCTTTCATCCACAGACGGATGGTCAGGCAGAGCGTACAATTCAAACACTTGAGGACATGTTGAGAGCGTATGTTCTTGACTTCAAAGGAAATTGGGATGATCACTTACCATTGATTGAATTTGCATATAACAATAGTTGTCATGCAAGCATTCAGATGGCTCCTTATGAAGCCTTGTATGGGAGGAGATGTAGATCACCAATTGGGTGGTTTGAGGTTGGAGAAGCGGAGCAGATTGGACCTGATCTTGTTCACCAGTCGATGGAGAAGGTCAAGGTCATTAGAGAGAGGTTAAGGACTGCCCAAAGTCGCCAAAAATCTTACATCGACGTGAGGAGAAGGGACTTAGAATTTGAGGTAGATGATTGGGTGTATTTGAAAGTATCACCTATAAAGGGTGTCTTAAGGTTTGGAAAGAAGGGAAAGTTAAGTCCACATTTGTTAGATTGTATCAGATCGTAACGAGGATTGGAAAGGTTGCTTACGAGTTGGAGTTGCCTTCCGAATTAGATGGAGTCCATCTAGTATTCCATGTGTCGATGCTGAAGAAATGCTTGGGAGATCCTGCCTTGGTGATCCATGTTGATAGCATTGGAGTGAAGGATAACCTATCTTACGAAGAGGTCCCGGTTCAAATCCTTGATCGTCAGATTTGCATGTTGAGGAACAAGGAGATAGCCTCAGTCAAAGTCTTGTGGAGGAATCAATTCGTTGAAAAAGCCACATGGGAAGCTGAAGAGGAGATGAAAGCAAAATATCCGCACCTATTCGTACTAAATAATGAGGGTGTCAAAGGTAAATTTCCTACCCTTCAATAAATTGATTGCTCTATCTTTATGTTACTTACTATTATTGAGTCGAGAGTTGAATTTATTAAATTGAGTGCGGAAGTGAGTCTTGAGCCTATTCGTGCCCTAATATCCATCCGTACTCATCATTCGAGGACGAATGACCCCAAGGGGGAGATGATGTAACTTCCAATAAAATTACCAAAATACCCCTAGGGTGAGGATATGTGAGTAACGCGTCTTTCGATTCTCATATGAAAAATTCGAGATCAGATTCGTGATCAGCATGAAAAACTGAGTGGGAAAATGATCTCGGACGATTTTTAGAGCGACTCGATCGAAAGATAAATTTTCGCTCCAAATCAGAAAACAGTGACAGCCCGTGATAGAGGCGCGTCGCGCACCTGTCGCGGAGAGGCACTTGTGTGTTTTTCAAATTTTTCGACGGGGTGGAGAAAACTTGTATAAAAACTCTCTTATGAAAATACATTGTTTGTGACCAGTCCGCGTCGCGAACCGTGTATTTTCCAAGCTAAAAATTTCTAAATAATTATGAGGGGCATTACGGTTAATTCCCCACCCCTCTTAAACACTAATACACGGCTAATAATGACATTTCGACGTGAAAAAAGGTCTAAAACCCCCATTCTAAGTCCTATTCCATAACTAACAAGGTTAGGGCTTGAGGAGAGAAGAGGAAGGCTCGAATTAAGATATTCGAGAAGAAATCCTTGACGTACTCGGTTAATAGTCGCATCACAGGTATGTAAGGCTAAACTAAAAACATGAGATTGTTCTCTCATGTGCCCCATAGAGGTCATAGATGATTTGATGGTTGAATAGTCTACATGCATGAATATATGATAGCTTTTCTTGAAAATTATATTTGAAATTACATGTTTTCTATGTTGATGATCATCATACTATTTGTTTTCTTAAATTGAATATTTTCATGAGAATTTGCATAACCCTTCACGACTAATTTGAGAAGCATACTTAATGCACTTGAGAATCGGGTCTAGAGCCTTGAGTTGAGATTGTTGATTGTAATGATGAGTCAATGGAATCTTGATGACTACTTTGAAAAGCATGCATAATGCACTTGAGACTTGAGTCTAGATCCTTGAGTTGAGATTGTTGATTGCGATGATGAGTTGATGAAATCTTGATTGTTTTATGAATCTCTACAAATGAACTCTACCGATGTGTTTATTCACTTGTTTCCTGATGATTGTTATACAATCTTGAGTCATTGATTAGATGTTGATGATAGGGTTAAAGTCCCTATGAGATGATTGATGATAGGGTGAATGTCCCTATGAGATAATTGATGAGAGGGATAAAGTCGCTGTGAAATATCAGTCGTTGACGGGGAGTGAGTCCCTATGAGGCTGGAAGTCGTTGACGGGGAGTGAGTCCCTATGAGACTGGTTGAGGATGAGGTTTATGAGCATTAAGTCGGGAGGAGTATCGACCACCGAAATGACCAAGAGTGAGTCCCACTCGAACTCATTAGCTACGTCGCCAAACGTAGGAGAGGCGTAAACCATCAGATATATATGGTTTCCCTCGAGGTATAACAGTCCCTGAAAGCAATACCGGATCTGTTGTTTGACTTCATATCGGGTGGGGTGATATGGTCTTGAGCATTCCTTACCTTGAAAATTTGGAACCACTGTGGCAACATCAGGGTGATTTGTTGTACATTCACTGGCTCATAAGTGAGTGTTGTCGGATAAGAGAAACTCCCATAAATTTCCTACCTTACTCCGAGTCTAGATGAGATGAGAGGGGGTGAGCTCCTCTGAGATGAGCTTTGAGATGAGTCTTAGATGATTGATGTGTTTTGAGTTATTGATGGGTCACTTGTCTACTAATTATTCTTGCATAGATAGACATTTGACTGATGATGTAATTTGATGATCATTTTGAGTTGATACTGCTTCCATATTTTTCTACCGGTTTCTGTTTCACTCAACTATTTTACATACCATTACATTCCAAGTACTGATGTCCACTCTGGACTGCATCATTTTATGATGCAGAGGCAGGTACTAGAGATCGTCAACAGGCACTTTGTTAAAGATCCGAGATTCGCAGCTAATTGGTGAACCTCCTCTACTCCAGAGGACCCACTATTTTTATTTCATCATGCTTTAGAGTTAAATTGGACTATTTCTTTATTTTTATTTGGGTAGGCATGGATCTGTCATTGGCACCACATGATTAGTGATAGAGGCTTCATAGACGATGGTCGAGCGTTGATGTTAAGATTGTAAGCTAGTCCTTTCTACTAGCCTTTATTATTGTATGTATATTCCTTTGACTTTAGATGAGATGTGTCCACTACTTACTTATATTTTCTGCTATTCAGTAGAGTTATTTGATTGAATGATGTGACGAAGCTAAGTGGTTCACTTGGGGACTAGCAATAGTCCTTGAGTGCCGGCCACGCCAAGGGTACCCTCCCGGGACGTGACACCACCCCAACAGTAACCTTTTTAAAAAAATCAAAACTGATAATACCGGTCCGGAACCGGTATTCGCCGAAAAAATGCCCCTCCCTTCCTGATACTCCCTCCCCTTACCCTTATACCGGCAACTACCGGTAGAGTACCAGAATCGGTACTGAACCAGTACGAAACCGGCACCTACCGATTTCATTGCCAGTCTTATGAAGACCTAAAAAATCTATTTCTTCAATTTCATTATTTCTAAGTATGAATTACCGATGGGTCTCTTAAATTAGTTTGAATTTGTTGAAATTGAAGTATGGGCTGAACTAAATTATTGATTTATGATGATTTAAGTCTTGTTATAATGATTTACATAGATTTTATCAGAATTGAAGAATGCATGTCCCTTTAATTTATGAACTTACAATAACAACAACAACAACATACCCAATGGAATCCCACAAGTGGGGTCTGGGGGGGTAAAATGTACGCAGACCTTACCACTACCTCATAGAGATAGAGAGGTTATTTTCGGAAAACTCTCTTCTCAAAAATTAAGCCCCATAAGCACAAGATACTAGATATAGAAAAAGGGAAAAGAAAAGATGGAAAAGTACTAATAATGAAAGCAAATGATAATATGTAAAACGATAAAAGTAACAAATATAAGACGAATAATCTATGAACTTATGTATGGGTAATTTCAACTATGTTTCAATTGTTAATTTCTGTATAGATTTATTATGATTTCATCTTATTTGTTTGAATTATGAATTCCTAATACCCATGTTATTCCTTCATTCCTCATGGCATATGCTTACATGAACAAGTATTTTTCATGAGATTTATAATGTGGGTTACTACCCAATTATGGTTATGACTATGAGTTTAAGCAAGTATAGTTTTGTCATGACATGTGACCACATAATATCTATGATGTGGCTTTAAGAAATTATGGGTGTGTATACACCATCATGTACCAGTATGAATGAGCTATTCATAAGCAGAAAAGTATAAAAAGAAATATGATTTGGCCTTTGAGCCCAACTATGTATGATTATGATTTGACTTGAATTTTAAGCCTATGTATAGATGACTATGAAGTATGATTTGGCCTTTAAGCCAAAATGCATGATTATGATTTGAAAAGACTTATGTTCTGATTTCAAGCATATATATATATATATATATATATATATATATATATATATATATATATATATATATATATATATATGCATATATATGTTTGTGTGTGTGTGTATGTGTGTGTGTATGTATGTATTCCTATGGGATATGACTAAGCACCGAATGAGATTAGAGGTGCGGGCTCAACCTAAGGGGTCCTTATATAAAGTCTCATTTCTCATAACTATGTGCCGAACATAGGTTCATATTTATGCCTGTAAGGACTCGAACTTTTCTACGACTTCAATGAAGCATACAAATCTAGTTTCTAGAAAAGTTTTGGACCAAGTATGGTTACACGACCCGTGTGGGGTGGCACGGCCCGTGAGGTCATCCGTAAGGCTTTCGAAGTGAAATAATTCTAAGGATGGGATCTTCATGCTCAAGCTAAGTTCACTTTCAAGCCTTCAATTCAAGCTTATCTATGTTGTTTAAGATCATCATGGGTCTCCTACATCAAGTCGAGTTCAAAGGAATTCCCTTGGCTAAGTTCTTCTCAAGAACCGATAGAAGGGCCAACTTTAAATAGTACTATTTCTTAGCTCAAAATGAACTGGGTGACCCATAACCTATCAAATCGAAGCTCTTTGAATTATCTTTCCAACACATCTGGTCTCATCTCATTCCGAGTTCAGAGTAAGGAGTTATACCCATTTTTGTAAAACCTGTCAGGGCTAGACGAGAGCTTTCACGGACCGTCAAGAGCTTCACAGACCGTGAAGCCAACCGTGTCAAGACCCTCATGAAATTTTTGATACTTTTATTCATCCCCAAGGCTTTTTATGACCTTTAAAACCCTTTCTACATTCCTAAACTTCTCCGACACTAAACCCAAAGGTTCTTCATATGATTCGGTAGAAGGGTCAATTTTAAATAGTCATATCGCTTAGCACAAAATGAAATAGGTGTCCTATAATATATCAAATTAAAGATCATTGAATTAGCTTTCCAACACACCTGGTTTCACCTAATTTCGAGCTCGGACCAAGGAGTTATGCTCGTTTTCGTTAAGTCTGTTCATGCAGGTAAGCCACACGGCCAGCTACACGGTCCGTGTGGCAGCAAACGGTCCGTGAGGCTGAAGTCACTCACGATTTTCCTGCCAAAATGTGTCCTAAGTGTGTCTCCTTCCTTGGTACCTTCATATGGACCCTTGTACGGTCCGTATGACCCCAGATGGTCCGTTTACTGCTCCGTGTGGTGATACTTGATCCGGAAAATCTTGCCTCTGAAAATTTCAAGTCTAGGGCCACGACACAGTATACGGTCCGTGTGACACTACACGGACCGTGTACCAGACTGTATTCCCCAGATGGACCAATTTCAGGTCCGTTTCATTAATGGCATTTTTGAAATATTGGGTGTTTCCAACGTGAATTATGTCATTTTCCACCCTTCCTAAGCTCCCTATATAAAGTTAACTTCACCATCTCATCCCATTTTCCTCTCATTTCACTCCTCTCTCTAGAATTTTCTCTCTCAAGCTCTCCAATCTCTCACTATGATTCATCAAGCTAAGACCCTCATTTGAGTCCATTCCTCTTGAAGTTTGTCTCCAGATCAGGGATGTGGATTTTGATTCTTGGTCTCTTTCAACCAAGAAGACCCAAAGTTCCTTTTAAACTAATTTATGAAATTGTCTAAAAATGTGAATCTTACTACTTGAGTTTGGTACCTTTGAACAATGCATGTGTTGTACAATATTCCGAATTGTAAGTTATGTTAATTTTTATTATGATGAACTACTTGGATCATGAAACTATGAACATACATGTCCCTTTAAAGATGATATTATACATGGGTGATTTATACTATTATTTTCATACGAATTTTATTGTGAATTTCCTAGACTTCATATTGTATTGCTAATTTTAGTTTTACTCTATATTTACCCATGCCATTTTCACCTCTTTCACGCATATGCATTCATGGACGTTGGTTTTTGTATGAAAATATGAATTGGGTTAGAACCCAACATGTGTATGCCTATGTTTTGGATGAAAATTATGGTTATGAACATGAATTGAGTGAGAATCTATGAACACAAGCATGATATAAGTTGAACACCATTATGACATGAATTAATAGTACTATAAACTTGACTTCTACATGAATATGAATTATATGGGTATGTATATGATGTGACATCTTGCATGAGTATGTAATTACATGGGTGTATTGATGAGGATGGGCACAACCCTCCCTTTGCACAATGCATAGATGAGGAAAGGTACAACCTTCCCTATGCACATGTATGTATGAGCTAAGTGTGTATTGATGAGGACGATCACAACCCTCCCTTTACACAATGCATAGATGAGGATAGGTACAACCTTCCCTATGCACATGTATGTATGAGCTAAGTGTGTATTGATGAGGACGGGCAAAACCCTCCCTTTACACAATGCATAGATGAAGAAAGGTACAACCTTCCCTATGCACATGTATGTATGAGCTAAGTGTGTATTGATGAGGACGGGCACAACCCTCCCTTTACACAATGCATAGATGAGGAAAGGTACAACCTTCCCTATGCACATGTATGTATGAGCTAAGTGTGTATTGATGAGGACGGGTACAACCCTCGCTTTACACGATGCATAGATGAGGATAGGTACAAATTTCCCTATGCACATGTATGTATGAGCTAAGTGTGTATTGATGAGGATAAGTACAACCCTCCCTTTACACAATTCAAGTAAGGAGTGATTCTTTGAGTGCTAGTATATGTGGGTTATGGCTACTCTATTATGTGGCATTTTGTGCAGGTTAACATCGTTTTCCTTTCATGTTGCATGCCCGCATACTTAGTACATTTAAACGTACTAATGCATACTCTATGCCTATATGATTTTACCATGTAGGGACTGAGCAGTTGGATACCAGTCACTGGACGAATAGTCCATTCTTGAAGACTTCTTTTATGGTGAGCCCCGTCTTTCGAGGGCCTGCCCGTCATTTCTTATGATTACTATGTATGTTCTTTTATTGAGGGTGAGCCTGGAACTTGTCCTGGCCCCCGTTCCTTGGTTCGAGGCAGATATTGGGCACCTTGTAAAACCTTCTCGTTTTGCTTATCTATAAATGAATGGATCCCTGAGATTTGATTTCCGTCATTTAGATATATGTGCTTAGATACTATTTGAACCAATGATGCAGAAATTTGATACTTTGAGGCTTGTTTGGGGACTCTCGGGTCCCCATTCGCCATGTCACATCTAGGCCCCGTCCCCGGGTCGTGACAATGCCCTTTGTGGACGATTATGTTATTATTATGACAAGTCCTTTTTGAAATGAGGTATCCTGTAAGGTAAGGTTGTTTCTCCAAAATGGGAAGGTCTCATGAGGAGGAGCATGGTCTACCTTTGGCAAGTAGATCACCCTTTCTTCGGTGTAGGGTGAACATTGGAATTCTAAGTAATAGCTCACTTGGTCTAGATGTGTCGGTTGAGATCACATCCCTGCTATGTTTAAAGTATCTTGGTATTAATGAATCATAGATTTAAGGCATATTATTATGACATTCTTTCTTATATACGTCTTCTATATATAGATATTCCCTTGTTACCTAACATTAATTTGCAGGATATGATGTTCATAAGCATAGCGTGCCCACATACTTAGTATATTCAAAAGTACTTATGCATACTTTTTGCCTATGTGATCTAACCATGCAGGAACCGAAGACTATCCTCATCTATCTTTTCACAACTAGATTGGATTTCTTAGATTGTACTTGTGGTGAAACCTTAACTCCAAGGACAAGACCGACCTTCTATCTACCTATGATATGTTATGTTTACTTTATGTCACCTTATTTTGAGGATGAGCATGGGACATGTCTTGGCCCCCATCTTATCTATCACTTAGAGGCACTTAATGGACATTATGTAAACTCTATGTATGAGCTTGTTATGTGTGATGCTTGTTACCTATGGAGACTATGCTTAAGTCTATCTTATGATGATGATGTTATGATATGATGATTAGATGATGAAATTCCTTTCTCTATGACATCCCGATAGCGTGAGTCATACTGACCCGCCCCTTAACCCTTATTTGTCATGTGAATTCATGCAAATCCTTTTTCCTATGACATCCCCGAAGCTTGAGGCCAAAGCCCTATTTCTCTTAGAATTACTTGCTTGTTGTCTAATTATGCACTACTGAACTAATGACGTATATATGGATGTTATGAGGCTTGCTTGGAGAATCTTGGGTTCCCATTCTCCATGTCACTCCTAGGCCCTAGGCTCGGGTGGTGACATTAATGTTACTATTAAATTCTCTCAATCTGCTCGGAGGTGTTTCCAAAATTTTCTCTTCAATCGCTACTGCGGAACCAATGGTTGAACTCTGCATGGATCATCAGCAAATAAAAAAGGTTGATTTTGAACGTGTGTCTTCATTTGAGACCACCATCTATTTAATGTAAACAAATTTCTTAAGAATAACTTTAGCGTTCTCCCTCCTCATCTCTCAGCCGTTTCTCTTTGTGTGCTTCCTGGTGAGTTCTTCTCTCCGTGTTTCCCTGTGTGTTAGATTTGTTGATGCGTTTTAAGTTTTCGTGGTAATATAATGTAATGACCTGGTCGGTCATTTTTTAACTTATCTATAAAAATTACTATTTTTCCCTTTTATAAGTTACTTTGAACCTATTTTGAACTATCTGTATTGTTGGAACTAAAATTCAAAGTTTTAAAAGTTTAAAATATGAGTTTCGGTATATTTAGAAGCTTAAGTTGTTGAAAAAAATGAGTTTTTGTAACATTTTGAGTTTTGAGTGTCAGATCAAAAATCTATCGATTCCATCAGTTGGAATGTTGAATCTAGTCTAGCAGATGTTGCAGAACTCAATTTGGATTAAAATGAAGTTTTTAGGCCCAAAGTTACATTTTTAGTTATTTCCAAAGTCAAAGTTTGGCTTTGGTCAACATTCGGAGTTCGGAAGCTCGAATTAAAATTTTGATAGCTCCATAGTTTCAAATGGTGAAACTAACTCGAGAAATGATCTCGTCATAATTTTGGAGTTGCCGAGGGCAGTTTTGGTATTTTAAGTTTTGAACTAGTTGTTTTTATTTGCATTGAAAAATGTGTCATGGAAACCTCGAAATCGAATTCTGACTATTCTATTGAGTCCGCGTCACTATCTCTAGTAAGGATACATGTATAGTTTGGGAAATTCTGATTTTGGTTGATTTCTGAGTACCCATTCCGAGTTTTGGTTAAACCGTGTATTACTGGTGCAAGATTCCGCTGCAGGTACCCATTACACTCCACGGTCGCGCCTTATTTCACGCGTTCGTGGAGGGTAACCCTTTTTGAGTTACGCTTTTGTGGAGGCCTCACCTACATTTGTGGGGCACAAACCCAGAGCATTGCATTCGTGGAGATGGACCGGCATTCCCAGAGGGTTAAGTGACATTGACCTCCGCATTTTGCGAAGGCCTGTCCGCGTTTGTGGAGAAGAGGTTTTTACCTAATTGTTAAAATTGTGAACCTCTATTTTAGTCCCCTTTTCAAGCTTTATGGGCGACTTTTAAAGGAAATTTTTGGAGAATTATTTTGGGTAAGTGTTTCTAACCTCATTTTAATTATTTTTCATGGTTTATATCTTTATTTTATCTTGAATTACATGATTTTAAATGACCGAAATTGGGGGGGTTTAGTCTATGAGTTCAAAATTTTAAATGGTGATTTCTCATTCCATTTGAACTCAATCTTAGTGGAATTTTCACCCACGGAATTCATTTTTGGTGTAAAACCTGATTTTAAAGTCAACTTCCTGATTTGAAACTTTGAATTTTAGCTAGAACCTGATTTTAAAGTCAACTTCCTGATTTGGGAACTTTGAATTTTAGCTCTAATTTTGATCATTTTTTCCCAAGCCTAATTTGTGCCAATACAAGTATCAAAATTCATCTCTTAATGCGTGGTATCTATTTTTGATAGTAATTGATTGATTTGGGGATTGTTTGGAGGATTGAGTTGATTGAAACTTGTTCGAGTGTGGTTTCAACATCGAGGTATATTCGGCTAACCTTTTTGGGACTGGATTTGAGTTATTGAATATGTTCATGTGATAATTTTAAGATGTAGATTGATCATGAGAAATTAGATTGACTTGATAGAATTGTGGTGGAAATATGATACCAGTTCAGTCGAAAAATTGAGTAATTTGTTATTCTATTAATGAATTGAAATGAAATCTTGAGAATTGAGATATGATGGATATTAATGTGAGACTTGTGATACCATTTGGGAGAGCTATTCGGTCCATTGATGAAATTTGTGATACTGTTGAGATATATGAGCATAGTGTCGGACTTGAAGAGTCTGGTTTCATTGATGATCTATTTATTGATGAGAGGGTGATGATATGAGACTTGTTGATGGCGTTGTGGTACTAGTTAATACACTTGACATAGCTTTGTGATGTTATGGCTATTTTGCATATCATTATCATGTCACGTTGTATATATGTACTTGTATTGTGGCATTGGTATGTATACATCTCATATTGCATTTGTACCATCGAGACATTGAGATATTTGAGACAGTTATATTGCTTGAGATCTGTTTGCCAGTGCGAGAGTCTGCTGAGGCATTCTATTATTGATATACATCTTGATATTGTGATTTAGCATGCTTTGCATCTATATTGCATTGCCCCTGAGACAGATGTATTACTTAATATCTCCCTTTCGGCGCTTGAGTTCGCCGAGGTATCATCGACGCCAGAGTCCGTTATGATACTAGAGACCTCTTTACCATCGCTAGAGTCCGCCAAGGTGTCTTCAGCGCCAGCGATCTTCATGACACTTAAAAGATTTTATATATGGTCTGATGAGACCCCATGGGTTATACCTGGTAGCTTTCAACTCGGTTGTTGTATACATTAGCACCAAAGTCTGTCGTGATTCCACCTCATGCATCACATTCATACACTACATGTGTATTGCATCACTGATTGTCATTATTATATTGTTCTATCACTATGTATATGTTTTATATTGTGTACTAACTCTTTCTTTGTAGGTGGTAGTATTCTTCAGTATCGCATACTTATTTGATTTTGCTTACCCAGTCTATTGAACCTACGGGGTGCATTTTAGTGTACTCACTCCTACTTTCTTTCCTCCCTGCAGATCGAGCATAGGGACCCGTACAGGGTAGTTAATTCACTCTAGCAAAGCTTACTCCACTTATTCAGATTTTAGTGTTGAGGCTCAGACTTTGAGTTGCGGTGGATCTTCGAGAGTTTCTTTTTTCCTATTCAAACTTTGTATTAGACATTATCAGACACGTTGTATTTTCATTTGAGACAGTTGTATTTACCCTTTTGTACTACTTTAGGTGCTCTTGTACTCCTGACTCCAAGTTTTTAGGATTTGAATTAGATGTTGTGGTTTTTTCTGCTTTACTTTATTTTCTTTAGTTGCGAACCGATTTTAGATTGTGATAAGTTTTGTATTAGAGCTCTAGGTTTGTTGGGCTCATGAGTCAAGAATAGGGTATCTAATAGAGTTTTATGGATCGGTATGTAAACATCCATACCCATCTTCGGGAGGCTATGGGGCACTTGATAGGAAAAGCTTTCATATCTTGCTTCTATTTGTGTATTTCTTCATATCACATGTTTTGAAAGTATCTAATCTACTCCTTCTACACCAATGCTGATTACTTGATCCCAACAATTAGTGGGATAGCCCGAGTCAATTAATGCGGCTCCTACTCAAGGTCGAGGCAAGGCTCGTGATAGAGCCAGGGGCTGAGGACTTGCAAGAAGGGTAATTCCGCCAGAGGATAGACTAGATCAGCTTCTCTAGAGCCTGATGATGAGCCGGAGGAACCTACAGACCCTATTCCATGATCTTCAGCCCCTAATGCTACACCCTCGGTTTAGGATTTACTTTTGAGGGTATTGGCTAGATTAGAGGGAGAACCTCCAGCCCCGGCTACTAATGATGCACCGATTTCTATAACACTAACTGGCCCTTCTATAGCCCCATCTGAGCCAGCCATGATTCATATGGTCCCTCTCTAAGTTTCATTAGATCCTTCTGTAACTTCTATGATTTCGCCTCAGATATCACTGCTCTCGAGGTCACAGCTTCAGGGATTGGCTATTGCTCCGTCAATTGCACCTCCCAAATTTTGGTGACCCCATCTTTTGCTAGTCCTGCAATGTCCACAGTTAAGCAGAAGAGTTTTGAGTGATTTGTACGGTTTGCTTCCCCGAGATTTGATGGTATCTCGGATGATAGAGCTTATGATTTCTTATAAGAGTGTCAGTATTGGCTGTGTAATTTGTCCATACTTAAGTCACATGGAGTTTCTCATGCCTCTAACCAATTCACTGGCTTAGCTAAGGAGTGGTGGAGATCAGTTTTGGCTCACTGACCTGGTGGATCTACGGTCATGACATGGGAGTGATTTACAGAGGTATTTTTGGAGAGATTCGTGCCATATAGCCTTTGGGATAGTAACCAGGATGTGTTTGATAGACTTCAGTCGGGTTCTATGTCAGTTTCGAATTATAAGGCCAGATTCCATACATTGTCTAGATATGTCTTGTCCAGTATCCCTACCGAGTTTAAGAGGATTCAATGATTTGCCAAGGGATTAGCAGGGTATCTTCAGGAGGCTACAACTTCCTTAGTTCTGGCTGGAGGTACATTTTAGAGTGTAGTGGATCATGCCCATATGATAGAGCGCATCAGGCATGATACACGGGGTGGCAGAAAGAGGTTCCGTCAGCACAGTCAGTTTAATGGAACCCCGCCACGAGATAGAGAGCTCCTAAGGAAGGGCCATCAGGGTCGAGCAGTCCATGCAGCTATCTCCACAGTTGATAGTGCAGACACATCTAGACCTACTCAGATGAGCCGTGATGGTTTATCCAGTGCAGGTAGACGTGGTGGCTTTTTAGGGCAGCCATCTCAAGGGTGAGAGGCTAGGGCTTGCTATAGTTGTGATGAGGTTGGGCATTTGTCCAGGCATTGCACTTATCGTGTATCTTCCACTCAGGCTTCAGGATCTCAGCCAGCTCGTCCAGCCCCAGCACCAACACCAAAAGACACACCCCAAACTATGAGGGGTGGTACTAGAGGGGGTCATGGTATAGTCAGAGATGGAGCCAATAGAGGCCCACATGCTATTGGTGGTCGTATAGTATGCTATGTTATCTTAGATAGAGTCAAGGAAGAGGCCTCTAATGTGGTTATCACAGGTATGGTTCCAGTGTGCCATCGTTCAGCTTCAATTTTATTTGATCTAGGCTCTACTTATTCCTATGTGTCAGCTTTTTTTGCTTCTGATATTGATATTATGTGAGCCGCTCGCCGAGCCTATTTATGTTTACACCTCAGTAGGTGAATCATTAGTGGTGAATCAGGTATATCGGTATTGTATTGTGACTTTTATGGGGGAGAGATATTGTTGCTGACTTGATATTGTTGGATATGGTTGACTTCGATGTGATATTAGGTATGGATTAGTTGTCGCCTTATCATGTTATTCTTGACTGCTATGCGAAGATCGTGACTTTATCTTGCCTCGAGTTGCCTCAGGTTGGTGTAGAGTAGAGCATATATCTTCTATCCTAAGGATGTTATTTCTTATATGCAAGTCTGTTAGTTGATGGCGAAGGGATGCTTTGCATATTTGGTTCATGTGCGTAAATGTTCTCAGGAGCCACCATCATTGGAGACCACTAGGGTTTCTAGAGAGTCTATGGATGTATTCTGACTGACTTACCTGGTGTTCCACCGGATCGTGATGTTGACTTTGTTATTGATCTGGAGTTGGCAACTAAGCCCATTTCTATTGCCCCCTATATGATGGATCCGGCTGAATTGAAGGAGTTAAAGGAACAATTGGAAGATTTGTTGACAAAGGGATTATTCCTCCAAGTCTATCTCCCTGGGGAGCTCCAAGTCTATCTCCCTGGGGTGCTCCTATATTATTTGTGAAGAAGAAGGATAGCACTATGCATATGTGTATTGACTATCATCAGCTGAACAAAGTGACCATCAAGAATAAGTATCCTTTGCCTCGCAACAATGATTCTTTTTACCAGTTGCAGGGTGCCTCAGTATTTTCCAAGATTAATTTGAGGTCTAGCTATCATCAGTTGAGAGTTTGAGAGTATGATATTCCTAAGACAACCTTTAGGACCCGTTATGGGCACTATGAGTTCATGATTATGTCATTCGGCTTGACTAATGCCTTGATTGCCTTTATGGAATTAATGAACTGAGTGCTCAAACCCTACTTAGACATATTTGTATTGTGTTTATTGATGATATCTTGGTTTATTCCAAGAGTGAGGCAGATCATGTTCAGCACTTGAGGATTGTACTTCAGAGATAGAGGGAAGAGATGCTGTATGCAAAGTTCTCAAAGTATGTGTTTTGGCTCAAGTCTATGGCTTTCCTTGGGCATGTGGTGATAAAGGAACGTATTATGGTAGATCCAGACAAGGTAGCAGTTGTTCGTAAGTGTTCTAGGCCTGCTTTTGTGACTGAGATTCAGAGTTTCCTTAGTTTGTCAAGGTATTATCGACCTTTTGTTCAGGGGTGTTCATCTATATCAGCCCCACTGACTAGACCGACGCAGAAGGATGTAGCATATCAGTGGTTTGAGGAGTGTAAGCTGAGCTTTCAAAAGCTCAAGGATTTATTGACATCAGCAACTATTCTTGCCTTGCTCGAAGAGGGAGTACCATTTGTAGTGTATTGTGATTCTTCTAGTGTGGGTTTCATTGGTGTATTACTGCAGAGGGGAAGGTGATAGCATATGCCTCTAAACAGTTGAAGGTGCATGAGAGAAACTACCCTACCCATGATTTGGAGTTGGCTGCAGCTGTGTTTGTGCTAAAGCTCTGACAACACTATCTTTATGGGGTGTACTGTGAGATCTTTACCAATCACCAAAGTCTCAAATACATTTTTTCTCAGCCTAATTTGAACATGAGACAACGTAGGTGGTTGGAGTTGCTTAAGGACTGTGATATCTCTATTTTATATCATCCCGAGAAAGTAAATGTAGTGGTAGATGCTTTGATTCAGAAAGCTACTAGTATGGGGAGTATATCATTCTTGAGGACTGAGAAGAGGCCCTTAGCTTTAGAGGTTCAGTCACTTGCTAAACAAATTATTCGGTTAGATATTTCTCCTCCTCAGAATATTTAGCCTTTGTTGAGGCTAGATCTTTCTATCGTGATCAAATTTGTACTCATCAGTTTGAGGATGCTAGACAATGCATGATTCATGATAAAGTGTTGAGAGGTAAAGCCAAAGCAATTATTATTGATTATAAGGGCATATTGAGGATAAATGGTAGAGTTTGTGTGCCTAAGATGGGAGAATGGGTGAGATTTATATTAGAGGAGGCTCGTTGTACTACATATTCTATCCATCCGGAGTGGCTAAGATGTACCACGATCTAAAACAACACTATTCATGGTTCGGTATGAGGAGAGACATAGCAGAGTTCATGGCAAAGTGTTTGGATTGCAAATAGGTCAAGTAAACCCATTCCCGAGTGGAAATAGGAGCGGGTGACTATGGATTTTGTTACACGATTGCCCATGGCCTTTGGCAAATTTGATTCAATTTGGGTGGTTATTGATTGTTTGACCAAGTCAGCTCACTTTTTACTGGTGAAGACTAGTTATAGTGTGGAGCAATTGGCTAGGTTGTATATCTAGGATATTATTAGATTGGATGGGGTGCCCATGTTTGTGGTGTCAGACAAAGGATCTTTGTTCACTTTCCATTTTTGGCAAGTTCTATAGCGTGGTTTAAGTACTCACTTAGATTTGAGTTTAGTTTTTCACTCCTAGACTGATGGACAGTCCAAGCAAACTATTCAGGTGTTGGAGGACATGCTTTGGGCTTATGTGATTGATTTTGGGGCCCGTTGGGATCAACACTAACCATTGGCAGAGTTTGCATATAACAACAGTATCATTCTAGCATCTGAATGGCTCCATTTGAGGCTTTGTATGTCCATAGGTGTAGATCACCCATTGTGTAGTTTGATTCAGGTTCAACAAATGTGTTGGGTGTGGGTCTACTTAAGGATACGATGGACTGGGTTCGTTTGATTCAGAGTTAACTTTTGAAAGCTCAAAGCCTCTAGAAAAGTTATGCTGGTGGAGGGTTAGGCCTCTTGAGTTATCCGTGGGTGATAGTGTTTGGTTGAAAGTTTCACCTGTGAAGGGTATGATGAGATTCGAGAAAAGGGGCAAGCTCAGTTCTAGATTTGTTGGCCACTTTGAGATTTTGAGGGGAGTTGGTGAGGTGGCCTATGAGTTGGCCTTATCACCGAGATTATTAGTAGTTCATCCTATTTTTCATGTTTCTATGCTATATTGGGACATTCCACATGAGTTTAATGTGATCTCTTACGATTCAATTGAGTTGGGTCTAAATTTGTCATTTGAGGAGGAGCCAGTAGCTATTTCAGATAGACAGGTTCAGAGGTTGAGGTCTAAGTATATACCTTCAATGAAGGTTCAGTGGCGACACCATCCTATTGAGGAGGCTACTTGAGAGTTGGAGTTATCTATGCGGGCCAGATATCCTCGCCTTTTTGAGAGCCCAAGTATTTTCGTTTCCTTTATGTTTGAGGACGAACATTATTTTTAGTGGTGAATAATGTAATGACCTGGTCGGTGATTTCTTAACTTATTTGAGAAAATTACTATTTTTCCCTTTCGTAAGTTGTTTTGGACCTATTTTGAACTATCTATATTGTTGGAACTGAAATCCTGAGTTTTAAAAGTTAAAAATAAGAGTTTTGACATTTTTGAAAGATTAAGTTATTGAAAAAGTAAGTATTGAATAATTTTGAGTTTCGGGTGTCGGATCGAAAATTCATCGATACCATCTGCTCTGAAATGTCGAATCTAGTCTAGGCGAAGTTACATTGAATTTAGAGTTAAAATGATGTTTGTAGGCCCAAAGTTGCATTTTTGGTTGTTTTCGAAGTCAAAGTTTGACTTTAGTCAACATTCGAAGTTCGGAAGCTCGAACTGAAATTTCAACAGTTCTAGTAGTTCTGATTGGTGAAACTAATGCTAGAAATAGCCTCTTCATAATTCTTAGAGTTGACGAGAGAAGTTTTGATATTTTGAGTTTTAAACTAGTTTATTTAACTTGCATTGGCAAATGTGTTGTGGAGAGCTCGGAATCAAATTCTAAATTTTCCGTTGAGTCTGGATTGCCTTTTCAAGTATGGATACATATATGGCCTACGAAATTCTGATTTCGGATGAGTTTCAAGTGCCCATTCGGAGTGTTGATTAAACTCATGTATTGCTAGTGCAAGTTTCTGGTGCAGATACCCATTACACTTCGCGTTTGTGCCTTATTTCACGTATTCACAAAGGGTATCCCTCCTTAACCTCCGCATTCGCGGGGGCCTCACCCGCGTTTGTGAAGGGCACAGACCCAGAACCCCGCATTCACGGAGGGTTAGTGGCATGACCTTCGCGTTCGCGGAGGCCTGTCCGTATTCGCAGAGAAGATTTTTTACTTGGACAGTGTTAAAACCGTGAACCTCCATTTTTATCCCATTTTCAAGCTTTTTGGGCGATTTTTGAAGGAGATTTTCAGAAAAATATTTTGGTAAGTGTTTCTACCTCATTTTAATTATTTTTCATGATTTATATCTTGATTTTGTCTTGAATTTCTTGATTTTGAGTGACCAAAATTGGGGATTTTTAGTCTATGATTTCAACAATTTAAATGGTGATTTTTATTCGATTTAAACTCGATTTTAGTGAGATTTTCACCCACGGACTCCATTTTTCATGTAGAACCTGATTTTAAAGTCAATTTTCATATTCGAGAACTTCGAGTTTTAGCCCTAATTTTGACCATTTTGCCCCTACGCTTGATTCGTGCTAGTATGAGTATCAAAATTCATCTCTTGGTGTGTAGTATCTACTTTTGATAGTGATTGATCGCTTTGAAAATCATTTGGAGGATTGAGTTGATTGAAAGCTTGTCCGAGTGCGATTTCGGCATCGAGGTAGGTCGGCTAACTTTTTTGTGACTGGATTTGAGTTATTGAATATGTACATGTAATAATTGTAAGATGTAGATTGAATCATGAGGAATCGAATTGACTTGATAGAATTATGGTGGAAATGTGATGTCGATTATTGATGTGCTGCCAAAACACAATACTTTTGATGCTTAAAACTTAAGATTTTGTATATTCTCAATGCGATATTTGTGGGTTTTATGTGTTTTTGTGTATAGATTTGCAGGATTACAGGTTGTCCATGACTTGGGAAAAATTGCAGAAGTTGCTGGTTTTTGTTGTCGTATGAGGCAGTCTACTAGTCGTAGATTGGTTCCATGAGGAATTCCAATGAGGGGCTATTTGCTGAAGTTGAAGTCTACGAACAAGCAGACGAGTCGTGGAGCAGTTTATGAGTCATAAATACGTTTTGTGCCCTGAGGATCAAAGAGGTGGACTTGCACGGAGGTTATCAGATGAAACCCCCTTTATGGGTCGTAAACCATTTTTACAAGTCGTAAAGGGGTGTCATAGAAGTGAAGTACGAAATTTTAGCAACTGATTACGAGACCCTGACTACGAGTTGTAGAAGACAATACGGGTCGTAAAGTGCTTTCGTGGAGTTTGCTGACCAGTTTTTCCAATTTGTTTACTACTTGGTTTTAATTATTATAAATAGGTCTTTTAGATTATTTTTCAAAGACACACAAGTTACCACCAGTTCACGTAGGTTTAGCTTAGTTTCATATTAGTGCTCAGAGAACTCAATATTCTTAGAGAGAAAATTGTGAGAGAAGGTCTTTGAAAACACTTGTGGTTTAATTCAATCTTAAAGATTTTGATTTTCATTGACATTGGATTTTCTTGTTCTTCATTAAGTTGTGTAAGTGTTTAATTATATCTTCTAAATTCATAATCTCCTCATTTACACAAAGCATGAGTAGCTAAATCCACAACTAGGGTTGTGGGAACCATGAAGAATTAACAAAGTAAAACCAAATAATTCACGATTCTTGGAAGGTGTATATGCATATATTAATTAACTCTCTTCATTTTGCATGTTTTTTTATGGTGGCCAACATTAGAACCCGCCTAGTGTTAATGACTGGACCAAGGTAGTAATGAATAGGAAAAGAGATTAACTAACAGGATTCGATTGATGTGTTCTCGTCTAATCAACCAAACTGGGCCAAGGAAGGTTGTACTGGGACTTATAGGTAATGGTTAGTAATGCACACTATGGAGATGGGCCAAGTCGCATAGTGAAATTTGCCTCTCACCTTTGACCAAAGGGCTTGATGAACTTAAATTTTTGTCCCGCATGTTATACACTAGATAAGAATTAGGTTATCCGGTGATAATGAGTTGGGGAATCATGGGGAAGACAATAC
This sequence comes from Solanum rostratum, assembly GCA_029948455.1. NCBI lineage: Eukaryota > Viridiplantae > Streptophyta > Magnoliopsida > Solanales > Solanaceae > Solanum > Solanum rostratum. The sequence goes on along the minus strand of CM057045.1, from coordinate 61,087,807 downwards.
CCTAGTTGCTCTCCTTTATTGATCTTCTCTCGTGATAGTTAGTTAGTTTATTTTTCTCATTGATTTTTTCAAAAAACCCCCCTAGGGAAATTGAGGTTATTAACTACTCGGATTGCTTATTGGTGAATATATGTTTTTAGTCTACGTATTCCCTGTGGGTTCGACCCTAACCTTAGTTAAGTTCTATTTCTTGACAACGACCGCTTTATCCTCTAAAAATGAGGTGTAACTTGAGCGACATCAAGATTTTGGCATCGTTGCCAGGGAATACGGCTAGACTTAGTGAATTCATTAGTAATTCGAGTGTTAATCCTTCTTTTCCACATTTTATATTTTGTTTTTCTTTTTTGTCTTTTTCTATTTTTTCCCCTTATTAATATGACACCCTCTGTTAAAAAAATATTGGATGATTGTAGTATTGGGATGAGAGGAGTTGTACATAATATTTTGAATCGCAATCTATACTTCTTGAAAATATTAAAAATCTCAACTTAGACAACTATAGGCTTTTGTTAGATGTTCATCAATTTGGCTTAGATGTTCACATTTTAAGTAGTAAGTTGAGTGCAAAAGTTGATACGTTTGATGCTTAACAAGCTAGTTATGAATTGTATGAGGAAGAAAAAAATGCTTATAAGTCAACTTGAAGAGCTAAATTGGAGCATCAACTTCTTGATCATACTATTATTGATGTTGTCACTGTTGAGAAAAGTACACAAGACTTATGTGAAGAAGTAGATAATATATCTTTAAAAACTCTGGAGTGTGTAAACATGAGAATATAAATAAAGGTTTAATTCATGAATTGGAATGCATTGGACCTCATTCCAATCATCTTTCTACATTATGTTTAGATGATGAGATATCAATCAAATCATCTGAGCATATGGAAGAATGTAAGGAGGGAAAATATAGTTATATTCTTGAATTTATTGGGCACAAATAAAAAAAATTACATTCCTCATTTAAAGGCCAAAAAGTACAACATTATCCTAATTTTTTGCTTCCCTTATTTTTATACCACCACCCTTTGAGGATAATAGAAAATTGAAAAAGAAATTAGGGGTACAATTCATAAGTTCAAGGTGGAAGAAGAACAGAGAAGTCTCCACCTAATAGTGTAACTTCTTATTTTCCTTTTTTGTAGTCCTTTTGATTTTTGTTTTTTGTCAATTTTATTTTTAAAGATTTAGGGGAACTCTGAGTGCCCAAATTTGAAACTTGGGAAACAACCCAAGGAACACTGGCACTCAGGTGCCCAGGTATATTTTTTGACCCCTTATGATCTATTTTGTTTTGATTTTGTGCATTGGGGAGAATGCACATCTTTTTCGATGGGGTGTTGGTAGTTATGAGCTTCAGTGAAGTCTGAGTAGCTTATGGTTCATAACCACCCCAATTTTTTATTATGGGGTTTTCTTGCCTGTGTTCTTTTTCCTTGTGGATATTTAATTTCTGTTGAATCGGTGTGTTTAGGATGTTTAGATAATAGCTGTAGCATATAGTACCAATACTTGTGGCATATATCATGTTTTTGTGTTTTGTTTGAAAACATAGTACCCACCAAAAATTTTGATTAGTAGTTAGATAGTAACCATGCATGCTTAGGTATTTGACAATTCTGATAAGTAAGGGTAAATTGAGATAAGAAGTATGATCTGAGACCCTTTCGTTGATAAGTGACATATGAGTGTGAGCTTTATCTGATAAATTCATGTACTTTGTGTTAATTCAGAACTTTCCCGGTTACTCCAAGTTAGATTGTAGATTAGTTGGATTAAGAAAGGATCTTAGGTCATTGTTCTTAAATAGTCCATTTTAGCCTAAAAATAACCAACCGAATCGATGATATATCCCTTGCTCCAAATGTTTGAGTTTAACATGTACCTACTCGTTCAAAACACCTAATCAACCCAGCCTTATCTAGTGAAAAATCCTAAATTTGGCCCGGGTCCTTCCTTGAACATTGTGTACCTTGACTGAGGCAAAAAGTCTAAGTTGAGGGTGGCTACCAAAAGTGGACCTGGTTTTGAGGATAAATAGTGTGCACCTCAACACAAGCCAAAAGCCTAAGTTGAGGGTGGCTAGTATGAGGGTAAAGCACAAAAATAAGGGAGGTGAGTTAGGAATACAAAGAAAAAGGAGAAAAATCATGTACTGGGTACATGAAAAATGAAAGATGCCTTAATTGTGATCTAAAAAGCAAAATGAAGTGTAAAAACAAGGCAAGAAGCTGAAAGATGAAAAGAAAGCACCCAGAAAAGCTTGAAAGGGGATAAAGGGAGAGTAAGGTGAAAATAACAAAGTTGGTAGTGCAAAACTGTAGAAAAATGAAGTTTCAAGGAGGGCCTTTAGTCACTATTTTTCCAAAATATCATACCAAATCCCCCTGAGCCTACGTTACAAGCCTAGAAAGTCCTAGAGTGATCCTAGTCCGATTAGTTGAAGGTCTAAGTCATGAATATAAGCGCAAGCCTATGATATTAGTCATTATGCATGAATATTTATTGTGAGAGTGAGTGAGTTTGCACAGTCCCTATGCTAAAACATGGAAATATCATTGAGTGTCAGATATGGGACTTCAGTCTGTGAGGGCACTTGCATTGCATTACTAGCATTAGACTTGTTCAATGATTGTAGATTGTTGATAATACCTTGTGTGTCATAGTTGTGTTGTCACATGCACCAGTTTGCATTGGTTTGCTTATTAGCTATCTAATCTCGTTTTGAAGAATTATATCAAGGTACATTGTCTCCTGCTTCGACTGACAATAACAACAACAACATACCCAGTGGAATCCCACAAGTGGGGTCTGGGGAGGGTAGAATGTACACAAACCTTACCGCTACATCATAGAAGTAGAGAGGATGTTTCCTGGGAACCCTCGTCTCAACAACCCATGAGCAGAACAAACTAGATATGACAAAAAGGAAAGGAAAAGAAAGGAATTGCTTCGACTTAAAAATCCAATCAAAATAATTTGGTTAATGGCAAACTCTTATTATAAAAGAATTTAGGAAAATTATTTTAGAGAAAGAGCTTCGTTGCTTGGTGTCAAACTAGAATATGCGATGGATGATATATTCTCTTTTTTTTCAAAAACAAAATCTTGGAGATTGTGTAATGCTTACTCTCAAACTCTTCGTTTACGCAGTAGTGATATTTTTTGTTTCTCTCTTCATATTTGGATTCCTATCTAATGATCCCAGACGTAATCCTGGACGTGAATTACTATGTCGTCAATTCAAAGGAGCTCCTCCCGATCGTATTTCTCCGGAGATGAAAGAAAAGATTGGCAGTTTGTCTTTTCAGAGCTATCACCCCAATAAAAAAATATTCTTGTAGTAGGCCGGGTAAATCCTTAACCCTTTTTCCTCTTACTAAGACTACAGAATTTTCTTGTGAATTATGTAGGTATCTAAGTCTGAGATGTATGTGATGTATGCCATTGAGTTGAGGTATGTGTGTTACTGCATTTTCTATATAGATTGAGCCCGTCACTTGAGGACAAACAACAATTTTAAGGTGAGGGTGTTGATGTGCTGCCAAAATATAGCACTTTTGATGCTTAAAACTTAGGATTTTGTGTGTTCTCAATGCGATATTTGTGGGTTTCATGTGTTTTTTTGTTTAGAATTACAGGTTGGCCATGATTTGGGGAAAAATTGCAGATGTTGCTGGTTTTAGCTGTTGTACGAGATAGTCTACGAGTCATATAACATTCTACGAGTCGTAGATTAATTTCGTGAGGAATTCCAATGAGAGGCTATTTGCTAAACTTGAAGTCTACGAACATGCAAACGAGTCTTGGAGCAATTTATGAGTCGTAGAATACCTTTCGTGCCCTGAGGATCTGAGAGGTGGACTTGCAGGGAATTTATCAGACGAAACCCCCTATACGGGTCGTAAACCATATTTATGCATCGTAAATAGGTGTTGTAGAAGTAAAGTTCAAAATTCCAGCAGCTAATTACGAAACCCTGACTATAAGCTGTAGAAGACAATATGGGTCGTAAAGTGCTTTCGTGGAGTTTACCAACCAGTTTTCCCAATTTGTTTAGGACTTATTTTTAATTATTATAAATAAGTCTTTTAGGTCATTTTTTAAAGACACACAAGTTACCACCAGTTCACGTAGGTTTAGCTTAGTTTCAGGCTAGTGCTTAGAGAACTCAAAATTCTTAGAGAGAAAATTATGACAGTCTTTGAAAACACTTGTGGTTTAATTCAATCTTCAAGCTTGTGATTTTCATTGACATTGGATTTTCTTATTCTTAATTCAGTTGTGTAATTGTTTAATTATGTCTTCTAAATTCATAATCTTTTCATCTACATAGAGCATGAGTAGCTAAATCCACAACTAGGGTTGTGGGAACCATGAAGAACTAACAAAGTAAAATCGAATAATTCACGATTCTTGGAAGGTGTATATACATGTATTAATTAACTCTCTTCGTTTTGCATGTTTTCTGATAGTGGCCAACATTAGAACCCATCTAGTGTTACTGACTGGACCAAGGTAGTAATGAATAGGAAAAGAGATTAACTAACAGGATTCGATTGATGTGTTCTCGTCTAATCAACCAAACTAGGCCAAGGAAGGTTGTAGTGGGACTTATAGGTAATGCTGAAAAAGGAGGTGTAACTTGGGTGACATTAGTTATTCTGAAAATTTAGTAATTTGTGATTTCATTGATAAATTGAGATGAAATCTAGAGAATTATGCTATGTTGGATATTAATGTGATATGTGAGACTTGTGATACCATTTGGGAGAGCTATGTGGCAGATTGATGATATTGTGATATTGTTTTGATATATAAGTATATTGTGGGACTTGAAGAGTTTGGCTTCATTGATAATCTGTTTATTGATGAGAGGATGATGATATGAGACTTGTGGATGGTGTTGTGGTACTAGTTGATGCAATTGACATAGCCTTGTAATGTTATGGCTATTTTGCATATCATTATCATGTTATATTGCATATATGTACTTGTATTGTGGCATTGGCATGCATATATTTCACATTGTATCTGTACCACTGAGACACTGAGGTATTTGAGATGATGATATTGCTTAAGATCTATTTGTTGACGCCAGAGTCCGCCGAGGCATTCTATTATTGATATAATTCCTGATATTGTGATTTTGCATGCATTGCATCTATATTGCATTAGCCCTGAAACATATATATTACTTGATATCTCCCTTCTGGTGCCAGAGTCCGTCGAGGTATCATCGGTGCCAAAGTCCGTCGTGATATTGGAAACCTCTTTACCGACGCTAGAGTCCGCCGAGGTGTCATCAGCGCCAGCGACTGTCATGACACTTGAGAGATTTTGTATATGGTCTGCCGAGACCCCCATGGGTTCTACCTGGTAGCTTCGGCTCAATAGATGTATACATCGGCACCAGAGCCTGCTATGATTCCACTTCATGCATCACATTCATACATTACATGCGCATTGCATCATTGATTGTCATTGTTATACTGTTCTATTACTATACGAGGTAATTAGCCCGTGTTTCGTGCGGTGATAAGTAATATAATTAAGTTTCTATATCTTAATATTAAAAATAATAAAATAATCTAAAGTTATTAAGTTCTTTCTCTATAGAAAATTTAGCATTGTAAATACATCTCAAGAACATTCATTAATTTAATATTGTTAAAGTTCAAGTTATCTTTGATTATATTTTTGGATTATAACATTATTTATCGATATAATTGACTTTTCAATAGTGCTTGAATTCCCAAACTTGAATGTTAAATTACTGTAATACCCCCAACTTAAAAGTCAATTTACTATATTTTTTATATTTTGTATTATGTTTATTTAATTTTATTGTATTATATTGAAAGAAGATAATTCTTAACATCAAAGGACTGTGACCTTTTCGAAAGGTTGTGACTTTTTCAAGGAGTTATGACTGTTTAAAAGAGTTGTGACTTTTTCGAAGGGTTATAACTTTTCAGAAGGATTGTGACTTTTCTGAAGGGTTGTGACTTTTCCTAAGGGTTGTGACTTTTTCGAATGGTTGTAACTTTCCTAAAAAACTTACTATAATACCCTCAACTTAAAAATCAATTGTAGTACATATTCTATATTTTATTTTATATTTATTTAATCATTATACTATATTGAAAGCAAATAATTTTTTACATTGAAGGATTGTGACTTTTTCGAAAGATTGTTAACTTTTTCAAGGAGTTGTGACTTTTTCAAAATGTGTAACTTTTTCGAATGGTTGTGACTTTTTCAAAAAATGGTGATTTTTTCGAAGAGTTGTGACTTTTTCGAATGGTTGTGACTTATCCAAAGGGTTGTGGCTTTTCCAAAGGATTGTGACTTTTTTGAAGGGTTATGATTTTTCCGAAGGATTGTGACTTTTCTAAAGAGATTAATTGAAGGATTGTGATTTTTCTAAAAGGTTGTGACATTTTTGAAAAGTTCTCATTTTTTGAAAAGTTGTGACTTTTTCAAAGAGTTATGAATTGTAACTTTTTTGAATGGGTGTAACTTTTTTCAGGAGTTGTGACTTTTTCTAAGAGTTATGACTTTTTCAAATTTGAAGAGTTATGACTTTTTCGAAGGGTCATAACTTTTTTGAAGGGTTTGTGACTTTTTCATATGATTGTGATTTTCCTGAATAGTTGTGACTTTTTCAAATGATTGTGACAGGCTAAAGTACCATTTATTCAGACGCCTTTTGAGTTTTTTTTTTTAAACTTTTGTTGGGCAATTTAATTGATTTTTTGAATTGAATTATTTAAAGAAAAAATAAATAAGAATTATATGAGAGTGTCACGTAGGCGAGCCTAACATTCTTATATATATGTGTATGTGTGTGTGTGTGTGTGTTTTATATTGTGCACTAACTCTTTCTTTGTAGGTGGTAGTATTCTTCGTTATCGCATAATTATTTGGTTTTGCTTACCCAGTCGATTGAACATGCCGGGTACATTTTGGTGTACTCACCCTTACTTTGTTTCCTCCTTGCAAATCAAACACAGGAACCTGTACAGTGTAGTTGATTCACTCTAGTAGAGCTTACTCCATCTATTCAGATCTTAGGGTTGAGGCTCAAACTTCGAGTCACCGTGGATCTTTGAGAATTCCTTTATTGTTGTTTCCTTTTCAAACTTTGTATTAGACATTATCAGACATTATTGTATTTTCATTTGAGACAGTTGCATTTACCCTTTTATAGTACTTTAGATGCTTTTGTACTCATGACTCCAGATTTTGGAATTTTAATTAGATGTCGTGGCTGTTTCCGCTTGACTTTATTTTCTTTAGTTGCGAACCGATTTTGGGTCGTGACATATTAGCTTTGCTGACATCGAATTGCTCATGCAAGATAGATTATTTTTTGAAGTTGATCCTCTGCCTATTGATTCCATGATGTCTGTGAAAGACATATTCATCTGAATGTTACAAAACTGGGATTAATTTGCTTATCCTATGATAATAACAGGTGTATACCATTTCAATTTTGAGTATTGGGATCCTTTTTGAAACTATTATATTACTCGTCACTGAGACCTGTAAATATATATAGGAAGTGAAACCTGTCAGAAGTAGAAGAAAAAGGAAACAACTCATACAAATCAGTTGAAACAATAGTTAAAGGTAATATGAGGGAGCTATAAAGGGGCTTTGGGTTAAAACGTGGATAAAACTATTGCATGTGTATGGTAGTGGAGAAAGTCCTCGTCTCGACTAAAATAGAATTGCACTAGCAGAAATTTGGAGCACTCTAATAATCTTAGAAATGTCTTTGACTAATTAGAGAAAATTATGTATACATGATCGCATGTAGATAATGAATGGAAATGCAAACTTCCTACTATAAGAATATTGAACTAGCGACTTCTCCATCTAATCTAACTTCTCAAGTTCTTTACAAACTATAAATAAGAACTAGGTATTAGACCAAGCATTTAAATGATGAAGGAACTGCAAGTTTAATCAACTTACCATTTCCTGTCAATTTTCCCGATGAAACTCAGAGTATTTAAACAATTAAGGCAGAGGTAAATCTATATGTAGTAGATGAACTAGAGCAGAACCTTAACTTCTGAATCGGCCTAATCTAAAAAGCGGTTCCTTTTGTAAAATTGAGTCTTGATCCAACAACATTAGTCCCAATAAGAGAGGCAATTTCCGATAAACAAATTGAATTTCACTAAGACACATGATTAGGAAGTAAGAACTCCAAAGCTAATCTAATCATCTCAAAACACGAAAAAGTTCTTTCTACTTTTTCACTCCAAATTACTCACAAAAATTCAAAAATAACTCCAATTTGTATTAATGATCAAACACAATTTCGACTTTCAAGTATCATCCTTTATTTTAAAAGAAAACAGAAAAGGTAGAATTTTTTCCACACTACTCGCAAATTATCATGGCCAAATGCCCCCTTAGGACACATAAATCACCACATAACAAAACCAAGATTGCAATTGCATATATAAAAAGAATTGCCTGCATGTGATGTCCTAGAAATGAAAATTCCTAAGACATCAATCGAAGATTAGATCTTTAACCAAAAAAAGGAAGAATCTTTACCCTCCAACAAGGCAAATTCTGAGCAGTCTAACTAAGTGAAAGCCAAAGAACTCCATAACCAAAGAAACATGGAAAAGGACCGATCAACCCAAAACTGGTTTCAAAGAATGAGAGTAAAGGGGGAAATTGTATGCATTCCCAGATGCTATTTGTAACCATACAGCAGCTCCTAATCCTACCCATGGTAACTGATAGTAGGGTGATCTATTTTTCACTTTTTCACTGCTGTTAGGCACCCTACACACAGTAAACTTCAGCCTCACTAACGCAACACTGCACTGTCTAAGACTTAGACTGTTTGCACGTTTTGAACAGAATCACGTATTTGAACACTTAGCCAAATTTACAGGAAACAATTCCCAACCTTTATTAATAACTCAATACAAGGAAAAGGCTTCACGAAATATGTCTAAGGCAAAGAACACACTCTCCTGCCTTAGCCAGATTTTCCACTCCTATATATAATTTTCTGCACTTGGCAGTTACAACAGGATAAGACAGTTACGAATTGTCATGCTTACATGGCTGCCACATCAGAAATCCACTAAGTTGTTACAACAGTCATATTCTAACAGATTTGGCCTAAATTCGAATTTAAACTAAGTCTGGCATGTGCCTCGCACATGCCCCATGGCTTAGGCGAATTTTGGCCACTGCCCACACTTCGAACATTTTCTGCCTTCATCAACACTTAGAATTATTCCCGACTTCTTGCCAGCATTATGTCAACATGACATCAGTCTTGTCTTGCCATCGTCAAGTCCCACAGCCTTGCCTTGTCAAGCCAACACACTACCTAGCCGCGCCAAGCCATAGCCTTGTCAAGCCGCACGCTGCCTTGCCTTGCCTTGCCGATGCCACTGCCTTGCCTTGTGCCTTTCCTGCCTTGTGCCCAAGTCTGCTTGGCCATCACCCCAGTATACTTGGTGGTTGTGTCTAAGCTTACTTGCACATACTCAAGTAGCTTAACACCTTGCTGCACTACCAACACTTAGCCGCACAGCCCACATGCTACATTGCTTTGCCAACACCCATGTCAAGGCCAATGTAGAAGTCCTTGCCATGTCCGTGCTACGCCCGTGCCATGGCATGTAGGCAGATCAGGGGTCTGACAAACCGCCCCCACCTCTTGAACTCGATGCCCTCATCGAAACTGTTTTGAGGTAGTCCTCGATTCGAACTGTCATAAGTCCTTTGCCTTCACCCAAACAACATCTTCAACAGCCTGCCCTTTCTAGTGAATCAGGAACTCCGTCTTGGTGTTCTTCTTTCCATGCCCCACAATCCTGTGATCCAAAATTTTTTCAATATCTGCATCAAACTATGTTGGAATGGAAGGAGGAGCCCTATTGTTCCTGTTCCTTTCCGGATCCTCATCTACAAAATAAGGTTTAAGAAAGCTAACATGGAAGGTTGGATGAATTTTTAACTTTTCTGGAAGCTTCAATCTGTAAGCTACTTCCCCCACTTTCTTCATGACTTCAAACAGACCATCGTACTTAGGGATCAGTCCCCTATGCCTTGTCTTGCTTGAAATCTGCTTCTAGATTTGTGGAGTAAGCTTCAACAGTACTTGGTCACCCACTTGAAACTCTAATGGGCGCCTCTGTTGGTCAGCATATTTCTTCATGCGCTGCTGAACCTTGCGCAAGCTGTCCTGAGCCTCAGAAAACATTTCAATCCTGTCCCTTGCAACCCTGTATGCAGCTAGACATTTCCCATGAGACCTGTTCTTTTGACATCTAATGGTGTCATAGTATGTTTGCCTAAGACAATCTCAAACGGACTCATCTCCGTTGCTGAAGACTTATGCAAGTTATAGCAAAATTGGGCGGTATCAAGTAAACTTACCCAATTCCTTGACTTGCAGTCACAAAATGCCTCAAGTATTCCTCCAACAGGTGGTTAATCCTTTCTGTCTGTCCATTCGTCTGTGGGTGATTTGCAGTAGAGAACTTCAACTCGGTCCCCATCATATTGAAAAATGTTGTCCAAAACCTGCCTGTGAACCTAGTGTCTCTATTGCTCACAATGTCAGCCGGAACACCAAAATACTTAACAACATTTTGATAAAACAATTCGGCAGCAACCTCAGATGAGCATAAGTTAGGTGCAGCAACAAATATAGCATATTTCGAGAATCTGTCTACTACAACCATAACTGATGTCTTATTTTCAACTTTGGGAAACCCAAAAATGAAATCCATGCTTACCGACAACCATGGCCTTTCAGGAATAGGCAGGGGCTGCAATAATCCTGCCTCCTTCTTATGTTCTGTCTTATCCACTTGACAAATGTGACAGGTCTTCACGTAAGCTTCAATGTCATCCTCCATCTTTGGCTAGAAATAAACACGAGACAGTAGTGCCATCATCCGTTCCACACCCGAATGACCTACCCAAGTAGTGTCATGCGCCTCTTTCATTATGTCTCTACGTAGTCCACCGCCGTTTGGCACCACGATTCTCCCCCCCCCCCCTTAAAATGGAGCAGATCGTCCTCGATCCAGTACCGTCTCACAGCCATCTTGGACTTGACCCATCCACTTCACATAGAGTGGGTCATTCAATGCAGCCAACTTGATCCTGTCAATAAGTCAGATTCAAGTTTCGAAATTGAATATATTGCAGCAAATACCTCTTTACTGCTCAATGCGTCTGCCACTTGGTTATGCTTTCCTAGCTTAAGTTACCACATGAAATCATATTCTGCCAGAAACTCTTGCCAGCGAGCTTGTTTCGGACTTAACTTTTTCTGAGTTTTGAAAAACGTGTTTGCCACATTATCAGTCCGCACAACAAACTTTGTTCCCAGCAAGTACACCCGCCAAGTTTGCAAGCAGTGCACAACAGCAACCGTCTCTTTCTCATGAGTGGAGTATCGTTGCTTAGCATCATTCAACTTTCTGCTTTCAAAGGCCACAGGATGGCCTTCCTGCACCAACACGCCCCCAACAGCCTTGTCCGACGCGTCAGTATGCACTTCAAATGGTAACTCAAAATCAGGCAGCCTTGGTACCGATTCAGATGCAATAGCTTCCTTCAACACTTGAAAAGCTTCTTCACACCGCACCGACCATACCCATTGGACATCCTTTTTCAGTAAGTCTGTCAACGCTGCTGCCCTTATAGAGTACCCAGCAATAAACATTCGGTAATAGTTAGCCAGCCCTAGGAATGATCTCAAATCCTTCACTGTTGAAGGTGCCTCCCACTCAACTATGGCCTGCACTTTCTTAGGATCCATCCGAACCTGCTTTTCGCTAACCAAATGCCCCAGAAACTTTATCTCTTTTTGAGCGAATTCACACTTCTCCATTTTAATAAAAAGTGTGTATTCTCTCAATTTTGTTAAGACCATACTTAGGTGCTGCACATGCTCCTCTAACGTTCTACTATAAATAACTATGTCATCTAAGTAAACAACAACAAAGTCATCGAGATACTCAAACAACACATTATTCATTAAATTGCAGAAAGTCGCCGGAGCATTTGTCAAGCCAAAAGGCATTACAAGGAATTCATATGAGCCATATCTAGTTACACAAGTAGTCTTAGGCTCATCCCTTCTGCTATTCTAACCTGCCAGTAACCCGACCTTAGATCCAGTTTTGTGAACCAGCTTGCCTTGCTTAACCTATCCATCAGATCTTGCACCAACGGAACTAGATACTTGTTCTTCACAGTTACCTTGTTTAGCGCCCTGTAGTCCACACACATCCTTAGGGATCCATCCTGTTTCTTTTGAAATAAAACGGGAGCACCATAAGGAGCCTTAGATGGCTGAATCAACCCAACATCTAGCAATTCATTCAACTGTCTTCTCAATTCAGCCAGCTCTTTAGGGGCCATCCGATAAGGAGCTTGGGCCGGAGGCGTTGAACCCGGCAGTAAGTCTATCTTGTGGTCAATATCCCTCCTTGGTGGCAGGGTCTTTAGCAATTCAGGTGGCATTACGTCTGCAAACTGTTTCAGCACAGCCGCTACACAGTCAGGCACTTCAACCTGCACATCAGGTTTCACTTCGACCAGGGCAGCCAGAAAGGTCTCATCACCTTTTCTCAATCCCTTGTCGACAGTAGTGGCAGACAACATCGAGGTCTTGTACTTAGCAACCTTCTCGGCTTCACCATATGGGTGCACAGCCTTCACAAAGCTTGGACTAGTCTTATCCATAATCATGACACCATCTAATTAAGGAAACGGAACAAACTTATATTTCCTCAGAAAATCAATCCCAAGTATGACTTCAAAGTCTCCGAGCGGCATCACTATCAGATTATGCTTGCCCTTCCAGCACCCGGCCAGCATATCTACATCATAGGCCGAGCCTTTAATACCTATGCCTTTGAACTAACCGTCTCGAGATAGGATGGACACTTCTTCAATTTCAGTCCAATCTTATCAGAAATCTTGACATCCACAAAAGTGTGTGTGGCCCCAGTATCAACCATGGCCACAATAGGCTTCCCGTTCACCATCATCTCAATATGAATCAGTGAGGCATGAGGATTACCTGATTTGGAAGTCTCCCCGACTGCATTAATCAGACTGACCTGATTTAAGGACAGTCCCAAGGGATTGGCAAGTGCAGCAACCACTTGCCCCTCATCCTCACTGGAATTCATATTTCCAGCAAGTATGGTGTTCACCCTCTCACGATTTGGGCAATTCTTGGCCAAATGAGGGCCACCACAAGTCCAGCAGCCCTTGTCTTTGCTCTTGGCCTTGTTGTTGTTGCCTTCCCTCATTGGAGCCTTGCCCTTATCAGCAGCCTCTTTCCGGTGTTCCTTCTTCCTTTCCCTTTTCTTCTCAAACTTTTTCTTAGTTTTTGAAGTAGAGGGCTAGTCAGAAGTAGGCCAGATTGAGCGATAATCAACCAAGGAATCTGCCGCAGCAATGGCGGTAGGCAGATCCTTGACATTTTGCCTTCTAAGTTCGTTCTGGGCCCAACCTTGCATGCCTGAGATGAAATTATGAAGCTTGTCATCGTCAGACATGTTCTGGATGTCCAGCATCATGGAAGAAAACTCCTTGATATAGTCACGAATAGTCCCACTCTACCGCAGCCTTTTCAATCGGTCCCTAGCAATCCCTGACGCATTACTAGGGAGGAACTGGTCCCTCATTTCCTTTTTCATCTTCTCCCACGTATCAATTTGTGGTCTATTAGCACTTTCGTCATCTGCATTCCGAATCCTCCCCCAAAGTTTAGCATCACCAGTCAAGTACATGGTGGTGATGTTTACTTTGTCATTTTCAAGCACCCTTGCAGTAGAAAAGTACTGCTCCATGTTCCAAAGGAAATTCTCCAGTTCTTTGGCACTCCTAGCCCCGCCAAAAGGCTTTGGCTCTGGGATCTTCCGTTTAGAGTGTTCCCCACGGATTGGCCCGGACGCAGCGACTGCCAGACGCAACACTGCAATTTCTAAACGAAGATCCTCATTCTCCTTTGCCAGACTCTCTGAATATGATTTCCGCCATGCATTCGTCCTTCTCGGCAGTATGTATAGCAAACTCAGATCGGAATTTCTTGAATTCGGTCTTAATGCCTAGAATCTGTGTCAGCAGATCCACCAGACTTGGGTCATTCCAGCGCTCGTCCGTTATGCCAATGAATGCCTCGACACGCCTCAAGTGTTCACGTATTTCCGCATTAGTCACCATCGTCGTACAGCCTTTGCTCTGATACTAATTGATAGTAGGGTGATCTATTTTTCACACTTTCACTGCTGTTAGGCAGCCTACACATAGTAAACTTCAGCCTCACTAACGCAACACTGCACTGTCTAAGACTTAGACTATTTGCACGTTTTAGACAGAATCACGTGTTTGAACACTTAGCCGAATTTACAGGAAACAATTTCCAACCTTTATTAATAACTCAATACAAGGAAAAGGCTTCACGAAATATGTTTAAGGCAAAGAACACACTCTCCTGACTTAGCCAGATTTTCCACCCCTATTTATAATTTTCTGCACTTGGCAGTTACAACAGGATAAGACAGTTACAAACTGTCATGCTTACATGGCTGCCACATCAGAAATCCACTAAGATGTTACAACAGTCATATTCTAATAGATTTGGCCTAAATTCGAATTTAAACTAAGTCTGGCATGTGCGAGGCACATGCCCCATGCCTTAGGCGAATTTTGGCCACTGCCCACACTTAGAATATTTTCTGCCTTCTTCAACACTTAGAATTATTTCCGACTTCTTGCCAGCATTATGTCAACATGCCATCAGTCTTGTCTTGCCATCGTCAAGTCCCACAGCCTTGCCTTGTCAAGCCAACACACTGCCTAGCCGCGCCAAGCCATAGCCTTGTCAAGCCGCACGCTGCCTTGCCTTGCCTTGCCGATGCCACTGCCTTGCCTTGTGCCTTTCCTGCCTTGTACCCAATTCTGCTTGCCCATCACCCCAGCATACTTGGTGGTTGTGTCTAAGCTTACTTGCACATACTCAAGTAGCTTAACACCTTGCTTCACTACCAACACTTAGCCGCTCAGCCCACATGCTACATTGCTTTGCCAACACCCATATCAAGGCCAATGTAGAAGTCCTTG
Organism: Solanum rostratum; assembly: GCA_029948455.1. Taxonomy (NCBI): domain Eukaryota; kingdom Viridiplantae; phylum Streptophyta; class Magnoliopsida; order Solanales; family Solanaceae; genus Solanum; species Solanum rostratum. The sequence goes on along the minus strand of CM057045.1, from coordinate 61,072,661 downwards.
CCATGTCCGTGCCACGCCCGTGCATGGCATGTAGGTAGATCAGGGGTCTGACAGACTACCCCCACCTCTTGAACTCGATGCCCTCATCGAAATTGTTTTGAGGTAGTCCTCGATTTTTGCATCGAAGTGCCATAAGTCCTTTGCCTTCGCCCAAACAGCATCTTCAACAGCCTGCCCCTTCCAGTGAATCAGGAACTCCGTCTTGGTGTTCTTCTTTCCATGCCCCACAATCCTGTGATCCAGAATTTTTTCAATGTCTGCATCAAACTATATTGGAATGGAAGGAAGAGCCCTCTTGTTCCTGTTCCTTTCCAGATCCTCATCTGCAAAATAAGGTTTAAGAAAGCTAACATGGAAGGTTGGATGAATTTTTAACTTTTCTGGCAGCTTCAATCTGTAAGCTACTTCCCCCACTTTCTTCATGACTTCAAATGGACTATCGTACTTAGGGATCAGTCCCCTATGGCTTGTCTTGCTTGAAATCTGCTTCCAAATTTGTGGAGTAAGCTTCAACAGTACTTGGTCACCTACTTGAAACTCTAATGGGTGCCTATGTTGGTCAACATATTTCTTCATGCGCCGCTGAGCCTTGCGCAAGCTGTCCTGAGCCTCGGAAAACATTTCAATCATGTCCCTTACAACCCTGTACGCTGCTGGACATTTCCCATGAGACCTGTTCTTTTCGACATCTAATGGTGTCATAGGTTGTTTGCCTGAGACAACCTCAAACGGACTCATCTCCGTTGCTGAAGACTTATGCAAGTTATAGCAAAATTGGGCGGTATCAAGTAAACTTACCCAATTCCTTTGACTTGCAGTCACAAAATGCCTCAAGTATTCCTCCAATAGGTGGTTAATCCTTTCCGTCTGTCCATCCATCTGTGGGTGATTTGCAGTAAAGAACTTCAACTCGGTCCCCATCATATTGAACAATATTGTCCAACACCTGCCTGTGAACCTAGTATCTCTATCACTCATAATGTCAGCCGGAACACCAAAATACTTAACAACATTTTGATAAAACAATTCGGCAGCAACCTCAGATGAGCATAAGTTAGGTGCAGCAACAAATACAGCATATTTCGAGAATCTGTCTACTACAACCATAACTGATGTCTTATTTTCAACTTTGGGAAACCCAAAAATGAAATCCATGCTTACCGACAACCATGGCCTTTCAGGAATAGGCAGGGGCTGCAATAATCCTGCCTCCTTACGTTCTGTCTTGTCCACTTGACAAATGTGACAAGTTTTCACGTAAGCTTCAATATCATCTTCCATATTTGGCCAAAAATAAACACGAGACAGTAGTGCCATCATCCGTTCCACACCCGAATGACCTACCCAAGTAGTGTCATGCGCCTCTTTCATTATGTCTCTACGTAGTCCACCGCCGTTTGGCACCACGATTCTCCCCCCCCCCCTTAAAATGGAGCAGATCGTCCTCGATCCAGTACCGTCTCACAGCCATCTTGGACTTGACCCATCCACTTCACATAGAGTGGGTCATTCAATGCAGCCAACTTGATCCTGTCAATAAAGTCAGATTCAAGTTTCGAAATTGAATATATTGCAGCAAATACCTCTTTACTGCTCAATGCGTCTGCCACTTGGTTATGCTTTCCCAGCTTATGTTACCACATGAAATCATATTCTGCCAAAAACTCTTGCCAGCGAGCCTGTTTCGGACTTAACTTTTTCTGAGTTTTGAAAAACGTGTTTGCCACATTATCAGTCCGCACAACAAACTTTGTTCCCAGCAAGTACACCCGCCAAGTTTGCAAGCAGTGCACAATAGCAACCATCTCTTTCTCATGAGTGGAGTATCGTTTCTCAGCATCATTCAACTTTCTGCTTTCAAAGCCACAGGATGGCCTTCCTGCACCAACACGCCCCCAACAGCCTTGTCCGACGCGTCAGTATGCACTTCAAATGGTAACTCAAAATCAGGCAGCCTTAGTACCGGTTCAGATGCAATAGCTTCCTTCAACCCTTGAAAAGCTTCTTCACACCGCACCGACCATACCCATTGGACATCCTTTTTCAGTAAGTCTGTCAACGCTGCTGCCCTTCTAGAGTACCTAGCAATAAACATTCGGTAATAGTTAGCTAGCCCTAGGAACGATCTCAAGTCCTTCACTGTTGAAGGTGCCTCCCACTCAACTATGGCCTGCACTTTCTTAGGATCCATCCGAACCTGCTTTTCGCTAACCAAATGCCCCAGAAACTTTATCTCTTTTTGAGCGAATTCACACTTCTCCATTTTAATAAAAAGTGTGTATTCTCTCAATTTTGTTAAGACCATACTTAGGTGTTGCACATGCTCCTCTAACGTTCTACTATATATAACTATGTCATCTAAGTAAACAACAACAAAGTCATCGAGATACTCAAACAACACATTATTCATTAAATTGCAGAAAGTCGCCTGAGCATTTGTCAAGCCAAAAGGCATTACAAGGAATTCATATGAGCCATATCTAGTTACACAAGTAGTCTTAGGCTCATCCCCTTCTGCTATTCTAACCTTCCAGTAACCCGACCTTAGATCCAGTTTTGTGAACCAGCTTGCCTTGCTTAACCTGTCCATCAGATCTTGCACCAATGGAATTGGATACTTGTTCTTCACAGTTACCTTGTTCAGCGCCCTGTAGTCTACACACATCCTTAGGGATCCATCCTGTTTCTTTTGAAATAAAACAGGAGCACCATAAGGAGCCTTAGATGGCTGAATCAACCCAGCATCAAGCAATTCATTCAACTGTCTTCTCAATTCAGCCCGCTCTTTAGGGGCCATCCGATAAGGAGCTTGGGTCGGAGGCGTTGAACTCGGCAGTAACTCTATCTTGTGGTCAATATCCCTCCTTGGTGGCAGGGTCTTTGGCAATTCAGGCGGCATTACGTCTGCAAACTGTTTCAGCACATCCGCTACACAGTCAGGCACTTCAACCTGCACATCAGGTTTCACTTCGACCAGGGCAGCCAAAAAGGTCTCATCACTTAGAATATTTTCTGCCTTCTTCAACACTTAGAATTATTTTCGACTTCTTGCCAGCATTATGTCAACATGCCATCAGTCTTGTCTTGCCATCGTCAAGTCCCATAGCCTTGTTGACACCCGATTTTGACCGACCCTTAATTTATTTATTTTTTAAAAAAAATAATAATAATAATAATAAGTGATTTTGTTTTTCAGAATATACTCTTTATATTATCGTTTTATATTTTATTATCGTCTACGAAAATAAACAACAAGTAATTGTTATTTTAATTTTTAGACGCGTATCGCATTATTTTTAGTAACGTCTTTCGAATCGTGTTATTCAAAAATGATATTTTAATACATTTTTTACAATGAATTTGTTGAATCATTCACGACTCAAAATATCATATTTTAAATAAAATTTATTATCAATTTTAACCAAATCGTTGAAACTTCTTTTCAATTTTAACCAATGCCCTTGAATTTATTTTCATTCTAGCCATTCATTTGTACAATTTTGCACTTTTAACCTCAAATTGAGTCAATTTACGACTTAATTTTAAACGTTTATACTTTTCGACTAGTATTTAAATTCGCATTACCAATTTGTGGCCCAATTTTAAATTTGGATTACCAATTTTTGGCCTAATTTTAAATTCTTATGATTTTTGGCTAGTATTTAAATCCGAATTATCAATTAATGGCTAATTCTTAAATTTTCTACAATCTATGGCTAATTTTTTAATCCGGGTCACCCATATTTGACCCGGATCTGACCCAAACCCATTTTTTAACTCTTAAAACCACCAAACCCTAAAAAGCCCCCCATTTTTTCTCCCATACAGCCGCCTCCCTCTCCCTTCAACCCTCTCTCCCGCTCAGCCTCCCTCTCCCGCCTCTGTCTCTCTCCCAGCGCCAACAACCACTGCCGGCAGCCTCACCCCGGCGCCGGCACCCCCTCTCTCCCGTTCACCTCCGTCTCTCTTCTCCCCCTCTCTCCCGCACAACTCCCTCTCTCCAGCCGCCCCTCGCCCCTCTCTTCTCTTCTCCTTTCTCTCTCTCTCACGAAACCGCCACAACCGCCACCAACAGCCCCTCAACCACCAGACGCCACCACAGCCGCGCCGCCTCTTCATTCTCCCAACCACCACGCCCACAACCCCCATGGCAGCCCCGTCGCGCCGCCAACAACCATCCGCGCCCGCAATTCCGGTCAAGAAAGTTAAATCGATCAAAGTATTTTGGAAATGCGAATCCGGTTTGATTTTTTTTACTTGTTTATCTTTGAGTCTTTTACGTGTTGTATGTTATTGATGCTGTTTTGCTAAAAAGAGCATGTTTCTGGTCCTCGTGAGATGGCATGAATTTTGTTTTTGGTTTATTGTATCTGTTCAAATTTCTTTATTGTGGTTTCTGGGTAAAATAGGATTATTGTGATGCTGATTAATATATTTGCCTTATTTGGTAAAATGATATACTAATTTAACTTTTCTGAATCCCTGTATATATGGCAAAATATATTCAATTACTAATTGGCCTGATTTCCTTTTTATTTTGGTAAGCAAAATCAGCTTAATTGATTTTGCCCCCTTCTATGGTAAGAAAAAAAATCTTCCAGAATTATTGAGTCTGCCTTTTTTTTATCCTCTTATGTCACACTATATATTAATCCCCTTTTGGTCACTTTGAGGAGGGGAGAAAAAAAAAAGGGACAGGAAGAGAACTCAAAATATAGAGGATATTCAATTTCATAGAAACGAATTTTTTTTAATCATCTTCTTTGCTTCTCCTTTCAACATATCCTCACAAGAAAGTAATATCTAATACACCTCCTTCTGCTCGGATTTTGGTTGGTTATTTGACCCCTTCTTCTCACGGGTTAGTTTCGACTTTTGTCACATATTCATTTTCTTTTACTTGTCTATTTGTTCAAAGGAATCTTTTTTTTTATCATATGGATGCTGCTAGTGTTTCTTTCGTAGTGTTGCAGGTTCTTTTAAATACAAAGATGACTCCCGGAGAGTGAATGAACTTGGAGGGCTATGGAAGATCTTATATGTCATTATTGCAATTATTATTATTATTGTTTTTAGCCTTGTAATAATATATAGTGAAAGCCGGGGATCTAATTCAAAAGGGGGAGGGGAATTATGTGTTATTTGTTTCTTTCTTCATTTTTGACTGATCTACACAAGAAGGTTTATTCACCTAGGCAATATTAATCTAGGATAATGAATTAAAAAGTGGTTGTCGGAATAGCATGCTTAATGAACCTTATTTTTCTCTTTTTAAAATATCTTAGATAAGATTTCATGCATATTAATAAAATTTTAGTCATGTTTTTAAATATGTTGCACATGTACAAGTTTTAAATAAAGTTATCAAATTAGAAAAATTATTTCGTGAATCAAAAGTTTTTTTTTTCTTGTATGTAAGTTCGTTTATTTAGAAAAAATGGTTTCTAAACTCTTTCTCTTGAATCATTTAGATATCATGCCTATAAGAGTTTTAATAATTAGATCTTACTTATAAAATCATGTTATGAAATCTTTTACTTTTCTTTATTTTATTTTTTTTTTTTTACCATGCCTAAGAGATTTTTTAACTAGGTATTATTTTTCTTATAAAAGTTAAGTAATGTCGCTTAATCTCTTAAAAAGTGCAAATCATGCTGTTAGGAAGCAACATTTTATTCTAGGTATCAAATAATGTTTTATATGCGTTAAATAGAAATATTTCATAGCATTTTTTTTAACATGATATATGATATGAATATCTTTAACAAAACCCATTAATTTTTGTTTTGGCTCTAATGCCATAATATTTTAGGCACTAAAAAGAATTAATAAAAAATAAATAAATCTCTTGTTAAGTTTTAAATATTTGAGCATGTTTTGCGCATGTTTAGCATGTCATCATTTGGTTTCAAGCATGTTTTCATTGTTGAGGCTATGTGAGACTTTATGTGTTAATTGTCGTTTTAAATGTTCCTTTTGTAACGCGAGTTCTAAATAGGAAACCTAGTCTAAGAATCATACCAAAATAGAAGTCCAAATGCCTCTTGGACATTAAGGGGGACGCTAGGCATTTTTAGGAAACGTTAGATTTCTCATCTTTTATTTAATGCGCCTTTAAATTAATTAATGAAAAATGAACTTAGGAAAGGGGGTAGGGGTAGATAGGACTCGGAAAGGATGATATACGCTTAACCCCGATAGGATGGAACCCTTGGTTTTCGTCTTGGGGCTTGGTAATAAACCAAGTGCGTCTGATCCGAGACTTTAAAATAACCCACTTAGTTTAATTCATTTATTATTTATCATTTGATCAAACTCTTGTCACTTAGGTTTAATTTAGAAAATATTAAAATATATGAGACCTTTATTTGTGTTTGCAACCCCCACATAAATACGAGACACGGTCGGGACCCGCCTTTGCGGACCTCGAAGGGTGCTTAACACCTTCCCTTCGAGGTAACTTGAGCCCGAACCCTCTTCTCTGGTTTGACCTTTGACCGTAGGCTAGAATGGTGTCCTAATGCACCCATTCATTAGGTGGCGACTCTTCAAATTTTAAAATCCCAAAAGAGTCGTTGCCACGACGTCGTCCAGGTTCCTATTTCTCCGCGAGGAAAAAATAGGGCGCGACAGAATGGCGACTCCGCTGGGGACTTAGGCTCTTACCATTACGTGTCTCTTTATGTGGGTTTTTATGCTTTCCTTATATTGCTTTTATTATATTACTAACTTATTTTCTTTGTCCTTTTCCCTACCCCCTCTAACTTTCCCTTCCCTACCCCTCCAACTCCCTTCCCCTTTCCCTTTAGTCCCTTTCCTTTTCCCTTTTCTTATTTACTGATTTAATATATAACACTGCTATTTGCTAATTGTTTACTTTTAAATTTTAAGTGGCATTCCGTTCATAAACTCCCCCCACTTGGGACCCTCTTAATTTCTCTTTAAGGTGATGTCGTGCCTTTGCACTTCTCCCTACTCTTTTCAAACCAAAATTTAGAGAGTAAGCGCTTGCGTGGTGAATGGCGGATAGTTTTACTACCGTTGGACCACGTGCTTCTCGCATAAGAACACCCAGTCCGTGTCTAAGCCCACTCTCTAGAAACTTAGGATAGAGCTACCCACCCAAAATTAAGATCATGCATGCATAAGCCTTAGGTAGTTTGACCCCAAGGGGGTCAATCTACGTAATAGTAGCCACCCTGCAAAGTCTAGAGGGTCCAATCACCCTCCAAGACAGAATATTACATATTATTTGTCTATGTGATCACGATAATTAATTCAAGCCTCAAATATTGTTAAAAGGGAGTTTAGAAAAAGTTACCTTTCTGTTTTGCAGAGTTATGATGCTGAAGTCATGCCAGAAGTGGGTTTGAAGTTCAGAAGTTATTTCCATTTGTTACTTTATTATTCTTTAGATTTTATGTATCGAAGTTTAGGATTTATTTTTCATTTGTTACCTTATTCCTTAGATTTGATACAAAGTTTAGGATTCATTGGTTACCCTGCTACTCCTTAGATTTTGTATATATAGTATCATTAAAAAAAAAAATTGTAATAGTTGTTATTAATAAAATAGCTATTTTTTTAATTATCATTTTATTATATTTTCTAACACTAAACTCCAATTAACAAATCGAAGGCTTGAATTAATTATCAAGAATCACTTGCTTGTCGTATTAGGCCTACCTCTGGCTTAACGAGGCTCCCTGCATTTTAGGGCGTCTTATTCATTTATTTACTTATTTTAATTAAATATACATTTTGTTATCACGTCGCTAACTTGATTTTATTTCTCTCTTCTTATCCTTTATTTTTATTTTCATGTCTCCCCTTTCCCAAAGGTTGATCTGTGTGCGCACTCTGGCCTACCATACACGATCGAAAGGCCCTCCGCCTACTCCTACAAGCTTGAGTCATCAAAGAAAAGACAAAATGACTGACAATAATGCTATTGAAAGAGTGGAGTCTTCTGAAAGGGGAGTCCAACCGGATGATCTAACTCTAAGGTTGGAAAGGAAGATTCAAGAGTTAGAGGATGAAATGGCCAGCATGCGCAACTTGGCCAGACTATCCATTTCTCTCGGCACTCCTTTCGGAGAACACATGGATGATCCAGTTACTACAACTCAAACCACCCTCTCAAATCATCTTCCACCAATTCAACCAACCTCTCAAATCCAGTCTAACCCCACTTATGTACCCTCTTTAAGCAATCATCCAAACCCACATCAACTAAGCACTTATGAACCACCATGGTACCCACAAAATCCCACCTACATTCAAGATATTCCTCCCAAGTCCACTGTCAACATCTTAAAAGCACATGCCCCTGGAACTCACACCCATAATCCTATATATGTCGATACATCCCCTTTTATCCACAACTACCATGAATCAGAATCCTCTCAAAAGGATATGTTGATTAAATCCCTAACTGAGAGACTGGATAGTCTGAGCAATCGCATGCGACATGTAGAAGAAAGTAAAAAGGTAAATGGCCTGAGCTATGAAGATCTATGCATGCACCCAGATGTCGAGTTACCAGAAGGATACAAACCTCCAAAATTTGAACTGTACAATGGCATTGGAGATCCTAGGGCTCATCTGCGTATGTATTGTGATAAACTGGTAGGAGTGGGAAAGAATGAAAAGATCAGGATGAAGCTGTTCATAAGAAGCCTTACAGGGGAAGCTCTGACATGGTATTTAGAACAAGACTCACGAAAGTGGACAAAATGGGAGGATTTGGCTTCGGATTTCATGGATAGGTTTGGGTTCAACATTGAAAACGCACCAGACTGGTTCTATATTCAAAACCTAAAGAAGAAGCCAAGTGAGTCATTCCGAGATTACGCTATAAGGTGGAGGTCTGAAGCTGCTAGAGCTAAACCCCCTATGGAGGAATCTCAAATGAAAGACTATTTCATTCGCGCCCAAGAGCCTCAATATTATGATAGAATGATGCTTGTGGCAGAAAAGAGCTTCGCAGACATCATCAAATTGGGTGAAAGAATTGAAGAGGGCATAAAAAATGGCACAATCATCAACTTAGAGGCTTTGCAAGCTACCAACAAAGTTTTGCAGTCCGGAGGTATGCCTGAAATTCGAAAGAAAAAAGAGGTGGGTTCGGTCATGATGGCACATAGAGCCCCCACAAGACATCAAATCTGGGCTCCGCCACTTCCCCACTATCCTACGTCTTCATATATCACACCTCCTCCCTTTTATCCACCGCCTACTCCTTATCAAACTCCTCCCACCCCATATCAACAACCTGCATACCCCGTTTATCATACTCAACCAGGATATTTTCAAACACCTCCACCTCCACCTCATCAATGACCGAATTATAGAAATCGTCCCAACTTTGAAAGAAAGCCTACCAAAAACTACACTCCTCTGGCTGAACCCATAGCACAACTCTACGAGAGGTTGAAAGAAGCTGGCTATATCACTCCTATTCCTGCTTTGAATCCAGACACCCAATCCAAATGGTATGATCCAAACAAAGTTTGCGCATACCACTCAGGAATGAAGGGACACACAACAGATGCATGTCGCGCATTGAAGGATAAGGTTCAAAATCTGATCGATACTAAGGTCATACATTTGAAGGACCCTACACCAAGTACCTCCAACAATCCACTACCAAATCATCAATAAGCATGTTAAAGTTCTATTGGAGATCTGGCCTTCTTTTAATACTTCTTATGTAATGTTTCTTTCATCCTTGTAATTGGAACTACGTCAGACCTGATTCCCGTTTAAGAGGGATACGTAGGCGCTCCTGTGGAGCTCGGTCTTACCATAATAAAAATCCTATTTCCCCACTTGACCGTAGACTGGGGCAGAATTTTTGAGAGGATCTCAAAAATTCTTTTGAAAGAGAGCATAAACAGACAAGACAACTGGGGCAGAATTTTTGAGAGGAACTCAAAAATTCCTTAGATTATTTTTACAAACTGGGGCAGAAATTTTTGAGCAGCTCTCAAAAATTTCAAACTGAAAACCGACAACGAGGACATCAAGACGAAAGGCGAGAGGTCAATAAAAGGACGTGCGGGCTACAGATCAACCTCCCCTTTTTTTTTCAAACTAATGATTTTTCTTTGAGTGTAGACTGGCATACATGCTCGGAAAGCCTCTTCGTATCATACAAAGCAATTGACATTTTCTCACAATGGGCGAAGGTCAGATTATCTTATTTCCTTTTATATCAATCTACTTCTTGTTGCCTCCGAAATCGTACTTGGCCTACCGAAAATACATTCTGCATTTGGCCTACTATTTGCATGAAATTACATTGGCCTACTAGATTCACATGAAAGTTGCATTTTTGCATTGGCCTACTAAACTCACGTGAACTTTGCATTTTTACATTGGCCTACTGAAATTACATGAAATTACATTGTTGCATTGGCCTACTAAAATTACCGAACTTCGCATTTTGCATTGGCCTACTGAAATTATTGAAAATTGCACTTTCGCATTAGCCTACTAATATTCTTGAAGATTGCATTTCTGCATTAGCCTACTAAAAAATTGTTGCAAATTGCACTTTGCATTGGCCTACCAAGCTTATTGAAATTTGCATGGGCCTACCAAATTATGTGAAATTCGCATTGGCCTACTAAGTTACGTGAAATTGCATTTTTCGCATAAAATGACATTTTTAAGCGAATAAAATTTAATATTTGGCCTACCAAGAATTATTGAAAATTGCATGGCCTAGTAAAACATCACTTTTGGCCTACTACGTGGCCTTCTTTGAAAACATTGCATGGCCTACTGAAATCACCTTTATATTTTTTTTAAAATAAGAAAATTTCTTTTATACGGCCTTCTGAAACTACATTTCGCCTACTGAAATTGCATGGCCTCCTTTTGAAAATTTTACATTGGCCTGAAAAATCGCATGAAAATGGCATACCCCTAAGGCGTCATAGTCCAAAGGCATCATTTTCATGGCCTAAGGACATCATTTCATGGCCTAGGGATTCTATTTATGTTTAGCATGATCCGAGGGTGTCATCGTCCAAAGGCACCATCCTTCATGGCCTACGGACATCATTTCATGACCCGAGGATATAATTTATGATTAGCATGGCCCAAGACATCATAGCCTAAAACATCATCCTCATAGTTTTATGGCAAATCTCATGGTCTAAGTGGGAACTTGCATCATATTTATGAATTCATTCCACTATTTGATATACATGTTCTAACCATTTTACCTAGTGTTTTAAAGGTTACAGATTTTGAATTTTATGGAGTACTATATAGCATTCGGTTCGGATACATGTCTCTCGCAATAAACCCCTGACATTTTTCACATTCCGTACTAGGCTTTGCTCTCACTCTTCTGCTACCATTCTAACCACATCAACTATTTTAGTTTTCGTACTCTCGTACCCTCTTTCTCCGATAAAATTTCATCGGCCGGACAAAATCGGCTACTCCGTCAACTTTCTTTGCTCAACAATTCATCCTTCATTCCCGAGCAAAGAAGGGGCAGCTGTTGACACCCGATTTTGACCGACCCTTAATTTATTTTTTTTAAAAAAATAATAATAATAATAATAATAAGTGATTTTGTTTTTCAGAATATACTCTTTATATTATCGTTTTATATTTTATTATCGTCTACGAAAATAAACAACAAGTAATTGTTATTTTAATTTTTAGACGCGTATCGCATTATTTTTAGTAACGTCTTTCGAATCGTGTTATTCAAAAATGATATTTTAATACATTTTTTACAATGAATTTGTTGAATCATTCACGACTCAAAATATCATATTTTAAATAAAATTTATTATCAATTTTAACCAAATCGTTGAAACTTCTTTTCAATTTTAACCAATGCCCTTGAATTTATTTTCATTCTAGCCATTCATTTGTACAATTTTGCACTTTTAACCTCAAATTGAGTCAATTTACGACTTAATTTTAAACGTTTATACTTTTCGACTAGTATTTAAATTCGCATTACCAATTTGTGGCCCAATTTTAAATTTGGATTACCAATTTTTGGCCTAATTTTAAATTTTTATGATTTTTGGCTAGTATTTAAATCCGAATTAATGGCTAATTCTTAAATTTTCTACAATCTATGGCTAATTTTTTAATCCGGGTCACCCATATTTGACCCAGATCCGACCCAAACCCATTTTTTAACTCTTAAAACCACCAAACCCTAAAAAGCCCCCCATTTTTTCTCCCATACAGCCGCCTCCCTCTCCCTTCAACCCTCTCTCCCGCTCAGCCTCCCTCTCCCGCCTCTGTCTCTCTCCCAGCGCCAACAACCACTGCCGGCAGCCTCACCCCGGCGCCGGCACCCCCTCTCTCCCGTTCACCTCCCTCTCTCTTCTCCCCCTCTCTCCCGCACAACTCCCTCTCTCCAGCCGCCCCTCGCCCCTCTCTTCTCTTCTCCTTTCTCTCTCTCTCACGAAACCGCCACAACCGCCACCAACAGCCCCTCAACCACCAGACGCCACCACAGCCGCCCCGCCTCTTCATTCTCCCAACCACCACGCCCACAACCCCCATGGCATCCCCGTCGCGCCGCCAACAACCATCCGCGCCCGCAATTCCGGTCAAGAAAGTTAAATCGATCAAAGTATTTTGGAAATGCGAATCCGGTTTGATTTTTTTTACTTGTTTATCTTTGAGTCTTTTACGTGTTGTATGTTATTGATGCTGTTTTGCTAAAAAGAGCATGTTTCTGGTCCTCGTGAGATGGCATGAATTTTGTTTTTGGTTTATTGTATCTGTTCAAATTTCTTTATTGTGGTTTCTGGGTAAAATAGGATTATTGTGATGCTGATTAATATATTTGCCTTATTTGGTAAAATGATATACTAATTTAACTTTTCTGAATCCCTGTATATATGGCAAAATATATTCAATTACTAATTGGCCTGATTTCCTTTTTATTTTGGTAAGCAAAATCAGTTTAATTGATTTTGCCCCCTTCTATGGTAAGAAAAAAAATCTTCCAGAATTATTGAGTCTGCCTTTTTTTTATCCTCTTATGTCACACTATATATTAATCCCCTTTTGGTCACTTTGAGGAGGGGAGAAAAAAAAAAGGGACAGGAAGAGAACTCAAAATATAGAGGATATTCAATTTCATAGAAACGAATTTTTTTTAATCATCTTCTTTGCTTCTCCTTTCAACATATCCTCACAAGAAAGTAATATCTAATACACCTCCTTCTGCTCGGATTTTGGTTGGTTATTTGACCCCTTCTTCTCACGGGTTAGTTTCGACTTTTGTCACATATTCATTTTCTTTTACTTGTCTATTTGTTCAAAGGAATCTTTTTTTTATCATATGGATGCTGCTAGTGTTTCTTTCGTAGTGTTGCAGGTTCTTTTAAATACAAAGATGACTCCCGGAGAGTGAATGAACTTGGAGGGCTATGGAAGATCTTATATGTCATTATTGCAATTATTATTATTATTGTTTTTAGCCTTGTAATAATATATAGTGAAAGCCGGGGATCTAATTCAAAAGGGGGAGGGGAATTATGTGTTATTTGTTTCTTTATTCATTTTTGACTGATCTACACAAGAAGGTTTATTCACCTAGGCAATACTAATCTAGGATAATGAATTAAAAAGTGGTTGTCGGAATAGCATGCTTAATGAACCTTATTTTTCTCTTTTTAAAATATCTTAGATAAGATTTCATGCATATTAATAAAATTTTAGTCATGTTTTTAAATATGTTGCACATGTACAAGTTTTAAATAAAGTTATCAAATTAGAAAAATTATTTCGTGAATCAAAAGTTTTTTTTTCTTGTATGTAAGTTCGTTTATTTAGAAAAAATGGTTTCTAAACTCTTTCTCTTGAATCATTTAGATATCATGCCTATAAGAGTTTTAATAATTAGATCTTACTTATAAAATCATGTTATGAAATCTTTTACTTTTCTTTATTTTATTTTTTTTTTTACCATGCCTAAGAGATTTTTTAACTAGGTATTATTTTTCTTATAAAAGTTAAGTAATGTCGCTTAATCTCTTAAAAAGTGCAAATCATGCTGTTAGGAAGCAACATTTTATTCTAGGTATCAAATAATGTTTTATATGCGTTAAATAGAAATATTTCATAGCATTTTTTTTAACATGATATATGATATGAATATCTTTAACAAAACCCATTAATTTTTGTTTTGGCTCTAATGCCATAATATTTTAGGCACTAAAAAGAATTAATAAAAAATAAATAAATCTCTTGTTAAGTTTTAAATATTTGAGCATGTTTTGCGCATGTTTAGCATGTCATCATTTGGTTTCAAGCATGTTTTCATTGTTGAGGCTATGTGAGACTTTATGTGTTAATTGTCGTTTTAAATGTTCCTTTTGTAACGCGAGTTCTAAATAGGAAACCTAGTCTAAGAACCATACCAAAATAGAAGTCCAAATGCCTCTTGGACATTAAGGGGGACGCTAGGCATTTTTAGGAAACGTTAGATTTCTCATTTTTATTTAATGCGCCTTTAAATTAATTAATGAAAAATGAACTTAGGAAAGGGGGTAGGGGTAGATAGGACTCGGAAAGGATGATATACGCTTAACCCCGATAGGATGGAACCCTTGGTTTTCGTCCTGGAGCTTGGTAATAAACCAAGTGCGTCTGATCCGAGACTTTAAAATAACCCACTTAGTTTAATTCATTTATTATTTATCATTTGATCAAACTCTTGTCACTTAGGTTTAATTTAGAAAATATTAAAATATATGAGACCTTTATTTGTGTTTGCAACCCCCACATAAATACGAGACACGGTCGGGACCCGCCTTTACGGACCTCGAAGGGTGCTTAACACCTTCCCTTCGAGGTAACTTGAGCCCGAACCCTCTTCTCTGGTTTGACCTTTGACCGTAGGCTAGAATGGTGTCCTAATGCACCCATTCATTAGGTGGCGACTCTTCAAATTTTAAAATCCCAAAAGAGTCGTTGCCACGACGTCGTCCAGGTTCCTATTTCTCCGCGAGGAAAAAATAGGGCGCGACAGCCTTGCCTTTTCAAGCCAACACACTGCCTAGCCGCACCAAGCCATAGCCTTGTCAAGCCGTACGCTGCCTTGCCTTGCCTTGCCGATGCCACTGCCTTGCCTTGTGCCTTTCCTGCCTTGTGCGGAAGTCTGCTTGGCCATCACCCCAGCATACTTGGTGGCTGTGTCTAAGCTTACTTGCACATACTCAAGTAGCTTAACACCTTGATGTACTACCAACACTTAGTCGCACAAGCCACATGCTTCATTGCTTTGCCAACACCCATGTCAAGGCCAATGTAGAAGTCCTTGCCATGTCCGTGCCACGCCCCATGCCACGCCCGTGCCATGGTATGTAGGCAGATCAGGGTTCTGACAGTAGCCTTGTACCTTCCTTAACATTCACCATTTCCTTGGATCTTTAAGGTTTTCAAGATTCTTTATTTCATTATAAAAGAAGATTTTATTTGCAAGAATTAAGATGTGACTGAAAGAGACAGGTAGCAGGAAAAAAAAAAGAAAATATGGGATTTTTATGTATGTACTTTTTTGAAGTTAGTCGAGATCGCCTTGGAGATAGTGGGGGGAAAATATAATCTGTCCAAGTTCTCATTTATACGACTATCATATTCCTGAAAGAAGTCTGCTAAATTCTTAACTCAAACTAATTAAGTGTACTCCAGTTTGTTCACATTTTCATTTTGGAATTAACAAAATTGAGATTATAGGCGTAACTCAAGGCTCCTATGTTGTTAGATCTTACAGTTACGCCACAATTTTTGAACCTTTGGTGAAAAAGATTTTGAAGAAATTAAAGGAATCTAATTGTAATGAAGCTTTCTGGGATTGCGACCAAAAAAATCTGCTGCCTCTAAATATGATTTGTCGCAGCATATACATTGACGTGACTTTTGATGAGTCAATCCAGACGGGGCATGGAGCAATATTACCATTATATTTTCTTGGTTAAACTGTTGCTTTCTCCCTTCTGGCTAATTTATATGATTTACATATAACATATATAGTGATTTTATAAAACATGCTTATAGAACTATAGAACAGCTAAGGTAATTATGTTCTAGGCATTCACTGCTAAGTAGAGAAATAAAATAGCTTTTCAAAATAGGCTGATTTTACAAGTTTGACTGCTTTTGTATATTAACAATATCGAATACAAACAATGTTAGATGGAACTGAGAGTCTTTCGGAAACAACTTATCTATCTCCATGAGGTGGTGGTAAGGTTTACATACATGAGAAATAATAATTTTGAACACACTTGTCTTAAAAATGTGACTATAGTCAGATGTATGGTGCAAACGGAAAGCAATTAGAGGACTAATTGAGCAACTAGCTAAAAACAGAATTGCATTATCTAAAGTAGCATTTTCCCCCACTTTGGTGGCTAGAGACAGATCTTGTCCAAGTTTTTCCGACAAAGAGGAATGTCGATTCAGCATGTTCCCTCACACTTTAGCCACAACGTCCTAGCAGACGAAATAGTTGGCTTGTCACTAAACATGGCTGCATTCAACTTCTAGAATCACAACTTAAACGGTGAGAGGGCATGTTTTAAATTTCACGACAGAATTTACTGGGACCTGTTCAGCAGAACGCCTTTGTCTGTTAAGCCTCCATATAAGGGACAATTTCACACTAAATAGCATTACAAGGCTTGGTACTATTTAGACCTCATGACAATATCCACAAATGTGTCCGGTAATTGCATCTGAGTTTGCTGTGTTGGATCTGTTGCTCTGTGCATTGTCTTCCTCTGTCTCTTTGTTCTCTGTTTGGGTCTCTTTCGAGGTATGTATTTCCTTCAGTTTTTGAAGTTTATTGTATGTATCAGGTCGTGATGCGATCAAATTTGTTGAAATGCTTCAGTGGGAACATTTCTGGAAAAGAAATAATAAATTTCCCCTCACCAGTTATATAAAACCTTTTTTGTAAGCCCGGTGCACTAAAACTCCCGCTATGCGCAGGGTCCGGATAAAACCTAAAGTATGAAAACATGCCTTTGTCTTTGTGATGCTAAATAGCAGAACTATGCGTGTCGCAATTTTCTTGACAAAAAAGGGAACATTGCAGCTCTTTCTTTAGAGTTAAAGGCATTTAATTGTTGCTCATTCATTTTTTGTTTGTTGAAATATAATAGATGGTCATTCTTACTTTCTGCAGTTTTTACGAACGCAAGTCTTTGTCGCGTGCCAACAGCTCAATCTTCACCAATAGTTATAAGTCATTACATATTTGTCTTCCGTATGTTTCATTTCAATATTCTGTGTTTACACTTCTATAAGTCCATGTTCAAAATTTTTTATTAAGGATAAATTGTGACACCTCATAACTCTATTCTTATATGTACCAATATTTCAAGTCTCATTCTTATATATGAGAAGTAGATTAGGGTCATAAGAGACCTCTAGTACTTAGCTGAGTTCAAAATTTTCTTATCAATTGAATTTCTCGCGTTAGATTATACAAGGGTCAGCTTTAAATGACCATAACTCTTAGCACACAAAGAACTAGAGGGCGCGTGACCTACCAAATGAAAGCTCTATGAATTAGCTTTCCAACGCCACCAATTTCACCCTATTTAGAGTTCGGAATCAAAAGTTATAGTCGTTTTACTATAGACTGCTAGAGCAGAGTTGAGTTACGGGATGACTTACGGTCCGTGGTTTGAGTTACGGCCCGTACTGTCAACACATGGAAAAACTTCAGTAAATCCATTTTTGAGCCCTCAACTTGATGGACCCACCTATGGGTCGTAAGTTCTTCTATGGGCCGTAGTTTGGGCTCGTGGATCGATTCAGAGACCCAGAAATTTGCCCCAAAGTTTACGGATTGGTTCCTACGGGCCGCGGAAGTTTCTACGGGCCATAGGTTGGCCCGTGGGCGACTTTGACAATATTTTTAAGAAAAGTTATTTTGGTCTTTTTCCACTCTTTCAAAGCCAACTTGACGTTTTTATACCTAAACACGTCTCTAAACATAACCATTCAACTTTTTCACGCTAAAACACCCTCTCCAACTTAGAGCAAAGTTTGAAGGGAGAAAAAAGCTAGGGTTTGAAGATAATCTTGTGAATTCCCCCAAGCTATTTCAAGATTCAAAACTTCCAGGTATGTATGGTTAACTAGAACATGGATTTTGTTCTTCCATGTGCCCCATAACCCGAATTGTTGGAGTTATGAAGGAATTGAGTCTTCCATGGATGTTTCATGAAGGTTTTTCTGAAATTATAATGTATCTCTATATTACTTGAAATAGATGATTTTATTTTTCTACATGAAACCTAGAATGAATTCTTGTTATTTTTAGTTGTTGCACTTAAATGGGTATGCATGAGTAAAATTTGAGCTTAAAGAGTCTATAGAGTTCCTAAATGCTTTAACCCCACTCTTGTCATACTATGATGTTGGATTGAGGGATGATAGAAGGCCTTTATGGGTCATTGAGCTAAATCTTAAAAGAATGTTTCTAACCAAAGAGTTGATAGTTGATGTAATGAATTGAGTCGACAAAATTCCAATGAGACTAGTTGAATGAGTTAACCATAGGGTTGATGTCTCATGAGCATGTTGAGTCTTGAAAGGAGTATTGAGCACCGAATTGAGTAAGAGTAAGTCCAACTCGAATTCAATAACTACGTAGCCGACGTAGGAGAGCATTGAACCGTAAAATTGAATGTTTCCTGTTGTCCCAAAAAGAGGACTTGATGTTACTGATTCTGGATCCACTAATGAGATGTCCTTTACCCTAGCAAGGTATTGAATGGAAGTGGCAATGACATTGCTTCGTTGTATCATCACCGGCTCATGGTGATGGTTGTCGGTTAGAGAAACTCCCAAACAGGCCTTAATAGTACTCTGAGTGGATTGGACTAGATGGTATATGAGTGGTCATTGTCTAAACTACATCCTTACTTTAGATTATTGACTTGCTGATTGAGTTTCCTACTTCTTGAGTTGAGCTATTTGAGTTGATGTTATTCTTCCTTTACATGTTTTTCTCTGTTATTTTACATACTCGTACATTCCACGTACTGACGTCCATTTGGGTCTGCAACTTTTCATGATGCTGAGACAGGTATTAGCAATCATCAACAAGCGCCTCGTTAAGAACCTATTTGCTTTCAGCTGATTGGTGAGCCCTCCCCTATTTGCGGAGGATATCATGTTCTTTTCTAGCTTTGAGTTTAGACTTATTTATTCTATTTTGAGGTAGTCATGGGTCATCATTGACACCACTTTGTTGACGAATAGAGACTTCATAGACTAGACTGTTGAGTTTTTATTGGATTATGTTTTTGGCTAGTTTCTTTCATATTAGCCTTACTCAGTTTGGTTGCTATGTTGTGTGACGTTTGGCCTTTGATTATCGCCTTCCATTAAGTATTTCTTGATCATTGATGTCTTCCGTTGTTAGTTATGATTGGATGAATGTGATGAGACCAAGTGATTCGCTTGGGGGCTAGCAATAGTCCTGAGCACCGATCACGTTGAGGGTACCCTCTCGGAGCGTGACATAAAATTTTACCAGTACAGTACCAACCACACTACGTCAACAAATGAATCGGACCGACTTACACTACTCCAACATAAAACAGTGGTAATTGATTTTATTGGTTCACAATGTGGCCTTTCCATCTGAGAGGGGAAAAGAAAAAAGATGAATTGAATAGCTTACTCACATTGGATGATATTCTTGAAAGATTCCAGCAAATTGGTTTTTAGCAAACATCAGAAACAAGAATTGAACAAGCTTTTCTTAGAAATGTAACTATAGTCAGCACTGTGATGCAAACAGAACGCAATAAGATTATCTAAACTCGCATTTCAGTCCACTTTGGTAGCTAAAGAGAGATCTTGTCCAAGTTTTTTTGATAAAGAGGAATGTCGATTAAGTTCCCTCACACTTTAGCTGCAATGCCTTAACAGGTGAAATAGTTAGCTTGTTACTAAACAGGGCTACATTCAATTTCTAGACTCATAACTTAAACTGTGAGAGGGCAGGCTTTAAATTTTGCAGCAGAATTTACTGGTACCTATTCAACAGGTCATCTTTCGCTTCCTGTTAAGCCTTCATATAAGGAACAAACCTCATGACATTTTAAAATACAAGGATAGGCATTGTTGCCTAGCATTTTCTGAATTGAATGTGGAAACGCTACCCTGGTTCCTATATTTAGGAATACTATATTAGAAGAGAGAAAGCATGGACAGAGAAGAAACTGTGAGACTTGATGAAAGATTATTGCAAGTGACTTTTTGTCCCCTATAGGTATCATTGCCTTACCATATATTTGATTATGAGACCACAATGACAATTATAGAACTTGCGATGAATTATTACATACAGAAACCTCACATATTTTCACCTTTATTTTTCTAAATTCTGGTGCCTATGTGTTGTATTCTTCTATTTGTTCTGCTAAACTAAAAGAAGCATCCTCTCTGTGCAATTGCTTTCAACCAGCCTGCAAGTATCAGGTAACACACGTTAAATTTAATACAACACAGATTGTGTGATCTATAGGTCACGGGTTGAGCCATGAGAAATGTACCTGTGTCAGGGTCGGCTATATACATCATACACCCTTGGGGTGCGGCATTTTCTTGGACCCTACGTGAATGTGAGATGCTTCCTGCACCAGGCTGTCCTTTTTTTTACTGACTTCAAATTCTCTAGGGGGAAAGAATTGAACTTTTGCCTGCTTTTGCTACTGCTATTGGCACTCATGCTTTTCTTGACGCTTTTACTGTACTTATTCTCTTTCACCACTCCTTATTCACAAATTTCTCTTCAAGATCAATTAAGTGCTAGAATGTTTCTCCATCAATGGTTCTATAGGGAAATTTGGACTTGTGGTTTCTAATTTACTTTTTTCTTCTCCTTAGCTTCTATCTGATTCTTATCAATTATTTTTCAATTTGAATTAAGTGTTATTTTCTTGGTCAAATATTATGTAGGCAATTTGGTCTTGTTATTCTATCTTCTTTTCTCTCATCTTCTTTCTGATGCGCTGTTGATTGTTTCCTTAGTGAGAGTTGGTGGAGGAGTTAAGGTTGAGAACAATAGATAACATGTTTGATGAATAAATGTCAAGTTCCAATCGTGAATGTTCTTCTCTTTGTCTTTAGTTTCTTCTTGTTACCTATAGAAGAAGGGAGGAATATTTTCAGTAAGAAAACCCACGCTCAATATCAAAATCCAACTTCCAAGAGCTTATATGCAACTATAATGGTAATATTTACTTTATCTCCTTTCTCACAACTTTTCTATATAGTATCTTCACAAAATACTTTATGCTAATACTTAATCTAATGATGCCTCCTTTATTTAAATTTCAGAAAAGAACCTCGCTCGTGCCTTGCACGGACACTACTTCCCTAGTATGAGTAGAAATCACTGTTTCACTTTAAGTCCAACATATCTCGGAATTTTACTGCACATTTTGAAAGTGACATAAATTTCTTAGGCTTCGACTTTTCACAAGATCGCTTGAGAGAGTTCTTGAAAATAATGCGACTGAGAAAATCTTCTCTTGGGCAAAGATATGCTAAAAGTAACTTAACCAAATAGTCAAGAACTGCAAAAACTGTTGTATCCATAAGTCACATTCCCTCTCTTAAATAAACAAAAGTCGCATAATCATTGACCGAAAGGCGTAATATCCAAGCATTTGTTTTCAACATCATCATGGGTCAGGGGTCTCAAAAGTACCAAAGAATTGTACATCAAATTTTAGTAAGTGATACTGTTTTCTTCATATGCCTGACAACTCTTCGCCAACTTTGCCTTTACGATCATGCATCATCAGACAAGGAATGATATCCTTATAGTTAACAACTTTCAGTTTAGTATTTGAGCACAAAAGGAAATGGTAGTCAATTGCATTGATAAAAACAGCTATCTACTTGGTCGATTTATCAGAAGATGGAGACACCTTACTAGTGGAAGCAGATGAGGAACTTATTGACTCTTCAGCTTCAACAAGTTTCCGGAGTCTTTCTTGGAGGACTCGAACTCGATTCTCAGTTTTACGGAGCTTTCTCCATCTGTAAGCAAACCAAAGCCCAAATCCCCCATACACAACTATATAGGAACCCCAAACATAGGGGTAAGTTTCTGCATTCTCTTTGATCTTCTGGTACTGTTCTTGTATCTTGTCTGTCCAATTAGTATATGGGTAGCTTCCCAGCTGCTTTTCTGCTTCAGCTGATTGTTGACTACCTTCACTTTTTTCCTGAGAAGCCATCACTGGTCTCTTGATTTATCACTCGAATTTGTCCTCAGAAAGAGAAAACCACCTGGTAGATGTTTGTTGCTTGGCTGCAGAAAAAAAGAGCATTACTTGGTTACTTGGAGGAAGAACATCATGTAATACTACAAATGTCCGAGATTGTTTTGTCTAGACACTCCATGAGAAACACAGAATGTCTCAAAATAAAACTAAAATTACTTTGATACTTTCACATTTACAATTTGTTTTGTGTTACTACGATAGTAGATAGTACTTATTACATGCTATGATGCAAACAATTTACGGCCTAACAATCAATCTAAACCTGAAGAGATATATTAACAGCATCTCAGATGTGATTCATTATATCTAGAATGTTTCACCAGGTTAGTACAAATCTCTTGCTTTCTCTGTTTTGCAGTATCTGCTACACTAAATAAAATTGAAATTATGCAGTGGGCTTTGAGCACACCAGACAAAACATCAACATGCCAAATAACGATAAATGTCAACATCTTGCAATTTTAAAAGGTGCTTAGAAAACCATGGACAGAACTATATAGTCCAAAATACCAACTGATATGGTCACTAGTCGAGTGACTGAAAATTAAATACAGGGCTCAGTTCATCGATATTGTAAACCAACATATCAAGCCCAAATCAGCTAACAGAAAATATCCAAAAGTTAAAAGTGGTTACAGATTACCAACTTCAGAAAAGGATCACGTAAACTCTTTACAATGTTTCCTTGGAGAAGTAAAAGAGCTAGAAGAGCAATATTGCCGTGAAGATTACCAAGGAACACCAAAAAATCCATGTGTAGACTTTCTTCAATAATCCATTGACCAGTTTCTTCAACCCAACAAAATTTCATTAGAAGGAAAAACGAAAGAGACATAAAACAAGGTTTATTTAGCTTAAAAATGTGTGTAAGCAATTTCTGTATCAGTTTGTTGCTCTGAGATAATCAAACTAAAAATCCCATACAGAGCTGCCAATATCCATTAGCATCCTTTTTATTGTGAACAACTTAGAACCCGAAAGAATTAAACCATTAAAGGATCATTCCCCAACCAAAACTTATCTAAATTACATGTCCCATTCTTGAATTCCCTATATATGCAAAAATGATTGACATTTGCATCTTGAAATTTAATCAATTTCCATCTTGATATGATAATATTTGGGACTAAAATCGCTGTCTTTATTATCTGAATTTTAAGTTTTTAAGAAACTAGCGCTAAATATTGGTTAAAACGTCTATGGATATATGAAAAAACACCAAATAGATCGAGACCGAGGGAGTTAGCTCCATCAAATTGGAACTTTGATTCGTGAAACACTACCATAACTCTAACTACATGCTTCTAACTGCTACTCAACAATAAAACCAATATAGTGTAAATCTACAAAACTGCGTACCTTTAACTGAAGTTATTTCACTGCAAAGAAACCTTGATCTTTCATGAAGAATTCTTCCACTTTCCAGCACAGATGCGAATCAGCTATAGAACTATAATAGTCACCAAAGAGAGAAGATCGCCTAAGGTGAAAATGGGAGGAGGTAGGGTTTATGGAAGGGAGAAGAATTGTAGCTACTATACAGAGACATCCAAGAGATCTAGTATTTTGCTTCTTTTGCCTTTCAAGCCTCTAAAGTATTGGATTGGTAAAGTTTGGTGCGATTTGTTTGCCTTATTGTTTTCTTGGGAAATTGTTTTTTTTTAAAATACTATTCATCGGAAAAGTGCATCGGTCTGTTCGATTCGATTTTTTATATTATTGGTTTGATTTATCGATTTATTTTTAAATATGCTAAATCAATAAGAAATCAATAAAATATTTTTAATTGATTTATCGATTTTAAGTCCTTAACAGTTCATTATTCGGTTTACCCGATAAAAATGATAATGAGAATTTGCATTAATAAAAGCAGTTAGAGTATGAAGACTATATTTACAAACTTGCAAAAGTTATAATTAGTTAATTACAAACTAAAATACTAAAGTGGATAACTAATCACTTAAGTACTATAAAGATTAAAATATGAAAAGTATTGTTATAGTGTCGTATTACTATTAAATTACGAATATTTAATATTTACGAAGGGGTAAAATAGTAAATTATTATAATCTTATTATGTTATCGGTTTACCCAATAACCCAATAGTAAAAATCGATATCGAACCGATAACCTAATAATCTTTTTTTTAAACCATTAAAAACCCGATAACTTAATAAACCAATAACGTTTTTATCGGTTTGGCTTATCGATTGGTTTGATTTTTGCACACTCCCAGGAGAAGGATAATCTATTTATTTCGATTAATTTCGCGGAGTGGTTCACTAGATTGATTAATGTCATTTTTAAGATGGTAAAAATATTTGGTGAATAGAGTTGAAGTGCAATGATTTTTTTTGTACAAGAATAAAGGTGATATTGAAAATTGTAATAAAGGGGTATTAAGTTGTTAAACCAAACCTTGAATGTTTGGGAGAAGGTAGTAGAGATGAGGATGTGGAGAGATATGATTATTTTCGAGAACCAGTTTGAATTTATAGCAGAGCATCCAAGTATTGAAGCCATATATCTTGTTTGGAGACTAATGGAGAAATACAGAGAGAGATTTGCATATGAAGTTAATTGATTTGAAAAGACCCGTGACAAAGTTTAGAAAGAAGTTCTTTAGTAACATTTGGAGGCTAAAAGTGTATTAATTGCTTACGTTAAGATGATAAAAGATATGTATAATAGAGCCAAGATTTGGATAAGAACAATGAGAGGAGACTCGGATCACTTTCCAGTCGAGGTAGGGTTGCACCAAGGGTCAGTGTTGAGCCTATTTATATGTAATATCCCAAAAGTTGAAAAATCAGAACAATGAAAGAAAAGTGCAGAAGAGGACTGGTGCAGGTTCCATGAGACTTGTTTATGGGTCGTAGATGACTCTACGAGTCATAGACAGGAGTCGTGGAAGAATAGACAGGAATCGTGGAAGTTCTTAGAAGTAATGGAAAAATTTAGAAAAAAAATCAGGTCTTACGATGGGCTTTACGACATATAGAAGATTTTTTTTGGATAGTAGATGACCCTTGTGGATGAGATACTAAAAGTAGGAATTGGAGTTCGATGAGACGGACGAAGTTTACAGAACGTAGAAAGAGTTCGTAGAACATCACCAATACTAAAAAAATATATGAGTGAGGGTGGAGTTTTATGAAAGAATTCTATGGTCCGTGAAAAAATCACGACCCTTAGATCATGATCATGAAAAAGGGGGCCAATTATTGAGTCCCAAGACTTTTTCTATGGACCAATAGGATGGTTTGTATATTAATATACGACTCATAAACTTGGGTCGCAGACCCAACTTCAGAACCACAAATTTTTAAAGCAACTTCTGTGAGAGGGACTTTCACAGATTGTAGAGTGAACCACGGATCGTAAAATGTCTCCTGGTCACTGTCGAGGGAAAGTTTTTAGGGTTATTTAAGATATTTCCAATGCTTTAGATATTAAAGTTATGCCGTACCTATGCTACTCTAAAGCCATATAATTGACTTTGTACTTTAAAAACGACCTATTTTCTTCTCATTCTATCAAAATCACTTTAAAATATCAAGGAGTTCTCTTCATCCGAAAGCTAAGCTTCAAGGTTTAAATCTCACCTTCAAGGTTTCAAGTTAAATTTCACCAAGACATGTGGGTATTCATAGATCCCTTTCATCCATGAAGCCCAAAATAATTCTCTACTCTTTCATGGATTTTTAATATAGAAACTTAGGATTTTGATGGTTTGGCATTGGGTTTGTCACAATCTAAGCTAGGCCTTAGGGGTGACATGGCCATTAGGATCTCGGAGGAAACCCCAACCAAGCCTCTTAGCATATCATTAGCATACATAGGTAAAAAGGAAACAATCAATACTCCAAAATGAAGCAAAAATAGTCTCAATCCAGCAACACAATAGTAAGGAAATGAAGGACGACATAGACTCCATACAATCCAATCATGCCTCTACAAGTCTATATAAGTAGGGGTTTAAGATAAATTCTTAGCTCACCCACATTCAAAGCAAAGGAAAGAAATAGTCTCAACAGTGAACAAACTAGAAATAATAAGTGCCCATGAAAGGTTTGCCCTCAGATCATGAGGACTCGCCAATGAATCAATCCTCAAGCAATCACCAACTAGCCACGAAAATGAGATTAAATGTCCAACCCTACATTGTGATATAATGTAGATAAAGAAATATGTGTTAGTACATTTGAATATACTTAGTATGCGGACTATATAATCAATCATAAATTATGTAGTGCAAATGACCAAGTAAATAGCATGATAAGGTAGGTATTTAAAACATGAATAAACAAGAGAATGATCAAAATACAAGTAAATCATAAGGCAAAAAATGATGTATACAAAAGTACTCATGAATCGTCAAATAAATGTATCATAAGAACCATACATATATGGGATAGCAATCATAACCGATAATAAGACCATGGAATCTCAATGTCTACCCGTATATCTGGAAAAAAAAAGGAGCCTACTTGCCAAAATAGAACTCTACCCCTCTAAGACAGTGTCATAAATAATATGCTACATGTGGATCCACTAGCTAGGGCATATTGACAAAAATATCATATGGTGGCAACATACTTATGGGTTATAGATTGCTACTAAGGACCCTTAGGTCGTGTAACACCCCGTACGTTGGGAAGGTTGAAAAAAAACTGAAACGTTGCAGAAAAATGGAATATGGATTGAACTACATGAGCCCATCTATGGCTCGTGTTTTGATCCATGGGTCGTAGATAGGCCTCACTGTTTGAATTATGCCTTTGTAAAATTTTTGAGCCTGGATAATCAATGTACAAAATCACTCTATGAGTCGTACTTGGAGTCACAGCTCATAGATAGGTGTCATAGATAGAGTCTTTAGGGTTGAGAAACTTGGTTAAGTATTCAGGAGAACCACGAGAGGTTTGTATGGATCGTGGTCCATTTCAAGGACTATAAACAAGGTCGTAGTTGGGGCTAGTGAAGAGAATATTTTTTTAAGTTTTGGAGACAATCATAAGCACTGACTATGACCCGTAAAAGGAATTACGAGTCTTAAAGGAGGTTTCGTAAATAGAGAATCAAAGACTATTTTCAGAGCCAGAAAGTATAACCAGGACAAAACCTGGATCCAAGAGTCATAAATGTATCTACGACTCATAGATCCTGTTCGTGGATAGGTCCAGTAGATTTTTAGTAAAGGGCTTTTTGGATATTTTCAACGCGTTTGACCCCTAAACTATGTTGTTTTGACCCCCAATAATCACTCAACCACCTCAACTCTAATAAAACTATCCTCAAACACTCTCAAACTCATTCCTCCTGAATTTCTCTCAAAAACTCCAAGTCTTTTCTCTCAAGGGGAATTCACCATTGAAGCTTAAGGGTTCCAAGCTTTCCAAGGAAGATCAAGGTTAATTCTGTCAATTCTTCTAAGGCTTCTTCAATTAGGTATGTAGGGCATCATTCATGGACTAATTTCATCCGTGGAGCCCAATCCAAATTCCACTTTTTCTTCCAAGTTCAAGCATGACTTTTATGGATTTTCATGATTTCTATTTAAGTGTTTGAATTGTGATTATTACATAATTAAATTCCCCTATTATATATGAATTATGATGATTTGGACTGCATAATTTTTCAATTGATTTTCAAGGGATTTCAAGTTTATATTGATTAGGGCTTATGAAATTGATATGATTTCATCTATTTATGATTCAATTGGATTTCAATTGCATTGATATTTCATGATTTTCATTCAATTTCATGATTTTATCTTCAATTGTTCATGTACCCATATTTGACCCTAATTTCCTATGCTAAGCTATGTTTTCATGAATAAGTTTCCAAGTATAAAAGTATGTCCATGATCATAATTATGAGGGTGACCTAATACCCTAATGTTGTTCTATGTTTGGAAGATGGAAAGTATATCCATACTTTATACAAGTATACCATGTGGACTATTACATGGAATCTCGATGTTGCCTCTACATCAGAGAAAGAGTAGCCTTCTTTCCAAGGTAGACTATACCCTACCCTTTGGGATAAACCCCAGCATGGTGAGTGTCATATGTGGATCCACTAACTTATGGGCATATAATCACTATGGTGACACATAGTTATGACACAAGAGAATTTATACAAGGATCCTTAGGGATAGTATTCCTCACTCAAGCTCCTTCGGTGCTAAGTCAAATCCCACAGAATACATACTCATGCAATAGATACGTAGTCATCAACATAATTCATAGTTCATAAACTCATACTTTCACAACTTATAAGATAGGTATAAAACTAGGTAAATTAATTCATGTTATTCTTTCATGGTGGTGTTCCCACACATATGTTTAGAATGCTTATGAAATGTTTTAAATGCTTTCATTTATGATTTTAAAGTTTCATTTTTCATGTAGCATCTCTTGTCTTTTAATTTTATTGATATGATTATGCATATCGTTGATATGATCATGACATTTCTTTGATAGATTAAAAATCTATATACTTAATACATTCCAACATATTAACACATACTATTTGCAAACATGATCTAACCATGTTGGAGCTAACGATGACACTCATACATCTCACAATTGTGGCTGGACTTAGATTTGTGCTTTTAAGACTAGGTGAGTTCCCATGCTCCGGGACAAATCTTTACTCTCTTACTTTATGGTACTATGTTTTTGTACTTTCTTTCTCATCTTGAGGGTGAGCTAGTGACATATATTCTAGTTCCTACCAAGATCTAGTTAAATAGAGGCATGATTTGCATTATGTGATGTAATTTCCTTTGATGGGAAAACTTAACTCCCATGTTTTAGCTTGCTTTCAAGACTATGTTTTCACTTACTTAATCACGTAATTGCTTCTTTACCTTATGCATACTTATGATATGAACAAGAGGTTTGGATGGGGTGCCTTTAGATTCCTTATTCGCCTTGTCATAACTAGGCCCTAAGTTTAGGCAATGACAAACTTGGTATTAGAGTACAAAGTTTGAAATCATCCTGGGGAGTCTAACATGTCGCGCCTAGCAGAGTCTTGTTTATAGGTGTGAAACATACCACATCCATGACTAAGAGTATATGGGACGTTTAGGAAAATTCTCACTTCTTTCGTGAACTATGTTGTGCCCTAAGTTGTGAGTTAAGACTCTTATCCTCTGAATCTTATCCTCTAATGCAAAGGGGAGTTAATGCTAATAAAGATCCAACTCCTTCGACTCCTCTTGTTCCCCAAGTTTCTCTAGCCAACTAAGTGATTAATGTAGAGTTTCGGACCACAATTACTGTGCTAGCCTAAGCTATGGCTACTTAAGTCAATCAAATTGCCACTTTTCTAAATGCTCCTACTCTAGCTTCAAGGGTGAGATACTTTGGAAGGATGAATCCTCTGGAGTTCTATGGTTCCAAGGTGGATGAAGATCCACAAGAGTTTATTGATAAGGCATACAAAGTGGTTGAGACTAGGGTATGACATCTGAGGAGAAGACGAAGTTGGTGGATTACCAACTCAAGGGAGTTTCTCAAGTTTGGTTCACACAATAGAAGTCCAGAAGAGTGGATGAAGGATCTATTGGTTGGGAGATGTTCAAGGCCTTATTTCTTGATCTATTCTTTCCACTTGAACTAAGGGAAGACAAAGTAATGGAATTCATGAATCTCAAGCAAGGTGGCATGAATGTGAGAAAATATACCCTCAAGTTCACAAAGTTGTTCAAGTATGCTCCTTCCCTGGTGAGCGATCCTAGAGCCCCATTAACAAGTTCATTTTGGGTGTGTCTAGCTTGGTGAAGATGGAGTGCAAAACCACAATGCTCATAAAATAGATGGATATTTCTCATCTCATGACTCATGCCGAACAAACAGAGAGTGAGAAGCTTCAAAAGTTGAGGATAATAGAGTCCAAGAGGGCTCGTTTCAAAGGTGGATTCTTAAATG
Organism: Solanum rostratum; assembly: GCA_029948455.1. Lineage (NCBI taxonomy): Eukaryota > Viridiplantae > Streptophyta > Magnoliopsida > Solanales > Solanaceae > Solanum > Solanum rostratum. Next base: position 61,042,396 of record CM057045.1, on the reverse strand, counting down.
CTAAGTCCGGTGGTGGTCGTTTTCAACAAGGCAAAGGGTCTTCCAAAGTTGCTCCTCTAAAGTTTGATAGGGATAAAGTGCCTACCCCTAGGTTAAAGGTGATTGTGCTAAGGCAAGTCGTGCTAACTTTCCCAAGACTTCAAAGTGTGGAGAAAACCATATTGATGATTACTTGAGAGGTATGGGTGCTTGTTTTGGTTATGGAAAGATGGGACACAAGATCTTTGAGTGTCCTAATGTTGCTAACAAAGGGAAAAAAGGACATCCTCAAGGTCAAGCGGTTCAAAGAGAGCAAGTGTAACAAGGTGCCCAAGATTAAGGAGGTGGTCCACTCAGCAATTGATTTTATGCTTTGCATGCTAGCCAAGAGGTGAAGGAGTCTCTTGATGTGATTATATGTATGACAAGGGTTTTTAATCTTGATTTGTATGCATTATTGACCCCGATGCATATTTTTCTTTTGTCACTCTTTATCTTGCTATAAAGTTTGATATGTCTCCTGAAGTTTTTCTAAAGCCATTTCCGATCTATATTCCAGTTGGTGAGTCGGTCCTAGCCAAGAAAGTCTATAGAAATTGTTTAGTGTCAGTTTTGCATAGAGTCTTTCTTTCTGATCTTGTTGAACTTGACATGACAATTTTGATGTTATTCTTGGTATTGATTGGATGCATCCATCATATGCCTCTATTGATTCTAGAACCCGTAGGGTTAAATTTTAGATCCTTAATGAACCTATTCTTGAGTTGAATGGAACAAATTCGGTGTTCAAGGGTAAGTTCATTTTTTTATCTAAAGGCTCATAAAATAACTTCTAAGGTGTGTATATACTATATTGTCCGGTTTAGGAATGTAGATTCTGATATGCCTACTCTTGATTCGGTGCCTTTTGTTAATGAATTTCCCGATGTCTTACCCGACGACTTGCTCAACATTCCTTTCGAAAAGAAAATTGACTTTTGCATTGTTTTCCTATCTGATACTCAACCCATCCCCATACCTTCTTATTGAATGGCTCCGCGGAGTTGAAAGAGTTAAAGGAAGAATTGAGGGGCTTTCTTGAAAAGGGATTCATAAGGCCTAGTGTGTTGTCATAAGGTGCTCCTGTATTGTTTGCAAGGAAGAATGATGGCTCACTTCAGATGTGTGTGGATTATCGGCAATTGAACAAAGTGACTATTAAAAACAAATATCCTTTTTCGAGGATTGATGACCTATTTAATCAACTACAAGGTGTAAGTTATTTCTCCAAAATTGATTTTCAATTTGGGTATCACCAATTAAGGGAGAAGGAGAGTGACATTCCAAAGATGGAATTTAGAACTCGGTATGGCCATTTTGAATTTTTGGTTGTGTTATTTGGACTAGCAAATGTTCCCGTAACTTTCATGGATTTGATGAACAGGGTATTCAAATCATATCTGGGTATGTGTGTGGTTGTTTTCATAGATGACATAATGGTCTACTCGTGGAATGTGAAGGAACATAAGGATTACTTGCGGATTATGTTGCAAATATTAAGAGATAGGCAACTTTTCACCAAGTTTAGCTAGTGTGAATTTTGGTTGATGGAGATGGCTTTCCTGGCCATATTGTTTTGGGTGATGGTATTAGGGTTGCTCCAAAGAAGACGAAGGCGGTGAAGAATTAGCCTAGACCATTGTCTCGTTTCGACATTAGGAGTTTTTTGGGTTTTGTTGGTTGTTATAGAAGATTTGTTGAAGGATTTTCTTTCATTGCCTCGCCTTTGACTAGTTGACCCAAAAGAGGGTGAAATTTCAATAGCTCGATAAATGTGAGAAAAGTTTCCAAACATTGAAAGATCATCTTAAGCAGCCCTTATTTTTACATTGCTTGAAGGTTCTGATTGATTTGTTGTTATTGTGATGCCTCCCCTATAAGGTTGGATTGTGTTTTGATGCAACATGGAAATGTCATTGCCTATGTCTCAAGGCAATTAAAGGTGCATTAGAGGAATTCCCCAACCATGATCTTGAATTGGCAGTCGTTGTATTTTAAATGAAGATTTGGCAACGTTATCTATATGGGTGCATGTTGACATATTTACTGACCATAAGAACTTGTAATATATGTTTAGCAAAAGAAATTTAAACCTTAGGCAATGAAGGTGGTTGGATATTCTCAAGGACTACAATATAAGTGTGATGTACCACCTCGACTAGGCAAAATTATGATCAATGCACTTAGTAGAGTATCTGTGGGAAGCATTGCGCATGTCGAGGATAGGAAAAAGAGTTATTTAAGGGAGTGCATCATTTGGATTGTTTGGGTGTGAGACTAAGTGGGTCAAGCAATGGTGATGTACTTGTACAAAACAGGGCAAAATCATCTTTAGTAGTGGAGGTTAAAGCAAAGCAAGACATGGATCCTACCTTAATTGAATAGAAGAAGTGGGTGGTTGATAAGAAGATTGAGGTTTTCTCATAATGGGGAGATGGAGTACTCGTTACCAAGGGTGGTTATGTGTTCCAAATGTTGATGGTCTAAGGGAAAAGATACTAATGGAAGCTCATAACACTCAATATTTTATTCATACAAGATCCGCCAAAATGTATAGGGATTTGAGGAAAGTATATTGGTGGAATGGCATGAAGATATAGCAAGGTTGAACACCAAAGGCCAGGTGATTTAGCCCAAGATATTGAAATTCCTACTTCGAAGTGGGAGAAGGTGAATATGGACTTCATTACGGGTTAAGGACTTGGAAATAATATGATTCAATATGGGTGGTTGTGGATAGAATGACCAAATCAGCCCACTTTTTACCAGTAAAGACTTCTTATAATGCCAAGGATTATCCTAAGGTTGATATCCAAGAGTTGGTAAGATTGAATGGGGTTCTATTGTCTATCATATCAGACTGTACTTCACTTCTCATTTTTGGAAATCATTTCACAAGGACCTTAGTACTAAGGTGAAGCTAAGTACCGCGTTTCATTCACAAACTGATGGGCAAGCCAAAAGAACAATCCAAAGATTGAATGTTTAGGGCAAGTGTGCTTGATTCCAAAGGTGGTTGGAATGATCACCTACCTCTTATTAAATTTTCTTATAACAATAGCTTTCACTCAAGTATCGAGATGGCGCCATTCAAAGCCGTATATGATAGGCTGTGTAGGTCATCGATAGGATAGTTTAAAGTTGGGGAGATGTCATTGATGGACCAAATTTGATACTTGATGCTATAGAGAAGGTGAGATTAATAAGAGAAAAGTTAAAGGCTGCCCAAAGTCACCAAAAGTCATCGACCACTTGAAGTAGTTTCATGTTGAGCCTATCGGCCTTTAGTAGTCTGAGTCTAAGTTGGGTCTGAGGTCGACCACCTTCACCTCTATATAATCTCTAACACGGTGACTCGACTTACTATACCTATAACATGCACCTAATCCTACTAAGCACTCTCCTCTATGGTTTTCTCTACACTTTACACGTAGGGATAAAGTTGACCACTTGGAGCTCTTCTTTAAGACTTAAAGTTAGACACTTTATCCTTATAAAACGTTTGAGATGGAGTATTTGGAAAGTTTTGATCAGAGAAATTTTGGTGAAATTGGGAATCCACCATTATCAAAATATGAAAAGTCACCACCATGGATCCTTGCCTCTTAAACTCAATAGCCTTCTCCTAAGCTTATCCTCCTCAATTTACTCGGCATAATTCATGATCCTTGATATATCCAACTCTTTTATCAACATAATGGTCTTGCACTCTTTGGATACAAAGTCTAATACACCCAAAACAAATTTTCTCATATGAGCTCTAGGGTTGGTAATTAGAAAAGCAACATTTTTTTACAATTGCATAAACTTGAGGGCATTCTCCCTCAGAGTCATACTCCCTTTCTTCAAGCTAATGTACTATTGAATCTTAGCCTCCCTTAGATCAAGAGTAAAGAAATGGTGAAGAAACACCCATTTGAACTCTTTCTAAGTCATGAGATGCACTTTTCTAGCTCTCTTTCTCACTCTTTCATTAATCAAAACAAATCTGAGCAACTCTCTTCAGTTGGTAAGAAGCCAAGTCCACCTTCTCTACTGGTTATACCCCTATAATCTCAACAATTTTATGGATGTCTTCTATGAATTCTTTGGGATCCTTATCTATCTTTGAGCAATCGAACTCCGAGGGATTCATCCTGGTGAAATCATAAATTTTTGTTATCGTCGTACCCATATTCATGATCAAAGATATAAATACATCTCGATTGGCTTGTCCTACCACGGCTTGAGTAAGCATTTGAAAAGCATCTCGGAACTCTACAATTGATACTTGCTCGACCAAAGGATCCAGGAGCTTAAAAGGTTTGGTGTGCTTCATACCTATGAATAAGAATATACTCAATGCGGCATGTTAGAATTTTCAGGACATCATAAATTTTTGTGCTTTGATACCAAGTTTCTCACAACCACAGCTAGGCCCTAGATGTGACACGATGATTAGAATCCCAAGGGACTTAACCAAGCCTCTTAGCATATATTACATACATAAAGTAAGTAAAAACATCAATAAAAATATAATGCAAAATATAAGTCTCAATATAGAAGTCTCTAATTTAAGGGAAATCAAAGAAAAATCTTTGAATGAATGGTACAACATAGACATAAGAGTCTAACAAGCATCTACTAGTCTAGGAGGGAGCATAGGTGTAATGACCCTCCAGGTCATTTTCTATGTTTTGGGATCTTTTCAAGATTTAGAGCTTTTTGGTAATTATTCTAAGTCATTTATGACTTCCAGGCACTGACGATTCAGTCTCCTGATTGTTCATTTGATTTTTATGCCTATTTTTGTGTTTTGGAGCCCTTGTAATTTTAAAAATTGACTTTGATCAAAACTCTACGAATATGGACTTGAAAGTAATTATGATAGTTTCATTAGATACATAATGATCATTTTAGGCTAGGAGAGTAGTCGGCTTGGCTCTTGAGGCCATTGGTGCCAGTTTGTGCTAGTAGGCATTTTAACCTTTAAACTTTGACCTAAGTTTGACTTTGGTCAATATTTTTAGAAATCATGCCCAGATGAGAATTTCTTCAATGTGGTTAGTTCCAAAATATATATTTTGATGTAGAATGATTCTTCATGCATATCTTGAGGCTTCTAGTCTCATTCTGAAGCCTCTAGTAGATTTTAGCCTAAAGAGGTCATTAGACATAAGACTCACTTCTTGTTGAGACAACCCCTATTAAAAATTTTGGTTGTCTCATTGTGTTCGGAATGCCAAACTTGATGGGTTTCATAGCTTGTTTATGCACATGGAGTTCCAAACTATTCGTGAACATCCCCTCTAAGATTTTCAACTTTGGCAAAACCAACTGAAGTGCATTAGTTGGTGCAGGCCCTAAGTTTGCTTCGCATTTGTGTTCATGAAGGTCAAGCTATTTACCTCCATGTTTATGGGATAGGTACCGCATTTACGGAGCTCTGGTAGCCGACCTTCCATCTTCACAAAGGCCATTTAACTAGTGATGGAAACTCAGCTCATTTCCCAAACTTCAAACTGGAATATCTTGAGTTTCAAACCTTCATTTTGGGTGATTTCAATTGCTTTTAGCTTGGATTTGGTGTAGGTTCATAGTCACCCACGCAATGTAACGAATATAGGCAATGAAGGAAGTATCGATAGTAGCAAGCAAAGACAAGTGGTAGCTAAGCGAGAGTGCTTGCGGTGATGAACAATCTTTATGGAGTGTTTAGGAAAGCGTAGAAGTCATCATTATAAGGTCATTTTTGCCCTAAAAGGGCTTTCCAACTGTTCCTCTTTGGCTTTAATAAACATTTTATTGCATGATTTGGTTTCTCCCATTTTCGTGCATCAAATTGTGCCCCACTTTGGGATACAATCTCAATAAGTCATTTGGAATCATTTTATAGAGTTAATTTTGGGATTCCTGTCGCAAATCTCATAACCTTATTTTAGACCCAATTTTGGCTCTAGCTCTTCTTAATGTGATTTTAATGTCAAACATTTGTATTGATGTAGTGATCAATATTTTTATAGTGTGCAATGATTAAAAGTGACTCAGGCATAGATAGCTCTCGTGTAGTGGATTCAGGGCGTGCATGACCGATTTTGAGGCAGATAGCGATCACCTTTCCTGAATAAGATTTACTACATATAGTTTAGTATAACTTCACATGGATTTGAATTTTATATGCCTAGTATTTCATCTCCTTCCATTCTATTTGTCTTCTTAATCATCTAGTGAGCCTTAGACTAGTATAGTCCTTTGGAGACCTCAGTATATGCTTAGGAATTTATTTCGGATAGATATAGATAGAATATTATTTTTAGGACTAATGCGGGTGACCTTAGACTAGATTTGAGCCTTAGATACTTCGGTATGAGTTTTTATCGCCCTTACAGGTACGTATGGCTTTCGATAGGGCTTATTCTAGGAAATGCACTTTGAGATAGTGTTCAAGACTTTAGTGGCTCATCGTATTCGTAGGTTTAACTTATCTTCATTCATTTAGATTAGAGCATATAATTTTGGGGGAACGCATCTATTCTAGATATATTTCTCCCTCTTTTTTTATTTTAAGCTGCTTCTGATTCCATGGTTGTATATTTATTAGTATTCTTCTGACACTCTTATTAGATTATGATTATTCTAAATTGTTGGGCTCGAGGGCTTGTTTGAGGAGTAGTTGGACCCCAGGTTAGTTCTCATAGCCTTAATAATATAGAGATAATAGTTTGATTTTCTAATCTTATGTGCTTTGTTTAGATACCGGTGATGGTATACATTGCATTGGTTGCTCATTCATACTTGTTTTGTGGTACGATTTTAATTCATGCATTGGATCATGATTATCATGCACAAAGAAGAAAGTTTTTAACATTATTGATGTAAAATTGGTTTCAAACTGGTTTTGATGGAAGATTTGCTACCTAGATCACCTAATTACTGCATTTTGATCCTTATAAGGTATCAAAGATGTGCTCTTTTCTACTCAAGACTATGGAGGCATCCAGGATGACCTCATTTTTATTATTTGACTAGCCTATACATCGACGTTATTTCTGCATTGTTATGGATACTATTATTCCTTTGATATCATCAATGTAGTTGATTATAAGACCTAATTTAGACCTAGAAGTGTATAGAGCTAACCAAATCCCTATGGAACCTTCTTATTATGAGTGCCATTATACTATATGGAGGTACCGCACGACTCTGACCCTGCTAGCTAGGTTGGGGTAGGTGTATACACTTGTGGATATGCATTATTAAAGAGTTACCATGCATATCTTGCATCACCTGTCATCAGTATAATGATTGTTGTTTGGAGCCCTCTGATAGTATGTGATACCGATTGAGTTATGTTTGTTGATTGTACTTCCAGTAGTATGGGATACTAGTTAGTTATTGTTTGATTATATTTGTACTTATCTATGCCATACTATTTGCTAGTGGCTTGTGAGATTTATTCCTTCTTTTGGTTGAATTTGACACTCCCTTCTAGGTCAAGTCAGATTTGTCCCAAGGTTGTTAGGTTATATATATATATATATATATATATATATACTTGGTGATCTATGTCTATTATTCCATGCTTAGTGGACTTCTATAGCTTTTCCTTCTTGCTAATAGGTGGTTGGGCTTGCTTTTCCAGGTACTCCTCTTGACTTGATTTCTTCACTCTGTGTACCCTATTTCATCTTTCCAATTATCTATTCCATCGTGATTCTACCTGTTGTGTGGTTACTTGTGTTGTACTTACCTTGTTTATATGTTATTTATAATAGCTTTATCTATAAAACTCAGTTAGCCTATGCTTACCGATACCATTTATTTTGTACTTCACTTATATTATCTGCAAATCATAGTGCAAGTCCTCATGAATTACTGATTTTCGTGCGGAGATGTTGTGCACTTATGCTTATGTTTGAATAGTCTCTAAAACTATGCTTATGCTTTGGATCCATTCTTTCTAGATGATCCAGGTGATATGACTCCCATCAAAACCAATTTGAATACCAAGTAATAATTAGGGAATCCATTCTCTCCTAGGAATCCATTCTCTTCTAGATGTTGTGGATTTATACTTATCCTAGATGATCCACGGGAGTCGTACCCCTGGATCCCTACAATTACTATTGATACTTATGCTTTGACTTTGAATAGTCCCTAAAACTACATTTTTAGGATCCATTCACTCTTAGATAGATAGGATGAGGTCACTGGCAGACAAGGCTGAGGCATCAACACATCTAACTAGACTTGCGGTAGGTGGTTCCTAGGTTGGACATGAAGTAGTAGTTCCTCAATAGAGTTCATCATTTATTTTGGACTACGTGGTTAGAGATGAGTTTGGGATTTTGTCCCATTTAGGGCTTGAACTTTGATGAATAGTATCCTCTTCGCCTATTCAGTATCCATAATTGATGTTTAAATGTTGATTTGCAACCAAAAAGGTTTGAGGACAAGACAAGGAATCTATATTACAAAAAAAGGGTAAAGAGTTGACAAATTAGTGAGAAATAGAAGATGACACTCGCCAAGGGGACTTAACGACTCATCAAGTAGATTTATTCATAACTCAAAAATCTGAAAATCGGATCAATAGTCAACCCAACAAAGCGAGGTGAGAATTGAGGTTAGTGATCCGCTGACCTAACAGGAAAACACGATATAGCTTTCCAAAATATTCTGAAGAGTCTGCTAAATGAACGAGGCTAAAGGGCAAGAAAAACATGAAAATGGCAAATCATTGATTAGGAAAGCGAGCTCGACTGATCTTGCCAAAAGATCCTAAAGTTTTTTATAGATGAACGTGGCAAGAAGATGAGTCAAAGCTTAAGATGGTGACTGATCTAACCCTTTAACAAGCATGACTTATGTCGCTAAAGTGGTCTCATAGGGGTATATCTACCACATTTTGGAAATATATAAATAGCTCCAAAGAGAAGAGAAATTAGGGTTTTTCTTCTACTTTTTCTACAATATTTCGGAAAGATATAAATAGCTAAAAAAAGAGAAATTGGGGATTTTTCACTGTTGAGAACAAGTTTCTAATACTTTAGATTTTGAACTTGGTACTTGATGGATTTGAGGGTTTTTAGCATTATGCAACTCACTTTATATTTGTAATTCAGCCGGAATCAATGGCAGAAAATTATTTTGGTATAATGTTCTTGAGTCTATGATGTTGACGTGGATGTTGAGGTATTATATTATGTCCCTACGGGACTGATGTTGAGGTTGAGGTATTATGTCATGTCCCTATAGAACTGATGATGAGATATTATGTCCCTATGGGACTGATGAGGTTGAGGTTTTATGAGCATGTCGAGTTCTGGGAGGAGTATTGAGCACCGAAAAGGGTAAGAGTGAGTCCCACTTGAACCCATTAACTACGTGGCCCGCGTAGGAAGAGGGGATTGAACCACAATGCGGATGGCTCCTTTCTTGTCCTAAATGAGGACTGAGGTTTTTCTTGTGGATCCACTGAGGTTGATGTCCTTTACCTCGGGCAGGGTATTGGATGGATGTGGCAACGACATCGCTTCGTTGTATCATCACTGGCTCATAGGTGATGGTTGTCGGTTAGAGAAACTCCCAGTTAGGTTCCATTTGATAGAACTCTGATATTGATGTTGATGTGATGTTTTGAGTCGAGTCCCTTGAGTCGAGTTGATGTTGAGGTTCCCTGATGTGAGTTGATATTGATGTTCCCTGAGTTGAGTTGACGTTGAGGTTCCTTGAGTGAGTCGAGTCGAGTTTCCTTGAGATGAGTTTGATGTGATGATGATGTTGAGGTGAGAGGTTGATAAGTCAATTGTCTATTCTAATCTTTTGCCTCAGATAGACGCTTGATGTTCTCATAGAGTATGATGTTGAATTGATGCTTTCCTATGTTGTTGTACTTATATTGTTATTCAGCTATTTTACATGCTAGTACATTCCATGTACTGACGTCATTCGGCACTGCATCGTTTTATGATGCAGATACAGGAGTTAGAGGACTTCAGAAGACGCACCGTTGAGGTCAGAGATTGCGAGTTCTGACATTGGTGAGCCTCCTCGCTATCCGGAGGAGACCCTATTATTTGAAGTTTCCTTTATTCATTGAGTCCGGTAACCATGGCCTGTCATGGTACCATCTTAGACAGTTGAGTCAGGTTAGAGGCTTCGTAGACATGATGTCGAGGTTGATAGTGATGTTTTCTTTATGAACTGAGTATTAACTTTACTTACTTAGTATGATGTTAAGACGGATGTTGGTCTTTGGCCTTTTTATTGAGGTAGTTCACTACTATACTTCCGCTATGTTGATGTTAAATTGACTGTCCTGAGAACGAGTGGTTCGCTTAGGGACTAGCAATAGTCTCTGAGTGTCGGCCACGTCTAGGGTACCCTCCCAGGGCGTGACAATCTTGCTCTAATGTAACACCCGGTAAATTACCAAAATACCCCTAGGGAAGAGCTGTGCGAAAAATGCGTCTTCCAATGCTTGGATTAAAAATCCGAGAGCGGATTCGTGATCAGCACTGAAAATTGAGTGGGAGAAGGGTCTCGGTTGATTTTTAGAGCGACCGAGTCGAAAGATACCGCGTCGCGGACCTGTCGCGGAGCGTCACTTATCTTTTTCAGTGATTTTTCGACGGAGTTGAGTTTTCCGAAAATACACTGTCCGCGACAGGTCCGCGTCACAGACTGTGTTATTTCAGGTCGGGAAAAAGTTCTTTCAAATTTAGAAGGGCATTTTAGTCCATTCCTATAATTCCTACACATTCCCCTACGACCAATAAAGGTCGATTTCTAAGAAAAAAGTTTCAAAACCCCATTAAAAGGCATTCTTCATAGAAGTCACTAAGTCAGGGCTTGAGGGGAGTTGAGTTTGAGGAGATCAAGAGAAGTTTGTGCAAGAATTGTGTTAGCAAATCATTCCAGGTATATAAAGCTAACATAAGGCATGGGAATGTTCTCCCGTGTGCCCTCTTGAGTAAATTAAATTATGTATTGAACATAATGAGGTTGATGCGAAGAGTTTTGAGCATGTATTTTGTGTTTTACCTTATGCATATACTTTTCTTAAACTGATGATCATCATAAAACTGAATTTTCATTCATAATACATTTCGTGAGTGTTTTCTTCAAAAACCCTATGCCTATTTTATTAAAAAGGTGTAAGAATGAACTAAGAGATGAGTCTAGAGCCTAAATAAGAATGATGTTATGATGTTGTGATTATGTTTCACATTTGATGAGAGTCTTGATGATGATGTTGATGAGAATGATGTTTTATGATGTCTTAAACTTGAAAGTTTAATTTCTAAAAGAGCATCTTGAGTCTATGATGTTGACGTTGATGTTGATGTTGATGAGGTGAGGTGATGTTGATGTTGGCGTACTATGTCCCTACGGGACTGATGTTGATGTTGAGGTATTATATTTTGTCCCTACGGGACCGATGTTGATGTTGAGGTATTATATTATGTCCCTACGAGACTGATGATGATGTATTATGTCCCTATGGGACTGATGAGGTTGAGGTTTTATGAGCATATCGAGTTCTGCAAGGAGTATTGAGCACCAAAATGGGTAAGAGCGAGTCCCACTTGAACCCATTAACTACGTGGCCCGTGTAGGAAGAGGGGATTGAACCGCAATGCAGATGGCTCCTTTCTTGTCCTGAATGAGGACTGAGGTTTTCTTGTGGATCCACTGAGGTTGATGTCCTTCACCTCAGGTAGGGTATTGGATGGATGTGGCAACGACATCGCTTCATTGTATCATCACTGGCTCATAGGTGATGGTTGTCGGTTAGAGAAACTCCCAGTTAGGTTCCATTTGATAGGACTCTGATGTTGATGTTGATGTGATGTTTTGAGTTGATGTCCCTCGAGTCGAGTTGATGTTGAGGTTCCTTGAGTTGAGATGAGAGGTTGATGGGTCATTTGTCTATTCTAATCTCTTGCCTTAGATAGACTCTTGACATTCTGATGGAGTATGATATTGAATTAATGTTTTCTTTATGCTGTTGTACTTACATTGATATTCAGCTATTTTACATACCAGTACATTCCACGTACTGACATCATTCGGCGCTGCATCGTTTTATGATGCAGATACAGGAGTTAGAGGACTTCAGCAGACTCACCGTTGAGGTCAGAGGTTGTGAGTTCCGACATTTGTGAGCCTCCTTGCTATCCGGAGGAGACCCTTTTAGTTGATGCATCCTTTATTCATTGAGTCCGGTAGCCATGGCCTGTCATGGTACCATTTTAGATAGCTGAGTCAGGTTAGAGGCTTCATAGACATGAGTCAAGGTTTGACGTTGATGTTTTCCTTATGAACTGAGTAGTACTTTTACTTACTTAGTATGATGTTGAGACTGATGTTGGCCATTGGCCTTTTATTGAGGTAGTTCACTACTTTACTTCCGCTATGACGATGTTGAGTGACTGTCTTGAGAACGAGTGGTTCGCTTAGGGACTAGCAATAGTCTCTGGGTTCCGGCCACGCCTAGGGTACCCTCCCGGGGCGTGACAAACTTGGTATCAGAGCACAAGTTCAAGTGTCCTAGGGAGTCTATGAAGCCGTGTCTAGTAGAGTCTTGTTTATGTGTGTGTTGTGCACCACACTTCATAAACAGGAAGCTATAAGACATTAGGAATGGTTACACTTCTTTGATGTTCTGAGTTCGTGCGATAGAGCTTGACTCTATGAAACACCCCCCCCCCCTTTCTAATTCGTGCATTATGCGTTTGCAGATAATGCCTCCAAAATGCACTACTTCCCAAAGAGATGCCTCAGTTCATAACACTGAGAATCCCTTACCAGAGGCTCCTAACCAGCATGGGACAAGGAGACGGGGTCGACCTGCGAGATCTACTTAAGGTCCACCGGTACCTTCTGCTCAATCAGCCTCCGCTTCGAAAGCAGACTTTAGGGGAGCCATTACTATGCTCACCCAGTTGTTGGCTTCACAAAGTAGCAGCCGAGGTCCCCATGCCCCTAGCTCCAGATCCCAAGAGCCTGCAGCTGCAGCCAGGCTCAGAGATTTCCTGAGGATGAACACGCCAGTATATACGGGGTCCAACATTGAGGAGGATCCGCGGAACTTTATTGATGAGGTGTGCAAGATCTTGAGGGCTATTCATGCAAATGAGGTTGCGGGAGTCGAGTTGGTCTCTTATCAGCTTAAGGATGTTGCCAACGTCTGGTATAACCAGTGGGAAGATAGTAGAGGTGAGGATGTTGAGCCTGCTGAGTGGGAGGAGTTTGAGGGTGCTTTTCTCGACCACTTCTTTCCCCAAGAGTTGAGAGGCAAAGGTCGAGGAGTTCGTGATCTGAAACAAGAGGGGTTGACTGTCAAAGAGTACAGCTTGAAGTTCATCCAGTTGTCCAGGTATGCTCCAGAGATGGTCCTTGATATGAGGGCAAGAATGAGGAAGTTCGTGTCTGGGTTGGGCAGGCATGTAAAGAGGGAGTGTAAGGCAGCATTGCTGATTCCAGACATGGATATCTCTAGACTTATGGTCTATGCCCAACAAACTGAGGAGAACAAAAGAGGGACAGGGAAGAGCAGCAGAGTAAGAAAGCTAAATCGGCAGGGCATGAGCCTAATCAGCAGAATAAGGGTGACAGAACTTTCTTTCAGAAGAAGTCTTCTAGCCATGCACCTCCGATGGCGAGTTCACTTGTTCAGCAAAACAGGTATGATCAGAAATCCTATGGTCACCAAAATTTCAGAGCACAGGGACCTCAGTCCCAAGCTAGTGCTGCTCAAGGTCCGAGGGGAAGGCCACCTTGTGGCAGATGTGGCAGGCTGCATCTTGGTGCGTGCCATGAGGGCACCAATACTTGTTTTTCATATGGACAGCCTGGTCATTTCCAGGGTGAGTGCCCTACGAGGAATCAGAGGTGGAGTGATAGAGGTAATAACGCTCAGTCTTCTACAGCGCCCCCTGCAGGCAGTCATCAGAAGGCTGCTACTGCAAATGCAGGAGGCGGGACAAACCGCCTGTATGCGATGGGTAATTGACAAGATCAAGAGGTTGCTCCAGATGTTGTTACGGGTATGCTCCGAATCTTTTCTTATAATTGTTATGCATTGCTTGACCCGGGTGCCACTTTATCTTTTGTGACACCCTATGTGGCCAATAAGTTTGAGGTTCTTCCTGAGTGTTTGCTTGAGCCTTACACTATTTCGACTCCTACTGGTGAGTATATCCCGGCTAAGAGGGTCTATAGAGACTGTGTAGTGTCCATCTGTCATAGGGATACTTTGGCCAATTTGGTAGAGTTGGAGATGGTTGATTTTGATGTGATTCTTGGTATGGATTGGCTCCATGCTTGCCATGCATCCATAGATTATAGGATCCGAGTTGTTAAATTCCAATTTTCGAATGAACCGGTCCTAGAGCAGAAGAGAGGTTATGTTGCAACCAAGGGTAGATTTAATTCCTACCTGAGGGCGAGGAGGTTGATCTCTAAGGGGTGTATTTATCACCTTGTACGAGTTAAATCTGATGATGTTGAGTCCCCTACTCCTGAGTCGGTCCCGATTGTAAATGAGTTCCCTGAGATGTTCCCTGAGGATTTACCTGGAGTCCCTCCTGATAGGGAGATCGACTTCGGTATTGATGTACTTCCCGACACGCAGCCTATTTCAATTCCACCATATAGGATGGCCCCCGCTGAGTTGAAAGAGTTAAAGGAGTAGTTGAAAGATCTGTTAGAGAAGGGTTTTATTAGACCTAGTGTTTCTCTTTGGGGTGCTCCCGTTCTGTTTGTACGAAAAAAGGATGGGTCTCTCAGAATGTGCATAGACTATAATAGGCAATTGAACAAGGTCACAGTCAAGAATAAATATCCTCTTCCCAGGATAGATGACTTGTTTGACCAAATTCAGTGTGCCTCATGCTTTTCAAAGATATACCTCAGATCGGGTTACCACCAGTTAAAGGTGAAAGAATGTGATATTCCAAAGACAGCCTTCAGGACAAGATATGGCCACTTTGAGTTCTTGGTTATGTCCTTTGGATTGACAAATGCACCAGCAACTTTCATGGATTTGATGAATAGGGTGTTCAGGCCCTACCTTGATATGTTTGTGATCGTGTTCATTGATGATATCTTGGTATATTCGAGGAATGAGGAAGAGCATGCTAAACATCTTAGAGTTGTCCTTCAAACTCTTAAGGACCATGAATTGTATGCGAAGTTCTCCAAATGCGAGTTTTGGCTTAAGTCAGTGGCTTTCCTAGGCCATGTGGTTTCGAGTGATGGAATTCGAGTAGATAGCCAAAAGATTGAAGCGGTTGCAAGCTGGCCAAGACCGACCTCTCCAACTGACATAAGGAGTTTTTTGGGGTCGGCAGGCTACTACCGCAAGTTTGTTGAGGGATTTTCTTCCCTATCCACGCCATTGACTAAACTGACCCAGAAAAAGGTCAAGTTTCAGTGGTCTGAGGAATGTGAGAAGAGTTTCCAAGAGTTAAAGACTAGGTTGACCACCGCACCGGTCTTGACCTTGCCTGACGGGACGGAAGGCTTTGTAATTTACGGTGATGCATCAAGAGTTGGGTTGGGATGCGTATTAATGCAGAAAGGGAAAGTGGTGGCATATGCTTCCAGACATCTTAAAGTTCATGAGAGGAATTATCCACCATGATCTTGAGTTGGCGGCAGTCGTGTTTGCACTTAAAATTTGGCGCCACTACTTGTATGGAGTGCATGTAGACGTGTTCACGGATCACAAGAGTTTACAGTATGTCTTCAGCCAGAGAGAGCTTAACCTGCGACAGAGGAGATGGCTAGAATTGCTCAAAGATTATGACATGAGCATCATGTACCACCCAGGTAAAGCTAATCTTGTTGTTGATGCTCTTAGCAGGTTATCTATGGGTAGCACAACCCATGTTGAGGAAGAAAAGAAAGAGTTAGTGAAGGAAGTGCGTAGGTTGGCTCGATTGGGAGTCCAACTTGAGGAGAACGATGAGGGAGGAATTAATGTTCAGAATGGGTCTGCATCGTCCCTAGTGACTGAGGTAAAAGAGAAACAGGAACGAGATCCTATTATACTCCAATTGAAGGAGGATGTTCAGAAACAAAAAGTGATGGTCTTCTTCAAAGGGGGAGATGGGGTATTGAGGTACCAGAGTAGGTTATGTGTCCCTAACGTTGATGGTGTTCGAGAGAGGATTATGGCTGAGGCCCATAACACTAGATACTCCATTCATCTGGGCTCCACCAAGATGTATCACGACTTGAGAGAGGTCTATTGGTGGAGTGGGATGAAGCGGGATATCGCGGAGTTTGTTTCAAGATGCCCAAATTGCCAACAAGTAAAGGTTCAGCATCAAAGGACAATTGTCTTGGCCCAAAACTTCGAGATTCCAGAATGGAAGTAGGAGATGGTTAATATGGATTTCATCACTGGCCTACCGAGATCCCGGAGACAGCATGATTCCATATGGGTGATTGTAGATAGGATGACGAAGTCAGCGCATTTCTTGCCAGTCAAGATGACTAACACTGCAGAGGATTATGCCAAGATTTATATCCAAGAGATTGTGAGGTTGCATGGAGTTCCCTTGTCCATCATCTCGGACAGAAGAGCCTGATTTACTTCTCATTTCTGAAAGTCTTTCCAGAAAGGATTGGGTACCAAAGTGAACTTGAGCACAGCCTTTCATCCACAGACGGATAGTCAGGCAGAACGCACCATTCAGACGGTAGAAAATATGTTGAGAGCATGCGTCCTTGACTTCAAAGGAAATTTGGGACGATCATTTACCATTGATTGAATTCGCATATAACAATAGTTATCATGCAAGCATTCAAATGGCCCCTTATGAGGCCTTGTATGGGAGGAGATGCAGATCGCCCATTGGGTGGTTTGAAGTTAGAGATCCTGAGTTGATTGGGCCTGACCTTGTCCACCAGTCCATGGAGAAGGTGAAGATTATTCGAGAAAGATCGAAGACTGCCCAAAGCCATCAGAAATCTTACACAAATGTGAGAAGAAGAGATCTAGAGTTTGAGGTGAGCGATTGGGTTTACTTGAAGGTATTACCTATGAAGGGTGTCATGAGGTTTGGGGAAAAGGGGAAATTAAGACTCGTTATATTGGTCCTTATCAGATTTTGTGAAGAATTGGGAAGGTTGCTTATGAGTTGGAATTACCTTCCGAGTTAAATGGAATCCATCTGGTGTTCCACATTTCGATGTTGAAGAAATCTTTAGGGGATCCTGCCTTGATAATTCCTGTGGAGAGCACAGGAGTCAGAGACAGTTTGTCCTGTGAGGAAATTCCAGTCCAAATCCTGGATTGACAGGTTTGCAGACTGAGAAACAAAGAGATAGCCTCCGTCAAATTTCTGTGGAGGAACCAATTTGTTGAGCAAGCCACATGGGAAGCTGAGGAAAAGATGAGAACAAAATACCCGCACTTGTTCGTGCCCGAGGTTGATGAAAGTGTTGAAGGTAACATTCTTACCTTTATGTAAATTGATGTTTCTACCATGAGTTGATATGTATGATTACTGATATCTGAGTATATGTTATTGAGGTCGTTGAGGGGGGTGAGTTGTTGAGTGAGTATTTAAGTGAGTCTTGAGTCTATTCGTGCCAAAATACCATTCCTACTCATCATTCGAGGACTAATGGTCCCAAGGGGGAGATAATGTAACACCCAGTAAATTACCAAAATACCCCTAGAGAAGAGGTGTGAGTAAAATGCATCTTCCGATGCTCAGCTTGAAAATTCGAGAGCGGACTCGTGATCAGCACTGAAAATTGAGTGGAGAAGGGTCTCAGTCGATTTTTAGAGTGACCGAGTCGAAAGATAATTTTTCGTTCCAAAACGAAAAACAGTGTGACTTCGTGATGGAACCGCGTCGCGGACCTGTCGCGGAGCCACACTAATCTTTTTCAGTGATTTTTCGGCGCAGTTGAGTTTTCCGAAAATACACTATCCGCGATAGGTCCGCGTCGCAGACTGTGTTATTTCAGGTCGGGGAAAAGTTCTTTTAAATTTCGGAGGGCATTTTAGTCCATTCCTATAATTTCTAAACATTCCCCTACGACCAATAAAGGTCGATTTCTAAGAAAAGGGTTTCAAAAACCCCATTCAAAGGCATTCTTCATAGAAGTCACTAAGTCAAGGCTTGAGGGGAGTTAAGGTTGAGGAGATCAAGAGAAGTTTGTGCAAGAATTGTGTTAGCAAATCATTCCAGGTATGTAAGGCTAACCTAAAACATGGGAATGTTCTCCCATGTGCCCTCTTGAGTAAATTAAATTGTGTACTGAACATAATGAGGTTGATGTGAAGAATTTTGAGCATGTATTTTGTGTTTTACCTTATGCATATACTTTTCTTAAACTGATGATCATCATAAAACTGAATTTTCATTCATAATTCATTTCGTGAGTGTTTTCTTCAAAAACCCTATGCCTATTTTATTAAAAAAGTGTAAGAATGAACTAAGAGATGAGTCTAGAGCCTAAATGAGAATGATATTATGATGTTGTGATTGTGTTTCACATTTGATGAGAGTCTTGATGATGATGTTGATGAGAATGATGTTTTATGATGTCTTAAACTTGAAAGTTTAATTTCTAAAAGAGCATCTTGAGTCTATGATATTGACGTTGATGTTGATGTTGATTAGGTGAGGTGATGTTGATGTTGAGGTACTATGTTCCTACGGGACTAATGTTGATGTTGAGGTATTATATTTTGTTCCTACAGGACCGATGTTGATGTGGAGGTATTATATTATGTCCCTACGGGACTGATGTATTATGTCCCTATGGGACTGATGAGGTTGAGGTTTTATGAGCATGTCGAGTTCTGGGAGGAGTATTGAGCACCGAAATGGGTAAGAGTGAGTCCCACTTGAACCCATTAACTACGTGGCCCGCGTAGGAAGAGGGGATTGAACCGCAATGCGGATGGCTCCTTTCTTGTCCCAAATGAGGACTGAGGTTTTCTTATGGATCTACTGAGGTTGATGTCCTTTACCCCCGACAGGGTATTGTATGGATGTGGCAACGGCATCACTTCGTTGTATCATCACTGGGTCATAGGTGATGGTTGTCAGTTAGAGAAACTCCCAGTTAGGTTCCATTTGATAGGACTCTGATGTTGATGTTTATGTGATGTTTTGAGTTGATATCCCTCTATTCGAGTCGATGTTGAGGTTCTTTGAGTTGAGATGAGAGGTTGATGGGTCATTTGTCTATTCTAATCTCTTGCCTTCGATAGACTCTTGACATTCTGATAGAGTATGATATTGAGTTGATGTTTTCCTTATGTTATTATACTTACATTGTTATTCAGCTATTTTACATACCAGTACATTCCACGTACTGACGCTATTCGGCGCTGCATCATTTTATGATGTCGATACAAGAGTTAGAGGACTTCTGCAAACGCACCGTTGAGGTCAGAGGTTGTGAGTTCCGACATTGGTGAGCCTCCTTGCTATCCGGAGGAGACCCTTTTAGTTGATGCTTCCTTTATTCATTGCGTCCGGTAGCCATGGCCTGTCATGATACCATCTTAGACAGCTGAGTCAGGTTAGAGGCTTCATAGACATGAGTCAAGGCTTGACGTTGATGTTTTCCTTATGAACTGAGTAGTACTTTTACTTAGTATGATTAATGAGACTGATGTTGGCCATTGGCCTATGATTAATGAGACTGATGTTGGCCATTGGCCTTTTATTGAGGCAGTTCACTACTTTACTTCCGCTATGAAGATGTTGAGTGATTGTCCTGAGAACGAGTAATTCGCTTAGGGACTAGCAATAGTCTCTGGGTGTCGGCCACGCCTAGGGTACCCTCCCGGGGCGTGACAAATCGATTGAGTCATTCTAATTCATTGAATTAATTCGTTCTAAAAATTGAAAAATATCATAAAAAGAAGGGAACGTTGTTTTTGCGGCAGGCAGGATAAATAAAGTGTGTAAGGCAGGGCCAAAGAAGGTAGTAGGGCTAGGCATTATTTGGTTCAAACCGAAAAAACCGACCGAACCGAATTTTTTTAAATTTCGGTTTCGGTTAATCGGTTTATTCAGTCGGTTTTGGTTTTAAATTTAAAATATTGATAATTCGGTTCGGTTATCGATTTTAATTTTTTTTATTTCGGTTAACCAAAAAACCAAATTTTTTTTATGTCCAGATAAACTTCTTCTTTGATGGAAAAATAAAAATGCTATAGTACAACCTTTGGAAGAGTGTCTTTGTATATATAAATAAGATAATATGTCTTAGAAACATCAAAGCTACAGTGGCAAAATAGCTAATCTTTCTCGACAAGTCCGAAAAATATGAATACATACATACATACATACATACATACATATATATATATATATATATATATATATATATATATATATATATATATGTGTGTGTGTGTGTGTGTGTGTGTGTATAGATTCTTGCCATACCTTCTTGGCCAGAAATGAAATGATATATATTGTGGTTAAGTTCACTGAGAATATTACAAGAGCTCCAGAGAACTCGCCTCTGCTCGACTACCTATTAGTTTTGGCTGCCTGCATATGTTATAACTTACAAATTATAATACATATAGTGTAGGCCCAACATGAACTAGTAATTTCCCAAGCCCAATCGGGCAACATATACTTTACTGAACGCCCAATTTCAGTTCCAAATAATATTACTTTACTTTAGTGAAAAATAAAGTTCCTAAATTCTAATTGCTAACCTAGAACATATATGTCAAGGAATGAAGGAATCAAATGGTAGACTTTTGATTTATAAGTTATGACACTTCAAATAGTAATTCAATACATGTAACTGTTCACATTTTTAAATAATGGCCTCATTAATTAGTTACTAATATAGAGTAACTTATCTTTATAGAGTTGTAGTAATGTTCTTGTATGTAATAAATTACTTTTCATCGAAAAAAAAGAGTCAGAAATAATATTCAAATCGAAAAATTAAACCGAAATAAACCGAACCGAAATTGCAAAAACCGAACTGAACCGAATTTATTTTAGTTCAGTTTCGGTTTATATTTTTCTTAAACCAAAAATTGAAAAACCAAACCGAATTTTACAAACCGAACCGAACCGACCGAATGCCCAGCCCTAGAAGGTAGCATGGCTACTAGTTGTGAGACTACATGCTTCTATTTCATAAGTGGGTGAAGGAAGAATACCTGAGCTTCAAGCAAAGAAGGCGAGGACCTCGAACCTTCGCAAAGTCAACGGTCTCACTGAGAAAGACAGGTGTGTGAAGCCACTTAGTGAAGAGACAAGACCGGAGAGAAGGAATTCTTACGAATAAGATATAAGCCTTAAACTTATTGTATACAACTCTTATCTACGACAAGCCTTGACTCTTCTCCTTATGGACTCTTTGCTCTATTTGTTGGTGCTCTAGCTGTCCGAAAGCCAGGAGCGGCTACTGGCCTGGAGTGATTGTAAAGAAAGAAGCCAAGAGGTCGCTAGAGAAAGGGTTCCATTTTCGAGTCTATTTCCGATTCTTCTGACCTTGAATCTAGGTTTCCCCTAATGCCTCCTTGCTGCTTCAAATCATTGCTATTTAACTCAGACCTGTTCTAAATAAGTTGAGGTATTTCGAATTGTTTGTTGACACAGACAAAGTTAGGGGAAACCTCTGAAATTATTTCAATATTGAACCTTGGACGTATAAGAGTTCCAAATCGAATCTCTTTAGAAAAAAGATCTTTTGTCTCATAGTAGCTTGCTCCAGTCCCCTTACGAAACTTTCGTTCGCCATATGAATACTAAGTAATAATAGCATGGCACTTTGAATTTGATATGAGAAATTTTTGTATTTTTTTTCAAAACATTAGATTCTGTATCGAGAGAGTAGTATGAGATAAGGGGTACTTCCGATTTTCTCTTATCTATGGGGAGTTCAGTTCAGCATCACAAACTTTTTTGTTTTCGTGCCGGAGAGTTCTTTACAATATTTATGTTATGAAAAGGTACGAAAAAAATATTTTTTCCTTATTTGTTCAGATTAAAAAGAAACTTCGGGATTACTGAATCACAGACAAAAACAAAGAAAAAAGAAACATATAAAAGTCATACATGAAGATTTCAATAGTGTCCTCTACCATGTCTGAGAAGATGGACATCATGCATCTTTGGAATATTGTTGGGGCGTTACACAACTCGAATGGCATCATCTTAAATGCGAAGGTACCATAAAGGCATGTAAACGTCGTCTTATCCTGATCCTTTAGAGCAATGGTGACCTGGTTGTAGCCTGAATATCTATCAAGAAAGCAGTACCAGCCTTTTCCAGTTGATCGGTCCAACATCTGATCTATGAATGGCATGGGAAAGTGGTCATGTTTCGTTGATGCATTGAGTTTCCTATAATCTATGCACACTCTCCATCTAGTGACTGGCCGCATAGGGATCAACTCATTGTTGGCATTTGGTACCACAGTGATACCCTCTTTCTTTAGAACACATTGAACCGGGTCACCCATTCAATGTTGGCAATCGGATAGATCACTCCTGCATCCAACCACTTGATGATTTCTTTGCGCACGACCTCTTGCATAGGGGGGTTAAGACGCCTTTGATGCTTAATGCTCGGCTTGTAGTCCTTGACCAACTTGATTTTATGTATACATATCCGTAGCGGGATACTTATGATATCTGCAATTTTCCATCCAATGGCCTTCTTAAATTGTTTAAGTACCATGACAAGGGTGTTCACCTGCTCATCCTTCAGGTCCGCAGCAACTATGATTGGGAAGGTGTTGTTGGCGCCTAAAAATATATATCTCAGATGTGCTGGAAGAGCCTTCAACTCTAGCACTGGCGGTTCTTCTATGGATGGCTTGGTGGGCGGTGCCACTCGATTCTACAAGTCTAGCTCCACCTTAGTTTGGCGTCTAGGGCCATATGACACCCCCAACGCAATTATTATCTCCTCATAATCTGGGATGCCGTCACTATCAAAGTTCATCAGCACAGTTTCCAACGTGTCAACACCTAGTCTTACCTCAAGTGGTACTTTTGGCTCAGCATTATCAACACTCTCAATGATAGAGATCACCCTCAAAGCATTCTTCTTTTGTTGCATGTTGGTAGATGTTGAACACGACCTCGTCTTTTCCCAACCTGAACTTGGGTTGGCCCTTCTCCATGTCTACAAAAAAGCGTCCAATGGCTAAGAAGGGCCTACCCAAGATGATAGGGACTTCACGTCAACCTCACAATCCAGGATCACAAAGTATGCGGGGAATATGAATTTCTCAACCTTAACAAGCACATCATACAGTTTCCTCGTAAGCTTCTTCGTCATGCGGTTAGCCATCAACAACTGCATGCTCGTTGGAGTAGGGGCTCCCAATCCTAGCTTCTTGAAGACTGCAAGGGGCATTAGATTAATGTTAACACCGAGATGACATAATACCCTTGTGAACTCCACATCTCCGATGGTGCAGGGTATGGTAAAAGCGTCGGGATCCTCTCGCTTTTGAACCAAGGAACTCGTAGCAATTGCACTGTAATGTTGAAACTCTTAGTAGAGCTCCTGACTCACAGTGCTTCTTCGTGACTAGGTCTTTCATGTATTTTGCATACCCTGGCATCTTCTCCAACGCCTCAATGAGAGGGATGTTGATGGAGCGTTATTCTAGCATAGAGAGAAAGTGCTTGAACTTTCCCTTGCCCTCTTTTTTTTATTCTTTGAGGGAAGGAAGAAGGAGGCCTAGAAATGGGCTTCATCTTTGGTGATGCCTCTATAGCATCACTCACCCCATCCTTGCCACGATCATCTTCGATATCCGCATCTCTGACCTCAACTGCCTCCTCTTGAACATCATCCTCATCTACCGCCATGGGAGGATCAATAGTGTTTTTTCCACCACGAGTAGTAACCGCCATGTACTGCCCTTCATTCTTGGGATTTTAAATTGTGTTGCTAGGTAGTGTACCCCTATGACGCTAATTGAGTTGAGTTGACACTTGACCAAAATATTGCTCAAGCTGTTTGATAGCCACAGAATGAGACTCAATTTTCTAATTTATACTGGAGATCTCAGATTTCATCCCCCCTCAAAGTCTCATCCTGTGTCTTAACCTTCTTCAGCAGACGGTCAAACATCTTCTCAACTCTTGAGCTACTCACACCTATGTCGTAGTTGTGTGGTGGCACATAATCTATCTCTGTAACCATCTCTGCGGACCCAATCCGCATCTCTGTCTCAACCTTAATTCCTATCATAGTACCCTCCGTAGTTGTCTCTGAAAGCTCCATCTCGATTGAATTTCCAACCTTGGCTTCCTTGACCTTGATGCTAATAGTCCTGATTGGACCCTTGGGCGTTGGTCCAAAAACCCCCCGTCTGATCAGCAATAAAACAAGTGTCCTCCTCGTAGTAGGGCCCATCATACATGCACATACGCGGAGGTTGATGTGCAAGTGCATTGACCCGTTCTTGATCCTACTTCATCATCACCTCCATGCCTATACGGATTCGGGCAAACTCTTGCATAATATCTTCATTTATCCTAGCTTTCTCCAAACCAGTACTGACAGCGCATGAACTTTTGGTAGATGCTATGTCTCTCTGCCCCCATGCATGATTGGTCTTAACCAGTCTCTCCATCCTTTTAGCAATCCTTGCAAATGGCGAATCTAAGAACATGCCCCCCATAATGGTATTAACACAGGCTTGACTAGTTTAATCAAGGGCACGGTAGAAAATCTCCACCAAGGCATCATCAACAATTTTATGGTCTGGGACACTCCTCAAGCATTTAGTAAACCGCTCCCATGTAGTACTGATTAAGTCACCTAGAAATTTCTCAAAGTTGTTGATTTGGTCCTTCAACTTTAGCTTCTTCTTTTTTGGGAAGTACCTCTCCAAAATGGCCCTTTACAACTTAGACCAACTAGTGATCAAACTGTGGGAACTCAGATAGCCATAATGTTGCATTGCATGTCAAAGACAATGGGAAGACACGAAGTCCCACAACATCCATAGACAGATTTTGTGTTCCCATTACACTCTTGCATACAAATGCAACATTGTGTAGATGGATATGTGGATCCTCTGATTGTAGGCCCGCGAACAACCCATGATTCTCCAGCATCTGAAGCAACCCACTCGAAATCACAAACTTTGTGTCAGCCAGTAGTGGTGGCAACACAATGGCTCCAATCACCTTCATAGCCATAGGGTTCAACCGATATTGATTCCGCTGATACGCATTGGCATTAAAGTCTTGTGGTTGTGGAGCAATGTCCTCAAGAGGAGGTGGGTTATCATTATTAGTATTCTCATTCTCAATCCTGTTCAGAGCTGCATTAGCCGCGTTGTTGGCATTATCTTGGGCCATTCTTCACAGTGTTCTCTGGATCTCTGGGTCAAACGGAGTCAAGGGTCTGCCTTGACTTCGCGTGTTCTGCATACACTACACTTATACCCTGAAAAGAAAGCAAAACAACACGAAACATAAAATGAGTTAAATAAGGATTAATTCGCAAATCACTTGAATTAAACAAGTCTAGCCATATTCCCCAGGAATGACGTCAAAATCTTGATGTCGCCCAAGCTACACCTCCTTTTTTAGGCTAAAGCGGTCGTTGTCAAGAAATCAAACCTAACCAAGGTTAGGGTCGAACCCAAGGAAATACAATAGACTCAGAAGAATTCAATTATGCAGTTTGGGTTATTAACCAACTTATCTCCCAAGGGGTTTTTTTTTGTAATAACAAGTAAAAAATAATTCTAACTAACACAAGTGTTTGAACCAATATGGAGAGAAACTAGGGTATTGTGTTCCCCATGATTTCCCAACTTAGTATCAACAGATAACCTAATTTTTTTCTAGTGTATAGCATGCAGGACAGTAAGTTAAGTTCACCAAGCCCTTTGGCCCAAACGATAGGCGAAATTCACTACATGACTTGGTCTATCTCCGCAAAGACTAACCCTTACCTGTTGTCCAAGTACAACCTCCCCTTGGCCCAATTCGGTTGATTAGAAGAGAATACATTAATCTCTTTTTGTTAATTAATCTCTTTTCCTATTCATTACTACCTTGGTCTAGTCAGTAACACTAGGGGGTTCTAATGTTGGCCACTAATACTAGAAAATGCAAAACGAAGAGAATTAATTAATACATGCATGTACACTTTTCAAGAATTATGAATTATCCGGTTTTACCTTATTAGCTATTCATGGTTCCCACAATCCTAGTTGTGGATTTAGCTAGTCATTATTTGTGTAAATGCAAGACTTATGAATTCGAATAACATAATAGAGCACTTACACAATTGAATCAAGCACAAGAAAATCCAAGCTTCAATGAGAACCACAAGATTGTAATTATAAGATCAAATCAAAGTGTACAAGTATTTCTCAAAAATCTCCAATGTTTTTCTCTACTCTACTTTACTATAATTCTTCTAACTCTTTGAATTCTCCAAGAAAAATAAGCTAAAAACCTATTTATAATATTTAAAATACAAGTTCTAAACAAAATAGGATAATTGGGTCGACACGCCTCACAAGATGCTCTATGGGCCGTATAGTATTTTACGGCCCGTAATCGAGCTTTCGTACTTTATTGTTGCAGATCTGGACCGTAAAAGGTTTTACAGTCCGTAGGGGGTTACGTCTGATAAAACTTTAGAATTTCCTCCTTCTCTGATCCTCAAGGCATGAGAGTTGATCTATGACTCGCAAATGATTCACGATCCGTCTGCATGTTCATAAAACATACTTCAGAAATCTACCTCTCACTAGAAATGTAACAAAACCTCCTCCATGGCCTATAAAATTCTCTATGGCCCGTAAAGGGTCTTGTGAATCCTCAAAATCAGCAACTTCTGTATATTCTTCCCAAAATCAATGTCAACCTTGAAATCCTGCAAACCAAACACAAAAACACATAAAACCCACTAACATTACATTGAGAACACACAAAATTCCAAGTTTTAAGCATCAAAAGTGTTGTATTTTGACAGCACATCACTCACTGTGCTAGGATAGAGCCTAAAGGGTGCGGACAAAATGATGGGTTCTCATCATGCTAGGATAGAGCCTATAGAGTGAGGGTATGGTCTAACTTGACAAAGTAGACTCCTCTTTTACTCAGTGTAGAGGGAGCATCAGACTTTTTATATAATAGAGTGCATGGTCTTAATGTCTGTTATGGTCTTATTCCCATTTATATATGTCTATTTGGGTATGAAATGATTTATGATGCTTCTACATATGATTTTGAAGTTGCATTATTCATGTATATCTTGTCCTTACTCTATTGATATGTCTATGCATATCGCTGTTATGTATGATGTTTATTGATGCATTCCATGCTTACATACTTGGTACATTCTAATATACTAATGCATACTCTTGCCTACATAATACCACCATGTAGGGACAGACGATGATGCTATTGCTCACTTTTGTGGCAAGCTTTTGGTATTGCTATTAAAGATTGGTGAGTTCCCATTGGGGACAATCCCTTATATTTCTTGCTTATGTTGATATTTTTAAGCTGTTTGTACTTTCTTATCTTGAGGGTAAGCTGTTAAAGCTATGTTTTAGACCCCGCCAAGATCTATGATGTCGAGGAATGTTTTGGACAATATGTTGATGTAATTTCCTTTAATGGGAAGTGTTAACTCTTATATTTAGCTTGCACTGAGACTACATTTTCGCTTGCTTACTCTTATGATTGCTTATTTACCTTATTTACGCTTATGATATAATAAGAGGCTTGGATGGGGCTCCTTCGGGTGTCACATTCATCGTGTCACAACTAGGCCTTAGGTTCGAGTTGTAACACTTGGGCTGGGCTCGGTGAAAACCTTATTATTAGTAGGGTGATCACCTTCAAAAGTAGAGCAGTTAGCTTTAGATAGTGTTGTTTGAGCTACAGATTATTCATTTGAGGGCTAAGGATGGATTTTAGGCTTTGGCTACGCTAAGTTTCTTATTTCGACCATTATTGTTCTTCGATATTTAGATGGGGCATATGTTCCTTTTGAAGTTCGTGTTGTGAAGTCCTATAGATAAGATTCAAATTGTGCTAAAGATGTTAGGAATAGCAAAGAATTGATAGGACGCTCTAGGTGATGGGAAAATGTTAGATTTTGAGCTTAAGATAGGTATCTTGGATGGTGAGGTTGGTTCACTTCAGCTATGACCTATGTTTGCTCAGTTCAATGGTTTTGATACGATATTTGTTCTCTCGAATAGTTTTGGTACTATTGGTTGTGTTCGACTCAGTTTAGTGAAGCTAGCATCAAAGAAAGGAATTTGAGGAATTTTAGTAGTTTTAAAGTGAACTTGAGATTTTCTTTTAGGCATGAGTTCTATCCTAGTATTGTTCAATGTGTGAGTGCCTAAGGGTCTATTAGTGCATACAAATTGAATATCCCCATCATTTAGTGCTTTCAGGTTGCTAATGTTCTTGACTTTATGGGATGAAAGTCCATTTAATAGTGGATGTTGTAATGATCCTCCCGTCATTTTCTCTATTTTTCATTCTTTTCAACATTTAGAGCTTTTAGCACTCATGTGGGGCTTGATCATATCATAATAAAAATTTTCTATCTCCCTTTTTTGAGAATAACTGGGGCAGAATTTTTGAGATCCTCTCAAAAATTCTATTGATAAGCATCTCTACATATTCGAGCCTGACATGACAGCGATTGGGGCAAAAGTTTTTGAGAGGTCCTAAAAAATTTCATCAAAGGTTGCACATGAAGACATCCATGTTGAGTTCAAGTTCAAGAACAACAAAGTTGTGATTGAAAGGGAAAGCAAAAGATGAGTTGAGGCACGAATCAATCTCCCTTTTAAAATTTACAATTTTCTTTGAGTGCAGGAATTACAGGTACAGATCTATCCGAAGCTAAGCATTGTCCTTTGGAAGGCACCCGAGGCTAAGCACTGTTATTTGTAAGTTGATTGGTCCAGCTACCCTTCAAGATTTTACCCAAAGCTAAGCACTTTTGGAAATTGATTGGTCAAGCTCTACCTTTTGAGAAGCTACCTGAAGCTAAGCAATATTCTTTGGAAGTTGATTGATCAAGCTCTACCTTTCAAGAAGCTACCCAAAGCTAAGCATTGTCTTTTGGAAGTTGATTGGTGAAGCTCTACCTTTCGAGAAGCTGCCTGAAGCTAAGCACTATTCTTTGGAAGTTGATTGGTCAAGCTCTACTTTTCAAGAAGCTATCCAAAGCTAAGCATCGTCCTTTAGAAGTCGATTGGTCAAGCTCTACCTTTTAAGAAGCTACCCAAAGCTATGCATCGTCCTTTGGAATTCGATTGGTCAAGCTCTACCTTTCAAGAAGCTACCCAAAGCTAAGCATCGTCCTTTCAAAGTTTATTAGTCAAGCTCTACCTTTCACAAAGCTACCCAAGGCTAAGCATCGTCCTTTGGAAGTTGATTAGTTAAGCTATATATTTCAAGAAATTACCCGAGGCTCAGCACAATCCTTCGAAAGTTGATTGGTCAAAGCTCTACTTTTTAAGAGGCTACACAAGGTCAAGAACCGTCTTTTAGATGCCGGATGTACTAAGCATAATTTCTCCTAAACATATATGATCTTTTATCTCACTCATATTTTTTTTTTATTAAGTTGATAAATTTGAAAATTAACCATTTCATTTAGTTGTATAAGAAATCGCAAAAGCAAAAGATGATTTGAAAATAAGTCTCAACTCTTAAACATAATTCTTTATTCCTACATAATTGCTTTGACATAAGCCATTTTCACACTCTGACTTGCCACTTATACCGCCTTATGCCTTATCCTTCCAATTCAAGCTATTATCGTTCCTACTTCAAGATTCATTCCGTTAAATTTTATCTTTAGGAATTTCATTCGTTCCTAAATTCAGAACTACACACAGCCTGATTCTCGTATAACTAGAGATATGTAGGCGACTTGAGCACTGAAGTCCCGGCCGTGATATTCACAACCCCTTTTGTTCTATTTGGTCCATCCGATAATATCTCATCGGTCGGACAAAATCGACTACTCCGTCAACTTTATTTGCTCGACAATTCATCCTTCATTCCCAAGCAAAGAAGGGGCAGTTGTTGACACCCAATTTTGACCAACCTATAACCGGTTTTAATTGTTATTTGATTAAATAGGTATTTTTAAAACTTTTTAAAATGAATGAGTTTATTTTAATTTTATCGAAATAATTGCGTACTTTTTTTTTAAATATTCTTGAGTTTTCAAAAAAAAAATTATTTGTTAATTATTTTGTCAATTTTAAAATTATCTTTATTATTATTATTATTATTAGTTATTAGTTATTAGTTATTAGTTATTAGTTATTACTATTTATAATATATATTATTTTAGTTGTAATAGTATTATTAATATTTATTATTATTTACTACTCATTAGTTTTATAATTAATATATCAATATCATATTTTAAACGCATTATATATTTTTAATATATTATTTTTTATTTATAATAATAATTGTATTATATTTAAATATTTCTTTATATAACAATTTTAGCATATATTAAACTTTTCTTTATATAAAATTATTACTTGAAAATATTGTATATTTAGAGAAATGTGTTCATTATGATTAAATAGCAATCTATTCAATTTCATCCTTATTTGTTTAATTCGTAACCCTTTTAATCTAATTCATTTCAATTTTAGTCAATTTTTACAATTTATTTCAATTCTAGTCAAAATCCTTTGCAATTCTTTCAATTCTAGCCTAAATTGGGTACATTGTGGCTCAATTTTAAATTCTCAAACCCAATTCTAGTTGAATGATCCAACTTCAATCCGAATGATTCGTTTTGACCTAAAACCCACCCCACATTGTGAGATTTAATCTGATCCATTCTTTTGTTTAATCCAACGGTCCATATTAAGCATCTCTTTATCCTTTTTAATCAAATAAACCCACCAAACCCTTATCACTCCTCCTCTCTCACTCCATTCCTCATTGTCAGCCGCCACCTTCGTCCACTTCCACCAAGCCGCTGCCCTCAACTCTCCTTTCTTCGTCCCCTATTTTTTGGCAAAAGTCATGATGTACATCCCCTCAAACCACCGGTCAAAAAACCCATGCAACACCTCACTGCCTCACCCGTCGACCTCCTCGCCACACCTCTCTGTTATCTCCCTCTTCCTCTTCTTAACTGCTGGAGGACCTCCATTCCGACCAAGCGAGTATCATTCAATGGAAACAACAGTGATGATGAACCAACACCCGAAACCGCCAGCAGACCGACTATACAGAAAATACTGAAAATTATAAAGGTTGAAGTTGTTGTTTGCACAAGACCGATCTTTACGAATCTGTCCGAGTATGTTTTAATTTAATTTCCAAGATAATCATCTTAACTATGAATAAATTGTGATGTCAAAAATTCATACGAATTGTTTCATTGATTTAGCTCTAGGTTTTTTATGCAAATGTTGTGAAGTTAGCATGAATTTCTTGTAATTCTATTCAGTATGTTCTATTTTGTTTAAATTAGCTATTTGTTTGTTTCCGTTGATTTCGATGTATAGCTTATTAATCCTGGCACATGTCATTTTTTTAATTGATTTTGTAAACTTATTAGGTAAATTGTTTGTTTAGCTTAAGTACAACATAATCTAATCTGCTAGTTGATTGCTTAATTTCATAATTAACTATGGTAAGATATAATTAATTCTTCCCATCATTGTGTGCATATTTGTTATTTCATCAGCTCCGTATATACATTGTAAATTTGAATTGATTTCATGTTTAGGCATTTATGTGCTGACCCATCATTATTTTTTGAGTGTAAGATTTAATCATTTATGGTAAACTTTCTTGACTAATTCATCCGAGTTTATTTTTGGCTAATTCTGACTGAACTTCTGGCTAACTAATTCACCAATTAGTTCTTTTTATTTGGGATAAAAAGCTTAATTGGATTAATTGATTTTTTTATGGTATTTTTCTGAATTGATTCTCTTGCCTTTTGCTTGATGAGTTGTTTTGACTATATAAACAGAACTTCTTCATTTGTTTAGGACAAGTTTTTCACACTTTTTACTTTACATAATTCTCACAAATACACACAGATTTCATAGGAGAAGAATTAGAATTCCTCTGTTGCTTCCAAAAACCCTCTTTCATTCTATTTTTCTCAAAAATAAATAAATAAATAAATAAATAAATAATTTGCAACATTATTTTCTTTGCAATATCCTGCTGTCAAGTTCAAGGTCAAAATCTGATTCTAATTATTGTTGGAATAATTGGTGAATCTACACCCTCTTCTTTTATTTATGCAGTGCTTGTTTACCTATTTCTTATTACTTCTTGGTACTGCTAGTTTCGTTTAAGTGTTGAAGATTCTTTTAAAAGAGAGATGAAGAGTCGCTTGGGACGGGAGGAACACGGGCCTTGAAGTTCTTATTTTCTATTATGTTGTATTTTATTTTATTTTTGCAAAATCTTGTAATAATGAAATATAGTGAAAATTGGGGGTATAGTTAAAGGGGGAATGGAATTAATGTGCTACTTTTTTGTAAACTTTTTTTCTCTTTTTTATGTGGGTGTGTTGTAGAAAGCATGTGTATAGATTCATTACGTTCTAATCACGCTTAGATTAATTTTCTAGGAATGTTCACTTATTAGAAAATGGCATAAAAAAGTTTCTTAGTTCGTTAATAGTTTTAACTTTTAAAATTACTTTATTAGAAATTGTTAAATGTTTTTGATCTCACATTTAAATTATTTTTTCACCAATCGAATATTCAAATTAGAATTTCCTTCTAGATTTCTTAAAGAACATTATTTTGTAAAGAAGACTTCTTATATATATAATGATTTAATAAGTTAATTTTGTGTCTAGGTTTCATAAATATTTTTAAATAATCATTTTTATGACTTAAAAATAAATTTTTAATAAGTTTTATTCATATTTTAAGATTTTTATTTTGTTGAGTACAAAAATTTGAAATTGCTTAAACTCATAATTGTGATTCACAAAACTCCTTTTAAAAATTCTAAAATAATTTTTTTTTTACACACATGTTTAAAATAAATATTTTTGAAAGTTGTCTTTTACTTGAAAAGCATTGTTTATAGAACTTAAAATGTTTTGAAATATTATGATTATGGGTTTAAATAAATACTTTTAACGTATTTTTCAAAGTAGTCAAGAATTTTTAGTAACTCAAATTGTTTTAACTTTATTTACATATTTTAAATTGTTGATATTGCATACACTTTTTTAACCTTTGCATATTTGTGTTTGAGAGGCATACTTGAGATTTATGTGCTAACTGCTCATCCTGTTTGTTTTGTATTGATGCGAGTCTAACTAGGAAGCCCTAAATTCTATTTTAGTCTAGAACTCACCAAAATAGAAGTCCAATGCCTCTTGAACATTAAGAGGGACGCTAGGCACTTTAGGAAAGCATTAGAATTTTTTATTTTTTCTTTAATGCACCTTTAAGTTAAATAACAAAGGGGTATATAGGACCCTCAGAATGGATGTTTCTAAACTCAAGCTTAAATAGGACGAAACTTTGATTTTCGTCCTTCGGCTTAAATAAGTCATGTGAAGCTAAACTGACAAAATCTAATTTTGTCTTCCAGAAATAAAGCAGAGTAAAATGATCCGGGTGGAAAATAAATTGCTTATTCTTTTTTTAATTAATTTTCTAAATGTGTTACTTTAAATGTTTGGGTAGATAGTTATTTAATTGCTTTAATTTGTTTAGTTTCTATCTTATTTTGTCACTTAGAATTAATTAGATTAATTTTCTTAAAATTTGGAGACCTTGCTTGTAATTTGCAATCCCCACATAAATGCGAGACATGGTCGGGGCCCGCATTTACGGATCTCGAAGGGAGCCTAATACTTTCGTTTCGAGGTAACTTGAACCCTTACCCGTTCTTTGGTGACCTTAGGCTTATATGTAGTTTTTAGTTTAGAATGGTGTCCTAATGTACCTCAAAATATTAAGTGGCACTCTTCAATTAAACCTTTCAAAATCCCAAAAGAGTCGTTGCCACGATATCGTCCAGGTTCTCATTTTTCATGAGAAAAATAGGCGCAACCGAATGGTGACTTTGTTGGGGGTATTAGCTTTTAACCAATATGTGTCTTTGTTTATGTGGCTTATTTTTGCTACATATTAATCCTTCCCCTTTTTCCTTATATGCTTTTCTTAATTGTTTCACCTGCACTATTTGTTTACTATTATTGTTGTTATTTTTTTCATCTTTCCTTACTAACCCATTTTCCTTTTAACTTTCCCATTTCCTTCTAACATCCCCTTCCTTTCCCACTCACCTCTAACATTCCCTTCCTTTTACACTAATATCCCCTCCTTTCCCTTATCCCCCGCTAACCTAACTCCCTTTCCTTATTCCTTTTCTTTCCCCTTTTTATTTATTTATATTACTGCTCTAACTTTCAAATTCCTACCCCGTAGCTTTTATGTTCTTATTACTATTTTTATGTGTTATTTGTTATTGCTTTGACAAACTATCATACAGCTCATGTACTCCCCCACTTAGAACCCTCTCTTTTTTTTCTTTTTCTCATGATGATATGCCTTTGTACTTCTCACAAAATTCTCTTCAAAATCCAAGGTCTAGAGAGACAACATAAGCATGGTGTAAGCGGATAGTTTTGCTACCGTGGGACCACACGCCTTCTCATACAGGAAACCCTAGTATGTGTCTAACCCACTTTTGTAGACACCTAAGGTAGAGCTTTATCCACCCCAAAAAATAGGTCATGCATGCATAAGCCTTAGGTAGCTTGACCTTTGGGGTCAATCTACATCATAGTGGCCACATATTTAAGTCTAAAGGGTCCAATCACCCTATAGATAAAAAGTTGCACATTATGTGCCAATGTGAATCGTGATAACAAACTCAAGCCTTAGATAGTATTTAAATGGAGTTTAGAAAAGTTTACATTTCTGTTTTGCAGATTTATGATGCTGAATTCATGCTGGAGAAGAGCTTGAAGTTTAGGATTATTCTCATTTGTTACCCCATTATACCTTAGATTTCATGCATATTTTTACTATCCAAAATTATAACAATCGTTATTAATGAAATAGTTCATTTTTATTTCTCTAACTCTAAACTCCAATTAACAAATCGAATGCTTGAATTAGTTATTGTGAGTCACTTATGTGTCATCTTAGGCCTACCTCTGGCTCAACGAGGTTACTTGCATTTAGGGCTTTTATTTTTCAAAATCAATATGTTTATCTTTGGGTTCTATAGTATTATGTCACTAACTTGATTTTTTTCTTTCTTTCTTTTTGTTTCTATATGTTTTCCTCTCCTTAAAGTTGATTCATGCCTATCACACTCAATTGGAAGAAGCTTTTTCTGCTTTCATCTTGCTCTATGGAGAATAATAATAGTGCTAATGACACAATTATTATGGAAACTCAAAAAGATTGTATGAATATTTCGAGAGAAGAGTATCCACCAGCACAAGATGAGGTGATAGCAATTTAGAAAAAAAGATTAGAGAGATGCAAGAATAACTCTATGCTCGCAATTTGAATATACCGCTTATTGGAGTAAATGCTACTGGCAGGCCTCAAACAACCTTTACAAATCCTCTCTTTTACCTCATCCTACCTTATACTCTAAAAGTACTTCAAATCCCACTCTTCCCCAAAACAAGCCAATACCCATGTTACACACATCCGCCACAACACAAGTCTAATACATCTAATATCACCTACTTAGCCCCAATAAATGCCTCACATTCTAATACATCTAATATCACCTACTTAGCCCCAATAAATGCCTCACATTCCCAAGCTACTCTCATGCTCAAAATATATCACCAACGTCTATCACTACTATTTCAGAAAAACACAATTTTTGTTTTTGTCGAACCCTATCAAAAGGAAATGTGGATACAAATTATGGTAGAGCGACTGAAGGAGTTGAACAATCAAGTGCAACATGTTAAAGAAGATAGAAGGTTTAAGTTTCAAAAACTTGTGCATACATCCCGATGTCGAGTTGCCTGAAGGATACAAACCTCCCAAATTTGAAATGTTGTGTGGGACTGGAGATCCAAAGGCACTTTTGAGAATGTATTGCGACAAGTTAGTTGGAGTTGGAAAAAATGAATGATTTCGAATGAAATTATTTGTGAGAAGTCTTATCGGAGATGCTTTAAATTTGTATATTGCACAAGATTCAAAAAAGTGGTCAAAATGGATTGACATGCCTCAAATTTCATGAAAAGGTTTGAATTTAATATTGAGAATGCTACTGATTGTTTTTACATTCAAAATTTAAAGAGAGAGCCTACATAATCATTTTGAGAATTTGCCATAAGATGAAGGTCTTAAGCTGCTAAGGTCCGACCTCTGATAGAGGAATCTCAAAAGAAAGAATTTTTTATTCGCATCCAAAAGCCTAAGTATTATGAGAGAATGATGCTCATTGAAGATCGCAAATTTTTTTGATATTATCAAGTTGGGGGAGAAGATCGAGGAAGGCAATCGCACTGTATTAGATTTAAAGGTATTACAAGCTAGTAATTAGGCTTCACAACTTGGTAGGACCAATGAGGGCAAAAGCGAAAAAGAAGTGAATGTGGTATTGACAACACGTGATCCAAAAAGCATTCTAATTCATCAAGCACCTCCACTCTACTCCAATGCCCAGTACCCATATATCAAGTCCCTCCACTTGCAGATGATGAGTGAAAAATTCATAGAAAACCGCCAAGGTGTCAACGATCATTTTAATTTGCAAGATCGCGAGCCAATATGGAGAAAAGTTTACCCAAGCAGTATACTGCTTTGGTTGAACCCATAGCTCAATTGCATGAAAGACTGAGGGTTGCTGGCTATATCTCTTCTGTTCCTGAAATGGTGATGAAAATATATGCAAAATGGCTTGATCTCACTAAAATTTGTGCTTATCATTCGGGGATGAAGGGACATACCACAGAAGAATGTTGAAATTTGAGAGATCAAATTCAAATGTTGATTGATACCAAGGTTATACATGTGAAAGATTTTGATCACAATCATAATTGATTTTTAAGCATGATTCAATACTTGACCGGCATCAGTAAAGAGGAAGTCGAGCTATTTCTCCTTCTCAAATTTTCAACAACTTGGATTATTACTTTAAGCTTTCTAAATTGGCAATGGTAATATGCACTTGGGGCAAGATTATGTTACTTTTATGATTCTCTTTGATGTAATGTGAACTACAATTGACCTGATTCTTGTTTAAAAGGGATACGTAGGCACTCTTATGAGGCTTGATCATATCATAATGAAAATTTTCTATCTCCTTTTTTGAGAATAAATGGGGCAAAATTTCTGACATCCCTCAAAAATTCCATTGATAAGCATCTCTACATATTTGAGCCTGACATGACAACAAACTAGGGCAGAAATTTTTTAGAGGTTCTAAAAAGTTTCATCAAAGATTGCACATTAAGACATCCAGATTGAGTTCAAGTTCAAGAACAACAAAGTTGTGATTGAAAGGGAAAGCAAAAGATGAGTCGAGGCACGAATCAATGAAAGGGAAAGCAAAAGATGAGTTGAGGCACGAATCAATCTCTCTTTTTAAAATTTACAATTTTCTTTAAATGCAAGAATTACAGGTACATATCTTTATAAAGCTAAGCATTGTCCTTTGGAAGGCACTTAAGGCTAAGCATTGTCCTTTGGAAGTTGATTCGTTCAGCTCTACCATTCAAGAAGTTACCCAAAGCTAAGTATTATCTTTTGGAAGTTGATTGGTCAAGCTCTACCTTTCGAGAAGCTGCCCAAAGCTAAGCATTGTTCTTTAGAAGTTGATTGTTCAATCTCTACCTTTCAAAAAGCTACCAAAGATAAGCATTGTCTTTTGGAAGTTGATTGGTCAAGCTCTACCTTTTGGGAAGCTTCCCAAAGCTAAGCACTATTCTTTGGAAGTTGATAGCTCAAGTTGTGCCTTTTAAGAAGCTACCCAAGGCTAAGCATCGTCCTTTGAAAGTCGATTGGTCAAGCTCTACCTATCAAGAAGCTACCCAAAGCTAAGCATTGTCGTTCAGAAATCGATTAGTCAAGCTCTACCTTTAAAGAAGCCACCCAAAGCTAAGCATCATCCTTTGGAAGTTGATTGGTCAAACTCTACCTTTCAAAAAGCTACCCAAAGCTGGCATCGTCCTTTGGAAGTTGATTAGTTAAGTTATATCTTCAAGAAATTACCCTGAGGCTCAGCACAATCCTTCAGAAGTTGATTGGTCAAAGTTCTACATTTTAAGAGGATATATAGGGTCAAGCACCATCTTTTAGACGCTGGATGGACTAAAAAAAAATTCTCCTAAAAAGATATGGTCTCTTATCTTACTCATATTTTATTTATTTATTAAGTCTGTAAATTTGAAAACTAACCATTTCATTTAGTTGTATTAGAAATCGCAGGTATCGAAGGCGTAAAAGCAAAAGATGATTTAAAAATAAGTCTCAATTCTTAAACATAGTTCTTTATTCCTACGTAATTGCTTTGACATAAGCCATTTTCGCACTCTGACTTTCCACTTATACCGCCTTATGTCTTATCCTTCCAATTCAAGCTATTGTCATTCCTACTTTAAGATCCATACCGTTAAATTTTATCTTTAGGAATTTAATTTGTTCCTAAATCCAGATCTACACACGACATGATTCTCGTATAACTAGAGATATGTAGGTGACTTGAACAACGAAGTCTCCGCCGTGATAGTTTCACAACCTCTTTTGTTCTATTTGGTCCCTCCGATAATATTTCATTGTTCAGATAAAATCGGCTACTCCATCAACTTTCTTTGCTCGACAATTGATCATTCATTCTCGAGCAATGAAGGGGAAGCTTTTGACACCCAATTTTGATCGACCTATAACCCATTATCGATTGTCATTTGATTAAATAGGTATTTTTAAAATTTTTTACAATGAATGAGTTTATTTTTATTTTATCAAAATAATTGCGTATTTTTTAAACATTCTTGAATTTTCAAAAAACTTATTTGTTAATTATTTTGTCAATTTAAATTACCTTTATTATTATTATTATTAATTATTACTATTCATTATATTTATTATTTTAGTTGTAATAGTAGTATTAATATTTATTATTACTTACTACTCATTATTTTTATTATTAATATATTAATATCGTATTTTAAATGCATTTTATTTTTTTAATATATAATTTTTTATTTATAATAATTATTTTTACAAAACAATTTTAGCATATTACATAATTTTTCTTTATATAAAATTATTATTTAAAAATATTGTATATTTAGAGAAATGTGTTCATTATGATTAAATGGCATATATACAATTTCATCCCTATTTGTTTAATTTGTAGCCCTTTTAATCAAACTCATTTCAAATTTGTTCAATTTTTACAATTTATTTCAATTATAGTCAAAATCCTTTGCAATTCTTTCACTTCTAGCCTAAATTGGGTCAAATTGTGGCTCAATTTTAAATTCCCAAACCCAATTCTAGTTGAATGATCCAATTTCAATCAGGATGATCCGTTTTGACCCATAACCTGCCCCACATTGTGAGATTTAATCTGATCAGTTCTTTTGTTTATTCCAACGATCAATATTAAGCCCCTCTTTATTTCTTTTTTCAAAAAAAACCACCAAACCCTTCTCACTTCTCCTCTCTCACTCCATTCCTCACCATCAGCCGCCACCCTCGTCGACTTCCACTAAGCCACCGCCCTCAACTCCCCTTTCTCCGTCCCCCATTTTTTGGTGAAAGCCGTGATGTACAGCTCTCAAATCACCGGTCAGAAAACCCATGCAACACCTCATTGCCTCACCTGTCGATCTCCTCGCCATACCTCTCCGTTATCTCCCTTTTTCTCTCCTCAATCGCCGGAGGACCACCATTTTGACCAAGTGGGCGTAGTTCGATGGGAACAACAGTGATGATGAACCAGCACCTGAAATGTAACACCTGGTAAAATTATCGAAACACCCCTAGAGGAGGGGTAAATGGCAAATCTGAGATCGAATATGCGATCAACATGAAAAATTGAGCGGGAAAATGGTCTCGGTCGATTTTTAGAGCGACCGGATCAAACGATAATTTTTTGGTCCAAAAATGAAAAATAGTGTTGGTATGCGATGCGCCTCTTTAGTGGAGTTAGACTTATTTTTTTATTTTTTTCGACGGGATTGGAAAACTCGTTTGGAAAAACTTTGGAGGAAAATACACATGTGCGTGCCTAATCCGCGTCGTGGACTGGGCTATCCCGAGGTAAAAGTTTTCTTTTATTTCATAAGGGGCATTCTAGACATTTTTCAACCTCTCCTAAACTCAATACACGATCAAATTAGGTCGTTCTGAGCGTAAAAGGGGTCTTAAACCCCATTCTAAGTACTTTCTTAGTACTTGAACAAGACTAAGGCTTGAGAAAAGAGGAGAAGAATGTAAAATTGAAGAATTCAAAGGAGAATTCTCGAAGGTTGATTGTTGATAGCTTCATCCCAGATATGTAAGTCTAAACAAAAGCATGTGATGGTTCTTCCATGTGCCCCGTAGATGGTAATAGAAGAGTTGAAAGTGCATGAGTCTCCATACATGTTTTCTTGAAGTATTAACTTGATTAGTTTCTTGAAAACTATATTACTTACATGTATTTTCATATGTTAATGATCCTCATAAACTTGTTTTCATGAATTGAATACGTTTCATGAGATATTGTACAAACCCTATGTGTTAACTTTTGAAAGCATGCATGAATAAAATCAGGGATTGAGTCTAAAGCCTTGATTTGAGAATGTCGAATATGATTGTGATGTGAAAATGATGATGGATTGATAGAATTCGATATTCCTGTGAGTATCCATAAAAGAACTCTAATGAATTGCCTATTCGATTGATCCCTAATGATTGATCTAAGCCTTGAGCCATTGATTGAGAGTTGAACTAATGAGATGATTGGAGTCTCTATGAGACTGATTGAATGATGAGCCTCCATGAGGCTGATTTGAGATGAGTTGATTGAGATGATTTGATTGGATTGATAAGATTGTGAGCATTGAGTCTTGGGAGGAGTATCAAACACCAAAAGAGGAAGAGTTAATCCAACTCGCACTCGTCAAACTATGTGGCCAAGCATAGGTAAGGATTAGAACCATCACGTTACATTATGGTTCTCTCTTAAGAGAGTCTCGGAAACAATAGAGGACTTGTTGATTGCAGTTTCCCTAATGGATTTGATTCGTTCTCTACCTAGCAAGTACGGAATGGCTATGGCAACAACGGTGGCTTGTTGTACAATCACTGGCTCATAAGTGATTGTTGTCGGATAAGAGAAACTCGCAGAAAGTTAGCACATTGAATACTCTGAGTTGAGATGAGATGAGTTGAGTTGAGTTCCTTTGAGATGAGTCTGATTTGATTGATGA
Organism: Solanum rostratum; assembly: GCA_029948455.1. Classification (NCBI taxonomy): domain Eukaryota; kingdom Viridiplantae; phylum Streptophyta; class Magnoliopsida; order Solanales; family Solanaceae; genus Solanum; species Solanum rostratum. The sequence goes on along the minus strand of CM057045.1, from coordinate 61,000,978 downwards.
GGTTTGACTGGTTTGATGGGTCACTTGTCTACTCTTTATTCTTTCTTTAGATAGACATTTGACATATTGATTGGTTACTATTCTGAGTTGATGATTGTTTCATATTATTCTACATGTTCCTATTTCATTCAACTATTTTACATACCGTACATTCCACGTACTGACGCCACTCAGAGTTGCATCATTTTATGATGTGGATACAGGGTTTAAAGATCGTCAATAGGCGAACCATTGGGGATCTAAGCAGTCAGCTTATTGGTGAGCCTCCCTTACTTCGGAGGATTCATTACCTTTACTTAATCTTGCTTATAGAGTTAGATTTGATTAGCGTTACTTTTGATTTGAGGTTGTCATGGGTCTGTCATTGGCACCGCTTAATAGTGATAGAGGCTTCATAGACTAGAGTTGCATGTTGATGTTAAGATTGTTGATCTATTTTTTTCTGCTAGCCTTTTTACTTATTATATCCTTTTGAGACTAGATGATGATGTGCCCATTTACTTCCTTATGTCTTCTGCTGATTTGTAGAGATTATTGATTGAATGGATTTGATGAGGCCAAATGGTTCGCTTGGGGACTAGCAATAGTCTCTAGGTGCCGGCCACGTTTGGGTACCCTCTCGGGGCGTGACAAACTTGGTATCGGAGCATAAAGTTTAAGCGTCTTAGGGAGTCTATGAAGTCGTGTCTAGTAGAGTCCTTATTATTGGTGTGAAGAGCTCCTCATCCATAATATGGAGGCCATAGGACATTTAGGAATTGTTTCACTTCTTTCTTGTACTAAATCATGCTATAGAGTTATGCTCTATGAAAGGTTCTTTTCTAATTCATGCTTTGCGCGTTGTAGACTACTGATCATGCCTTCCAGAAGATCCATCAGAGGTAGGGGACGTCCCGCCAGGCAAAATGTCAACCCATTTGAGCCTCAAGGACACGAGGAGCCTAAGGACCAAGCTGTCCCTGTTGAGCAGCCCCCCCCCCCCAAGATGAGGTCTCCAATACTGAGCTATGTCAGGCTATTCAAACTCTAGACCAAGCTATCACAGCACCTGCTACGAGACAAGGAGCGGGTATACAGGATGCCCAGGACACATCTAGAGTACGGGAATTCTTGAGGATGAATCCGGCTGAGTTCATAGGGTCTGCATCCACTGAGGATCCTGAGAACTATGTGGAGTAGCTTCAAAACGTTTTCCAAGTGATGCATTTGGCTAATGTTGACAGGGTTGAACGAGTTGCTTACCAACACAAGAGTGTGGCCAGACTATGGTTCGACCAGTGGAACAAGGGTAGAGGAGAGGATGCTTCATTGTTGACATGGGCAATGTTTAAGGAAGCGTTCTTAGGGAGTTTCTTTCCAAGAGAACAAAGAGAGGCTAAGGTAAGAGAGTTCTTAAATCTAAAACAAGGCTATATGACTGTGCAAGAGTATGGGTTGAAGTTCACGCAACTATCTCGCTATGCTCCGAATATGGTTGCTGATATGAAGGGGAGAATGGGGATATATATTGATGGGTTAAATAGAGAGCCAAAGAGAGATGGGAGGGGAGCAATGCTTGTGAGTGATATGGACATTGGAAGATTGATGACATTTGTGCAACAAGCTAACGAGGAGAGACAACATGACAAGAGGAGTTCAGAAATAAGAAAGCTAAGACATCCAGCCATGAGTTTGGAAAGAAAAAGAATGGTAACCGATTTCCAGCACCATCATCTGCTAGTGCACGTGCGCCCAGAGGTAAGAATGATCAAAGCTCACAGAATGTTGGAGCCCATGGATCTCAGTCACAAGTTAGTATGGCTCAAGCTTCACAAGGTAAACCATCGTGTGGTAAGTGTGGCATAATGCACTTGGGGAGATGTCGTAAAAGGAAATGATGTATGCTACAAATGTGGCTAAGCGGGTCACTATGAGAGGAAGTGTCCAAAATGGGCTGACTGGGCTCAATCTTCTGCACCAGCCCCGCTAGCTAGAGGAAACCAGAGGGATACTACGTCAAGCGCAAGCGAAGCTACAAACCGTTTGTATGCCATGGGTAGTTGCCAAGATCAAGAGAACTCCCCAGATGTTGTGACGAGTATAATTCGAGTCTTTACTCTTAATTGTTATGTTTTGATGGATCCTGGTGCCACATTGTCATTTGTAACTCCTTATGTAGCCAATAGATTTGATAGAACCCCTAAGAGTCTTCTCGAACCCTTTGATGTGTCTACTCCAGTGGGTGAGTCTACTCGAGCTGAGAGAATCTATAGAGCTTGTGTAGTGTTCATCCATCATAGGGATACTCTTGTTGATTTGGTTGAGTTAGAGATGATTGATTTTGATGTGATCCTCGGCATTGATTGGCTTCATGCATGTTTAAGCCTCCATTAATTGTAGAGCCTGAACTGTTAAGTTCCAATTCTCGAATGAACTGGTTCTAGAGTGGGAAGGTGATTCTGTTGCACCTAAGGGAAAGTTTATCTCATATCTTAGAGCCATAAAGCTGATTTCCAAAGGTTGTATCTATCACCTCATCGGAGTGAAATCTGATGATGTTGAGTCTCCAACTCTTGAGTTAGTCCCGATTGTGAATGAGTTTCCTCAAGTGTTTCCTGAGGATTTGCCTGGGGTCCCTCCTAATAGGGAGATTGACTTTGGGATTGATGTTCTTTCCGATACCCAGCCTATCTCAATTCCACCTTATAGGATGGCCCCCACCGAGTTGGAAGAACAACTGAAAGATCTATTAGCGAAGGGCTTCATTAGGCCAAGTGTGTCTCCTTAGGGTGCCCTTGTCCTATTCGTGCAAAAGAAAGATGGGTCCCTCAGAATGTATATTGACTATAGGCAACTGAACAAGGTCACGATAAAGAATAAATATCCTCTCCCAAAAATATATGATCTGTTTGACCAACTTCAGGGTGCCTCTTGTTTCTTCAAGATAGACGTCAGATCTGGCTACCATCAGTTGAAAGTGAGGGAATGTGATATTCCAAAGGTAGCCTTTAAGACTAGATATGGCCATTTTGAGTTCTTGGTCATGTCCTTTGGGTTGACGAATGTACCTGCAGCCTTCATAGATTTGATGAATAGGGTGTTCAGACAATATCTTGATATATTTGTGATTGTATTCATCGATGACATTTTGGTGTATCCGAGAGATAATGAGTAGCATGTTAATCACCTCAAAGTTGTCCTCCAAACACTTAAGGACTTTGAGTTGTATACGAAATTATCGAAATGTGAGTTCTGGCTTAAGTCAGTGGCTTTCCTAGGCCATGTTGTCTCCGGCGATGGTATCCTAGTGGATGCCCAAAAGATTGAAGTGGTTAAGAACTGGCCCAGACCAACCTTTCCGACTGGCATGAGAAGTTTCTTGGATTTGGCAGACTACTACCGCATATTTGTTGATGGATTTTCTTCCCTATCCGCACCATTGACTAAATTGACTCAGAAAAAGGTCAAGTTTCAGTGGTGCGACGAATGTGAGAAGAGTTTGCAAGATCTGAAAATGAGACTGACTACTGCACCAATTTTAACCTTGCCCGATAGGACAAAGGACTTTGTGATCTATTGTGATGCTTCGAGAATTGGATTGGGATGTGTGCTAATGCAGAGGGGGAAAGTGATAGTCTATGCTTCCAAGTAACTTAAGGTTCATGAGAGGAACTATTCGACCCATGACCATGAGTTGGTAGCGGTGGTATTTGCACTTAAAATCTGGCGCCACTACATGTATTGAGTGCATGTCGATATGTTCATAGACCATAAGAGCTTGTAGTATGTCTTCAGTCAGAAAGAGCTCAACCTGCGACAGAGGAGATGGTTGGAGTTGCTCAAGGATTATGACATGAGCATTCTCTACCACCCAAGTAAAGCTAACATTGTTGTTGACGCTCTTAGCAAGTTGTCAATGAGTAGCACCAACCCATGTTGAGGAAGGAAAGAAGGAATTGGCTAAAGAAGTGCATTGATTGGCTCGATTGGGAGTTCAACTTGAGGAGAATGATGAGGGAAGAGTTAGTGTTCAGAATGGATGTGCTTCATCCTTAGTGGCAGAGATGAAAGAAAAGCAAGACCAAGATCCTGTCATACTCCAATTGAAGGAGGCTGTCCACAAACAGAAAGTGATGGTTTTCTCCAAAGGGGGAGATGGAGTGTTGAGATACCAGAGTAGATTGTGTGTTCCAGATGTTGATGGTATTTGAGATAGAATCATGGCTGAAGCCCATAGTACTAGATATTCCACTCATCCTGACTCTACCAAGATGTACTATGACTTAAGAGAAGTCTATTGGTGGAGTGGAATGAAAAGGAATATTGCTGAATTCATTTCAAAGTGCCCGAATTGTCAGCAAGTGAAAGTTGAGCATCAAAGGCCATGTGGATTGGCTCAGAACTTTAAGATTCCTGAAATGGAAGTGGAAGATGATCAATATGTACTTCATTACTGGTCTATCGAGGTCTCAAAAGCAACATGACTTGATATGGGTGATTGTAGATAGGATGACCAAATAGGCTCACTTCTTAGCAGTTAAGACAACCAACGCTGCGGAGGAATACACCAAGTTGTACATCCGGGAGATTGTGAGGTTGCATGGAGTTGCCTTGTCTATCATCTCGGGCAGAGAAGCTTAATTCACCTTCCAATTTTGGAGATCTTTCCAGAAAGGATTGGGTACTAAAGTGAATCTGAGTACAACCTTTCATCCACAGACAGATGGTCAGGCAGAGCATACAATCCAGATGTTAGAGGATATTTTGAGAGCCTGTGTTCTTGATTTCAAAGGAAATTGGGATGATCACCTACCATTGATTGAATTTGCATATAACAATAATTATCATGCAAGCATTTAAATGGCTCTGTATGAAGCCTTATATGGGAGGAGATGTAGATCACTAATTGGGTGGTTTGAGGTTGGAGAAGTAGAGTTGATTGGCCCTGATCTTTTCCACCAATTGATGGAGAAGGTTAAGGTCATTAGAGAGAGGTTTAAGACTGCCCCAGAGTTGCCAGAAATCTTACACAGACGTGAGGAGAAGAGACTTAGAGTTTGAGGTAAATGATTGGGTGCATTTGAAAGTGTCACCTATGAAGAGTGTCATGAGATTTGGGAAGAAGGGAAAATTGAGTCAACGCTATATGTAGGACCCTATCAGATTATGAAGAGGATTGGAAAGGTTGCTTATGAGTTAGTGTTGCCTTCCAAATTAGACGATATTCATCTAGTGTTCCACACTTCGATGTTGAAGAAGTGCTTGGGAGACCCTGTCTTTGTGATCCCTGTTGAGAGTATTGGAGTGAAGGACAGCTTGTCCTACGAGGAGATTCCGGTCCAAATCCTGGATCATCAGATTTGCAAGCTGAGAACCAAAGAGATAGCCTCAGTCAAAGTCATGTGGAGAAATCAATTCATTGATGAAGCCACATGGGAAGCTGAGGAAGAGATGATAGCCAAATATTTGCACCTGTTCACGCCTAATGATGAGAACGTTGAAAGTAAATTCCTTACCCTTGACTAAATTGATTGATCTATTCTTGAGTTGATTGTCTATTCTTGAGTTGATTGTCTATTCTTGAGTTGATTGTCTATTTTTGAGTTGATTGTCTATTCTTGAGTCTGAATATAGTTGATTGAGATTGATGAGGAGTCGAGAGTTTGATTGGTTAAGGTGAGTGTTGAGATGAGTCTTAAAATCTATTCGTGCCTTGATATCCACCTTACTTATCATTCGAGGACAAATGATCCCAAAGGGGAGATGATGTAACACCCAGTAAAATTATCAAAATATCCCTAGAGGAGAGATATGCGTGTAACGCATCTTCCCATGATCAAATGGAAAATCTGAGACAAGATATATGATCAACATGAAAAATTAAGTGGCAAAATGGTCTCGGATGATTTTTAGAGCGACCGGATCAAATGATAATTTTTCGGTCCGAAAATAAAAAATAGTGTTGGTATGTGCCAGAGGCGCGACGCGCCTCTGTAGCAGAGTTAGACTTATTTTTTTCAACGGGATTGGAAAAACTCATTTGGAAAATTTTTGGAGGAAAATACACATGTGCACGCCTAATCCTCGTCGCGGACTGGGCTATCCCGAGGTGAAATTTTTCTTTTATTTTGTTAGGGGCATTCTAGACATTTCTCAATCCCTCCTAAACTCAATACACGATCAAATTAGGTTGTTTGGAGCGTTTAAAAGAGGTCTTAAATCCCATTCTAAGTACTTGAACAAGACTAGAGCTTGAGAGAAGAGGAGAAGCACGAAAGATTGAAGAATTCAAGGGAGAATTCTTGAAGGTTGACTGTTGATAGCTTCCTCCCAGGTATGTAAGGCTAAACGAGAGCATGAGATTGTTCTCCTATGTGCCCCATAGATGGTAATAGAAGAGTTGTAAGTGCATGAGTCTCCATATATGTTTTCTTGAAGTATTATCTTGATTAATTTCTTGAAAACTATATTACTTACATGTATTTTCATATGTTGATGACCATTATAAACTTGTTTTCGTGAATTGAATACGTTTCATGAGATATTGTACAAACCCTATGTGTCAACTTTTGAAAGCATGCATGAATGAAACCAGGGATTGAGTCTAGAGCCTTGATTTGAGAATGTCGAATGTGATTGTGATGTGAGAATGATGATGGATTGACTTGATAGTCTTGTGAGTATCCATAAAAGAACTCTAATGAATTGTCTATTCGATTGTTCCCTAATGATTGATCTAAGCTTTGAGCTATTGATTGAGAGTTGAATTGATAAGATAATTGGAGTCTCAATGAGACTAATTGAATGATGAGTGCCTCTATGAGGCTGATTTGAGATGAGTTGGCTGAGATGATTTGATTATATTGATTGTCTTATGAGCATTGAGTCTTGGGAGGAGTATCGAGCACCGAAAGAGTAAGAGTTAATCCAACCCGTACTCGTCAAACTACATGGTCAAGCATAGGTGAAGATTAGAACCATCATATTACATTATGGTTCCCTCTTGAGAGAATCCCTGAAACAATAGAGGACTTGTTGATTGCAATTTTCCTAGTGAATTCGATTCGTTCTCTACCTGGCAAGTACAGAACGGCTGCAGCAACAATGGCGGCTCGTTGTACAATCACAGGCTCATAAGTGATTGTTGTTGGATAAGAGAAACTCTTAGAAAATTCCCATATTGAGTACTATGAGTTGAGATGAGTTCAGTTCCTTCAAGATGAGTCTGATTTGATTGATGAGGTTTGACGGGTTTGATGAGTCACTTATCTACTCTTTATTCTTCCTTTAGATATGCATTTGACATGTTGATTGGTTACTATACTAAGTTGATGATTGTTTCATATTATTCTACTTGTTCCTATTTTATTCAGCTATTTTTTACGTATCGTACATTCCACATACTGACGCCACTCGGCGCTGCATCATTTTATGATGCAGATATAGGGATTAGAGATCGTCAACAGGCTAATCGTTGAGGATCTGAGCAGTCATTTGATTGGTGAGCCTTGATGAGTCATGGAAATACGACTCTTGTGATGCTTTGAACATAGATTTTTGCATATTCTCAAGCAAATATGTTGGTTTGATGTGTGTATTTTATTAGCTTTCAAGAAAATGATGAAGGCATGGAACGATGGGTAAATTGTGAGAAAAAGAGCGAAAAAGAGCTTAAGTGGTGGCTTACGGAGACCCTCACGGCCTGTGTAGTCTCACACGGACGGCCCGTGTAGCCTCACATGGACCGTGGGAGGGTACATGAAGTGGCCCAGAACGAAGGAAGTTGTGAATGAAACCAAGTGAAGGACCACGGGTCCTTCACGGACCGTGCCACATTACATGGACTGTGAACCCTGTTGTGGCCTCACACTTGGCGTGAAGAACAAAAAAGTTGGAATTTCAGCCCAAGGCAAACCTCACGAGGCCTTTCACGGACCATGGAAGTTGACACGAGCCGTGTCACATATCGTGAAGTTGATGTAAGTTGGAAGAATCACCATCGAAAATAACAAAAATCATACAAGTGAAGATAGACGGGGGTCGTTACGGACCGTGTAACCAACTACGGACCGTGAAATTGGCCGTGAAGATGGAGAACTAAAGTGTTGCTGAGAAGCTGCTAAGGAAAGGTCCAGGGGCCGTTTCACGGTCCATGAACCTCTACACGGACCGTGCTTATCCGTGGGATCATAAGAGTAGTGAAGACTCACTGACCGTTTCACGGTCCGTGTAGTGACTCGTACCATGCCGATGTCCATTTTCCTATTTTAAATTGGAGTAGGTTTTTCCTTGTATATATATATATATATATATATATATATATATATATATATATATATATATATATATATATATATATATTTATTCCGTTTTTAATTATTATTGAATATTGGAGTTAGAGAACAAGAGGAGAACACTATTATGCTATTATTTACATTGAATTCTTGGATTTCGATCATCTCTTTGGAGATTGTAACACGTGGATTCATCATTATATCAATAGTAAGTCATTTATCATGATTTCTTTATGTTGTTGTGGGCGAATTGTGTTGAATATGCTAGGGTAAACCCACAACTAAGGTTGTGGGAACCATGACAATTCAATAAGATAACAAAATTTGGGGTGAACTCTTTGGGACTGATCATCGCATATATTGTAGCATTCTTCGCTTTAGCTTCTCCCTTAATGAGTCGACGCGTTAGCGTAAGCCTGTATTTATTACATGCCCAGGAGGGATGTAGTAATTAGGAAAAGAATTCTACAACGAAAATTCGGAATTTTTAACCTAGTCTAAGTACTTGAGATCGAAATGTGAAAGTATTCTGAGATCTAGAACGAAGGTTACAATTGTACACATTCTGAGACCAAAGGTGATGAGTGAAATATATCTAGGAAGGACTGAAAGGTGAACTAGGTATTATCTAACTTGTTTGATCTTGTATGCATAGTCATGAATGGGTTTACTGTACCAATTTGGTTATTATATTAGACGTTATGCGGAACACAACCTTACCTTCTCATTAACTGTTTGAAATCCAGTAGTCAACGTCTGCATTAGTTACTTTACATTAGGAATTCAATTGAAACATCATAAACCCCCCATTTACTTCATGCAACTTTATCTTGGGAATATAATTTGCATCTGAAAAAGGGTGCTAATGGAATCATTCTCACGCATTCCCTGTGGGATCCTCCCTTATTTGGAGGATTCATTACCTTTATTTCATCTTGCTTATAGTGTTAGATTTGATTAGCGTTACTTTTGATTTGAGGTAGCCATGAATATATCATTGATACCGTTTGATAGTGATAGAGGCTTCATAGACTAGAGTCGAATATTGATGTTAAGATTGTTGAGCTAGTTCTTTTTACTAGCCCTTTTACTTATTATATCCTTTTGAGACTAGATGATGATGTGCCTATTTACTTCCTTATGTCTTTCGCTGATTTGTAGAGATTATTGATTGAATGGATGTGATGAGGCCAAGTGGTTCGCATAGGGACTAGCAATAGTCTCTGGGTGCCGGCCACGTCTTGGGTACCCTCCCGGGGCGTAATACAAAACCGCTAGCTGACCGACGATACTGGAAATACTGAAAATTATAAAGGTTGAAGTTGTTGTTTGTAAGAGACCGATCTTTACGAATTTGTCCGGGTATATTTCAATTTAATTTCTCATGTTATCATCTTAACTATGAATTGATTGTGATGTCTAAAATTCATACGAATTGTTTCATTGTTTTAACTCTATTTTTATGCAAATGCTGTGAAGTTAGTATGAATTTCTTGTGATTCTGTTTAGCATGTTCTGTGTTGTTTAAATTCGCTATTTGTTTGTTTCGTTGATTTCGGTGTACAACTTATTAATCTTGGCATATGTCCTTTTTTGTAATTGATTCTGTAATCTTATTAGATAAGTTGTTTGTTTAGTTTAAGTACAACATAATTTAATTTGCAAATTAAGTACTTAATTTCAGAATTAACTACAATAAAATATAATTAATTCTTCCTGTCATTGTATGCATATTTGATATTTCATCAGCTCCGTATTTACATTGTAAATTTGAATTGATTCCATGTTTAGGCATTTATGTGCTGACCCTTCATTATTTTTTGAGCGTAAATCATTTATGGTAAACTTTCTTGACTAATTCATTCGAGTTTATTTTTGGCTAATTCTGACCGAAATCTTGATTAATTGTTTTGACCATATAAACAAGACTTCTTCATTCGTTTAGGATAAGTTTTTCACACTTTTCACTTTATATGATTCTCACAAATACACACAGATTTCATACAAGAAGAATTAGATTTCCTCTGCTGCTTCCAAAAACCCTCTTTCATTCTGCTTTTCTCAAAAGTAAATAAATAAATAAAAATTTTGTAATATTATTTTCTTTGCAATCCTGCTGTCAAGTTCAAGGTTAAAATCCGATTTTTATCATTGTTGGAATAATTGGTGAATCTACACCCTCTTCTTTTATTTATGCGGTGCTTATTCACCTTTTTTTTTATTTATTTTTTGGTACTGCTAGTTTCGTTTAAATGTTGCAGATTCTTTTAAAAGAGACATGAAGAGTCGCTTGGGACGGGAGGAGCACGGGCCCTGAAGTTTTATTTTCCATTATATTGTATTTCATAATTCTGTAAAATCTTGTAATAACAAAATATAGTGAAAGTCGGGGGTATAGTTAAAGGGGGAAGGGAATTAATGTGCTACTTGTTTTTATTTTTTATTTTTTTCTCTTTATTATATGAGTGTGTTGTAGAAAGCATGACTATAGGTTCATTACATTCTAATCACGCTTGGATTAATTTTCTGGGAATATCCACTTATTAAAAAATGACATAAAAAAGCTTCTTAGTTCATTAATAATTTAAATTTTAATATTACTTTATTAGCAATTGTTAAATGTTTGATCTCATGTTTAAATTATTTTTTTCACCAATCAAATATTCAAATTAGGATTTCCTTCTAGATTTCTTAAATAACATTATTTTGTCAAGAGGACTTCTTATATGTCTGATGATTTTAATAAGTTAATTTTGTGTCTAGGTTTCATAAATATTTTTAAATAATTATTTTCATGACTTTAAAATAAACTTTTGATAAGTTTTATTTGTATTTTAAGATTTTTATTGCGTTGTGTACAAATATTCGAAATTATTTAAACTCATAATTGTGATTCACAAAACTCCTTTTTCAAAATTCTAAAATAATTTTTTTTACACACATGTTTAAAATAAATGTTTTTGAAAGTTGTCGTTTACTTGAAAAACATTGTTTATAGAACTTAAAATGTTTTGAAATATTATGATTATGGGTTTAAATAAATACTTTTAACATATTTTTTAAAGTAGTCAAGAATTTTTAGTAACTCAAGTTTTTTTTTTTTACATATTTTAAATTGTTGATATTGCATACACTTTTTTAACCTTTGCATATTTGTGTTTAAGAGGCATACTTGAGATTCACGTGCTAACTGCTCGTCCTATTTGTTTTGTATTGACGCGAGTCTAACTCGGAAGCCCTAAATTCTATTTTAGTCTGAACTCACCAAAATAGAAGTCCAATGTCTCTTGGACATTAGGAGGGACGCTAGGCACTTTAGGAAAACGTTAGAATTTTCAATTTTTTCTTTAGTGTGCCTTTGGGTTGAATGACAAAATCAACTTAAGAGGGGTAGGGGTATATAGGATCCTCAGGAAGGATGATTTTAAACTCGAGCTTTAATAGGACAAAACTTTGATTTTCGTCCTTCTGCTTAAATAAGCCATGTGAAGCTAAACTGACAAAATCTAATTTTGTCTTCCAGAAACAAAAGCCGAGTAAACTGATTTGAGTGGAATATAAATCACTTATTTATTTTTTAATTATTTTTCTAAATGTGTTTCTTTAAATGTTTGGGTAGATAGTTATTTAATTGCTTTAATTTGTTTAATCTCTATCTTATTTTGTCACTTAAAATTAATTAGATTAATTTTCTTAAAAATTGGAGACCTTGCTTGTAATTTGCAACCCCCACATAAATGCGAGATACCGCATTTGCGGACCTCGAAGGGTGCCTAACACCTTCCTTCGAGGTAACTTGAACTCTTACCCGTACTCTGGTGACCTTAGGCTTAGATATAGTTTTTAGTTTAGAATGGTGTCCTAATGCACCTCGAAACATTAGGTGGCGCCTCTTTAATTAAACCTTTCAAAATCTCAAAAGAGTCGTTGCCACGACGTCATCTAGGTTCTCATTTTTCGCAAGAAAAATGGAGGCACGACACCAACCACCTTCACTATCGTAACTATCACCACTACAATTACTAATCACTAACATAAACCATTAACACCACTATAAATCATCACTAATGATATAAATATTTTTTATCATCAAATAATTATTTTATTTTATTAAATTTATATTTTTTTAATATCTATAATTTTTTTAATTTTAGTTATATTTTATTATGTTTACAAATAAGTAAATTATACATATTTAATGTTAAAAAAACAAATAGTATCATTCGCATGTGTGTTCAAATTCAAACCTAAATTTTCATAAAAACAAATGAGGTGTTACTTGGGAAAATTGATGGAGGGGTGACAAACAAGTTTTGAAATTAATATTGGTGACAAGTTTGACCAAGACCGGTCAAACTTGTCATTATGTAAATTAATAATGTGATTAAGTTAATGATGGGTGTAAGTGTAAGGTTTTAAAACTTTTGGAACCCATATGTAAAAAAAAAAAATATTTTTTTTTAAAAAAAAAATGAAAATAAAAAAAAAATTTAAATTTTTTTTTTAAAAAAACGAATTTCCCAGCGGTGGTTTTCGCATGTTCCGCGACCAGTCCGCGTCGCGGACTGGTCGCGTAATAGCGTTGAAATGTGACGCAGTATTTATTTTGCTAAGTGTCGCTCCGCGATACATCCGCGTCGCGGATCGATCGCGGAGTAGTGTATTTATTTCCTCGTTTTCCGCGTGACCCTAGGACTATATAAAGTCCTTTTGCCGTTTTTAGGGTTTTTTTCTTACCCATTTCAAGCCGTTTTCGCATTTTCTCTCTTCTCTCTCAATTTTTTTGCCCTATTGTTCAACTTTTCAACTTCCTACGCGACGCACACATCTAATCTTGAATTAAAGTAAGTATTTTTTCTTGTAAATGTCCAATTTTTGTTATTTTTTGTTGTTGGATTTGGTTATTGCATAATTTGAAGTATGGGTGTTGTTGTTTTTGTTATTAACTTGGAGAAATATGTTAGATATGTTGTTTGAGTTATATTATTTAAAGAATTTGTGATGGTTTTCATATAAAAGATTTAGTTAGGGTTTTGTTCTTACTCTTTGGTTTTGTAGTGAAAATTGAGAGGAATGTGACCCAAAAAATTGTAAATTATGGTTATTGTGATATTTCAAGTATGGTTGTTGTTGTGATATTTCAAATTTGTGTTAGATTTGGTTATTGGATTTGGTTATTGCATCATTTTGAAGTGTAGGTGTTGTTGTTTTTGTTATTAACTTGGAGAGATATGTTAGATTTGTTGTTTGGTTTATATTATTTCAAGAGTTTGTGAAGGTTGACATAAAAAAGAATTTGTTAGGGCTTTGTTTTTACTCTTTGTGACATTTAATGCATGGTTGTTGTTGTTTTAGATATTAGATGTGTTGGTTGATGTAGTATATTTGAAGAAATTGTGTTGATGCTTTATGTTTTAAAGAATTTGTGATGCAATGAAGTAGATATTTAATGGCGTGAAATTGTGTTGTTGCAGTTATCAATGGCTTCTAGGGCAAGACGTGGAGGACAACCGGGTCAAGTTGGTTCAGGTAGCCGCAGGCGCCGTAACAGGGAAGTCCCAGACGTCCCCCCAGCCCCGGCACGCACTGCCCAACGCACTATATATGGGATCCGGGCAGTCCACCGAGAGGGACAGAGGTGGTACCGGTCTCATGATGAGACAAAGTACTTCCCCGATGTGCCTATTGATGCGGACTCCCTGGCACGCGACTTCCCGGCCATCTATCAAAGGTGCATGGAGTATCAATTGTTTTTCTTCTTCAACAATCCCTTACCATGCAACCTCAGCATTGTTAGGGAGTTCTATGCCAACATGAAGACGGAACCTCGGTCACAGGTTATTATTGTGCGGGGAGTTGAAGTAAACATAGGCCCCGTTGCCATAAATGCCATTCTGGGCACTGCAAATTGTGATTCTGGGCCTTTCAATGATATCCTAGCGCAGCCCCCGTACCGTCTCATCCGGCACACACTTGCGGGAGTTACCTCCTCGGCAAGATGGATAAGGCACGCTGTTGGAGGACACCACCTAAGCTTCCCCTTTGCCCACATGAATCGGGAAGCTCGGGTGTGGCTCAAAATTGTCATGCATTCCTTCTTTCCGGGGCAACACTTTACTGCGGTGACCCGAGACCGGACCTGCTTGGTGTATGCCCTCATGACGGGCTCGGAGCTTAACTTTGGGTCAATTCTCAAGTCCTCCATGCGGAAGGCTAGAGTCCATCGTGGTCGCAGGTATGCCTTTGGGGGCCTAATTACTGAATTGTGTAGGCGTGCAGGTGTCCCGGTCGATGATGCGGACTATTGCCCCGTGATCGAGGCCCCAGCGTACAATGTGACCAACATTAAGGGGGCAGAGGAGTCTACTGGTCCAATCCTCACCACTGCTGAGCGGAACCATCGGGATGAGCTAATTATGGCTCGCATGTACGGGCTTGAGATGCTGAGACATAGGACGGGCGGTCGCGCATCTACGGAGGAGGAGTTGACAGAAGTTGCGGCCCGCTACCCTCTCAACGACCTTGCAAATGCTGTGCTGGGCATCGGGCCTACCTTTGTGGAGCCCCTTGATGATGATATCCCGACGGACCCCGAGGCAGGACCAATGGGATCTGAAAGTGATGAGTTTGAAGTTGAGGATGAGCCGCCATTAGCCACAGTGTTGCCCGAAGATGATGATTAGTTCAGTAGTGTAGTTGCTTTTGTTTATTTCAGACTTTGGTTGTGTACATTTAAGACAATGTTTATGTTTTTGTAAATCGTATTTTGTGTACATATATCCTTGTTTTTATTAATTTCATTGCCATCCATTAATTAATCTTGGATATGAATTTATTTTTAGACATATATCATTGGTACGTTGCAATAGTAGGCGTCGCGAACGATAGTATGCGTATTAGGATGTAATATAATTATTGAGAAATGTCATGTAAATTTGAGCCTTTTTTTTTGCGAACAAGAACGTCTTTACATTTCGGATTGATCCGGGAGTATTTTTGGGACTTTTTTTTGGGTGAACCTACTTGTCTTAACATATTGAAGGTTGTGTAGGTGTTCGTTGAATTTATCGGGGCCCGGAACGAAAAATCCCAAATTTTTGGGATGCAAAAACAGTGTGCATCCGCGACATGTCCGCGTCGCGGATGCATCGCACACATGCACTTAAGGTGCTGAAAATGTTGCGTGGTTTTGCGATCGATCCGGGAGTATTTTTGGGACTTTTTTTGGGTGAACCCACTTGTATTAACATATTGAAGGTTGTGTAGGTGTTGGTTGAATTTATCGGGGCCCGGAACGAAAAATCCCAAATTTTTGGGATGCAAAAACAGTGTGCATCCGCGACATGTCCGCGTCGCGGATGCATCGCACACATTTACTTAAGGTGCTGAAAATGTTGCGTGGTTTTGCGATCGATTCGGGAGTATTTTTGGGACTTTTTTTTGGTGAACCCACTTGTCTTAACATATTGAAGGTTGTGTAGGTGTTGGTTGAATTTATCGGGGCCCGGAACGAAAAATCCCAAATTTTTGGGATGCAAAAACAGTGTGCATCCGCGACATGTCCGCGTCGCGGATGCATCGCACACATTTACTTAAGGTGCTGAAAATGTTGCGTGGTTTTGCGATCGATTCGGGAGTATTTTTGGGACTTTTTTTTGGTGAACCCACTTGTCTTAACATATTGAAGGTTGTGTAGGTGTTGGTTGAATTTATCGGGGCCCGGAACGAAAAATCCCAAATTTTTGGGATGCAAAAACAGTGTGCATCCGCGACATGTCCGCGTCGCGGATGCATCGCACACATTTACTTAAGGTGCTGAAAATGTTGCGTGGTTTTGCGATCGATTCGGGAGTATTTTTGGGACTTTTTTTTGGTGAACCCACTTGTCTTAACATATTGAAGGTTGTGTAGGTGTTGGTTGAATTTATCGGGGCCCGGAACGAAAAATCCCAAATTTTTGGGAAGCAAGCACTTTAATTAGAGAGTATTTTTGGGACTTTTTTTTGGTGAATTTATCGCGGATGCATCGCACACAAGCACTTTAATTTTTTTTTGGGAGTTATTTTAGGGATTTTTTGGGAGTTTGAATTACTGTGAACAACACAAGATAATAAATAGAGATATTACGTTTACTAAAAATATTGATCTTCGACATTTCATAAAAGTTTGGAAAACAAAATAATTCATACGTTTAACATCAAAACGTGCATATAATTACAAAAATCAAAAAAAATGTTTTTGAGATTATCTACTGCTCCTCCATAGACGTTGGTTGCTGCTCATCCATCCCAGATGCTGTCGGCTGCTTGTCCTTCATGACGGGACTTTTGGCTTTTTTCCTTGCAGTCATGAGTGCCTTTGAAAGTTGCTTTCGCCTCCTTTGATGACGGATTGGAGTATAAGGTGACACCAACCTAGACGACGGGATGACACCTCTTTTGGATTGGATGGTGTTCAATGATTCTTTAAATGATAGCATCATTTCCATCATTTTATCTATCTTCTCATTATGTGACACTATCATTTCCATCATCTTGCTCATCCTCTCGTTGCAACTTTCGCAACCACATGTTTGACAAGTTGCGGCCTTAGAAGTCCCGGCACCCAAATCGGGGGATCTACCAAGGGTGAATGGAGTTCCAAAACCACATTCACCACCAACAGGAGAGAATCCACGTATATGTTCATCCCCCCCAGCATTTGCACTAGGCATGGTAGCATCACCTACCCCTACCCCAGCAGCATCAACATCAGCATCAGCATCAGCAGCAGCACTAGCAACCCCAACCCCAACACCAACACCAACATGATCAGGAGCGTCTCTTTTGATGGCCGTTACCCCGCGCAAATCTTCCACCATCCTCACAATCCTAGGATCCTCTTCTCTTTGCCTGAGTGGCATAAATCCCTTGCAGAAGTCCATATCCTTCTCACTTTCAGTCGGGATTAGCCACGGATAAACGACCTAAAAATTTAATAAAACTATATTAGCAACAAAATAGTAAAGTAAGAGAATGAAAGTAGTTTTTAAGAAGTACAACAATAGTATGACTTACCTCGTCCTCCGGTGGATCAAAGAGTTCATGCGCCTCCACTCTAGCGTTATTTGGCGCTGCCAACCATCGAAGAAGTCTCGGATAAGACACTTCCTCGTCGAACTCTTTGAATGTTTTCCGAATATAAGGAATTGCCTCGAAAGCCCAAGCCTAAATAAGTCAATGTTATTAATTAACATAATAAATCAATATAATAATAACAACCAAAATACAACACAAACAACTTACCATAAAAGCCCATGGAAAACCATATAGATTGGACGACTGTTTCGTTGATGTCGCCGCCTTCTTCAAATATTGTACTGTAAGTTCATAGCTATCCCGACCCCAAGGATATGCACAGAATGCATCTCTGTCGGCCGATAGCTTGAACCAAGAATCCTTTGCATTAGTCCCTCCATCTCTACCCATAAGAACCACATGGACAAAGTAAACTAGACAGAGGGACTTCTTCACACTCCTCGTCACCTCACTTGACTGCAAAAGGTCAAGTATCTCCTTTGTTTTGCAATGCGTCTTTCCCATTGCTTCACGAATTCTTCTATAGGTCTTTTTTGTTTTTTTGGAGAAGAAGGGAGGAGGAGGTGGGACATGACAGTTCAAGCCAGTAACAATGCCAAATTCTCTCAGCCCAAAACAAACTGGCATACCGCAATAATTTACCCAGAAGTCATTCTGGCTACTAATCCACCGACGAATAAGCTGATACATCAGCTTCATTTGAAATCGGGGGATGTTTTCCTCACCTATGTCTAGGTATAATTTCCCAAATACCGTAGACCTAAAGTATCCATCTAAGTCTTGCTTCACTAGAATACTTTTAAAATCCGAAAATGGTTTCCCAAGTTCAGATTTAATCCCTATATCCCCCCCCTCATGACGATTGAGAAACCCTGGCATATCAAATCCATAATCGTCATACCTGAAAGCCACAACTGTGGCAGCTTCTGAAGCGGGTGATGGACTCCCCACAGCAGTTGAGGATGTCCAATCAGTAGGTGAGGAAGAACTGGCTGCAGCTGCTGGGCTCTGTGGAGCATTTGAGGCAGAGCATACAGCAGCTGCTGGGTTCTGTGGAGCATTTGAGGAAGAGCTTGCAGCAGCTGCTGGGCTCTGTGGATCATCTGCTTGGCTGGGACCAACACCAGCTTCAGCACACACTGCGTCGACGAGACGATCAAGTTGTTGTTGTTGTGTTTGATCATCGTCTTCTTCGTCTTCCAAAATAATCACTCTTCTACTATGTCTAGAGGGAGCATCAAGTGGCCCAACATTTTTTCGCTTTGGTCTTGCCATTTAGTATAGCCCTACCAAAAAATCAACCAACATTCAACAAGAGTGTGAAAAAGAAGCCATATTTTTTAATTAATTGTAGGAAATGTACCCAAAAAACAATTAATCAAAAACAACAAGACCTAACAAAAATCAACAAACAAATCCAACATATTCGATAAAATTACTACAAAAACAATAATACCCATAAATCAAAGTGCAATGATAAGTACAAAACCAACCAACAAAGCACTCACAATAACCAAAAACCTAAGAAAAATTGATGGTGAGATGAGTCAGATGATTGGAAATTTGAAGAGTAGAGGGAAAATACTTACTTGAGTTGATGGTGAAATAAGTGTGCGTCGCGTAAGAGTTTGAAATCTTGAAGAATGAGGGAAAAAAATTGACTTTGGAGGGGTTGAGGGCCGAAAATCGGGTGGGAAAATGTTAAAAAAGCCCTAAAAAATCGATGGGGCCTTTATATAGTGGTGGGTCCACGCGAAAATCGAGGACAGAAATACACTGAAGCGCGACGCGTCCGCGACGCGGACGTGTCGCGCACACACACTTGTGCAAAAAATTTAATTTCGATAGTTCTCCGCGACATGTCCGCGACGCGCACGCGTCGCGGAGTATTTTCCATGTCCAATTTCTCAGCAGCTGCTGTGCATTTCCCAGCAGCTGCTGGACCCGACCTTCGATTTTTCGTTAATGCGTATGGGAAGATGCCTATAAGGGGATGCTATCGTCCATGTGTAGTGATAACTTGAGTTTTGTTACTCATACTACAACTAAAATGGTAAATTCACCAATGATCTTATACATTGCCTTCACTATCTCAGAAGTAATAAACAATCAATTGATCAATTGCACATGTAAGTGATGCTGACAAAGTAAATCACACTTATTTCGGGGGATGTTTCGATTAATTGGTCGACGTGGTCATCATTATACATGAATATGAGGAATTTGGTCCAATTCAACACTAGAAATAACTCGATCGAAAACATTTTTTTACAAATTCTCAGCAGCTGCTGGGAAATGTACAGCAGCTGCTGGGAATTTCCCAGCAGCTGCTGGGAACTGTACAGCAGCTGCTGGGAAATTCCCAGCAGCTGCTGGGAAGACACAGCAGCTGCTGGACAATTCCCAGCATCTGCTGGGAAATTCCCAGCAGCTGCTGGACCCGACCTTCGTTTTTCCGTTAATGCGTATCGGAACATGCCTATAAGGGGATGCTATCATCCATGTGTAGTGGTAAGTTGAAATTTGTTACTCCGACTACAACTAAAATGGTAAATTCGCCAATGATCTTATACATTGCCTTCACTAACTCAGAAGTAATAAACAATCAATTGATCAATTGCACATGTAAGTGATGCTAAATAAGTAAATCACACTTATTTCGAGGGTTGTTTCGACTAATTGGTTGACGTGGTCATCGTTATACATGAATATGAGGAATTTGGTCCAATTCAACACTAGAAATAACTCGATCAAAAACATTTTTTTACAAATTCTCAGCAGCTGCTGGGAAATGTACAGCAGCTGCTGGGAATTTCCCAGCAGCTGCTGGGAACTGTACAGCAGCTGCTGGGAAATTCCCAGCAGCTGCTGGGAAGACACAGCAGCTGCTGGACAATTCCCAGCATCTGCTGAGAAATTCCCAGCAGCTGCTGGACCCGACCTTCGTTTTTTCGTTAATGCGTATCGGAACATGCCTATAAGGGGATGCTATCATCCATGTGTAGTGGTAAGTTGAGTTTTGTTACTCCGACTACAACTGAAATGGTAAATTCACCAATGATCTTATACATTGCCTTCACTAACTCAGAAGTAATAAACAATCAATTGATCAATTGCACAATCAATCAACCGGTGGTTGTTTCGATTAATTGGTCGACGTGGTCATCGTTGTACATGAATATAAGGAATTTCGTCCAATTCAACACTAGAAATAACTCGATCGAAAACATTTTTTTAATTGGTCGACGTGGCAACTTGCTGGATTATTCTCAGCAGCTTCTGGGAAATTCTCAGCAGCTGCTGGGAATTTAAGTGCA
The DNA here is from genome assembly GCA_029948455.1 of Solanum rostratum. Classification (NCBI taxonomy): domain Eukaryota; kingdom Viridiplantae; phylum Streptophyta; class Magnoliopsida; order Solanales; family Solanaceae; genus Solanum; species Solanum rostratum. The sequence goes on along the minus strand of CM057045.1, from coordinate 60,980,311 downwards.
TGTGTGCGATGCATCCGCGACGCGGACATGTCGCGGATGCACACTGTTTTTGCATCCCAAAAATTTGGGATTTTTCGTTCCGGGCCCCGATAAATTCAACCAACACCTACACAACCTTCAATATGTTAAGACAAGTGGGTTCACCCAAAAAAAAGTCCCAAAAATACTCCCGGATCGATCGCAAAACCACGCAACATTTTCAGCACCTTAAGTGCATGTGTGCGATGCATCCGCGACGCGGACATGTCGCGGATGCACACTGTTTTTGCATCCCAAAAATTTGGGATTTTTCGTTCCGGGCCCCGATAAATTCAACCAACACCTACACAACCTTCAATATGTTAAGACAAGTGGGTTCACCCAAAAAAAAGTCCCAAAAATACTCCCGGATCGATCGCAAAACCACGCAACATTTTCAGCACCTTAAGTGCATGTGTGCGATGCATCCGCGACGCGGACATGTCGCGGATGCACACTGTTTTTGCATCCCAAAAATTTGGGATTTTTCGTTCCGGGCCCCGATAAATTCAACCAACACCTACACAACCTTCAATATGTTAAGACAAGTGGGTTCACCCAAAAAAAAGTCCCAAAAATACTCCCGGATCGATCGCAAAACCACGCAACATTTTCAGCACCTTAAGTGCATGTGTGCGATGCATCCGCGACGCGGACATGTCGCGGATGCACACTGTTTTTGCATCCCAAAAATTTGGGATTTTTCGTTCCGGGCCCCGATAAATTCAACCAACACCTACACAACCTTCAATATGTTAAGACAAGTGGGTTCACCCAAAAAAAAGTCCCAAAAATACTCCCGGATCGATCGCAAAACCACGCAACATTTTCAGCACCTTAAGTGCATGTGTGCGATGCATCCGCGACGCGGACATGTCGCGGATGCACACTGTTTTTGCATCCCAAAAATTTGGGATTTTTCGTTCCGGGCCCCGATAAATTCAACCAACACCTACACAACCTTCAATATGTTAAGACAAGTGGGTTCACCCAAAAAAAGTCCCAAAAATACTCCCGAATCAATCCGAAATGTAAAGACGTTCTTGTTCGCAAAAAAAAAGGCTAGAATATACAATGTATTGAGTAAAAATGTATTGAACAATAATACAAGTAATATACAATGTACAATGTATTAAATAATAATAAATGTTAATTGTTTCATCTATACTTAACATGCATAATGAAAAGACGTTTACAAACACCAAATAAAATAGAGTGTCCTTATGAAACATTCCGCTCAGAGCAAGTCGTTCTCTTGTGCCCAACCCTTTTGCAGATGGAACATCTATTCTTCTTGCTTGGCAGAGATTGTCCGATACTTGGACGCCGCTTATTTGCCCTTCTTCCCACCTTTCCCGTCGCAACATGTGGAGGAAGTATTTCACTTTCTAAAATCTCCCTAGGAACCTCCCAAAATTCTTCGGACGGCACGGGATTGATTTCCTCCGCGTATGCAAGGATGTATGTCTCTACCTTATAGTATTCAGAAGAATACTCATAAATACACCTTCCATACTCTTCGCCATATTGACTCCTAAGCGCGGCCATCGCATGAGGACAAGGAATTTTATCCAGATCGAACACTCTACAACTGCAAGATTTGCAATGAAGATCAACAGTTGCCACTGCATCATGTCCGGAGACAGCATATCTATAGTTGGCAATTGGATGCACCAATAGCTTGTTCCCTATAATAGTATTTTTGGAGATGACCTCCTCTATCGAAGGGACCAAGAGGGTTGATGCATTGATGAACTCCATTCTTCTTTGGTGAAATTTTTCCCCGAACTTCCTGATTATCGCATCAAATAGAGCAGGAATTGGAAATTCTCTTTCAACAACAAAAAGAGAATTAACCGACTCAGCTATATTTGATGTCATAATACCGAACCTGTAAATGTTGCAACCGATATTATAGAATTTAATAACTACCATGATTAAGAATAGAGAATTCTAAAACAGTAATTACACATACCTATTTCCAGGGAAAAAAGCCCTGCTCCATCTATGAAATCCAATTTGTTCCAGATGTGCGGCAGCCTGTGGAACCATATCTCTTATTTGATTGAAGTGATCATGAAACTCACTTACATTGTATGCTTGCGCAGCCTGGTAAAAATGATATATGATTCTGCCATTATGAAATTGGGTTCGAATATTTTCACCAAGGTGCCACATGCAACAACCATAATGAGCTGAAGGGTAGACAATTGACACCATTTTTTTAATGCTGGGATGTCTATCCGAGATTACGCACAACTCCGGAGTATCGTCTACAAAACTTCTCATTTGGTCAAAAAAATAACGATAAGCCGCATCACATTCAGAGTCAACAACACAGAATGCGACAGGAAAAATATGTTTCTCAGCATCCTGTGCAACAGCAGACAACAAGACGCCACCATACTTCCCTTTCAAAAATGTTCCATCTACGGCTATGACTTTTCTCATATGCCTAAAACCATGAATCCAGGCTCCTAAGGCCACAAAAAAGTATTTAAATTGACCATTTTCATCTACCTCCAACGCCGTTTTGGTGCCCGGATTCACAGTGCTAAGCATATGGCGATATGCGTCAAGCACCGCATATCCATGCTCGTGTGTTCCCCTTATCAAAGATTTTGCAATTTCACTGCCCTTCCAGAGTTTCCAGTAACTAACCTTGCATCCCAATTCAACCCGCAGTGAGGTTCGCATATCTCTGGTAGACGGCCCTTTACCCTCGGGGAACTTATCTTTGAAGTATGCGCCAATTACCTTGGCGGTAGCATGGGGATTGTGGCTAGTCAGATGCTGAGAACCACAAGTGTGAAACTTTTCATACTTTCTGATGTAAAACCTATCAGAACTTTCAAGCTTCACCGCTCTCAACCACCACTTGCACTCGGGATGCACACACTTCACGCAATACACATTTCGCGAGTTAATCACTTTTTTTATTCTAAAATCTTTCTTCAAACAGGCCATTTTCAATGAAATGTCTAAATCTTCCTTATTCTTAAAGGTCATACCATTGTGAAAACCTGTTTCATCATCTTGGAGGTGATTCGACTGTGTCGATTGTGTATTCGCTAGTGTGTTGCTCCCAACTTCTGGGGTCGGCGTCAACTCACCTATACTTGCTCCATCTGGAATGTCCATAGCCATCAAAGGAGGTTCATCATTCACAATTTCCAGATCTTGTTGACAATTTTGGTTCTCCAACAACCTTTCAACCTTGTATACCCGTAGAACGGGTCTTCCTTCATCTTCCAGATAAATCCGTAAACTCACTTCATTTTTTATTCGAAAAGGAGCCACTCTCTGCTTTTCACCACAAGAATGCATGTATGTGATAACGATATCATCCGGCTCACAATTTAATTCACAACTGCAAATAATTTGATTTGCAAAATCAGCGAACGAGATATCTCGATTCACAATCATCGCTATCGTCTCGGCCATTTCTTTCCCTTTCCAACGCCAAATAAATCGATTATTAGACTCAACCCATTCACCATGACAATCAACTCCTAATACTATTCTGTCTGCCATGGTTGATCTTCAAGGTACCTATATGAATAACAGTTAAAAGCGCAACATCAGAAAACATGTACAGAAATACAACAATTGCAGCTACTTCATCATATGAAACCAACAAATTCAGTCAAAAACTCCAGCAGCTGCTGAAATTAGTCCAGCAGCTGCTGAACTCAGTCCAGCAGCTGCTGCACACAATCCAGCAGCTGCTGCACAGTCCAGCAGCTGCTGGACAATCCAGCAGCTGCTGCGTCTTCTCCAAATCGCCCCCAATGTGCACAAATGGCAACAATGGCCAAATATTCAACAAAACCACAAAACACAAATAAATATCACCAAATACACTTTTATCAACCATAATGAGGATGGAAAACATACCTTTCAAGTAATTTTTACGGCTATCCAAACAAATGCCCCAAATAAATTGATTTTTCTTCAACCTAATTTGTGCTTCAAATTAGCTTGTGGGGAAAAATACAAACAACAACAACAATACCAAGAAGGAGAAGAAGAAGAAGAAGAAGAACAACAACAACAACTACAACAACAACAAAAACAAATGAAAGATGCAAATGGGAGCAAAATGTGTCGCGGGGGAGGGGGTGTGCGTCGCGGGGGAGGGCTGGGGGTCGCGGGGATGGAGGTGAAGAAGAAGGGAGGGTTTGGGGGTATTTTGGGTATTTTGTATTGATGGGTTAAAGTGTAAGAAATTGAAGTTGAGGACCTTTTTGCAAAGTCAACTTAAACTATTAATCCCTAATTAATTTTTTGTCACCTACACCTAATTCTTAAGACTTGAGTCACTTTTTTTTAATTTCAAGACTTATTTGTTACCCTTAATTAAAAAGCCCGTGTTACTTGGTCTGTTTACGTGTTGTTCTATTGAAAGTTATTATTTTTTTAAAATACTATTTTATTATTAAAAAGTAAAAACTAAAATAAATCACTAATAAATATTTTTAAAGTGAAGTTGCAAGAAGGAAAGAGTGTAAATGAAAAGGTCAGTTATGTAATTCCAACCTTCTCCCCAAACAGTTTTCCTCAGCAACCTTAAGCCGGAAAAGGGAATTCAAAAAAGCGAGCGGCTTCGAAATTCAGCTACTCTTCGCACTCACTCTCACAGTTTCAAACTCCATAAACGAGCTCCCCTCTCTGTGTCTCTTCTTCACGAAGCTAAATTCTCATCATCAAAACGATGGACGTCCCGAAAGACTACATGACCACTCTATTGGATCATGGCTTGTTCGCTTCTGCTCAAATGCTCGTAATTTTCTATAACCCTTAGGGTTTTAGTTCTACTGTTTTATCTATGATTCAATTCTTTTGAGTTTATGAATAGACTCATTTATCTTGGGTGTTTGGATTTCACTTCCGTGACGGCTATAATTTCATCGCTTTAATTTGCTGTGTAGATGATCTTCCTTTTGTTTCTTTGGTGATTGAAATTTACGTCTGCTCAAATGCCGCTAACTCACTGACGTGGAAGTCTTACTGTTGTTATCTTAGCTATCCTTATCTTGATTTTGTTTCTTTGGTGATTGAAATGTACCTACCTCTGCTCAAATGTTGGTTTTACTAGCGAATTTCTGTTTTGATTTAGATGTAATTTAATGCGTATGTAATCTTGATTCTGTTTCTTTGGTGATTGCAATCTAGGGATGTTTTCTTGTTTCATCATCTTCCGCAAGTCTTGAAACAAGTCCGCACCTCAAGGCTGAGAATTTGGTTTGTTCTCTTCTTTCTATCTATTCATCTTTAGAATAAATTTGAAATTAAAAAAAAAAGAAGAAGAAGAAGAGGAGATGTTAGGTTCAGCTGGACCATGATTTTGTATGTTTATGATTGATTTGTTGATTGGGCCTGGGTAGAGATGAATAGATATGCAAACCATGACCAGTTGATTTGTTTGTCACTGTACTTTCTTATTCAGGTGCTTCTCGGTGATGCTTTATTTCGGGAGAAAGAGCACAGGAGAGCTATTGTAAGATAACTTGGTTTAACATAGATGAATCAAAATGTTTTTACTGGCGTTTTATATTGTTATGCCATATCAGATTTTCTATTGTTTGTGCATGTTTCTACGATTTAATAATAATTATTGATAATGAGCACATTTTTTATATGTATGGTAATTAGATTGATTAGATAGTGTTAGTCAAACAATTTTTTTTACTAAATTGCCAGCACACATACAAGCAAGCATTGCACTGTCACAGAATAATTCCTAAGCAAAATGCATCAGCAGTTAGAAGTTCACTCTCTGCATCAACCAGGTCATCATCGCCAAATTCTTTCAACATTTCAACGATTAATGAGAATGAGGTATCTTGCCTTATAACTTATTTTTTGGAAATGTTGAATTCACTACAACATTACTGATAGTCATTTGCTCCTTCTGTTTTTTCATCTGCGTGATAGGTAAAGTTCAAAATTGCACAATCGCATTGTGCACTCAATGAGAATAGAGCAGCTCTTCTCGAGGTTAGTCATCTTTATGACTCTACCTGGTGTAGACAGTGTTAAGAATGTTGGGTAGATACCAATTTGTGATGAAAAGCCCAAAAAAGAAATTTGTTCTTTTCTTGGTAATTCTTCAATGTTGCTTGGTAATTTTGTAATATTGTTTCTCTATAGAGCTGAATATAGATAGACATTTAACCCCACCTATATGTATAACATCTGCCTTGGAGAAAATTTTCAGTCTCAAGACTTTTTTCCATATTATGTAACAGATGGAGGGAATCCCAAGCAAAGCAAGAAACTTGCAGATGAATCTCATGATGGGAAAACTTTACCGAAATTCAAGACATACCCGTGCAGCCATTACGTGCTATAAAGAGTGTTTAAGGTCTTTTGTCTTTTCGTTTTTCTTATATAGCTTATTTGCCCGTGATAGCGTATATGCATTTCCTTATTTATTTTTCCTTCTCTGGATTTTTTCTTAGTTTCTCGCCTTCTGGCATTTAGTTTTTGACTTTTCATGTAAACAAAAGAATACACTGAACATCTTTTGTTGCTCTTTCTCTTTGTAGTAATTTTAGTGCCTTCTTATTCCTTCTTTGCGTTTGTCCTTGTTCAGTACCCTTCCATTTTATAGATCAACCGCAGAAGGAGTAAGCAGTATGAAGTGTGACAAGTCATTGGTTGCATTAGTCAGTCATCTCAGTTTTACCCATCTTACTGTTGTTGCTTTCCTGTTATTCACAGGCACTGCCCTTGTATCATAGAGGCCATCATTGCTTTGACAGAATTGGGTGTTGCAGCAAAGGATATTATTTCATTGTTTCCACAGGTTTGTTTTACCAGATTTTCGGTATATTTATCTTCACTATCCTCAAAGAGATGTTAGTTATTAGCTTCAAATATGAAGATATTGATGTCTATCTTCCCATCCGGTTGACAATGCTATAGGTTGTGGTAGCACATGATTAAATTAGTCAATGGAGAAATAAATGTCTCTTCTTTGATCATAACTTTGTTCTAATGTAGTTGTCATAACATTAAGAGTATCAATGCGAAGTTGAACAACCATTGCAGCCAGAGTGTCTTTCTGGTCAGTAATGGAAGCAATCGTCCTTACCGTTGTAAAATAAGAGCACCTGGCTTTGCCCATTCACAAGGACTCGATTCTATGTCCAAAAAAATCTACACATCTTAACTATGCCATGCCCCTGCTGCAACGTGTTATGAACAATTACTTTTGTGCTTTAGTTGAATATGGGATAATCTTGTGAAAAAATAGGAACACCCTTTAATACTACTTTGGAAGAAAGGCAGGGCTCAGTTGTATTGAAGGAAGAAGGTACATTTAGAACCTTCGAGTTAAATAATTTCTTATACGCCGCCCCCATAGTGTCAAGAACTAAAATAACTTTGGTGCAGCTTAGAAGATGTATACGAGGAGCGTAGAATGGTAGAAATCATCATTTGTTACAATTGGAATATACCTTTGTTTTTTTGGGTCTGGTTTTGGACGGTTTGAGGAACCTGACTTGGAGGGTATTACCACTCTCCTTTTACTTCACCTCCTCTTTTGTTAACTGTCCAAGGAGGAGCAAAACTCACTTATAGCCCTCCATTTTTGTTTTCACACTCCAAACCCTGCAGAATTTCCCTTTCGAGAGTCACAGATCTGGGGAGCTAATGATAAATAGTAATACAACAACAACAACAACAACAACAACATACCCAATAGAATCTCACAAGTGGGGTTTGAGGAGGGTAAAATGTACGCGGATCTTGCCACTACCTCATAGAGATAGAGAAGTTGTTTCCGGAAGACCCTAGTCTCAAATTAATGTGAAAGATATACTGATTCTATAATCTTGCTTGAAACCGTCATCTCATGAGTGTAATTAACAAGAGGATTTCATGTAGAATTCATAACATCTACACCATTTTGCTTACTTTTGATATCATTGCAGACCCCAACTCGAGGTACAAGGTCTACTTTTGATCATTTTGATTCAAGTCGTTGGTTACAGGTGAGTGAACAATTTATATGGTTTAGCTTGCTTTCACTAAATACACTGAGATGTTTTTGTTAATCCAATTATTGTTTTTACTTTTGTGCCACATCTTGTGTTTTGCCTAAGTTATATTTGGACATCCTCACGTGATTTCAAAATTCAAACATTGACAACGTGTTATTGGGTTGTTCAGCTTCTTTAATGTAGAATTTCTTTTTTGTTTCTTACCAATTCTGTTGCTAGTTACTTTCTCATTGTGCTAGCGTTCATGGAGGGACACTGGACTAGTTTCTCGTTGTTTCCCAAAAATATAAAACCAAAGATAAACCAGATCATGTTTTGCTTTTAGTCTAACCCCACATAAGAGTGAGTGAACTAATGAGGATTTTAGGTTTTTATATCTCGTGTTTGCTATGTGGGGTCGACACCCACTGCTACGGTGAGTAAGTGACAACTTTATATAGGAGAATGACATGGATAATCACAAATGTGTTGTCTTACAAGATATTTTGATTCAATGAATGGGATACCATTCTGATGTGAATTTTTACTATCTTAGAATACTTACTCATGAGTTGATAGATCGGGTGGTGCCAAATATTTTATGGTGGCAACACATGAAAGCAATAAATATAGGTTCTCTATGTGGTAAAAAATGAGCTAATTTGCATTCAAGGCTGTGACGTGGTGGTTAGTGAAGTGGAACAAATCTTGTAGACCAGGGTTTAAATCCTACTAGAGATAAAAAGTACTATTCCCTCCATTTTAAATTTATCCAAATCTATGTGACTGGGCATAAAGTGTAATAATAAGTTTTGAAATTTGTGGTCTTAAACATGTTGTAGCATTTGGGTGGATTTACAAGTGTTATTAAGGGTAAAATGGGCGTTAAATTATTTCTAAATTTAGAAATAGGTCATTCGTTTTGAAATACATTAAAAAGAAAATACAACAACAACAACATACCCAGTGGAATCCCACAAGTGGGGTCTGGGGAGGGTAGAATGTACGCATACCTTACCACTACCTCATAGAGGTACAAAGACTATTTCCTGGGAACCCTCGTTTCAAAAATCCAAAAGCAGAATAAACTAGATATAGAAAAAGAAAAGGACAAGAAAAACACATGATAGAATGCAAATACGATAAATTTAACATAACAAAACGAAAAATGACAACACAAGATATAAAGGCAACGTAAATACGCTAAAAGTAAACAAATATAATGGCAACAAACGATGTAAAGACATCACTACTCCTACTATCCTACTATCACCAGGTCATGTATCAACCTACCCCTACTAACCTATTAGCCGTCTACTCAAATATGCAACCTCCACTCTTTTCTATTTAAGGCCATGTCTTCGGTGAGGTGAAGTTTCGCCGTATCTTGGCTGATCACCTCTCCCCAATACTTCTTCACCTGCCTCTACTCCTCCGTGTATCCCAAAATCCAACCTCTCACACCTCCTAACAGGAGCATCGATACTCCTTCTTTGCACATGTCCAAACTAACGTAGTCTCGCTTCCCTCATCTTGTCAGCCACAGGGGCTACCTCTAGCTTCTCCCGGATGATCCCATTCCTAATCCTATCACTCCTGGTATATCCATACATCTATCTCAACATCCTCATCTCCGCAACCTGCATCTTCTGAACACGTGAAGTTTTAATAGGCCAACTCCACCCTATATAGCAAAGATGGTCTAACCACCATTCTGTAAAACTTGTCTTTAAGCTTAGGTGGTATCTTTTTGTCACATAATACTCCTGAGGCAAGCCTCCATTTCGTCCATGCTGCCCCAACACGGTGTGTGACATCATCGTTGATATCGTCACTACTCTGGATGATGGACCCAAGATACTTAAAGTTATCTCTCTTGGGGATAGATTGAGTGGAAAGCCTCACATCAGTGTCTGGTTCATCCCTCGCAACACTAAAATTGCACTCCATGTATTCTGTTTTGGTTCTACTCAATTTGAACCCTTTGGATTCCAAAGCGTGTTTCCAAACCTTCAATCTATCATTAACTTTAGTCCGGGTCTCATCAATCAGTACTATGTAATCTGCAAATAGCATACACCAAGGAACCTCCTTCTGGATACACCGCGTCATCTCATCCATCACCAGGGCAAACAAAAAAGGGCTCAGCACAGATCCTTGATGAAATCCCATCTCAACAGGAAAATATTCTGAGTCTCCTCCCACTGTTCTTACCCGAGTTTTGGCTCCATCGTACATATCCTTTATTACCCTAATATATGCAGTTGGGACACTTTTCGCCTCTAGACTCCTCCATAGGACATCCCTCAGAACTTTGTCATAGGCCTTCTCGAGATCAATGAACACCATATGAAGGTCCTTTTTTCTTTTCCTATATTAAAAAGAAAATAGGGTCGCATAAATTGGAACGGATTGAGGAAATGATTTCTTCTCATCTGCTTAAGCCTCGGTGGATAGAGTTACCTAGTACGTGTGCTAGTGGAAGGTAGCAGGTACCTAGTGAAATAGTAGATATGCATGTAACCTTTCCATGGACACCACCGTTGTTGAAAAAATAAAAAGAAAGAAATGCTAGTTGAGTTGGATATGAAATTATTGTGTTCAATTAAAAAGCCCCCAATCAATGTGCGGTCCAAGAAAGTACAACAACAACAACATACCCAGTAAAATCCCACAAGTGAGGTCTGGGGAGGGTAAGATGTACGCAGACCTTACCACTACCACATAGGTAGAGAGGCTGTTTCCTGGAAACCCTCGTCACAAAAACCCATCAGCAGAATAAGCTAGATATGATAAACAGGCAAGAAAGAGAAGAACACATGATAACACGTAGATATAGGATAGTAAACATATGAAGGCAGATAAATAACATATAAAAGACAGACAATTACCACTCCTTCCTATCCACCCTCCCTGTTAGCCTGCTACTCTAATTCTCGACCTCCACTCCTTCCTGTCTAAGGTCATGTCCTTGGTGAGATCAAGTTTCCCCATATCATATCTAATCACCTCCCCCAATACTTCTTAGGTCTACCTCAAGAAAGTATTATGTTTAAAATGTGCAATCTTTGCATATCTAATATCTCCATACATATATATTGGCACTGTAATAGAAAATTAAGTGGCAACAGGTGTTTACTTCTTCAACAAAAGTTCTCTTATCATATATATATATAGAAATCATAAATTTAATTGAGAAATGGCCAACAGACAAAAATGTTAACTCCTTGTTTGGATCGTTATTACCTATTGTATTGTATTGTATTGTTATTTAAATACAATATTTGTTTTGATTGTTACTTAAATTCCATTATATCGTATCGTTTAATTTCATTGTTGGGTAATGACGAAAAGACTCCTTTTATGTAACGATCGATTTGGTGTGGTTGCGTCGTTACTTTAATATCGTCTTCTCATTTTTTATTTTATTTATTTATTTAATAATTCTACTTTAGTATTTACCCTATCTTTTCATGATATTTACCACATATCCTTTCTTGTATGTTTATCATTCAAATCATGGATGTATGATATTATGTAACGACTGAAAACAATACAATTTATCCAAACATTATAGTCATTGGAACAATACAGAACGATACAATACAACACAATATAACACAAGATGAAACAATACATAACAACAAAGTGTAACTGATAAGGGGACTCTTTTACACCAATTGATGCATAGAAACTGGCAAATATCAAATTAAAGAACTAATCCCCCGTTTCAATTTGTTTATTTACTTTTTTAATAGTCCGTTTAAAGAAGAATGTCTCTTTCCATTTTTGGCAACTCGTTATTCTAACTTTCCCCAGACCCCACTTGTGGGATTCCACTGGGTATGTTATTGTTGTTCGTTAATTCTAACTTTCCACACGACATGTTAAAGACGATAAGAATAAAGAACATTTTGGTACATTTTACATATCTTTTGTTTAAGACCACAAGATTCAAAAGCCTTCTTTACTATTTTAAACTCCTTACCAAGTCAAAATCAGACAGATAAATTGAAATAGAGTAGTAAATGACTTACACCGGAAAGTTTTAAGGAGAATAACCATTTTTCAGTTAGGGAAGTATAGGACCTAATGCTGAGGGATAGTCGGGGGAGGAGAGAAATGGGGAAAGAGGTAAAATCTGAGATTCCTTATTCTGTTGGTTTTGGTCCATTTCCCTATCATTTTGATACCAACTTGATTCAAACTCCTTGTGGTTTGCATACGTCTTTCAGTATTTGAACTTGCCAACTATAAGTGCCAACTCTCATGCACCTAAATAGGTATAATTGTTCAAGATCTGGTCTGAAGTTTATCAGCGAATGTTCACTTTATATCTTTTAAGTATTTAAATTTAACTTATAATGTATATCTGATGTTCAAGTACTCTCTTCCTCTTGTGCAGCGTTATGTTGAAGCCCAATGTTGTATTGCTTCAAATGATTATAAAGGTGACAAGCTTTTATCTGATTTGGGATGTGCCAGTTTGACTACTTTAGCTTATTGTTGGCATTTATTACAGTCTTGCCGTGTTTTTTGATTGCCGTGGTCTGACCAGATGAATATGCCATTTGAAAATTTTATCCTTTCTTGCTTTCTAATTTTCATGGCTATGCACTGGAAAGAAGTGAGATACTGTTTTCTTAACATGTTTCAAAAGGATTTTCAGCGCAGGAAAAACTATATTCATGACAGAGTCACTTTTCACAGTGAAATTTTGTTGAATTTTCTTTCTTTCTTAAATTTCAATAGAGAAGTTAGACTATATGAAAAATGAAGAATGGTTTATCTGCATGTAAATGAGATGTGCAAAAGCTAAAACAAGCAGATTCAGAAGTGTTGTATTGACAATAGTAATGCCATCTATAAAAACTACGATAAACTATTTTCGTTAGGTAATACTCCCTTTATCCCAAATTATGCATCCTTTCTATTAACTTATCTTAGCAATTTTTCTCTACTTTTCAGTACTTCTAAAATTCTCTTCTTTTAATAGAGGCAGTATCAAACTCATACTATGTTGAAAAACTTCCAGATATTTGAAATGCTACAAATGGAAAATTTTCAATTCTTACTTAATAGGAAGGGAATTTTTAGATTATATGTTAATTTGTAAAAGCAATTGTATATAATTGAGAGCGGTTAGATTCAGTCAATTTAGTTGGATTGTTGCATTATTTCCACACTTGAATTTCCAAATGAAATCTGACAAGATAATCGATTATGACAGGTTAGAAAGTAGATTGTGGAAAAAGTGAAGCTATACTAAAATGAGGAATTGTTAAAATGCTGGAAAATAACTAACCAAATAATTTATTGGTTTTCTTGGCTTGAATCCCTAATTGTTCTTGTTTTGTTTAATGTTATTCCTCTTTGTCTCCTTCTACCTGTTTATACAAGTTTGTATCCTACCTGTATGAACTTCGACTAATACTTAGTAATATCAATTTTATATCTCGTATAACGCTCATGTTCTACTTTGGTCATACTTTGTGAAATGCTCTCAATGTTTTTATGCATTATAAAATTTGCTCACGTACTCTTAGATCTTAGTTAATTTTGTTATTAAAATAAATGGAAATACTAGAATTATTATTAATTAAAGTTAGTACTAAGATTAGTAAATATCAAATTTGTGGGGTAACGTAAAAATTTCTTATGTCAGTTAATGCAGAACATTTCTTTTACATGATATGCTAAGAGAAGAAATTAAACAAATTAACAAGAAGCCAAAGTTGTCCATGACCTGACCATAGAATAATCAGTATTTGAAAATTAGCTTTCCCTTTTCTTTTGTCATGAAATTTGGTTAGATTTATCAGGAAATAATTAGGGAAACGTGGTAATTTGACAAACCTGAAAATAAATGTTTGGGTGGGTTTCTAGAATGAATGAGCAGGAAGCATGCAAATTTTTAGACCTGGTTAGTGTTATCTGGTGGTTGGGGGGATCCCCTCATGCTCACCAACTCACCATAAATGATTAGCAAATGAAAGCCAGTTTCAGCGGATTCTCTGTTCCCTATATTTTATTTTTATTGTTACTTTCTTTTTTCTATTAGCAAAAAGCAGAAGCATAACACCCACATACCGCTTGCATACTGGGACATTGTTGCACGACAATAATACATTTATTATTTTATCAAAACTATTTTTTTTAAACTAAGTTTTTGAACCAAGGAAGAGGGAAAAGGTGCTATCCAGATGGCCCTTAAAAAGTTATATATTTCTTTATCCATGACGCTAAATTTTGTTTGATTTTCCTTATCACAGTCTGCTGTTCTTATTCTGCAGGTGGTCTGGAATTATTTGCAGAGCTTCTGCGACGATTTCCCAATAACATACATATTCTGCTTGAAATGGCTAAGGTTAGGGCATAATGAATATATGAAATTTTTTAAATATGCAACACATACCACACTGCTCCTTTTATTCATATGTTCCAAATACATAGATAGCCCCTTAAAGTTGACATGAACTGCTAGTTAGACATTTTTTAACTTTGCCACTGACCACGTAGACGCCTGTACTTGACATGAATATGTCTTATGGATATCCAATTTTAGCAGATCTCTAGCGTGAGTTGTAATCACGGATGACATGTCAAATGGGCAAAGCAATGAATGACACATGCATTTTTTTTTTAAAAACAGTTCTAGTGTTCCATACAAAAAATACTGTGATCTTTTCATAAGTTCTTTTTTTAAGACAACACTCGCCTCTTGCCCACTCTTCTTTGATACCCAAATGAGAAAAAACCTTCCATTGCTGATGCTTCTTCCTCCCCTCTCTTGTTCATGTTCCAACCAATGAAGTCATCACATCGTATGCAGTACTTGAAAGGAAGATTTATTCCCTTAGTTGAAGAAGATGTTATGATGATCCTAACCTTCTTCAGTAGTGGAAAAGATCCGCTTTTCATTTCATGTCTCTTCCAAAAGATTTGAGTAAGTTTAAGTCCTTGCACATATATGATAGAGACATGTGAAATAGAACCAAAAGTTTAATATTTTTATAAAATAGAGGGATCGATTTGAAGTCTTTCTCCAGCATGTTTCTTTGACTTTTTCTAGATTGGGTTGATTTTTAAGTGTTGCTGCTGGGAAACAGAAATTGGTGAGTGATAATGAGAGTGGAGGAAGGTGAAAACAGTGAGCTGCACGGTGATCTTTTGGTTTCGGATGAAGCTGATTGGGAAAGTTTCTATGGTGTTTGATGGGTCACATGTCGAGCTTTTGGTTATTTGGATTCCATAGCTGAATGATTACCGAAAAAAGATAGTCTCCATATTTTCCAATGAGTAAGAGTGTAGGTCAAATTCCAAAATTCTTTTCATCTTTTTCTCCTTCGGAAGGACGGACTCTGATGGTTAAGGTGGCATTGGGTGGATTTATTGGTGTTTGGGAGTGGGTGTTGTTGTGTATGTGAAATGATGCGGAGATGATTAACAGATATGGAAGGTGGGAGAGAAAAGAGGAGTTCTAAGCCAACCGAAAAAGAAGTCTCACGCTCAAAGGTAGAAAACACACATCTACCATGTCAGCCACGGGTACTCCTAAGATACATGTGCCAATTAGAGGTCTCTAACTGGTCACAAGGCTAGATAAGGTGTCTAACTGCCAGTTCATGCCTACTTTATGGGTTATCCAAGTCTTTGGCCTTCCTTTCACCGTTTTCCTGTGTGTGTCTGACAGTAGGATGATGCTCATGATTAACATGTCAGAGGCATGAATATATCAATTGAAATCTGATGGAATTATTATCCATAAAATAAAGCCGAGTTATTTGAAAGATATTGTGCTTTTTCTTTCTCATGGAGCAAATGTTCTCTACGCTGGTTTTCTCCTTACTGGTGTCACATATGTAGACAGGTAGAAGTAGTGAACTATAACATGCCTAAAATTTTCTTTCCATGTTCTAGATTTGTCTGGTAATTGAAAGGCCAACTCCAACCATTCACATTTGAACTGCTCGTGAAGAAAATGCCTTATTTTAATGATTATTCTAAATTACCCAGAAAAAAATTTCTCATGAAAACTATAATTTTTCTCCACTTCCCAGCTTTTTGACTATAGAGAACTACTGTTGGTATGTGTGTATTTTCACGGATGGTTGAATGCTCAGGAAACAGCCTCTCTACTTCTATGAGGTAGTGGTAAGGTCTGCGTATATTATACCCTCCCCAGACCCAACTTGTGGGATTCCACTGGGTATGTTGTTGTTGTTGTTGAGTGCTCATTGACACAATAAATCGAATAGATCTCTTAAAATGAAAATAGTTACATTCTAAAACCTTAAATGAGATAGTGTCTTAGCTTTTTCTCTGCAATTTTTATCCGGAAAATGAGAAAATAAGTTATCGTTATCTCTTATCTCATGTTTGCACTTCTAAAGGTTGAAGCCATCATTGGAAAAACTGAAGAAGCTATAACAGATTTTGAGAAGGTAAAACGATTGCCACGTACTGATGTGATGTTTTATCAATTCTAAATATACACTACATATTAATATGGCATCGTATCTGCAGGTTCGATCCATTGATCCATATGCTATTACTTATATGGACGAGTATGCTATGCTCTTAAAGATGAAGTCTGATTATTCGAAGTTAAATAAATTAGTACATGATCTCCTAAGCATAGACCCAACCAGACCTGAAGTTCTTGTGGCCTTATCTGCCTTATGGGAAAGGAAAGATGAGAGAGGGGCTCTATCTTATACTGAGAAGGTTAGTTTTGTTGAATTTTAGTTTTGAAATTGTTATTCACAAATCAAGTATAGACTAGTGGTATTATTTTGTTTTTTTAACCAGAGTATCCGCATTGATGAGAGGCATATACCAGGTTATATAATGAAGGTGCGCTTGAGATTTTTTTCTGCCTAGTGGAATGCTTTTCAATACCACATAGTTTGTTTATTCTTTTTTTTTTGACCGACATCCAGGGAAATTTATACTTGTCAATGAATCGACCTGAACTTGCTGTGGTTGCCTTCAGAGCAGCTCAAGAATTGAGACCTGATCTTCGTTCTTATCAAGGTTTGTCATCAAGAAGGGTGAAGTTTAATTGTTTGGATTGCCAACATTCTGCTTCTTTGAATGATACCATTGCGTTGTTCAATTCCTTTTCTGAATTGAATTTCTTACAAATACAATTCTAGGTTTAGTACGCTCTTATTTAGCGATTTCAAAGATTAAGGAGGCACTGCATGCTGCAAGGGAGGCGATGAAGGCCATGCCACAGTCAGCAAAAGCTCTAAAATTGGTGGGTGACGTGCATGCTAGTAACACTAGTGGGCGGGAAAAGGTATAATTGTCATTCCTTTTTTTGCCCCTTTTGATATTTGAATCAAGTTCCCAGACCTAGCTGGTTTATTTGATATTTCTTAGTGGCATTGTGTAAGAGAACATAAATATTTGGTGAAATTTAAAGCTAAAAGAGGTAGCAGTACTAGGGTTACCCATTCGCATATTTTGGTTGCAATATCAAAAAGATGTAGTGGATACTATTTCAAATTGAATTCTTAATATGATTTGACAAGATTGTTAACGTGAGAGCTGAAAACATGCACTTCTAGTGCACTCGAACAATTGATCTAATTAGTTTACCCACAGCTGCTTGCACTTGTCTGTAATGGAGAACATAAAAATAAATAATTGCTTATAAATTCTATAACAAACTGTTTGATTATTGAAATGTCTGCTTCATCCTTCGCAACACTGAATTTGCACTATACTACTCTATAAAACTTATGTTACTTTCTCATTACACAAGACATCAATGCAAGGCTCCACTTCATTCATGTTGCACCAATATGATGTATCTTGGATCTGTGGCCCCAGATACTTACAACTTGTTTGGATGGTGGTTTGCCATGGTTTTATAATGTATGCGACTGTATGGTATGGTATTGTATTGTATTGTATAGTACAATACTATATAATGTTTGGATAGACTGTATAGATTGCTACTCTTTAATGATAATTTGTTGTTTGATTTGACTGTATGGTACTGTATCGTAATGTATAAATTTACAAAAATGTCCTCAATTATTATAAATATTAAATTTGTCAATATTTATTTAACAATTTTTTTAAAAATAAATACATAGAATCAAGTAGGGAAACATACAAGTTTATCTCCAATCCATACAAACAATATAAGAAAATTAAAAACTAAGAACTTTTAAAAAAAAGAACCTCAAAAAATAGACTGAAACATGAAAGAAAAGACGGGAGGCAGAAAAAGAATTTTCACAATTTGATGCGGAGGAAAATAAGTAATACAAAAGCAGTACGTATATTAGGGTAAAGTTTAATAAAGAATAAACAACATACCCAGTGGTATCCCACAAGTGGGGTCTGGGGAGGGTAGAATGTACGCAGACCTCATCACTACCTCATAGAGGTAGAGAGGCTGTTTTCTGGGAACCCTCGTCACAAAAACCCATAAGCAGAATAAGCTATATATGGAAAATAGGAAAGGAAGAGAAAGAGAAAGTGAACAAAATGAGCGATTAATAACGAAAAGTGCATGATAGCAAGTAAATACGAGACAATTAACATATATAAGGCAGATAAAGACAACGCCAGAAAACTCCTGCCTATCTAACCTATTAGCCTGCTACTCTAATTCGCGACCTCCACTCCTTCCTATCTAAGGTCATGTCCGCGCTGAGATCAAGTTTCACCATATCTTGTCTGATCACCTCCCCCAATACTTCTTCGGTCTACCTCTACCCCTCCGTGTAACTCCCAAATTCAGCTTCTCGCACCTCCTAACAAGAACATTGATACTCTTTCTCTGCACATGTCCAAACCATCGCAGTCTCACTTTCCTCATTTTGTCAGCTACAGGGGCCACCTCTAGCTTCCCCCGAATGGTCTCAATCCTAATCTTATCACTCCTGGTGTGACCACACATCCATATCAACATCCTCGTCTCTGTGACCTGCATCTTCTGAACATGTGCATTTTTTATTGGCCAATACTCCACCCGATACAGCAAAGAAGATGTAACCACCATTTTGTAAAACTTACCTTTGAGTTTAGGTGGTATCTTCTTATCACACAATACTCCAGAGGCAAGCCTCCATTTTATCCATGCTGCCCCAATATGATATATGACATTATTTTCGATATCCCCACTACTCTGGATGATGGACCCCAAATACTTAAAGTTTTCCCTCTTGGGGATAGGTTGAGTGGCAAGCCTCACATCATTGTCTGCTTCATTCCTCGCAATACTTAAAGCTTTCCCTTTTGGGGATAGGGTGAGTGGCAAGCCTCACATCATTGTCTGCTTAATCCTTGCAACACTGAATTTGCACTTCAAGTATTTTGTTTGGTCCTGCTCAGTATGAATCCTTTGGACTCCAAAGAATAAAGAATAAATTAGAATAATTTAAATTAAGTAGGGTATAATTGGAAAAACAAATAAGAGAATCGTGGGATACCACCAAATTGGTGGTTTCAAAAAGTGAGGGTTTTCATGGTTGTAGAACCATGAAACCAAACCATACTATACCATACCATATAATTATTAAAACAATAAAAAAAAATGTGGTTCTCTTACTTACCATACCATACTATACCACGAAAAACCACCATCCAAACAAGCCGTTAAATGTTCACATTTAGGGACAACTTAAGTATCAAGTCTCATTTCCACACCAGCCTCCTGCATCTCATCGTTGAATTTACACTCTAAGGGGTCATTTGGTATAGTGTATTAGCAAAACTAATGTATGCATTAATTTGATGTATTAGTAGTACCATGTTTGGTACACTTTTTCATATATGTATAACTAATGCTTCTCTATTGTGTATTAAGGTGTGCATTACGAATACCAAGGATTTTTAGGTATTAGTAATGCAAAGGATTTAATGCATGCATTAATATGGTTAAAGACCTAATTGTCCCCCAATTTTTTTTAACATCTTTTCCACCATAAATATTGAGGGTATTTTTGGTAAATAATTTCTTTATGCAATACATGCTATTTTTAATGCATCAAACCAAATAGTGCATAAAAATATTTTATGTAGAATTAATGCAAGCATAACTAATACATGCATTGCTAATGCAAGTATTATTAATACACTTCATTTAGTATTATTATTATTCTTATACACCATACCAAACGACCCCTAAATATCCTGTCTTGGTCCCTGCTCAACCTGAATCATTTAGACTCCAAGTTTGTCTCCACTCCACACCTCCAATCTATCATTAACTGCTGCGAGTATCTTGGATCAATACAATGTCATATGCAAATAATATCAACCTCGGCACCTCATCCTCAATATGTTGCGAAAAGTTATCCATCAGCGGCAAATAGAAACAAACTCAACGCTGATCCCTGGTACAATCCCATCTTGACTGGGAAGTGCTTCAAGTCACTTCCCATCATTGTGATTCGAATCTTGGCTCCAGCATATGTGTTCTTTATCGCCCTAATATAAGCCACTGGTACACCTTTAGACTCCAAACATCACCGGAGGACTTCTAACAGGACTTTGTAATAGGCCATTTAAAGGTCTATGAACAGCATATGCAAATTTCTTCTCCTCTGTCTATATTTCTCCATCAGTCTATTCACAAGAGGAATGACTTCCATAGTTGAACGCCCTAGCATGAATCCAATTTGGTTCTCGAAAATGGACACATATGTAGTAGCAGAAAACTACTACAATATAATTATACTATAATTGAACTACATGAAACCATAGATAGCAACAAAAATAAAAGAACAAGAAACCATAGATACCATTTACCCTTTTCCATTTTTAAATATAATGATTACTTAATTTTTTTTTTCTCTTTTTGTGTCACCTATCTATAGGGAATATACTTTTCATTTGACATTTTCACTTTTTACATGCAAAGAAAAATCAAATCAAAATTGGTAAGACTTGGGATGTGTTTTTTTTTTCCGATGTTTGGTTGGTAAATAAAATATATGTCTAAAAGTATTTCCTAGTAATTGATTGATGGATAGAAAATATTTTCTAAGTCCCTTTTTATTGTTTAATCTAATATCAATTTTACAGATGTTGTGTGTTTCACAACCCAACACAACTGAACTGATCAGGTGGCTACTTAGAACTTGAGTCAAAGGTCACAAAGATTCATCTTATTATTTTTCTTGTAAAAAATACTAAAAATTAATCAGGTATTTTTTTTAACATTAAGATTGAATACCTATTGCACGTGTATGAGGGAAAGGTTATGAATTAATTGTCACAGAAATATAGATGAGCTTGTACAGGGGGAATGCCTCCGTGATGCAGGAGTGTAGTGCCTATTTTCGTATGAGGAAATATATTCTCAAGTGTCCATTTCCCCTAATTTCAGGAATACATTTTCTTTTCCGAAAATATTTTGTCCAAGTATTTGGTGCAATCAAACAAGATAAAATAGGAAAATATTACACCCTTGATCTAGAGCAGAGTTTTGTTTTGTTTGTCATGTGTGATGTACATTAGGGACAGTGACTGCTATCTTTAAAGGAAGTTTTGTTTCTTTTTCTCTCGTTTTTGTTTGTATTCTTATGCTAGGTCCCAAAGAAAAAAAAATTTCAGCTATCTTCTAATTTACATATTTCTTAAGATCTGAAAAGCTCATGTCAGTATAGATGATTGGGTGGCTTTGTAGATAACCACATCTTTATGTAGGTTCTCTACTTTTTGGCATGCATCTGGTATATGTGACTTTTTCCCACAGGATTAATAAAATGTTACCTTATAGATTTTGAAAAAAACAAATTAACATTATAGTTGTATGTCTGAGTAGCGCTTTATTTGTTTCTTTTTCTTGAAATTCAATACCAACTCTTTTTACAGGCAAAGAAGTTCTATGAATCTGCATTAAGGCTGGAACCTGGTTATCTAGGAGCAGCGCTAGCCTTGGCAGAACTGCACGTCATTGAAGGTCGAAACGGAGATGCTGTTTCTCTCCTTGAGCGATATCTCAAGGATTGGGCTGATGACTCATTGCATGTTAAGCTTGCCCAAGTGTTTGCTGCTACAAATATGCTGCAAGATGCCTTGTCACACTATCAGGCAGCACTGAGGTATTACCTTGTCCTTGAATGCTCTTGCAATATTTTTCTGCTTGATTTTAAGTGTTGGATAATCATTTATCTGATCTGCGCTTTAAATCAGAGAAGGTAAAAGCAAACGAGAAGAGAAGCAGTTTGCATGGATCTTGCATAATTCTTAAAGCTTACATCAATATTTTGCTCTGCCTGTCAGGATAAATCCCCAAAATGAAGCTGCAAAGAAAGGATTGGAGCGCCTAGAGAAGCAACTCAAGGTTTTGTTTCCTGTTCAACGTGAAAGCATTCTCTATATATGCTTGTCTAAAGTCTAAACATGGAACATAGTTTCTCTGCTAAATATTGTAACTAGTTGCTCTAGAACTTCTCTATTTATGTATGCGTTGCAAAATTGACCCTGGGCCACCAAATTCACTTGGCTGTACCTCTGGTTTACATTACTTTGCTCCTTTTGTCATGCATACTTGAGTTTCGTAACTTGAATGAACTTACACCAGCACTTCTGTAGACATTTTTATAGTCCCACTATTGTTTGCTTAAATGAACCTTCCATTGTTGGCAGGGAGTAGACCCTGATGCTCCAGAAGAAGATGACGAGAACGATGTTGAGGATGCTGATGCAGACCAGGAAGAGGCTGAGCTTTTATGATGAGGAATGGAAACAACACATCTTAAGTTCTTCTCTTCTTCTGCTGCATGGACTTACATGAGAATTTGATTCAGTAGGCAGTCATCTGATATAAAAGCAGCAGCAATCCGCTTCACCAGGGGCAGATTCTTTGTGGCCTTCCAGATAAGATGCTTGTTGTGGCTACCTCGCACTTCACCGTGCAAATTCTTTGCCATCAGACGGTCCAAAAAGATGGCCCCTGTTCCTTTCAAGAGTATAATATGGTCGCCAACATATTGTAATTTATTGTAGTCTCTTTTCCTGTCAATGTAAATTTACCCTATGGAAGGCCTGTACCAACATCTTTGTAAAACCCCAAAAATTTTGAGCAAATTGATCGACATAAAACTCAATTTCCATGAGCTTTAGAAAGCATATTCGTTCCCACCCTTAAATTAATGAGAAAGGTTGTATTAGGTTGACAGCAAATGGTGGGGTAAAATTGAAAAAAATAATAATTAATTCTATCCTAATTTAGTAAGTGCCCGTACAATATGGGACAAATATTTATAGAAAGATGCTCTTATAACATGAGGTAGTATAATATATAGACGTTAAGCACTTTAATTATTCAACACTTCAATTAAAAAAAACACACACACTAACAAGTAGGCATTGGTAGGTGTTGTGAAGTTTTTTTTTTTTTTTTTTTGAAGTGCCTACTCGTGCATTGTGAAAGAAAGGTCAAAGTTAAATCATAAAAGAGATATTTGAACCATTTGTATCATGGCAAAAATTAAATATGGTACTTCTAAGAAAAAGGATATATTTGCTCTAAATTATTTTGTAGGAGGAACATTTGTACCTTTTCCCATCTTAAAAATTATGAATTCAAGAATCTCTGGGTTTTTGTTGTCTTACACATCTATTCAAAGTGGTTGTCTGTTAAGCTATGGGGATAAGCTAATGGGCTAAACCCCACTAACACAGGATTAGCAAAGACGCTGGTTAGGATTGATTCCGACATAAAGATATAGGACAGGTCTAATTTTTCTAGAACATTGGGTTGCTGACTTGATATCGACTATAGTGCAATAGGAATTGCAGCCAATGTCCAACATTTAGAGTTCGTTGGGTGAACAATTTTGCAGGCTTAAGAAATCTGGATGCTGTTTGATTCTTCTTAAACGAGCTAATATAGATAATTAATACTTGAACTCCAAAATATATGTACATAATCTTGTCGCAACTAATATACACAACGTCAAGCCATATATGTTCTAAACGTGGAAAGGTTTCCGAGGTGTTGGAGATCGATTCTCCAGTGACTGCAATCTTTGTTTCAAATGGAAAACTTCAACCTGCAAAATCCAAGGATATTCCCTAAGTACAATGTCAAGGTTTGGAAAGTGAGTAAGATGATGAAGCAACATCGAGCATAGAAATAATTAATTCTCTCCATTATCTGCTTATAATGTAATCGTTGCAAGTTACATAATTAAAAGAGAGCTAATAAATTTCTAAGTTATCTAAGATGGTCATGTGACCAAAACGTGCATAAACCCATCCTCACCCCAAAATAATAACTAAAAGATGAAAAATGTAAAATAATATGTTGCTTATGATTTCCTTTATCATCTAATCTTATGCTAGTAATCATACCTGCAACTGGAAAGCTCTTGCCCTTTCTCCAGCAAGGACTCCCCTTGTTGTATGCAGTTCCTGCATTGGATATCGTAGGGATAAACTTAATCAAGAGTGGGCTGAAAAGTTGGCTCAGACATGCTAGGAATAGATAAACCAATAAAACTGCTCTCTACCTTCTGTGTATCATCCATAACTGCCTTGAGGAAAGCCACATCATGCTCAAGCCTGACATTATCAGAGTGGACAATGTTGGATAAACTGTTAGCCTCTTCCTGGGCCAATTCAACACTAGCTAACTTTTCTTTAAGCAACTCCATCTCCTTTACAGTATCAGCCATCCTTTTCTCCATCTCCTGTTTACTCTTCAGAGAAGCAGATAAATTTTTCTCAGCTGCTTCACGGCCAGCCAATGCAGCTGCCAGCTGTCCTTCTAGAATTCCATTCTTTCTCATTAGGGAAGAAAGTTTTGCTTCGTACTGCTGACAAGCACCTGATGAAGTTGGCAATCCAGCATTATAATCACCTTCTTGGAAGACAAAGTCATCAGTGTCTTGAAAAATGTTTGGACTTGCTTGTCTGTAATGAATAGGCAAATGTCCAGATTCAGAGATAGTAGACATCTCCTCAGACATAATTTTACCTCCACTGCTACTTGTTTTGATTCCCATGTCTAGTTGTTTTGCTCCTTGTTCCTTAGAATGAAGATGAATGAAACATCAGTTTGACTGAGGAAAGCAAAGTAAACTTCAGAACTTCTGATCAGTTGATTGTAAAATATAATTACTCTAATTGCTGCATTGTCGAGCCCAGTAATAAAAAATTACTAGCAGCAAAAACAGCAAATTAAATAGAAAAGGCGGGCTATAAAAGACCTCCTGAATAAAACACACCACATACGTGAAATTACAATGTTCAACAGATAACATATTGCCATCAAGAGAAAACTAGGATAATTCAGGGGCCTCAAAACCAAATTAATCAAAGGGAAGCCTGGTGCATGAATCGAGTGTTCACACAGGGTCCAGGGAAGACCACATTTCAAGGGAGTGTAATGTAGGGAGCCTACCTTGGCACAAGCATCAATGACTGACTCCACAGCTCGAACCCATGACCAATCCTATTCCAAATTCTTTTCCTATCATTTTTTTTTTCTTTTTGAGAATGCAAATTCTTTTCCTATCTAATTCAACAGACAAATCATCTTAATCTTAGCCAGTATCCTATTTCATAGCCCCGTCCATTGAAAATGCAAACTGAAAACTTCATTTGATAGGTCATATGTACTTATCCATCTACTCAGGCATGACATCGTGAAGAGTCAAATACTAGGATAGTTGCTTTAGTTTACCTGTGAAGGACTTTCATCTCCTGAAGTCTTAGTCATCTTTGCACTGGCATCTTCATCATTCGAAAATTGCTTGCGAAGTGAGACATTACCAGAGACAGAACTAGGATCAATGAGTAAAGACTCTGACAATGATTTTCGACCAGAGCCATGATGCTCAACCACTGAGGCTAGATTCTGTCTCGCCATGGAATCCACATGTGAAGTAGTAGTACCATTAACTGGCTGAGAAGTAGGTCCAGTGGATGTCAAACGATTTCCAGATAGCAAGTTGCCAGCAGCTTTACTTAAGCTTGATCTGCGACCCATTGGCAATTCATTTTTTTCCATAATGAGTACCTCAACCTGGAAGAGAAAGATGAAATGAGGCAAACCAAATACTCAGTACATGAGAAATTTGACTTTAGGAATATAATGTCAGCACTAGCTAATACAGCCAAAGTTCTGGTTTTCATGTTACCTCATTTGATGGATCTTTCTTGAAACCACCAAAAGCCACAAGAAAATCCCTTTCCTTATGCTGCACAAGGACGAGGCTGAATCCCTGGCATTCATTAGAATGTTGAAATATACTTAAATGAACCACCAAATTGTCAACTTCATGTGATGCAATCTAGAGCAAGAGCATGTAATTTTGTTAAAGTACAGGTTCAAGCAGCAAAATCATAGGTGCACTTTATGATAGACCACACGACTAAGTCCTTAACAACCCTTTGCTTTAGAGAAATTTTTCATAAACAATAACAATTGACCCTTTGATTAAAATACTTTTACTTTTGAAAGCTAACTGTTTATTTTTGCCATAAAATAATTTAACAAAAACCAATATATTCTCCTATCTTTTTCAAACACTAAACCAAAGTCCAATATTTCTTTTGATAGCCGAAATCCCCAAGGGCCGGCCACACACGGCTGGCTTTTACAACTAGACCAAAGCCTTGGGGTCAGGTCCAAACACATGTTTTGCAAATCATTTTCAAAGATACATAGAGAAGACGCGGTTTGTGGTGGGGGGGTTGGTGTTGATCCACCCATGAAGTCTAGTGGTTGAAACTCCAGACTGCACCATCCCTCTAAGGGCCCTTCCTCTTCTATCATCTCCTGCCCCTCTCACTCTTCTATCATCTCTTGCTCGCTGTCTATGGACTATTCTTAAACCCATGACATCCTTATGCAGGTTCAATCCCTCTAAAGGCCCTCCTCTTCTATCTTCTCCTTACCCACTCACTGTTTTATCTTCTTTTGCTCACTATCTATGGACGACTGTCAAACCTATGACATGCATCTAATCCACACATCATGCTGGCTCTTACCACTAGACCAGAGCCTTGGGAACAAGTCCAAACACATATTTTTAAAAATCATTACCAAAAGTTAGACCAAACATAATTGGAACTGTAGCTAGTCCCAAGTGGACACATACTTAAGGCAGCAGGTGGGGTGGTCAGGTTTGTACCCATAACCTCTCAATTCGAGTTGTATATGTAGTTGTTGTTAGAGTGGATTAGAGTTCCACATTTGTTAGGAAATGGATGCTTATACGGATTTGGGCAATCCTCCCCTCATGAACTATCTTTTGGGATTGAGTTAGACCCAAGTGACATATCTTTACATGATATCAGAGCTAGGTCCATCATTGTTTGGGTTCCCGATCAACGCTCTCGTTAGGCGTGGGCTTGAAGGGGATGTTAAAATGGGTTAGGATCCCACATTTATTAGAGAATGGACGGGTGGTCAACTTATACACAACTACATGCCCGGAGATATCCCCAAAGTAGGGTTTGGGGAGGATAAAATGTACCCATACCTTACCACTACCTCATGGAAATAGAGCGTCTATTTTCGAAAGACCCTCGGCTCAAATATATCTGCCCAAAGTAAAAGAAGAAAAATATAGATAGAGAATAACGATTAAAATGAAAGCAATATCAATTCTACAAGAAACAACAATAATTGGGAAGCTTTGGAACAAATTTTATGTTACTTAATAGGAGCTCTTGGACTTGGCATATTTTGTATGCTGGATCTATGATTGATTGAAGATCGACAACAGGCTATTGTGTCTTCGTCACAAGGAACCTAGTTTCACGAAGGACTAAGAAGTAAAGTGTCGTATCTCAAGCTAATGCAGAATCTGAGTACAGAGCTATGTCACAGTCTACATGTGAGATTATATGGATACATCATCTTTTAACGGAAATTGGTCTAAAGTACCATAAGCCAGTAAGACTCTAGTGTAATAATCAAGTTGTTTTTCATATTGCCTCAAATTCGGTGTATCATGAAAGAACTAAGCATATTAAGGTTGACTATCATTTTATTCATTAGAAGATTCATGAAAAGCTAATTTCCACAGGTTATGTTAAGACAGAAGAGCAACTAACTAATTTGATCACAAAAGCGTTAACTGGAACTCGAGTGAGTATCTTTGTAGCAAGCTGGGCATGATTAAATCTATTCTCTAGCTTGAATAGGAGTGTTACAGAATCACTATAGACATGTATATGATAGCATAGCTGATTTATAAGGATTTGACTATGTAGTAACCATAGTTAGCTTAGTCTCCTTATGTATTTATACCATTATATTCTTTGAGTAATAGACAAGTTATTCAAGTCATTCGTCCTACCTTATCAGTTACACACAATAAGAACACAACCATAATGGCATAACTAATCCAATGACAAACCTAAAACTTCACTGGACAAAACAAAATCCTACCCCTACTAACCTTTTACTCTAATATGCGACCTCCTCGCCTTTCTATCTAAGGTCATATCCTTGGTGATATGAAACTACGCATATCATGTCTAATCACCTTTCCCCAATACTATTTTGGTCTACCCCTATCCCTACCTTTACCCCTCCGTGTAATTCCTCAATCCAACCTCCCGCACCTCCTAACTTGGGTGTCGAGACAACTCCTCTTCACATGTTCTAACCATCTCAGTCTTTCTTCTCTCATCTTGTTTACCGCAGAGGCCACTCTCACCTTCTCCCGAATAACCTCATTCCTGAGCTTGTCACTCCTAGTATGTCCACACATCCATCTCAACCTCATCTTCACCACACGCATCATTTGAACATGTGAGTTTTTGACTAGCCAACACTCCACCCCATATAACAAAGACGATCTAACTACCATTCTGTAGAACTTACCTTTAAGTTTAGGTGGTACCTTCTTGTCACACAATACTCCAGAGGCAAGCCTCAATTTCATCTATGTTGCCCCAATGCAATATGACATCATCTCCATGTCCCCACTACTCTGGATGACGGACCCAATATATTTAAAGCTTTTTTTCCTTAGAAACAGGTTTAGTGGCAAGCCTTACTTCCATGTCCACACTATTCATCGCAACACTGAATTTGTACTTCAACTATTATGTTATGGTCCTGCTCAATTTGAATCCTTTGAACTCCAGAGTTTATCTCCAAACCTCCAACCTATCATTTACTTTGTCCTATGTCTCATCAATCAGTATTATGTCATCTGCAAATAACATACACCGTGGAACCTCTTCCCGAATAGACCGTGTCAGCACATTCATCACCGAAGCAAAAAATAAAAGAGGCTCAGCACATATCCTTGATATGGTCTCATCTCAATTGGAAAATGCTCCGAGTCTCCTTCCATTGTTCTAACATGAGTCTTGGTCCATCATACATGTCCTTTATCGCCCAAATGTACACCATTGAGACACCTTTAGCCTCTAGACACCTCCAGAGGATATCTCTCAGCACTTTGTCATAGGCCTTCTCAAGATCAATGAACAACACCCTCTTTTTTTCTCTATATTTCTCCACTAGTCTCCGCACAAAATGGATCGCTTCGTCATAAATCCAAACTGATTCTATGAAATGTACACTCTTCTTTCACCTTTATCTCCACTACTCTCCCAAACCTTCATAGTGTTATTTAGAAATTTGATACCCTTGTAATTGTTATAGTTTTGGATATCACCCTTGTTCTTATATACTAGAACCATTGTATTCCACCTCCATTCGTTGGGCATCTTAGTTGTCTTCAAAATAACATAACATGCTAGTAAACAACTAAATACCTTCCTTGTCAGTGTTCCTCCAAAATTCCACCAGAATTGCATCAGGTCCAGTCGCTCTCCCCCTGCTCATCCTACTAATAGCACGTCTAACCTCCTCAACCCTAAAACACTTATAGTACCCAAAATCCCAAAGACTACTAGAGTATGCCAGATTGCCCAACACAATGTCTCTGTCTCTTTTCTCACTTAAGAATTTACGGAATTATGGTTTCCACCTCTGCTTAATGTAGGTCTTGTCCACCAATACCTCACTTTCCTCATCCTTGATGCACTTCACCTGATTCAACTCGCGAGCTTTTCTCTTTCATAAGACTATAAAATCTCTTATCCCCGCTTTTTTCCCCTAGTTCAGCAAATAAAAATTCAAAAATTATCATCTTAACATTGGTGACCACCAACTTCGCTTCTGTCTCCGTTGTCTTATACATATCCTTAAGCCTCCTCTTCTCATCCTCATCCACACACTCCAACCACTTTGTGTAGGCAATTTTCTTAACTTCCACTTTGCCTTGAACTTCTCATGTTAGTCTACTTATATGGACTTCGGAAATCCTCCACTCGTGAGTTAGGTTTGGGGTTGAGTTACGTTAAGTGCCATAACTTTACTATTGAAAGTTACAGAAAAAAGACATTCATACTTAACCTGAACCACAGTTAAAGATAAGTAGTGAGTGCAATGATTTCTCACACATTTTGATCCACCCATGAG
The DNA here is from genome assembly GCA_029948455.1 of Solanum rostratum. Lineage (NCBI taxonomy): Eukaryota > Viridiplantae > Streptophyta > Magnoliopsida > Solanales > Solanaceae > Solanum > Solanum rostratum. The sequence goes on along the minus strand of CM057045.1, from coordinate 60,949,870 downwards.
GTCTAGCGGTTGAAACTTCAGATTTCACCACTTACACACAGGCTCCAATCTCTCAAGAGGCCCTTCCTATTCTATCATCTCCTAACCCACTCTTTGATCTTCTGTTCTCACTTCCTATGAACTCTCAGAAACTACAAACTTGGGTGCTACTATAAAATTGTAATTTCTTTTCTTGTGAATATAAAAAAAATATTTTTATAAAGAAAGCATGCAAGAGAGACAATTACATATTCAATACTCCTTTTATTTCAATTTGTTTGTCCTATTTTGACTAGGTACAAAGTTTAAGAAAGTACTTAAGATTCTTGAATCTTGTGGTCTTAAACTAAAGATATATGAAATATACCAAAATGTCCTTTGATCCTTTGATTGTAACACCAATAAAAGTTTTAAGCCAAGACCGAGCCATCCTTCATATATGTATAAGGTTGTACTGACAAACAACAATAACAACATTCCCAGTGGAATCCCATAAGTAGGGTCTGGGAGAGTAAAATGTACGCAGACCTTACCACTACCTCATAGAGATAGAGAGGTGGTTTCGGAAAACCCTCGTCTGTATAAGGTTGTACTAGATGATTCTTAATTGAATATAGGTGTTAAGGTTAATTCCTTAGTGTGAGAATAGATTTGGAGATGAAGTAAGGTCACAAGAATCCTCTAGCACAAAGTTGAATTAAAAGCTTCTTTACTGATTGAGTTTTAATATAAGAATTTATAGAAGTTGGGTGATCAAATGACTTCTAAGTTGTATATATAGAGAGAGAAGTACTAAAAACAGCCTCGAACTTGAGACATATTATTAATTTCGTCCTTAAATTATTGATAGGCTTAAAAACACCCCTCAACTTGGCAAACAAAACTAATAATTTGTGCCAACTTCGAGGGTGTATCTAAGCTTAGTTCGCTAAGTTGAGGGGTGTTTTTAAGCCTATCAATAGTTTAGGACGAAACTAATAATTCGTGCCAAGTTTGAGGATGTATTTAAGCTTAGTTCACCAAGTTGAGGGGTGTTTTTTAAGCCTATCAATAGTTTAGGGACGAAACTAATAATTCGTGCCAAGTTCGAGGGTGTTTTTAGTACTTCTCTCTTATATATATTTGGAACAATTCCTAAGTATTTTAAAGTGTATTAGATATAGTTTAGGGTCATAAGGGAACTTTTATATCAAGCCTAATCAAAAGAATTTCTATCAACTAAGTTTGCACATGAATTCATATAATGGTTAACTTCAAATCACCATATTTCTCAATTTATAAGGAGTTACGTGGCCCATAACCTATCAATTAAAGGTCTTTAAGTCCTCTTTCCAATGCCACCAAGTTTGAGTCATTTCGAGTTCGAAGTAAAAAGTTATGATCGCTTTATTGGAGACGCAAAAATCTAGCCTAAGTTCGTGATGGTTCTGTGAGACAACGCCTTTTAATATTTTTTTAAGGTATTTTTGTCCTATAAACCTTTGAAGAATTATTTAATGTCAAGAATTATTTAATGTCCCTAAACATGTAGGAAATCAATTTTCCATAATTAAAACCCTCTCCTTCACTCCTAAACTTAAACACTCCTAAACTTAAACACTCAAGAATTTTCAAGTAACATATCAAGTTAGGGTTTTCTTTCAAGATTTTTCATCAAGGTAAGTTCTTCTCCATAGATTTCAAGCTTCTAACCCAAACTTCTTCATCTATTCATGAATCTCTAAGAGAAATCTTAATCCTAGGGTTTCCAAGAAAACAAATTCAAGAATTTCAAGAAAGAATTTCTTGATAATTCTTCTTCAAGAATTAGGGTTCATCAAAAACTTTGAAGCCTTTAAATAAAAAATTCAAAAATCAAAGAAAAGCCCTTCATCTAATATTTTTCCAAGTTCTTCCACTCTGAAGAACTTCATAAAGAATTTATTTTCTCAGAAAACAAACATCAAAATTCCGATTGTAACATCAATCTTCCAGGTATGTAAGGCTATGTAAGGCTATCATAACATCGGATTGAGTTTGTCCACGCACTCAACATCTACATTTCTTTTTTTATCGAGTAATCAGTTGAGTCAAAAATCTGATTTTCAAATTTTGATTGAGTTAATTTTTCGTCTATTGAATTCTATATAATTATGCATTTAAAAAAAGTGCAATCCCGGTGCACTAAAACTCTCACTATGACCAAGATCCGGGAAACTCAGCCTTACCTTGCATTTCTGCCGGAGGCTGTTTCCAAGGCTTGACCCTGTGACCTCCTGGCCACATGGCATTAAAGTTATTATTTTATTGTTGGAATTACTATTCATGGTTACTTTCCCATCAACCCTAATTGAGTTCATGATCACGATTTTTCTATGAATTATCTTCATGAATAAAGTCAAGAATTTCAAGAAAGTATTATTATATTTTATTTTATATGCATTATTCTAGAAGAGTTTCAAGAAAGTATACTTATGCATCATGAAGCATGATCTTTACTAAACTTGATGAGTTAGTATTTTATTTGAGAATGAGTTTTGAGGAAACATAAGGGTCCCAATGTATATATTACTGATCTTAGGCGTTATTTTATCGAGTCTAAATGAATATGAGAATAGAGTATAAACGATGTTTTAGAGAAAAGAATTCTGGCGAGATATAAATGGTTTTCGAAGTATAATTGTTTTAATGAAAGAGCATGATGATTTGAGATGGGTTTTAGCTTTTTGAGTTAAAGTCTAATGAGACTAAATGAGATGATTTGAGTATTTTCTTTATTGGGTATATGAGCATAATATATTTTGGAAGCAGTATTGAACACCGATTTGGGTAAGAGTAGAGGTAACTCAAGTCCCATAAACTACGTAGCCGGCGTAGAATAGAGGCTAGCCTCTCTTGTCCTAAAAGGGGACTTTATTATTAGATCCATAGAGGTTGAGCATCCCTTATCGTGGCAAGTATTGGAAGGCTATGGTAACGGCGGTAAGCTCATTACCATAAGAGTACCTAAGAGTAAATATACTATTTTCCTAAGATGCATATACATATTTATGGTGGATGAAAATATTGTTTATATTTTAAAATTTGCATGGCATATTAATGTTGAGTAGAGTTTCATTCTTTCCTTAAGTACCTTTGATGTATTATTTTACTCAGTCATCGTACATACCGTACATTCCACGTACTGACACTCGGTGTTGTATCATTTTAGGTGTTGTATCATTTTATGATGCAGATACAAGTGTTAGAGATCCTCAGCAACATTTGTTGAAGATCTATTCCATTCTAGACAGTGGTGAGACCTCCTTGCTTTTGGAGGAATCTATTATTCTGAGTTGCTTTCTTTTAGTAGTCTTTTGAGGTAGTCTTGGGATTGTCTTGGCACCTTCCTATGAGTTGATAGAGGCTTCATAGACTGAGTCAAATATATCTAGAGTAGAGTTTGTTGTCCTTTCCGAGTCGGTTTTGGAAACTACAATTATTTATTTGAATTGAGACGTTGAGTTATTTTAATAAGAGATATCTTGAAAACTTATTTATAAGATGATTCAAATGTCCACTCGAATACTTTCTCTAGCTTTACTGAGTCTTTCACTAATTGAAAGAGTGATCGCCAAGTGGTTCGCTTGAAAACGAAAAATGGTTTCTGAGTGCCGGCCACACCTAGGGTACCCTCTCGGGACGTGACATTAATCTTGTAATCTTAAACATGTCATGTGGAAAGTTATAATTAAAGAGATGTCAAAAAAGGAAAGAGGCTTTCTTTTTTAAACGGACCAAACAAGTAAGCAGGATGAGGAAATTGAAACACAGGGAGTAATATGTAACATTAATTATAATAGTTATACTTCCACATGCAAAACAAAGCATGGCAAATCATTGCTAGGTCCAGATCATATCAGATACTAGAGAATAAAAATTTTGAGCTGACTGATATAAAACTTCAAAGAGAGCACCAGCACAAGAACATATACTGTGAGTTGACTGACATAAAAGTCGAGTGGCATAATGTCAAAGACAGAAGCATGTATTATAATTGTGAGACAGTGAAAAGTAAAACTGCACAGAACCTTGTTGGTTGTTATAGAAGAAGCTGGTGAAGCAACAGCAACAGACCATTCAAGTTTTAGAACATCAAATATTAGAGTCTCAGCATGTCCTGAAGGAACAAAGTAAATTAAGTACTAAGAATGGAAAAAAAGGGGAGAAGGAGAAGAATAAATTCAAAAATCAGAAAGCTCAAGTAGCAAGTAGGTTCCTATTAAATGCATTTCTTTGTTGAGGGCATATTGATTCCTATTAAATGCATTTCTTTGTTGAGTGCATATCGATGATAATGAAGTAGAAGGCTGCAGTTATTAGCTATTTAGACATACTTCTTTTCCTGCTACCACCCCCAGCAATATACCATTTAGTTCCACAGAGCACTCCACAACAACCAGCTCTAGGTGAAGGATGGTATCCACGTATTTTAATTCTTGACCATGCCATCTGAGGTGAACATGAATATCTGGCATTAGAATGTTGCATATAAAAAAGAAATTTGCATTCACATTCATTCAGGGAAAGGACAAATTAAGATTTTATTCCACAAACCGTCTCAAAGTCAAGCGTGTATAAGTCATTTAACGTCCTGGACTTTGACGATCCACCAAAAATCAGGAGCAATTTATCATCATAGAGGGCAGACACATGGTTTGATCTAGGTGACGGACCTGTTCCCCTGCATGCATGTGTTAGTAATCAAGAAATAAACCTGACAACATCACCTTCAGTAGAGTTAATGGCCCAAGGAGCAGGGACATTAGCAATCATATAAATGATATCCTTTAGCAACTCACGTGCAATGAAGTGGCAGCCATGTCAAGGATTTAAGATCAAACATATGCAGATCATTTAGCTTCCTCCTCTTTGCGTCTTCACCCCCAAATAAAATCAAAACAGAGCTTGCTCTAAGGACAGTGTGACCACTACGCGCAACCTGTCGATTGAATTGGCGAGTTAAAAAGACAGCAAAAAAAATTGATGAATTGCACAACAGGTATCATACAACATGCATAAGTGAAATCTTTAATGCTTTGCTTCTGTTTCCCTTTTATCTTTAAGAATAAGATAATACCTCATGCAAAGGAGAAAGGTTATAGAAGTTAACTTCACCAAACTTGGCGAGCCATGGTGCAGAAAACAAGATATTTAACTATTACTCTCTTTTCGATAACAGATACGCTGGAGATGACTTCACATCGTGTCAGAGCAATCACTTGAAGTGAATATCACAAAGGTAAAAAGTGGGTATACACAATTAGATTGCACAGGAGGACTAGAAGCTTTTACCGGAACGTCTCCTTTTGCTTCCATTAAAGACCAGCATTCAGTTTCAGTGTCAAATGCCCAGACTGCAACAGACAATTTTGGAAGAAGTATATTGTGGAAAGCACAGTTGGAATAGAAAAAAACACTGTAAAATTAGCAGAAAATCAACCTGAGACTTTGTCACTTGCAGGGTCTGTTTTCCCTCCAACCATAAGAATCTTTTTCCCCCATTGAACCTGGGAATAACAGATATATTTTCTGATGAGTAGTACTCCAACACGACATACTTAAGACCCCTAAAGCATAGATTAATCGGATTAACAAATTGCATCATAGCATCACTACAACCATAAAAGTACCACAGGTAGTAGATTTGTACATAAACATTTATTTTCTCTTCTTCATCTTAAGCCCCGCACTGATTTCAAATATAATTGTGATTAGGAGTTAGAAAGATCAAATAATATTCATGCAGATGTTCTCCAAACATCCAATACACTCCCTTCTTTCCATTTTATTTGCTCTTCTACCTATTTTCATCCATTCCAGAAAAATGATAGAAAGTCAACAATTTACACGCCCTCCACATCTTCCAATTATAATAAGTTCTTTTTTTTCAAATGTGGTTTCCCAGCTAAGTTTGGTTCACCAACTAATCCATCAGGCAGCCTTATTGGTTTTTTAGAAGATGGTACAACTCGGTTGATTACCCGGATGTTTATCTCGTTGGCAAGGGTTCTATTCCCTGCCTTGTAATCTCTTTCTACGTTTTCCTTTCCCTACCCCTTACAAAACATAAGAATATTAAACTAGACCTTAAATATGAGAATTTCAAGAGTTGTAATGAATGTATATTTAGATCAGATTCATTCAAATTACTCACACCAAATTCAGAAACGTCTTTCAAAAATATTTAATTGCTTGCTGTTAAAGACCATTAGTTTTCCATCGATTAATGCTCCTTATTGTCTTTAATAACAAAATCATTTGTTTCTTGTATGAAATAAGCTTGATTACGTAGCAATGGAGCTTAAAAATCACTCACAATAAATAAACAATTACCTTTAAATACATTCTGAAATTTGGTGATACTTGAAGTTGCAAAGCTGACTTCAGATTTCTAGGTCAATATTAAATTAAACTTTGTTGGCTATAAATACTATGCCTTCCAAGTCAATTAATGATTCAAACTCAACGATAATCATGTCACAAGTTATCCCTTCAGTTATAGAAAATATTACTTCATTTATGATATATTATATATATACATTAGTAGGTTAGTAGAGGTAGTCATATTTTTATATATTGTGATGTTATATTCTGTCAATTATTTTTGTTATTTTTATTGTTTTTATAAATTGTAAAGAGAGAAAGCTTTAAATATCTTGGGTCCATCATCCGATAATGTAACACATCATATTGGGCTAGCATGGATGAAGTGGAGGCTTGCTGGACTATTGTGTGATAAGAAGATACTACCTAAACTTAAAAGGTAAGTTTTACCAAATGGTGGTTAGACCGCCGATGTTTTAAGGGGCAGAGTGTTGGCCAGTCAAAAACTCACATGTACAGAAGTTGCAGGTTGAGGAGATGAGGATATTTAGATGGATGATTCGCGAAAAGTTAGGGGTGGCCTCCGTAGCAGACAAGATGAAGAAAGCGAGACTATGATGACCTTAGATAAAAAAGAGTGGAGGTCGCCTATTAGGGTAGAAGGTTAATAGGCTTGTGGGGGTAGTCTAGCCTTGTGAAATAATAGATTTATAAGATTAGTGTCATTATAGCTTGTGTTGTTGTTGTCTAGCTTATATTTGTTACTTTTATTGTATTTATATATCATCATTTACTTTTCTCTTTAGTCAATTTTCTTTTTTCCATATCTAGTATCTTCTGCTTTCGGGGTTTGACATTTTCGAGACGGGGGTCTTCTGAAAACAATCTCTCTATCTCTATGAGGTAGTGGTAAGTCTGCATACATTTTACCCTTCCCAGACCCCACTTGTAGGATTCCACTGAGTATGTCGTTGTTGTTATAAACTGTTATTTGCTTCCACTCTAGTTGTTTGGTTTCATATCTAGTATTTTCTGCTTTTCGGAATGATATTTTGGAGATGTGGGTCTTTCGGAAACACCTCTCTATCTCCATGAGGTAGTGATAAGGTCTGCGTATATTTTGCGCTCCCCAGACCCCACTTGTGGGATTTTCACCGGGTATTATGTTGTTGTTTTATCTTATAAGACTGAACTTCGTTATATTTCCTTTAATTGTAACTAATTTATTCCAATAACGTTTTCAAATGAATATTTTTTTAAATTATCATGCATTCTTTCCATCATCAGCTTACATTCATAGAATTTCATTAATCATTAATTTTTATTTTTTTTTGGTTTTCTAACATTGGAAATAAGCATGTAATGGCACTTCCCACTTATAAATATAGCTTTTCTAAAGCTATAATTTATTTGGTCAAGTTTTTATTTACATGGACTTGAGGGACAAACTTGGTAGGACACAATGAAATAAGGTGCTTCCTTGTTATCAACAAGAGAGTTAAGACTTCCTAATTTTTTTATGTAGTAATAGGGCTCAAACGTGCAATGCACGTTCCCAAAACTAGTATTATTAAAAAAAGAAAGCTTTAACTTTTAAGTTGGATTACCATTTTGCCCTTGTACTAAATTACAATCTACTTAACTATTTAATTAAATAGTTAAAAAAATAATTAAAGTTTTATATTATTCACATAAATGCAAAATTAATTAAAATTCATCTATTGCATTTCAATTCTTTAAAATGCAAAATTAATTAAAAATTCATTTATTGCATTTCAATTCTTTAATAATGACATTACTAAAAGAAATTAATTCTTTAGCTATAAAGTTTCTCATAACGTTGTATATTGATAAAATAGTGTATCTTTGTTTACTAATATTTATTTAGATTTTGATATATAAAGTCTATGAGTTAATGTGTACATTAACATTCAAGAAGTTCAAATATTGTGAATTTCGTAATTTCTAAAACCCTCTATCATTTGTTTAATCATAATATTCTTTGTGCAACTTTTACATAACATTTTTTTTATTTGCACCGAGTGTCTGAGTCTCTTAGAGCTCCGACTAATCCCGGGGGTGCACAGGCCCTCGACAAGGAGTTTTCCGCAAGTGCACCATGGTTCACTAAGGAACATAAACATTTGGTGAGGATGCAAGAAGGCATTGTGTAACAACAATTAATTATGGTCAGGTCACACTTGTATAAATTTTCTTAGTCAATTCATGTAGTTATTTCACTCATTAAATTTTACTAAGCGTAGGAGGACTTTAAATAGCCAACTGTGAATTCACAGCTGAACCTTGATGGAAAATCATAGATTCCTAATAAGAAAGAAAAAACTCAAATACATTATCTCCAGAAAATCTGCAGCACAAAAATTCGAAAAACTAAAACAACCTAATAGAAACTTAAATTAACCCTATGACTAAGCAACTTATTATACAACAATATACCCACTAAAATCCACAAAGTAGGGTCTGCGAAGGATAGAGTGTACACAGACTTTACCACTATCTCATGAAGATAGAGAGGTTGTTTCCAAAAGACTATCGGCTCAAATATATCCGCCCCAAGTAAAAGAAGAAAAACAATAGATAGAAAATAAAAGTTAAAATGAAGAGCAATGTCAATTCTACAAGAAAAAATAATAAAAGTAGCAAACAATCAAAGAGCAACGAAGACACAACCATAATTAGCACGATTAATCCTATGACAAAACTAAAACCATCACAAGGAAAGACAACATTCTAACCCTAGTACCAACTACTTTAATACGCGACACGACCTTTACTCCTTTCTAAGGTCATGTCCTGGTGAGATGAAGCTGCATCATATCCTATCTAATCATTTCTCCCCAATACTTTTTCAGTCTACCCCTATCCTTTCGTGTAACCCCTAAATCGAACCTCTCACACCTTCTAACTGGGATGTCGACACACTTCCTCTGCACATGTCTAGACCATCTCAGTCTTACTTGTCTCATCTTGTCTGTCATGGAAGTTACTCCCACCTTCTCTCAAATAACCTCATTCCTAATCTAATCACTCCTAGTATGTCCAAACATCCATCTCAACATCCTCATCTCTATAACCTACATCTTCTGAACATGTGAGTTTTTAACTGGCCCGCACTCCACCATCTATTCCATATAACAAAGATAGTCTAACCATTCTATAGAACTTACCTTTAAGTTTAAGTAGTATCTCCTTATCACACAATACCGAAAGGCAAACCTCCATTTCATCCATATTGCCCCAATGCGAAATGTGACATCATCGTTGATGTCCCCACTACTCTAGATGCAAACTCAAGAGTTTTTTTGCAAGTGCACCACGGTTAATTTAGGTTTTACCCAGTCCGATGGCCTCAGAAATTGTTTGCACCTAGTGGGTTTCAAACTTGAGACCTCGAAAGGGAGCAAACCCACAAGGCTCAAGTCCGATGGCAAGCCTCACTTTTATGTCGGCATCATTCATCACAACACTGAATTTGGACTCCAAATAATCTGTTTTGGACCAGCTCAATTTGGACTCTTTGGACTCTAGATTTTGTCTCCAATGGATACGATCAGACTCGAGAAATAGTCTACTTCAAGGTTGTGGGGAGTACACGCTTTGCAACCTCTAAATTATTATTATTTATATTATGTGTCTCATTAATCAGTACTACATCATCCGAAAATAGCACACCCCACGAAACCTTCTGTTGAATAAACCATGTCAGCTCATCCATCCCCAAGGCAAAAGAAAAAGGCTCAGCACAGATCTTGATAGTTCCATCTCAACAGAAAAATGCTTTGAGTCTCCTCCCATAGTTTTAACGCAAGTCTTGACTCCATCATCCATGTCCTTTATTACCCTAATATATACCATCGAGACACCATTAGCCTCCAAACACCTCCATAGGACATCCCTCGACATTTTTTCATAGGCCTTCTCAAACTGGGCAACTTGTTATGCTAGAAAAACTATTGTAGTAACTGAAGATAAAATTAAAAACTCCTACTTTCCTTCAAATGAAGCAATCTAAAAATATTGTTCCTCGTCAATTTCTGGTTCTACTATTTGCGCTTGAGGATTGTTTTTAAAAATTTCCGCACTTTCATGACATAGCATTTTTGTTTGCAATTTTCACATATTGCATTAGGTCTCTACCACCAAAATTTTCCAAATGCATTTTCTTTATGTCGTACTTGAAAGGAGGATAAATTAGATAATTAACTTTTGCTTTTTGTTTTAAGCATAAAAAAGCACCCTCGGTAATATTATCTTGTATGAAAGCTCTTCTTTGTTCTTGTGCTTGAATAACACTAATTAATTCTTGTAAAATATAGAGCCAAATGGATCAATTTCCTTGTCATATTATTCAAGAATAAGAGCTATTTGTAGGTGTACAAGTAAATCTATCTAAGGAAATAAAATCAGAAAGATTCCTAAAATCTCTACCTATGATTATGATATAAATGCTATATGACTATACATTTTGTAATACTCCCCCTCAAGTTGGAGCATAGGAATTGATCATGCCCAACTTGTTACTAAGATATTCCATCTGAGTTCCATTCAAAGACTTCGTGAATATATCACCCAATTGCTCCCTTGTCTTCAATAGCCTGTAGAAATCACATTCTCTAAAATCTTCTCATGGACAAAGTGACAATCAACCTCAAAATGTTTTGTCCGTTCATGATACACTGGATTTGAGACAATATGTAGAGCAGCTTGATTATCACTCCAAAGTTTTGCTGGAAAAGAAGGATTCAAACCAACCTCAGCTAAAAGGTGTTGTATCCATAGTATTCCGCACGTGGACTGAGCCATAGCTCTATACTCAAACTCTGCACTAGATCGAGATACAACATTTTGTTTCTTACTCCTCCAAGATACTAGATTTCCACCAACAAAGACGCAATAGTCAATAGTCAATCTTCTATTAATTCTTGATCTTGATCCAACCCGATTTGCTTCTGCAAAACATTCGACGTGAGTATGTCGGTCGCTATACAATATGCCAAAGCCAAGAGCTCCTTTCAAATAACATATAATTCGTTCCATGGCAGCCCGATTTTGACGGTTGGTACAGGCATGAATTAACTGACAATACTGACTGCATAGGCAACATCTGGACGAGTCACAGTAAGGTAGTTCAATTTCCCAACTACTCTGTTATATCTTTCCGGAGCACCAAAAGGGTCAGCATCATCCTTAGTGAAATGTACATTAGGATCCATTAGTGTGCCACATGATTTCGCTCTCAACTTTCCAGTTTCTACGAGTAGGTCAAGTACATACTTTCTTTGAGAAAAAAAATCCCATGCTTGCTTCTAGCTACTTCTAAACCTAAGAAGTATTTCAACTGTCCCAAGCCTTTCATATGAAATTTGGCATGTAAAAATTGCTTGAGAAAAGAAATTCCAGTACAATTATCTCCTGTAATAACAATATCATCAACATAAACAACTAAGAGAATAATACCAGTCACCGACTGTCTGTAGAAAACTGAGTGATCATACTTGCTCTTCTTCAACACAAACTCCAGAACTACATTGCTAAATTTTCCAAACCATGCACGAGGACTCTGCTTTAGACCATACAGAGATTTTCTCAAATGACAAACTTTTCCATACTACTCTTGAGCAACAAATCCAGGCGGTTGCTCCATATACACCTCTTCATGGAGATTGCCATGACGGAAAACGTTCTTGATATTCAATTAATGTAAAGGCCAATGTTGAGAAGGAGCCAAGGAAATAAACAAACGAACAAAGGTGAGCTTAGCTACGGGGGAGAAAGTGTCCGCATAATCTACCCCATAAGTCTGAGCATGCATAGCATTTAGCCACAAGTCTAGCCTTAAGCCTTGCGACAGAACCATCAGAATTGACTTTGACGGTAAAGACCCATTTGCATCCTACAACTTTCTTTCCCTTGGGTAAATTCACCAAATCCTAAGTGTGATTTTCATCTAGAGCATGCATCTCTTCAAGCATTGCATCATGCCATTCAGAATTAGTCAAGGCTTCTTTCACTATTTTGGGAATATATATAGAGTCCAGAGAGCTAATCAAACAAGTAGATGCAGGAGATAAGTGATCATAAGAAACAAAGTTACCAATAGAATATTTGGATTTACACTAACGTGTACCTTCCCGAAGAGCAATAGGAAGGTCAAGATTTCCCGAAGAATCAAGTGGAGGAGGAACAGACAATGACAGAGTTGATGGAGGATAAGTATCATCATTACCTTGCCTCCTCGAGTAAACTTGAACAATTGGTGGTCTTGTTGGAACAGATGAAACAAGTTCTCAAGGCATACTAGTTGACTAATTCTCAATGAACGAACTAGCAAATGGAAGAACATCATCATCTAATTGTTTTATTTCAATATGAATAGACCAACCACTCATCTTCTTCCACCTAACATGTAGAAATGGAAGGTGCATACAAAAGTGGTGTAGCTTCTGAAAATACCACATCAGTTGACACTAGGTATTTGCCAAGTACAACAGAGTAACAGCAATACCCTTTCTGAAGTCGAGAATAGCCCAAGAAAACACATTTTAACACCTTAGGATCCAATTTGGTAACATATAGTCGAACATCTCGAACATAACATATGCTTCCAAACACCTTAGGTTCCACCCGGAATGGTGATTTGTTTGGAAAAAGAACACTATAAGGCATATTACCTGCCAACACAGCCGAGGGCATGCGATTTATCAGAAAACAAGTTGTAGAGACTGCATCAGCCCAAAATAGTTTTGGGACTTTCATTTGGAACAAAAGTGTCCAAGTTGTCTCAAATAGATGCCTGTTCTTCCTTTCAGCAACTCCATTTTGAGAAGGTGTATCAACACATGAACCCTGCTGAAGAATACCATGGTTTCTCATATAAGATCTAAATAATTTTGACATATATTCTTTAGCATTATCACTCCTTAGAATCCTCACTAAGGCATTAAATTGAGTTTTGACTTCAGCACAAAAGGCAGTAAAGTGAGTAAACACTTCAGATCGACTCTTCATAAAGTAAATCCACATCCACAAAAATGACAAAATATTTATGTCCAGTTTTAGAAACAAATGGACATGGTCCCCAAACATCTAAATATACTAACTCAAAAGCCGACTCAACTCACTTATTAATCCTTGGACCTACTGAGATACGATGGAGTTTTGCAAATTTACATGACTCACATTCCAATGAGGGAATATTCTGAAACCGAGGACAAAGCTTTTTTAATAGTAGTAGAGAAGGATGTCCTAATCGACAATGTGCTTCAAATGGAGACACGACACTTGAGCATGCAACAAATCGAAATTCCCATTCATCAAGTATATAGAGTTCACCAATAACTTGATTTGTCATAAGATCACGAAAGAATGATCGGGAAAGAAAGAGATATAATGCAAATCTCCAGTAACTCTACTAACAGAAATCAGATTAAAGGCCAACTTTGGTAGACTTAATACAGATGATAGGGTAATAGAGGACGTAGGTTTAACAGTTCCAGATCCAACATTGTTACAGGTTGATCCTTCAGCTATTGTAACTGGATAAGGTGCTTTGTGCGGTTGAAAACTAGAAAAATATTAGGATTACCTGTCATATGATTGGTGGCACCTGAATCAATCACCCGTTTGTTTAAAGAGGTGATAAGACATGTTTTATCTGGCTTGGCAAAAGCATTGACTGAAGTTGATTCCTTATACTGAGAAAATTTAGCAAACTCCTCAACCGAAATCAAAACCATTTTGTTAGAAAATGGACCAGGAGTAGCAACAACCTCTCCCTGATAGTCTATTTTTTTTTCTAGTAAATTGCTCACTTTATCAAAATAAGATGATGTTGAAACCAATAGATTTCCCAAGTAGGCTATATCTGAAAGTCTCATTATACCTAAATAAGCAGGCAACAGATAACCTCCAAAACTACACCAAGTTCACAATTTATTGAGCAATTGCAGATAGCCTTCAAGCTAGAAAACAATAAATAGGAAAGTGTCAAACCAGACAAAAGAGAGTGCACAGATTCTATTTCAAGGATTCTCTTCTCCAAAATATGGTCCGATGATTAGAGGACCACCACAAATCGTCCAGCAACGTCACTCTCTCCAAGATTTACAATATCTCCAGCAACTTTGCTGGAGCGGGAGTCTCCGCTCCTCCTCTAACTACTAGATTTTGGAGTTTTGTACATCGGAGGAGGTAGAAAATCCCGCTCTGATACCATGTAAAATATACAATCAAATGGATCAATTTCCTTTTCATATTATTCCAAGAATAAGAGCTATTTCTAGGTGTACAAGTAAATCTATCTAAGGAAATAAAATCAGAAAAGATTCCTAAATATCTCTAAGATCCCTAAATATCTCTACCTATGATAATGATATAAATGTTGATATGACCGTACATTCTGTAACAATTCTGCAACAAAGAGGTAGAGATAACCTTAAGACTCTCCTAGAGAGGAAATTTTAAGCACAAATATCACAGGAATTGTCAAAAGAATTTTTATGGTTGCTTCCTCCAGTACTTGTTATATTTCTTTTCTTTATTATATGTATTTTGATATGCATTTTTGAGCCAGGATTCTCTCAAAAACTACTCTACCTCCCAAGTTAAGATAAAGTTTACGTACACTTTACCTTCTCCAAATCCCAGCACATGAAATTACACTGGGTATGTCGTTGTCTATGTTGCTGGGACTCTTTAAATGTGTCGACGGGTGCATGTTGGATAATCCAAAAGTAGTGCATTTTAAAGACTCCGACAAGGGCGTGGCAACAATTTTGGAGAGTCTGAGCAACATCGGTTGTTGTTGTAGTTTTGCTCCAAAACTAATGCATAATAACCTATCTTTTCTTCTGTTAATCTCTATGACTGTTAACCAATATCAACTAGAATAGGATAGAGCAAATATCGCACATAACATTTTTGGACAAACCTTTCGTGGAATTCAAAAATATAACATCGTCAAGTAGGAAGTTTTTCAAATTTCTTTAAATGAGTGTAAGCTAGGTCATTGCATGTTTCCATTAGCAGGCTCTCAAAACCTACAAACTCTTACTAGAAAGAGACAAATCACCAAGACATGGTGCATCTGTATATCCATTACAGTATCTTGACAAGTAAAATCCAAAAGGAAAGCAACAAAGTAGACTAGAAAAGTTAGAGTTAAGGTTACCAAAGCATGACCCTTGCATGCTGGTATCTTTAGAGGAAGACTGGTGGGCGAGAGGTAGAGCTTTGATGAAGCTGTCGTCCAGGAAAAGCTATCAAAATTTAGCACCTGAAATGAAAATGAACACATGCCATTGGCATCAAGTATGCCACCTACAAAGCAACTTGCCTGACACTAATGATTGAAACTCGTCTCAGTTATTATCTAATCATTTCCCATTTTTCAAAGATCAATACAAATGCAGATTGGAGCATTTATGAGTGATGACAGATGTAAAAGAGATGACAAACAGGGGAGATTATTTAGTCCAGCATATCTTCAGAGAGGGCAATGTTCCTGTGAATCTATTGCGTATGCAAACTAGAAGATCATGTCTTCCTGCTTTTGTTAAAGCCATTTTGAAGTTGGATAAACAAGGTATAACTAATTTTAGAATTAGACCTAGATCAGATACTTTACTTGGAAAGATTTTGTAAGCTGATTGTATAGCTTGACTGGTAAGTGGTAACAATGCTCACACTATCTCTTAGCATATTTTTCTTTACAAAGTGCCCTGCCAAAAGTTAGCTCTTTTTCTTTTGTATTAATAATTGAGGTCAGGCCTAGTTCCCCCTCTATGTAACAGTCTCGTCATTATAAGATATACCCAAGGCTAGGCAACTGACCATTGAATCCTTGGAAGAACAAAAATACAACTGCAGAAATTAATTTGTGACTTAACAGGTCAGAAGAAGAAATAAAGGAAAAGAAAGGGTTTCATGGTATTGAATATCCCTCCACCGAATCAAGACGGAGAAGCTTCTTCTTAATGTTGGGCACTGACATTTAAGTCATAATTCTGTTTATTTACGTGTTTTATCCTACATATTTCATCCATGTATGTGTATTTCCTTCAAATCTACCTTTTAAAACCAGCATACTACCTTTAATATTATAATTTATTACCTATCAACCAGAAAATGTTTGATGTTGATCTTTGGTGATAATTAGCCTCTAAATTCCACAGTGAAATCGAATACTATCCCGTTTGAAGCGCGGGAAAGATCAATATACTTGTTTATATTCTAAGGCAGGAGTCATCAAACATGAGATAATGTTACTTGAGGAACAAACACCATTTTACCTGCACATCCTCTAACAAACGGGTACCAGTTTCTCCACCGACAACTACCATCTTGTTCCCAACAACAGCTGCCGCATGCTGCTCAGTGAAAGCAAGATGTTAAGTTTTAAAGCATCACAATTTTAATAACATGTGATATCTTTGAACAGTAATCAGTTACATTGAAGCGAGGTGTAGGTTTTTCTCCAGCTATAGAAAGAAGCATCCAATTTTCTGAGCCACCTGAAGCACAATTGTTAAACTCAGGTGCACCTGATGAGCATTGGCAGCTCTTTTCTTCAGAATCGTTATTAATGGGAGGAACACCTTCACCCTGTCATGCATAAAGAGCTTAAACTTTGTGCTTCTCATATGCAACACAAAGAAAAGTTGCAATAGAGATCTTACACTGGAACTGCTAGAACGCTTGGGGTGCCTCATAGGACTTCGAGTTCCTTGAGCTGCGTTCAACCTGAGTAAAATAGAGATGAGCTCAGACAGATATAAGTACCATATGATTCAGAAGTCCTAGCTATAGTGAGGAAATCCATGTCCTTAAGAAGTCCGATAACAAATGCACGTGAGAGATAAGAAAGCCTCGAGTATCGATAGAAGTATTTTAGCAAGGTATGCAAGGACTTCATATTACTGTTTGTAAGGTATAAGGCATGCCAAAAATTGTACCAGAGATCGCAGTAACATCTTTCACATGAGGATGTTAAAGGGGATCGCAATTGATTCAGGGGATTAACCTTAGATAACCCTTGTTAGGTTGGGATTAAGGCGTAATGATTGATTGAGTGAAAGACATCTTACACATGGAAAGGATTGCAAAGAAAGCAAAACCATATCAGATGTATGGGAAAATCTTTCAGTAATTCTCTCCTACCTCACATAATTAACGTTAAGTCCAGTTTCGCTATAGGGATCATAAAACTTTAATAAAGGGTCAAATACAAGCCAATAAAGCAAAGCTGTTGCTCACCAATGCCAATTGCATTAACGCATTCAGTACCTGACTTCTTACCAATGCAATTTATAGTTTTTGAAGAGGGGCACTAGAGCTACACTTCCTAGAAAAGGCTCATGGAGACCTCCATCTTATGAGGTAAAGCAACATACAGTTGCTAAATTCTGATGTTTAATAAAGAACCCAATTGAAACTCAAAAATAGTAGAGCTCTGCTAAAGGTCTCCAAACTCCACTATTTTGAGGAGAAAATCCTAAGTTCTTCTGCCACTAGCAACCAATTCTAGAAAAGAATAACACTTTTGCCTAGACCATTGTGAATTTTCTAGTAACAGTAACCCAGTTAAATTGTTAAATGACAATGTGATTAGGTCTTGGAACCAAATTAACTAATTTTAACATGTGATAGTTTCTTAATCTTGAGACACATATATGCTGTATGTATAACTTTTACCTTATCTAGATGTGAGAAAAAAAGACTACTGACTTTCCAAAAGAAAATCTTTATTGAAATGAAACTAAGCACACAACCGGAGACATAACCACGAAATCCACTTCTTCTGCAATGAGTTCCAGCTTCTCAATCCGAAACACTAAAAAGCAATCATTCATGGAAAATTAAGCACACCAGCACAACACACAAACATGCCAGAAAACAGAATTAGTGTACAAAAATACACATTATATATGAATAAGGATGTCATTACCTCCCGAGTTTCATTCGCCGTTTCGAGAACCCAAACATTTTGTTAAGTAACAAATACCGCTGCAATACTCAAACCTTCAAAAAGCAGAACATGAAGCCACATTATCATCCAAACCACCAAAAAGCTCAGACTTTCAAGCATTTCTTAGAAAACTCAACGATTGTAGCTGCAGATTACACAGAAATCGAAAACTCACTTTCAGAGAAAAGAAAAACTAGGTTTTGATAGTGTGCTTCGAAGCCCACTCTTGGATCATCCAAACCGAAAGCGACAAAAACTTGGTTAAACTTGGGAGTTCCTTCCTCCACAAATGCGCATTAAAGCTCACTCTGCAGTTTTGTGATAATTTTACAGTGAGCTGAAGATGACCGTGTGTATCAATAGGTTAATTAATGTATAGATACAGAAATGGTGTATGTATAGGTTATTATTGATATGACTGTGAGAAATGACTTGAAAATTGACTAAAGAGGAACTGCGTATTTTAGTTAGCTACTACACAAATGTACGTGTATAAAGTGGATGGCTTTTTTTACTGGTAGACAGAGAAAGGTGCGTGAAAATGACTGACAACAGAAATGCGCATTTTAGCATTTTGCTCGCCTGTGTAACTTTGTCATTACGTGCGATTACGTAGCATGTACTATCCTCCTCTAAAAATCTGATTTAATTTGAAATGACATTTAAGAAAAAAAAAATTATTTTATAATTCTGAATCCAAGTTATATTAAATTACCAATCTTATGACCTGCAAGCAAAAAAATTAAAATTACAACATTATAAAAAAAATTAAAATAGATTAAAAAGGAAAGATAGTAACTCTTTTAAACAGAAAAAGTATAAAATGCTTCCTCTTTTTATAAAAAAAAAACTATTTTGAAATCTATTTTTTTAAAAAAAATTATATGATAGACCACAAGATTAGGACATTTTGATAAATTTGATGTTATTGTAATTTAGGACAAATTTTTTATGTTTTTTCAAAAGTTAAAACTCATAATTTTTGTGAAAGTTAAAAATTATAAATAAAAAATATTCTACTATTAACTTATTTTTTTCTTTTAAAAATAAATACTTTTTAACTTTTCCAACACCTTTACAATTTAAAAATAAAAAACATCTCAAATAACCTAATTAAAACACCCCATAAACCATTACAACGTGGGTGTTTGTTTTGACATGGTCTTTTGGTAAAGAGTGAATCGAGGAGCATTTATTGCAGCGGTCCAGTGGGCCCACAATTTTTTTTGGAACTTGTTGTAGGCCAAGATTCGAATCCTTCACTGGTGTCAGAAACGATATTATCTTAGTTTTGGGCTGCTATTAGTGGCCCAGCCCAGTATAATTAAGTCTCTTGATGATCGTTTTCGGATGTTTGGGCCTTACTTCATGGACCATTCCACCTGTTGTTTACCAAAAGATATAAAGCATAAGCTATACACCATGTAAGAGTAAATATTACAAACGGTCGATTACATGATTGTGTAGGTGATAGTAATTATTCTAAAAATAAAAAATTACACAACTATATAACTATTTTACTATAATTTCTAATAATCACTACTGTTTGAAACAATTACAAAAATTTCTTGTTTGTACTCTCTCTCTCCATCTTTCATATATATTTTCACGCTCCTCTTTAATTTATCCTAAACTCATTCCTAATTTTAAGTAGTCTAATTAATATTATCCTAATCCACCTTTTTTAGTTGTCTTATAAAATCTTTCCTCAATTAATTTCCTCAAACTAAAAGGAAAAGAACTGAAACATTTCTACTTTCTCCGCCAAACCTAATTTCTTCCTCTCTTTTTTTTGTCCTTCTTCATCAAAGCATTCTTCCACGAGATGGATTCTTCACCATCATTTAGTTTTGGTCTTTACCCAGTTACCCTCTAGTAATGAAAACATTCTTCAACCTGAAGTTGTACTTTCAATCACAGTTGTTCTCTTCATATTCCTTGTTGATTTGAAGTGCTACTTGGATTCTGATCCATCCTTTAATATCAATCTCGCACAAACAAGCGATCTTCTGTTGGCACCCGATTTTGACCGATTTATAACCTCTTTTGTATTGTCATTTGATTAAATAGATATTTTAAAAACTTTTCAAAATAAATGAGTTTATTTTCAATTTATCCAAATAATTTTATATTTTTAAACATTCTTAATTTTTCAAAATTTGTTCGTTAATTATTTTGTCATTTTAAATTACCTTTATTATTATTATTATCATCATCATCATAATTATTATTTATTTACTTATTACTATTTGGACCTTCGAACTAATTTGAACAAAACTGGCACATTCTACTTCCAATTTAAGTTTGATGATATGAACTCATCAAAAGTTGACAAGACCCTTTTTTAATATAATATTTCCTCAGTTCATCCTATATCCAAGGTTATAGTTAGCAATTGGTATTTTTTTCCTAGATTGACATCAAATGGACTCAAATCACGTATTTATAAGATGAGAATGATTGACATCCATACTAAAGCTTGCTTGAAAGTAAGTCTGGCAATGAAACCGGTAGGTGCCGGTTCCGTACCGGCTCAGGACCGGTTTCGGTACTCTACCGAAACCTGCCGATATAGGGGTAATGTGAGGGGGTACCAGGAAGGAGGGGAATTTTTTTCGATAATTACCGGTATCGGACCAGTATTACCGGTTTAAATTTTTTTTAAAGAAAAAAAGGTTACCGTTGGGGTGGGGGCCACCAACGGTAACATAGCCATTTTTAGCCATTGGAGGCCTTTTTTCTGTTTTAATTTAATTTTTTTTTTCCAAAATTCAATAATTTTTCAACTATAAATACCCCTAAATCTTTCATATTTTTTCAATCAAATTCTCTCAATCATCTTAAAATTCTCTCAATATTCTCAACTCTCTCATTTCTCAATTCTCTCCACTATTATAAATTTATAATTATATTATACATACTACTCTCAAATTAATTATACATATGAATTATTTACTCTCTCAATTATTCAACTAATATTAATTACTATTTAGTTTGATATGTTAATTGCAATTTGGAGCAAATTTTGGTGGATCAATTTGGAGCATATTCAAGCTTCAACTTTCATCAATTTCGGCTTCTACGTCTGTTTTTACACAGACGTTTAGTACCTTCGTGCCAACTTATTTGTTCTTCTAATTAGTTTTTATTCTTTAATCCTTACTACTTGAGTACTTGTTGACATCCAATTTTTACCCTCCACAGTACAAATTGATCATCGAGCTTTTAATTTTAACAATTTGAAATAATTAATTTTCAAAAATGCAAAAAATGTTTTAAATGATTTTTAGGTGTAAATCTTTTAATTCTAGTTATGTTGCATATTATATACATTTATTTCAAGTATTAATAGTTAAGTATTTTCGTTAATTTTTCAAAAAGAATTCTCAAATGGATTTATCTCTAATCACTTCACTCAATCGTCTTTAGGATTAAATACCTCGTAGTAAATCTAATTATTTTTTAAGTTGTTAATATCAAAAAAACTCTTTAATTAATTTATATTAATTCATCTCGTGGTCAAATTAATCAATCGATTTCGAATTGATCACATTTAATTGGTCATATTGGTAAATGGCTAATTTTTAAATCTTTTTCCTTAATTCTTTTTAATTCTATTAACCCAGGCCCAATCCTAATATATCCCCAAGCCCAAAATTAATTCCCATCCCTTTACCCAGTCACCCGACTCGGCCCACAACCCCTTTAATTAACTCCCTTCACACACACACCCCACGCGCTCCCTTCTTCTTCTTCTCTTTCCCTTTTTTCTCTTTCCCCCTTCCAGTAAAATAGTGACCAAAATCGGAAAAACCAGCCAAAAAATGCCAAAATTAATTACTCCCTTGTACCTCGCCCAACCCCTCTCCTCGTAGCAGTCGAGAAAACCAAAACCGCAACAAGAAAAAGCCAAAACCAGACGAGAAAATCAGAAAAAAACCAGTCGGCCACAGTGGCCATTTTTGAGCAAAAAATGGTCAAACACGCACTCCTCTCCTCTTTTCCCCTTGTCCTAGCGCGTCAGGAACCTTTGACGTGTCTCATATCTAAGCCATCGATTAAAATCGATGGCTGAGATGTGAGACTTGTAAAAGGGATTCCATTTGAAGATTCAAATTCGGGGCAAAATATCGAATTTGCCCTGGATTTCTACCCGTTTTGTTGCCCTAATTTTTGGATATTTATACCCCATCTTGGTTCACTGTTGGGGGGGGGGGGGATATTTTCTTTTCTCTTTTGGAAAATAAACTGCAATTCCCATCTTTGGAAAACAACTCTTAGAAAGAGCTTAGGAATTTGAAAAGTGTATAAACTTGAGCTTTCCAGTTCCGACATCCAGCAGCATGTATACATAGCTCGGGTGGGATTGAAGTTGATTCTAGCTCGTCGTCTCAGTCCGCTACCCTTAAAAAGTCCATTGTGGACTCCCCCTTGCACATCTTTGAGTTGTGACTCGTTGGGACAGTGTACGCGTTCAAGAGTATGCTGATTATACAGGTTCCGGTGGCCGAAAGTTGATGTATATACATCCGTATACATATTATATACACTGGTATACTGCAGTGTATATGGCTGAACTAACTCAAACGAAAATGGGCCAAAAGCCCTATCAGCAGCAGCAGAGGCCCAAGGGAGTGGCAGGCCCAAAATTAGAGTTTAGGACAGGTTAATTGAATTGGGTCTGCCAAGCCCAATTGCTATTTCTCTTATTATTTTCTTATGTTTTTATTTGTTTGTGATATTTATTATTTTATCTCTAACTCTAGTATTATTTTACATGTCTTAATCTAATTAAGTTTCCCCGAATGTTGACCATTTATGTTATTCCAATGTCTTTGAACATTTTGACGATAAAATCACCTCTTAAGAAATTTGACTCTATGAATTTTTCCTTAAAAGACTTCAAATATTTTTCGTAAAACAATTTATGAATATTTCTCTTCTTTAGTCACCTAGTCTAATTCACTAATTCCATTAATTAAGTAAAATTTGGGTAGATTTTAATATTATGTTCTTGATTATTTTAAAGTAGTTTTACTTAATTAATATTAATTGAATAAAACGTGATTAAGATTTTAAATGTTCTATTTTCCTAATTTTTGAGTATTTCACTTAAATTTTTCTAGTTAATAATATAAATTAGTATTTTAAAGTTAGTCAAAATTGCTTAATCGTCGGATAACCGCGTGTTAGCGGCCATTTCGAGTGCGTAAAACCTTCTCGAAGTGGAAATATGAACCCGAACCCTTTTCTTTGGATTTTAAAAGATTTTTTTTGTTGGAGTCTTTTAAAATAATTAAATCGATTTTTCTTGATTTTTCCTTAAAAAAATTAAGTGGCGACTCTAAATTTTTGAAGATTCGATTTTCCTTAAACTAATTAAGTCTTAAATCGAATTTTCGAAACCGAATTCATTTTCTGATATAATAGAAATGACGACTCTGCTGGGGAATTTAATTAGGTTCTAACCATTAGATTAAGTTTTTGACTGACTTTAATAATTGTTTTTATTTTGTTATTTGTTTGTTCGTTTTACTTGTTTAATTTTAATTATTATTATTAAACTGTCATTACACGCATAGCATATTCCGCCACCCAGCAACTTTATTTTAATTTCCACTAAAACGACGATTATGCGGGTCGCAGCCGTTTAGTCCAAAATTTTTCATCGGGGTACCCTAACGAAATGAGTCGATCTTGCGGGGTCGACGGTCGTTAAATTTCCCAGCCCGAGTTGTCCGCTCGGGTCACCCTTTCACAGTCAAAAAATAAACCCACTCTTAGACACCTAGGGTAGAGCGAAACCAAAATCCGGTAGGTGCATTAGCCTAGGTCGACCCAATACCCTAGGGGTATCGGGCCCATTAATAGCCCACCTTGAGTCCAAAGTGGCCTTCGGCCCAACTGGACGATCATATTGTTTGTTTGATTTGAAGGATGTATATGTCTTTTAAATAAATCATTGTTTGCGAGTTTGGGGTTTTTTTTCTAATACATTTGTTTTTGTAGACAGTTAATCGATGAATGTGTTTGGTTCAGTTAGATCGGAATTTAAAAAGACAAATTACCACTTTTTAGCAAACGTCATTACTCGGTCAAGCCTTGCTAGCGGTATTGACACCACATTCGAGAAGAGATAGAGAAAGCTAGAAATGAAGTGGAATTTTCTAGTTAATTTATCCCCTCCGTGGGAATGTCTTACTTTGTATATATATTTTTCCCTTTCCCTAAAAAATGTATCCCTTATTATTGACGTTTTGTAATGCATTTTATCTATTTATAGAATTTATTTTTTTGGGAATGATGAAATATTTAAAATGACAAGATACATCCTTCAAATCGATAGGCCAACCCTTGGCACAAAAGGGTCACATATTCTCTAGGACGCGCAATAATTGTTTCTGTGATATTTGCTATAACTGTTTATGTGTTTATGTTGATTTGTTCGGAGACATTCTAGCCCATTCTTTTCAATATATATATTAGAGCCTCCTAAGCATAAAATCTCAGTCACTATCAAAAGTTCGTCCAAAATACTCTTCGAGTCTTGAGTTTCTCAACAAAATTCGAATTCCACTTCTAAATTTTGCTCTCTTATCTGATAAGAGGTGAATTTTCCGTTTGAATATTCAAGCTGGTCGAACTACGTCGAACCTGATTTCTCCTTTGTGAGATACGTAGGCAGCCTTCCAAGGCTCGGTCCTTCATTATAAAAAGCTTATTTTTCCACCTTCAATCCTACAAAAGAATCACAATTTTAGAAGATGCGAGAAAATTTCGACAAAAAAGTCTCCCTGATTCACAAATCTCAAATTAAATAGGCAAATTTTAGCCTATTTAGTCATTTTCTTATATCTATGGGTTAGTCTGTCTTCGAACAATGCAACTATTATGTGTCTACCTTTCCGTGTGATATTTTGCATTATTTATTATGAACAAGGACTAACACGTTTATCTTTTGAGTTATTTTTCATTCGACAGGTACTTTGAATTGATCTGTATTGAGAAAATGACTAGACATTCCTACTTTACGAGGTCTAAGAATTCTAAAGATTCTTTCCCCGACCAAAGTCTGTCAAAAAGGAAAGAAAAAAATGACTGAGAACAATGAGGGCAATGATTTAACCGAAGTTACCATGACGGACCCTGCAATTGCTGAACAGAACAAGTTGATTGCACAACTACTGCAACAAATTTCTGAAATGAGAGCTGAGATACAAAAGACTCAAGATCCGGCTAATCTAGCCGTTACTACTAAGACTCATGATCCAGACGACGAAAGGCCTCCACTTCATTTTCCTCCTCCGAATCCAACCACTGGACATGCTCCAAAAGATTCAATTGTTGTTTCTCTCCAAAAAGCTCCCATCATCGACTTAACCACTCCTAACTTCCATCATGCTTGCACGTCACACCAGACACCACTTTCTCTTCAAAGTCTAAATTCTCACAACCCTCAAATATATCCATTCGCATATCAAAACCCTAATCCAAACATTTGAAGTCCACCAACTACTCAACCTACACCCCTAAAAGCCATTTTTCATATCCCCGACAGTACCAGAAGAAACATACCTTCCCTTCATCACATATTCCGAACCTGACCCTTATAAGAGGGAGGAAAAAGAGTGGAGGGCCCAAGAGGAGATGATTGAGCAAGGCCTGAGAAAAGAAATTACAGAAGCAATAGAGGGGTTGTACCACATGCCGAGCACTGCAAGGTTGAATTATGAAGATCTGAACATCGTTTAGATTTGGACCTCCCAGAAGGGTTCAGAGTACCAAAATTTGACACTTTTAGTGGAGATGGAAATCCCCTAGTTCACTTGAGAGTCTATCACGACCAACTTGTAAGGGTTGAGAAAAATGAAGCTATATTGATACGACTTTTCAGCCGAAGTCTGATTGGAGAAGCTTTAGATTGGTTTGCTTCTCAAGAAACGAAACGGTGGTCCAGTTGGAATGCTTTGGACAATGACTTTATTGAAAGATTTTCTTACAATATCGAAATTGTTCCTGATCGATATTCTTTGGAGAAAATCAAACAGAAGTCTACTGAGAGCTATCGAGAGTATGCCTACCGTTGAAAGAAAAAGGCTGTAAGGGTTAGACCTCCTATGACCGTGCAAGAGATCAGTGAAACCTTTCTACGCATTCAAGAGACGGATTACTTTGATAAGATGTTACCCCTCATAGGAGCAAAGTTTAGTGAGATAGTTGAAGTTGGTGAGGCTATCGAATACGGTTTTGAGACAGGAAAAATCGCCCGAATAGCTACTCGAACAAAGCCTTCAATTCCACTAAGGAGGAAGAGGAAAGATGTTTCTTTCATTTCATCCGAACTAAAATCAAAACATGTCAAATTCGACAATCCTTCGCACTCACTATCTAATGCCTACCCCAAAGCTCCACAAAATCCATACCCAGTTTTTCCCGTCCAATCAAATTTCCAGGCTTCAAATTATTAAAATATCCCTCCAATTTTTCAAGCTCCATGGCCAAATTACCAGAGTATCTCTCCAAATGTCCAAGCTCCATTGCCAAATTACCAAAGTATCTCTCCAAATGTCCAAGCTCCATTAGTAAATTACTAGAATATCCCTCCAAGTTACAAAACTCCATTGCTAAATTATCAAAATATCCCTCCAAGCTGCCAAGCTTTACAATATCCAAAATTCCAAATGCCAGCACCTACTTTCCAAAATCCTCCAAACTACTATCAAATGCCTTCGTCTTCAAGAGGTAATTGCAACATTTCTCGTCCAAATCCTGTGAAGAGAACTCCTCGAGTCTTTACTCCTTTGGTTGAAAGTCGAACCCAAGTTTATGAGAGATTGAAAGCCGCAGGTATGCTCCATCCTGTAAAAGGAAGACCAGCCGATCCTTTGGGAAAATATTA
The DNA here is from genome assembly GCA_029948455.1 of Solanum rostratum. Classification (NCBI taxonomy): domain Eukaryota; kingdom Viridiplantae; phylum Streptophyta; class Magnoliopsida; order Solanales; family Solanaceae; genus Solanum; species Solanum rostratum. The sequence goes on along the minus strand of CM057045.1, from coordinate 60,922,661 downwards.
TAGAGCAGACCATAAGTGTGCTTATCACTCAGGAGTCGTTGGGCATACCACTGAAAGTTGCATCAATCTGAAGCACAAGATTTAGGACTTGATCGATCAAAAGGTTGTCACTCTTCAAGCTGTCACTCCTAGTGTCAATAGGAATCCCCTGCCCCTTTATCAGCAGGTGCCTACTAATACGATGGAAGTTAACAAAGATTGGCGTATGGATAAAGTTGTAATTCCAGCAAACTCTATGGCTTCTTCAAGAAAACAAAGAAATCTGAATATGTGATCATGATACCTCACCAAACTTCCGCTTTGATGCTTGAGAAAATGAATGAGGTCAAGCACACTATTTCAAAATCATTGCCTCACTTGCCCCAGTCTTTGCCAGTGCGTAATCATGATAAGGACGATGGTCTAGGGAAAGGAATCTAGAATTGGTTCAAAGGAGAGTGTGTTGTGCTGATCGTGAAACTAAGCACACAAGACGTCGATTCGGAGGAGCAAATGATAATTAGATATCTACTCTGCTCCTGATTCTCTACTCATCTTGATAGACAAAGTCAATTTTTATATTATTCCTGAAATTGGTGGTAGTCCATATAGGCTCGAGGCCCACCTTTTATATTGTTTTACTTCGTTATGCTTTAATTCTCTCGTAATATTTTGAAAAAATGGGGCAAATTGTCCTGTGACTATGCCAAAGTTTCTATTTTTTTCTTTCTTTTAAATGAAAGCTTCTTTTATCATGGAAGTTTACTTTACTCGCTTCAATTTTTCTATCTAATGGTGTTTGTTTACGATTTTAGTAAAAGAACCTTAAAACCTGTCATATTATGTCATGTCACAAGCTGAATGAACAAAAGGAGGTGAATATCGATGAAGTGTTCAAAGAGTGTGATAAATAGATCGTGATATCCGAGTCATTTGTCAAAATTGGAATAATTCAAGCCAGCTTGAAACTTGAATCTGAGAGAAGACAAAACACCAGAGAAGTCAGAATCGTAATCCATTTAATAGAGGGGAGGTCTCATCAACTTGTCGAAGAATATGTTAACATATTCATCTGGTCATGTAACAATGTGCTAGTATTCAGCACAAACATAACCTACTACAACTTGACGATCAACTTATATGCTATCAAGAGACACTACGTCTAAAGATTCAAGATTTTCCTTTAATCTCTTTTTTCCTATAATTACATCATTTGCTTGTAATTATTTCTATTGTTTACTATCAGTTTATCTGCCTACTATAATGAATTACGTTTGACCTGAATTCTCAAGAATGAGATACATAGGCGACCTTTGTCGGCCTCGGTCATCCCCTTATCCCTTTTTATTATCCCCTTTTTGTAGTGAACTACGTTTGACCTGAATTCTCAAGAATGAGATACGTAGGCGGCCTATGTCGGCCTCGGTCATCCCTTTATCCCTTTTTATTATCCTCTTTTTTGTTTCGAACTACGTTTGACCTGAATTCTCTAGAATGAGATTCGTAGGCGGCCTATGTCGGCCTCGGTCATTTTCTTATTTAAAATTTATATTTTTCTCTATCTCTTGATGGGGGAACTATGTTTGACCTAATTCCTGCCTCAACGGGATACGTAGGCGCCACAACGGCTCGGTCATATTCCCATAAAGGAAACTGGGATAGAATTTTTGAGACGAACTCAAAAATTCTGAACAAGAAGACCCACCTCCAACAAGTCAAAATTTAAAGCATCAGGAATTTCAGCTGGGACAGAATTTTTTGAGAAGATCTCAAAAAATTCTCAGGATTTTTCTAAAAAGCTAGTGATTCAGTATGACATTTCAACTGGGACAGAATTTTTTTGAGAAGATCTCAAAAAATTCTCAGAGTTCTATCAAGTTATTAATTCATTACGACAATTAACTAGGACAGAAATTTTTGAGATCGCTTTCAAAAATTTCATCAAGTGTCATTAAAAGCCCTGAAGATCCTCAGCCTGATCAGAAAATTCAAAGACAATTGTGATGCGTCAAAGAAGCCATGTCAGAAACCGAATGTGTTCATCTAAAGCTTTTCGTGACATGACAGTTGGCAGTGACCTTTTCTTCAAAAATTCCTTTCTAAATTTACCTATTTTTCAAAGTTTTGCGTGTCAAATATCTTGTCAAATGTATATTTTATATTCTGTCTATCAAGAGGTGGGAGATCGGAGCGGTCAACCAAAAGACAAGACAGGGAGCAGACGACCGAAGAATCAACACAGATCGATTCGCTTTGAAACTAAGAAATTTTCTGTGGATGCAGGGAAAATATTTACAGGACTTATCTACGAGAAAACTACCGAGGCATAAATAGTTTTGTCTCACTCAAGTCTCCAGCAACTCATCAAATTTTCATTTCCAAGTTGCCGGGAGGGCCATTGCATGTTCAATTCGCCGAGAGGGCCATTTTATCTTTAATCTGCCGGGAAGGCATTTACATTTTTCAAGCTATCGAGAGGGTTATTGCATGTTCAATTTGCCTAGAGGGTCATTGCATGTTCAAGTTCAAGTTGCCGAGAGGGCCATTTCATCATTCATTGCCGAGAGGGTCATTTTATCTTCAAGTTGCCGAGAGGGCCATTACATTTTCAATTGCCGAGAAGAAATTTATATTTTTAAGCTGCCGAGAGGGCCATTGCATGTTTAACTTGCCGAAAGGGCCATTGCATGTTCAATTCGTTGAGAGGACCATTGCATGTTCAATTTGTCGAGAAGGCATTTGCATTTTCAAGCTGCCGAGAGGGCCATTGCATGTTCAATTTGCCGAGAGGGCCATTGCATGTTCAATTCGTCGAGAGGGCCATTTTTATCTCAAGTTGCCAAGAGGGCCATTGCATTTTCAGTTGCCAAGAAGACATTTATATTTCCAAGCGGCCGAGAGGGCCATTGCATGTTCAATTTGCCAAGAGGACCATTGCATGTTCAATTCGCCGAGGGGGCCATTTCATCTTCAATCTGTTGAGAAGGCATTTACATTTTCAAGCTGCCGAGAGGGCCATTGCATGTTCAATTTGCCGAGAGGGCCATTGTATGTTCAATTCGCCGAAAGGGCCATTTTTATCTTCAAGTTGCCAAGAGGGCCATTGCATTTTCAGTTGCCGAGAAGACATTTATATTTTTCAGCTGCCGAGAGGACCATTGCATGTTCAATTTGCCGAGAGGGCCATTGCATGTTCAATTCGCCGAGAGGGCCATTTTATCTTTAACCTGCCCTTTCCCTTTTTTTCTCTTTCCCCGACCCCCTTTCCCCCTTCCAGTAAAACAGTGACCAAAATCGAAAAAATCAGCTAAAAAATGCCAAAATTAATTACTCCCTCGTACCTCCCCCAACCCTTCTTCTCGTAGCAGTCAAGAAAACCAAAACCGCAACAAGAAAAAGCCAAAACTAGACGAGAAAATCAGAAAAAAACCAGTCGGCCACAGTGGCCATTTTTGAGCAAAAAATGGTCAAACACGCACTCCTCTCCTCTTTTCCCCTTGTCCTAGTGCGTCAGAAACCCTTGACGTGTCTCATATATAAGCCATCGATTCAAATCGATGGCTGAGACGTGAGACTTGTAAAAGGGATTCCACTTGAAGATTCAAATTCGGGGCAAAATGTCGAATTTGCCCTGGATTTCTACCTGTTTTGTTGCCCTAATTTTTGGGTATTTATACCCCATCTTGGTTCACTGTTGGGGGGGGGGGATTTTCTTTTCTCTTTTGGAAAATAGACTGCAATTCTCATCTTTGGAAAACAACTCTTAGAAAGAGCTTAGGAATTTGAAAAGTGTATAAACTTGAGCTTTCCAGTTCCGACATCCAGCAACACGTATACATAGCTTGGGTGGGATCGAAGTTGATTCTAGCTCGTCATCTCAGTCCGCTGCCCTTAAAAAGTCCATTGTGGACTCCACCTTGCACATCTTTGAGTCGTGACTCGTCGGGACAGTGTACGCGTTCGAGAGTATGCTGATTATACAGGTTCCGGTGCCCGAAAGTTGATGTATATACATCCGTATACATATTATATACACTGGTATACTACCAGTGTATATGGTTGAACTAACTCAAACGGAAATGGGCCAAAAGCCCTATCAACAGCAGCTGAGGCCCAAGGGAGTGGCTGACCCAAAATTAGAGTTTAGGACAGGTTAATTGAATTGGGCCTGCCAAGCCCAATTGCTATTTCTCTTATTATTTTCTTATGTTTTTACTTGTTTGTGATATTTATTATTTTATCTCTAACTCTAGTATTATTTTACATGTCTTAATCTAATTAAGTTTCCCCGAAAGTCGACCATTTATGTTATTCTAATGTCTTTGAACATTTTGACGATAAAATCACCTCTTAAGAAATTTGACTCTATGAATTTTTCCTTAAAAGACTGCAAGTATTTTTTGTAAAACAACTTATGAATATTTCTCTTCTTTAGTCACCTAGTCTAATTCACTAATTCCACTAATTAAGTAAAATTTGGGTAGATTTTAATATTATGTTCTTGAGTATTTTAAAGTAGTTTTACTTAATTAATATTAATTGAATAAAATGTGATTAAGATTTTAAATGTTCTATTTTCCTAATTTTTGAGTATTTCACTTAAATTTTTCTAGTTAATAATATAAATTAGTATTTTAAAGTTAGTCAAAATTGCTTAATCGTCGGATAACCGCGTGTTAGCGGCCATTTCGAGTGCGTAAAACCTTCTCGAAGTGGAAATATGGACCTGAACCTTTTTCTTTAGATTTTAAAAGATTTTTTCTGTTGGAGTCTTTTAAAATAATTAAATCGATTTTTCTTGATTTTTCCTTAAAAAATTAAGTGGCGACTCTAAATATTTAAAGATTCGGTTTTCCTTTAACTAATTAAGTCTTAAATCGAATTTTCGAAACCCAAGTCATTTTTCGATGTAACAGTACTTTGCTATTTGAATTAAATTTTTTATATTCATAAATTATAAGTTCATATTTCATAACTTGAATTTTTACATATAATCTTTACTTGTTTAATTTTATTTAACATGGATTCTGGTAGAAAAGAAAAGAGAAAAAGTACTTTTTTCGATGGAATAACTAAAGCTTTAACCGGTAAAAAATTCGGTGGTAGTTCGTCTAAATCTACAAGACAACCACCACTTAGATTTAATACCGAAGATTTTACACACATAGACAACACTTGTTTTAATATTGATTCTAATACGGAATTAGATCACGAATTTCTTGAACGTAAATTTGACTTTAATGAAGATTTATCAGAAAATGATTTCGAAATTAATGAGGAGGGCGATATTTTTTATGACGATGAAACTCTACCCCCATATACTGTTACTACTCCCCCCCTCCCACTCCCGCTTCTGCTCCCCCCGTACAACCATCGCCATCTAATAGGCCTAAGACAAAACATGTTAAAAAATCTGTTGTTTGGCAATTTTTAACACAAAATGAAGATAAAACAAAAGCGATTTGTAATAAATGTAAGCATGTTTTAAACCATAAAACTTCGGGAAAGGGGGGTGGGACAGGTCATTTAAAAAATCACTTAATGCATTGTTGTAAATTAGAATTTTATCATGTTCAAGCCATTGCGGATGCAAAAAAATATGGAACTCCCATTCCTGAAGAATCGGTGGGAGGTTCAAATATGGTGCAATCGAATTAAACCCTTATTATGTTTCCGGTCCTTTTACATATCGCCTTTATAATAGACGTGACTTAGACGAACTTGCCAAAATGATTGTTGTTACTGGTTTACCTTTTAGTTTTGCCGAAAATCTTGGTTTTTTTCATTATATTCAAATTGTTTATAACCCATCTTTTAATGGTTTTTCTAGAAATACAATTAAAAAAATTATTTTTGATTATCAGACACGACATGTACAGTATTTTCGATATTTATTTGCTTATAATTCCTGTAGGCTAGCAATTACTTCTGATATGAGTTGTAGTATAACCGGTAATGATTATTTTTACAATTACTGGCCATTAGATAAACGAAAATTGGAATATGCAGAAAAAGATTAGGATATAAAAGTTGTGAAATGGGTAAAACAGGTTCTTATATTGCGCAAACTATTCTTGATGTTTTACAATTTTTTGGTATTTCTAGTAAAATAATTTAGTGTAACTTTAGATAACGCTTCTAGTAATAAACGTGTTGTTGATTATTTAAGACTTGTTCTTAGTCCTATTTACGAAGATGGTTATCATATAAAATGTGTTGCTCATATTTACAATTTAATTATTAGAGATGATGTGTCATTATTTGAAAATGATTATAATAAAGTAGAAATTGCATGTCATTTTATTTTTAAATGTCAAGTAAAGGCTAGACGTAAAGAATTTGAAAGTCAGTGCATTAAATGTAATTTGTCTGTTAGGAAAATTCTCAAAATCATAGCTACTAGGTGGAATTCGTTGTATGAAATGCTAAAAATAGCTTATGTATATAGGAGACCAGTTACAATGGTTTGAAATGCCCATAATGCAGATATGACTTACCGACTAGATGAAAATGATTGGAATGATATTAGGGATTCAATTGAATTTTTAAGAGTTTTTTATTTAGCCACTAAACAAATCTCTGGTCTTTATTATCCTACTATTTGTTCCGTTTTGCCTAATATTTGTGCCATTTGTACTAAATTTGCTTTGTTTAGAAATAACCCAAAATTTGAAGAACTTGTTCAAAAAATGATTGAAAAATTTAGGAAATACTTTTTCCCAATTCCTCAGATTTATTTAACTGCTTGTTTATTCAACCCGACTTACAAAGAAGTCGGAGTATCTAGAATGGTAGATAGTATATATGCAAACTTAGAAATTGAATACGATGAAGAAAATCAATCACATAATTTAGATGTAGTTAAAAGTAGCATTAGAACAGAAGCTAGGAAACTATATGATTTAGAAGAGTATAATTTAGTAGAAAATGTACAATATCAAGAACCACAACCATCTAGGCCTAGATACGAGGATGATATTGATGACATGTTAGAATTTTATCTTGGACTTACTACAAACGAAAACAATGATTTTGATGAATATCTTAACCAAGCTACAGATAGCATCAACGATACAGAGGGGAAGCAACAATTGGCATGGTAGAAGAATAGTGGAAAAGCTTTTTAAAGACTTCAGCGGGTGGTTCGTGATGTCCTCGCTATTCAAGCATCGTCGGTGGCTTCGGAAGGCGCTTTTAGTGCTGCTAGTTTCCAATTTGGAGACCATAAACATTCACTAGCAGCTGATAGCTTGGAAGTTTCAGTCTTATTCCAAGATTGGATAAATGCGGAGCGCAGGAATTTAGGGCGTCCAACTTTGCCTTCTCAGTTTAAAGCCGATATAAACAATATTTATCAGAATCAAGTGAAGACGACATGGATTTTCTGGAGAAACAAGCTCAAGAGCTGATTCCAAAAAATGTAACACTAGAAATGTTAGAAACACTTAGGTACGAATTTCAAAGTGGTTTAAGATATTAGTGATTAAATTTTATTGTATTACAAATTTCAAGACCTAGTTGAAACAAAACCTTTCCTAGAAGGTGGCTGCGTAAATTATGTTGATTTCTAATATCTGTACATTGTACAATTTAAATTTTAAAATAACATAATAAAATTATAGGCTATTCGCCTAATTTCTTTTTTTAATGCTATTATCTTGATTTAAATTTCAATTTAAGTTTTGACTTTTTTAAAATATATTTGCCCCCTTATTTCTCAAATCTATATTAACTTTAAGTTTAAAATATAAAAAGAAACGTTTAAAATTTAAAATTTTATTTTTGAAAAATTAGAAATTTAAACTTTTAAAGTAAAAAATTAAAACAATATTGATTTTACACTTTAAAATTTTTATATAAGTATAACTACTTATAAAACTAGTTGTAGTTAATTAATTTAAAACTTTTATACTTATATTTTATGACTACTTTAATTAAACCTCATTTTAAACTTTAAAAAATTTATATAATGAATATTAATACTATTTTTAAATTTTAATTTAACCTTTAACATTTTAAACTTCAATTTTAATTTTAAATATTAAATTTAATTTAAAATATAAAAATTAAACTTCAAATTTTAATAATTTAATCAAATTTAATTTTTGTTAATTTCGGATTTACCGGTCCAGTTGGTACCGGTAAGGTAAAGGGGGAATTTTTCCGAACCGCCAGTACCGATTCCAAACCCCCCCCCCCCCCTAACCGGTTCCGGTTCGATATCGACAATTACCAAGTGTCGAATCCAATTCCGATGCCACCAATTCACCAAATGAGAACACTTTCTTACAAAAATGAAAAATTCATTTCAACGCACAACTAATTCAATTTAATAAGGAAACGCATAATTAATTCAGTAAAAGTGATTCATACCACACAAATTCTAATTAATGTTCTTACAATGTTCACCAGAAATTTAGAATATTAAAATAATTTTTTTTTCTAATATAAAATCACTCATCAAAACTTCATAGAACTCAAGAAAAAAAAATTAAAAAAATCTTACAAAATAAAATTACAAAAGACTGGGTGGGTGGAGAAAACAATCAACATTCAGCAGCAAGCAGCGTCATGGGGCTGAGCCGCTGGTCGAATTGCCGGCACTGAACTGGGCAATGGGCTGGCAGATACTTTTTAAATAAAATGGAGGAACGAGAGTTTCTTCAAGACAAAGAGAGAGAATGAAACTTTTATTTATGTTTAATTAAAGAAAAGAAAAGTTTAAAAAAAATGTGTTAGAAATAATTTCTGATTAATGCATAATAATGAGTCTATAAAATTATATTTTTTTCTTTTAAAAGGAAAACGTGGCTGTAGTTTAAAAAGAAAATATGTTGCAGCTTAAGAAAATTAAAAAGATGCCAACAGGTGCAACCTAAGGCACCAACATTCAACTCTACACGGCAGCACTTAAAAGTACTTTTGTTCACAGGGTGATAACTTTATTATTTATACACATATTTGTATATATACACCTCTCTCTCTGTATGTATATTTGGTTTGAAGCTTGTGGTTGATATGGCACCCCACTGATCTTAATAGATCCGCCCCTGTCTATGACTATATATGTTAATGTGATGGCGTTCTATACGTTAATATTTTGTATGGTGCCACTGAATAGTAGCTTGCATGCATGCAACCAGCCCATATGTTAGATTCTCTTCTACCACAGTAAAGCTATTATTGGTGGCAAATAATACTTCCCTTTAATTTAGATTCTTCATGAAAAAGCTTCACTATTACCCAATTTTTATTTGAAATCGATCGTTTATTCTCATGATTCAACATATTACTACGAATTCAAATTGTAAACGCCATTTTTAAAAATAATTTACCGCATCTTCTTTCCTTCAATTAAATTGATGAGCGCAAAGAAAACAAAAATGGATATTAAGAGAGTAAAAAAGGAATGTACAAAATATCGAACTAAATAGGAGCACATAAATTAACAACCAATATACTTGTTGAAATGAGAAAAAATAAACAATAACAGAATTAAGAATTAATTAGGCAGAAAAATAAGTAGAAGCCACTGTCATATATAAAAACTTAGAATATTTATTATTCGCAAAAAGGATTACAGCTTACATAACAAAAAGAGAAGCTGGGGGTACTAGGAGTGAACACATTATTTAGTGTACACTAAATATAACATATATAGTTAGCTCATGAAGAAATCACTAGGCTAATACTAAGCACTCTCATTCTTTATACATAACTACATACTCACACACCCAAGAAAAAAACTTACTTATTTTTATGCTAAAAGTAACTTATTATTGTTCACCTCTAGCATATATTATTCTTCCGCAGATCACTTTATTATTATTGTTGTTGTTATTGAAGTTGAATATTTATAATCAACTCATTAAACCCATAGAGCTCCAGCCCTTTTAAGCATTGGCTTTAAGGAGCGCTGAAGATGAAGACTCATGACTTCATTTTCACCGCCAACGAGTTCCCCGCCGATAAATACTGCTGGAACAGTAGGATTACAGCCGAGCCTAGAGAGGGCAGCTTCGATCTCTCGGCCTCTCTGCATCTCATCAAGCTCATGAACTGTGGGATGTACGCCGAGGTCGCAGAAGAGAGACTTAATGGTGTGGCTCATGCAGCAAGAACTCTTGCTGAAGATTACCACTGGCTTTTCAGCTACCATTCTGCTAACTCTCTCCATATCTACCTAATTATTCAAGAATATAATGTAGAGGAAAGTTAAGAATTTATATAGAGCGGATGTTGTTTGAGGTTTACAAGTGATGACTTGTGGTTAATGTGTAGGGACGTTGGTGAGTTTGGAGGTGAGGCAAAATGAAGCACCAACAAGACATATTTATAGGTGGAATTCCTTGATAGTGTAGATTTGCTGAGGATGTAAAGAGAATCCAAAATATATGTAAAGTAAAGTGATCCCATGTGTAGCTTTGATTCTCAAACGAAGCAAAAAAACGACAACTCCCAATTGATAAATATTAAAGGTTTTCATATAAATTAGTAACACATATCAATAATATATGATCTTGTCAGATGACACTGATATACATTCTTAAGGTTGACCTAATAATATAGAAATTCCTTATACTAAAGGGGTATGTATGTAAGTCCAAGCATTAGATTGTGTTTATAAAGTGACTCTTGCTGAAATGCGGTATTAATTTAATTATAGCCCCAAACTTCTTACATTGTCGATATATAATATTTTATTTATTTGTTTTTACATGCTCATTATATTAGAATATAATTTTTTTTATTTATTAATTTTCTTTTCTTGTTTTAACCTCAAAATTGAGTATTTTTCAAAATTTAAAATTATTTATAAATTAATATGAGTATATATTTGATAAAATATTCATGTTAATCATTATTTCTTAAAAGTCATGAAGAGAGAGAGTGTATTCTTTAACACAATTGTTTTTTTTTCTAAAAGAAGTATTATTAATTATGTTTATCTTTTCAAACGCTTATGAAGAAACCTTCTGCGACATCTTCATCCCATTATTTTTTGTTATCAAAGTAACTTTCATACTATTGGCAAGATATTTGGATAGGTTCCAAAATTTACATGAGATCACTAACTTGATAGTGATGTATACATATGTTGGCACTACATTAAAAAAAGGAGTATTATGTTGCACGATAACGATTCTTTGCATACGGAAATAGAGACGTGTCAATGCTGCGGCTTTTCTCTTTATTTGATACGATAAACCCTTAATTTAATCACTTTACCCCATTTTCCTACTAATTATTCTTATTTATCAAAATAACTACTAGTAAAAATTAATCATTTGTCGGTGCTCCATTACCTTTTGCAGGCTCTGAATTTGATTAATACTATTAATTTTTTTTTTCCATTATCTTTTCGTAGTGGTGCAGAAAGTGGATTTCATGAATATGTTTTCTTTCCTTTTTAGGTGTATTATGTTTTTTGATAATTTGGTAGAAGTGGGTGATTAGAGAATCGCGTCGGGTTAAGATAATCTTGTTTAAGTTTTTGATTATTTCTGATGCATCTTTTTCTAGGAAAGAATCTGCTGAGTTGGAGATAGAGGAAGTTGGATTTATCCAATGGGAAACTTTTTTGTGGTCCGACAAATAAAAAGATACGCATCCAATTCACCAACAAATATATGGAAAAAAGCAAAAGGATAGAATTTTCGTAAATGACATTCATGACCACATACTTAAAACTTTTCTATGTCTATAAGATTATGTGGCTGTGTCTAATTTATATATTGAAGTCAATACCTAAACAAACATGCATACATAATCATCAAGCTCTGACATTCTCGTTAAATAATCTAGTCTTATTGAACGCACTAAAAAATTAAATTTAATTATAAATATATTAAAAAAATAATTCACTATAAATTTTTTTTTGATGATTATTTATTTATGAAGGTTCTAAGATTCTATCACTAATTAGAACCCATGGTAAATTAGAATTTTCATTAATGACTGCAAGATAATGTTTATTTTATGACTTCTTTCCATATATTTTAAAAGTCAATATTATAAATATAATTAAATAATAATTTAAAGAAAAATGATAAAAAAACAATTTTATCTAAAGCAGAGTATTTTAATGAAGGGCAAAAATTTCAAACAACATTTCTAAGGGTCTTTACACTTTTAATATAGTATAAATAAAAATTTCAATTTGTTTGACTAACTTTGACTTGATATGAAGTTTAAAAAAAATAAAAGATACTTTTGAAATTTATGCTTTGTATTAAAAATATATCAAATGTGTCAAAATATTCATTAATCTTATGATCTTAAATATGCACGTAAAAAGTTAAAACTAAAGAATTGCTAAAAGATCCGAAAAAGTTAGTCAAAGAAAAGTAGATCTAAACTAATTGAAATGAAAGGAGTAGTTTTAGTTCGTGGTAAACTATATTAAGTATATTATGCATTCTTTAGTTCCTTTCTCTAATAAATGAAATTCAGTAACAAGAAAAAGGACAGTACATAGCCATGAGCAGGGGTGTCAAAAAATATGAAAAATTGAATGAATCAATCGATTGAATCATATCGAATTAATTTTTATCATTTTTTTTATAAAATTGTGGATTTTTATTTAAGTCAATAACTGTCTCGAATAATTGGGATGATCTTTTTAGTTTATAAAAAAACTCAAAAAAATTCCAACTGAATCGAATAACTTTACATATATATAAACATACTTTATATATTAACATGTTAAATTTAATATATAAATATATTTTATAAAAAATTTCAAATATAAATATAACCTAGTTTCTAGACCTCTAGCGTTCGAACGATTTTGGATCGTTGTCCTTTAATTAAGTAGATTTTAAATTAAAAGATATTATAATAGAAACTCCATCAAACAAATGTGACAAAATCTATGCAAATATTCCTGTATTAAAGTTTTAGATCAAATAATATGGCAAAAGGATTTTACATTCTTGACCTTTTAGTGAATTGAAGTGTTTCTTCAAAAACATATTTGCAAAAAAATATTTTAACAATAATGTATTTTGAAGTGATATTTTAAAAAATAGAAAAAATCCAAAAATTAATCGAACCGTACCGATATCGAAGAAAAATTGAGATGGTTTTAAAAAATTAATTTTAATTATACATTATAAAATTCACAAAAAATTATAATACTATAATTTTAAAAAAATAATGAATCGAACCGTCCCATATTTGACACCCCTAGCCATGAGACAGCCTGAACTCCAGGATATTATCATCATGATTTTCCTTTTCAACACATGTTGCTAGTAGTTTAGCTGATAAATCGAATATTTCTGGCCCACCAAAGAGAAATGTATTGATGGTTTTAGTTATTGAACTAATTTCTAATTTCCTATTTGTATATATATAATAAAAGAAAAAAACTGGAACCTTTACAACATGTCACATTATTTAAGAACATGGAAACGCCATGCGTATGCACCTGTGTCTATGTACTTTACTTAACAATTGCAAAATCTATTTAATTTGACGATTATCCATTTACTCAACATGGATCCTTCTTTCAGTTTTACTCATTATTATTTTACTCTCAAGATTAAATTACATAAATCTTTGATCAACCTTTTATGGTGTATTTTTTACATTATATTTATACGAGAAGGATTTTCACTTATTAAATTTTTTATATAGTTTTTACCATCTAAATTTAGATTTTAAATAGTATTAAATTAATTTTATTTTAATTTAATTTTAAAATTTACTCAAATTAAACTCGAAAAGAGAAGTAAAAGTGAGGATTTATCCTGAACTCTACAAGTAATTAAATTGTCATTTAGACTAATAAGAGAAAAAGAAAAAGCTACTCAGGTTTGTGGATAACTTTATATACGAGCCAAGGACATTACATTTATTATTGTTAGCTACAAATCTATGAGATTTTCCAATATCGAATACTTGAAAAGCCGTCTATAAGAAATCTGGAGGTACAGTTCTAAAGCTGATTAACTTTTTATGAGGCCTTTGATCATGCATGGGAATCTTGGACATGTGATAGAATGGAATTTGCTACTGCTTTTTGATGAGTTCATGTCCTACTGCTCACAAAAAGTTGTGCCCATAATTGGCTCTTGTGGATCCCAACGGCCGGGTTTAAGGTTATCCGTACGCATTTAAAGTTAGAAATAATTATTACACCCATAAATCATTACAAAAATTATTTATACAAAAAATACTTAACATTTTCTTAATTACTAAAAATGGTCAAATTCGGCTGCTTTGACTATTTATTTTGCATTTGAGTTTTGGGCATTTTGGCCTTGCCACCTTCCTTCTTTTTCTTATTTTCCTTTTTTCTTATTTTATCGTATCTTTCTTTTTTAGATGGTGGGTAAACTAATTTTCTTTGTCCATTTATTTATTACATATTTTTTTTTTTAAATGTCAAAGTTAAATTTTTTAATTTGCTCTTTTTTCATTTTTTTCTTTTTTAATTATTTCACTTTTTTTGTGATTTTTTTAAATCATTTTATTGTTTCTTGTTTATTCAATTATTTTATTAAGGTGGAAATGCATGATAGTCAAATAAATATCGATATCGATATATTACATATTTATGTATACAATATTGATACACGATTATAAGTCATTTACATAGTGTCGAATATTACATATCTGTTTATATAATATTGACACACGTTTGTATCAATTTATACAATATTGATACAAGTTTACATATTATTTATATAAAATTCATACATGCTTGTACATAATTTATATATGAAAAACAATATGATTTTTTTTTTTTGAAAAAAGATTTTTTTCGAAACTGCAATAAAATAAAAACAAAATATTTTTTATAAAAAATAATATTGCCCAATCAATACATGATTTTTTTTTAAAAAAATAAAAATTTTCTTTTACGTACCTATTTATATAATACTGATACATGTTTAAATATAATTCATATAATATCTATACATGCTAATACACAATTTTATACAATGTTGATTTATTACATAACTATTTATATAATATTAATACAAGTTTATACACTTTTATATAATATTAATACAGTACATATACACTACATAAGTATTTATATAATATTAGTATATTATATATACATGATAAAAAGATATTTAAATGAGTTTTTTAAAAAAAGAAATTTTTTTATTTTAGAAAATGCAGTAAAAAAAGTTAAAAAATATTTTTTTTGATAAATTTAATGCTAGAAAGGACGAGGAAAAAAAAAAGAAAGGAAGAAAAAATAATAGGTGAGCTGATTTTGAGTTTAAGATAGGATGGAAGAAAAATAGCTGAGCCCAATTATGTAATTGAGCCTATGGCTTGGTCATCTTAATAGCTAGGCTGATTCTGGATATATCATTGAGCCCATTTTAACTATTTTTTTATGTAAATGAAAAGTGAAGTATATTTTATATAAATATTTTTTTTATTGTATGTATATGAAATTTGCCCTTAAATTATTCCCTCAAATTGACGAGCAAATCCATTTGGGCTAATAATTCAACTTGTCATAATGCAGTCGTTTCAGCATTTATACAGTTGCGCTATTGTATTATGTTCCTGTGTGATACGATCTTGGATAGCAACATATTGCAAAGATCTTATACTTGTTTAGTGGATTATTGACAAGATCCTCAAAAGATGGCACATTAAAAAACTAAATGATTGTTAAAATTGGTTAAGAAGGTATTCAGAGAGTCACAATTGAAGAAGATTATAGAATAACATTGAGCGTAATAAATAAAATTTTTTATATTTTCTTCTTGACTAATTTACGCACATATGTGGTTCTCATATAGCCCGGAGCTATTAAATTATTTCATAACTTAAGGAGCTTTTCATAGCCGTAGTCGTACTCAAGAGCCTATTGCATATATTGTAATATATATAAGAGGGTTTTTTTAGAAATCGCAAACACTTGAAATATAATAAGACAAAAAATAGCTATAGTTTGCGAATTATGATTCATAGCTATATATTATATGGGAGAGGAGAGCGAGATTAAGAGGGAAGAGAGAGAGGAGGGAGAGAGATCAGAGAGTGGAGAGAGAGAAACTGTATATGTATATTTGTCAAATTATATGTGTATATCTATCAAATAATTGTATATGTATAACTGATATACATATGTATTTGTACATCTAGCAAGTGAGATTGGGATAGGAAGGAGAGAGGTGAGCGAGCTCAAGTGATAGAGGAGAGAGGCGAGAGACTGGAGAGAGGTGAATTGTATATGTATATCTGTCAAATAATTGTATATATACAACTGGTAGACATAGATATTTGTATATTTGGCAAGAGATTGCAGAGAGAAGAGAGAGAGAGGAAGAGATGAGAGAGAAAAAAAACTACAAAACACTAATTGTAGCTATAAATTATAATCTATTCAAACTATAGTGGTATAATGCAAATACATATCATACATTTACTTAGTTACATAATTTACCCAATATATAATAATAACATTCTACATTCTATTTATAAATTGTGCTTTCTTTTTTCATCCTCGGACCCGTATCCCCTCAACCCTTCTCAAGTCTAAGTTGACAATCATGCAACTCCAAGCTTATTCCAAAATCCTTATGATCATGATGGTAGTTTGATAGTTCATGGTTGTTAATACAGAGAGTTGTATAGTTTCTTATTGAGATTTGTAGGAGTAATTTCACCAATAAAAGCGAGAAATAACAACACGATTATTTCTTTCACAATATTGGGTAATGCGATTTGCATGTGATATGAGGTAAAAAATATTGTGCAAGCATGACTCTGATACCAATTGTTAGGACCAAAATAATCTAGTTTCATGCGGAAGTTAGCAAATCAAACCTCGAAAGACTATGAGTAGGAATACAAACGAGAAATACATACACAAAAAAGACACAAATATTTTAACGTCGTTCGGTTAAACAACCTATTTTCACAAGAGAAGATGAACAATCTACTATATAAAAAAGAGTATAAAATATCGAGAGAAATAAAAATCTCACAAATTTATGTAGAATAAAAGAGGTTCACAAAAGTGTTAACGTAACACTTATGTCTTACCTTTCTCCTCCTACACAAAATCTTCAAACTCTTAGGACTGCATTATGAATGTTACCAAGTTAGATGAACTTCGATTTATAGAGTCATAAACTTTTAAAAGAAAAAGGACTCGCCAAATATGGATACTTTTTTTTTCCTTTTAGAAAAAGGAAAAGTCAATTATAGTACGAAAGTCAGGGAAAACACCCACCAAGTCTCTCCCTTGTCCTGAATTTCTGACAAAATAAATTTTCTCTATTTTCTTTATATAATTTGAATAGATTGAATCTCCTATGCAAACTTTATGTATAATACCTTGTAAGTTGAAAAGTCAAAATAAGGAAGAAAATGTAGAAATTGGGTCGGGTGCAGGTTCTAGGAGCACCATCTATGGTTCGTAGATGATTTCACAAGTCATAGATGGGGCTTGTAGATGGCCATTGAACTTGAGAAAATTTTCTGAATATGGATCATTGTACGAGAGGGAACCACGAGTTATAAATGGAACCACGACTCATGCATGTCAGTCGTAGATGATAATTACAAGGTAGGAAAAAGTTGACTTGATAGGATGAAGCCCTTTATGGGTCAAGGTTGTGATGACCGATCGTGGTCCAAATGATAGGTTTTACAAAGGGTTTGTAGATGGAGGTAGTGTTAAGTGGAATTTTAACATAGTACCTATAGTCAACCCATATAAAAATGTCTCATAGATAGCCATAGCCATAATCATAATCTCCAAATACAACACTTATCATATAAACGTAAAGGAATCTACAAGATGTCCAACAATGCCTCTAGTCATAAGATAGGATGGGGACGAAGACATGTCTCGAATAAGCATGGTTGTGCGACATTCCTTCATCACCAAGTTGGAGATACCCAAGATAAACTTGTGCATGGGGTCAGAGCCTCAAGCATCGGGGCATACTTCAAAAGCTTAGTGAACTTGAGGGCATAGTCTCTCACACTCATGCCTCCCTGTTTGAGGTTGGTAAACTTTGTCATCTTTGCTTCCCTAAGCTCAAGTGGGAAGAAACAATTCATACATGCAAACTTGAATTCCTTCCAATTAACAACATTACCACAAACCCTTTCCATCAGCCATTGAGTGTACCACACTTGAGCCACATCTTTCAACTAATAAACAGCCAATTTATTTCAGCTTTCTCCTCAGAAGCCACCCACATAACAGTCAACACCTTAGTGAGCTCATCAATAAACTCTTGAGCATCCTCATTAGCCTTTGATCCATAGAACTCCGAAGGGTTCATCCAACTGAAATCTCTCACCCTAGAAGCCGGAGCGGGATCTCGAGGAAGATTAGTCTACCTAGTTTGAAAAGTCACCACCTGGGCAAGCATAACAAAGTTCGTATAGAATTTACCATTAGAGGTAGGCTCTTCCATAGGCCCTTGGGGAGCGTGGTCCTCACAAGACGGGGCCGGTCTTGGTAGGGGAGCTCTTCGTGGATGTATCTTCTGTAATGTAGCAAGGATACCATCAGGATAAGGAAACCAACTATACGCTCCAAAGCATGACATAAGACATGAATAAGTGAATTATAGAACGTCAATCATAGCCCCCACTCATAGGTATGGTGCACTTCAGATCCATGAATAAAACTATACTCAATGCGACATGTTAGACTCTGAGGATCATTTACAAACCTAGGGCTTTAATACTAAGCTTGTCATGACCCAGACCTAGGGTCTAGGGGTGACATGGCAAATAGGAACCCAAGAGTTCCGAAACAAGCCTTATAGCATCCATTCACACATCATCAGTTCGGAAGCGTATACGAATAACAAACACACAGTTTTAAGGAGACGGGAAAGTAGGACTCACGCTGTGGGGATATCTTAGGGAATGAGATTAACATGAATTCACATAACACATAGCACATAAAGACTAAGAGGCGGATAAGTATGACTCACTCTATGGGGGCAATTCAGAACTTAGGATCTTTCACTTCATTACATATAAACATAACATAGTACCCATAGTCAACCCATTAACAATATCTCATAGATAGCCATAGCCATAATCATAATCTCTTAATACAACACTTAGCATATAAACGTAAACGAGTCTATAAGACTTCCAACAATGCCTCTAGTCATAAGATAGGACGGGGGCCAAGACATATCCTGAATAAGTATGGTTGTGCGACATACCTTTATAACCAAGTCGGAGATACTTGAGATAAACTTGTGCATTTTTACATTGGGGTCAGCCACAAGCATCGGAGCATATTTCGAAAGCTTAATGAACTTGAGGGCATAGTCCCTGACACTCATGCCACCCTGTTTGAGGTTGATAAACTCTTTCATCTTGTCTTTCCTAAGCTCAAGTGGGAAGAAATGATCCAGAAATGCAAACTTGAATTCACCTAATTAACAACATTACCACAAACCTTTTCCATCAACCATTAAGTGTACCACACTTGAGCCACATCTTTCAACTGATAAGAAGCCAATTCACCTTTCTCCTCAGAAGTCAACCCCATAACAGTCAACACCTTATTGAGCTCATCAATGAATTCTTGAGCATCAGCCGTTGACCCATAGAAATTCGGAGGGTTCATCCGGGTGAAATCTCTCACCTTAGAAGCCGGAGTGGGATAATGAGGAAGATTAACCTGCCTAGTCTGAGAAGTCAGCGCCTGGGCAAGTATAACAAAGGCCATATAGAATTCATCATTAGAGATAGGCTCGTCCATAGGCCCTTGGGGAGCATGGTCCTCATAGGCCGGGGCCGATCTTTGTAGGAGAGCTCTTCGTGGAGACATCTTCTCTAATGTAGCAATGATACCATCAGGATAAGGAAACCAAATATACGGTCCAAAGCATGATATAAGACATGAAGAAGTTAGACAATTCCTAGAATGTCAATCATAGCCTCCTACTCATAGGTATGGTGCCCTTCACACCCATGAATAGGACTCTACTCGCCACGACACGTTGGACTCCGAGGATCATTTACAAACCTAGAGCTATGATACCAAGCTTGCCACAACCCAACCTAGGGTCTAGAGGTGACATGGCAAATGGAAACCCGAAAGTCCCCAAACAAGCCTCATAACATTCATTCACACATCATCAGTTCGGAAGCGTATACGAATAGCAAATATATAGTTCTAAGGGGACGGGAAAGTAGGATTAACACTATGGGGATGTTGTAGGGAATGAGATTAACATGAATTCACATAACATATATCACATAAAGCCTAAGGGGCGGGTAAGTATGACTCACTTTATGGGGGTGATTTGGGATGATCTTTCACATCATAACATATAAACATAACATAGTACCCATAGTCAACCCATATAACAATATCTCATAGATATCCATAGCAACACATCACTTAGCATATAAATGTAAAAGAGTCTACAAGATGTCCAACAAAGCCTCTAGTCATAAGATAGGACGGGGGCCAAGACATGTCCTTGGCTCACCCTCAAGGTAAATAACATACGCAAAAGCACCATAGGTAGAGTTATGGTGGTTGGTCCTTGGAAAATATGACTCACCACACAAGTATCTCAAGATTCCAGCTAGCCGTCATACAGTGGATGAAGGTTGTCCTCAGTCCCTACATGGTTAGATCATGTAGGGAAAAGTATGTGTTAGTACGTTTGAATGTACTAAGTATGCGGGCATGCAATGCATATGAGTTCATTAACGTACATTTAATGTTAGATGACAAGGACATATATATATATATAGAAAGAAATATAAGAAGGAACATAATATCAATATGACATGAGATGCATGATGCATGAATATGAAAGTACTTTTCATACAAGGGGATGGGACATTAACTAACATAAGACCAAGTGAGCTATAACTTGGAACTCCGTCGTCTATCCCACAATGGATAAAGAGGTGACCTACTTGCCAAAGATAGATCCATAATCATTCATCATCCGCAAAGGGCATAAACATACCTATGTTAGGCACATAGTTCAAGAGAAGGGAGTATAGACCCTTGGGGGTAGCCCACCCTACCTCCAATCCCATCAGTGCTAAGTCATCATCCCACAAGAATACATATACATATATATGCTTGTAAGAGAGGCATAAATCTTGTCAAAACATAACAATGCATACTTAGGCTTAAAGACCAAATCATATTTCATAATCATGCATACTTTGGGCTAAATAGCCAAAACATACTTCATGTAATACTTTCATGCATAAGAAATAGCTCCTTTGAGCACCTTCTTAAGAAAGGAGTATGAACCCTTGGGGATAGTCCACCCTTCCTCTAACCTCAATCGGTGTTCCATAAATATGGTGGTGCAAACACCCATAATTGCTCAAAGAGCCATAATCATAGACATTTATGTGATCACATTCTTGTCATAACCATAATCTTATCAAAATCATTTACATAAATATAACTGAGCTTAACCCATTTCATAAACTTCATAAAATCCAATGCTCATGAATGCATATGTCATGAAAGATGTGAGATTAGCATGGGCAATATAGATTCAATCTCAAATCAACAATACAATATGAAACTAAAGTACATCCATAAGTAAAATTCACATTCAAATCCCAATTTAGATTACCCATGCTTAAATCAAACTTTAAAGGGACAATGCATGTTCAGATCTTCATAATACTCATGTAATTCAACAAATTAGGGCTTAAATAAAGTTAAAATCAACAATAAAGATAGCCCATACTTCAATTATAATTTAATAAATAAAAATCTTCAAAACCTATAATTAAAGTAAGCAAAAATTCCATAAATCAAGTGTAAATAGAGTTTGGGTCTTCTTGGTTGAAATGGACCAATAATCAATCCCACATACCTTGGCTAATAGAGAAGATTCAATAAGAAATTTGATGGAAAAAGAGCCTTCCCTTGATTCCCAAGCTTAGTTCCCACAAGAGTTCTTTGAGAGAGTTTTAGGAGAGTTGAATATAATTCTAAGTGTAGGAATGAATTTGAATGAGAGAAATAAAGTGTAGGTCATTTGAATGTATTTAGGTAGCATAGGAAGTCACAAAAGACCCTTAGGAAGAACCATAATTATGAAAATGTCATTAATGAAACGAGAAGAAAAATTGAAGTCAGGGGTCACAGGGAAGGGTATACGGTCCGTGATAGGGCATACAAATCGTATACATGGTCTGTGATCCGACATTTAGAAAAATTCTTCCCGACAAAGGTCTGAGATGGTAATTAGATACTTAGAAAAATTTGACGTGGGCATCCATAGGGACGACTTCATGGTCTGTACCAAGGCATACAAACCTTATGCCTCTTCCATACCACTTCACTTAGAAAAATTCTTCACGACAAAATACCAAGACGGTGATTCAATACTTAAAATTTTTTCAATCTGGCACCTATACGGGGGATCTCATGGACCGTGAAGGGTCTTACGGTCCGTGAGACGGTCCATGAGACGGTCCGTGTGACATGCCTTGGCTTCAAAACTGTGGAATTTCAAGGCTAAGGCTACCATACGGTCCGTGAAACCTCACATGGCCTGTGTGGGGTCCAAGTGTGGTATGCGTTAGTCCAAAACTCCACGTTAAAGCTCATACACTCCACACAAGGCCAAGGGCCACTCCAAGGAGGCTCCACACGGTCCGTATAGCACCACAAGGACCGTGAAGGCTTCCGTGGAGCATCACCTTGGTCTAAAACTTTCTGGAACCAACTTCCAAGCTCCATTAAGGTCGTACAACGTCCGGGGTCCTTACACCAATTTTAAATGGGTTGGGTTGAGATGAATTAAGCTAATAATTGGGCAGGTTCAAACTTCAACGAGTTGGACAAGTTGGATGGGTTGGACTTAATTTTGCCATCTCTGGAAGAATTGACTCTTTATTTTTCCTTCACTTGGTTCTCCTACATTTCTCATTTCTCATAACCAATTTACATCTCACTTAAACCCAATAGCTGGGTTTATCAACCTAAACCAGAAGGGATGACTCTTAGGGGGTCGGGTCCAGTAGACTGATTTATATTATGTTGGACATTAACGATTCAACATTAACTTTTAATATAATATTGTTAGTTCTATAACTGATAGGGGGCTTATATACATAAACATACCTTTCTTCTTTGTAGACATCCAAGGTGCATCACACAACCCTTTGGTAGCACTTCTCCCTTTCAACTCCATCTATTTCTATTTCTATTTCTAGTATATGTGTAATATTTTCATCTATCATTTCAATATCATTGCAAATAGTTATCTGAATTGCTTGTATTTAGGCATTACAGCATCGTTTATCCTCACTTCAACTTAAATCCTCCATTTTCACTAAACTTATAAAGTATATATCTGGTCTTACTTCTATTTTGTCCTAAAATCTTTATCTTTAGGGTGTTTCTCCACAATTTAAATTTTTGATTGATATCGTCATTGATTTTGCCAACTACCACATTATCATCAGCAAATAATACACACCATCAAACCTCAATCATCTTGTATTTCATCAATTACTATAACAAATACGGACTTAATATATCAATTCTCCATATAAACCCACAATAATAGAAAGCTGTCTGTTTCTTCTAGCTACTACCATTCTCATGCTAGTGACAACTCCTTGACATATAACCTTTATAACATTTTTATATTAATTATATTCCAATTTCTTCTCTTTTGCAACGTCTACCCCCAAAAAATGCATACTTACATTATTTGAATTTTTTCCAGATATGCATATATCTTTTGAGCCAGGTGCATGTTTTTAGATATATGCCTTGTACTTTTACTATTAAGATGTCTCTTATGGAATCCACTGGCTACCACAAAATTGAAATTAGACATTACTTACAAACTGTGACAAGCCATATGTATTTCTTTTCTTTTATTTTTTTTTTGTAAATCCATAGTTGAAAGAGATCTCTCTTTCCCTACCCAATAAATGAAAGCCAGGTTTAGGATGCCCTTTCTATATCAAATATGCTATGAGAAATTCTTCAAGACTTTATTGTGACGTCCTGTGATTTGTTCCATACCCTCTGCTTTGATGCTTATCATCTTTAATTGTCCCTCTTTTTCAGTTACGCATCTTCAGTTGACATTCTCTATCTTCCACTCTCATAACTAGCAATCTCAAAATCAATCAACATTCACTACAAGGAAAAACGAACGGAATATGGTCACAAATGCCCCTCAAATGGAACAAAAATGTCCGCAATTAATAATTTAGTCTAAAAAGTCTCTGCCATCAATAGCATAGTTTAAAAATGTCCTTAATATTATTTAATGAATAAAAAATGTCACATATATATATATTCAAAATACATTTAGTCCCTAATGAAAATATAACTTTTAAAGAATTCTAGTTTATTTATTTTTTAAGAAAAATCACTTTGACTAATAAGTAAGTAGGAGACAATTTTTTTCCTTCTAAATCTCATTATATTAATTAAAATAGAATTCCTATGTGTACCTTTTTAACTTATGATATACGTCGTCATATGTACAAGATCATAGTAACCGCATTATTAATTTCATTTTGATAACAATAAAGAAGATTTTAATAAAATAAAGAAAATATTTGTACTTCTTTATCTTTTTCAAATACAAATAGGATAAACATTTGATAATAAAAACATTAATATTAGATAAAGAATGTGTTTAAGCAAAAATAAATAATATATTTACTCGAGAAAAGGGCATTTTCGACCCATTAAGTAACAATAAGGATATTTTTGAACCAAATTATTGATGACAAGGATGTTTTAGACCAAACTATTGACTGTGAAGACATTTTTATTCAATTTAAGTAATTCAAGGATATCTTTGATCCTTTTCCAAAAAATAAATAGTAAAATAGTAAATAAAGAAAAATTAGGAAAATGTTGGCTAGCTTATAAGCTCAAACATTTAGTTCCAAAATTTCTGTTCAAATATAATTACTTAAATATAAAATTGACATCTAACATCTAAAATTAATTTTCCATACTTGATGTTATCAATTATTTTTAATCTATCTAGACGTATGAAAAAGTTTGGAATTTGACACTAGTGAAAATCGTTTTCATTTCATTTTACAAGCATATATCTATTCAGGAAAAGTCGACTATTTGTGATTATGTCGGAGACAAACACCCGTTTTTAAAAAACCCAATGGTTAAGAGACCATTTATTAATCATCTAAAAGCTTTAAGCAATTAAAAAAGTCATTTTCTTTAACATTATTTGGTTGTTTTTTCAGTTTTATTTGTTATTTGAAAAGACCATTTTCTTATGTTTTACTATTAATGCTTACTCTGCCAATTTCAAGAAAAACGAGTTTAAGCCTCATCTGATGATAGTGATGGTAGAATTCTTGTTTAAACAATTAAGTTGCTTAAAATTACTGGCGAATTTAAAATTTTTATTCAGAAGATTCAAAATATAAAAAAATAAATATGAAAAAAATAATAGAATGAAAAGCAAAATGAGATGTCCATTAAATTTTACCCCATTATCATGCCCTTTTAACATTTCATTTCATTTTTATTGTGTACCATTGAATTCTTCTTAAAAATATATGATTGTTTTTAACTTTCACTTTACAATGTCTTACTTTATTCCAAAAGATGTAATATTGAATTATTAATATTATAATATATACTTAGTACTTGATAATTTTTTTTTTAAAATTTGAACAACATCAATATATTAATATATGTTAATGATCAAATATATATATATATATGTATAAAAGTTAAGATAATACAAGAATTTTATATGTTAAATTAGTTTATATAAATTTTTTTTAACAAGCATGACATAGCACGTATAAAAGGAGATATGGATAATATTACTTTTTAATATTGTTGAAAAGTGTATTAATGTTGCAAAGCAATAAAAAATTAGAGAAATTTAGCTAAGGCTTTAAACTAGTAACGAGAGTATTGAAAGAGAGAGAATCTTTTTTTTTTTTTTTAAAATTTCAATTATGCGAAAAATCTCTAAATAAAATTTTAAGACTCAATAGTTATTTTTTGGACAAAATAGAAAAAAATTAACTATTAAGTATATATAATGAATATATATACATACAAATGGGTTAAAGTTACACAAAAAATACTTCAATTAGTTTATGTTTTCTACAAGCTCAAATACTTATTTGGACTGATAAAGGACAAAGTCTAATTACCCATTAAAAAGGAAAAAGGAGCGAGAAGGAACAAAATTTAAAAAAAATAGGTGCGACCTTCAACAACAAATGAACCCCAAAAACCATTGAGCTATACCTCTCCACAATGTTGAGGGGGTAAATTATGTATTATATAGATATAATATTCAAATTTGATCTTATATATACCATGTCATTTTTTGATCGAATGAACCCCCTCCCCGCCAAGTAGATTCGTCCCTGCTTAAAACCCAAATGTAATTTAAATAGCTGTTCATAATTATGTCAATATGCTTTGAGTTAGTACAAATTTATTGTCAATAGAGCTATTAAAATAGGCTGGCTTAACTCAATTCGTTATTAAGGTAGAATCGAAATACGAATTTTTACAGTGATAATGACACTCATAGGTCATTGAGAAAAATTATTTACACAAAAAATAGTCCAATTTTTTTTTAACTTAAAATGACCTTTCGGCCATTAATGTATCAAATATAGCCATTTCGGCTATTTGGATCATGACGTCATTCTCCTCATTTTTTTCTTTCTTTTTTTGGGGGACATCATTTCTTCTTCTTCTTTTATATTTGGGTGGTACATCATTTTTTATTTTAGCCATTTGACCTTTTTTCTTTTTGATTTTTTTAACATAGGAAAAAGTTCAATGTTTAAATTTTTTTTGTTGCTCTTTTTTAAAAACTTTTCTGCCTTTTTATTTGTTTCACTTTTTTGTGAAAAAAAAATGAATATTTATGTCTTTTTATTATTTCTTGTTTATTTTTTATTTATTAAGATGAGAATGCATGATAGTCAAATAAATATCGATATCGATACAGTACATAATTATTATTACAATATTGATACACGATTATGCATCATTTATACAATGTCGATACATTACATACCTATTTATATAATATCGACACAAATTTGTATACAATTTATACAATATTAATATACGTCCATATGCTATTTATATAATATTGATACATGCTTATACATAATTTATAAAATCTCGATATATTACATAACTATCTATACAATATTGATTGTCACGACCCAAAATCGGGTGTGATGGCACCAGCCTAACTCACCAAGGCAAGTCAGCCTAAACTTTAAACAACCAAATATACAGAAGCAAAAGCAGAAGAAAGAAAGTCTAAAAAGCTAGGATAAGCAGGAGATAACCAAACCTACAAACCAACCCAGAAGCACGAGATAACCAAATCTACAAACCAACCCCAGTTACCAGTACAACCATCTAATACAAAGGAACTCAACAAGGAAATGCAAGTTTAATAATCTTTGTTTCTCAAATAGAACAAATACTAAAGTAATTCGATAGTTTCAGAGTAGCCTGGAACAGACTAATTATCTACCTTTCAACTATCACAGCATGGTCCAAAGCAAAAGTAGAAATGTCAACTGGGTCCGGGCTCACAACCTACACGTATATGTAGAAGCAAGGGTGAGTACAAAAAATAACAGGCACCAGCAAGGAGAACTAAACACAAGTAAATAATGAAGAACAAAATACTTCTTCCCCACCAACCACATACCTCCGAACTATACATCTGCACTTAGAAAAATTCCAGCACAACAATAGTATATAAACTATGCCATAAATATATCCAACAATTGTCACAGGATAAGATAGATATATAATAAATATCACAATACTCAACTCAGATATATACAACAATGACTCAAGATAAACTTAGATACTTATTAGATATAGTCTAGGAATAATCATCTCATATTCAATCTCAACTAACTAAATCAAATTACAATCACAAAGTAAAATGATATTAAATGGAATGAATCAATGCAATGTCAAATATCGTGATATATGTATGTCCTACGGTACACATCTACTGATGTAATTAGTTCGGAACCCATGGGGACATATTTGTCCATGTACCTGCCCCAGCTCGTGAGGCTCGTTTCCTGTTTAATCAATGTCACCTGCCACGACTCGTGTGACTCTTTCCCAGTATAATTAGTTTCATATGGCACGACTCGTGTAGCCCATTCCAAGTATAACCAATGTCACATGCCATGACTAGTGTGTCCCGTACCCAGTATAATCAGTGTCACATGTCACAGCTCGTGTCGTCTGTTTTCAGTATATATCATATCAGTACAACTCAATTAAGAATACACAACAAGAGAATATTCAATGGAATAATGTCAAGTGAATGCAAGAGTTCACATTACAACAAATATACCAATTCAAGTCAAATCTCATATTATACAGATATAATGATCGATTCGTTTCAAGATTATTGTCAATTCTCTAATCCAGAAGTGAAATTCAACAATAATATCTCTGATATTTACTATGATAAGTATAACATGATCCACAATCCACAATCCATATTCTTATATTACAAGAGATTCTCAATATCAAATCACAAGTCAATGCATATCAATTTCTAACATTCACTTTCATAACATAAGAAAATTCTGCAATATAATCCAATTCTCACAATTTAAAAAGTTCAATTTAGCCAACAATAATTACCCAATCATTCTAAGTCACAAATAAGGAAAATATAGTGTTCATGTAAGCGTAACGGGTTTAAGAGTCCACTTGACCCAATCAATAGCCAAATCAATAAAAAAAACCCAGAATTTTCCCCCTCGACTTCAAACCTCAAACGTCACAATCTAGTCAAATATGGATTCACAATCTCAATAAGAAGCTAATGACATTAAACCCAAACATTTCGGGTGAAAAGGGTAAAATGATCCGAAAATCGCATATCGAAAAAAGTTTTCGATATCCGAAAATTTTATGTGGAAATGTTTTTCAAGTAATAAAGAATCAAATAGTGAAAATCGTTCATAAAAGGACGTGAAATAAGCCCCCAACCATCAATTTTCTATCACAAATCAATGTCCAAGAAAACCTCATGTTCTCAAATTCAAAATTCAAATTTTGATGTTAAAATCATTAATTAATCAATGGAAATCGAAGATATAAGTTAGAATTACATTACCTAATAGGTTTGTGTTGAAAATCTCCCTAAAATCGAGCTTAAAATGTTAAAAATGGAGGAAAAATTATGTAACCTAACAATTTTAATTAAAACACTATTTCAGGGGTCATATGTACTCCATGAACGCAGATAGAGATCTGCGAACGTAGAGGTCAATACTTTCAACACCTCTATGAATTCAAATAGGAATTTGCAAATGCTGAGGTCACAAGTGATAGGCCTCCGCGAATGCAGAGCCCAATTTCGTGAACGCAGAGGAAAAATTTGGCTGCACTAGATTACAGTCCAACAATTATGCCAAAAAATCGGAACATACCTCATGATTCATTCGAAAGCCCGTGAACACAAACTAGATATGCAACTCTACTAAAAATGACTTTTCAGACTCAATGGAACCATCGAAGTTCGAATCAGAGGCCTCCCTGGCCCGGAATCTGATAGAACTCAAAGAAACTAGTTAAAACATCAAATACCCAAAAATGTCCTCAGAAACTCTAACAATTATAATGAGACCATTCTAGCATTAGTTTCACCACCCGAAACCACTAGAACTATCTGAATTCTGATTAGAGCTTTCGAGCTCCAAATATTGATCAAAGTCAAACTTGGTCCAAATTCAATTGAAAATGCAACTTTGGGTCCAAAATCTCCATTTTAACTCCAAATTCAGTTCTGTTAGTTCTCCTAGACCAAATTTCGCATTTCAGAGCTAATGGATTGATGGAATAGCATATCGGCATTCAAAACTCAAGATGACCTCAAAACTAAAAAAATTCAAACTTTAAGCCTTTAAAAACGCTTTCTTTAGCAAATTTTTAACTTTTTACAAGATTTTCGAAATCTAACTTATCAACTCATCAAAAAATGACTGAAAGCAACTTTCGAAAAGAGCAAAATTATAATTCAGCTGAAAATGCAAAAATGACCTTCAGGGTCATTATAGTATTTTACCACTAAAAATAATGTTCATCTGCGAACATAAGGCAAGTGAACATACTTGAAACCTCAAAGAGGTAAGGATATTGGGCTCACATTTCATCCAGTGTCTCAAGTAGCCTCACTTATAGGCTGATGGTACCACTAAACCTTCACTGAAACTATCTCTTTTGTTCTTAACTTCTCGACCCGTCTGTTTGAAATAGCCTCGAGCTCCTCCTCATAGGTCAAATCCAAAATCAACTCCACCGAATCAAGGGATAACACATGAAAAATCATCAAGAATGTAGCGCCACAATATAGATACATGAAATACGGGATGAACCGAGGAAAAACTGGGTCGCAAGGCAAATCTATAGGCCATCTCTCTCCTACTCGCTCAAGGATCTCAAAAGGGTCATATATCTAAGGTTGAGCTTGCCGTTCTTCCCAAACCACATAACACTCTTCATTGGTGGAATCCTCAACTAAACTCGGTCACCCTCCATGAAGTGGAACCTACCTATCAACATAACATTTTTGGCAACTCTGGGCTGTCAACAATCTACTTTGAATCAAAATCACCTGCTCCATGGTAACTATAAGTAAATTAGTGTCAAGGATATCAATTGCAAAAAATCAAATTAATCTATAGTGATCTACACCTCTACCCATACAATACCCCAAATGGTGCCATCCGAATGCTAGAATGATAATTATTCTTGTACGCAAACTCTGCCAAAGGCAAATGTTGATCCCACCTGGCACCAAAATCAACAACATAAGCTCGAAGCATATCCTTGAGTACTTAAATGGTCCTCTTAGACTGTCCATTTCTCTGAAGGTGAAAGGTTGTGCTAAAATCTTATTTAGTACCCAAGGCATGCTGCAAGGACTCCAAAAGTGAGATGTAAATAGTGAGCCACGGTCTGACACAATGGAAACAAGAACACCATGAAGCCTTACAATCTGGCTGATGTAGCGTTGAGCTAACTTCTTAGCTGTGTACTTTACCTTGACCGGAATGAAATAGGCGGACTTAGTTAACCGATCTACGACCATCCATATAGAATCAAAGCCATCAACTGTAAAAGGCAAACCTACAACAAAATCCTTGGTAATGCGTTCCCGTTTGCACTCGCAAACGGGCCTCTGTAACTCACCACCTGGTGTCAGATGCTTTTAACCTGCTGGCATGTCAAATGCTTAGCCAAAACTTAGACATATCCTTTTTCATACCACACCACTAGTAGTGCTGGCTCAAGTCATGATATATCTTCAGTGTCCCCCGATGAATAAAATATCTAGCACAATAAGCCTCTTCCAAGATCAACCTGATCAAGTCACCTACCTTAGGCACAATAATCCTATCCTCGATCCTCAGTATACCATCTGAATCAAGTTTGGCTTCCTTAGCCTCTCCTCTAAGTACTTTGCCATGAATGTGACATAGTTTCTCATCCTCACACTGACGATTCCTAATCTGATCTATCAAAGAGGGATGAGCCTTCACAAAAGCAAGCACACCACCATCCTTAGAAAGCTGAAATCTCACTAACCTATTAGCTAATTTCTAAACATCCCTAGCCAAGGGTCGCTCCTCAACTCGGATAGCACCAAGACTCCCCATGCTAGAAGCCTTTCTACTTAACACATCATCCATAATGTTTGCTTTACCCAGGTGATACACGATGGTCAAATCATAATCATTTAAGAGCTCGAACCATCTCCTTTGTCTTAAATTCAAGTCTTTCTGGCTGAAAATGTACTGTAAGTTGTGATGGTCATTAAAGATCTCAATGAACACCATACAAATAATGCGTCCACACCTTCAACACAAATACAATATCTACCAACTCTAAGTCGTGGATAGGATATTTATTCTCATGAGTCTTCAACTGCCTAGAGGCATAGATAGTCATATTCCTTTTTTGCATCAAGACTCCACCCAAGCCAACACCTAACACATCAAAATATAAAGTAAAACAAATACCCTTCTCTGGCAAAGTCAGAACATGAGCTCTATACCTTGAGTTTTTTGAAGCTCTCCTCACACTCATCCGACCAATGGAATGAAAATTCTTCTGAGTGAGTCTGGTCAATAGAGCTGCCCTGAACAAACCACTATAATATCCAGCTAATCCCATGAAACTAGGAATCTCAGTAGATGAAGTAGGCCTAGTCCAATAGTGAGCCACCTCGATGTTTGCTGGATCAACCTTAATACCCTCTCAGACACAACATGGCACAGAAATTTCATCAAACTAAGCCAAAATTCACATTTGGAGAACTTAGCGTACAACTTCTCATCCCTAAGCCACTGAGCACAATCCTTAAGTGCTGCTCATGATCAACTTTAGTCTTTGAATAGACCAATATATCATCAATGAAGGCAATAATAAAAAAGTCCAAGTATGGTTGGATTACTCTATTCATCAATCCATGAATGTTACTGGGGTGTTAGTCAACTCAAATAACATAACAAAGGAACCCGTAGTGCCCTTACCTCATCTGGAAAGCTGTCTGAGGGATATCAGAAGCCCTAATCCTCAGCTGATGATATTTGGATCTCAAACCAATCTTAGAAAATATGGTTGCACCCTGAAGCTGGTCACATAAATCATCAATCCTAGGAAGATGATACTTATTCTTGACCATTACTTTATATAACTACCGATAATCAATGCACATCGTCATAGAACCATCCTTTTTCTTTACAAACAAGATGGGGGCACCCCGCGGTAGCACGCCAGGGCATATGAACCCTTTTCTCAGTAAATCTTAGAGCTGCTCTTTTAGCTCCTTCAACTTAGTGGGTGCCATACAGTATGGAGGAATAGAAATGGGCTTAGTCCCAAGCTGAAGATCAATAGCAAAGTCAATATCCTTGTCAGGAGGGATTCTAAGAAGTATCGTGGGAAACAGATAAAAAACTCTCAAACAATAGGAATAGACTTCATTGGTGGTTGCTTAGCACCATTATCACAAATGAATACCAAATAAGCAAGACAACCTTGATCCACTAGTTTCGGTGCTCGAATATAAGAAACAACTTTGCTAGGATAAAAACCACTCAAACCTCACCAAATAAAACTAGGTCTACCAGGAATAACCAATTTCACAGTCTTAGCATAACAATTAAGAATAGCTCGATGAGGTGAATGCCAATCCATCCCCAATAAGATGTTAAAATCAACCATAATAAGAATAATCATATCAACCCACGTATCATAACCATCCAAAGAGACAAGGTAGGTTCGATAAAATTAATCCACTATAAATGGATCACCTATTGGGCTAGATACATGCATGGGCTCATGCATATGATCACATAATAAATCAAACTTAGCAGAAAAATATGAGATACACAGGAATATATGGAAGTAGGATCAAACAACATCAATGCAAGCCTATGATAAACTAGTACAATACATATATTCACAGCATCAGAGGCCTCAGCCTCGGGTCTCCCAAGAAAAGCATAAAAATGACCGCCTCTACCACCAACTGCATGAGTGGGAACTCTACCACCCTGTTGTCTCGCCGCATCACCTGTACCCCTACCCAGAGTATTCCCACCTCTACTTTGCTTCCCCTTACCATGATTTGTAATCTAGGGGCTGCATCTCTAGCTAGGGGAACCTGATCTCTGACCAGTGCTGCTAAATAAGTGCGGTGTGGCCCTGCATGAGTTTAATGAGGGCAATATCTAATCACATGATCTGGAGAACCACACCAAAAATATGACCTCGGGTAAGGAGAGTGCTGAGAAGATGAAGGGGGAATACTATAGCCATGAGAATTGGATGATCCTTGTGAATAACTTTGTGGAACACAAGGGGCCTAACCACCCCCCGAAGCTGACAATGAAGCATGAACTGGACCTCGATGCTCAAAAGTACTGCTCTATTTTTAGAAACTCCTTCATCTCGATGAGGTACCTATGAAATAACTGGATGCTCATACCCTCTTAGGGTCTCCATACTCCTCCTTCAGTAGAAACTCTGTCTCCTTGGCGATACCCACTATGGTCTGAAAAGATGTACCTTGCATGAAGACCTAAACACATAGGAACAGATAGACAATGCCAACCCCTTTACAAATCTATGAACTCCCACCACCTTTGTAGGTATCAATGTTAAGGCATGTCGAAGTAACTGACAGAATCTAGCCTCATACTCGGCCACTGTCATACCTCTCTGAGTTAGAGTCTCGAATCTGGACTTACTCTCCTCTCGAACACTCCAAGGTATAAATCACTCCTCAAAATCCTGCAAAAGTACCTCCCACTCAACTGGTGGGCACCCTACTAGCCTAGAGCGCATGTAAGACTGCCACCACTCCTGTGCCACTCCTCATTATTGTAAGGCAACAAACCTAACTCCCCAAGAATATACTAGTCCCACGACTTCCATTCATATGCATCGTCCCCCTTACCATCCTTAAATTGGGATGACTTTATCTTCTAAAACCACTCATATCTCTACTGGTCGTCTGCTGCCATTACCGGCTCATGAATAACCAAGCAGGAGGATCCATTGGTGCTGGTGTGTCAACTGGTACAAGAGAAGGAATATAAGGTTTCTTGCCCACAGAATTTGAATAGTTTCCCACAAACGCATTAAAACTATGACGCTGCTCTGGTACATGAGGAGGGGGAACCTCACCCTAGATGGTCCCAATGTAACTCCTTAGGCAATAGTCTTAAGCATGCCCATCATCTGCTGAAGAACGCCCTGAATAGTCATAGGATCCTAAGCCTCTAAAGGAGTCTGGTGCTGCCTAGGCTCGATTGGATGCTTGGGTGAGATACCTCTTTCATAGTCTCCGGTAGATGCTGAACCATGAGCATATCCTTGACCCCTACCATGTCCGCTGGCTCTACCTTTTCCTCTGCCCTGAGTTGGGGCCTCAATAGTAACCTTACGAGCTGGCTCCTCAGTTCTGCCCATGGATACAGATCTAGTCCTGGCCACCTGCCAAAACAATACACAATATTCAGCGACCCCACGACAACCACATTGATAAGAATTGAAAGAACAAAAGGGAATTTCCTAACAGTTCCATAGCCTCTCAAGGATAAGTAACGGGAGTCTCTGTACTAATCCTTAAGACTCTACTTGACTGGGTTTGTACACATGTAAGACCTATGAACCTTGGAATTAAATACCAAATTGTTCGACCCAAAATTGGATGTGATGGCACCTGCCTAACCCACCAAGGCAAGTCAACCTAAAACCTAAACAACCAAATATAGGGAAGAAGAAGCAGAAGAAATAAAGTCTAAAAAAGTAGGATGAGTGAGATAACCAAATCTACAAACATACCCAGAAATTGGTGTCACATGTACAACCTCTAATACAAAGGAACTCAACAAGGAAATGCAAGTCCGATAGTCTTTGTTTCTCAAATAGAACAAATATATAAGTAATCTGATAGTTTGATAGTAGGCCGAAATAGACTCGTCATCTACCTCTCAGCTATCTCAAAACAGTCCAAAGCAAGAGCAGAAACATCAACTGGATCCAGGCACACAACCTGCACGCAAGTGTAGAAGCAAAGGTGAGTACAAAAAATAACAGGCACCCAGCAAGGAGGTCTAAGCACAAGTAAAGAATACTGAAGAAAATACTCCTTTCACACCAATCATATACCTCTGAACTACACACCTGGACTCAGAAAAGTCCCACCACCAACAACAGTATATAAACTATGCAATAAATATATCCAATAGTATTCACAGGGCATAGGATAGTTATACAATAAATGTCTTAATATTCTGCCTAGATATATACAACAATGTTTTAAGATAAACTCAGATACTCATCAGATATAGTCTAGGAACAATTATCTTGTATTCAATCTCAATTAACCTAATTAAAAATCACAATCACAATGTAAAATGATATGAAATTAAATAAATCAATGTAATGTTAAGTAATTATGATGCATGTTTGTCCTACGATACACATCTGCTGATGTAATCAGTTTGGAACCCATGGGGAACATATTTGTCCATGCACCTGCCCCCGCTCATGAGGCTCGTTCCTTATATAACTAATTTTACCTGCCAAGACTCATGTGGCCCATTCCCAATATAATCAGTGTCACATGCCATGGCTCATGTGATTCGTTCCCAGTATGATCAGTGTCACATGCCATAACTCCTATGACCCATTCCCAGTATAATTAGTGTCACATGCCACATCTCATGTGGCCCGTTCCTAGTATATATCATAGTAGTGGAACTCAATCATGCACAACAAGAGAATATTTATATAGAATAATAAGAAATGAATGCAAGAGTCCACATTAAAACAAATATATCAATTTAAGTCAAATCTCACAATG
Organism: Solanum rostratum; assembly: GCA_029948455.1. NCBI lineage: Eukaryota > Viridiplantae > Streptophyta > Magnoliopsida > Solanales > Solanaceae > Solanum > Solanum rostratum. The sequence continues at coordinate 60,886,299 of CM057045.1, read as the reverse complement.
TACAAGATATAATGATTGATCCTTTACAAGTTTATAGTCAATTCTCTAACCCACAAGGTAAATTCAACAATAATATCTCTAATATTAACTATGATCAAGCACAACATGATCTACAATCCACATTTTTATATCACAAGAGATTTTGAATATCAAATCACAATTTAATGCATATCAATTTCTAACATTCACTTTCACATCATAAGGGAATTTTGCAATTTAATCTAATTCTCACAAATTATCAAGTTTACTTCAGCTAACAACAATTACCCAATAATTCTATGTCACAAACAAATGAAATATCGTGTTCAAGTAAACTTAACAAGGTTTAAGAGTCCACTTGCCTCAATCAATAGCAAAATCAATCAAAAACTAGATCTTTCCCCCTCTACTTCGCACCCAAAATGTTACAATCTAGTCAAATATGGATTCACAATCTTAATATGAAGCTAATATCACAAAAATCAAGTAATTCAGACGAAAAGGGCAAAATCGTCCAAAAATCTCAAACTAAAGAAAGTCCTTAAAATCTGAAAATTTTTATATGGAAATGTTCCCTAAGTAATAAGGAATCTAATGGTGAAAACCATTTTGAAAAAGGACTTGAAATGAGCCCTAAGTAAACATTTTTCTATCATGAATTAATGTCCCAGAAAACCTCAATTTCTCCACTTCAAAATCCAAATTTTGATGTTAAAATCATGAATTAATCAATAAAAATCAAAGATATAAATTAGAATTACACAACCCAATAGTTTTGTGTTGAAAATCCTTGAAAATATCCCCAAAACCAAGCTTAGAATGTTAAAAATGGAGAAAAAAATGATGAAATCCGATATTTTAATTAAAACACTTTTTCAGGGGTCAAATTATCACGACCCATATCAAGGGCCTAGCCGTGACATGACAAATGTGACATCTAAAGGTATCTCATCCAAGTCTCGTGTTCATATTATAAGCATTCGTAAGGTAATATAAGCATATATAAACAAATAAGAAAGCGGAAGTACATAAAAGTAAGAATGTCATAGTTCCCTTGAGGGATTATATATCAATTCTTTAGGTCCAAATCATAGCTCTACATCATAGATCTTGGTGAAGTCTAGCACATAGTTCACTAGCTCACCTTCAAGGTATACATAAAAGGAAGAAAATGATAAAGTCTCAACTTGAAGAAAAACATCATAAAGGGGTTATTCCCCAGGCATGTGAACTCACCAACAAGGCGCCTCGTCGTTTGTCCCTACATGGTTAGATTATGTTGGAAAAGAAATATGTATTATTATGTGGAATGTACTAAGTATGTTGGTATGCCATGAACCAAAGGATATCACAATAATATCAATATGCATAATCATAATCAATTGGATAAGGACACAATATTCATGAGCATGCAAGTTTAAAATCATAGGAAGAAGCATCATAAAATCCTTCCATAACCTTAACACACACACACACACACACACATATATATATACACATATGTGGGAATAAGACAATAAACCACATATAAGACCATGAAGACTATTGCATGAAATCTTGATGTTCCCTCTACATCAAGTAAAGAGGAGTTTACTTTGCAAGGTAGACTCGATTCTCACCCTATAGGCTCTATCCTAGCATGGTGAGAACCATCATTGACTCCATTCTTTAGGCTCTATCCTAGCACAGTGAGTTTCCATTAAAGCTATATGGATCCGTTAACACATTAAAGCATATAAACATAAGATTCATTCCTATGGTGGCACATAGTTATGGGACTATGGTACTTACCAAAACCCTCTCAGTGCTAAGTCATATCCCACAGAATACATAAATCATGCATATACATAGCTTTAAACATAGTTCATACTTCATTAAAATCATACTTTCATAATTCATAAATAGTCATTATAGCTTTCATGAAAACATCATGTCGTAAGAATAGTCCATCTACTTTGCTTTTAATCATAGTATGGGTAGACATTCCCACCTTAATACCATCATCATAAACATTAGGGATTTCATCACCCTCTTTATCATAGCATCATCATTAACATAACATCATCATCATTGTCATAACATCATCATTAAGTCATTCTTTTACATACTTTAGTTCATAGCCATAAAATCCATAACTTTGTCATAAGAGACTAGGGCTAAGTGTAGGTCCATGGACAATTGAGTCAAAATCATGCAATTGAACAGGATTGATAGGGAAAATATGCAATAAGATCGAATTGGATCATTGATAAAGGAACCCATATCAAGTCATTAAGCCCTAATAATGTATACTTGAAATCACATATTTTTGCTTAAAAATCATATTCATCATGAAATTTATCATAATTCATGCATAATTTGTCATAATCATCATATAGGAATCATAATACATGCATTGGGAATTATAACTTAAAAGCCATAAGAAATCATCTTAAAAGTTTTTATAAAAAGAAGGTTTTGGATTGGGCTTCATGGATAAAACTAATTCATGAATGAAACTCTACATACCTCAAGTGAGAATCCTTAAGAATTGAGGAGAAAATGTGAAAATCCTTTATCAAACCTTCAAGATTCAGCTTCAATGGAACACTTGATTTAGAGTGAGAAATATTGAGAACCTTTGAGAGAAATTTGAGGATTAAAGGCTTTGAATAAATTAGGAATGAGATTTATAGAAGTTAGGTCTGTTAATTTAGTTAGGGTAGCCAAAATAACGTAGTTTAGGACTTAGATGGATTAGAAATATCAAAAGCACCATTTATTAAAACTATCAGAGCTGTCCATGAAACTTGGATCCCGGACGTTGTACAACCTCATTAGAGCTTGGAAATTTGGTTCCGGAAAGTTTTGAACCAAGGTGACGCTCCATGGAAGCCCTCACGATCTGTAAGGCTATATAGACCGTATGGAGCCTCCTTGGAGTGACCCTTGGCCTTGTGTGGTGTGTTGGAGCTTAATCATAGAGTTTTGGACTAAAGCATGCCACACATGGACTCCACACAGGCCATGTGAGGCTTTACGGACTGTGTGGTGGTCCGTGTGGTATCCTTAGTCTTAAAATTCCACAATTTTGGGACCAATTAAGGTGGTACGACCAAGTATACGGTCCGTACAAGGTGGTATAGTCTGTATGGCCTCTCGTATTGGTTTCGAAGTAATTTTTTTTAAGTATTGGATCACCGTCTCCGAACTTCATCATGAAGAAATTTTTCTAAGGGATGTGGGGAAAAGATGCACATGGACCGCGTGGCTTGGTAAGGTCCATACCACCCTCCATATGGATGCCTACGTTGAATAATTCTAAGTATGGGATTACCGTTTCAGATCTTCGTCAAGAGAATCCTTTTCAAGTATTGGACCACAGATATGTACATGGTCTATGTGACCTATCACAGACCATATGGTCCTCCCAAAGACTCGAAATTCATCAATTTTCTACTTGTTTCATTCATGGCATTTTCGTTATTACGGTTTATCCTAAGGGTCTTTTGTGACCTTCTATGCTATTTAAGGACTTTCAAATGACCTATACTTTATTCTCTCATTCAAATTCATTCCTCACACTTAGAATCCTCTCAAGTCACTCTTAAGAACACTCTCTCAAAGGACTCTTGTGAATCTAAGCTTGAGAATCAAAGGAAGGCTCATTCTTCTTCAAACTTCTTCTTGAATCTTCTTCATTAGCTAAGGTATGTGGGATTGATTCTTGGTCCCTTTCAACAAAGAAGACTCAAACTCTTCTACACTCAATTTCATGGAATTTTATCTACTTTAAATATGAGTTTTTAATATTATTGTTTATTAAATTCAATTGATGTATGGTCTATGTTTGATTTTAAAGTGATCTAAGCCCTAATATGAAGAATTGCATTGACGTTATGAAGTTATGAGTGTGCATGTACCTTTTGAAGCTTGATTTGTGCATGAGTAATCTATTTTATGATTTAAATGTAAATTTTACTTATGTCTTTACTTGAATTTTATAATTTATTATTGATTAAAGTTTGAATCTCAATTAGCCATGCTATTCTCACCTCATTCATAGCATATGCATTCATGAGCATTGACTTTTATGAAAATTATGAAGTGGGTTAAGCCCAATTATGTTAATGTATATGATTTTGATAAGATATTGGTTATGACAAGAATGTGATCACATAAATATCTATGATTATGGCTCTTTGAGCATTTTAGGTGCTTGCATCATTTCGTATAAGTGCATGAGCTATTCCTACACATGAGAAGTATTATTATGACTATGATTTGGCTTTTGAACTCAAGTATGAATGATTATGAAACGGGTTTGGCTTTTGAGCCCAAGTGTGCATTTGAAATGATTTGATAAGACTTGTATCTCTCTTTAAAAGCATGTATATATATATGTATTCTCGTGGAATGTTTTGACTTAGCACCGATGGATTGTGGGAGTTATAGGCTATCCCCAAGGGCCCTCTCCCATTAGTGCAAGCATAGTTGTATGGTAGCCATTACTGAAATGAACAGGTCCATAAGGAATGGTTACACTTTGATATGATATGATATGATTTTGGAAATCCTTTTGAAATGATGTGTTTCGTAAGGAAGGTGTCCATCCACCAAAATGACGGGGTCGTAAGGTGTGATGTAGATTACCCTTGAAAAATAATCTTCTTCTACAGATGGGAGGTCTACATCTAACTAATTTATGTTATAGCCTATATGAGTTTGATTTTGTCGATTATTGTCCATCCCCACTATATATTTGAGCATCATGGCATTTCATGCATCATGGGTTTCATGGCATATTGTTATACTACTCATCTTTGGATATATATCTCTTTCTATATTATGTGCCCTTGTCATCTTACATTGAATGTAGGTTTGATAAATCATATGCATTGCATACCCGCATACTTAATACATTCAAATGTACTAACACATACTTTTGCCTACATGATCTAACCATGTAGGGATCAAGGACTATCTTCATCCACTATACGACGCGTATCTTGGATCTTAAGATTTGCTGCTTGTGGTGAGTCCTATCTTCTAAGGACAAACTACCATTCCACTAACTATGGTGCTTTGGTTTATTTTGTTTACTTGAGGGTGAGCTCGAGGTATGTCTTGACCCCCGTCCTATCTTATGGCTAGAGGCATTGTTGGACATCTTGTAAACTCCTTTTTGTTTATATGCTAAGTGTTGTATTTGGAGTTTATGCTTGTGGTTATGGATACATATGGGTTATCGTTACGTGGATGGGTTATGAGCTTTATGATATGATTATATGTTTTGATGTGGAAGATCCTAAGTCCCGAATTTCCCCTATAGAGTGAGTCATACTTACGCACCCCTTAGTATTATGTGCTATGTGTTATGTGAATCCATGTAACTCCCTTTTTCTATGACATCCCTATAGCGTGAGTCTTACTTATCCGTTCCTTAGAACTATGTGTTTACTATTCGATTATGCTTCCAAACCGATGATGTAAATTTGGATACTTTAAGGCTGGGGACTCACGGGTTCGCATTCACCATGTCACTCCTAGACCCTAGGTCCAGGTCGTGACACCTTCCTACTGGCCGTGGATGAACATACAGTCCATACATCAATATGTAAAACCTTGTGCCACAAAAGTCAAGTTTCTGGAATTTGCAGCTTCCAACCTACGAACATGCAGGACGACCCGTGGATTAACTTAGGGCCATAAGTCCTTCCAAAGGTGGTTCCAGAATTAGAAAACGTTGGGTCCTTTAGGGCTCCTCTCTACGGACACTTTCACTGTCCGTGGTTTTTTATATGGTTCATCCTTGTAACACGTAAGTCATCTTCCTGAAATCTTTCAATATTCTATTTTCACTGTGTGCATTCCACAAGACCACCTATGACTTGTGGTTCCTTTTAGGGGCCGTAGACTGGCTCGTAGGGTCAAACCTTTAGCAAAATTCTTGTCTTTCAGTTTTTTAAGCTTAGAAATATGAGGGGTGTTACAATATCCCCTTGGGATCATTCGTCCTCGAATGAGATAGGAATACACTTGAATAGAGTGGGAACATAGTCAGCATCATAGCATAAATGTAAAAATGCAACTTAATCATCAAACTTATGCATGAAATATCATTCAAACATAGTTTCATGATATGCATGTATGTAACTTATTAAGAGATATGCATTCGCGAGAACTTTGAAAGAATAGATCATATTAAGTACCTTGGGCTTGATAGAAGGAAAGAGGTAAGGGTATCATTTCATCATGTCCGCCTCAGCCTCCCAAGTAGCACTTTCAACTTGTTGGTTTCTCCATAATACTTTGATGGATGCAACCTCTTTATTTCTCAATCTCTTCACTGATCGTTCCAAAATCTCAACTATACTTCTTCATAAGTCAGGTTCTCCTCAATAGACACATCCTTCAATGGAACAATAGAATTAGGGTCACCCAAACATTTCCTTAACATGGAAACATGAAACACTGGACGAACCATAGCTAATTCCATAGACAATCTATTCTCTTTACCACCTTATAAGGTCCCACATATCTAGGACTTAATTTGCCTTTTTACCAAAACGCATTACTCCTTTCTTTGGGTAAACCTTCAAGTACACCTAATCACCTTCATCAAAGTTTCGCTCTCTTCTCCTAACATTAATATATGACCTTTGACGACATTGGGAAGCCTTCAACCTTTCCGATGACTTTCACCTTCTCCATTTAATCAAGTACCAAATATGGCCCAATTACGGACATTTCTCCAACTTTGAACCATCCCACTGGTGGTCTACACCGTCTACCATACAATGCTTTAAATGGATCCATACTCATACTTGAATGAAAACTATTATTATAAGAAAATTCAATAAGAGGTAAGTGATCATCCCAACTTCCTTTGAAATCAAGCACACAAGCCCTCAACATATCCTCCAATATTTGTATTTTCCTTTTGGCTTATCTATCCATTTGAGGATGAAATATGGTACTTAGCTTCACCTTCGTGCCAAGCTCTTTTTGGAATAACTTCCAAAAATGAGAAGTTAATTGAGCACCTTAATCCTCTATAATGGACAATGGCCACCCATGTGACTTTACGAACTCTTGGATATAAACTTTAGCATAATCCTCGGCATCATATGAAGTCTTCACCAGCAAAAAGTAGAATGTTTTCGTCATTCTATCCACAACCACCCATATTGAGTCAAATTGCTTTTTCTTGTTTGGCAAACCCATGATAAAATCCATATTCACTTCCTCCTATTTCCAAGTTGGTGCCTCGATATCTTGAGTCAAACCACTGAGTTTTTGGTGTTCCACTTTTACTTGTTGACAATTTACACATCCCATCACACACCTTGTTATGTCTTTCTTAATGCCATTCCACTGATACACTTCTCTCAAATCTCTTTACATCTTAGTGGATCCCGCATGAATAGAGTACTTGGAATTATGAGCTTCATCAAGTATCTTCTCCCTCGATCCATCTACACTAGGAATACATAATCTCCCTTGGTAACTCAATACTCTATCTCCCCTTTGTGAAAAGACCTATATCTTCTTATTAACCATCAATTTCTTCAATTCAACCAAAGTAGGATCCATGTGTTGCTTTGCTTTAACTTCTTCCATTAAGGATGCTTCTGCCCTATTAGGCACCAACACACCACCATTACTAAAGCTAGTCAATTTCACTCCAAAATGAGCCAAACAATGCAATTCTTTGACCATCTCTATATTTAAACTCTCAACATGCATCGACCACAACTTTAGCCTTGCTGGGGTGATACATCACACTCATATCATAATCCTTCAATAATTCCAACCACCTTCTTTTCCTTAGATTCAAGTGCCTTTGGCTAAACACATACTGCAAACTCTTATGATCGGTAAATATGTCAACATGTACCCCATAGAGATAGAGTCGCCAAATCTTTAGCTCAAACAAAACAACCAACAATTCAAGATCACGTGTAGGATAGTTTTTTTCATGCACTTTCAATTGCCTGGAAGGACAGGGAATGGCCTTTCCATGTTGCATCAAGCCTATATGTGAGGCGTCACAATACATAAAAAAATTGTCCGATCCTTCAGGCAACGTCAAAATAGGAGTTGAAGTAAGATGATCCTTCCACAATTGACAACTCTTCTCATATTCATCGGACCATTGGAATTTTATCTTCTTTGGGGTTAATTTGTCAAAAGAGAAGAAATGGAGGAAAATCCCTCATCAAACCTTCTATAATATCCGGTAAAATCGAAAAAGTTTTGAATATCGAACGGAGACAATGGTCTAGGCCAATTTTCCACCTCCTCCATTTTCTTTGAATCAAGTCTAATACCATCACCCGAAATAATGTGACTAAGAAAAGCCACTTCTTTTAGCCAAAATTCACACTGGTTAAACTTGGCAAAGGGTTGTCTATCTCTCAATGTTTGCAACAGAATCCTCAAATGGTTTTCATGGTCCTTTACATCCCCCAGTACACCAATACATCATCCATGAACACTAGTACAAACATATTTAAATACGGTTTGAAGATCCTGTTAATCAAATCCGTGAAAGGGGCAGGAGCATTTGTTAGTCCTAATGACATAACCAAAAAAAATTCAAAATGACCATATTGATTTCTAAATTCCATCTTTGGAATATCATCTTCCGTCACCCCCAATTGGTAATATTCGGACTTAAGATCAATCTAATAAAAGTAGCTTCGACCTTGTAGTTGATCAAATAGGTCATCAATCCTTGGAAGTGTATACTTGTTTTTAATGATTACCTTATTTAATTCTCGATAATCCTCACACATCTGAAGTGAACCATCCTTCTTTCTTACAAACAATACTAGTGCACCCCATGTGTGAGACCTCGTGTTTCCTCTTCCATTATTTAAATAGTGTGGCGTTATATAAGGCACATGTGATTTTTGCTAAAACCTAAAGAAAATAAGGCTGCCAATAAGTGGTAATGTCAAGGACCTAAAGTTTTAAGCCAAAGGAATACCCTAAATGCACATTTAGGATTAAAGAAATGACCCAAGTGGCACCTCGCCTTTTTCGGAAGGTTTAAATTAGGTTTCACTTTTCGGATGGGACTAAAAGTATATAATTTGCTAATAATGGATTTCTTTAAGCTATTTTAATAGCACAAAGTTCATACATTAAGTTTTGGAATCAAGAAAGTTTCAAGATAAAGGTTGGCCAAAGTTACCGTAAGTTTCTTTAGGAAATCCTTCTTAAATTTGGGTCAAATGTATCAGGCCATATCTCCCAAAATACAAGGCGTTAGACGCTCCATGACCTATCCAATTGAAGATCTATGCGTCTAGTTTGCAACACACAAAACCGTGCATCAAACCAACCTCAGAATAAAGAGTTATGACCATTTTACCGAGACTTCTCGAGCTGGAAATTGGGTCATGGGTTGGGTCGGGTTTACCCAACTTAATGTCGGCTATTTTGACACTTTAAAACTCAAAAATGAGCCATTTTCGTCCCAAACCAGTGTGAAACTGAAGAGAAAGCTCCCAAAAGTTCTCTAAGTGATTTAGGTAAGTTTTTCGCATTTTTATCGTTAAAATTCGTCCCCGTTCTTAGAAATGCGTGTCTTACGCTTTGCAATTGTTTTTCCCTTGTATTAGCTGTGTTTGGAGCTGTTTTTGGGCTGTAAAAAAAGTGGTGTTATTGCTGGTATTGTTGGTTTGCAGCTGGTGTGTTTAGGTAATAATTTTGGAGCTCTTTTACGGTCATTTTTGCGATGTTTTACGGATATTTCCTCGCGTAAATGCTCCTGGCCGAATCTGGTAATTAATGCTGAATTTTTCACTGTTTATAGGTGTCTTTAAGCTGCATATATATAGTTGTTGCGAAGCTTAGGACATAAGGAGCAACTTTTGTGAAGGAACTTTTGGCAATTGGACGTTCGTTAGAGAGGTATCTTAAGGCTAAGCTCCATCCCTCCTTTTAGCACGAAATCTGGGAAGTTTCCCAAAACGCCAAATGTGATATCTTACTATTATGTTGCTAGAAAGACCTTCTGTGAAAGTCATTGGGTATGCAACTAAGTTATATTCATGATGGTATTAGGTTAAAATTCCATTCTTTCGCTTAAACTGGACATTTAATTTCTATATATCATTTTGTCAGTTTCCCGGCCACCTATTCATATGTTCGAGGCGTTTCTCTTCTTGCTGTAGTATCATTAAAATAAATGTAGAATGCAAAGGGAATGTAGTATTCAAAATCAATATTTCTTCCATACAAAAATATAATTGAAGAATTTAACAAGTAACACGTTGGTTTCCAATATTCTCAAGTGAAATGCTCTTGTCTAAACTACTAAGGCACTTGATCCTGTTTAAATACATTCTCTTACTAATTAACATAGGACCAATATAATTATTATGTAAAGCACCTTTATGAATATTTTCAAAGTTAAGGCTTCACTCTAAATGTTGGGTTAAATTCGCAAACTTGTTTAAAAGACATGTATGATCCCACGAGCCATATGTGTATGCAATGATAATGATTATAATGCTATGAGAATAAGTGTACCAATGAGCCAAGATTGGATGAATGACAATGATTATGATGCTATGAGAATAAGTTTACCAATGAGCCAAGATTGGCTATGTTCTTGCTATGGCTTACTATGTGCATTCAACATTCATATCATACATTACACGTTATGCATGGACTTCGAGCTATAATCGAAGGTATGGGGCCTATTTGCCCAACTATATATATGTATATGGTACAGATGGCCGCAGGTGGGTAGATATGATGCCGTGTTAGCTGCCGAAAAGGACCACCAGTGCTAGCATTTGGTTGGATATGTCATGCATTTGTATCTATATATATGTATTCACAACATGCGATACTCGAGCATACCATGCATATTTGATCACTAGGAAGTTGCTTATTTTCCCTTAAGGCTACTTGCGTTTTGGTTACAGGTGGTATTTCTATTAACCATTTTACTACGGTTATCTATGATTTTACTTCCTTCCTTATATACCAGTACATGTTTATTCGTATTGACATCCCTTTGCCTGGGGACGCTGCATTTTATTTCGTGCGTGCAGGTTCAGGTAGGGGTTCTGATTTACCCCACCACTAGGCGCCCCATTCAGGTATGAGTTGGTAAGCTCCACCTCTTCCTGGAGCATTTACAGGATGTTTACTTTTTGTTTAACAGCTGGGTATGTCGGGGCCCTGTCCCGACAGTGTTAGTGATTCTCATAAAGGCTATTGTGGACATGTTATTGTGGGTTGGTCCTTTTGTGTCTTTCAGTCTCTAGTCATAAGATTGGCATGTATATATGGTGTGTGCCTGTACCTCTGTGGTGGCAGCCTTGTCGGCTAGCTAGTACTTTATTGTTCTGGTTTATCTATCTTGATGTACGTGATTTATTGTTGACCAGGTCATGACCTTAAATGTCCAGGCTTAGTCTTTTAGACATTATGCTGCCCGATTTTCTTCTGGTCCCTAGTCAGTTCACTAGCATGTTTAGTGGCTTACCCGAGCAATAGCGGTATCGGGTGCCAGTCGCGCCTCCCCTCTCTTTGGGGTGTGACAAACATGGTATCAGAGTAGGTCATGTCCCAGGGAGTCCACAATGCCGTGTCTAGTAGAGTCTTGCTTATGGGTGTGTTGTGCACCACACTTATAATCAGGGGGCTACGAGGCATTTATGGATGGTTACATTTCTTTCACTTAATAGATCGTGCTATAGAGAAAAGCTATAGGAACATATGAAATCTATATCATGTTATGTTGTTCTTATTTAATGAGTTACCAATGCTCAGGAGATGGCACACCATGAGATAAGTTATGATCCGAGAGAAGGTACCAATCATGTCTTTCTTTGTGAGGCAGATATATTCCCTATTAAGGCTCATAGGGAGTCTCCAATGCCCACAGTACCAGATTCACCAGCACCTGTTGGGTCCCAATGGGATCTAGTACCCCAAGCCCCATTAAAGACTTGGGAGCAGGGGATGAAGGAGGCTATTCAACTACTAACTATGATGGTTTCTATTCATGTGAGACTACTAAAGGTGAGAGCATATACCAGAAGGGATAAAACAGAAAGCTCAAAGGTACGAGAATTTCTTCAATTGGCCCCTCCAGTATTTACAGGGTCCAGTCCCATTGAGGATCTAAAAGACTTTACAGACCATATATATAGAGTATTGAGGGTGATGCATGCCTCTGTCACCGAGGTAGTGGAGTTGGCTTCTTTTCGATTAGGTGACATCACCATATTGTGGTACGAAGTGTGGGAGAGATCCAGAGGGCCTGATGCTCCGCCAACAGAGTGGGAGGACTTTTCTGAGGCATTTTTAGCCCATTACGTACCACGGGAGGTGCGAGAGGCCCGTCTTGACCAGTTTATTAGTTTGAAGCAGGGGGATTTGAGAGTAAGGGAGTATAGCCTTAAGTTTAATTCATTAGCTAGGTATGCACCAGATATTGTATGTACCATGAGTGCTAGAGTTCATCGTTACTAGGATGGTGTGGGGGATCATTTGATCAGAGACTACATGATATCCTCTTTACAAGATGGTGTAAATATTTCTTGTATTCAGGCCTTTGCTCAGACTACAGAGGATCTTTCTCGTCGAATTCAGGATACCCATAGAGATAGGGAGAAAATTAAGAGCGCTTGTACTATGGGGTCTTATAGGGAGCCACTGGGTGATTTTAGGCCCCTATTTCACTGATATCCACCTCAGTCAGTAGGTAGTTTTCCTACCAAAGATACAGGGCCAGCAATTTGGTCGTTATATTCAGTCAGGGCCGGGGCAGAGTTTAGGCCCGCTTGATAGCCATCGATAGAAGTAATCTGCACAAATGAGACAACCCACTCTTCCATGTACACAATGCGGTAAGCTTCATGCTAGGTAGTGTAAAAAGGGTCAAAGTGCATGTTACCATCATGGGAGGACAAGATATTTTATTAGCAACTGGCCTTTCAGTCAGTCCCTATTGTGAATGAATTCCCGATGGTATTCCCTGATGAGCTTCCAGGGATTCCCCCCGAAAGGGAAATTGATTTTGCTATAGATTTGCTCCCAAACACGAAGCCTATATCCATTCCTCCTTACAGAATGGCTCATGCAGAGCTAAGGGAATTGAAGGACAACTGAAGGACTTACTTGATAACGGCTTTAATAGGCTAAGTACATCTCCATGGGGTGCTCCAGTGCTCTTTGCTTGCAAGAAAGATGGCTCCTTACGGATGTGTATTAGTTACAAAAAGCTAAATAAAGTCACTATCAAGAATAAGTATCCTTTTATGTGGATTGATGGTTTTTTAAAGATTGAGTTGTCACCCAGGTACTACCAGCTACGAGTCAGGGATGTTGATATTCCAAAGGCAATGTTTAGGATGAGTCAGAGGCTGAGCACGCAGACCACTTGCGAGTTATATTACAGACTCTCCAGGACAACAAGTTATATGATGAATTCTCCAAATGTGAATTTTGGTTAACTTCTACAGCTTTTCGTGGACATGTTATTACTAGCGAGTTCATATTGATGTTTTTACCAACTACCAGAGCCTCCAATATTTATTCAAGCAGAAGGAACTGAGCCAATGACAAAGAAGGTGGCTAGGATTACTAAAAGATTATGATGTTGACACTTTGTACCACCTCGGTAAAGCTAATCTTGTTGCTGATGCACTTAGCTGAAAGTCCACGGGAAGTCTAAGTCATGTTGAAGCTGATAAGATTAATAAGACAAAAGATTTACTTCAACTAACTAGTTTGCATGTGCGATTAGCAGATGCAAAAGGTGGAGGTGTGATTGTTCAAAATACAACAGAATCTTTCATTGTTACTGAGGTAAGAGAGCAACAACATGAGAATCCTAAGCTTATGATATCGAGGGAAAGTGTTCCATAACAGCGACATCCTCTAATTGAGCTAACTTGAGATGGAATCCTTCGGTACCTGAGCCTTATGTGTGCCAAATATCGGAGGGCTCCATGCCAAGATTCATTTTGAGGCTTATTATCCTAGATATTCGTCTCAACCTAGGGCAACAAAAAAATGGATATTGAGACCTACGACAAAGCTATTGGTGGAATGATATGAAAAAGATATTCCAAAGATGGTGGCCAATGCCCCAACTACCAGCATGTGAAAACAGAACATTAGAGACTTGGAGGCCTAGCTAAGTATACTGATTTTCTGTTCTGAAAATTGGGACATGATAAATATGGGTTGCATCGCTAGGTTGCCTCATACTTTGCACAGGTATGACTCTATTTGGGTAATCATTGATAGGTTGATATAATCTGCTCATTTATTGCCAGTAAGGACGACATATTCAACGGAGGATTATGCTAAGCATTATATTCAAAAGATTATTTGCCTTTATGGAGTTCCATTATCTATTATATTTGATCGAGGGGCTCAATTTACAGTACATTTTTGGAAGTCTTTTTAGAAGGGACTGGGCACTCAGGTGAATCTCAGCACCGCTTTTCATCCACAAACTGATGGGCAGGTAGAGCGTACCGTCTAGACCGTTGAGGATATGTTATGTGCCTGTGTGCTGGACTTTAAAGGAAACTGGGATGGTCATCTACCTCTTATTGAGTTTGCTTATAATAATAGCTTTCATGCTAGTATCCAAATGGATCCTTAGGGAGCACTATACGGACGAAGATATAGGTCAACGATTGATTAATTTGCAGTCGGGGAGGAAAAGTTGCTAGACCCTAATCTAGTTCAACAAGCAACGGAAAAAAATGAAACTTATTCGACACTTACTACAAATGGCCCAGAATCGGCAGAAGTCTTATACAGATGTTCCAAGACGAGACTTAGAGTTTGATGTAAAAGATTGAGTCTTCTTGAAGGTATCACCTATGAAGGGAATCATGCGGTTTGGAAAGACAGGAAAGCTCAGTCCTAGATATGTTGGACCGTGTAAGATTATTGGAGAAATTAGCAAGGTAATATATGAGCTTATTAGAGATCCTTCGTGAATTACTCGCATTAAGGATACCCCCATTGCTGAAGACTTAACTTATGATGAGGTACCAGTGGCTATTTTAGATCGACAAATAAGAAAGCTTTGAAATGAAAAAAGGCCTTCATGAAAGTGTTGTGGCGGAACAAAAATATTTAGGAAATAACTTTGGAAGCTAAAGAATAAATGATGAGGAATCATCCCCAACTATTTATAACTTAATATAGATCACGTTCCAAAACTGGCAGTTATCATTTTTTTAGTAACTTAAGTTTTAAAGGATTTGGAGGTGTAACTTGTATGTTTTGTAGTAGGATAGCTATACAAAGTTTAGTAATTAGAGTTTTTGAAAGTTGATTTATGGTTTACGGGGGTAATAGAAGTACCCAAAAAAAGTAACATTTTAGTAGATGGTAATTCAACCAAGGGGCTGTCTTGACACATTCGCGGACGAATGTTCTTAAGGGGGGAGACTGTGAGACCCCGTGTTTTTCCTCTTCCATTATTTAAATAGTGTGGCGTTATATAAGACACATGTGATTTTTGCTAGCATCTAAGGATAATAAGGCTTCCAATAAGTGGTAATGTCAAGTACCTAAAGTTTTAAGAAAAAGGAATACCCTAAATGCACATTCGGGATTAAAGATATGACCCAAGTGGAACCTCTCCCTTTTCGGAAGGTTTAAATTAGGTTTCACTTTTCGGATGGGACTAAAAGTGTATAATTTGCTAATAATGGATTTATTTATGCTATTTTAATAGCACAAAGGTCATACATTAAGTTTTGGAATCAAGAAAGTTGCAAGATAAAGGTTGGCCAAAGTTACCGTAAGTTTCTTTAGGAAATCCTTCTTAAATTTGGATCAAATGTATCAAGCCATATCTCCCAAAATACAAGAAGTTAGAAGCTCCATGACCTATCAAATTGAAGATCTATGAGTCTAGTTTGCAACGCACAAAATTTCGCATCACACAGACCTCAGAATAAAGAGTTATGACCGTTTTACCGAGACTGCCCGAGCTGAAAACCGGGTCATGGGTCGGGTCGGGTTGACCCAACTTAATGTCGGCTATTTTGACACTTTAAAGCTAAAAAATGAGCCATTTTCATCCCAAACCAGTGTGAAACTGAAGAGAAAGCTTCCAAAGGTTCTCTAAGTGATTTAGATAAGTTTTTCGCATTTTTACAGATAAAATTCGTCCCCGTGCCTAGCAATGCGTGTCTTACGCTTTGCAATTGTTTTCCCTCGTATTAGCTGTGTTTGGAGCTGTTAAAAAAGTGGTGTTCTTGCTGGTATTGTTGGTTTGCAGCTGGTGTGTTTAGGTAATAATTTTGGAGCTCTTTTACAGTCATTTTTACGAAGTTTTACGGACATTTCCTCGCGTAAATGCTCCTTGCCGAATCTGGTCATTAATGCTGAATTTTTGACTATTTATAGGTGTCTTTAAGCTGCGTATATATAGTTGTTGCAAAGCTTAGGACGTAAGGAACAACTTTTGTGAAGGAACTTTTGGCAATTGGACGTTCGTTGGAGAGGTATGTTAAGGCCAAGCTCTGTCTCTCCTTTTAGCACGAAATTCGGGAAGATTCCCAAAACGCCAAATGTGATATCTTACTATTCTGTTGCTAGAAAGATCTTCTGTGAAAGGCATTGGGATTGCAGCTAAGTTATATTCACGATGGTATTAGGTTGAAATTTCATTCTTTCGCTTAAACTGGACATTCAATATCTATATATCATTTTGTCAGTTTCCCGGCCACCTATTCATATGTTCGAGGCGTTTCTCTTCTTGCTGTAGTGTCATTAAAATAAATGTAGAATGCAAAGGGAATGTAGTGTTCAAAATCAGTCTTTCTTCCATACAAAAATATAATTGAAGAATTTAATAAGTAACACGTTGGTTTCTAATATTCTCAAGTGAAATGCTCTTGTCTAAACTACTAAGGCACTTGATCCTGGTTAAATACATTCTTTTACTAATTAACATAGGGCCAATATAATCATTATGTAAAGCACCTTTATGAATATTTTCAAAGTTAAGGCTTCACTCTAAATGTTAGGTTAAATTCACAAACTTTTTTAAAAGACATGTATGATCCCACGAGCCATATGTATATGGATGATAATGATTATGATGCTATGAGAATAAGTGTACCAATGAGCCAAGATTGGCTGAATGACAATGATTATGATTCTATGAGAATAAGTTCACCGATGAGCCAAGATTTACTAAGTTCTTGCTATGGCTTACTATGTGCATTCAACATTCATATCATACATTGCACGTTATGCATGGACTTCGAGCTATAATCGAAGGTATGGGGCCTATTTGCCCAACTATATATATGTATATGGTACAGATGGCCACAGGTGGGCAGATATGATGTCGGTTAGCTACCGGAAAGGACCACCAGTGCTAGCATTTGGTTGGGTATGTCATGCATTTGCATCTATATATATGTATTCACGACATGCGATACTCGAGCATACCATGCATATTTGATCACTAGGAAGTTTCTTCTTTGCCCATAAGGCTACTTGAGTTTTGGTTACAGGTGGTATTTCTATTAACCATTTTACTACGGTTATCTATGATTTTACTTCCTGCCTTACATACCAGTACATGTTTATTCATTCGGATGTCCCTTTGCCTGGGGACGCTGCATTTTATTTCGTGCGTGCAGGTTCAGGTAGGGGTTCTGATTGACCCCTCCACTAGGAGCCCCATTCAGCTATGTGTTGGTAAGCTCCACCTCTTCCTGGAGCTTTCACAGGATGTTTACTTTTTGTTTTACAGTTGGGTATGTCGGGCCCCTGTCCCGACAGTGTTAGTGATTCTCATAGAGGCTATTGTGGACATGTTACTGTGGGTTGGTCCTTTTGTGTCTTTCAATCTCTAGTCATAAGATTGGCATGTATAAATGGTGTGTGCCTGTACCTCTGTGGTGGCAGCCTTGTCAGCTAGCTAGTACTTTATTGTTCTGGTTTATCTATCTTGATGTACGTGATTTACTGTTGACCAGGCCATGACCTAAAATGTCCACGCTTAGTTTTTTAGATATTATACTGCCCGATTTTCTTCTGGTCCCTAGTCAGTTCACTAGCATGTTTAGTGGCTTACCCGGCCAATAGCGGTATCGGGTGTCAGTCGCGCCTCCCCTCTCTTTGGGGCGTGACACCATAGTTACACACTAGGCCTTATAAACTCCTTATCAAGCAAATCCTTTAATTGTTCCTTCAATTCTTTCAACTCTGCCGGGGCCATTCGTTATGGAGGTATAAAAATAGGTTAGATGTCGAGCAAGAGATCAATGCCAAAACTAATTTCTCTTACGGAAGGAATACCGGGTAAATCACCTGGAAAGACATCAAGGAACACATTAATGATGGGGATGAATCAAGAGTAGGAACATGAAACTCAACATCCATGCCTCGGACAACATGATATAGGCAACCTTTGGAAATCATTTTTATAGCTTTCATATAAGAGACAAACTTACCTTTGAACACAGAGTTGGTTCCCTTCCATTCTAGGATAGGCTGATTAGGGACTTGGAATGTGACTTTATGTGTTCTACAATTAATAAAAGCATAGGATGTATGCAACTAATCAATACCAAGAATGACATCAAAATCGGTCGTATCAAGCTCAACTAAATCGCATGGGAGACTATATGTAAGATCGACACGAGACAATTTCTATAGACTTTCGCGGCTAGAATTGACTTACTAATAGGAGTATAGACTGAATAAGGCTCTAGCAAAACTTCTAGGGATGCATCCAACTTTATGGCAATATAAGGAGTAACAAAAAACATAGTGGCACCAGGGTCAAACAAAGCATATACATCATGATCAAAGACTTTAAACATATCGATAACCACATCGAAAGCCTCTTCAACCTCTTGTCTAGCATGTAAAGCATAGAATCGATTACCACGTGGACCACCACCTTGAGCTTGGGCACCTTGTTTCACTTTCCCACTTTAAGCTACTTGACCTTGTGGATGCCCTTCTTTACTCTTATTATCCACATTAGGACACTCGACGATCTTATGTCCCATCTTCCCACAACCAAAGCATGCATTGGTACCTCTTAAGCATTTACCAACATGGTTTGTCCCTCACTTGGGACAGCTAGGATGGTTATCACCACGTTTCACAACATCACCTTGAGCCTTGGTGTTGGCCTCGTTCCCTTTGTCAAAGCATCAGGGAGCACCTTTTGAAGACCGTTGGCCTTGTTGTAATCAGACACCACTAGACATATCATAAGAGAACCCACCATCATAACGAGCCCTCTTGGACTCCCTTGTCCTCATCTTTTGTGGTTTCTCACTATCCACTTGTTCGGCATAAGTCACGAATCTAGAGATATCTATTTCTTTAATAAGCATGACAACCTTGCATTCCATCTTTACCAGTCCAGACACCCTGAAAGTGAATTCATTCATGCGAGCCCTTGAGTCGACTACCAAGGAAGGAGGGAATTCAGACAACTTGGTGAACTTGAGGGCATATTCCTCACACTTATTCCACCTTGCTTCAAGTTCATAAATTCCATCACCTTAGCTTCCTCAGCTCAAGTGGGAAGAAATGGTCCAGGAAAGCAGCCTTAAACCTCTCCCAATCAATAGTACCTTCATTAACCCTTTTGGACTTCCATTGGATGAACCAAATTTGAGCAACTCCATTAAGTGGATAAGGCGCCAATTCAACCTTCTCTTCAGAAGACACCCCCATAATCTCCCCAACCTTATACAACTCATCATTGAACTCTTGCAGATCCTCACCCACCTTCGAACCATGTAACTCTGGGCGATTCATCCCAGCAAAATCTCTTATCCTCAAAGCAGGAGTAGGAGTCTTTGGAGAAGCAACAACTTGAGCCAACATAGTGATTGCGGCTCTAAACTCATCATTAGAAACTTGGTCTGCTTGAGGGACTTAGGGAGCTTGAGGAGCTAGAGGAACTTTGGTTTGCATTAACATCATTTCCCCTTGGCAATAGAGCATGTCGTGGAGCCATTTTTGAAAACACAAAAGGACAAGCGTTAAGATATGAAAGCTTTGAAGGCATGACCTAGAGTACAAAAGAAGTGAAGGGAATGTCTCACAGCCTCCTATTCATGGATGTGGCATGTGTCACACCAATGAACAAGACTCTACTCGACGCGACATACTGGACTCTCTAGGATGCTTTCAAACCTTATGCTCTGATATCCTTTTTGTCACAACTTGGACTTATGGCCTAGTGGTGACATGGTGAATGTTACACCTGAAGGTATCCCATCCAAGCCTTGTGTTTATATCGTAAACATTCATAAGGTAATATAAGCATACATAAAAGAATAAGAAAGTTCAAGTACATAAAAGTAAGAATGTCATAGTTCTCCCAAAGGGATTATACATCAATTCTTTAGGTCTAAATCATGCCTCTACATCATAGATCTTGGCGGGGTCTAGCACATAGTTAACTAGCTCACCCTCAAGATATACATCAAAGGAAGAATATGATAAAGTCTCAAAATAAAGGAAAGCATCATAAAGGTCTTGTTTTTGAGGCTTGGGAACTCACCAATAAGTCTTCAAGCTTGAAATTCGAATCTAGCCATGGAATGGAATGGTCGCCTCATCGTCCGTCCCTACATGGTTAGATCATGTAGGCAAAGAAGTATGTGTTAGTACGTGGAAGGCACTACGTATGTAGGTATGCAATGAATCAATGGATATGATAATAATATCAATATGCGTAATCATAATCAATAGGATAAGGACACAATAGGCGTGAGCATGCAAGTTTAAAACATAGGAAGAAGCATCATAAAATCCTTTCATAAACTTAACATACATATGTGAGAATAGGACCATAACTGACATATAAGACCATACTTACTATTACATTGAATCTTGATGTTCCCTTTACATCAAGTAAAGAGTAGTCTACTTTGCCAAGGTAGACTCGATTCTTACCCTTAGGCTCTATCCTAGCACGGTGAGAACCATTATTTGACCCTACCCTTTAGGCTCTATCATAGCATAGTGAGTGTCCATTAAACTATATGGATCCATAAGCATACCTTTAAGGCATAAAAACATGAGCATCATTTCTATGCTGGTACATAGTATAGGACCATAGTATCTACCAAAGCCCTCTCAGTGCTAAGTCATATCCCAATACATAAATCATGCATATACATATCTTTCAACATAGTTCATACTTCATCAAAATCATACTTACATAATTTGTAATAGTCATCATAGCTTTCATGAAAGTATCATGTCATAAGAATAGTCTATCTACTTTGATTTTAATTATAGTGTGGGTAGATATTCTCACCTTAACATCATCATCATAAACATTAGGGATTTCATCACTCTCTATGTCACAGAATCATCATTAACATAACATCATCATCATTAAGTCATGGTTTTACACACTTTAGTTCATAGTCATAAAATTCATAGCTTTGTCATAAGAGACTAGGGCTAAGTGTGGGTCTGTGGACAATTGAGTCAAAATCATGCAATTGAATATGTTTCATAGAGAAAACATGCAATTAAAATTAAATTGGATCATTGAATTAAATTGGATCATTGATTAAGGAACCCACATCAAGTCATTAAGACCTAATCATGCATACTTGAAATCACATAATTTTGCTTGAAAATCATATTCATCATGAAATTCATCATAATTCATGCATAATTTGTCATAATCATCATATAGGAGTCACAATCCATGTATTAGGAATCATAGCTTAAAAGTCCATAAGAAATCATCGTAAAACTTTTGATAAAAAGAGTTTTGGATTGGGCTTCATGGATGAAACTAATCCATGGATGAAGCCCTACATACCTCAAGTGAGAATTCTTAAGAATCAAGGAGAAAATTTGGAAATCCTTAATCAAACCTTCAAGCTTCAACTTTAATGGAACCCTTGATCTAGAGAGAAATATTTAGAACCCTTGAGAGAAATTTGAGGATTAAAGGCTTTGAAAGAATCAGGGTTGGGATTTATAGAAGTTAGGTCAGTTAAGTCTGTTAGGATAGCAAAAATGACATAGTTTAGAGTTAGGAAAATTGAAAATGTCAAAAATACCCTTAATTAAAACTATTAGAGCCATTCACAAAACCCATCCTACGGGATGTGAATGAACATACGGTCTGCACATCAGTTAGCAGAACCTTTTCTCACAAAAGTCAAGTTTCTAGAATTTACAGCTTGAAAGTTATGAACATTCAAAATGACCTATGGATTAACTAAGGGTCGTAAGTCCTTCTGTAAGGTGGTTCCACACTTAGAAAATTTAAGGTTCTTCAGGGCTCCTTTCTGCGAACACTTTGACGGGTTGCGGTTCCTTATACGATCCGTCCTGGTAACACGTAAGTCAATTTCAAAAATCTTTCAATTTTCCATTTTCATTGAGCAGATTCCATGCGACCACCTACGACCCGTGGTTCCTTCTATAAGTTGTAGGCTGGCTTGTAGGATCAAACCTTCAGCAAAGTTTTTGTCTTTATGTTTTCCAAGCTTAGAAACATGAGGGGTATTGTACAAATATAATCCGCAAACACAAAGGTCAAGAATTTCAACACCTCCGTAAACACGAATAGGGATTCATGAATGTGAAGGTCACAAGAGATAGTCCTCTGCAAATGTGGAGCCCAATTCCATGAACCCAGAGAAGAAATCTAGTTGCACCAGATTGCATTCCAATATCTAAGCCAAAAACTTGGAATGGACCCTTGGGATTCGTTTGGAACCCTGTGTACATAAAGCAGATATGCAACTCTACAAGAAATGATGTACCAGACTTAATGGAACCATCAAAATTCGAGTTTGAGTCCTTCTTGGCCCTGAACCTAACAAAACTCAAAGAAACAAGTTAAAATACCAAATAGCCCGAAAATATCCTCGAAAACTCTAAAAATTACAATGAAACTATTTCTAGCGCTAGTTCACCACTCGGAACCACTGAAATTGTCAAAATTTCGATTAGAGCTTCTGAACCCGAATGTTGACCAAACTCAAATTATGGTAAATTCAATTGAAAATGCATCTTTGGGTCCAAAATCTCATTCTAACTCCAAATTTAGTTTTTTTTCAGTTCTTCTGGACCAAATTCAACATTCCGGAGCTAACGAAATTGATGGAATTGCATTCTGACACCCGAAACACAAGATGATCTCAAAACTCAAAAATTTTAAACTTTAAGCCTTTAAAAACTTTTTCTTTACCCCGATGCTCTAAGTGGTCATAAACCAGTAAATGCAGGGACTTGAACCCCGATACTCTATGCAGATAACCAACCAAGGTGTCAATCCAACTCTATTCTCCTCAAGGGCCTGATGATACTTACCAAGATTTTCCTTCTATAATGAATCGAGGCCACAAGAATATAAATACCAAGTACAAAGTTCTCCCTTCATAAAGAGTCAACTCAACATCTCCATAAGCGCTTCAACCGAAATCGAAATAAGTCAATCGCAAGGTCTAGGATCACTCACATACTCCGAAGGTCCCTAAACTTAGGAATTATGGATAGTGGTATTAACAAGAGCACATTTACTGCCTAACTAAGGTCAAATTATGAGACTCTAGTTTGCTATGCTGTTTTACAAGGATCTATGCCTCTCGAGTCACACTAAGAGGAAAAATAATCAATCTATTGGCTCTAAACAATGCGGGTCTATGCATCACTAGTCTAAGCCTAGACTAAGGCCAACATACTTCGATATAACACAATCTCAACCACAAACTTTAATATATATCACAATTTCAGTTATAAACTTCAATATATATTCCAATCTCAGTCATAACTTCGTTATATCACAGTCTCAATCATTAACATGTTACTAACAAGCATAGATGATCAACAAAACATGCAAGTACTCACCGTCCCTAAAATTAACCAAATAGAACTTCATAGTATACATGACATATCCAACTAACTCTCCGCCATAAATTTATGTATTATATTAATATTCACGTGAACCAATACTAATAATAGGATTACCAAGTAAGAGATTGATCCATCTTCATGTGTCAAAGAAGTTAGTCTTAGTTCCTAGTTTATCTGAATCAGGTGTGTCTGAGTTGTAGTCTTATGTATGTAAGAAGGTTAAACATATTCTAAATAGGAATCACATGCTTGTAATTATCTAAAAATACCCAAAAGGGGGCCTAAAACATGATTCTGATTCTAAGTCATAAAATTAATCTACCCAACCCCAAAATTCCAACACTTTCACCATGCACTAGGACACCAAAATATAGAGAGATACTAACAATAATCTAAGCGAACAAGACAACATACATGCCTACAACTACCCAGAAATACCGATAAAGGCCTAAGTCATAAATCCTAACACTTAAGACAAGCAATTTATCTACCTTGCCCAAATTTCGCTAATTCAACATGATTTTGCACAAATTAGCTCAATCTAAAAAAGGTTAATCGTAGCCTATCAAAAACTCGGCCCCTGACTCAAATATACCCCCATTAATAAATTCCATCGAAAGTCAAGACTAACTATAATCTCTATAAAGGTCAACAACAATGCACTGAGGCTCTCATTCTAAGGCCATTAACTATCTCCTCAAAAAGGTATTATACATCAGTCAAGATACAACATAACTTCAACCCTACATTAAGGTCTAAAAAGGACTTTACTAACCTAAGGCTCAATCGAAGATCACGAATCTCATCATCGAACTCCTGAGCATCCTCATCAGCGTTTGACTTATAAAACTCCGGAGGATTCATCCGGGTAAAATCCCTCACCGTATAAGCAGGCGTATAATCCATTAGAAAGTTAGCTCGCCTTGTCTGAGAGGACACCACCTGGGGAAGCATGGCGAAGGCTGTACGAAACTCACCATTTGAGATGGGTTCATCCATAGTCCCTTTAGGAGCCTGTTCCTCATTAGCTAGAGCCGGCCTTAGTGGAAGGGGTCTTCCTCGAGGCATCTTTTGAAATGGAGCAACGACACTGTCAAGACAAAGGAACCATGTATACTAGCCATAGCACAATATGAGACATGAAAAGTGAGGCAATTCCTAGAACACCTTCATAACCTCGCACTCATAGGTATGGTGCACTTCACACCCATGAATAGGACTCAACTTGACACGGCATGTTGGACTCCGAGGACCATTTATAAACCTAGGGCTCTGATACCATCTTTTATCATAACTCAGGGATAGGGCATAGATGTGACACAATAAGTGGGAATGCGAGAGTCCCAAAACAAGCCTCAAGTATTTATATCCACATCATCGATTTAAGAGAAAAAATATTCAAATAATAACACTTAGTTCTAAGGGACGGGGAAATTGGACTCCCGCTATGGGGGAAAAATGAGGGATTGGGACTTTCCACTCTACTACCCATTAACATATAATCAAAATACAAAATTTCCATAAATCAATTCATAGGAGTACGTAAACCAAATATTTTGCATATCATAAAGACTTTAAGGAGTCTACATGATGTCCAACAAATGACTAATCAAAATGGAATGAGGGCCAGGAAAAGTTTCGGTCTCACCCTAAAATGTTTCGGTCTCACCCTAAAAAAGGAAGAATATTTTGAAATAACATAAAGGAAAGATTGTTGGCTTGTCCTTGGAAGATGAGACACACCACAGTATACTTCCAAATCAGACTATTCATCAAACGGTTGGTAACCAAAGTGCTCGGCCCCTACGTGATAAAATCATGTAGGCATAAAGTATATCTTAGTACGTTTGAATGTACTAAGTATTCGGGCATGCAATGCATATGAATTACCAAACCTGCATTTCAATGTTAGAAGACAAGAGAACATAATATAGAAAGAATCGTACAACAAATGAAAGTGTATACAAGATGCCATGAAATTCATGATGCATGAATGCAACAATGCTTTTATAAAGTGGGGATGGACTATAACCGACAAATCAAACCCATGTAAGCTATTATATGAATTAGTCCCATAAAGACCTCCCATCGGTAGGAAAAGATTACTTGCCAAAGGTAATCTACATCACACTTTACGGAACACACCATTTCGGTGGATGGTCACCTTCCTTACAGAACTCACCATTTCAGAAGGGGTTTCCATAATCATACATAACACATCATAATCATAAACGAATAACCACCCCTTATGACCCAATCATTTCAGTATTGTTTAATGTTCCTACATTGGCACATAGTTCAAGGAAAGGGAGAGTGCCCTTAGGGATAGCCCTAACGCCCCTAATCCATCATTGCTTAGTCAACAATATCCCACATGAATACTTATACATATACGTGCTTTCAAGAGATACAATGTTCGTTACAAAACCATTCAATGCACATTTAGGCTCAAATGTCAAATCATAAATCATAATCATAATGCTCATGCAAGGAATATCCCATTCACATATACGAGATGGTGCAAGCACCTGAGATGCTCCAAGAGCCATAATCATAAGACATGTATGTGATCACATTCTTGTCATAACCAATACCTTACCAAAATCATATCATAATAATTTTGTAAAACATAATTAGGCTTAACCCACTTCATAATATTAATGTGAACCAATGTGCATGAATGCAAATGCAATGCATGATGTGAGGTTGGCATGGGCGACATAGATTCTAGTTAAAATCAATATCATAATGTTAAATTGAGTAAATCCATAATTGAATCAACATCTAAAACATAGTATGAATCACCCATGCATAAATCAACTTTAAAAGGGGACAAGCATGTTCATAACTTCGTAACCCAATGTAAATCATCATAATAGTGAGCAAAGTGAATTGAAATCATAGGTAGAATGCAACCCATACATCAATTGGATTTTAAAAAATCAAGTAATGAAATCTCATATTTAAAGTAAACTAAATTCATGAAATCAATTAAAAGATCTTTGAGTCTTCTTGGTTGAAAGGGACCAAGAATCAATCCCATATACCTCGATTGAGGGGATGAATTTTAGGAAGGACCTAGATTTAATTGGACTTTGACTAAACCGTAGCCTCGAACCCTGGGAGGAAAGAGTAGGGAGGAATTGTGAGGTGATCTTATGAAAGGTTGAAGGTTTTAGGAGAATGAATTAAGAGGGGAGGGTATCAACTGATTTAGGGGTTTAGGATAGGTAAAAGGTCATAATTCATAATTAAAATAAATCGAAATTACATAAATACCATTAATGAAATAGGAAAAAATTGGAACCGTCTGGCCCATATAGTTGCCTACTCGGTCCATGAAATGTCACACGGACTGTGAACCGTCACATAGAAATTTTGTGAAGGGAATTTACTCAAAACTACGGGGTACCACATGGATGGCTATACGGTCCATGTGAATTCAAACAGGCCGTGACATCGACCGTGTGATAGCACTTGAAATGATTCTATGCGACAAAGTTACCAGACAATACTTCCATACTTAGAAAATGTTTACGTAGTAAGTTACACGGAGGGACACACGGCTTGTGAAACATCACACGGACCGTGTGAGTGGCCATGTGCCCTTACTTGGTCCATATCTCCTCTATCTTGAATTTCCCCTGCCATGAATTGGACCAAGTGTCCCTCCACCGGAGGCCACATGGTCCGTGTGGTTTTACACAACCAGTGTTGGCCTTCCGTGGAGCGATGCCTGGCAGTTTGCTCAGGACAATACCAAAAGCTCCAGTAAAGCTGCTCAAAAAATCTGGATCCTTACGGCAAAGGCTGAGACGTATGATGAGGCTATTATATGTATGATTATTGTATGTCAGTATCCAGCTTCAACATTGTTTGATGCAGGTTCCACGTTAGCATATGTATCAGTGTACTATGCTTCTCGCTTGGGTGTGACCCCCAACCTCTTTCATCTCTGGTTCGTGTGTTGACCCCAGTGAGGGATTCCACTGTGGTAATTAGGTATGCTTAGCTCAATGCTTACTCTTTAGAGATTTGATACTCTTTAGAGATTTGATACTTATGCTGACTTGATATGCTAGACTTTGATATTATTCTGGTTCTGATTGGTTAGCTGATGTGCTGCAAAAATACAACACTTTTGATGCTTAAAATTTAGGATTTTGAGTGTTCCGAATGCGACTTTAGTTTTTTTATGTCTTTTGTGTTTATGTTTGCAGGATTATAGGTTTGCTAATGATTTTGGGGAAATTTAGAAAGTTGCTACAGATGTACTGTCATATGAGACATGTTACGGTCCATAGACTATTCTACGAGCCGAAGGTGGTTTCGTGAGGAATTCTAGTGAGGGGCCAAGTTTCTAAGTTACTTCTATGAACATACAAACGAGCCGTAAATTAATGTACGACTTGTAGAAGAGGTTTCGTTTAGAAGAGGTTTCGTTCCCTAAGGGTCGGACAATGAAGACTATCTGAAGTTCATCAAACGAAACCTCCTTTACGAGTCATAAACTATTTTATGAGTCGTAAAAGGGTGTCATAAAAGAGAAGTAGGGTTTTTCAGCAAGAATGCACGAGACCCCAATTGCAGGCCGTGAACTTCAATAAGGGCCTTAAAATTCTCTCGTAGAGCGTGATGATTAGTTCTCCTAAGTTGTTTAGGATTTGTATTTTGATTATTATAAATAGGTCTTTTAGGTTATTTTTCATAAGTTCTCACCAATTCACGTAAGTTTAGCTTAGTTTTAGGTTGGTGCTCAGAGAACTCAATATTCTTAAAGAGAAAACTATGAGAGTCTTTGAAAACACTTGTGGTTTTATTCAATCTTCAGGCTTGTGATTTTCATGTACATTAGATTTGCTTGTTCTTAATTGAGTTGGGTATGTGCTTAATTATGTATTTTAAGTGCTTAATATCTTCATCTACACAAAACATGAGTAGCTAAATCCACAACAAGGTTGCGAGAACCATGAAGAACTAACAAAGTTAAATCGGATAATTCACGATTATTGGGAGGTATATATGCATGCATTAATTAACTCTCTTCGTTTTGCATGTTTTCTGATGGTGGCCAACATTACAACCCGCCTAGTGTTACTGACTGGACCTAGGTAGTAATGAATAGGAAAAGAGATTAATTAGCAGAACTTGATTGATGTGTTCTAATGTAATAAACCAAAGTGGACCAAAGGGAGGTTGTACTGAGACTTATAGATAATGGTTAGTGTAACACAGACTATGGAGATAGGCCAAGTCGCATAGTGAAATGTGCCTCTTACTTTTGACCAAAGGGCTTGGTGAACTTAAATTATCTTCCTGCATGCTATACACTAGACAAGAATTAGGTTATCTGGTGATACTGAGTAGGGGAATCTTGGGGAACATAATACCCTAGTTGCTCTTCTTTATTGATCTTTCTCTCGTAATAGTGAGTTAGTTTATTTTTCTCATTGATTTTGTCAACCCCCCCTCCTTTTGGGGAATTGAATTGATTAACTACTCAAATTGCATGTTGATGAATTTGTCTTGAGTCTAAGTATTCCATGTTTGTTCGACTCTAACCTGTGTTAGGTTCTACTTCTTAACAACGACCGCTTTATCCTCTAAAAAGGAGGTGTAACTTTGGAGACATCAAGATTTTGGCCCCGTCACCGTGTAATACGGCTAGACTTAGTGAATTCATTAGTAATTCGAATGTTAATCCTTATTTCCCACATTATATGTTTTGTTTTTGTTTTTGTTTTTTCTTATTAATATGACATCCTCTATTGAAGAAATATTGGATGATCGTAGTATTGGGGTGAGACGGGTTGTACATAATTTTTTGAATCGCAATGTGTACTTCATGAAAATAATAGAAAATCTCGACTTAGACAACTATATGCTTTTGTCAGATGTTCATCAATTTGGCTTGGATGTCCACATTTTAAGTAGTGTGTTGAGCATAAAATTTGATGTGTTTGATGCTCAACAAGCTAGTTATGAATTGTGTCAGGAAAAAAATGCTTATTAGCCAACATGAAAAGCTAAAATTGGAGGGTCAACTTCTTGATCTTACTATTATTGATGTTTTCACTGTTGAGAAAATTACACGAGAGCTATGTGAAGAAGTAGATAATATTATCTTTAAAAACATTAGTGTGCGTAAACATGATGATGTAAATAATAATGTAATTCATGAATTAGGACGCATTGGACCTTATTCCCATTATTTTTCTACATTATGTTTAGGTGATAAGGTATTAATTATTTCGTCTGAGCATATAGACGAATGTAAGGAGGAGGAAAATATAGTTATATTCTTGAATTTACTGGGCACAAATAATAAATTACATTCGTCATTTAAAGGCCAAGAAGTACAATTTGGGGTATAATTCATAAATTAAAAGTGGAAGAAGAAGTGGAAGGTCTCCATCTAGTAGTATAAATTCTTATTTTTTTTATAGTCCTTTTGTTTTTTGTTTTGTGCTAATTTTAGTTTTGAAGATTTAGGGAAGTCGGAGTATCCAAATTTAAAACTTGGAAGGAAACTCAAGGAACACTGGCACTTAGTCCCCCTGGTATGTATTTTTGACCCCTTGTGTTCTATTTTACTTTAATTTTGTACATTGGGGACAATGCACATATTTTTTGATGGGGGGTGTGGATTGTTATAGGCCTCAATGAAATCTGAGTAGCTTATGGTACATAACAATTTTTTGTCCCGGGTTTTTTTTGCGTGTGTTCGTTTTCCTTGTGGATATTTAATTTTTATTGAACTGGCATGTTTAGGATGTTTAGATAATATGTGTAACATATAGTACCAATAACATGTTTTTGTGTTTAGTTTAAAAAAAATGGCACTCACTAAATTTTTTTTATTACTAGTCAGATAGTAACTATACATGTTTAGATGATTGACAATATCTGTTCTGATAAGTAAGGGTAAATTGAGACAAGAAGCATGATTTGAGAGTTTTTCATTGATGATGTATGCAGTGCCATATGAGTGTGAGCTTTATTTGATAAATTCATGTGTTTTGTGCTAATTCAGAACTTGTTCGGTTACTCCAAGTTATATTGTAGATTAGTTAGATTAGGAAAGGATCTTAGGCCTTTGTTCTTAAATAGTCCACTTTAGCATAAAAATAACGAACCAAATTGATGATATATCCCTTGTTCCTAATGTTTGAACCTAACATGTACCTATTCTTTCAAAACACCCGATTAACCAAGCTTTATCTGGTGAAAAATCATGAATTTAGCCCTGGTGCTTCCTTGAACATTGTGTACCTTGATTGAGGTAAAAAGTCTAAGTTTAGGGTGGCTACCAAAAGTAGTCCTCGTTATGAGGATGGATAGTGTGAACCTCAACATATGCCAAAAGCCTATGTTGGGCCTGGCTAGTGTAAGGGTAAAGCACAAAAAGAAGGGAGGTGAGTTAGGAATATAAAGAAAAAGGAGAAAAATCATGTACTGGGTGCAAGAAAAATGAAAGATGCCTTAATTGAGATCTAAAAAGCAAAATGAAGTATAAGAACAAGGCAAAAAGCTAAAAAATGAAAAGAAAGCACCCAAAAAGCTTGAAAGAGGAAATGGGAGAATAAAGTGAAAATAATTGAGTTAGTAGGGTGAAAGTGTAGAAAAATGAAGCTCCAAGGAGGGTGTTTAGATACCATTTTTCCAAAATATCATACCGAAGCCCCTTCAACCTACGTTACAAGCGTAAAAAGTCCTAGAGATTAGTCCAATTAGTTGAAGGTTTGAGTCATCAGTATAGAGGCAAGCCTATGGTATTAGTCATTATACATGACTATTTGATATGAGAGTGAATGAGTTTGCACAGTCCCAATGCTAAAACATGGAAACATCGTTGAGTGTCAAATATGAGATTCTTTCTATGAGGGCACTTGCATTTCATTATTAGCATTAGACTTGTTTAGTGACTATGGATTATTGATAATACCTTGCATGTCATAGTTGTATTTCACATGCACCAGTTTGCATTGGTTTGCTTAATAACTATCTAATCCTATTTTGAAGAGTTGTTGTGGGTATTTGAGTCGAAGATGTATGTGATGTATGCCATTCAGTTGAAGTGTGTGTGTGACTGTATTGTCTATATAGATTGAGTCTATCCCTTGAGGACAAGCAACAATTTCAAGTTGAGGGTGTTGATATGCTGGCAATATACGACACTTTTGATGCTTGAAACTTAGGATTTTATGTGTTCTCAATGTGACTTTGGTTATTTTTTTGTGTTTTTGTGTCTATGTTTGCAGGATTACAGGTTGGTCAATAATTTTTGGGAAAGTTACAAAGTTACTGCAGATCTGCTGTTATAAGTGACAACTTACAGTTGTAGACTATTCTACAAGCCGTAAGGTGGTTTCTTGAGGAGCTCTAGTAAGGGTCTAAGTGTCTGAAGTTACTTCTACGAACATACAGACAAGCCATAAATTAATGTACAAGTCATAAAAGAGGTTTCAAGCCCTAAGGGTTAGAGAATGCAGACTTTCTGAAGTTCATCTAACGAAACACCCTTTACGGGCTGTAAACCATATTATGAGTCATAAAGGAGTGACGTAAAAGAGAAGTACAATTTTCTAGAAATAATGTACAAGACTCTGATTATGGCTCGTGAACTTTAATATGAGCTGTAAAGTGCTATCGTAGAGTGTGCTGACCAGTCCTCCTAAGTTGTGTAGGGATTTGAATTTTAATTATTATAAATATGTCTTTTAGGTTAGTTTTCATAAGTTCTCACCAGTTCACGTAAGTTTATCTTAGTTTTAGGTTAGTGCTCAAAGAACTCAACATTCTTAGAGAGAAAATTGTGAGAAAGACTTTGAAAAAACTTGTGGTTTAGTTCAATCTTCAAGCTTATGATTTTCATTGACATTAGATTTGCTTGTTCTTAATTCAGTTGTGTAATTGTGTAATTATGTCTTCCAAATGCATAATCTCTTCATCTATACAAAGCATTAATAGCTAAATCCACAACTAGGGTTATGGGAACCATGAAGAACTAACAATATAAAATTGGATAATTCACGATTCTTGAAAGGTGTATATAAATGTATTAATTAACTCTGTGCATTTTGCATGTTTTCTGATGGTTGCCAACATTAGAACCTTCTTAGTGTTACTGACTGGATCAAGGTAGTAACAAATAGGAAAAAAAAACTAATTAACAGGACTCGATTGAATGTGTTCTCGTCTAATCAACCAAATTGGGCCAAGGGGAGGTTGTACAGTGACTTATAGGTAATGGTTAGTTATGCACACTATGGAGATGAGCCAAGTCACATAGTGAAATTTGCTTCTCACCTTTGACCAAAGGGCTTGGTGAACTTAAAATACTGTCCCTCATGCTATACACTACACAAGAATTAGGTTATCCGGTGATATTGAGTTGGGGAATCATGGAAAATACAATACCCTAGTTGTTCTCCTTTATTGATCTTCCTCTCGTGATAGTTAGTTTTATTTTTCTCATTTATTTTTGCAATCACCTCTTTTGGGGAATTGAGTTGATCAACTACTCGAATTGCATGTTTGTGAATTTGTCTTGAGTTTAAGTAGTCCCCATGGGCTCGACTCTAACCTTGGTTAGATTTTATTTTTTGACAGTGACCGCTTTATCATCTAAAAAGGAGGTGTAACATAGGGCGATTTTATTGACTCCACATCATGCCGTGTTAGTTTACTATGTCAGGTCTATTATCTTGGTGATACAAAGGATGCCAACAGTTTTATGGCAGGGTTCAATGAGTCAGCTAGTGACCGATAATATGTCTTATATTCATGAACAAAGGTTGAAATCCACAAGTGGTTTGGCTTATTTAGCCTATACTCGTGACGTGACTGCTGAGGTTCCTACTGTGGAGTCAGTACCCATTGCATGTGAGTTTCCTGATGTAATTCCTACAAATCTACCAGGGTTGCCATCAGAGAGAGATATTCATTTCACGATAGAGGTTATGCGGTGCACTAAGTCCATATATATTCCATTGTATCGGATGGCTCCTGCAGATCTTAAGGAAATTTGTACACAATTTCCAAATTTATTGGATCTAGGATTCATACGACCGACTGTTTCTCCATAAGGGCTCCTTGTTCTCTTTGTGACAAAGAAAGATAGGTCTCTTTAGATTTATATTAGTTATAAAAAGATGAATAAGGTAATGGTAAATAATCATCATTATCCTCTGTCGTATATCGATGATCTATTTGACCAGTTATAGGAGGCAGTGGTATTCTCAAAGATTAAACTGAGATTGAGGTATAACTAGCTAGGGATCTGGGTAGAGAACATCTAGAAGACTACCTTTCAGGCCCATTATGGGCACTATGAGTTTCTAGTCATGCCATTTGGGCTGACTAATGCCTCTGAAACGTTTATGGACTTGATGACTCATTTATTTTTGCTTTATTTGGACTACTTTGTTGTGGTTTTTATTGATGGTATCCTGGTGTACTCACAGAGTCGAGAGCAGCACACCCAACACCTTCGAATAGTGTTGTAGACACTCAAATATCACATATTATATGCTAAATTTTCTAGATGTAAGTTTTGGCTTGAGTCTGTGACTTTCTTGGGGCATGTGGTGTCCAATGAGGGAATTATGGTGGATTTGGCTAAGATCGAGGTGATTTGTGGCTGGCCTTAGCCCATTTCAGTGTCAGAGATTCGGAGTTTTGTTGGGTTCGCAAGGTATTACAAGTACTTTGTTGAGGGTTTCTCCACTATTGCTTCTTCATTGACTCAGTTAACTCGTCGAGGGTGATGTTTTTTTAGTCTGATGAGTGTGAGACTAGTTTTCTAAGGATGAATGAGCTATTGACTACTGTTTTTTTTTCTGATCCTTCCTACCGAAGGGGAGAGCTTTATTTTGTATTATGATTCCTCCTGTATTGGGTTAGGCTGTGTATTGATGTAATGAGGTCAGATTATTACTTATGCTTCTCGTTAGTTATGGGCCCACATGTGTAGCTACCCCATGCACAACTTAGAGTTACCAGTGATGGTGTTTGCTCTCAAGATTTGGAGGCAATATTTGTATGGAATTCATTGTGACATTTATATAGACAACCAAAGCTTACAACATATTATGACTCACTGAGATTTGAATTCGAGACAAAGATGGTGGATTGAGCTCTTGGCTAACTATGATATCTCTATTTTATATTATCCAAGCAAGGCTAACAGTGGATGCCTTGAGCCGGAAGGTAGTGAGTATAGGCAACCTTGGATACATGACTATAGAGTAGTGACCCTTAGCTTTTGACGTCCAGTCCTTGTCTAACATGTTAGGAAGATTAGATGTTTCAGATCCTAGTCGAGTGTGGGCTTTCATTGGGGCTCATTCTTAATTGATTGATCAGATTTGGGCCCAACGATTCGAGTATGAGTCATTAGTGGATCTTAAAGATAGAGTCTTATAGGGGGATTAGTGGTCAGACTACAGTTGCTTCAGACGGTATCCTCAGATTTGACAGTTGGTTGTGTGTTCCTAGAGTAGGGGATTTTATACAGTTGGTTCTATGGGAGGCACATGACTCTCGATATTATATCCACACAGGTATGACGAAGATGTCTTGAGATTTTAGACAACATTACTGGTGGGATGGTAAGAAGCGAGATATTGCTAATTATGTGTCACGTAGTTTTAGTTTCTAGCAGGTTAAGGCTGAGCACCAATGTCCCAGTGGGACACTCTAATGATTGCCCATTCCCAAGTGGAAGTGGGATGTGTGGCTATGGACTTTCTTTTGGGGATCCTTCCTATTTTTAGAGATTATGAATATATTTCGGTTATAGTTGATTAGCTAACTAATTCTGCACATTTCCTTCTTATTTATTATACCTTCAGTGCTAAGAGATTAGCTCATATTTACATTCAAGAGACATTCCCGTGCATGGGTTTCTAGTATCTATTATATCTGACCGAGGGTCATAATTCACCTCTAGCTTTTGCAGGGCTTTTCAGCAAGAGTTGGGCACCGGGGTTGATTTGAGCACAACATTTCATTCTCAAACTAATGGCCAGTCTGAGTGCACTATAGAAGTTCTAGAGGATATGTTGGGGTCTTGTGTACTAGAGTTTAAGGGCCAATAGAACCAGTTTCTATTGTTTAGCTGTGTTTTCTTATAATAACAACTATCATACAAGCATTTAGATGGCTTTGATTGAGGCATTAAATGGTCGAAGATATCATACTTTGATTAGGTAATTGGAGTCTACAGACGTGTCCCATATAGTACAAGCTTATTACAAGATTCCTTAGACAGGGTCGAGATATTCAAGATAGACTATGGACAACTTAGAGCCGGCACTAGAGCTATGTCGAGCGCAAATGCTGATTCGTATAGTTAGATGTTTAGTTAGATGTTGGAGATTGAGTGTTACTTAGAGTGTCACCCTTGAAATGGGCCGTGCGGTTTGGTAGACGGGGTAAGCTTTGCTCCCTGTATATTGTCCCTTTTGAGATTCTAAGATGGGTCGGGCCGATCGCATATGAGTTAGCCCCACCTCTACCTTATTCTAACATACACCTTATTTTCCACTTATCGATGTTGTGCTAGTATATTTTAAATGAGTCACTTATGCTTTAGTATAATTCAGTTGAGTTAGATGACGTTCTGACATTTATTGAGAATTCAATGGCTATTCTAGCATAGGATACCAGACAGTTGCGCCTCTAGGATGATACCGGTGGTTAATGCTTAGTGGCATCACCGTCCGATCGAGGAGGCTACCTTGGAATGGGAGGAAGATATACAAGAGAAATACCTCGGTCTATTTGAGCCATAAGGTATGCCTTTATTTTTACTTTCGCGTATACATGTCTTATTAGTGGAGGATGTTGTAATGATCCTCCGTGTCATTTCTGTATTTCTGCGGTTATTTTGTTTATTTGAGCTTGTGTATGGTAACCTCATGCCATTTGTGACTTGTTAGAGCTGTTGGAATAGTTATTGATGGATTAGGTTGTGATTTATATAGACTTCTGAGTTAGTAGGAAGTTATAATTGCAAAAATATGTTTTTTGTAAATTCCTAGCAAATGACTTCGATATTGGAACAACCTAATTAGGCTAGGAGCGTGGTTAGTTCGAAGTTTGAGGGTCCTAGAGTGAGTTTGAGTCAGAAGTTGTAAAATTAGTTCAACCTGAAGCTAAAAAGCGTTTGTCTATAAAAACCTAGATAAATGTGCTTAGAATAAAAATTGGATGACGTAGTCAGCTCCAGAACTTTGAATACGGCCTAAAACAACCTTTCATCAGATGGGTAGGGCTTCTGGGTGCATTTTGACCTCTTTTGTTCTTTAAGCTAAATTAGCTAGAAAAAGTACAACCCTCATTTTTCTGTCGGATGATTCATTTGAAATTTTGACCACACTATTGGATATGGAACATTAAAGTCCATGTGATTACACTATTTATTTGCGGAAAAGGGACAATAGACGGTTTGGTAATACCCCAAATAAGTTTTTGAGATTACTGGTGCAAATAACTGAAAACCAACCCTTCTCCTTTGCATCCAGCAGGCACGCAAAAGGCGTGGGCTTGTGGCGCCTTGCCTGCATTTGCGGAGGCCTAGCATGTGCCATGCCCTTATTCGCAGCAGGCAGCTCGCGTTTGCATAGGCCTCTTGTGAGGCGGCGACCATGCCTATAAAAGGCTAGTCGCAGGCTGATTTTAAAGAAAACTTCATTTTGTTTAATTTTTTTAATATGTAACCCTAATTTTAGTAATTCCAAGGGATACATTGTATGCATTTTCATGAGTAACACCGTGAAAGTGTTAGATTCAAGTTTCGGGGCATATTACATAGTAGAATGACTAGTTTCATTGATTATATATCCTAAATCTGTGAAAGCATTACATTATAGTATCTCGGTCGATTCTCAATGAAATCAAGTAATATATGGGTCTAAGTTGTTCTATTTTTTGAGAGGAACATTTTGGTATGTTTGGATTTAGATAATTAGACTATATTTTTGTAAAATCTGATCGAGCAAACATGTAAGAAATATCTTTCGATAAGAAGTATAACCTTATTTTGAGCAATTTCTCTGTCTTTTGGGATCTGTTATTGGCTCAATTTCTTGTTATATACTCGAGGTGAAGTGGGGATCATTTTACGGGGGTTCATTAAGGAGTTCAAACTTGGGCCCTATTTTCCCCTATATTAGGAGCAATTAATGTAATTTCACCCATTTCTTGTGATTTTACAGCCAAATCAATCGTACTAACCCCGTGGTTCATATTTTGATAATGGATAATTGTTTGGAGTCGATCAGGAAGTGAAAGGCTTGAGCAGATTCCCCAAGAGCGCAAGGAACCACCTTACGTGTATGCTAACATTGCTTAAACTTTAGACTAAGATGAAATGTACACGTATTTGTGATGAAGTGTGTGGAAATATGTTTTTTATGGGCTGGTTTTTAGAGTATGTGTTGTATATGGCTAGTTATGCTCTGTTTGTGTAGTATGTGATGATTGTACTGGCTGCAACTATAATATTAGCTGAGTTCTGACACTGTTAAACTATGAAAGGCCTCGTAAAGGAAGGATATGGGCAAATGCCCTTTGAAAGGTATGTATTCTACTTTAACTCTTATCTATATGAGTGTACTTCATGATGCTACTGAGGTGTGCTGCCTGCAAGGCTATTGTTGATTCTATGCCATACTCTGGATTGAATCTAGTATAGATATGACTCAGCTGGGCTTGGTTGTTCTAGATACTTATGATATAACTGTAATTGTCCATGTTTACTCTGAGCATTTATAGTTGACATGATTGTTGTATACTTGACCTTGCTTGGGCATGAATCTACATTGGTCTGTGACAATACATCTATGTACAGTTGTTAGTCATTGTGCATTTGTTACCCTCATCTGACAATGGAGTCACATGCAATAGTCTGGGGGAGGTGATAGTTATACTTTGTTCGTGCTTTGTGACTCTTTCCTAGATATACGATGTACTGGATCCCAGCATAGACTAATGAATGGATGACTCTTCCTATGCTTCGAGTTTGTGATGATTATCTCCAGGCCACCTCCTAGACTTATTGTCTTGGGTGATGCTCCTTGTAGTTCGAGTCTTAGTGGCCACGTCTGTGATTCTAAGTTTTGGATGTCGATTCTGTGGTCTGAGCACTCTTCTATTACCTTGGGTCTAGGACTCTACTGATTACTTTGTGCCAGGGAACCTATTGATTACTCTTGGGTCTTGGACCTTGTTAATTACTTTGGGTTTGGGACCATGTCGATTACTCTGGGTCCGAGGCCTTGTCATTTATTATGGATCTGGGACTGTGTTGATTACTTTTGGATCTGGGACCCTATCGATTGCTCTTGGGTCTAGGACCTTGTCGCTTATTCTTGGGTCGGACCCTGTCATTTGTTCGTAGGTTCGGGAGCTTTTTGACTACTCTTGGGTAGGGGATGTCATGCCCTAAAAACAGGAGAGGCGCGACAGGCACTCGACACTGTTATTGGCCAAGTAAGCCACTGAACATGCTTGTCAACTAAACTAAGGGCCAAATGATCAGGCAACATAACATCTGAAAAACT
Source organism: Solanum rostratum (assembly GCA_029948455.1). Classification (NCBI taxonomy): domain Eukaryota; kingdom Viridiplantae; phylum Streptophyta; class Magnoliopsida; order Solanales; family Solanaceae; genus Solanum; species Solanum rostratum. The sequence continues at coordinate 60,846,886 of CM057045.1, read as the reverse complement.
AAGTTTGGACCATTTAGGTCATGACCTGGTCCACAGTAAATCATGTACACCAAGATTATTAAGCAAAAATGATAAAGTACTGGCTACCCGATATGGCTGCAACAATAGAGGTACAGGCGCACACTATATATACATGCCAATACTAAAAGGTGCTAAAGGACTAACCCAAAATAACATGAACACAATAGCCTCTAAGTGTTTCACTAATACTAATAGGACAGGGCCCAGACTATACCCAACTATATAATAAAAAGTAAGCATCCTGTAAAAGCTCCAGAAAGAGGTGGAGCTTACAAACTCACAACTGAACTAGGCTCCTAGTGGAGGGGTCGATCAGAATCCCTAGCTAAACCTTCATGCGCAAAATAAAATGCAGTGTCCCCATGCAACGCGACGTCAGTATGTATAAACATGTACACCACTTAAAAGCAAAACTCAGATTACCTTCATGTCCAACACTTAGCCTCTTAGTGATCGAATATGCATAGTATGCTCAAGTAATCGCATACGTAAATACATATATATGTTGATACAAATGCATAACATATCCAACCAAATGCCAGCAATGGTGGTCTTTTCCGATAGCTAGCCGACATCATATTTGCTAACCAGTGGCCATCTGTACCATATACATATATATAATCATATGGGAAAATAGGCCCCATATATTCGTTTATAGCTTGAAGTCCATGCATAACGTGCAATGTATGATATAAATATTGAATACACATAGTAGGCCATAATATAAATTTAGCCAATCTTAGCTCATTGGTACACTTACCCTCATAACAACATAATCATTATCGTAGAATATACACATTATAAGTGGGATATTACATGTCTTTCAAATAGGTTTAAAAACTTAACTCAACATTTAGAGTATAATGTTGACTCTAAAAATTTTCATAAATGTGCTCCACATAATGCTGATACTTGGTTCCGTGTCAATTAGTAAAAGAAAGTATTTAAAAAGAATCAAGTGCCTTAGTAGTTTGAATAGGAGCATTACACTGGAGATTATTGGAAATCAACGTGTTACTTGCTACGTGCTCCAAATATGGTTTTAGTATGGACAAAGAACTAATGAGGAATAGTACATTTCCCTCGTAATCTCCATTTATTTTAATGACACTACACCAAGAAGAGCATCACCTCAAACATATGGACAGGTAGTCAGGAAAAACGATAAATTGATATATCGATACTGAGTGATCAGTTTAAGTGAACGAATGGAATTCCAACCTATATCATCAGGAAAATAATTTAGCTAAAATCCTATGCCTTTTACAGAAGGTCTTTCTAGCAACAGAATGAAGAAATATCACATACGACATTTTGGGAATTCCCTAGCTTTCGTGCTAAAAAAAGGACAGAGCTTAGCCTTAACATACCTTTCCAACAGACATCTAAATGCCAAAAGTTTCTTCACAAAAGTTGTTCCTTTATGTCCTAAGCTTCCCAAAAAGTATATACACACAACTTATAACCACTTACAAATAGTCCATAATTTAGCATTAATCGGCAGATTCTCCATATCGCACTTACGCGAGGAAACATCCATAAAACTTCATAAAAATGACCATAAAAGAGCCCCAAGATTATTACGTGAACAGAACAAGCTGGAAACCTAGAATAACCAGCAAGAACACCACTTTTTTACAGTCCAAAAACAGCCCCAAACATAACTAATAAGAGGGAAACAGAATTGTAAAGCGTAAGACACACATTTCTAGGCACGCGGGCGAATTTTAATGGTAAAAATGTGAAAAACATACCTAAATAGCATAGGGACCTTGTGAGACATTTATCTTCAGTTTCTCTACCGGTTTGGGATAATAATTCTGGGTTTGACCTTTGAAAGGTCAAATTAGCGACATGTAGGTGGGCTTGAGCGGCCTCGGCCCAAGATCTGAATATCTGCTCAGGTAGTCACGGTAAAACTACAATAACCATTTATTCTAAAGTCGGATTGATGCGAGGTTTTTGGAGTTGCAGATTTGACTCATAGATCTTCCATGTGATAGGTAATGCCTCCTCTAGGTCCTTATATTTTGGGAGATATGGCCTAATACATGTGACCTAAATATAAGAAGGATTTCTTAAAGAAACTTACGATAACTTTGACTAATCTTTATCTTGCAACTTTCAGGATTCCAAAACATAAAATATGACCTTTGTGGTATTAAAATAACCTCTAAATATCCATTATTAGAAAATTATACACTTATAGTCGCATCTAAAAAGTGAAACTTAACTTAAACCTTCCAAAATGGGTGAGATGCTACTCGGGGCATTCCTTTAATCCCGAATGTGTATTTAGGGGATTCCTTTGACTAGAAACATTAAGTCCTTAATATTGCCACTTATTGGCAGCCTAATTATCCTTAGTTGCTATCTAAAATCACATATGCCTTATATAACATGTCACACTATGTATATTATGGAAAGCAAGAAACATAGGGTCTCACTGAGGACCCGGTTGATTACCTGTGCATCCAATAACTACACACACCCTGATTGTGTGTAGGTGTACCCTCTAGGCTTATGAGCACCCAACAAGCATAAAGACATAGACATTAGGGTCTTACACCCCCATACAACACTAAACCTCAATGCGATGACATTTATGATATAGGCTTACTAGAGTTTCATTAATCGGTATCATTGCAAATCAATTGGTTTGTTCACTTTTGGTTTGGTGATTCTCCAGGCATATTCATTCCTTGATATAATTTCTGATTTGCTAGTCTTACTACACTCCTCTATATGTGTGCATTCTAAATTTATAGTATTTCACTTAATCTGCCAATGATGCCTACTAGATTCTTTTTATAGGTACTTACCCTTACATTGTTGCATCTTCCTATGCTTCAGGTTCTGGTACTAGTTACGGTCACTAAGTTGGGAGTTCGTAAGCATTTCAAGAGATATTTATGAGCATCAACAACTCAACACATTCTGCAATGTCCATTTCTTTTGATGATCATCACTTGTATGAAGACATTGGCTTTGTATAGTGTAGTGACTTGTATATGTAGGAGTATTCCCAGTTATGTACATTATTGTTGTTGTTGTGTGTATATATATAAGTGTGTGTGTGTTCATAGTAGCTCTATATATGTTTGTTCATAGTAGCTCTATATGTGTTAACTACTAGGTTCTAGGTAGATTGTGTTGGTTTAGTCAGGTATGTCTAGTGCTGTTGTGATTAGTGATTCAGGACAGGTACCTTGAGGTTGGGGATAGGCTTCCTTATATGTGGGATGTAACATACGCCATCATGATCAGAACAGGGTTGTGACAAAAACACTATTGTCAACACCGACCAACTTCAAAACCAGATAACTAGAATTATCATGAACTAACATTATACAACTCATAGCCAGACTTCCCAATCCACCCTGACACATATCGTCTCAACTGACCAAGACCTAACAATTTCAGCACCTGAAAAATCAACCATAATACTATAGCTTTTAACAGATCAAACCATAGCAAATGGGCCCTTAACAGGTCCACTGCAACAAATGTGACCAACACATACGAGTCATCAGGTCCATGATACATCAAGGGCATTAATCAGCCTAACAGACATAATCAGCAACTCATAATGGCTATAATGGATCGTGAATTCAATCGCTAAGAACTCTATAGTACAACCAAAATCCAACCTCTATAGTATAACTAAAATCTGTGGCAATAACATGGCATTCAACAACGACATATCTAAGAACTCACACTACTGGAATCGACCATGTCGTAGAAGCCTCAACTATCACATCTCAACTATGGGTTGAACATGCCAACCATTCGGTCGTTACAACATTCAAACGAAAGTATAAAGCATAATCTCAATCAATGTATGGCTAACAGGCCTCTACCACACTACTAAAGATATATCAGTTATAACCAAAGTAACTGTCCTGGTGTTATCTTCTACTGTATCACAATGTGGAGCTAACAATCCATACCCAAGAGGATATTGGATTCAAACCCATCAAAATCACACCCATCCGACAATACCAATCCTACCTTCATAACACAACCCTAAATAGTCACCACACCTGGCCTGTACATCTGATCCCCACTAGAAATACCCTATTAAAGTCAACACACAAATCCAGGATGGATAAACCTTAGAACTCACACCTGAACAAGGGGAAAAATAAATAGACACAGGTAACAAGGTAGAACCTGGACTAATTAAAGGCAAAGACGGTTGCAAGTATAAAATAGTAACACTTGTAGGTGGACTCATTTGACGCCTCAAACTCTGACTGAACTGGAGATGTATAAGGATGGCCCTAATAGCCTCTATCTCCAGTGTCACCTCTAACCCTTGCTCCACTGCTCTACCAATACCCTTGGGACCCTTCTTGTCTTGCAAAGAACTCTATAGATCCTCTTTGTGCTCATATCTGTGGTCTCTATTACCTACATCTTGCCCTCTGGCCCTAATAGTCAATGGGGGAGCTAATCTGGCATCATGCGAAGTTAAATATACTACTACGTGCTCTAGGAACTCTCCAGACTAGTAATCTAATGCTCTACAATAATAACATCTTAGGTAAGCTTGGGCTCTACTGCGTCATTTGTAGCCACCGATATCAGCTGCCCCTTAGTCCTTGAAGCTCTGAATGACTGTGTAAGATTACCCTACCTGAAAACCTTTGTACCAATCTCTCCCTCAACCCCCTGAATTTGAATTAATATCCATGAAAACCTCCCTCACGCCGCGTCATTGCCCTTTTGGGATTAATATCCATGGAAACCTCCCTTACGCCGCGTCGTTGCCCTTTTGGGCCTCACGATTGAGCTTCTCACTAGAATAGGTGTACCTTACTAGGACATTTGCTGAAGGAACTATGCCTAGCTAAATTCCCCTAAGTGCAACTATCAATTGACCAAGAGCCACTTGTACCTCTAGTGTAATCACAAAAGCAGCTAGGGGCTGTGCGAAAACTAGTGTCTCTTGCGATTAGGGGACAAAGCATTCTTTCGCTGCTCTATAAGCTCTAAGGGCTACTCCCTATCACAGACTTACAACACAACCCTGCTTCGAACAGAGTCAGAACTTTGAGTGATATGTTTGTGAAAGAATGAAACAATTAGATTCCTAGAATCGATGGATCATTAGTTATACCATACAAACAGACTCAACAACAAGGGGGAGTTTTCTAAGCATCTCGTAGCCTCTCGAAGATATGTCACAAATGTGTTCACATCCATCCACAAGACTCTACTAGATGGTAGTTCTTCACAGATGAAACCAGTGAACCTATAGCTCTGATACCACCACATCACAACCCAACATTTTAGGTCATGATGGACCCTATTGGATCCCACCAACAAGTAAGCCAATCGAATAGATGGTACCTGTCTTGAATCACTAATCATAATGATACAAGCAACATATAGATATGCCAAACACAATTTACCTAGGATGTGGAAGTCACTTGTACAGAGCTACTATGGACTCAAAAGCAAAATTAAATTATATACATGGCCATAATTACAATCTAGAATAAGCTCCTACATATACAACCCATACCTATAATGTATAAGGCTAGTGTCTGAATATAGAAAATGGCCCAGAGAATAAGAGACTGTAGGATGTCCTAAAACTGCTGATGCTCACCGATTGTCTCTCTTAGAAGCTACAAAGCTTCTAGCGCAACACTCATAGTCTGTACCTAGACCTACACCACGAGTAGATGTAAAAATGTAGGGGTGAACATTGGTGAAAGGTATCAAGTGGGCATCATCAACTAATTAAGTGAAATGATGTAAATTTAGTAAGAACAAATGTAGTATAATACTACAGTACTAGCCATCTGAACCCAAGCCCAGAGATAAACATGTCCAGAGAATCATACAACCCCTACGGAACAATGCAACAAATGTGTAATAGTATCGACTGATGGAACCCGAAGGTCAAGTGCCACTTATGCCCGTGTCATTAGGAGAACTCAATTGAGCAGAACCAGAAGAACTAATCAAGTAGAACTTGGAGGGACCAACAGAGCACAGTCGAGCAAGGTACAAAGAAATCAACTGGCAAAATGCAAGCAAAATCATATCACAATTATAACATGGTCAACATATGGTTTTATACGTGGGTGTAAGGCCCTAATATCTATGCTTGTACACCAATTGGTCCTCCATAAGGCCAGAAAGTACACACACACAACTAGAGTGTGGATTGGTGTGTTAGTAGGAATAGATTAGAACAGTATATACCGTGCAGGCTCATGGCATCTGATGCCCTAGTCTCATATAGAAATGTCACACCTAATCCAGGTATATACATGTATATATATAGTGGTGGGATGAATCCCCCATCATGATGGAATGAGTCACCCGATCCTCGAATGTATGTATATTGTTTCGATCCACGAGACCTGATCTTGAGACGTATGTATATCATGCGGTCCATAAGTCACCCGATCCTAGAATGTATGTCTATCATGAAAAAATGAATCACCCAATCTTGGAACGTATATAGACATGTTTGTTACATCCCAATGTTTTTAAGTATCTAGAATAACCATAGGCAACCCAACTATTAAGTACAAATAGGTATCAAGAAAATCAAGTATCAACAAAATTATATCAACAAAGTTAGATGTGTAGAATGGAACATATCCAACAACCAATCTCTCCAGGCATTACATACTGCCAGATCCAAGCTACTCACATACATAGGTAAGTATTAAGCTAGGTATACATACCAATCATGTGGCATAAGTTAACATTTAACCTTCACCAAGCTCATTTTTAGTTTAAAAGTTCCAAAACCCAACTAGTATAATAGCTACAGTTATTACAGTACACATAACAATGCTCATAAGGCCAAATCATCATGTATATCACATACTCAGTAAATCCCGACCATGTAGAGACATGTACCTTATATTTCAGCTCAGTCTAAGGGAAGGAGAACCTTAAGCAAGATATAATAATAGCATGAGTAGCAAGAAACTAGAAACATACCTAGCATAATGTAGGTATTAATATCATTAGGCTAAATAAGGCAAATCAACACATAAACAGACAAATATATGTACATAAGTAGCATTAATGCTTAACTTACCCTAGTTATGCTCTATCTCGCCTTTACAAATCTTACCAGAAGCATTTATAGGCGACAGAACATCACAAGGGCTGTCACGATCGAAAACCAAATTGTGACTAAAGGGAAGGAATGATAAAGCAAAACAACCACAACATTAAATTTAAAATCCGAAAACCTAGAGTTATGAGTACAAGAGCTTCTAAATAATACGAATGTGTAAATACAAAGTTGTATCATAAGGAAAATACATAGTCTAATATAGATGATAACAAAAAAAGTCTCTATGAAATAGTAATGAATCGAAGTCTGAGCCTCACCACAAAAATCTGGTAATGATAAGAAAACTCTGCTCAATAAGATCAACTATCATATGGGAATCCATGTGCTCGATCTGCAGGGAGGAAACATAGTAGGGGTAAGTACACCAAAATGTACCAAGTAGGTTCAACTGACTGGGTAGGAGAAATCAGATTAGTATGTAATAAATAATAATCCCTATCACCTGCATTGAAGGGGTTAGTACATAACATATATATATATATATATATTTTTATATATATATATATATATATATATATATATATATATATATATATATATATATATATATATATATATAGTTATCACAATAGTTAAAGATAGCAAATATATTTAATAACACAATGCAAATATGATGTATGAATGAAATGCATGGGGTGGAATCACGATTGTCATAAAAATGATGTACACATCTACTGAGCTAAAGCTACCAGATAGAATCCCAGGGGCCTCGCAGAGCACGTACTAAAGTCTCTCTAGTGTCACAATATCTCAACCTTGCCACCTCTTCGTGGTCAAAGGGTTTTAAAAAGTAGTACAATCTCACCCTTCCCATCTGCGCGTGGTCAAGAGGCTTTGTAAAAAGTAGTACAATATCTCAAAAGGGGTACATCTCACCCTTTCCACCTTCGCATGGTCGGATTTATAAAATATTGTACAGTATCTTGAAATCCTTACTACCTCCATGTGGTCAAGGGGTGGTACAGATGCAATATGAGAAGAATGAATGCAATGCCACAAATCAAGTCATATAACATCAATATAATAAGAATACCGATAAATAACCATCATTAAATCCAGAAAATAATGTCAAGTGTCTCAATTGGAACTACAAGTCATCAACATATCTCAAAATACCACAAATTCACTAATAGCCAAATATATCGATCATACCGGACTTTGCAAGTCCCCAACATGTGCATATAAGTACCAAAAGTACCTCAAATACCATCAATTACAATAAAGTTTTCCAAATAATATCACAAGTCTCATATTATCACAAAAACATACAAAAGTGTCCCAACTATCAAGGATACATCTCAATTTGTGAACAACTTCACATTTTACTCCAATTCTAATATAACTGATACCACATTTCACTAAAATGCCATCCTACCAATCAAGTTATTCATGATACAATCCAACATTTTACAATTATTACATAAACATATCTAATAACTCAATTCTAATCCTAAAAAGGTTAGCAGAACCTATCTCGACGCTGAAATCGCACTCAAAATAAGCGTACAGACAATCAACGCCTCAAAAATAAGCTCAAATCAATCAACCACTATAAGAATAGATAATACACATCAATAGATGAATTTTGATACCTATATTGGCATGAATCAGTCATAGGGGCAAAATGGTTAAAACTAGGGCTAAATTTTTAAGATTCTCGAATCTAGAAATTGACTAGAAATTATCATTATATACGAGTAAAGGAGTTCGTGGGTGAAAATCTCACTAAAATTGAGCTCAGATTGAAGGAGAAATCAACATTTTAAAGATTCCAAAGTGAAGACATTTTTGAACATCCAAAATTGAAATTCAAGATAAAATCAAAACGAAGTAATGTAAATTGATTAATTTGATAATATAAACACTTAAAAAAATATTCTACAAAACTCCTGTCATAACTTGATCCCAGTCGTGATAGTGCCCGTCAGATTCCACCTACAGGCTAGCCAATTTACCTAACCCCAGGATACTTGTCCCATCTCTTTAGTGAGAACCATGACTACAATAATAATATAACAACCGAAACCTACCCAGAACTCGGAAGTAAATTGTACTAAGCTACAATAGACACAAGTCATACTCATATACATATATAACAAAACAATAATAGTATACAACCCAAGAGTGCTCCAATAAATACATAATACTACTAAAAATACCAATGTCTGAAAGCAAAAGATGACCATACAAAGAAAGAGAATGCAAAGTGTCTAGAACAGCCGATGCTTGCCAATAGACTTTTGAGAGCTCCAAATATCCTCCAAATTTCAATTCCCATGACTAGAACTTACGCCAACACCATAGAAAGTAGCAGAAGTGTAAGGGGGTTAGAATGAGAAAAAGGCACCCAGTAGGCATCATCGACCGATTGAGTGAAATGATTTACATAGAGAAAGCTCAACTGTAAATAACTGAAGAAAGTCTAACAAACCAAAACTTTGAGCAATGATAAGAATATCTAGAAGATTCTCGAACCCTCAGTTTAATCGACCTAAGTGATAAACAATGATGGAGTGAACCAACCAGGTGATGAACAATGATAGAGTGAACCAATCCAAGTGATGAACAATGATACCCACTGACGAAGAATGAGTAGGTCTATATGACAACCATTCCCAATTGAGACGTGGCATGGTAGTGGGTGCAAGGCCCTAATACCTATGCTTGTACGCTAACTGGGCTCCCATAAGCACAGATGGTAAACCCGTGCACAATCCTATCAACTGAACCATAATAGAACCCAACACCAAATATCACATGATCAGAGGTCGGTTGCACATGGGTGTAAGACCCTAGTATCTATGCCTGAACGCGTCTTGAGGCCTATAAGCCTAGAGGTTACACAAAAGCACAATCATGGGGTGTATAGGTGTAAGAATACCAGGATTAGTTACCTACAACAAATTTCTCAACTACCCAACTAAATTTGAACAAGTAATCCAACATTGACGGCAGGAGAGAACACAGAACCCAAATCAGAACCACGGATGGACTTAATAAGTACCCTAGTATGGACTAGCCCTTAGGCCATCTCCTAACTGGATCTCAAGAAATCCCCTGGACTTTACATCTGGAAGACAAAACTTTGGACTAGACATTAAGGTGTAATGAATTACGACGATAACTTGGACTGGACATCAAGGCATGTAGTACCCTGAACTAGACATCATAGAGTGATGAGAGACTATACGCACAACACTTAGTCAGGAGAAGAACACACAATCAATCCTAACATATAACACGTTTCTTAGTATTCGACAACCCAACAAGCATCAACTAATCAATCTAAGTGTATGCCTCAACAAGAGTAGTATAGAATCGTGTCCAGTAGTCAACAAGTTCACACTACTTAAGACATAGCAAGTGTCTAGAATAATCGTAACCCAGCTAACAATATTTGGCTAGCTAATGACAATAACAAGATCTTAGGGTAGAATGATGGGTAGTCCAACTGATAATCGCAACAACACAAAACAAATAGTATTACCTAACTAACCGTGAGTATGGCACTCATCTTATTGTTCAGATCATAATTCAGTTACCGGAGAGGCTATAATACGACATGCTAACTACTTCACAATCTAGGATCATAGCAACAAGGTCACATGGAGTGGTCAGGAGTGCTATAAACAACAAGCCTCTCAATATTACATAATTCTCATTCTAGTCTACCTACACGAAGATAGGTAACCAAATAGAGATGTCACATGTCAACCCCACTAATAAGAGAGATAACTTATCAAGGCAACTATGTGCCGACACACTAATAATGTAACAATCTCAATAATAGATAGTAATTCCAAGGACTAACTCCTCCAGATCAGATATCATACCCGGAGGGCCTAGTGAATCTCGAGGGATCGAGTATACATCCTTTTGTAGAAGCATATCCACATCTCTATTTCCCCGAGGTATAGTGGTATCATATTTCATACAAAATTCAAAGTTCCCAACCATAGGTATAATAGATAACAATTCTCATAATATAGCCACTACAAAGGAGTTTAATATGTATATAATAACTTCCAGCTAGAATTATAAGATATATGTTGTAGAAATCGTGATGAGTCATGTCTACGAGAGGCAAAAGTATCACAATTCAATGGTCACAAGTACTATCTATAACATAGACATCACAATTGCACTACAAGTATCTAACAATCGGGGTCATAGAGTAATATAAATATCATTGTCGTGTTATAAGTATCCCAAATAGTCGAGGCTATCAGAATCAAGTTGGACATCAAAGTAGTCCACCGTACCAGATATAGTCAACAACAGTCTCACAAGTTATCAAATCTTAGTAATATTAGGCTATGATAGCATACAAACATGAGTCACGCTCAGTGCACATATCCTTCCCTTGTCCTTTACCCTTATCCATCCTTCACCTTGTCCTTGCGTAGTTTAACAACGCAAAAATTCAGCTATTATAACAACTATAGCTAACACAACCCTCAGTAAAATAATAGTTGTCCCATGCCATCATATAAAAACTCATGGATCAAAATTAGCTATATACAATGCGTATTGCACAACTCGGCCCATAACCAGCATTTTACTACCATCACAACTCAATTATGCATGTATTTTAACTTTGTCTAAGGTTTAGAGGAAGCCTAGCCTACCTAGCAACCGATGTCTCAGGCTCAGAGTCAATCAAGCCAAGATTTTCCTCTTTGAATAACTTTCTGATGCATATCTAGCTATTAGAATATAGTTCACAAGGTCAACACGGGTATATTGGCTGTAAAAACTTGAAGAACGGGTAAAATTACATCAGTTAGGCCTAAAACGGGGAAACTAGGGCCTACGCTCGAATCCCAAAAAAATTTCTAAAAATGGTCCCCGTATCACCTTGAGTCTACAATTAAAAATTTCACCGAAAATGGATCTCAAAAGATTGAGAAATGGTCCAAAATGAAGATTAAAACTTTATGTGGAATATATTCATTTCAAAACTTTCTCGGTCAAAATTCTCAAAAATTGATCAAATTTAGTAAACACCGAGCATACCACAATGCTCCTCTTGAAACGTAGAATTATTTAGACTCAAGTTTCACTTAATTCCATTAAGAATTGCCTAAGATATCAACACATAAAGTGTTCATAAATTTTGAGAATGAAATTAGCTAAAACAACAAATTTACCTCGAAAAACGTGACCTTCTTAATTTGACTTCACCAAGGCATTCCTTGCAAAAGAATGAGTCACCTGGACATTTTGACGACATTGAGAGGTTATGGAATGTTGTTTTTCGCGAAGTGTGGAAGATATATAGGCCATACCAGTTCTCCGAAAAGGCATACAAAGGTCCGTGGATGTGGAGATTTAGGTCTGGTTCTTCTGCTCGGACGTGGATTGGGCTCCGTGAACGTGGAACTCTTCCTCCATTGCCTTTCGCGAACGCAGAGGGTTAATTATCTGGTGTTGCATCAACAATCTCAAGAACTTCCCAGGGCCATTCTTGGGCCATTCTATGTCTATTTTATGCAAATAAATAGTGCATCCATAAAGATTTAAACAGTTCGGATCCAACAGTGCAGTTGAAATTCCTAATGGAGCATCCTACAGAAAAATAGTCTCACTTCTTTTTGACTAATTTTAACTAAAAGAGCTAAGGTGGTCAAAATGCAACCGGATGCACTCGTCAATAGACAAAGGGTCATTTTAGACAATTTTGACATTTCAAAGCTGACCACGCCATAAGATTTCTATTTTAACTCTGTTTGGTAGGTTTTTATAGAAATGCTCTTTTTAGCTTTCGATTGAACTCAATTTGAAACTTTCTGTGCAAAATCATACCATAACCCTCCAACCTTGGACCAACCACCCTCCTAGCCTAAATCGGCTATTCCAGAATTGATGAATCATTAGAATCCTATTCCAAGGCCATTTATTAGGGGTTTATTAGAATCCTCATCCTCATACATGCACAATTCTCCACCAAAACAACCAACAACCATTCCAAAAGCCCCAACAAGTCATAAGCGCACAATACAGAAGCTCAAATCAATAGAGTAGTCGTATAAGTACATAAATAACCTAGAGGGTCATTATAACATCCCCTAGTAGTAAGACTTTCATCCGCAAAAGTATGAATACAAGCATACCTACAGGATCCCGCCCGCACCTCGAGTATGTCAGGAATAAGTATGTTTCACATCCCACAACGGTTCTAGTACCCTCTTCACTATCGAAAAATATAACCACATGCCTGTAAGTAACAACGAGTCAGTATAGTAGTTCAAGAGGGACTTCCCAAGAATCCACTATCCATCCCATCTTCTCAATCAGTTGAAACGTTACAAGAAATTGATTGGCTACTCTACTACAACACCAGGGGCTCGGATAATCAAGGTTGTTCATAATTCTACCAGTGTTTTATGTACATAGAATTTACTCCATTCCGGATCTCTCTATACAAGCTATTCCCATCAATCACCCATAAATGGCTCACAGGTCAATCAAATAACTGCAACAATAACCAGCATACCGCACTCATCTTGGCACTGCAATTGCAACCTTCACTAGTGCAACAAATAGCTAAGACACCACCCCCAATATAACATATTATTGATGCCATTATTGTAAGTAGTCTCATCATGATAGCAAATACTCAAAGTTAGATGAGATGATTAATACACCATTCGTCAGTGCAGTAGATACTAAACATGTCACCCACCAAAAATGCTCCATATAACTTTCTTTATACCTAGATATCCATATATTATATCTCAGATGTGACCTCAGTAGTCATTATCGTTCAACTATAGTAGCGTTCATCAAATCAACTCCTAGCAAGTACCTCAATGGTTGCAAATGATAAGTCACTAAATCAATGCTACACAACACAATAATTAGTCCAACAACACAATCAACCACACACAATGGCCACAATAGATCTGGGCACAACCCTAGAGCAATATAAAAATTGAGCCCATCCAGCTATATCAACCCTGCGTGGATATCACAATCCTGAAGAATCCCCAAACCTGATCCCCCACTAATAAAAAAGAGAGCTCCCACTACATCAATACATACCCCAGGATAGAAGAGGCTCAAAACCTCTACACAAGTAAGCGACAAAACAGACAAATACATATAAGAAGGTGGAACCTGGATCAAGTAAGCATAAAGTTGGTTGTTGACATAAGGTAATCATAGCTAGGATAACCAGAGCCGTACTAGTAGCCTCTACGACCTCTATCCTAACCTCCGTCTCTAATAGTCGGTGGCAAAGTGGATCAGCTGGTCTGGGACATGTCGCTCTGCATGGGCACTCTAAGGACTAGTGATTCAAATTTCCACCCTCATAACACCCTAGGGAAGCTTGGTCTCTATTGCATCAACTGTTGTGGCTGGTACCATCTACCTCCTGTCCCCTAGAGCTCTATCCAGCTAGATAAGTTAACAAAATCTGGGATAAGAGCTGAGGCCTGCCAAAACCCTCCCTAGACTTGTGCCAAATCTCACTAGAGCTGCCCTCATGGTGGACCGGCCCGTTGTTGCCCTCATGGGCCTCACAAAGAATTTTTTTACATGTACAAGAATGCTCCATAATATATAGATAAGACCGACCCAAAGTCACCAATACATATGTTCCAACCCTCAATAAAGGCCTCAGGCCCTGCATAAAACAACAGATCCACTCCTCCTCTATTAGTATAATAGGTGTAGCGTATCTAGAGAGCTCTTGGAATCTTGCCGAGTACTGCATCAAGGTCATCGGGCCCTGAAGGAAATGATCACGAAGTCTGTCTCTATGGCTCCTAGATACAAACTTGGTCATGAATGCCTTAGAGAACTCTGGCCATATCACCGAGTGGCATTGGTGAGCCTGATGTCTCGAAAAGTCTGCCACTATTGTCTGGTTAGACCATCCAACTATAGGTCGTAAAATTTTTGCCTCGAGACTCTGACAATCTCAATGCCTACAGTCTCTCCATACAAGATGCTAAAAATACATGGGAATTTTCTCCAGCCGCCCCTGAATACCTAGGTAGAGTAAATATCAAAAAGTTAGTTGACGCTGATCCTGAAAGGTTGTAAGCCTTCTCTAGCTGTGCAATTTGAGCCTCTGGAATTGCTAGCTCTACTAAGGCTAATGCTTAAGGAACTGGTGCTAGTTTGTGGCCCAACGACTACTAATAACTACAAAAAAATGACCTGTACCTCTGCTGTAATAACAAAAGTAGCTGGGGCCAGCAAGTGAACTGGTGCCTTGGGCTGTGAGGGAGCTAGGGCATCCTATCGCTGCTCAACTCGGGGCTGCTCTCTTTCGGGGACTGCAAGTGTAGCCCGACCTCTACCCGGAGTCTAACCTATGCGTGATATATCTATGAAGGAATGAATCAATCAAATTCTAGGAATTGATGAACTATTAACAACATCATATAAAAAGGATCAACGACTCAACAAGTTTCCTAAATATCCCATATCCTCTTGAAGATCGGTCACAAATATCTCTGCACCCATCTGGAGGACTCTACTGGATGGTAGCTCTATACAGATGAGACCAGTGAACCTAAATCTCTGATGATACTAATATATTATGTCCCAGTCCCAGTTATGATGGGGCCTATTAGATCCCACCTATAGGCCATCCTATTAACCCAACCCCAAGGTACCTATCCTAGATCTCTAGTCCGAACCATAACCACAACAATAATATAACAATTGAAACCTACCCAGAATTCGAAAGCCAACTATATAGAGCTACAATCACCACAAGTATATACTGATATACATATATAAGAAAACCATAATAATATACAATCAGAGAGTGATCCTATAAATACATAATACTACTGAATAAGGATAATGTTTGAAAGAAAAAGATGGCCATCAAAAGGAGACTGTAAGGGGTATGGAACGGTCGGTGCTCACCAATAGTCTCCTGAGCACTCCTAAAATCCTCCAAAGTAAATGCCCATGACTATAACCTGGACCTGCACCATGGAAAATACAAAAGTGTAAGGGGTGAGTACCAGAAAAATCCACCTAGTAAGAATCATCGACTGACTAAGTGAAATGATATACATAGAGAAAACTCAACTATAAATAACTGAAGAAAGTCTAACAAACTGAAACTCTAAGCAAAGATATCCATATAAGATTCCCAAACCTTAAGCCGAATTGATCCAAGTGATGAACAATGATAGACTCAGCCAACCGAAGTGATGAACAGTGATAGGCTAAACTAACCCAACTGAACCAACCTTAAAACGATGCAGCACTCTCCATATGTTGATTTCTCCAAAGAACCTTAACATAAGCTAGCTTCTTGCAATGAAGCTTCTTCACTTGCCTATAAAAAATCTTAATCGGAACTTCATCATAAGACAAGTTCTCCTCAACCTCAACACATCCAAAGGAACAATAGTACTAGGATCACCAACCAACTTTCTCAACATAGACACATGGAGGACTGGGTGAATAGAACTCAAATTTGGAGGCAAATCCAACCCGTAAGCCACGTTCCCAATCCGCTCAACAATCTCATAAAAACCTACATACTGGGGACTTAGCTTTCCCTTTTTCCCAAAACACACTATACCCTTCATAGGCGAGACTTTCACTTATACCCAGTCAACAACATGAAACCCAAGATCCCTTTTCCTAGTATCTGAATAGGACTTTTGGTAACTTATGCCGTCTTCAACCTTTACCTAACAAACTTCACCTTCTCCATAGCCTCCAACACAAAATCTGGCCCAATCAAAGCCTTCTCTCTAAACTCAAACCACCTCACCGAAGATCTACATCTCCTACCACATAAATCCTCAAACAGTTCCATACCAATCCTAGCATAAAAGCTATTATAATAAACAAACTTAATGAGTGGAAGATGACCATCCCAATTACCTTTGTATTCAAACAAACAAGCCCTCAACATGCCCTCCAAAGTTTGAATGGTCCTCTCGGCTTGTCCATCGGTTTTAGGATTTAATGTGGTACTCAAGTTCACCTTAGTACCAAGACCTCATTGAAAGGACCACCAAAAATGTGAAGTAAATTGGATGCCACAATCCAATATGACAGACCTAAGCACAACATGCTACCTTAGCAACTCTTGGATGTACAACCTTGCATAATTTGTGACACTAATGTTAGTCTTGACTAAGTGACTTGAGAGAATTCTAAGTGTGAGGAATGAATTTGAATGATGGAACAAAGTATAGGTTATTTTAAAGTCTTTAGGTAGTATAGGAAGCCACAAAAGACCCTTAGGATAAACCATAATTAGGAAAATGCTATTAATGGATCGAGTAGAAAAATTGAAGTTATATCTCAAGGAGGGATAGTACAGTTTGGGATAGGGCATACGGACCATACACTTGCCCATGGTCCAACACATAGAAAATTTTCACTTAACGGAGGTCCGAAATGGTAATCCCATACTTAGAAAAATTCAATGTAAGCATCCATATGGAGGGTGGTACAGATGGTATCAAGCCATACAGTTTGTGAGCCTCCTCCATCCCACTCCACTTAGAAAAATTTCTCCATGTTGAAGTTCCGAGTCGGTGATCCAACAATTAGAAAAGTTTCACTTTAGAACCCGATATGGAGGGGCATACATGTCGTACCACTCCATATAGACCGTATATGTGTCGTACCACTCCACATGTTGATTTCTCCAAAGTACCTTAACCATAGCCACATCTTTGTTACGAGGCTGCTTTACTTTCCTATCAAAAATCTCAACCGATACTTCCTCATAAGACAAGTTATCCTCAACCTAAACACCATCCAAGGGCACAATAGTACTAGGATCACCAACAAACTTTCTCAATATAGACACTTGGTAGACCTGGTGAATAGAAGTCAAATTCAGAGGCATATCCAACCAATAAGTGACATTCCCAATCCACTCAACAATCTCATAAAGACCTACATACTGAGGACATAGCTTGCACTTCTTCCCAAAATGCACTACCCTTCATAGGTAAAACTTTCACATATACTCAATCACCAACATGAAACTCAAGATCCCTCTTCATAACATCCGAATAGGACTTTTGTCCACTTTGGGCCATCTTTAACCACTCCCTAACAAACTTCATCTTCTCTATAGCCACCAACACCAAATTTGAACCAACCAAAGCCATCTCTCCAAGCTCAAACCACCCCACTAGAGATCTACATTTCCTGCATACAAAGCCTCAAACGGTGCCATACCAATGCTAGCATGAAAGCTATTATTAAAAGCAAACTCAATGAGTTATAGATGGTTATATCCATTACCTTTGAATTCCAACGCACAAGCCCTCAACATGTCCTCCAAAGTTTGAATTGTCATCTCGGCTTGTCCATCAGTTTGGGGATGAAAGGCGGTACTCAACTTCACCTTAGTACCAACTCTTCCTTGAAACGACCTTCAAAAGTGTGAAGTAAATTGGGTGCCACAATCTGATATGACAGACCTAGGCACACCATGCAACCTCACAAACTCTTGAATGTATAAACTTGCATAATCTTCGGAACTTAAGATGGTCTTGACCGGTAAGATTTGAGCCGACTTAGTCATCCGCTCAATGATAACCCAAATGGACTCAAATTGCCTTTGGGTTTGAGGCAAAGAAACCACAAAATCCAACTTCACGTCTACCTACTTCCAATTAGGAATTTTAATATCTTGAACCAAACCAATGGGCCTTTGGTTCTCTACTTTTACTTGTTGATAAGTAGGGAATTCAGACAAAAACTTGGCTATGTCCTTCTTCATACCATGCCACAAATGCACTTTTCTAAAATCCTGATACATCTTAGTAGATCCCGGATGAATAGAATAATTAAAGTCATGGGATTCAATCATGATCACCCTCCTAGTATCATCCACATCTACAACACATAAACGATCATGATACTAAAGCACACCATCTCCCCCTTTAGGGGAAAACCTCTATCTTCTTTTCGGCAACAAACATCTTCAACTCAAACAAGGATGGATATAGATCTTGATTGTTTTAACATCAACAACCACAAAAGATTCAGCCCCATTCTGGACATGAATACAACCATCATTAGAGTCGGCCAACCTTACACCCAACCTTGCTAAGTGGTGAACATCCCTTGCAAACTCTTTCTTCCCCTCATCAACGTGAGCCACACTTCCCATAGATAGCCTACTAAGAGCATCAGCTACAATATTTGCCTAGCTTGGATGATATTGCACACTCATGTCATAGTCTTTAAAGAGTTCCAACTATTCCTTAGCCTCAAGTTAATATCCCTTTAAGTGAAAACATATTGCAAACTCTTGTGGTTGGTGAAACCATCAACATGCACCCCATACAATAGTGTATCCAAATCGTCAAGGTAAACACCAGCACCGCTAACTCAAGATCATGAGTTGGGTAATTACGCTCATGCACCTTCAATTGCCTTAATGCATAAGCTATCACCTTACCATGTTGAATAAGTACACAACCCAACTCAATCTGAGAAGCATCAAAATACACCACAAACCCATCCAAGCCATCCGGTAAAGTCAAAGAGGAGCCAATGTAAGCCGATCCTTCAAGATCTGAAAACTCCTCACATTTGTCAAACCATACAAACTTGGCCTTCTTTTGAGTCAACTTAGTCAATAGAGATGCAATATATGAGAACCCTTCAACAAACCTTCTATAGTAAGTAGCCAACCCAAGAAAACTTTGGATATTTGATGGAGTCAATAGTCTAGGGCAATTCTTCATGGCCTTAACCTTCTTCAAGTCAATCTTTATACCATCACTAGATACCACATAACCAAGAAAAGCTACTTTACCCAACCAAAACTCATATTTGTTATTAGCACATAATTTCTTCTCCTTCAAAGTCTGTAGAACCAACCTCAAATGATCGATGTGCTCCCGCTTACTTCGGGAATAAATAAGGATATTATCGATGAATACAACCACAAAACTATCAAGGAATAGCTTTAGCACCCGATTCTTAAGATCCATAAACACTGCTAGAGCATTAGTGAATCCAGAGGACATCACCACAAATTCAAAGTTCTCAAACCTAGTTCAAAAAGTTGTCTTGGGAATATCACACTC
Source organism: Solanum rostratum (assembly GCA_029948455.1). Classification (NCBI taxonomy): domain Eukaryota; kingdom Viridiplantae; phylum Streptophyta; class Magnoliopsida; order Solanales; family Solanaceae; genus Solanum; species Solanum rostratum. The sequence continues at coordinate 60,826,702 of CM057045.1, read as the reverse complement.
CCTAACCTTCAATTGATGATAACCGGAGTGGAGGTCAATCATTGCAAAATGGGTGGCTCCTTGAAGTTGATCAACCGAGTTATGAATCCTAGGAAACGGGTACTTATTCTTCATGGTCACCTTATTTAGTTGCCTTTAATCAATGCATATCCGAAGAGACCCATCTTACTTTCTTACGAGTATTATCAGAGCACCCCGTAGAGATATACTTAGCCTAATAAAGCCTTTCTTCAACTAATACTTCAGTACTTCAGCTGGTGCCATATGATAAGGAGGAACAGAAGTATGTTGAGTTTCTGGGAGAAGATCTATTCCAAAGTCTTCTTCCTTATGGGAGGAATACTTGTCAAGTCTTCGAGAAACACATCTGAAAACTCCTTCACCACATAGACTATTTCAAGAGTGGGTGACTCCGATTTCACATCCTTGACCCTCATAATATGATAGATACACCCCTTCGAGATCATCTTCTGTGCCTTAAGGTAGGAAACAAACCGACCTTTAATAGCAGAGTCACTACCCTTTCATGTGCAGAGAAGGAGTACCAATGCTCTTGTTAGGAGGTACGAGAGGCTGGATTTGGGAGGTACACGGAGGGGTATAGGTAGACCGAAGAAGTATTGAGGGGAGGTGATCAGACAAGATATGGTGAAGCTTGATCTCACCGAGGACATGACCTTAGATAGGAAGGAGTGGAGGTCGCGAATTAGAATAGTAGGCTAATAGGTTAGATAGGTAGGAGTTGTCTGATGTCGTATTTATCTGCCTATATATGATAATTGTCTCGTATTTACTTGTTATCATGTGCTTTTCGTTATTAATCGCTCTTCCTATTCACTTTCTCTCTCTCTTCCTTTCCTGTTTTCCATATCTAGCTTATTTTTCTTATGGGATTTTTTGACGAGGGTTCCAAGGAAATAGCCTCTGTACCTCTATGAGGTAGTGGTAAGGTCTGCGTATATTCTACCCTCCCCAGACCCCACTTGTGGGATTCAACTGTATGTTCTTGTTGTTGCTACCCCTCCATTCAAGAACAGGCTTATCCGAAAATCAGAACTTGACTTTCCAGGTTCTACAATCTATAGAGGCATATAAAACATGTAACCAATCCATCCCAGGAATTACATCAAAATCAAACATTTCAAGCTTCAAAAAATCACACGGAATACCTTATGTAAAACAAAAATAGGACAACCTCGATAAACTCTATGAGAAATCATAGATATACCCATGGGAGTATAAATCGGAAAGGGTTCCCTTAGAATTTAAGGTTTCAAACCAAACTTAATAGCCAACATAGGAGTCACAAAAGATAAATTGGCACCCAGATCAAGCAAAGCATAAACATCAAAATCAAAGACTTTTAGTATACCAATCACAATAAGCATAGTTTTTACACTTCCTGACTAGCATAAAGAGCATAAAACCTTTTATTTCTTGGGGAATCACCTTGTGGAGCTCTTTGCTGGCCTTGGGAACCTTGAGCTACTTGACCTTGACCCCTTTGAGCAAACTTAGGACAATAAAAAATCTTGTGATTCTTATCTCTACACCCTAAGCATGCACCAAAATTATTCCAATAACCACCTGAGTGATTCTTCCCATAAGTAGCACTTGGGGGAGGCATTGGCCAACCTCCAACATGAGCCTTAATTGGAGGCACCCTAGGATTAGCATCCCAAGCATTAGAACCTTGGCCCTTTTGGAAAGGACCAAGGCCACCACCCTTGGAGTTGGAGAATCCACCATCATAATGGGCCCTCATGCACCCTCTTCTCCTTCAGCTTTTCTCCCTCAATCTGTTCAGCATATGTCATAAGCCCGGAGATGCCCATTACTAAATAAGCAGATCCATATGAAATTCCTTCATAACTAAATCACAGATACTAGAAATGAACTTGTTTATTCTTACATGGGGGTCAGCCACAAGCATAGGAGCATACTTGGAGAGCTTACTGAACTTGAGGGCGTAGTCCCTCACACTCATATAACCCTGTTTGGTTTATGAATTCTATCATTTTAATTTCCCTAAGTTCAAGAGGGAAGAAAAGATTCGGAAATGCGAATTTGAGCTCTTCCCAATTAACAACATTGCCATAAACTCTCTCTATACACTATTGAGTATTCCACACTTGAGCCACATCTTTAAACTGATATGCAACCAACTTAACCCTTTTCTCAGAAGTGACTCCCATAACAGTCAACACCTTAGTGAGCTCATCAATAAACTCTTCAGCATCCTCATCAACCTTTGACCCATTGAACTCCAAAGGATTCATCTGAATGAAATCTCTCACCCTAAATGTTGGAGTGGTACCCCGAGGAAGATTATCCTAATAGTCTGAGAAGTCATCACTTGTGCAAGCATAACAAAGGCCATATGGAATTCACTAGTAAAGATAGGTTTTTCCATAGACCTTTGAGGAACTTGGTCTTCACAAGGCAGGGACAATCTTCGTAGGGGAGCTCTTCGTGGAGGCATCTTCTGTAATGTAGCAAAGATATCATCAGGATAAGGAAACTATAACATATGGTCCAAAGAATAACATAAGACATGAAGAAGTGAGACAATTCCTAGAACACCATCGTAGCCTTCCACTCAGAGGCATGGTGCACTTCACATCCATGAATATGACTCTACTCGATGCTGCATGTTGGACTCCGAGGATCTTTTCCAAACCTAGTGCTGTGATACCAAGCTTGTCATGACCTAGACCTAAGGTCTAGGAGTGACATGGCGAATGGGAACCCGAAAGTCCCCAAAAAAGCCTCAAAGTATCCATATTCAAATCATTGATTTAGAAGAGTATATTAATGGAAAACACATAGTTCTATGAGACGGGAAAATAACACTGATGGTATGAGGATGACATAAGGAAAGGGATTAACATATATTCACATAACACGTAGCACATAAGGACCAAGGGGCAAGTAAGTATGACTCACTCTATGAAGGTAATTCGAGACTTAGGATCTTTCACAACATAATGTAAAAACGTATCACATTACTCATTGCAAATAAACATAATAATATCGAATATATAACCATATCCATAAACAAAATATCCAAATACAACACTTAGCATATAAACGTAAAAGTGTCTACAAGATGTCCAACAATGCTTCTAGTAATAAGATAGGATAGGGTCCATGACATGTCCTTGGCTCACCCTCAAAGTAAATAACATAAACCAAAGCACCATAAGTAGAGGAATAATGGTTTATCATTTGAAGATAGGACTCACCACAACAAGCAAATATTAATATCCAAGCGAACCGCTGTAAGGTGGATGATTGTATTCCTCTATCTCTATATGGTTAGATCATGTAGGTAAAAGTATGCGTTAGTACGTTTGAATATACTATGTATGGGAGAAAGCAATGCATATGAGTTATCAAACCAAGAATCAATGTTAGATGATTAGGGCACATAATATAGAAAGAGATATATAACAAGAGAGATAGTATACAATATGCCATGAAACAATTGATGCATAAAATGGAATAATGTTCATATATAGAGGGGATGAGATCTCAACCGACATATATGAGACTAAGCGAGCTATTACTTGGATTTTCGGTATAATGTCCACAATAGTAAAGAGGTGAACTACTTGCCAATGGTAAAGCATAATTCACCTTACAGGCACCCCCATTTCATGTAGGATTTTCACATTATATCATACCATACTTCTCCTTAAGGGAATCTCCATTTGGGAGAGTTAGCCTTCCTTACGGGCACCCCATTTTCGAATAAGATTTTCATATATACCTATGGTTGGCACATAGTTCAAGGAAAGGGATAGGGACCTTGGGGATAACCCTAACACCCCTAATCCAATGGTGTTAAATCATCATCTCACAAGAATATGTATACGTATATACGCTTTCAAAAGAGATGAAAGTCTTATCAAATAGTTTCAATGCACACTTGGGATTAAAAGCCAAACATCATTCATAATAACTCATACTTGGGCTCAAATGCCAAATCACGTTTCATATCATACTTTACATGCATAGGAATAGCTCATTCATATTATCAATTGAGGTGTAAACACCCAATATGTTCAAAGAGAAAATATCATAGACATTTGTGTGATCACATCCTTGTCATATCCGATATCTTATCAAAATCATATAAATAAACATAATTGGGCTTAACTTGCTTCATGATTTTCATAAAATCCAATGCTTAAAAATACACATGATATGTGAATAGAAATGGGTAATATGGATTCATTCTAAAATCAACAATATGAAATTCAAGTAAACCCATAAGTAAAATCCACATTCACATCATGATATTGATCACCCATGCTTAGGTCGAATTTAAAGGGACCATGCATATTCAAATATTCATAATAATATTAATAGACTTCAACATAATAGGGCTTAAAACAACTTAAATCAACAAAAAAGCACTTCTCACACTTCAATTGAATTTAATGAACAAGAATTCTTAAAACCTATATTTAAAGTAAGCAAACTTCCATGAAAATTCAAATGAAATGAGTTAAGGTCTTCTTGGTTGAAAGGGACCAAAAATCAATCTTATATACCTTAGCTAATGAAGCAGATTCAAGAAGAAATTTTTTGAAGAAAGGGGTTTTCCCTTGATTCCCAAGCCTAGTCTTCACAAAAGGCTTTTATAGAGTTCTTAAGCAGAGTTAAATGTAGTTTTAAGTGTAAGGAAGAATTTAAATGAGAGAAATTAATTATAGGTTATTTGAATGTCTTTAAGTAGCATAGAAAGTCACAAAAGGCTCTTAGGATAAAAAGTAATTATGAAAATGCCATTAATGAAATGAGTAGAAAAAATTCAAGTCAAGGTCTCAGGGAGAGGGTATATGGTCCGGGAGACACTATACGGACTATTTACTTGCCCCTGGTCTAATACTTAGAAAAATTCCACTTGACGAAGGTCTGAGATTGTAATACTATAGTTAGAAAAATTCAACGTAAGCACCTATACAGAAGGACTATACAGACTGCACCAAGCCACATGATACTCCTCCTACCACTTCACTTAGAAAATTCTTCATGACAAAGTTCTGAGAAGGTGATAGAATAATTAGAAAATTTTTACTCTAGCACCTATACGAGAGGGCCTCACGGACCATGAAGCACTACATATGGTCCATGAGAGGGTCCATGTGACATGACTTAGGCTCAAAATTGTGGACTCCCAAGCCCAAGGCTACTATACAGTCTACCACACGGTCCACATAGCCTCACACGGACTTTGTGGGGTCCAAGTGGAGTATGCCTTTGTCCGAAACTCAATATTAAGGCCTTCACACCCCATATAAGGCCAAGAGCCACTTCAAGGAGGCTCCACACGGTCCGTATAGAACTACAAAGACCGTGAAGGCTTCTTTGAAGTGCCACCTTGGTCCAAAACATTCCGAAACCAAATTTCCAAACTCCATTGAAGTTGTACAAAGTCTGGGTCCATACAAAAACTCAAGTCACATCTCATTCAATATAGAACAAGAAACTCATAGATCCATAAGGTAAGATTTAAAGTTATTGAATGAAGTTATTGCTTCTCAATCTCGATATAACATGAATATGAGTCAACATGTGGTGCGTGAGACTAAGCCATGAGCATGGTAGTCATATAAAAAACAGAATAGAGTATTACCTCAACTTGTAATGACCTGGGCATAGGGCCTAAGAGTGACATGGTTAATGAGAATCCTAAAGTCCCCAAACAAGCCTCATAGCATCCATATACATGTCATCAGTCCGGAAGCACATCATTAAACAATCAACACATAATTCTAAGGGACGGGTAAGTATGACTTATGCTATGGGGATGTCATAAGGATAATGAGTTACATGGATTCACATAGCACCTAGCACATAAGAACTAATGGATGGGTAAGTAATGACTCATGCTATCGGGATAGAAGGGACTTAGGACTTTTCACATTTCCACATCTCATCATAGACATATCATCATAAACATAACAACATGAGATAAACATAGTCATAGTCAGAATAAGCGAATAACATAATACATAACAAGCCATAGTTAAAGTATACAAGATATCCAACAATGCCTATATAAGTCAGAATATGACGGGGGTCAAGACATATCCCGTGCTTACCATCAAAGTAAAGACATAAGTGGGATAACATATTAGGTAGATAGAAGGTGGATCTTGTCTTTGAATTAAAGGACTCACCACTAGCAAGTCTCACAATCTGAGCTAACCATTAAGACATGGATGAAGATGGTCTCCGGTCCCTACATGGTTAGATCATGTAGGCACAAGTATGCATTAGTATGTTTCAATTTACTAAGTGTTGAGCATTCAAATGCTTATGAACTTAGTAACCTGAAGTTAATGTTAGATGAAAAGGGCATATATATAGAAAGAAGTATATAGGAAGGGATATAATATCAATAAGCCATGAAGTCCATGATGCATCAATGCCATAATACTTTAAAAAGAATGGGTTTGTCACCATAACTGGCATAAGATGAAGTAAGCTATAACTTGGAACTCTATTGTCTGCCCCACACCGAACAAATGGGTCATCGACTTGCCAAAGGTTGATCATTGTCATAATTATCCCATAAAGGGGAAGAAAATCAACCTATGCTACGCACATAGTTATGGGACTTGAGGATTTATATAAGGACCCTTGGGAATGGTCCTCCTCACACAAGCCTGCTCAATGCTAGGTCTTTATCCCGCAAAAATACACAATCATATATGTTCTTGAAAAGAGGCATAAGTCTTACAAATCATTTTCATGCATAATTAGACTTAAATGCGAATCATACTTCATAACCATGCATGTATAGGCTAAAAGGCCAAATCACACTTGATATCATACTTTTATGCATGAAAATAGCTCCTTGTTCTTTTACATAGTGGTGTAAACAACCATAATTACTCAAAGAGCCATATCATAAACTTTATGTGATAACATGTCATGACATAACCATACTTGTTTTGAAAACGCAGTCATAATCATAATTGAGCCTTGACCACATCATAAATCTCATGAAAATCAATGTTCATGCATGCACATGCCATGAGAAATGAATGAATAGCATGGGCACTGGAATTCATAATTAAATCATCATAATATAATGAAATCATAGCAAATCCTTGAAGAAATCATTAATCAAAGCCTACTTGAAATTACGTATGCATGGATTCAAATTCAAAGGGACATATATGTTCAAATCTTCATAATATCAATGTAATTCAACATAATAGGGCTTAAATCACTTTTTTTAGTCATCAATTAAATAAACACATATCTCAATTTAATCATATCAACACTAATGTAAAAGACCCATATTCCAAGTAAGCTTAAAATTCGTAAATTAAGGAGTAAGAAGTATTCGGGGTCTTAATTATTGAAAGGGATCATGGAGCAATCTCACCTACCTTAGATAATTAGGAGAATAAAGAAGAAATTGATTTGAGAAGAAGACTCTCCTTGATTCGCAAGTTGAATATTCAATGACACAATTGAAAGGAGTTCTTAGAAAAAAGAAAATTCTAGAGTTGTAAGTGTAATGAAAGAAATTTAATAGGGACGATGGAGTATATGTCTTTTAAAGGGGTTTAGGATTGGTTAGAAAGTCACAAACGACCATTAAAAATAATAAAAATTATAAGCCATTAATGAAGCGAGCACTAAAAAGTGCCTAGGAGTCTCGTGGTAAGGCACCACAGCCCGTACAAGGCACTATAGACCATACAAGGGTCCGTGGTAAGGGTCCTTGGATACTTAGAAAATTTTTTAAACTAAGGATATTTCTAGTGAAGGCTTCACGGTCCATAAAAAGGTTCATTGATCATACAATGGTTTATATAAATGACCCATGCTTCAAGATGGCACTTTCATACTTAAAATCATATTTTGTGGAGTGGGCTTTATGAGAAACCCCACAACAGCTTGTGGTAGGTTGCGCGAGACCCCACCACGGCTCATGGCGGGATATACGACCTGTACAGGCTCTCTTGGTGGCTACCTTAGCTAATGTCATAGCTTAAAGGTTGGGACACCTTCAAAGAGCCCTTCCCATGGTCAATGGTGAGGACCATGGCTTGTGAGAGGTTCCATGGAGGGCCACTGAGCCTAAAACTCCTTCTTAATGTACACGAACCCATACAAAAGCATACATGGGTCTCAAACCTCTGATAACTTGATTTTTAACCATCGATAAGGTCTCACGAAGTCTGGGTCCTTACATCATCTCCCCCTTGGGAACATTCATCCTCGAATGAGAAACGTATAGACTAGCTTGAAAGGTTTGACTTGAACATGAGACATTTCAACATGGGAACACAAAGCATAACACATTTCTTAAAAATCATAAAATCATTAAAGCTCATGATAAAATATCTTTTAAATCATTTTTATACACATGTGCATGTCATGTCATGAAACATAAGAGTAAAAGAATTAGGACCATTTAGAATCGGAAGAACCTAATACCTTAGGCTTGAGTAGATTTGAAAAGATGAAGATATCGCCTCATTATGTCCGTCTCCACCTCCCGTGTATCACTCTCCATATGTTTATTCCTACAAAGCACTTTAACCAAAGCCACATCCTTGTTGCGAATTTTGTTGCCTATCAAAAGTTTCCATCGGAACCTCTTCATAGGACAAGTTCTATTAAACCTTAACACCTTCAAAGGGAACGATCAAACTAGGAATTTCAATCAACTTCCTCAACATTGATACATGGAAAACCGGGTGAATAGAACTCATATCCAAAGGCAAATCAAATCTATAGACCACCTTGCCAATACACTCAACTATCTCATAAGGACCTACACACCGGGGGCTTAACTCGCCCTTTTTACCAAAACACATTACTCCTTTCATAGGTGAAACCTTCAAATATACCCAATTGCCAGCAAGGAATTCAAGATCTCACTTTTTAACATCTGAATAATACTTGTAGCGACTTTGAGCTGTCTTCAACCTTTCCCTAATCAACTTTTCCTTTTCCCTGGCCTCCAACATAAATCGGAGCCAATCAATGCAATCTTACCAAACTCAAACCATCCTACCAAGGATAAACACCTTCTCCCATATAAAGCCTCAAACGTTGTCATACCAATGCTAACATCAAAACTATTTTTGTAGGTAAACCTGACAATTGGTAGATGATCATCCCGATTACCCTTGAATTCTAACACATAAGCCCTCAACATGTCCTCAAAAGTTTGAATTGTCCTTTCAGCTTGTCCTTTGATTTGAGGATAGAAATCGGTAATTAACTTCACCTTAGAGCCAAGACCTTTTTGAAATAATTTCGAAGTGAGAAGTAAATTGAGTGTCACAATCTGTTATAATAGATATAGGCACACTATGCAATCTAACCAACTCTTTAATATACAACCTTGCATAATCTGCAGCATTGAATGTAGTCTTGATCGGTAAGAAATGATCCAATTTAGTCATCTTATCAATGATAACCCCAATAAAATCAAATTGGTTTTGGGTATAGAGCAAGCCAACCACAAAGTCCATATTGTCATCTTCCCACTTCTAAGTAGAATTTCAATATCTTGAGCCAAACCATAGGGTCTTTGATGTTCTACCTTCACTTGTTCGCAATTAATACATTCAGATACAAAATTGGCTATGTCTTTCTTCACACCATGCTACCAATACACTTTCTTCAAGTCCAGATACATTTTGGTAGATCCTGGATATATAGAATAATGAGAATTAGGGGCTTCACTCATTATCACTTCTCTAAGACCATGCACATCCGAAACACACAACCGATCCTGATACCAAAGCATACCATCTCCTCCTTGGGAGAAAACCTCAACCTTCCTTTTGGAAACAAACTTCTTCAACTCAAGTAAAGATGAATCCAGGTCTTGTTTTGCCTTTACATCAACAAACACATAAAACTCAGCCCTATTCTTAACATGAATGCCACCATCATTAGAGTCAGCCAACCTAACACCCAATCTAGCCAAGCGATGAACATCCTTTACCAATTCTTTCATGCCCTTATCAACACGGATCACACTACACATGGATAGCCTACTATGAGTATCAGTTACACATCCTTTGTAATGGATATATATTCTTGATAATCACTTCATTCAATTGTCTATAGTCAATTTACATCAAAAATGACCCATCTTCCTTTCTCATGAATAACACAAGAGCACCCTAGAGCGATATACTTGGCCTAATAAAGCCTCTAATAGATCCTTCGACTGACCCTTCAACTTCTTTAATTCAGTCGGTGCCATATGATTGGGAAGAAAGGAAATAGGCTGAGTATCCAGAAGGATATCTATGCCAAAGTCTACTAAACTTTCAGGAGAAATATTGGGAAAATCTTCAGGAAAACATCTGAAAACGTATTAACCATCAAAACTGACTCAAGAGTAGGTGATTAAGACTCCACATATCTAACCCTCATAATATGATAGATCCACCCATTAGAAATCATATTTTGGGCTTTGAGATAGGAAACAAATCTACCTTTAAAAGTACAGTCATTACCCTCATACTAAAGACTAGGTTCATTTGGAAATTGAAAAAAATTACCTTGCGGATTTTACGGTTAATAGAGGGATAAGAAGCATATAACCAATCTATCCTGAAAATAATATCAAAATCAAACATCTGAAGTTCCACAAGATCACACAGAAGGACTTTATACACAGAGACAGGAGAACTCGATAGACTCTTTGGGCAATAGCAGGCTTACCCACGGGAGTATAAATTGAAATGGGCTCCCTTAAGATTTCAGGGCTCAATCCAAACTTAAAAGCCAAAAGAGGATTCACAATAGATAAATTTTCGTCTGATCAAGCAAAAGATAAGCATCAAAATCAAAGATTTTTAATATACCAGCCTCTGCATCTAAATTCTCCTCTACCTCCTGTCGAGCATACAAGGCATAAAACCTGTTGTTTGTGTGTGCTCCACCTTGTGGAAATTTTTATTGGTTTTGATTATTAGGAGCCACTAGGACTTTCTTGGGTTCCTACAGAAATTAATCTGCCTGTGGCCTATCTCACCATACCCATAAAAACACCTGAACCTTTCAAGCACGCACACAAGTGATTTCTTCCATGATTGTCACATCAAGAGTGAGTTGGTTTAGCTCCATAGGTTCCTTAGGAGGAGGACACTCTATTATTGGCAACTCTTGCATTTGAACCCTGGCCTTGATTGAAGCAACTATTTCCACCATTATTCCTATAGTTAGAGAAGCCATCGTCATAACAGACTCTCTTGGAATCATTCACTCTTTCCTCCTTGAGATGCTCCCCTTCAATCTGTTTAACATAAGTCATAAGCCTAGGAATGTACATATCCCAAATAAGCAAGATGTATGACATTCTTTCACAACCAAATCAGAGATCCCAAAAATAAACTTGTGTATTCTTGCATCGGGGTCTTCCACTACCATAGGAGCATAGTTTGAGAGCTTTTTAAATTTGAAGGCATATTCCCCTCTCACTCATACTAACCTGTTTGAGGTTAATAAATTCTGTAATTTTGGCCTCCCTAAGCTCAAGAGAAAGAAATGGCCTAGAAAGGAAAAGATAAACTCTTCCAAACCAACCCCATCATCCTCCACCCTCTTTATCAACCAATGGTTGTATCACCCTTGAGCCACATCCTTCAACTGATAGGCAACTAGTTCAGATTTCTCTTCTGAAGTCACCCCTATAATGGTCAACCCTTATAGAGTTCATCAATGAAGTCTTAGGCATCCTCATCATCTTTTAAACCATAAAACTCCAGAGGATCCATCCGGGTAAATCTTCTTACTCTAGCAGCCGGTGTCTTAATCTAACTTAGGTCATGTGAAACATTAAAACGACATTGGAACACTCAAAATTAAGGAAAACATAATTACTAAAATCACCTTTTACGACCACTAGAACTATCATAAAACTAATCCAAATATCACGACTCAAAATGTTGACCAAAGTCAAACAAAACTCAAATTCTAACTCAATTTTCAACTCTGAACCTAAAATACACGCTACAAGTTCATATCTGATTCTAACAACTCTCCTAGGATAAATTCCACATTCTAAACTGATGGAATCAACAGAAGTCTGTTCTGAGACTCGAATCTCTGAATGACTTAAGATTTCAAAATTAGGCAATTCAAATGGACTAAAATATTTAATCTTTGGAAATTTTTTTAACTTTTCACAAAATATTTTAAAATCAACTTTTAAAATCTATCAAACATGACTCAAGGTTGTTATCGGATGGGGTAAATGATAATTTTATTTAAAAGGCCAAAAATGTCCTTCAAGGTCATTACATTCATCTTGACGGTTTCTATTCTAGTTGGGACCAATTTAATAGTACTACAGATTTTATTTGAGAGATATTTTCACAAAATTTTTCTGTATCGAAATATAGATTTTGAAGAGGAGATGCAACCTATTGAAGATTACATGAAGAAAGTGGAACAAAATTATTTTGTCAGAATTCCTTATCAAGGGAGACATTTTTGGATGTTTGCTTGATTTTCTTATCATAATTGTGGTTTTTCTTTTGGGAAAAAGAGAACAAAAAATCTTTGTATTTGGCTAGTCTTTTTTTTGTAGAAAAAATTTATGACTCTATAAATAGATACTCATTCCTTCTAACTTGGTAGCATTCATAATATAGTTCTAGGAAATTTGAGAGTTTTGTTTAGGGGGTGAATTTATGGGTCACAAGTGTTACGTTAGTACTTATGCAAACTTCTTTTTATTCTGAGTGAATAGTGTGAGGTTATATCTCTTGAAATTGTATTCTCTCATTTATATAAAGGATTGATCATCACCTCTCGTGGATGTCGGTCTATTGACCGAGCAACGTTAAATATTTATGTCTCTTTTGATATATTTTTCATATGTCTTCTCACTCATCATCTTTGGAGGTTTACTTTACTAGCTTATGCATGATACTTCAACATTTTGATCCCAACTGTTCATAGGTTCTTCATTTATATCACTTCAATGATAGAGAATTGGGAGCTATAGAAGGCTACAATGAAAGTAAAAATGGTAAGAAATTTAATTCTGCATATAGAATATGCCAACAAGATCTTTGTCAGTTCAAAGTCAATTGGGACAAAAATTTAATTTTATGAAGCGGGCCTTGAATTGAATCAAGATATATCAAGTCATGAAATACTACATGACAAGATTAAAAGAATCATGTCGAAAAAATGGGAGAAGCCAAAACAAGACTCTTAGAAGCCAAAAACATATGGAAGCTACATGGCTAACCAAAGTATACAAAAATGAACAAATGTTAATGGCGTACGTTTGCGGCACCTATACAATTCATGACTAATAATTACTTAGAGATGCAAATTGCACTACATAAAGTTATTTGGTATTGTCAACAACATTATATTAAAACTCATGATTGAACTCAATCATTATTTGTGATAAATATGATTTGGGAAATTGCAGTATCCCATGCAATTTTTTTTTAAATGTTAGCATTAGTTTCTGTAACCATTTGTCTATAGTCATAGGTGTCTTTAGGCCAAGACTATGCACATTGGGAGGTTTTGGTGTAATATTTTTTTGATTTTTATCTTTTGTGCACTTAAATATATGTGGTGGGGGTCAATTCAAAACTCCATCACCATCACCTGGGAAGATGTATTAAGGGTGGATGAGGTAATTTTTTTTAAAAAATATTGAATTACTTAAAAGTTATATCAGATGATCTTAAATTTAGAAATGAAGGAGTGAAAAGATGTATAGAATATTATACACATATTGTAATATGGATGCAATAATATTAAAGAACCATTGCAGGAATCAAGAGTGAAATAAATTTATTTGTTTCTATGGTGCAATATGTAAAATAGATTTATATTTACATTCAAGTCATGAGTAAAATATTAACAAAAAAAAAAAAAGAAAAAACATTCATTTCAAAACTGTGATATTTAAGTCATGATAGATCAATATGACTCCATGCTATATTTAATTTAGTTGTCAAATTGAATTATTTACAAATTATGTCAATTTTTTTCAATGCAGCTAGCTAGATTGGTCATGTTAACCAAGCCATGACTTTTTAAGCCCATAAAATATAAGGTTCTTTTGGTAAAGGCAGAGACAATTCTTTCAGAGAACAAAGCCATGCAAATTCATGTCAAATTTATGGAAGGAACAAACCACATTGCTATCTCTTTCTTTAATAAATGACATTACTTCTACCAATCTTACTAAAAAAATTTCATAAGGACTCTCTCTATTAACATGACTCATAAGACAATTATCTTTACATGACTCTGGATTTAGCTTAGCATTGCATGATTGCCGACCTCCAGCTTGACAAGGGGAGGGTTGATAGAGCACAATGGAGTTTAGCATTAAGATATCGAATCCTAATGTTGATACTTTTTCGATAAATTAATTTGATATAGTTCATGATTATGATGTAAACTCCTAATACTATAGTACAATAGATAGTCGTAAGGTTAAATAAGCATCTCTTATATCTATGATGATTTAGCTGAGAAAAGAAAATATAAAGAGTTAGTAATTTCACTCAATATTTGTAACATCCCCCAAAATAATTAAACTTAGATAACTCAGAAAGTCAAAGAATTTTTTTTGTTTTTGTAAAAGTTGAATTTTTACAGACGACAATTATGGTCCACGGAAACATCTACAAACCATAGATGGGGTTCCTAGAACCCAATTCGTACAAGTCTCGTTTGAGCTTGATTTCGATGAATGTTAATTGACGACTTGTAGAAATTTCTACGGATCGTAGATAGTCCATGTAGAAGGTCAAGTCCTAAGATGAGTCAGTGTTCCTTTTATGAGAGAGTTCCATGACCCATAAGCTAATCTATGACCCTTAAATGAATTTCATGGTCTCTAAGTCCCAAAGCATAGCTACAATACTTTTTGTACGAACATACATGATGAGTTTGTAGAAAGGTATATGATTCATAGAAGGTGTTCGTAGACCCAGGGATAAGAACCTATAGACTTTATCTAGTTTTTATGGCTCGTAAAATCTTCTATGAACAATAGATATCCTTCATAGGGTGGATTCAACAATTATAATAAGGGTTTCACCCTTTCAGATGAAAAACTTGACATTTTAGGATTAAAATACGCCCATTATCAGTACTCAATGTACCTATACTATCATTAATGCATAGAATATTTGAGAGAAAGGTTCCAAGAGAAAACTTAGGGTTTAAGAGTATCTATCAAGGTCTTCAAGTTTCTATTGGGATATTAATATTTCAAGTTTGTAAGGCTATTTTAAATTTTTTCTTCTTGAGTTCGTCCACGCGCCCAACATCTAAATTCTTTCTTCTTGAGTTGGGTTAAGTCCTAGCCCTAGTTTCTTTGAATTTCGATTAAGTTAATTCTCTGTTCATTGAGTTCTATACATTTGTGTATCGAGATTCTAATTTTTTCTATATTATTAATTATTAGAGTTATTGTTCATAGTTAGATTCACATGAAATCCTTATTGAGATGATGATCATTGTTTTACTATGCATCTATTTGAGTTGGTGAGGATGATTTTTATGCATTTATGAAAGTATGATTCTTAAATTGATTTTACACATACTTTATAGAGTCTAAATGAGTTTGGGCATTGAATTTAAATGATGTTTTGAGAAAAGAGTTTTGATGGGTATGAGTAACTTTGAAAACATATTTTTCATAAAGAGCATTATGAGATTAGATGAGTTTGAATTTTTTGAGTTATAGTCTAATGAGACTAGTTGAGAGGATTAGAAATAAATTATTCACTTGAGGTATAAAGATAATTAATTGATTTTGGGAGTACTATTGAACATCAATTATGTAAAAAGCAGAGGCAATTTGAACTCCATAAACTATGTAGCCAACGTAGAATAGGATTGTGCATGTTAATTCAGGTGACTTATTATTTGTCCTATAAAGAGGACTTTTTATATGGATTCATGAGTTGAGCTTGAGTGTCCCTTACTTTGGCAAAGTATGGGATGACGGCGGCAAGGACAGAGCTTCATTGTATCATCATTAGCTCATAGGTGATGGTTGTTAGTTAGAGAAACTCCCCAAAAGTAATTAAACATTTTGGTTGAAATTGCATTTATTTCAGTATATTGGTAAAGCATAGTTCCATTCTCAACTTGCATGTTTATTCTTTGAGTTGAGTATCAATGATTATTGAGCTTGTCTTGAGTGATTTACTTTCAGATATTGTACATACTTCATTTCACATACTGATGTCTTTCGAGCCTACATCATTTTATGATGTAGATATAGTTGCGAGAGATCCTCAACACACAATTCGTTGAAGATCTATCTATCCTAGTTTTTGGTGAGACCTCCATGCTTTTGGAGGAATCTTTTCATTTTTGTCATGGTTTACTTCGGTAGTTCTTTTGAGGTAGTCGTGGGCCTGCCTGACATCTTCATATGAGATGATAACAACTACATAAATTGAGTTAGACAGAGTTTGAGTGGAGTCTATTGTTTCTGATATTCAGCTAGTCGACTAGACTTCAAACTTAAGATAAAAACACAATTAAGGAGCAATAAATGCTAAAAAATAATGGAGATAGAGTTTTTTTACTGGTTCAGAACACCAGTGTATTGCCTACTTCTAGTCCTCTTGGGTCACAAGGGTTCCCTTTAAATCTCAAAGAGTGAAGTTGCAGTACATCATTTTAATCTTTTTCTGATTCATAGATCAGACTTCTACTAGACACTCTCTATTTTTTGCTAGTCTAAAATATTTTCTTTCTCTCCTTTTAGTTCACACTAATCGTAAAAACTTTTTCTATGAGTAGAAGGACAGTATTAAAGCTAGAATTTGTCGATGAGTGTCTCTATTTTTTTCCAGTGAAATGGGAGAGAATATAAGGCCTTGCTTGATTAAGGCCATTGGAGTTTTGCTTGACTCAAGAGATTTTCTTCCAATCAAAGATCTGTAATGTTCCTTCATTGGGAATCCTTCAATCAATATTGATCTGTGGAGATTCCTCCTTCCTTTCTTGGTTGATTTGCTGCTTCTTGACTTTTGGCAGGATTCTTTAAGCATATTCCTTTTGTCCTTATAAGTGTTGGTAGTCCCTTGATTTTCGTCTGAAGATTTCTTCCTTCCTTGTAAGACTTGGTAGCTCCTCGATTATTTTGGCTTGATTTCCTTTTCTTTTCTATCACGCTTGTGATTATATTTCTTTTCTTTATAAGCCTCCATTTCCCCTTTTTTGTATTTTCTGCAAATGTAAAACATCAAAATTTAGATACTAACATTCTTCCCCCTTTTGATGATGACATTTAGGGTTCAAGATTTCAAGTGACTTCCCTGTTTCCTTAGTTGGGTCCCCCTGTCTTCTTGGACTTTCTTATCCTATATCAGTTGGATCCTTTGTTCTTTATCCCCCCTTGGCATAGTCAATAAAAGAAACAAACAAGTGAAATAGATAGGTAAAACAAAACTGCACCACAGATGCATGCACAACAGAAATAGTAACTACAGAAGGGAGGCGCACCTCCAAGTAAAAAACAAAACATAGATGTTCGGGGAAATGAGTCCAATATTATAGTCCAAAAGAAGATTGTTTTGAATAAAGGAACATCATCAATAGCCAAGAAAATATTTTAGAGTGTAGAGCACATTCCTACAAAATGTATCATAGGATTGCTCAACATTTAGAGAAGGAAGAGTAAGAGGTTTGGACAGAGAAAGTAAGCTCCTTATTTGAAGAGTTGACTCTAGAATTCATAGTGTTGACTTGCTTGATCAACCTGTTCACAGTGCGCACACCCTCTTTCTTCAGTCTATCTAAGTCCAGATGAACCTTACCAACATTAGTGCTTGTGTCCTTGCTAATCCGTAGTACTTTGTCAAAGGATTCCTGCATGGCTTGCAAAATGCCATTTAGGGAGGAAAGATGAGATTTAATATTGTCTACCTCCTTAGTAAGACAAATAGCTGAATCTACGAGACCTCTAGTCAACTTGGGGACTTACAACTTTGCCTTTACATAGTCCTTCTTGTGCTAGGTCTTGTCGATAAGAGTGTACCTATGCTTGCAAAGGTTCGACAATCATAGGTGGCTAACACATCAATGTCTTGGAATCTAGAAACATCAACTTGGGATTCAATAAGGATCCTTGAGATAAGAAGCCCATAAAACATACTGGCAGTAGGGTTGGTGTCCTCAGCACTCTCGAGCATGTATTCCATGAACCAATAACCCCAGTTAATGCGATATTTCTTCAGAAGACGACAAAGAACATATACATCATGATTTGAGATGCTGCTAAGAAATCCTTTTATTGACATAAGCATACTTTCCACAATGTGTGCTAAAATCCTATTTTCAAAACACAGAGACAGAGGACCAAAATCAGATAGGTCAGAGTTTCTTCAGCGATGGTCACCTTTGCTTCTTCCAAAGAAACTTCAAAATCATTCGGCCAGGTGCTACTAATATAAGGTACTTCTTCAAAAAATATAGAGCCAAACATGTCTTTAGATAGATCATCATCAATTGTGATTCGAGTATATAAGATTAGGAAATCCAAATCTTCTACTTCATCTGAGGCCGAGAGGGTGGCGTAGAACATATGTACAAGCTCTTCATAGCATTCCAAGCCACACAACCTTAGAAGAAGGGAGAGCCTCTGGGCTCTGAGAAAAGAACTAAAATGGTAATGAGAATCTTCCAATTGTTCCAAGTTGGCTACTCGTCCAACAACAACAGGATGCTTCTTGAAACTTTCGTATTTCCTCTTTTCTTCTTTTCCCTAGAAAATTTTGGTGTTAACTTCACTGAAGGGTTCAAAGGGGAAAGAATGGGATAGTTTAGGGTATTTTTTTTCTGAGAGTAGGAGGTTTCCTCTTTCTAGAGAGGGGTTTGACAATGGACTCTCCCTTAGAGGAGTCGGAGGACAGTCAATCTATTTCAATAGAAGAATTGTTAACAGGTTCTTTTTGAGTCACCATTGATCGAGTACAAGTCATGGTGAAGGAAGAAAGAGGAGAGAATATTTTAAGAGAAGAGTGAGACAAAGAGTTACAAAAAAGAGAGATCAAGTAGAAGAGACGATCCATGAGAGGGAATTTGAAACAAAAAGGTACCAGGAATCGAGGGGTTCTGACTGACGAAGAGGTATGCAGAAAATAGGGGTAATTACAAATACATGGATGTTAACTAATGATAAGATGGGTAAGAAAACATTTTGACTAATGCATTTATGAGGGAAAGAAAATATGTGGACAGAAAAATATATTTTAGAAAAATCTAATATTTAACCTTTCTTGAAGGAAATAAAATCTTTTTTCTTGCAAGGATTTTGTAAAAATATCAACAAGATGATTTTCAGAATCTATAAATTTTAGAAGAAAATCTCCTTTTTTAACATGATCTCTAATAAAATAATGCTTGATATCAATATTCCTAGCTCTAGAATGGTGCACAGTAAATTTTGAAAGATTGATAGCACTAGTATTGTCACATAAATGGGTACGTGACTAAAAAATAAATTAAAATTTTCAAGTTGATGTATAATTCAAAGTAATTGAGTACCACAACTTCCAATGGCCATGTATTCAAACGCGGTAGTAGACAGTGCCAGTAAAAGGTTTGCCTTTTGCTATGCTAGGAAATCAAAGAGTCTCCTAGCATTTGATATGAGTTATTAGTGCTTTTCCTGTCATGTTTATCCCCTGCAAAGTCTTATTTGGAATAATCCGTTAGTGACAAAGAGGAATAATTAGGATACCACAAACCCATTTCTGAGGTCCTAATTAGGTAACAAATGATTCTTTTCGTAGCAGTCAGATGGGACTTTTTGGTAGTCGACTATAATCTCGCACATTTGCATACGCTGAACATTATGTTTGGTCAACTTCTGGTGAGATAGAGTAAAGATCCAATCATTCCTCGATACATTTTCTTATCAACATCCTTTCCAACATCATTCTTTTCAAGGCAGGTTAAGGGACGCATGGGAGTTTCATAAGCCTTGCCTTTTTCCATATCAAAGCATTTAATCAGTTCCCTTGCATATTTACTTTGACATATGAAGGTACCATCAGAGGTTTGCTTGATTTGAAGACCAAGAAAAAAGGTGAGCTCGCCCATAAAAATCATCATGAATTCTCCTTTCATAAGATTTGCAAAATTCTCATACAAAAAGGAGTTAGGACTTTCAAAAATAATGTCATCCACATAAATTTGAACAATGAGAAGGTTTGAATTTAAATTTTGAACAAACAACGTAGTTTCAATGTTGCCCCTTTTAAAATCATTTTTGAGAAGAATATTGCTGGGACATTCATACCAAGCCTTGGGGGCTTGCTTTAGACCATAAAAGGGCCTTAGAAAGTTGAAAAACTTGATATGAAAAAGAAGGATTTTCATATCCAGGCGGTTGTTTTACAAAAACCTTCTTTTTGATAAAGCCGTTTAGAAAAGCACTTTTAACATCCATTTAAAAAAGTTTAAAACGATAAAATGAAGCATAAGTAAGATCTGAATAGATTCTAACCTTTCTATAGGAGCGAAAGTTTTATCATAATCTATACCTTCTTGTTACTAGTAACCTTGAGCAACTAACCTTGCCTTGTTCCTGATAATATTGCCTTCTTCGTTCAACTTATTTTGAAAGACCCATTTAGTTTTGATAACTGAGCAGTCTTCAGGTTTTTTAACGAGTGTCTAGAATTTGTTCCATTTGAATTGGTTCAATTCTTCTTTTATTTCTTTTAGCTAATACTCATCCTTGAGAGCTTTATCAACTCATTTGGGCTCCATATGAAAGACTAATGCACCAGAGGCTTGCTTTCTTAGTGAGGCTTTGGTTTGCACTTTGTCTGAGGGATTTTCGATGATGAAATTATTTAGGTAGCTGGCACTATGTCTCTATTCTCTGGGCACAACAACATTTTCTCGAGGGATAGTTAACTCTCTAGTCTCGTCAGTTAACTCTTTAGGAACAAATTCAGTTAGGGTAGGTGGAGGGGTGCTTTGAGGTGCAGACTCCTCATCAGGAATCTACATTATTGTGTTAGTATCATCAAAAATAATATTCTTCTACTCTAAGAGTGTATTTATTAAAAACTCTGTAAGCATGGCTGGAAGGGGATAACCAAGAAATATACCTTCGTCACTTCAAAGATCAAACTTACTGAGATTGTTCTTAACATTGCAATGGATGACACACTTAGATCTGAATAAATGAAAATAACTTATGTTGGCCTTCTTCCCTTTCTATAGCTTATATGAAGTCTTTTTTAGGATTGATTTTACCATACACTTGTTTAGGACATCACATGTTGTGCTTACCGCTTCTACCCAGTTCTTGATCTAGGAGACTCTAATCAAGGAGCGTGGCTCAAGCATTGTCCTAAAGGGAACGATTCTAATCAAGGAGCATGGCTCAAACATTGTCCTAAAGGGAACGATTCTTTCTTTCCACCACTCCATTTTTCGGGGATCTTAGTGAGGAGAAGTTTTGAGTAACACCATTGTTGTTGCAGAACTCTTCAAAGAGTTTGTTTTTTAATTCTCCTCCATGATCACTTTGAATTGTGGTGATGAAGTAAACAACTTCTTTTTTAACTTTCTCACAAAAAAAATTCAAAATTTGTGAAAGCTTCATGCTTGTAATCAAGAAAGACAATCCAAGTAAAGCGAGAGTAATCATCAACAATAACAAGGGAATATTTTTTACCGTCAATACTAGCCGTTTTAATGGGTCCAAACAGATCCATATCTAGTAGTTGAAATGGTTTGAAGATTTGACTATGTCATGAGCCTTGAAGTAGGTTCTTGTTTGCTTACCGAACTGACATATGTAGCATTGATGATCCTTTTCAAACTCAAGTTTAGGAAGTCCAATGACAAGATCAAGTCTTGAGAGATTTTCCATGACATTCATGCCAGCATGACCAAGCTTTCTGTGCCATACCCAGGGATTATTTGAGAGAGCAGTCAAGCATGTGAAGTAGGTAAATCCACATCATTGAGTACATAGATATTTTTTATTCGTTCACCAATAATTGTGATGTTTTTCAATTCATTTCAGATTGTGAATTTTGAAGCATTTAAAGTGCACGCAAAATCTAGCATCACAACATTGACCAATGCTTATGAGATAATTTTTCAATCTATCCACTAGATACACTTCTATGAGGTCGCATAAGGGACGTGTGGTTATTTCCTCGACACCAGTAACAGTTCCTTTGGAACTGTCAACAACTCTTACGTATCCCCTATCAAATTTTTGAACACTTTTGAAATTTTCTCTTCTTTTTGTCATGTTCCTTGAACATCTATTGTCGATTAACCACATTCCTTTTCTATAAAATTATTTTGTAGGTACTTGCAACATAATAAATTAATCCTTTTTAGGTACCCAATTTTTGTTGTGTCCTTGTTGGTTACTAGGTAAGACTTTGAGTCTCCAAATATATTTTCCAGAGTTGAAAGATCTACAGTTAAAGGATTTATGGCCAATTTTACCACATGAAAAACAAGTTGGTTTGAAAAAGGTTTTTTTCGCAAGATTCAAAAGATTTGACAGTTCGAAAGGAGTTATTAGATCGAACTAAGTTGTGGCTTGATGAATTTCAGATGCTATTTAGCTATATCTTAACATCATCAAGTTCTTCTCAAAGTAAGTCAGCTTCAATTTGATTTGCTTCCAGAGGTATTTCCAAGTTCTTTTAATCTTTGAAAATTTTATTGTATTCATCAATTACTTTTTGAAGTTCATTAGTTATAAAATAGTGTTTTGAAAATCAATTAGGACAATTTGAATTTTTTACCTCGCTGGTTTCTCCAATGGCCATGAAATATATGTTTGCTGGTGTGGGTTTTTCCTCTGATCCTTCTTTATCGCTCCAAGCTCCCAACGATTTAGAGTTGCTATTTCTGCAGGAATTCTTTCCCTTTTTTAGTTTAGGACAATTTTATCGAATGTGTCCGGATCTTTTCTGCAGTAGTAACATCTATCTTTGTTGAGGTCATTGGTTTGTGAATCTTGTTGTGGTCACTATCTTCTTTGTCTAAGCATCTATCTGAACTCCCCTCTCGCCGAGTTATGAGAGCCATTCCTTGACTATTGGCCTCATCCAATTCTTCTTTTTCATTTATGGTTTTAGTGTTAAAAATCTACTAACTTTTTCTTCTTATCTTTGTGGTATTTGTTTATATGATTCTATTTATAGGCCAAAAGATTTCCCTAGAGTTCATCATATGGCATATTTTGCAGATCGTTATCTTCTAATATTGCAATTTTAGTATCCTAGACCTTTAGAAGACTCCAGATCGATTTTCTGACTTGTAGAGCATTTGAGTAAACCGTTCCTAGAGATTTTAGTTCACTGACGATTTCGTTAAATCTTGTAAAAATGGTTTCTACATCCTCATCATCAGCCATTTTGAATGATTCATATTCGTTTACAAGTGTATTGATTAGAGCTTCTTTGACTTTGCCGGTTCCTTCATAGGTAACCTTAAAGTTATGTCACATTTCTTTTGCCGTCTCACATATTGATATTTTTTCGTATTCAGCTCCATTGATAGCACTATAAAGAAGGTTGATTGCTTTAGCATTTGTCTGCAGCACTTCTTATTGTTCTTTGGTGATATCAAATGATTCCAGATCAACAATTTTTCCATTGGAGGTACTAGGTATGGGCTTGGGTCCCTTCTTAAATACTAGCCAAACATGAAATTCAGTGGACTAAACAAAGATTCTAAATTTTTCCTTCCAAAAGGACTAGTGTTGACCATTGAAATATGGAGGACGGTTTGATGAGTGGCCATATTAAAATATATCACCAGGGATTTGATAGTTTGCAATTTGATCTTTGCTCATGAGTGGTTAGACTCTTTGTTTTTGAGACCTGCTCTGATACCAATTGATATTCAAGAGGGAGGGGTGTTTATTGAAAATTAAGGTTGACTTCCGATACAACTAGTTGATTAGACTTCAAACTTAAGATAAACAAAATAATTAAGGAGCAGTAAATACTAAAAAACAATAAACACAAAGTTTTTATACTGGTTTAGAACATCAGTGTGGTGCCTACTTCCAATCCCTTGGGTCACAAGGGTTCCCTTTAAAGCTCAAAGAGTGAAGTTGCAGTACAACATTTTGATCTTTTTCTAATTCACTTCTGCTAAACATTTTCTGTTTTTTCGCTAGTCTAAAATATTTTCTCTCTCCTTTTAATTCACACTTAAATCATACAAACTTTTTCTATGGGTAGAAGGATAATATTAAAGCTAGAACTTTTCAGTGAGTGTCTACTGGTAGAGAATATAAGGCCTTGCTGGATTAAGGCCATTGGAGCTTTGCTTGACCCAAGGGGTTTTCTTCCAATCAAGGATTTGTAATGTTCCTTGATTGGAAGTCCTTCAATTAGTCTTGATCGGTTGAGATTCCTTCTTCCTTTCTTGGTTGCTTTGCTGACTTCTTGACTTTTGGCTAGATTCTTTTTTAGCAGATTCCTTCTTTCCCTGTAAGTCTTAATAGTCCCTTAATTCTTAGCTGAAGATTTCTTCCTTCCTTGTATGTCTTGGTAGTTCCTCGATTATTTCGGCCTGATTTCCTTATCCTTTTTACCAAGCTTGTGATTGTATTTGTTTCCTTCTAAGTCTCCATTTTTCTTTTTGTGTATTTTCTGCAAATGTGAAACAACAGAGCTTAGATGCTAACAGTTTCCCTTTCGTATTTTGTTTTCACAACTATATCATTTTATTAAATTGAGAAATTGAGTTATCCTTGTCTTGAGAACCTTGAAACTATTTTGATAATGATGTTCTAAATGTGTAGTTAAGTGTTCTTTTAGATTGCTGTGAGTCCTTTTGTCATTGAGTGAGTTAGTCAGGTCAAAGATTCATTTGGGACCAACAATGATTTTCGAATTGAAGGTCATGTATGCCTAGAGTATACACTCGGGTGTGACAATATTATCCTAGAATCATCTCCGAAAAGTACCACTAGCATTCTCCAAGCAATGTGGCAGTATGTGAGTGGACATAATATTAAATCCTAAAACTAGAAAATCTAATATTGGTTTTGGCAAGGATATGAGAGGAATAAATGCTACCACTAAGTCAGCGTTATAGGGATGGATCAGACGTATTTATCTAAAATAAGGGCTTTTTGATTCTTGGCATACAACAAAGCAAAAAGCATGACGTAAGTAGTGGGATAGGTGTCATTTTCAAAATTAGGGCAAAGAGGAGAAAGGGGTCCATATATATAGCTCTTGGCTCTTGCAAATATAAATCTACCATCGAAGCAAAGAAATAAAGAAGGGAATTTTGCATATTATTGTACCATGGCATAATCAAGAATCTAGAATCTATCCAATATCTCAAAGAATTTTCACTTTTACCCATCTCCTTTTTCTCCAAATACAATAAACTATTAAGATTATCCAGATCCCACCACCTTCATCATCATCATTTTCCCCTATATAAATATCCCTCCATAACATCTACATTACCATCTCAAAACCAACTCTCTCTAACAATCTAGCTAATCAAACTTCAAGAAAATTACTAAACCCTATTTCATACATAAAAAAGTTGAATTGAATAATCAATGGATCGTGTAGTGAAGGTGGCATCACAAAAGGCAGTGGTGATATTTAGCAAGAGTTCGTGTTGCATGTGCCATGCAATTAAGAGGTTATTTTACGAGCAAGGTGTTAGCCCTTTGATTTATGAGCTTGATGAAGATATCAATGGCCGTGAAATGGAGAGATCACTTCTCAGGTTAGGCTGTAGCCCCGCCGTACCAGCTGTGTTTATTGGTGGTAGATTTGTGGGATCAGCCAACACTGTCATGACACTTCATATCAATGGTTCACTCAAGAAGATGCTTAAAGATGCAGGAGCTCTATGGCTTTAGTAATGAGGGCCTTTGCTAATTATATTTATAAACAAGGCCTCTTTTTTTTGGCTCTAATTTATATCAAGCTTCTTCCTTCCTGGCTTTTTATAGCGCCAAATGTTGAATGCAATTTCTCTTTAAAATGGAAATGCAACAATGTTTGTAAGTGTGTAGTACCATCTTTTAATGAATTTCTTATTTGTACTGCCCTCTATCTCAATTTGTTTTTCTTAGTTTGACTTGAAATGGAACTTAAGAAAATATATAAGTCATAATATATATGTATATATATATAGTACAAAAATATCTTTTGAATCTTGTGATTTAAAATATTTCAGGTAGAATGTGGTGTATAAAGAGTTACTAAACATAAGAAAGTATCATTATTATTTTTGAAATAAATATAAGAAAAAAGTAAGATAAATAAATTAAAACAAAAGAACTACAAAATTGTAATGAGGAAAAAGAAATTCGAGACCTGGCCTAACAAACTTTGTATGCATGAATTAAGCATAATGGTACTTGATTTACTTTTTGAAAGATAATTTTAAGTTATACACCGAGTGTCAGACCATATATATAAATGTACAGAGAGGTCATTGTTTTGGTATATACAAATGACTAGAGAAAAAGTTAACCGCTTAACCATTAGTTTTAATTAATCTCTCTTTTTGTTCCATTTTATATGACACTTTTTCTTTTTTATTTCCTCTAAAAAGAATGTCACCTCACTCTAATTGGAAATAATATATTTTTAAAATATCTCGTTTACCTTTAATAAAATAATTCTAAGCCACACAAATATTTAAGAATTATTTTAAACCACAAGTTTTAAAAATCTTTCATTTTCTTTAAATACTATGATAAGTTAAAAAATACCATGTAAAATTATACAGAGAAAATAATACTTTTTGTAATGATTAAGACAGTAATGCAAAGATTCGAAAGTGTGCCAAAAACTTGAAGTGACATCTGAAGATGTATAGCGATCACAAAATAAAAATTGTAACGTCATTCTGGTGAATGCACATATTCTCCAAGATAACTAAGAAAAATGCCACTTTTAAGTTTATGTTCTCCTTGTCTCCCCATTAACATGTTTAGAACCTCTTTTTTTTTTTTTTAAAAAAAAAAATATTTGCTTTTGAATATTTTCTTTTATTATTATTAATAAATCACTAATTTCTTATTAAATTTTTTTGCAAGAAAATACTCAGTGCCTGTTTTCACAAATATTTTGATCGAAGCAATGAAAAAGAAATGTTCAGTAGCTATTCCTAATTTTTCATTAAATATCTATTTTCCATCATAAATTTCTTAGTGAGTTGGTTAGATAAAAATTAGGTGAAAAAACATGTTTCATAGTATTTTTTTCATGAATTCACAATGAAAAAAATCTTTATTTCTAATATTATTTGGATAACATAAAAAAAAACATGAACAGACAAGATATTAGTTATCTATGGGCCATCTTATTTGTTACCCTAAATTCATTTTTAACTTTGAAGATCAAACATATAATTGTTATTTCCTTTTTTTATATATAATATTTTGCCTCGTGCTGAAAGAAAAAAATATTACTAATTTGGTGTTTTCCCAATATATCTTTTATCCTTATAGGAGTTGCTCCGCTATCCCAGAGGACTTTGACCGGCCAAGGATAGAAGGAACACAATGATTTTGTCAAGAATCTATAAGATGTTTTGAAATATTAATGGATAATTGATTTTCAGAGCTAATAATATTGACTTAGGATTTTCTATTTTTTATTTTTAAAATTGACATAGGATTAATGAGTGAGCTTTAGACAACACACATTAAACTAAGATCGAGGTTATAAGTTGGCATTCGAGGTCCTAAAATCCGTTATCTTCCCATCTCGTGAGATTTGATATTTACTCTCTTTCTAGTTTAGTTTCTATTGTAAAATTGAATATATATATATATATATATATATATATATATATACACACATATGTATGTATGTATGATGCTCCAATCTTCACAGTTCACACTATATAGAGGCAATTGATAATGGAGTATATTTATAGTAATGATAGATTAAAATTTTATTCTATGGAACATTTTTGTGTAATGGGAGGATTACATTTGATTCTATGGAATAATATTATACAATTATTATAGACCTAGATAGGATTTATTAATGCATCAATTGTAAATAGGTATATATAGATATTGTCATAAACGCAAAATAAGACAACCTCTTGAGTTTGATCTTTCTGTATATATCATATTTAGTTTTAATCTTCCAAAAATATAGACAAATTATATGCAAAATGGTGTAAGAGAAAACGTGTTCCCTATTTAGTAAAAGGGTTTTGAAATGTGTGCATAATATCTTGTGCCACCCTACCTATTGCTTAAGATTTTGATTGAGTAAACAAATTCTTTTGCGCAAAAATAAGAGTCAGAAGCCTATTTGAATGTATTAGTCATTACAAATTTTAATTCATTCTTCTTCTTACTCAAACATTATTAAAAAATTTTAAAATCGTTTTAACTTAAAAACATAAAAAATAAATTAATCGAAACAGAGATCAAAGAAAACGTGAGTGGAAGAATGAATTCATAACTTTAAGTAGGAATATATAAAAGATAGGATTTCAGCGATAACGCATGATATATATGTGAATATCTAGTATAAAATATAGCTAAGCCTTATATAAGAATTTGAGGTTCTTGAAACATTATTATTCTTTTATTCTCTCAAATCAAATTTTACATTATATTCTTAGTGATTATTCATCAGCATTTTTGTTTCTCTTTTAAGATTCCTGACTTTGATATTTTCTTTCCCTTCCAGTTTTAGAATAAATCCTATTCAACTTGGTATGGAAAACTAAAAGCCTAATTTACAAATTTTATCTGCTAGTCAGCTATATATGATCTTAAATAAAATGTAAAAGATATTGAGTGAACTTCAAATTGTCTATTGTTGTAGCGGTAGACCTAAAATTTAGACGTTTTGAATTTAAAATTAAAATTGTTTGTTTTGAAATACTTATATTTAGTGCATATGTATTCAAATTAACATCTCACTCAACTGACCTTTGAAGTCCTTCTATTTTAAGAAAAATAATTAATGTTTGATTTCATCAGATCTATAATTTTTCATTACTGGTGTGGCTTTTGAAGATAAAATTAACTAAAGTTTACCAACATTAATTAATAGCTTAAACTTTAAGATGAGATAGTCACTATAAAATATTTCGAAATTGTAATAGTGCTCGAGGTATTGTGGTTACGTATTGTCACAATATTAGATCGTTATAAAATTTTATTTCTCAATAACAATACTTTTTTTTGAAGAAGAAAAAGAGAAGTGATGATAAAATACTTATCACAAAGAACATACTCATGATCAAACTCAATTTCAACAAGAAACTACCTAGTCCTCATTGTGAATATGATCTTGTTTATATCTTGTGTATTGCAAAGCATCTTATTTATTCGTCTTATCAGAAACAAAAAGAAGTAAAACACTACAAAAAGTTATTACACAGTTGCATCCTAGTAACATCAACCAGAGAAAGAGAATGTGTGTGTGTAACAGTATACAGAAATATTCTCTTGAGTATGTTTCGCCGCATGCAATTTTAACAGTGACACAAATTTGATACTTGAGCATAGTGTAGAGGTCCTTACTAATATTTGTCAGATATTCATGCATTTCTTAATAACCTTTCTAAAAAGTTGGCATGCCCCAACACTCCTATTTTAGAAAGAAGTATTTCCTTTTCATGCCAGGGATCTGTCACGATTTCAATCCGCCATGATTGATGGCCACACTAATTCTCTGATGAGAGAATCACTACTATAATCCAGCTAAGGCAACTAAATATGGGAGATGCAACCTCAGGGAAAACATAAGTGTTCAATGTTTAAAATATTTTAGCCCGTACGGGTTGGTCGACCAAGATGGTAGATGAATCCATGGTAGATGATACACTCAAGTTATACCTTCCTGAAGAAGTATAAAGCTACAACTGTCAAATATAGAACCTAATCTTGGCTATGGTCAAACTCACAAGGAATATGGCTCGGACTTAGCTTAGTTCAGATGAATTTGAACTGTTAGTCGGCATACTTTCAAAAGAAAGGAATTTTTAACTAAATAAATAATTATAAATAACTACTAAAACTAAGACTGAGTTTATTGCAAGTGTTTGAAAATCAATGGAAGACGAAATTAGGGTATTGTGTTCTCTATGAATTCATAATGCAGTACAACCTTATAATAATAACTTTTTGTAGTATGTAGCATGCAAAAATGATAAGCTATGTTCACTTAAGTCCTTGGTCCAACAAATAGATAATTATCACCATGCAACTTGGTCCGTCTACAAGTGTATACTTTACTAGCCCTTATCAGTCTGGTCTCGGATTTAGCTATCCCTTGGTCTATTCAAGTTAATTAGATGAGTGCAATCACGTCAAATCTTTTCTTTCTTTCATTCACTACCTCCTTGATCCTACAAGTAAGAATAAGACGAGTTTTAATATTGGCCACTATTAAAAAACAATCAAAACGAAGAGATAAATAATACATACGTGCACAATATCCAAGTGTATACTTTACTAGCCCTTATCAGCCTGGTCTCGGATTTAGCTATCCCTTGGTCTATTCAAGTTAATTAGATGAGTGCAATCACGTCAAATCTTTCCTTTCTTTCATTCACTACCTCCTTGATCCTACAAGTAAGAATAAGACGAGTTTTAATATTGGCCACTATTAAAAAACAATCAAAACGAAGAGATAAGTAATACATACGTGCACAATATCCAAGGATTACTCGTAAATAGATTTACTTTGTTAATTCTTTACGGTTTTCACAACCTTCATTTTGCATTTAGCTACCCATGTTTATAAGATAATGAATGACAATTGATGAATCAAACATAATTAAGTACATACAAGTTGAATAAATGAAATCCAAAATCTTCACTTAATAATAAAAAATAAATCATCAAAATCATAATGTATTTGATCATCAAAAACTAAGTACAAATCTCAAAATGTCTACGTGTCTTCCTCAACCAAAAATGAAGCATAAAAAATAAATAAAAATTTGAAAGATCTATTTATACATATTAAAAATCAAATATGTAATAAACTAGAAAATTAATTCGGTACCATCCACGAGACAATCTACAGGTCGTAGATCCATTGATAGTTCATGGTCTCTCTCCAACTGTATAGGCTTAAGTTATTTTTCAAGGACCAAGTCTCTAGTTTGTGAAACCTTTTATAGACCGTGATTTATCTTCGTGGAAATCAGGGTTGATTTTCATAGCTACAAGATCTCGATCACATACCGTTGTTTATGACTCATAGTCACGTTACGGCTCATGGAATATGTCTCGTAGAAGTCAGGCTAAAAAATATAGTTGCAAGATTTGGTCTATAATTTTAATTTTATGGCTCGTACTTGTATCCCCGACTCAATCTTTTATCTCATAAAAATTAAAATTTCTTCTTGGCCTCTAAATCTCATCTATAAATTGCATCTACATTTCATGGATTAAATCATCGCTCCTATGTGAGCTCATAAAACCTGTAAATTTGGCCTATATTTCTGCATTCTTCACTAGCGGTGTTCCAATTCTATTTTATTGCAAAATACACAAAACAAGCATCAAATCCACTAAAACGTGCCAGAGAACATATAAAGATCCTAAGTTTAAACATCAGAAGTATCGTATTCTGGTGGCACATCAACATCTTCAACTTTAAATCGTTGCTTATTCTTAAGCAACAAACTCAACTATACCATAAGAAGCAAAAACACACTCAGACTTACATTAATCACATGGAATTTATCATATCACATTCAATTCATAACACTTTCATCAAAAATTCAAACTCAATGCAAATATGAATAGTTATCAATAAACATAAGTGGTTCAATGAATGACTGAACTGTTTAATTGACAAGACTACATATAGTATCATCAATCACCATGATAATCTAGGATCAACAATATGACTCATGTGTTCTCAAAACCAAAAAAGTCGAATTCACACATACAATATGAATCTTTTTGAAAAGATGAACTAAGTAAATACTCATTCTCAAAAAGAACTTCAATGTTGCGTATGCAATACCATAGGCTTTCCTTGGTTTTCTATACCTTGACTATCAAATAATTGGATTAGGATATCACCATAGGACTTTCCTAACCTGTAAGATAGGCTAGAGGACAGGAGCGGTACACTTTTAGGACTAGTGACTATTTTACCCTTCTTGATACTGTACTACTTTGATTTCAACTATCTAACCTTTCTAACCATGACTTGTATGTTTTTTTTTACTTTTCTTTGACTCTGGGTGCGACAATATATTTTTAACATTGATTTGTCCATTCCTGTTTTCCTTTTCTTATCTTTTCTTTTCTTTTATGATCATACCACACTCTTTTTGTTTTCTTTTTTCATTGCACTATTTTTTTTTCTTTTCATACCTCATTATGTTTGCTTTCCTTTATGGTAGCCACCCTCAACGTAGATTTTTTGTCTGAGTTGAAGTACATAATGTCCTATGATGAACCAGGGCCACTTAAAATAGCATTTCTAAACTTAGGCATTTTGCCTAATTTGAGGTGAACGATATCTAAGGAGGGACCAGGAACAAAGTGAGAATTATAGAAGTAATGGGGAAGGTAAATCCAGGTAATACAAAAAAAGTTCTACTTTAGGATCAAAGCCGGGATCAAAGGGTAATTTACTTTGGTCGGTTGGTTATTTGGGATATGTGGACTAATTTGAAAAATGGCCTGTTATCCTTTCGTAACTAACCATTCTACAGTTCTAGTACAGACTAACAAGGCAAGTCTGAGTTGATTACACAGTATAAGAATAATAGAACTGGCTTACACTATCATGGAACAAAGTTATAATATCAACCTAGTTATCTGGTTCATGTTTTTTAGTTTAAGTTAACCTTATTTTGTTAATATATAAAATTTTATTTAAAGATTCTACGTAGTTACTATCTAAATTATCACATAACACATAAAAATAGAGGGGTTTTATTTTTTTCTGTAAATTGTAAACATGCCATGGATTTCAGTGAATATGATTCTATTATTATTATACAACCTAAACTTGCTGGTTCAACAAAAAATAAATAACTTTGAGGAAAGAATATATGCAAGAAAATCCTAAAGACTCAAAAATTATAAAAATAGGGTCCATGGTTACTCAAACTTCACTGAGGCCCATAATTACCCCTGTCTCTATTAGATAAAGATGTGGATTGCCCTCGGTGCACTAAAAACTAAAAAACTAAGGTAGGAAATCAATAAACATACCTGTGAAACCTAAGTGCCAACATCTAATGGTGTCTCAAACATGGCCTCCTCAATCCCTATGGCCAAGCTCGAAGCACCAGAGCTCTCTAATGCTCTAATTTCTATCATATCCACTCATCCCGTGTATAGAGCTAAGTGGCTATGTGTATGTACTGCCGCTCTCTTTTTATAGACCTTTCATCCTATGGTAGGATTATCCTAAAAAACAATATGCTTTTCACGCTTGAGCTCTGGCTTCTCTTTAGTGAAAAATCAACTATGATTAGAGGAGGGTTAGGCATCGAAGTCATGAAGGGCATGACTATCGGTGTTAAAGAGGAAACCAATGATGTGATATCCAATCTAAGATAGGACACCTCATCCTACAGTGCCCCAACATCAATACTTTGGACCTTGTAAAGGTGCACGATTATCTGGCTCTCAAAGGTGTCTAATACAGTGCAACTCTCAGGATGTAACATTAATATTGGTCTCCATTTTTGTAGTGCGAACCTAAGTCTTCAACTATTGTAGCAATTAAGCCAACTGTGTCTCTATCCACAACTATCACTTTACTGAATCATGAAGAAACTTGATTGAAATTGTAACTATGCCTATAGGCTGCAGACTTAAGGAAATGGAAGATGACAGAATAGCAAATGTGGTTGTAGCCTCAATAGACCTCTATGTGGCGGTAGCCTTCTCTATGGCAGCCTCAATAGTAGGCTCCATGGATAGTGAAGGAATGAAATTTGGTATCATTACCTCGAGCTGCACTACTCATGGTAAGGCCACGAGGTTGGTGTCATATTTGATCAACTCCGGTGTGTGGATAACCTAAATAGGGGTGTTAATACCATGTAAAGTATGGACCTCAACGTCTTTGCAAAGTTTGTCTATCAAGCACAAAAATAGGATGTTGTTATATCTCTAAAGGCCCTCTCATGGAACTCTGAAATGATGTAGTAGGGAATATTAATGTCATATCCCGCTATGATTGATGCTATAAGAACTTCTCTATCCGTGTCAAGGATTTTCCACCATATACATACAAAGACGGCTACGACCCACAACCCACTAGAATTCGCTTGCAAAGTTGAGGGAGGCTTTCTTTATGACTATTGTCCTAGTGACCTACTCAACCTCTTCATCCATTCAGCTGTCAATCTGGAAACCCATCTCCACAGTGTTGATTTTTTATTTGGATCCCACATCTTTTTTTGTCATTCATCATTTTCATTTGGTGATTGAACTCAATTGTGCTCGCAAGTAGCTCTATCTCAAGCTTGTCACGTCTTGAACCTAAGGCCTAGCCATGAAACAACGAATGTGACACTCGAAAGTATCCCATCTAAGATTTTTGTTCATATCATAAGCATATGTAAGGTAAATAAGTAATTATAAGAGTAAGCAAGTGAAAAAAAAAACATCATAAGAGTCAAACATACCTCTACATGCTTAATCTTGGAAAGGATTAGAACATAGCTTTACTAGCTCACCCTCAAGATAAAAAAGTACAAGTTTTAGAAACATCATCATAAGTAAGAGCATAAGGGCTTGTCCCAGAAACATGGGAACTCATCAAGTCTTCCATAACAATACCAAAAGCTAGCCCAAAAAATGAGGAATAAAATTGTCATCCGTTCCTATATAGTGATATCATGTAGCAAGAGTATGCGTTAGAACGTTGGAATGTACTAAGTAGGTAAGCACGCAATGCATCAATGAACATCATACATAGTAGCAATATGCATAGACATAACAATAGAATAAGGACAAGATATGCGTGGTCACTACACCTTAAAAATCATGGATAGAAGCATCATAAAATATTTCATAGCATAATAGACATATGTACGTGGGAACATAATCATAAGTGATAATAAGACCATGCAGATGATTTATTGCTAAAATATAATATCTTTGATGCTTAAAACTTGAAACTTTGTGTGTTCTCAAAATGATGTTAGTAGGTTTGATGTGTCTTTATGTTGATTTTGCAGGATTACAGGATTCAAGATGATTTTGGGCAAAAGTCTACGGAATTCATGTTTTTGGTGATTTATGGAGAACTTAATAGGCCGTGGTTTATTCCACGAGCCATAGGATGAGTCATGGTTCAGATCTAGGGAAAACCGATTTTTCAGATGTTGAAAAATATGAATTGTCAGATGATCCATAGAATGCTACATGGCCCGTATATGAGTTTGTAAGTTAAGATCAGAAAATATACTGAATGCTGAAGTGTTATCAAACAAGTTCACTTACGAGTCGTAAGTTGGACGACGGGTCGTGGATCAAATCATGCTTGCAAGATTAAGATTTTTAAGAGTTTACGAAAAGTTAGTAGATGAAATCCTTTATGGTTCTTAAGTTAGAAGATGACTCGTAGGAAGGTATCGTAGGTTGAAGTCAGTTTTTAGAAAGTCCACAGTATGAAGCCCAGGTACAGGTAGTGATTTCATCTATAGCCCGTAACCATGTCCGACTGAGTTGCCGAATCTAGTTTTCCTATTCTATTTTGGATTTGTATTTTACTTATTATAAATAGATTTTTTAGGATTTTTCTTAAGAGATTAGGACAGAAATGTCTAGGAACGAGTAGAGAGACTTGAGAATTCATATTTAGTGATTACTTTGATTTTACATTGAAGTTATTATATTGTGATTTCTTGTGGAGAATTTTAGATTTTTTATTCTTCAATTCATAATTGTAAATGTTTATTATACTATTCCATAATATGATTCTTTCATCTCATTAATCATACATAGCTAAATCCATAAATAGGGTTGTAAGAATCATGAAGAACTAACAAAGTAAAACTGGATAATTAGTAATTCTTTTAACGTGTGCATGTGTGTATTAATTATCTCTTCGTTTAGAATGCTTTTTAATCGCTTCCAACATTAGAAGTCACTAATTCTTACTTACTCGATCAAGAGGGTAATGAATATGATAAGGGATAATTAACAAGATTCAGTGTGATCCCTCTCATCTAATCAATCTAACTGAATCAAGGGGTGGTTGTACTGGAAGAAAATGTAAGAGTTAGTAATGCAACACTGCAGGGATGAATCAAATCACATGGTGAAATTTGCCTCTCACCTTGATCAAAGGGTTAGGTAAACATAACTTACTAGTTCTGCATGCTACACACTAGAAAAGATTACTATTATCTGGCTATACTGAATGAAGAATTCATGGGAAACACAATATCCTAGTTACTTCTCTCATTGAATTCACAACACATGCTCTTGATAACTTGCTTCTAGTTTAGGTTTACTTATTGCATTTGTAAAATCCCCTCTTTCGGGAGATAAGTAGGTCAATTTATCCGAATTTTTCGTAGTTACGCCAAGTCTAGACAATATTCCCCGTGGGTTCGACCCTAACCTTGGTTAGGTTATATATTTTGACAACAACTGCTTATACCTTCAATAAGAGGTGTAGTTTGGGCAATATCAAAATTTTGGCACTGTTGTCGGGGAATACGACTTTTCGACTAGTTTAATTTGGGTAATTTGTGAATTAATCCTTAGTTTCCTTATTTTCTATTTATTATCGTGTTTGTTTTGTTTTAGCATACAGGTGTAGTGTATACCCAACACTCATAGTTGAGGTAATTGACTGACTCTATTTGACCTAAAGATCCAAAGAACACTCAAAAGAATAGTCCAAGACAACAGGAACAATGTTGTGAATAATGCTACAAATGCAACACTGAATTTGAATAATGTTAACCCATCAATACTTGAGGATGCAAATCCACCACTACAGGATCTTCAAGATGCTGCTAATAGATGGAATCAATACAAGCTTGATCCTATAGCGGTAGATGTCACCAGAGTTATTG
The DNA here is from genome assembly GCA_029948455.1 of Solanum rostratum. Lineage (NCBI taxonomy): Eukaryota > Viridiplantae > Streptophyta > Magnoliopsida > Solanales > Solanaceae > Solanum > Solanum rostratum. The sequence continues at coordinate 60,789,655 of CM057045.1, read as the reverse complement.
TGTTACCTCATTTACTGGATGACACAAATTTTATTATTTTGAGTGGGTTGTTACAAATGTTGTAGAATAGAGGGTTGTTCATAAGCTTACCATCAGAGGATCTGCAAAACCATCTACACAATGTCGTCTTCATTTGTAAGAGTATGATGGGAAACATAAATCTTTCCTTGGGTTGGGCTTCGTGTCTTCCCATTGTCTCTCACAGGCGAAGCAACAACATAGTTATCCGAACTCCCACAGAGTTCAATCACCAGTTGGACTGAAATACAGACGGCCTTTTTGGAGAGGTTCTTTCCTAGGTCAAAGAAGCTGAAGTTGAATGATCAGATCAATAACTTCGAGCATTTGCCTGGTGATTCGATCAGTACCACGTGGAAGAGATTTACAAAGAGTTTGAGAAGTGTTCTGGACCATAAGATCGTTGATGATTCCTTGGTGAAGATCTTTTGACAGGCACTTGATGATAATTGCAATGCACTGGCCGATACAATCACTGGTGGTTCATTCTTAGATTGTTCATTTTTGGTTGCAGCTGAACGAATAGAAAAAGTTGCAAAGACAAATCACGCATGGGGCTTAAGAGACAAGTCGTTGACTAAAAGCTCTTTGTCAGTTATTACCAATTCAGAGCAGGCTAAGATAAATGAAGAGATGATGCAAGAGTTGTCTCGAATCAGTATTAATGTGGGGTTGTTGATGAAGCAGAGTCAGGAGCGCGTACATGCAGTCAACCATCAGCTTCCACGAGTACCCATGTATGAAGAGCCTTACTATGAGAAGGACACTTTCTTTATAACTGATCAAATGGGGGGTTTTCGGACTAATGTCCGAGGGTCCAATTAGGACTATTGGTGCCAAGGTCAAGGGAATCAAAGTTGGAAATTTAACAGAGATGGTGCTTTCAGAGATAACAACAGAGGTAACAACTATGATAGAAATAGGGGCTAGGATAGAGATGGTGATTGGGGATGCAAAGATGGTTACAGGAGTGTTCCGTATGTGTCACCATATAATTGTGATTCTAGGGCTAGTAGTTCAAAGATTGAGGAGATGTTTAACAGATTGTTGAAGAAGGTTGACATTCAGGATGATACCTTAAAAAGGATGAAACCTGACATCTCAAGCATTAATCAAAAGATCGAGTCTCATTTTTTGGCTATCAAACAGTTGGAGCAATAATTTGGTCAAATGTCTACTTAGTTAAACCAACGTCAGAAAGGTACATTTCCAAGCAACACAATGCAAAATCCAAAGATTGATGGGAAGTGCATTGCAGTGATGACACGGGGTGGCAAGAAGACTATTGACCCACTAATGCCAGTAGATGATGATGAGGTTCGTTAGGAGATCGTAGATAGAAAAGATCCAGAGAATGGAGATTCCAACACCAAGGATTAGGTGAGCGATAAGGTAGTAATTTCTAAGAAATTAAAACTCATACCTAGACCTCCCCCTCCTTTCCCTCAGAGACTCAAAAAGAAGGAGGAGGAAGGTAAGTTTCAACACTTCATCTCCATGTTAAAGCAGCTAATGATCAACATTCCTCTCATTGAGTCATTGAAGAAAATGCATGGGTATGCAAAATTCATGAAGGGCCTAGTGATGAAGAAGAAGACTGTGAGCCAAAAGCCTTTGCAGGAGCTTTAGCGTTGCAGTGCTATTGTAAAAAGGTCCTTGGTGCAGAAGAAAAAAGATCCCGGAGCATTCACCATACCTTGCACCATTAGAGATGTGGAATTTGAAGGCGTTATATGATTTAGGCACCAACATCAATTTAATGCTTCTTGCAATATTAAAGCAGTTAAGCTTGGGAGCGCCTACTTCAATAAGCATACGATTGTTGATGGGTCAAGACAGTGAAGAAGCCTGTAGGGATATTGTACGACGTCCTAGTTAAAGTGAAAAAGTTCACATTCCCTGCAGACTTCATGCTCCTGGATTGTGAGGTTGACTTTGAAGTCCCAACCATCTTGGGAAGACCCTTCCTAGCCACTGGGCAAGCACTAGTGGACATGGAATCAGGCCAACTCAAGTTTAGATTGAGCGATGAAGAAGTAGTATTCAATATTTGTCAATCCGTAAAGAGACTTGATGATCTGAAGATGGAAGTTTGGGCAGTTGGTGAAGTTTGAGTAATCAAGTTGTCTAGGTCGTGCCGCGATAATAAATCATGTGCTACTTGGGAGGCAACCCAAGATATTTGCTGTAATTTTCATGTGCTTATTTTATTTTTGCTTTTCAGACTCATAGATAGTTTAGTTTTCTTTTTTCTGGTTTTAATTTTTGACTCAAGGACTGGTGGATTATAGTGTAATTGTTTTTTCTATGGAGAGTATGCAAGAATATGGTTATGACAGCAAGCCAATGCTAAAAAGGAAGAGAAGTTGATTTTACAACCGGTTGTACAGGCTATGAATAATACCACAACCTATACACTGACTCATACAACCACTTCTAATAAGCAAAACTTTGGGCACTTTAGTCCACAAGCCAACTTTATGGCTCATAGATAAAACTATGGGTTGTGAATAGGGCTTGTGGACCACAGGTAAGGTTTTTGAACTTGCTGAATGTTGGGGGCACTTATGATCCAACATATGGGCCATATTTATATGTATTCCCCGTGGGTAGATCTATAAAGTCAATACCTGAACATTAGGGTTCTTAAAACCATGAGACCATTACTTATGCACCGTAGATCCTCTTATGGCCCATAATTAGAGTTTCGTGGGTTTGAAACACAATTACCCCCCACTTTCCCAATTATTTCACACAATACCAAAACCTCCCTTCTTCTTCCCCAAGTCTGATCACAGTCAAATCACCACCATATATTCTGGCCCAATTTCTAGCCAACTCTGGCAACATAACAACTAATCCAACACACTTGGGTCTTATTCTTTTGGATTTTCTTGCTATTTCTCGGCCCATTTGATCACTATTCTGGTATGTGCTCTTATTGCATTTTGTTTTTGTCGAAAAATTATGTCGTTGGTTTGAGACATTGTTGAGAATAATTCCATGACATTCCTGCCCTTGTATTGGATATTGCTTGTGAATAATGTATATTATGTGGTTGGCACTATTTGATTGATTATATTAAACTTGAACTGTGAATATGCTTGTGAATGATGGCATGCTGACGAATTAATTAAATGGTGATTTTCATATGGTTTGTATGTATTTGATTAGATGGGTGGTTATTGAAAATTGTATATGTTTTGAATATCGGGATAAATGTGTTTACTTGGTTTTGAGTGTCATTGCTTCAATGCTGTTTAAAATTTGTGTACCTCGCTGTTGAAACCTAGTCATTATGCTCGTAAGCTTGTCAAAATCAGAGTGACAAGGAGTTCGTTGTGATTTTTTATTGACTAGGGATTGATGGAATCTTTGGTGAACTCAGATAACTGAAAATCCTGTCCTTCAACAACACGAGGCCTTTTATGACCCATAGATTAGTCTATGGACCGTGGTTGTCCATAGTAAATTAAAATCATTAATGTTGGTTTTTTGGAAAGTCATCAGACGAATCCACTTACATGTTATAGCCTATATTATGGCCCCGTAAGTGGGGCTTGTAGTTTCCTTATCTAAATAATTGAGAGGCTTGTAGTGTACATATAACTCAGTCTACTGCACATAGTTCATTCTATGAGCTGTAAATGACCTCATAAGTCATTTCTAGTATTTGGAAAAATTATACCCTGTTCCTACGAAGTCCTTCTATGGCTTGTAGTCCACCCTATGGCCCGTAGGCAAGCCTTCGTAGGTCCTTCTATTACTTAATTTTGTAACTTTTTTATTTTCTTTTTTGTATTCTTAGGACTTACGTGTGTTGTGAATTGTGTGTTCTAGGTACGATGGCTCCTAAACCAAAGAAGAGTGAGATTCAGGCCCTGTAGACCTGATTACGGGATGAGCCTTCGAACATTGAAACCGCTCCTTAGTCTAGTAGATCTTTTGGGGAGCTCGACATCTAGCCTAATTTGGGCGTTGAGTGTCGACACACCAGGGCAACAACCAGACAGACAGTACCGCCCCAGACTTAGGCTATAGTTGTCTGGTCTCCCCAGTCTGAAGAGGGAGACACCCAGCAGAGCAGCTCCGTACAAGTGTTAGACTCCGACGAGGGGTCTCGAGTAGATACAGATTATAGAGATAACTCTGATTCAAGAGACGAGTCCAGGTCTGAGTACACCTAGCACCAGCAGTACCTCCGGTCTTAGTGGATGTATTAATGAGATGTTGGTGGGTCCAACGCATGTAATGTATATATTGCAAGGACATCCAGTATCATGGGAGGGGTCGACAAGCCCAAACTATATTCGAGGAGCTAAGGATCGTGACATCGGGGCTTGATAGTGCTCCTACACTCCTAGACACCATAACCCGGTATCATTTAAAGTAATTGACAGCCATGTTGAAGAAGTACACCCTGGTGCTTGTTCGAGAGTTCTACGCATCCTATGTTGCTACCATCATAGAGTTGACCCTGAAAGGGAAAAGATTCCTTGCACAACCTTGCATCACTCAGACAATGGTTAAAGGTATCCGAATTAGTATATCTGAGGCCACCATCCATCGACTTTTATTTGGTCACATGTATTGGGCCCCCTTGAGTACAACTGAGTATGACTAGCGATTGGGGAAGACCAAGTACTCAGGTTTCATTTGAGATACGGCTTGAAAGGATATTTTGATGAGATGGATCACCGACTATGTAGAGAAGCAGGGCTACGACCTTGACTAGAGTTCCACTTCGGCAACTATCGTGAAGGCATCACTCAGCTTCACCAATAAGTTTTGGTGGGCTGTAGTTTATTTGCAGATTTGGCCGACTTAGACTGAGAATACTTTGACTCTGGATCGCATAATTTTGGTTTCGAGCATCATAGCTGGCTATGATGTTGATTGTGCTCGTTGATAGCTACGGAGTTACATGAGAGATCCCTGAAGAGTTCCACCTCTTCTCTTTCCCTTGTTTGATATATCCACTATGTATAGTGGAGAGGGTGGAGATTTTACACCTATGATCGAGGTTAAGAGGACACTGGAATCTAACCTGATAAAGGCTGATGAGAATCCTATGGCCCCTCGGCGAACACCGCAACCACTAATTTATCTACCAGAGATATTTGTCACAACACCACAGTCAACCTCCTTCATCTTCTACTACTGCTGCTCTAGAGACTGAGCCCCCCAAATAGATATTGAGAGAGAGGTGGGGGCCCACTACTATTCCTAATCTTGCACCAAAAGGGCATTCCCACACAATCTTCCCCCATTAGTATGGTATACGTGTCTGCGATGTCGATTCAGACTTTGGCGCAGCTATAGGCTCGCATTGAGTCCTAGTTAACTTAGTTGCTACAACAGATTAGGCCTTGGGTTTTCCAGGCGGTTTAAGAGGCTGAGGTGCGTGTATAGTCACTCTTTGCAACCACCTTTGAGGAGAGACTTGCACCGATACATTGTTGCAGTGATGTTTTTGAGAGGCGAGTGGAGGAAAGCCTCAGTTTAGCTCAGCCTACTGATTTGACAGCTACTCGGGAGGAGATCCAGTCGCTGTGTAACAAGATTAGAGCAGTAGCGCCAACATCGCTCATGCTCCTACGCTTAACACTACTAAGGAGGTGGTTATTGGCTTATTTGTTCCTAAGGAGACACCACTTCATACCCTAGGAAGAGGCCTCGTCTTGAGGATGATGATCCAAATGTTTTGAGGTTAGAACTAGAATTAATGGAGATGGAGCAGTCTGAGTGTGCTAAACGAGGCTCTGTTGCAGATAAGATGGCCCGACAGTCATGTGTTCTTAAGAGGATGAGAGGTGTTGGACTCTCTAGACATGCTGCCAGCACAGAGGAGAATACCAAACAAGTTGAGGGTGGTCAGACACAGATGGATACTGGCGCCTAGGCGCCCAGGTATGTTCTTTTTGACCCCTATACTTTGCTTTAGCTATATTATGTTTCATAAAGGACAATGCAAATCCTTTTTGATGGGGTGTGGGTAGTTATAGGTCTTAACAAAGTCTGAGTAACCATGGCCTATAACTATCCCAAATTTTGAGTCCGCAGGGTTTTCTTGCCCGTGTTCTTTCCCTAAAGATATTTATTTTTTGTTGAACCGGCATGTTTATGATATGTAAGTAGTATTACTAGCATATTGTACTAAATTTTGTGGCATATGTTAGTTTTATTAAAAAATGATACCCATCAAATTTGTGTGTTAGGTAGTTTTGATAAAAACCATGTAAAATTAGTGATTGACAGTGTTTTTTTTTAAAAGTTGAGGTTTAATCATGATGAAAAAAATGATCTGAGAGTCTGTGTTGATAGTGTAATTAGTGCCAAGTGTGTATGAGCTTCTTTGCAAGATTCTTATACTGTGGTTCAATTCAACACTTGCCCTGTTACTCTGACTAGGACTGTAGGTTAGTGTTTTAGAAAAAAGATCTTAGGCCGTTGTTCATACTATCCCACTTAGCAAAAATAACCAACCAAATGCTTGATGTATCCCTTGGTCCTAATATTTGAGCTTTACATATACCCTTTTAATTGTGGATACTTAAGTAACCAAGCCTTTTTGAATGTGAAATCCTGAATTTGGCCCTTGTCCTTCCTTGAATATCGTGTACCTTAACTCAGGCAAAAAACCTAAGTTGAGGGTGGCTACCAAAAGTGGCCCTGGTTCATAGGTTGGATATTGTGTACCTCAACTTAGACCAAAATCCTAAGTTAAGGGTGGCTGGTATAAGGAACATCATACTAAACGGGGATGGAAGCTAGTGATACATAAAAAAAGAGGGTTATATTGAAGTGGGTTCAAGAAAATTAATAGATGCCTAAATTGTGAGCTAAATAGAAAAAGATTGTGAAAAATAAAAGGCAATGAGCTGAAAAACTTGAATAGGGAACCCAAAAGGTTTGAAATATTAGAGGGGAAGAATGAGTTATATATAACAATGTTGGTAGGGTAAAAGTGTAGAATAACACAGTATCAAGGAGGGCCAATTAGTCACTACGTGCCAGAAACATCATACCAAAGTCCCCTTAGCCTACGTTGCAAGCCAAGAAAGTCCTATAGTAATCCTAGTTCAAGTGGTTGAAGGTTATGGACATAAGTGTAGGGAAAAGCATATGATATTGTGCGCAAGGTTTTGAATATTTGTTGTGAGTGTGAGTGAATTCGCCAGTCCCAAGAATCAAATTTGAATATATCATCATGAGTGAGATATGAGAATTCTGTTTGTAAGGGAACTTGAGTTACACTATTGAGTTTGGGCTATTTCTGTGATTGTGGCTTATCTGTGAGTACCTTGCTTGTCATAGTTGCACCATCACATATTGATCTACATGAGTTTATTTGATAACTATCTGATATGCACTGATGTATTAGATTGGGTATTTGTGATTGATTTAGAGATGATATATGCCATCAGGTTAAGGTCTGTCTGTTGCTTTACTACTTATATAGGTTGAGTTTGTCGCTTGAGGACAAACAACAATTTTATGTTGAGGGTGTTGATGTTCTGCTAAACTATAACACTTTTGATGCTTAAAACATGGAATTTTATGTGTTCTCAAAGAGGTGTTTGTAGGTTTGATGTGTTTTTATGTTGATTTTACAGGATTACAGGATGATTTTTGGCAAAAGTCTGCAAAATTCAATTTTTGGTGATTTATGAAGCACTATATGGATCATAGTTCATTTCATAAGCCATAGGATGATTCGTGGATCAGATCCAGGGAAAGGCCTTTTTTTAGATATAAAAAGTACGAGTTGTCAGTCGAGCCATTGAACACTTCACAACCTGTATGTGAGTTTGTGGGTTAAAGATTAGAAAATATGCTGAATGCTGAAGTGCTATCAAACATAGTCACTTATGAGTTGTAAGTTGGACAATGGGTCGTGGATAAGATCGTGCCTAGAGGATCAAGATTTTTAAGAGTTTTAAAAAAGTTAGCAAATGAAACGATCTTGTAGGTTGAAGATAGTTTTTAAAAAGTGCAGAGTATGAAGCCCAGGTGTGAACCGTGATTTCATCTATGGCCTATAACCTTGTTCATTTGAGTTCCCGAATCCTATTTTTCTATTCCATTTTGGATTTGTACTTTACTTATTATAAATAGGGTTTTAAGGTTTTTCTTAAGAGAGGAGGACAAAAACGTCTAGGAACGAGTAGAGAGACTTGAGAACTCATATTTTGTGATTACTTTGATTTTACATTGAGATTATTACACTGTGATTTCGTGTGGAGAATTCGGATTTTTTGTTTAATAATTCATCATTGTAAGTGTTTATGCTATTCATAACATGATTCTTTCATCTATAATGATCATGCATAGATAAATCCACAGCTAGGGTTGTGGGAACCATGAAGAACTAACAAAGTAAAATCGGATAATCAGTATTTCTTGAAAAGTGTGCATGCATGTATTAGTTATCTCTTTGCTTAGAATGCTTTTTAACGGTGGCCAACATTAGAACTCACCTAATTCTTACTTACTGGATCAAGGGTAATGAATGGGATGAGTGATAATTAATAGGATTTGGTCTGCTCCCTCTCATCTAATCAACCTAACTAGATCAAAGGGTAGTTGTATTGGAAAAAAAGGTAAGGGATAGTAATGCAACATTGCGGGGATGGATCAAATCACGCAGTGAAATTTGCCTCTCGCGTGGATCAAAGGGCTAAGTAAACATAACTTACTGGTTCTACATGCTACACACTAGAATAAATTATGATTATGTGGCTATACTGAGTTAGGAATTCACGAGGAACACAATATCCTAGTTACTTCTCTCATTGAATTCACAACACTTGCTCTTGATACCTTGCTTCTAGTTTAGGTTTATATATTTTTGACAACGACCATTTATACCTTCAATGAGAGGTGTAGTTTGGGTGACATCAGTAGATTATTAGATAGAATCCCGATGTTTCCTCTACACTGAGCAAAGGAGGAGTCCACTTTGCAAAGATAGACCCGACCCTCACCCTATAAGCTCCATCTTGGCATGGTGAGAATTCATCATTTTGAACTTAACCTTTAGGCTCTATCCTAGTATAGTGAGTTCGCATTAAAAAGCTATATAAATCCATTAGCACACCTTATAAGAATATAAACATCATCATCATCATCATTATCCTACAGTGCCACGTAGTTATGGGATGATGGAATCTACCAATGTCATCTCGGTGCTAAGTCATATCCTATGGAATAGATAACCATGCATTATTGTATATACGTCATCATAATTTATACTTTATCAAAATCATAGTTTCATAGTTATTAAAATAGGTATCATGACCTCATGAAAACATAGTATATCACAGGAATAGTCCATCAACACAGCTTTGCAAATAATTTGGGTATACCCCCCCCCCCCCCCCATCTTATCATCATTTCATAAACCTTAGCGTCATAAGTCACCCTCATCATCATATCATCATCATCATCATCATTATAAAATCATAATATATATTTAGAATCAGTCATAATATTATAGCTTTAACATACGGAAAATAGGGCCATGAGTGGGTTCATGAGCAGTTTGGCTAAAATTATGTAATTAAATTAAAATCATGCAATTGATATTAAATCGAATAATTTATAAAGGAACCCACAACAATTTCAAAATGCCTTAATCATCATATACTTGAAATCATTTTTGAAAAAATCCTCAATGTTATGTAATTGACATGAACCCTCATCATGATTGATCAATAGACATAATCTCAATTATAATTGAAGAAATTTAATAGAAGTAGAGAAGAGCCATACAATTTGTATAATTGAAATTAGGTAAAAATGGAGAATTTAGAAGAAGCTCCATAGAAGAAAAGATTCCATGGATGAAACCTTACATACCTTTAGTAAGAGCCTCAGAATTTGAAGAGAAAGTAGAGAGCTTGAGTTGATCTTAAATGGAGGTCCTTGCTTATTGAAGAAGAAAGTATTTGAGAGTAGTTTTATAGAGAGATTTGTTTTGTAGTGAGTGAATTGAAGAATAATAGGGTCAATTTGGGGGTTAAAGACTATTTATAGAGTGGATTTTTGTCATAAAAACTATCCAAATTCATTTTAGGTCAATAAGGAATAAGTTCCAAATGATCTCACTAGAAACTAGACTTGTTTGAAAATTTTTGACTCGTGATAAACCACAGGGGCGATGTGGACTTGCTCCACGGTAGGTCATTTTTGCACAAAGTTAAATTTTTTCCTGTTTTGACCTCGAAATAAGTCTAGGTCACTGTTGTACTAAAATAAATCATGGAGAGGTCACGTACTCTTTTGGAAATAAAAAATTTTATGAATTTATTTTCAATAGGGTTGGTATAAAATCAAAAGAGACTATTTTCCCGCACAATTTTGCCTTCTGATTAAGGATCTGGCCTCGGATTTGTCAAAAAGAATGCGAGTGATACGTTATAAAAGATAAGAAGGCATTTTGAGAGGTGTTATAAGACCTATTCAAGAACCTCAAAAAGGTAGTTTTTAATATATCAATGAGCACTCCTTGGACCAAAGTACTAGGAAGAAAAGGTTGGTAAAAGTTCTTAGTCTGCTCCGCAATCGATTGTGCAATACTAGAAATATGATGTGTGAAAATATTGGGCCAGGTATAAACTCCAAATCCAGGTTGGTGCAGCTATCAAGTAGAATCTATATATGTATACTCTCTGATAGACCCTTACTATATATCCTGGTTGTTTAGGCATGCCTTTCGTGGACTTGGCATTGTCCTAGATATATATCTCGTGCAACCCTGGAGCATACCATCTGGACCTCTCTTTTCTTCGTGTCATAATATCCTATTATGCCTCTACATTAATTATGCCTAAATTTGCCTCTCTGGTCCCAAAGTTTGGATCCATAAATTGGATGCTCTCGCTTCCCTTGGCCTGAGAATCTACTCCCTATTAAAACTTGGGAGCCTTATGTATAGATGTAGATGTTGGAGGGGAGGCTACATTGAGTGGCTTGATGCCCAATACTAATCGTCAGAATTACTATTTTGTGGTGCAACACTCGATAATGGAGTCAATGTTAACATCGTAATGCATATAGGATCCATTTTATGTAGGCTTATCGGGCTCGTCTACTAGTCATTATTGAAATTCATGGGAGCTGGTTCTTTTTGCCTTCTTGGATATATGTTTCAGAGACATGGTACTTGTGGCAACGGTATTAGTACACAACACAGTAAAGCTGGCAACCGTACCAGTTTAGTATCGGTCCGGTTCGGTTCTGGTGCTCTACGAGTTCGTTCTGGTTGGGGGGATACCGGGAGGGGTACCGAGAAGGGTGGGGGGGGATTTTACCGGTTATTATCAGTTCCGGTCCGGTACTGGACCAGTATTACCAGTTTAATTTTTTTTATTATTTTTTAATTTTGTTACCGTTGGGGTGGGGCCGTCCAACGGTAACAACAAGTTTTTGCCCGTTTTTGACCCTTTTTTCCACTTTTTTATTTATTGTTTTCCAAAATTCAATAATTTCTCAACTACAAATACCCCTAAATCTTTCATAATTTTCAATCCAATTTTCTCAATCCAAATCTCTCAATCATCTTAAAATTCTCTCAATATTCTCAACTCACTCATTTATAATTATGTTATACATACTACTCTCAAATTTATTATATATTAATTATTTACTCTCTCAATTATTATAATAATATTATTTAGTTTGGTGTGTTAATTGCAATGTGGAGCAAATTTTGGTGGATCAATTTGGAGCATACTCAAGCTTCAACTTTCATCAATTTCGGCTTCTACGTCTGTTTTTACACAGATGTTTGGTACCTTCGTTCCTAGTTATTTGTTCTTCTAAGTAGTTATTTGATTACTTGTCTACTTGAATTAATTTTTTTATATTCATAAATTATATGTTCATATTTCATAACTTGAATTTTTGCATATAATTTTTACTTGTTTAATTAAATTTAACATGGATTCCGGTGGAAAAGGAAAGGGAAAAAGTACCTTTTTTGGTGGAATAAAGAAAGCTATAACCGGTAAAAAATCCGGTGGTAGTTCGTCTAAATCTACAAGACAACCACCACTTAGATTTAATAACGAAGATTTTACACACGTAGACGACACATGTTTTAATATTGACTCTAATACGGAATTAGAACACGAATTTGTTGAACGTAGATTTGGCTTTAATGAAGATTTATCAGAAGATGATTTTGAAATTAACGAGGATGATGATATTTTTGATGACAATGAAACTCAACCCCCATATACTTCTACTACTCCCCCCCTCCCGCTCCTGCTCCCCCCGTACAACCTTCGTCATCTAATACGCCTAAGATGGAACGCGTTAAAAAATTTGTTGTTTGGAAATTTTTAACGCAAAGTGAAGATAAAACAAAGGTGATTTGTAACAAATGTAAGCATGTTTTAAACCATAAAACTTCGAGAAAGGGGGGTGGGATGGGTCATTTGAAAAATCACTTAATGTAGTGTTGTAAATTAGAATATTTGCATGCCCAAGCCATTGCGGATGCCAAAAAATATGGAATTCCCATTTCCGAAGAATCGGTGGGAGGTTCAAATATGGTGCAATCACAATTAAACCCTGATAATATTTTCGGTCCTAGTACACATCGGCCTTATAATAGACAACGTGACTTAGACGAGCTTGCTAAAATGATTGTTGTTACTAGTTTGCCTTTTAGTTTTGCCGAAAATTCTAGTTTTATCCATTATATTTAAATTGTTTATAACCCATCTTTTAATGATTTTTCCAGAAATACAATTAAAAAAGCTATTTTTAATTATCAGGCACGACATGTACAGTATCTTAGATGTTTATTTGCTTATAATACTTGTAGGCTAGCAATTACTTCTGATATGGGACGTAGTATAACCGGTAATGATTATTTTAGAATTACCGGCCACCGGATAGATGAAAATTGGAATATGCTGAAAAGAATATTAGGATATAAAAGTTGTGAAATGCGCAAAATAAGTTCTTATATTGCGCAATCTATTCTTGATGTTTTACAATTTTTCGGTATATCTAGTAAAATAATTAGTACAACTTTAGATAACGCTTCTAGTAATAAACATGTTGTAGATTATTTAAGACCTTTTCTTAGTCCAATTTACGAAGATGGTTTTCACATAAAATGTGCTGCTCATATTTACAATTTAATTGTCAGAAATGGTGTCTCATTATTTGAAAATAGTTGCAACAAAGAAGAAATAGCATGCCATTTTATTTTTAAATGTCAAGTAAAGGCTAGGCGTAAAGAATTTGAAAGTCAGTGCATTGAATGTTATTTGCCTGTTAGGAAAATTCCTAAAACTGTAGCTACTAGGTGGAATTCATTGTAGGAAATGCTAAAAGTAGCTTATGAATATAGGAGACTGGTCACAATGGTTTGGAATGCACATAATGCAGCTATGACCTACCAGCTAGATGAAAATGGTTGGATTGATACTAGGAATTTAATTGAATTTTTAAGAGTTTTTTATTTAGCCACTAAATAAATATCTGGTCTTTATTATTCTATGATTTGTTCCGTTTTGCCTAATATTTGTGCTATTTGTATTAAATTTTCTTTGTTTAGAAATAATCCAAAATTTATTAAATTTGCTTTGTATAGAAATAATCCAAAATTTTAAAAACCTGTTAAAAAAATGATAGAAAAATTTAGGAAATACTTTTTCCCAATCCCTCAGATTTGTTTAACTGCTTGTTTATTTAATCCGGCTTACAAAGAAGTTGGGGTATCTAGAATGGTAGATAGTATATATACAAACTTAGAAATCGAATACGATGAAGAAAATCAAATCACATAATTTAGACGTAGTTAAAAGTAATATTAGAACAGAAGCTAGAAAACTGTATGATTTAGAAGAGTATAATTTAGTAAAAAATGTACAATACCAAGAACCACAACCATGTAGGCCTAGATACGAGGATGATATTGACGCCATGTTAGAATTTCAGCTTGGACTAACAGCTAACGAAAATAATGATTTTAATAAATATCTTAACCAAGCTACAGAAAGCATCAAGGATACAGAGGGGATGCAACAACTTTTGGCGTGGTGGAAGAATCATGGAAAAGCGTTTCCAAGACTTCAGCGGGTGGTTTGTGATATCCTTGCAATTCAAGCATCGTCGGTGGCTTCGGAAGGTGCTTTTAGTGCCGCTAGATTCCAATTTGGAGACCATAGGCATTCATTAGCAACTGATAGCTTGGAAGTTTCAGTCTTATTTCGAGATTGGATAAATTCGAGATTGGATAAATGCGGAGCGCGGGAATTTAGGGAGTCCGACATTGCCTTATTAGTTTGAAGCCGATATCGATAATATTTTATTGGAATCAAGTGAAGACGGCATGGACTTTCTGGAGGAACAAGCTCAAGAGCCGATTCCAGAAAATGTAACACTAGAAATGTTAGAAACACTTAGGCAAGAATTTCAAAGTGGTTTAAGATATTAGTGATTAAATTTTATTGTATTACAAATTTACAATAAATAAGACCTAGTTAAAACGAAACCCTTCTTAGAAGGTGGCTGCGTAAATTAGGTTGATTTCTAAGATCTTACATCACTACATTGTACAATTTAAATTTTAAACTAACATAATAAAATTATAGGCTATTCGCCTTATTTCTTTTTTTATTGTTATTATCTTGACTTAAATTTTAATTTAAGTTTTGACTTTTTTTTAATATATTTGCCCCCTTATTTCTCAAATTTTTATTAACTTTAAAGTTTAAAATATAAAAAGAAACATTCAAAATTTAAACCTTAAAAATTGAACTTTATAATTTTATATTTAAAAAATTAGAAATTTAAACTTTTAAAGTAGAAAGTTAAAAAATTTTGATTTTACACTTTAAATATTTTATATAAGTGGAACTACTTATAGATTTAAAACTTTTATACTTATATTTTATGACAACTTTAATCAAACTTCATTTTAAATTTTAAAAAAATTATATAATGAATATTAATACTATTTTAAAATTTTGATTTAACCTTTAACATTTTAAACTTCAATTTAAATTTTAAATATTAATCTTAATTTAACATATAAAAATTACACTTCAAATTGTAATATATTAATTAATAATTAATTTATTTTTAAAGAACCGGATTACCGGTCCGGTCCCGTACCGGTTGGTACTGGACCAGTAAGGTAACGGGGAATTTTTCCGGAATCGCTGGTACCGGTTCCGAAAAAATAACCCCCCCTTTACCGGTGCCGTTCCGGTACCGAACCCGGTGCCCCCCTTACAACATACTAACCTAAAAATTAAAAATAAAATGAGAAAAATCATTTTGGAATTTTCATTTTAGGGTCCACGGCTAGTATATTATAAGCCATAGATATTGCTCATGAAATCAGAGTACCAAATTTGAGTCTCAAGAACTTAACTACGACTCTCATCTAAGAGTAGTAGATTCGTGGTTATCAAATTCAAATTTCAAGTTGCAGGACATTCAAAGTATGAACGCAATCAACGATCCATAGGTTGAACAATAGGACATGAATAGGGTCGTCGTGTTCGGAAACTTTAAAGGGCCTATGAAGTTTTGTTACGTAGGGAAAGTACTGATCATGCAAGAATCTGCAATCGATAAAAGACCTTGATAAAGGTCAAGCTTTAGGACTATAACCTGATTCAACTAATCAAAAATAAATTCCAATCAAACAACCATCAATTTAACTTTTAAACTATGTTAATATTGTCTTCTAGACATCCCACAACATTCCAAAATCCATTTATTTTGTTCAAATCACTCAAATTCACACCTACAATAGTTAATTTACGATTAAATAATTGATCCTCTACACTCTAGGTATTTTAAGTGTATCTAAATCAGATTGAGGGTGTTATAGGATGCACTTACAAGTTATGGAGCTATTCAATGAGTGAATTTAAAGCTTATGAAGCCTAATGGTGTGTTGTATAGTGTCTTGACTCATAAATCCTAATCGAACTTCAGCTAGTTGTGAGAATAAAGGAAGATGGAGAAATTCATGGTGTATGTGCACAGGGATGATTGGAATTCAAGGAATATTGAGTGGGGTGGATCAGGTTTGGATTTTAGATGTGGAGGAATTAGAGGAAAAATAATGGGGAAATTAAAATGTTTGGAATTGGAACAAAGGGTCTAGCCAGGTTGGGTTAATCATCTTTAGACACATTGATCACGAAAGCTGGATCACGGACTACAGAAACAACTATGATCCATGAAAAGACTATGTGGTTAAGCCTACCACTTAAAAAAGTTTTATAAGCATACCTGGGATCTACAAATTAAGTTTATGAGTCATAAAGTTTATTCGTAGATCTAAACCTACAATTATTTTTATTCTTTGATTTCGGTGAGTACTACCTATGAGCCGTATTGTGAACTATGACTCATACATACCATCCGTAGCATCCAACTTTGCACTTTAAGATTTCCCCAAGGTTCCACGAAATGGCTCCATGACTCATAGCTAGGTGTAGACCAATTTCCCCTTGCAATTTTCCAAATCTTCTTGTAATTTCCTGCACATATCGTAAACATAAATGATTACCATATATTTTCCATAGATTCTAAGTTGACTCTGGACTAATGAACTAATCTAAGCTACCTAAGGCTATGACTCAACAAAGAGAGAGAAAAATACAAGAATAAATAGGAAATATACAAGAATGAATATTTTCAATTGCCTCCCAAGTAGCACTTGATTTAACATCGCAACATGGCACAAGACTCCTTGGTTACTCAGACTTCACCAAGAACCCCATAATTCTACTGTTTTGATATTCTCTTTCATGACCAAGTATGATTTGATCCTTTGGTCATTTACTTTGACCTTTGTTCCATCTTGTTCTCCAGTTCAATTGTGCCGTATGGAAATCCTTGAGACACTCATAATGGTTTTACCCATTTAAATTTTAATTTTCTAGGATATAACCAATGCCTTGAGTTGAATAAGAAAACCAAGTCACCTGGTGGGAATCTTCGATCTTCTAGTCATGATACATCTTCATCTTTCCTTGTACAATATGAACTTTCATAAGCCTTTAATCGAAATGCATCATACTCACTCAGTTGGTTCAGCCTCAACTCAGATGCATCACCCTAATCTAAATTAAACTTCTTTATTGCCCTCATCACTTTGTGCTCATGTTCCATTGACAAGTGAAAAGACTTACTAAAGAAAATTTGATAAGGAGATATATCTATGGAAGTCTTGAATACAATTTGATATGCTCATAAGACATCATCAAGCTTTCATGACCAATCCATCCGATTTGCATTCACTATTTTTGCTATGATTTGCTTCTTCTCACAATTTGATACTTCCATTTGTGCATTAGACTGAGGATTGTGTGGAGTTTCTATACAATGTATCACCCTATATTTCTCAAGTAATGCCCGAAATAACCTATTGCATAACTGAGAACCTCTATTGCTAATAATGGCCCATGGAGTACCAAATCTGAAGAAGATGTTCTTCTTAAGATATGATGTGACACTTTTGCCGTTATTGTTAGGAAGTGTAACTGCTTCCGCCCACTTGGACACATAGACAAACACAACTACAATTTACTTGTTCTTGTTTAGGATCACAAAAGGATCCATGACGTGAATATGCCATACACCAAATAACTCAACCACCAAAATATGAGTAAGTAGGAGCCTATGTTTCCTCAAAATACCACCTTCTCTTTGACACCTATCATATTATTAGGCATAATCATGGGCGTCCTAGTAAATCATAGGCCAACAATAGCCACATTGCAAGATTTTATGGGTTGTTCGAATACCACTATGACGCCCTCCACCTAATGAAGAATAACATGCCTCAACTATGCTCATCATCTCTTTCTTGAGTACATAAAAACGAATAATCCCATAATAACTGACATAAAATAAGGCTCATCCCAAAAAAACTTTCGCACTTCAAACATGAACTTTTGGCATTGGTACGAATTTACATGGGGAGTTACCACATCATTGACTAAGTAATTAGCATAGTTTGCAAACCAAGGAACCAAGTCATCTAATGCTGCCAACACTTAGTCTTCCGGGAATGAATCATTGATCACAACACCATGTTCTTAATTTTTGTAAGACCTGGTTAGTCACTTTAGAGCTTATCTATGAAAATTACAGGTTTACCCTTTCATAAGTTGCTTTGGACCTATTTTGAACTATCTATATTGTTGGAATTGAAATCCTGAGTTTTAAAAGTTGAAATTATGAGTTATGGCACTTTGGAAACTTTAGTTGTTGAAAAATAAGTTTTTGTACAATTTTGAGTTTTGAGTGTCAGAACAGAGATACGTTGATTCCATTAGATCTGGAACATCAAAACTGGCCTATGAGAAGTTGTTGAACTAAATTCGGAGTTGAAATGAGGTTTTTAGGCCCAAAGTTGCATATTTAATTATTTTTGTAGTCGAAATTTGACTTTGGTCATCTTTCGAAGTAGGAAAGATCGAACAAAATTTTGATAATTCTAGTAGTTCCGAATGGTGAAATTAATGCTTGATATGGTCTCGACATATTTTTTGGAGTTGCGGAGGGCAATTTTGATATTTTGAGTTTTAAACTAGTTTATACGAGTTGCATTAGTAAATTTGATAAGGAAGCCTTGAAATTGATTTTTGATGATTCTATTGAGTCTGAATATCTGTTTCTAGTTTGGATACATATTTTGTTTGTGAAATTTGGGTTCCAGATGAGTCTCGTGGGTCCATTTTGAGTTTTGAGCATAGTTGTGTTTGCTAGTTCTGGTGCAAGGCACTTTGTTATCTGTGTTCGCGGACTTCTCTCCGTGTTTGCGGAATACTTTGTTGGGTTTTCTTTGTGTTGATTGATAAATCTTCGCATTCACATAGGTATAGCATCCCTTGAACTCCATGTTCACGAATTTTTATCCCGTTCGGAAGTATAAAAACTCTGTAATATTTTAAAAGCCGTAAATCCTCCATTTTCATTCATTTTCAACATCTTCAAGCTTTTGGGTGCTATTTCGGACGATACTTTTTGGAGATTTCTTTTGGATAAGTGTTTCTAACACTATTTGATTAATTTTCATGATTTTTATCTTTAATTTCATAATTTTGAATTCTGAAATTGGAGATTTTTTTTCTATGAATTTGAAAATTTAAATGCTGATTTCTCATTCGATTTGAACTAAATTTTAGTGGGATTTTCACCAACAAACTCTACTTTTCGTGTAGAACCTGATTTTGAAGTCAATTTCTAGATTCGAAAACTTTGAATTTTGGCCCTACTTTTGACCATTTTGCCCCTAAGCCTAATTCATGCCAATATGGATATCAAAATGAACCTCTTAATGCGTAGTTTTTTTCTAATAGTGATTGATCAATCTAGGGATCGTTTGAAGGCTTGAGCTAATTGAAAGCTTGTCCGGGTGCAGTTTTGGCATTGAGGTATGTTCGACTAACCTTTATGGGACTGAATTTGAGTTATTGATTATGTTTATATGGTAATTGTGAGATTTATATTGAATTATAAGTAAATGGGTTGATATGTTGGAATAATGATATAAATGTGATCCTGATTAGACCAAAATTTGAGTAAATTGTGATTCTATTAGTTAAATTGAGACGAGACCTTGTGAATTGAGATAATTTCGAATATTATTGTGATGACATGAGACTTGTGGTAATATTTGGGTAATTTAATGGTTTTATGAGATATTTTCGAGATTCGTATGTATATTTTAGGATGAGTAAGGTCCGGTATTGTTGGGATACTTGTACATATCAGACAAGTGAGGTACGTTTTTATTAGTAGTCTTGACTATTGATATAGTTGTGTTGATATGAGATTTGTTGATAGTTTAGGGCATTAGCCGAAGGAGATCACATAACTTTCCATGATGATAAGAATCATATTTATTAGCAAACTTATCATCTTGTTATTATATACATCTTGACATGTATTGTTGGCAGGCACCTACTCCAAATTGCATTCATACCACCTAAGCCATTGTGATACTAAGGATACCCCTACATAATGCTTATGATGTCTTGAGATACTTTGAGATCTATGTGCATATTAGGATAAGTGAGGTTTGGTATTGTAAGTAAACTAGGCTATCCGTACAAATATTAGTGTGGAGGCTTGAGGATAGTTTTATGGTACAATTTTTGGTAGTTATTAATATCTCTCATGATCCTATGATGTTACTTAACAGTAATCTTATCATGATGTTAAGTTATGCTTTGAATTTATCATTTACATGCATCTATTTTGTATTGCATTATACCATCTCTTGACCTGGGCGAGAGGCAATGGTGAAATATACTTATATAAACACCTTGACCCGAGTAGGAGCCAAGGGGTTATACTTATACAAACATCTTGACTCAGGCATCAGGCAAGGGTAATACCTATTATGTCACCTTGACCCAGGTAGGAGGCAAGGGTAATTACTATACAAACATCTTGACCCGAGTAGGAGGCAAGGGTAATATTTACGCCATTTTTCAATCTCCCTTTACTACGGGAAGGTGGCAAGGTTGGGTATCGTGGCACTTCTTGTCCACAGGCAGATGGAAAGGTTGCATTCAAACATCTCCTATGTGTTGCCTTATTGACTACTTATGCTAGTTTTATTTGAACTCATATATACGTATATATTTCTTATTAACCTTATGATGTATATTGTGAGATACCTGGTATATGGTCTGATGAGTTCATGCATTGTATTCATATCTCTCATTGTATTGTAATATGAGTTATTATGGATATCTAACTTAATTTTATGAATATTTTGTTTGGTCACTAACCTTTTTGATTCAGGTGATAGTATTCTTCGTTATTACATACTTAGTGGATTTGTCTTACCTAGTCGATTGAACTTACCGGGCACATTTCGATGCACTCACGCTTACTTTATTTCATCCCCATAGATCGAGCATAGGGATCCATACAGGGAATTGATTTATTCTAGCAGTGATATTATCCATCTATCAAGATGTTAACGGTAAGGCTCAAACCTTGAGCTACCGTGGGTTTTTGAGATTTCCTCTTTGTTGCTTTCTATTTTTGCCTTTTTATTAGATATTACGAGAAAACTTTGTAGTTCCTATTTGAGTCATTTGTATTTAATCTTTAGTACTACTTTAGAGGCTCTTGTACTCATGACTCTAAGTTTTGGGATTTCTTATGATATGTTGTAATGGTTTCCACTTTACCTTATTATTCTTCGGTCGCGATTCAGTTTTGGGTCGTAAGAGGTTTGGTATCAGAGCTCTAGGTTTATTGGGCTTGTGAGTCAAAAGTAGGGTGTCTAGTAAAGTCCTGCGGATCGATATATTGACCACCATACCCAATTTTGGGAGGCTACGAGGCACTTGATAAGGAAATCTTCATGACTTGCTTCTATTCGTGCGTTTTCTTCATATCAACTATTTTGAAAGTCTCTAATCTGCTCTATCCTTACAGATGTCGGTTACTGGATTCCAATGACTAGTAGAAAGGCCTGGGCTAGCTAATGTGGCTCCCACTTGATATCAAGGCAGGGTTTGGGATTGAGTCAGGAGCTGAGTACTTGCTCGAGGGGTAGCTCCAACTAGAGGATAGTCTAGATCGGCTTTTCCAGAGCCTACTTATGAGCTAGTGGGGCCCACGGATCCTATCCCACAACCTCCAGCCCCAGATGCTACACCCTCTGTTCAAGAGTTACTCTTAAGGATATTGGCTAGATTGGAAGGAGCACCTTCCGCCCCAACTATTGTTGAGGTACCAGTTTCTATAGCGGCGATTGGACCTTCTATGACTCCAGCTAAGCTACCCATGATTCATGGTGGTCCTCCCTTAGTCCCAACGGATCCTCCTATAACTTCTATTTTTCTGCCTCAGACATTTTGGCCAAGTTCTGGTTTGCAACTTCAGGAATTGGCAGGGTATCTTCAGGAGGCCATAACTTCTTTGAGTCTAGCCGGGAGCACATTTCTGAGTATGGTCGATTATGCTCACATGATGGAGCATATCAGATATTATGGTCAGGGTGGGGAAAAGAGATTCCATTAGCACGACTAGTTTAGTGGACCTCTACCCTGCGACAAAGAGTTCTTGGGACAACTATTACAATTGTAGGAGCTCAGAGCTTAGTATGTATGTGATGTGGTTGGATACTTGGCCTATCATTGTCCTCACTGTGCTCTTTACGCTTAGGCTTTAGGGTTCTAGCCAGCCCGTCCAGCTTTAGCTCTAGCAACTAGAGACACCTCTTAGGGTATGAGGGGTGGTAGAAGGGGAGGACGTAACACAGTTAGAGATGGATTCTGTAGAGGCCCACATGCCAGTGGTGGCCATATAGTTTGCTATGTTATTCCAAATAGAGCTGAGACAGAGGCCTCTGATGCAGTCATCCTAGGTATGGTTCTGGTGTGCCACCACATAAATTCAATTTTAATTGATCAAGGCTCTACTTTTCATAAGTGTCGGCTTATTTTGCTCTTGATAATGATATTATGTATGAGACACTTGCCAAGCCTACTTTTGTTTCTACCATGGTAGGTGAATCGGGATTATTAGTTTTGTGTTGTGATATTTAGGGAGATAGACACTATTGTTAACTTGATAATGTTGGATATGGATGACTTCGATGTGACATTGGGCATTATGAGTTCATGGTTATGTCAATTGGGTTGACTAATGCCTTGACTGCTTTTATGGAGTTGATGATCCGAGTGTTCAAGCCCTACTTGGAAGTAATTGTGTTTGTGTTTATTGGCAATATCTTGGTTTACTCCAAGGGTGTGTCCAACCATGTTCAACACTCGAGAACTATACTTTAGAGATTGAGAGAAGAAAAATTATATGCAAAGTTCTCAAAGTGCGAGTTTTGGCTTGAGTTTGTTGCATTTCTTGGGAATGTTGTGTCAAGGGAGGGTATTATGGTTGATTTGGCCAAGGTGACAATTATTTGTGAGTGGGTTAGGCTTACTTCTGTGACTGAGATTTGGAGTTTCATTGGTTTGGCAAAGTATTATTGACATTTTTTCAGGGATTTTCTTCTATAACATCCTCGTTGACTAGATTGACTCAGTAGAATGTGTCATTCAATGGTCCGAGGAGTGTGCAGAAAGCTTTGGAAGGCTCGAGGATTTGTCGACTTCATCTCCGATTCTTGCTTTTTCGAGGAGGGAGTATTATTTGTGGGTTATTGAGATGCTTCCAGTGTGGGTTCGAGTAGTGTATTTATGAAAAGAAGGAAAGTGAGAGTTTATGCTTCTAGACAGTTGAAGGTTTATGAGAGAAACTAACCTACCCATTTTTCACAACCCAAACTTTGGGCCTAAATGTGAACAGCGAATGGGGAACCTGAAAGAACCCCAAACAAGCCTCTTAAGCATGCATAACACATCCTTGGTTGCGGAAGAAAAATGTAAAGCAAACAACACATAATTTCTAGGAGAAACGAGAGTTTAGACTCACGCTATGGGGATGTTGTAGGGAAGAGGATTAACATGGATCACATAGCTAGTAAGGTCTAAGGGGTGGGTAAGTATGACTCACTATATTAGGGTAATCAAGGCTTAGGACTTCTACCCCATTAATACAACACACATTCAACACATAAGAGGGAATAAGAGGCTAAGGGAGTCTTTCATAATACATAGAATAATAAGAGTCAGACTCAATACATACATATCCAAATATCCAACAAAATATCTAATATGAATGGAACGGGAGCCAAGATATCTCCCGGGCTCATGCTCAAAAGATAGTATCCAAAAATATACAAGACTAAATAAAGGATGAAAGTAATGGCTATTATCCCCAAAATGGAGGACTTACCAATAATGATCTTCAACCGAATCATCTAGCCATGTGGAGGAGGATGGATAGGAGCTCCGGTCCCTACATGGTTAGATCATTTAGGTAAAAAGTATTCATTAGTACTTGAAATGTACTAAGTATGCAGGATGCAATGCAAGAAGAACATAAGCCATAATTAAGCAATATGCATAATCATAGTCAATAGATATAAGCTCAATATGTCAAGAATGCTCAATGCGTTAGTCAAAATATGCATGAAGAATCATTAAGTCATATAACATATCATACTTAAATGGGAAGGGACCGAAACAAATATAAAAGACCAAGCGAGCTACTACATGGAATCCCGATGTTCACTCCAGACCGGAGTAGGAGTGTTTTACTTTTCATAAGCACGGGAACACTCCCATTTCGGAAATTGCTTCATAAACACCTTACATGAACATCACCCTTTTCGGTTAATTTATGATAACAACCTTATGGGAACACCACCCAATTTGGTATTTAACTACCATGTGCCGTGCGAGAATGCCACCCTTTTTGGCCAATCATGTAACACAAGATATATGGATCCATTAGCTAATTCATAAACCTATGGTGGCAACATAGTTATAGGACAATGTTTAATTTATCAAGGTCCTCTCAGTACTAGGTCACAATCAAAAGGAATATTAAAATCATACTTATAGCCATAATATACGCCATAATATACAAAGTATCATAATATCATAGTATTTTCATAGAGTAGCTCATCAAAACCAAAGATCCATAATACCAAAGAATAGGACTTCATATCATTCAGAACTATCACAATATTTTTATATCCCATAACATGCATAATAGCCCTTTCAAAATTCATTTTATTTATAGTTTTCATAATCTGCCATAAGGTCTTCAATATCATAGAAGCTTCGCCTACAACTTTAATCAAATAATGGTGGGTACATGTTTAATATAAGTTTAAAACCATGCTATTCGTGAGTAAATGACTTAAAAGGGTAAAATAGAACCGTTTGAACATTTTTCAAAATAATCCACCATATAGCTTAACAAGACTTAGCTAGGGTATCATCAAATCCTCATAAAAACCCATCTATTTCATATGGATTTCCAATGCATAAACATGTGCAAAGGTAAAACATCATAAATCTCTTCATAATATCATCACATAAAAGAGTTCACAAAAACATCTATAATATCCATAAATAGCATGTAGTTGAAGAGGGAGAATGGTTGGACTTATAAATGAAAGGTCTCTACAATCAAACCCACATACCTTGGTGATTCAATGGACTGAAATCCGATTTTGAGATGGAAGAACCTAAAGCCTAGCTTGCACTTCTTTCTTGAGAGCCTTGAAGAACTTGCGCGAGTTTAGGAGGGATTTGGGACTTGGAATATTTTAGAATGAAGGGACTGAGGTCAATTAGAGTTGTACAGGGCTAAAAAGAGGTCCTTTGGGTGATAAAATGATGTATAATAGGCATAAAGTAATAGGAAAGATCAAAATTACCCTCCTTAAAAACCTACCGAATAGGACCACGAGACCCTATTTACAGGCCATGGTCTATTCTACGGGCCGTTAGAGACGGGTTTCGTCTACTAACATTTCAGAATCTCAGAAGCTTTCTGTGATCCTCATTCGACAACCTGAATACGTCTCATAAGTAGTTATGTGGGCATCTGATAAGTCTACACTAAATCCCAGAAAATCCCAAATTTCATCTTGTCGGCCATCATTCCAAAAGCAAGAGTTATAGCCTGTGGAAAACCTTACGGCTCGTTGAAAGCTTCATAGGAACCACTGATACTCAGAAAATTTTCTGTTCTCATTTCTTAGGCTCTTTTAGACCCTCCAAAATATGGGGCCTTACTATATCTCCTCTTTGGAACATTCGTTCCCAAATATGCTAATGGCTAGCTCTAATGAGTGGAATACATGTACCATATGCAAAATGCAACATATTACAATGAAACTTTCAAACCATACTTCAAATAACATTCATAATACAACTTTAAACTCATATACTTATGGATAGATAACATGAACATGACATGTAAGGAGTGTTTCTAATTAGGAGGATCTTAGTACCTCAAACTTCATTAGAATGGAAGAGGTAGGGGTATCACTTCTTCATATCGACTTTGCTTCCCTAGTGGCGCTTTCGACTTGTTGGTTCCTCCAAAGGTCTTTGAGGGATGCAATGTCTTTATTTCTCAACCTTTTCACTTTGTAATCCAAGATATCCACTAGAACTTCCTCATAAGCCAAATTCTCTTCAACATGGATCACATCTAAGGATACAATGGTATTAGGATCTCCAACACACTCCCTCGACATAAAGACATGGGAAACTAGATAGATCACACCCATTTCCATGGGAAACTCTAATTTGATGCAACTTTATCAACACGCCTCACGATCTAGTGAGGCCCTACATACTAGGGCTCAATTTGCCCTTCTTGCCGAATTGGACTACACCTTTTATTGGTGAAACTTCCAAATCCACCTAATCATCAACTTCAAATTCAAGGTCTCTCCTCCTAGTGTCAGCATAAGACTTGTCACGCCCAAAGTTTCATTAAGGCGGACTGGCACCCATTGTCGAAAGGCTCGGGAGAACTAACATATAACCATACACTTTCTATGAACATTACAAGGGGTTTCCACATTCAATATGCTTTCTAGAAAGTAGACTGTAATAACAAGCCAAAAGGAAATGCATATGACTAGGCCGTTGGAGCCACAATGTCTAACGTACAATACATGACCACACTTTACTTTACATAGTCTACAAAGCCTCTAGATAAGGAGCAATAACTATAAGGATAGGGACAGGCCCTAACTCATAACCAACTATAAAATACAGAAATATAAGCTCGAGATGCACAAAGCCCCGAAGAAACTTGGAGCTCAGTAACAGCAGGTGGATATCGTGTACTCCTACTGGGAAGATTTACTAGCTCCTGTACTTGCAGCATGAAATGCAAGCCCCCCGTAAGGGATGTCAATATGAAATAGTGTACTGAATATGTAAGGCAATAACATATGTAAAATGGGAACTCAAGTGAAATCAAGTAGCAAAATACAAATGTACAACGCATAGTAAAGACCACCTTTATTATACTTGTGGAACCATGCATGTTACATTCCTTTCTTTACTTTTCACTTCTTTATAATTCCTTTAGGCGTGTAATACAAATGACTAGATGATTAGTGGTAAAAAAAAGGATGACCCATGCTAGGCATTTTAATCCATGGGATGCTGTCCTTATAAACATACAAATTGGGATCGACCCATGCTAGGCTCTCACCCCTGGGCTACCACCCTCATAAATCAAGTGAGATTGACCCATGCTAGGCTCTTGCCCCTAGGCTGCCACCCACGCTGTGGACAGTGTACAAGTTATTCTTTAATACTTTGAGATTGTTACTTTGGTGGTCATAATAAATTTTGGATCTTTGGAACCATGTTCCAGTAATATAAGATAGGACAATGGTCATTTAAGGTAGTACCAGAATATAAGAATCACATGGAATTTTGACATACAACGTAGGAGTATAAATGACACAATTGGCTGTATGAGTGACCACGGACTCCTCATGCTAGTGCTTGTAAGAGTAAAACTATAGATTTACTAATAAGTAATACTATTACTATTGGAATAGCACTAGGGAAGCTTACTAGTTGATAGTGATGCTAGTGTTAGATTTCATTCCAAAGAATATGGAATGGGATAGCCTTACATACCTTGTCGTGCCACCTCGTTATCATTGTAATGTAACCTTCTTCTTTTTCAAATATTTATCTACAATTTAGTAGGTGATGAAACTAGTATTAGTAGTGAATAAACACATGTAGGTAGTTCACTCACACCACAAGTTATACCCGGGCAACAAGCCTGTAACTACCAAACTAAGGGTGTTCCTTCAACTTCTTCTCCTCTAATTGCATTTGTAGTCACACCTCTTACCATCATATTCATAAAATAACCTCTAGATATCATAATGTAGCAGGAGCAATGTGAACTTATGGCATCCAGTCATTTTTCTCATGAGTTTCTACTAATATTCCACTTTAAATTCTAAAAGGAGCTCACAATTAAAGCTAAAGGGGACTCCCCTCAATGGCTGTCCCAACATGCACAAACCACCAACAAACCTTCCACAAGATTACCTTATATAAAAAGGACCATTCCAACCTTATTGTCACATACACAATCCCCTAATTAACTCAAGCACAAGAGAGGGACAAAAACGCATTAACTTACCTTACTTGTGAGTGATTTTTGCTCTTTTAACTTATATTTTTCAAAGGCTGACTCTCCTTCAATCCTAGCTTCAGATGAGGATAATATTCAACAACTGTAAGGTTTTTTTATGGCTTCTATATGAAGATAGAAGGGGAAGAAAAAGAACCTTAAAAATCAAATTTTTCTGAAGTGTAAAATTGCTAAAAAGAGCTAGTTACATTCCCTTTTAAAGGGACAAACTTTGGCCGACTTTCTCCTTAATTGTTTGCCACATTTTACCAAGTAGGTGATGCACCTACTTGGCCTTTTAACTTGGGCCTTTATGGGTCTCTACTTATTGGGCCTTGGCGGCCCATTCTTCCCTTTTTTACTTCATTTGGGTTGGGTAAGAATTTTCAAGCAAATGGTTGGTGACCTTGGGACCTATAAGATGGCCAAACAAGTCTTAGTAGGTGGTACACCTACTTGTCTCTTTGGGCTGGTCAAAAAGTCTAAATAGGTGATGCCCCTACTTGCTTCAATAAGTCAAGTAAGCAACTTGTTATCTTACCTCATTTCTAAATCATAATCCCATATATTGTTTGTTAATATTACACTTTAGACTTCTCGCTCAAATAGCACCTTAACGTCTCAAATTTATATGCTTTTGTCGAGTTGATCTTGGACTTACACCTGTTGAAACATGTGGGATATCACAACAATTCTCGATCCAATCCAAATTATTACCACCCTTATGAAAAACATGTAGTCCCTCACTTGTACCATAAACTTATGTCAAGTGTCACATAAGTGGGACTAACATGTAGAAAATATGGAATGTTACATCCTCCCCCTGTAGGAACATTCGTCCTCGAATGATAGTATAGCTAGTCGGCCCAGAGAAGTTCAAGCCTAAGCTATATACTACTACTAATCATATGATACATACAGACACATACTTACTAGTCAATGCCTCATAACCAACTATACAATACAAAAATATAAGCTCTAGTTGCACAAAGCCCCGAAGCAACCTGGAGCTCAGTACAACAACTAGATATCCTATACTCCTAATGGGAAGATTTACTAGCTCCTGTACCTGCAACATAAAATGCAGGTCCATTGTAAGGGACGTCAATATGAAATAATGTACTGAATATTTAAGGCAGTATCATATGTAAAGTGGGAACTCAAGTAAATCAAGTAGCAAGATATAAATGCACATCACATAGTAAAAGACCACCTTTATTATACTTGTGGAACCATGTACGATACATTTCTTTCTTTACTTTTCAGTGCTTTATAATTCCTTTAGACGTGTAATACAAATGACCAACTGATTAGTGGTAAAAAAAATTATAACACATGCTAGGCATTTTAACCCCTGGGATGCTTTCCTCACAGCCATACAAAATTGGGATCGACCCATGCTAGGCTTTTGCCCATGGGCTGCCACCCTCATAAACCAAGTGAGATCGACCCATGCTAGGCTCTTGCTCCTGGGCACCTGTAATGACCTGGCCCAACACTATGAAGTATTGTCCACTCTTGGGCCTAGCTCGTCATGGATTTGTTCCTTTGGGCTCACCCCAAAAGGCGCCTCACAGTATTAGGTCCAACCCTTTACTTAAATAGCCCCAGACTCTCCCTCTCTTTTCCTATGTGAGATTTGCCTAAGTGAGCTAGGCGTTACGTATCGCCGTCTCTGTATTCACCCCCCTTAGGGACTCAATGTCCTTGCTGAAGTTTTCTCCACCACCGTACTAGTCGAGATTCGGCTCTGATACCACATATAACGGCCTGGCCCAACACTATGAAGTATTATCCGCTCTTGGGCCTAGCCCATCACGGATTTATCCCTTAGGGATCACCCCAAAAGGCGCCTCACAGTATTAGGTCCAACCCTGTACTTAAATAGCCTAGGACTCTCCCTCTCTTTTCTGATGTGGGATTCGCCCTAGTGAGCCTGGCGTTATGTATCGCCGTCCTTGCACTCACCCCTCGTAGGGACTCTGCGTCCTTACTGAGGTTTGCCCCACCACCGTAGTAGTCGAGAGTCAGATCAGATACCACCTGTAACGACCTGGCCTAACACTATGAAGTATTGTCCACTCTTGGGCCTAGCTCTTCATGGATTTGTCCCTTTGGGATCACCCCAAAAGGCGCCTCTAGAATCTCCAATGGCAAATAGTGGTCAAGAAATGCCATTTTCAACTCTTTCCAACCAATTGGAGGTGCATCCGTACCCCTGGATTACTTCTAGGCTTCACACCACACCACAACTACACCCTTCAATTTATATGTTGCTAACTCAACAGCTTCTATGCCGCTAACATGCATGGCATCCAAGGTCCGTTGGATTTAGTCAACAAAGTCTTGTGGACCTTCTTGCCTTTGAACTTGACAAACAACTATACGAGTCAATAATTGGACCACATTCCTTAAATCTTGCTGCCCTACTTAGCATCAATAGGAGGCTCTTGAGGTGTTGCTGCCGTACTTAGCTCCCCTGGAGGTGGAGGAGTTGGGGAACTCTGTGATAAGGACTCATCTGGAATCTCACTTTGGTTGGGCCTAACTCGTGATTGGCTTGTCCCTTCTCTAAAATCTATCTGCTTATGTGCACTTTTTTACATTGCGACAGGCATCTTTTCTTATATATAAACACAAACAATTTCGGGGTTAGATATAATCCACCTACGTTAATGGCTTTATGACACGATCTAGGAAACGAAATAAAAAGAACAACTCCTAAATGTCCTATAGCCTCATGTTTATAGATGTGGTGCACAACACACCCATAGGCAAGACTCTACATAGACACGACTTTGTAGACCCCCTAGGATAACCTGGCTCTAATACCACCTGTAATGACATTGTCCACTCTTAGAATTGGATCTGTGTAATGTTTCTCTTTCACCTCCATCATCAACGATGATTCCGCTGCATTTTGTACCTGCTTTGTCTGGAGATTCAAGAAGGGGAACCCCCATGCTAGCTAATTGCCATAGATCTTTGCTTACCCCTTGTCTTATTGCAGACTGCCCAAAAGTGCTTGCCATTGTTTTGCGGCTTAAAGCATCTGCTACCATATTTGCCCTTCCGGGGTGATACAAAATATCGATGTCCTAATCTTTCAATAGGTTAAGCCATTTTTGTTGCCTTAGGTTCAGGTCCTTTTGCTTAAAAATGTATTGTAGACTCTTGTGATCTGTAAGTATGTCAACATGAACTCCATATAAATAATGGCGCCATACCTTCAAAGCAAATATAACTGTTGCTAACTCCAAATCATGGGTTGGATAGTTTTTCTTATGTGGACATAATTGCCTTGAGGCATAGGCTATTACTTTACCATGCTTCATCAAAACACATCCTAGGCCCACTCCTGAAGCATTACAACATACTGCATAACCTTCTGTCTGTTCAGGAAGTACCAATACAGGTGCTATCGTCAATTTATCTTTTCGCTTCTGGAAGCTTCTTTCACATGCATCGCTCTATTGAAACTTAGCTTCTTTATGCGTTAGCTTTGTTAAAGGTGCAAAAAAAGAATAAAATCCTACAACAAACCTTCTATAATAACCTGCCAGCCCAAGAAAACTATGAACCTCCGTCAGTGTTATAGGTCTTGGCCAGTTTTTCAGAGCCAGGTTATCCTAGGGGGTCTACAAAGTTGTGTCTATGTAGAGTCGTGCTTATGGGTGTGTTGTGCACCACATGTGTAAACATGAAGCTATAGTGCATTTAGGAGTTGTCTCTTTTATTTCATTTCCTATATCGTGCCATAAAGCCATTGACGTAGGTGGATTATATCTAACCCCTAAATTGTTTGTGTTTATATATAGCAAAAGATGCCTATCACAAGGAGAAGAAGTACATGTAAGCAAATAGATTTTGGAGAAGGGACAAACCAATCACAAGTTAGGCCTAACCAAAGTGAGATTCTAGATGAGTCCTTATGACGAAATTCCCCGAATCTTCCACCTCCATGGGAGCTAAGGAGGGAAGCATCACCTCAAGAGCCTATTATTAATGCTACTGGGAAACATTTAAGGAATGGTGCAATTATTGATTCGTATAGTTGCTAGTCAAGGCCAAAGGCAAGAAGGTCTAGTCGCAGGTACTGGTGGTGCAGATAAAGCAGCTAGCACATGGATACACGACTTCCTTAATTTGGATCCTCCTGCATTCACTGGGTTAGATCCAAAAGAAGATCCACAACACTTTGTTGACCAATTCAACGGACCTTGGATGTCATGCACGTTAGCGACATAGAAGCTGTTGAGCTAGGAACATATTGATTGAAGGGTGTAGCTGTTTTGTTGTGCGAAGCCTGGAAGTAATCCAGGGGTATAGATGCACCTTCAATTTGTTGGAAAGAGTTCAAAAAGGCATTTCTTGACCACTATTTGCCATTGGAGATTCGAGAGGCGCCTTTTGGGGTGAGCCCAAAGGGAAAAATCCATGATGGGCTAGGCCCAAGAGCGGAAAATACTTCACAGTGTTGGGCCAGGTCATTACAAGACTTTTTCTGGCTTTGGCCATCTTCAATCTTTCCCTTATCATACTCACCTTCTCTAAAGCTTCGAGAACCAAATCTAGACCTAGCAAAGCCATCTTTCCCACTTCAAAACACCCAACAAGAGATGTACAATGCCTCTCATATAGAGCTTCAAAGGGAGTCATTCCACTGCTTGGATAATAGCTATTTTTATAAGCAAACTCAATAAGAGGAAGATGTTCATCCCAACTACTACTAAACTCCAAGACACAAGCCCTAAGAATATCCTCAAGAGTTTGAATTGTTCGCTCGGCTTGACCATCCATTTGTGGATGAAAAGCCATGCTAAGCCCGAGTTTAGTACCAAGGCTCTTCTGAAAGGACCTGCAAAAGTGCTAAGTAAATTTAGCACCACGATCTAAAATAATGGCCAATGGGATCCTATGCAATCTTACCAACTTATGAATGTATAACTATGCATAATTTTTGGAACCATAAGTCATCTTAACTGGTAGAAAGTGAGCCGACTTTGTCATTCTATGAACAATAACCCAAATGGAATTAAAGTGCTTCTAGTCTTGGTAACCCAACCACAAAATCCATGTTGATTTCTTTCCACTTCCAAGTAGGAATCTTTATATCTTGGGCTAGGCCACCCGGACTTTGATGTTCAACTTTGACTGGTTGGAAACTATGGCAACTGGTTACAAACATGACATTGTCTCTCTTCATACAACCTACCAATATACTTCCCCCAAATCTTTATACATCTTGGTAGAATTGGGCTGAATGGAATAAGATGAATTATGAGCCTTATTTAAGATCTAGGTCCTCAAACCATTGCCATCAGGCACACATAGCCTACCTTGGTATCTAAGGACACCGTCCAACCCTTGGGAGAAAATTTCCACCTTGCCATCTCTCACCAAAACTTTCAATTCTAACAATGTGGGGTCATGGACTTGTTTGGATTCGACCTCTTCAATCAAGGAAGACTTAGAACCATCCACAACTACCACACTTCCATTTTCGTCCTTATCCAACCTAACTCCTAATCTAGCCAACTGGTGCACTTCTCTGGCAAATTGTCTCTTAACATCATCAACATGAGTTGCACTCTCCATGGGCACTCTTTTTAGAGCATTGGCCACAACATTCGCTTTGTTAAGATGATAATGCACACTCATGTCATAATGTTTAAGGAGTTCAAACCACCTCATTTGCCTTAAGTTTAGATCCCTTTGGGTAAACACATATTGGAGACTCTTATGGTCGGTGAACACATCTATATGAACCCCATTCAAATAGTGACGCCATATCTTCAAGGCAATACCACGTTTGCTAATTCAAGATCATGGGTGGGGTAATTGTGCTCATGCACCTTTAGTTGTCTAGAAGCATAGGCAATGTATTTGAATTTTTCATCAATACACACCTCAATCCAACTCTCGAAGCATCACAATATACTACAAACCCTTCTAACCCTTCAAGTAGAGCCGAAATAGGAGAGGAAGTAAGCTTATGTTTCAAAGTTTGGGAACTTCTTTCACATTCATCAGTCCATACAAATATATCCTTCTTTTGCGTCAACTTTGTCTAGGGAGAGGCAATTCAAGAGAAACCCTGAACAAATCTTCGATAGTAATCCACCAAACCCAAGAAACTCCTAATGTCCATTGGAGTTAAGGGTCTAGGCCAATTCCTTACAATGTCCACTTTTTTTGAGTCCATCTTAATTTCTTCACACGACACCACATGCCCTAGAAAGGCAACTTCCTTCAACCAAAATTCGCATTTGCCCAACTTGGCAAATAATATTTCTTCCCTCTATATTTGCAACATTACCCTCAAATGTTTTACATGCTCCTTTTCATTCTTGGAAAGATCAAAATATCGTCAATGAAGACCACCACAAAATGCCAAGGTAGGGTTTAAAGACCCTATTTAAAATATCCATAAATATTGTTGAAGCATTTGTTAGGCTGAAGAATATTACCACAAACTCGAAATGCCCATATCTCATTCAGAAGGTCATTTTGGGAATATTATACTCCCTTACCCACATTTGATGATATCCGGACATAATGTCAATCTTTAAAAGGTGGCTGGCCCCTTTCAGTTGATCTAATATGTTATCTACCCTTAGAAAAGGATACCTGTTCTTCATGGTGACCTTATTGAGTTGCCGGTAGTCGATGCACAGTCTAAAATATCCATCTTTCTTCCTTACAAACAACACTAGTGCACCCCAAGGTGACTTGCTAGGCCTTATAAAACCCTTCTCCACCAAATCTTTTTATTGGCTCTTCAACTCCGTCAGTCCATGTAGTAAGGAGGAATAAAAATGAGTTAGTATCGAGGAGGAGGTCTATACCAAAATCTATCTCCCTTCTGGGGGGGACACCGAAGAGTTCATTGGAAAGATATCAAGAAACTCATTAACCATCAAAATTGACTCAATAAGAGGGACTTTAGACTCAACATC
Source organism: Solanum rostratum (assembly GCA_029948455.1). Lineage (NCBI taxonomy): Eukaryota > Viridiplantae > Streptophyta > Magnoliopsida > Solanales > Solanaceae > Solanum > Solanum rostratum. The sequence continues at coordinate 60,754,622 of CM057045.1, read as the reverse complement.
CCTAACCCTTAGAAGATGCTATACGCAACCCTTAGAAATTAACTCCCGAACCTAAAAGCAAGAGATGAACCTACCCTTAACCACCGAATCATGACCTATCCACTCAAGGATAGGCTCATTAGGAAGTTGAAACATAACCTTATGGCTACTACAATCAATAGAGGCATTCTATAAATGTAACTGATCCATCCCAAGAATGATGTAAAAATATACCATGTCAAGTTCAACAAAATCACACGGCAAGACTTTATGCAATATAGACACGGGACAACCCTTATAGACTCTTTAAGAAACAATGGACTCACTAATGAGGGTAGACACTTCATAGGGCTCAAACAACAACTCGGGACACACATGAAGTCTATTAGCAACAAAAAGAGTAATGAAAGAGAGAGTGGAACCTAGATCCAACAGAGATACACATCAAGATTATAGATCCTTAACATACTGATAACAACATTGGGCACCTATCCACCCCTTGCCTTCCTTGAAGAGTATAAAAGAGATTGTGACATGGAGCACCCCCTTGTTGACCACCTTGTGTCCGTTGGTCAGCATGAGCACCTTGTCCTTGAGGGCGACCATCCCTACCTTTGTTTGGATGATTTGCAACCTTGTGGCCCATTTTTCTACACCTAAAGCAAGTACCCATGTACTTATAGTATCGACCACCATGGTTTTTACCAGACCTTCCACACCTAGGAACGATTTGGCCACCACTACCACCTTGAGCTCTACAGTTAGGCACCCTATCATTAGCAAATATTTTACCTTGGGCATTAAAGGACCCTTGGACTTGGAACTTGTGGCCTTGTTGTAAATGACCACCCTTGGGACCTTTGAAACCACCATCATACCTAGCCCTCTTGGACTCTCCAATCCTCCTGTCTCTAAGCTTTTCCCTTCCATGTTGCTTGGCATACGTCTTGAGCTGAGACAAGTATATATCTCCAATGAGCTTGGCGCTGCGGCATTCTTCATTGATCAAGCTGGACACTCCTGATACAAAGTTGTGCATCCTTGACCTAGGGTTGACAACCAAGTGAGAAACATACTTTCAGAGGCTATTGAGTTTTAGGGAATACTCCCTAATACTCATCGAACCTTGCTTGAGGTTCATAAACTCCATAACTTTTGCCTCCCTTAGCTCTATGGGGAAGAAACGATTCAGGAAGGCAGCCTTGATTTCTTCCCAATTGATAGGCTCTCTATCCCCTCTCTAACCCTTCCATTGAAAAAACCATAATTGAGCGAGGCCTTTTAGTTAATTGGTGAACTCTGCCAATGCTAAGTGCTAGCCCATCGTGCCCTAAAATCTATCACACAAGCTCGTATCATGTCCTCCAACACTTGAATAGTGTGTTCAAACTGAACAACTGGCTAGGATGGAAAGTCGAACTCAAATCCACTCACGTACCCAAGCAACATTGTATAGACCACCATAAATGAGAGATAAATACAGATCCACTGTCTAATACTAGAGACACTAGCTCTCCATGCAATTTGACAACATTCTAGAAATGCAACCTAGAAAATTGCTCCACACTATGGCTAGTCTTCACCAGTAAGAAGTGAGCTGACTTGGTCAAATGATCAACAACTACCCAAACTGAGTCGAACCTGCCAATGGCCATGGGAATATCCATAACACAATCCATAGTCACTCTCTCCCACTTCCTACTGAGGAATGGGCATTTTCTGTATCGATCTATCATGCTTTCGAGGATAATACGAGACTTGTTGGCAAATCAAACACTATGCCACAAATTTAGGTATGTCCTTTCTAATCCCAAACCACCAATAACGTTGTTTTAGCTTATGGTACATATTAGCCACATCCGAATGGATAGAATATCTAGCACAATGGGCCTTCCCTAATTTTAATCTCACCCAATATCACACCCTAGGCACACAAACTCTACCATTAATCCTCAAAATGCCCTCAGAATAAATAATAGCCTCCCTGGCTTCACCTCTAAACACTTTTTCATGAATCAAGCACAACTTGAGGTCCTCAAATAGTTAAGCACAAATCTGATCAAGCAAGGAAGATCTAGCCTCAATAAAGGCTAACATGCTCTAGGGCAAAGAAATATCAAAGAAACCCATTTGCCTAGCAAGCGACTGAACGTCCAAAGCTAGGGGTCTCTCCTTAACCCTAAAAAATGCCAAACTCCCTATGCTAGAAACTTTTCAGCTCAAAGCATCTACCACGACAGTTGCCTTTCTGGGATGATATAAAATAGTAATACCATAGTCCTTAAACAACTCCAACCACCTACGATATCTCATATATAGATTAGGCTAAGTAAAGATGTAATTGAGGTTCCAGTGATCGGTGAAGATCTCACAATGCACCCCATAAAGATAATGTTGCCACAGCTTCAATACAAACACAACCACAACCAACTCCAAATGATAGTATAAGGCCCTACATGTTGGAGGGTGTAACAGAGCCTAAGAAATGTGTTCAAAAATTTTCTTAGTATAAGTGGTTCCGACGATGCTTTCTATGAGCCGTAAGTTTTTCCTTGAGTTGTAAATCTTGCATGTGAAGGGATGGCTGACTTGATGAAATTTGGGATTCTCTCGGATTCAGTGCTCAGGCGGCTGATATAATGACTTACGAGCCATAAATCAAGTCATGGAATAAGAATCAGAGAAACCTTTTGAGGGTCCAAAATGTTAGAAGACAGAACCCCTCTCCTACGGCCTGTAAAATTATCTATGACCCATAAACGAGGTCTCATGGTCTTTCTAGTAGGTTTCTAAGAAGGGTAATTTCAACCTTTCTTATTTCTTTATGATATACTAAGTCATTTTATCACCGAAAGGACCCCTTTTCAGCCCTGTACAACCCTAATATATCCTACTCCCCTTCATTCTAAAATATTCCAAGTCCCGAATACCTCTTAAACTCTCCTAAGTTCTTCTAGGCTATCAAGCAAGAAGCACAAGCTAGGGTTTTGATTCTTCCATCTCCAAATCATTTTTCAATCCATTAAATCACCAAAGTATGTGGGTTTGATTGTGGAGACCTTTCCTCCACAAGTACAACCATTCTCCCTTTTCAACTACATGAAATTTAAGGATATTATGGATGTTTTTGTGAACTCTTTTATATGATGATATTATGAAGAGATTTATGATGTTTTACCTTGTAAATGATTATGCATTGGAATGTCACATGAAATTGATGCATTGGAAGCTATGTTTTGCTATGCTATATGGTGGGTTATTTTAAAAAATGGTTAAATGGTTCCATTTTACCCTTTTTAAGTCATTTACTCTTAAATTGCATGGTTTTAAACTCATGTACGTGTACCCACTATGATTTGAGTAAAGTTGTATGCCAAGATTCTATGATATTGAAGGCCTTACGGCAAAATTATGCAAACTATGAATGAAATGAATTTTGAAAGGGCTATTATGCATGTTATGAGATACAAGAATATTGAGAGAGTTGTGAATGATATGAAGCCCTATTCTTTGGTATTATGAAGCTTTGGTTTTGATGAGATACTCTATGCAATTACTATGATATTATGATGCTTTGCATATTATGGCTATAAGTATGATTTGAATATTCCTTGGGATAGTGACCTAGCACCGAGAGGACCATGGTAGATAACCATTGTCCCATAACTAAGTTGCTACTATAGGTTTGTGAATTAGCTAATGGATCCATATAGCTTGTGTTACATGATTGGAAAAAAAGGGTGGTGTTCTCATACAACACATGTTTGTTAAATATCGAAATAGGTGTTGTTCCTATAAGGTTGTTATCATAAGTTAACTTAAAGGGGTGGTATCCACGTAAGGTGTTTAAGTAGCAATTTTTGAAATAGGGGAGTTCCCATAAAGTGAGTGTTTGGTTTACCTTGGCAAAGTAGACAACTCCTAATCCAGTATAGAGTGAACATCAAGATTCCAAGTAGTAGCTCGCTTGGTCTTGAAGTTAGTTATGGTCCCTACCCATTTATCTATGATATGTTATATGAATTGATTATTCTTCATGCATATTTTGAGTAAGTCACTGAGCATTTTTTACGTATTGAGCTTATATCTATTGATTGTGATTATGCATATTGCTAAATTATGGCTTATGTTCTTTGTCACACTGCACCCTGCATATTTAGTACATTCCAAGTACTAATGCATACTTTTTGCCTACATGATCTAACCATGTGGGGATTGGAGCTCCTATCCATCCTCTTCCTCCACGTGGCTAGATGATTCAATTGAAGATTACTACTGTTGAGTGCTCTAATTCGGGGATAATAGCCATTACTTTCATGCTTTATGTAGTCTTGTATATTTTTCGATACTATCTTTTGAGGATGATCCTAGGAGATGTCTTGGCCCTGTTTCATTCGTATTAGAAGTGTTGTTAAATATTTTGATCTGTAAGTATTGAGCTCGACTCTTATTATGCTATGTAATATGAAAGACTCCCTTAGTCCCTTATTCCCTCTTATGTGTTGAATGCTTATCATATCAATGAGGTGGATGTCCTAAGCCCTTATTGCCCCATAGCGTGAGTCATATTTTCCTGCCCCTTAGACATTACTTGTTATGTGATCCATGCTAATCCTCTTCCCTACAACATCCCCATATCGTGAGTCTAAAGTCTCATTTCCCCTAGAAATTATGTGTTATTTGCTTTAATTTTTTCTTCTACAACCAAGGATGTGCTATACATGCTTAAGAGGCTTGTTTGGGGGGGGGGGGGGGTTTCCTTTGGGTTCCCTATTCATCTTTTCATGTCTAGGCCCTGGGCTTAGGTAATGAAAAGCATGGTATAAGATCACTAGGTTTGTAAATGGTCATTGAAAATCTAAAACACCACATCCTGTAGAGTCTTGTTCATAGTTGTGAAGTGCGCCACAACTATGAATAGGAAGATATGAGGCATTTTAGGAATAAATAACTTTTTCATACTCTATGTTATGCTATGGATTTTAATTAAGGCTTTCTATCTCTAATGGATGGTATTTTTCTCCTCTAGATCATGCCTCAAAGACGAGCAGTTTAAAGATCTCCCATTCCTAAAGATGAATTGGCCCCTTTGGCTCTACAAGTTCCCCAAGGAGAAGTAGGAGTCACTCATTTTGAGTATCAAAATATCGTCACGTTGTTAGCAACGGTCGTGGCCAACAAAAAAGTCCAAGCTCGTTATGCTCCTACCCACACCTCAAGGGTGAGGGATTTCAAAGGAATGAATCCTATGGAGTTCTATGGCTCTATAGTTGAAGAGGATCCCCAGTGTTCATCGATGAGGTGTACAAAGTTTTGATATAATGGAGATATAGATCACCCATTGGATGATTTGGCTCAGGTTTAACAAATATGTTGGGTGCAGATCTACTTAAAGATGCCACGGATCAGGTTCAATTGATTCAGGGTAGACTCTTGATAGCTCAGAGTCATTAGAAGAGTTATGCTGAACGGAGGGCTTAGCCTCTTGAGTTCTTTGTTGGTGACAGTGTCAGGCTAAAAGATTCACCCATGAAGGGTGTGCTGAGATTCAAGAAGAAAGGCAAGCTTAGTCCTAGATTTGTTGGCTCATTTGAGATTTGAAGAAGAGTTGGTGAGGTTGCCATGAGATAGCATTACCATCGAGACTATCATCAGTTCACCGTATTTTTCACGTTTTTATGTTGTGCTAGTACATTCTCGATAAGTCTTATGTGATTTATTTTGATTCTGTTGAGTTCGATGCAGAATTATCTGATGAGGAGAAAACTATAACGATGTTAGATAGACATGTCCATAGATTGAGATCCAAAGATATAACCTTATGAAAGTTCAGCGGTGACATTGTTCTGTGGATGAGGCTACTTGGGAGTTGGGGTCTGATATTCAGGCCAGATATCCTAGCCTTTTTGAGTTTTCAAGTACTTTTTTCCCTTATGTTTAATGAGGAACATTATTTTGAGCAATGAATGATGTAATGACCTGGTTTGACATTTTTAAGCTTATGTGTTGAAATTACTATTTTACCCTTTTGTAAGTTTCTTTGAGCCTATTTTGAACTATCTGTATTGTTAGAAATGAAATCCTGAGTTTTGAAGTTGAATTTATGAGTTTTTTGGCACTTTTGGAAGCTTTAGTTGAAAAAGTGAATTTTTGTACCATTTTGAGTTTCAAGTGTCGAATTCATGTTTTGGTGATTCCATTACCTTCGAAACGTCAAAAGTGAAGTATATGAAGTTATAGAACTGAACTCGGAGTTAAAATGAGGTTTTTAGTCCAAAAGTTGCATTTTTAGTTGTTTTAGCAACCAAAGTTTGACTTTGGTCAATATTTGGAGTTTAAGAAGCTTGGATCAAAATTTGGCAATTCCAATAGTTCTTGATGGTAAAACTAAGGCTTGAAATTGTCTCAAAATATTTTTCGAAGTTGCTGAGGGCAGTTTTGATATTTTAAGTTTAAACATGTTTATACGAGTTGCGTAAGTAAATGTGGCATAAATGCCTTAAAATCAATTTCTGATGATTCCTTTGAGTCCGGATCACTGTTTCTAGTATGGATACATATATGTTCTGTGAAATTTGGGTTTCGAATGAGTCTCATGGGTCCATTTTGAGTTTTGAGCGTAGTTGTGTTTGCTAGTTCTTGTGCAAGGCATTTTGTTATCCGCATTCGCGGAGTACTCCCGTGGTTCTTCCCTGTGCTAGCGGACAAATCTCCACGTTCGCAGAGGTATAACAGCCCTTAAACTCCGTGTTCTCCAATCTTTATCCGCGTTCGTAGAGTATAAAAGTTCTGTAATATTTTAAAAGTCGTAAATCCCCCATTTTCATTCATTTTCAACATCTTCAAGCCTTTGGGGATGATTTTGGATGATACTTTTTGTAGATTTTTTGGGGTAAGTTTTTAAAATACAATTTTTATTAATTTCCTTGATTTTAATCTTGGTTTAGTCTTGAATTTCATCATTTTGAATGTCCGAAATTGAGGATTTTCGGTCTATGATTTTGAAACTTTGAATGGCGATTTCTCTTTTAATTTGAACTTGATTTTAGTGAGAATTTCACCCACAAACTCATATTTTCATGTAGAACCTGATTTTGAAGTCAATTTCTAGATTTGAAAAGTTTGAATTTTAGCCCTAATTTTGACCATTTTCCCCCAAGCCTAATTCGTGCCAATATGGGTATTAAAATGCACCTCTTGACACGTAACATCGATTTTTAAGAAGGAATTATTGATCCGGGAATCATTTGGAGGCTTGAGCTAATTGAAAGCTTGTCCGGGTGCGGTTTCGGCATTAAGGTAGGTTCGGCTAACCTTTTTGGGATTGAATTTGAGTTATTGATCATATTTATGTGGTGATTGTGAGATTTAGAATGAAGCATAAGTAAATGGGTTGATATGTTGGAATAATGATAAAAATGTGATCTCGGTTAGACCAAAATTTGAGTAAATTGTGATCCTATACCTTGTGAATGGTTATGATTTGGGATATTACTATGATGACATGAGACTTGTGATACTATTTGGGTAATTTGTGGTAATTCGATGGCTTCATGAGACATTTTCTGGGTTCATGTGCATGTTTTGGGATGCGTAAGGTCTGGTATTATTATGATACTTGTATATTCTGGACAATTGAGGTACGATATTATTAGTACTCTTGACTATTGATATAATTATGTTGATGTGATATATGTTGATAGTTTGGGGCATTAGTTGAAGCGCCTGACATTAATTTCCATGGTGATATGAAGAATATTTATTAGAACCCTTTTTATGCTATTATTGTATATATCTTGACATCTATTATTGGCATGCACCTATTCCATATTGCATCCATACGACTTGAGTCATTGTGATGATAAAGATACCCCCATATAATGCTATGCTGTCTTGAGGTACTTTGAGATATCTTTGCATATTAGGATGGTGAGGTTGGGTGTTTTTGGTAAACTAGGCTATCGGTATGATATGAGGGTCAAGGCTTGAGGATAGTTTTGTGGTATCATTTTTTGTATTCATTATTATCTCTCATGATCCTATGACGTTACTTACTGGTAATCTTATCATGATGTTAAGTTATGGTTTGAGTTTATCATTTACATGCATCTATTCAGTGTTGAATTGTACCATCCCTTGACCTGAGCAGGAGGCAAGGGTGAAATATACTTATATAAACACCTTGACCTAGGCGAGAGGCAAGGGTAATACTGATACAAACATCTTGACCCAGGTAGGAGGCAAGGGTAATACCTATACAAACACCTTGAACCGGGAAGGAGGCAAGGGTAATACCTATACAAACACCTTGACTCGACAGGAGATAAGGGTAATATTTACACAATTTTATAATCCTTGACCATGAGCATGTGGCAAGGTTAGGGTAATGTGACACTCTTTGACACGTGCAGGTGGCAAGGTTGCATTCATATATCTTCTATTTGTTGCCTTATTGACTACTTATGCTAGTTTTATCTGAACTCATATATTCATATGTATATTGTGAGGATATCTGTAACACCCAACATCTTACATGTACTAGTCCAACACAGATGAAACATGATATGGCAGGGCCAAATCCGCGCATATTTTTTTTTAAAAGTGCGTGAATTTTAGATTAAAGGGCTATATGTACGTCTAACGCTTAAGATGACCGAGTACTGTAAATTATTTTTAAGTCAAGTTAAGGAGAGTGTGACCTTAAATGAATTAAAATAATTGAGGTGCTTGTGGGACTTAGGAAGCTAGTAGGTGAGTCACCTACGTGCTTAGCTTAAATAAGCTCGGTAAACGGAGACAAGGCCCAACACCGAATTTGTTCAAGTCCGATAAAGAATAAACCCCGAGTTAAGGATGTCATTTGGGCCCATGGTTTGGCATCATAAAAGGACAATATTTTCAGCCCAAGATGGATAAGAAAAGGGCCAAATTACAATTACAATCCATTTCAAAACTAGGGCCGGGGAGAAATGTTTGCCACAAAGCCCATCCCATTTGAAGCCCAATAAGGCCCAAATGAAAGGGCCAAGTTGCTGACCCATAACCTTGATAAAATAATGTTGAAAACCCAAAAGAAAGTCGGCCAAAAGAGGCCTATAAAAGGTAGCAACCAGCAGCAACTTTTAGCCATTTTCTTAAACCAAATTTCAGATTTTCTCTCTAAGTTTCTTCTTGCTCTTTCCTCATTTTCTAAAGCAGCCAAGACACACTTCTAGGGTTCTTGAAGAGAACCTAATCCTTGAGGGTTAAGTTAAGATAAAATACCCATGGTTTGGTGTAATTTTTCTATGAAAAACATGAAGAGTATGTTGGTTGTATTGTGCAGGAATTTTGGGACAACATGTGTTCCAATTTTGTGGTTCACTTCTCTTGTTAAATAAGAGACTTTTATCTTGTTGGTTGGCTGAGTTATGAAGTAATATGTATGTTTTTAGGAAGTCTTGGGTCTGTAATGATGTAAGAAGGCTGCTGGACCACTTGTATCTTCCGCGAAAACAAGTTCTTAAATGATGTCTTAATTCCGGTCATTAGTAAGAATTTGTGGACTGTTTTTGGGAATTGTTGTCTCATGTTTTTCATCTACTTAGGGACTGTTTTTGGACTGGTTTAGGACTGTAATTGTGTGTAAATATGTTGAGGACAGTTTGGTTGAGGTTGGGACGGATTTGGAATGGTTGACGTCGAAATGTAGCGGAAGGACGCAATGTTGCGTTGTCTACTTACGTGTTGTGTAGAGTTGTTGTATGCTGTATTATATGAGTTTTTGTAATGCTGTTATGGGACTAAACATAGCTGGATATGACATGTATATAGGAATGTGTGTTAGAAAATACGATTAGGAGTGGAAATGTTGAAAGAATACTCGTTGGGTGCTAATTCTGAGCTTGCTGCCCGGATATTATTTTTGGGTGAAATTGGATTACTAAGACGTGTTTATTAGCTGCTAACACTAGTTTTATCACCTAATATGTTGTAGATAAGTGTTTGGAGGAAAAGGATACTACTCCGAGGTAATAACGACATAGTACAGCGAGGTATGTAAGGCTACTTGATTCCCTATTACTTGGCATGAAATCTATAATCTTCCTTAGCCTATAAAGGCACGTACAAACTCCGACATGGCTGCTATCTGTGTCCCCACTCTTTACCATATTCATATGTACCCATAGATAGTAATTGTCAACCTGCATATGTACCTGAATACCAAATATACATGAGTTCTTTCTTACCAAACAAAGTCTATGTGTCGTTTAATCTCCGATACGGTTCATTAGTTGTGTATCTCTCTTTTCATTGTGGTATTATCTTGTATGGTTGTTCATATGTCACATGTCTATATTCCTACAGTTCTAAAGGTTATGACCACCAAAAGAACCATCTCAAAGTAAATAAAAGATAACTTACAGTTGCTTATAAATGAGTGGTAGCCCGAGGGGTGGAAGAATCACCTAGCCAGGGTCGATCTCATTTGGGTGGTAGCCCGAGGGGTGAAGGAATCACCTAGCCAGGGTCGATCCCATTACAGATTTACCACTGATCAGCTGGTCATTCACATGATATATTGTGCACAGATTATACAGTAAAGATACAGAAATAAAAAGACATAAAGTACATGATTCTATAGTATGACTAAAGGTGGTCTTTTCATCCTTACACACCAGCATGTGATTTCATCTGAGTTCTTATTTCATGTACAGTATTTCCTGCCTTACATATTCAGTACATTATCTCGTACTGACGTCCCTTACGGGGGACCTGCATTTCATGCTGCAGGTACAAGAGCTACTAGATCTCCCCAGTAAGATTACATGACTTCCAGCTGCTATTACTAAGCTCCAGGTTGCTTCGGGGCTTATGTGTTTAGAACTTATATTTTGTATTGTATAGTTGGTCATGAGGCGGGGCTTGTCCCAACCCATTTGGATATTGTTCCTTACTTAGAGACTTTGTAGACTATGTAAATTAAAGTGTGGTCAAATAGCGTATTATAGACATCGTGGCTCCAACGGCCTAGTCTTATGCATTTACTTTTGGTTTTTTAGTACAGTTTACTTTCTTTTGACAGCATATTGAGTATGGAAACCTCTTAAATGTTCATAGCAGGTGTATAGTTATATGTTGGTTCTCCCGAGCCTTGTCGGCAATGGGTGCCAGTCCGCCTTAATGGGGCTTAGGGCATGACAGAAGTGGTATCAGAGCGGGTCGTCCTAGGGAGTCTACAAAGCCGTGTCTATGTAGAGTCTTGTTTATGGACGTGTTGTGCACCACATTTATAAGCAGGAGGGTACGTGGCATTTAGGAGTTGTCACTTTCTTTTCATTCTTTAGATCGTGCCATAGAGCCAAGTGTTGTAGGTTGATTATTTCTGACCTCTAAATTATTTTGTACAGTAAGCATGCCTGAAACAAGGAAAAGCAAAGGCAAGGGGAAGGAGGTGGAAGTGGTAATTGGTATGCCTAGTTGGGTGAGACGACGAGATGAGGCCCAAGATGAGTCTCTGTCCCAAACATCTCCAACTCCTCCAGCTCCTGATGAACCAGGTCGTAGTGAAACTCCCTCAGAACCAACTGCCGATGCTGCTGTGCAGGATCTGAGAAATGCGGTCCAGTTATTGACCCGCATAGTTGCTAGCCAAAGCCAAAGACAAGAAGGCCCAGTTGTAGGTGTAGATGGTTCGAATAGGGGAGCTAGCACGCGGATACGTGACTTCCTTAATTTGGACCCTCCAGCTTTCACCGGGTCAGATTCTAATGAAGATCCGCAAGACTTCATCGACCAGATCCAGCGCACTTTAGATGTTATGCATGTAAGTGGTACAGAAGCTGTAGAACTAGCAGCATATAGATTGAAAGGTGTGGCTATATTGTGGTATGAAGCTTGGAAGCAAACTAAGGGTATAGATGCACCTCCAACTACCTGGAAGGAGTTTAAAGAGGCCTTTCTTGACCACACTTGCCATATGAGATCCGAGAGGCCCGGGCAGATCAGTTTCTGAATCTCCACCAAGGGGGTATGAGCGTGAGGGAGTATAGCCTCCAGTTTAACTCCTTGGCCAGGTATGCTCCTAATGTAGTTGCTACTATGGCAGATAAAGTTCATCGGTATGTGGATATGTTGGATACATATCTGGTAAGAGACTGTACCATGGCTTCATTGAATAAAGACATGGATATCGCAAGGATGCAAGCATTTGCACAGAAACTAGAGGATCAGAGGCAAAGGAGAAGGACACAAGAGATAGAAAGGGGCCAGTCCAAGAGGGCCAGATCTACAGGGCAATTTGTACCATCCCAAGGTGATGTTAGGCCCCAATTTCCTAGTAAATCACCTAGACCATCATCCTCCTATTCCGCAGTCAGTGCTCCACTACAATTTCAAGGGCCTAGAGGTAATCAGTTTAATCAAAGAAGTGAGGGATAAGGTGCACGGACTACAGGATATTCGGCCAGCCAGCAGATTCCTCCTAGGCAATCTTGCAAACAATGTGGGAGGAGTCATTCAGGTATATGTCATGTTGGGACAGATGCCTGTTATTGGTGTGGTGTACCAGGGCATATGATAAGAGATTGCCCAAGAAGACGTATGGGTGATATGGCACAACCTGCTGGGTCAGCTGCTGCATCATCATCGTCAGTTCCTCCCTTCAGTAGGGGTCAGCAAATGCCTACAGGCCGTGGTAGAGGTGGTAGAGGAGCAGCTAGCTCCAGCGGAGCCCAAAATCGCACTTATGCTCTGGGAAGTCGGCAAAATTTAGAAGCTTCACCCGATGTGGTCACAGGTACATTGTTCATCTTTTCACATAATGTGTATGCATTAATTGACCCTGGTTCTACATTATCATATATTACACCACTAGTGGCTGGGAAGCTTAAAAGAACACCTAAATTATTGAATGAGCCATTTGATGTACTTACCCCTACTTTGTTTCCTCCCCACAGATCGAGCATAGAGACATACACAGAGTAATCGATTCATTATAGTAGTGATATTATCCATCTATCGAGATCTTAATGGTGAGGCTCAAACTTCGTCTTGCCGTAATTCTTTGAAATTTCCTCTTTGTTGCTTTCTATTTCAGCCTTCTTATAAGATATTATGTGACAACTTTGTAGTTCCCATTTGAGATAGTTGCATTTACTCTTCAGTACTACTTTAGATGCTTTTGTACTCATGACTCTAGGTTTTTGGATTTCTTATTATATGTTGTGATGGCCTTCACTTTACCTTATTCTTCTTTAGTCACGATTCATTTTTGAGCCATGACAATTTTCCATTGATTCCACTTCTAGCATGGACAAATGGTCAGTAACCTCATTCTTAGTTTCCTTTTGCTCTTTCACCTTAAAGTTAAATTCTTATTGGAGAAAGGTTGTCACGATCCAGACCTAGGGCCTAGAAGTGACACGGTGAATGGGAACCCGAAAGTCCCCAAAAAAGCCTCAAAGTATCCAAATCCACATCATCGGTTTGGAAGCGCATTCAAATGGTAAACACATAGTTCTAAGGAATGGGAAAGTAGGACTCACGCTATGGGGATATCTAAGTGAAAGGGATTTACATGGATTCACATAGCACATAAGAACTAAGGGGCGGATAAGTATGACTCACTCTATGGGGGAAATACGGGCTTAGGATCTTCCACATTTCCACATCAATCATATACACATAACATAATTCCCATTATCAATCCATGATATCCATATCCAATTGATCACCGAATTTATAAGCTTCAAATACAACACATAACAAATAGAATCTACGAAGGTCTACAAGATGTCCAACAATGCCTATAGTCATAAGATGGGACGGGGTCAAGACATGTCTTGGGCTCACCCTCAATTAAGAAGTTAAACAAAAAACAACATAGGTAGAAGGAAGGTTTGTCCTTGGAAGATAGGACTCACCACAATATCAACTCCCTAAATTCGAGCTACCCGTCAAGCGATGGATGATCATAACACATGGTCCCTATATGGTAAAATCATGTAGGCATAGAGTATGCGTTAGTACGTTTCAATATACTAAGTATGCGAGCATGCAATGCATATGGCTTATCAACCTGCATCTCAATGTTAGATGACATGGGCACATAATATTGAAAGAATCATATATCCAAGGAAGAAATATACAAGATGCCATAAAATTCATGATGCTTGAATGAGATGATGCTCATATATATAAGGGATAGCGACAAATCAAACTCATGTGAACTATTCCATGAATTAGTTTGATAAAGACCTCCCATCGATCTACATCACAACTTACGACCTCTCATTTTCGGTAAATGGTCACCTTCCTTATGACCACGCCTTTTCAGAAGGATTTTCATATCAAAGCATATTCTATGTCATATCATATCAATAAATGAATAACCATTCCTTATGACCCAGTCTTTTAGGTACTGGCTTTCATTCCTATGTTGGCACAAAGTTTAAGGAAAGGGAGAAGGCCCTTGAGGATAGCCCTAACGCCCCTAATCCATCAGTTCTACGTCGAAAATATCCCACATGAATACTTATATATATACGTGCTTCCAAGAGATACAATATTCATTTCAAATCCGTAATTCATTTCAAAACTGTTCAATGCATATTTAGGCTCAAATGCCAAATCATAAATCATAATCATGATGCTCATGCAAGGAATAACTCATGCACATATATAAGAGGGTGGAAGCATCCGAGATGCTCAAAGAGCCATTATCATAAGACATGTATGTGATCACATTCTAGTCATAACCAATGCCTTACCAAAATCATTTCATAAAATGTAATTGGGCTTAACCCACTTCATAATTTCCATATTCCAATGCTCATGAATGCAATGTAATGCATGATGTGAGGATAGTCTGAGAACATAGATTCATGTTAAAATAAACATTATAATATGAAATTTAGTAAATCTATAATAAAATCAACATCTAAATCGTGATATAAATCACTCATGCATAAATCAACTTTGAAAGGGGATATGCATGTTCATAACTTCATATCTCAATGTAAATCATCATAATAGCGATCAAAGTAAATTAAAATCATAGGTAAAGTTCAGCCCATACATCAATTGGATTTAATAAAATCAAATAATGAAAACCCATATTTGAAGTGAATGAATATTCATGAAATCAATTGAAGGAAATTTTAGGTCTTCTTGGTTGAACGGGACCAAGAATCAATCCCACATACCTTGATTAGGAAGATGAATTTGAGAAGAATTTAACTTGTATTTGGAACCCCAATAGATTCATAGCGTGAATCTTAAAGATGAGACATGGAGAGAATTTTGAGAGTCTACTTCTAGAAACGAAGTGTTTGTCTTGAATCAGGGTTTAGAATTAGTGTAGGAGGAGTTTAGGAATATAAAAGAGGGGTTCAAAAGATCTTAAAAGCCTTGGGGATGGGTCAAAATATTTAAAATACCTCCATTAAACACCCCTTTAAATTTCAAACTGAAGTTGACACGGTTAGCTTCACGGTCCGTGAAGGCCTCTCGTCTAGCCAAGACAGATTCTACGAAAAAGGTCATAACTTCTTGCTTCGAACTCGGAAGGAGGTAAGAAAAGATGTATTGGAAATATAATCCAAAGAGCTTCAATTTTATAGGTTGTGGGCCACCCAATCTCTTTTTCGCTAAGATATAAAATGATTTAAAGTTGACCCTTCTATCGGTACTTGTGAAAAACTTAGCCGATGGAATTCCTTTGAACTTAACTTGATGTAGGAGACCTATGATGGCCTTAATCAACATAAATAAGCTTGAATTATATGCTTGAAAGTGAAACTTAGTTTGAACTTGAAGATCCCATAATTAGAATTTTCAATGCTGAGGAAGTTCACACGGACGGTCACATGACTCATGTAGCACTACACGGGTCGTATCAAGCACCGTAAAATGATACTTAAAAAAATTTGATCACGCAAAGTTACTAGATGGTGATTCCACACTTAGAAAAATTTTGCATCGCGAGCTATATAGTGGGCCACACGGCTCGTGACACACCAAACAGACCGTGTGGGTGGCCGTGTGACAACACTTTGTCTTGTTTCCTGGTTTTCCAGGTGCAAGGCCATCACATGGCTCACCACATGGCCTGTGAAGCACCATACGGTCTATGTAGGGCTCTTGTGTGATGTGCCTTAGCCTGAAACTCCCTATCTAGTCCCCATAACCAAAATTATGGCCAAGTATCCGTTCATTAGAGGCCCCACGATTCGATTGACCTCACACAAGCCATGTGAGTCTCCCATGAAGTAGCACTTGGTCAATATTTTCTCATGGGGCGACATTATAAAGTTTGATAAAGTCGTTCGAGAATTCGACTCCGTACAAAGACCTAATGAATCCACCACGTCCTGATTTCTTTCTTCGCCATAAAATATTTGAGCACAACATGCTCAGACTGGATAATGACTTTGGTACTATGCAAATAAGACCTAATTTTTTTGAAAGTAGTGATTACTCGTGGTTGACTGGATTCTGGTATACTTATCCTTGGTTGGGCATGACTCTACACAGGTCTATGACCTCTATACCTTTGTATACAATTGTTAGTGATTGTGCATTGTTATCCTTACCTGACACTAGAGTCACATGCTATAGTCTGAGGGAGGCATGGTTATACTTTGTTTGAGCTTTGTCACTCTTTCTTTGAGATATGATTTACAAGATCCCAGGAAAAACTAGTGATTGGATGACTATTTCTATTCTTTGAGTCTCGGATGACATTCCCCATGCTCTGAGTTCCGGCGGCCACGTTCGAGAGTTCACATCTTAGGTGACTTTCCCAATGTTTTGAGTCCATGAGGCCACGTTTGTGAGTCTAAGTTTTGGATGCCGATTCCGAGGTTCGAGCACCCATCTATTACCTTGGATCTAGGACCCTATCGATTGCTTTGGATTCGGGACCCTATTGATCACTCTTAGGTCTGGGAACCTATCTTTTACTTTGGGTCTAAGACCTGTACATTACTCTTGGGTCTAGGACCCTGTCGATTACATTAGGTCTGGAGTCCTGTTAATAAGTTTTTGGTCTAGGACCTATCAATTGCTCTTGGGTCTTCGACCATATTGTTTATTATTGGGTCTGGGACCTTGTTGATTATTCATGGGTTCAGGACCATATTGACTGCTCTTAGGTTAGGGACCAAGTTGATTACCCATGTATCCACACACCTACACACACCTTCCTTATACATAGCTGTACCCTTTAGGATTATGGGGTCTATGGGGCGTACAAGCATAAACATTAGGGTCTTACTCCCATGTACACCATTCTACCTATTTCATTGACAGTTACAATATGGGCCTACTCGGGTTTTGTCAGTCAGTATTATTGTACATCATTTGGGTTGTTAAGTTGGTGTTCGCTGATTCTCTATACATATTCCTTCCTTGATTTGAGTTCCAATTTTTCAGTCTTAATATATATCTCTATATGTGCCCATTCTATATTTACTGTATATCACCCAGTCGACCGATAATGCCTACAGGGTGCCTTTTATTGGTACTCACCCCTACATTATTGCATTTTCCCATGGTGTAGGTTTAGGTACTAGCAGCAATCGCTAAGTTGGGGGTTCGAAAACATTTCAAGAGATATTGTTGAGCATCAGTAGCTCTAGACACTCTATAATCTCCTTCCTTTTCATGGTCGTCTCTTATATCTAGACATTTACATTGTATAGTATAATGGCTTGTATATGTAGGAGTATTCCTAGTTACTTATATTATTGTTATTATATGTATGAGTGTGTGCCTGTGTTCGCAGTAGCTCTGTACCGATGACGTGTAGGTTCTGGATAGATTATGCTGATTTATTTAGGTATGTCTAGTATAGTTGTGATTAGTGATTTAGGATAGGTACCCTGGGGTTTGGAATTCACTTGCTTATTGGTGGGATCTAACATGCACCATCATGACCAGGACTAGGTCATGATATGTTGGTATCAAATCTAGGTTCTTTAGTCTTATTTGTACAGAGCAACAATCTACTAGAGTCGTATTAATGGGTGGGGAGACGTCCGTGTCTTATCCTCGAGAGGCTAAGGAATATTTAGGAAACTTCATATGTTTTCGATTCCTACAGTACGCTATTTCCAATGGTTCTTCAGGATCTGGGAATTTGACTTTGTTTATTTTTTGCAAATATGGTGTCTAGAGAACAGACTCTAGGGAGGGGTAGGGCTATGTCATCAGTCCTAGATAGTGAGCATACCCTAGCTCCCCTACAGCCTGAGACACCAGACTAGGATATGTTGTGCCGGTGACTTGGGCAGAGTTTACGCCGACCTTTACAACTAGGTTTGTGCTCAAGAGTTTCATGGACAAACGTCGGGATTAGTTTGTGTGCTTGGAGTAGGGTCAAATAATAGTATCACAGTACGAGGCCAGATTCTAGGAGCTCTCTAGGTATGCTACAGGTATTTTACCTACCTAGAAGGAACAAATTTGTTATTTTGTACGAGGATTAAGGCCATAATTTAGGATGGTATGCACGTCGAGGTGAAATTAGGTAGGTCTTATCTTAATATTGTTGATCATGCTCATTCTTTGGACCATTGTTGTCGCTAGGCCCTAGGGAGCAGCAACAAGCGTGCTAGGTGCGAGGGAGATTTTAGTGGTTCCTGGTTTGGTTTCATGGTGCTGAGTGATAGGCCTCCAAGGAGGCTTTAGTAGGGTTAGATTTGTCACCTATTCGAAGCATCATTGTAGGCTTCTAAGGGTAGACACCAAGGCCTAGGTAATTCCGGTCAAGGTAGGTCATCTTATCATGCAAGACATAGATAGAGGAAGAGTGACACTGCCTCACCAGGGCCTACAAGGTCATTTTCATGGGTAGTCAGAGATAGCGGAAGAGTGACACTGCCACACCAGGGCCTACAAGGTCATTTTCATGGGTAGTCAGACTTCCAGGTCTTCTGGATTGAGACCGTATGATTATGAGGCAGGGCCATTCCGAGTTTATTTGGGTGCGAGGCACTAGATCATTGGTTCAGAGACTATCCAGAGCACAAAGCAGCGCATGCAGTCCCACTGGACACCTGACCAGTTCCCTTACTGGGTGGCAGAGGTAGGGGCTAGGATCGAGATCATAGAGAT
This sequence comes from Solanum rostratum, assembly GCA_029948455.1. NCBI lineage: Eukaryota > Viridiplantae > Streptophyta > Magnoliopsida > Solanales > Solanaceae > Solanum > Solanum rostratum. The sequence continues at coordinate 60,735,545 of CM057045.1, read as the reverse complement.
AACTAGTATAGGGATCGTGAGGACCAATAATGCTTTCAACAGGATTTTGAGGGCCCTGCTAGAGGCAGTATACCCAAGGGTGGAGATGATGCTTAAGGTGGGGGATTTCAGCGCCACTTTTATGTCGCCCCAACATGGGCAGTGTCACGACCCGGGTTAGGGCCTAGATGTGACACGGCGAATGGAAACCCGAGAGTCCCGAAACAAGCCTCAAGTATCTATATCCACATCATCGGGTCAAGGAAAAAACATTCAAATAGTAACACATAGTTCTAAGGGACAGGGAAATAGGACTCACGCTATGGGGGCAAAACGAGGGATTGGGATGTTCCACACTACTACCCATAAATATATAATCAAAATACGAGATTTGGATAAATCAACTCATAGGGGTACGTGAACCAAATATTTCGCATAGATTAAAGACTTTAAAGAGTCTACATGTTGTCCAACAAATGCCTCTAATCAAAATGGAATGGGGGCGGGACAAGTTCTGGGCTCACCATCAAATAAGGAATAACATTCTGAAATAACATAAAGAAAAGGAAGTTGCTTCGTCCTTGGAAGATGGGACTCACCACAGTATACTTCTAGATCAGACTATTCGTTAAACGGTTGCTAATCAAAGTGCCCGGCCCCTATATGGTAAAATCATGTAGGCATAAAGTATCCGTTAGTACATTTGAATGTACTAAGTTTGTGGGCAAGTAATGCCTATGACTTACAAAACCTGCATTTCAATATTAGATTACAGGGGCACATAATATAGAAAGAATAATATAACCAATGGAAGTGTATACAAGATGCCATGTAATTCATGATGCATGAATGCAAAAATGCTCATAGTGGGGATGGACTATAATCGACAAATCAAACCCATGCAAGCTATTACATGAATTAGTCCGATAAAGACCTCCCATCGATAGGAGAAGATTACTTTCCAAAGGTAATCTACATCACACCTTACGCAACACACCATTTTGGTGTATGGTCACCTTCCTTACAGAACTCACCATTTCAGAAGGGTTTTCCATAATCATACATAACATATCATAATCATAAATGAATAACCATGCCTTGTGACCCAGTCATTTCGGTAATGGTTAATGTTCCTATGTTAGCACATAGTTCAAGAAAGGAAGAGGGCCCTTGGGGATAGCCCTAATGCCACCAATCCATCGGTGCTAAGTCAACAACATCCCACATGAATACTTATACATCTACGTGCTTTCAAGAGATACAATGTTCATTACAAAATCGTTCAATGCACATTTGGGCTAAAATGCCAAATCATAAATCATAATCATGATGCTCATGCAAGGAATAATGCATTCACATATACGAGATGGTGTAAGCACCCGAGATGCTCCAAGAGCCATAATCATAAGACATGTATGGGATCACATTCTTGTCATAACCAATGCCTTACAAAAATCATATCATAATAATTTCAAAAAATATAATTAGGCTTAACCCACGTCATAATTTTCATGTAAACCAATGTGCATGAATGCAAATGCAATGCAATATGTGAGGTTAGCATGAGTGACATAGATTCAAGTTAAAATCAATATCATAGTGTTAAATTGAGTAAATCCATAATTGAATCAACATCTAAAACATAGTATGAGTCACCCATGCATAAATGAACTTTAAAAGGGGACATGCATGTTCATAACTTCACAACCTAATGTAAATCATCATAGTAGTGATCAAAGTGGATTGAAATCATAGGTAGAATACAATCCCTACATCAATTAGATTTAAATAAATCAAGTAATGAAATCTCATATTTAAAGTAAACTAAATTCATGAAATCAATTGAATGATCTTTGGGTATTCTTGGTTGAAAGGGACCAAGAATGAATCCCACATACCTTGATTGAGGAGCTAAATTTTAGGAAGTACTTAGCTTGAATTGGACTTCGACTACACCCTAGCCTTGAACCTTGAGAGGGGAGAGTAGGGAGGAATTGAGAGGTGATCTTATGAGGAGTGGAGGGTTTTAGGAGAATGAATTAAGAGGGGAGGGTATAAGCTGAATTAGGAGTTTAGGATAGGTAAAAGGTCATAATTCATAATTAAAATAAACTAAAATTACATAAACGCCACTAATAAAACGAGAAACAATTAGAACCCTCAGGCCTATATGATCGCCTATACAGTCCGTGAAATGTCACACGGACCGTGAACAGTGATTGTGAATCGTCACTTAGAAATTTCGGAGAGGGAATTTACTTGAAACTAAAGGGTACCACACGGATGGCTACACGATCAGTGTGATTCCACACGGGCCGTGACATCGACTATGTGATAGTACTTGAAATAATTTCGCATGAAAAAGTTACGAGATGGTAATTCCATACTTAGAAAAATTTTACGTAGTGAGTTACACAGAGGGCCACAGGTCCCGTGACACATCACACAGACTGTGTGAGTGGCCGTGTGCCCTAACTTGGTCCAAATCTCCTCCGTCTCAAATTTCCCCTGCTATGAGCTCGATCATTTTCCCCTCTACGAGAGGCCACATGGTCCGTGTGGTTTCACACGACCCGTGTGGCTTTACACGGCCCGTATGGGCCTTTCGTGGAGCGATGCCTGGCAGTTCGCTTGGGATGATACAAAAAGCTCCAGTAAAGCCACTCAAAAAATCCAGGTCCTCACATCATCTCCCCCTTGGGAACATTCCAAACCGAATGTGCAAAAACAAGGCTTTAAAGGCTTGACTTAAAGCATGAAACACCCAACATATGGTACAATGCATAGTTCATCATTTGAAAAAGAAAATCATAAAGCCTTTAAACTCATATCAAAATCGTATTCAAGTCAATCAAAACATTATAAAAAAATCCTTTTTTCGTGCATATGTATGCGTGTCATTTCATGAGACTCAAGAGGGCAAGAAATGGAACGATTAGAAAAGGAGAATCCTAGTACCTTAGGCTTGAGTAGATTGGAAAAGATGAGGGTATCACTTCACCATGTCAAGCTCCGCCTCCCAAGTAGCGCTCTCCACATGTTGATTTCTCCAAAACACCTTCACCAAAGCCACGTCCTTGTTACGAAGCCGCTTTACTTTCTTATCCAAAATCTCCACCGTAATTTCCTCATCAGACAAGTTTTCTTCAACCTCAATCCCTTCAAAGGGCACAATGGTACTAGGATCACCAATGAGCTTCCTTAACACGGACACATGAAAGACCGGGTGAATGGAACTTAAGTCTGGATGAAACTCAAACTTATAAGCCACACCTTCAACCCGCTCAATAATCTCATGAGGGCCGATATACCAGGGGCTTAGCTTGCCTTTTTTACCAAAATGCATCACACCCTTCATAGGAGAAACCTTCATATATACCCAATCACTGACACGAAACTCAAGATCCCTCCTCCTAACATCCGAATAAGACTTTTGATGACTTTGGGCCACTTTCAACCTTTCCTTAATCACTTTCACCTTTTTCTAATGGCCTCCATCACTAGATCCGGGCCGACTAGTGACATCTCTCCCAACTCAAACCATTTCACCGGTGACCTGCACCTTCTCCCATATAAGGCCTTAAACGGCGCCATGCCAATGCTAGCATGGAAGCTATTATTATAAGCAAACTCAATGAGTGAAAGGTGGTCATCCCGGTTGCCCTTAAACTCCAACACACAAGCCCTCAACGTATCCTCCAAGGTTTGAATAGTCCTCTCAGCTTGACCATCGGTTTGAGGATGAAAAGCGGTGCTCAACTTAATCTTAGTTCCAAGTCCCTTCTGAAATGAACTTCAAAATTGGGAAGTGAATTAGGTACCACGATCTAATATAATAAACCTAGGCACACCATGAAACATCACCTACTCTTGGATATACAACCTTGCATAATCCTTGGCACCAAAGGTAGTCTTGACCAGTAGAAAATGAGCCGACTTCGCCATCCGATCAATGACAACCCAAATGGAATCAAATTACCTTCGAGTCCGAGGCAAACCAACCACAAAATCCATGTTCACATCTTTCCATTTCCATGTAGGAATCTTAATGTCTTGGCCATGCCGCGGGCCTTTGGTGCTTTACCTTCACACCAATACACTTCTTTCAAATCTCGATACATTTTGGTAGACCCCGGGTGAATAGAATAATGAGAGTTGTGAGCCTCACTCATAATCACTATTCTAAGATCATCCACATCCGTAACACAAAGTTGGTCTTGGTACCGGAGCATACCATCTCCCCCTTGGGAGAATACCTCAATCTCCTTTTCGGCAACCAAATTATTCAATTTAAGTAACGAAAGGTCTAAATCTTGCTTAGCTTTAACATCACTCTCCGTGGAAGATTCTGTCCCGCATTGAACACGGATACCACCATCGCTCGAATCGGCCAACCTGACACCCAACCTAACTAATCGGTGAACATCCCTTGCTAACTCCTTCTTTTCTTCCCCAACATGTGCCACACTTCCCAAAGATAGCCTGCTGAGAGCATTGACCACAACATTGGCCTTGCCAGGATGATAAAAAACACTCATGTCGTAATCCTTTAGAAGCTCCAACCACCTCCTTTGTCTTAGATTGAGGTCCCTTTGAGTAAACACATATTGTAAACTCTTGTGATTGGTGAACACATCAACATGAACCCCATACAAATAGTGTCTCCGAATATTCAAGGCAAAACCTGTTGCCGCCAACTCAAGGTTGTGCATTGGGTAATTATGCTCATGTACCTTCAACTGCCCTGATGCATACACTATTACCTTACCCTGTTGCATAAGCACACAACTCAACCCAATCCGCGATGTATCACAATACACCACGAATCCCTCTAAGCCATTTGGTAAGGTCAAGACAGGAGCCGATGTAAGTCGATCCTTTAAAGTTTGGAAACTCTGCTCGCATTCGTTTGACCACATAAACTTAACCTTCTTTTGGGTTAACTTAGTCAATGGAGAGGCGATAGATGAGAACCCCTCACAAACCTTCTGTAATACCCAGCCAACCCAAGGAAATTCGAATATTTGAAGGAGTCAACGGTCTGGGACAAATCTTCACGACCTCGATCTTTTTTAGATCCACCTTGATACCATCACCGGACACCACATGACCATGGAAAGCCACTTCACCTAACCAAAATTCACATTTTCTAAACTTGGCATACAACTTCTTCTCTCTCAAAGTTTGGCGGACCATCCTCAAGTGATCCCCGTGCTCCTGCTCAGTTCGGGAATAAATGAGAATGTCGTCATTGAAGACCACCACAAAACTATAAAGGAATGGCTTAAACACCCTATTCATTAGATCCATGAACACAGCTGGAGCATTGGTTAGGCCAAACGACATCACCACAAACTCAAAGTGCCCATACCTTGATCGAAAAGCTGTTTTGGGATTGTCACACTCCCTAACCTTCAACTAATGATGCCCATAACGAAGATCAATCTTTGAGAAATGAGTAGTCCCTTGTAGCTGGTCAAACAAGTCATCATCTTTTATGGCTCGTGATTTCATCCATGGACCAGAATTGCCCCTCAAAAGAAGGACTCAGCAACTTGAAATTTCCATAAGTTAATAGGGAAATCTGTTTATGAGTTGTAGTTCACACCGCGGCCCATAAACAATGTTCGTGGTTTCCAATACCTTTCAAACTCTGCACCTATGATGCGGTCTAAGACTCGATGTTTAAACCACGGGTCATGACTGAATCCGTAAGTGCAATTCCAATAACCAAATTTATTTTGCCCTGTTTCCATGAAGGCCTTCTACAGATCGTATTTTACTCTACGGTCTGTAGGTGAACCTTCGTGATTTCTTCTATGATAAATTTTAGCAAAGTTTTTGTTTATTTTTTGCATTTCTTAGGACTCATGCATGCATTGTTGTGTTTGCAGACACCATGGGTCCCCGACCAAAGAGTGATGAGATAGAGGCGGTGTGCAATATACTCCAAGACGAGCCAACAAAGTCTGAGGCTAATGGCTCTGTAGAAGAGCTTGGCACCCGTCCAGATGAGGGCATTGAGAGACAACGTATATACTACGGTAATGTCTAGACAAATAGTACCAGCCCTTCCACTAGCTATTGCTACTTAGCCCACCCACTCTAAGGAGGGAGGTTCGTAAAGGAGTAGTTTGATACAAATGACAGACTCTAGAGAGAGAGGTCCAATTCAGTCTCCCCAAATAGAGATGGCTCAGGGTCAGACGAGGAGTCGAGCTCAGAGTTCAAAGAGTCGAGCATGTCTGTCCCAACTGCAGGGCAGCTAAGATGCTAGTGTGTCAAAAACATTTAAGCTATATACAAAGAGGAAGTTTGGCAGGACGACAGGGGTCGGCAGACCTAGACCATATTTGAGAAGCTGCGGATAGTCACAGACAGGTTTGACAGTGTGTCGATGCTCAATGATTCAATGGCTAAATATAGTTTAAATTAGTTATAAGAATTATCTGGGAAGTATTCCCTGGCATTAGTTCATGAGTTCTACGCCTCTTATGTTGCTACTAATATTGAGGCAACACCGAAGAAGGTGAATCCCCTTTCTCAGCCTAGATTGACTTGCACATGGGTATAAAGCAGTCTTCTAGAAATATCGGAGGCCACCATCCATAGTTTTTGTTTGGTCCCAACTATAAGGCCCCCGTGACTACAGCTAATTGGTTTGATTATTGATTGGGCATGGCACAAGATTAGGTATTGTTAGAGATGCGGTCCACAAGGTCGCCTAAATGAGAAAGATTGCCAGCCATTCACTGAGAGAGGCTAGGATATCAATTTGATTTTTGGTCCCACAACTATTGTAAAGTCCTCACTCAGTTTTGTTGGCAAATTCTTGGGGGCAGTAGTATATATGTGGATTTGACCAACCTGTGTTGATAATGCCAGACAACGGATAGCACAGTACTAGTAGCCAACATTATATCATGCTACGATATTGACTTTGCTCAGTCTGTAGTTGAGGAGATACACGAGCGCACTTTGAGGAGGTCCACTTTGATCCTATTACCATGTTTGGTACATAATTGATGTACAGAGGTGAAGACAGATATCATTCACAATGTAGACACGATGATAGACCCCCAGAGGACTTAGGATGCTAGCCTAATCAAGGTCGATGAGAATCCAGTTGCACCGACGTGAGCACCACGCACTACATTTTGATTACCAGAGATGTTCGTCAAACCTTTGCATACTAAGGCGACTGCCACTGTTGCTTCTGCAAATGAGTTAGAGAGGCCCCCACAGACTAACGTGGAGATGGAAACAAAGCCCACTTTGACTTTATCCACTATACTAAAGGTCGTAACATCACGTCCTCAGACAGCATGCAGTTCTATATCTCTGCGGAGTCCATTCAGGCTCTGGTATAGCGCCAGGTTTGCACTGAGTACCAGTTGACTCATTTACTATAGCAGATTAGGCCTTGGGTTCACAAGGCCATACCAGAGTCTAATGAGCACATGTAGGAGAGCTATATGGCCACACTTGAGGAGAGATTAGCATAGTTGTGTGGTCGTGTAGATGCATTTGAGAGACGTATGGAGGATCTCCTTATCGACATAGACTCCCGACATGACTGTCATCCGAAAAGAGATCTAGCAGCTCTGTGTTGAGATGAGGACTTTGGATCCAGCACCGCTGACGATTTCTTTGCTAGATATAACTACAGAAGTGTTGGACTTGTTTGCATATGAGCCCCCAGCCTGCATTTCAGGGAAGAGGTGTCATACTATTAATGATGACCCTGAGGCTGCAAGGAGACATACTAAGAGGCTAGAGAGAGAGCTGATGGAGGCTTCAGGGCAGGCCTGTACAGAGAGTGAGATGTTGTGATATTCACGAGAGGAGTAAATGGAACGAGGTACTAGGCCCTCAGAATATGTTGTTACAATAGAGGAGACCACCCAGCAAGCTTAGGGTGGTAAGTCACTAATTGAGACTAGTGCTTAGGCGCCTAGGTATGTCCCTTTTTGACTCCTACATTAGCTTTTGTTTTATTTTGTTGCATTGAGGACAAAGGAAGGATATTTCAATGGGGTGTGGGTAGTTATAGGTCTTGGTGAAGTACGAGTAACAAAGGCTTAAATCTACTCTAACTTTTTAGTCTGTGGGGTTTTCTTTCCTGTGTTTTTTCCCTGAGGACATTTACATTTTATTGAACTGGCACGTTTAAGATGTATAACCAAACCTAAAACTCATTCTTAAGCCATACGAAGCCATACATGAGCACCTCATGGGTAACAAACTTCCAAAAACTTGATTTTTAAGCATTGATAAGGTCTCGCGAGGTCTAGATCCTTACACAACTAAAGTGCAAGGAATGTTTGAGATGGCAAAGAATTGATGTCTCATCCTGAGAAACCCATCCCTATAGAAAACTCAGGATCTACTTTAGTTCATCACTCATCATCTCCCTTTTAGCTTAAAGGTCATCTCTTTAAGTTTTCGAATCCATTCCCTTTAAAGATATAAGTACATATCTCCACATGGTCAAGGAATCACTATCCATAAGAACATCTTGAACTCTTCTATTGCACTATAGTTGCATATATAAAATAGCCACTAAGACTCTCTTTGAAGATACCACTCTAAGCTTCCTCCTGTATCTACGAAAGCTTCTATATTTGCTGCTTTTATTGGCGTACATAATCTCTTTCCACAACTCTTAAAATTTAACCTCTTCTTTTTCCCTACTAACACTCAACTTTTGTGCTCCCATAAATTTAATGGTATAAAACTTAGATTATAATGGAAAACTCATCATCATCTTTCCATAATCCCCAATTGACTTAATTACTCGGGATGACAAAGAATGCATACATCAGCCTAGTCCACATGGACAACGCAAAAATACTCTCTAGATTCTCATAACAATCATAACTTAGAGCTTCACACAACTTTACACTATCATGGATACACATCTTAAGCCTCTTCTTATCTAATTAGTTATCCATAATTAACAATTCCTACCTAAGAGGCACTTGTACCTTGCCCATAGCATCACTTTTGGTACAAATCAACATCTTCATCTCGAACACACACCATGGCAGGCCTCTTAGAGAAAATATCCAACTAAGACTATTACTATCACAATGTTATCTTCTCTTTCACACTACTCTTCAAAGTTCGATCTTAGGGTCTTGTACTAACGGATGCATCACACACTTCCCTCATACTATACCAACCCATAACTAGCTATACACTTCCCTCATATTATACCAGCCTATAACTACTAGGTAAAATATTAGGAATATAGGCCTACTAAAATCTCATAGACAAAAATTGATAAATACATCCCTTCTTCACAACTCATATACCACTCACCCATTTTCCGTAGCTCATATTCTAGCTAAGCTCATAACTTTATGAATTTCATGGGGCTCCCCTCTTCAGAATCATGAGCCTCGTTTAGATTTGTCATACCAAGATTACTCTATTACCCATATTTGACATCTATACTTCACCCTCACTAATACTATGACATATCAACATAAACCACTTTCTTGTTTGAGCACACTCTAACACATCTTGACAATAAATCTTTCTCTATACCTAATCGTGAAAATCATAGGGTAGTTACTATTCTTTTGTCAAAACTTATGGTTATCGACTCATCACCCCATCACTTTACTAATAAATAATAATAGTTTTTTACAAGCCTCAATCAATCATCACTCTCACCATCTTGACCTTTCCGTTCCATCATCATCCTTCAAGCTCTAGGATGGCTCAATTCTACTCATGAATTACTAGACCTCAAATCACACTCCCTCAAGAGAAGATAACCTAGTGGAAATATAACTTTCCCTTTTATGGGTAACATCGAAAGAAAATTTTTGATAAGTGAGTCTAGGGTACATCGTGAGCTAACTCAAATGCATGATTCACATGAATAAGAGTGCACTCTTTTGAATTAATCAACTCAGCGCACTAGTCAGTTTCTCTCAAGCTTGGTGCAGTCTCTCTACCATTTTGATCACTTTATTGCAAAAGAGCTCATCGGCAAGGATTCTGACATTACTGTCTTTATCACCTCGTAGATGAGGCATAATCCCGAGGTTTAAAGCAATGCACGAATCATTGAAGGTTTCTTAGGAAATATCTCAATCGCATAATTCAAAATCTGAAAGAAGGAAAACTTTTTCTAAATGTTAATAGTCCCTCATTTATAGAAGTGGGGCCCTTTCACAAAAATAAATAAGATCCTATAGACACAGCTTCACAAACACCCTAGGACACTTGAACTTTGCGTTTTGATACCAAGTTTGTCATGCCATGGGAGGGTACCTAGATGTGGTCGGCACTCAAAGATTATTGTCAGTCCCCAAGCGAACCACTTTGCCTCATCATATTCATTAAATCATAGTTTAATCATATTAGTGAAAGACTAAAGATGATAAAAGGTGGAAAATGTTAATATATAGGGGTCATAGGCCAACAAATAAAACTTCAATTCTCTGACTTAAAAATAGTTTTAAAGGAAATCAATTAAAAGATAAAGATCTCAATATCAACTCATCACTATATAGTCTATGAAGACTCAAACTCTTCTATCTAGATGGTGCCAATGAAAGGTTCATGGCTACCTCCAATAACATAAAATAAAATTTAAACTCAGGTTGCAAGATGGTAGTAATATGAAAATAGTGATCAACAGAATGTGAATAGATCCTCAACGACGCATTTATTGATGATCCCTAATACCTTTCTCTGCATCATAAAATTATGCAGTCCAAATGGACGTTAGTACATAGATTGCACGAATATGTAAAATGACTGAATGAAACAAATATAGGTAGAAAAATAATTATCACAGAAATACTCAATCAGAATATCAAATGTCTATCTAAAGTAAGAACAAAAAGTAAATGATGACAAATAAATAGAACTACGATCTAACCTAATCTGAATCCATTTAGAGTACTATCTATATAAAACCTATATGAGAGTTTCTCTTCTCCAACAATAATAACTTATGATCTAGTGGTCATAAAATAATCTCATGGATGTTTCCACAACCGTTTAGTACTTGCCAAGGTAAAGAATCGATCCATAATGGATCCATTTACTGAGTCCTATATTGTTTCAGGGACCTTTCAAGAGGTAACATCTGACTTAACGATTTCAATCCTCTCCGATGTTTGCTGACATAGTTATTATGTTTGAGTTTGACTTACTCTTAGTCAATTCAGTGGTTGATACTCCTCCCAAGAATCAATGCACATAAAAAAATCAATTCGAATCAACAAATAAGTGAGTCATTTAATGGACCCTTTCAGCTCACCAGTTCTATCAAATCAATCTTTCAACTTCGACAAATCAATCCCACCAACCTTTCAAGAGTAATTTGGACCATCACATAGGAGAACTTTAAATTTAGACCAATCTTTAGAGTTCAAATTTGAGGACTCATAGGACTATCATGTTCTATCATCCTATCATCATGCTCATATTACTATCACAGTCAACATTCGCAAATCAAGGCTTTAGATTCAATCACTATGTTTCATTCGTACAATCTTTTCTGAAATAATACGTAGGGTTTGTGAAATAACACAAGTAAAAGTATTTATTCAATCGATAAAGTTTATGATGATCATGAACATATGAAAATACATAAAATGTATTAAATTTACAAGAAAACATTCAAAGAAACATGCATGGAGACTTAATACTTTCACAATCTTTCTATCCTCATCAATACAGGCACATGGAAGAAGCATTTCATGCTTTAGTTTAGCCTTACATACCCGGGATGAAGAATGGAAAATCAAACAACGAAGATTAGATTTGAATATCTCCTTAGCCTCCTCTTTTCTCCTTAGCCTTTGTTCTGAAGATGAATTCATGTAAATGAATGAAAATTCACGCTTAGGAATTGATATAGGGTTGAAAACACCTCAAAACGATACAGTTTTAGACTAGGATGGGTAAGGAAAGGATTATAATTCCCTTGATTTTAATACTGATCAAGTACCGTGATAGGGAATGTGTGGGACTCGGAATTGTTCCACTTCAGTTCATTTTTTGATGGAAAACTTAAAATGTGTTCAGAAATTATTTTTCTATAAAAATAACACATAAATTACATTTGACAAATGTATTTTATGTGTAATTTATGTGGATCACACTTATCCAATGTTATTTTTGAATAAAAACTAAAATAAACTATCATAGGGCAGGTCCATGATGTAGACCTATCGCATACCTTTCTGGTTTTGCAATTTTGCTCCAAAAATTAATATTCTTATCCGGTTGGCCTAAATATCAAACAAGACCATTTTCCTACGCAAAGTTTTTATATTGATCGCAATTCAACCTTGAATTTGCTAAAAAGGTTTGAGACGGTGCGTTATGTAAGCATTCTCTCATCTAGGGGTATTTTTGTAACTTATTGGGTGTTACACTAGTCATCGGCATCCGCATAGAAGGAGCAAATTAGATACATACAAAGCAATTGTTATGACGAAAATGTACTAATGGAATCTAGACTAAAATCATTTCCTATCAAGTGCTCGTAGCCTCTGAAGATGGGTATGGACATCTACAAACTGATCCACAAAACTCTACTAGATACCCTGCTCTTTACTCATGATTCCAAAAACCCTAGAACTTAAATACCAAACATTTTACAACCCAAAAATTGGATCGCGATTAAAGAGAAGGAATAGTAAAGCAAAATAAACAGGACATTCAATTTAAAATCCCAACACCTGGAGTCATGAGTACAAGATCTTCAAAATAGTACAAATGATCAAATGCAAAGCTGTATAATAAGGAAAATACATAGTCTGATATGGATAACAACAAAAGAAGTCTTAATGAAATAGCGACGACTCAAAGTGTGAGCTTCACCGCTGAAATCTGGTAATGATAAGAAAGCTTCGCTCAATATGATCAACTACCATATGGGGTTCCATGTGCTTGATTTGCACAGAGGAAACATAGTAGGGGTAAGTACACTAGAATGTACCTAGTAGGTTAAACAGACTAGGTAAGAGAAATTGGATAAGTATGTCATAACTAAGAATCTCTCTCACCTGCATTGAAGGAGTTAGTACGCAAACAATATATATACACGCACACACACAGACACACACATATATATACTTATACATATGATGCAATGCAAATGTGATGTATGCATGCAATGTATGGGTTGGAATTACGACTGTCGCACAACTGGTGTACACATTTATCAAGCTGAAGCTACCAGGTAGAACCCAGGGGGCGTTGCAGATCAAGTGTCATAATATCTTAATCTTGCCACCTCCTTGTTAGTAAGGTGTTTTAAAAAGTCATTCAATCTCACCCTTGCCACCTCCACGTGGTCAAGGGGTTTTATCTTTGGTTGTACAATATCTTAAAAGTGGTATATCTCAGCCTTACCACCTCTGTATGGACAGGGGTTTTTATAAAAGGTGGTACAATATCACAACTCTTGCCACCTCTGCGTAGGCAAGGTATGGTACAAATGTAATATGAGATAATGCATGCCAATGCAACAAATCATGATATATAACAAAAATATAATAAGAATACTGATAACTAACGATCATAGAACCAGGGAAGTAATATCAAGTGTCACAATTAGAACTAAAAGTCATCACAATGTCTCAAAGTACCACACTTTCATCAATAGCCAAATATATCGCTAATACAGGACTTTGCAAGTCCCCAACATGTGCATATGTCCCACAAGTACCTCAAATACCATCAATTACCACAAAGTTTCCCAAATAATATAACAAGTCTCATAATATCACAATAACATTCAAAAGTGTCCCAAATATCAAGGATACAACTCAATTTTCCAACAGAAACGTAATTTAGTCCAATGCTAATATAATTAATACCATATTTCACAAATATCAACCTACCAATCAAGTGACTCATGAAACAATCCAACATCTTACAATTATCACATAAAAACATCCAATAACTCAAATCTAGTCCCAAAAAGGTGAGCCAAACCTACCTCGATGTCGAAATTGCACACAAACTGAGCTTTCAGACAATCAACACCTCAAAAATGAGCACAAATCGATCAACGACTATCAAGAATAAATAGTATGCATCAATAGATGGATTTTGATACCCATATTGGCATGAATTAGAATTACGAGGAATATGATAAAAACAAGGGTTAAATTTTGAGGTTATCAGATCTAGAAATTGACAAGACATTATGATTCTACACATGAAAAAGATTTTGTGGAAGACAATCCCTTTGAAATTAAGCTCAAATTGAAGGATAAATCAACGTTTAAAGTTTCCATAACGAAGACATGAAAATCCCAATATTTAAACATCCAAGATCATGAAATTCAAGACAAAATCAGGAGGAAAGTACTAAATATTAGTTAATTTAATATTAGAAATACTTACCCAAAAGCTTTCTGCAAAAATCCTCATCAAAATTGCCCCAAGAAATCTTGAAAATGGTGTTTCACAATTTTAAAAACTGATAAGATAATTTGTACTCTGCGAATGCAAATACGGATCTTCGAACGCGGAGCCCACACATTCCCAAACATCCATGAACGAGGAGGGATCTCATGCGAATGCAGAGTAGAAGAGGGTAAACCTCGGAGAATGCAGAGAAGACTCCCGTGAATGTGGAGTTTAGAGTGCAAAGACCTCCAGAAACATGGAGGTCCATTCTGCGAATGCAGAGAAAAAAAATGTGTTGCACCAAATTAGAAAAACCAGCTCAAGTTTAAAACCCAGAACGGATCCCCAAGGTCCATTTAGAACTGGCTTCACACAAACCAAACATCTATCAGTAGCAAAAATGATGATTCAACCTCAATCATCGACCTAGTTATTGATAAAGCTCATCAAAACTCAAAATATAAAAATTGCCCTCAGAAACACTAAAAATTACAATGAGACAATTTCTAGCATTCATTGCACCATCTGGAACCACTGGAAATATTGAAATTTCAATTAGATATTCCGAATTTCAAATGTTTATCAAAGTTAAACTTACTCTCTAGAACTTACGAAAAGATGCAACTTTGGGTGCAAAATCTCTATTTTAACTCCAAATTCGATATTTCAGAGCTAATGAAATTCACAGTTTGTTTTTCGACATCCAAATTTAGAAAGGCAGAAAAACTCACTTTTTCAACAAATTGAGCTTCCAAAAATGTCAAAACTCACATTTTACACCTTTAATACACAAGATCTTAGTTCCAACAACACAAATAGTTCAAAATAGGTTAAAAACAACTTACATTTAACGCCCGATAAAATTACCAAAATGCCCCTAGAGTGAGGGTATGTGTGTGATGCATCTTCTGATGCTCATATAGTAAATCCGAGGCTGAATTTGTGATCAACATGAAAAATTGAGTGGAAAAATTGTCTCGGTCGATTTTTAGAGTGACTCGACCAAATGATAAATTTTTTATCCAAATAAAAAAACAGTGACAGTGCGCGACAGAGGGGCGTTGCGCACCTGTCATGGAGAGGCACTTGTGTGCTTTTCAAATTTTTTGACGGGATGGAGAAAACTCATTTAAAAACTCTTTTTCAAAAATACACTGATCGCGACCAGTCCGCGTCGCGGACCGTGTCCTTCCCGAACTAAAAATTTTCCGATCAATTCCCCACACCTCCTAAATGCTAATACACAGTTAATGATGTCATTTCGACGTGAAAAGGGTCTAAAACCCCCATTCTAAGTCCTATTCCATAATCTAACAAGGCTAGGGTTTGAGGATAGAAGAGAAGAGCTTGAGTTGAGGGATTCGAGATGAGATCCTTGACGTAGTCGATCGATAGTTACATCCCAGGTAGGTAAGGGTTAACTAAAAATATGGGGTTGTTCTTTCATGTGCCCATAGAGGAAATAAATAAGTTGATGGTTGAAGAGTCTACATGCATGATTTTTGTGATGGTTTTTCTTAAAACTATATTTGAAATTTCATGTTTTCTATGTTGATGAACATCATACTATTTGTTTTCTTAAGTTGAATATTTTCATGAGAATTTGCATAACCCTACATGATTAATTTAAAAAGCATGCATAATGAGCTTGAGGATCGAGTCTACAATAACAATAACAACATACCCAGTAGCATCCCACAAGTGGGGTTTGGGGAGGGTAAGATGTACGTAGACCTTACCACTACCACATAGGTAGAGAGGTTGTTTCCTGGGAACCCTCGTCGCAAAAACCCATTAGCAGAATAAGCTAGATATGATAAACAGGCAAGAAAGAAAAGAACACATGATAATACGTAAATACAGGATATTTAAGATATAAGGCAGATAAATAACATATAAAAGGCAGACAATTAACCATTCCTTCCTATCTTCCCTATTAGCCTGCTACTCTAATTCTCGACCTCCACTCCTTCCTATCTAAGGTTATTTCCTTGGTGAGATCGAGTTTCACCATATCATATCTAATCACCTCCCCCCAATACTTCTTTGGTCTACCTCTACCCCTCCATGCAGCTTGAATATCTAGCCTCTCACACCTCCTAATAGGGGCATCAGTACTCCTTCTCTGCACATGTCTGAACCATCGCAGTCTCGCTTCTCTCATCTTGTCAGCTACAGGGGCCACCTCTAGCTTCTCCCGAATGACCTCGTTCCTAATCTTATCACTCCTGGTGTGACCACACATCCATCTTAACATCCTCATTTCTACGACCTGCATCTTCTGAACATGTACATTCTTTATTGGCCAACACTCCACCCCATACAACAAAGATGGTCTAACCACCATTCTGTAGAACTTACCTTTGAGTTTAGGTGGTATCTTCTTATCACACAATACTCCAGAGGCCAACCTCCATTTTGTCCAAGTCGCCCCAATACGATGTGTGACATCATCGTCGATATCCTCACTACTCTGGAAGATGGACCCCAGATACTTGAAGCTTTCCTTCATGGGGATAGGGTGAGCCGCGTGTCTCACATCCATGTCTGCTTCATCCCTCAGACACTGAATTTGCACTCCAAGTATTCTATTTTGGTCCTGCTCAGTTTGAATCCTTTGGTCTCCAAAACGTGTCTCCAAACCTCCAACCTTTCATTAACTTTGGTCCGGGTCTCATCAATGAGTACTATGTCATCTGCAAACAGCATACACCATGGAACTTCCTCCTTGATAGATCTCGTCAGCTCGTCCATCACCAAGGCAAATAAAAAAAGGCTTAGCATAGATCCTTGGTGAAGTCCCATATGAACAGGAAAATATTCAGAGTCTCCTCCCACCGTTCTTACTCGAGTTTTGGCCCCGTCATACATATCCTTTATTACTCTAATATATGCCATTGGGACGCCTTACATCTCCAAACACCTCCATAGGACATCCCTCGAAACTTTATCATAGGCCTTCTCAAGATCAATGAACACCATATGAAGGTCCTTCTTACTTTCCTTGTATTTCTCCACGCAGCTTTATCATGACTTAGACTTCCAATAGACTTTCGGCAAAGTGCATCAGGAAAAACATTAGCTTTACCGAGGTGGTACAAAATGACAACATCATAATCTTTTAGTAATTCTAGCCAACTTCTTTGTCATAGGTTCAACTCCTTCTGCTTGAATAAATATTGGAGGCTCTGGTGGTAGGTAAAAACATCAACATGAACTCCGTATAGATAGTGCCACCAAATTGTTTTTTGGGGCAAAAACAACTGCGGCGAACTCAAGACCATGGGTAGGGTAGTTCTTTTCATGTTTTAGTAACTTTCTGGAAGCACATGCAATAACTCTACAATGCTGCATAGGAACACAACCTAGGCCAATTATCAAGGCATCACAATATACAATGTAGCCTTTGGTTCCATCCAGAAGAGCCAGACTAGGTGCGGTGGTAAGCCTTTCTTTAGCTCTTGAAATCTCTGTTCACATGATTCGATCTACTAAAACTTAACTGCTTTATACGTCAACCTCGTTAGTGGTGTATAGGTAGTTTAAAATCCCACAACAAACCTTCTATAATATCCAGCAAAGCCAAAAAGCTATGTACCTCTGTCGGATTCAAGGGTCTCAGCCAGACCATTATTGCTTCAATTTTCTTGCCATCGACCTTGATACTATTACTAGTAATAACATGTCCACGAAAAGCTGTAGAAGTTAATCAAAATTCACATTTCGAGAATTCAGCATATAACTTGTTGTCCTAAAGAGTCTGTAATATAACTTGCAAGTAGTTCGCATACTCAGCTCCCGACTCATCCTAAATATTTCCTTTGGTATATCAACATCCCTAACTCGTAGCTGGTAGTACCTGGGTCACAAGTCAATCCTTGAAAAACCCTCAATCCACATAAAAAGATACTTTTTCTTGATAGTGAATTTATAGCTATCTATAACCGATACACATCTGTAAAGAGCCATCTTTCTTTCAAGCAAAGAGCATTGGAGCACCCCATGGAGATGTGCTTGGCCTAATAAGGTCTTTATCAAACAAGCCTTTCAGTTATTCCTTCAAGTCTCTTAGCCCTACAGGAGCCATTCTTTAGGGAGGAATAGATACATACTCCATATCACGAAGAACATCTATAACTAAATTGAGATCCTTTTTGGGGGGATCCCTGGAAGCTTATCAGGAAATATTATCTGGAATTTATTCATAGTAGGGACTGACAAAAGGGCCAGTTGCTCATAAAATATTTTGTCCTCCCATGATGGTAACATGCACTTGAACCCTTTCTACACTGCCTAGTATGAAGCTTACTATATTGTGTACATGGGGGAGTAGGATGTCTTATTTGTGTAGAACGCTTCTGTCGATGGCTATCAAGCTGGCCTAAACTCTGCCCCAGCCCTGTCTGAAAATATCAATCAAATCGCTGTCCATGCATCTATGATAGGAAACTACCTACTGACGGAGGTGGATATCGATGAAAAGGAGGACTTAAATCACCCCGTGGCTCCCTATAAGACCCCATAGTACAAGCCCTCTTATTCTTCTCCCTATCTCTATGGGTATCCCAAATTCGACGAGAAAGATCCTTTGTAATCTGAGTAAAATCTTGAATACGAGAAATATCTACACCATCTTGTAAAGAGGCTATCTTGCAGTCTCTGATCAAATGATCCCCCAAACCATCCATATAACGATAAACTCTAGCACTCATGGTATGTACAATATCAGGTGCATACCTAGCCAAAGAATTAAATCTAAGGCTATACTCCCTTACACTCATATCCCCCTGCCTCAAGCTAATAAACTGGTCAAGACGAGCCTCCCGTACCTCCCGTGGTAAGTAATGGGCTAAAGATGCCTTAGAGAAGTCCTCCCACTCTGCTGGCGGAGCATTAGGCCCAATGGATCTCTCCCACTCCTCGTACCACAAGATGGCACCATTACGTAGTTGAAAAGAAGCCAACTCCACTGCCTCGGTGATTGAGGCATGCATCACCCTCAATACTCTATACATATGGTCTATAAAGTCTTATAGATCCTAAGTGGGATTGGACCTTGTAAATAATGGAGGGGCCAACTGAAGAAACTCTCGTACCTTTGAGCTTTCTGTTTTAGCCCTCCTGGCGTCCCCTCTCACCTTTAGTTGTCTCTCATGAATAGAAACCATCATAGTTGGTAGCTGAATAGGCTCCTTCATCCCTTGATCCCCAGTCTCGAATAGGGCTTAGGGTACTAGATCTCCTTGGGCCCCAACAGCTGTTGGTGAATCTGGTACTATTTGCATTGGAAGCTCCCTATGTGCCTTAATAGGGAATATATCTTCCTCACCAAGCAAGACATGATTGGTACCTTCTCTCGGATCCATACTTATCTCATGTTGTGCCATCTCCTGAGCATAGGTAACCCATTAAATAAGAACAACAATAGTAAGATATCACATTTGACGTTTTGGGAAACTTCCTGGATTTCGTGCTAAAAGGAGGAACGAAACTTAGCCTCAACATACCACTCCAACGAACGTCCAATTGCCAAAAGTTCCTTCATGAAAGTTGTTCGTTACGTCCTAAGCTTTGAAACGACTATATATACGCATCTTAAATACACCTATAAACAGTCAAAAAGTCACCATTAATGACCAGATTCGGCAAGAAGCATTTACGCGAGGAAATGTCCGTAAAACTTCGTAAAAATGACTGTAAAAGAGCTCCAAAATTATTACCTAAACACACTAGCTGCAAAACAACAATACCAGCAAGAACACCACTTTTTTTACAGCCCAAAAACAGCTCCAAACACAGCTAATACGAGGGAAAAACAATTGCAAAGCGTAAGACACAAATTTCTAGGCATGGGGACGAATTTTAACGGTAAAAACACGAAATACTTACCTAAATCACTTAGAGAACCCTTGGGAGCTTTATCATCAGTTTCACACTGGTTTGGGACGAAAATGGCTCATTTTTGAGCTTTAAAATGTCAAAGTAGCCGACATTAAGTTGGGTCAGCCCGACCCGACCCATGACTCGGTTTTCAGCTCGGGCAGTCTCGGTAAAACGGTCCTAACTCTTTATTCTGAGGTCGGTTTGATGCGCGGTTCTGTGCGTTGCAAACTAGATTCATAGATCTTCAATTTGATAGGTCATGGACCTTCTAAATACATATAGTTTGGGAGATATGAGCGGATACATTTGACCCAAATTTGAGAAGGATTTCATAAAGAAACTTACGGTAACTTTGGCCAACCTTTATCTTGCAACTTTCTTGATTCCAAAACTTAATGTATGACCTTTGTGCTATTAAAATAGCTTAAGGAAATCCATTATTAGCAAATTATAAACTTTTAGTCCTATCTGAAAAGTGAAACCTAATTTAAACCTTTCGAAAAAGGTGAGATGCCACTCGGGTCATTTCTTTAATCTCGAACGTGCATTTAGGGTATTCGTTTGGCTTGAAACTTTAGGTCCTTGATATTACCACTTATTTGCAGCCTTATTATCCTTAGGTTCTAGCAAAAATCATATGTGCCTTATATAACGCCACACTATTTAAATAATGGAAGACGAGAAACCGGGGTCTCACAGTCTCCCCCCCCCCTTAAGAACATTCATCCGCGAATGTATCAGGACAACCCCTTAGTTGCAGTACCATCTACAAAAATGTTTTTTTTAGATATATCTATTACCTTAGCAAACCATAAATCAACTTCCAAAAACTCCATTTGCTAAGCTTTGTATAGCTATCCCGCAACAAAACATACAAGTTTCATCTCCAAATTCTTTAAAACTTAAGTTACTAACAAAAAGATAACTGCTAGTTTTGGAACGCGACCCACCATAAGTTATAAATAGTTGGGGGTGATTCCTCATCATTTCTTCTTTGGCTTCTCGAGTCATTTCCTCAATATTATTGTTCTTCCACAACACTTGCACGAAGGCCATTTTTCATTTCAAAGATTTCTTATTTGTCAATGTAAAACAGCCATTGGTACCTCATCATAAGTTACGTCTTCAGCAATGGGGGTATCCTTAATGTGAGTAATACATGAAGGATCCCTAATGCACTTCCGCAACGTAGATACATGAGACACTGGACGGACTACTCTCAATTCTAAACAAAAATTAAGCTTGTATGTTACCTTGCTAATTTCTCTAATAACCTTATACGGTCCCACATATCTAGGACTGAGCTTTCCAGTCTTTCCAAACCGCATGATTCCCTTCCTAGGTGATACCCTTAAGAAGACCCAATCTGTTACATCAAACTCAAAGTCTCGTCGTCGAACATTTGCATAAGACTTCTGCTGATTCTGGGCCCTTTGCAATAATCTCTAATAAGATTCTCCTTTTTTTCCGTTTCTTGTTGAACTAGACTAGGGTCTAGCAACTTTTCCTCTCCAACTGCAAACTAATCAATCGGTGACCTACATTTTCTCCCGTTTAGTGCTCCCTAAAGATCCATTTGCATACTAGCATGGAAGCTATTATTAAAAGAAAACTCAATAAGAGGTAGATGATCATCCCAGTTTCCTTTAAAGTCCATCATATAGGCACGTAATATATCCTAGACGATCTTGACGGTATGCTCTACTTGCTTAAATAGTTTCTGGACGAAAAACGGTACTGAGATTTACTTGAGTGCCCAGACCCTTTTGAAAAGACTTCCAAAATGTATGGTAAATTGAGCCCCTCGATCAGATATAATATATAATAGAACTCCATGAAGGCAAAAAATCTCTTGAATGTAAAGCTTAGCATAATCCTCCGTTGAATATATCATTCTTACTGGCAAGAAATGAGCAGATTTTGTCAACCTATCAATGATTACCCAAATAGAATCATACATGCACGAAGTATGAGGCAACCTAGTGATGAAGCCCATATTTATCATGTCCTAATTTCCATAACGGAAGATCAGTATACTGAGGTGGTCAAAATGCAATCCAATGCACCAGTCAACTAAGGAAGTGTCATTTTAGACCATTTTCAACGTTCTGGAGTTGACCATGAAATCATATTTCCATTTCGAGCATGGTTGGCTATGTTTTTATAGAAATCCGCTTTTTAACTTCCAATTGGACTTATTTTGCAACTTTTGGCTCAAAATCATACCAGAATCCTCCATCCTCGTACCAACCACTCCCTAGCCTAAATCAGCCATTTCGAAGCTAATGAAATCATCAGATTTCCATTCTGACGTCGTTTGCTAGGGTTTTATCAAAAATCTCATTCTCACTATTATAACTTCTCGTCAACTAGTAAACTCGCATCATTCTCTACCATAACAACCCACAACCATTCCAAAAGCTCCGAACAAGTCAGAAAAGTTTTGAGGGCACGATACAAAAGCTCAAATCAATAGATTAGTCACAGAATTGTAGAAATAACTCAAAGGGTCATTACAAATCCTCGGCAGAATTACACCAAGAAAGCTTGAAAATGGTGTTTCACTATTTTCAAAACTAGTCAAATAATTTGTACTCCTCAAATGCGAAAACAAGTCCGCAAAAGCGGGGCCCACACATTTTCAAACCTCCATGAATGCGGAGTAGAAGAGGATGTACCTCCGCGAATGTGGAGAAGACATCTATAAACGTGGAGTTCACAGCGCAAAGACCTCCATGAATGCAGAGGTCAATTTCGCGATTACTGAGAAGAAAATGGGACTGTACTAGATTCGAACAACCCGCTAATTTTCAACTCGGAACGGACCCCAGAACCTGATTCTCACAAACCAAATATGTACCCTACCAGAATCAGCGATCTAAACTCAACAAATTATCAAAATTCAATTATGTTGTCTCCTCGATCCAATCACCCATAAAGCTTATTAAAACTAGTCCGAATTCAAAACAGTAGAACTGACCTCGAAAACTCCAGAAATTACAACAAGACCATTTCTAGTGTTAGTTTCACCATCTAGAACAGCTGAACCTGTCAGAATTTTGATTAGAGCTTTTGAACTTTGAATGCTGACCGAAGTCAAATGTAATCTCCGAAATTAACTGAAAATGAAAATTTGTGTCTGAAATTTCTATATGAACTCCAAATTTAGTTCTGTCACTTCGCCTAAACCAAATTTGACCTTCTGGACCTAATGGAATCAATGGATTTCTGATTCGATACCTGAAACTAGGAATGGTACAAAAACACACTTTTTCAACAATTTAATCTTCAAAAAATGCCAAAACTCACATTTTCCACTTTTAAAACACAAGATCTTAGTTCCAACAATACAAATAGTTCAAAATAGGTCTAAAAAAACTTACGAAAGTGCAAGATAGTAATTTTTCACAGAGAAGCTCAAAAATGACCAGCAAGTCATTACATCATTCACCAATAAAAATAATGTGTGTCCTCTTCCATAAGAGAAAGAAAGGTACCTAATGTTACAAAATGGCTGCGATATCTTGGCTGTATGTCTGAATCCAACTCCCATGTAGCCTCCTCAATAGGATATAGTTCCTCTGAACCTTTATTGAGGGTATATCACTGGTCCTCGATATCTGAACTTGCTTGTCCAAAATAGCTACCAGTTCTTCCTCATCTGACTAATCTGAACCAAACTTAACTAAATCATCAAAAATCACACATGACTTATCAAGAATGTACCAGTGGAGTATGGAGACATGACATACAAGATGAACTACTAGTAATCTTGGTGGAAATGCTAACTTAAAAACAACCTCACTTACCCACTTCAAAGTCTCAAACGAGCCAATAAACCTAAGGTTGAGCTTGCCCGTCTTCCCAAATCTAATTACTCCCTTCATGGGTGATACCTTTTAGCCACAATCTATCTCCAACCATAAACTCTAGAGGTCTAGTCTTCCTATCAGTATAACTCTTCTGGAAGTTGTGGGTTGTTAAGAACCTACTTTGTATCAACTGAACCTGATCCACAACATCTCTGAGCAAGTAAACACCCAACACATTAGTTGAACCTAAATCAGACCACCTTATCGGCGACCTACATCTCCAAGCATGTAATTCCTCAAACGATATTTGAATGATAACTGTTATTGTAAGCATACTCTGCCAAAGGCAACTGCTGGTCCAGTTGGGCCCAAAGTCTATCACACATGCTGGAAGTATATTCTCTAGTACTTGAATAGTGAGTTCGAACTGTCCATCAGTTTAAAGGTTGAAAGCTAAACTCAAATCCATTGAGTACCCATACAATGCTACAGAGCCTTCCAAAAATGTGAAGTGAACAAAGATCCTTTGTTAAATATTAAAGAAACCGGCACCCCTTGCATTCTAATAATATCCTAGATATAAAACCTAGTTCACTACTCTGCATCGTAGCTAGTCTTCACCGGTAGGAAGTGACCAGACTTAGTCAATTGATCTATGATCACCAAAAACTTACCCAATTCCATAGGAAAATCGATAACAAATCCATGGTAATTTGCTCCCACTTCCATTCGGCAATGGGCATTCGCTGCATCGAATCTCTAGGTTTTTAGTGCTCATATTTTACTTATTGACAGTCCTCATCCCACACCACCAATAATGTTGTTTCAAATCATGATACAACTTTTCCTTATTAGGATTGATAGAATATCTAGCATAGTGAGCCTCCTCTAATATCAATCTCAGCCAATCCCCTACCTTACACATACAAACCCGACCATTAACCCTTAAAACATCCTCTAAATTAATAGTAGCCGCTTTTTCTTTGCCCGTCAACACCTTATCACGAATCAAGATCAATCTAGTATTGTCAAGCTAGTGAGCATGTCTAATCAAACAATAAAGACCTAGCCTCTACAAAGGCTAAAATACTCTAAGGACGAGAAATATCCAATAGAACCAATTGTTCGTCAAGTGATTGAACATCCTAAGCTAAGCGTCTGTCCTTTACCCTCAAGAATGCCAAATTCTCCATACTAGAGGCCTTCTGACCCAAGGCATCCACCACCACATCTCCTTGCCGGAATGGTCAAAAACGAGATGTCATAGTCTTACAACAAGTCCAACCACTTGTGCTATCTCATGTACAAATTCGACTGAGAAATGATATATTTGAGACTCTAGTGATAGATAAAGAGCTCACAATGCACCAAATAGAGATAATGCTTCCACAACTTCAATACAAAAACCACCGCAACCAACTCTAAATCATAGGTAGGGTAGTTCTTCTCATGCACCTTCAACTGCTAAGAAGTATATGCTATCCGCATCTTCTTTTGCATCAATACTCCACCCAAACGCACTCCAGAAGCATCAAAATACACCAAAATAGGTACTCCCTCCTTGGGCAAAGAAAGAATATGTGCTGAAGTCAATAAATCCTTGAGCACTTGAAAGCTCGCCTCGCACTCCTCCGACCACTAAGAAACCACTTCCATTTGAGTGAGTCTAGTTAATAGGGATGATATAGAAGAGAATCCCTGAAAAAACATCAATAATACCCCCACTAAACTGATAAAATTCTGAATCTCATTCATAGATGTCAGCCTAGCCCACTCATGAACAACTGCTACCTTGGTCGGATCTACCATAATGCTATTTTTTATCATCATACACCAAAGGAAAGCTACAAAATCAATCCAAAACTCACATTTTTGAAACATAAAAAATAATATCTCTTGTCTTAAGTACAATCCTCATATGATGCACATAGTTTGTCTCATTCTTTGAGTAAACCAAGATGTTTTCAATAAACACACTAACAAATATGTGAAAATTATGCCTGAACACCTAATTAATCAATTCCTAAAAAATGGCTGGGGTGTTAGTTAACCAGAATGACATAACCACAAACTTATAATGGCCATAACGAGTCTTGAAGGCTATCTTCGAGATGTTAACTCCGGAACTTTCAACGGGAGATATCCAGATCTCAAATCAATCTTGGAAAACATTGAAGCACCTTATATCTGGTCGAATAAATCATTAATAGGAGGTAAAAGATACTTATTATTAATGGTATCTTTGACCTACGCCAGTCAATACATATCTGCATGCTACCATCCTTCTTCTTCACAAAAAAGACAGGAGTTACATAAGGAGATACACTCGAATTAATAATCCCCTTCTCAACAAATCCTCTAGTTGCTTCTTTAGCTCCTTCAACTCAGCTGAAGCTATGAAGTAGGGAAAATAGAAATGAGCATAGTGTCCGGATCCATATCAATAACAAAATCAATAACATTATTTAGAGGAACACTGGCAAGTCTATCAGAAACACATCTATAAACTCCCTAACAACTCTGGTGGTCTCTAACGATGTTGACTCTTGAGAATACCTCCAAACATTAGCCAAATATGATAAAGATCCCTTGTCCATCAATCTGCTGGAATGTACATAAGAAATCACCCCCTTGGAATAAGAACTAGGTATGCCAGTCCACACTATTTGGGGCAAATCAGGATAAAATATCACCATCTTTGCATGACAATCAAGAATAGCACGATGAGGTGACAACCAATCCATACCCAGTATCAAATCAAAGTTAACCCTATCAAGCAATATTAAGTCTACGATAGTATCTCCCCTCTAAGAATGCAATAATACTACCTTGATACACTCAATTTACCACTAAAGTTTCACCTTTCGGAGTGGAAACACATATAGGCTCGGTAAGGGGCTCACATATAATATCAAGATCCATAGAAAAATAAATGGATACACATGAATACGTAGAACTTGGATAAAATAAAACTGAAGCAAAATGATGGCACACCAGAACCATATATGTAATGACAACATCGGAGGCCTTTACTTAGCCCGATATGGAACAACGTGGCATACTCTACGTCCCCCTCTACACTATGGGACTTCACTAGCCCCACCTTTGAAAGTGCCCTTACCCTATCTAATACAACCTATCATGCCCTGAGAAGTGTCCATGGCTATTGCTGCTAGAGTTGGACGAGCTGGTTAGGTCCTTGATGACTAAGCAGAAGGTGCACGATGAGGACAAAGCCTAGAAAAGTGCCCAAACTCATCACAAACATAGCAAGCTTTGGTATTCCATCCCTGAGATAACATTCCTGCTAAACCACCTAGCTTGGATGCATCAGAAGAGCTATCACAACCTCTCTGAATAGGCCGAGATTTGTTATCTCAGGGAATGGCTACATGAGCCCTAATGGCCCTATCTCTTAAACTCTCTATCTTATGGTAGATTCCTACAAAATCGGCAATGCTAGCAAAATCTCTTCCCGCCACCCTAATGGTCACGTCTAATACGCTCAATCATGCGGCCGTAGTCCACCACACTTTAAAAGGTGCCACTTGCCAAGACTGATGAAGTTGTAGCCTCTTGAAGGTACCCTACAAATTCCTTGGCGAATTGCCGAATCCTCTCAGACTCTTTGAGGATGCTAGACAAGGCATATCTAGATAGCTCATGAAATCTCGCCTGAGAGTCGTATACCAATGTTGATCCCGGCTGAAGTCATTCAAACTCATCTCATCTTTTGTCCCAAAGAGTATATGGCACAAACCTCTCTAGGAACACCTCAGTAAACTTCTCTCAAGTAATAACTATAGATATAATAGGCTTGTGGGCTAAGACTAACCTCCACCGCTCCTTCGCCAAGCCAGTGAACTTATATGAGGTATAAGCAACTCTGTAGGACTCAAGAATAGAAAAATTACACAATTGATCCTAGCACTCAATTAGGAAATCATAAGCCCTTTCAATGGGTGTACCATCAAATCTTAGGGGAGCTAACCAAACAAATTTTTCTAAACTCTTCTACTCGAAAGTAGACATAGCAGTGCTAGTAGAAGGTAGAGACACCATTAACCAAGACATGCAATAGAGAAACTATGGAGCTGTGAACCAGTACTCGGCTGAGAAGAATGAGTGGGGATAATTGAAGTTACAGGAAGATCCACTACAGCTGATAAAGGGCCAACATGTATTGTAGGTGCAAAAACTAAAACAATAGCGGGGCCAACCAGCATTGTAGGAGCCAGTGCATCAAGAATAAGCGGAGTCGAAGAAGCTCAATCAAGTTTAGCTAATACCTGTAGAAGTAACTATGGAACAAAGGGATCAATATCAGGGGTTGATGGTGGTGGAACAGGATCTGTGGGTCCCTCTGACTCATACTTAGACTTTGCTGAAGCGGCTCTATCTCATCTTATTAGCGGAGCTTCCTCTCTAGCACGTCCTTGAACCATAGGCCTACCACGAGTCCTGTCTTGACCATGTGTCGAGCCCACATAAGATGTCTTAGGGTCACCCAATGACAATAAAGATCTAGTTATCACGCCTCAAGAGGATTCCTTAGACGTGACCCACACTCAGAGACTATTGCTAGTCCCCAAGTGAACCACTTGGCCTCATCATATTTGTTCAATCAGAGTTTAATCATATTAGCGGAGGACTAAAGATAATTGAAGGTGGACAATCTCAATATTTACGGGAAATAGGCCAAAAAATCAAACTCCAATCAAATAAAAGAAAATCTAAACTCTAGTAGATGATAATAATGCGGAAGTCCTCCAAACACAAGGAGTTTTGACTTATCAGTTGAATGTGAATGGATCCTCAACGAAGCGCCTATTTATTATCCCTAATACCTATCTCTGCATTATTAAATAATGCAATCCAAATGGACATCTGTATATAAAATGTACTAGTATGTGAAATAGCTAAAAGAAATAGATATACGTAGAAGAACAATCATCATAGAGTTACTCAAATCAAAATTTCAAATGTCTATCTAAAGCAAGAATAAAGAATAGACAATGACCAATCAATACAAATCCAATCCAATTCGATCCTACCCAATCCCATACAATCCAAATACAATCAGGGTACCATTAATATAAAACCTAAATGAGAGTTTCTCTTATCTAATAACAATTACTTATGAGCTTTTGATCGTATAACAATCTCATTGATATTGCGACAATCGCTTAGTACTTGCTAAGGTAAAGAACCGATCGATTGATAATGGATCTAATGAACCAAGTCCTTTATTGTTTTAGAGACCTACCAAGAGGAAACATCTGACTAAACAATTTCAATCCTCTCCTACGTTTAATGACGTAGTTAATAAGTTCTAGTTAGACATATTCTTATGCAATTCTGTGCTTGATACACCTCCAAAGGGTCAATGCTCATAAAACAATCAACTCCGTTCAACAAATCAGTGAGTCTCTTAATGGACTCTTTCAACTCATCAATTCTATCGAATCAATCTTTTAACAATTCAACAAATCAATCCCAACAACCTTTCAAAAGTAATCTAGACAATCACATAGGAGGACTTTCAATTTAGACCAATCTTTAGAGTTCAAATTTGAAAATTCATAGGACTATCAAGTTCTATCAACCTATCATCATGCCCAAATCACAATCACAATCATAGTCAACATTCTCAAATAAAGGCTCTAGACTCAATCCCTATATTAATTCATGCAATCTTTTATGAAGTAATACGTAGGGTTTTTGAAATAGGACAAGCAAAAGTATTTATTTAGTAACTCAAGTTTATGATGGTCATTAACATATGAAAATACGTAGAATATACATAATTTACAAGAAAACATTCGATGAAACATGCTTAGAGAGTCAATACTTTCACAGTTTTCTATCATTATCAATAGGGGCACATAGAAGAACAATTCCATGCTTTAGTTTAGCCTTACATATCTGGGATGAAGCATGGAAAGTCAAACAACGAAGATTAGCTTTGAATATCTTAAACCCTAGCCTTCTCTTTTCTCCTTAGCCCTAGGTCTTAAAATGAAGTAGTGAAAATGATTGAAAACTCATTCTAGGGAATTGATATGGGGTTGAAAACGGCCTCAAAATGACAGAGTTTTAGACTAGGATGGGTGGGGAAAGGACTAAAATTCCCTTGCTTTTAAAACTAATAATCATGTACCGTGATGGGGTAAGTCCGTGAAGCTGAGTTCTTCCACTTTAGTTCATTTTTTGACCAAAAACATAAAACACATTCAGAAACTATTCTTCTACAAAATAACAAATAAATAACATTCGACCAATGCATTTTACATGTATTTTAGGTGAATCTCACTTTTGTAGTGCGTTTTATGAATATAACCCAAAAATGAACTATCACGAGGCATGTCCGCGATGCTGACCTATCTCGTACCTTTATGGTTTTGAAATTTTGTTTGGAAAAATTATCTTTTGATCTGGTTTACCTAATTATCAACCAAGATCATTTTCCTACATAATCTTTCATATTGATCACTATATTTCCCTTGGATTTACCAAAAAAAATTGAGATGATGCAATATGCAAGTGTTCTCTAATCTAGTGATATTTTAGTAATTTTACTAGGTGTTACTTTATCTCTCCCTTGGGATCATTCACCCTCAAATTAAGAGAAATTAGAGATGGACTCGAGGAAAGAATGACAATCAAGACTTAATCAGTTAACCAACTAGAATCAACAATTCACCATCATACCTATAAACCAATTTGGAAAGTCATAAATCAATCTCAGAATAGACAAATCAATCCATATCAAGAGCACAAATATCACCTCAGATAATCGCACAATCAGAAATGAATGGAACATCAAAACTCAATCAATTCGAATCATTTAATCATTTTGACATTCAGTCATTCGAACTCAAGAAGGAAGTCATTAATTCTAATTAGGGATGGGAATATCGTGATACGTAAGACTCTATGGATACTTTCAAGCTCAGTAACTCATCTCAACTATGCTCCTTTTTGTGCCACACTCCATCAATTTAAGCTTATTGCTCCAATCAAATCTACATCTAACAACATCCTGTTATTACGTTTATGTGGCTCAGCAAATGAGAAGATCTTCCTCCTTTACCTTCCGTAAATATGAAGGGTTAATTTTATGGTGTTGCACTAGCTATCTCAAAAACATCTTGGGGTCATCCGATGTCGGTTTTACTAAAAAAAGTCCAACCATATGGATTATGACATTCTGGATCCGATGGTACAGTCGAAATTCCCAGTGGAGCATCCTATATAAAAGAAGGGTCCCGCTTCATACTTGCTAATTTTAACTAAAATAATCATGAGAGATAGCACATAAAGATTTTTGTAACTCCTTCTCAAATATAACCTTAAATAGAACTAGTAAAACATCATTATCAGAATAGAAAACACTCATCCTCTCTCATCAACCATCACTCCTTTACTATCGTCAATATTTCTATCTAGACTGGAATGTAAAAGCAGTGCAAGAGCTTGGAATGAAAGATCATTAACATTTCAATCAAGAAATCTTATCTTAGAACATTTATAATGAAGTATAATATCTCTCGTCTCTCAAGACTCATTTTAAGTTCCCAGAACTATACATAGTGTATACTTCAAGTCGCATCCCATTCAACATAGGGCTGGAAATTCCTATATCCATAAGTTAAGATCAAAGTTCTTGAATGAAGTTATCGCTTCTCATCTTCGAAACTCAATATAGACGAGAATCAACAAGTGGTGTGTGGTATTGGGCCATAGGCATGGAGTCATACACCAGACATAATAGAGTATAACCTCAACTTATAATCACTCAACCTTTGTGCTTAAGAGTGAAATGGAGAATGGAATCCTGAGAGTCCCTAAATAAACCTCATAGCATCCATATATACATCATTGATTAGGAAGCACATAATAAATGAATAAGCACCTAGTTCTAATGGACGGGTAAGTTTGAATCATGCTCTAGGGATGTCATAGGGATAAGAAGTTGCATGGATTCACATAGCACTTAGTACATAAGAACTAAATGGTGTGTAAGTATGACTCACACTATGGGAATAGAAGGGACTTAGGACTTTCCACATTTCCATATCTCATCATGAACATATCATAATAAATTTAATTACATGAGATAGATATAGTCATAGTCTCAATAAGCAAATAACGTAATACATAACAAGCCATACATAGAGTATACAAGATGTCCAACAATGTCTCTAAGTCAAAGAATACGACAAGGCCAAGACATATCCCATGCTCACCCTCAAAGTAAATACATAAGTGGGAATAACATAATAGGTAGACAAAAAGTGGTCTTATCCTTGAAGTAACGGACTCACCGCTAGCAACTCTCATAATCCAAGCTAACTGTCAAGAGGTGGATGAAGATAGTCTCTGGTCCCTACATGGTTAGATCATGTAGGCAAAGGTATGCGCAAGTATGTTTGAATGTAGTAATATCCAGTATGCAAATGCTTATGTAATTAGTAATCTACAGTCAATGTTAGATGACAAGAGCATATATATAGAAAGAAGTATATAGAAAGGATATAATATCAATATGCGATGAAATCTATGATGCGTGAACACTATAATACTCTAAACATAATGGGGTTGTGACCATAACTGACATAACACCAAGTGAGTTGTATCATGGAACTCCGTTGTCTGCCCACACCAGATAAAGGTGTGATCTACTTCCCAAAGGTAGATTCTTGTCATAATTATTCAACAAAGGGGCATAAACATGAAACTATGTTAGGAAGACAATTGTGGGACTTACGGATTTATATAAGGACCCTTGGAAATAGTCCCCATCATACAAGATCACTAGATGCTAGGTCTTCAACCAACAGGAATACATATACATATACGTTCTTGAAAAGAGGCATAAGTCTTATAAATAGTTTTCATGCATACTTAGACTTTAAAGCCAATCATACTTCATAATCATGTATATATAGGCTAAAAAGCCAAATACTTCATGTCATACTTTCATCTATGGAAATAGCTCCTTTTTCTTATACATAATGGTGTAAATACCCATAATTGCTCAAAGAGCCAGATCATAGACATTATATGACAACATATCATGACATAACCATACTTCACTTGAAAACATAATCATAATCCTAATTGTGTCTTGACCCAAATCATAATTCTCATGAAAACAATCTTCATACATGCATATTCCATGAGAAATGAATGAATAGCATGGGTACGAGAAATTCATAGTTAAATAATCATAATATAATGAAATCATTGAAAATGCTTGAATAAATCATCAATTAAAGCCTACTGGAAATTACCCATGCATGTATTCAACATGTAAAGGGGCATGCATGTTCAAACCTTCATAATATCAATCCAACTCAATATAATAGGGCCTAAATCACTTTAAAAACATCAGTTAAGTACTGCCCATATCTCAATTTAATCAAATCCACTCCAATTTAAAAGACCCCTATTCATAATAAGCTTAAAATTCATAAGTTAAGAAGTAAGAAGTATTAGTGCTCTTCATAATTGAAAGGGATCATGAATCACTCACCTACCTTAGATAACTAGAAGAATTAAGAAGAAATCGATTTGAGAAGAAGACCCTCAATGAATTTCAAAGTTCAATCTCCAATAAAACACTTTAAAAGAGTTCTTAGATGAAAGAAATTTCTAGAGTTCTAAGTCTAATGAATGAAATTGAACAATGATAAAGGAGTGTAGGTTTTTTCAGGGGTTTAGGATAGGTTAGAAACTCACAGATGACCCTTAAGAATAACCAAAGTTATGAGAAAGATATTAATAAAGTGAGTGCTCAAATGTGCCTAGGGGTCATGTGGTAGAGCACCATAGACTATACAAGGTTCTGTGGTAAGGGTCTCAAAAACGTAGCATAATTTTCAGACTAAGGACATTTCCAATGCAGGCTTCACAATCCATACAAAGGTCCACTAATCGTACAATAGTCTATACAAATGACCCAAGTTTTGAGATGATAATTTTATACTTAGAATCATATTTTAGAGTAAGCGCTTCACGAGACACCCCACAATGGCTCGTGGTAGGTTGCATGAGACCCCACCAAGGATGTACGACCCGTACAAGGTCTTCTTGTGGCTATTTTAGCCAATTTATTGGCTTGAAAGTTGGGGCACCTTATAAGAGCCCCTCCCACGGCCAATAGTGAGGACCACAACTCATGGGAGGTGCCATAGAGGGCCACCAAGCCTAAAACTCCTTCTCAATTCACAAGAATCCATACATAAGCAACCTTGGGTCACAAACCTTTGAAAACTTGATTTTTAACAATCAATAATGTCTCATGAGGTCTGGGTCCTTACATCATATCCCTCTTAGGAACATTCATCCTTGAATGAGAAACGGACTAGATTGAAAGGTTTGACTTGAAATGAGGCATTTCAACATGAGAACACAATGCATAACTCTTTTCTTGAAAATAATAAAATCATTAAAACTCATGTCAAAACATCCTTAAAATCATTTTCATACACGTGTGTGCATGTCATGTCATAAAACATAAGAATGAAAGGATTAAGACCACCTAGGAATAAGA
Source organism: Solanum rostratum (assembly GCA_029948455.1). NCBI lineage: Eukaryota > Viridiplantae > Streptophyta > Magnoliopsida > Solanales > Solanaceae > Solanum > Solanum rostratum. The sequence continues at coordinate 60,700,919 of CM057045.1, read as the reverse complement.
AAAACCTAATACCTTAGGCTTGAGTAGATTTGAAAAGATAGGGATATAACCTCATTATGTCCATCTCCACCTCCTATGTAGCACTCTCTATATGTTGATTCCTCCATAGCACTTTAACGGAAGCCACATCCTTGTTGAAATGCCATTTTACTTTTCTATCAAAAATTTCATTCGGAACCTTTAGATAGGACATGTTCACTTCAACCTCAAAACTTTCCAAGGGCAAAATTGAACTAGGATCACCAATAAAGTTCCTCAACATTGGCACATGGAAAATCGAGTGAATAGAACTCATATCCAAAGGAAAATCCAATCTATAAGCCACCTTTCCAATACACTTAACTATCTCATAAGGACCTACATACCTGGGGCTTAACATACACTTCTTACCAAAACACATTGCACCTTTTATAGGTGAAACCTTCACATACACCCAATCGCCGACAAGGAACTCAAGATCTCTCTTTCTAACATTTGAATAAGAGTTTTAGCGACTTTAAGCCATCTTAGACCTTTGCCTAATCACCATCACCTTTTCCATGGACCCCAACACCAAATCAGAGCCATCTCACCCAACTCAAACCATCCCACATGGATCTACACCTTCTTCCATATAAAGCCTCAAATGGTGCCATACCAATGCTAGCATGAAAACTATTGTTGAAGGTAAACTCGATATGTGGTAATGATCATACCATTACCCTTGAATTGAAACACACACGCCCTCAACATGTCTTCGAAAGTTTGAATTGTCCTTTTGGCTTGTCTATTGGTTTGAGGATGGAAAGCAGTACTTAACATCAACTTAGTGCCCAACCTTTTTTAAAACGACTTCCAAAAGTGAGAATTAAATTCCACGCCACTATCTAATATAAGAAGCAAAAGCACACCATGCAATCTAACTAACTCTCGGATATATTACCTGACATAATCTTTGGCATTGAAAGTAGTCTTGATAGGTAGGAAATGATTCAATTTAGTCATTCTATGAAAGATAATCCAAATAGAATAAAATTGTTTTTGGGGATGGGACAAGCCAATCACAAAGTCCACATTGATATCTTCCCACTTCCATGTATAAATCTCAATATCTTGAGCCAAACCACCAGGTCTTTGATGTTCTACCTTCACTTGTTGGCGATTCAGACATTCAAGTACAACATTGGCTTTGTCTTTCTTCATACAATCCCACCAATACACTTCCCTCAAGTCCCGTACATTTTGATAGATCTCAGATGTATAGAATAATTAGAGTTTTGGGCTTCACTCATGGTTACTTCTCTGAGACCATCAACATCCAAAACACAAAACCGATCCTGGTACCGAAGCATACCATCTCCTTCATGGGGGAAAACCTCAACCTTCTTTTTAGCAACCAACTTCTTCAACTCAAATAAAGATGAATCCACATCTTATTTTTCCTTGACATTAACAACCATAGAAGACTCAACCCCATTCTGAACATGAATACCACCATAATTAGAGTCAGCCAACCTAACACTCGATCTAGCCAACCGATGAACATCTTTTACCAATTCTTTTTTTCCCTCATCAAAATGGGTCTCACTACCCAAGGATAGCCTACTAAGAGAATCAGTTATGACATTTGCATTGCCGGGGTAAGCTTGAACACTCATATCATAATCTTTAAGAAGCTCCAACCACCTTCATTGCCTAAAGTTAAGATCTATTTGGGTGAACACATATTGTAAAATCTGGTGATCAGTGAATACATCTACATGAACCCCATATAATAATGTCTCCAAATCTTCAAAGCAAACAATACGGCCACCAACTAAAAATCATGAGTCGGATAATCTTGTTCATGCACCTTCAATTGTCTCGTTGCATAATCTCTCACCTTATCATGTTGCATGAGTAAACAACCCAAACCAATTTGAGAAGCATCACAATACACCACAAACCCATCTAAGCTATACGGTAAGATTTAAACATTAGTTGATGTAAGCAAGTCTTTCAAAGTCTGAAAACTCTACTCACACTTCTCCAACCATATAAACTCAGCCTTCTTCTGAGTTAACTTAGTCAATGGAGATGCCATGGATAAGAAACCTTCAATAAACCTCCGATAATAACTACATCACCTAAGGAAGCTCCAAATATCAGAAGGAGTCAATGGTCTAGGAAAATTCTTTACGGCCTCAACCTTCTTTGGGTCAACCTAAATGCGAACACTGGATACCACATGATGATGAAAAACTACTTCACCTAACAAAAACTCACATTTATTAAACTTGGCAAACAACTACTTTTCTCTCAAGGTTCGAAGAACCAATATCAAGTGATCCATGTGCTCCTACTCATTTCGGGAATAAAGTAGAATATCATTGGTGAAGAAAACCACAAAGCTAACAAGAAATAGCTTGAAGACTCGATTCATAAGATCCATACATACAACTGGAGCATTAGTTAAACCAAACAACATCACAACAAATTCAAAATACCTATATCTAGTTCAGAAAATAGTTTTGGGAATGTCACACTCCCTCACCTTCAACTGATGATGACCAAAACGAAGGTCAATCTTTGAGAAATGCGTAGGTCCTTGATGTTTATAAAATAGGTCGTCGATCCTTAGCAATGGATATTAATTCTTGACAGTCACATAATTCAGTTGTCTATAATAAATGCACATCTAAAGTGACCCATCTTTCTTTCTCATTAATAGCATAGGAGGACCCTAGAGCGATATACTTGGCCAAATAATGCCTTTCTCTCATAAATCCTTCAAATGATCCTTCAACTCCTTTAATTCAGTCGGTGCCATACGATAGGGAGGAATGGAAATAGGTTGAATATCTATGCCAAAGTCTACTTTTCTTTGGGGAGGAATACCGGGCAAGTCCTTGGAAACCACCTGGAAACGCATTAACCACGGAACTGACTCAAGAGTATGTCACTCAGACTCCACATCAAGTATGTGACTCAGACTCCACATCTCTAACCCTCACAATATGATGGATGCACCCTTTAGAAATCATTTTTTAGGCTTTGAGATAGGAAATAAATCGACCCTTAAAAGCAAAGTCACTACCCTCTCTCTCTAGAATAGGCTCATTTAAAAACTGCAAAATGACCTTGCGGTTCTACAGTCAAACAGAGGCATAAGAAGTATATAACCAATCCCTCCCGAGGATAATATCAAAATCAAACATCTCAAGTTAAACAAGATCACACGGAAGCACTTTATGCTAGACAAAAGCAGGACAAACCCCGTAGATTATTTGGGCAACAAGACTCATCCACGGGAGTACAAACTAAAAAGGGATCTCTTAAGATTTAAGGATTCAATCAAAATGTAACAGCCAAAAGATGAGTCACAAAAGATAAATTTGCACCCAGATCAAGCAAAGCATAACCATCAAAATAAATGACTTTTAACGTACCAATCATTACATCTAAAGACTCTTTTACCTCCAATCGAGCATGCAAGGTATAGAACATGTTGTTTTTAGGTGCTCAACCTTGTGGAGCTCTTTGCTGTCCTTGATTATTAGGAGCCACCAGTCCATTCTTGGGTTCCTTCAGAAAATCAATCAGCCTGTGGCCTATCTCACCACACCCATAGCAAGAACCAAAGCCTTTCAAGCATGGACCTGAGTTATTTTTCCACATGTGTCACATCAAAGGTGAGTTGGTCAACCTCCAATAGGTGCCTTAGGAGGAGGCACTCTATTATTTGCAACTCTTGCATTTGAACCCTGGACTTGATGGAAGCGACCATTTCCACCACCATTCCTAAAGTTTGAGAACCCACCATCATAACGGGCTTTCTTTGAATCATTCACCCTTTGCTCCTTGAGTTTCTCCCATTCAATCTGTTCAACACAAGTCATACGCCTAGAAATGTTCATATCTCGAATAAGCATGGTCGTATGACATTCTTTCATCACCAAATTAGTGATCCGAGAAATAAAGTTATGCATTCTGGCATGGGGGTCAGCCACTAGCATAAGAGCATACTTTAAGAGCTTTTTCAAATTTCGGGGTATATTCGCACAAACTCATACCACCCTGCTTGAGGTTGATAAATTATATCATTTTCACCTCCTAGGCTCATGAGGAAAGAAACGGTCTAGAAAGGCATACTTAAACTCTTCCCAAGCAACCTCATCATCCTCTACCATTTCCATCAACCATTGGTTGTACCACAGTTGAGCCACATCCTTCAACTCATAAGTAGCTAGTTTATATTTCTCTTCTAATGTCACCCCCATTGTGGTCAACACCTTGTATAGTTCATCAATGAAGTCTTGGGCATGCCATTAGGTTTTGACCTATAAAACTCTGGAGTATTCATCCAGGTAAATCTCTTACTCCAGCAGCTAGAGTAGAGGCATAAAGAAGAGGATTGGCCTACCTAGCCTTGTTAATCACCACTTTAGCAAGCATGGATAAGGAAGTCAAGAATTCATCCTAAGTAATCTGTTCCCTCATAGGCTCTTGAGGGACTTGATCATTATTAATCGGGGCTTGCCTTCGTTCAGGGGCTTTTCTTGGAGGCATATTCTATAAGGAATCAAAGAAATTATCAAAGTTAGTAAGTCTTAATACTTGGTCCATAGCATGACATAAGAAATGCAAAAGTGAGACAATTCTTTAGACACCATCACAGCCTCCCACTAATAGGTATGGTGTGCTTCACACTCATGAATAGGACTTTACTTGATGTAGTATGTTGGATGTAACACCCCAACTTGGTTTTTCTAAAATTGAGCCATCCTTCATATGATATACGATTTTAGTTGATAATTCTTAATTGAGTATAGATGTTAAAGTTAGTTTCTTAGAGTGGGAATAGAATTGGAGATGATAAAGGATCTTTTACCTCAACTCAAATCCAAAGAATTTCTACCGACTAGAATTTCATATGAGTTGATAGCAAAGTCATATTCAAATGACCATATCTCCTTAAGGATAAAGATTTAGGTGTCCCATAATATATCAAATTAAAGATCTCTCAATTAGCTTTACAACGCATCTCATTTCGCCTTAATCAAAGTTCGAAGTAGAAAGTTATGACCATTTTACTAAAGACTTGCAGAGCTGTCTGAAGAGCCACGACAGTCGCGAACCTATCGCGAACCTATTCTGGATAAGCTAAGCGATGTTCCTTTATTTTGTTTTATGGTACTTTTATCCTAAAACCTTTGGGGCTCTATTTAAGCTCCTAAATGCATAAAACGTCAGTTTTCATAATTAAAACTCTGTCGTTCACTCCTAAACATAAACGCTCAAGAATCATCAAGAAAGTCATCCGGTTAGGATAAAATTTCAAGATTCATCATCAAGGTGAGTTATTTTTCATAAAATTGAAGCTAGCCAATCTAAATTTCTTTATATATTCATGAATCCCTAATAGAAACTCATATCATAACCTAGGGTTTCAAGAAAGCGAATTCAAGAATCCCAACAAAGGATTTCTTGATTCTTCTTTTCAAGAGTTAGGGTTCTTCATCAAGTAATAAAAAACATTCCAAGTCACAAATTCAAGAATCAAAGAGAATTCCTTTAACCAATTTTCTTCCAAGTTCTTTCAATTAAAAAGAACTACCAAGATCGAGGATTTCCTCCAAGAAAACGAGGATTCATCAAATTTCAAGGGTATATCAACTTTCCAGGTATGTAAGGCTACCTAATGTGTTGGACTCTATTCATCCTCGCGCCCTTTCCCTTCTTGAGTCAAGGATTATGAGTATAAATCAGCATGTTTTAAATCCTGTAATTTCTTGAGTTTTAAATTCTTGTATACGATGGAGTTTTCATGAAATTACTTGAGTCAATTTATAAGTTGCATCACTACTATCATGACATATGAATGTTATTTGAATGTTTGATACTCTAGTCTGAAATCTAGTTTCTTACTTATATAATGATTTGAAAGTTTTGAAGTTAAATCTTCTAAACCCATGAATTGAGCCCGAAAAGTATATTTTCTTGTGTCATATATGTATATATAGAGAATACCTATTTTATCTTATCAGTTGAGCCTGAATAATATGATGTTTTGACAGAAATTATTGGGAGTCTTGCATGGTATGAGTTAGAGTCATGAGTTGCATTGTATATATGATGTCCCCGAGTTATTGAGTTATTGAGAAATTGATTTGATGCTATTGAGAACTGAGTTGAATTGATTGAGATGAGTCAAAGAGATGAGTTTGAGTTATTTTCTAAATGAGCACATTTTAGTCTTGGAAGGAGTATTGAACACCAAATTGGGTGATAGAGGATCACCCCAGAACTACGTTGCTAGCGTAGGATAGTTGTGCAGCTCGTTCTCTCAACTTATGTCCCAATAGATGGACATTTTCTCTTTGGATCCAAGAGTGAGTTTGAGTTTGAGGTTGACGCCCTATATCGTGACAAGTTTAGAGCGGATGTGGCAACGACGTCATTCCGTTCTACATCACCAAATTTATGGTGGGGTGGAGAGTTATCAATTAGAGAAACTTCTAAGCAACACCTGAGTTGGGCCTATCATGATTTTTAAATTGAGTTGCATTAAACACTGAGTCAAATTTGAAAGCATGATTTTAAACCTTAAACATTCATTGTTTATTTGAGTTGAGATATGAGATGAGGAAAGCATGATTTTAAACTTTAAACTTGCATTATTTATTTGAGATGAGACATGAGATGAGGAGTTGAGTCTTGAGTCAAGTCAGTTGATTGAGTCTGAGCCTTATTTGTTGCTTGAGCCATCTTACATATTGTATATTCCACGTACTAAGGCCACTCGGTGCTGCATTATTTCATGATGCAGATACAGGTAACAGAGGACTTCAACAGGCGCATCGTTGAAGTTTAGAATTCTTGAATTCTAGAGTTAGTGCGCCCTCCTTGATATTTGGAGGAGCCTTTATTTTATTTGAGTAGTTACTTCTGTTTTCTTTGAGTTGGATAGCCATTCCTTTTTATGGTACCATCTAAATGTTAGATGTACAGGCTTCATAGACATTGAGTAAAGGATGTTGAGTGTTGTTTTTCAAAAACTCTTGTTTATTGGAAATTCCCTTTGTATTAAAGACTTGGTTTACTTACTTTACAGTCTTTTTTTTAGTATTATTCTTCCACTGTTATGATGTGATGATGAGTCCAAGTGATTTGCTTGAGGACTAGCAATAGTCTTGACTGCCGGCCATGCCAAGGGTACCCTCCCGAGGCGTGACAAACTTGGTATCAGAGCACATAGTTCAAGTGTCCTAGGGAGTCTATAAAACCGTGTCTAGTAGGGGCATGTTTATGGGTGTGTTTTGCACCACACTACATTAGCAGGAGGTTATAGGACATTAGAAAAAGTTTCCCTTCTTTCAGATTCTAAATCATGCGATAGAGCCATTTCCTAAGGAATCTAAGATGATTCGTGCGTTGCTCTAAAGTTTTCGACTATGCCTTGTCAATGAGACGATAGAGACAGTTATGTTCAAACTTGTATATAATAAGATCCCCTGGGATAAAGTATTCAGAATGGTATAGAGACTGCACCAGGCTAGAGAGAAGATGATTAGTGTGCGAAGTTGATTGACTAGAAGAAGTGCACTATTACTCATATAAATCGTGCATTTGAGTTAGCTCTAGATGTACCCAGACCCCTTTTTTTTTCCAAAACTTTTTTTCGACAAGACCCATGAGAGAGGAACTGATGTCTCTAAGGTGTTGAATGTTACCACCTAAGAGTGAGATGGGAAGTTTTATAAACCTTGAGTAGAATCGAATCATCCCAAAGTTAGAAGGATGATGATGGGAAGAAAGGGACGAGATAGAAAGAGTGTTATCTGATTGAGGCTTGTAGTTAGAGTTATGTATTTATTTGGTAAGTAATGAGATGGTGTGTCGATTGCCATATGTTTGATGAAAGAGTTGTAAATACCCTATCATTTTCATGATGAGATATAGAGGAAGAGTTATTGTTAAAATGTGGTAGAGCATGCTCAAACTAGAAGGAAGTTTATGCTAGTGTGTTGTAGTGTTCTTACTATTGAAGGTAAAGTGTAGATGTTGAATAGGGGAAAAGAGTATTTTCAATGTGATTGATCTAAATTAGGCTTATGATTTTTAGTTGAGAGTTCATGAGACTAATCGAGTTATGAGCTTAGTTAGATAAGAAGACATGATAGAATAGGTGAGTGGTACTGAGTTATAAGGAAGGGATGTGTTGATTGGATACTCGCTATCAGATCTTAGTGGGCTTATATTCCCTAAATTTTTACCTAGTAGTAGTAAGTTGGTATTAGAGAGCCGTGTGATAGATTCACATATTAGTACCTGACCCTAAGATTGAATATTGAGGAGTAGTGTTAAAGAGGAGATAGTATCATGAGAGTGATAGCCTTAGTTGGAGATTTGCTCTAAGAGGATTGCCATAGTGTGTGTTTGAAGATGAATATGTTGATATATGAGGAAGTGATGCTATGGGCAGGGTATAAGTGCCCCTTAGGTAAGACGAGTGAGACGAGGATAGCTCAATAGATAAGAAGAGGCTTGAGACATGTAACTATGATTGTGTAAAGATGTGTGAAGCTCTAAGTTATGACTACGATAAGAATCTATTAGTATATTTGAGTTGTCGATGTGGAGTAAGTTGATGCAAGTAATCTTTGTCATCATGAGTACCTAAATTGATTTGGGGCTTATCGATAGATATGACAAGTTTTCCATGATAGACTAATTCTAATACAATTAAATTAATGGGAGCACAAAATTTGAGCGTTAGCAGGCAAAATAAGAGGTTAGATTGTAAGAGTTGTGGGAAGTGGTTATGTATGCCATAGGAATAGCAAATATAGAGAGATTTCCATATAGACTGGAAGGAGCTAAGAGTGATAGCATTGAAAAGAGTCTGAGTGGCTAGTCATATGTATGCGACTATAGCATAATAGAAGAGTTTAAGTTATTCTTATGCATAATGATTCCTTGACCGTGTGGTGGTATGTTCTTATAGCTTAGTAGAGGAAATTGATTTACAAACTTAGAGAAATAACCTTGAGAGCTAAGGGAGAGTTGATGTAATGCTCAGTAAAATTACCAAAATACCCCTACAGGAGGGGTATGCACGTAACACATCTTCCAAGGCTCATATGGAATATCCAAGGCCAGATTTATGATCAATATGATAAATTTTGTGGGGGAAGGGCTTCAGTCGATTTTTAGAGCCACCGAGTGAAAAGATAATTTTTTCGTTTCGAAACGAAAAACAGTGAAGGTTCGCGACAGAGCCACGTCGCGAACCTATCGTGGAGAGGGACTTACATTTTTTTCAAAACTTTTTAATGGGATTGGGAAAACTCGTTTAGAAATGTTTTGGAGAAAATGTACTGTTCGCTCGCGACCTATTTGCGACCAGTTCGCCAGCAGTCCGCGTTGCAGACTGAGTCACTTCGAGGCTGGAAATTTCTAAAAATTTTTAGGGGCATTCTAGTCCATTCCTAAAACCTTATATACTCCCTATACGACTAATATAAGTCATTTTTACATGAAAATGGTCTAAAACCCCATTCTAAGTCCTTTTTTAACAATTGAACAAGACTAGGGATTGAGAGAGGAGGAGAAGGGCTTGAGATGGAAGAATTCAAGAGAGAATGAGTGTTCTTGATTCTGATATGATCTTACACGTGCACTAACCTTTGGCTTGTTATGCCATCGTTGATAGTAGGATGTAGAGTATCAAGTTTTAGAGGTATAATTGTGCTTATTTTGAATGGAGAGGTAGTAGTTTAGGGGTTTCGTCAAAGGGGGAGATGATGAATTCTTTTAGGTCCAACTAGTGATGCTAATAATAGTAGAATGAGAGTGAGGGTAGATGAGGAGGAGTGATGTATCCTTATTGTGATATTGGTGTTAAATTTGTGTCATATAGGGATAAAGATAGGGAGGAGGAAGGAGATGAGATCATATGATGCGCAATAGATAGGTAAGAGTATGTTGGTGTGACTTTGAATGAGAGCTCATTGAATGGTGGAGGTAGACGTGACAAGTAGGCTTGAAAAAGATTATGAGACATATTTAATGTGGTTAGGATGACAGGCTTGACTGCGTGGTTGTTATTGCGTGAGCATGGATGATAGACTATTGAATACAACATAACAAGGTTTCGAGTATAGAGCTGAGTATTGAGGATTAGCTTTGTATCAATATGATCATCTTAGGAATAGCACCTTAAGGTTTAGAACTAGGCTTGAATGGAAGAAGAGGTGGTTAGGTGGAGGTTTGAATAAGAGCTATGAGTTTGCATTGATGGAGTAGAATGCCATGAATAGGAGCACAATTGAGGTGGGCACTTGAGCATAAGAGTGTCCTTAGAGTCTTGTTTATAAGATAGTCTTATTCTCTATTAGAATTGATGGTTTTCTTCCTGAGTTCGAAAGATTGATTGTTGAGGTGTTCTAATAATTCAAATTAATTGAGTTCTGACGTTCCGTTCGTGCCTTATGGTGAGAATGTCTAAGATAATACATTTACTATTGATCTGAACCGATTTGTCTATTTGAGTTGATGTGTCAATTCCTTAATCTGAATAGAGATGGTTTAAGATTGATGAGGAGTCGAGAGTTTGATTGATTGAGTTTTGAGAAGAGTTCTAATTTTATTCATGCCTTGATATCTTCCTTTACTCATCATTCGAGGACAAGTGATCCCAAGGGAAAGATAATATAATCAGAGTTCGGAGTAGAAAGTTACAACCATTTTACTAAAGAGTTGCAGAGTTGTCTGAAGAGCCGTGATAGCTCCGCGTCGCAGACCTATCGCGAACCTTTTCTGGATAAGCTAAGCGACGTCCTTTTATTTTATTTTTAGGGTACTTTTATCCTAAAACCTTTGGGGGTCTATTTAAGGTCCCAAAACACATAAAACATCAATTTTTCATAATTAAAACCATCTCCTTCACTCCTAAACATAAATGCTCAATAATCATCAAGAAAGTCATCCAGTTAAGATGAACTTTCAAGATTCATCATCAAGGTGAGTTATTCTTCATAAACATCAAGCTAGCCAACCTAAATTTCTTTATCGATTCATGAATCCCTAATAGAATCTCTTATCATAACATAGAGTTTCAAGAAAGCGAATTCAAGAACCCTAAGAAAGGATTTCTTGATTCTTCTTTTCAAGAGTTAGGTTTCTTCATCAGGAACTAAAAACATTCTAAGTCACGAATTTAAGAATCAAAGAGAATTCATTCATCGAATGTCCTTCCAAGCTCTTTCAATTTAAAGGAACTACCAAGATCGAGGATTTCCTCCAAGAAAATGAGGATTCATCAATTTCGACGGTAATATCAACTTTCCAGGTATGTAAGGCTACCTAAACCTTTGGACTATGTTCATCCACGTGCACCTTTGTTTCTTGAGTCAAGGATTATGAGTATAAATCAACATGTTTTAAATCCTGTGATTTCTTGAGTTTTAAGTTCTTGTATATGATAGAGTTTTCATGAAATTACTTGAGTCAATTTATGTGTTGCATCACTACAATCATGACATATGAATGTTATTTGGATGTCTGATAATCTAGTCCTAAATCTAGTTTCATACTTATATAATGATTTGAAAGGTATGAATTTAAATCTTCTAAACTCATGAATTGAACCCGGAAATATATTTTATTATGTCATAAATGTATATATACAAAATACCTATTTTATCTTATGAGTTGAGTCTTAATAATATGATGTTTTGACTAAAAGTATTGCGAGTCTTGCATGGTATGATTAGAGTCATGAGTTGCATTGCATATATGATGGCCGCGAGTTATTGAGTTCTTGAGAAATTGAGTTGATGTTATTGAGAACTAAGTTAACTTGATTGAGATGAGTCAAAGAGATGAGTTTGAGCTATTTTCTAAATGAGCACATTTTAGTCTCGGGAGGAGTACTTAGCACCGAGTTGGGTGATAGAGGAGCACCCCAGAACTACGTTGCCAGCATAGGATAGTTCTGCAGCACGTTCTGGCAACTTATGTCCCAATAGATTGACATTTTCTCTTTGGATCCAACAGTGAGTTTGAGTTTAAAGTTGACATCCTATTCCATGGCAAGTTTAGGGCGGACGTGGCAATAGCGCTATTTAGTTTTACATGACCAAATTTATGGTGGGTTGGAGAGTTTTTCGGTTAGAGAAACTTCCAAGAAACACTTGAGTTGGGCCTATCATGATTTTTAAATGGAGTTGCATTAAACACTAAGTCAAATTTTAAAGCATGATTTTAAACTTTAAACTTGCATCGTTTATTTGAGTTGAGATATAAGATGAGGAAGAGCATGATTTTAAAATTTAAACTTGCATTGTTTATTCTAGTTGAGAGATGACATGAGTAAAGCATGATTTTAAACTTTAAATTTGCATTATTTATTTGAGATGAGACATGAGATGAGGAGTTGAGTCTTGAGTCGAGTCAGTTGATTAAGTCTGAGCCTTATTTGTTGCTTGAGCCATCTTATATACTGTAACATTCCATATACTGATGCCACTCAGCACTGCATCATTTCATGATGTCGATACGGATAATACAAGACTTCACCAGGCGCACCGTTGAAGTTTAGAGTTCCCGAGTTCTAGAGTTATTGAGCCCTCCTTGCTATTCAGAGGAGCCTTTATTTTATTTGAGTAGTTACTTTTGTTTTCTTTGAGTTGGATAGCCATGGCTTGTCATGGTACCATCTAGATGTTAGATCAAAAGGCTTCATAGACATTGAGTAGAGGATGCTCAGTATAGTTTCTCCAAAACTATTGTTTATTGGAAATTCTCTTTGTATTAAAGACTTGGTTTACTTACTTTATAGTCGTTTCTTGAGTATTATTCTTCCGCTGATGAGTATGATGTGACGATGAGTCCAAGTGGTTCTCTTAGGGACTAACAATAGTCTCTGAGTGTCGGTCATGCCAAGGGTACCCTCCTGGGGCATGAGAATTGACTCCAAGGATCATTCAAAAACTTTAGTTCTCTGATACCAAACTTTTAATGAACCGGCCTAGGGCCTAAGAGTGACATGGAGAATGGGAATCCGAAAGTCCCCAAACAAGCCTCTTAGCATCCATATACACATCATCAATTCGAAAGCACACAACTAAACTATAAGCAAATAGTTCTAATGGACGAGAAAGAATGACTCACGGTATGGGGATGTCATAGGGATAGGCAGTTGCATTGTTTCACATAACACATAGCACATAAGAACTAATAGTTAGGTAAGTATGACTCACATTATAGGGATAGAAAGGAATTAGAACTTTCCACATTTCTGCATCTCATCAACATCATGGACTCAACATACTCTTTTCAAAATTAAACTTCCGGTTTTAAGACATCATGAAACATCATTCTCATCAACATCATCATCAAGACTCTCATCAAATGTGAAACACAATTACAACATCACAAACATCATTCTCATTAAGGCTCTATACTCATCCCCTTGTTCATTCTTACAGTTTTAAATAAATTAATCATAGGGTTTAATGAAAACACTTATGAAATGAATTATGCAATAAATCATATTTATGATGATCATCAATTTATGTAAATATATGCATTAAGTAAAACTCAGTGTAATGCTCAACAATCTTCACATCAACCTCATTATATTCAATACACAACTCAATTTACTCAAAAGGGCACATGGGAGAATAATCCCATGTTTTAGGTTAGCCTTACATACTTGGGATGATTACTAACACACTTTCTTGCACGAATTTCTCAATCGCCACTCCCTTCAAGCCCTGGCTTTAGTGACTTTTCTAGAGAGAATGTTTTTTTATAGGTTTTTGAAACCCTTTTCTCAGAAAAATGACCATTATTCATCATATGGGAGGTCTAGAAAATAAAGAAATAGACTAGAATTCCCCTCGAAATTTTAAAGAAATGCTTCCGCGACTTGAAATAATGCAGTCTGCCACGCGGACCTGTCGCAGACAGTTGAATTTTTGAAAACTCAGCTCCATCGAAAAATCACATATAAACATAAGTGTGCCTCTGTGATAGGTCCGCGACACAGCCCTATCGCCAAGACACATTGTTTTTCGTTTTGGAACGAAAAATTATCTTTTGACTCGGTCGCTCTAAAAAATTTACCGATACCCTTCTCCCACTCAATTGTTCGTGTTGATCAAGAATTCACTCACGGATTTTTAATTCGAGCATCGGAAGACGCATTTTTTGCACACCTCTTCCTAGGGGTATTTTGGTAATTTATCGGGCATTACATTATCTCCCCCTTAGGATCATTCGTCCTCGAATGATGAGTAGGAACGATATTTTGGCATGAATAAACTCAAGACTCACCTCGATAATCACACAACATCTCAACTCCTCAACTTTTTATCGACCTCAGAAACATCTACTCAGACATCAGGAATATACACATCAACTCATGGTACGAATATCAATTTACATAAAAAGTAAGAATATTACCTCCGACACTTTCATCAACCTCAGGCATGAACAAGTGCGGGTATTTTGTTCTCATCTCTTCCTCAGCTTCCGATGTGGCGTCCTCAACAAATTGGTTCCTCCACAGAACTTTAACGGAGGCTATCTCTTTGTTTTTTAGTCTGCGAACCTGTCGATCAATGATTTGGACTGGAATTTCCTCATAGGACAAACTGTCTTTGACTACTGTGCTCTTTACAGGGATTACCAAGGCGGGATCTTCCAAACACTTCTTCAACATTGAAATATGGAACACCGGATGGATTCCATCTAACTCATAAGGTAACTCTAACTCATAATCAACCTTCCCAATTGTTCACAAACTCTTATAAAGACCAATATAACGAGAACTTAGTTTCCTCTTTTTCCCAAACCTCATGACACCCTTCATGGGTGATACCTTCAAGTATACCCAATCGCTCACCTTGAACTCTAGCTCTCTTCTCTTCACATCTGTGTAAGATTTCTGACGGCTTTGGGCAATCTTCAATCTTTCTCAAATGATCTTCACCTTCTCCATGGACTGGTGGACAAGGTCAGGCCCAATCAACTCAGCCTCTCAAACTTCAAACCACCTAATGGGTGATCTACATCTCCTTCCATACAAGGCCTCATAAGGGGCCATTTGAATGCTTGCATAATAACTATTGTTATATACGGATTCAATCAACGGTAAGTGGTCATCCCAATTTCCTTTGAAGTCAAGCACGTATGCTCTCAACATATCTTCTATCGACTGAATAATGCGCTCTGCCTGACCATCCATCTGTGGATGAAAGACCGTGCTCAAGTTCACTTTGGTACCCAATCCTTTTTGGAAACACTTCGAGAAGTGAGAAGTAAATTGGGCTCCTCTATCCGAGATGATGGATAAGTGAACTCTATGCAACCTCACAATCTCTTGGATATACATCTTAGCATACTCCTCTGCAGTGTTGGTCGTCTTGACTGCCAGGAAATGCGCTGACTTCGTCATCCTGTCTACAATCATCCTTATGGAATCATGCTGTCTCCGGGATCTTGGTATGCCAGTGATGAAATCCATATTAACCATCTCCCACTTCCATTCTTGAATTTCAAAGTTTTGAGCTAAGCCAATTGGCCTTTGATGCTCAACCTTAACTTGTTGGTAATTTGGGCATCTTGAAACAAACTCCGCGTTGTCCCTCTTCATTCCACTCCACCAATAGACTTCTCTAAAGTCGTGATACATCTTGGTAGAGCCCAGATGAATGGAGTACAAAGTGTTGTGGGCCTCAGCCATAATCCTCTCTTGAACACCATCAACAACGGGGACACATAGCCTACTTTGGTATGTCAATACCCCATCTCCCCCTTTGAAGAAGACCATCACTTTTTGCTTGTCGACATCCTCTTTCAAATGGAGTATAATAGGATCTCGATCCTACTTCTCTTTTACCTCAGTCACTAGGGACGATGAAGACCCACTCTGAACATTGATTCCTCCCTCGTCATTCTCATCAAGCTGGACTCCCAATCAAGCCAACCTATGAACTTTCTTCACTAGCTCTTTCTTTTCTTCCTCAACATGGGTTGTGCTACCCCTAGACAACCTGCTAAGAGCATTAGCAACAACGTTAGCTTTACCTGGCTGGTACATGATGCTCATATCATAATCTTTGAGAAATTCCAATCATCTCCTCTGTCGCAGGTTAAGCTCTCTTTGACTGAAGACATACTGCAAGCTCTTGTGATCAGTGAGCACGTCCATATGCACTCCATACAAGTAGTGGCGCGCTAGATATTAAGTGCGAGCACTACCGCCGGCAACCCAAGATCATGGGTCGGGTAGTTCCTCTCATGAACTGTAAGCTGCCTGGAAGCATAGGCTATCACTTTTTCTCTCTGCATTAATACACATCCCAACCCAACTCTTGATGCATTGCAGTATATTACAAAATCTTTCATCCCGTTGGGCAAAGTCAAGACAGGCGCAGTGGTCAATCTAGTCTTTAACTCTTGGAAACTCTTCTCACATTTCTCAGACCACTGAAGCTTGACCTTTTTCTAAGTCAGTTTAGTCAATGGTGCGGATAGGGAAGAAAATCCCTCAACAAATCTGCGGTAGTAGCCTACCAACCCCAAGAAACTCCTTATATCAGTTGGAGAGGTTGGTCTTGGCCAATTTGTGACTGCTTCAATCTTCTAGCTGTCTACTTGAATTCCATCACCCGAAACAACATGGCCCAGGAAAGCCACTAACTTAAGCCAAAACTCACACTTGGAGAACTTCGCATATAATTCATGGTCCTTAAGAGTCTGAAGAACAACTCTAAGGTGTTTAGCATGCTCGTCCTCATTCCTCAAATACACCAAGATATCATCAATGAATACGATTACAAACAAGTAAAGGTAGGGCCTGAACACCCTATTCATCAAATCCATGAAAGCGGTCGGTGTGTTCATCAACCCAAAGGACATAACCAAGAACTCAAAGTGGCCATATCTTGTCCTAAAGGCTGTCTTTTGAACATCACATTCTCTCACTTTCAACTGGTTGTAGCCCGATCAGAGGTCTATCCTTGAAAAGCATGAGACACCCTGAAGTTGGTCAAACAAGTCATCAATACTGGGAAGAGGATATTTATTCTTGCTAGTGCCTTGTTCAGTTGCCTATAGTCTGTGCACATTCTGAGAGACCCATCCTTCTTTCGTACAAATAGAATTGGAGCACCCCAAGGAGGAATAGTGGATCTAATAAAACCCTTCTCTAACAGATCCTTCAACGGCTCCTTCAACTCTTTCAACTCAGCGGGGGCCATCCTATATAGTGGAATTGAAATAGGCTGCATGTCGGGAAGTACATCAATACCGAAGACGATCTCCCTAACAGGAGGGACTCTAGGTAAATCCTCAAGGAACACCTCAGGGAACGCATTTACAATCGGGACCGACTCAGGAGTAGGGGACTCAATATCATCAGATTTAACTCGTACAAGGTGATAAATCCAACCCTTAGAGATTAATTTTCTCGCCCTCAGGTAGGAAATCAATCTACCCTTGGGTGCAACATAACTTCCCTTCCACTCTAGGACCGGTTCATTTGAAAATTGGAATTTAACAACTCGGGTCCTACAATCTATGGATGCATGGCAAGCATGGAGCCAGTCCATACCAAGAATCACATCAAAATCAATCATCTCCAACTCTACCAAATTGGCTAAAGTATCCCTATGATAGATGGACACACTACATAGTCTCTATAGACCCTCTTAGCCAGGATAGACTCACCTGTATGAGTCAAAATAGTATAAGGCTCAAGCAAACACTTTGGAAGAACCTTAAACTTATTGGCTACATAGGGCGTCACAAAAGATAAAATGGCACTCGGGTCAAGCAATGCATAACAATTATAAGAAAAGATTCAGAGCATACCCGTAATAACAACTGGAGTAACCTCTTGGTCTTGTCGATTACTCATCGCATACAAGACGGTTTGTCCCGCCTCCTACATTCGCAGTAGTAGCCTTCTGATGACTGCCTGTAGGGGGCGCTGTAGAAGACTGAGCTTTATTACCTCTATCACCCCATCTCCTCAAAGGGAACTCACCCTGAAAATGGCTAGGCTGTCCATATGAAAAGCATATGTGCCCTCATGGCAAGCACCAAAATGGAACCTGTCATATTTTCCACAAGGTCACTTTCCTCTCAGACCTTGGGCAATACTAGCTTGGGACTGAGGTCCCTGCGCTCTGAAATTTTGGTGACCATAAGATTTTTGATCATACCTGTTTTGCTGAACAGGTGCACTTGCCATAGGGGGTACGTAGATAAAAGACTCTTCTGAAAGAAAGTTCTATCACCCTTATTATGCTTCTGTTTGTTAGGCTCATGCCCTGCCAATTTGGCCTTCTAACTCTGCTGCTCTTCCCTGTCCTTCTTCTTGTCCTCCTCAGTCTGCTAGGCATAGACCATAAGTCTAGAGATATCCATACCTGGAATCAACAATGCTGCCTTACACTCCTTCTTTACATGCTAGCCTAATCCATACACAAACTTCCTCATCCTCGCCCTCATATCAAGGACCATCTCGGGTGCATATCGGGACAATTGGATAAACTTCAGGCTGTAGTCTTTGAAAGTCAACCCCTCTAGCCTTAGGTTCACGAACTCCTCAACCTTCGCTTCCCTCAACTCTTGGGGAAAGAAGTGATCGAGAAATGCACTCTCAAACTCCTCCCACTCAGCAGACTCAACATTCTCACCTCTACCATCTTCCCACTGGTCATACCGGACGTTGGAAACAACTTTAAGCTGATACGAGACTAACTCAACTCCCTTAACCCCATTTGCATGCATGGCCCTCAAGATCTTGCGCTTCTCATAAATAATTTTTTGCGGATCTTCCTCAACCTTGGACCCCGTATAGACTGGCGGGTTCATCCTCAGGAAATCTCTGAGCCTCGCTGCAGCTGTAGGCTCTTGGGAGCTGGAGCTAGGGGTCTGGGGACCGCTCTGTGAGGCCACCAATTGAGTGAGCATAGTGATGGCTCCCCTGAAGTCTGCTTCCAAAGTGGAGGCTGACTGGGCAGGAGGTGTCGGTGGAGCCTCAATAGCTCTGGCAGGTCGATCCCGTCTCCTTGTCTCATTCTGGGTAGGGGCCTCTGGTATGGGATTATCAATGTCAGGGATAGAGGCATCTCTTTGCGCAGCAGCGCATTTTGGAGGCATGATCTGCAAACGCATAACACATGAATTAGAAGGGGGGTTTCATAGAGTCAAACTCTATAGCACGAACTCAGAACATCAAAGAAGTGTAACCAATGCCTAATAGCATCCTATTTATGAAGCATGGAGCACAAAACACACATAAAAAGATTCTACTAGACATGGCTTCATAGACTCCCTAGGACTCTTGAACTTTGTGCTCTGATACCATGTTTGTCATGCCCCGGGAGGATACCCTAGTTGTGGCCGGTCACCCAGAGACTATTTCTAGTCCCTAAGCGAACCATTTGTTCTCAGGATAGTCACTCAACGTCAACATAGCGGAAAAGCGGAAGTAAAGTACTGAACTACCTCAACAAAAGGGCCAATGGCCAATATCAGTCTCAACATCATAATAAGTAAGAATAGGTTTACTCATTTCATAAGGGAAAACCATCAACGTCAAACCTGTGCTCATGTCTATGAAGCCTCTAACCTGACTCAACTGTCTAAGATGGTACCATGACAGGCCATGGCTACCTAACTCAATAAATAACGAAAACAACAAATAGAAGGGTCTCCTCCGAATAGCAAGGAGGCTCACCAATGACTGAACTCGAAATCTCCGACCTCAATGATGTGTTTTCTGAAGTCCTCTAACTTTAGTATCTGCATCATGAAACGATGCAGCATCGGGTGGCATCAGTACGTGGAATGTACTGGTATGTAAAATAGCTGAATACAACAATATAAGTACAACATCATAGGGAACACATCAACTCAACATCATAAATACATCAGACTCATCTCAAGGAAACTCGGCTCAAATCACCTTAAGGAAACTCGACTCAAATCACCTCAAGGAACTCGACATCAACTCCACTTAAGGAACACGACATCTACTCAACTCAAGGAACTCGACATCTACTCAACTCAAGGAACTCGACTCAAAACATCACATCGACATCAACATTAGAGTACTATTGAAGTAAGACCTCACTGGGAGTTTCTCTAACCGACAAACATCACCTATGAGCCGGTGATGATACAACGAAGTGATGTTGTTGCCACATCCATACAATACCCTGTCGAGGGTAAAGGATATCAACCTCAGTGGATCCACAGGAAAAAAACCTCAGTCCTCTATTGGGACAAGAAAGGAGCTATCCGTATTGCGGTTCAATCCGCTCTTCCTACGCGGGCTACGTAGTTAATGGGTTCAAGTGGGACTCATTCTCATCCATTTCAGTGCTCAATACTCCTCCCAGAACTCGACATGCTCATAAAACATCAACCTCACAAGTCTTATAGGGACATAGTACATCATCATCAATCCGATAGGGACATAATATAATACTTCAACATCAAGATCGGTCCCGTAGGGACACAATACTTCAACATCAACATCACCTCACCTCATCAACATCAACATCAACATCACGGACTCAAGATACTCTTTTCGAAATTTAACTTCCTATTTTAAGACATCATGAAACATCATTCTCATTAACATCATCATCAACACTCTCATCAAATGCGAAACACAATAACAAAATCACAAACATCATTCTCATTAAGGCTCTAGACTCATCCCGTTGTTCATTCTTACACTTTTAAATAAATTAATCATAGGGTTTTGTGAAAACACTCATGAAATGTATTATGCAATAAATCAAGTTTATGATGATCATCAATTCTTGTAAAATATATGCATTAAGTAAAACTCAGTGTAATGCTCAACAATTTTCACATCGACCTCATTATATTCAATACACAACTCAATTTACTCAAAAGGGCACATGTGAGAACAATCTCATGTTTTAGGTTAGCCTTACATACCTGGGATGATTGCTAACACACTTTCTTGCATGAACTCCTCTTGCATTCCTCAATCTCTACTCCCTTCAAGCCCTTGCTTTAGTAACTTGTCTAGAGAGAATGGTTTTGGATGGTGTTTTGGAACCCTTTTCTCAGAAAAATGACCTTTATTCGTCGTATGAGAGGTTTAGAAAATATAGAAATGGACTAGAATGCCCCTTGAAATTTTAAAGAAATGCTTCTCGAACTTAAAATAACACAGTTTGTGACGCGGACCTGTCGCGGGCAATGCAATTTTAGAAAACTCAATTCCATCAAAAAATCACTGAAAAGTATAAGTGTGCCTCTGCAATAGGTCCGTGACACGGCCCTATCGCAAAGACACACTATTTTTCGTTTTGGAACAAAAAATTATCTTTTGACTCGGTCACTCTAAAAATTAACCGAGACCCTTCTCCCACTCAATTTTCCATGCTGATCATGAATCCGCTCTCGGATTCTTAATCCGAGCATCGGAAGATGCATTTTTTGCACACCTCTTCCCTAGGGATATTTTAGTAATGTACCAGGCGTTACAACGTTATCCTCTTCAAACCATAGACTATACTAAATATACTATTGTTTTGTATAATGACCAGTTCTTCGGGGATTCGAACTATATAAACAGAAGTTCACATATAGCAATTTCAATGCTCTACAATCTATTTGGAAAAACTTACATATATATATTAAATCAAAAATTATTTACCATTTATAGCAATAATAATTTATTTTCGTCGAACACTTATAATCTATTTATAATATAATTTTAATTCATATTACAGAGAATTATTTATAAGACATATCTAATACAAGTTTTATTGATGGATAATACATTTATAATATATTGTGTCAATTTCTTAACAAACAAACACAAGATATTTTAGAAAACTTATAATATATTTATATTTGCAGGCATAATTAACTTTCAATATAAGTGCAGATTTATCATAGTATTGCTACATATTGCTATACTTATAATACAAGTGTAAATCCCTATTGTAGCCTATCAAACTCATCTCAGTGGCTATCTTGGAGCCTGTAGGGCACACATCTCTCCAAAAATATCTCAGTAAACTATCCCCAGTTCATAGCTGGAGGTCCAACACATTGACGAGCTACCACCAACCTCCACCACTCCTTGGAAACGCCGGTGAACTAATGTGAAGTGTAGACAACCCCATGCGTCTCTAGACTAGCCAAATTACATAACTAGTCCTAGCACTCTGATAGAAAAGCACAAGCTCTATCAACGAGAGTGCCATCAAATCGCGGTGGAGCTATCCGTACAAACCTCTAAGAATTCTTCTGCTCCGCGGTAGACATGGCTGGACTGGAAGAAGATGGTGGTACCACAAATAAGGGAGGTGTAATAGATGGAGCAACAACCAAACTCTTAAATTGAGTACCCAAACTCGATCTAAATACCTAAAGTAGAGTAATAACATTCACAGGAGGGTCTGTTAAAGTTGAAGAAGGAAACACATAAATTATATCCTGCTTCGGTAGAGCGCTGGAAGGACCAACCAGTTATGTAGAAGTCAGTATCTCAAAAGTAGCTGGGACTGGAGCAGCTCCCTCTAATCTAGCCAATACCCTTAAAAGTAACACCTGAACCGAGGGTGTAGTCTCTGGGGCTAAGGGCAGTAGAATAGGATCCTTAGGCCCCTATGGCTCATGAACAATCTCTGGAAACGTCGATCTAATCATTCCTCGAAGTAGTGTTGCCCCTCTAATATGTTTTTTGCCCCTGGTTCTTCCCCGAACTCTGCCTCCACCTTGGGTGGGAGCCACATCGGCTACCGCGGGCTCTCCTACTGATCAATGAGATCTTATATTCGACATCTACAAAGAAGAAGTGGATTAGACACATTCAAAATAGGTTACACAAAGGAACACACGAATGGATGCAAGATGTGAAAACTTTTCCTAACAAGTATCCTGTACCCTCTCGAAGATGGGTATGGAAGTCGACATACCAATCTGCCAGATTCTACTAGACTCCCTTCTCTTGACTCATGAGCCCAATGAATGTTGAGCTTTGATACTAAACTTGTCACAACCCAAAGTCATCATAACTTAAAAAGATAAATAATGAGGGAACAAACTCATATGATATAATAAATCACCAGAAACCTGGAGTCATGAGTATAAGAGCAGCTAAAACGGTACTAAAGAGTAAACATAATGGTCTCAACAGTAAATACAAGTGTCTTATAATATCTGGTACAAATTCTAAAGGAACAATTACGAGAGTCCCAAAGATCAATGACGACTCTAAGTCTGAGCCTCACCGATAAGATTTGCATGAAAGCAGAATAGATCAACTAGAGTGATCAACTATCCTGTCTGGGTCACTGTACTCGATCTGCAGCAAGGAAACAAGGTAGGGGTGAGTACACTAAAATGTAACCAGCAGGTTCAGCCGACTGGATAAGAGATATCAAACATGTATGTAATAACAAAGAATCCTATTATCCGCATCAAAATGGTTAGTGCAAAATACAATAGAATCATGAATATAGATATTATAGATCGTAAACCGATCCAATAATTCAATGCAATGTAATGCATGAACCAAATGACATCGTAGGCAATATGTGAGGTGAAATCAAGATTATTGCGGAGCTGATGTACACATCTATCGAGTCAAAGCTAAAAGATAAAACTCGGGGCCGTCGAAGGCCATGTACTAAAATATATATCATAATAAGGTGTCACTGGCCATAATCATAAGTATCTCGAGGCGTCACAGAACATAACTATTTTGTTAATTTGCATTATACTATCTCAAATGATGTAAATGTTGTAATAAATTTGCATAACAATACATCTAATCATGTATCAAATATGTGTATACCAGTGGAATCAATAATATATAACATATGTGCATATCAACGCATCCCAATACAAATAAGATCTGCGTATACCAATACGCCTAGTCCAGTATAAGGTATGTGCATAACAATACAAAAATGAAGCATAAGCATCTGTGCATACCAATGCAACTAGTCAATATGAGATAATACATACCTATGCAACAATGAAGCATAAGAACATGTGCATACCAATGCAACTAGTCAATATAATATGGTGCATACCAATGCAACAATGGTGTATTAATATTATACAAGTATACCATGTCTTATTTCATCACCAATCACAAATAACCATATGTCATTAAAACAAACTCCACAAGTAATAGGCTCATAACTCCCACACTAATTATACTCATCATCAATTAGTCACAATGTTAACTAAGAAGCCTTTTAAGTATCATATTATCATAATGATATCTCAATGTATCTAAGGACACAAGATTTTATCTCAAGTAATCAATTGGATCGCCATTTACTCAATATTCGGCATAACTCACGTCATATTTCTATCAAATTAATTTGTATCATGATATCGGATCACAGTTGCAACTACGTCTTACAATTATCATATAAGCGTGCTCAATAGCTCAAATCCAATCCCAAAAAGGTTAGTCGAACATACCTCAATGCTGAAGCCGTACTCGGACAAGCTTTCAATCAACTTAAGCCTCCAAATGATCCTGGGATCAATCAACTACTATCAAAAATGGATACTACGCATCGAGAGGTAAAAATGGATATCAAAAATGGATACTACGCATCAAGAGGTAAAAATGGATACTACGCATCAAAAAATGGATACTACGCATATTTTAGGCTTACGGGTAGAATCGTCAAAACTAGGGCTAAAATTTGAAATTCTCAAATCTTATCATTGACTTTAAAATTGGATTGTACACGACAATGGAGTCCGTAGGTCAAATCGCACTAAAATAGATTTCAGATCGATAGAGAAATCTCCATTTGAAATTTCAAAATCATATACAAAAAATCTCCAATTTTTTATATTCAAAATCATGAAATTCAAGTCAAAATGAAGATAAAAACCATGGAAATTAATCAAAACAATATTAGAAGTACTTACCCAAAAAATTTCTCTGAAAGCCCTCTTCAAAAATCGTCTACTAAAGCTTGAAATAGTTAAAATGGAGTGAAAATAGGGGTTTTACGTCTTTAAAAAAGACTTAACAAAATTGTACTCTGCGAAGGTGGATCCTTGTCCGCGATCACAGAGAAGAAACTACCATACACCTCAGCGATGGCGGAGAGCAAAATGGGACTGCACCAAATAGCCCCACACCAGCCAATGCAAAATTTCAAAACGGACCCCCCCTATCCGCACTCAGAATATCACAAACATTATATGTATCCATACAAAAAAAACAGCGATCTAGACTCAACGGAATCTTCGGAATTTGATTTTGAGGTCTCCACAACATGTTTACAAATGTATGTCAACTAAACTAACTTAAAACTCATGATACCAAAACAGAACAAGGAGAAACAACCCAAAAATCAAGTTACATTTCTAATCGGAAAAACATTTCTTACAACACCTTTTTGATCAAATTACTCACAACTACAGTCAAACCTATAGAAACCAAATACAACAAATCATGTTACAATTTATACAAAAATTTTACTTTATTCTAATGAGAAACATTTGAGATATCACAACACGAAATTTCTGATAAATCTTTTTCAATTTGCACCAGGTGTCCGAGTCTCTTAGAGCCCGGATTGATCCTAAGGTTTCACAGACCCTAGGCAAGGAGTTTCTCGCTAGTGCACCACAGTTAATTCAGGTTTTACCCAGTCCAATGGCCCTCAATAATTTATTACACCCAGTGAGTGTCGATCTTGAGACCTTAAAAGGGAGCAAACCCAAGTCTCAAGTCTATTACCACTAGGCCAACCCCTGAGGGTTGATTTATTATAACATATAATGCAAAAGTTAGTGATGTTTACCTTGAAATTGATGCCAAAGCTGAAAATGACTCCATGATGTTCTTCGTAAATTTCCATAGAATATATCCTTTTGAATCACTTAATTCCAATGTGTATAGCTCAAGTTATGATTTGATCAAGTTTGGACCCTTTCCTTCGCGACTTTGTCTTTCTAAGGTTGAACAACGCTATGCCATAGCAAGGGCGCATATAGGCTGGCAAAGGAGAACGCGGGTGCTGGCATGCCAGGCCTGCGGGAATGTGGCCTAGCCACCTAGACGTGGACATTTGTCGTCATGCCATGCCACGCATGCAGAGGGTTTCCATGTTGTGCTACACCAGCTCACTTAAAAACTTCTCTGGGGCATTCGACACCTATCCGATGTCCGTTTTATGCACATAAACTATATAACCTATGGTTTTTGACACTCCAGATCCATTAGTGCGGTCAGAAGTTCTAGAGGATCTTATTATGATAAAATTAAGGTCCCATTTCTTTTCAACTAATTTTTGCTAAAAGAAGTGAAGGGGTAAAAATGCATCCAGAAGTCTCCACCATCCAATGTAAGGTCATTTTACACTAAGTTCGATTATTCAGAGCTAACTACAATATTAGAATTCTCATCTACACAAGATTACCAAGGTTTTCACCAAAAAATAATTTGTAGCTGATCTCCGAACTAATTTTTCAAATTTCTAGTTAAACTCATATCGAAGCTCCAAAAACTCAAGCCAACCATGCTTATAGCCTAATTTGACTGTTTTGGAGTTGACGGAACCTCAAAATTCCACTCTGGTGCCTTTTAGTAGGATTGTAACAGAAAACTACTTTACAGTTATAATCCTCCATCCAACTCGAGAAGCCGTATAAATCTCAATCGATTCACCCAACAACCATTCCAACAGTACCAATAAGTTAAAAATGGCTTGGGTTCACTGTGCACAAGCTCAAACTGATGAAATAATTGTAGAAATGCACAAACGACCTAGAGGGTCATTACTGGGGGATTTTTGAATATTTGTTTAAAAATATTATTATTTAGTATTTTAAATGAATGGATGCGTCTTCTACTAAAATGGTGCGTAATTTAAATGAAAGGGTATGTCCTTTTATTCTTTAGGATCACCTATTCTACTAAAGTTTAACTTCTTCCGATTTTGATCATAACTTAACAGAATATTTTGTCATCATAACTTTGCAAATATTTTGTATCATAACTTTACAAAATATTTTGTCATGAATATTCTCTAAAATATCAAGTTCAAATTTTTCTTTCCAATAGGATTTCATCAATATTTTCTTAGTCCAGAAATATATAGGCTTGTTATATCCACTGAACCATTTACATAATCCCATAACAATCTCGAAGAGGAAAGGGAGCAAATATCATGTTTAGAATAGTATTTCACACGTGTTTCAAGCCTTCAATTTTTGTTTTTAATTCATATTATCAAACATTCATCTGAGCGCTCTTCTTCGTATAAAGTTTTGTATCCTGGATATATATTTTCCAACATGTTCCTCCTAGGGTAACTATATGGAAGTTCTTCAAATTAACTTTATCAAATTGCTTTTTTGTGTGACAAAAGAAAGCATTTCATTGTGCTCTGCACGAAACCTCAAAAAATTATACATCTAATCATGTGTTGAAAAGCAAAATGCTACTCATTCTCTTCTATCATCAAGTGCTATGAATATCCAAGATAGAAGGAAAAGAAAACAGAAAGTGATGCCAACACAAGTATCTAAATAAGTTTAGTCAGTCAAAATGAAACAGAAACTCGAGCCACCAGCTCTACAAAAAAATAACTAAAGGACAGTTATTCTTCATTGTATTTTTTGCTTTTACTTTTACATTCAATGATTACAATTTCTTACCTTGTTTTATTTTTTCTATTTTGCTTTCACTTTCAATGATTATAGTCTTATACCTTTTTTGCCTGTTATCACGCTAACAATAAACCATAATTTCATTTTTTTATAGGTAATCTGAAGCTTTTGGAAATTCCTTGTAGCTTTTATGAAAAAAAAAGGTATTGCTCATGATAGTTACAACTCTTCCACAGTTGTTATCTCGTAGAGAAAGGAGCTGCAGACTTTGCCTTTGTACATAAATACTTCAAAAGCTTTGTATATAACTAAAAAGAACAACCAAATTTTGTGGTCCGCCATTTCAAAATCAGGCATTGTAAAGATTATATGCAACTATAGTGTTAATATTTGTTTTATCTTCATCCTAGCAAATTTCTTGTATGACATTTCCACAAAATATTTTTATGATTAATATTTAACCTAATAATACATTTCATTACATCTTAACATAGAGAGGGCACTGCTCTACTGGTTTTTGAATGCTTCTGACTTTTGGTTATGTTATGTAGGTATACTACTGGAACAAATTAATAACTACTCAACAACTATCATTGGTCGATGTACTTAATAAATTAATTCATGTAATTTATGTTAGTATCAAACATTGAAAATCTTCGATTTTTATATTTCTTCAGATAATCATATTATTAAAAACCTTTATTTATCATAGCATAAGTCTAGCTTTCAGAACATAAAAAATGGGAATTTTCACTCAATCAGACAATGATGCCTACTGGGTTCTTTTACAGATACTCACCCATACATTGTTGTATCTTTTGCTAGTGCGGGTTCTGTTACTAGTTACAGTCACTAAGTTGGGGGTTCGTAAGCATTTCAAGAGACATGATGAGCATCAGCAGCTCAACCCACTCTTCAGTCTCCTTCCTTTTGATAGTTGTTACTTGTATCAAGACATTGGCCTTGTATAATGTAGTGACTTGTATATGTAGGAGTATTCCTAGTTATGTACATTACTGATATATATATATATATATATATATATATATATATATATATATATATATATATATATATATTCCTAGTTATATATATTATATGATTGTGTGCCTGTGTTCATAGTAGCTCTGTAAGGTTGACTACTAGGTTCTAGGTAGATTGTACTGGTTTATTTTGGTATGTCTAGTAATATTGTGATTAGTGATTCAGGACAGGTACCCTGGGGTTTGGAATCAGCTTCCATATAGGTGGGATCTAAAAGAATACCATCATGATTGGAACCAAGTCGTGACAAAAACACTCTTGGTTAACATCCAGCAGTTTCAAAAGTAGATAACCAGAACAATCGTGAAGTAACATTATACAACTCGTAGCTAGCCTTCTTAATCCACCCGATACATATCGTCTCAACTGATCAAGAACTAGAAATTCCAACACCTGACATATCAACCATAATACTATAGCATTTATAAGACCAAACCTTGGCAAATGGGCTCTCAATAGACCTTGGCAAATGGGCTCTCAACAGGTCCACTGTAACAAATCTGACCAACACATACTAGTCATTAGGTCCATGATACATCAAGGGCATTAATCAACCTAACAAACATAATAAGCAACTCATAATGGCTATAACGGGTCCCGAATTCGATCTCTAAGATATTCTCCGCCGTGATCCTCAAGGAATGGTAATCTGACCTCTAAAGTAATACCAACATCTTTGGCAATAATATGGCAATAAAAAACAATATATCTAAGAACTCACACTTCTGGAATCAACTATGTCATAGAAGATTCACTATCACATCTCATGTACGGGCTGAACATGGTGACCATTCGGTCGGTACTACTTTTAAGCCGGAGTATAAAGCATAATCCCAGTTAATGTATGACTAAAAGGCCTTTGCCACACTACTGAATATATATCAGTTATAACTAAGGAAACTTTCCTGGTGTAATCATCTACTATATCACGATGTGGAGCTAATAATACATACCCAAGAGGATAATGAAATCAAGCCCATCAAAATTACACCCATCCGGCAATATAAAATGTACATACGTAGCACAACAATAAATAGTCACCGCATCTGGCCAGCACATTTGATCCCCACTGCGAAATACCCTATTAAGGTCAACACACGAATCAAGGATAGAAGAGGCTCAGAACTCACTCCCGAACAAGGGGAAAATAAATAGATATATGTAACAAGGTAGAACCTGGATTAATTAAAGGAAAAGACGACTGCCAGTATAACATAATAACACATGTAGGTGGACTCATTTGACGCCCCTAACTCTGATGGAACTGGGATGTATAAGGATAGCCCTAACGACCTCTATCTCTAGTGTCTCCTCTAACTCTATCTCCACTGCCTCAACCGATACCCTTGGGACCATGCTTGTCTTGTCAAGAACTTTGTCGATCCTCTTTGTGCTCATATCGGTTGCCTCTATGACCCAGATCTTGGCCTCTATCCCTAATAGTAAGTGGGGGAGCTAATTCAGTATCATGCAAAGCTAAATATACTGTTGTACGCTCTAGGAACTCCTTGGACTAGTGATCTGATACTCTACCATCATAACATCTTAGGTAAACTTTGGCTCTACTGTGTTAACTATGGCCACCAATATCACCTACCTCTGAGTCATTAAAGCTCTGAATGACCGTGTAAGATTGCCCTGCCTTAAGCGTTGATATCAATCTATCCTCAGCCCCCTGAATTCAGATTGACATCCACTAAAACCTCCCTCAAGTCGCACACCCTTGTCGCTATCCTTTTGGGCCTCACGACAGAGCTTCTCATTAGGATAGGTGTACTCTACTAGGACCTGTGCCTCACTAAATGCCCCTGAATGGAACTATCAACTGACAAAGAGCCGCATGTATCTCTAGTGTAACTACAAAAGCAGCTAGGGGAAGTAGAGTAACTAGTACCTCCAGCTATTTGGGAGATAAGGCATCTTGTCGCATCTCTATAGGCTTTGAGGGATACTCCCTATCGCGGACTGAAAACACACCTTGCCTCAGACATAGTCTAAACTTTGCGCGACATGTCGGTGAAAGAATGAAATAATTAGATTCCTAGAATCGATGGATTATTGGTTATACCACATGAACAGACTCAACAACAAGAGGGTATTTTCTAAGAATCCCATAGCCTCTTGAAGATATGTCACAAATATTTTCACACCCATCCATAGGACTCTACTAGATGGGAGCTCTTTACAGACGAGACTAGTGAATCTATAACTCTAATACTACCATGTCACGACCCGACCTTTCAGGTCATGATGGTGCTTGTTAGATCCCACAAACAAGCAAGACAATCGAACCAATGGTACCTATCTTGAATCACTAATAATAACAAGATAAGAAACATATATATATGCAAAACACAATCTACCCAGAAAGTGGAAGTCACTTGTGTAGAGCTACTATAGACTCAAAACCAAAATAAAATTATATGCATAGCCACAATTACAATCTAGAATGAGCTTCTACATTTACAATCTAAACCTATAATGTACAAGGCTAGTGTCTGAACATAAAAAATGGCCCAGAGAATAGAGGGAGACTGTAGGATATCCTAAAACTACTGATTCTAGCTGATTGTCTCGCTTAGAAACTACAAAGCTCCTAGCCCAACACTCATGGCTTATACCTAGACGTACACCATGACTAGATATAGAAATGTAGGGGTGAGTATCAGTGAAAGGTATCGAGTAGGCAACATCAGCTGACTGAGTGAAATAAGGTGAATATTGTACGAACAAATGTGATAAAATACTATAGTAGTAGCCATTTTAACCCAAGCCCGAAGATAAAAATGTCCATAGAATCATAGAACCCCAACAGAATAACCCAACCAATGTGTAATAGTATCGACCGATGGAACCTGAAGGTCAAGTGCTAGTTATGCCCATGGCATCGGGAGAACTCAATTGAGCAGAACTAGAAGAACCAACGAAGTATAAGTAGGAGGGACCAACTTAGCTCGGTCGGGCAAGGTGCAACAAAAACAACTGGTGAATCCAAGCAAAATCATATCACAACTCTAACACGGTCAACGCATGGTATTATACGTGGGTGTAAGGCCCTAATATCCATGCTTGTACCTTAATAAGCCTAGAAAGTACACATAGGCACAGTCAGAGTATGGATTGATGTGTCAATAGGAATAGATAAGAAGAACGTATATTGTGCTGGCTCGTGGCATCTGATGCCCTAATCTAATGTCAAAACATGACACTTAATCTTGTGTATCGTGTTGGTCTGTGGCACCCAATCCAAGTATGTACATGTGTGTGTATATATATATAGTGGTGGGATGAATCCCTCATCATGATGGAATGAGTCACCCAATCCTTGGATGTATGTATATTGTGTTGGTCTACGAGACCCGATCTTGAGATGTATGTAACATCATGTCATTCCATAAGTCACCCGATCGTGGAATGTATATATATCATGACGAAATAAATCACCCGACCGTGGAATGTATGTAGACATGTTTTTACATCCCAAAACAAATTTATGTATCTTGAATGACCATAGATAACCCATGTATCCAGTACAACAGGTATCAAGGACAACAAGTATCAACAGAATCATATCAACAAAGTTAAATGTGTAGGATGGATTATATCCAACAACTAGACTCTTAAGGCATTACATAGTGCCAGATGCAACATACTCACGTAGATAATAAGGATTAAGCTAGGTATGTATACCTATCAGGTGGCATAAGTTAACATTTAACCTTCACCAAGCTCATTCTCAGTTTAAAATTCCCAAAACCTAGCTAGTATAACAACTACAACTATTACAGTACACATAAGAGTAATCATGAGCCCAAGTCGTCATGTATATCATATACTCAGTAAATCCTAACCACGTAGAGACATGTACCACATATTTCAGCTCATTCTAAGGAAAGGAGAGCCTTCAGCAGGATATAATCATAGCATGATAGCATGAAATTTGAAACATACTGAGCATAACATAGGTATTAATATCAGTAGGCCCAATAGGGCAAATCAGCACTTAAAAAGACAAATATATGTACATAGGTAGAATCAATACTTAACTTACATTAGTTGTGCTCTATCTCACATTTACAACTCTTACTATAAGTATTCTAGGCCACACGACATCACATGGGTTGTCACAATCAAAAACCAGATTGTGACTATAGGGAAGGAATAGTAAAGCAAAACAACCAGAACATTCAATTTAAAATCCCAAAACCTAGAGTAATGAGTACAAAAGCTTCTAAATGGTATGAATGTGTAAATACAAAGTTGTATCATAAGGAAAATACATAGTCTAATATAGATGATAACAAAAGAAGTCTCTATGAAATAGTGATGACTCGAAGTCTAAGCCTCACCACTAAAATCTAATAATGATATGAAAACTTCATTCATAAGATGAAGTACCACGTGGGAATCCCTGTGCTCGATCTGTATCGAGGAAACATAGTAGGGGTAAGTACACCAAAATGTACCTAGTAGGTTCAACCGACTGGGTAGGAGAAACCAGATAAGTATGTAATAAATAAGAATCCCTATCACCTGCATTGAAGAGGTTAGTACAAAATATATATACGGTTATAGGAATAGTTAAAGATCGCAAGTATATCTAATATTGCAACACAAATGTGATGTATCAATGCAATGCATGGGGTGGAATCATGATTGTTATACAACTGATGTACATATCTACTAAGCTAAAGCATACCGAATAGAATCCCAAGGGCCTCGCAGACAACGTACCAAACTCTCTCAAGTATCACGATATCTCAACCTTGCCACCTCATCGTGGTCAAGGTTTTTTAAAAAGTTGTACAATCTCACCCTTGCCACCTCCGCATGGTCAAGGGGCTTACTAGAAGGTGTTAAAATATCTCAATAGATGTACATATCACCCTTGCTACCTTCTAGTGGTTTGTTTTATAAATGGTTGTAAAGTATTTCAAAATCCTTGCCACCTCCGTGGGGTAAAAGGGTGATACAGATGCAATATGAGAAGAATGAATATTAATGCAACGAATCAAGGTAAATAACATCAATATAAAAAGAATACCGATAAGTAACCATCATTGAATTAGGGAAAATATTTCAAGTGTCACAATTGGAACAACAAGTCATCACCATGTCTTAAAATACCACGCAATCACTAATAGCCAAATACATTGATAAAACCGAACTTCGCAAGTCCGCAACATGTGTGTATAAGTCCCAAAAGTACCTCAAATACCATCAATTACCACAAAGTTTTTAAAATAATATCACAAGTCTCATATTATCACAACAACATCCAAAAGTATCCCAACTATCAAGGATATATCTCAATTAGCCAACAACGTCACAATTTACTCCAATGCTAATATAATTGAAACCACATTTCACTAAAGTATCATTCTACCAATCATGTTACTCATTATACAATCAACATCTTACAATTATCATATAAAAATATCAATAACTCAAATTCAGTCCCAAAAATATTAGTAGTTACTACCTCGAAGTCAAAACCGCACTAAAAAAGAATGTACAGACGATCAACGCCTTAAAAAAGAGCTCAAATCAATCAACCACTATCAAGAATAGATAATACACGTCAATATATGAATTTGATACCCATATAGGCATGAATAAGACTTAAGGGCAAAATGGTTAAAACTAGGTCTAAGTTTCAAGATTCTTGAATCTAGAAATTATCAGTCTATGCGAGAAAAGGCGTTCGTGGGTGAAAATTGAGCTCAGATGAGGGAGAAGTCAACATTAAAATTTTCCAAAGTTAATACATGGAAATTAAAATTTTTAAACATCCAAAATCATGAAATTCAAGAAAAAATCAAAAGGAAAGTAATGGAAATGAATTAATTTGATAATATGAACACTTACAAAAACATATTCCACAAAAATCCTTCATAACCTGGTCCCGGTCATTATAGCACCTGTTAGATCCCACCTATAAGCTGGTACATTTACCAAACCTTAGGGTACTTGTCCTAGCACTCGAGTCAAAACCATAACTACTATAATAATATAACAAACGAAACCTACCCAAAACCTAGAAGTTAATTGTTAAATACAAGTAAATACTGATATACATATATAACAAAACCATAATAATATACAACCCAGGAGTGATCCTAAAAGTACCTAATACTACTAAATAAAAGGTTAATGTCTGAAATCAAAAGATGACAATCAAAAGTAGGAGAATGTAAGGTGTCTGGAACAACCAATGCTCGCCAATAGACTTTTGAGCGCTCCAAAACTCCTTCAAAAGTCAATGCCCATGACTAGAACCTAGATCTGCACCATAGGAAGAAGCAGAAATGTAGGGGGGGTTAGTACTAGAAAAGGCATCCAGTAGACATCCTCGTCTGACTGAGTGAAATGATTTACATAGAGAAAGCTCAACTGTAAATAACCGAAGCAAGTCTAACAAACCGAAACTCTAAGCAATGATAAGCATATCTAGAAGATTCCTAAACTCTCAATTGAATCGAGCTAAGTGATGAACAATGATTGAGTAAACCATCCTATGTGATGAACAATGATAGAGTGAACCAACCTAAGTGATGAACAGTGATATCGACTGACAAAGTATGAGTAGGTCCATACGACAACCATCCTCAATTGAGATGTGGCATTGTACATGGGTGCAAGGCCCTAATATCTATGCATCTACACTAATTGGGCCCCCATAAGCCCAGAAGGTACACCCGCACAAAATCTTATCAGCTGAACCACAAAAGAACCCAACTCCCAATATCACATGATTAGAGGTCGGTTGTACGTGGGTCTAAGACCCTTGTATCTATGCATGAACACCTTTTGATCCCCATAAGCCTAGAGAAACAAAAGCACAATCATGGGGTGTATAGGTGTTGGAATACCAGGAATAATAGTAGATAACCGAACTCCCAACCACCCAACTAAATTTTAAATAGTAAACCAACTCTAACGACAGGAGAGAACACAACACCCAAACTGGAAACACAAACGGATTCAATAAGTACCCAGGTTTTGACTAGTCCTTAGGCCATGCCTGAACTCGACCTCAGGCAACCCCCTGTACTGGACATAAGGCGAACAAGACTCTGCCCTAGACATCAAGGTATAATGAATTACGACGATACCTTGGACTGGATATTAGGGCATGCAGTACCCCGGACTAGATATTGTAGTGTGATGACAAAGTATACCCATAACACATAGTCGGGAGAAGAACACACAATCAATCCCCAAATATAACACGTTTCCCTTTATTCAACAACCCAACAAACATCAACCAATTAACCCAAGTGTATGCCTCAACAAGAGTAGTATAGAATCATGTCTAGCAGTCAACAAGTTCACACCAACTGAAGACACTGCAAGTGTCTAGAATAATCAAAACTCAGCTAATAATATTTCAGCTAACTAATGAAAATAACAAGACCTTAGAGTAATAGGCAGTCCAGCTGATAATCGCAATAGTACCCCAACAAATAATATTAGCTAGCTAACCTCGAGTATGGCATACAACTTATCATTCAGATCATAATTCAGTTACCCGAGAGCTATAATATGTTATGCCGACTGCTTCACAATGTGGATTACAGTCACAAGGTCACAAGGAGTAGTAAGGGGTACAACAAACAACAATCCTTTCAATATCACCTAATTCTCATACCAGTCCACCCACACGAAGATAGGTAACCAAATAGAGATGTCACATGTCAACCTAACTGATAAGAGAGATAACTTATCTAGGCAACTATGTCAAGACTCACTAATAAGGTGACAATCTCAATAATAGATGGTAATCCAAAGGACTAACTCCTAAAGACCGTATTACACCCCCGGATGGCCTAGTGAATCTCGAGAGATCAAGTACACATCCCTTTGTAGAAGCACATTTGCATTTCTATCTCGTTCTAGGTATAGTAGTATCATATTTCATACCAAATTCAAAGTGCCCAACCATAGGTATAGCCGATAACAATTCTTATAATACAGTCAGTACAAGAGAAGTTAGCATGTGTATAATAATTTCCAGCTAGAATTATAAGATATATGTTGTCGAAATCGTGACGAGTCATGTCTACCAGAGGCAAATGGATCACAATAAAATAGTAACACGTACTATAGATATCATAGATGTCACAACTGCACTACAAGTATGTAACATTCAGCGTTATAGAGCAATATAGATGTCGTAGCCATATAACAAGTATACCAAACAATAGGGGCTATAAGAATCAAGTTGCACATCAAAACAGTCCACTGTACTAGATATGGTTAACAAAAGTCTCACAAGTTATCGAACCTCAGTAATCTTAGGCTATGATAGCATATAGACAAGAGTCATGCTCTGTGCACATATATTTCCCATGGCCTTAACCCTTATCAAACTTTTACTAGGCCCTTACGTAGTTTAACAGTGCAAATATTTAGCTAATATCACAACTACAGCTAACACAACCCTCATTACAATAACAGTCGTCCTATGTTATCTTATATAAACTCATAAATCAAAATTAGCTATATATAATGCATATTTCATACCTCGGCCCATAACTAGCATGTTACTACCATTTCAGCTCAATTATGCATGCATTTCAACTCAGTCTAAGATTTAGAGAAAGCCTAGCCTACTTGGCAATCGATGTCTCATGCTCAGAGTCAATCCAACCAATCTTTTCCCCTTCGAATCACTTCCTAATGCTTCTCCACTTTTAAAATATAGTTTACAAGGTTAACACAGGCATATTGGTTGTAAAATCCTGAAGAATGGGTGAAATTACATCAGTTGTGCCTAAAATGGGGAAAATAAGGCCCACGCTCGAAATCCCAAAAAATAATAAAAACGGTCCCTATATCACCTCAAGTCTACAACTGAAAAATTGGGCCGAGATGGATCTCAGAAGATTGAGAGATTCTCCAAAATGAAGATTTAAACTTTATCGAGAAAATATTCATTTCAAAACATTCTTCATCAAAATTCTCAAGGATTGATTAATTTTAGTGGGCACAAACGACAACGTTCCTCTTGAAACTTAGCATAATCGTAGCATAATTTAGACTCAAGTTTCACCTAATTCTGTTAAGAATTGGCTACGATATCAACAACCAAAGTGTTCATGAATTTTGAGGATGAAGTCAGCTAAAACAACGAATTTACCTCAAAATATGTGGTCTCCTAAATTCGACTTCACCAAGGCATTCCTTGCACAAGAATGAGTCACGTGGACATTTGAATTTTCAAAATTAGATCTCAATATTAATTTTCACGACGTTGAGAGGTTTTGGAATGTTGGTGTTCACGAAGTGTGGAAGATATATAGGCCATAGTACTTCTCCGCGACAGCAGACAAAGCTCTGTGAATGTGGAGCTTTAGGCCTGGCTCTTCTCCGTGAACGCGGACTAGGCTTCGTTAATGTGGATCTTCTTTCTTTGCCTTTCGTGAACACAGAAGGTTAATTATGTGGTGTTTCACTAACATTCTCAAAATCTTCTCGGGCCATATGTGAGCTTTCCAATAGTGCAGTTGGAATTCACAATGGAGCATCGTACAGAAAAATGAGGGCCTCACTTCTTTTCGGTTAATTTTAACTAAAAGAACTGAGGGGGTCAAAATGCAACTAGATGCACTCGTTAATAGATGAAGGATTATTTTAGACAATATTTGACATTCTAGACCTGACCATGCCATTAGATTTCTATTTTAAGTGTGTCAGGATAGATGTTTATGGAAATGTTTTTTTAGCTTCCGATTGAACTAAATTCAAAATTTTCGGCTTAAAATCATCTGAAACCCTGAATCCTCGGACCAACCATCCTCCTTTCCTAAATTGGCCATTCAAGAACTGAGGAAATCGTTAGAACCACATTCCAAGGCTATTTGCTAGGATTTTATCACAAATCTCATTCTCATACTTGCATAATTCTCCACCAAAACAACCAACGTCCATTCCAAAAGCCCCTAACAAGTTATAACAGCACTATAAAAAACCTCAAATCAACAGAGTAGAAATAACAAGGAGGGTCATTATAACATCCCCCACTCATAAGACCTCCATCTGCGTAAGTATAAATACAAGCATACCTGCATGCTCCAGCCTTCACCTTGAGTATATTAGCCATAAGCATGTTCCACATCCCACAATGGTTCTGGCAACATCTTGACAATCAAAAAAATCCAACCACCTGCCTGTTAGTAACAACGAGTTAGTATAGTAGTTCAAGAGGGAATCTCGAAGAATCCACTATCCATCCTATCTTCTCAATAAGTTGAAAAGTTATGACAAATTAATTGGCGACCCTACTACAATACCAACAGCTCAGATAATCAGGGTTGTTCATAATTCTACCCGTGTTTTATATACATAGCTTTTACTTCATTCCTGATCTCTCTATATATGTTATTCCCATCAATCACCCACAAATGGCTCATAGGACAATCAAATAACTGCAACAATAGCTAACATATCACCCTCATCCAAGCACTGCAATTACAATATTGACTAGTGCAACAAATAGCCAACACACCACCCCCAATATAATAGATTATTGATGGCACTATTGTAAGAAGTCTCATCTTGTGAGTAGATACTCAAAGTTAAATGAGATGATTACTATGCTAGTCATCAGTGCAATAGATACTCAACATGTCACCAATAAAAATGCTCCATGTACCTTCCTTCAAACCTAGATATCTATATAACATTTCTCAGACGTGACCTCCAGTAGTCATTACCATTTAGATGTCAAAGCATTCAACAAAACAACCCCTAGCAAGTACCACAATGGTTGCATCTGGTTAGTCACTGAATTAATGCTATACAACACAGTAAATAGTCCAATAACACAATAAGCTACTCGCAATGGCCACAATAGATCCAGGTACAACTCCTAGAGCAATATTAAAATTGACCCCATCCTGCAATATCAACCCTATCCGGATATCACAATATTGGTAAATCCCCACACCTGATCCCCCACTAATAAAATGAAAAGCTTCCACTGTGTCAATACATACCCCAGGATAGAAAAGGCTCGAAACCTCTCCCCAAGTAAGCGACAAAACAGGCATACACATATAAGAAGGTGGAACCTGGATCAAGTAAGCATGAAGTCAACTGTTAACATAAGGTAATTATACCTGGGATAACGTCATCACCATAGCTGTACTAGTAGCCTCTATAACCTCTATCCTGACTTCTGTCTCTAATGATCAGTGGCAAGAAGGATCCGCTGGTCTGAGATATATCTCTCTGCATGGGGCTCTCTAGGGATTAGTGATTAAACTCTCAACACTAATAACACCCTAGGGAAGCTTGGTCTCTATTGTGTCGACTATTGTAGTTGGTAACATCTGCCTTGTCACGCCCCAAAGAGAAGGGAGGCGCGACTGGCACCCGATACCGTTATTGACCGGGTAAGCCACTAAACATGTTAGTGAACTAAACTAGTGACCAGAAGAAAATCGGGCAGCATAATGTTTAGAAATAACTAAGCCAGGGTCGTTTAGGTCATGACCTGGTCAATAGCAAATCATGTACATCAACATAAGTAAACAAAAATGATAAAGTACTAGCTAGCCGACAAGGCTGCCACAACATAGGTACATGTACACACTATATATATATATTCTAATCTTATGACTAGAGACTGAAAGGCACAAAAGGACCAACCCACAATAACATGTCCATAATAGCCTCTAAGAGAACTACTAATACTGTCGGGATAAGGCCCCGATTATACCCAACTGTACAACAAAAAATAAGCATCCTGTGAAAGCTCCAAAAAGAGGTGGAGCTTACTAACTCACAGTTGAACGGGGCTCCTAGTGGAGGGGTCGATCAGATTCCCTACCTAAACTAGCACACACGAAATAAAATGCAGCGTCCCCAAGCAATGAGATGTCAGTACTAATAAACATATAATGGTATGTAAGGCAGAATGTGAAATCAAAGATAATAGTAGTAAAAAGGGTAATAAAAATACCACGTGTAACCAAAACATTAGTAAATTGAATGGCCAATAATCAATCTCCTAATGATCAAATATGCATGGTATGCTCGAGTATCGCATGTCGTGAATACATATATATAGATGCAAATGCATGACATACCTAACAAAATGCAAGCAATGGTGGTCCTTTCTGGTAGCTAACCGGCATCATATTTGCCAACCTATGGCTATCAGTACCCCATATATATATATATATATATATATATATATATATATATAACAATTTCGATAAATAGGCCCCATACCTCCGACTATAGCTCGAAGTCCATGCATAACGTGCAATGTATGATATGAATATTAAATGCATATAGTAGGTCATAGCATACATTTAGCCAGTCTTTGCTCATTGGTACACTTATTTTCATAGCATTATAATCATTGCCGTAGCATATAAAACGGATTTGAGGAATCTTACATGTCTTTTGAATAAGTTTGACAACTTAACTCAACATTTAGAATGAAGTCTTAACTTTGAAAGTGCTCATAAAGGTTCTTTACATAATGTTTAGACTTGGTTTCATGTCAATTAGTAAAAGAAAGTATTTAAAAAGGATCAAGTGCCTTAGTAGTTTAAATAGGAGCACTTCACTGGAGAATATTGGAAACCAACGCGTTACTTGTTAAATGCTTTAATTATATTTTTGTATAGAAGAAGGTCTGATTAAGAATAGTACATTTCCTTCGCGTTCTACATTTATTTTAATGGCACTATTCAAAAAAGTGAAACACCTTGAAAATATGACACTACTAGAAATTCGGTATATTACCACGGTTCTATGGCAACGGTTAGACAACCGTGGCAATAGATAAATTATTGCCACGGTTAAAACCGTAGCAATATAATTTTGACCGTAGCAATAAAATTATTAAAAGAAACCGTGTTATTAGTACTTTAACCGTGGCTATAGATTTCCTTATGCCACGGTTTTTTTAAACCGTGGCAATAGAGTAACTATGGCCACGGTTAATTTTAGCAAAAAAATTAAACATTCCGGGAAATAAAAATATTTCCCTCCTCCACTAAAATTATTTTAACATTTCCCTCCACTTAAATAAAATTATTTCAGTACACTACTAATTCAGTAGTACACGACTCCTTCATCAGTACTATACGCGCGCGACTCCCTTTGAAGCAGATCCGAAATCGACGGCGACGATTCTGAAATTGAAGAAGAAATCGACACATGCAATAGTTGAAGAAGAAGAATTGAAGCCTGTTCTTGTTCCTCTTTGAGAAACGGAGTCGAATTTAGAGAAACAGAGTCGAAGCGCTGTTCTTGTTCTTCAAAGCGCTGTTCTTGTTCTCTTACAGGTAATTTTTCAGTTTTCCTTTTTGGGGGTTTTGCATTATTGTGTTATTTGAGCTTTTGATTGAAGTTTTGGGAGTAAAATTGTTTGGTTTTAACTACTTTGAGGTAATGGGTGTCTCTGAATGTAGCTAGGTTAGTAATGGGTGTCGATCAGTCGTTTTGAGGGTTAGAGATACTTATTATGTTGCCAATAGAGCACCCTAGCCGAGAATCTGGTAACTTATTATGTTCCTCTCGAACTTATGATTTTAGATGTGACCAGTGTTTAGCTGAAATTGCATTTGACTCAAGGAGTCTACAAGTGAAGGAGGGATGGGAATGTATCAATATTTTTATTTTCATTATCTTTAAACTTGCATGTATTGTAGTAATAATCTGTAATCATTTGCAGATGAAATAAAGGATCATTTAATGAAATATAGGTCGTTTATTTATGTCAGTGATAAAAGATATCGTTGTATTAGTTTGTGTGCTTCATGTCTCTTTTAAAGGCTAGGCCCTTTGCATATTGTTCAACAAATAATCTGGATTACTTGAACGTTGCAGGATGAGGTAAATGTTTAGCAGATGCTTTGAGTGAATAAATCTGATGTGTTTGTGTTTTATTCAATGTTGCTTTCATTCTTCAGGATATTCTGGAAAAGACCCAAACACTCTCATTGCGAGCTTTGGTAATTGATTCCATCCAAACAGTTTATCTGAAAGGAGTAACTGGAAGTGCAGGAGGTCTATCACAGGTTCACTGTTTTGTACTACTTTTTGTATTATCACAGGTTCACTGTTTTGTGCTATATTTTGTAATAGTAAGAGGTTTACTGAGAGTTCATCCAAGCTTTTTATCCATTTGAATGGAAAGGGTGGCTCTAGATTCATTTGTTATTGAAATCTATCATGTGATGGAGCTTCCTATTAAAAAATCCCTTGTCTCAAGAGGAATAAGTCCCAGCGAACGAGAAATCTTGCTGATTATTCCCTTCACTTGTCATTAGAGTAAGCACAGTAAACCTAAATTCGAGAGGAATAAG
Organism: Solanum rostratum; assembly: GCA_029948455.1. NCBI lineage: Eukaryota > Viridiplantae > Streptophyta > Magnoliopsida > Solanales > Solanaceae > Solanum > Solanum rostratum. Next base: position 60,657,915 of record CM057045.1, on the reverse strand, counting down.
TCCCAGCGAACGAGAAATCTTGCTTTAAGGTCTCTATGAATAATCCGTAGCCGAGAATCTTGATGGAGATACAATAAGCCACGTGCAATTCCATTTATGATGTCGAAACGCTTTGCCAATCAAGTAATTTGCTCTTTGTTTCATCTATAAAATAAGCTTTCAATGAGTTAATTGTTATTGTGAACATAATTTTTCCTAGTTCTAGATGTACATGTTAATGACTAATGTAACAAAGTTAAATATGTTAGTTTAGCTTGTGTAGTAGGTGAGAGATCCAAACCAAATATGTATGAGTCCAAGCTTTTGTTAGACATGTATTCATAGATCAACATCTTTTCTTCTCCTTGAATGCAGCAACCTAGAAGTCTCACAAGATTTCTATGCTGAAGCTTGGAGATATAGATAACTTCATGCTAGAGATGTACAAATGTTAAGTTTGATATTTCGTGTATTTGTTTCTGGATGGAGGATTCTTATTTGATATTTTGTGTATAAACTCTTTTGGCATTGAATCCTTGCAACTGGGAGAAGTCTTAATATCCATATTTCATTTTTTTTAGCTTATTTGGCTGTTGCTTCAGAATAACTGGTTTTTTTGCTTCTATCATGTGTTGATTGTATCAATCATCCTAATTTGTGCATTACTTACTTATTTATGTTTTGATTAATTTATTGCCTATACTATTTTGGTCATGTACGTAGGATATTAAATGGATATAGGAGATAAAAGTTGGATGGATCTCCGAAGATCTACCGATGAATATATTCATGGAGTTAATGATTTTCTTGATAAGGCATTTGAACAAGCTTCCCAAGGAAATGAAATATTGTGTCCTTGTAAGAAGTGCTTTAATCGTAATTGGCATTGTCGAAATGGAGTGGAGGATCATTTGATTTGTCATGGATTTGTTCATGGATACATCAAATGGGTTTTCCATGGAGAAGGTTTTTCCTCAAGAAATATGCCACAACCAACCAATGATGATGAAACTTCAAACATGCATGATGATTTTGGTAAAGTACTTCATGATACTTTTCAAAATGTAGAAGATCACCTAAGACATGAGGGAGTTCAAGAGGGAGGATTTGAAGATGCTAATAAATTCTTTAAAATAATAGAGGATGGTAAACAACAGCTTTATCCGGGGTGTAAAAATTTTTCTAAGTTGAGTTTCACCATCCGATTGTACTTGTTAAAATGCATTCACAAATTGAGTGATGTTGCCTTTTCAGACTTGTTAGACTTGATAAAAGAGGCATTTCCACTTGCTCAGATACCTGAGTCTTTTTACAAGGCAAAAAAGGTGATAGAAGATTTGGGTCTTAATTATCAGAAAATTCATGCATGTGCTAATGATTGTATGTTATTTTGGAAAGACAATGCAAAGTTAGATAATTGCTCTGTGTGTGGATCTTCTAGATGGAAGAATGTTCAGAATGACTTAAAAAGTAAGGTCACTAAAATCCCGGTGAAGGTTTTGAGGTACTTTCCTTTAAAGCCTAGGCTTCAGAGAATATTCATGTGTTCTGAAACATCTATAGCTATGAGATGGCATGATACCGAGCGACCCAAAGATGGAAATCTAAGACATCCTGCTGATGGAGAAGCTTGGAAGGATTTTGATTCCCTTCACCCTGACTTTGCTAATGATGTTCGTAATATTAGATTGGGTCTTTCAAGTGACGGATTCAATCCATTTCGAACTATGAGCATTTCCCACAGTACATGGCCGGTTATGTTAATGAATTACAATTTATCACCATGGATTTGCATAAAGTCAGAGTACATAATGTTGTCAATGATTATTCCAGGTCCATCGTCACCCGAAAATGATATTGATGTATACTTACAACCACTGATTGAGGAGTTGAAAGAACTATGGGAAGTGGGAGTGAAGACATATGATGTTGTAGCTAACCAAACATTTATGTTGCGTGCAGCTTTATTGTGGACAGTTAGTGATTTTCCAGCATTGGCAATGCTTTCGGGATGGAGCACCAAGGGGAGATGGGCATGTCCCACTTGCAATCATAATACTTGTTCCCAATATCTCAAACACAGTCGTAAGATGTGTTACATGGGTCATCGTGCATTTTTGCCTCCTGATCATCCGTTTAGAAGAGATAAGAAATTATTTGATGGTAAAGAGGAGCATAAATCTGCACCGATGCCCTTATCGGGTGTACAAGTGCTGGAAGAACTTCGTGATTTCAAAAATATTTTTGGAAAGGGCCAAAAAAAAGAAGACGAAAGAATGATGGTCCATGGAAAAAAAAATCCATATTTTTTGAATTGCCATACTGGGCAACCAATAAGTTGAGGCATAATCTTGATGTAATGCACATAGAAAAGAATATTTGTGATAGTTTGCTTGGGACTTTATTGGATATATTTGGAAAGTCAAAAGATCATATAAATTCGCGCTATGACTTGCGTGATATGGGGATACGCAGAGAGCTTCAACCAATGGAAGATTGTGATACTGGAAACATTCATCTGGCTAAAGCTTGTGAACAAACCGTGGCAGTAGAGCTATTGCTACGCAATCAGTTGTGGCGCCTAGCTAAACCGTGGTCATAGGCTATGGCGACGGTTTTCTGGTCTTTAGCGACGGTTTTTAAACCGTCCCAATAGATTAAAGTTCTAGTAGTGTGAATAGGTAGCCGGGAAAAACCGACAAAATGATATATAGATATTGAATGTCCAGTTTAAGCGAAGGAATGGAATCTCAATCTAATACAATCATGAAAATAACTCAGTTGTAATCCCAAAGCTTTTCACAAAAGGTCTTTCAAGTAATAGAATAGTAAGATATGCATTAGACGTTTTTGGAAATTTCCCGGATTTCGTGCTAAAAGGAGGGACGGAGCTTAGCCTTAACATACCTTCCCAAAGGACGTCCTATTGCCCAAAGTTTCTTCATGAGAGTTGTCCCTTACGTCCTAAGCCTCATAAAAACTATATATATGCAGTTTAAAGACACCTATAACCAGTCCAAAATTTAGCATTAATGACCAGATTCGGCAAAGAGGATTTACGCGAGGAAATGTCCGTAAAACATTGAAAAAATGACCATAAAAGAGCCCCAAAATTATTACTTGAACACACCAGCTACAAACCAACAATAACCAGCAAGAACGCCACTTTTTAATATCCCCATACACAGCTAATGCAAGGGGAAAACAATGGCAAAGCGTAAGACATGCATTTCTAGGCACACAGACAAATTTCAACGGTATAAATGTGAAACACTTACTCAAATTCCTTTAATACCTTGAGGGAACTTTTCCTTTAGTTTATAAACTACTCGGGGATGAAATGGGACTGATTTGAGCTTTAAAATGCTCAAATTAGGCAACATTAAGGTGGGTCGACCAGATCCGACACATGACCTGATTTCCTGCTAGGGCAGTCATAGTAAAACTATCCTAACCTTTTATCCCGAGATTGGTTTCATGCGCGATTTTCTTTTTTGAAAACTAGACTCATAGATCTTCAATTTTATAGGTGACGGACATTTTAAGTCCTTATATATTGGGAGAAACAGACGGTTACATTTGACCAAAATTTAAGAAGGATTTTTTAAAAAAACATACGCTAACCTTGGCCAACCTTTATCTTGCAACATTCTTTATTCCAAAACATAATGTATGACCTTTATCCTATTAAAATGAACTTTAGAAAAATCCACTATTAGCAAATTATAATCTTTTAGTCCCATACGAAAAGCGAAACCTAATTTAAACCTTACAAAAAGGGAGAGGTGCCACTCGGGTCATGTCTTGAATCCTAATTGTGTATTTAGGGTATTTCTTTGGCTTAAAACTTTACGTCCTTGACATTACCACTTATCGGCGGCCTTATTAGCCTTAGGTTCTATCCAAAGACATTTATGTCTCTTATTACACGCCACCCTATATATATATATATATATATATATATATATATATATATATATATGCAGAAGACGAGGAATACGAGGTTTCAAAGTCTCCCCCCTTAAGAACATTCATCCACGAATGCATCTAGATAGCGTCTTGGTTGCACTACTAACTCTTGAAATGTGAATTTTAAGGATATACCCTTTTTTTCCCTCCAATCTATGAATCAACTTCGAAAAGGAAAAAAAATTCTAATTATAAGCTTTTTATAGCTATCTCGTGACGACCCATACAAAGTATGCTCCTAACTCATTAAAATTTAAGTTACTATAGAAAGATGACTGCCAACATTTAAAATATGACTCACCTTAATTTGTAAATAATTGGGGGTGCTTCTTCATCATTTCCTATTCTGCTTACCAAGTCATTTCCTCAATATTGTTGTTCCGCCATAGTACTTTCACGGAGGCCACTTCTTTATTCCAAAGCTTTCTAACTTGTCGATCTAAAATAGCCACCGACACCTCATCATAAGACAAGTCTTCATCAATGTGGACATCTTCAATGTGAGTAATACGCAAAGGATCTTTAATGTGTTTCATAAGGCGCCATTTGAATACTAGCTTGGAAGCTATTATTATAAGCAAACTCAATAAGAGGTAGATGATCATCCCAGCTCCCTTTAAAGTCCAGGACACAGGCACGTAACATATCCTCAATGGTCTGGATGGTACGCTCTTCTTGCCTATTAGTTTGTGGATGAAAAGCGGTGTTGAGATTCACCTGAGTGCCCAGACCTTTCTTAAAAGACTTCCATAAATGTGTGGTAGATTGAGCCCCTCGATAACATATAATAGATAATGGAACTCCATGAAAGGGAACAATCACTTGCATGTAAAGCTTATTATAATCCTCCGCTGAATATGTCGTTCTTACTAGAAAGAAATGCGAATATTTTGTCAACCTATCAATGATTACCCAAATAGAATCATACTTGCATGGAGTACGAGGAAAATAAGTGCTAAAGTCCATATTTATCATGTCCCATTTCATAGCGGAAGATTAATATACTGAGCTTGGCCTTTAGGTCTCTGATGTTCTACTTTAATTTGCTGGAAATTGGGACATTGGGCTACCATATCTGCAATATCCTTTTTCATGACATTCCACCAATAGATTTATCGAAGGTCCCGATACATTTTTGTTGCTCTTGGGTGGGTTGAATATCTAGAATGATCGGCCTCAAAAAGAATCCTGGCGTGGAGTCCTCTGATATTTGGAACACATAAACGGCCTTAGTACCTAAGGACTCTATCTCCAGTCAGCTTAAATGAAGGATATTGTTGTTGTGAAATGGTCTCCCTCCGCGTTCTAAGCTCATGATCCTCGTGTTGTCGCTCTTTTACTTCATTAACAATGGAAGATCCTGCTATATTTTAAATAATTACACCTCCATTCTCTGTATCTAACAATGCACCTGCAAACTAGCTAGATGGCATAGGTCGTTTGTCATTTCAACCTTATCAACTTCGGCATGGCTTAGACTTCGCATGGACTTTCAGCTAAGTGCATCAGCAACAACATTAGCTTTACCGGGATGGTACAAAATGTCAACATCATAATCTTTTAGTAATTCTAGCCACCTCCTTTGTTATAGGTTCAACTCCTTCTATTTATATAAATATTAAGGCTCTGGCGGTCGGTAAAAATTTCAACATGAACTCCGTATAGATAATGTCGCTAAATCTTTAGGGCAAATACAACCGCAACGAGCTCAAGATCATGGGTAGAATAATTTTGTTCATGCTTTCAAAACTGTCTTGAAGTATATACAATAAGTCTACCATGCTTCATAAGGACATAACCTAGGCCGATTCTCGAGGCATCATAATATACGACATTGCCTTCGATTCCATCCGGAAGAGCCAAGATAGGTGTGGTGGTAAGCCTTTTCAATAACTCTTGAAAACTCTGCTTACATGCTTCAGTCCATTGAAACATAGCTCCTTTATGTGTCAATCTCGTTAATGATGCAGAGATAGAGAATAATCCCTCAACAAACCTCCTATAATATCCTGCCAAGCCTAAAAAGCTATGGACCTCGGTCGGATTCAATGGTCTCGGCCAAGCCATTACTGCTTCAATCTTCTGGACATCGACCTTGATACCATCAACTGTAATAACATGGCCAAGAAAAGCTATAAATATTAACCAAAACTCACATTTAGAAAATTTAGCATATAACCTATTGTCCCGGAGAGTTTGTAATATAGTTCGCAAGTGATTTGCGTGCTTAGTTTTTTACCGTAAATATATCAAAATGTCTTCAATAAACACGATCACAAATTCATCCAAGAATGGTTTAAAGACTTTATTCATCAGGTTCATAAAAGCTACTGGGATATTTGTGAGCCCAAAAGACATGACAAGGAACTCAAAATGTCCATACCGCGTCCTAAATGTTGTCTTTGGAATATCAACATCCCTAACTTGCAAATGGTGGTACCCGGATCTCAAGTGAATCTTTGAAAAGGATTTGGCACCCTGCAACTGTTCAAAGAAGTCATCAATCTGCGGAAGAGGATAAGTATTCTTGATAGTGACTTTATTTAACTATCTATAATCAATACACATTCGCAAGGAGCCATCTTTCTTTCGAACAAAGAGCACTGGAGTGCCCCATGGAGATGTACTTGGCCTAATAAAGCCTTTATCAAGAAAGTCCGTCATTTATTCCTTCAATTCTCTTGGCTCTACAAGAGCCATTTTATAGGGAGGAATGGATATAGGTTGCATCTTCGGGAGCAAATCTATAGCAAAATTAATTTCCCTTTCGGGGGGAATCCCTGGAAGCTCATTTGGGAGTACCATCGGGAATTCATTCACAATAGGGACTGACTGAAGGGTCATTGACTCCTTATCAATATCCCTAGTATGAATTAAATGGTATATACAACCTTTAGCAATTAGCTTTCGATCCCTAAGGTATGAAATAAACTTACCCTTGGGCAAGGCAACATTCCCTTTCCATTCAATGACCGGCTCACTTGGATAATGGAAGTGGACTACCTTCACTAAACAATCAATATTAGCATAACAAGTTGCCGACCAATCCATGCCCATAACAACATCAAAATCTAGCATAATCAATTCAATTAAATCAGCAGAGGTTGGACGTTCATCAATTAACATTGTACAACATCGATAGACATGACTAGCTATAATTGAGTCACCAATTGGTGTAGTTACCCTAACTGACCCCAGCAATAACTCAAGTCTCATATCAAGCTTAACAATAATGAATAGAGTAATATATCAAAATATAGAGCATGGATCTATTAGTGCATAAACAGCATGAGAATGTACCATCAATATACCTATGATCACATCTGGAGATACCTCTCAATCCGATAAGCCTGTGAGTGCATAAAAGCGATTATGTTCACTTGTAGAACCTGAACTATGTCCTCTACCTCTCCTCCTACCATGGCCATGAGTAGGCTATGGTTCTGGTCAGGGAGCACATACTGTGGATGAAGAGGTTGTCTACCCACAATGGTAACATGAACTTGAACCCTTTCTACACTACGCACTATGAATCTTACGCATTTTGCACATGGAGGAGTATGTTATCTCATTGGTGCAAAGCGTTCCTGTCGATGGCGCTCAGGCTGGGATGATCTCTGCCCCAGACCTGATTGAATATTACGATCAAATCGCTGGCCATGTATTTGTGGTGGGGAACTACCTGCTGACGGAGGTAGATATCGATGAAAATAAGACCTAAATTCACCCCATGGCTCCCTATAAGACCCTATAGTATGAGCCCACTTATTCTTCTCCCTATCTTTATGGGTATACCGAATTCCATGAGAAATATCTTCTATAGTCTGAGCAAAAGCCTGAATATGAGAAATATCTAGACCATCTTGTAAAGAGGATATCATGTAGTCTCTGATCAAATGATCCCCAAACCATCCACATAACTATGAACTCTGGCACTCATGGTACGTACAATATTTGGTGCATACCTAGCCAAAGAATTTAACTTAAGGCTATGCTCTCTTACACTCATATCCCTATATCTCAAACTTATAAACTGGTTAAGACGAGCCTCCCACACCTCCCATAAGTAATTGGCCTATAAAATGCCTTAGATAAGTCTTCCTACTCTGCTGGCGAAGCATCAGGCCTTCTGGATCTCTCCCATGCCTCGTACCACAAGATGGCGACATCACATAGTCGAAAAGAACCCAACTCCATTGCCTCGGTGACAGACATATGCATCACCCTCAATACGGTCTACATATGGTATATAAATTCCAATGGATCCTCAGTGGGACTAGACCCTATAATACTGGAGGGGCCAAGTGAAGAAGCACTTGTAGCTTTGAGCTTTCTGTTTGATCCCTTCCGCTGTCTGCTCTCGCCTGTAGTTGTCTCTCCTGAATAGAAACCATCCTAGTCAGTGGCGGAACAACGTCTCTCATACCTTGCTGCCTTATTTCTTGTAGGATTGGGGGTACTGGACCTCCTTGGCCCTCATCAGGTGCTGGTGAATCTGATACTATGGATACTGGAGGCTCATTGTGTGCCTCAACAGGGAGTGTATCAGCCCGAACCGGCATAGAACAACTAATAACTTCTCTTGGATCTATATCTACCCCACGTTGTGCCATCTCCTGAATTTAGACAGCCTAACAAATAAAACAAACCACAATGCTCGATAAAGATTTCATGTCCCTATAAATTTGCTCTATACCATGATCTTTTTAGTGAAAGAAAGGTAAAACATCCTAAAGGCCTCATAACCTCCTGATTATAAGTGTCGTGCACAACACACCCATAAGAAAAACTCTAGTTGACACGACATCGTGGACTCCCTAGGACACGACCTGCTCGGATACCATGTTTGTCATGCCCCAAAAAGAGGGGAGCCGCGAGTAGACCTGATATCATTACTAAAAAGAGGGGAGCCGCGAGTAGACCTGATATCATTACTAGTTGGCTAAGCAACTAAGCATGCTAGTTAACTAAACTAGGGACCAAAAGAAAATCGGGTAGCATAATGTAGAAACAACTAAGCCAGGACCATTTATGTCATGACCTAGTCAACAACAAATCATGTACATCAAGATAAGTAAACCAAAACGATAAAGTACTAGCTAGCCGACAAGGCTGCTACAAAAGAGGTACAGGTGCACACTATATATACATGCCAATCTTATGAATGGAGACTTAAAGGCACAAAAGGACCAACCCACAAAAACATGTCTAAAATAGCCTCTAAGAGAACCACTAATACTGTCGTAACAAGGCCCGGACTATACCCAACTGTACAACAAAAAGTAAGCATCTTGGGGAAGCTCCAGGAAGAGGTGGAGCTTACTAACTCACAGCTGAACGAGGATCCTAGTGGAGGGGTCGATCAGAGTCCCTACCTGAACTAACATGCACGAAATAAAATGTAGCGTCCCCAAGCAATGGGATGTTAGTACATATAAACATGTACCCGTATGTAAAGCAGAATGTCATAGATAACAATAGTAAAAAGGGTAATATAAATACCACTTGTACTAAAACATAAGTAACCTTAACGGAAAATAATCAACCTTCTAGTGATCACATACGCACGGTATGCTCGAGTATCGCATGTCGTTAATACATATATATAAATCCAAATGCATGACATACCTAACAAAATGCTAGCAATGGTGGTCCTTTTCGAAAGCTAACCAGCATCATATTTTCCAACCTGTGGCCATCTGTACCATATACATATATATATATATAATCATTGGGGAAAATAGGTCCTATACCTCTATTATAGCTCCAATCAATGCAAAACATGCAGTGTATAAAATAAATATTAAATGCACTTAGTAGGCCATAGCATAAATTTTGCCAATCTTGGCTCATTGGTATATTCTCATAGCATCATAATCATTGTTGTAGCATATGCACCGGATTTGTGGAATCTCACATGTCTTTTGAATAAGTTTGACAACTTAACTCAACATTTAGAATGAAGCCTTAACTTTGAAAGTGCTCATAAAGGTTCTTTTGAAAGTGCTCATAAAGGTTCTTTACATAATCCTTATACATGGTCCCATGTCAATTAGTAAGTATTTAAACAGGATCAAGTGCCCTAGTAGTTTAAATAAGAGCACTTCACTGGAGAATATTGGGAACCAATGCGTTACTTGTTAAATGCTTCAATTATATTTTTGTATGGAAGAAGGACTGATTAAGAATACTACATTTCCTTCGTATTCTATATTGATTTTGACGGAATTATACAAAGAAGTGAAACACCTCGAACATGTGAATACGTAGTCAGTAATAATTGGCAAAATGATATAGATATTGAATGTTCAGTTTAAGCAAACAAACAGAATTTCAACCTAATACAATCATGAAAAAACCTCAGTTGCAATTCCAATTATTCTCACAGATGGTCTTTCTAGAAATTGAATAGCAAGATATCGCATTCGACGTATTGGGAAACTTTCCAGATTTCGTTCGAAAAGAAAGGATCAAGCTTAGCCTTAACATACCTTTCCAACAGACGTCCTATTGCCCAAAGTTTCCTCATGAGAGTTTTCTCTTAAGTCCTAAGCTTCACAAAAAATAGATATACGCACCTTGAAGACACCTCTAAACATTCTAAAATTTAGTATTAATGACCCAATTTTGCAAAGAGCATTTACGCGACGAAATGTCCGTAAAACTTTGTAAAAATAACTGTAAGAGAGGACAAAAATTATTACCTGAATACACCAACTGCATACCAACAAGAATCAGCAAGAAAACCACTTGTTTTTGCAAACAAAACTAATACGAGGGAAAAACAATTGCAAAGCGTAAGGAACGTATTTCCAGGCACACAAACTAATTTTAATGATAAAAATGTGAAAAACTTACTCAAATTCCTTTGTACCTTGAGGGAACTTTTTCTTCGGTTTATTAACTATTTGGGGATGAAATGACACTAATTTAAGCTTTGAAATGCTCAATTAGCCGACATTAAGGTTGGTCGACCCGACCCGACCCATTACCCAATTTCTTGCTCGGGCAGTCACAGTAAAACTCTCATAAATCTGAGTTCGATTTCATGCGCGGTTTTGTGCGTTTCATAGATCTTCAATTTGATAGGTGATGGACCTTCTAAATCTTAAATTTTTGGAGATATGGCCTGTTATATTTGACCAAACTTTAAGAAGGATTTCTTAAAGAAACTTATGCTAACCTTGGCCAACCTTTATCTTCCAACTTTCTTGATTCCAAAACTTAATGTATGACCTTTGTTCTATTAAAATGAACCTTAAAAAAATCCACTATTAGCAAATTATAAACTTTTACCCCCATCTGAAAAGTGAAAGCTAATTTAAACCTTTCGAAAAGGGTGAGGTGTCACTCGGGTCATGTCTGTAATCCTGAGTGTGTATTTAGGGTATTCCTTTGGATTAAAATATTAGGTCCTTGGCATTACCACTTATTGGCAGCCTTATTATCCTTAGGTTCTATCCAAATCGATATATGTCTTATATGACACGCCACCCTCTAAAAATATAAGGAAGATGAGGAACACTGGGTTTCACATGCCTCCCCATCCCTTAGAGCTCTTGTTGGCTGGATAAGGTAACTCAATCTGGGACATCAGCTAAGGCCTACCAAACAGCTCCCTAAACCTGTGTCGAATCTCACTGGAGTTGCCCTCATGGTGGACCGACCTGTTGTTGCTCTCAAAGGCCTCACAAAGAATCAGTTTAATCTTACACGCATGAGACCCAATATATAGATAAGACCAGCCAAAATTCACCAATACATATGTTTTAACTCTCAATAGGGGCCTCAAGCCCTACATAAAAACAACGGATCAAATCCTTCTCTATTAGTATGATAGTTGCAGTGTATCTAAAGTGCTCCTAGAATCGTTTCTAGGACTACATCATGGCCATTGGGCCCTACTCCTGACGAAGGAAATGATCACGAAGCCAGTCACTAAGGCTCCTAGATACAAAACTGGTCATGAATGTCTCAGAGAACTCTAGCCATATCACTGGGTGGCATTGGTGGGCCTGGTGTCTCAGAGAGTCCGCCACTAGTATCTGGTCAGCCCGTCCAACTAATAGATCGTAAAATCTGGGCCTCGAGACTCTGACAATCTCAATGCTTGTAGTCTCTCCATACAAGCTACTAAAAACTCATGCGCATCTTCTCTAGCCGCCCCTGAATACCTGGGTGGAGTCAATCTCAAAAGGTACCCAAGCAAACACCAATCCTAAAAGGGTGTAGCTCTCTATAGCTGTGTAATTGGAGCCTCTGAAATGGCTAGCTCTACTAAGGTCGGTGCTTGAGGAACTGGCATGTTCATCGCCCAAACTACTATTAATAACTATAGAAGAATGACCTGTACCTATGGAGTAATCACAAAAGTGGCTGGGGCTGGCGGGGGAACTAGTGCCTCAAGTTGTGAGAGAGCTGGGGTGTCCTATCGCTGCTCAACGGGAGTGGCTCTCTTTTAGGGACTGCCGGTACAGCCCGACGTCTACCCTCTAGCCTTAGCGCAATATATCTACGAAAGAACGAACCAATCAGATTCTAGGAAATAACGAACCATTAATAACATCATACAAAGAGGATCAACAACAAAGGAAGTTTCCTAAACATCCCATAGCTTCTTTAAGATAGGTCATGGATGACTCTGCACCCATCTAGAGGACTCCACTAGATGGTAGCTCTACAGAGAAGACTAGTGAACCTAAAGCTCTAATACCAATATGCCAAGACCTGGTCTCGACCATGATCGGCCATGTTAAATCCCACCTATAGGCTATCCCATTTACGCAATCCCAAGGTACCTGTCCTAGCTCTCTAGTAAGAACTATAACCACAACAATAATATAACAACTAAGACCTTCCCAGAACCTAGAAGATAATTGTATAGAGCTAAAATAGATACAAGTATATACTGATATATAAATATAACAAAACCATAATAATATACAATCCGGGAGAACTCCTATAAGTACATAATACTAATAATAAGGCCAATGTTTGAAAGAAAAAATGCCCATCAAAAGGAGATTGCAAAGTGTCTGGAACGGTCGGTACTCACCAATAGTATACAAAGCGCTCCTAAAATCCTTTAGAAGTCAATTCCCATGACTATAACCTAGACTAACAGCATAGAAGATCCAAAAGTGTAGGGCGTGAGTACAAAAAAAGGTACCTAGTAGGAATTATCGACTAATTGAGTGAAATGATATACATAGAGAAAGCTCAACTATAAAAAACTGAAGTAAGTCTAAAAAATCGAAACTCTATGCAAAAATAACCATAGGAAGATTCCCAAACCTTTAGCTGAATTGACCCAAGTGTGAACAACGATATACTGAACCAACCCAAATGATGAACAGTGATAGACTGAACAAAGTCAAGTAATGAACAATGATACCAAGTGGAAAAAATGTAAGGGGACTATGCCACAACTATCCCCAACTGACACATAGTGTTGTACGTGGATGCAAGGCTTCAACATATATGCATGTATGCCAATCGGTTACACCCACACATAATATGATCAACAGAATCATAATAAAACTAAACTCCAAATATCATATGATCCCAGGTCAGTTGTAAGTGGGTTTAAGGCCCAAGTGTCTAAGCCTAAACGTCGCTTGAGCACCCATAAGCCCAAAAGGTACACCCACACACAATCATAGGGTGTATATGTATAGGAATACAAGGATTACCAACCTGTAGCGTAACCCCCAACCACCAAACTCAATCTGAACTAGTATCTAACTTCTAACGGCAAGAGACAACAAAGAACCCGAATAAGAACTACGAATGTGACTCTGTAAGTACCCTATTCTGGACTATCCCTCAGACCATGCTTGGCTTGTACCTCAAGAAACCCTTTGGACTGGAAATCAGGCGGGCAAGACCCTAAATTGGACATTAGGCCATAATAAACAAAAACAATTCCCTAGACTAGACCTCAGGGTGTGCAGTACCCCAGACAAAACATTTGGGTGTGGTGACAGACTATAGCCATAACACATAGTCAAGAACATAACAAAAAATCAGCCACCAGAATGTTACTGTAACACCCCACATCTTAGGTGTACTAGTCCTATGCATATGGAATATGATATGATTAGATAGAAGGAGCATCAATTTTAAAAGTGCCTAACATTTGGACTAAAGGGCGATAACTATGTCTAATGCTTAAGACATGCGAGTCTATATAAGTTTTAAGCGGAATTGAGGAAAGTACAAACTTAAGCAAAATGAAAGGAAGTGAGGTTCTTGTAAGACTTAGGAAGCTAACAGGTGAGTCACCTACGTGCTTAGCTTGAATAGGTTAAGTAGACAGACACAAGGCCCAACACCAAATCTACTCAAGTTCAATAAAGAATAATCCCAAGTTAAGGATGTAATTTTGACCCATGTTTTTGCATTATAAAGGGATAATATAGGAAGCCCAAGATGAATAGGAAAAGTCCCAAAATACATTTACCACACACTTCACAAGTAGGACCTAAACTAAGTAAAGGTAGAAGGAAAACAAATTGGCAGCAAAGCCCATCAAATTGAAGCCCAATAAAGCCCAAGTGAAAGGGCCAAGTTGCTGCATCACCACCTTAATAAAAGAAGTCTTAAAATGTTAAAGAAAGTCGGCCAATAGTGGCCCTTCAAAAGGGGTTAAAACCAGCCACTTCAAGACATTTTTACAAAGCCATAAAATCAAATTTCCTTCCAAGTTTCTCCTTGCTCTCTCTTGCCTTTGCAAAGAAACCAAAGCACATCTTTAGGGTTCTTGAAGAGGACCTGATTCTTAAGGGCTAAGGTAAGTAGAAATACCGATGGTTTAGTATAAGGTTTCCACGAAATACATTAGGAGTATGCTGATTATACTTTTGTTGGAATTTTGGACAGCATGTGTTCAAAAGGTTGTTGTATACTTTTCTTGTTTATTAAGAGGTTTTTCTCTTCTTGGTTGGATGGATAATGAAGTAATATTGATATGTTTAACAAGTTTTAGTTCTGTAGTGATGTGAGAAGGCTGTTGCATCATTTTTAGCTTCCGCAAAGATGAGTTCTTGTATGATATATTAACTGCGCTCTTAGTAGGAACTTGTTGACCATTAATTGAGAATTGTTGTTGCACGTACTCCTTCTACTTGGGGACTGTTTTTCGATTTTTTAGGACCTTTTGTATGTGTAAATATGTTGGAGACAGTTTGATTGAAGTTGAAACATGTTTGGGATTGTTGACTTCGGAATATAGCAGGAAGACGTAATGTTGTGTAGCTACTTGTGTGTTGTGTAGAATTGTTATGTGTTGTTCTTTGTGAACTGTTGTAACACTGTTATGGCAATAAAAAAAAGCTAGATATGACATGTACATGAGAATGTGTATTAGAAAATATGGTTAGAGGTGAAGAGGTTGAAAGAATACTCTTGGATTAACAATCACAAGGTTGCTACCTGAGCATTATTCATTTTATGAGATTGGATTGCCAAGATGTGTTTATTAGCTACTAGTACTAGTTTTATCACCTACTATATTGTAGCTAAGTATTTTGAGGAAAAGGAAACTACTTCGAGGTAATAACGACGTAGTACAATGAGGTATGTAAGGCTACTCATTTTTGTATTATTTGGCATGAATCTAGGTTCTTCCATGGCACATAAAGGCACTTACAAACTCCGACAAAACTAATTACCATGTCTCCACTCTTTAACATGTTCATATGCTCCTGTACATAACCATTGTTAATTCTGCATACATACTTGGATACCAAAGATACATGAGTTCTATTTTACTAAGTAAAGTCCATGTGTTGTTTAATCTCCTACACATTTCATTAGTTGTGTAACATTCTTTTCATTGTGGTACTGTATTGCATGATTGTGTATATGCCAAATTTTATGTCTATAATCCTATAGCTCTAAATGTTATAGCCACCAAAAGAATCATCTCAAAAGTACATAAAAGATAAATCAAAGTTGCTTATTAATTGGTGGTATCCCAGAGGTGGAAGAATCACCTAGCATGGGTCGATCCCATATTACAGGGGGTATCTTAGGGGTGAAATAGCATGGGTCGACCCCAATATTAATTTACCACTGATAAGGTGGTCATTTATATGATACACTGCGCACAAATTATACAATAAAGAAAGGTAAAGTAATAAAAAGGACATAAAGTACATAATTCCACAGTATGACTAAAGGTGTTCTTTTATCCTTACACACTAGTGTATGATTTCATTTGAGTTGTTATTTCATATACAGTGCTTCCTACCTTACATATTCAACACATTATCTCGTACTGACGTCCCTTACGGGGGACCTGCATTTCGTGTTGCAGGTACATGATCCACTAGATCTTCCCAGTAGGAGTACTGGACATCTAGATGTTGTTACTGAGCTCCAGGTTGCTTCGGGGCTTTGTGTGTATTGAGCTTATATTTTTGTATTGTATAGTTGGTCATGTGGCGAGGCCTATCTCGATCCATATAGATATTGTTCTTTATCTAGAGGCTTTGTAGACTATGTAAAGTAAACTGTGGTCATGTGTTGTACTTTAGACATCGTGGCTCCAACGGCCTAGTAATATGCATTTCTATTTGGCTTGTTATTACTGTCTACTTTCTTAAAAGCATGTTGAATGTGTAAACCCCTTTACAATGTTCATAGAAAGTGCCTGGGTATATGTTGGTTCTTCCGATCCTTGTCAGCAACGGGTGGCAGTCCGCGTTAATGGGACTTTGGGCGTGACAAAAGTGGTATCAAAGCGGGTCGCCCTAGAGAGTCTACAAAGTTGTGTCTATGTAGAGTTTTATTTATGGATGTGTTGTGCACCACATTTATAAGCAGGAGGCTACATGGTATTTAGGAGTTGTCACTTTCTTTTAATTCTTCAGATCGTGCCATAGAGCCAAGTGATGTAGGTTGATTATTTCTAACCTCTAAATCGTTTTGTATAGTGAGTATGCGAGAAAGAAGGTAAAGTAAAGGCAAAGGGAAGGAAGTAGAAGTGGTAGTTGGCGTACCCAATCAGGTAAGACAGCGAAATGAGGCCCAAGATGAGTCTCTATCACAAACATCTCCAACTCCTCCAGCTCCTGATGAACTAGGGAGTAGTGAAGCTCTCCTAGGACCACCTACCAATGCTATCGCGCAGGATCTGAGAAATGCGGTCCAACTATTGACTCATATAGTTGCTGGCCAAGTTCAAAGACAAGAAGGTCCAGTTATAGTTGCAGGTGGTGCGAATAGGGCAGCTAGCACGAGGATACATGACTTCCTTAATTTTGACCCTCCACCTTTTACCAAGTCAGATTCTAATGAAGATCCACAAGACTTCATCGATTAGATCAAACACAAATTGGCTGTTATGCACGTAAACAGTACAGAAGCTGTGAAGCTGGCAACATATAGATTGAAGGGTGTGGTTATATAGGGGTCAACAAACACCTGCAAGTTGTTCCAGATGTGGTAGAGGGGTAGCTAGTTCTAGCGGAGGCCAAAATCGCACTTACACTCTAGGGAGTCGAAAAAATTCGAAGGCTTCACCTGGTATGGTCACAAGTACATTATTCATCTTCTCACATAATGTGTATGCATTAATTGACACTAGTTCTATGTTATCATATATCACTCCACTAGTTGCTAGAAATCTTAAGAGAACACCTAAATTGTTGAACAAGCCATTTGAAGTGTCTACACCAACCCGTGAATCTATTATAGCTAAAATGGTTTATTATAACTGTGTAGTAAATTGTTACACATTTGATGACCTTGTTGACTTGGAAATGGTGGAATTTGATGTTATAATGGGTATGGATTGGTTAGCCTCTTGCTATGCCACTCCTTATTGCCGAACTAAGAGAGTGTATTTCCACTTTCCAAATGAGGCGGTCCTTAGTAAGGCAATGTTGGGGCACCAAAGGGTAAGTTTGTTTCCTATTTTAAGGCGAGGAAGATGATGTCAAAGAGATATATATGTCATCTAGTTAGAGTAAGGGATATGGAGACAGAATCACCAACTCTTCAATCTGTTCCCGTATTGAATGAATTTGTTGATGTATTTCCTGAAGATCTTCTGGGTTTACCTCTAGAACGAGAAGTAGATTTTGGTATTGACTTACTTCCACGCACTCAACCTATTTTACCCCTCAATATAAAATGGCCCTAGTAGAATTACGTGAATTAAAGAAGCAATTAAACGACTTGTCATAGAAGGGTTTTATAAGACCTAGTGTGTCCCCTTGGGGTGTGCCAATGTTATTTGTATGTAAAACGGATGGCACCTTGAGAATGTGTATTGACTACCAACAATTGAATAGGGTGAGAATTAAGAAGTAATATCCCCTCCCCATGATTGATGATTTATTTGATCAATTACAAGGTGCCCAATGCTTTTCGAAAATTGATTTGAGATCAGGTTATCACCAAGTGAGGGTGAAGGAGAAAGATATACCCAAGATAGCCTTTAGGACACGCTATGGTCACTTTGAATTTCTTATTATGTCATTTGGGCTGACAAATGTACCTGCAGTTTTTATGGATTTAATGAACAGGGTATTAAAGCCATACTTGGATGTATTTGTCGTAGTATTTATAGATGGTATTTTGGCATATTCAAGATCAGTAGAGGACTATGAAAATCACTTACGACAGGTATTACAATTTGTTCGTGATCGGCAATTGTATGCCAAGTTTTCCAAATGTTTATTTTGGTTAAAATAAGTTGCATTCTTGGGTCATATTGTATCCGATGAAGGAATAAGGGTTGATTAACAAAAGACAAAGGAAGTGAAAGATTGGCCAAGGCCAACAACACCCACAGAAGTTCAAAGCTTCCTAGGGTTCTCTGCTTTTTATAGAAGGTTTGTTGAGGGTTTTTCTTCTATTTCTGCACCTCAAACAAAGTTGACACATAAGGTGGCAACGTTTTAATGGAATGACGCATGTGAAAGAAGTTTCCAAGAGTTGAAAAGCAGGCTAACTTCTGCACTTGTGCTAGTGCTTCCAGAAGGCACAGAGGGTTATGTGGTGTATTATGATGCTTCTTGAGTTGTCTTAGGGTGTTTACTAACACAACATGCTAGGGTAATTGCTTATGCCTCGAGACTGCGGCGCATGAGAGAAACTACCCAACACTTGACCTTTTGCTAGCAGTTGTTGTGTTTGCCTTGAATATATGGCACCACTATGTTTATGGGGTTGATGTTGACATATATACTAATTATAATAGCCTATAGTACATCTTTAAGAAGAAAGACATAAAGTTCAGACAATGGAGGTGGCTGGAGCTAATAAAGGATTATGACATTGATATACTATACCATCTAGGGAAAGCAAATGTGGTTGTTGATGCTCTGAGTCATAAGGCAATTATGAATATTGGTGATCAGACCGTGGTAAGTCAAGGAGTGGCTAAGGATCTACGTCAACTAGCCAATTTGGGAGTTCGCCTCCTTGAAACTCTAAAAGAAGGGGTTGTTGTGCATAATACTACAGAGTCTTCATTGGTAATGGAGGTAAGAGAAAAGTAGTTCAAGGATCCTGTTCTACGACAAATTATGGAGAAGGTGAGTCAAGGTACGATGAAGGGCTTTGAACTTACAAAAAATGAAGCACTTTATGGCAAAAATAGATTATGTGTTCATAATATTAATGGACTAAGAAGGAGGACAATGGAAGAAGCCCATCATTCACGATATTCCATCCATCTAGGATCAACTAAGATGTATCATGACCTGAAGAGAATGTTTTGGTGGCGAGGCATGAAAAAGGACCTTGCAGAATTTGTGGCTCAATGTCTGAATTGCCAACAAGTCAAGGTAGAGCACCAAAAGCTAAGAGGTTATAAGCAAAATATATAGAACTTCTGATGTGGAAGTGGGAGATGATTAATATGGATTTAATTACTGCATTAAGAAGTTCGACTCCATATGAGTAATAGTTGATTGACTCACAAAGTCAGCACACTTTTTGCCAGTTAAAAATAATTATACAACTGAAGAGTATCCAAAGTTATACCTGAAAGAGATAGCTAGGCTACACGTGGTCCCAATCTCCATTATATCTGATAGGGGAGATTAATTCTGTAATGACCTGGCCAAACACTGTGAAGTATTGTCCGCTCTTGGGCCTACCTTCTCATGGATTTGTCCCTTTGGGCTCACCCCAAAAGGCGCCTCACAGTATTAGCTCCAACCTTTGACTTAAATAACCCGGGACTCTTCCTCTCTTTTTCGATGTGGGATTTTCCCAAGTGAGCTAGGCTTTACGTATCGCTGTCTCTGCACTAAACCCCCGTAGGGATTCAGCGTCCTTGTTGAGGCTTGCCCCACTACCGTACTAGTCGAGAGTTGTTTCTGATACCACCTGTAATCACCTAGCCCAACATTGTGAAGTATTGTCTGTGATGGGCTAGGCCCAAGAGCGGACAATATTTCACAGTGTTGGGCTAGGTCATTACCGGTGGTATCAGAGCCTTGCTAATCTAGGGACAGCGATATGTAACTCCTGGCTCACTTGGGCATATCCCACATCGAAAAGGAGAGGGAGAGTCCTTGTTATTTAAGTAAAGGGTCGGACCTAATACTGTGAGGCGCCTTTTGGGGTGAGCCTAAAGTGACAAATTTGTGATGGGCTAGGCCCAAGAGTGGACAATACTTCACAGTGTTGGGCCAAGTCTTTACAAATTCACTACAAAGTTTTGGAAGTCCTTCCAAAGGAGCTTAGGGACACAAGTGAATTTAAGTACAACTTTCCACAGTCAAACAAATGGTTAAGCAGAACGCACTATTTAAACACTTGAAGATATATTGCGGGCTTATGCATTGGACTTCAAGGGTAGTTGGGTGGACCATTAGCCACTTATTGAATTTTCCCATAATAATAACTACCATTCAAGTATCAAGATGGCACCTGATGAAGCTTTGTATGGAAGGAAATGTAGGTCGCCAATCGGATTGTTTGAAGTAGGTGAAGCCACCTTGCTTAGGTCAGATCTAGTCCAACAAGCCATGGAAAAAGTCAAGGTAATACGACAGCGGTTGGAAATAGCTCAAAGTTGTCACAAATTATATGTGGATGCTAGAAGAAGAGGACTAGAATTCTTAGTAGGAGATTGGGTATTCTTAAAGGTGTCCACAATGAAAGGTGTTATGAGATTTGGTAAGAAAGGAAAATTAAGCCCACGTTACATAAGGCCATATAAGATTATTTAAAGGTTTTGCAAGTTGTGTATGAATTAGAGCTACCCCGGGAGATTCCAATGGTTCATCAAGTTTTTCATGTCTTAAAGCTTCGAAAATACATATGTGACCCATCTTGTATCACTCCTACTGAAGATATGCAGGTTATGGATGATCTCACCTATGAAGAGGTACCTATTGCTATCCTAGATCATCAAGTTAGAAAGCTAAGGAATAATGAAATACCTTCAGAAAAGATACTTTGGAGGAACCAGCAAGTAGAAGAGATAACGTGGGAGTCTGAGGAAGCAATAAGATATAAGTACCCTTATTTATTTGATGCTAAAGAGGACGTCCAAGATGCATAGTTAGGGCATTAAGAGGTTTGTGTGTGTTTGAATGATTGTTATGTTGCCAATTTTTGTTTAAATGAAGGTTTAAACTTGTATAACCTATCCAATTATACTAACATTCAGGGACGAATGTTCCGGGGGTGGGGGTGGGGGGGAGAGGATGTAACGCCTCACATCTTAGGTGTACTAGTCCAATGCATATGTAATATGATATTATTAGGTACAAGAAGCACCAACTTTAAAAGTGCCTAACTTTTGGACTAGAGGGCGATAATTTCGTCTAATGCTTAAAACGAGTGCATGTATAGAAGTTTTAAGCCAAATTGAGGAGAGTGTGGCCTTAAACAAAGTGAAAGGAAGTGGGGTGCTTGTAAGACTTAAAAAGCTAACAGGTTAGTCACCTACGTGCTTAGCTTAAATAGGTTAAGCCGACAGAGACAAGGCCCAACACCAAATCCAATCACGTTCGATAAAGAATAAATCCCAGGTTAAGAATGTAATTTTGGCCCATGGTTTGGCATTATAAAGGGAAGATATAGGCAGGCCATGATGAATAGGAAAAGGTCCAAAGTATATTTACTACACACTTCACAAATAGGGACCAAACTAAGTAAAGGTAGAAGGAAAACAAATTGGCAGCAAAGCCCATCAAATTGAATCCCAATAAGGCCCAAGTGAAAGGGACAAGTTTTTGCATCCCCACCTTAATAATATAAGGGTGAAAATGTAAAAGAATTTCAACTAAGAGTTACCCTTTCAAAGGGGTTAAAACCAGCCACTTCAAGTCTTTTTTACAAAGCAAAAAATCATATTTCCTTCCATGTTTCTCCTTGCTCTCTCTTGCCTTTGCAAAGCAGCCAAAGCACATCTTTAGAGTTTTTGAAGGGGACCTGATCCTTGAAGGCTAAAGTAAGTAGAAATACCTATGATTTAGTATAAATATTCCATGAAAAACATGAGTATAGTGATTATACTTGTGCCGGAATTTTGGACAGCATGTGGTCAGAAGGTTTTTGTACACTTTTCTCGTTTATTAAGAGGCTTTTCTCTTCTTTGTTTGCTTGATAATTAAGTAATATTGATGTTTTTAAAAAGGTTTAGTTCTGTAGTGATGTGAGAAGGTTGTTGCGCCATTTTTATCTTCCAAAAAGATGAGTTCTTGTATGATATTTTAATTGTGCTCTTAGTAGGAACTTGTCGACCAGTAAGTGGGAATTGTTGTTGCACGTACTCCTTCTACTTGGGGACTGTTTTGGATTTTTTGAGGACCTTATTTATGTGTAAATATGTTGGAGACAGTTTGGATGAAGTTAAAACAGGCTTGGGATTGTTGACTTTGGAATTTAGCGAGAAGACGTAATGTTGTGCTACCTACTTGTGTGTTATGTAGAATTATTATGTGTTGTTATTTGTGAGCTGTTGTAACACTTTTATGGGACTAAAACAAGCTGGATATTACATGTCTATGGGAATATGTATTAGAAAATACGGTTTGAGGTGGAGAGGTTGAACGAATACTCTTGGATTGACAATCACAAGATTGCTACCCGAGAATTATTTTTTATGAGATTGGATTGCTATGACGTGTTTATTAGCTGCGAATACTAGTTTTATCACCTACTATATTGTAGATAAGTATTTGGAGGAAAAGGAAACTACTTCGAGGTAATAACGACATAGTACAACGAGGTATCTACGGCTATTCATTTTCGTGTTATTTTGCATGAATCTAGGTTCTTCCTTGGCACATAAAGGCACTTACAAACTTCGACATAACTAATTACCGTGTCTTCACTCTTAACATGTTCATATGCTCCCATATATAGCCATTGTCAATTTTGCATACATACTTGGATACCAAAGATACATGATTTCCTTTTTACTGAGTAAAGTCCATGTGTTGTATAATCTCCTACACAATTTCATTAGTTGTGCAACTCTCTTTTCATTGTGGTACTGTCTTCCATGATTGTTTACATGTCACATTTTATGTCTATAATCCTACAGCTCCAAATGTTATGACCACTAAAAGAATAATCTCAAAAGTAAATAAAAGATAAATCAAAGTTGCTTATTAATGGGTGGTATCCCAAGGGTGGAAAATCACCTAACATGGGTTGATCCCATATTACGGGCGGTATCCTAGGGGTGAAATGAAAGCCTAGCATGGGTCGATCCCGATACTGATTTACCACTGATCAGGTGGTCACTGATATGATTTACTGCGCACAGATTATATAGTAAAGAAAGGTAAAGTAATAAAAAGGATATAAGGTACATGATTCCACAGTATAACTAAAGGTGGTCTTTTACCCTTACTCACTAGTGTATGATTCCACTTAAGCTCTTATTGCATATACAGTACTTCCTGCCTTGCATGTTCAGTACATTATCTCGTACTGATATCCCTTACGGGGGACCTGTATTTTATGTTGTAGGTACAGGAGCTACTAGATCTCCTTAGTAGGAGTACACAACATCTAGCTGTTGTTACCAAGCTCCAGCTTACTTCAGGGCTTTGTGTGTCTAGAGCTTATATTTTTGTATTGTATAGTTGGTCATGAGGCGGGGCTTGTCCCCATCCATTTAGATATTGTTCCTTATCTAGAGGCTTTGTAAACTATGTAAAGTAAAGTATGGTCATGTATCTTACTTCAGACATTAGGGACTTAGGATCTTTCACATCATAACATATAAACATAGAATAATACTCATAGCCAAACCACATAACAATACCCAATAGATAGCCATATCTATAAACAAAATCTCCAAATACAACACTTAGCATATAAACGTAAAAAAATTCTACAAGATGCCCAACAATGCCTAAAGTCATAAGATAGGACAAGGGCTAAGACATGTCCCTGGCTCACCCTCAAAGTAAATTATATAAAGGAAACCACCATAGGTAGAGGAATGGTACATAAAGGAAAGCACCATAGGTACATTTGAATATACTAAGTATCGACTATGAAAACGCTTATGAACTTAGTAACCTATAAGTAATGGTAGATGAAAAAGGCATATATATAGAAGTTGTATATTGGAAGGGATATATTATCAATAAACCATGAAATCCATGATGTTTCAATGCCAAAATACTTTAAACATAACCGGTTTGTGACCATAACTAACATAAGTGAGCTACAACTTGGAACTCTTTTGTTCGCCCCATAGCGGATAAAGGAATGATCTACTTGCCAAAGGCAGATCCTTGTCATAATTATCCCATAAAGGAGCATAAACCTGAAGCTATGCTTGGCACATAGTTATGGAACTTGAGGATTATATAAGGACCCTTAGGAATAGTCCTCCTCACATATGCCCGCTCGGTGCTAGGTCTTCAACCCATGAGAATACATATACATATACGTGTTTGAAAAAAGGCATGTCTTACAAATTATTTTCATCCATACTTAGACATAAAAGCCAATCATACTTCATAACCATGCATACATGGGCTAAAAAGCCAAATCATACTTCATGTCACACTTTCATGTATGGAAATAGCTCCTTGTTCTTGTACATAGTGATGTAACCACCTATAATTTATCAAAGAGCCATGTCATAGACTTTATGTGATAACATGTCATGACATAGCCATACTTCTTTTTAAAATACAGTTATAATCATAATTGAGCTTTAACCCACATCATAAATATCATGAAAATCAATGTTCAAGCATGCATATGCCATGATAAACGAATGAATATCATGGGTACTAGGAATTCATAGTTATATCATCATAATATAATGAAATCAAAGCAAATCTTTGAAGAAATCATCAATCAAAGCCTACTTGAAATTACCCATGTATGGATTCAAATTTGAAGGGACATGCATATTCAAATTTTCATAATATCAATATAAGTCAACATAATAGTGCTTAAATCACTTTAAAAACATCAATTGAATACATCTCATATATCAATTTAATCAAATCAACACTAATTTAAAAGACCCATATTCAAAGTAAGCTTAAAATTCACAAATTAAGGAGTAAGAGTAATAGGGGTCTTACTTATTGAAATTGTTCATGAATCAATCCCACCTACCTTAGATCACTAGAAGAATTAAGAAGAAATTGACTTGAGAAGAAGACCCTCCTTGAATTCCCAAGTTGAATCTTCAATGACACAATTGAAAGGAGTTCTAAGAAGAAAGAATTTTTTGGAGTTCTAAGCGTAATGAATGAAATTGAACAAGGACGAATGAGTATAGGTCTTTTTAGGGTTCTAAGATTGGTTAGAAAGTCACAAGCGACCCTCAAAATAATCAAAATTATGTAAAGCCATTAATGAAGCGAGTGCTAAAAAGTGCCTAGGGGTCTCGTGGTAGGGCACAATAACCCGTACAACGCACTCCGTGGTAAGGTTCCTCGGACACTTAGAAACTCTTAAGACTAAGGACATTTCAACTGAAGGCATCACGGTCCATATAAAAGTTCATTGATTGTACAATGCTCCATGCGAATGACCGGAGTTTTGAGATGGTACTTTCATACTTAAAATCATATTTTTGGGAGCGGACTTCACGAGACACCTCACAACGATTCGTGGTAGGTTGCATGAGACCCCACCATGACTCGTGGTTTAATTTACGACCCCTACAGGCTTTCCTATTGGCTACCTTAGCTAATTTCTTTGCTTGAAGGTTTGGGCACCTTCCAAGAGCCCCTCCTATGGTCAATGGTGAGGACCACAGCTAGTGAGAGGTTCCATGGAGGGCCACCGAGCCTAAAACTCCTTTTCAATCCACACGAAGCCATACACAAGCATAACTGGGTCACAAACGTCCGAAAACATGATTTTTAACCATCAATAAGGTCTTACGAGGTCTGGGTCCTTACATCATATCCCCCTTGGGAACATTCATCCTCAAACGAGAAGTGTACTAGCTTGAAAGGTTGGACTTGAACATGATACATTTCAATGTGGGAACACAATGCATAATACATTTCTTAAAAATCATAAAATCATTAAAACTCATGTCAAAATATCCTTTAAATAGTTTTCATGCACATGAATGCATGTCATGTCATGAAACATAAGATTGAAGGAATTAGGACCATTTAGAATAGGAAGAACCTAATGCCTTAGGCTTGAGTAGATTTGAAAAGACAGGGATATTGCCTCATTATGTCTGTCTCCGCCTCCCATGTAGCACTCACCATATTTCTATTCCTCCAAGGCATTTTAACCAAATCCACATCCTTGTTGTGAAACTATTTTATTTGCCTATCAAAAATTTCAATCGAAACTTCTTCAAAGGGAAAGTTCTCTTCAACCTCAACACCTACCAAGGGCACAATCAATGTAAGAACATATAAATCAACTTCCTCGACATTTACATATGGAAAACTTGAGGAATAGAACTCATATCCAAAGGCAAATCCAATCTATAGGCCACCTTGCCAGTACGCTCAATTATCTCATAAGGCCCTACATTCGGGGGCTTAACTTGCCCTTCTTAAAAATGCATTACACTTGTCATAGGTGAAACCTTCACATATACCCAATCGCAAAAAAAGAACTCAAGATCTCTCTTTCTAACATATGAATAATACTTTTAGTGACTTTGAGTCATCTTCAACCTTTCCCTAATCAAATTCACCTTTTCCATAGCCTCCAACATAAAATCTGAGCCACTCAATGCCATCTCACCCAACTCAAAAGCCTCAAACGGTGTCATACCCATGCTAGCATGAAAACTATTATTTTAGGTAAACTCGATAAGTTGTAAATGATCATCCCAATTACCCTTGAATTCCAATACACAAGCCTTCAACATGTCCTCAAAAGTTTGAATTGTCTTTTTGGCTTGTACTTTGATTTGAGGATGGAAACCGGTCCTTAAGTTCACTTTAGTGCCAAGCCCTTTTTGAAATGATTCCAGAAATGAGAAGTAAATTGGGTGTTGTGATACGATTTAATAGACACAGTCACACCATGCAATCTAACCAACTCTTAAATATAAAACATTGCATAATCTTTGGCATTGAAAGTATTCTTGATCGGTAGGAAATGATCTGATTTAGTCATCTTATCAACGATTACCCAAGTAAAATCAAATTACTTGTGGGTAGGGGGCAAGCCAACCACAAAGTCCACATTGATGTCTTCCCACTTTCAAATAGAAATCTCAATATTTTGAGAGAAACGACCTTGTCTTTGATGTTCTACCTTTACTTGTTGGCAATAAGGATATTCAGATACAAAATTAGCTATGTCTTTCTTCATACCATGCCACTGATACATTTCCATCAATTCCCAATACATTTTGGTAGATCCCAAATATATAGAATAATCAGAGTAATGAGCTTCACTCATGATCACTTCTCTAAGACTATCAACATCTGGAACACACAATCGATCATGATACCGAAGCACACCATATCCCTTAGGGAGAAAACCTCAACCTTCCTCTTGGCAACCAGCTTCTTAAACTCAACTAAAGATGAATCCAAGTTGTGTTTTGCCTTTAAATCCACAATCATATAAGATTTAGCCCTATTTTTAACATAAATGCCACCGTCATTAGAGTCAGCCAACCTAACACCCAATATATCCAAGCAATGAACATCGTTTACCAATTCTTTCATGCCATCATCAGCATGGGTCACACTACACATGGATAGCCTACTAAGAGCATCAGATAAAAAATTTGCATTGCCAGAATGATATTGAACACTCGTGCGATAATCTTTAAGAAACTCCAACACCATCTTTGCCTCAACTTAAGATCTATTTTGGTAAACATTTATTGTAAACTCTTTTGATCGGTGAATACATCAAAATGAACCCCATATAAATAATGTATCCAAATTTTCAAAGAAAACACCACTGCCACTAACTCAATCTCATAAGTTGGATAATTTTGTTCATGCACCTTTAGTTGTCTCGATGTATAAGCTATCACCATACTATGCTGCATGAGCAAGGAACCGAACCAAATTTGAGAAGCATCACAATACAACACAACTCTCTAAGCCATCCAATAAGGTCTAAACATAAGATGATGTAAGCTGATCTTTGAAAGTCTAAAAACTCTTCAGACACTCATCCGACCATATAAAGTTGGCCTTCTTCTGAGTTAACTTAGTCAATGGAAATGCAATGGATGAGAAACCTTCAAAAAACCTCCTATAATATCTAGCCAACTTAAGGAATCTCCAAATATCAGAAAGAGTCAATGGTATAGGACAATTTTTCAGGGCCTCAGCCTTCTTTGGGTCAACCTTAATGCCATCATTGGATACCACATGACCAAGAAAAGCTACTTTACCTAACCAAAACTCATATTTACTGAACATGGTAAAAAACTGCTTCTCGCTCAAGGTTTGAATAACCAATGTCAAGTGATCCATGTGCTCCTACTCACATCGAGAATAAATTAAACTATTATCGATGCAAATAACCATGAAGCTAAAAGAAATGGCTTGAACACTCAATTCTTAAGATCCATAAATACAGCTAGAGCATTAGTCAAACCAAACGACATCACCACAAATTCCAAAATCCCATATCTAGTTCAAAAAGTAGTTTTAGAAATGTCACACTCCATCACCTTCAATTGATGACAACCGGATGGGGGTCAATCATTAAGATATGGGTATGTCGTTGAAGTTGATCAAATCGGTCATCAATCCATGGCAACAGATATTTATTCTTGATGGTCACTTCATTCAATTGTCTATAGTCAATGTACATCCAAAGTGACCCATCTTTATTACTCATGAATAATATAGGAGCACCTTAGGGCAATATACATGGCCTAATAGAGCCTTTCTCCAATAGATCCTTTAACTCCTTTAGTTCGGTCACTGCCATTCGATAAGGAAGAATGGAAATAGGCTGAGCATCCTGAATGATATCTATGCCAAAGTTTATTTCCCTTTCACAAGGAATACTAGGCAAATAAAAGTCATCAACCACCAAAACTGACTCAAGAGTAAGTGACTCAGACTAACATCTCTAACCCTCACTATATGATAGATGCACCCTTTAGAAATCATTTTTTGGGCTTTGAGATAAGGAAATAAACCGACATTTAAAAGTTGAGTCACTACCCTACCACTTAGGAATAGGCTCATTTAGAAACTGAAAAATGGCCTTGCGGGTTCTATAGTCAATAGAGAGATAAGAAGAATATAACCAATCTATCCCGAGAATAATATAAAAAACCAAATATCTCAAGTTCCATAAGATCACACGGAAGGACTTTATGTAAGACAGAGACATCACAACCCTGATAGATTCTTTGGGCAATGATAGACTCATGCACGAGAGAATAAACTAAAAAGGGCTCCCTCAAGATTTCAGGAATCAATAAAAACTTAACAGCCAAGAGAGAAATCACAAAAGATAAATTTGCACCCGGATCAAGCAAAGTATAAGCATAAAAATCAAATATTTTTAACATACCAGTCACTACATCTGAAGTTTCCTCTACTTCTTGTCGAGCATGCAAGGCATATGACCTGTTGTTTCTGAGTGCCCTACCTTGTGGAGCTCTTTATTTGCCATGATTATTAGGGGCCACTAGGCTTTTTTTGGGTTCCTTCAGACAATGAATCTGCCTGTGGCTTATTGTATCATACCCATAGCAAACACCAGAATCTTTCAAGCACGCACCTGAGTGATTTCTTCCACATGTGTCACATCAAAGGTGAGTTGGTCTAGCTCCAAAGTGTGCCTTAGGAGGAGGGTACTATATTATTGGCAACTCTTTCATTTAACCCCTGGCCATGATGGAAGCAACTATTTCCACCACTATTCAGGTAGTAGGAGAACCCACCATCATAACGGGCTCTCTTGGAATTATTCACCCTTCCCTCCTTGAACAAATCCCCTAAAATCTGTTCAACATAAGTCATAAGCTTGGAAATGTCCATATCCCAAATAGGCATAGTTGTATGACATTCTTTCACAACCAAAATAGATATCCCAGAAATAAACTTGTGCATTCTCTCATGGGGGTCAGCCACAAGCATAGGAGCATAGTTTGAGAGCTTTTTAAATTTGAGGGCATATTTCCTCACACTCATATCACCCTGCTTGAGGTTGATAAAATCTGTCATTTTGGCCTCCCAAAGTTTAAGAGGAAAGAAATGGTCCAGAAAGGAAAACCTAAACTATTTCCAACCCACCCCATCATCCTCCACCCTCTCAATCAACCAATGGTTATAACAACCTTGAGCCACAACCTTCAACTGATAGGAATCTATTTTAGATTTGTCTTCTGAAGTCACCCCCATAATGGTCAACACCTTATAGAGTTCATTAATGAAGTCTTAGGCATCCTCACCAGCTTTTGACCCATAAAAGTATAGAGGATCCATTCGGGTAAGATCTCTTACTCTAGCATCTGGTATGGAGGCATGAGGAGGAGGATTGGCCTGCCTAGCTTGGTTGGTCACCAGTTAGGTAAGCATGGCAAAGGTAGTCTAGAATTCATCCTAAGTAACCGGCTACCCATAACTCTTTGGGGACTTGATCCTCATTAATCGAGGCTTTCCTTAGTAGAGGGGCTTATCTTGGAGGCATCTTTTGTAAGGCATCAAGGCCATCATAAAAGCTGGGGAGTCTTAAGACTTAGTCCATAGAACGACATAAGAAATGACGAAGTGATACAATTCTTAAAACACTATCATAGTCTCCCACTAATAGGTATGATGCACTTCACACCCATGAATAGGACTTTTCTCGACACGGTATGTTGGACTCCAAGGGTCATTCAAAAACGTTTGTACTCTGATACCAAGCTTGTCATGACTCAAGCCTAGGGTCTAGGAGTGACTTGGTGAATGGGAATCCAAAAGTCCCCAAATAAGCCTCATCGCATCATATACACATCATCAATTCTGAAGCATATAACTAAACAATAAGCACATAGTTTTAATGGATAGATAAGTATGACTCACGCTATGGGGATATCATATGAATAGGGAGTTGCATGGATTCACATAGTACTTAGCATATAGAAATTAAGGGGTGACTAAGTATGAATCATGCTATGGGGATAGAAAGGACTTAGGACTTTTCACATTTTCACATCTCATCATGAACATATCATCATAAACTTAACAACATGAGGTAGACATAGTGATAGTCTCTAAGAGCAAATAGCATAATACATAACAAGTTGTACATTAAGTATACATGATGTCCAACAAAGCCTCTTAGTCATAGAACAGGACGGGGGCCAACACATATCCGAAGCTCACCCCCAAAGTAAAGACATAAGTGGAAATAACACAATAGGTAGATGGGTCCTGTCCTTGCAGTAAAGGACTCACCACTAGCAAGTCTCACAATCCGAGCTAACCATCAAGAGGTGGATTAACATAGTCTCCAGTCTCGAAATGGTTAAATCATATAGGCAAAAGTATAAAGTAATACATTTGAATGTACTAAGTATGCAGGCATGCAAATACTTATGAACTTAGTAATCTGCAGTCAATGAGAGATAACAAGGGCACATATATAGAAATAAGTATATAGGAAAAGATATAATATCAATATGCCATGAAATTTATGAGATTGTGACCACAACTGACATAAGGCCAAGTGGGCTACGACTTCGAACTCCATTGTCTGGCCCACACCGAATAAAGGGGTAATCTACTTCCCAAAGGTAGATCCTTGTTATAATTATCTCATAAAGGGGCATAAACATGAACCTATGCTAGGCACATAGTTGTAGGACTTGAGGATAAATATAAGGACCCATGGGGATAGTCCCCTTCACACAAGCCCGCTTGTTGCTAAGTCTTCAACCCATACATATACATATACGTGCTTGAAAAGCGACATAAGTCTTACAAATCCTTTTCATGCATATTTAGACTTAAAAGTGAAATATACTTTATAATCATTCATACTTGGGATAAAAAGCCAAATCATACTTCATGTCATAATTTCATGCATGGGAATAGCTCCGTCGTTCTTATACATAGTGGTGTAAACACCTATAATTGCTCCAAAAGACATACCATAGACATTACGTAATCACATGTCATGTCATAACCATACTTGTCTTGAAAACACAGTCATAATCATAATTTTGTCTTGACCCACATCTTAAATCACATGCAAATCAATGTTTATGCATATATATGCCTTGAGAAATGAATGAATAGCATGGTTACTAGGAATTCATAGTTAAATCATCATAATATAATGAAATCATTTCAAATCCTTGAAAAATTATCAATTAAAGCCTACTTGAAATTAGCCATATGTGGATTCAACATTTAAAGGGACATGCATGTTCAAACCTTTATAATATCAATGAAATTCAACATAATAGGGCTTAAATCACTTTAAAAGATCAATTTAATACATCTCATATCTAAATTTAATCAAATCAAAACTAATTTAAAAGACCCAAATTCAAAGTAAGCTTAAATATATAAATTAAGAAGTAAAAAGTATTAGGGGTCTTAATCATTGAAAGGGATCATGAATAAATCCCACATACCTTAGATAACAAGAACCATTAAGAAGAAATTGATTTGAGAAGAAGGCCCTCCTTGAATTCCCAAGATGAATCTCCAATGACACACTTTAAAGGAGTTCTTAGAAGAAAGAAATTTCTAGAGTTCAAGTTATATTAATGAAATTGAATAAGGATGAAGGAGTATATGTATTTTCAAGGATTTAGGATAGTTAGAAACTCACAAATGACCCTTAAAAATAACTAAAATTACGAGAAGCCATTATTGAAGTGAACACTAGAAAGTGCACAAGGGTCTTTTGTGGTAGGGCACCACGAACCGTACAAGGGTCCGTGGTAAGGGTCACTGACACTTAGAAAAATATTCAGACTAAGGACATTTCCACTAAAGGCTTCATGATCCATACAAAGGTTTACTGATAGTACAATGGTCCTTACAAATGACCCAAGTTTTGAGATGGTAATTATATACTTAGAATCATATTTTGGAGAGAAGGCTTCATAAGAAACCCCACCACAGCTTGTGATGTTCTTTACGACCCATATCGGGTCTCTTGGTGGCTGCCTTAGCATATTTCTTGGCTTGAAGGTTGGGGAACTTTCCAAGAGACCCACCTATGGCTAGTGGTGAAAACCACGGCTCGCGGGAGGTGCCATGGAGAGCCACCAACCCTAAAACTCATTCTTAAGCATCACGAAGCCATACATGAGCACATCATAGGTCAAAAAATTCTGAAAACTTGATTTTTAAGCATCAATGAGGTCTCATGAGGTCTGGATCCTTACACAACTGAAATAGTAGGAATATTTTAGATGGCTAAGAATTGATGTCTCATCTTGATCAAGCCATCACAATAGAAAACTCAAGATCTACTTTAGTTCATCAGCTCATCATCTCCTCCTTAGCTCAATGGTCATCTCTCTAAGTTTGCAAATCTATTCCCTTTTTAAAGCTATAAGTACATATCTTCACACGGTCAAGGAATCACTATCCACAAGAACATCTTAAACTCTTTTGCTATGCTATAATTGTATATATAAAATAGCTACTAAGACTCTCTTTGAAGATACCACTCTTAGCTTCCCCCTATATCTTTGAAATCTTCTATATTTGCTGCTCTTATTGGCATACCTAACCACTTTCCACAACTCTTAAAATCTAACCTCTTCTTTTTGCCTACTAACACTCAACTTACGTGCTCATATAAATTTAATGGTATAAAAGTTAGACTATAATGGAAAACTCATCATCATCTTTCAATAATCCCCAGTAGACTTAATTACTCGGGATGACGAAGAATGCATACATCAGCCTACTCCATATTGACAACTAAAAAATACTACCTAGATTCCTATAACAGTCATAACGTAGAGCTTCACAAAAATTACACAATCATGGATACACATCTTAAGCCTCTTCTTATCTAATTAGTTATCCATAATTAACTATTCCTTCTTAAGGGTCTCTTGCACTCTGCCTATAGCATCACTTTTTGTACAAATCGACATCTTCATCTCAAACATGCACCATGGCAAGACTCTTAGAGAAAATCTCCAACTAAGACTGTCATTGTCACAATGCTATCTTCTCTTTCACACTATTCCTCAAATTTCAAGCTTAAGGTGTAGTACTAACAGGTGCATCACACAATTCCCTCATATTATACCAACACATAACTACTTACACACTTCCCTCATATTATACCAACCCATAACTACTACATAAAAATTAGGCATATAAGCCTACTAAATCTCATAATCGAAAATCGATCAACACATCCCTTCTTTACAACTCATGTACCACTCACCCATTTTCCATACCTCATAATCTGGCTAAGCTCATAACTTTATGAATTTCACGGGGCTCCCCCCTTTAGAATCACGAGCCTAGTTTAGATCTATCATACCGAGAGTACTCTATTTCCCATATTTGACATCTATACATCACCCTCACTAAAAGTATGACACATCGACATAAACATCTTTCTTGTTTGAGCACACTCTAACACATCTTGACAATAACTCTTTCTCTATACCTCATCATGACAATCATAAGTTACTCACTACTCCTTTGTCAAAACATATGGTAATCAACTCATCACCCTATTACTTACCTAATAAATAATAACACTAGTTACAAGCCTCAATCAATCATCACTCTCAATATCTTGTCCTTTCTTTTCCATCATCATCCTTCAAGCTCTAGGATGGCTGAATTCTACTCATGAATTACAAGACCTCAAATTACACTCCCTCAGGTGGTGATAGTAAACTATTGGAAATTTAACTTTCCTTCTCATGGGTAACATCGAAAGAAAATTTTGTATAAGAGAATCTAGGGTACATCTTGAGCTAACTCAAACGCATGATTCACATGAATAAGAGTGCACTCTTTAGAATCACTCAACTGAGTGCACAAGTCATCTTCTCTCAAGCTTGGTGTAGTCTCTTTACCATTGTGGTAACTTTATTGTAGAGGAACTCATCAGAAAGTGTTTGGACATTATTGTCTCTATCACCTCGTAGATGAGACATAGTCAGGAGGTTTAGAGAAACACACAAATCATTGAAGGTTTCTTATGAAATAGCTCTATCACATAATTCAAAATCTTAATGCAGGAAAACTTTTCCTAAATGTCAATAGTCCCTTATTTATTGAATTGGGGCCCTTTCACAACCATAAATAAGATCCTGTAGACATGGCTTCATAGACAACCAAGGACACTTGAACTCTGTGTTCTGATTCCAAGTCTGTCATATCTTGTGAGGTTACCATAGATATTGTCGGCACTCAAAGATTATTACTAGTCCCCAGGGGAACCACTTTGCCACATTATATTCATTCAATCACAGTTTAATCATATTAGTGGGAGACTAAAGATGATAAAAGGTTGATCATCTTAATATATAGGGTCATAGACCAACAAATCAAACTTCAATTCTCTGACTGAAAAATACTCTTAAAGGAAATGAATCAAGAGATAAAGATCTCAATATCAACTCATCACTATCTAGTCTAAGAAGCTTCTAACTGAACTATTATGATGGTGCCAATGAAAGGTTCATGGCTACCTCCAATAACGTAAAATAAAATTTAAACTCTAGTAACGAGATGATAGTAATATGCAAATCCTTCAAAAACAGGGAGGTCTCACCGATCAACTGAATAGATCCTCAACGAAGCACTTATTTATGATTCCTAATACTTGTCTCTACATCATAGAATTATGCAGTTCAAATAGACGTTAGTATGTGGAATGTGCGAGTATGTAAAGACATAGGTAGAATAACAATTATTGCAGAGATACTCAATCAGAATGTCAAATTTCTATCTAAAGAAAGAATAAAAAGTAAACAATTGAAAATCAATACAAATCCAACCCAATTAATCCAAATCCAATTAGAGTACTATTAATACAGAACCTATATGTGAGTTTCTCTTATCCGACAACAATCACTTAAGAGCCAGTGATCGTATACTAATCTCATTGATGTTTCCACAACCATTTAGTACTTGCCAGGGTAAAGAACGAATCGATCCATAATGGATCCAATCAACTAAATCCTTTATTATTTCAGGGAACTATCAAGAGGAAACATCCAACTTAACGGTTTCAATCCTCTCCTACAATTGGTCACGAAGATATTGAGTTCAAGTTGGACTTAATCTTAGTCAATTCGGTGCTCGATACTCCTCCCAAGAATCAACGCTCATAGAACAATCAACTTCAATCAACAAATCAGTGAGTCTCTTAATGGACTCTTTCATCTCATTAGTGCTATCAAATCAATCTTTCAACAATTCGACAAATCAATTCCATCAAGCTTTCTTTGGATAATCACATAGGAGGACTTTAAATTTAGATCAATCTTTAGTGTTCGAATTTGAATACTCATCGGAATATCAAGATCTATCAACCTAGCATCATGCTCACTTTACAATCACAATCGACATTCTCAAATAAAGGCTTTAGACTCCATCTCTATGTTCATTTAAACAATCTATTCTGAAGTAATACGTAGGGTTTATGATATTACACAAGTGAAAGTATTTATTAAGTAAATCAAGTTTATGATGACCACCAACATATGAAAATACATAGAATATATTAAATTTACAAGAAAACATTCAAAGAAACATGCAAGGAGACTCAATACTTTCACAATCTTTCTATCATCCTCAATAGGGGCACATGAAAGTATAATTTTATTCTTTTGTTCATCCATACATACCTGGGATGAAGAATGGAAAATCAAACAACAAAGATTAGATTTGTATCTGTTGAAACCTAGCATCCTCTTTTCTCCTTAGCCCTTGTTCTGAAGACGAATTAGCGTAAATGAATGAAAATTCACGCTAAGGAATTGATATAGGGTTGAAAATGCCACAAAATGATATAATTATAAATATGATGGGTGGGGAAAGGACTATAATACCCTTGATTTTAAAATTGATCATCAAGTACCATGATGGGGAAAGTCCACGATGCGGACATGACCCGCTTCAGTTAATTTTTTGATGGAAAACTTAAAACTTGTTCAGAAACTATTTTTCTATAAATATAACACATAAATCATATTTGACATATCCATTTTATGTGAATAAAACTTGTCCAATGTGTTTCATGAATAAAACCCAAAATAAACTATCACAGGACAGGTCCGCGATGCAGACCTATCGTGTAACTTTCTGGTTTTGCAATTTTGCTCCAAAAATTATGTCTTAATCTAGTTGGCCTAAATATTAAACAAGACCATTTTCCCATACAACGTTTTCGTGTTGGTCGTGATTTCGGCCTCAAATTTGCTAAATAAGTTTGAGATGATGTGTTATGTAAGCATTCTTTCATCTAGGGGTATTTTTGTAATTTATCGGGTATTACACTAGTCATCAATATTTGCGTAAAGGGAACAGATTAGATACATTTAAAGCAATTGTTATGAAGAAAATGTACGAATGGAAACAGGACTAAAATTATTTCTTACCAAGTGCCCTGTAGCCTCCCGAAGATGGGTATGGACGTCTACATACCAATCTTCAAAACTCTACTAGATACACTGGTCTTGACTCATGATCACAATGAACCTAGAGCTCAAATACAAAACTTGTCATGGCCATAAACTGGATCTCGATTAAAGTGAAGGAATAGTAAAGCAACAAAACCACAACATTCAATTTAAAATCCAAAACCTTGAGTCATGAGTACAGGAGCTTTCAAATAGTACAAACGAGTAAATGCAAAGTTGTATCATAAGGAAAATTCATAGTCTGATATGGATAACAACAAAAGAAGTCTCAATGAAATAGAGGCGACTCGAAGTTTGAGCCTCACTGCTGAAATCACGTAATGATAAGAAAACTCTACTCAATAAGATCAACTACGAAGTGGGAGTCCTTGTGCTTGATTTGGAGGGAAGAAACATAGTAGGGGTTAGTACACCAGAATATACCCAGTAGGTTCAATTGACTAGGCAGGAAAAATTGTATAAGTATGTAATAGCTAAGAATCTCTATCACCTACATTGAAGGGGTTAGTCAAAAATAGCAACTATATTAAATGATGCAATGCAAATGTGATGTATGAATGCAATGTGTTGGTTGTAATTACATCTGTCACATAACTGGTGTACACATTTACCAAGCTAAAGCTACTAGGTAGATCCCAGGGGGCATCGCAGACCAAGTGTAATAATATATCAATCTTGCAGGGGGCATCGCAGCCCAAGTGTAATAATATATCAATCTTGCCACATCCTTGTGGTTAAGGGGTTTTAAAAAGTGGTACAATACCACCCTTGCCACCTTCACGTTGTCAAGAGGTTTTATGAAAGGTTGTACAATATTTCGAAATCGGTATATCTCACCCTTGCCACCGCTATGTGGACAAGGGGTTTTATAAAAGGTGGTACAATATCACAATCCTTGCCACCTTTGCATGATCAAGGGGTGGTACAGATGCAATATGAGATAAATGCATGCTAATGCCTCAAATCATGATATATAACAACAATATAATAAGAATACTGATAAATAACCATCATAGAATCTAGGAAATAATATCAAGTATCTCATTGAATCTCCTCCTCCTCCTCCTGAATCTCTCCCTCCTCCTACTCCTGCCTCTCCTCATGTTAGCGGTTGACACAGGAATTGATAGTAATTCTAGTGCTAATGTTGGTGCTTTAAGAATCCCATCCGGGCAACTATGTGTCGATTCACTAATAATGTGACAATCTCAATAATGGATGGTAATATCAAGGACTAACTTCTACAGACCGCATTACACCCTAGGTGGCCTAGTAAATTTTGAGGGATCGAGTGCACATCTCTTTGCAGAAGCACATCTGCATTTCTATCTCCCCTGAGGTATAGTGGTATCATATTTTATACTAAAGTCAAAGTGCCCAACCATATGTAGCTTCGGTGAAGGTGCTTTGGAGAAATCAACAAGTGGAAAATGCTACTTGGGAGGCGGAGCTGAACATGGTGAAGCGATACCCTCATCTTTTCCAATCTACTCAAGCCTAAGGTATTAGGATTCTTCCATGTCTAATGGTGTCATTTCTGACCCTCTTGAGTCTCATGACATGACATGCATACATGTGCACCAAAAGGGATTTTATAATGTTTTGAGTAACATTAATACGATTTTGATATAAGCTTAAAGGTCATGAACAATGGTTTTGAATAATGCTTTTGATATGATTTTTAATAATGAACTATGCATTGTATGTTATGTTCGGTGCTTCGTGCTCTAAGTAGAGCCTTTCAAGCCTTGTTTTTGCACATTCGGGGATGAATGTTCCCAAGGGGAAGTTGATGTAAAGACTTGGATTTTTCGAGTAGCATTGCCCAAGTGTCTTGGAATTTTCCCAGGTGAACTGCCAGGCACCTCTCCATGGAGGAACCTACATGGCCCGTGTGGCCTCCCATGAAGAGGCACTAGGTCCAGTTCACGGTTGCGACAGCTTTGGGACGGAAGGGAACTATGGACAAGTGAAGCAACACGGACACTCACATGGTGCGTGTGATGTAACATGGACCATGTGGCTCTCCGTGTAACTCACTACATAAAAATTATTCTAAGTATGGAAGTACTGTCTCAAAACTTTATCGTGCAAAAATTATTTCAAGTACCATTACACGGTTGGCGTCACGTCCCATGTGAAGTCACACGGACCGTGTAGCCGTCCGTGTGACATCACTTAGCTCCGTGGAATTTTCCTCTGTGAGAGTCTAAGTCTGGGATCACGGTCACGGTGCACGGTCCGTGTGATCTTTCATGGACCATGTGGTGGATTGTGTGAGCCTGAGGGGACTAATTTTAGTCCATTTTATTAATGGCATTTATGTAATTTTAGCTTATTTAATTCAGAATTGTGATCTTTTACCTATCTTAAACCCCTAATTCAGCTGAAACCCCTCCCCTCTTAATTCATTTTCCTAAAACATTCTAACTCTCACAAGAGCACCTCCCTACTTCTCTCTACACTCCTCTCTCAAGGATTAAGTTAGGGTTCCATTAATGTCCAATTCAAGCCTAATTCATCCCTCAAATTCAACTCTTCAATAAAGGTATGTTGGATGGATTCATGGTCGCTTTCAACCAAGAAGACCAAAAAACCTTTCAATCTTCTTTCATGAATTTTAATTACTTTGAATATGAGATTTCATTATTTGATTTTATTAAATCTAATGAGTGTATGAGCTGTATTTTAGCTATGATTTCAATTCATTTTTTATTACTCATATGATGACCTACATTGAGTTATAATGTATGAACATGCATGTCCCGTTTAAAATTGACTTATGCATGGGTGATCTACACTACGATTTACATGTGGATTTAACTATGGATTTACTAATTTTATATTGTGATATTCATTCTAAACATGAATCTATGTTACCCATGCTATCCTCACATCATACATTGCATTCATTAGCATTGATATATGAAAATTTTGAAGTGGGTTAAGCCCAACTATTTGATGAAATAATTTGACATGATATTGGCTATGACAAAAAGATGATCACCGGTATGTCTATAATTCAGGCTCATTGAGCAACATGGGTCCTTGCACCGTCACACATATATGAATGAGCTATTCCCTGTATGAACATTTACAAGTATGAACTATGATTTAGCATTAGAGCCTAAATGTGCATTGAATAGTTTGAAGTGAACAATGCATTTCCTGAAAGCACGTATATGTATAAGTATTCAAGAGGGATGTTAATGACTTAGCACCGATGGATTGGGGGTGTTAGGGCTTTCCCAAAGGGCCCTCTCCCTTTCCTTGAACTATGTGGCAACATAGAAATGTTCACCATTACCGAAATTACCAGGTCGTAATGAATGGTTATATGTATTTGAAAAATCTGATATAAATATGAAAAAGGCAGCAAATCCTTCAGAAATGGTGGGTCCATAAGGAAGGTGACCATCCACCGAAATGGTGGGTCCGTAAGGTGTGATGTAGATAACATTTGGCAAGTAATATTCTCCCTACTGGTGGGAGGTCTCAATCGGTCTAATTCATGTAATAGCTTGCATGAGTTTGATATGTTGGTTACAGTCCATCACCAATATATATGAGATTTATCGCATTTCATGTGTCATGACTTTCATGACATCTTGTGTATATATATCTATTGAATATACAATTCTTCATGGGCCTTTGTGGTCTAACATCGAAATGCAGGTTTGGTAAGCCATATGCATTGCATGTCTACATACTTAGTACGTTCAAATGTACTAATGCTTACTCTATGCCTACATGATTTTACGATGTAGGGGCGGAGCACCTTGAGTTCCAATAGGTTGATGAATAGTCCAATCCCGGAGATTTGCTATGATGAGTCCCGTCTTCTGAGGACAAGCCAACTACCTTTCTTTTATGCTATCCTTAAAATGTTCTTGCCTATTGAGGGTGAGCCCGGAGCTTGTCCTGGCCCCTGTTGCTTAATTTGAGGCATTGTTGGATACAGTGTAAACTCGTTTAAGACCTCTTGGTTATGACTTGTATTTTGATTTCGTATTGTGGAAATAATTTGTGAGAAACTCCCATTCGACTACCTACACATGTAATTATCTATGAGTTTGAATGCTATTCTTAAATCGATGATGTGAATATAGATACTTGAGTCTTGTTTGGGAACTCTTGGGTTCCTATTCGTTGTGTCATATCTAGGTCCTAACCCCGGGTCGTGAAAAAAATAATAATATAAATGCTGACGTGTTGAATTTTTGTTATCTTTTAAAATGATTTCTAAGCTTGATCAATTCATCATACCATTTTACTACATAACATATTTTTAATTGAATTTGAGTAATGAGACGTAACCAATTCTTATCATTAAACTAATTTCAATTTCAATGAAACACATGACCTTTTTTTTTGTAGAACTTATACTCCTATCAAATTGTGTCAAATTAAAGAGACAGCTTGACGACCTTAATTCTTGATTTTTTTTCCATTAAGGAGTTATTTTCAACCCCACTAGGATTGATTATAGTCTCTGATATCTTATTTTGTTTCTTCGATCTTTTAAGAGACAAAAGAAAAGGTGCCTATATTATATTTGAATGATTGTGAGTTTTGGTTGTATTATATATGCATACTATTGGAATGAATTGAGATAACTACACTACAACTGTCATTAATTGATGTACTTAAGAAATTATGTCATGTAACTTATATTAATATTAAATATTGAAAATTTTCTTTTGATATTTCTGCAGGTATCCATAGTATTGAAAACCTTAATTAATAATAGGATATGTCTAGATTTTTGAACTACAAAAAATGAAATTTTTGTAGTTGTAAAAAAATATAAAAAATGAAATGTCTTTCTCTAACATTTGGTTAGAGAAAATCTGTTGTGAATTATAGGTATATAATTAAATTACTTCATTAATTATAGTCAATGGTGCATTGAAAACGTATGACCTTTCAATTGTTTTTGTAAAACTTACACTAGCATTAGAATTGGTCAAAGACAGGAGTTAACGACCTTATTTGTCACAACCCGACATCAGGGTGAGATGGCACTCACCAAACCAACCAAGGCGAGTTTGCCCAAAAACTAAACAACTCAACATAATAATATAAGTGAAAGATAAATAGTCTAATAAGATGGATAAGCATAGGTAATCAAAAGCTACAACCAACCCAGAACTTGTGTCATATATAAAATCCTCTAAATATAGAAGACTCAAATGAAATACAAGTCTCAATGTTTAGTCATCAAATAGAACATAGCATAAAGATAAAATCCTCGAAGACCTGTAGAAGGGACAAGTAACTACCTCTCCTAAGATCCAAAAGTTGGATCTTGTAAGTCAGAAAGCTAGCAAGAAGGTCCTGGCTCAAAACCTACAAAAATAAAGCAAGGGTGAGCACCAAACAATAACGTACTCAGCAAATGGAACTAACCTAAAGTAAAGCAATGAAGAATCCGAGTACTCTTTAACATCCAACTACATATCACTGAACTATACACCTGGACTCAGAAAAGTCCCAGGAAAATATAATGCACAAATAACAAGACTATAAATATACTCATTACACAGGATCATATCTCAAAATATCCAACTGATACTTAAGTCAAAAGATAAAATAGATATGTCGTCTTAATAATAATACATAATAATATCAAAGCAAGAATGATATGAGATGAAGTGGATGTCATACGATGTAAATAATGTCATGCAATGTCAAACAATTATGATGCATGTTTTTCCTATAATACACATCTGGTTATCATGTGTGTTAGAACCGAACCCACGAGAGCCACTCAAGGACTATGTATCCATGAACATTGTCGGGAATGACCTTGGTTAATGCTCACATGACCGCAAGTGACCTTTGCCACAACATTATCAGCCGAAATAGTCTAATCCCGAAAGGCCTCAATATTTACTGGGTCAGCCTGAATACCCTCCTTAGAACTTACGTGCCCTTGGAATGCCATGAAACTCAACCAAAACTCACACTTGGAGAATTTAACATAAACTTTCTCCTCCATAAGCCTCTAAAGCACGATCCTCAAATGCCTCACATGATCCTCCTCACTATTAGAGAGACCAAGATGTCATCAATGAACATAATCCTGAATAAATCCTGATAGTATTGGAACACCTCATTCATCAACTCCATAAATTTTAATGGGGCATTAGTCAAACCAAAGGACATAACAAGATACTCATCGTGGCCATACCATTTTTGAAAGGATATCTTGCGATTATCTATTGGCTGAATCTACAACTGATGATACCCAGACCTCAAGCTAATCTAAGAAAATAAAGCAGCTCCCTGAAGTTGGTCAAACAAGATCATCAGTCCAAAGGAGTGGGTAGTTGTTCCTGACAATCTCCTTGTTTAACTGCCTATAATCAATACACATTCTCATTGATCCATCATTCTTCTTTACAAATGAAATTGGGGCACACTAAGGTGAAACACTAGGGTGAATAAATCCCTTGTTCAATAGATCTTGGAGCTGCTCTTTTAGATCCTTTCACTCTGTTAGAGACATATGATCAGGAGTGATAGGAATGGGTTTAGTGTCCAGCTCAATATCGATAGCAAAAATCAATGTCCTTGTCAGGAAGGACTCTTGGTACAAAAGTAGGAAACATTTGGAAACTCACAAACTATTGGAATTGACTCCATAAAAGGTGGCTTAGCAGCAATATCACGAATAAAACTCAAGAAAGCTAAACATCCTTT
This sequence comes from Solanum rostratum, assembly GCA_029948455.1. Lineage (NCBI taxonomy): Eukaryota > Viridiplantae > Streptophyta > Magnoliopsida > Solanales > Solanaceae > Solanum > Solanum rostratum. The sequence goes on along the minus strand of CM057045.1, from coordinate 60,613,262 downwards.
ATCAATCCACTCTTGGGCCCGAATATAAGATAAAACATTACTACGATAGGAACCCTTCAAACCCGTCTACTCTATCCTCGGTCTACCAAGCATGGATAAGGTAACCATCTTGGCATAACATTCAATAATAGCACAATATGGAGATAGCCAATCAATACTCAGAATAATATCAAAATCTACCATGTCTCGTATAATCATATCCACCCACATCTCATAGCCAGCCTAATTCACAAGACATAATCTGTACACCGATCCACTACTCAGGGCTCACCTATTGGGGTCGATACATGAATAAACACAGATATAGTATCACCTGGAAAATCAAATTCCATTAAAAAGTGTGCACATATATGAATAAGTGGAGCTAGGATCAAATAATACTGATGAACGAAGATGGAAAATCAGAATAATACTTGTGAGGACAACATTAGAGGCCTCAGGCTCGGGTCTACATACCGCATTACACCCCTGGATGGCGTAGTAAATTTCGAGGGGTCGAGTGCACAACTCTTTGCTGAAGCACATCAGCATTTCTATCTCCCTTTAGATATAGTTGTATCATATTTTATACCAAGTCACAGTGCCCAACCGCATGTATAAATATTTTAAATGAATTGATGTGTCTTCTATTGAAATAGTGTGTTATTAAAATTAAAGGGTATGTCCTTTTATTTTTTGGGATCACCTATTCTATTTAAGTTCAACTTCTACAAATTTTGATCATAACTTTACAGAATATTTTGTCGTCATAGCTTTACATATATTTTGCATTATAACTTTAACACAAAATATTTTGTATCATAACTTTACAAAATATTTTGTCATGAATATTCTCCAAAAGATCAAGTTCAAGTTTTGCTTTCCAAAGGATTTCTTCACCATTTGCTTAGTCCTAAAATATATAGGCTTGTTATATCCACTGATCTATTTACGCAATCCCATAGAAATCTCAAAGAGGAGAGGGAGCAAATATCGTTTTTAGAAAAGTTTTTGGCATGTGTTTCAAGCCTTCAATATGTGTTCTTACTTCATATTATGAAACATTCATCTGGGTGTTCTTCTTCCAATAAAGTTTTGTATCCTGGATATATATTTTCCGACATATTCCTCCTAGGGTAACTATATTGAAGTTCATCAAATAAACTTTAGCAAAAAGCACTTTTGTGTTCGACCAAAGAAAGCATTTGCCCATATTATACACGCGACATCAACAAAATTATACATCTAATCATGTATTGTAAAGCAAAACTTTAATTATTCTCTTGTATCATCAAGTACTATCACTATCCAAGAAGGAAGGAAAAGGAAACAGAAAGTGGAACAGCCATTAGTATCTAAATAAGTTCAGCCACTCAAAATGAAATAGAAATTCGAGCCACCAACGCTACAAAAAGACAATTGAAGGTCATTCATTCTTCATTGCATTTTTTCTTTTACATTGACGTTCAACTATTGCAATTTCTTACCTTTTTATGTTTTTCCCTTTTGCTTTTACGTTCAATGACTAGAATTTTATACCTTTTTTGCATACGCTAACAGTAAACCCTAATTTCATTCCTTTTATAGGTAATCTAACACTTTTGGAACTTTTTAGTAGCTTTTGTGGGAAAAAAAAGCTATTACTCATTGCAATCACAACTCTTCCACAATTATTATCTCGCAGAGAAAGGAGCAACAGACTTTGCCATTGTGCATAAATGCTTCAAAAGCTTTGTACATAACTACTTGGAGCAATCAAATTTTGTGGTCCTTTATTTCAAAATCAAGCTTTTGAAAGCTTATATGCAACTAAAGTGTTAATATTTGTGTTATCTTCATTCTAGCAAATTCCCTGTGTGACATCTCCATAAAATATTTTTATGATTAATACTTAATCTAATAATGTATTTCATTAACATTTTAAGACAACAAGGGCACTGTACTACTTGTATTTGAATGGTTGTGAGTTTTGGTTGTATTATATATGTATACTATTGGAACGAATTGAGATAACTATTCATTAACTGTCATTAATTGATGTACTTAAGAATTTTAGTCATGTAATATATATTAATATTAAGCAGTGAAAGTCTTCAATTGTGAAATTTCTGCAGGTAATCATATTATTAAAAACCTTCATTAATCATAGTACATGTCTAGATTTTTGAACTACAAAAACTGGAATTTGTGTAGTTGTAAAAAATATTAAAAAAAATGGAATGTCTTTATTTGACAATTGATTAGACAAAATCTTTTGTGAATTACAGACATATAATTTAATTACTTAATTAATTATAGTCAGTGGTTCATTCAATACATGTCCTTTTAAGATGTTTTCTTATTGCTTATACTAGTATTAAAATGGTTCAAAAAGAAGGTTAACCACCTTAATCCCTAATTAATCTTTTTATTAAGAAATTATTTTCAGTCAGACCGGGATCGATTACAATCTCTATTATGCACACACATGCACACACACAAGTTTAGAGTACGTGCTTTGCACGTGTGTAACACACATGAATATTTTTAATTGAATATTCATGTGTAAAACACACATAAAAATATTTTTTGATCAAATTATTAATTTATGATAGTTTTGTTCAATTTTAGATAATTTAAAGACATCTTTACTATTTTTGGAGAAAAAATTTAAGTCAAAGTTTAAATAATAGAGGGAATGTGAAAATTATATGTAAATGCATCAAGATTATATATATTTTTACTAAAATAATGCAGTTGTTGATAAAGATTATAAGTTTAATTAACATTCCATAAAGGAACCTTATGATCCAACACCACTTTTGGAAAGTAGCAAAATTCAAATGTTAAATTTCTTTCTACCCCTCTCACTATATATAACCCATCACTAAGGCTTCTATTTTACTAAATCCCCATTTCTCTCTTTGTTGAAACTGGTGGAATCTAAGGATGAGAGTTTTCCTAAAAATCGTGAATCTCCTCGTCCTCCTCGTCCTCCTCGTCCTCCCGAGTCTCTCGCTCCTCCTACTCCTGCCTCTCCTCATATTAGCGGGGCTCTATCGATTCCTGGCACAGGAATGGATAGTGATTCTAGTGCTAATGTTGGTGCTTTAGGAATTCCATCCACCGCAAGTGTTGATCCCATTTAAGGGTTTTTGGGAGTAGTCTTCCCATCGGCCTCTCATTCAATGATGTTGATGTACATCCTAAAAAAGGGGGTAAGCAAGTTATTTGCTGGGGAAGGAACTTCTAAGGACCGAAGCATGAAGCCCGATGTTGAACCTAAATCAGCAGTAGCACCAACATCAACACCAACACCAACATCGGTACCTCTACAGGTACCTATAGAAATTAGAACATGCTATATATGTTAAAACATGTTCGATACGTTGGCATCCTTATTCATACACATGCATTCTCATCTGGAAGTCTTGAATGGTCCATATGCTCCTCAGGTTTCTAGTGATCCTAACAATGAAGTTGGTGGTGGTAATGGTGATCGTGCACCACCACCTCCACTACCATCATCGCCATTACTTTAATCAACATTACTATCACGGATGCCACAACCATCACTACTCCCATCATCACCTCTACCATCACCAATACTAACCTTACCACCACCACTATCACCACTATAACTTCCATCACTATCACCACTATCATCGCTACTATCACAATCAGTACAACCACCACAACCCCAGTATCATCACCACCATCACTACTACTACTACCACCATCACCATCAAGACAACTATCATCATCACAATCATCACCACTGCAACCATCATCATCATCACCACCACCACTACAACCATCATCACTACCACTATCACCACTGCACCTCCATCATCATCATCACCATCACCATTATAGCAAACATCATCATCCCCATTACACCACTAATATTCCCACCGATATCACAACCATCACCACCACTACCACCACCATCACCACAGGTACGACCATCACTACCACCACTAATACCATCACCTGTAAAGTCTAACCATCTTCTGATCTCAATGTTCCTACTGCTGCTACTCTCGATGAACGATGGTAACTGTTGTCGAATCTGAACATGCCGGCACCACCCCTAGAAGAAGATGATGAATAAAGCTAGTAGTAATGAATCGTGTTTATTAGGAACCCATTCATCTTTAATTTACAATGATAATAAGTCTGAAAAATGTGATTGATCAGTTGGATTAGGATCAGATAAACTAGCAAGAACCTGATCAATCATATATTTGGACGTTTTAATTTGGGATGTTTAATCCTTGTTTATTCGATTTTGTTTGAATTAATATTTTATTTCAATTAATTTCTCTTGCTTAGTTTCTTTTTAATCAGTTAGACTTCATTTTGATTAGGTTATATATATATACACACACACTTATATACATGAATAGATGTTAGTGATTCTAATTTGATAGTTATAGATACAAATTTTTTTACTTCTTGCAGTACAATTGGCAGACTATATATTAGAGCTTTTATATTTTAATAATTTTTATTAGAGGGAATTAAGATTTTTTTGTCCATATATAATCTTTTCACATATCTTAAAAGTGAAAATATTTTAGGTATAAAAATGAAAATCTCTTATGAAAAGAATATAAAAGTAAAAATCAATAAATCGTCTATCAAATAAATGGCGGGATGCCGACATGTTGCATTCTTGTCATCTTTTAAAATGATTTCTAAGCTTGATCCATTCATGATACTATTTTACTACATAACATGTTTTAATTGAATTCAATTAATGAGACGTAAACAAATCTTATCGTTAAACTAATTTCAATTTCAATGAAACACGTGACCTTTTTTTATATAACATATATTCCTATCGAAATTGTGTCAAATTAAAGAGAGGGCTTGACGGCCTTAATTCCTGAATTTTTTTCCATTAAGGAGTTATTTTCAACCCCACTAGGATTGATTACACTCTCTCATATCTTATTTTGTTTCTAAGATTTTTTAAGGGAAAAAAGAAATGGTGTCTATATTATATTTGAATGGTTGTGAGTTTTTGGTTGTATTATATATGCATACTATTGGAACGAATTGAGATAACTACACTACAACTGTCATTAATTGATGTACTTAAGAAATTATATCATGTAACTCATATTAATATTAAATATTGAAAATCTTCGATTTTGATATTTCTGCAAGTATCCATAGTATTGAAAACCTTGATTAATAATGGTATATGTCTAGATTTTTGAACTACGAAAAATGAAATTTTAGAGAAAATCTGTTGTGAATTATAGATATATAATTATATTACTTTGAATCACCCTCTTCCCTTCCCAACTTTGATATTCACTTAAAACTCTAAGAAAGAAATTCTGATATCTCGTTGCTTCTGTAATACGAGAATAGAAGCATTTCATGTATTTTGAACTTGTTCATTATGAGAGTATAAATTTGAGACTTTGCAACACTCCTAGTTCACTGCACTACAGAAGGCGGCAATTATTGCAAGTCTTCAGGCGGCGAAACTCCGGCTACAAGAGTTTCTGATCAACATCAGTCAAATTTTGGCGACTCCAGCGTATAGTTTCCGGCCAGAGGCAGAAATCCGGCGACCATTTTCCGGCGAAAATCAACCCAGGTTCTATCATTCCTACTTATTCTTTACTTCTTGGCTACACTATCTCCTTTTGTGAGTCCTTTTCCTTTTCTTTTTTACTGATCACTCTCTGATAATATTTCTTGCGATTTCTTGATTAGTTTGATATTAGTATATCTCATACTTGTTCAGTGCTGAAATTTAGCACTGTTGTTGTATTAGTTTGATATTTTATTGGAGTTTGCTTATCTGACTAATTGTAAGTGGTTAGTGAGAGTAATTCGTAGTTGGTGGTGTACGGATCTGATGGTGGAGTAGGGTCATGTCGTTGGTTGGGGTCGGGGGTAATAGGTAGAGGTGGTAGGAAGGGCACATGCCTATCTAAATTAAGGGTAGGATCGTGGAATATAGGTACACTTACAAGGTAATCCATAGAGCTAGTAAAGTGTCTTAAGAGGAGACAAATTAATATAGTGTGTGTTCAGGAGACTAGATAGGTAGGACTAAAGCTCGGGATGTAGACGGGTTCAAGCTATGGTATTCGGGGGGTTCTAGGGACAGAAATGGTGTAGGTATACTAGTAGATGAGGACATCAGGGAATATGTGGTGGAGGTTAGGAGGTTTAACGATAGGATGATGTCTATTAAACTGGTGGTGGGTAAGCACGTAGTGATTGTAGTTAGTGCCTATGCGCCTCAATCGAGTTTAGATGAGGAAGTCCAGAGGCTCTTTTGGGAAGAATTGGATGAGGTGGTAAGGGGCATACCAGTGACGGAAAAGCTTTTCATTGGGGGAGACTTTAATGGACATATTGGGGCTACTAATAGTGGGTTTGAAGATGTCCATGGAGGCTTTAGTTTTGGGGAAAGGAATGGAAGGGGGACGTCTCTCTTGGATTTTGCTAAAGCATTTGAGTTAGTTATTGCTAACTCATGTTTACAGAAGAGGGAAAGTCACTTGAAGCATTTGAGTTACTTATTGCTAACTCATGTTTACAGAAGAGGGAAAGTCACTTGATAACCTTTCAGAGTGCGGTAGCTAAAACTCAAATTGATTATCTACTTCTACGGAAAGGTGATAGAAGCCTTTGTAAGAATTGCAAAGTTATTACGAGTGAGAGTATTTCCACTCAACGTAGGCTTCTAGTGATGGACTTAGAGATTAAGAGAGATAAGAAGAGGAAGATTGTCTTTGCCCAACCGAGGATTAGAAGGGGGGGGGGCCTGACTCCTGCCCTCTCCCATGAGATGGAAGAAAAACTGAGAATCTTAGAGGCTTGGAGTATTGGTGGAGATGTGAATAATATGTGGGACAATACTGTTGGATGCATTAGAAAGGTAGCTTCTGAGGTACTAGGGGTTTCGAGGGGAACCTTCGGGGGACGTCAAGGTGATCGGTGGTGGAATGAAGAAGTTCAAGACAAAGTAAAAGCTAAGAAGGGGGCCTATACTAAGTGGTTGGAGTGTAAGGATGATGATGAAAAACTAAGGCTTAAGGAGATTCATAAGACAGCTAAGTCAGAAGCAAAGATGGCGGTGACGAGTGCTAAGACAGCAACGTTTGAGCGCCTATATGAGGAGTTAAGTGATAAAGGCGTGGACAAGCGAATGTACAAGCTAGCTAAAGAGAGAGAAAGGAAAGCTCGCGACTTGGATCATGTAAAGTGCATCAAGGATGAGGAGGGTGAGGTGCTAGTGGATGTGACTGCTATTAAACAAAGGTGGCAAGCTTACTTTCATAAACTTTTAAACGAAAAAGGAGATAGTGATATTAAACTGGGCAAGTTGGCACATTCCAAAAGTCACCGAGATTTTGGTTATTGCAGGCGGTTCAGAGTTGAGGAGGTTAGAAGGGCTATTAGTAGGATGAAGAAGGAGAGGGCACTCGGACCGGATGAAATTCCGATAGATTTTTGGAAGAACATGGTCAAGGATGGAATAGAGTGGCTGACTAGACTGTTCAATACTATCATGAAGACGGCCAAGATGTCAGATGAATGGCGGAGGAGTACATTGGTTCCACTGTATAAGAACAAGGGTGATATTCAAATCTGTAATAATTACAGGGGTATCAAGTTGTTAAGTCATACTATGAAGGCATGGGAGAGAGAGGTGGAGATGAGGGTGAGAAAAGTAGTTTCTATTTCAGAAAACCAGTTTGGATTCATGCCAGGATGGTCGACTACTGAAGCGATCCACCTTGTGCGGAGATTTGTGGAGAAATATAGGGAAAGTAAGAAGAACCTTCATATGGTGTTCATTGATCTTGAGAAGGCCTATGATAAAGTCTCGAGGGATGTCCTATGGAGGTGTTTGGAGATGAAAGGCATCCCAATGGCATATATTAGAGTGATAAAAGATATGTACGACGGGGTCAAAACTCGGGTAAGAACGGTGGGAAGAGACTCTGACTATTTTCCTATTCAGATGGGACTTCACCAAGGATCTGTGCTGAGCCCTTTTTTATTTTCCTTGGTGATGGACGAGCTGACGCAATCTATTCAGGAGGAAGTCCCATGGTTTATGATGTTTGCAGATGACATAGTACTTATTGATGAGACCCGAACCAAAGTCAATGAAAAGTTGGAGGTTTGGAGACACGCTTTGGAGACCAAAGGATTCAAACTAAGCAAGACCAAAACAGAATACTTGGAATGCAAATTCCGTGTCGCGAGGGATGAAGCTGACATTGATGTGAGACTTGCGGCTCAGCCTATCCCCAAGAAGGAAAGGTTTAAATATCTGGGGTCCATCGTCTAGAGTAGTGGGGATATCGACAATGATGTCACACATCGTATTGGGGCGGCTTGGACAAAATGTAGGTTGGCCTCTGGAGTATATGTGATAAGAAGATACCACCTATACTCAAAGGTAAGTTCTACAGAATGGTGGTTAGACCATCTTTGTTGTATGGGGTAGAGTGTTGGCCAATAAAGAATATACATGTTCTGAAGATGCAGGTCGCAGAAATGAGGATGTTAAGATGGATGTGTGTTCACACCATGAGTGATAAAATTATGAGCGAGGTCGCTCGGGAGAAGTTAGAGGTGGCCCCTGTAGCTGACAAGATGAGAGAAGCAAGACTGTGATGGTTTGGACATGTGCAGAGAAGGAGTACCGATGCTCCTATTAGGAGGTGTGAGAGGCTAGATTCGGGAGCTACACGGAGGGGTAGAGGTAGACCAAAGAAATATTGGGGGGGAGGTGATTAGACATGATACGGTGAAACTCGATCTCACCAAGGACATGACCTTAGATAGAAAGGAGTGGAGATCGAGAATTAGAGTAGCAGGCTAATAGGGCAGATAGGAAGGAATTGTTAATTGTCTGCCTTTAATATGTTATTTATCTGCCTTTATATGTTAACTATCCTGTATCTACGTATTATCATGTGTTCTTCTCTTTCTTGCCTGTTTATCATATCTAGCTTATTCTGCTAATGGGTTTTTGCAACGAGGGTTCCCAGGAAACAACCTCTCTACCTAAGTGGCAGTGGTAAGGTCTGCGTACATCTTACCCTCCCCAGACCCCACTTATGGGATTTTACTGGGTATGTTGTTGTTGTTGTTGTAATTAAATTACTTCATTAATTATAGTCAATAGTGCATTGAAAACGTATGACCTTTCCAATGTTTTATTTATAACTTACACTAACATTAAAGTTGGTCAAAGACAGGAGTTAACCACCTTAATTGTCACAACCCCAAATCTGGATGAGAAGGCACTCACCAAACCAACTAAGGCGAGTCTGCCCCAAAATTAAAAAATCAACATAATAATATAAGCAAAAGATAAACATTCTAATTAGATGGATAAGCATAGGTAATCAAAAGCTACAACCAACCTAGAACTTGTATCACATGTAAAATCCTCTAAATATAGAATACTAAAATGAAATACAAGTCTCAATGTTTAGTCCTCAAATAGAACATTGCATAAATGTATAATCCTTGAAGATCTATAGAAGGGACACGCAACTACCTCTCCTAAGATCCAAAAGTTGAATCTTGTAAGTCAGAAAGCTAGCAAGAAGGTCCGGGCTCAAAACCTACTAAAATGAAGCAAGGGTGAGCACCAAACAACAATGTACTCAACAAATAGAACTAACCTAAAGTAAAGAAATGAAGAATCCAAGTACTCTTTAACATCCAACCACATATCGCTAAACTATACACCTGTACTCAGAAAAGTCTCAGCACAATACAATGCACAAATCACAAGAATATAAATATACTCATCCTATAGGATCATATCTCAAAATATTCAACTGATACTTAAGTCAAAAGAGAAAATAGACATGTCGTCTTAATAATAATACATAATAATACCAAAGCAAGAATGATATGAGATGAAGTTGACGCCATACGATGTAAATAATGTTATGCAATGTCAACAAATTGTGATGTATGTTTTTCCTATAACACACATCCATTGATCATGTGTGTTAGAACAAACCCATGAGGGCCACTCAAGGACCATGCATCCATGAACATTGTTAGGAATGACCTCGGTCAAGGCTCACAAGAGCGCAAGTGACCTTGGCCACAAAATAATCAGCCGTAATATTACCTAGTCTAATCCCAAAAGGCCTCAATATTTGCTGGGTAAACCTGAATACACTCCTTAGAACTTACGTTCCCTTAGAATGCCATGCAACCGAACCAAAACTCACACTTGGAGAATTTAACATAAAGCTTCTCCTCCGTAAGCCTCTAGAGCATAATCCTCAAATGTCTTACATGATCCTCCTCAGTGTTAGAGAGACCAAGATGTCATCAATAAACATAATCATGAACGAATCCTGATATGATTGGAACACCACGCTCATCAACTCCATAAATATTGATGGGGCGTTAGTCAAACCAAAGGACATAACAAGAAACTCATAGTGGTCATACCTTTTTAAAAGGATATCTTGGGATTATCTATTAGCTGAATCTAGAACTGATGATACCCATACCTCAAGCTAATCTAAGAAAATAACGCAGCTCCCTGGAGTTGGTCAATCAAAATCATCAGTACAAGGGAGTGGATATTTGTTCTTGACAGCCACCTTATTTAAATGCCTATAATCAATACGCATTCTCATTGATCCATCCTTCTTCTTTACAAACATAATACGGTCACACCAAGGTGAAACACTAGGGCGAATAAATCCCTTGTTCAATAGATCTTGGAGCTTCTCTTTTAGCTCTGTTATAGCCATACGATAGGGAGTGATAGGAATGGGTTTAGTGTCTAGCTCAAGATCGATAGCAAAAATCAATGTCCTGGTCAGGAAGGTCTCTTGGTACATAAATAGGAAACACATCTGGAAACTCACAAACTATTGGAATTGACTCAATAAAAGGTGACTTGGCAAAAGTATCACAAATAAAGGCCAAGAAATCTAAACATCCTTTATCAATTCACTTTCAGGCTCGAATATAAGATATAAATTTACTATAATAGGAACCCTTCGAACCCATCCACTCTATCCTCGGTCTACCAAGCATGGATAAGGTAACAGTCTTGGCATAACAATCAAGAATAGCACGATATGGAGATAGCCAAGCAATACTCAGAATAATATCAAAATCCTATATCTCTCATATAATCATATCCACCCACATCGCATAGACATCCCAATTCATAAGACATGATTTGTACATCGATTCACTACTAAGGGCTCACCTACTGGGGTCGATGCATGAAGAGACACAAACATAGTATCACCTAGCAACTCAAATGACAATAAACAATGAGTATACATATGAATAAGTGGAGCTAGGGTCAAATATTACAGATGCACGAAGATGTAAAATCATAACAATACTTGTGCTGACAACATCAACGGCCTCAGCCTCGGGTCTACAGACCGCAATACACCCCCGGATGGCCTATTAAATTTCGAGGGATCTAGTGCTCATCTCTTTGCAGAAGCACATCCACATTTCTGTCTCCCCAAAGGTATAGTGGTATCATATTTTATACCAAAGGCACGGTGCCCAACCATATGTATAAGTATTTTAAATGAATTGATGTGTCTTCTGTTAAAATGGTGTATTATTTAAATGAAAGGGTATGTCTTTATATTCTTTGGGATCACCTATTCTATTTAAGTTCAACTTTTACAACTTTTGATCATAACATTACAGAATATTTTGTCGTCATAACTTTATGTATATTTTGCATCATAACTTTAATACAAAATATTTTGTATCATAACTTTACAAAAAAAATTGTCACGAATATTCTCCAAAAGATTAAGTTCAAGGTTTGCTTTCCAAAAGGATCTCTTCACCATTTGTTTAGTCCTGAATTATATAGACATGTTATATACACTGAACTATTTACGCAATCCTATAGAAATGTCAAAGAGGAGAGGGAGCAAATATCATTTTTAGAATAGTTCTTTGCACGTGTTTCAAGCCTTCAATTTGTGTTCTTAATCCATATTATCAAACATTCGTCTGGGTGTTCTTCTTCCTATAAAGTTTTGTATCTTGGATATATATTTTCTATATGTTGCTCCTAGGGTAACTATATTGTAGTTCTTCTAATAAACTTTAGCAAAAAGCTCTTTTGTGTTCCACCAAAGAAAGCATTTGCACATGCTCTACACGCAACATCAGCAAAATTATATATCTAATCACGTGTTGAAAAGCAAAACTTTACTCATTATGTTTTATCATCAAGTACTATAAATATCCAAGAACGAAAGAAAAGGAAACAGAAAGTGGAACCACCATAAGTATCTAAATAAGTTCAGTCACTCAAAATGAAATAGAAACTCGAGCCACCAACTCTACAAAAAACAACTGAAGGTCATTCATTCTTCATTGCATTTGTTTCTTTTACATTTACGTTCAACAATTACAATTTCTTACCTTTTTTTTTGGTTTTTTCCCTTTTGCTTTTATGTTCAATAACTAGAATTTTATACTTTTTTGCATCGCACTAACAATAAACCATAATTTCATTCATTTTTACAGGTAATCTAACACTTTTGGAAGTTTCTAGTAGCTTTTATGGGAAAAAAATATATCACCCTTTACAGTCACAACTCTTCCACAATTATTTTCTCGCAGAGAAAGGAGCTGCAGACTTTGCCATTGTACATAAATGCTTCAAAAGCTTTCTACATAATTGCTTGGAACAATCAAATTTTGTGGTCCTTTATTTAAAAATTAGGCTTTTGAAAGTGTATATGCAACTACAATGTTAATATTTGTGTTCTGTTCCTACTAGCAAATTCCCCGTACGACATCTCCACAAAATATTTTTATGATTAATACTTAATCTAATAATGTATTTCAGTTACATCTTAAGACAGCAAGGGCACTACACTACTTGTATTTGAATGGTTGTGACTTTTGGTTGTATTATATATGTGTACTATTGGAATGAATTGAGATAACTATTCAACAACTGTCATTAATTGATGTACTTAAGAAATTTAGTCATGTAATTTATATTAATATTTAAACCGTGAAAGTCCTCAATTTTGATATTGGTGCATGTAATCATATTATTAAAAACCTTCATTAATCATAATACATGTCTAGATTTTTGAATTATAAAAATTGGAATTTGTGCAGTTGTAAAATTTATTTAAAAATGGAATGTCTTTATTTGACAATTGATTAGACAAAATCTTTAGTGAATTACAGACATATAATTTAATTACTTAATTAATTATAGTCAATGGTTTATTGAAAACATATGACCTTTTTAGCTATTTTTTATTGCTTATACTAGTATTAAAATGTGTCAAAAAAAAAAGGAGTTAACAACCTTAATCCCTGATTAATCATTTTATTAAGAAGTTATTTTCAGTCAGATAGGGATTGATTACAGTTCCTATTATACACACACATACACAAGTTTAGAGTTTGTACTTCGCACGTGTGTAACACACATGAATATGTTTAATTGAATATTCATGTTTAACACACACATAAAAATATTTTTTGATCAAATTATTAATTTATGATAGTTTTGTTCAATTTTAGATAATTTAAAGACATCTTTACTATTTTTGGAGAAAAAATTTAAGTCAAAGTTTATATAATTGAGGGAATCTGAAAATTAAATGTAAATGCATCAAGATTATATTTATTTTTACTAAAATAATGCAGGTGTTGATAAAGATTATAAATTTAATTAACATTCCATAAAGGACCCTTATGATCCAACACCACTTTTGTGAAGTAACAAGATTCAAATGTTAAATTTCTTTCTACCCCTCTCACTATATATTACCCATCACTAAGGCTTCTATTTTACTAAATCTCCATTTCTCTTTTTGTTAAAAATGGTGGAATCTAAGGATGAGAGTTTCCCTAAAAATCCTGAATCTCCTCCTCCTCCACATGAGTCTCCCCCTCCTCCTCCTCCTGCCTCTCCTTGTGTTAGCGAGGCTCAATCGATTCCTGGCACAGGAATTGATAGCTATTCTAGTTCTAATGTTGGTGCTTTAGGAATTCCATCCACCACAAGTGATGATACCATTTTGAAATTTGGGACTCATGTTGTTGGAAGTCCTTGCGGGATCGCCCCATATCCCATTTTAAGGGTTTTTGGGAGTAGTCTTCCCATCGGCCTCTCATTGAATGATGCTGATGTACCTTCTAAAAAGGGGGTAAGCAATTTATTTGCTGGGGAAGGAACTTCCAAGGAGCGAAGCATGAGACCTGGTGTTGAGCCTAAATCAACACTAGCACCAGCATCAATACCAACACCAATATCGGTACCTTTACAAGTACCTATAGAATTTAGAACTTGCTATATATGTGAAAACGCGTTCGATTCGTTGGCATCCTTATTCATACACATACATTCTCATCCGGAAGTTTTGAATGGTCCATATGCTCCTCAGGTTTCTAGTGATCCTAACAAGGAAGTTGGTGGTGGTAGTGGAGATCGTGCACCACCACCTCTACTACCATCATCGCCATTATTGTCATCAACATCACTATCACAACTGCCACAACAATCACTACTCCCATCATCACCTCTACCATCACCTTCACTACCCTTACCACTACCACCATCAGTATCACCACCATCACCGCTACTATCACAATCACTACAACCACCACAACCCCCAGTATCATTACCACCATCACTACTACCACTACCATCATCACCATCAAGACAACTATCGTCATCACAACCATCACCACTGCGACCATCATCATCAACGCCACTATCACCGCCACTACAACCATCATCACTACCACCATCACCACTGCAACCCCCATCATCATCATCACCATCACCATTACGACAACCATCATCATCACCACTATCAGCACTAATATTACCACCGATAGCACAACCATCACCACCACTACCACTACCATCACAACTGGTACGACCATCACTACTACCACGACCACCATCACCTATAAGGTCTAACCATCTCCCTGATCTCAACGTTCCTGCTGCTGCTACTCTCGATGAACGATGGTATCTGTTGCCAAATCTGAATATTCGGGCACTACCCCTAGAAGAAGAAGATGAGTAAAGCTAGTAGTAATGAATCATGTTTATTAGGAACCGAATCAACTTTGTATTACAATAATAATAAGTGTGATAAATGTGATTGATCAGCCGGATTAGAATCAAATAAACTAGCAAGAACCTTATCAATCATATATTTGTATGTTTTAATTTGGGATGTTAAATTCTTATTTATTTGACTTTGTTTGAATTAATAGTTTGTTTCAATTAATTTCTCTTGCTTAGTTCCTTTTTAATCAGTTAGACTTCATTTTTATTAGGTTATATATATGTGTGTGTGTTCTTACATACATGCACATATGTTAGTGATTCTAATTTGATAGCTATAGATACAAACTTTTACTTCTTGTAATACAATTGGCAGACTTATATATTCGAGCTTTTTATATTTTAATAATTTTTATTAGAGGGTATTAAGATTTTTTTGTCCATATATAATCTTCTCACTTATCTAAAAAGTGAAAATATTTTAGGTATAAAAATGAAAATCTTTTATAAAATGAATATAAAATTGAAAATGTATAAATAGTCTATCAAATCAATTCTCATATTTTGAAAATAATAATGTAATGTGGCAAAATGCTTACATGTTGAATTTTGTTATCTTTTAATATGATTTCTAATCTTGATCAATTCATGATACTATTTTACTACATAACATGTTTTAAATTGAATTTAAGTAATGAGACGTAAACAAATCTTATCATTAAACTAATTTCAATTTCAACGAAACACATGAACTTTTTTTATATAACTTATACTCCTATCAAATTGTGTCAAATTAAAAGAGGGCTTGACGACCTTAATTTCGGATTTTTTTTCCATTAAGGAGTTATTTTCAACCCCTCTAGGATTGATTACAGTCTCTAATATCTTATTTTGTTTCTTCATTTTTTTAAGGGAAAAAAAAAGGTTTCTATACTATATTTGAATAGTTGTGACTTTTTGTGTTATTATATATGCATACTATTGGAATGAATTGAGATAACTATACTACAGTTGTCATTAATTGATGTACTTAAGAAATTATATCATGTAACTTATATTAATATTAGATATTGAAAATCTTTGATTTTGATATTTTTGCAGGTATCCATAGTATTGAAACCTTGATTAATAATAGTATATGTCTAGATTTTTTAACTACAAAAAATGGAATTTTTGTAGTTGTAAAAAAAATATAAAATATGAAATGTCTTTCTTTGACATTTTGTTAGAGAAAATCTGTGGTGAATTACAGATATATAATTAACTTACTTCATTAATTATAGGCAACGATGCATTGAAAACATATGACCTTTTCAAATGCTTTATTATAAGATATACTAGCACTAAAATTGGTCAAAGACGGGAGTTAGTGACCTTAATTGTCACAACCCGATGTTTGGGTGAGATGACACATACCAAACCAACCAAGGTGAGTCTGCCCAAAAACTAAACAACTCAACATTATAAGATAAGCAAAAGATAAACATTCTAACAAGAGGGATAAGCATAGATAATCAAAAGATACAACCAACCCAGAACTTATATCACATACAAAATTCTCTAAATATAGAATACTCAAATGAAATACAAGTCTACATGTTTAGTCCTCAAATAGAACATAGCCTAAAGGTAGAATCCTCAAAGATCTGTAGAAGGGACAAGCAACTACCTCTCCTATGATTTAAAAGTTGGATCTTGTACGTCAGATAGCTAGCAAGAAGGTCCAGGCTCAAAACCTACAAAAACAAAGCAAGGGTGAGCACCAAACAACAACGTACTCAACAAATGGAACTAACATTAAGTAAAGCAATGAAGAATTAAAGTACTCTTTAACATCCAACCACATACCGCTGAACTATGTACTTGTACTCAGAAAAGTCTCAGCACAATACGATGCAAAAATCACAAAAATATAAATATACTCATCACATAGGATCATATTTCAAAATATCCAACTGATACTCAAGTCAAAAGATAAAATAGATATGTCGTCTTAATAATAATACATAATAATATCAAAGCAAGCATTATATGAGATGAAGTGGATGCCATACGATGTAAATAATGTTATGCAATGTCAAACAATTGTGATGCATGGTTGTCCTATGATACACATCCATTCATCATATGTGTGTTAAAACCGAACCCATGAGGGCCACTCAAGGACCATGTATCCATGAACATTGCCGGGAATGACCTTAGTCAATGCTCACATGACCGCAAGTGACCTTGGCCACAACATAATTAGCTGGAATATTACCTAGTCTAATCTTGAAAGGCCTCAATCATTGCTGGGTCAATCTGAATACCATCCTTAGAACTCACATTCCCTTAGAATGCCATGAAACTCAACAAAAACTCACACTTGGAGAATTTAACATAAAGCTTCTCCTGCATAAGCATCTAGAACACAATCCTCAAATGCCTTACATGATCCTCCTCAGTGTTA
Organism: Solanum rostratum; assembly: GCA_029948455.1. Classification (NCBI taxonomy): domain Eukaryota; kingdom Viridiplantae; phylum Streptophyta; class Magnoliopsida; order Solanales; family Solanaceae; genus Solanum; species Solanum rostratum. Next base: position 60,595,785 of record CM057045.1, on the reverse strand, counting down.
GAGAGACCAAGATGTCATCAATGATCATAATCGTGAATGAATCCTGATATGATTGGAACACCTCATTTATCAACTCCATAAATATTGATAGGGTGTTAATGAAACCAAAGGACATAACAAGAAACTCATAGTGGCCATACCTTTTTCGAAAGGATATCTTGGGATTATTTGTTGGCTGAATCTACAACTGATGATACCGAGACCTCAAGCTAATTTAAGAAAACAAAACAACTCCCAGAAGCTGGTCAAACAAAATCATCAGTACAAGTGAATGGGTATTTATTTTTGACAGTCACCTTGTTTAGCTGCCTATAAACAATACACATTCTCATTGATCCATCCTTTTTCTTTACAAACAAAATTGGGGCACACCAAGGTGAAACACTAGGGCGAATAAATCCCTTGTTCAATAGTTCTTGGAGCTGCTCTTGTAGCTCTTTTAACTCTGTTAGAGCCATACGATAGGGAGTGATAGAAATGGGTTTAGTGTCTAGCTCAAGATCGATAGACAAAATAAATGTCCTTGTCAGGAAGGACTCTTGGTAGATAAGTAGGAAACACATCTGGAAACTCCAAATTATTGGAATAGACTCCATAAACGGTGACTTAGCAGCAGTATCACGAATAAAATCCAAGAAAGCTAAACATCCTTTATCAATCCACTTTTAGGCCCGAATATAAGATATAACTTTACTACAATAGGAATCCTTCGACCCGTCCACTGTATCCTCAGTCTACCAAGAATGGATACGGTAACGGTCTTGGTATAACAATCAAGAATAACACGATCTAAACATCTACCATGTGTCATATAATCATATCCACCCACATCTCTTAACCTGACAATTCACAAGACATGATCGATACACCGATCCATTACTAAGGGCTGACCTACTAGGGTCAATACATGAATAGACACAGATATAGTATCACCTGGCAACTTAAATGCCAATAAAAAATGTGCACACACGAATAAGTTAAACTAGGATCAAATAATACATATGCACGAACATGGAAAATAAAAACAATACTTGTGATCACAACATCAGAGGCCTCAGGTTCAGATCTACCAAGAAAAGCATTAAATGGCCTAGCCATCCTCCACTAGTAGAAGTTGCCATTCTACAATGATAATGAGTGAATGTGTCACCTGTTTCCCTACCTGTAGATCGTCTACCTCTATCGGTTTGACCTCTAACCTGGCTCTAGTCTATGAGGTTGAACCTCTAGCTGGTGGTGTCGAATCTCTGAACGGTGTTCCAAAGCAAGAACAATAGAGACCAGAATATGTTTGAATGGGGAACTGTTGAATCATATTATCAAGAGATCCACATCCAAAATAAGATCTATGGGTAGATAACTGTTGTAATTGAACATAAGGGATATTGTAGCCACTCGGGCACGTAGGACTCTGTTGGGAGCTGAATGAACCCCGAATTGGGCTATAGGAGTCACGAGGACTTCGACCTCCCTCTGAATCTAGAAAAGCTGTATGAACCCCACAATACTGAAATAAACCACCTCCCCTAGTCATACCTTTGCCTCCGGATGAAGCAATTGAGAATTTTCCCGATGTGTAGACCCTTTTTTGGTCCCCAAACTCTTCTCTCTACATGAGCTCCACCCCCTTGGTGGCACTAACAACTAAATGAAAAGATGCTCCATCTTTAGAAACCCAAAACACTGTCGGTCTGACAGAATAAGCCCACCCTCTAACAAACTGCAAGATCTTCCTGCCTCTGTAAGAATAATAGTTGTAGCATTCTTGACTAACTAACAAAAACAGACCTCACATCCCACTATATGGTCATATTGCCCAATCTCAAACTCTCAAACCTCAGATGACTCTCTTCACGGACACTACAAGGAACAAATCGATCATAGAAGACACTATAAAAAAACCTCCCAAGTCATCAAAGGAGATCCAACTGGAAATGATTCAGAATAGGTCCTCCACCATTTCCTGGCTAGCCTATGGAGCTGGAGGATAATAGATAATACACCATGAGTCTCTACCGATCCTAAGGTTTGAATTAACTCACAGAAGCTAACTAAAAACTCATGTGCGTCCTCGTCTTTCCACCATGGAACAGAGGTGTCTCCATCTTCTTAAACTTCTCATATCTATATTGCTCCTCATAAGTGAAGGTAGCTACTGGAGGGTTCTCAATAGTAGGTGCTACTAGTGGTTTCTCCACTTGAACCTGGGCAAGGGGCCCTTCTAATAATCCTAGGACTGAATTCTAACCCATGTGTATATAGTACTTGAAGTATCAGTTGGGCTACCTACCTGCCCAAAAGTGTCTAAAACCAAGAATTCTCAAAAACGTATCTTGAAATAGTGGCGATGAAACATAGTCAAGAGAAACCTGCTCCTCTCTAGGCATCATAGACGGCGCACGGGAGATACCATGCTCATAATATCTTTTCAATGCTGCTCCTCGATCTCGGACTTTACCTCGGCCTTTATCACAACCACTACCCTTAGTTGGGGTCCAATAATAGTCTTAAGAGTTGCCTCTCCCTATTCAATATTCTTTATACCTCTATTCCTTGCCATCTGCCAAAAGGACACACAACAAGTCAGTAATTAAACAAAACTCATGCATGAATTGATTAGAGAGAAGCAAAAGAGAATTTTCTAACAATTTTCAAAGCCTCTCAACGATAAGTACCATGCGTCTCTGCACCGATCCTCAAGAATCCACTAGACTAGGGGTTGTTACCTTTTAGGGACTGACGGTGTAGCCTGACCTCTACCAATAGTCTGACCTCTGCCCAATATATCTGCGAAGGAGTGAACCAATCACATTCTAGGAATCAGCGAACCATTAACAACATCACACGAAGAGGACCAATAACCCAAGAAGTTTTCTAAACATTCTGTAGCCTCCTAAAGATAGGTCACGAACATCTCTGCACCCATTTGCAGGACTCTACTAGACTAGTGAACCTAAACCTCTGCTTTTAATATGTTATGACCAGGTCCGGATCATGATAGAGTCTGTTAGATCCCACCTATAGGCCATCCCATTTACCCAACCCAGGGTACCTATCCAAGTTGTCTAGTCTAAACCATAACCACAATAATAATATAACGACCAAAACCTACCCAGAACTTGGAAGTCAACTGTATAGAGCTACAATTGACACAAGTATATACATATATAACAAAACCATAATAATATACAATTAGGGCGTGCTCTTATAAATATATAATACTACTGAACAAAGCCAATGTCTGAAAGAAAACAATGTCCATCAAAAGAAGGAGACTACGAGGTCTTTGGAACGGTCAGTGCTCACTAATAGTCTTCTAAGAGCTCCTGAAGTGCTCCAAAAGTCAATGCCCATGACTAGAACCTTTACCTGCACCATGGGAAGATGCAGAAGTGTAAGGGGTGACTACCAGAAAAAGGAGCCTTGTAGGAATCATCGACCGACTGAGTGAAATGATATTCCTAGAGAAAGTTCAACTATAAATAACTATCGGAAGTCTAACAACCCGAAACTCTGAGTAAAGATAAGCATATTTGAAAGTTTCCCAAACCCTCATCTAAATTTACCCAAGTGATAAACAATGATAGAATGAACCAACCTAAGTGATGAACAACGTTAGACTGAACCAACCTAAGTGATGAGAAGTGATACGAACGGACGAAGACTTAGTAGGCCTATACCACAACTGTCTCCAACTGAGATGTGGCATTGTACGTGGTTGCAAGGCGCTAATATCTATGCTTGTATGGCAATTAGGCCCCTATAAGCCTAGAAGGTACACCTGCACATAATATTATCAACTGAATAATAATAGAATCCAACTCCCAATATCATAAGATCCAAAGTCAGTTTTATGTGGTATTAAGGAGCTAGTGTCTAAGCTTGAACACCTCCTGAGCACCCATAAGCCCAGAGAGTACACCCACATAGAATCATGGGGTGTATAGGTGTAGGAATACAAGGATTAGTAACCAATAGCGAAACCCTCAACCACCCAACTGAATTTGAACTAGTATCCCAACTCTAACGATAAGAGAGAACAAAGAACCCAAATCAGAACTAAGAATGCAACTCTGTAAGTACCCTGGTCTGGACTGGCCCTCAGACCATGCTTGGATTGGACCTTTGACAACCTTTTGAACTGGACATTAGGTGGACAACACCCTATATAAGACATCAGGGGATAATAAACTCATATGATACCCTAGACTGGACATCAAGGCATGAAGTACCTCAGATCGAACATCGAGGCATAATGATAGAATGTATCCACAACACATAGTCAGGAACAGAACACACAATCGATCCTTAGAATGTTACATGCTTCCCATTATTAGACAACCCAACAGGCATCAAGCAATCCACCAATGTGTATGCCTCAACATGAGTAGTATAGAATGATTTCTAGCAATCGACAAGTTCACCCAACTGACGACATAGCATGTGTCTTGAATAGTCAGAATCTAGCTAATAATATCTCGGCTAGCTAATGATGATAACCAGACCTCAAGGTAGAATAATATGCAGTCCAACTGATAATCACAATAGTCCCCAACAAATAATATTACCCAACTAACCTTGAGTATGACACACATCCCATTATTTAGATAATAATCAAGTTATCCGAGAGGCTGGAATACGACATAGCGGCTACTTCACAATGCAGGATCATAGTCGTAAGATCACATGGAGTATTCAGGAGTGCAACGAACAATAAGCCTCTCAGTATCACTTAATTCTCATACCAGGACACACACACCGGGATAGGTAACAAACAAACATATCATAGGTCAACCCTGCTGATAACAGAGATAACTTATGCAGGCAACTTTGTGTCGACTTACTAATAATGTGACAATCTCAAGAATATGTGGTAATATCAAGGACTAACTCCTACAGACCGCATTACACCCCCGGTGGCCTAGAACTTTTCTAGGGATCAAGTGTACATCTCTTTGTAGAAGCACATCCGCATTTCTATCTCCCCCGAGGTATAGTGGTATCATATTTATACCAAATTCATAGTTCCCTACCATATGTATAAGCGATAACAATTCTCAGAATACAGTTAGTATAAGGGAGTTTAGCATATGTATAATAACTACCAGCTAGAAATACAAGATATATGCTATAGAAATCATTATGAGTCATGTATACCAGAGATAGAAGGATTGTAACTAGACTGTCAAAAGTACTGCAGATAACATAGATATCAGAACAGCATTGCAAGAATCTAACAATCAATGTTATAGAGCAACATAGAAGTCACAACTATATCACAGGTATTTCGAACAATCAAGGCTATCAGAATCTAGTTGGAAATCAAAACAGTCCACCATACTGCATATAGTCAACAACAGTCTCATAAGTTATTAAATCTCAATAAACCCAGGAAATGGTAGCATACAGATAAGTGCTACGCTAAGTGCACATACCTGTCTTGATGGCCTTAACCTATATCCATCCTTCACCAAGCCCTTGCGTAGTTTAACAGTGCCAAAATTTAGTTAATACCATAACTACAACTAACACAAACTTTAGAACAACAATAGTCATTCCATGTCATCATATACAACTCATATAGATCAAACCAGCTATATACAACACATATTGCATAACTCAGCCCAAAACCAGCATATTACAAACATCTTAGTTCAATTATGCGAGCATTTCAACTCAATCTATGTGTTAGAGAAGGTCTAGCCTACCTGGAAACCAATGTCTCATGCTTCAAGTCAATCTAGCTAAGCTTTTCCCCTTCGAACCGCTTTCTATTGTTGTTTAGTTGTTAAAATATAGTTCATAGGGTTAAAACGATCATATTGGCTGTAAAAAGTTGAAAATGGGAGAAATTACATCAATTTGGCCTAAAACGTGGAAAATAGGGCCCACACCCAAAATCCTAAAAAATTTCCCAAAAAAGGTCCCCACATAACCCTGAGTCTATAACCGGGAATTTGGCCTAAAAAGGACCTTAGAAGACCGAGAAATGGTTTGAAAACAAAGGTAAAAACTTCACTAAGGAAACATTCCATTCAAAACTTTCTCAATCAAAATTCTCAAAAATCAATCAAATTCAGTGAACACCCAGCATATCACAGCGTTCCTCACGAAATGTAGAACTATTTAGACTCAAGTTTCACTTAATTTCGTCAAGAATCAGCTAATATATAAACATGTAAATTTTTCATAAATTTCTAGAATGAAATGAGCTAAAACAACAAATTTACTTTAAAATACGAGCCAAATCCTGAATCCGACTTCACCACGGCGTTCCTTGCGAAGACTAGTCACGTGGACCTTTAAATTGCCAAAACTAGATCGAGCTCCATATCAATGTTTATGACCTTGAAAACTTTTGAAATGTTGTTGTTTACAGAGTGTGGACACCATATATATAGGCTACACTACTTCTTCGCTAACGCAAAGCTATAGGCCTGAAACTTCTCTACCAACGCAGACTAGGCTCCGTGAACGCGGAGCTCTTCCTCCTTTACCTTCCACAAACTTAGAGGGTTAATTTTTTGGTGTTACATCAGCAATCTCAAAAACTTCCCCAGGCTGTTTGATGTCTATTTTACGCCAATAATAGTGCAACCATATGGATTTCGACATTCCGGATCCAATGCTATAGTCAAAATTCCCAAGGGAGCATTCAATGAATACTGAGGGTCCCACTTCTTTTCGACTAATTTTAACTAAAAGACTAAGGGGGTTAAAATGCAATAAAATGCACCAATCAACAGAGGAAGGGTAATTTTATACCATTTTCAACGTTCTGGAGCTCACCATGCCATCATATTTCCATTTCGAGGGTGTTTGGCTAGGTTGTTTTTTTACAGAAATGTGCTTTTTAGCTTCTGGTTGAACTCATTTTGCAACTTTTGACTCAAAGTCATACTGGAACCCTCCGTCCTAAGACCACCACACTCTTAGGCTAAATCAACCATTTTGAAACTAATGAAACCATCAGAATTTCATTCTGAGTCTGTTTGCTAGGGTTTTATCAGAAATATCATTCTCACTGTTATAACTTCTGGTCAACTCGCAAATACGCATAATTGTCCACTAAAACAAACCATAACAATTCTAAAATCCACCCAACAAGTCATAAAGGTAAACAAACCATAACAATTCTAAAATCCACCCAACAAGTCATAAAGGTCTGAGGGAACCATACAGAAGCTCAAATCAATAGAGTAGTCGCAGAATTGTAGAAATGACTCAACGGGTCATTACAAATCCTCGGCAAAATTTCCCAAAGAAACTTGAAAATGGTGAAGTTTTTTAAAACTAGTCTGATAATTTGTACTTCGCAAATGCGAATACAAATCTACGAACACAAGGCCTACACATTCCCAGACCTCCGTGATCGCGGAGTAGAAGAGGGTACCTCCGCGAACATGGAGAAGACATCTACAAACATAGAGTTCATAGTGCAAAGACCTATGTGAATGCTGAGGTCAATTTTGCGATTGCTGAGAAGAAAATAGGGCTATACTAGATTAGAAAAACCAGCTAATTTTCAACTCGGAACGAAACCCAAAACTCGATTCACACAAACCAGACATGTACCCTATAAGAAAAGGTGATCCAAACTCAATGAAATTATCAAAATTCAATTATGAGGTCGTCAAGAATCAACCACCCATGAAGCTCGTTAACATTAGTCAAAATTCAAAACACTAAAACTGACCTCGAAAACTCCAAATATTACAACAAGACCATTTCTAGTGTTAGTTTCACCATCCAGAACAACTGGAACTGTCAGAATTTCTATTAGAGCTTTCGAACTCTGAATGTTGAAAAAAGACATACTTAAGCTCCAAAACTAACTGAAAATGACAATTTGGGTCCAAAATTTCTATTTTAACTCCAAATTTAGTTCTTTCACTTCGCCTAGACAAAATTTGACCTTTTGGAGCTAATGGAATAAATGGATTTCAGATTCGACACCTGAAACTAGAAATCTTATAAAAACTCACTTTTTCAATAATTTAAACTTAAAAAAAGGCCAAAACTCACATTTTCCACTTTTAAAACACAAGATCTCAGTCCCAACAACACAGATAGTTCAAAAAAGGTCCATAGCAACTTACGAAAGTGCAAAATAGTAATTTTTCACAAATATGCTCATAAATGACCAACAAGTCATTACCTCATTCACCAATAAAAATAATGTGTGTCCTCTACCATAAGAGAAAGAAAGGTATCTAAAGCTACAAAATGGCTAGGATATCTAGCGGGTATATTTGACTCCAACTACCAAGTAGCCGCCTCAATGGGACGATGTTGCTGCTGAACCTTTACTGAAGGTATTTCCCTGGTCCTCAACCTCTGAACTTGTTTGTCCAAAATAGCTACCAAACTAAATCATAGGAAATCACATATGACTCATCTGGAATGTATTGGTGTAGCGTGGAGACTTGAAATACAAGATGAACTGTTGGTAATCTCAGTGGAAATGCTAACTTATAAACAACCTCACTTACCCTCTTCAAAGTCTTAAACGAGCCAATACAGCTAGGGTTGAGCTTGTCTTTCTTCCCAAATCTCATCACACCCTTTAAAGGTGATACCTTTTAGGCCCAAACTATATAAAACCATGAACTCTAGAGGTCTAGTGCTCCTGTCAACATAACTATTTTGCCGGCTCTGGACTGTCAACAACCTACTCTATATCAACTGGACCCGATCCATAATATCTATGAGCAATTGAACACCTAACATATCAAATGAACCTAAATCAAACAACCTGATCAGCGACCTATATCTCCATCCATGAAATGCCTCAAACGGTGGCATCTAAATATTTAAATGATAACTATTACTATAGGGAAACTCGATCAAAGAAAAGTGCTGATCCAATTGGGCCCAAAAGTCTATCACACATGCCCGAAGAATATCCTCTATTACCTGAATAGTGAGTTCGGACTGTCCATAAGTTTGAACGTAGAAAGCTGAACTCAAATCTAGTTGAATATCCGAACAATGCTACAGAGCCTTACAAAAATGTGAAGTGAACAAAGATCCTTTGTCAGACATTATAGACACCGACACCCAATGCATTTTAACGATATCCTAGATATACAACCTAGTCAACTTGTCTACACTGTATCTAGTCTTCAACGGTAGGAAGTGACCAGAGTTAGTCAGTTGGTCTACGTTCACCCAAACTAAATCAAACTTACCCAAATCCACAGGCAAATTGATAACAAATCAATGGTAATTTTTTATCGCTTCCATTCGGGAATGGGCATCCTCTGCATTGAATCTATAGGTCTTTAGTGCTCATATTTTACATGTTGACAGTTTAAGCACTTCACCATAAATTCAACAATGTCTCTTCTCATCCTACACCACCAATAATGTTGTTTCAAGTCATGATACATCTTTTACACAATAGGATGGATAGAATATGAAGCACAGTTAGCCTCCTCCAATATAAATCTCACCCAATCCCCTACCTTAGGCATATAAACTCGACCATTAATCCTTAAAATACCCTCTAAATAAATAGTAGCTATTTTTGCTTTACTCCTCAAATCATTATCACGAATCAAGAACAATCTAGTATTGTCAAGCTGGTAAGCACCTACCTGATCAAACAATGAAGACCTAGGCTCCATAAAGGCTAAAATACTTTAAGAAGGAGAAATATCTAATCAAACCAGTTGTCGGTCATGTAATTGAACCTCTTAAGCTAAGGGTCTCTCCTCCGCCCTCAAGAATGCCAAACTTCCCACACTAGAGGCCTTCAAACTCAAGGCATCCGCCACCACATTCGCCTTGCTCGGTTTGTATAGAATTGAGATATCATAGTCTTGCAACAACTCCAACCACTTGTCCTATTTCGTGTTCAAATTAAGCTGAGAAAAGATATATTTGACACTTAGGTGATCGATAAAGATCTCACAATGCACCTAATAGAGACAATGCTACCACAACTTTAATACACTACCGCAATAAACTCTAAATCATAGGTAAGGTAGTTCCTCTCATGCACCTTCAATTGCCTAAAAATATATGCTATGTGTCTCCCCTTTTGCATCAATACTCCACCCAAACCCACTCCAGAAGCATCGAAATACACCACACAAGGTACTCTCTCCTCGGGCAAAGTAAGAATAGGTGCTGAAGCCAATAAATCTTTGAGCTTTTGAAAGCTCGCCTTGCACTTCTCTGACTACTAAAAAGCCATATACATTTGAATGAATCTAGTCAATGGGGTGCAATAGAAGAGAATCCCCGCATAAAATACCAGTAATACACTGCTAAACTAATGAAACTCTGAATCTCAGTCATAGATGTCGGCCTGGCCCATTCATAAACTACTGCTACCTTGGCCGAATCTACCATAATGCCATCTTTTATCATCATACACCCAAGGAAAGCTACAGACTAGATCCAAAACTTACACTTCTAGAACATAGAAAATAATTTGTCTTCTTTTAAATCTCAGGTCAGTTATGCCTACATTTCAACTCATCTAAGGTTTCGAGAAAGCCTAGCCTACCTGGCAACCAATGTCTCATGCTCAAAATCAATCCAGCCAAGCTTTTCCCCATTGAATCACAACCTGATGCTTGTCAGCTGCTAAAATATAGTTCACAAGGTCAACACATGCATATTGGCTGTAAAAACATGAAGAATGGGCAAAATTACATCATTTGGGCCTAAAACAGGGAAACTACTGACAATGCTAAGAACCCAAAAAAATCCTAAAACGGTCCCATATCAGAAAGATTGAGAAATGGATATTAGAAGATTGAGAAATGGTCCAAAATGATGATTAAAAGTTTATCGGGAAAATATTTGTTTCAAAATGTTCTCCATCGAATTTCTCAAAAATCAATCGATTTTAGTGAACACCCAGCATACGACAATGTTCCTCTTGAAACGTAGAATAATTTAGAGTCAAGTTTCACTAAATTCTATTAATAGATGGCTAATATATCAACATGCAAAGTGCTCATAAATTTTGAGAAAGTAATCAGCTAGAACAACGAATTTACCTCGAAATACGCGGTCTCCTAAATTCGACTTCACCAAGGCATTCCTTGCAAAAGAACGAGTCACGTGGAAATTTGAATTTCAAAAATTTGTGATCCATATTAATTTTCACAAAATTGAGAGGTTTTTGAATGTTGTTGTTCGTGAAGTGTGGAAGATATATAGGCCACACTACTTCTCTGCGAAGGGAGACAAAGCTCTGTGAACATAGAGCTTTAGGCCTGGCTCTTCTACGTGAACGTCGACTGAGCTCCGTTAACGTGGAGCTCTTCCTCCTTCGCCTTTCGTGAACATAGAGGGTTAATTATCTGATATTGCACCAACAATCTCAAAATCTACCCCGGTCCATTTTCGGGCCATCCGATGTTCATTTTATGCAAACAAATAGTGCAGCCATAAGTATTTCAATGGTCCAAATCCAACGGTGCAATTAGAATTCCTAATGGAGTATCCTATAGAACAATGAAAGCCTCACTTCTTTTCGGCTTATTTTAACTAAAAGAATTGAGGGGGTCAAAATGCAACTGGATGCACTCGTCAATAGACAAAGGGTCATTTTAGATAATTTTTTATGTTCCAGAGCTAACCACACCATTAGATTTCTATTTTAAGTGTGTTTGGATAGGTTTTTATAAAAATTCTCTTTAGATTCTAATTGAACTCAATTTGAAACTCTCTGCTCAAAATCATACTGGAACCCTCTATCCTCGGACCAACCACCCTCCTAGCCTAAATCGGCCATTCTAGAACTCATGGAAACATCAGAATCCCTTCCAAGGCCATTTGCTTGGGTTTTATCACAAATCGCATTCTCATACTTGCATAATTCTCCACAAAAACAACCAACAACCATTTGAAAAGCCCCCCACAAGTCATAAGGGCACAATACAGAAGCTCAAATCAACAGAGTAGTCGTAAAATTATAGAAATAACTCGGAAGGTCATTATAACATCCCCTACTAGTAAGACTTCAATTAGCAGAAGTACGAATCCAAGCATACCTACATGCTCCAGCCCGCACCTCGAGTATGTCAGCCATAAACATGTTCCACATCCCACAATGGTTTTGGAAACCTCTTCACAATAAAAAAATTCCAACCACCCGCCTGTAAGTAACAACGACTCAGTATAGTAGTTCAAAAGGGAATTCCCAAGAATCCACTATCCATCCTATCTGCTCAATTAGTTGAAAAGTTACGAGAAATTAATTGGCTACCCTACTACAACACCAGAGGCTCGACTAATCAAGGTTGTTTATAATTCTACCTGTGTTTTATGTACATAGTTTTTACTCAATTTCTGATCTCTCTATACATTCTATTCCCATTAATCACCCACAAATGGCTCACAAATAACTACAACAATAGCTAACATACCACTCTCATCCAAGCACTGCAATTGATGCACTCACTACAACAACAAATAGCCAAGACACCACCATAATAGAATAGATTATTGGTGCCACTATTGTAAGAAGTCTCATCATGATAACAGATACTCAAAGTTAGATAGATGATTATTATGCCATTAGTCAGTGTAGTAGATACTCAACATGTCACCTACCAAAATGCTCCAAGTACCTTCCTTCATACCCAGATATCCATATAACATTTCTCTGACGTGACCTCCAGTAGTCATTACCATTCAGTTGTCGTAGCATTCAACAAATCAACCCCTAGCAAGTACCAAAAATGGTTGCATCTAGTAAGTCAAAATCAACGCTATACAACACAGTAATTAGTCCAATAACACAATCAGCCACTCGTAATGGCCACAATAGATTCGAGTACAACCCTATCCAGCAATATCAAAATTGACCCCATCCAGCAATATAAACCCTGTCTGGATACCATAATCTTGAAGAATCCCTACACCTAATCCCCCACTAATAAAAAAAAGCTCCCACTACGTCAATACTTACCCCAAGATAGAAGAGCCTAGGAACCTCTACCCAAGTAAGCGACAAAACAGACATATACATATAAGAAGTTGGAATCTGGATCAATTAAGCATGAAGTCGGCTATTAACATAAGGTAATCATACCTAGGATAACATCATCACCAGAGCTATACAACATCAATCCTGACCTCTGTCTCTAATGGTCAGTGGTAAAGTGGATAGGCCGGTCTGAGACATGTCTCTTTGCATAAAGCACTCTAGGGACTAGTGATTCAAATCTGCACACTCATAATACCCTAGGAAGCTTGGTCTCTATTGCGTCGAATGTTGTGGCTAGTACCATCTGCCTCCCAGCCCCTAGAGCTCTGGCCGGCTAGATAAGGAAAGTTGATCCTGGATATCAACTGAGGCCTACCAAATCGCTCCCTAGAACTGTGCCAAATCTTACTGGAGGTGCCCTCATAGTAGACCGACCTGTTGTTGCCCTCACGGGCCTCACAAAGAATTTATTCAATTGTACAATCATGACCCCAGTATATAGATAAGACCAGCCCAAAGTCAGCAATACATAAGTTTTAACCCTTAATAGGGGTTTCAGGCCCTGTATAAAACAGTGGATCCACTCCTCCTCTATTAGTATAATATTTGTAGTGTATCTAGAGAGCTCCTAGAATCATGCCTAGTACTGCATCACGGTAATTGGGCCCTTCTCCTGATGAAGGAAATGATCACGATGTCTATCCCTAAACCTCCTAGATACAAACCTGGTCATGAGTGGCTCAAAGAACTCTTGCCACATCACCGGGTGGCATTAAAGGGCCTGGTGTCTTGGAAAGTTTGCCTCTAGTGTTTGGTCGGCCCGTCCAACTAATAGACCATAAATTCTGTGCCACGAGACTCTGACAATCTCAATTCATGCAGTCTCTCCATATAAGCCGCTAAAAACTCATGCGCATCTTCTCCAGCCGCCCTTGAATACTTGGTTGGTGTCAATCTCAAAAAGTACCCAAGCAAACGTTGATCCTGAAAGGTTGTAGCTCTCCATGGCTATGTAATTGGAGCCTCCGGGATGGCTAGCTCTACTAAGGACAGTGTTTAAAAAACTGGGCCAAGTTCGTGGCCACAACTACTACTAATAACTAAAGAAGAATACTTGTACCTCTTATGTAATTACAAAAATGGCTGGGGCTGGTGGGGGAATTGGTGCCTCAAGCTATGAGAGAGTTGGGGCATCCTGTCGCTGCGCAACTGGGGTGGCTCTCTTTCGAAGACTGCCGGTGTAACCCGACATCTACCTTCTGACCTCTGTGTGTTATATCTACGAAGGAATGAACCAATTATATTCCTGGAAATAACGAACCATTAAAAACATCATACAAATACGATCAACAACATAGAAAGTTTCCTAAACATCCCGTAGCCTATTGAAGATTGGTCACAGACGTCTCTGCACCCATCTTGAGGACATTACTAGATTGCAGTTATGTACAGATGAGACCAGTGAACCTAAAGCTCTGATACCGATTTTTCATGACCCTATCTCGGTCATGATAGAGCCTACTAAATCCCACCTATAGGACATCCCATTTACCCAACCCTGAGGTACTTATCCTAGCCCTCTATTAAGAACCATAACCACAACAATAATATAACAACCGAAACCTACCAAGAACCCAGAAGCGAACTGTATAGAGCTACAATAGACACAAGAATATATTGATATACATATATAACAAAACCATAAAATATACAATCAAGGAGTGCTCCTATAAATATATAATACAATTAAACAAGGCCAATGTTTGAAAGAAAAAAATGGCCACCAAAATGAAAACTCTAAGCAAAGATAACCATACCTTGAAAATTCCCAAACCTTCAACAGAGTTGACCCAAGTGATGAACAACGATATACTAAACCAACCTAAGTGATGAAGAGTCATAGACTAAACTAACCCAATTGACAAACAGTGATACCAACTGGCAAAAACATAATAGGCCTATGCAACAACTATCCCCAATTGAGACGTGGCATTGTACGTGGATGCAAAGCCTTAATATCTATGCACGTATGTCAATTGGGTACCGCCCGTGAATAATCTGGTCCGCCAAATCATAATAGAACACAATCCCAATATCATATGATCCCAGGTCGGTTGTAGGTAGGTTTAAGGCACTAGTGTCTAATCTTGAACGCCGCTTGAGCACCTATAAGCCAAGAGGGCACACCCACGTACAATCATGGGGTGTATAGGTGTAGGATTACCAGGATTAGAAACTAATAGCATGAATCTCAACAACCTAACTGAATCCGAACTAGTATCCCAACTCTAACAGTAATAGAGAACAATGAACTCGGATTAAAATTATAAATGCAACTCTGTAAGTACTCTGGTCTTGACTAGCCCTCAGACCATGCTTGCATTGGACTTATGGCAATCCTTTGGACTGGACATCCGGCGGGAAAGACCCTAGATAGGACATCTGGGCATAATAAACTGAAATCATACCCTAGACTGGACATCAGGGCGTGCAGTACCCCACACAAAACATTGGGGCGTGATGACAGACTATACCTATAACACATAGTTAAGAACAGAACATACAATTACTCCCTAGAATGTTACATGCTTCCTAATATTTGACAACCCAATAGGGGTCAAGCGATCCACCCAAGTGTCTGCCTCAATAGGAGTAGTATAGAATCATTTTTAGCAATCGATAAGTTCATCCCAGCTGAAGACATAAGAATAGTCTGAACTCGGCTAACAATATCTCGGCTAGCTAATGACGATAACAAGACCTCAGAGCAGAACAATAGGCAGTCCAACTGATAATCGCAACAACACCCCAACAAATAATATTACCCAACTAACCCCAACTATGGCACACATCCCATCATTCAGATCACAATTCAGTTACCCGAGAGGGTGGAATACAACATGCCAACTACTTCATAGCATGGGATCATAGTCACAAGGTCACATGGAGTAGTCAGGAGTGAAACAAACAACAAGGCACTCAATATCACATAATTCTCATACAAGGCCACCCACACGGAGATAGGTAATCAAAAAGACATGTCACATGTCAACCCTGCTAATAACAGAGATAACTTATCCAGGAAAATGTGCTGACTTACTAATAATGTGACAATCTCCAAAACAAATGGTAATACCAAGGACTAACTCCTATAGATCACATTACACCCCCGGATGGCTTAGTTAATCTCAAGGGATAGAGTACATATCCATTTGCAATAGCGCATACACATATGAATCTCCCTCAAGGTATAGTGGTATCGTGTTTCATACAAAAGTCATAGTGCCCAACTATATGTATAAGCAATAATAATTCTCAGAATACATGTAGTACAAGGGAGTTTAGCATGTGTATAATAACTACCAATTAGAAATATAAGATATATGTTGTAGAAATCACGATGAGTCATGTCTACCAGGGGTGAAAGGGTCAAAATTAGATGGTCACAATAAGGGTTATAGAGGTGAGTCAGCACAACTGCATTAAAAGTATCTAACAATAAGGGTTATAGAGCAACATAGAAGTCACAATTGCATCACAAGTATTTCGAACAATCAAGGCTAGAAGAATCAAGTTGGACATCTCAACAGTCCCCAATACAACATATAGTCAACAATAGTCTCACAAGTTATCAAATCTCAGTAGTCTCAGGCTATGGTAGCAGATAGATAAGAGTCATACTCAGTGCACATACCTATCTGATGGCCTTAACCCATATCCGCCCTTCACCAAGCCCTCACGTAGTTTAACAGTGCCAAAATCTAGCTAATATCACAACTACAACTAACACAGCCGTCAGTACAACAATAGTCATTCCATGTCATCATATACAACACATATAAATCAAAACCTGCAATATACAACACATTACACAACTTAGCCCAAAACTAGCATATTACTACCACCTCAGCTCCATTATGCATGCATTTCAACTCAGTCTAAGGTTTAGAGAAGGTCTAGCCTACATGGCGACCGACGTCTCATGCTCTAAGTCAATGAGCCGAGCTTTTCCCCTTCGAATTTCTCTTTGATGCTGCTCAGTTGTTAAAATATAGTCCACAAGGTCAACACAGTCATATTGGCTATAAAAATATGAAAACGGGCAAAACTACATCATTTGGCCTAAAATGGGGAAAATAGGGCCCAGACCCAAAATCCTAAACAAAATCCCTAAAAAGGTCCCCACATCACCCTGAGTCTATAACAAAAAATTTGGCCTAAAACAAGCCTCAGAAGACCAATAAATGGTCCAAAAACAAAGGTTAAAACTTCATCGAGAAAATTGTCCATTCAAAACTTTCTCTATTATAATTCTGAAAAATCAGTCAAATTTAGTGAATACACAGCATACCATAGTGTTCCTCTGTCACAACCCAGACCCAGGGTATAGGAATGACATAGGGAATTTGACTCCAAGAGCCTCAAAGTATCCATATTCAAATCATTAGTTCAAAAGCGTATTCAAATAGTAAACACATTGTTGTAAGATATAGGAAAGTAGGACTCACAATACAGGGATATCATAAGGAAAAGGATTAACATGAATCCTAATAACAGGTAGATCATAAAGACTAAGGGTCGGGTAAGTATGACTTACACTATGGGGTAAATTGGGGACTTAGGATCTTTCACATCATAACACATAAACATAACATAATACTCATAGCCAAACAACATAATGATACCCAATAGATAGCCATATCCATAAAAAAAATCTCCAAATACAAAACTTAGCATATAAACGTAAAAGACTCTACAAGATGTCCAACAATGCCTATAGTCATGAGATAGGACAAGGGCTAAAACATGTCCCGTGGTCACCCTCAGAGTAAATGACATACACAAAAGCACCATATGTAGAGGAATGGTGGCTGGTCCTTGGAAGATTGGACTCACCACAACAAGCGAATCTCAAGATCCAAGCTAACTGCCATACAATGAATGAAAGTAGTCCTCCATCCCTACATGTTTAGATCATGTAGGAAAACGTATGCGTTAGTACATTTGAATGTACTAAGCATGCGATCATGCAATCCATATGACTTACCAAACTTCCATTTATTGTTTGATGACAAGGGCACATAATATAGAAAAAGCTATATAGCAAAGGATAGTAATATAACAAAATGCCATCAAATTCCTAATGCATGAAATGCAATGATGCTCATATAATGTGGGGATGGGCTATAACCAATAAATCAAACTCATGCGAGCTATTACATGAATTAGTCCGATGAAGACCTCCTATCGATAGGTGAAGATTACTTGCCAAGGATAATCCACATCACACCTTATGACCAAGTCTTTTCAGTGGATGGATACCTTCCTTACGACCCAGTCTATTTAGAAGGATTTTCATATCATATCAAGATGTAACCATTCCTTATGAACCGGACTTTTCGGTAATGACTACCACATACCTATTTGGCACATAGTTCAAGCAAAGGGAGGACCCTTAAGGATAGTTCTGACGCCCCCAATACATCGGTGCTAAGTCAAACTCATGAGAATACTTATACATACACATGCTTTCAAAAGTGGCAATAGTCATTTCAAATCCTTTCAATGCACAATTAGGTTTAAAAGCCAAACATATTTCATATACATTCATACTTGGGCTCAAAAGCCAAATCACCGTTCTTAATCATGATTCTCATGTATAGGAATAGCACAAACACATATACAGAATGGTGCAAGCACCCAAAATGTTCAAAGAGCCATAACAATAGACATTTATGTACTCACATTCTTTTCATAACCAATATCTTATCAAAATCATATACATGAACATAATTGGGCATAACCCACTTCATAATTTTCATAAAACTCAATGCTCATGAATGCATGTGTTATGAATGAGATGACAATAGCATGGGTAATTGAGATTAAAATTTAAATCAATCTTTCATTTTGAAATTCAAGTAAAACATAAGTTAAATTCACATTCAAATCATAACATAGATTACCCATGCACGAATCAAGCTTTAAAGGGGACAAACACAATCAGAAATTCATAACTTCAATGCAACTTTTCATATTAGGGCTTAATTAACTTTAAAACCAATTAAATAAACATAGCTTATACATCAACTGAATTTAATAAACAATAATATTAAAAATTCATATTTGAAGTAGCAAAAATTACACAAAATTAAGTGTAAAAGAGTTTGGGTCTTCTTGGTTGAAAGGGACAAATAATCAATTCCACATACCTTAGCTAATGAAGAATATTCAACAAGAAATTTGAAAAAGAATGAGCCTTCCCTTGATTCCCAAGCTTAGATTCACAAGAGTCCTTTGAGAGAGAGTTCTTAAGAGTGACTTGAGAGAATTCAAGAGGAATGAATTTGAATGAAGGAATAAAGTATAGATCATTTGAAAGTATTTAGGTAGCATAGGAAGTAACAAAAGACCCTTAGGATAAACAAAATTCGGGCCAATCAAAGCCATCTCTCCAAACTCAAACCACCCCACCGGAGACCAACTTGTCCTACTATAGAAAGCCTAAAATAGTTTCATACCAATCCTAGCATGAAAGCTAAGCAAAGTCAATGAGTGGTAGACGATTATCCCAATTGCTTTTGAATTTCAATACACAATCTTTCAACATGTCCTCTAAAGTTTGAATGGTCCTCTCTGCTTGTCCATCAGTTTAAGGATGAAAAGTGGTACTCAACTTCATCTTAGTAGTAATCCCTCTTTGAAACGACCACCAAATTTTGTGAAGTAAATTTGGTGCCACGATCCGATATGATAGACCTAGGCACACCATGCAACCTCACCAACTCTTCGATGTACAACCTTGCATAATATTCGACATTAAAGGAAGTCTTGACTAAGTGACTTAAGAGAATTCTAAGTGAGAGGAAAGGATTTGAATGAAGGAATAAAGTATAGGTCATTTGAAAGTCTTTAGGTATCATAGGAAGTCGCAAAACAACCTTAGGATAAATCATAATTACAAAAATGTCATTAATGAAACGAGTATAATAATTGAAGTTATGTCACGGAGAGGGTTGATACAGTCTATGATAGGCCATATGAACCATACATTTGCCCGTGGTCCAACACTTAAGAAGGTTCGAAATTGAAATTCCATACTTGAAAAAATTCAACATGGGCATCCATATGGAGGTGGTACAGACCGTATCAAGCCACACAGTCCATGACCCTCCTCTATCCCACCCCACATAGAAATATTTCTCCACGATGGAGCTCCGAGATGGTGATCCAATACTTAGAAAAATTTCATTCTGGAACCCCATATGGAAGGGCATACAGTCCATCCACTCCATACGGACCGTATATGCGCAGTACCAATCCACGTGTTGATTTCTCCAAAGTACCTTAACCAAAGCCACATCCTTGTTACGAAGTCGTTTCAATTGCCTATCAAAAATCTCAATTGAAATTTCCTCATGAGAAAAGTTCTCCTCAACCTAAACACCACCAAAAGGCACAATAGTACTTAGATCACCAACCAACTTTCTCAATATAGACACTTGGAACACCGGGAGAATAGAACTCAAATCCAAAGAAAAATCCAACCTATAAGCAGGTTTCCCAATTCGCTCAACAATCTCATAAGGGCCTATATACCGAGTACTTAGCTTGCCTTTATCCTAATACACACTACACCCTTCATAGGCGAGACTTTCACATACACCCAATCACCAACATGAAACACAAGATCCCCTTTCCTACATCCGAATTGGACTTTTTGCAACTTTGGGTCATCTTCAACTTCTCCCTAATCGACTTCACCATTTGCATAGCCTCCAACAATAAATCCTGGCTGATCAAAGCCATCTCTCCAAACTCAAATCACCCCACTGGAGATCTACATCTCCTACTATAGAAAGCCTCAAATAGTGTCATACAAATCCTAGCATGAAATCTATTATAATAAGCAAACTAAATAAGTGGTAGATGATTATCCCAATAACCTTTGAATTTCAATACACAAGCTCTCAACATGTCCTCCAAAGTTTGAATGGTGCTTTTGGCTTGTCTATCAGTTTTAGGATGAAAACCGGTACTTAACTTCACCTTAGTACCAAGCCCTCTTTAAAACGACTACCAAATGTGTGAAGTAAATTGAGTGCCACAATCCCAGATGATAGACCTAGGCACACCATGGGACCTCACCAACTCTTGGATGTACAACTGTGCATAATATTTGACACTAAAGGAAGTGTTGACTAAGTGACTTGAGAGAATGCTAAGTGTGAGGAATGAATTTGAATGCAGGAATAGAGTATCGGTCATTTGAAAGTCTTTAAGTAGCATAGGTAGTCACAAAAGACCCTTAGGATAAATCATAATTACGAAAGTGCGATTAATGAAACGGGTAGAATAGTTGAAGTTACCTCTCAGAGAGGGTTTGTATGGTCTGTGATAGGCTATACGAACTATACACATTCCCATGGTCCAACACATAGGAAGGTCCGAAATGGTAATTCCATACTTCAAAAAATTCAACGCGTGCATCTATATGAAGGTCGTACGGACTGTACCAAGCCACATAGTCTGTGAGCCTCTTATCCCTCGACCCCTGACAGAAAAATTTCTCCACGATGAAATTCTGAGATGGCGATCCAATACTAAGAAAAATTTCACTGTGGAACACCATAAGGAAGGGCATACAATCCATACGGACGGTATATGGCCGTACCACTCCACATATTATTTCTCCAGTGTTCCTTAACCAAAGCCACATCCTTGTTACGAAGCCGATTCAATTGCCAATCAAAAATCTCAATAGCTCAAAAATCTCATAAGGACCTACATACCGGGTACTTAGCTTGCCCTTCTTCCCAAAACGCACTACACCCTTCATAGGTGAGACTTTCACATACACCCAATCACCAACATGAAACACAAGATCCCTCTTCCTAGCATCCGAATAGGACTTTTGGTAACTTTGCATCTCTCCCTAATAAACTTCACATTCTCCATAGCCTCCAACGCAAATTCCGGACCTATCAAAGCCATCTCTCAAAACTCAAATGACCCCACAGGAGATCTATATCTCCTACTATACAAAGCCTCAAACGGTTTAATACAAATCCTAGCATGGAAGCTAAAAAAACTCAATGAGTGGTAGATGATCATCCCAATTTTCTTTGAATTTCAATAAACAAGCTCTCAACATGTCCTCCAAAGTTTGAATGGTCTCCTCGGCTTGTCCATCAGGTTTAGAATGAAAAGCGCTACTCAACTTCACCTTAGTACCAAGCCCTCATTGAAATGACCACTAAATGTGTGAAGTAAATTGAGTGCCACAATCCAATACGATAGACCTAGGCACATCATGAAACTTCACCAACTCTTGGATGTGCAACCTTGAATAATATTCGACAATAAAGGAAGTATTAACTAAGTGACTTGAGAGAATTCTAAGTGTGAGGAATAACTATCAATGAAGGAATAAAGTATTTGTAAGTCTTTAGGTAGCATAAGAAGTCAAAAAAGACCCTTAGGATAAATCATAATTATGAAAATGCCAGTAATGAAACGAGTAAAATAATTGAAGTTACGTGTCAAAGAGGGTTGGTCGGTTCGTGATAGGTCATAGGAACCATACACTTGCTCATGGTCCAACACATAGGAAGGTCCAAAATGGTAATTCTATACTTCGAAAAATTCAACGTGGGCATCCATATGGAGGTGGTATGGTCTGTACCAAGCCACATAGTCCGTGAGCCTCCTCCATCCCACCTCCAAATGAAAATTTTCTACACGATGAAGTTCTGAGACGGTGATCCAATAATTAGAAAAATTTCGCTCTAGAACCCCATATGAAGGGGCATACGGTCCATACACCCATACAGATCATATACGGGTCGTACCACTCCATATAGATCGTAAACGGGCCATGCCACTTCACATGTTGATTTCTCCAAAGTACCTTAACAAAAGCCACATCTATGTTACGAACCCGTTTCAATTGCCTATCAAAAATCTCAATTGAAACATCCTCATAAGACAAGTTCTCTGCAACATAAACACCATCAAATGGCACAATAGTACTAGGATCACCAACCAACTTTCTGAACATAGACACTTGGTAGACCAGGTGAATAGAACTCAAATCCGAAGGAAAATCCAACCTATAAGCAAGATTCCCAATCCCCTCAACAATCTCATAAGGACCTACATAGTGGGTACTTAGCTTGCACTTCTTCCCAAAATGTACTGCACCCTTCATAGGTGAGACTTTCACATACACCTAATCCCCAACATGAAACACAAGATCCCTCTTCAAACATTCGAATAGGACTTTGGCGACTTTGGGTCGTCTTCAATGTCTCCCTAATCAACTTCACCTTCTTGATAGCCTCCAACACAAAATCTGGGTTTATCAAAGCTATCTCTCCAAACTCAAACCACCCCACTGGAGATCTACATTTCCTACTATACAAAGCCTCAAACATTGTGTTACAAATCCTACCATGAAAGCTAAGCAAACTCAATGAGTAGTAGATGATCATCCCAATTACCTTTGAATATCAATACACAAGCTCTCAACATGTCCTTCAAAGTTTGAATGGTCCTCTCGACTTGTCCATCAGTTTAAGGATGAAAAGTTGTACTCAACTTCACCTTAGTACCACCTTTGAAACGATCACCAAATATGTGAAGAATATAGTGTGCCACGATCCGATATGATAGGCCTAGTCACCATATGCAGCCTCACCAACTCGTTGATGTACAACCTTGCATAATATTTGACACTAAAAGAAGTCTTGACTAAGTAACTTGAGAGAATTCTAAGTGTCAGGAATGAATTTGACAAGATCCCCCTTCCCAACATCCGAATAGGACTTTTGGTGACTTTGGGTCGTCTTCAACCTCTCCCTAACCAACTTCACCATCTCCATAGCCTCCGACAAAAACATTGGGCGCATCAAATCCATCTCTCCAAACTCAAACCACCCCACCAGAAATCTCCATCTCCTATTATACAAAGCCTCAAGCAGTCTCATACCATTCCTTGCATGAAAGCTAAGCAAACTCATTAAGTGGTAGATAATAATCCTAATTACCTTTTAATTTCAATACAAAAGTTGTTAACATGTCCTACAATGTTTGAATGGTCATCTCAGCTCGTCCATCTGTTTTAGGATGAAAAGCGGCACTCAACTTAACCATAGTACCAAGCCCTCTTTGAAACAACCACCAAAATGCGTAAAGTAAATTAGGTGCCACGATCCAATATGATAGACCTAGGCACACCATGCAACCTCACCAACTCTTGGATGAAAACCTTGCACAATATTTGACACTAAAGGAAACCTTGACTAAGTGACCTGATAAAATTTTAAGTGTGAAGAATGAATTTGAATGAAGGAATAAAGTATAGGTCATTTGAAAGTCTTTGGGTAGCATAGGAAGTCACATAAGACCCTTAGGATAAATCATAATTACGAAAATGCCATTAATGAAATGAGTAGAATAAATAATACTCCATACGGACTGTATACCGACCATGCTACTCCATATATATCGTATACGGGCCATACAACTTCATACGGATCATATACGGCTCGTACCACTCCAACTATTGATTTCTCCAAAGTACCTTAACCGAAGTCACATCCTTGTTACGAAGCCGTTTCAAATGCTATCAAAAATCTCTATTGAAACTTCCTTATAAGATAAGTTCTCCTAAACCTAAACACCATCAAAAGACACAATAGTATTAGGATCACCAACCAACTTTCTCAACATAGACACTTGGAAGACGGGGTGAATAGAACTCAAATCTGAAGGAAAATCCAACCTATAAGAACGATTCCCAATTCTCTCAACAATCTCATAAAGACCTACATACTTGGTACTTAGCTTGCTCTTCTTCCCAAAATGTACTACAGCCTTCATAGGTGAGACTTTAACATACACCTAATCACCAACACGAAACATAAGATCCCTCTTCTAACATCCGAATAGGACTTTTGGCGACTTTGGGTCGTCTTCAACATCTCCCTAATCAACTTCGCCTTCTGCATTGCCTCCAACACAAAATCTGGACTTATCAAAGCCATCTCTCCAAACTCAAACCACCCCACCGGAGATCTACATTTCCTACTACACAAAGACTCAAACAATATGTTACCAAACCTACCATGAAAGCTAAGCAAACTCAATGAGTGGTAGATGATCATCCCAATTACCTTTGAATTTCAATACACAAGCTTTCAACATGTCCTTCAAAGTTTTAATGGTCCTCTCAGCTTGTCCATCAGTTTAAGGATGAAAAGTGGTACTCAACTTCACCTTAGTACCAATCTATCTTTGAAACGACCACTAAATATGTGAGGTAAATAGGTTGCCACGATCTGATATGATAGGCCTAGGTAAACCAACAACCTCACCAACTCTTTGATGTACAACCTTGCATAATATTCGACACTAAAGGATGTCTTGCTTAAGTGACTTGGGAGAATTCTAAGTATGAGGAATGAATTTGAATGAAGGAATAAAGTATAGGTTATTTGAAAGTCTTTAGGTAGCATAGGAAGTCACAAAAGACCCTTAGGATAAATCATAATCACGAAAATGCCATTAATGAAATGAGTAGAATAATTGAAGTTACGTCTCAGAGAGGGTTGATACGGTGTGTGATAGGCCATAGGAACCATACACTTGCCCATGGTCCAACACATAGGAAGGTCCGAAATGGTAATTCCATACTTCGAAAAATTCAATGTGGGCATCCATATGGAGGTTGTACGGACCGTCGCAAGCCACAAAGTCTGTGAGCCTCCTCCATCGCACCCCCAATAAAAAAAGTTCTCAACGATGAAGTTCCGAGACGGTGATCCAATACTTAGAAAAATTTCACTGTGGAACCCCATATGGAGGGCCATACAGTCCATACACTCCATACGAACCATATACAAGTCGTACCACTCCATACAAACCGTATACGGGCCGTACCACTCCACATGTTGATTTCTCCAAAGTACGTTAACCGAAGCCACATCCTTGTTTTCAAAGTTGTTTCAATTGCCTATCCAAAATCTCAATCAACACTGCCTCCTAAGAAAAATTCTCCGTATCCTAAACACTATCAAAAGGCATAATAGTATTAGGATCACCAACTAACTTACTCAACATAGACACTTGGAAGATCGGGTGAATAGTACTAAAATCAAAAGGAAAATCAAACCTATAAGATAGAGTCCCAATTCGCTTAACAATTTCATAAGGACGTACACACCGGGTACTTAACTTGCCCTTCTTCCCAAAACGCACTACACCCTTAATAAGTGAGACTTTCACAAACACCCTATCACCAACATGAAACAAAAGATCCCCATTCCCAACATCCGTATAGGACTTTTGGCAACTTTTGGTCGTCTTCAACCTCTCCCTATTCAACTTCACCTTCTCCATAGCCTCCAAAAAAAACTGGGCCCATCAAAGCCATCTCTCCAAACTCAAACGACCCCACCGAAGATCTACATCTCCTACTATACAAAGCCTCAAGCAGCGTCATAACAATCATGGCATGAAAACTAAGCAAACTCAATTAGTGCTAGCTAATCATCCCAATTACCTTTTAATTTGAATACACAAGCTCTCAACATGTCCTCCAAAGTTTGAATGGTCCTCTCGGCTTGTCCATTAGTTTTAGGATGAAAAATGGTACTCAACATCACCTTAGTACCCAACCATCTTTGTAATGACCACTAAATGTATGGAGTAAATTGGGTGCCACAATTCGATATGGTGGACCTAGGCACACCATGCAACGTCACCAACTCTTGGATTACAACCTGGCACAACATTCGACACTAAAGGAAGTCTTGACTAAGTTACTTGACAGAATTCTAAGTGTGTGGAATGAATTTGAATGAAGGAATAAAGTACAGGTCATGTGAAAGTCTTTTGGTAGCATAGGAAGTTAAAAAAAGACCCTTAGGATAAATCATAATTACGAAAATGCCATTAATGAAATGATTGGAATTAATCATACTCCATACTGATCGTATACGGGTCGTACCCATCCATACAGAACGTATACGAGCCATACCTTTCCATACAGACCGTATACAGCCTGTACCACTCCACATGTTAATTTCTCCAAAGTACCTTAACCGAAGCCACATCCTTGTTACGAATCCCTTTCAATTGCCTATCAAAAATATCAATCGAAACTTCCTCATAAGATAGGTTTTCCTCAACCTAAACACCATCAAAAGGCACAATAGTACTAGGATCACCAACTAACTTTCTCAACATAGACACTTGGAAAACCGGGTGAATAAAACTCAAATCTGAAGGAAAATCCAACCTATAAGCAAGATTCCCAATTCGCTCAACAATCTCTTAAGGACCTACACACCGGGTGCTTAGCTTGCCCTTCTTCCCAAAATGCAGTACACCTTTCATAGCTAAGACTTTCACATACACCCAATCACCAACATGAAACACAAGATCCTTCTTCCTAACATTTGAATATGACTTTTTGCAACTTTGGGCCATCTTTAACCTCTCCCTAATCATTTTCACCTTCTCTATAGCCTCTAACACCAAATGTGGGCCAATCAAAGTTATCTCTCAAAACATAAACCACCTCACCGGAGATCTATATCTCCTACCATACAAAACCTCAAATGGTGCTATACTAATGCTAGCATAAGAGCTAATATTATAAGCAAACTCAATGAGTGGTAGATTGTCATCCCAACTACCTTTGAATAACTACACACAAGCCCTCAACATGTCCTCTAAAGTTTTAATTGCCCTCTCGGCTTGTCCATCGATTTGGGGATGAAAGGTGGTACTCATCTTCACCTTAGTACCAAGTCCTCTTTGAGATGACCTCCAATAGTGTGAAGTAAATTGGTTCCATGATCTGATACGATAGACCTAGGCATACCATGCAACCTCACAAACTCTTGGATATATAACCTTGCATAATCTTCAGCACTTAAGGTAGTCTTGGCCTGTAGGAAATTAGCGACTGAGTCATCCGGTCAACAATAACCCAAGTGGAGTCAAATGGGCTTTGGTTCCGAGGCAAACAAACCACAAAACCCAAGTTCACATCTTTCCACTTCCATGTAGGAATTTTAATATCTTTAGCCAAACCACACGTCCTTTGGCGCTCTACCTTCACTTGTTGACAATTAGAGCATTTAGATACTAACTTGGCTATATCCTTCTTCATACCATGCCACAAAGACACTCTCCTCAAATCCTGATACATCTTAGTGGATCCCGGATGAATAGCATAATGAGAGTTATGGACTTCACTCATTGATCACCCTCCTTAGATCATCCTCATCCGAAACGCATAACGGATCTTGATATCGAAGCTTGCCATCTCCCTCTTGGAGGAAAACCTCTATCTTCTTTTCGACAACTAACATCTTTAACTCAACCAATGACGAATCTAAATCTTTCTTAGTCTTAACATCAACAACCACAGAAGATTCTGCCCCATTCTGAACATCAATACCACCATCATTAGAGTCGGCCAACGTCACACCTAACCTAGCAAAATGGTGAACATCCCTCACTAACTCCTTTCCCCCCCCCCCTTAACATGAGCCATACTTCCCAATAGCCTACTAGAAGCATTGGCTATAACATTTGCTTTGCTAGGATTATATTGCACACTTGTGTCGTAGTTCTTAAAGAGTTTCAACCATCTCCTTAGCCTCTAGTTAAGATCCCTTCGAGTGACCACATATTGCAAACTTTTGTGGTTGGTGAAAATATCAACACGCACCACATATAAATAGTTTCTCTGAAATCTTTAAGGCAAACACCACTGCTACTAACTCAAGATCATGAGTCGGGTACTTACACTTATGCACTTTTAATTGCTTTGATGCATAAGCTATCACCTTATAATGATGCAAAAGTGAACAACCCAACCCAATCCGAGAAGCATCACAATATACCCCAAACCTATCTAAGCCATCCGATAAAGTCAAAACAGGAGCCGATGTAAGCCAGTCCTTCAAGATCTGAAAAATCATCCCACACTCGTTCGACCATGGAAACTTTGCATTCTTTTGAGTCAACTTTGTCAATGGAGATTCAAAAGATAAGAACGCTTCAACAAACCTTCTATAGTATCCAACCAACCCAAGAAAACTTCAAATAATTGATAGAGTCAATGGTCTAGGTCAATTCTTCACGACCTTAGTCTTGTTCTGGTCAACCTTAATACCATCACCGGACACCACATGACAAAGAAACAGTACCTCAACTAACAAAAACTCACATTTGCTAAACTTAGAATACAATTTCCTCACCCTCAAAATCTGAAGAACCAACCTCAAATGATCCATATGCTTCCGTGTACTTCGAGAATAAGGATATCATCGATGAATACAACCACAAAACTATCAAGGAATGTCTTGAAAGCCCGATTCATAAGATCCATAAACACAACTAGAGCATTAGTCAACACAAATGGCATCACCATAAATTCAAAGTGCCCATACCTAGTTTGAAAAGCTGTCTTAGGAATATCACACATCCTAGCCTTCAATTGTTGATAATCGGAATGCAGGTCAATCATTGAGAAATGGATGGCCCCTTGGAATTGATCAAACAAGTCATCAACCCTAGGCAACGGGTACTTATTCTAGATAGTCACTTTATTCAGTTGCCTATAATCAACGCACATCCAAAAAGACCCATCTTTCTTTCTTATAAATAACATCAGAGTAACCCATGGAGATATACTTCGCCCAATAAAGCCTTTCTCCAACAAATCCTTCAATTGATCTTTCAATTCTTTCAACTTAGTTGGTGCCACATAATAAAGAGTAACAAAGATAGGTTAAGTGTCTGGGAGAAGATCTATGCCAAAATCTACTTCCCTTTCGGGGGGAATACCTGGCAAGTCTTCAGGAAACACATCGCAAAACTCCTTCACCACAAGGACTGGTTCGAGAGTAGGTGACTCAGATTCCACATCCTTGGCCCTCACAATATGATAGATACACCTCTTTGCGATCATCTTCCAGACCTTAAAGTAGGAAATAAAACAACCTTTAATAGCAAAGTCACTACCCTTCGATTCAAGAACAGGCTCATCCAGAAATTCGAACTTGACTTTCCGGATTCTACAATCTATAGAGGCATATGAAGCATGTAACCAATCCATCCGCAGAATTGCATCAAAATCAAACATTTCAAGTTCCACAAGATCACACAGGAATACCTTATGCATAATAAAAACAGGACAACCCCGATAAACTCTATTATAAACAATGGATTAACCCACGGGAGTATAAACCAAAAAGGGCTCCCTTGGAATTTTAAGACTCAAACCAAACATAACAGCCATCATAGGAGTCACAAAAGATAAATTTCACCCAGATCAAGCAAATCATAAGCATCAAAATCAAAAACTTTTAATATATCAATCACAATATTCAGGGTCTCTTACACTTCTTGAGGAGCATGAAGAGCATAAAACCTGTTCTTGGGGCATCACCTTGTGGAGATCTTTGCTGGCCTTGGGAACCTTGAGCTACATGTCCGTGACCAAAATCTTGTGGTTCTCATCACCACAACCAAAGCATGCACAAAAATTCTTCCAATACGTACCTGAGTGATTCTTCCCACAAGTAGCACATAGGGGTGGCATTCACCATCCTCCAACCTGTGACTTAGGAGGAGACACCCTAGCATTAGCAACCCAAGCATTAGAAAAATGGCTCTATTGGAAGCGACCCAAGCCACTACCCTTGGAGTTAGAAAGTCCACCATCATAACGGGCCCTCTTAGAATCATGTACCCTCTTCTCCTTGAGATTTTCTCACTCAATTTGTTCAGAAAATGTCATGAGCCTGCAGATGTCCATCATCCTAAATAAGCATAGCAGTACGACATTCCTTCACAACCAAATCAGAGTTACAAGATATGAACTTGTTCATTCTTGCATGGGGTCAGCCACAAGCATAAGAGCATACTCGAAGAGCTTAGTGAACTTGAGGGCGTAGTTCCTCATACTCATACCACCCAATTCAGTCATCTTAGCTTCCCTAAGTTCAAGAGGGAAGAAAAGATCCAGAAATGCAAACTTGAGCTCTTCCCAATTAACAGCATTAAGTAAAACTCTCTCCATCACCCATTGAGTGTTCCACACTTGAGCCATATCTTTCAACTGATATGCAACCAACTCAGCCCTCTTCTAAGAACTGATTCTCATAACAGTTAACACCTTAGTGAGCTCATCAGTAAATACTTGAGCATCCTCATCAGCCTTTGACCCATAAAACTCCAGAGGATTCATCTGAGTGAAATCTATCACTTTAGAAGCCGAAGTGGTATCCTGAGCAAGATTAGCCTACCTAGTCTAAGAAGTCACCACTTGTGCAAGCATAGCAAAGGCTGTACGGAATTCACCATTAGAGACAAGCTCTTCCATAGGCCCTTGAGGAACTTGGTCCTCACAAGCGGGGGCCGATCTCAGTAAGGGAGCTCTTCGTAGAGGCATCTTCTATAATGTAGCAAGCATATCAT
The DNA here is from genome assembly GCA_029948455.1 of Solanum rostratum. Lineage (NCBI taxonomy): Eukaryota > Viridiplantae > Streptophyta > Magnoliopsida > Solanales > Solanaceae > Solanum > Solanum rostratum. The sequence continues at coordinate 60,564,332 of CM057045.1, read as the reverse complement.
CAGGATAAGGAAACCATAACATATGTTCCAAAGAATGACATAACATATGAAGAAGTGAGACAATTCCTAAAATGCCATCATAGCCTCCCACTCATAGTCATGGTGCACTTCACACCCATGATTAGAACTCTACTCGATGCAGCATGTTGGACTCCAAGTATCTTTTACAAACCTAGTAATGCAATACCAAGCTTGTCATGACCCGGACCTAGGGTTTAGGAGTAACATAGTGAATGGGAGCTCGAGAGTTCCCGAACAAGCCTCAAAGTATCCATATTCATATCATAGCTTCGAAAGCATATAGGAATCGCAAACACATATTTCCACGGGACGGGAAAGTAGGACTTATGCTATAGAGATGTCATAGGGAAAATGATTAATATATATCCACATAACATGAAGCACATAAGGACTAAGGGGCTAGTAAGTATGACTCACTCCATGGGGGTAATTCGGGACTTAGGATCTTTCACAACATAACATAAGCACACATCATATTACTCATAACCAATTCACATAACTATATCCAATAGATAACCATATCTATAAGCTCTGAATACAACACTTACCATATAAATATAAAAGAATCTACAAGATGTGTAACAATGCCTCAATTCATAAGATAAGACGGGGGCCAAGACATGACCCGGGCTCACTCTCAAAGTAAATAACATAAACCAAAGGACCATAGGTAGAGAAAGCTAGTTTGTTCTTGAAAGATAGGACTCACCACAACAAGCAAATCTCAAGATCAAAGCTAACCGTTGTTTAGTGGATGAAGGTAGTCCTCGATCCCTACATGGTTAGATCATATAGGCAAAAGTGTGTGTTAGTACTTTTGAATGTACTATGTATGTGGGCATGCAATGCATATGACTTATCAAACCTGCAATCAATGTTGGATGACAAGGGCACATAATATAATAAAAAATATATAACAAGAGAGATAGTATACAATATGCCCTTAAACCAATGATGCATGAAATATAATAATGTTCATATATAGATGGGGTGAGACCTCAACTGATATATATAAGACCAAGTGAGCTATTACTTGGAATCTCAATGTTATCCCCACAATGGTAAAGAGTTGGTCTACTTGCCAAAGGTAAATCATACTTCACCTTACGGGCACCCCATTTAGGAGAAGCAACCTTACTTACGGGCACCCCCATTGTTGATAGGATTTTCACATTATATCATATCATACTTCTCCTTTCAGGCACCTTCATTTGGGAGAGTTAACCTTTCTTACGGGTATCCCCATTTCGGATAGGATTATCATAAACATATACCTATACACATAGTTCAATAAAAGGGAGAGGGCCCTTGGGGATAGGCCTAACACCCCTAATGCATCTGTGCTAAATTATCATCCCACAAGAATACGTATACATATTCATGCTTTCAAAAGAGATGCAAGTCTTATCAAATAGTCTCAATGCACACTTAGGATTAAAAGTCAAACATCATTCATAATAACTCATACATGGGCTCAAATGCCAAATCACATTCCACATCATACTTTTCAAGCATAGGAATAGCCCATTCATATTATTAAGGGAGGTGTAAACACCCAATATGCTCAAAGAGCCAATATCATTGGTATTTATGTGATCACATCCTTGTCACATCCAATATCTTATCAAAATCGTCTATAAACATAATTGGGCTTCACCCGCTTTGGAATTTTCATAAAATTCAATGCTCATGAATGCACATGCTATGAATGATATGTAAATAGCAATGGGTAATATAGATTACATATAAAATCAATAATATAATATGAAATACAGTAAACCCATAAGTAAAATCCATATTCACATTATAATTATTAATTACTTATGCTTAGATCAAATTTAAAGGGACCATGCATATTCAAATATTGATAATAATAATAATAATGTAATTCAACATAATAGTGCTTAAATCGACTTAAAATCAACAATAAAGAATATCTCACACTTCAATTGAATTTAATAAACTATAATTCTTAAAACCCATATTTAATGTAAGCAAATTCCATGAAAAGTCAAAAGAAAAGAGTTTGGATCTTCTTGGTTGAAAGGAACCAAGAATCGATCCCACATACCTTAGCTAATGAAGAAGATTCAAGAAGAAATTTGATGAAGAAAGGGATTTTCCCTTGATTCCCAAGCCTAGACTTTACAAAAGTCTTTAAGAGAGTCCTTAAGGATAGTTCAATGTTATTCTAACTATAAGGATGAATTTGAATGAGTGAAATAAATTATAGGCCATTTAAATGTCTTTAAGTAGCATAGAAAGTCACAAAAGACCCTTAGGATAAACCATAATTATGAACGCCATTAATGAAATGAGTAGAAAATATTTAAGCCAAATCTCAGGGAGGGGGTATATGGTCCGTGAGGCACTATACGAACCGTTTACTTGCCTATGGTCCAGCACTTTGAAAAATTCTACTTGACAAAGGTCTGAGAGTGTAATCCCATAATTAGAAAAATTTAACGTAGGCACACATACGGGAGGGCTATACAAACCATACCAAGACATATGGTCCGAGTACTCCTCCTACTACTTCACTTAGAAAATTCTTCATAACAATGTTCAGAGATGGTGATCCAATACTTAGAAAAAGTTTACCACAACACCTATATGGGAGGGCGACACAGATTGTGAAGCACTATACAGTCCATGAGAGGTGTCGTATGACATGACTTAGGCTCAAAACTATGGAGTTTCAAGCCTAAGGCTACCATACGGTCCACCAAACGGTCCATATAGCCTCACACGAATTGTGTGGGGTCCAAGGGTTGTATGCCTTGGTCCCAAACTCCACACTAAGGCCTCCACACCCCACACAAGGCCAAAGGCCATTTCAAGGAGGCTCCAGGTAGTCCATATAGCACTACACAGACCATGAAGGATTCAATGAAGAACCACCCTTGTCCAAAACTTTTCGGAACCTAATTTTCAAGCTCCATTGAAGTTGTACAAGTCCAGGTCCTTGAAAAAATCAAGTCATATCTCACTCAACATAGGGCTAGAAACTCATAGATCTATAAGGTAAGATCAAAGTTGTTGAGTGAAGTTATCACTTCTCAATCTCAAAACTCAACATGAATGAGATTCAACATGTGGTGTGTGGGACTTGTCATGGGCATGACATGCATATACAAGACAAAATAGAGTATTACCTCAACTTGTAATGACCTTGGCATATGACCTCGGAGTGACATGGAAAATAGAAACCCACGAGTACCCAAAAAAATCTCATAGCATCCATATACATGTTATCAGTACGAGAGCACATAATTAAACAATAAGTACATAGTTCTGAGGGACGGGTAAGTATGACTCATGCTCTTGGAATGTCATAGGGATAAGGAGTTGCATGGATTCACATAGCACCTAGCACATAAGAACTAGAGGATAGGTAAGTATTACACATACTATGGGGATAGAAGGGACTTAGCACTTTCCACATCTCATCATGAACATATCATCATATACTTAACAACATGATATAGACATAGTCATAGTCTCTATAAGCAGATAGCATAATACATAACAAGCCATACATAGAGTATACAAGGTTTCCAACAATGCCTCTAAGTCATAGAATAGGACGGGGCCAAGACATATCGCGTGCTCACCCTCAAAGTAAAGACATAAATGGGATATAGGTAGCTAGAAGGTGGGTATTGTCCTTGAAGTAAAGGACTCATCACTAGCAAGTCTCACAATCCGCGTTAACTGTCAAGAGGTGGATGAAGATAGTCCGATCCCTACATGGTAAAATTATATAGGAAAAAGTATGTGTTAGTACATTTGAATGTATTAAGTATGGAGTATGCAAATGCTTATGAACATAGTAACGTGTAGTCAATGTTATATGATAAGGGCATATATATATAAAGAAGTATATGGGAAGGGATATAATATCAATAAGCCATGAAATCCATGATGCATCAATGTCATAATACTTTAAACATAACCAGTTTGTGACCATAACTGATGTAAGACCAAGTGAGCTATCACTTGGAACTCTGTTGTCCACCCCACACTAGATAAAGGGGTGATCTACTTGTCAAAGGTAGATCCTTATCATAATTATCCCATAAAGTGGCATAAACATGAACCTATGATTGGCACATAGTAATGGGACTTGGGAATTTATATAAGGACCCTTGGGAATAATACTTCTCACACAAGCCCGCTCGGTACTTGGTCTTTAACCGACGAGAATATATATACATATACGTGCTCGAAAAGAGACATAAGTCTTACAAATTATTTTCAAACATACTTAGACTTAAAAGCCAATCATACTTCATAACCATACGTACTTGGGCTAAAAAGCCAAATCATACTTCATGTCACACTTTCATGCATGGAAATATCTCCTTGTTCTTGTACATAGTGGTGTAAACACCCATAATTGCTCAAAGAGCCATGTCATAGACTTTATGTGATAACATGTCATGATATAACCATACTTGTTTTAAAAACACAGTCATAACCATAATTAAACATTGACCGACATCATAAATCTCATGGAAATCAATGTTCATACATGCATATGCCATGAGAATTGAATGAATAGCATAAGTACTAGGAATTCATAGTTATATCATCATAATATTATGTAATCATAGAAAATCCTTGAAGAAATCATCAATTAAAGCCTACTTGAAATTACCCATGCATGGATTCAAATTTAAAGGGACATGCATGTTCAAATATTCATAATATCAATGTAATTCTACATAATAGAGCTTAAATCACTTCAAAAACATTAATTGAATGCAACACATATCTCAATTTAATTAAATCAACACTAATTTGAAAGACACATATTCAAAGTAACGTTAAAACCCCTAAATTAAGGAGTAAGAAGTATTAGGGGTCTTCATGATTGAAAGGGATCATGATTCAATCCCACCTACCTTAGATAACTAGAAGAACTAAGAAGAAATTGATTTGAGAAGAAGACCCTCCTTGAGTCCCCAAGTTGAATCTTCAATGACACACTTAAAAGGAGTTTTTAGAAGAAACAAATTTCTAGAGTTCTATGTGTAATGAAAGAAATTGAACAAGGACGAAGGAATGTAGGTCTTTTCAGGGTTTTAGGATTGGTTAGAAAGTCACAAACGACCCTTGAAAATGAACAAAATTATGAGAAAGTCATTAATGAAGCGAGCACTAAAATGTTCCTAGGGGTCTCGTGGTGGGGCACCATAGCCCGTAGAAGGCACTCCATGGTAAAGGTCCTCGGACACTTAGAAAACTTTTCAAACTAAGGACATTTCCACTGAAGGCATCATAATCCATACAAAAGTTCATTGATCGTACAATGGTTCATGTAAATGACCCATGTATCGAGATGGTACTGTCATACTTAAAATCATATTTTAGGGAGAGAGCTTCACGAGACACCCCACAATACTTCGTAGTTTATTACATGACACCCCACCACGACTTGTGGTGGGATGTACGACTAGTATAGGCTCTCCTGGTGGCTACCTTAGCTAATTTCTTTTCTTGAAGGTTGGGGCACCTTCCAAGTGCCCCTCTGATGGTCAATGGTGAGGACCACAGCTCGTGAGAGGTTTCATGGAGGGCCATTGAGCCTAAAACTCCTTCTTAATCCACATTAAGCCATACACAAGCATACCAAGGTCACAAACCTCCAAAAACTTGATTTTTAACCATTGATAAGGTCTTTCGAGGTCTGGTTCCTTACATCATCTCCTCCTTGGGAACATTCATCCACGAATGAGAAACGTACTCATTTGAAAGGTTTGACTACAATATGAGACATTTCATTATGGTAAAAAATGCATAACACATTTCATAGAAATCATAAAATCAACAAAACTCATGTCAAAATATCATTTAAATAGTTTTCATGCACATGTATGCATGTCACGTCATGAAACATAAGGGTGAAAGCATTAGGACCATTTAGAATAAGAAGAACCTAATACATTAGGCTTGAGTAGATTTGAAAAGATAGGGATATCGCCTCATTATGTCCATCTCTGCCTCCCATATAGCACTCTCCATATGTTGATTCCTCCAAAGCATTTTAATCAAAGCCATATCCTTGTTGCAAAACCGTTTTACTTGCTTATCAAAAATTTCCATCGGAATCTCTTCATAGGACAAGTTCTCTTCAACCTCAACATCTTCCAAGGGCACAATAAAACTAGGAACATCAATCAACTTCCTCAACATTGACACATGGAAAACCGGGTGAATAAAACTCATATCCAAAGGTAAATTATTTCTATAGGCCACCTTGCCCATACATCAACTATCTCATAAAGACCTACATATTGGGGGCTTAACTTTCCCTTCTTACCAAAATGCATTGCACCTTTCATAGGTGAAATCGTCACATATACTGAATCGCCAACAAGGAACTCAAGATCTCTCTTTCTAATATCTGAATTATACTTTTAGCGATTTTGATTCGTCTTCAACCTTCCCCTAATAAACTTCACCTTTCCCATGGCCTCCAACATGAAATGTGAGCCAATAAATGCCATCTCACCCAACTCAAACCATCCTACCGTGGATCTATACCTTCTCCCATATAAAGCCTCAAACAATGTTATACAATGCTAGCACCTTGGGAGAAAACCTCAATCTTTCTTTTGGCAACTAGCTTCTTCAACTCAACTAACGATAAATCCAGGTTTTGTTTTGCCTTTAAATAAACAACCACATAAGTCTTAGCCCCATTTTGAACATGAATTCCACCATCATTAGAGTCAGCCAATCTAACTCCCAAGCTAGCCAAGCGATGAACATCTTTTACAAATTCTTTCATGCCCTCATCTACATAGGTCATACTACACATGGATATCCTACTAAGAGCATCGGTTAAAAAATTTGCATTGCTAGAATGATGTTGAACACTCATGTCATAATCTTTAAGAAGCTCCAAAACCATATTGTAAAACTTTGTGATCGGTGAATACATCAACATGAACCCTATATAAATAATGTCTCCAAGTCATCAAAGCAAACACCACGGCTGCCAACTCAAAATCATGAGTCGGATAATTTTGTTCATGTAACTTCAGTTGTCTCGATACATAAGCTATCACCTTACTATGTTGCATTAGCACACAACCTAAGCAAATTCGAGAAGCATCATAATACACCACAAACCCATCTAAGCTATCAAGTAAGGTCTAAATATGATATGATGTAAGCCGGTAGTTCAAAGTATAAAACTTGTTCTCATACTCATCTGACCATATCAACTTGGCATTCTTCTGAGTTAACTTAGTCAATGGAAATGCAATGGATGAGAAACCTTCAACAAACCTCCTATTCAGAAGGAGTCGATGGTCTAGGCTAATTTATCACGGCCTCAACCTTCTTTTGGTTAATGTTAATGCCATCACTGGATACCACATGACCAAGAAAAGCTATCGCCTAAGCAAAACTCATATTAACCGAACATGGTAAACAACTATTTCTCCCTCAAGGTTTGAAGAACTAATGTAAAGTGATCCAGGTGCTCTTACTAACATCGGGAATAAATCATAATATTATCGATGAAGATAACCACAAAGCTAAAAGAAATGGCTTGAACACTCAATTTATTAGATCCACAAAGCCAAAGCATTAGTCAAACCAAACGACATCACCACAAATTCAAAAAGCCGATATCTAGTTCAGAAAGCAGTTTTAGAAATGTCACGCTCAATCACATTTAACTGATGACAATCAAAATAGAGGTCAATCATTTAGAAATGGGTAAGTCCTTGAAGTTGATCAAACAGGTCATCGATCCTTGGCAACGAATAGTTATTCTAGATGGTCAGTTAATTCAATTGTCTATAATCAATGCACATCCAAAGTGACCCATCTTTCTTTCTCATAAATAACACAGGAGCACCCTAGGGCGATATACTTGGCCTAATAAAGCATTTCTCCAATAGATCCTTTAACTGATCCTTTAACTTCTTTAATTCAGTTAGTGTCATACATAGGGAAGAATGGAAATAGGCTGAGTATACTGAACGATATCTATGCAAAAGTCTATTTTCCTTTTGCAAGGAATACTGGACAAATCTTCGGGAGAACATCTGAAAATCATTAACCACCGGAACTGACTCAAGAGTAGGTGACTCAGCCTCCACATCTCTAACCCTCACAATATGATAGATGCACCCTTTAGAAATCATTTTTTGGGCTTTGAGATGGGAAATAAACCGACCTTTAAGAGTAGAGTCACTACCCTACTACTCAAGAATAGGCTCTTTCGGAAACTGAAAAATGACCTTGCGAGTTCTATAGTCAATAGAGAGATAAGAAGCATATAACCAATCTATCCTGAGAATAATATCAAAATCAAACATCTCAAGTTCTGCAAGATCACATAGAAGGACTTTATGTAAGACAGAGACATGACAACCCTAATAGACTCTTTGGGCAATAATAGACTCACCCATGGGAGTATAAACAGAAAAGGGCTCCCTTAAGATTTGAGGACTCAATACAAACTTAACAGCCAAAAGAGGAGTCACAAAAGATAAATCTGCACTCGCATCAAGCAAAGCATAAGCATCAAAATCAAAGATTTTTAACATACCAGTCACTACATCTGAAGTCTCTTCTACCTCCAGTCGAGCATGCAAGGCATAGAACCTGTTGTTTATGAGTGCTCCACCTTGTGGGGATCTTTATTGTCCTTGATTATTAGGGCCCACTAGGTCTTTCGTGGGTTCCTTCAAACAATCAATCTGCCTGTGGCCTATTGCACAGTACCCATAGCAAACACCAGAACCTTTCAAGCACGCACCCAAGTGATTTCTTCCACATGTGTCACATTAAGAGTGAGTTGGTCCAGCTCCAAAGTGTGCCCTAAGAGAAGAGAACTCTATTATTGGCATATCTTGAATTTAAACCCTAGCCTTGATGAAAGTGACCATTTCTACTACTATTACTATAGTTGGAGAACCCACCATCATAACGGGCTCTCTTAGAATAATTCACCCTTCCCTCCTTGAGCTGCTCCTCTTCAATCTATTCAACATAAGCCATAAGCCTGGAAATGTCCATATCCCGAATAGGCATGACATTCTTTCGCGACCAAAACAGAGATCCCAGAAATAAACTGTGCATTCTTGCATGGGGGTCAACCACTAGCAGAGGATCATAGTTTGAGAGCTTTTTAAATTTGAGGGCATATTCCATCACACTCATACCACCCTACTTGAAGAGGAAAGAAGTGGTCTAGAAAAGCAAACATAAACTCTTCCCAACCAACCCCATCATTCTCCACCCTCTCCATCAACCAATGGTTGTACCACCCTTGAGCCACATCCTTCAAGTAATAGGCAGCTAGTTCAAATTTCTCTTCTGAAGTCACCCCCATAATAGTCAACACCTTATAGAGTTCATCAATGAAGTTGTAGGCATCCTCATCAACTTTTGACCTATAAAACTCCAGAGAATTCATCCAAGTAAAATCTCTTACTCAAGCAGCTAGTGTGGAGGCATGAGGAGGAGGATTGACATTCCTAGCTTGGTTCGTCACCACTTGGGAATGCATGGCAAAGGCAGTCCAGAGTTCATCCTAAGTAATTGGCTCCCCCATAACTCTTTAAGGACTTAATCCTCATTAATCAAGGCATGTGTTGGTAGAGGGGATCATCTTGGAGGCATCTTTTGTAAGGTATCAAGGCCATCATCAAAATTAGGAAGTCTTAAAACTTGGTCCATAGCACGGCATAAAAAGTTAAGAAGTGACACCATTCTTAAAACACCATCATAGCTTCCCACTCATAGGTATGGTGCACTTCACACCCATTAATAGGACTTTACTTGACACGACATGTTAGACCCCAAGGATCATTCAAAAAACCTTTGTGCTTTGATACCAAGCTTGTCATGACCTGGGCCTAGGGCCTAGGAGTGATTTGGCATTATAGGAACTCAAAAGTCCCCAAAAAAGCCTCATAAAATCCATATGCACGTCATCAGTTCTAAAGAACATAAATAAATGATAAGCACACAGTTCTAATGGATAGGTAAATATGAATCACGCTATTGAGTTGCATGAATTCACATAGCACTGACCACATAAGAACTAAGGTTTGGGTAAGTATCAATCATTCTATGGGGATAGAAGGGACTTAGGACTTCCCACATTTTCACATCTCATCATGAACATATCATCATAAACTTAACAATATGAGATAGACATAGTCATAGTCTCCACAAGAAAATACATAAGAAGTTGTACATAGAGTATACATGATGTCCAATAATGCCTCTTAGTCATAGAACAGAACGGGGGCCAAGACATATTACAGTCTTACCCTCAAAGTAAAGACATAAGTTGAAATAACATAATAGGTAGATAGAAGGTGGGACTTGTCCTTGAAGTAAATGACTCACCACTAGCAAGTCCCACAATCCGAGCTAACCATCAAGAGGTGGATGAAGATAGTCTCTAGTCTCTAAATGGTTAGATCATGTAGGAAAAAGTATGATTTAGTAGGTTTGAATGTATTAAGTATGCGGGCATACAAATGCTTATGAACTTAGTAACCTGCAGTCAATGATAGATGACAAGGGCACATATATAGAAAGAAGTATATAGGAAAGGATATAATATCAATATGCCATGAAATCAATGATGCATGAATGTCATAATACTTTAAACATAACAGGGTTGTGAACATAACCGACATAAGGCCAAGTGAGCTATAACTTTGGACTACATTGTCTGGCACACACCAGATAAAGGAGTCATCTACTTGTCAAAGGTATATCGTTGTCATAATTATCTCATAAAGGGGCATAAACATGAACATATGCTAGCCACATAGTTGTGGGACTTGAGTATTTATATAAGGACCCTTGGGAATAGTCCCCCTCACACAAGCCCACTTGTTTCTAAGTCTTCAACCCACAAGAATACATGTACATATACGTTGATGAAAAGCAGCATAAGTCTTACAAATCATTTTCATGCATACTTAGACTTAAAAGACAAACATACTTCCTAATCATGCATATTTGGGATAAAAAGCCAAATCATACTTCATGTCACATTTTCATACATGGAAATAGGTCCTTTGTTCTTTTACATAGTTGTGTAAACACCCATAATTGCTCCAAAAGTCATATAATAGACATTGTGTGATCATATGTCATGTCATAATCATACTTGTCTTGAATACACAGTTATAATCATAATTTGGTGTTGACCCAGATCTTAAATCTCATGAAAATAAATGTTTCGGCATGCATATTCCACGAGAAATGAACGAATAGCATGGGTACTAGGAATTCATAGTTAAATCATCATAATAAATCATTGCAAATCTTGGAAGAAATCATCAATTAAAGCCTACTTGAAATCACCCATGCGTGGATTCAACATTTAAAGGGATATGCATGTTCAAACTTTCATAATATCAATGAAATTCAACATAATAGGGCTTTAACCACTTTAGAAACATCAATTAAATACATCTCATATCTCAGTTTAATCAAATCAACACTAATTTAAACCCAAATTCAAAGTAAGCTAAAAATATATAAATTAAGAAGTAAGAAGTATAAGGGGTCTTCATCATGAATAAATCTCACATACCTTAGATAACTAGAAGAATTAAGAAGAAATTGATTTGAGAAGAAGCCCCTTCTTGAATTCCCATGTTGAATCTCCAATGACACACTTGAAAGGAGTTCTTAGAAGAAAGAAATTTCTAGAGTTCCAAGTGTAATGAATAAAACTGAATAAGGATGAAGGAGTATAGGTATTTTCAGGAATTTAGGATAGTTAGAAACACACAAATGAACCGTAAAAATAACCAAAATTACGAGAAAGCCATTCACGAAGGAGCACTGGAAAGTGCCCAGGGGTCTTTTGGTAGGGCACCATAGACCGTACAAGGTTCCGTGGTAAGGGTCCTCACACACTTAGAAAAAAGTTTAGACTAAGGATGTTTCCACTAAAGTCTTTATCATCCAAACAAAAGTTTACTGATAGTACAATGGTCCATACAAATGACCCGATTTCTGAGATGGTAACTTTATACTTAGAATCATATTTTGGGGAGATGGCTTCACAAAACACCTCACCGTGACTCGTGGTGTGCTATACGACCTATACAGGGTCTCTTAGTGGCTGCCTTAGCAAATTTCTTGGCTTGAAGGTTGCGGCATCTTCCAAGAGCCCCTCCTACAACTAGTGGTGAGGACCACGACTCATGGGAGGTTCCATGGAGGGCCACCAACCCTAAAACTCATTCTTAAGCCACACGAAGACATACATGAGCACAACATGAGTCAAAAAATTCTAAAAACTTGATTTTTAAGCATTGATAAGGTCTCACGAGGTCTGGATCATTACACAACTTAAGTACTAGGAATATTTAAGATGGCTAAGAATTGATGTCTCATCTTGGTCAACCCATTACGATAGAAAACTCAGGATCTACTTTAGTTCATCACCTCATCATCTCCTCATTAGCTCAAAGGTCATCTCTAAGTTTGCAAATCTATTCCCTTTTTAAAGCTACAAGTATATATTTTCACATGATCAAGGAATCACTATCCACAAGAACATCTTAAACTCTTCTGTTATACTATAGTTTCATATATTAAATGTCCACTAAGACTCTCTTTGAAGATACCACTCTTATCGTCCTCCTGTATCTTTGGAATCTTTTGTATTTGCTGCTTTTATTAGCGTACATAACCACTTTCCACAACTCTTAAATCTAACCTCTTCTTTTTACCTACTAACACTTAACTTCTTTGCTCCCAGAAATTTAATGGTATAAAGCATAGACTATAATGGAAAACTCATCATAATCTTTCCATAATCCCAGTTGGCTTAATTACTCAGGATAACAAAGAATGCATACATCAGCCTATTCCACATTGACAACTCAAAAATACTGTTTAAACTCTTATAACATTGATAACGTACACTACAAGAAAAAAGACTTTTAACGACCATTTCTTAACGATGAAAAATGAATTCGGTGGTTATAAATACACTTATAGTGACCAAATTTTTTTCCGGACGTTATAAATATACTTATAGTGACCAAATTTTTTTGGTCGTTATAAATATACTTATAGCGACCAAATTATTTTACGGTCGTTATAAATACACTTATAGTGACCAAATCTTTTTTCGGTCATTAAAAATAAATTTAAATCTAACATTAACGAGGGGACAGATTTGATTGTTAAAAAGCATAACATCCCATCGTTAAAACATATTAGTTAGTGTAAAAATATGTTTAACTAATATGAGAGTAAAGAGATCAGACCAAATCATATTATAAGTATACAAGTGGTGTTTTGTTAATCATTCTGATAAAAATACTCCATCTTTTATAATTTTGCTTATTTCATAAAAAAAAAGTGTAATAAAAAGAAAAAATACTAATGTATTATTTTCTAATAACTCTATCCATTATTTTTATTATAGTCAATTATATAAAATTTTGAAATATCATAAACGCATTTAGTTACAATCTTTTTGACATAATGTTTTTTAACTTAAATATTTTCTGGATATAGTTTCTATATATATTTTTGTTTTGGGAGATAATTTATTCATCTTTACTTGACATTTTTAAAGATGCAAGATGAAGTAGGTCAAAACAAAAAAATTGTAATGAAACAAATAATTAACAATAAAAGTAATATATTAAATATATAATATGAGCTTATGAGATTAATTTAAGATAGAAAAGTTATATAAATTTGGTCGTAAGTAATTTTTTCAAGAGGAAAGATGTTTCTCCACTTGCAAATTACCTAGATCAATAGACTTAAGAATCAGTATCCAACAATAATATTTCTTCTAATAAAAAAATATATATTGTTTCAACTGTTTTTTCATTATTGGTTGTGAAACCAATAGGTGTATACAAAGAAAAATCATTCGTTTGATTTAGAAAAGCATAATGTGAAATTTTGCAAACATTAAATTTTAAAAGCTTTACATGACATATAATCAACAACTAATTAATTAAGACATCGTGATTTTTATTATTATTTAAAATTTAAGATGATATAATTGATTTGTATCTCATAATAATTTTAATGATATTGAATTATTTATATTAGGTGAATACCATTAGTATAAAAAGTGAAACTAAAAGAAGTTGGGGGTTTTATCCATGAAGCAATGTGCACAAAGTCAATAACTTAAAGGCAAAATACAAAACAAACAATTTTATGTCTAGAACTAGGAAGCCCAACTTTCTTTTTATTTGGTTGTGAGAACAGAAACAAATTTTATATTTCATTGTGGTTAATCTTTGATTTTGCGAAAAAGATAAAGGAAGATAATAGTTAATTTTTGAAGCACAGGAAGAATGAATTTCATATTTCAGAAATTGTTTAAAGATATTGTAGTTTTTCTTTTTTTAAGATTAAAAAATATAATATTATATAAATTTATATTTCTATATTTTTGTAACTTTACACAATATCATTCTTTGTAGTGAATTATAAAATTATATATGAATATAATAAATTTTTATGTTTTCATATGTGCATGTATTTGTAGTTTGTGTGTGTAAATACATATGTAGTTTGCACTTTTGCTGATTTGATTTGTGGTTATATTTAAGCTTTTAATAATTAGAATTGAAGGAAGTCGTGGGGGTAACTGGTAAAGATGTTGTCATATGACCAGAAGGTAACGGGTTCAAACCTTGGTAACATCATCTGGCAGAATTGCAAGGTAAGACTTTTGTACAATAGATCCTTGTGGTTTAGACCCTTACCCGAAAGTGCACCAGGCTTGTATTTTTTTTTTTTTTGGAATAACTAGAATATCAATTAGTGAAGGAAAAATTTGGTTGCTGAAAAAAAGGTATAACAGCCGGATTTTTGTTGTTGTTAAAGTTTTTTAACGACCAGATTTAATCCGGTTGTTAACTTTTAACGACGAAATTTAATTCGGCCATTAACTTTTAACGACGGAGCTACTAATGACCAGTGACGATGAGATTTTTATTGGTTGTTATTGACTAATAACGACCGGATTTATACTTTAAACGACCGAATTTTCCCTCATTAAAGATCTATTTTCTTATAGTGGTAGAGCTTCACACAACTATACAATATCATGGATACACATCCTAAGCCTCTTCTTATCTAATTAGTTATCCATAATTAACTATTCCTACCTAAGGGACACTTGTACCCTGCCCATAGCATCACATTCGGTACAAATCAACATCTTCATCTCGAACATACACTATGGCAAGGCTTTTAGAGCAAATCTCTAACTAAGACTACCACTGTCACAATGCTATCTTCTCTTTCACACTAATCCTCAAATTTCAAGCTTAGGGTGTAGTACTAATAGGTGCATCACACACTTCCCTCATATTATACCAACCCATAACTACTTACACACTTCCCTTATATTATACGAATCCACAACTACTAGATGAAAAACTAGGAATATAAGCATACTAAAATCTCATAGCTGAAAATCGATCAACACATCCCTTCTTCACAACTCATGTAGCACTCACCCATTTTCCATACCTTATAATCTGGCTAAGCTCATAACTTTATGAATTTCATGGGGATCCCCCATTCGGTATCATGAGCCTAGCTTAGATCTATCATACCAAGAGTACTCTATTTCCCATATTTGACATCTATACTTCACCCTCACTGATACTATGACATATAAAGACAAACCTCTTTCTTCTTTGAGCATACTCTAACACATCCTAACAATAACTCTTTCTCTATACCTTATCATGTAAATCATAGGGTACTCACTACTCTTTTGTCAAAACATATGGTAATCGACTCATCACCCTATTACTTACCTAATAAATAATAACACTAGTTACAACCCTTAATCAATCATCACTCTCACTATCTTGTCCTTTCTTTTCCATTGCCATCCTCCAAGCTCTAGGATGGCTCAATTGTCTTATGAATTACAAGACCTCAAATCACACTCCCTCAGGTGGTGATAGTAAACTATCGGAAATATAACTTTCCCTCTCATGGGTAACATCAAACGCAAAATTTTGGATAAGATAGTCTAGAGTACATCTTACGCCAACTCAAATGCATGATCCACATGAGTAAGAGTGCACTCTTTCAAATCAATCAACTCAGTGCACTAGGCAACTTCTCTCAAGCTTAGTGCGTGACAATTGGGATAACTTTCTTGTAGAGGGACTCATCAGAAAAGGTTTGGACATTACTGTCTCTATCACCTCGTAGATGAGGCATAGTCAGGAGGTTTAAAGCAACACACAAATCATCGAAGATTTTTTAGGAAATAGATCTATCACATAATTCAGAATCTGAAAAAAGGAAAATATTTCCTGAATATCAATAGTTCCTCATTTATAGAAGTGGGGCCCTTTCACAACCATAAATAAGATCCTGCAGACACGACTTCATAGAAACCCTAGGACCCTTGAACTCCATGTTCTGATACCAAGTTTGTCATGTCCTGGGAGGGTACCCTAGATATGGTCGGCACTCGGAGATTATTGCTAGTCTCCAAGTGAACCACTTTGTCATATCATATTCATTCAATCATAGTTTAATCATATTAGCGAAAGACTAAAGATTATAATTTCAATATATAAGGGCCATAGGCCAACAAATCAAACTTCAATTCTCTAACTTAAAAATAGTTTTAAAGGAAATCAGTCAAGAGATAAAAATCTCAATATCAACTCATCACTATCTAGTCAATGAAGCCTCTAACTCTACTATTATGATGGTGCCAATGAAAGGTTCTTGGCTACCTCCAATAACATAAAATAAAAGTTAAACTCTTGTAGCAAGATGATAGTAATTTGAAAATCCTTCGAAAACAAAGAGGTCTCACTAATCAAATAAATGTGAATAGATCCTCAACGAAGCACCAATTGATGATCCCTAATACTTGTCTCTGTGTCATAAAATTATGCAGTCCAAATGGATGTTAGTACATGGAACTTACGAGTATGTAAAATGGCTGAATAAAATAGATATAGGTAGAATAACAACCATCGCAGAAATTCTTAATCAGAATGTCAAATGTCTATCTAAATAAAGAATAAAAAGTAAACAATTACCAATCAATACAAATCCAATCCAATCTGATCCAACCCAATCCAATACAATCCGAATCCAATTAGAGTATTATTAGTATAGAACCTATATAGGAGTTTCTCTTATCCTACAACAATCACTTATGAGCCAGTGACCGTGCAATAATCTCATTGATGTTTTCACAACCATTTATTACTTTCCAGGGTAAAGAACAAACTGATCCATAATGGATCCAATCAACTGATTCCTTTATTATTCAGGGACCAATCAAGAGAAAACATCCAATTTAACGGTTTCAATTGTAATGATGTATAATATTGTTTATGGATTTAGGTAACTTGATTTCATAAAAATATCTCCCTTGTAAAATTTTAGTGGGCACTTTGGACTATTCAATAACTACAATCATTTGAGTTTTGGGTAAGTTTAGATGAATAACTTAATTGAGGGGTTAATTTATATTTATTTAATATTCTACATACCTTAGTATATATATTAAAAAAATAAGTTAGTAGGGTTTAATATTTTTAATAGATAATTAGTTGAAAAGAGGAGGAAAGAAGAGAGTTAGGCGGAACTCACCTGCGACACCATAAAGTGCAGTCGGCGCATTCCAAACTTCCAGGTAATATTATAGTAGTTACGTTTTCTCAATAAATTATAATCATGCAAGTAAGAAAGAAAGTAAAATTTTTATTAGTAACTACAAATTATTTCTTTAGGAAAAATATAGTGGTGAATAATATAGTGGGCAAAATACAGTGGTGAATAACTAGGGGACAAAATAGTGTGATGAAGTGAAGTTAAGTTAGTGGTGAATAATGTGACTAATAAAAGCTTAATTCTTGGACAAAAACATGTAATGAATTGATGAAATTTGGAAATCCGCACTGTTGCGGTGGTTTCTTGTATTGGGTTTCATTCTTTCGTGGTTGAAGTTTTTCTTAGTCACCATATTATAAATGGAGTTTTGGTATATTGGTGTAGGTAATCAAATATATGAAGTATTTTATTATATAAATATTATTAAATCTATGATGTTTCAAGGAATTAAGACTTAACCCTAGGGTTGGAATTTCGAAACTTAATTATAGATTTAGATGAGTTTTGGATCTAACCTAGACATATAGTAGTTAGGATATCTTTAGTTTGGAAATCTTATTGTGAATTCTTATTTGATTAGATCTTGGTGCTACGGTTTCTATTCGAAAGGAAAAGGCTCAAGTGTTTGATTGAGCGTGATTTGACTAAGGCAAGTGAACTTTAAAAACTTTGTAATTCTTGTAGAATTCTCAAATTATCCTTTCTTCTATGTGTGGATCATGAAGTATTTCAATATTATAATAAGGTGATTAAATATAAATGTGAGTTGGTGTGGTATGGTGACACTTGAATTGAGAATTTGGCTAAGTGATGAATAAAGTCTATTTATTTTGAGATATATTGTTGTGGTAAGTGATTATGAGTGGATTTGTTTGTAGACTTCATCTCATGTTCATTCATTCTGTGTCATACACACTTGCATTGGTTCTGAATATTGATATGAGTGAGATGGTAAAAGTTGGGGCCGAGGTATTTATCGGTCAAGATGTGATGCCGAGGTCTTTGCTGGTGAGATTGTGATGTTGATATCTTTACTAGTGATATTGTGATGCCAAGGTCTTTGCCAGTGATGATATTATGCTGAGGTCTTTACCGTCGATGTAGTGATGTTGAGGTATTTTCAGTGATGTTATGATGCTGAGGGCATTGCGAACGATTATTGCATAAGCATTGCATCTCATCCTTCCATAGTTCTTGTGTGGTATGATGTTATTCCTGTGATTGATTGTGTTATCACTTGAGAGTTGTGTCTTGTGATTTGATATTTGTCCTATACTGAAAAACTATCTCTAGTATGTATTATGTGTTGTTGGGCTGGGCTGATTTGATTATTTTTTTTTTTGTGCAAGTTGTAGTTGTGGAGGTCGATTGGAATGAAAGGAGTTTGTTTATTCTATCGAACTTATTCAGCTTTGTTAGCTATCTTGTTGGGTACCGCATTGTTTTGGTACTCACCCTTGCTTCTACACTTGTGTAGGTTTTGAGCGCGGACCGTGAGTAGTATTTTTTTTTATCATCCGAGGCTTCTCAGGAGATTTAGAGAGGTAGCTGTTGTCATTTAGCTGAATCTCTTATTCCTATTTTTTTCTGCTTTGTTCTATTTAAGAAGAAAGAAAGTATCAAATTTGTAATTTCTTTTGATTTCCGTATGTCTAGTGGCTCTTACACGTGACAACTAATCCTTGGAAAGTGTTTAAGTTTGTGAAGATTTTCAGCTTTAGTTACCTATCTTAGTTACTTTCGCACATTATTTCTGTTTCTCATTGAGTTTAGGCTGACTTGTTCTGGTGGGATTGAACAAGTGCTATCACGTCCATTTTTGGGTCGTGACAGTTGGTACAGAGCCCTAGGCTCATAAATCTCACGTGTGTATGAGCCAAGACTAATTAGAGTCTCAAGGATCGGTACAAAGACGACTGTACTTATCTTTGAGAGGCTATGAAGATCGTCAGGAAACTTCTTTTTATTTATTCTCTCTTATCGTGTGTGGTTATCTGTATTAGTATTGAGTTGTGCCCATGCTTTTTTGAGAAATCGCAAGGACTAGAGTACGATTACTAGTGGTAGAGGTGAGGCAGCTCCAGAGACCAGTGTTGAGGCCCCAGTTAGAGGTAAGGCGAGGGGTTGAGCAAGAGGCCATGCTCGTAAAGTAGCATCAATGAGAGGATGTGCCCGAGGGGCGGCACCAGTTACAGGACAGGCTAGAGGGGCTTTTCTGGAGCCACAGATAGAAGTTGACAAGGATCACGCTCCCCCAAAGACCATAGTTGCACCATTGCTTCAAGATACCCTTGATGATGGGTATACTTGAGACCCTCACTTAGGGAGGTGGTGCAACAGGCACGCAGGGAGTTTCTGAGACGAGAGTGGAGGAACAAACATCAAGGCAACATCACGACCGTGTTCATGATAATTAGGTTGTTCAGCCCCCAGTGGTTCCTGCACTAGCTATTGGGGCACAAATCACTCCAGAGGCAGTTTTGGCAGCAGATGATCAGCTTAGTTGTGAATGATTTCAGAAGATGAAACCACCACAATTTTATGGTGGTAGGAGCGAAGACGCTCATGAGTTTCTGACCTTGTGCCATGAGATGTTAGAGGCAGTGGGTTTGGTTGATCAGCGTGGTGTCCGTTTTGTTGCCCTCCAGCTACTGGACCAGCCAGGGAGTGGCGGAGGACTTATGTGAGATCTAGGCCAATCAGATCCTCTCCGGTGGATTGGAGTGTGTTCTCTAGTGCTTTTCAGGACCGCTTCATTCCTTGGAGTGTACGAGAGAAGAGCCAATTGAGGTTCAGGGACTTGAGGCAGGGTGGTATGACTGTTACTGAGTATAAGGCTTGTTTTTGTCATTTATCTAGACATGCCTTAGCTATAATTCTAGATGAGGTGGAGAGAGTTTGTACGTTTGTAAGGGGCTTGTATTTCTCCATTAGATCTTATGTATTCAGAGCAGCTCGTGAGGGGGCTTCCTTTCAGTCTATTGTGAGCACTGCCAAAGAGGCAGAGTTTTTGGTTCAAGAGGAGTTTGGAGACCCTAAGAGGGCTCGTCTACGAGTCAGTTTTCTAGTACTTTATCAGGAGGTAGAGGTTCACATAGGAATGGTGGATCTTTCAAGCGTTAGGATCTTACGCATGCATTTATGCTAGTAGCTGAGGGTGGACAGATGTCTCGAGGGTCCCATAGTTCCACCCTGGTAGCCATAGTAGTCCACTTGGTGGACAACAGTTTTCTGCACCGAGGTCTTGCTTTGGGTGTGGGGATCCGGCCACTTGATTCGACACTATCCCTTTCAGATCCATTGGGACCTCACCATACTTATTTGGCAGCTCCAGTTAGAGATTCGGCTCTACCGGCCAGGGGTCGGGGCAGGGGTCAAACTACTAGAGGTGGCAGGACTTCAGATAGTGGTGCCTTGGTTACACGTGGTGGAGATCGAGGTGTTGCTCAGACTAAGGGTGGAAGAGGAGCTCAGTGCTATTCTTTTCCTGGGAGGCCTGAGGCTAAGGCTTCACACACAGTTATTATAGGTATAGTTCTAGTCTGTCATCGACCTGTATTTGTGTTATTTGATCGTGGATCCACCTACTCTTATGTGTCTACATACTTTTCGTCTGGGTTTGATTTATTGTGCGATCAGATGCCAGTGCCCGTGCACGTTTCTAGACCAGTGGGTGAGCCTTTAGTGGTGGATCGAGTGTATTGATCTTGTCTTGTTTCTCTGGCTGGGTATGATACTTGGGTAGATATGATTATTCTGGAGATTGTAGACTTTGATGTTATCTTGGGGTTTGATTGGCTTTCTCCTTATCATGCTATTTTGGATTGTTACGCAAAAACTGTGACCTTATCCATGCCCGACGTACCAAAGATTGAGTGGAAGGGTGATACTGGTTCTTATCCTAGCAAAGTTATTTCCTACATCCATGCTCAGAAATTGATTGATAGGGGGTATTTGTCTTACTTAGCTTTCATTCAAGATACCAGTATTGAACCACGTTCTATGGAGTCTATTCATGTGGTTCAGGAGTTTGTCGATGTGTTTCCCACTGACCTTCCAGGTGTTCCTCCCGATAGGGATATTGACTTCCCTATTGATCTAGAGTCAGGCACTAAGCCCATCTCATCCCTCCATATAGAATGGCTCTAGCTGAATTGAAAGAATTGAAGGAGGAACTTCAAGATTTCCTGAGCAAAAGGGTTTATTCGTCCTTTAGGTATTTGGGGTCCATCATCTAGAGTAGTGGCGATATCGACAATGATGTCACACATCATATTAGGGCAGCTTGGTCTAAATGGAGGCTTGCCTCTGGAGTATTGTGTGATAAGAAGATACCACCTAAACTCAAGGGTAAGTTTTACAGAATGGTGGTAAGACAATCTTGGTTGTATAGGGTGGAGTGTTGGCCAATAAAAAAAGCATATATCCAGAAGATGTAGGTTTTAGAGATGAGGATGCTGAGATGGATGTGTGGGCACACAAGAAGGGATAATACTAGGAATGAGACCATTCGAGAGAAGCTAGAGGTGGCCCCGGTGGCTTAAAAGATGAGGGAAGCGAGACTGCGATGGTTTGGACATGTGCAGAGAAGAGGTACCAATGCTCCTGTAAGGAGATGCGAGAGATTGGACTTAGGAGGCGCTAGGAGAAGTAGAGGTAGACCAAAAAAGTACTAGGGAGAGGTGATTAGACAGGACATGGCGAGACTTGATCTCACCGAGGACATGACCTTAGATAGGAAGGTGTGGAAGTCGCATATTAGAGTAGATGGCTAATAGGTTAGCAAGGTTAGGTTGATGTCTAGCCGCAGGGTAGTGTAGGGTGTTGTCTTTATCTGTGTCATGTGTATTAAATTTATAGTATTTCCATAATGTTAATTCTTTTCAGTAGTCGTCGCTCTTCCTATTCCTTTCTTTCCTTTCATCTTTATCATATCTAGTCTAATCCGCCTATGGGTTGTTGAGATGAGGGTTCCCAGGAAACAACCTCTCTACTTCTATGAGGTAGTGATAAGGTCTGCGTACATTCTGCCCTCCCCAGACCCCACTTGTGGGATTCAACTGGATATGTTGTTGTTGTTGTTGTTATAGTGTGTTACCATGGGGTTCCCCAGTCTTGTTTGTGAAAAAGAATGATGGGTTTATGAGGATGTGTATTGATTACAGACAATTGAACAAGGTGACTGTCAAGAACAAGTACCCTCTTCCACGTATTGATGACTTGTTTAATCAACTTCAAGGGAGCGACTTTGTTCTCTAAGATTGAATTAAGGTCTGGTTATCACCAGCTGAGGATTAGAACATTAGATATTCCTAAGACAGCTTTCCGAACCCGTTATGGCCACTATGAATTTTTGGTGATGTCCTTCGAGTTGACTAACGCCCTGCAGCATTCATGGAGTTGATAAATAGGGTGTTTCGTCTGTACTTAGATTCTTTTGTAATAGTATTCATTGATGACATATTGGTGTATTCCAAGAGTGAGGCTGATCATGTTCGTCACTTGAGTATAGTACTACAGAGATTGAGAGAGGAAAGATTATATGCGAAATTCACCAAATGTGAGTTCTGGCTTTATTCGGTGGTATTGTTAGGACATGTGGTGTCTAAGGAGGGAATTAAAGTGGATCCAGCTAAGGTTGAGGTAGTTAGAGGTTGGACACGGCCTACTTCAGCTACAGAGATTCACAGTTTTGTGGGGTTAGTTGGGTATTATCGACGGTTTATTCAGGGTTTTTCTTCCATTGCATCCCCATTGACTAGATTAACTCAGAAGAATGTATCCTTTCATTGGTCCGATGAGTGTGAGGTGAGCTTCCAAAAGCTTAAGACTTTGTTAACCTCAGCTCCTATTTTGACACTACCCGAGGCAGTTGTGGACTTCACTATGTATTGTAACTTTAGGAGTTGAATTACGTGGTGTGTTGATGCAAATGGGGAAAGTGATTGCCTATGCTTTTAGAAAGTTGAAGGTTCATGAGAAGAACTACCCTACCCATGACTTAGAGTTAGCAGATATGTTTTTTGTGCTTAGGTTGTGGCGTCATTACCTATATGTGGGGTTCATTGTGAGGTCTTCACTGATCATAGGAGTCTTCAGTATATTTTCAGTCAAAAGGATCTGAACTTGAGGCAGCGTAGGTGGATTGAGTTGCTAAAAGACTATGATTTGACCATCTTTTATCATCCGGGTAAGGCTAATGTGGTGGTTGATGCCTTAAGTAGAAAGACTTCCAATATGGGGAGTCTAGATGCCATTCGAGTTGAGGAGCGACTTTTGGCCAGGGATGTTCAGCGTCTAGCTAATGGCCTAGTCAGGTTACAACTTTTAGATGAGGGAGGTATACTTGCTTTCATTGAGGCTCGTTCTTCCTTGATGGAACAGATTCGAGAGTGTCAGTTTGAGGATGAGAAATTGTGTCTCATCAGGGACAAAGTGGCTAGAGAAGAGGCTAAGGTAGTGATGCTTGATCCTGATGATGTTTTGAGGATTGAAGGTCGAGTTTGTGTGCCTAAGGTGGGTGAATTAATTAGATTTATTCTTGAGGAGGCTCATTGTACTCGTTATTCCATTCATCTAGGGGCAGTGAAGATGTATCATGACCTGAGTCAGCAATACTGGTGGTGTGGCATGAAAAAGGACATCACAGACTTTGTGTCCAGGTGTTTAACTTGTCAGAGTTAAGTATAAGCACCAACTTGGAGGTGAGTTACAGAGGATGCCCATTCCTACATGGAAGTGGGAGCGTATCACCATGGATTTTGTGGTGGATTTGCCCACTACTATGGGTGGTTATGACTCTATCTGGGTAATTTTGGATCGATTGACTAAGTCTGCCCATTTCATTCCTATCAAGGTTAAGTATACAGCGGAGAAGTTGGCTGAGCTTTACATCAGCCAGATAGTTAGATTGCATGGTGTGCCAATATCTATAATTTCGTATCGGGGTTCACTCTTCACTTCACATTTTTGGAGGGCCTTGTAGCATGGTCTAGGCACTCACTTGGATATGAGTTCAGCCTTTCACCCTCAGACAGATGGACAATCTGAGCGGATAATTGACGTGTTGGCGGACATGCTTCGAGCATGTGTGATCAATTTTGGTTCCCGTTGGGACCAACGCTTGACCTTAGCAGAGTTTGCCTATAATAATAGTTATCACTCCAGTATTCAGATGGCTTCATTCAAAGCTTTGTATGGTAGACGGTGCAGATCTCCAATTGGTTGGTTTGATTCCGTTGAGATGGACTCATTAGATGCATATTTTCTTAGGGATGCGATGGAACAGGTCCATATGATTCAGGGCAGGCTGTTGACTACTCAGAGTCGACAGAAGAGTTATGCAGATAGGAGGGTGCGAGCCCTAGAGTTTATGGTGCGCGATCATGTTTGGCTTAGAGTGTCACCTATGAAGGGTGTGATGCAGTTCGGTAAGAAGGGAAAGCTTAGCCCTCAATTCATTGGCCTATTTGAGATTTTATGGCGAGTTGGACTAGCTTTGCCACCTATCTTGTCATCCGTGCATCCTATGTTTTATGTCTGCATGCTCCAAAAATATGTGCTCGATGAGTCTCATATACCTTCATTTGATTCGGTGGTGTTAAGTCCAGACTTGTCGTTTGAGGAGGAGCCTATGGCTATTTTGGATAGACAGGTTTGAAAGCTTATACACAAAGAGATTACTTCTGTGAAGGTGCAATGGAAGAATCGTCCTGTTAGAGAGGTGACTTGGAAGATAGAGTCTGACATGCATGCTAAATATCCTCATCTTTTCGAAGCTTCAGGTACTTTCTTTTACCTTATGTTCGAGGACGAACATGATTTTTAGTGGTGGATAATGTAATGACTCATAATATTGTTTCTGGAATTAGTTCACTTGATTTCATAAAAATATCTCCCTCGTAAAATTTTAGTGGGTACTTTGGACTATTCAATAACTAGAATCATTTGAGTTATGGGTAAGTTTAGATGAATAACTTAATTGAGGGGTTAATTCATATTTATTTAATATTCTACACACCTTAGTATATATATTAAAAAAATAAGTTAGTCGGGTTTAATATTTTTAATACATAATTAGTTGAAAAGAGGAGGAAAGAAGAGACTTAGGCAGAACTCATCTGCGACACCACAAAGTGCAGTCGGCACATTCCAGACATCCAGGTAAGATTATAATAGTTAAGTTTTCTTAATAAATTATAATTATGCAAGTAATAAAGAAAGTAATTTTTTTATTAGTAACTACCAATTGTTTCTTTAGGAAAAATATAGTGGTGAATTATATAGTGGGCAAAATACAATGGTGAATAACTAGGGGACAAAATAATGTGGTGAAGTGAAGTTAAATTGGGGGTGAATAACGTGACTAATGAAAGCTTATTCTTGGACAAAAACATGTAATGAATTGATGAAATTTGGAAATCCGCACTATTGTGGTGGTTTCTTGTATTGGGTTTCATTCTTTCATGGTTGAAGTTTTTCTTAGTCACCATATTATAAATGAAGTTTTGGTATATTGGTGTAGGTAATCAAATATTAGGTGTATTTTATTATATAAATATTATTAAATCTATGATGTTTGAAGGAATTAAGACCAACCCTAGGGTTGGAATTTCGAAACTTAATTATAGATTTAGATGAGTTTTGGATCTAACCTAGACATATAGTAGTTTGGACGTCTTTAGTTTGGATATCTTATTGTGAATTCTTATTTGATTAGATCGTGGTGTTACGGTTTCTATTCGAAAGGGAAAGGCTCAAGTGTTTGATTGAACATGATTTGACTAAGGCAAGTGAACTTTTAAAACTTTGTAATTCTTGTAGAATTCTCAAATTATCTTTTCTTCTATGTGTGATTCATGAAGTATTTTAATATTATAAAAATGAGGTGATTAAATATAAATGTGAGTTGGTGTGGTATGGTGACACTTGAATTGAGAATGTGGCTAAGTGATGAATAAAGTCTATTTTTTTAGATATATTATTATGGTTGGTGATTATGAGCGGATTTGTTTGTATACTTCATCCCATGTTCATTCATTCTATATCGCACACATTTGCATTGGTTCTAAATATTGAATTGAGCGAGATGGTAAAAGTTGGGACAGAGGTCTTTACCGGTCGAGATGTGATGCTGAGGTCTTTGCTGGAAAAATTGTGATGTTGAGATCTTTACTAGTGATATTGTGATGCCAAGATCTTTGCCGGTGATGATATTATGCCGAGGTCTTTACCGGCGATGTAGTGATGTTGAGGTACTTTTTAGTGATGTTATGATGTCGAGGGCATTGCCGGAGATCATTGCAGAAGCATTGCATCTCATCCTTGCATATTTCATGTGTGGTATAATGTTATTCCTGTGATTGATTGTGTTATCACTTGAGAGTTGTGGCTTGTGATTTGATATTTGTCATATACTAAAAAACTATCTCTAGTATGTATTATGTGTTGCTGGACTGCGCTGATTTGATTTTTTTTGTGCAAGTTGTAGTTGTGGAGGTCGGTTGGGATGAAAGGAGTTTGTGTATTCTATCGGACTTATTCTATTTTGTTAGCTGACTTGTTGGGTACCACGTTGTTTTGGTACTCATGCTTGCTTCTACACTTGTGTAGGTTTTGAGCACGGACCGTGAGTAGTATTTTTCTTGATCATTGGAGGCTTCTCAGGAGATTTAGAGAAGTAGTCGTTGTCATTTGGCAGACTCTCATGTTCCTATGTTTTTCTACTTTGTTCTATTTAAGAAGAAAGACAGTATCAAACTTGTAATTCTTTTGATTTCTGTATGTCTAGTGGCTTGTACACATGACAACCAATCCTTAGGAAGTGTTTAAGTTTGTGAAGATTTTCAGCTTTAGTTACTTATCTTAGTTAGTTACTTCTGCACATTATTTCTGTTTCTCGTTGGGTTTCGGCTGACTTGTTCTGGTGGAATTGAGCAAGTGCCATCACATCCATTTTTGGGTCGTGACATCATTCCTCTCCTGCATTAGGTGACGTAGTTATTTAGTCCGAGTTGGACTTACTCTTAGTCAATTCGGTGCTCGATACTCCTCCCAAGAATCAATGCTCATAAAACAATAAACTCCAATCAACAAATTAGTGAGTCTCTTAATGGACTCTTTCAGCTCATTAGTTATATCAAATTCAATCTTTCAAAAAATCGACAAATCAATTCCATCAACCTTTCAAAAGTAATTTGGACAATCACATTGGAGGACTTTAGATTTAGATCAATCTTTAGAGTTCAAATTAGAAGAATCGTCAAGTTCTATGAACCTATCATCATGGTCACATTACAATCACAATCAACATTCTCAAATAAAGGCTCTAGACTCCATCCCTATGTTCATTCATGCATTCTTTTCTGAAGTAATATGTAGGGTTTATGAAATAACACAAGTAAACATATTAAATATGAGTATCAGCTTCCACGTCCGGTTGACCAAAATGAGGATCCCAAATTGCATGAGCAATAGGTCTTACATTCAGTAAATCAAGTTTATGATGATCATCAACATATCAAAATGTATAGAATGTATTAAATTTATAGGAAAACATTCAAAGAAACATGCATGGAGACTGAATACTTTCACAATCTTTCTATCATCATCAATAGGGGTACATGAAAGAAAAAATCCATGCTTATCCTTACATACCTGGGATGAAGAATGGAAAATCAAACAATGAAGATTAGATTTGTATCTCTTGAAACCTAGCCTCTTCTTTTCTCCTTAGCCCTTGTTCTGAAGATGAATTAGTGTAAATGAATGAAAATTCACGCTTAGGAATTGATATAAGGTTGAAAACACCTCAAAATGATATAGTTTTAAATAGGAGAGGTGGGGAAAGGACTATAATACCCTTGCTTTTAAAACTGATCATCAAGTGTCGTGATGGGGCAAGTCCGCAATGCAAACTTGTCCCACTTCTGTTCATTTATTGATGGAAACCTTAAAACGTGTTCAGAAACTATTTTTCTATAAAAATAACACATAAATAAAATTTACAAATGCTTTTTATGTGTATTTTATGTGAATCACACTTGTCCAATGTGTTTTATGAATAAAACCCAAAATAAACTATCACAGGGCAGGTCTGCGATGCACACCTATCGCGTACCTTTCTAGTTTTGCAATTTTGCTCCAAAAATTATATTTTAATCTGGTTGGCCTAAATATTAAACAAGACCATTTTCCCATACCACTTTTTCGTGTTGATCGCGATTTTGGCCTTGAATTTGCTGAAAAAGTTTGAAACGGCACATTATGTAAGCATTCTCTCATCTAGAGGTGATTTTGTAATTTACCGGGTGTTACACTAGTCATCGATATTTGTCTAGAAGGAGCAATTAGATATTTCAAAGCAATTGTTATGAAGAAAATGTACGAATGGAAACAAGACTAAAATCATTTGCAATCAAGAGCCCCATAACCTCCCCAAGATAGGTATGGACGTCTACATACCGATCCATGAAACTCTATCAGATACCCAGCTCTACACTCATGATCCTAACGAATCTAGAGCTCAAATGCAAAACTTGTCATGACCCAAAACAAGATCTCGATTAAAGAGAAGGAATAATAAAGCAAAACAACCGCATCATTCAATTTAAAATCCCAAAACCTGGAGTCATGAGTACCAGAGCTTTTAATAGTACGAATGAGTAAATACAAAGTTATATCCTAAGGAAAATGCATAGTCCGATATGGATAACAACAAAAGAAGTCACAATGAAATAGCGACGACTGGAAGTTTGAGCCTCACCGCTGAACTCACGTAATGATAAGAAAACTCTGCTCAATAAGATCAACTACGTGTGGTAGTCCCTGTGCTTGATTCGCAGGGAGGAAACATAGTAGGGGTGAGTACACAATAATGTACCCAGTGAGTTCAACGGACTAGGCAGGAGAAATTGGATAAGTATGTAATAACTAAGAATCTCTATCACCTACATTGAAGGGGTTAGTACACAATCAATATATACAGAGAGGAATAGTTAAAAATAGCAAGTATATTCAATGGTGCAATGCAAATGTGATGTATGAATGCAATGTGTGGGCTGGAATAACGTTTGTCGCACAGCTAGTGTACACATTTACCAAGCTAAAGCTACCAAGTGGAACACAAGGGGCCTCGCAGACCAAGTGTTATAACATCTCAATCTTGCCACCTCTTTGTGGTTAAGGAGTTTTAAAAAGTGGTACAATCTCACCCTTGCCACCTCAACGTGGTTGAGGGGTTTTATGAAAGGTTGTACAATATCTCAAAAGTGGTATATCTTACCATTACCAACTCTTTGTGGACAAGGGGTTTTATAAAAGGTGGTGCAACATCATAATCCTTGCCACCTCCGCATGGTCAAGGGGTGATACAGATGCAATATGAGATAAATGCATGCCAATGCCAAAAATCATGATATATAATAGCAATATAACAAGAATACTGATAAATAACCATTATAGAATCAAGGAAATAATTTCAAGCGTCACAATTAGAACTACAAGTCATCACCATGTCTTAAAATACCTCACTTTCATCAATAGCCAAATATATCACTAATATCGGACTTTGCAAGTCCCCAACATGTGCATATAAGTCCTAGAAGTACCTCAAATACCATCAATTATCTCAAAGTTTTCAAAATAATATTACAAGTCTCATATTATCACAACAACATTCAAAGGTGTCCCAACTATCAAGGATATATCTCAATTTTCCAACAGATTCACAATTTAGTCCAATTCCAATATAACTGATACCATATTTCACCAAATATCATCCTACCATCAAGTTACTTATGAAAAAATTCAATATCATACAATTATCACATAAACATATCCAATAACTCAAATCTAGTCCAAAAAGGTTAGCCAAACCTACCTCAATATCGAAATTGCACACGAGCTGAGCTTTCGAACAATCAACACCTTAAAAAATGAGTGCAAATCAATCAACGACTATCAAGAATAAATAATATGCATCAAGAGATGAATTTCGATACCCATATTGGCACGAATTAGACTAAAGGGCAAAATGACTAAAATTAGGGTTGAATTTCAAGGTTATCAAATCTGGAAATTGACAAGAAATTATGATCCCATACAAGAAAAAGAGTTTGTGAGTGAAAATCCCACTAAAATTAAACTCAAACTGAAGGACAAATCAATATTTAATGTTTCCAAAGCAAAGATATGGAATTTCCAATGTTTAAACATCCAAAATCATTAAATTCAAGATAAAATCAAGAGGAAAGTACTCAAAATTAATTAATTTGATAATAGAAACACTTACACAAAAGTTTTTCCATACAAATCCTCGTTAAATTGCCCCAAGAAAGCTTGAAAATGATGAAAATGGTGTTTCCCAATTTTAAAAACTGATAAGATAACTTGTACTCTGCGAACGCATATACGAATCTACAAACTTGGAGCTCACACATTCCCAAACCTCGACTAATGAGGAGGGATCTCACACAAACGCGGAGTAGAGGAGGGTAAACCTCCAAGAGTGAATGGGGAGAAGACTCCCATGAACGTGGACTTTAGAGCGCAAAGACCTCTGCAATCATGGAGGTCTTTTCTGTGAATGCAGAGAACAAAATGGGCTGCACCAAATTAAAAAATCCCGCTCATGTTTTCAACTCAAAACGGACCCAGAACTCACTTCACACAAACCAGATATCTATCAGTAGAAGAAATGACGATTCAACCTCAATAGAATTATTACAATTTGATTCTGAGGTCTCCTCCACCCAGTTACCGATAAAGCTCGTCAAAACTATTCAAAATACCAAAATTGTCCTTAATAGAACTAAAAATTACAACGAGACCATTTCTAGCTTTAATTTCACTATCCGAAACCGTTGGAACTGTCAAAATTTCGACTAGAGTTTCCAAATATTGAATGTTGACCAAAGATAAACTTACGCTCTGAAACTAACAAAAAAAACAACTTTGGGTGCAAAATCTCTATTTGAACTCCAAATTCAGTCCTATCACTTTTCTAGGCCAAATTCGATATTTCGGAGCTAATGGACTTGACAGATTTTTTATTAGACATCCGAAACTCAGAATAGTACAAAAATTCTCTTTTCAACAAATTGAGCTTCCAAAAATTCCAAAACTCATATTTTCCACCTTCAATACACAAGATCTCATTTCCAACCACACAAATAAATCAAAATAGGTTCAAGGCAACTTATGAAAGGAAAAAATAATAAATTTTCACAGATAAGCTCAAAAATGGCCAACAAGGTCATTGCACCACTTAACACAACAGATATAGGTAATAAGAGAATCCCCAAATTATAATTCTAGCCTCAACAACACAAATAAATAACTTACTCTGAATTTCCAATAACAACCGGCTCCCAATATAGATACATTTTAACTTAATCTGAAGGTGAGGGAAGCCTAGCCTACCTTAAAGGAAACTTCACACACTCTAAAGCAGTCCATGCAGTTTTCACCCTTCTTGACTTCTTTCAAATGTTTCCTATCTGTCAATACATAAATCTCAACGTAAATACGGCTATTCTGGCTGTAAATCTCAAGAAACGAGGGAAGATACATCAATTGTGCCTAAAATGAGAAACATGGGGCCCATAGACAAAATACCAAACCAACCCCCATAAAATAATCTCTACATCACCCCGGGTCTATAGCCAAAAATTATGCTCAAAATGAGGCTCAGAACAAGGAGAAACAACCTGAAATTCAAGTTAAATTTCTTATCAGAAAAACATTTCTTACAACAACTTTCTGATCAAATTACTCACAACTACATTCAAACCAGCAAAATCTAAATATATCACAACATGTTATAGTTTTGACCAAAATTATACTTAATTCTGATGAGAAACGTGTGAGATATCACAATATGAAGTTTCCGATAAGTTATGGTAACATATGATGCAGAAATAGTGATTTTTACCTTGAGATTCATGCCAAAGTTGAAAGACAATATTCCCATGACGTTCCTTGTAAAATTCCATGAAATATAGCCTTTTGAATCACTTAATTCTGATATGTATAGCTCAAGTTATGATCTGATTAAGGTTGGACCCTTACCTTCGCGAATTGGCCTTTTTAAGACTGCCCACAACCAAAGCCATCTCATGCGTGCATGTGGACTGGCACAAGCGAATGTGGGGGCTGGTGTGCCAGGCCTCCCTGGACAAAGCCTAGCCATGTGGATACGGGTGTGTACCATTGTGCTACTTCGCGTATGCAGAAGGTTGCCATGTTGTGCTGCACCAGCTCACTCAAAAACTTCTTCGGGGAGTTTCTGACCTACTTGATGTCCGTTTTATACAAATAAACCATGTAAAGATATGGTTTTTATACTCCAAATCCAACAGTGCGATCAGGTATCCCGATTAATCTTGTTATGATAAAATCAGGGTCCCACTTCTTTTCGACTAATTTTTGCTAAAAGAACTGAAAGGGCCAAAATGCATCTAGAAGTCTCCACCATCCAACAAAAGATCATTTTAGACTAAGTTTGATGTTTTGGAGCTGACTGCACTATCAGAATTCTAATCTATCTATATTTACCAAGTTTTTCATCGAAAATTCCTTTTTAGCTCATCTCCAAACATATTTTGAAAATTTTGAATTAAACTCATATGGAATCTCCCAAATCTCGAGCCAACCATGCTCATAGCCTTATTTGACTATTTCGGAGATGAAAAACCTTCAGAATTCCACCTGGTGCCATTTACTAAGATTTTAATAGAAAACTATTTTACAGTTATAATCCTCCATCCAACTCGAGTAGTTGTATAAATCTCAACCGATTCACCCAACAACCATACCAATAGTACCCATAAATCAAAAATGGCTCGGTGTCACTGTGCACAAGCTCAAACTGATGAAATAATTGCAGAAATGTGGAAATGACCTAGAGGGTCATTACCGGGGGATCGTTGAAAGTTTATTTTAAAAAAATTATTATTTAGTATTTTAAATGAATTGATGTCTCTTCTATTGAAATGGTGTGTTATTTAAATGAAAGGGTATGTCTTTTTATTCTTTGGGATCATATATTCTATTTAAGTTCAACTTCTACAAATTTTGATCATAACTTTACAGAATATTTTGCCGTCATAACTTTACAAATATTTTGTATTATACCTTTAATACAAAATATCTTGTATCATAATTTTACCAAATATTTTGTCATGAATATTCACCAAAAGATCAACTTCAAGTTCTGCTTTCCAAAAGGATTTTTTCACCATTTGTTTAGTCTAGAAATATATAGGCTTGTTATATCCACTAAACTATTTACGCAATCCCATAGTAATCACAAAGAGGAGAGGGAAAAAATATTTCTTTTAGAATAGTGGTTTGCACGTGTTTCAAGCCTACAATTTGTATTCCTAATTCATATTATCAAACATTCATCTGAGTGCTCTTCTTCCTATAAAGTTTTATATGCTGGATATATATTTTCCAACATGTTCCTCTTAGGGTAATTATATGGAAGTTCTTCAAATAAACTTTAGCAAAAAGCTCTTTTGTGTTTGACCAAAGAAAGCATTTGCACATGCTCTACACGCAAAATTATACATCTAATCATGTGTTGAAAAGCAAAAGATTACTCATTCTCTTTTGTCATCAAGTATTATTAATATCTTATAAGGAAGGAAAAGGAAACAGAAAGTTGAACCACCATAAATATCTAAATAAGTTCAGTCACTCAATATGAAATAGAAGCTTGAGCCACCAACTCTACAAAAAAACAACTGAAGTCCATTCATTCTTCATTGCATTTTTTTCCTTTTACATTTACGTTCAACTATTACAATTTCTTACCTTTTTTATTTTTTCCATTTTGCTTTTACGTTCAACAATTACAATTTAATACTTTTTTTTGCATCACACTAACAATAAACCGTAATTTCATTCTTTTATATTGGTAATCTGACATTTTTGGAAGTTCCTAGTAGCTTTTGTGGGCAAAAATAGGTATCACTCATTACAGTCCCAACTCTTCCAAAATTATTATCTCGCAAATAAAGGAGTTGTAGACTTTGCCTTTGTACATAAATGCTTCAAAAGCATTGTACATAACTGCTTTGAGCAATCAAATTTTGTGGTCCTTTATTTCAAAATCAGGCTTTGGAAAGCTTATATGCAACTATAGTGTTAATATTTGTGTTATCTTCATTTTAGAAAATTCCCTGTATGACATCTCCACAAAATATTTTTATGATTAATACTTAATCTAATAATGTATTTCATTAACATCTCAATACAGCAAGTGCACTGCTCTACTTGTATTTAAATGGTTGTGACTTTTGGTTGTATTATATATGTATAATATCGGAACGAACTTAGATAACTATTCAACAACTATCTTTAATTCATGTACTTAAGAAATTAATTCATGTGATTTATATTAATATTAAACAGTGAAAATCTTCAATTTTGATATTTTTTGTAGGTAATCATATTATTAGAAACCTTGATTAATCATAGTACATGTCTAGATTTTTGAACTACAAAAACTGGAATTTTTGTAGTTGTGAAAAATTAAAAAAAATGGAATGTCTTTTTTTGACAATTGATTAGACAAAATCTTTTGTGAATTATGGACATATAATTTAATTACTTAATAAATTACAGTCAATGGTTCATTTAACACATATGACCTTTTCAAATGTTTTTCTTTTATAACTTATACTGGTTTTAAAATGGGTCAAAAAGAGGAGTTAACCACCTTAATCCCTGATTAATCTCTTTATTAAGAAATTATTTTTAGTCAGATTGGGAATGATTACAGTCTTTATTATACACACACACATACACACAAGTTTAGAGTACGTACTATGCATGTGTAACACACATGAATATTTTTAATTGAATATTCATGTGTAACACACACATAAAAATATTTTTTGATCTAATTATTAATTTATGATACTTTTGTTTGATTTTAGATAATTTAAAGACATTTTGACTATTTTTGGAGAAAAAATTTAAGTCAGTTTATATAATTGAGGGAATCTGATAATTAAATGTAAATGCATCAAGATTATATTTATTTTGACTAAAATAATACAGTTGTTGACGAAGATTATAAATTTAATTAACATTCCATAAAAGATCCTTATGATCCAACACCACTTTTGGGAAGTAACAAAATTCAAATGTTAAATGACTGCCTACCCCTCTCACTATATATATCCCATCACTTAGCCTTCTATCTTACTAAATCCCCATTTCTCTCTTTGTTGAAAATGGTGGAATCTAAGGATGGGAGTGTCCCTAAAAACTGTGAATCTCCTCCTCCTCCACCACCTCCTCCTCCTCCTCCTCCTGAGTCTCCCCCTCCTCCTACTCCTGCCTCTCCTCGTATTAGCGAGGCTCTACTGATTCCTAGCACAAGAATTGATAGCGATTCTAGTGCTAATGTAGGTGTTTTAGGAATCCCATCTACCGCAAGTGATGATACCATTTCCAAATTTGAGACTCATGTTGTTGGAAGTCCTTCTGGGATCGGTCCATATCCCATTTTAAGGGTTTACGGGAGTAATCTTCCCATCGGCCTCTCATTGAATGGTGTTGATGTACCTCCGAAAAAGGGGGTAAGCAAGTTATATGCTGGGGAAGGAACTTCCAAGGACCGAATCATGAAGCCCGATGTTGAACCTCATTCAGCAGTAGCACTAGCATCAACACCAACACCCACATCGATAACTCTACAGGTACCTATAGTAATGAGAAGTTGCTATATATGTGAAAACGTGTTCGATTCATTGGGATCCTTATTCATACACATGCATTCTCATCCGGAAGTTTTGAATTGTCCATATGCTCCTCATGTTTCTGGTGATCCTAAAAAGGAACATGGTGGTGGTAGAGGTGTTGGTGATTGTGCACCACCACCTCTACTACCATCATTACCATTACAGTTATCAACATCACTTTCACCACGGCCACAACCATCACTACTCCCATTATCACCTCTACCATCACCTTCACTACCCTTACCACCACCATCATCACCACTACAACCGCCATCACTATCACCACCATCACTGCTACTATCACCATCAGTACCACCACCACAACCCCCACTCTCATCACCACCATCACTACTACCACTACCACCATCACCATTAAGACAACTATTATCATCACAACCATCACCACTGCGATCATCATCATCACCACTACCATCACCCCTAGTATCACCACTACTACCACCATCATCACTATCACCATCACCACTGCAACCTCCATCATCATCATCACCATCACCATTACGGCCACCATCATCATCACCACTATCACAACCAACATTACCACAGGTAACACAACTATCACCACCACTACCACCACCATCACCACTGGTACGAACATCACTACCACCACCACGACCATCACCTGTAAGGTCTAATTATCTCCCTGATCTTAACATTCCTGCTGATGCTACTCTCGATGAACGATGGTATCTGTTGCCAGATCTGAATATCCCAGCACCACCACCACTAGAAGAAGATGAGTAAAGCTAGTAGTAATGAATTGTGGTTATTGGGAACCAATTCATCTTTGATTTATAATAATTATAAGTCTGATAAATGTGATTGATCAGCAGGATTAGGATCAAATAAATTAGCAAGAACCTGATCAATCATATATTTGGATGTTCTAATTTGGGATGTTATAGTCTTATTTATTCGACTTTGTTTGAATTAATATTTTATTTCAATTAATTTGTCTTGCTTAGTTCCTTTTTAATCGGTTAGACTTCATATTGATTAGGTTATATATATATATATATATACACACACACACATATACACACACACATACATACATGCACATATGTTAGTGATTCTAATTTGACATCTATAGATCTAAACTTTTACTCTTGCAATACAATTGGCAGACCTATATATTAGAGCTTTTTATATTTTAATTATTTTTAATAGAGGGAAGTTAGATTTTTTTTGTCCATATATAATCTTGTCATATATCTAAAAAGTGAAAGTATTTTAGGTATAAAAATGAAAATCTCATATAAAAAGAATATAAAATTTAAAATCTATAAATAGTCTATCAAATCAATTCTCATATTTCAAAAATAATAATGTAAAGTGGAAGAATGCCGACGTGTTGAATTTTTGTTATTTTTTAAAATGATTTCTAAGCTTGATCAATTCATGATACTGTATTACTACATAACATGTTTTAATTGAATTTGAGAACTTCAGCTAAGCAAATCGTGCGGCACTAGTCGATTCGCTCGGGACTTAGCAAATGCTAGTAAGCCTTTCAAGAAGATCGCTAAGGGAACGCTAGAGAGAAAGAACAAGAGAACACAAGAGAACTTTGTAAAGAAGACTTGTATTGCTTTAGGAGAGTGCTCTTAAGCTTGTGATGCTTGATGGTTACAAATGCAAATGAGGCCCTTTATTTATACTACTCAAAAAGGGCCTTAGTGCAAATAAAATTTATGCTACAAGTCCCTCATATTTACAAAGAAGTCCCTATTCTAGAATTCTCTACAATATTCACAAGAAAGACTAAGTCTTATGTACAAATCTGACGCTATCTGCCGGTCCCGGGTGCGTGCG
Source organism: Solanum rostratum (assembly GCA_029948455.1). Taxonomy (NCBI): domain Eukaryota; kingdom Viridiplantae; phylum Streptophyta; class Magnoliopsida; order Solanales; family Solanaceae; genus Solanum; species Solanum rostratum. Next base: position 60,526,074 of record CM057045.1, on the reverse strand, counting down.
CAGTCAGGGAAATTTGTGGTCCTTGACATTCTCCCCCACCTGATGCTGCGACGACTGCGGCGCAGTGCCGGTGCTTGAGGAACTCCTGCACTTTGTCCCTAAACTGCCATAAGTCCTCGTATCTTTCCCATGTCGCCTCCTCGGGTGACTGGCCCTTCCAATGCACAAGGAACATGGCTATGGCAGGGTGGCCTCATCTTTGCTTGGCTTGGTAATCTACGATGGCCTCGATCTCTTGATCATGCGAGGCGGTAATGTTCAAGGGTATCCGACCTGATTGCCCTCTACTTGTATCCTCCTTGTCCTCATGGTATGGCTTGAGGACGCTGGCGTGGAAAACAGGGTGCACCATCAGTGTGGGTGGGAGCTATAGTCAATACTATATCTTGCCCACCTTGGCAAGAATTTTGAATGGCCCATCGTACTTCCGCACTAGGTTCTAGTGCAAACCTCGCATGGCCTTGAACTGCCTCGGGTTGAACTTCACTATGACTAAGTCCCCAACTTGGTAGTCTGTCGGGCGGCGCTTCCTGTCGGCAAACTTCTTCATCCTTTTGGCCGCCTTGTCTAAGTAGGACTTAGCGGTGTCAAGTTGCTCCTCAAACCCTTTGGCCAGATGATAGGCGCCCAAGCTTTTACCCTCGAATGCGGCCGGCAAGAGTGGGGAGTCTGAGGCTGCTGGCCCGTGGCTAACTCAAAGGGCGTCCTTCCTGTAGCCTCACTCTTCTGTAGATTATAGGAGAATTAAGCCACATCAAGCAACTTGGCCCAATCCCGCTGGTGTGCACTCACGAAGTGCCTTAAATAGCACTCCAATAAGGCATTGACCCTTTCTGTTTGGTCATCGGTCTGTGGATGGAAGCTAGTGGAAAAATGAAGCTCTGTGCCAAGAATATCAAACAGCTCCCTCCAGAAGGTTCCGGTGAAGCGTGGGTCCCTGTCGCTAATGATGTGCCTTGGCAGCCCCCAATATTTTACCACGTTCTTGAAGAATAGGTGGGCAGCTTCCTTGGCAGTGCACCCGGCAGTGGCAGGCATGAAGCTGGCATACTTTGAAAATCGGTCTACCACAACCATAATGGTGTCGTACCCTTCGGACTTAGGGAGACTTGTGATGAAATCCATAGTGATGCTCTCCCAAGGACGCTCGGCAGGTGGGAGTGGCTCCGAAAGTCCTCCAGGTGACCTCTGCTCCACTTTGTCTTGTTGGCACACGAGACAAGTCTGCACGTACCGCTCAATGTCGTCCCGCATGCGTGGACAGTAGTATGTTGCCTCGATGAGCACTCTAGTGCGGCGCTGTCCCGGATGTCCGTCCCATAAGGTATCGTGCCCCTCCTTCATGATCCGTCGCCTCAGGTTTCCGTATTGGGGCACGTAGACTCTCCGCCCAGTCGTGAGCAAGAGCCCGTCTTCGAGCCAGAAGAGTCGGGTCTTACCTTGGGAAGCCAACTCCATGAGCTGCTTGGCTTCCGCATCTGCTGCAGGCCCGTTTTAATCTCCTCCCGCACATCACTTTGGGCCATAGTGATGGCGGCCAGTGCAGCTTTCCTGCTTAGTGCATCTGCCACTACATTGTCTTTGCCTGGCTTATACTCAAGTGTGTAGTCAAATTCTGCCAAGAAGTCCTGCCACCTAGCTTGTTTTGGCGTGAGCTTCTTCTGTGTCAGGAAGTAGCTAGTGGCCACATTATCCATCTTGACTACGAATTTGGACCCAAGGAGATAGTGCCTCCAGGTCCGCAGGCAATGTACGATGGCGGTCATCTCTTTCTCCTGCACGGTATACAGCCGCTCTGCTTCATTTAGCTTCCGGCTCTCGAAGGCGATGGGGTGCTTCTCCTGCATTAGGACACCCCCGATGGCATAGTCAGAGGCATCTATATATATCTATATATATATATATATATACACACACACACATACATACATGCACATATGTTAGTGATTCTAATTTGACATCTATAGATCTAAACTTTTACTTCTTGCAATACAATTGGCAGACCTATATATTAGAGCTTTTTATATTTTAATTATTTTTAATAGAGGGAAGTTTTTTTTTTGTCCATATATAATCTTGTCATATATCTAAAAAGTGAAAATATTTTAGGTATAAAAATGAAAATCTCATATAAAAAGAATATAAAATTTAAAATCTATAAATAGTCTATCAAATCAATTCTCATATTTCGAAAATAATAATGCAAAGTGGAAGAATGCCGACGTGCTGAATTTTTGTTATTTTTTAAAATGATTTCTAAGCTTGATCAATTCATGATACTGTATTACTACATAACATGTTTTAATTGAATTTGAATGATGAGACGTAAACAAATCTTATCATTAAACTAATTTCAATTTCAATGAAACACATGACATTTTTTTATATAACTTATACTCCTAACAAATTGTGTCAAATTAAAGAGAGGGCTTGACGACCTTAATACCTGAATTTGTTTTCCATTAAGGAGTTATTTTCAACCCCACTAGGATTGATTATAGTCTCTGATGTCTTATTTTATTCCTTAGAATTTTTTTAAGGAAAACAAGAAAAGGTGCCAATATTATATTTGAATGGTTGTGACTTTTGGTTGTATTATATATGCACGTTATTGAAACGAATTGAGATAACTATACAACAACAGTCATTAATTGATATACTTATGAAATTAATTCATATTACTTATATTAATATAAAATATTGAAAATCTTCGATTTTGATATTTCTGCAGGTATCCATAGTATTGAAAACCTTAATTAATAATAGATATGTCCAGATATTTGAAACACAAAAAATGAAATTTTTGTAGTTATAAAAAAATATAAAAAATGAAATGTCTTTCTTTGACATTTGGTTAGAGAAATTCTGTTGTGAATTACAGATATACCATTAAATTACTTCATTAATTACAGTCAATGGTGTATTGAACACATATGATCTTTTCAACTGTTGTTTTATAACTTATACTAGCATTAAAATTGGTCAAAGAGAGGAGTTAACGACCTTAATTGTCACAACCCAAAATCAGGGTGTGATGGCACTCACCAAACCAACCAAGGCGAGTCAACCCAAAAACTAAACAACTCAAAACAATAATAAAAGCGAAAGACAAACAGTCTAATCAGATGGATAAGCATAGGAAATCAAAAGCTACAACCAACCCAAAACTTGTGTCACATATAAAATCCTCTAAATATAGAATACTCAAATGGAATACAAGTCTCAATGTTTAGTCCTCAAATAGGACATAGCATAAAGGTAGTAGAATCCTCAATAATCTGTAGAAGGGACAAGCAACTACCTCTCCAACGATCCAAAAGTTGGATCCCGTAAGTCAGAAATCTAGCAAAAATAGAACAAGTAAAGCAATGAAGAACACAAGTACTCTTTAACACCCAACCACATACCGCTGAATTATACACCTGCACTCAGAAAAGTCCCAGCACAATATAATACACAAATCACAAGAATATAAATATACTCATCATATAGCATCATATCTCAAAATATCCAACTGATACTCAAGTCAAAAGATAAAATAGACATGTCGTGTTAGTAATAACAAATAATGATATCAAAGCAAGAATGACATGAGATGAAGTGGATGCCATACCATGTAAATAATGCTATGCAATGTCAAACAATCATGACACATGTGTGTCTTACGATACACATCCTTTGATCATATGTGTGTTAGAATAGAACTCATGAGGGTTACTCAAGGACTACGTATCCATGAACATTGCCGGCAATGACCTCAGTCAATGCTCACATGATCTGAAGTGACCTCGGCTACAGCATAATCTAGCAAAATATTACCTAGTTCAATCTCGAATGACCTCAATCTTTATTGGGTCAACTTGAATACCCTCCTTAGAAACCACATGCCCTTAGAATTCCATAAAACTCAACAAAAACTCAAACTTGGAGAATTTAACATAAAGCTTCTCCTCCATAAGCCTCTAGAGCACAATCCTCAAATGCCTTACATAATCCTCCTAAGTCTTAAAGAGACCAAGATACCGTCAATGAATATAATCATGAACGTATCTTGATATGATTGGAACACCTCATTCATCAACTCCATAAATATTGATGGGGTGTTAGTCAAACTAAAGGACATAACGAGAAACTCATAGTGGCCATACCTTTTTTGAAAGGATGTCTTGGGGTTATCTGTTTGCTGAATCTACAACTGATGATACCCAAACCTCAAGTTAATATAAGAAAACAAAGTAGCTCCCTAAAGCTGGTCAAACAAAATCATCAGTACAAGGGAGTGGATATTTGCTCTTGACAGTTACCTTGTTTAACTGCCTATAATCAATACACATTCTCATCGATCCATCTTTCTTCTTTACAAAAATAATTGGGGCATCCTAAGGTGAAACACTAGGGTGAATAAGTCCCTTGCTCAATAGATCTTAGAGCTGCTCTTTTATCTCCTTTAACTTTGTTAGAGTCATATGATAGGGAGTGATAGAAATGGGTGTAGTGTCCAGCTCAAGATCGACAGCAAAAATCAATGTCCTTGTTAAGAAGGACTCTTGGTATATAAGTAGGAAACACATCTGGAAACTCACAAACTATTGGAATAGACTCCATAGAAGGTGACTTGGCAGCAGTATCACGAATAAAAGCCAAGTAAGCTAAATATCCTTTATCAATCCACTTTTGGGCCCGAATATAAGATAAAATATTACTACGATAGGAACCCTTCTAACCCATCATTTTTATCCTCGGTTTACCAAGCATGAATAAGGTAATGGTCTTAGCATAACAATCAAGAATAACACGATATGGACATAGATAATCAATACTCAGAATTATATCAAAATCTACCATGTCTCATATAATCATATCTACCCACATCTCATAGCCAAACCAATTCTCAAGACATGATCGGTATACCGATCCACTACTAAGGGCTCACTTACTAGGGTCGAAACATGAATAGACATAGATATAGTATCACATGGAAACTCAAGTCCCAATGAAAAATATGCATACACATATGAATAAGTGGAGCTAGGATCAAATAACACAGATGCAAGATGATGGAAAATCAACATAATACCTTTGATGACAACATGAGAGGCCTCAAGCTCGGGTCTACCAGAAAAAGCATAGAAATGGCCTCCCCATCCTCCACCATGAGCATGAGTGAAAACGCCACCTGCTCCTCTACCTCTGGAGCGTCCACCTCTATCGTCTAGACCTTTACCGTGGCTCTAGTCTATGAGGTTGAACCTTTGGCTGATGGTATCGGATCTCTAAATGGTGTGGCGAAGTATGAATGATGGTGGCCAAAATATGTTTGCATGGGTAACTGTCGAATCATATGATCAGGGGATCCACACCAAAAATGAGATCTAGGGGTAGACAACTGTTGCAATTGAACATGAGGGATACTGTAGCCACCCCAGCCCGTAGGCCTCTGCTAGGATCTGAGTGAACCCTGACCTGAGCTATAAGAGTCACAAGGACCTAGTCCTCCCTCTGAAGCTGGCAAAGCTATATGAACCCTGTGGTGCTGAAATGAACCACCTCCCCTGTCATACCTTTGCCTCCTGATGATACACTTGAGAATTGTCCCGATGTGTAGACCCTTTTGTGGTCCCAAAACTCTTCACTCTACATGAGCTCCGTCCCCATGGAGGCACTAACAACTTAAAAGATGCTCCATCTCTAGACACCCAAAACACTGACTGTTTGATAGAATAAGCCAACCCTCTAACAAACCGCAAACTCTCTCTACCTCTGTAGGAATAATAGTTGTAGAATTCTTGACTAACTGACAAAAACAAACCTAACATTCCAATAGGGTCATATTTCCCTATGTGAAACTCTCGAACCTCAGAAGACTCTCTTCACGGACACTCCAAGGAACATTTCGATCATACAAAGAACTATAAATGCCTCCCAAGTCATCAAAGGAGATACAACTAAAAATGATCCCAAATAGGTCCTCCATCACTCCCTGGCTAGCCTATGTAGCTGGAGGCTAACATATCACACACCATGAGTCTCTACCAATCCCATGGTCTCAAGTAACTCCCGGAAGGTAACTAAAAACTCATGTGCATCCTCGGTCTTTCCACCATGGAACTGAAGTGGCTCCATCTTCCTAACCTCTCATATCTACATTGCTCCTCATAAGTAAAGGTAGCTAATAGAGTATTCTCAATAGTAGGTGCTACTAGTGGCTGCTCCACCTGAACCTTGGAAAGAGGGCCTACTACTGATCATGGGACCGAGCCCTAACCCATGTCTATGAAGTACTTGATCTATCAATTGGGCTACCTACCTGTCCAAATGACTCTAGTACCCCCAGAACTCTAAAAAGCATATCCTGAAATAGTGGCGCTGCAGTATAGTCATGAGAAACCTGCTCCTCTCTGGGCTCCAAAGATGGCTCACGGAAGATACCCCACTCATAATATCTTTTCAGTGTTGCGCCTCGATCTCGGACTTTATCTCGACCACTATTGCAATCCCTACCCCTAGCTGTGGTCTAATAGCAGTCTCAGGTGATGCCTCTCCCTATTCGATAGTTGTTGTAGCTCTAGTGCTTGCCATCTTCCAAAAGGACACACAACAACTCAGTACTTACATCACGAACCGGGGTCGGGGCCTAAGTGTGACACGGTGAATAGGGACTCGAGAGCTCCCAAACAAGCCTCAAAATATCAGAATCTACGAAGCTTGGTTCAAGAGCTTTTAAAGACAAGTAATTAAATAACAGAAATTCGAGTCCCAAAAGAGCATTTCTTATAAGTTAAGCAAAAATGACAAGGTTTTTACAAAATACCCAACATATGCCTCTAGTTAAGGAACGGGGGCCAGGACAAGTTTCGGGCTCACCCTCAACAAAATAATATACACAATGGGCACAAGAAACAAAGCTCGCCCTCGAGAGATGGGGCTCACTGCAAAAATATCTTCAAAGAAGGACTATTCGTCCTGTGACTGATACTTAAACTACTCGGTCTCTACATGGTAAAATCATTTAGGCATAGAGTATGCGTTAGTACGTTTGAATGTACTAAGTATGTGGGTATGCAATGTACATGACTTACCGAACCTACATATCAATGTTAGATGATAAGGGCACATAATATACAAGGATCATATAAGCAAGGAAATTTAGTATATAAGATGCCATGGAATGCATGATGCATGCAATGTGATAATGCTCCTATATAATGGGGATGGACTATAACCGACAAACCAAATCCATGCGAGCTATTACATGAACTAGACCGATTGGGACCTCCCATCGGTAGGGAGAAGATTACTTGCCAAGGGTAATCTACACCACACGTTACGACCACGCTTTTAGGTGGGTGGTCACTTTTCTTACAACCATGCTTTCCGGAAGGATTTGCAGAATCAAAGCAAGACATGTCATAACATAAACAGATACGGTCGGTGAACAAAGTCAATGTCAAAGTCAATATTTCGGAAGCTCCTATAAATACATAATACTACTCATGAACAAAGTCAATGTCTGAAAGAAAAAGATGGCCATCAAAAGAAGGAGACTACAAGGTCTCTGGAACAGTCCGTGCTCACCAATAGTCTTCTGAGCACTCCTAAAATCCTCATAAAGTCAATGCCCATGACTAGAACCTTGACCTGCACCATGGGAAGATGCAGCAGTGTAGGGGGCTAAGTACCAGAAAAGGCACCTAGTAGGCATCATCGTCCAACTGAGTGAAATGATATACATATAGAAAGCTCAACTATAAATAACTGAAGGAAGTCTAACAATCTGAAACTCTTAGCAAAGGTAAGCATATTTGAAATATTCCCAAACGCTCATCTAAATTGAACCAAGAGATGAACAATGATAGACTGAACCAACCTAAATAATGAACAGTACTAGACTGAACCAACCCGAGTGATAAACAATGATACCGATTGACGAAGACTTAGTAGGCCTATACCACAACTATCCCCAACTGAGGTGTGGCATTGTACGTGGGTGCAAGGCCCTAATATCTATATTTTATATGCCAATTATGCCCCTATAAGCCCAGAATGTACACCCGCGCATAATCTTATCAACTAAATCACAATATAACAAAAGTCCCAATATCATATCGTCCCAGGTCAGCTATACGTGGGTTTAAGTCCCTAGTGTCTAAGGTTGAACACCCACTGAGCACCCATAGGCCCAGAGAGTACACCCACACAGAATCATGGGGTGTGTAGGTATAGGAATACCAGGATTAGTAACTGATAGAAAAACCCTCAACCACTCAAATGAATCGAACTAGTATCCCAACTCTAACAACAAGGGAAAATAAAGAACCCAAATCTGAACTAAGAATGCAACTCTATAAGTACCCTGGTCTGGACTAGCCCTCAGACCATGCTTGGATTTGACCTTGGGAAACCCTATGGACTGGACATCAGGCAGGCAAGACCCTGGATTGGACATCAGGGTATAATAAACTAAAATGTTACCTTAGACAGGACATCAGGGCATGCAGTACCTCGGATCAAACATCGGGGCATGATGATAAACTGTACCCACAACACATAGTCAGGAAAAGAACACACAATCAGTCCTTACAATGTTACATGCTTCCCAATATTCGACAACAAAACAAGCATCAAGCAATCCACCCAAGTGTAGACCTCAACAGTAGTAGTATAGAATCATTCCTAGCAATCGACAAGTTCACCTAACTGATGACATAACATGTGTCTAGAATAGTCAGAACCCAGCTAACAATATCTCGGCTAGCTAATGATGATAACAAGACCTCAGGGCGGAAAAAAATGCAGTCTAATTGATAATCACAACAGGCCCCAACAAATAATATTACCCAGCTAACCCTGAGTATGGCGCAAATCCTATTATTTAGATAACAATCAAGTTATTCGAGAGGCTGGAATACGCATGGCGACAACTTCACAATGCGGGATCGTAGTCATAAGGTCACATGGAGTAGTCAGGAGTACAACAAACAACAAGCCTCTCAATATCACATAATTCTCATACCAGGCCACCAACACTGAGATAGGCAACCAAACAGACAGTCATAGGTCAATCCTTCTGATAACAGAGATAACTTATCCAGGCAACTATGTGCCGACTCACTAATAATGTGACAATCTCAATAATAGGTGGTAATCCCTAGGACTAACTCCTACAGACCGAATTACACCCTTAGATGGCCTAGTAAATCTCAAGGGATCAAGTACACATCTCTTTGCAGAAGCACATCCACATTTCTATCTCCCCCGAGGTATAGTGGTATCATATTTCAAACCAAAGTCAAAGTGCCCAACCATAAGCGATAACAATTCTTAAAATATAGTCAGTCAAAGGGAATTTAGCATGTGTATAATAACTACCAGCTAGAAATACAAGATATATGCTATAAAAATCATGATGAGTAATGTCTACTAGAGGCAAAAGGATCGCAACTAGATGGTCAAAAGTCTTGCAGATAACATAGATATCAGAACTGCATTACAAGTATTTAACAATCAGGTTATAGAGAAATATAGAAGTCACAGCTATATCACAAGTATTTCAAACAATCAAGGCTATTTGAATCAAATTGGACATCAGAACAGGCCACCGTACTACATATAGTCAACAATAGTCTTACAAGTTATCAAATCTTAATAATCTCAGGTCATAGTAACATACAAAAAAGAGTCACGCTCAGTGCACATACCTGTCCAATGGCCTTAACCCATATCCAACCTTCACCAAGACCTTGCGTAGTTTAAAAATGCCAAAATTTAGCTAATACCCCAACTACAACTAACACAACCTTCAGTACAACGATAGTCATTCCATGTCATCATATACAACACATATAGATCAAAACCAGCTATATACAGTACATATTGCACAACTCAGCCCATAACCAGCATATTACTAACATCTTAGCTCAATTATGCAAGCATTTAAACCCAATCTATAGTTTAGAGAAAGTCTAGCGTATCTGGAAACCAATGTCTCATGCTTCAAGTCAATCCAGCTAAGCATTTCCCCTTTAAATTCAGTAAACATCCAGCATATCACAACATTCCTCTCGAAATGTAACTATTTAGACTCAAGTTTAACTTAATTTCATTAAAAATTGGTTAAGATATCAACACATGAAGTTTTCATAAATTCCTAGAATGAAATCAGCTAAAACAACAAATTTATCTGAAAAACACGCCAAATCCTCAATCCGACTTCACCACGGTGTTCCTCGCAAATATCCAAGTCACGTGGACTTCTGAATCGCCAAAATCAGAGCTCTAGATCAATGTTTATGACCTTGAGAAGTTTTGGAATGTTATTATTTGTGTAGTGTGGACGCCATATACATAGGCGACACTACTTATCAATGAACGCGGAGCTTTAGGCCAGGAACTTCTCTGCCAACGTGGACTGGGCTACGCGAATGCAGAGCTCTTCATCCTTTACCTTTTGCGAACGTGGAGGGTTAATTTTCTGGTGTTGCACCTGCAATCTCAAAAACTTCCCCAGGCCATTTGATGTCTGTTTTTCACCCAACAATAGCGCAACCATATGGATTTCAACATTCTGGATCCAATGGTACATTCAAAATTCCCAATGGAGTATCCTATAAAAAACAAAGGGTCCCACTTATTTTCGACTAATTTTAACTAAAAAGACTGAGGGGGTCAAAATGCAATCGAATGAACCAGTCAACAAAGGAAAGGTCATTTTAGACCATTTTCAACGTTTTGGAGCTCACCATGCCATCATATTTCCATTTCGAGCGCGTTTGGCTAGGTTTTTACAGAACCATGCTATTTAGCTTATAGTTGAACGTATTTCGCAACTTTTGGCTCAAAATCATACCAGAACCCTCCATCCTCGGACAAACCACTCTCTTAGCCCAAATCAGCCATTTCAAAACTAATGAAACCATCAGAATTACATTTTGAGTCCATTTGCTAGAGTTTTATCAGAAATGTTATTCTCAATATTATAACTTCTCGTCAACCTGCAGACACACATAATTCTCCACCAAAACAACCCACAACCATTCCAAAAGTCCCCCTAACAAGTCATAAAAGGTCCGAGGGCACCATACAGAAGCTCAAATAAATAGAGTAGTCGTAGAATTGTAGAAATGACTCAGAGGGTCATCACAAATCCTCGGTAATATTGCTCAAAGAAAGCTTGAAAATGGTGTTTCACTATTTTTAAAACTGGTCTAATAATTTGTACTCCAAAAATGCAAATATGAATCCGTGAATGTGGGCCCCACACATTCCCAGACCTCCATGAACGTGGAGTAAAAGAGGGTGAACCTCCACAAACGCGGAGAAGACATCTAAAAATGCGTAGTTCACAGTGCAAAGACCTACGTGAATCTGGAGGTCAATTTCACGATCGCTGAGAAGAAAATGGGGCTTCACTAGATTAAAAAAACTGCAAATTTTTAACTCGGAACAAACCCTAGAACCTGATTCACAAAAACCAAATGTGTACCCTACAAGAAACGGTGATCCAAACTCAACAAAATTATCAAAATTCATTTTTGAGGTCTTCTCGGCTTAATCACCCATGAAGCTCATTAAAACTAGTCAAAATTCAAAACACTAAAACTGACCTCAAAAACTCCAAAGTTTACAACAAGACCATTTATAGTGTTAGTTTCACCATCTAGAACCACTAAAACTGTCAGAATTTCGATTAGAGCTTTCAAACTCTGAATGTTGACCAAAGTCAAACTTAACTCCAAAACTTTCTGAAAATGACAATTTGGGTCCAAAATTTCTATTATAACTCCAAATTTAGTTCTATCACTTCGCCTTGAAAAATTTTGACCTTCCGGAGCTAATGGAATCAATGGATTTTTAATTCGACACCTGAAACTAGGAGTGGTATAAAAACTCACTTTTTCAACAATTTAATCTTCCAAAAAATGCCAAAACACACATTTTCCACTTTTAAAACACAAGATCTTAGTTCAAACAACACAAATAGTTCAAAATAGGTCCAAAGCAACATACTAAAGTGCAAAATAGTAATGTTTCATAGATAAGCTCAAAAATGACCAGTAAGGCATTACATCATTCACCAATAAGAATAATGTGTGTCCTCGACTATAAGAGAAAGAAAGGTACCTAAAGCTATAAAATGGTTGGGATATCTTTCCTGTATGTTTGACTTCAACTCCCAACTATCCTCCTCAATGGGACGATGTCGCCTCTGAACCATTACAGAAGGTATATTCTTGGTTCTCAACCTCTGTACTTGCTTGTCCAAAATAGCCGCTGGTTCTTCCTCATATGACTTATATGAACAAAACTCAACTGAATCATAGTAAATCACATATGATTCATCTGGAATATATTGATAGAGCATGGAAACATGAAATACAAGATGAACTGTTGGTAATTTTGGTGGAAATGCTAACTTATAAACAACCTCACTTACCCTCTTCAGAGTCTAAAACAAGCCGATACACCTAGGGTTGAGCTTTCCCTTCTTCCCAGATCTCATCATACCCTTCATAGGTGATATTTTTTAGCTATAAACTATCTCCAAGCATGAACTATAGAGGTCTACCCTTCCTGTCAGCATAACTCTTCTGGCGGCTCTGGGCTGTGAACAACCTACTCTATATCAACTGGACCCGATCCACAACATCTCTAAGAAAGTGAATACCCAATCAACTGAACCTAAATCAAACCACCCGATCGACGACCTACATCTCCGGCCATGTAATGCCTCAAACGGTGCAGTCTAAATATTTGAATGTTAACTGTTACTGAAAAAAACTTTGCCAAAGGCAAGTGCTGATCCAATTGGGCCCAAAAGTCTATCACACATGCCAGAAACATATCCTCTAATACCATAATAGTGAGTTTGGATTTTCCATAAGTTTGAGCATGGAAAGCTGAACCCAAATCCAACTGAGTATCCAAACAATGCTACCAGGCCTTCAAACTATGTCAAGTGAAAAAAAATCCTTTGTCAGAGATTATAGACACTGGCACCCCGTACATTCTAACAATATCCTAGATATAAATCCTAGTCAACTGCTCTACACCATAGCTCATCTTCACTAGTAGGAAGTGACCAGACTTAGTCAATTAATCTAGGATCACCCAAACTAAATCAAACTTACACAAATCCATAAGCAAATTGATAACAAATCCATGGTAATTTTTTCCCACTTCCACTCGGGTACAGGCATCCTCTGCATCAAATCACTAGGTCTTTAGTGCTCATATTTGAGGTATTGATAGTGTAAGCACTTCGCCACAAATTCAACAATATCTCTCCTCATCCCAAACCACCAAAAATGTTGTTTTAAATCATGATACATCTTTTACATAATGAGATGGATAGAATATCTAGCAAAGTAAGCCTCCTCCAATATCAATCTCACCCAATCCCCTACCTAAGGCATACAAACTCGACCATTAATCCTTAAAATACCCTTTAAATCAATAGTAGATGCTTTTGCTTTACCCATCAACACTTTATCATGAATACAGAAAAATCTAGTATCGTCAAGCTGGTGAGCACGTACCTCATCACGCAATGAAGACCTAGCCTCCTCAAAGGCTAAAATACTCTAAGAAGGAAAATATCCAATCGAACCAGTTGTCGGTCAAGTGATTGAACCTCCTAAGCTAAGGATCTATTCTTCACCCTCAAGAATGCCAAACTCCCCATACTAGAGGCCTTCTAACTCAAGGCATCAACCACCACATTCGCCTTGCCCGGATGGTATAGAATTGAGAAGGCATATTCTTGTAACAAGTCCAACCACCTGTGCTATATCATGTTCAAATAGGTTGAGGAAAGATATATTTGAGACTTAGGTGATCGATAAAGATCTCACAATGCACTTAATAGAGATAATGCTTCCACAACTTCAATACAAACACCACTGCAACCAATTGTAAATCATAGATAGGGTAGTTCCTCTCATGCACCTTCAACTGACTAGAAACATATGCTATCTGTCTCCCCTTTTGCATCAATACTCCACCCAAACCCACTTTAGAAGCATCAAAATACACCACAAAAGGTACTCCCTCCTTGGGAAAAGCAAGAATAGGTGTTGAACTCAATAAATCTTTGAGCTTCTTAAAGCTCGCCTTTCACTTCTCTGACCACTAAAAAACCACATACATTTGAGTGAGTCTAGTCAACAGGGATGCACAGAAGAGAGTTCTTGCATAAAACGACAATAATACCTCGCTAAACTAATTAAACTCTGAATCTCAGTCATAGATGTCGGCTTGGCCACTCATGAACTACTGTTACCTTGGCCGGATCTACCATAATGCAATTTTTTACCATCATACTCCCAAGGAAAACTACAGACTCGATCAAAAACTCACACTTTTAAAACATAGAAAATAATTTATCTTCTCTTAATTATAATCCTCATGTGGTGCACATAGTCTATCTCATTCTTTGAGTAAACCAATATGTCGTCAATAAACACAATCACAAATATATCCAAATTAGGCTTGAACACTTTATTCATCAATTCCTTGAAAGTGGGTGGAGTGTTAGTTAACCTGAATGACATAACCAAAAACTTATAATGGCCATAAAGGGTCTTGAAGGTTGTCTTCGAGATGTTAGACTCCCGAACTCTCAACTTAAGATATCCACATCTCAAATCACTCTTGGAAAACACTAAAACATCCTATAACTTGTTGAATAAATCATCAATAGGAGGTGAAAAATACTAAGTATTGATGGTAACTTTGTTCAACTGGTGATAATTAGTACGCATCTGCATGGTACCATCCTTCTTCTTCACAAACAAGACAGGAGCACCACAAGGAGATACACTCGAATTAATAAACCCCTTCTCCAACAAATCTAATTGCTCCTTTATCTCCTTCAACATAGCTAGAGCTACCAAGTAGGGGAAATGTAAATGAGCTTAGTGTCCGGCTCCATATAAATAACAAAATCAATAACATGATTCGGAGGAACACTTGGCAAGTTTGTCAGAAACACATCTGTAAACACTCGCAAAACGATGGTGACTCCTGAGAATAGGCCCGAACATGAGCCACATATGATAAAAATCCCTTATCCATTAATCTACTGGGATGTAGATAAGAATCACCCCCTTGGAATAAGATCTAGACGTGTTAGTCCATACTAATTGGGGCAAATCACGACAAGATAAAGTCACCATCTTCGCATGGCAATTAAGAATAGCAAGATGAGGTGACAACCAATCCATAGCCAGTATCATATCAGAGTAAACCATATCAAGCAATATCAAGAGTGTAACAATACGACCCTGATACACCCAATTTACCTCTAAAGCTTTACCTTCCAGAGTGGAACTAAAAAGTGTAGCATGTATGGATCCAATTGGGGTTCGCGTTGGTGGCATATAGGCTCGGTAAGGGGCTCACATATAATATCAAGATCTGTGGACAAATAAATGGATACATATGAATATGTAGAGCATGGATCAAATAAATCCAAAGCAAAATGGTGGCACACCGGAACCATACATGTAATGACAACATCGGAGGCCCTTACTCAGCCCGATCTTGAATGGCGTAGCATACTTTCCGTCCCCCTCTAGACTGTGGGTCTTCACAAGCCCCACCTCTTACAATGTCACTACCCCCTCCAATACCACCCATCATGCCCTAAGAGGTGTCCATGGCTATTGCTGCTAGAGCTAGACGAGCTGGTAGGGTCCCTACTGACTGAGCGGAAGGTGCACGATGAGGACAATGCCTAGACAAGTGCCCAATCTCATCACAAACATAGAAAGCTCCGGGATCCCATCCCTGAGATCACTTTCTTGGTAAACCACCTAGCCTGGATGCACCAGAAAAGCTATCATAGCCTCTCTAAATAGGCCTGGATTCATCAACTAGAGGAATGACTGTATGAATTGTGCTACCCTAATGGCCCTGTCTCTGAAATTCTTTATCTCATGGTGGGTGCCCACTGAACCGGCCATACTAGCGAAATCTCTTGCCGCCATATTAACGGTCACGTCTAATACACTCAATCATGCGATCGTAGTACACCACACTCTAGAAGGTGCCACTTGCCAAGACTGATGAAGTTGTAGCCTCTTAAAGGTACCCTACCGATCCCTTGGAAAATCATTGAATCCTTACAAACTCTCTAGGGATGCTAGACAAGGCATATCTAGACAACTCATGAAATCTCACCTCATAGTCAGATATTGATATCGATCACCAGTGAAGTCATTCAAACTTGTCTTGTCTGCTCTCCCAAAGACTTTATAGCATAAACCTCCCTAGGAACACCTCAATAAACTTCTCCCCAAGTCATAACTAGAGATCTAAAAGGCTTACAAGCTATGACTGACCTCCACTGTTTGCTTAGCCAAGCCAGCTTACTGATAGAAGGTATAAGCAACTCTGTAGGACTCAAGAATAGCAAAATTACCCAACTAATCCTAGCACTCTAATAGGAAATAATAAATCCTATCATCGGGCGTACTATCAAATCTTGGAGGAGCTAACCAAAAAAATCTCTTGAAACTCTTCTGCTTGGAAGTAGACATAGGAGGTCTAGCAAAAGCTAGGGCACCATAAACTAGTGCGATGCAATAGACAAACCATAGAGTTATGAACTAGTATTTTGCTTAGTAGTTTTAGGGGGAATAATTGAAGTTACAGGAGGATCCGCTAGAGCTAATGAAGGGCCAACATGTATTTTAGGTGGAACAATTGGAGAAATATAGGGGCCAACTGGTATTGTAGGAGCTGGTGCATCAAGAATAGCCGGAGTTGAAGAATCTTTCTCAAGTCTGTCCAATACCTGTAGAAGTAGCTCCTGAACTTAGGGATTAGTATCAGGGATTAATGGTGGTGGAACAAGGTTTGTGGGTCCCTCTGGCTCATACTCAGGCTCTGGTGAAGCTGCTCTATCCCATCCTCTAAGCAAAGCTATACCTCTAGCGTGTCCTAGACCCCTGGCCTTACCACGAGCCCTATCTTGACCATGGGTGAGGCCACATTAGATGTCTTTGGTTCATTCACTGATTGTTGAGCTCTAGTTGTCACACCTCGAGAGGTTACCCTATACATGACCCGTATTCAAAGACTATTGCTAGTCCCCAAGTGAACCACTTGGCCTCATTATATTTATTCAATCATAGTTTAATCATATTAGCGGAAGCCTAAACATAATAAAAGGTGGACAATCTCAATATTTAAGGGCCATAGACCAACAAATCGAACTCCGATTCTCTAACATAAAAATAGTTTTAAATTAAATCATTCAAGAAATAAAGATCTCAATGTCAACTCATAACTATCTAGAATATGAAGCCTCTAACTCTACTATCTAGATGGTGCCAATGATTGGTTCATGGCTATCTCCAATCAAACAAAAGAAAATCTAAATTGATCTAGTAGCAAGATGATAGTAAAATGGAAATGCTCCAAAAACTAGGAGGTCTCACCGATCAGCTGAATGTGAATAGATCATCAATGAAGCATCTATTTATGAACCCTAATATCTATCTCTGCATCATAAAATAATGCAATCCAAATGGACATAAGTACATAAAATGTACAAGTATGTATAATGCCTGAAAGAAACTGATATAGACAAAACACCAATCATCATAGAGATACTCAATCAGAATTTCATATGTCTATCTAAAGCAATAATAAAGAATAGATAATGAACATTCAATACAGATCCAACCTAATCCCATCCAATCCGAATCCAATCACAGCACTATCAATATAAAACCTATATGGGAGTTTCTCTTATCAAATAGAAATCATTTAGACCCTATGATCAGACAACAATCTCATTGATGTTGCCACTATCATTTAGTACTTGCCAAGATAAAGAACGAATCGATCCATAATGGATCTAATCAACCAATTCCCTTACTTTTTCAAGGACCTATCAAGAGAAAACATCTAACTTAACCATTTCAATCCTTTCCTATAGTTGACAACAGAGTTATTTAGTTTGAGTCAGACATAGTATTATGCAATTTGGTGCTTGATACTCGTCCCAAGACTCAATGCTTGGAAAACAATGAAATCTAATCAACAAATCTGTGAGTCTCTTAATGGACTCTTTCAACTCATCAGTTCTATCAAATCAATCTTTCAATAATTCAACAAATAAATCCCATTGACCTTTTAAGAGTAATTTGGGCAATCACGTAGGAGGACTTTCAATTTAGACCAATCTTTATAGTTCAAATTTGAGGACTCATAGGACTATAAACTTCTATCAACTATCATCATTCCCAAATCACAATCACAGTCAACATTCTCAACTAAAGGCTCTAGACTCAATCCTTATATTCATTCATGCAATCTTTTATAAAGTAATATGTAGGGTTTGTCAAATAAGTCAAGTAAAAATATTTATTCAATAAATCAAATTTATGATGATCATAAACATATGAAAATAAGTAGAATGTATATAATTTACAAGAAAACATTCAATGGAACATGCTTAGAGACTTAATACTTCCACAATCTTTCTATCATCATCAATGGGGCACATAGAACAACAATTCTATTCTGTAGTTTAGCCTTATGTAACTGAGATTAAGAATGGAAAATCAAACAATGAAGATTACCTTTGAATAACTTGAACCCTAGCCTTCTCTTTTCTCCTTAGCCTAGTTATGAAGATGAATTAGTATAAATGATTGAAAATTCATGCTTAGGAATTGATATAGGGTCGAAAACAGCCTCAAAATGACAGGGTTTAAGACTAGGATGGATGGGGAAAGGACTAAAATTCCCTTGTTTTTAAAACTGATCGTCAAGTACCATGATGGGGCAAGTCCACGAAGAGGACTTGTTCCACTTCAATTCATTTTTTACCAAAAACATAAAACGCGTTCAGAAACTATTTTTTCTACAAATAACAAATACATCACATTTGACAAATGAATTTTACATGTATTTTATGTAAAATCTCACTTTTCTAGTGCATTTTATGAATAAAACCCAAAAATACACTATCACAGGGCATGCCCACGATGCGGACCTATCTCGTACCTTTGTGGTTTTGCAATTTTGTTCTGAAAAATTATCTTTTGATCCAATTGGCCTAAAATTTAGAACTATTTTCCTGCATAATTTTTCAAGCTGATCACGATTCTGGCGTCAGATTTGCCGAAAGAGTTTAGGAAGACGCGATATGCAAGCATTCTCTCATCTAGTGATATTTTAGTAATTTTACTAGGTGTTACTTTATCTCCCTTTTGGGATCATTCATCATCGAATGAAGAGAAATTAGAGATAGACTCGAGGCAAGAGTAAAAATCAACACTTAATCAGTCAACCAATCGCAATCAACCAATAACCATCATACCTATCAACCAATTTGGACAGTCAAAAATTGAAGTCAGAACAGAAAATCAATCAATATCAAGAGCGGAGATATTAACTTAGACATTCTCACTATCAGACACGAATAGAACATCAACACGCAATCAATTTGAATCATTTAGTTATTCGAACTGAGGAAGGAAGTCACCAATTCTAATCAGGGATGGGACTATCATGATATATAAGACTCTATGGATACTCTCAAGCTCAGAAGCTCATCTTAACTACTCTCCTTTTCATGGCACACTCCATAAATTTAGGCTTATTGCTCCTATTAAAATCTATGTTTGACCACATCCTCTTATTACGTTCACGCCTAACAATAAGTCCCAAGGTACTAGTCCTTGGATGATCATATTCATACCAACCTAACCCCTCGAAATCTATGTTTCATACATCTATAGTGACCTTTACTTCAAGAATACTGCTTTTTCTCATCATTTTAATACCCTCACATAATGGCAACCATATATTCAAGTCTGTCACTCTAACCACTTTATGGCCTCTTTAAGGTCAATATCACTAGAGAATCTTCAAATCTATTATAGCACATCCACATCTGCAATTGCATGAACTCTTATCATGAGAGACACTTATATCCTCTTACCTATTTTATCACACACATCAATATTTTTCTAACTCCTCCTCCAAGTCTATAACCTTAAATAGAGCCTGTAAAACAGAATTATCAGAATAAATAATACTCATTCTCTCTCATCAACCATCATTCCTTTACTAAGAAAGTAGGATCACAGCAAGAGCTTGGAACAAAAGATCATTAACATTTCAATTAAGAAATCTTATCTTAGAACATTCATACTGAAGTATGAACTTTCTCGTCTTTCAAGACTCTTTCTAAGTTCGTAGAACTAGACATAGTGTAAAACTCAGGTCACATCTCATTCAACATAGGGCTGGAAATTCTTAGATCCATAAGGCAAGATGAAAGTTTTTGAATGAATTTATAGCTTCTCATCCTCGAAACTCAACATGAACAAGAATAATCATGTGGTGCGTGGTACTAGAGCATGGGCATGGCAGTCATACACTAGACAGAATAAAGTATCACCTCAACTTGTAATGACCCAGGCCTAGCGCCTAGGAGTGATATGGTGAATGGCAACCCGAGAGTCCCCAAACAAACCTCATAGCATCCATATACACATCATCAATTTGGAAGCACATAATTAAGCAATAAGTAATAGTTCTAATGGACGAGTAGGATTGACTCACGTTGTGGGGATGTCATAGGGATAAGGAGTTACATGGATTCACATACAACTTAGCATATAAAATCTAAAGGGTGTGTAAGTATGACTCACGCTATGGGGATAGGCGGAACTTAGGAGTGTCCATATTTCAACATCTCATCATGAACATATCATCTTAAATTTAACAATATGAGATAGACATAGTCATAGTCTCTATAAGCAAATAACATCATACATAACAAGCCATACATAGACTATACAAGATGCCCAACAATGCCTCTAAGTCATAGAATAGGACGGAGGCCAAGACATATCCCGTGCTGACCCTCAAAGTAAAGACATAAGTGGGAATAACATAATACGTTGGTAGAAGGTGGGTCTTATCCTTAAAGTAAAGGACTAACCACTAGCAAGCCTCACAATCCAAGCAAATCGTCAAGAGGTAGATTAAGATAGTCTTTAGTCCCTACATGGTTATATTATGTAGCAAAAAGTATGTGTTAGTATGTTTTAATGTACTAAGTGTCGAGTATATAAATGCTTATGAGCTTAGTAACCCGTAGTCAATATTAGATAACAAGGGCATATATATAGAAAGAAGTATATAGGAAGTGATATAATATCAATCCATGATCGCCATAATACTTTGAATCATAATAGGGTTGTGCCATAACCGACATAAGACCAAGTGAGCTATAACTTAGAACTTTGTTGTCTGCCCCAAACCGGATAAAGGGGTGATCTACTTGCCGAAGGTAGATCCTTGTCATAATTATCCCACAAAAGGTCATAAACATGAACCTATTTTAGGAACATAGTTATGGGACTTGAAGATTTATATAAGGACCCTTGGGAATAGTCCCCATTATACAAGCCTGCTCAATGTTAAGTCTTCAACCCACGAGAATACATATACATATATGTGCTTGAAAAGAGGCATAAATTTTACAAATCATTTTCATGCATACTTAGACATAAAAGCTAATCATACTTCATAATCATGCATACACGGGCTAAAAAGCCTAATCATACTTCATGTCATACTTTCATGCAGGAGAATAGCTTCTTTTTCTTCTACATAGTGGTGTAAAAACCCATAATTGCTCAAAGAGCCATGTCATGGACATTATGTGATAACATGTCATGACATAACCATACTTGTCTTGAAAACATAATCATAATGATAATTGGGTCTAGACCCACATCATAAATCTCATGAAAATCAATGTCCATACATGCATATGCCATGAGAAATGCATGAATAGCATGGGTACTAGGAATTCACAGTTAAATCATCATAAAATAATGAAATCACAACAAATCCTTGAAGAAATTATTAATTAAAGCCTACAGGATATTACACATGCATGGATTCAACATTTAAAGGGACATGCATGTTCGAACCTTCATAATATCAATGCAATTCAAAATAATATGGCTTAAATCACTTTAGAAACATCAATGAAATATAAAACATAGCTCAATTTAATCAAATCAACACGAATTTAAAAGATCCATATTCAAAGTAAGCTTAAAATTCATAAATTAAGAAGAAATAAGTATTAGGGGTCTTCATGATTGAAAGGAAACATGAATCACCCACCTACCTTAGATAACTAGAAGAATTAAGAAGAAATCGATTTGAGAAGAAGGCCCTCATTGAATTCCTAAGTTGAATATCCAATGATACACTTTAAACGAGTTCTTAGAAGAAAGAAATTTCTAGAGTTCTAAGTGTAATGAATGAAATTAAACAAGGATGAAGTAGGATAGGTCCTTTCAGGGGTTTAGGATAGGTTAGAAAGTTACAGATAACCATTAAAAATAACCAAAATTGTGAGAAATCCATTAATGAAGTGAGCGCCAAAAAGTGCCTAAGGGTCTCGTGGTAGGGCACCACAGCCCGTACAAAGCACCACGGACCATACAAGGTTCCGTGACAAGGGTCCTCAAAAACATAGAATAATTTTTAGACTAAGGACATTTCCACTGAAGGCTTCACAATCCATACAAAGGTTAACTGATCATACAATAGTCCATACAAATGACCCAAGTTTTGAGATGATAATTTTATACTTAGAATCATATTTTTGAGTAAGGGCTTCATAAAACACACCACAACGACTCCTGGTATGTTGCACGAGACCCCACTATGACTCATTGTAGGATGTACGACCCATATAGGGTCTTCTGGTGGCAATCTTAGCCAATTTCTTCGCTTAAAGGCTGGGGCAACTACCAAGAGCCCCTCGCACAACCAATGGTGAGGACCACGGCTAGTGGGAAGTGCTACGGAGGGCCACCAAGCCTAAAAATCCTTCTTAATTCACACAAAGCCATAGACAAGCACCCTTGGGTCACAAACCATCGAAAACTTTCTTTCTAATCATCGATAACGTCACACGAGGTCTGGGTCCTTACATCATCTCGCCCTTGGAAACATTCATCCTCGAATTAGAAATGGACTAGCTTGAAATGTTTGACTTGAACATGAGACATTTCAACATGGGAACACAATGCGTAACTCTTTTCTTGAAAATCATAAAATCATTAAAACCCATGTCAGAACATCCTTTAAATAATTTTCATGGTCGTGTGTACATGTCATGTCTTGAAACATAAGAGTGAAAAAACTAGGACCATTTAGAATAGGGAGAACCTAATACCTTAGGCTTGAGTAGATTTGAAAAGATGGGGATATCACCTCATTATGTCCATCTCCACCTCCCGTGTAGCACTCTCTATATGTGGATTCCTCCTAAGCACTTTACCGAAGCCACATCCTTGTTGCGAAACCATTTTACCTGCCTGTCAAAAATTTCTATCAGATCTCTTCGTAGGAAAAGTTCTTTTCAACCTAAAAACCTTCCAAGGGCACAATCAAACTAGGATCACCAATAAACTTCCTCAACATTTACACATGGAAATACGATCAACTATCTCATAAGGACCTACATACCAAGGGCGTAAATTTCCCTTCTTACCAAAACGGATTACACCCTTCATAGGTGAAACCTTCACATATACCCAATCGCCAACAAGGAATTCAAGATCTCTCTTTCTAAAATTCGAATAAGACGTTTAGCGACTTTAAGCTGTCTTCAACCTTTCCCTAATCAACTTCACCTTTTCTACGGACTCCAACACTAAACAATCGCACATGGGATCTACACCTTCTCCCATCTAAAGCCTCAAATGATGCCATATCAATGCTATCATGAAAACTATTGTTGTAGGTAAACTCGATAAGTGATAGATGATCATCCCAATTACCCTTGAATTCCAAAACACAAGCCTTCAACATGTTCTTGAAAGTTTGAATTGTTTCTTTTGGCTTGTCCATCGGTTTGAGGATTGAAAGCTATACTTAACATCCCCTTAGTTCAAGCCTTTTTTGAAACAATTTTCAAAAGTGAGAATTAAATTGCATGCCATGATCTGATATAACAGACATAGACATAGCATGCAATCTAACCAACTCCCAGAATTACAACCTTGCATAATCTTTGGCATTGAAAATAGTGTTAATCGGTAGGCAATGATCAAATTTAGTCATCCTATCAACGATAATCCAAATAGAATAAAACAAATTTGTGTATGCGGCAAGCCAACCACAAAATCCATATTGACATCTTCCCACTTCCATGTAGAAATCTCAATATCTTGAGCCAAAACCATCAGGTCTTTGATGTTTTACCTTCACTTGTTGGTAATTAGGACATTCAGATACAAAATTTGCTTTTTCTTTGTTCATACCACACAACCAATACACTTCTCTCAAGTCCCGATACATTTTGGTAGATCCCAGATGTATAGAATGATAAAAGTTATGGGCTTCACTGGTGATCACTTCTCTAAGACCATAAACATCTGAAACACACAATCGATTCTGATATCGAAACACACCATCTCCCTCGTGGGAGAAAACCTCAACGTTTCTTTTGGAAACAAACTTCTTCAACTCAACTAAAGACGAATCCAGGTCTTGTTTTTCCTTGACATCAACAACCGTGGGAGACTCAGCCCCATTCTGAACTTGAATACCACCATCATTACAGTCAGCCAACCTAACACCCAATCTAGCCAAGCGATGAACATCGTTTAACAATTCTTTCTTTCCCTCATCAACATAGATCACACTACCCATGGATAGCCTGCTAAGAATATCGTTACAACATTTGCATTGCCGGGATGATATTGAAAACTCATGTCATAATCTTTAAGAAGCTCCAACCACCTTCTTTGCCTCAAGTTAAGATCTCTTTGGGTGAACACATATTGTAAACTCTTGTGATAGGTGAATACATCGACATGAACCCCATATAAATAATGTCTCCAAATCATTAGAACAAATACCACAGTCGCCGACTCAAGATCATAAGTTGGATAATTTTGTTCATACACTTCCAATTGTCTTTATGCATAAGCTATCACCTTACCATGTTGCATGAGCGCACAACCCAACCCAATTTGAGAAGCATAAATATACACCACAAACCTATCTAAGCTATCTGGTAAGGTTTAAACATGAGTTGGTGTAAACCATTCTTTCAAAGTCTGAAAACTCATAACACACTCATCCCACCATATAAACTTGGCCTTCTTTTAAGTTGACTTGGTCAATGGAGATGCAATGCATGAGAAACCTTCAATAAACCTTAGATAATACCTATCCAACCCAAGGAAGCTCTGAATATTAAAAAACGTCAGTGGTCTAGGAAAATTATTCACGGCCTCAACCTTCTTTCGATCAACTTAAATGCCATCGCTAGATACCTCATGACCAAGAAAAGATACTTCACCTAACCAAAACACACATTTACTGAACCTGGGAAACACCTGCTTTTCTCTCAAGGTTTGAAGAACCAATGTGAAGTGATCCATGTGCTCCTGCTCACTTCGGGAATAAATCAGAATATCATTGATGAAGACAACCACAAAGCTAACAAGAAATGGCTTGAACACTCAATTCATAAGTTACATAAATATAGCTGGAGCATTAGTCAAACCAAAGATCATCACCACAAATTAAAAATACTCATATCTAGTACGGAAAGTAGTTTTGGGAATGTCGCACTCCCTCATCTTCAACTGATGATAACTGGAACAACGGACAATCTTTAAGAAATGGGTAGGTCCTTGAAGTTGATCAAACAGGTCATCGATCCTTGGCAATGAATATTCATTCTTGATGGTCACTTCATTCAATTTTCTATAGTCAATGGACATCTTAAGTGACCATCTTTCTTTCTCATGAATAACAAAGGAGGACCCCAAAGAGATATACTTGGCCTAATAAATCATTTCTCTAATTGATCCTTCCGTTAATCCTTCAACTCTTTTAGTTTAGTCAGCGCAATACAATAGGGAGGAATGGAAATAGGTAGAGCATAAGGAAGGATATCTATGGCACAGTCTACTTCCCTTTCCTCCAAACACTCATTAACCGCCGGAACTGACTCAAGGTAGGTGACTCATACTCCACATCTCTAACCCTCACAATATGATAGATTCTCCCTTTAGAAATCAGTTTTAGGCTTTGAGATAGGAAATAAAATGACCTTTAAAAGTAGAGTCACTACCCTCCCGCTCAAGAATGGGCTCATTTAGAAACTGTAAAATGACATAGCGGGTTCTACAATCAATAGAGGCATAAGAAGCATATAACCAATTCATCTCTAGAATAATATCAAAATAAAACATCTCAAGTTCCACAAGATCAAACGGATGGAATTTATGAAAGACAGAGGCAGGACAACCTACATATACTCTTTGGGCAACAATAGACTAACCCATGAGAGTATAAACCGAAAAGGGCTCCCTTAAGATTTCAGGATTAATCCAAGTGTAATAGCAAAACGAGCGGATCAAGCGAAGCATAAGAATCAAAATCAAAGGCATTTAACATACCAATCACTACATCTAAAGTCTTCTCTACCTCCGATCGAACATGCAACGCATAGAACCTATTGTTTCAGGGTGCTCCATCTCATAGAGCTCTTTGCTGGCCTTGAATATTGGGAGCGACTTTTCTTGGGTTCCTTCAAATAATCAATCGACCCGTGGCCTATCTCACCACACCCGTAGCAAGTACCAAAACCTGTCAAGCATGCACCCAAGTGATTTCTTCCACACGTGTCACATCAAGGTTGACTTGCTCCACCTCCAACAAGTGTCATAGGAGGAAGCACTTTGTTATAGGAAACTCTTGAATTTAAACCCCGGCCTTGATGAAAGCGACTATTTTCACCACCATTCCTAGAGTTGGAGAACCCACCATCATAATTGGCTCTCTCGAAATGATTCACCCTTTCCTCCTTGAGTTGCTCCCTTTCAATCTGTTCAGCATAAGTCATAACCTTGGAGATGTCCATATCCCGAATAAGCATAGTCGTATGACATTCTTTCACAACCAAATCAGAGATCCCAAAAATAAAATTATGCATTCTTGCATGGGGGTCATCCACTAACATAAGAGCATACTTTGATAGCTTTTTAAATTTCAAGGCATATTCCCACACAATTATACCACCCTACTTGAGGTTGATAAATTCTTTCATTTTGGCCTCCCTAAGCTCAAGAGGAAAGAAACAGTCCAGAAGGGCAAACTTAAACTCTTCCCAACTAACCCCATCATCCTCAACCCTCTCCATCAACCATTACTTGTACCACACTTAAGCCACATCCTTCAACTAATAAGTATCTAGTTTATATTTATCTTCTAAAGTCACCCCTATAATGGTCAACACCTTATAGAGTACATCAATGATGTCTTGGGCATCCTCATCAGGATTTGACTCATAAAACTCTTGAGGATTCATCTAGGTAAAATCTCTTGCTCTAGCAGCTGGAGTCGAGGCATAAGGAGGAGGACTGACCTGCCTAGCATGGTTGGTCACCACTTGGGAAAGCATGGCAAAGTCAGACTAGAATTCATCCTAAACAACTAGCTCCCTCATACACTCTTTTAGGGACTTGATCCTCATTAGTCGGGGGCTGCCTTGGTAGAAACTCTCTTCTTGCAGGCATCTTCTGTAAGGCATCAAGGACATCTTCAAAGTTAGGTAGTCTTAAGACTTGGTCCATAGCATGACATAAGAAATGAAAAAGTCAGATAATTCTTAAAACGCAACATAGCCTCCCACTCATAGGTAGTGTGCACTTCACACCCATTAATAGGACTTTGTTCGGTGCATCATACTGGACTCCAAGGATCATTCCAAAATGTTAGTGCTCTGATACCAAACTTGTCATGACCCAGGCCTAGGGCCTAGGAGTGACATAGAGAATGGGAATTTGAAAGTCCCAACACAAGCCTCATAAAATCCATATATACATCATCAGTTTGGAAGGGCACAACTAAACTTTAAGCATATAGTCTTAATGGACGGGTAAGCATGACTCATGCTATGGGGATTTCATAGAAATAGGGAGTTGCATGGATTCACATAACAATTAGCATATAAGAACTAAGGGGTAGGTAAGTATAACTCACGTTATGGCGATAGAAGGGACTTAGGACTTTTCACATTTCCACATCTCATCTTGAACATATCATCATAACTTTAACAACATGAGATAGACATAGTCATAGTCTCCATAGGCAAATGGCATAATATATAACAAGTTGTACATGATGTGGAACAATGCCTCTAAGTCATAGAATAGGACGGGGGCCAAGAAATATCACAAGCTCACCCTCAAAATACATACATAAGTGGGCATGGCATAATAGGTAGATAGAAGGTGGGTCTCGTCCTTGAAGTAAAGGACTCACCACTAGCAAGTCTCAGAATGTGAGCTAAGCATCAAGAGGTGGATGAAGATTGTCTTTGGTCCCTAAGTGGTTAGATCATGTAGGAAAAAGTATGTGTTAGTACATTTGAATGTACTACGTATGGAGGCATGCAAATGCTTATGAACTTAGTAACCTGCAGTCAATGTTAGATGAAAAAGGCACATATATAGAAAGAAGTATATAGGAAAGAATATAATATCAATATGCCATAAAGGGGCATAAACAGAAAACTATGCTAGGCACATACTTATGGGACTTGAGGATTTATGTAACGACCCTTATGTATAGCCCCACTCACACAAGCCCGCTTGGTGCTAGGACTTCAACCCACGAGAATACATATACATATACGTACTTGAAAAGAGGCATAAGTATTACAAATCATTTTCATGCATACATAGACTCAAAAGCCAAACATACTTCATAATCATGCATACTTAGTCTAAAAAGGCAAATCATACTTCATATCATACCTTCATGCATGGGAATAGTTCCTTGTTCTTGTACATAATGGTGTAAACACCAATAATTTCTCAAAGAGCCATATCATAGACATTATGTGATTACATGTCATGTCATAGCCATACTTGTCTTGAAAACATAGTCATAATCATGATTGGGTCTTGATCCACATCATAAATCTCATGAAAATTAATGTTTATGCATGCATATGACATAAGAAATGAATAAATAGCATGGGTACTAGGAATTCATAGTTAAATCATCATAATATAATGAAATCATAGAAAATCCTTGAAGAAATCATCAACTAAAGCCTACTTGAAATTACCCATGCGTGGATTCAACATTTAAAGGAACATGCATGTTTAAACCTACATAATATCAATGAAATTCAACATAATAGGGCTTAAATCACTTTAAAAACGACAATTAAATACATTCCATATCTTAATTTAATCAACTCAACACTAATTTAAAAGACCCATATTCAAAATAAACTTAAAATTCATAAATTAAGAATTAAAAAATATAAGGGGTCTTCATGATATAAAGGGAACATGAATCTACCCCACATACCTTAGATAACTAGAAGAATTATGAAGAAATTGATTTGAGAAGAAGGCCTACTTTGAATCCCCAAGTTGAATCTCTAATGACACACTTGAAAAGAGTTCTTAGAAGAAAGAAATTTCTACAGTTCTCATGTCATACCCAAAGCAGATTGCATATAAAGAAAGATAAATAAAGCAGAAACAAACTCATAAGATATAAGAAATCTCCCAAAACCTGGAGTCATCAGTATAAGAGCATCTAAAATACATAACGGTCTCAAAAGAATATACAATATTGTCTCATAATATCTGGTACACAGTCTGAAGGAATGCAATAAAGAAAGTCACAAAGATCCACGACGACTCAAAGTCTAAGCCTCACCAATAAGAACTGGATGGAAGTAGAATAGCTAAACTAGAGTGATCAACTATCTTGTGTGGGTCCTTTACTCGATCTGCAAGGAGGAAACAAAGTAGGGGTGAGTACACTGAAATGTACCTAGCAGGTTCAGCCAACTGGGTAAGAGAAATCGAACAAGTATGTAATAACGAAGAACCCTATCACCCGCATCAAAATGGTTAGTATACAATAGACAAAATCATGAATAATGACCATCATAGATAGTAAGCCAATCCAATGATGCAATGCAATGTAATGCATGAATGCAATAGCATCATAGACAATATGTAAGGTGAAATTTTGACCGTTGCGAGGCCGATATACATATCTATCGAGTCGAAGCTATAAGATAGAACCCGAGGGCATCGTAGGCCATGTATTAAAATATTTATAATAATAAGGCATCGTATGCCATAATCAGATGTATCTAGAGGCATCGCAGGCCATAACCACTGTCTCAATATGCATCATAATATCTCAAATGATGTAAATGTGGTAACAAATACGCATAACAATACATTTAATCGTGTATCAAATGTGTACATACCTATGTAACCAATCATATATACCATGTGTCCATATCAATGCATCCCTATAAAAATAAGATCTGTGCATACTAATGGACCCAGTCCAGTATAAGGTATGTGCATAATAATTCAACGATGGAGCATAAGAATCTATGCATACCAATGCAACTAATCAATATAAGATGGTGCATACCAATGCAACAATGGAGCATAAGAATATGTGCATACTAATGCAACTAGTTAATATAAGATAGTGTATACCAATGCAATAATGAAGTATTAACATTATACAGGTATACCATATCTCATCTCATCACTTATCACAATTAACCATATGTCATTGAAACAAACTCAACAAGTATCCAAAAAGAGCTCATCACTCCCACGTTGATCATACTCATCATCAATTAGTCACAACATTAACCTAGAACGCTTTCAAGTTTCATATTATCATAATAAAATCCCAAATTATCTCAAACACAAGATTTCATCTCATGTAATAATTAGGATCGCCATTTACTCAATATTCGAAATAACCGACCTCATATTTCCATCAAATGCATTCATATCATGATATTGGATCACAATTCAATCTACATCTCACAATTATCACATAAGCATGCTCAATAACTCAAATTTAATTCCAAAAAGATTATCCCAACCTACCTCAATGCCAAAACCGCACTCGGACAAACTTTTAATTAATTTAAGCCTCCAAATGATCCATGGATCAATCAACTAAATAAAGAATAGATACTACCCATCGACAGGTACACTTTGATACTCCTATTGGCATATTTTAGGCTTAGGGGCAAAATGGTCAAAATTAGGGCTAAAATTTAAAAAGTCTCAAACCTTAAAATTGTCTTCAAAATTGAATTCTATACAATTAATGGACTCCATAGGTGAAAATCTCACTAAAATCGAGTTAAAACCAATGGAGAAATCCCATTTCAAGTTTAAAAATCATAGACCGAAAATCCCCAATTTTGAATATTCAAAATCATGAAATTCAATTCCAAATCAAGATAAAAAAAACCATGGAAATTAACCAAAAACGATGTTAGAAACACTTACCCAAAAGATTTCTCTGAACACCCTCCTCAAAAATCGTCTCCCAAAGTTTGATATATTGAAAATGAAGTGAAAATTGAGGTTTTACGTCTTTAAAAATGACTTAGCAAAAATATACCTCCCTGAAGGGAGAGAACAATGGGCAGCACCAGATACACACTAGCTAATGTCAAAACTCAAAACGAACCCCCCGAACTGATCCGGACTCAGAATTTCACAAACTTTATATGTATCCATACCAGAAACAGTGATCCAGACTCAACTTAATCATCAAAATTCAATTTTGAGGTCCCCATAACACGTTTACCAGTGCAAGACAATTAAACTAGTTTAAAACTCAAATACCGAAACTACCCTCGGAAAAGCCAAAAATTATGACGAGATCATTTTAGCGTTAGTTTCACCATTGGAAACTATTAGAACTGTCGAAATTTTTATCCAAGCTTTCGAACTCCAAATGTTGACCAAAGTCAACATTTTGTTCCGAAAACGACTTAAATCACTACTTTGGACCTAAAAACTTCATTTTAACTCCAAATTAAGTTCTACAACTTCCTGTAGTTCACATTCGACATTTTGAAGCTAATGGAATCAACAAATCCCTGATCCGACCTCCAAAACTAAGAAATGACATGAAAACTCACTTTTTCAACAACTTAGGTTTCAAAAAGATCAAAACTCATATTTTCAACTTTTAAAACTCAGGAATTCAGTTCTAATTATTCAAGTAGTTCAAAGTAGGCCCAAAGCAACTTACGAAAGGGTAAAATAGTAATTTTCACAAATAAAGCCAAAAATGACCAACCAGGCCATTGTATCATTCACCACCTAAAAAGAACGTTTGTCCTCAAACATAAGGAAAAGTGGAGTACCCGAAGCCTCAAAAAGGTCGGGATACCTATCCTGCATGTCACACTCAAACTCCCAGTGGCCTCATCAACAAAATGGTGCTGCCACTGAACCTTCACAAAAGGTATATCTTTGGATCTCAATATTTGGGCCTGCCTGTCCAATATAGCTATAGGTTCCTCTTCAAAGGAAAAATTCGGACCCAACTCAACCGAGTCATAAGAAATCACATGGGACTCATCTGGAATATACCGGCAGAACGTAGAAATATGAAAAATAGGATGAACATACGATAGTATCGTTGGCAACGCCAACTCATAGGCAACCCAACCAACTTGGTCAATTGACTAACGACCACCCAAGCTGAATCAAACTTCCCCAAGGCAATAGGCAAACCTGGGCAAACCTGTGACGAAATCCATAGTCACTCTCTCCCGCTTCCACTCTAGAATGAGCATCCTTTGCATCGATCCATCAGGCTTTTGATGCACATACTTCACCTATTGGAAATTCAAACACTTGGCCACAAACTCTGCTATGTCTCTCCTCGTGCCAAACTACCAATAATGTTGTTTAAGATCATAATACATTTTAGCCACACTCGGATGGATGGAATATCTAGCACAAATATCAATCTCACCCAATCCCCAACTTTAAGCAGATAAACATTATTAACCCTCAATACACCACCTGAATCAATAATAGCCACCTTGGCTTCACATCTCAGCACTTTATCATGAGTCATGCATAATATGGGGTCCTCGAACTAGTGAGCACGTATTTGATCAAGCAAAGAAGATCTAGCCTCAACAAATTCCGAAAGACTCGGAGAAGGAGAAATGTCCAGAAGGACCATCTGCCTAGCAAGTGACTGAACCTCCAAAGCTATGGGCCTCTCCTCAGCCCTCAAGAATGCCAAACTCCGCATACTAGTAGACTTCTAGCTCAAAGCATCTGCTTAAAGATTGGCCTTCCGGGGTGATAGAGAATTATCATAGTTCTTAAGTAACTCCAACCACCTACGATGTCTCGTCTTCATATTAGGCTGAGTAAAAATGTATCTGAGACTCCGATGATCTTTAGAGATCTCATAATGCATTCCATAAAGATAATGTCGCCATAATTTCAACATAAACACAACTGCAGCCAACTCTTAGTCATAGTTAGGATAGTTCTTCTCGTGCACCTTCAGTTGTTTAGAAGCATAGGATATCACTCTCCTCTTTTGCATCAATAGACCAACCCAACCCACACCTGAACATTACAATGTACCACAAATGGAACTCCATCCACTTGTCAAGCAAGAATGGGTGCTAAAGTCAACAAATCTTTGAGCTTTTGGAAGCTCAACTCACAATTATCTAACCATTGGAATACTAAAGCCTTTTGAGTCAATCTAGTCAATGGGGCTGTTATAAAGGAGAAACCCTGAACAAAAATGTTGATAGTACCCAGCTAAACCCAGGAAACTTTGAATCCCGACCATTGAAGTAGGCCTAGCCCACTCATGAATAGCTGCAACTTTGTCTTGATCGATCATAATATCCTCTTTTGACACAACATTGTCAAGAAATGTAACAAACTCAAGCTAAAACTCCCACTTTAGAAATTAGCATACAACTTCTCTTCCCTTAATCTCTAAAGTACAGTTCCCAAGTGCTAAACATGATCCGCGTCACTCTTGGAATAAACCAAGATATTATCAATGAACACAATCACAAAGATATCTAATAGGGCCTGAACACTCGGTTCATAAACTCCATAAAAGCAGCTGGGGCATTAGTTAGCCCAAATGACATAACCACAAATTCCTAATGCCCATAAAGGGTCCTGAAGGTTGTCTTCGGGATATCAGACTCTCAAACTCTCAACTAATGGTAACCCGACCTCAAGTCAATCTTGGAGAACACCAAGGCACCTAGTACCTGGTAAGAAGATTATCAATACAAGGCAAGGGATATTTGTTCTTGATGGTCACTTTGTTAAGTTGATGATAGTCAATACGCATATGCATAGTGGCATTTTTCTTCTTCATAAATAATACAGGAGCATCCCAGGGAGACACACTCAGGCGAATAAAAGCCTTTCTTTAAAAAATCTTCAAATTGTTCTTTCAGCTCCTCCAATTCAGCTGGAGCCATTCGATAAGGAACAATAGATATGGGCTTAGTGTTTGGCTCCATATCAATAGTAAAGTCAATATCACGATCTGGAGGAACACTAGACAAATCAGTCGAAAATACATCTATAAACCCTCTAGCAACCCTAGAAGTCTCCAATGATGGGGACTCTTTAGAAACAACTCGAACATGAGATAAATATGGCAAACACCTCTTCTCCATTAGTCCGCAAGCATGTATATAAAAAATAACACCCTTAGAATAGGAGTTAGGTGTTTTGCTCCACATCAACTGAGGCAAGTAAGGGAAGATAGGGTCATAGTTTCCGCATGACAATTAAGAATAGCATGATAAGGCGACAACACATCCATACCTAAAATCATATTGAAATCAACCATATTCAACAATATCAGATCATCAACAATATCCCTCTCCATAAAAGTCACCATACGACCCCGATACACCCAATTCACCACTAAAGATTTACCTATCGGGATGGAAACACAAATAGGCTTTGCAAGCGACTTACATTTAATAACAATATCAGAAGAAAAATAGGCCGAAACATATGAACATCAGATACTGGATCAAATAAAACTGAAGTCGAATGGTGACACACTAGATCAAATAAAACTGAAGCCTCGATTAGAGGTTTATGCCTCAACTCTATCTGGAACATCATAGCAAACTATATGCCCACCACTAGCCATTAAACCACCATGAGCACCACCTCTCACTATACTATCACCCCCTCTATCACGACCTCTCATAGCCTAAAATGTGTCCCTGGGTTCTAGAGCTGGAGCTGGATGAGATGGCTGAGAACCTTAAGTCTGGGCAGGAGGTATGCAGTGAGGATAATTATGAGCCAAGTGCCCAATCTCATCATAATAATAACAAGCCCTGTCTCATGTCTCTAAGATAGTTGCCCTGAAGAGCCACCACGCTTGGGTGCATGACCTACCTGAGCAGATCTGGACCTATCAACACTATTAGATACAGGAAGAGTTGCCTGAAAAACCCGACTATGATAGCCTTGCTTCTGAATCCAGCGGTACCTGGCGAGTGCCTACTAAACTGTCCATGTCAATGGAACCTCTTCACTCAACCATATCTATCCTGCCTAATACGCTTGATCATACAAGTGTGATCTAGAACACTCTAGAAAGTACCTCCAGCCAACACCAAGGAATTGTAGCATCCTGAAGATACCCTGCTAAGCCCTTGGAAAATCGTCAGATCCTCTCGAACTCAATAGGAATGCTAGAAAAGCATATCTTTATAAGGCATGTAATCTAGCCTCGTAGTCAGAAATAGACATAGATCCTTGATATAGCCTATCAAACTCATCTCAGCGGCTCTCCCAGAGTCTATAGGGCACAAATCTCTACAAAAATATCTCAGTGAACTGTCCCTAGTTCATAGATGGAAATCCAACAGGTTAACGAGCTACAACTGACCTCCACCACTTCTTGGCAAGGACGGTGAACTAATATGAAGTGTAGTTAACCCCATGCGACTCCAGAATAGCCAAATTACATAATCGATCCTAGCACTCTCATAGAAAATCATAAGCTCTATCTCTAGGAGTTCTATCAAATCACGGTGGAGCCAACCGCACAAACCTCTTGAAACTCTTTTGCTCCACGATAGACATGGGTTGACTGGCAGAAGATGGTGGTATCACAAATAAAGAAGGTGCAATAGATGGAGCAACAGCCAAACTCTGGAACTGAGTACCCGAACTTGGTCTAGATGCCTGAAGTGGAGTAATAATAGTCACGGGAGGGTCTACTAGAGCTGAGAAGGATCCACATGAATTATAGCCTGCTCTGGTGGAGCACTAGAAGGACAAACCAGTGTGGTAGAAGCCGGTATCTCAACAATAGTTGGGGCTAGAGGAGCTCCTTCCAATCTAGCCAATACCCTCAAAAGTAACATCTGACTAAGGGTGTAGTCTCTGGAGCTGAGGGCAGTGGAATAGGATCCATAGGCCCCTCTGGCTCATGAGCAGGTTCTAGAGAAATCAATCTAGTCTACCCTCGAAGTGGAGCTTCCCCTCTAACATGTCCTCTACCCCTAGTTCTTACCTGGACTCTACCTCGACCTTGGATGGGAGCCACATCGGCTACGTCGGGCTCGCTTACATATCAATGGGATCTGGTAGTCGATATTTGTGTAGAAGGAGTGGATTAAACACTTTAAAAATGCATTACACAAAGGAATTCACGAATGGAAGGAAAATGTGAAAACTTTTCCTAATAAGTGTCATGTAGCCTCTCAAAGATGGGTGTGGAAATCTACACACCAATCTGTCACACTCTACTTGACACCCTACTCTAAACACACGAGCCCAACGAACCTAGAGCTCTGATACCAAACTTGTCACGACCCAAAGAAGATCGCAACTTAAAACGATAAATAAAGCAAAAACAAACTCATAAGATATAAGAAATCTCCTAAAAACTAGAGTATGAGTACAAGAGCATCTAAAATGTTACTGAAGAGTAAATATAATGGTCACAAAAGCAAATACAAGTGTCTCATAATATTTGGTACAAAGTCTGAAGGAAAGCAATAGAGAGAGTCCCAAAGATCCACAGTGACTCTAAGTCTGAGCCTATAAGATCTGGATGGAAGCAGAATACCTCAACTAGAGTTATCAACTACCCTGTGCAGGTCCCTATACCCGATCTGCAGAGAGGAAACAAAGTAGGGGTGAGTACACCAAATTGTACCCAGCAAGTTCAATCGACTAGGTAATTGAAATTGAACAAGTATGTAATAACAAAGAATCCTACAACCTGCATCAAAATGGTTAGTACATAATACAATTGAAACATAAATAATGGCAATTATAGATAGTAAATTGATCCAATGATGTAACGCATGAATTCAATGGTGTCGTAGGCCATATGTAAGGTGAAATCACGATCGTTGTGGGGCCGATGTACAATTCTATCGAGTTGAAGCTACAAGATAAACTCGGGGGCATCATGATGTATATTGACATAATACTTATGTCTTGAGATACCTCAGGTGTCCCAAGACATAAGTATTATGTCAATATACATCATGATATCTCTAGTGATGTAAATGTGGTAATAAATGTGCATAACAATGCCTCTAATCATGTATCAAATGTGTGTATACCAACGCAATCAGTCATATATTAGATGTGTGCATATAATACATCCCAATAAAAATAAGATCTTTGTAAACCAATACACCTAGTACAGTATAAGGTATGCGCATAACAATGCAAAAATGGAGCATAAGAATCTATGCATATCAATGCAACTAGTCAATATGAGATGGTGCATATTTAATGCAACAAATGAAGCATAAGCATTTGTGCATACCAATGCAACTAGTCACTATAATATGGTACATACCAATGCAACAATAAAGTATTAACTTTATACGAGTATACCATATCTCATCTCATCACCAATCACAAACAAACATATGTCATAGAAGCAAAATCCACAAGAATCCAAAATAGGCTCATAACTCCCACAGTGATCATACTCATCATTAATTAGTTACAATATTAACCAAGAACCCTTTCAAGTATCATATTATCATAATGATATCCCAATTTATCTCAAAACACAAGATTTCATCTCAAGTAATCAATAGAATAGCAATTTACTAGATATTTCGCATGGATTGATGTATTTTCCCTAAGGGGAACTATGACTTTTATTTTGATGGACTTCTGCCTGCTTATTCTCTTATGTATACTTATTTTACCTTATGAATTCCTATGATATAAACACAAGCTTGGATAGTGTGCCTATGGGTATCATATCCATTATGTCATGGCTAGGCCCTAGGTCCAAATCGTGAAAAAAGTGGTATCAAAGCACAAGGTTTGAAAGCATCCTAGGGAGTCCAATATGTCATGTCAAGTAGAGTCCTGTTCATTGGTTTGAAGCGCGACACATCCATGAGTAGAAGGCTCTGAGATCTTTTTCTAAGGACCCAAACTTTGTAAATGGTACATGGATTTTTGTTTCGGAAAGTTTTTGACAAGCTGACACCACATGGGCACCTCTACGAGTCATGTGACTCTTCACGGGACATGCGGAGGAGCCTTGAGGTGGCCCTTGGCCTTGTGTGTATAATATTAGCCTTAGGTTGGAGTTCAAGACCAAAGCTTGCACCATATGAACCCTATACGGTCTGTGTGACACTTCACTAGTTGTGTGGTGATTTATGAGGGTAGCCTTGTCCTTGAAAATCATATTTTGGCCAAGTCACTTCACACATGAACCTCTCATGGACTGTGTGACCCCTATACGGGTCGTGAGGTGGTTTGTATGGGCGTTGGTGTGAAATTTTTCTAAGTATGGAATCATCATCTCAGATCTTCTTCAGTGAAGATTTTGGCTAAGGGAAGCACCGCGGAAGGCCACACGGCCTGTGTGACCTCTATACGGGACCCTTAAATTAGTTTATACTCCTTCATTACTATTCATTCTTACTCTAACACTTAGCTTCTCATTCACTCGTTTAAACACTTTCTGAATCCTCTTTTCGAGCTCTAATAAGAGGATTCCCATGGAACCTTCAAGCTCAAGCTAAATTCACTTTTAAACCCTCAATCCAAGCTTATTAATTTGGTTTATGGTCATCATGGGTCTCCTATATCAAGCCAAGTTCAAATACATTCCATTGGCTTAGCTTTTCATACGAATCCATAAAAGTGTCAACTTTAAATGGTCATATCTCCTAGCACAAAAGGAATTGGATGGCCCACAACCTACTAAATTGAAGCTCTTTGAATTAGCTTTCCAAAACATCAAGTTTTGACTAATTCCAAGTTCAGATCAAAAAGTTATGCCTATTTTTGTAAAGCCCATCCGTGTTGTGTTCCCTCTGTTTTGGCTAAGAAAATCTCCACAGGTGCTCTGCACGGTCCGTGGTTCTTTACACGGACCATGGAGCTTCTTCGCTGGACACCTGGAAACATTTTGAAGCTCATTTCAGTAATCGTTTTCCTGTAATTTTTGCTACTTCTAAGGAACGTTTATGGATTCCTAATCATCCTAAACCCCTAAAAAGACATATACTCTTCTATTCTTATTCAAACTCATTCCTTACACTTAGAATTTATTCAAGCTCTCTCATAAGAACTCCTCTCAACTGAACTAGTGAAGGCTTAGCTTGGGAATCAAGGAAATATTCTCTTCATCATCAAATTCTTCTTGGTTCTTCTTGGGTAACTAAGGTATATGAGATTGATTCATGGTCTCTTTCAACCATGAAGATCCCAAACTCTTTTACACTTGATTTTATGAAATTAAGCTTACTTTAAACATGGGTCTTTTAAATTACTGTTTATTTGATTCAATTTAGATATGAGCTATGTTAATTGTGGTTTTTAAAGTGATTTAAGCCATAATATGTTGAATTGCATGAATATTATGAAGATTTGAATTTGAATTGTCCCTTTAAAGTTTGATTTAAGCATGAGTAATTTAAAATGTAATGTGAATGTGGATTTTACTAATGGATTTACTTGGATTTCATATTGAGTTGTTGATTTAAGATTGAATCTCTATTGCCCATTGCTATTCTCATATCATTCATGGCATATGCATTCATGAGCATTGTATTTTGTTGAAAATTATCAGTGGGTTAAGCTCACATATGGTTTTGATGAAAATTATCGGTGAGTTAAGCTCACATATGCTTATTATTCGGTGAGTTAAGCTCACATATGGTTTTGACAAGAATGTGATCATATAAATGTCTATGAAATGGTTGTTTGAGCGTTTTGAGTGTTTGCATCATCTTGATATATGTGAATGGGATATTCCTAAGCATGAAAAGTATGATTTGGCTTTGAGTCCAAGTATGAATGATTATGAAAAATGTTTGATGCCCAAGTACGCATTGAATGATTTGAAATGACTTGCACCTCTTTTGTAAGCATGTATATGATTATATATATATGTAATGTGGGATGATAAATTAGCACCGATGAGAATGGAGGCATCAGGGTTATCCCTAAAGGATCCTCTTCCTTTCTCTTGAACTATGTGCCAACATAGGTAATTGATATGGTAACCCTCGCTGAAATAGGACACCCATAAGAAATGTTACTTCTCTAAAATGGGAGGCCCGTAAAGAGAAGTATGGTTTACCTTTGGCAAGTAACCACCTCTTTTTCGGTGTGGGGATAAAATCGGGATTCCAAGTAATAGCTCGCTTGGTCTTATATGTCGGTTGAGGTCTCATCCCCTCTATATGTAAGCATTATGGTGTTTCATGCATCATGAATTTTATAGCATATTGATTTATTACTCTTGTTTGTCTATATACTTCTTTCTATATATGTGCCCTTGTCATCTAACATTGAATGCAGGTTTGATAAGTTCATATGAAATGCATGCCCACATACTTAGTACATCCAAACGTACTAACACATACTTATTGCCTACATGATCTAACCATGTAAGGGTCGGAGACTATATCCATCCACCTTTTGACGGCTAGACATATTCGTGAAAGTTATTGTGATGAGTCCTATTATCCAAGGACAAATCGTCATCCATCTATTTTTTATATTGCTATCAGTTATGTTATAATTACCTTAAGGGTGAGCCCGAGACATGTCTTGGCCCCGTTCTATTCTATGACTTAGAGGCATTGTTTGACATCAAGTAAACTCTTGTACGATTATTTGCTATGTCTTGCTATTTGGAGATTTTGGTTATGGCTATCTATTGGATATTGGTACTTTGATGATATGTTTATGATATGATGTGGAATTTCCTAAGTACCGTTCTATCCCCATAGAGTAAGTCATACTTACCCACCCCTTAGTTTCTATGTGTTATGTGTTATGTGAATTCATGCTAATCCCTATCCCTATGACGTCCCCATAACGTGAGTCCTATTATCCTGTCTCTTAGAACTATGTGTTTACTACTTCAGTATGCACTTCTAAACTGATGATGTGAATTTGGATACTTTGAGACTTGTTTGCGGACTTTTGGGTTCCCATTCGCCATGTCACTCCTGAACCAAGCTCCTCAAGTCCTTCAAGCGGACCAAGTTTCTAATGATGAGTTCAGAGCCTCAATCACTATGTTGGCTCAAGTCGTTTCTTCTCGAAAGACTCCTACTCCGACTTCGAGGATAAGGGATGTTGTTAGGATGAATCCCCGGAGTTCCATGGTTCAAAGGTTGATGAGGATCCACAAGAGTTCATTAATGAGGTGAATAAGGTGGTGGAGATTATGGGGGTGTCTTCTGATGATAAGGTTGAATTTGTAGCTTACCAACTTAAGGGAGTGGCTCAAGTTTGGTTCACTCGTGGAAGTCCGAGAGAGTTGATGGGGGTGCTATTGGGAGATGTTTAAGGACGAATTTCTTGATATTTTCTTCCCACTTGAGCTAAGGGAAGCTACAGTGATGGAATCCATTAATTGAAGCATGGTGGAATGAGTGTGAGGGAGTATGCCATCAAGTTCACCAAGTTGTCCAAATTTGTTCCTCCTTCTTTGGTGGACGACTCTAGGGATCGTATGAACAAATTCATTTTGGGTGTGTCCAACTTGGTAAATATGGAATACAAGCCACCATGGTCATTAAGGAGATAGATATCTCTTGACTCATGACATATGCCGAACAAGTGGAGAGTGAAAAGTTGCAAAGATGAGGACAAGGGAGTCTAAGAGGGCCCGTTATGATGGTAAGGGTCTTCTAAAGGTGCTCTTCAAAGGTTTGATAAAGAGAAAGGAGCCAATTTTAAGGCTCAAGGTGATGTGGCAAAAGGTGGTGCTACTCCTCCTAGATGTCCCAAGTGTGGAAGGAACCATATTAGTGAATGTTTGAGAGGTTCCAGTGCATGTTTTGGTTGTGAAGGATGGGGCATAGAATGGCCGAATGTCCTAATATTGCTAATAAGGATAAGGAAGGGCATCCCCAAGGTCAAGTAGCTCAAAGAGGGAAAGTACAACAAGGTGGTCAAGTAGCTCAAAGAGGGAAAGTACAACAAGGTGCCCAAGTTCAAGGTGGTGGTCCATGTGGTAATCGATTCTATGCTCTACATGCTAGACAAGAGGTTGATGAGGCTCCTGATGTGGTTACCGGTATGTTAAAAGTCTTTGACCACAATGTATATGCTTTGCTTGACCCCAATGTCAATATGTATTTTGTTACTCTTTATGTTTCCGTAAAGTTTGATGTGTCTCTGGAAGTGTTGTTAGAACCTTATTTGGTTTATACTCCTGTTGGTGAGTCAATCCTAGCCAAGAAAGTCTATCGAGATTGTCCCGTGTCGGTCTTACATAAAGTCTTCCCATGTGATTTAATTGAGCTTGATATGACCGATTTTGATGTTATTCTTAGTATTAATT
The DNA here is from genome assembly GCA_029948455.1 of Solanum rostratum. Taxonomy (NCBI): domain Eukaryota; kingdom Viridiplantae; phylum Streptophyta; class Magnoliopsida; order Solanales; family Solanaceae; genus Solanum; species Solanum rostratum. The sequence goes on along the minus strand of CM057045.1, from coordinate 60,483,357 downwards.
GGTTGCATGCATCCTGTGCTTCTATTGATTAGGACCCATAAGGTCACACTTCGAGTTCTTAATAAGCCTATCCTTGAATGGAAGGAAACCAATTCTGTGTTTAAAGTGAAGATTGTCTCTTATATAAAAGCTAAGAAAATGATTTCCAAAGGTTGTCTATATCATGTTGTCCAAGTCATGGATGTAGAGTCCCATGTCCTTACTCTTGATTTGGTCCCCGTAGTAAATGAGTTCCCCAATGTCTTTCCCGATATTGCTCCCATAAGGAAAATTGATTTTGGTATTGATCTCTTGCCCCACACCCAACCTATTTCTATACCTCCATATTGAATGGCCCTAGTGAAATTGAAAGAATTGAAGGATTAATTGAAAGACTTGATTGATAAAGAGTTCATAAGGCCTAGTGTGTCACCATGGGGTGCTCCCTTATTATTTGTAAGGAAAAAGGATGGTTCACTTCGTATATGTGTGGATTATAGGCAATTAAATAAAGTAACCATCAAAAACAAGTATCCACTTCTAATGATCGATGATCTATTTGATCAACTACAAGGTGTAAGCTACTTTTCTAAGATCGATCTCCAGTTTGGATATCACCAATTGAGGGTGAAGGAAGGTGATATCCCAAAGACGACATTTAGAACTTGGTATGGTCATTTTGAATTTTTGGTTATGTCATTCGGACTAACAAATACTCATACCGCTTTTATGGATTTGATGAATAGGATTTTCAAATCGTACTTGGACATGTTTGTGGTGGTATTCATAGATGATATATGGGTGTACTCCCTGAGATGTAAAGGACCATGAAGATTATTTGAGGATTGTGTTGCAAAAGTTGAGGGATAGACAACTTTTTCCAAGTTTAGCAAGTGTGAGTTTTGGCTAAGAGAGGTGGCTTTTCTTGGTTACATTATTTTTGGTGATGATACTAGAGTGATCCAAAGAAAATGGAGGCTGTGAAGAATTTGCATAGACATTGTGTCCATCCGATATTAGAAGTTTTTTGGGTTTGACCGGTTATTATAGAAGTTTTTTTGAGAGATTTTCCTCCACTGATGTCACGGCTCGGACCTAGGGCCCAGATGTGACACGGCGAATGAGAACCCCAGAGTCCCCAAACAAGCCTCAAAGTATCCAAATCTACATCATCGGTTTGGAAGGGCATTCAAATAGTAAACACATAGTTCTAAGGGATGGGAAAGTAGGACTCACGCTATGGGGATATCGAAGGGAAAGGGATTTACATGGATTCACATAGCACATAAGAACTAAGAGGCGGGTAAGTATGACTCACTCTATGAGGCAATACGGGGCTTAGGATCTTCCACATTTCCACATCAAACATACATACATAACATAATTCCCATAATCAATCCATGATATCCATTTCCAATAGATAACTAAATCATAAGCTTCAAATACAACACATAACATATAGAATCTACGAAAGTCTACAAGATGTCCAACAATCATAAGATGGGACGGGGGCCAGGACATGTCCCCCGTTCACCCTCAATTAAGAAGATAAACTGAAAACAACATAGGTAGAAGGACGGTGGCTTGTCCTTGGAAGATAGGACTCACCACAATATCAACTCTCCGAATTCGAGCTACCCATCAAACGGTAAAGGTCGTAACATACGTCCTCTATATGGTAAAATCATGTAGGCATAGAGTATGCGTTAGTACGTTTGAATGTACTAAGTATGCGGGCATGCAATTCATATGACTTACCAAACCTACATTTCAATGTTAGATGATAAGGGCACATAGTATAGAAAGAATCATATATCCAATGGAGAAATATGCAAGATGCCATGAAATTTATGATGTATGAAATGCAACAATGCTCATATATAGTAGGGATGGACTATAACCGACAAATCAAACTCATGCGAGCTATTGCATGAATTAGACCCATTGGGACCTCCCACCGGTATAGAGAAGATTACTTTCCAAAGGTAATCTACATCACACCTTACGACCATGCTTTTCAGTAGATGGTCACCTTCCTTATGACCCGCTTTTCAGAAGGATTTTTCATAATCACAACATATCATAAACATAATAAATGAATAACCATTCCTTATGATCCGGTCTTTTCAGTAATGGTTAACGTTCCTATGTTGGAACATAGTTCAAGGAAAGGGAGAGGACCCTTGGGGATAGCCTTGACGCCCCTAATCCATCGGTGCTAAGTCAACAACATCCCACATGAATACTTATACATATACGTTCTCTCAAGATATACAATACTTACTTCAACTCATTCAATGCACATTTAGGCTCATATGCCAAATCATAACCATAATGCTCATGCAAGGAATAACTCATCCATATATACGGAATGGTGCAAGCACCCAAAATGCTCAAAGAGCCATAATCATTGACATGTATGTGATCACATTATTGTCATAACCAATGCCTTACAAAAATCATATCATAATAGTTTCATAAAATATAATAAGGCTTAACCCACTTCATAATTTTCATATAAACCAATGTGCATGAATGCAAATGCAATGCACGATGTGAGGTTGGCATGGGTAACATAGATTCAAGTTTAAAATCAGCCATATAAAATGAAATTTAGAAAATCTATAATTAAATCCACATGTAAATCATAATATAGATCACCCATGCATAAATCAACTTTAAAGGGGACATGCATGTTCATAACTTCATAACTCAATGGAAATCATCATACTGATGTTCAAAGTGAATTGAGATCATAGGTAGAATGCAACCCATACATCAATTGGATTTGATAAAATCAAATAATGAAAACCCACATTTAAAGTAAACTAAAATTCATGAAATCAATTGAAAGGAATTTTGGGTCTTCTTGGGTGAAAGGGACCAACAATCAATCCCACATACCTTGATTAGGAAGATGAATTTGAGAAGAATTTAGCTTGAACTTGAAACCTCAGTTGATTCCTAGCTTGAATCTTGAAGATGAGAGTTGGAGAGAATTCTGAGAGTCTAATTCTAGAAACTAAGTGTTTGTCTTGAATGAGGGCTTAGAATTAGTGTAGGAGGAGTTTAGGAATATAAAAGGGGGGAAGGGGGGTTAAAAAGGTCTTAAAAGCCTTGGGGATGGGTCAAAATATCAAAAATACCTCAATAAAATGCCCCTTTAAATTTTAAGCTAAAGTTGATACGGTTGGTTTCACGGTTCGTGAAGGCCTCCCGTCTAGATCAGACAGATTTTACGAAAAAAGTGTAACCTCTTACTAAGAACTCGGAATGAGGTGAGACCAGATGCGCTAGAAAGATAATTCAAAGAGCTTCAATTTTGATAGGTGATGGGACAGCCAATTCCTTTTTTTCTAAGAGATATGACCATTTAAAGTTGACCCTTCTATCGGTACTTGTGAAAAACTTAGCCAATGGAATTCCTTTGAACTTGACTTGATGTAGGAGACCCATGATGGCCTTAAACAACATAAATAAGCTTGAATTGAAGTCTTGGAATTGAACTTAGATTGAGCATGAAGATCCCATACTTAGAATTTTTCAACGATGTCACCTTCATGGGAGGTTACACGGACTGTGTAGAGCCATACGGGCCGTGACACTGCCTGTACCCCTCTCTTGAGAAAAATTCCATGATCAAGTTATGAGGCAGTGATTCCATACTTAGAAAATTACACTCCGGAAGCTTTACGGATGACCTCACGAGTCTTGCCACCCAACATGGGCCATGAACTTGGTCGTGTAACCATACTTGGTCCCAAAGCTTTGGGATTTCAAGCCATGGCCATCACACGGCCCACCACATGGTCCGTGAAGTGTCACAAGGACCGTGAGAGGTCCAAGTGTGGTGTGCCTTAGTTTATAACACCACGTTTAAGGGCCAAACATCCTTCATGGGCCAAGGGCCACTTCGTGGAGGCTCCACACGGGCCGTGTGACCTTACACGGACCGTGATGGCTCTCATGAAGTGTCACCTTAGTCCAACACTTTTCTAAAACCAAATTTTCATGCTTCATTGAGGTCATACAAAATTCTGGGTCCTTACATCATCTCCCCCTTGGGAATATTCGTCCTCGAATTTGGTGGAACGAGGTTTGAAAGGCTTGACTTAGAACATGAAACATCCAAACACAAGGTACCTTGCATAGCTCATCATTTGAAAATCATAAAGCCTTTAAAACCCATATTAAAAGGAATTCAAATCATTCAAAACGTGGTAAAAAACATTTTTGTGCACATGTATGCATGTCATGTCATGAAACTCAAGAGTGAAAGAATAAGGACCACTGAGAATATGAAGAACCTAATATCATTGGCTTGAGTGGATTGGGAAGGATAAAGGTATCGTCGCGACATACTTGATTCCACTCCCCACGTAGAGCTTTCCACATGTTGATTTCTCCAATGTACGTTAACTGAAGCCACATTCTTGTTAGGAAGCCGCTTCACTTGTCTTATCAACAATCTCAACCGGAGTTTCCTCCATAAGACAAGTTCTCCTCAACCTCAACACCTTCCAAAGGAAAAATAGCATTAGTACCACCAACAACTTCCTCAACATAGATATATGCAAAACTGAGTGACTACAGCTCAATTTTGGAGGCAAATCCAACATATAAGCTACATTCCCAATCCGCTTCAACAATCTCATAAGGACCTACATATCGGGGATTTAACTTTCCCTCCTTCCCAAAATGCACCACACCCTTCATAAGTGAGACCTTCACATACATCCAATCACGAATACGAAGCTCAAGGTCCCTCTTTCTAGCATCCAAATAAGACTTTTGATGACTTCGAACCATCTTCAACCTTTCCTTAATCAATTTCACTCTTTTGTAGCCTCCAACAATAAATCCACGCTTATAGAAGTCATTTCATCTTAACTCAAAGCACTTCCAAGTAGAGATCTCAATGTCTTGACCCACACTACCGGGCCTTTGGTGCTCTACTTTCACTTGTTGACAACTCGAGCACTCGGGTACGAACTCGGCTATGTCCTTCTTCATACCATGCCACTAATACACCTCCTTCAAATCCCAACACATCTTAGTAGATTTTGGGTGAATCAAATAATGAGAGTTATGGGATCCACTCATGATCATTTTTCACTAAGATCACCCACATTCGGAACACATAATTAACTTTGATACCGAAACGCACCATCTCCCCCATGGAAGGAAGACTCTATCTCATTATTTTGGCAACCAAACTCTTCAATCCAACTAATGACGGATCTAGATCTTGCTTAGCCTTAACATCAACAACCACAACCCAAACCGATAAGGATCACAGTACACCACCAACCTATCTAAGCCATCCGGTAATGCCAAACCGAAGCTGATGTAAGCTGACCTTTCAAGGTATGAGAACTCACCTCACACTCATCCGACCATACAACTTGGCCTTCTTTCTAGTCAACTTGATCAACCGAGATACAATAGATGAGAAGCCTTCAACAAACCTTCCATCATAACCAGCCAACCCAAGAAAAATCCGAATGCTCAAAGAAGCAAGCATGTCAAACAATGCACATCCTTCACCAACTCCTTTTTGGACCTCATCTATAAGATTGCTACAACACCTTCCTCCCTTGGATTGCATTACGAGATCAAGGTGACTCTCACTATTCGATAGGGAGGGATGGAGATAAGAAATCCTAAGACACGAACCATGGCACGATTAGAATCATAAAAAGTGAAACATTTCCAAAAACGCCTTGTAGCCTCCTACCCATAGATGTGATGTGCTTCACACCCATGAATAAGACTCTACTTAACACGGCATGATAGACTCCGAGGACCATTTATAAACTTAGTTCTCTGATACCATCTTTTGTCATGACCCGGGCCTAGGGCCCAGATGTGACACGGCAAATGGGAACCTAAGAGTCCCCAAACAAGCCTCAAAGTATACAAATCCACATCATCGGTTCAGAAGCACATTCAAATAGTAAACACATAGTTCTAAGGGATGGGAAAGTAGGACTCACGCTATGGGGATATCGAAGGGAAAAGGATTTACATGGATTCACATAGCACATAAGAACTAAGGGGCGGGTAAATATGACTCACTCTAGGGGGCAATGCGGGGCTTAGGATCTTCCACATTTCCACATCAAACATACATACATAACATAATTCCCATAGTCAAACCATGATAGTCATATCTAATAGTTAACTAAATCATAAGCTTCAAATACAACACATAACATGTAGAATCTACGAAAGCCTACAAGGTGTCCAACAATGCCTCTAGTCATAAGATGGGACTGGGGCCAGGACATGTGCCCCGTTCACCCTCAATTAAGAAGATAAACCGAAAACAACATAGGTAGAAGGAAGGTGGCTTGTCCTTAGAAGATAGGATTCACCACAATATCAACTCTTTGAATTCAAGCGACCCGTCAAACGGTGGATGGTCGTAACATACGTTCCCTAAATGGTAAAATCATGTAGGAATAGAGTATGTGTTAGTATGTTTGAATGTACTAAGTATGCGGGCATGCAATGCATATGACTTACCAAACCTGCATTTCAATGTTAGATGATAAGGCACATAGTATAGAAAAAATCATATATCTAATGGAGAAATATACAAGATGCCATGAAATTTATGATGCATAAAATGCAACACTGCTCATATATAATGGGGATGGACTATAACTGACAAATCAAACTCATGCGAGCTATTACATGAATTAGACCGATTGGGACCTCCCACCGGTAGGGAGAAGGTTACTTTCCAAAGGTAATCTACATCACACCTTACGATCACGCTTTTCAGTGGATGGTCACCTTCCTTACAACCCGCTTTTCAGAAACATTTTTCATAATCATATCATACCATAAACATAATAAATGAATAACCATTCATAAGCATAATAAATGAATAACCATTCATAAATTTAATAAATGAATAACCATTCCTTACGTCCCAGTCTTTTCGGTAATGGCTAACGTTCCTATGTTGGCACATAGTTCAAGGGAAGGGAGAGGACCCTTGGGGATAGCCCTGGCGCCCCTAATCCATCGGTGCTAAGTCAACACCATCCCACATGAATACTTATACGTATAAGGTCCAAATCATGCCTCTACATCACAGATCATGGCGGGGACTAGCACGTAGCTCACTAGCTCACCCTCAATTCATACATCAAAAGAAAGAAAATGATAAATTCTCAACATAAAGGAAAATATCATAGGGCTTGTTCCCGGAGCATGGGAACTCCCAACAAGTCTTCAATCTCAAAATCCAAATCTATCCACGACATGGAATGGCCACCTCGTCATCCGTTCCTATATGGTTAGATCACGTAGGCAAAGAAGTATGCATTAGCACATAGAATGTACTAAGTATGTAGATACACCATGAATCAAAAGACATCACAATAATACCAATATGCATAATCATAATCAATAGGATATAGACACAATATGTATAAGCATTTAAGTTTAAAATCATGAGAAGAGGCATTATTAAATCCATTCATAAATTTACATTAGATTTGTAGGAATAAGACCATAACCGACATATAAGACCATGCGGACTATTACACGGAATCTTGATGTTCACTCTGCATCAAGTTAAGAGGAGTTTACTTTGCCAAGGTAGACTCGATCCTTACCTTATAGGCTCAATCCTAGCACGGTGAGAACCATCATTTGACCCCACCCTGTAGGCTATATTCTTGCAAAGTGATTGTCCATCATATAAACTAATCAAACCCAATACCATACCTTTAAGGCATAAAACATGAATATCATTCCTATGGTGGCACATAGTTATATGACTTGAGGATTTATATAAGAACCCTTGGAGATAATCCCCCTCACACAAGTCCACTTGGTGATAAGTAATATCCCATGGAACGCATAAATCATGCATATACATAATTTTCAACATAGTTCATACTTCATTAAAATCATATTTGCATAACTTTCAAAATGATCATCATAGTCTTTTATGAAACATCATGTCATAAGAATAGTCCATCTAATTTACTTTCACCATAGTGTGGGTAGACATTCCCACATTAACGTCATCATTAATATTAAGGTTTTCATCACCCCCTTTATCATAGCATCATCATATCTTTTATAACATCATCATTTAAAATATGATTTTCATACTTGAGATTATTGACATAGAAATTCAAAGCTTTATCATAAGAGTTTAGGGCTAAGTATGGGTCCATGAACAGTTGAGTCAAATGATGCAATTGAGTAGGATTCATAGAGAAAACATGCAATTGATCAAATTAGATCATTATTAAAGGAAAATCATGTTGTAAGGACCTGGATTCTCGAATGACTTTATCGGACTTTATAATGTTACCCCATGAGAAAAGAATTGACCAAGTCTCACTTCATGGGAGTCCCACATGGCTTGTGTGAGGTCACACAGACCGTGTGGCCTCTAGTGAAGGGGTACTTGGCCATAATTTCGATTATGGGGACTTGACAGGGAGTTTCAGGCTAAGGCACGTCACACCAGAACCCCAAATGGACTGTATGGTGCTTCACGGGACGTGTAGTGAGCCATGTAATGGCCTTGCACCTGGAAAACCAAGAAACAAGGCCAAGTGTAGTCACACGGCCACCCACACGGTCTATGTGGTGTGTCACAGGCCATGTGGCCCATCGTATAGCTTGCGACGTGAAATTTTTCTAAGTATGGAATCACCGTCTCGTAACTTTGCGTGATAAAATTTTCTAAGTATCATTCTACGGTCCTTGACATGACCCGTGTAGTGTCACACGGGTCGTGCGACTGTCGGTGTGAACTTCATCCGCATTGAAAATTCTTAGTACAGGATGTTCAAGCTCAAGCTAAGTTTCACTTTTAAGCCTTCAATTCAAGCTTATTTATGTTGATTAAGGCCATCATAGGTCTCCTACATCAATGTCAAGTTCAAAGGAATTCTATTTGCTAAGTTTTTCACAAGTACCGATAGAAGGGTAGACTTTAAATGGTCATATCTCTTAGCACAAAAAGAACTAGGTGGCCCACAGCCTATAAAATTGAAGCTCTTTGAGTTAGCTTTCCAACGCATCTAGTTTCACCTTATTCCGAGTTTGGAGCAAGAAGTTATGTCTTTTTTTGTAGAATATATCTGGGCTAGACTGGAAGCCTTTACAGACCGTGAAGAGCTTCACGGACCGTGAGGCCAACCATGTCAAGTTCAGTTAAAAATTTAAAGGGGCATTTTATTGAGGTATTTTTGATATTTTGACCCATCCCCAAGGATTTTAAGACCTTTTTAACCCCCACCCCCACCCCCCTACATTCCTAAACTTCTCCTACACTAATTATAAACCCTCATTCAAGACTAACACTTAGTTCCTAAAATTAGACTTTCAAATTTCTCTCCAAGTCTCACCTTCAAGATTCAAGCTAGGATTCAATTGGGGTTTCAACTTCAAGTTAAATTCTTCTCAAATTCATCTTCCTAATCAAGGTATGTGAGATTGATTCTTAGTCCCTTCAACCAAGAAGACCCAAACTTTTTTCAATTTATTTTCATGAAATTAAGCTTACTTTAAATGTGGTTTTCATTATTTGATTTTATCAAATTCAATTGATGTATGGGTTGTACTTTATTCATGATTTTAAGTTATTTTAAGCCCTGTGATGATGATTTACATTAAGGTTATGAAGTTACGAATATGCATGTCCCCTTTAAAGCTTGATTTATGCATGGGTGATCTATATTATGATTTAAGTGTGAATTTAATTATGGATTATCTAAATATCATATTGTATTGCTGATTTTAGATTGAATCTATATTACCCATGTTATTCTCACATCATGCATTGTATTTGCATTCATATATATTGGTTTATATGGAAATTACGAAGTGGGTTAAGCTCAATTATATATAAGGAAATGATTCTAATATGATTTTGATGAGATATTGGTTATGATAAGAATGTTATCACAGACATGTCTCATGATTATAGCTCTTTGAGCATCTCGGGTGTTTGCACCATCTTGTATATGTGAATGAGCTATTCCTTGCATGAGTATCATGATTATAACTTATGATTCGGCATTTGAGCCTAAATATGCATTGAACGGTTATGAAATGAATTATGGTTTGAAATGAATATTGTATCTCTTGAAAGCACATATATGTATAAGTATTCTCGTGGTATGTTGATTTAGCACCGATGGATTGGGGGCGTCAGGGCTATCCCCAAGGGCCCTTTCCTTTTCCTCAGACTATGTGCCTAGCATGGGTTACGGGAATCATATCCGAAATGGGACGAGTTTCCGTAAGGAAGGTTGCTTCATACGAAATGGGACTGGTTCCCGTAAGTTGAAGCATTATGATGATATGATATGAAAAATCCTTTCTAAAATAGGATGGGTTCCTGTAAGGGGGTTACTTTATACGAAATGGTACGGGTTCCCGTAAGGTGAAGTATGGTTTACTTTTGGCAAGTAGACCACCTCTGTATCGGTGAGGGGATTTCATCGGGATTCCAAGTTATAGCTCGCTTAGTCTTACGCATGTCTGTTGAGGTCACATCCCCGTTATATATGAGTATCATCTCATTCATACATCATAAATTTCATGGCATTTTGTATATTTCTTCCTTGGATATATGATTCTTTCTATATTATTTGCCCTTGTCATCTAACATTGAAATGCAGGTTGATAAGTCATATGCATTGCATGCCCGCATACTTAGTATATTCAAACGTACTAATGCATACTCTATGCCTAAATGATTTTACTATGTAGAGACTGTGTGTTATGATCATCCACCACTTGATGGGTAGCTCGAATTCAGAGAGTTGATATTGTAGTGAGTCTTATCTTCCAAGGACAAACGACCTTTCTTCTATCTATGTTATTTTTTATTTATCTTCTTAATTGAGGGTGAGTCCGGGACATGTCTTGGCCCCCATCCCATCTTATGACTAGAGGCATTGTTGGACATCTTGTAGACTCTTGTAGATTCTATATGTTATGTGTTGTATTTGAAGCTTATGATTTCAGTCATCTGTTGGGTATGGCTATCATAGATTGATTATGGGAATTATGATATGTATGTATGTTTGATGTGGAAATGTGGAAGATCCCAAGCCCCGTATTGCCCCCATAGAGTGAGTCTTACTTAGTCGCCCCCTTAGTTCTTATGTGTTATGTGCTATGAGCTATGTGAATCCATGTAAATCTCTTTCCCTTCGATATCCCCATAGCGTAAGTCCTATTTTCCCATCCCTTAGAACTATGTATTTACTATTTGAATGTGCTTCCGAACCGATGATGTGGATTTGGATACTTTGAGGATTGTTTGGAGACTCTCGGGTTCCCATTCATCATGTCACTTCTAGGCCCTAGGCCCGAGTCGTGACACATGCACACTTTAAAATCACATACTTTTGCTTGAAAATCATGTACATCATGAAATTCATCATAATTCAGGCATAATTAGTCATAATCATCATATAGTAATCATAATTCATGCATTAGGAATCAAGCTTAAAAGCCCTTAAGAAATCATCCTAAACTTTGATAAAAAGAAGGTTTTGGATTGGCCTTCATGAATGAAACTAATCCATGAATGAAGTTATACATACCTTAGGTAGAATCCTTAGAATTGAAGAAGAAAATCTGGAAATCCTTAATCAAACCTTCAAGCTTTTGGTTCAATGGAACCTTTGACTTAGAGAGATAAATATTGAGAACCCTTGAGAGAATATTTTGAGGTTTAAAAACTTTGAATGAATTAGAAATAGGCCTTTAGAGGTTAGGCCAGTTAAGGTAGCCAAAACGATGTAGTTTAGGACTTAGGTAGATTGGAAATGTCAAAAATACCCTTTATTAAAAATTGTTGGAGCCGTCCACAAAACCCCACGGGTTGTGGATGCACCTACAGTCCTTACCATACCTCATGGATTAGGGTGTCACAAAAACTGAGCCATTGAAATTGAAGCTTCTAAGTCACGAACATGAAGTACGACTCATAGATCTACTTACGGGTCGTAAACCCTTTCTTAAAGTAATCCCAAACTTGGACAAATTTTATGTTCTTCAGGGTTTCTTCCTACGAGACCAACGTACAAGTCGTGCGTACGGCTCATCTAGTATTACGTAAGTAAATTTCCAGAAATTCTCCAATTTTTCATTTTCCTAGGCACTTTCCACGAGACCACTTATGACCCGTGGTTCCTTCTGCGGGTCGTGGTGTGGCTCGTAGAGTCAAACCATCAACGAATTTCTTGTCTTTCAGTTTTCTAGGCCTCAAAACATGAGGAGTGTTACAAGAAGCAATCCGTCGCTTTTTAAAAAGCGTCGAGCAAAAAAGCGAAGGAAGTGACTTCATCACTTTTTCATATCTTTTAACGAAAAAAGTGATAGATGGTGTCGCCTTAGTTCGTCGTTTTTTTCAATTTTTTTAGTAATGGATTTACTTGTTGTTCCTGTGCATTTTCGAGGTGGATTTTGGACAAACTTTGGGTGTTGATTTCTTAGGTTGTGATTGTCCGTTTTTGAGTGATTCTTCGTTCTATTTTGGGTAATTTTTTGTGAGGATCATCATGAGGTAGTTCGTTTCGAAATTCGGGGCTTATTTTTGGTAATTTTACTTACGGTAGCTGCTATCATTTCTTGACATTCTGGTGTAATTTTTTATATTTCGATTATTTATTCGCTGCCATGATTTTCAACTCGCATTTAGTTGATGCATTGTTAATTGAGCTGGGAATGTTGTTTGGGACTAATTTTTGGGGTCAATTCTGGAGTTCCAGATGTAGGTCCCTTATTTCCCATTTTAGGCTCCGAAATTGATCTTTCTTCATTTTTCACGATTTTAGTGTCTAAATGATCATTGTGACATTGTGAGTCTATTTTTGGCAGCATGACAGCGTTTAGAGGCCATTCGGAAGAGGAAGGCTCCAGCGAAGTAAAGTAGAGCATGAATGATCGACATATAGGTAGGCCACAATTTTCCTTTCTTCAGATTGAGCTAGCTAGTGTAAATGCATGTTGAATTGATTAAAATTTCGGTTGGGTAGTTAATTTACTTATTCCAGGTGTTAGAATTCATGTTATAGGCCTAGTTGATATTTTCGAGTAGCCGTGAACTCGTAGTAAGTCTTGTTAGCTTGCTCTATAGATAGTAATGTTGCTTTAACCATAGAATCTTGATTCCTGCTAAGCATTTGTAATTGTTTGAATGGTGGTAGCTGGGTAGCTGTAATGAGCCTTAGTAACTAAAGCATGTATAGATTTTTTTTGGGGCACTTGGGTGATTATGAGTATGTGACTATTGTTGGTACTTGGTAGCCTTGTTAGTTTATTATTTACATCCCTATTATCAACTAGTGTCACATGTTGGTCTTAGTTTAGGATAAATAACTTGCCTTAGATGCCCTGAAATCGTTCCAGCAGGCGTAGATCCTTATAGAATGGTATAGCAGACTAGAGTCTTTCGCTGGGCCTTAGCTAGGCAGTAACCGTGCACTTGTGAGTACCTTTATCCATAATCTCCTCGCCTTTTTTTTTACTAGTCTCAATTTTGGTTAAATCTCTGGTGGAGATAATAAACCTCGAGGCCTTGTTTTTTTACAGAGTTTGAGTACCTAGGCATAGGGGTTCGAGGCCGCTTTTACAGAGTTATGATTGCCTAGAATATTGGGGTTCGAGGCCTAGCCTTTTATGAGATTACTAGCACCTTAATATTGGGATTCAATACCTTCGTTTTATCGATCTATGATTACCTTAGTGTCGGGTTTGAGGCCCCGCTCGCTCAAAGCTCTTAATCACTTAGATCATCAGGGGTTCGAGGCCACGACTTTGCGGATTTTGTGGCCCCTACAGTACTTTAGGTTTGAGGCCCCGGTCCCGCAGATTTGTAGCCCCTATAGTACTTTACTATAGGAGAACTTTAGCTCTTAGTTACATTAGTATAGATATTCTATGGCTCCGTAGGCTTATGGGGTCCGTTCGAGTTTTACTTAAATACACACGTCTGTCCCGTCGGGTGTAGCTAGTGTAGATCCTTTATCCATATTTGTTGTCTAGTGATGCTCTTTTCTTGTCTTGGATGTTGATATCAGACTCCCGTTTAGCTTTGATTCCTTTTTTTTTTTTGTATTGTTATTACCTATCTTGCTTTGTCAGCCGATCTATGATGCCTACTTGGTACCTTTTTATCTGGTACTCATACTACACTCTGCATCTCTTTTCATGATGCACATCTGAGCACTAGTCACCAGCGAGGATAGATTGAGCTTGCGGTAGTCCACACCAGAGACCAAGGTGAGCACTTGACATTTTTGGATCATTCTTTCTCCTTCAACTTATTGGCCCCTCTTTCGTATATATATTTTGAGACTAGCCAGACCTTTGTATATTTCGGTCCACTTTTGGGACTTGTACTTCTTATTTTTGTGTATATAATAGCTCTGTACTAGTGACTTCCAGGTTCTGGGAGGAATTCTTGTATTTTATAGTTGTATATTTTTCACTGGTTCTTGTATCTGCCCCTCGTTGTTGATTTATTTGCTTAGTTTTGTAGTTTTCCCCCAAATATCCATTACTTACACTTTCGGGTTACAAGTTGGTTTGCCTATAGTAGGCGCCATCACGGGCCTGAGAAATCGAATCTTGGCAATTTTTATACGAAAAACGTAATGCTGATGATATTTTCAAACAAAAAAATAGCAATAATTTACTTTATATGATTTAAGAATATATTTAACTTTTTTGCTAAAATAAATAACCTTGTAAATAATATTCACGCCACAAAGGTGACATGAATGCCCTTTCGAACAGATTTATGAGGGTAATAAGACCCTCGAGCTTAAATCTTGTTAAATAAATAATAAGACCCGCAAACTTAGATTATCTTCTGAAAAATCATGGATTAATTTAGTTCTTCATGTATTTTGTTTCTTTATTTTTTTAATATCTTTAAAAGAAACATGCATAAGAGTTTTTTTGGTATTATAAAAAAGAGGAAAGGAAGCATAGAAAATACAACAACAAAGACAAAAAGATCAAAGTTACGTCAACTTTTTCTTACCTAACAAAAGCAATTAACTCTTACATAAATATATAATAAATAATTTATATTTCACTTTTGCCCCTAAATTTCATCCATTATCCTATTTGTGCCCTTGGTGAATGGGATTACAATTCCAAGAAGATCATTTTAAACACAAGATCAAGATTCACCTAATTAATTTTTGTTTCTTTTTACCCTCGCAATAAATTAATTTTATTTCCTTATATAACCATAAAATCCAATTTTTTATTATTTTTATAATAAAAGCCAAAAGATTTTGCCTTTGTTTCTGCTTTTCTTTAACCATCAATTTTCTTGAATTTGTTGATCTACTTTGTCTGAAACTGGAAGGTGTTGATCTTTGTTGTTGTTGAGCTCATTTGGGTCACTGATGAGTGGCTCATGGATGAAGAATATCTACTGGAAAATTCTGGTGAAATGGTGAAGGCAGCAAGTACAAAGATTGATTGTATATAGAATTTTGTGAAGTGGGTTCTCTTGGATTTTGTTTGATTTGTGTAGATTTGATATGGGTGGGTGTTTTCCTTGCTTTGGATCATCAAACAAGGAAACTGGAAATGGTGAGGTAAAAAAGGAGTCTTTTAAGGATGCTTCTGCTGCTCAATCTATCCATTTAACAAAAGTTAATTCAGGTGTGTACACTATTTTTCTGATGTTTGCTTTGGTTATGTCCAATTTTGGTTTTTCCAGTGCTATTTTAGGACTTGATCTGAGTTTTTGTGGTATTTTAGCAAGGGATTGTTACAGATTTGGTTGGCTCTTCATGAAATGAGTTTGGTTCTTTTATATATATTTTTTCTTTTTTATCCTTCAGTAATGCTGCTGTACATTTGAGAGATCTGTCACTTGTTCCAATTATTTAAAAAATTCTTTCCTTTATCAAGTTGTTTGAATTAGTCAGAAATATTGTATACTATGAGAAAATAGACTCTATTAGACACATTTGACTGCAAAAGTGGACATTTTTGCTTCCTTTTTAGGATCTGTTGGGAACGGCCTCTTTACCCCCAACAAAGGAAGGGGTAAGGTTTGGGTAGATCTTACCTTCCCCAAACTTCACTTGTGTAATTACACTGGGTATGTTGTTGTCGTTTTTTGTGTGTCTTGAGAGAGAGGTGTGTGGATGGGTGGGGAGAGTGGGCAAGTAGATGAAAGTGAAAGTGTTAAGCAATTCTAAGTTGGAGAACTCTTAAATTACTAATTTGGAGGAGAAGAAGTTCAATCTTAAACCATGGTATGACAAATTCGTTATGGTCTACCTCTTATCAACAATGAGGAATGTGTATACTACCTGAACAGGCTGATAATGTATCAATAAGAATGTTGTGAATTTGGATTCAAAAGGACTGACAGTCCAATGAATCTGTGGGAATTTAAATTCTTATAAAACAGTAGAGCCTGACAGCTTAGTGAACCATCATGATAAATGCAGAGTTATGCTCATTCTACTGTAGCTAATAAAAGAAATGTTCTTTTTGCAGTTAAAAATGTCAATGGATCACTTTGCAATTTTCTTCTTTTTTGGTTTTGCTCGATGTTTGTTTCTTATATACAGATAAATCAAAGTCTCATGGAAGTCATGATCCTAAGAAAGATCCAGCTGTCCCAAAAGATGGACCAACAGCACATATTGCTGCGCAGACATTCACATTTCGTGAGCTTGCTGCTGCAACTAAAAATTTTAGGCCTGAATGTTTGCTTGGTGAAGGTGGATTTGGACGTGTTTACAAGGGTCGGCTGGAAAGCACCGGACAGGTAGGTGTTACTTTATTAACATGTAACTCTGTAATGCAGAAGCAAATCATTAGCCAACTTTAGGTTAGATTTAGCAAATGATAGCATAGGATAACAATTTAGAGAAATATATATTAGCTTAGGAAAGAAAAATTTTAATGTCAAAATCTTCAATGGCACACTGACTTGCAATTTCACTCTTGTTGTGTCGGAATGGTCTCTTTGCAGGTGGTTGCTGTTAAACAGCTTGACCGCAATGGTCTTCAAGGGAATAGGGAGTTTCTGGTGGAGGTTCTGATGCTTAGCCTACTACATCATCCAAATCTCGTTAACCTGATTGGTTATTGTGCAGATGGGGACCAACGCCTCCTAGTTTACGAGTTTATGCCATTGGGTTCTTTAGAGGATCATTTACATGGTTAGACCATTTACTGCAACTTATATTGTGATTTTTATAATGCATATATAATTTGGTTCATCTTAAATAGCTATTCATGCACTAGAACCTTGCCCTTTTTCCCAATAAGAAAAGGGTAGCCAAATCTACTTGTTAAATAGACCTTGGACATAACTCAACCCCAAAATTTAGCTCATGAAGGGAGGATATCCCAAGACCATATAGAGTGTTTGTACTCTCCTTATCCCACTGATGTGGGATTTTTGCAAGAGGTTGTTTCCATGGCTTCAACCCGTGAGACAATTTTTATTGTCCACCAAGGCTCCTCTCCGTATAGAAATGTTCAAAGAGGGGGGGGGGGGGGGGGGGGGTGTTCAAATGAGTACATGATGCCTTGGGAATTGGAATGGCTTAGAATGTATTAACTAGGTGTATTAGTAATACCTTGTTTGGTACACTTTTTCATGCTTACGTTCTATTGTGTACGAATACTGTGGATTTCTAGGTATTAGTAATGCAAGGGGATTTAATCCATGCATTAACATGGTTAAAGACCCAATTTCCCCTTAAAACATTTTTATAACATCTTTTCCACCATATTTGTGGAGGGTATCTTTGTAATAAAATCTTTTAAAAATTATGCAATGCATGCTATTTTTAATACGCCAATTTAATAATGCATTAGAAATATCTTTATATAATTAATGCAAGCATAAGTAATACAAGCAATACTAATACACTATATTTAGCATTATTCTTGTAACCCTACCAAACGACCCCATATAGTGCATGCACAGAACGCTTGTGAAAGTCTTATATCTGAATATAGCTTTGAGTGACACTATTCACATGTTCTAACTTAGCTGAATCATGAATAGATTAAGCATGGCTTGAACATTCTAATGGAGCTTTCCAAAGATTAACTGACCAAATCAAAACAATTGCAGCATTTGACAACATAAGAAACTAGACGAGACACTGCTTGCTGATTTGTGTTATATCGGTGCCCTTTTTTTTATAACCGACTCTTTTGATTTCATTGGTTTTCTGGCACTCCACTCTTTTCTTTTGTGTTTTCTATTTATTCATGACATTCCAATGGAGTTGTGATATGGATAAAGCTCAGTGGAATAATTTACTCTGAAATATGGTAGATGTTGCAACTTAATTGGAGCAACATTAGAGTGTTACAGGAATTGTTGATGCAGTCTCAACAAGAGTTGGCTGTTGCACCAATGTTCAATATGGTTGGTTACTGGAATGGTGATCTGTCTAAGACATTGCTTAGGTGATTATCAATAACCTTATGACATTTAAACATCTAAGAGCTCTGATCAGTCTTTACTGTGGGAAGGAAATATTTCCTTTGGTTGAACAGGTTGTTCTTGCTGTGGTTGAAATTATAATGCAAGTTAATGAAATAAACATAGAAGTTCTATTTGGCATCTGCTATAGTAACAGGCATTAGCATGGCAATGACTGGCATCAACATATTATTCATCATTGTGATTGTATTCAGCAACTATCTGTTGCATATAGTTGTTCCAGTTGACATTGCGCTCACATTGAATGGTATTGCATTTCTGAAGTTATTTGAATTAAATCATCCTATACACAGTTAATTCCATGATCTTATCACAGTTGTGTAGTCAGTAGGTGCTCTTGTTGGAGCAATTGATAATTTATTTATTATTTTCTAAAGAAGTTAAAATTTTTATAACTGGTGTCCTGTTAACTGTTTGAAAAGCTGAATTTACCCAAGTAGATATGTGAGAAATATAGGATAAAAATATTATTGAATTATGTATCTACGTTATTACACAGAGACCTATTTATAAACACTACAATATAATAATTTACGAAGTAGGATATTATATACTGTTCCTATTCTTATTCCTATTATAAGTAGAATTATATATACCTATTTCTATTCTAATACTCACTCTCAAGCTGGTGTATACAAATGATATGCACCTAGCTTGTTAAGGTGAGGGATTTGGGCAAAAATATTTGCAAGTTGATCACTTGACTTCACAAATTTTGTGACAATATCTCCTGAAAGTATCTTTTCTCTAACAAAGTGACAATCAATCTCAATGAGCTTAGTCCTCTCACGAAGCACTGGATTTGATGCGATATGAAGGGCCGTTTGATCATGACATATAAGTTTCATCTAATCAATTTCTCCAAATTTTAGTTCCCTCAAAATCTATTTGGTCCGAACTAGCTCACAAGTTGCTACAACGATTGCACGATATTTTGTTTTTGCTAGATTGAACAACCACACTTTGTTGTTTACTCTTCCACAACACCAAATTACCTTGTACTAAAACACAATATCCAAATGTAGAACATTTATCAGAGGATTATCTTGCCCAATCAGCATTTGTATTACCAGTGATATGTTCATGGCATTGATCCTCTAAAAGTAGTTCTTTATCGGGAGCTGACTTTATATATCACCGAATATAAACAATTTCATCCCAATGACTCCCAAAGGAATATTCTAAACTGATTTACAACACTCTCAAGAAAAGAGATCTTAGGTCTAGTGAGTGTGAGATAATGCAACTTTCCAAAAAGCCGTCTACACCATTTAGAATTGCTAAGTGGATCCTTATCCTGGAAGGAGTTTAACATTCAGATCCATCGAAGTGTCAACGGGTCAACATTCTATCAATTCCGTCTCCTCAAGAATGTCTCAGACATGGTTGCATTGAGAAATAACAATACTTGATCTAGACTAAGCAACCTCAATACCTAGAAAATACTTTACTCTGCCAAGTCCTTTAGTTTGGAAATGCTTAAAGAGATATTTTTTCAAATAAGTGATACCATCTTGATCATTGCTAGTGATATATCATCAACGTATTCAACCAAATAAATACACAAATATGGTGCATTATGTCGATAAAACACAAAGTGATCAACTCCACTAGGATTTATGCCAAGCTCCTAAATTACTGTGTTGAACTTCCCCAATCAAGCTCAAGGAGACTATTTCAAATCATTGAGTGACCTACACAATTGACATACAAGGCTACTAGACTTACAAAACCAGGTGGTTGCTCCATATAGACCTTTCGTAAAATCACCATGCAAAAAAACATTCTTAATGTCCAACCGATGAAGAGGCCAATGACGAACGACAGCCATAGATAGAAAAAATGAGTAGATGTTATTTTAGGCACAGGAGCGAAAGTATCACAATAATCTAGCCTAAATATCTTAATATACCCTTTGGCAATAAATATGTTTACTATCTTGTATCTAGGTATTATTATGTGCTCTTCTCTTTTTGCCTGTGTATCGTATCTAGCGTGTTCTGCTGATGGGTTTTTGTGACGAGGGTTTCCAGGAAACAGCCTCTCTACCTATGTGGTAGTGGTAAGGTCTGCGTACATCTTACCCTCCCCAGACCCCACTTGTGGGATTTCACTGGGTATGTTGTTGTTGTTGTTGTTGTACCCTTTGGCAATAAGTTGAGCCTTAAGCCGATCAACCAAACTGTCTGGACCAACTTTGACTGCATAAATCCAATGGAAACCACCAATAGATTTACCTGCAGGAAAGGAGACAAGCTCCCAAGTACCACTCGTATATAAAGCAGACATCTCATCAATCATTATCTGTTCCCATCCAAAATGAGAGAATGTTTCACCTGGCAATGATGATACAAAGGCGTAATGAGGTGATTTAGACAATGATAACTCAAGAAAGACAATATGGGATAGCATTTCAAGTGGATCACATACCTTTTTGAAGTTTAGTGGATTTGCTAGGAGGCAAGTCCTCACTAAGAGTATTGTCTGGTGTAATCATCTTGGACTAGTGCAAGACACAGACAACATTGATAAATCAGGAGTGCTGGCACTACAACAGGAGATGTAGAAGTCACCATAGATTCCTCAAACGTCAATACAAGTAACTCCAGTGGTATGGGTAAGACGTCAGAGACAACAAGATGATCAGAAGATGTATAGTAAGGTTGAGATTCAAAGAATGTGACATCAACAGACATGAGGTATTGACGAAGATAAGGTGAATAGCAATGATACCCTTTTTGAACTCGATAAAAATCAAGAAAGACACATTTGAGAGCATAATGGGCTAATTTTATCTTTTTTTACATGTGCTCCCAAAGACACGAGGGGAATCGAGTAGAGATGTGATTGAGGAAAACAATATGGAATGTGGAAAAAAGACAGTGGTTGTTGGAAAATTAGATCTAATTGCCAAAAATTGGTTGGAATCAGGAAATAACTATTAGGTAGCATCAAAATGGAGAGGGTATCCTACTGGGAAAAGACGAATTGGAAGCGATGACTTACGCCTCTTTCTTCTTCTTATAAGGTGTTTAAAGAGTGTGACTCTTTAGTTTAATTAAGTTCCAATTTTCAAAATGAAAAGGCCTATTTGATTCAATTCATGAATTAGCTACTGGTGTGCATCGGTCAGTTTGGTTTGATTTTATATATTATCGCTTCGGTTTATCAATTTCTGATTTTTAAATATGCTAAAGCAATAACATACTTTTTATTCATTTCAGTTCATCGGTTTTTAGTCCGTAACGGTTTGATGTTTGGTTTACCCAATAAGAAAATGCTCATAAATAAATATGACTTCTCTAATAATTTGGCGCGACACAATGAGACAATGCATATCTAGTTTATTTTGCTTATGGATTGTTGAGTCGAGGGTTCCCAGGAAACCACCTCTCTACGTCTATACGAGGTAATGAGAAGGTCTGCGTACATTTCTACCCTCCCCAGACCCCACATGTGGGATTCAACTGGGTATGTTGTTGTTTGTACAATGAGACAATGCGATACAATAAAACAAGCAAATTAATTATAAATGACAAAGTGCTTGAAAATATTTTGTTGAGCACCTAAACTTAACAATATGTAATATTTGACCTTATTCTAATTTACTTTCTTGAAGAAGTCTCATACATTGAAAATCAAACAAATACATGACTTACGAGTATCAATATAGTGTTAAGTGATGTTAAATTATTAATATTTAATATTTATAAAGAGATAAAGTAATAAATAACTATAGTCTTAATGGGCTATTGATTTACCCAATTACCTAAAATTAAAAACCAAAATCAAACCGATAACCAGACAGTTTTTTTTGTAAAACCATTAATAATTCAGTAACTTGATAATCCAATAGCAATAAACCAATAATATTTTTTTGGTCTGTTAGATTTTTGTACACTCTTAGAATTAGCCCACTCTGAGTCTACTATATTTTTTCATAAGAATTGTATATAATTAGATAGAGAATGAACTAATGTCCCGTTCAAGTATCTTGATTGAAATTTCCGTAAATGGTATTTTCCATCAGAATAGTATTCTTATTTTAATGATCCTCAACTGCAGTAATCACCAGTCTGGTCCCCTACCCCACAAAGTGGCTTGATGGGCAAACCATTCCCAAGGCAAATAGTGCCCTAGTGGAAAGTGGTCGGAACAGACTTAACACACTGGCGCGTGGTCAAATCTTGCCAAAAAAGTCACACCTCTGATTGGCACATGAGTGGTGTTTTTCGGCAAGTCTGACTTGGTTTTTTCACTGGAGAATGAGTGACCCAGTGGTGGCGGTGTTTTTCACACACCACTGACGGAATCAGATAATGACACAAATCAGCCTTGTCAATTGCCGAAAATTGATGCACAATGACTTTTTGGAAGTTTCTCACAAATGCTCTGATACTATGTGAGGTATATAGGAGAAAAATAATATTGAATTGTGTATCTACATTATTACACAAAAACTTTATTTATAGACACTACAATACAATCCTTTATCAAGTAGGATACTATATACTATTCCTATTATATGTAGGATTATATATACCTATTCCTCTTCTAACAAGATACATATAAGATCTCACTTTGCCTTATAATAGCTACTAAGGGATTGTAACGACCTTTGGCCCCTGTTTTCCAGCTCTAGTGTGGGATTGTTCAAGCGAATGATATCACAGTTGCGCTGAAACATTTTGGGTACTGATGCTTGATAATGCATCTGCTACCAGTGCTGGAAACTCACATAGGAACCGAAAGAGAAGTGTGCAAAATTATCTTCCCAATGTTGTGGGTTTAGGAGACAATGAGAGAGACAAGAAACTTGTGCAAATATTCAGCAAAGCCTTTGCCATTAGGCACTAGCAAGTCTTTAACACCAGTTCTATTTATACCTCTATGGTCTGAGACCTAAGGAACAGTAGAATAATGGAAAGGACTCGAAGGAATATGATTGAGGTTGCAGTAAGAAGTAAAGGCAAGCTAGGGATGGATCTATCATATATGTTCAAGAGAAAAAGAATGTAATGAGCATGGGCTGGGAGATTGTATTACGGGGAGAGAAAAAAGGAATAATTTTGATGAAGTTCTTCACAACCCTCCCCCCACCCCCCCACCCCAAATGTTATCAAAGGTGTGCTTGAGCCTTGAAGTGAGGCTCAACACTTAATGTGTGCTTCGGTGTCGTCATCAAGGTTCTAAGACATACTTTCCTTGCCAATGAATCTCCTCTAAAGAAGCGACATTAAACAATTGATATTTTATTTTATCCTAATTATTTTTCAATTTCGTCGTTCATATATTTGTCATCGATACTTTTGAATTTTTAGTCTTGGCCTAAACATATATATTTGTATTCCTTTTCTCCCTTTGAGCCTTTTTTGATTAAAGCACACTTTATTTGCACTCGCGCTTAAAGCTCCAATAGACCTTAGAACTTTTTTGCTTTTTTTGCTTTGATAACATTGCCTTTCTGTTCGGAAAGAATCATTAAATGCCAAAATCAATAGGAAAAAAGGGTAAGATTTTGTGATTTAACTTTTATATGTATCAACTTTCTGGTGTCAGATTTTTCGTCGAATTAGCAAGGGTAAGTGTGTCTGACTTAAACTGCTCTTTATATAAATACTAGTAGGTAATTTTCCAAATATATAATTCTAATAAGCCTCCTAAAATTTCATGGAAGTGAAGGAGGTTTGGAGGTAGCATTGGAAGAGTGATTTGTTGAGTTGTAAGTAACTTGAATAGGAAGAGTATTTGTCTTAATTCTTTGAAATTCCCAAATGGGCCAGACTTGAGTTCTTTGCATACTTTACATGAATGTGTACATTTAGCATGTCTAGGGTACAAGACTTGCCTACCTTTAGCTCATTTCTCCTCTCCTTTATGTCCATCTTAGCAAACAGGATTAGAAAATATCCCTCTTACCAGTGGGAGACTATGTATAGCTTTTTCAAATATTTGATGCTGAAATCTGATACAGCCACATAATAGAATTGCGGTTTTGAAGATTGATGTCTTTCCAGTGCACTCATCAAGAGGATTGAGTGAAAAAAGTTCATGATTTAAGTTCTCTTAAACCAGGGCAGGTAGCACTGTGGTTCCGATTAGGTTTGTTTCCAAATTTGTACATTTACGACATATGTGCAGGCGAACCTATGTAATAATGTATCAAACTGTTTTTATTCCAACATTTAGTGTATCTGAATATTCAATGTCTTTTTAGTTCATATTGTCACAAATACCATAGTCCTAAACTTAAGGTTAGGCAAACAGGAAAGTCCTGGTCACTTTCCTGAATAAATCAAATAGTAGTGATAGATGCACATAAATTAATTTAACCACTTAAATATTGGGGAATAAAAAATACTCCATGCACCAGATATTCTTATAACAGTGTCTGGATAAAATGCTTTCACTCGGAACCTTAGCATTTTTTAGCAACAAGTAAACAGTTCTATTAGTATGAAAGATCTGTGGTATAGAAGCAATTACCAAAAAATATGGAATCTGTCACATAAGTCGATTATCTATAAATGACAATCTTCTAAACAAACTAGTACCTCATGGGTGTACCGAAAAAAAACTAAGAATGAGAGGGTATTTCTTTTTTTTAATGATGGTGGTGGCCGGGCCAACTTCAAAGCTCTCTTATTTTGTTCCTTCCAGGAAATCCACATGAGTGGTAGTAGTGCAACAACCTAGGATTTTCGACCTTTCATCCTTCTAAGTTTTTGGTTGGAGATTGCTTCCTTCACACTGAAGGGCATTGCCAAATTGCATCTCAAACAATCTCAAGATCTCACTCCACATGCAAGTTGCAATGGACAATGTAAAAGGAGGTGGTCCACATCTTCACCTAGAGATTTGCACATGAAGCACCAGTTGACATATATAATTTGCTTTTCCCTCAAATTCTCAATTGTCAATATCGTTTTTGGTGCTACCTACCAAATGAAACAACCTACTTTGGTTGGTGTCACGTGAATCCAACTGCACAAATATGGAAAATTCTACTCCCCCTTACAAAGAGCTTAGAATGACATGAATTCTATTGAAAATAAGTCATCTTTTACCCCCTCCCTCTCTGTCCTACGTCCATAAGTCCTAGTCATCTTTTACCCCCTCCCTTTCGGTCCTACCTCCATAAGTCCTACTAACAAATGATGTACTTTGCTAGTGAAATAAATCAATAATGCTTACAATATATCTAGTGAAATCCCACAAGGTAGGTTTGAAAGGGTAGAGTGTATGTAGACCTACCTCTACCTCTTGAAGGTAGAACAACTATTTTCAGAAGACGATTGACTCAAGTGAAGCAAATCTAGGTAATACAACAACGACGACATACCCAACAAAATCCCACAAGTGAGGTTTGGGAGGATAGAATGTACGCTAATCTTACCATTACCTCATGTAAATCAAAGTAAATGGAAAGGAAAACGATAGTGAAGAAAAATATGACAACTAATATGAAAATGTTACGGAGTTTATATGCAAGAACCCTACTTTCAACAACCACGGGCAATCACCTATACACAGTTAACTATAGATGATAATAATATCAAAAGCCAAAGGTTGCATGAATAGGCTAGTACTACACAGACAATTGCTAAGACTAGCACCAAGCCAAAGACTACATCAATAGGCTAATACTAAGACAACACTCTACTACCAGCTAACTTTCTTCTTTATCTGCAATCTCTACACCATTCTATCTAAGATCATCTCCTCGATAAGCTGAAAATGTGTCATATCATATTAATCACCTCTTTTTCAATATTTTTTCGGCCTACCTCTGCCTCTCCTCGTCCTCACTATGTATGACCTCACACCTCATTGGACCCTCTGCAAAACTCCTCTTTACATGTCATGTCCAAACCATCTTAGTCTCCCTTTTCTCGTCTTGTCCACCATGGAGGCCACTCTCACTTTGTTTCAGATATCCTCATTCCTAATCCTATTACTCTTAGTGTGTTCACACATCTATCTCAATATCACCATTTTCGCCACTTGCATCTTTTGAATGTGGAAGTTCTTGATAGCCCAACATTCCGCCCATATAATAAAGCCGGTCTAATCATCACTTTATAGAATTTACCTTTAAGTTTTGTGGTACCTTCTTATCACACAATTTTGGATACAAGCTTCCCATTCATCCATGTCACACTAATACGATGTATGGCATCATCGTTGGCTCCCCATTTCCTTGGATCAAAGACCCAAGATACTTAAATCTCTCCGGGGGACAATTGTGTATTAAGTCTCACTTCTTCAAGGTCTACTTCATGTCACATCACTAAATTTACACTTGAAATATTTCATTTTAGTCCTGCTCAACTTGAACTCTTTAGACCTCAGTCTCTGTCTCCACACCTCCGAACTATCCTTAACTTTATGGCGAGTCTCCTTAATCAAAACTATTGGATTAGACCTTGAATCAACTATTTCCCCATTCTAAAGGTTGCTCCTCGGAGGCCCCTCTTGACCTTTACATCCCAATGAATTCCCTCTTCTTGTAACCTTTGAATCTGTTTTATTATCATATCCTACTATGAGTATTAGGGAATGTGAGTTGCAATGTCTTTCCACACTACTTGTAACTTCAAAAACTTATTCTACTTCCATCCCCTTCCTTAACGGTTTTGCTACCAATGAAGTCTTCTCATCCTTTCTTAATATACCTTATCAACTTTAGCAATTATGCTTAAACATAGTTGCTCAAATGGATTTCCAAGGGTTGTCAATGAGCTCCTTAGTTTTGCAAGAAAGGAAACTTACGGAGGTAAAACAAATAATGGAAAAACTCAAGGATGTGACCTAGTAGTCAATGAAATTGATTGAGAACCATGGGATTACTAATGTTTGGATTGGCTTATTTTAAGTGATTTTAAGCATTCTTTTAGTGTTAGGGTAAAGTAAAGTGCTTGGAAGCATTTGACTTTAAGCTAAAATGATAAAAAATAAGTCGTAAGTTAGGATTTCTAACTTATGACTTTTGGCAGCCAAAAGCCAAAAGCTAATCCAAATTAGTCGGGGCTCAAAGAGACTCGGACACCCGGTGCAAGTCAAAAAAAAAATCCAAATAGGTTTAGTGGATACTTGGATTGACTTATTTTAAGTAGCTTTTGACTTTTAAGCTTTTTTAGTTTTGACCGTGTTTGGAAAACACACAAAAAAAAGCACTTTTGCTAAAAAAGTACAAAGAAAGTCAAAAGTTGGATGTTCCAAACTTATGGCTTGGGTTTTAGCTTATAAGCCACTTTAAAAAAGCCAATCCAAAGATCCCCTTTAGTGTTGTTTCCTCCTCTTAGATTTGAACTAGTCGAGTTGCAGCGAGAGCTCGCGTGAAAACCACAATTGTTAAAAAAAGGTGGAATATCATGCATTCTTGTATATGGTGGACAATGTGGAGAGATGGAAGAAAGATGTTTTGAAGACAGTCAGTTTCCTTCCGAAGATCAAGTTCAATTGTGCACTTGCTTTCTGTTTTTTGTGTAAAAAGGGTTTAATTGGAGCTTTATTGAATCTTTAATAGATTTTATAGAACCTTTGTAAGTATATAAATGGGACAACTCTTTTTCTTTTTGCTTGTAATATGGTTAGAGTTATACAAGTAATAGTAATGTTAGGATTAGTTGTGCCATCTTCTACCCTGCATAACATTACAGGTATATTCCATCGTATCCTATATATGTATTAGTTTTGCAGAAAAGGTAAACATAAACCAAACATTGTATTAACGATGTTATGTTTTATGTGAAAAAGAGAAAGTTGGTCCAAACATTATATAACTTATAGATTCTATCTGGAGATTATTTTTCTCCATTTTTTGTTACCAAAAATTGTATAAAGTTATGCTAGTTTTAACACATGGACAACTCCAGAGTCTTCTCTAACCAGAAACCAAACGATCCAATAGTTTTGTAGTAATAAACTCTTAATTATTCAAGAATATTTTCTTCAGAATCTGCAGCCAAAAGAAAAGTGTGATATTTTTAATCCTCCACTTCTCCTATAATTGCTTTTTCACTCTAACTTCCCTCTATAGATCTTTCTCGTAAAACTTGAATCTCCATATGGTAGGGCGTTGTTGAAAATTTCCTGTTTCCATTTGCCGAATCACATGAGAAAATCCTCTAGAGCCTTTCCTATTTATCTGCAACAAATTATGTAGAGATGCTCGACAGAATGCTCTTAATCAGTACTTCCATCCCTCCATTTGATAAGTTTCTCTCTGCATTATTCTGGTACAGTTAAATGAAAGTTTCCATAGTCTAAAGCTGAATCAATCTGTAACATTGATTGTTTTGTGTTGTGTTGATACTTCTGTAATAGAAACAATGCAGATTATGCAGTGGGGCCTAATCCCTCTCTTTGGAGTATGTATGCAGATCTTCCACCTGATAAAGAGCCATTGGACTGGAATACAAGGATGAAGATTGCAGCTGGTGCAGCGAAGGGTTTAGAATATCTGCATGACAAAGCAAACCCTCCTGTAATATATCGTGACTTAAAGTCTTCCAACATACTTCTTGATGAAGGATATCACCCTAAATTATCAGATTTTGGGCTTGCTAAACTGGGACCTGTTGGTGACAAGACTCATGTGTCTACACGTGTGATGGGAACATATGGTTACTGTGCTCCTGAATATGCAATGACAGGTCAACTCACATTGAAATCTGATGTGTACAGTTTTGGGGTTGTTTTCCTTGAGCTGATTACAGGCCGCAAAGCAATTGATAACACACGAAGTCATGGGGAGCATAATCTTGTTGCTTGGGTATGTCCTCTCTACCATTGTATGGTCATTATGATGTGCATCCTCTGTTTCTAAGATTTCTTTGACATTTGATGTGTGGAATATCTGTTTTTCCTTTAGTTCATTTTTTCACCTTCAAGAGGCAGAATATTTTTTTTGCCATTTTTTATACGTTGAGAAATGTGTTTGCAGGCTCGGCCACTTTTCAAGGATCGGAGGAAGTTCCCAAAAATGGCAGATCCACTACTGCAAGGCCGTTACCCCATGCGAGGACTTTACCAAGCTCTGGCTGTAGCAGCAATGTGCTTGCAAGAACAAGCTTCTACTAGACCTTTAATTGGGGATGTGGTGACAGCTTTAACGTATTTAGCCTCTCAAACTTATGACCCTAATGCAGCTGGTGCACAAAGTAACCGTGTTGGTTCATCCACTCCAAGGAGCAGAGAGGATAGACAGCACTCGGTTGATGGAGTAGATAGCCCTGAACAGTGCAGCACTCACCATGGTTCTCCTTCCATCCAGAGGAATTCTCCTGATTCCAGGAAAAGGGATTCTGCTAGGGATTTCAATACTGGGATAGAGTTAAGGAAAATTGCAACTAGTGGTGGATCTAGTCGTAAGTGGGGTTTGGATGAATCAGAACGTCCTGATTCTCAAAGGAACAGCCCTGTCAGTGCAGGTAGAACTAGAGAAACCCCAAGGAATCGAGATCTAGACAGGGAACGTGCAGTTGCGGAAGCAAAGGTATGGGGTGAAAATTGGAGAGACAAAAAGAAGACAAATGCAAGGGGTAGTAGTTTTGATGGGATAAATGATTGATTTACGCAACAATATATGTTGCAAGAGATTTCTAGGAATATAGATGTTGAACGTCATGATGCAAACACAAAACACGAGGTACTGTAATTGCATAATCATTGAGTTGTTGGTTTTCCATTCTCAGCTTGAAAGTAAGAGTCCTGTCCTACTTCCTGTGTTTGCTCATGAAAGGTGATTCACTGTTGTTCAATGTAAACTTAGATGTTTCAGCTGTTGTGCTCGAAGGGAACACTGTTAAAATGAAAGGGAAATCAGCTTGATGGTGCAATCTGGGGCTAGAGTTGGAAGGGATAAATGGTAGCTGCGTTGTGGCAACATGTTAATCCTATGTGTTATGTGGTTTCTAGAGTTCATGGTACAGGAGGAAGTGGGAAACCTATGTAACTTTAGCTTCTTATGTGTTCTTTGTATGGAGGAACTTGGTGGATATGGTTTCGGATGTCCCTTGTAAAATTCCATTGTTGCACCTTGTATTCTGTTGTAGTTTCATCTGTAAGGATTTCCGAGTCTCGCGTCTTGGCTTTTATAGAAAAGGAATTTGAGTATGGTGTCATGTCTCACGAGATGAACGATTGTATATTTTGGATAAGCAGTCCAGCTTAGAGTTTGAAACTAAAAAATCTGGGATTTTAGAAGGATCTGTTAATGAGTTGGAACATTTGTTTAGCAGCAAGAGCGGAAGAGGTTAGTAGGGGACCATCCTCGTTATATATTATTTGCATCAAGTGGATTTGCTGATGTGACCTATGCAACAATTTGGCATATTAGTTGCTTGACTAGGGATTTTGCACCTTCATTTTATTTTCTTGTCACTAACCAAAGAAAAAGAAGTTTATTTCAAAATAAATTCATCAAACAGATTCTCACTGTTAGGTCAGGATAACATTCACATTAATCCCTACTCCACTGGACTCGCAATAAATGCACATAATTTATGTCACTTTGCAAGAAATTTGGCTCGGAGGGGGAGAGGGAATGAATGCAGAGAAACTGAGACGGAGAAGAAAAGAGAGAAAGGACCTGGGCTGGGAAGACATGGTGGCGTGAAGGGTGAATTGCAGGGGAGCGACGGGTTAATTTGTACTGACTTGAACGTGCCTTCATTTATTTTCTTTGTTTTGTTACAAGTCCATTGAATTTCTCTAAACATAAAAAATAATAATTTTATCTGCATTTTTAGTCACTATTTATCTCTAAATAGATGGAAAATTTACTTTAACAGAAGGCTTGTAATTTGCTTTGCATGTGTCAAGTGACGAGACCAGAACAAAGATAAAGCTGCATACAAGCCGAGGATTCATGAAAACTATTAAGGGTGTTATTTCCTAGTAGGGATTATCGGGTTCTTATAGATATATTAACTAGAAATTGGTTGAAAATGGAAGTAACGATAAGCGAGGGAGGGAAAGAAAAAGCAAGAAGTTTTATATGTTCGTGCTCCACATCCACATAAGTATGACAAGAAGTTGGCACATGAGCTTGGTACCAAGTGGACTCCATGGTCTTGGAACAAGCTCCACGTTCATTCGTTGGCAGAAACGATCTATTTCATTCAGGGCTTTGGGCTATGATGAGGCGACTTTTTTCTTTCGCAACAAGACCTAGACGATACACATTTCAAAGAGGACCAGTAAATTTATTCTTTTTAATCTTGAAGTCCATATGGAAGTTATTGGTTATACCGTTATATCTCAATTTCCTTTCCTGATCAGTGTTCGGATCAACTTTCGTGCACCTCGACTAATTTATGGAATATGTGCTACCTCACACCAACAATATAATTCAAGTTACTCTATCAATCATGGCTAGGACAGATGGTGATGAAACACCTAGTTGTTTGCAACGAAATTTAATGTGATAGAAAATAAATTGCAATCACAAATAAAATATTTAAAAAATCTTAGTTTTATTGATGAAACAAGACAGTTACAACTATGTTTATCTCTTGATTCTTCTTTCCTAAGATTTCTCCATGATTCGAGAGCCGATAACGGTGTATTTCTCAAATTTATGATGATTTGGACTTGATCTTTATGAAAGAATTGGTATGAATCTTTTTGAAGTATTGATTATCAAGAAGATTTGACATATTTTTATCTCTTTATGAATATGCCGAGAGTATATGGGATTTTTAAGACGTCTCTTCAAGATAAACTAATACTTCTTTTTATAGGCATGAATTATGTTTTAGGATGGAGTAGACTCCAAGAAGGAATTAAACATATCTTGTAGAGGCCCACAAAAATTTAAATATTAACACTAAATTTTTTTTCTTCACTAAAATTTGAACGTGAGACCTTATTGCTCTCAACAACTCCAGTTATTACTACAATATCTAAAGAAACCTCTTAGGTGCTGTTATGTAAGTAAGCTATTTTGAATATATAGAGGAAAGGTTTACCCGATCAGAAACTAGATTACTAATTACTAATTGGCTAATTCAATCATCTTTGACTTCATATGAAGCAAAAAAAAAAAAAGAATTAGGAAAGCTACTGGCCAAGACAAAATGCAGGGTAATATTTCATACATCTAAAAGCATTAAGATGCTACACGAGGAGTTGTCTTTTATCATCCTAACAATGATCAACATATTTTCATGAACCGAGCCTACATGCTAGTCGTAACATGATACTCAAAATCTAGAAGAATTTCAAGCTAACCACATAGCATGCATAAAGATACTGAAAATGTAGAAATTTATAATGTGGAAATAGAATAAAGTATAGTCTAAACAAGCGAATAACATAGAATGAAAAAATAAGTCCAAAGCAATAACATAGACTCCATATCAAATATCTACCTAAAAGCTTCTAACGTAAAGATGTGACTACAACAAGCCTAGCTCACAAGTAATCTAGAATAGCAATGAAAGAAAGTCTGAATACAAGAGCAAGAAGTACATCCTTGAAACACGAGGATCGCCAACTTGGGCTTGATAAGTTGCTACTAGCCACAAGCGAGACATGAAGAAGCATCTGCACGTGTATTATAAACACTATTGGCAAAATTATGTGGTCAATACGATATACCGAGTATTTAAGCAATGCAATGTATGAAAGGCATAACGTGTAATTGACCAAGTTAGAAAACACGATAAGCATTTCATTTAAAGCATGATAGTAAAACATGAACAAGGTCAATGAAATGTAAGAATCATAATGAACACCTTGAACGAGCATAAGTCATAAGAAACCATACTCATTTGTGAGATATCAACCTTAATCAACAATAAGACCATGCGATCTATAACGTGGAATTTCAATGTTGCCTCTACACCGGGGAAAAGGCAGTCTCCCTTTGCCTAGGCAGACTCTACCCCGTAAACAGGTCATAGGATACACTATATGTGAATTCACCAGCAAAGTCAATCAAGACAACCTATGATGGCACATAATCATAGGACTAGAGGTTGCTACTCGAATGTAATAACCCTAAGATTAATTTTTTTAGAAAATTTCTGCTTTGTCCCTCTTGATAGTTACTCTGAGTTATACTATTTGTGATTGATTTTAAAATTTTGAGGAAAAGTTGAGTAATATGTGAGTTTCTAAGTTTTAAAGGTTGGATTTATTTGCTTAAAAGTGACTTTTGGTACCAATCGAAGTTATGAATCTCGAAATGGAAGAATGTCAATCCCATCAGCTCAGAATATAGAAATTGATCTAGAAGCATCATTGTTTTTTAGATTTGGAGTTGTTTTGTAGAATTGAGATCCTAAATTGAAAGTTTGAATTAAATTGGAACAAGGTTTGATTGTAGTCAACATTTTGAGTTGAGATGTTTGAATTAGATTTTTTGATGATATCGGTGGATTCAAGAGGTTATTTTAGGTCTATAAGGGCTTTGTTATACTTCTTAGGGTTCCGAGGTCATTTTGAATTGTAAGTTAGTTTAGTTGAGATTAATCTGATTCCAAATCAAGGAGATCACGGATTTGATTTCTAATATTTCCATTAAGACGTCGAATTTTATGGGGTAGCATATATGATTTGTGTGTATGGAATTCTAAATGAATCCTGAGGGTTAATTTTGAGTTTTAAGTGTTGAAATTTGCTGAGGTTTGGAGCACTCAACTTGATGGGAAAGGGGCTTGGAATTGCATGAGGGGTCATGGAGGGGCTAGATAAGGTTGTTAAGGGTTTAACATAACAGGAAAGGTTGAAAATACCCTTATTGAATCCGGCAGTCCAAACCACAACAGCCTAGTGTACAGGTCGTACAAAAAAGCACGGCTTGTACTATTGTTCGTAAGCAAAGATCCAGAAACCATTATTTTTTGCCCTGAAATCACGAACCATCTTACAAGCCATATATGGACTTACAGGTCGTAGTTGGACACGAAGAGTCCTTCCACACTTAGTCATTTTTCTCATCCTCTTGGTCCCTGTCTATGAAGGAATTCTACTGGTATTATAACGGTTTATGGGTCGTGTTATTGGTTCGTAGATCACTTTCCTGAAACTCCAATTTCCTTCAAGTCAAGGCCCTCAATCTACGGAACTAATTACGGGTCATAACTTCTTCTACGGGCCATAAGTTGCCCTCGACCAATAACTCCATGTCATTTTTCAAGCCAACTTTTCTGCACTCTTAGGCTCCTAAATTGGGGGTCGTGACACAATATATCTAAGGTTAAGCTTGTCCTTCTTCCCGAACCTTATGACACCCTTCATAGGAGATACCCTCAGCCACGTATGATCACCCTTGATGAATTCTAAGGGTCGAACTCTCTTATCAATATAACTCTTTTAGTAGCTCTAGGTTGTCAATAATTGACTCTGAATCGAACGCACCTGCTCTATGGCATCTCTAAGCGTCTAGAGTGTCCACCACAACTAAGTCAAAATACAAGGCTATAAAAGAAGACATCTAAATGTTGGAATGGTAGCAGTTTTTGTAGGTGATCTCTCTTAAACGAAATGTTGATCCCATAGGGCACTAAAATCAATCACACATGCCTTAAACATGTCCTCTAGCACTTGAATAATCTGCTCAGATTGACCATCCATCTGAGGGTGAAATGTTTTTCAAGAATCCAAATGGAGTCAAAACCATCCACGATAGTGGACAATTCTACCACAAAATTTATAGTTATCTGCTCCTACTTCTATGTAGGAATGAGCATGCTCTGAAACTCACCACCAGGACTTTAATGCTCACACTTAACCTACTGATATATCAAATACTTAGACACAAACTCGGAGATATTCCACTTCATACCACATCAGTAATGTTGACTCTAGTCATGATACACCTTCACTTCCCCTAGATGGATAGAATAACAAGGTTAATGAGCCTCCTAAAGAATCAATCTGATCAAGTCACCCACCTTAGGCACACAAATCTTTCCTTCGGTCCTCGAAATACCCTAGAATCAAGCACTACTTCCTTGGCCCTACAAAACACCTTGCCTCGAATGAAACATAACTTTTCATCCTTAAACTGCCTAGTATGAATCTGAGCTATCAATGAAGAACAAACTTCAATTAAAGCAAGTACAGCACCCTCATTTGATGTTCTTCAATGAAAGCAAGTACACCACCCTCATCCAAAAGCTATAATTGCACCAGATCAAAAGCTATCCTCTGAACATCCCTAGTCAATGGCTCTCCTCCACACGAGTGGCCTCCAGAATTTTCATACGAGAAGCCTTCCTACTCAATGTATCAGCTACCATATCGACCTTTTCAGATAGAATGGTCAAATCATAGTCCTTAAGCAGCTCAATCCACCTCCTCTACATCAAACAAGTCTCCCTAGTTGAAGATGTACTGCAAACTTTGATGATTAGTGAAATCTCACATTAAACCTCATATAGATATTGTCACCATAACTTCAAAATAAAAATGATTGTGGTCAACTCTAAGTCATAAGTAGGATAATTCTTCTCATGTGCCTTCAATCGCTCAGAGACATAAGCAATCACCTTCCCTTTCTGCATTAGAACACCTCTTAATCTGACTCCAAAAACATCACAGTATATGGTGAAGTCCACATCTTTCTTGGTAAAGTCAAGACAAATGTTGAAGTCAACAATACCTCGAGTTTTGGAAGCTATCCTCATACCTACCAAACCAGTTAAATGCCATATTTTTTAAGTAAGCCTGGTCAAAGAAGTTGTTATAATGGAAAAGCCCTAAACAAATGCCAACATATGGCAAAAACTATGAACATTTGAAGTAGAAGTCGTCCTAGTCTACCCTTGAACAACCACAATCATGGTTAGGTATATCCTGATACCCTTTTTGGACACCACATTCCCTAAGAATTCCATTGATCTTGTCACGCCCAAAGTTCAATTAAGGCGGAATGACACCCATTGCCGACAAGGCCTCGGAGAACCAACCTGTAATCGTGCATTATCTATGAACCATATAAGGCATTTCCATACTCAACATGTTTTCAGGAAAGTAGACAGTAATAACAAGTCAATAGGAAATACATATGACTAGGCCATTGGAGCCACAATGTCTAAAATACGAGACATAACTACACTTTACTTTACATAGTCTATAAAACCTCTAGATAAAGAACACTATCTGATAAGGTCTGGACGGGCCCCACCTCATGACTAACTACTATACAATACAAAGATATAGACACAAAAAGCTCAGAAGCAAGTTGGAGCTCAATAATAGCAGCTGGATATCCTATACTCCTACTAGGGAGAGCTACTAGCTCCTCTACCTGCAGCATGAAATGCAAGTCCCCCGTGAGGTACATCAGTACGAGATAATATAATGAATATATTAGGTAGGAAGAACTATATGTGAAAGAAGAGCTCAAATGAAATCATGCAGTGGTGTAAGGATAAGAGACCACCTTTAGTCATATTGTGGAATCATGTACTTTATGTCCTTTTTATTACTTTACCTTTCTTTACTTTACATCTGTGCAAAGTATATAATACAAATGATCAGCTAATCAGTGGTAAATTAATATCACGATCGACCCATGCTAGGTTTTCCTTTCACCCCTAGGATATCCCCTGTAATATGGGATCGACCCATGCTAAGTGATACTTCTAACCCTAGGATACCACCCATCAATAAGCAATTTCACTTATATCTTTTATTTACTTTTTAGATGATTCTTTTGGTGGTTATAAAATTTTGAGCTGCAAGACTATGTACATAACAAGTGACATGTAAACAATCATGTAAGACAATACCATTATAAAAAGAGTAGGTTACACAACTTATGAAATATGTAGTAGATGAAATAACACATGGACTTTATTTAGCTAAAAAGAGAACTCATATATCTTGGTATCTAAGGCATATATGCGGACTTGACAATGATTATACATTGGAACACATCAACATGTTAAAGAGTGGCGACAAGGTTATTAGTTATGTCGGAGTTTGTAAGCACCTCAATATGCCAAGGAAGAGTATAGATTTCATGCCAAATAATAGGAAATTGAGTAGCCTTATATACCTTGTCGTACCACCTCGTTGTTACCTCGAAGTAACCTCCTTTTTCCCCAAATATTTTTATACAATAT
The DNA here is from genome assembly GCA_029948455.1 of Solanum rostratum. Classification (NCBI taxonomy): domain Eukaryota; kingdom Viridiplantae; phylum Streptophyta; class Magnoliopsida; order Solanales; family Solanaceae; genus Solanum; species Solanum rostratum. The sequence continues at coordinate 60,445,788 of CM057045.1, read as the reverse complement.
AGTATGTAATAAAACTAGTATCAGCAGCTAATAAACATGCCTTAGTAGTCCAATCTCATAAGAAAAATAACACTCGGGTAGCAAGCTTGTAATTATCAACACAAGAGTATTCTTTCAACCTTTCCACCTCTAATCGTATTTTCTAATACACATTTTCATATACATATCATATCCAGCTTGTTTTAGTCCCATAATAAGCTCTCAATATTTTATCAAGTACAATGTATATCAACTCCACACAACACACAATTAGGTAGCATAACATTATGCATTTTCCCTATATTTCGACATCAACAATTCAAACCTATTCCAACTTCAACAAAATTGTTCTCAACATATTTACACTCTAAAACAGTCACAAAATATTCCCAAAACATATGGGGGATGTGATACAATTTTCCCCACTCATCATCCCACAAATTCCCATGAAAGCGCATTCAAGATACCATACAAGAACTCGTTTCTAAGGAAAATTAAAAAAAATGGTGCGACAACCTTAGTCTATTATTTTCTACCTAAACCCCTTAAGAACTTCAACCTTCATCAATAATAACACCAACCAAGAAGAGAAAAGCCCCTCAATAAACAAGAAAAGTGAGCAGCAATTTTTTAGAAACATGTTGTCCAATATTTCACACAAGCATAACCAACATACTCCTCATGTTTTTCATCGAAAAATTATACTAAAACCATAGGTATTTCTACTTATCATAGCCTTAAAGTATTGGATCCTCTTAAAGAACCCTAAGGTGTGCTTTGGTTGCTTTGCAAAGTCAAGAGAGAGCAAGGAGAGAACTTAGGGAAATTTGAGTTTTTTCTACGTTAAAATGACTTGAAGTGGCTGGTTTGTATTCCCTTTTAAAGGGCCACTTTGGCCAACTTTCTCCTTTACTTTAAGCTACATTTTAGCAAGGTGGTGATACACCTACTTTCTCGTTTCACTTGGGCCTTATTGGGCTTCAATTCGGTGGCTTTTGGCAGCCCATTTTTCTCTTTTCCCTTAACTTAGTTTGGGCCCAAATCGTCAAGTAGGTGGTGAATATACTTGGGCCCTTTTTCTATTCATCTGGGGCTGCCAATATTGATCCTTTTTAATGCCAAACCATGGGCTAAAATTACACCCTTAACTTGGGCTTTATTCATTATTGGACTTAGACAGATTTGGTGTTGGGCCTTGTCTCCGTTCCTGTTTTTTACTTAATGTTTGGGCCTCAAGTGAGTTCACTCATATATGAATTATTCTTTCCTGTCTACCTAGTCTATTTAAGCTAAGTATGTAGGTGACTCAACTGCTAGCTTCTTAAAGTCCCACAAGCACCTTACTTCTTTTACTTTGTGTAAGGCCACAATCTCCTTAATATAACTTAAAACTTATATACACTTGATCATCTTAGGCGTTAGACATACATATAGCCCTCTAACTTGAAATTTAAGCACTTTTAAAAATTGGTGTTCATTTGACCAAGCCATATCATGACCCATATGTATAGGACTAGTATACGTAAGATGTGGGGTGTTACATCCTCCCCTTTTAGGAACATTCGTCCCCGAATGTTAGCACAATTGGATAGCGTAAACAAGTTCAAACTTTCATTTAAACAAATTTTTTACAACATAATTAGTATTCAAACTCACGTACCTATTAACGCCCCAACTCTGCATCTTGGACTTCCTCTTTAGCTTCAAATAGATAAGGGTACTTAGATTTCATCACTTCCTCCGCTTCCCACGTTATCTCTTCTACTTTTTGGTTCCTCTAAAGTACCTTTACTGAAGCTATTTTTTAATTCCTTAGCTTTTCAACTTGATGATCTAGAATAGAAATAGGTGCCTTTCATAGGTGAGATCTTTTGTAACCTGCACATTTCCAATAGGAGTGATACAAGATAGGTCACCTATGCATTTTCGAGGCATTGAGACATGAAAAACTAGATGAACCATTGAAAGCTTTTGGGGTAGCTCCAATTCATATGCAACTTGCCCGAATCTTTTAAAAATTTTATATGGCCCTATATAACGTGGGCTTAGTTTTCCGTTCTTACCAAATCTCATAACCCCCTTCATTGGCGACACCTTCAAGAATACCCATGTCATGCCCCAAAAAGAGGGGAGGCGCGACTGGCACCCGATACCGCTATTGACCGGGTAAGCCACTAAACATGCTATTTAATTAAACTAGAAACCAGAAGAAAATCGGGCAACATGACATCTAAAAGACTAAGCCTGGATATTTCAGGTCATGACCTGGTCAACAGTAAATCATGTACATCAAGATAGGTAAACCAAAATGATAGAGTACTAGTTAGCCGACAAGGCTACAACAATAGAGGTACAGGCACACACTATATATACATGCCAATCTAATGGCTAGAGACTGAAAGGCACAAAAGAAACAACCCACAATAACATGTCCACAATAGCCTCTAAGAGAATCACTAACACTGCCAGGACAGGGCCCCGACTATACCCAACGGTACAACAAAAAGTAAGCATCCTGTGAAAGCTCCAGGAAGAGGTAGAGCTTACCAACTCACTATTGAACAGGGCTCCTAGTGGAGGGGTAAATCAGAACCCCTACCTGAACCTGCACCCACGAAATAAAATACAGCATCCCCAGGCAAAGAGACGTCAGTACGAATAAACATGTATTGGTATGTAAGGCACGAAGTAAAATCACAGATAACCGTAGTAAAAAAGGTTAATAGAAATACCTCCTGTAACCAAAACTCAAGTAGCCTTAATGGCTAATAAGAAACCTCCTAGTGATCAAATATGCATGGTATGTTCGAGTATCGCATGTCGTAAATACATATATATAGATGCAAATGCATGACATACCCAACTAAATGCTAGCAATGGTGGTCCTTTCCGGTAGCTAACCGACATCGTATCTTCCAACCTATGGTCATCTGTACCACATATATATATATATATATATATATATATATATATATATATAATCCTTTGGGCAAATAGGCCCCATACCTTCGATTATAGCTCGAAGTCCATGCATAACGTGCAATGTATGATATGAAATATTAAATGCACATAGAAGGCCATAGCAAAAACTTAGCCAATAGCATATACACATGACTCGTGGGATCTTATGTCTTTTTAACAAGTTTGGGAACTTAACCCAACATTTAGAGTTAAGCCTTAACTTTGAAAATGTTCATAAAGGTGATTTACATAATGTTTATACTTGGTCCTATATCAATTAGTAAAGGAAAGTATTTAAATAGGATTAAGCGCTTTAGTAGTTTAAATAGGAACATTTCAAGGGAGAATATTGGAAACCAACGCGTTACTTGCTAAATGCTTCAATTATATTTTTGTATAGAAAAAGGACTGATTATGAATACTACATTCGCTTTTCATTCTACATTTATTTTAATGGCACTACACCAAGAAGAGGAACACCTCAAACATATGAATAGGTAGCCGGTGAAACCGACAAAATGATATATAGATATTGAATGTCCAGTTTAAGCGAACGAATGAAATTTCAACCTAATACCATCATGAAATTAACTCAACTGTAATCCCAGTGCCTTTCACAGAAGGTCTTTCTAGCAACAAAATAGTAATATATCGCATTTGACGTTTTGGAAAACTTCCCAGATTTCATACTAAAAGGAGAGACGAAGCTTAGCCTTAACATAACTCTCCAACGATCGTCCAATTGCTCAAAGTTCCTCACGAAAGTTGTTCCTTACGTCCTAAGCTTTGCAACTACTATATATACACAACTTATAAGGACCTATAAACAGTCCATAAATTAAAATTAATCGGCAGATTTTTCATATAGCATTTACGCAAGTACACATTCATAAAACTTCATAAAAAAAATCGTAAAAGAGCCCCAAATTATTACCTGAACACACCAGTTGCAAACCTAGAATGACCAGCAAGAACACCATTTTTTTCCAGCCCAAAAACAGCTCCAAACACAGCTAATAAGAGGGAAAAATAATTGCAAAGCGTAAGGCACGCATTTCTGGGCACACGGATAAATTTTAACGATAAAAATGCAAAAAACTTACTCTAATACCTTTGGTACCTTGAGGAAACTTTTCCTTCAGTTTATACACTATTTGGGGATGAAATGGCACTGATTTGAGCTTTCAAAAGCTTAAATTAGCCGACATTAAGGTGGGTCAACCCGACTCGACCCATGACCCAATTTTCTGCTCAGGCAGTCATAGAAAAACTGTCATAACTTTTTATTCTGAGGTCGGTTTGATGCGGGATTTGGTGTGTTCCAAACTAGACGCATAGATCTTCAATTTGATAGGTCATGGACCTTCTAACTCCTTATATTTTGGGAGATATGCCTGATACATTTGACCTAAATTTAAGAAGGATTTATTAAAGAAACTTACGTTACTTTGGCCAACCTTTATCTTGCAACTTTCTTGATTTCAAAACTTAATGTATGACCTTTGTGCTATTAAAATAACTTTTAAAAATCCATTATTATCAAATTATAAACTTTTAGTCCGATCCGAAAAGTGAAACCTAATTTAAACCTTCCAAAAAGGGCGAGGTGCCACTTAGGCCATTTCTTTAACCCCGAATGTGTATTTAAGGGATTCCTTTGACTTGAAACATTAAGTCCTTGATATTACCTCTTATTGCCAGCATTATTATCCTTATGTGCTCGCAAAACACATATTTCTTATATAACGGCACACTATTTATATAATGGAAGACGAGAAACACTGGGTCTCATATCCCAATTTCCTACTGAGAATTCCAGCCCTCTCCTCCTAGCATCCGCATATGATTTGTGATAACTTTGGGCTGTTTTTAGCTGTTGTTGTATTACCCTAAATTTTTCCATGTCTTGTTAGACTAGATATGGCCCAAGCAATGTGGTTTCAATCACGTCAAACCACCCAATTGGCGACCTACATTTCCTTCCATACAAAGCTTCATAAGGTGTCATTTTGATGCTTGAATGGTAGCTATTATTATAGGAAAATTCAATAAGTGGTAAGTAATCCACCCAACTACCCTTGAAGTCTAATGCATAAGCTCGCGACATATCTTCAAGTGTTTAAGTGGTGTGTTCTACTTGACCGTCTGTTTGGGGATGGAAAGTTGTAGTTAAATTCACTTGTGTTCCTAAGCTCCTTTGGAAGGACTTCAAAAACTTTGCTGTGAGCTAAGCTCCCCGATCGGGTATAATAGAGATCGGGACCCTATATAACCTAACTATCTTCTTGATGTATAACTTTGCATACTTTTCAGACTCTTAATCGGCAGGAAGTGTGCTGACGTTGTGAGTCTATCAACTATTACCCATATGGAGTAAAACTTATGACATGAGCGAGGCAACCCAGTAACAAAATTCATATTGATCATATCCCACTTCCAAGTTGGAAGCTCTATACATTGCATATAACCTCTCGACTTTTGATGCTCTACTTTGACTTGTTGGCAATTCGAAATTGAATTATAAATTCTGCAAGGTCCCTTTTCATGCCTCCCTACTAAAATATTCCCTTCAGGTCATAATACATCTTAGTTGATCCTGGAAGGATGGAATATCTTGAATGATGGTCTTCTTCCATTATCCTTCTTCTTAGTCCATTAACAATAGGCACACATAGTCTATTTTGGCAATAAAGTACTCCATCGTGTGTAAGCTCAAAGCCCTTTATCGTACCTTGACTTACGTTCGCCTTAAGTCGTCGTGAAATAGGATCATTGAACTATTTCTCTTTCACCTCAGTTACCAATGAACACTCTGCAGCATTATGCTCCATAAACCCTTCCTTTGGAGTTTCAAGAAGGAGAACTCCCAAACTGGCTAGTTGACGCAGATTCTTAGCCATCCCTTGCTTTACCATGGTCTGATCACTAGTACTCATGATTGTCTTAGGACTCAGAGCATTGGCTACCATGTTTGCTTTCCCTGGATGGTATATTATAATAAAGTTGTAATTCTTTATCAGCTCTAGCCATCTCCGCTACCTTAAATTTAGGTCTTTCTGCTTGAAGATGTACTGCAGGCTCTTATGGTCTGTATATATGTCAATGTGAACCCCATACAAATTTTGGCGCCATATTTTTAAAGCAAATACAATCACTACTAGCTTAAGATCATGTGTTGGGTATTTTTTCTCATGCGATCACAGTTGTCTCGAGGCATAAGCGATTATCCTACTATGTTGTGTTAATGCACACCCTAAGCCAACTGCTGAAGCATCACAATACACTACATACCCCTCTGTGCCTTCTTGAAGTACTAGTACAGATGCAGAAGTTAGCCTGTTTTTCAACTCTTGGAAGCTCCTTTCACATGCATCATTCTACTGGAACTTGGTTGTCTTATGTGTCAACTTAGTTAGAGGTCCAGAAATAGAAGAAAAACCTTCAACAAACCTTCTATAATAACCTGCCAACCCTAGGAAGCTTCGAACTTCAGTGGGTGTTGTTGGCCTTGTCCAATCTTTCATGGCCTTTATCTTTTATTTATCAATCCTTATTCCTTCATCGGATACAATATGACCCAAGAATGCCACTAATTTTAGCCAAAATTCACATTTGAAAAACTTGGCGTACAACTACCGATCACGAAGAACTTGTAATACTTGTGGCATGTGATCTGCATAGTCCTCTTCTGATCTCGAATATACTAAAATATCATCTATAAATACTATCACGAATACATCCAAGAACGACTTGAATACCCTGTTCATCAAATCCATATAAATTGTTGGTGCATTTGTCCGCTGAAATGATATAACAAGAAATTCAAAATGACCATAGTGTACCCTGAAAGTTTTCTCGAGTATATCTTTCTCCTTCACCCTCACTTGGTGAAAACTTGATCTCAAATCAATTTGTGAAAAGCATTTGGCACCCTATAGCTGATCAAATAAATCATCAATCCTGGGGAGGGGATATTTGTTCTTAATTATCACCCCATTCAATTATCGATAGTTGATACACACTCTCAAGGTACCATCCCTTTTATGTATATATAACACTGGTGCACCCCAAAGGGATATACTAGGCCTGATAAACCCTTTTTCAGCAACTCTTTTAATTGCTCCTTTAATTCACGTAATTCTATCGGGGCCATTCTATATAGAGGGATAGAGATAAGTTGAGTGCCTGGAAGTAAATCAATACTAAAATCTACTTCTTGTTCTGGAGGTAAACATGGAAGCTCTTCAGAAACACATCAACAAAATCATTCACTATTGGAACAGATTGAAGAGCTGGTGATTCTGCATCCACATCCCTCAATTTAACTAGATGACATATATATCCCTTTGACACCATCTTCCTTGCCTTAAAATAGGGGGAAAACTTATTGTTTGGTTCTCCAACATTGCCTTCCCACTTGAGGAATGCCTCATTTGGAAAGTGGAATTACACTCTCTTAGTTCGACAATCCATGGTGGCATAGCAAGAAGATAGCCAATTCATACCCATTATAACATCAAATTCCACCATTTCTAGCTCAATAAGGTCAACCAATGTGTCTGCAAGGACCCAGATTTTTTTTGAGTGGCGTTTCCCAATTCTCTTAGAATTTTTCCCCTAGTGAACTGCCAGACATCACTCCACGGAAGGCCCATACGGGCCGTGTGAAGCCACATAGACTGTGTGGCCTCCTGTGAAGAGACACTTAGTCCAGTTCACGAGAGGGGCAACCTTGAGACGGAAGGGATTTTGACCAAGTAAGGGCACACGGCCACTCACACGGCCCGTGTGATGTGACACAGACCGTGTGGCCCTACATGTAACTCACTACGTAAAAATTTTCTAAGTGTGGAAGTACCATCTCATCATTTTGTCGTGCAAAAATTATTTCAAGTACCATCACACGATCAACGTCGCGGCTCGTGTGGAGTCACCTGGGCCGTATAGCCGTCCATGTGGTACCCATGTAGCTGTCCATGTGGTACCCCTTAGCTCCGTGTGAATTCCCTCTGCGAAGTTTCTAAGTAATGGATCACGGCCACTGTTCATAGTCCATTTGACATTTCATGGATCGTGCAGTGGACCGTGTGGACCTGACGGTTCTAATTTTGGTCTGTTTCATTAATGGTGTTTATGTAATTTTGATTTATTTTAATTATGAATTATGACCTTATACCTATTCTAAACCCCTAATTCAGCCGATACCCCTCCCCTCTTAATTCATTCTCCTACCACTTTTTACCCCTTATAAGATAACCTCCCTATTCCTCTCTACTCTCTCCTCTAAAGGATCAATGCTAGGGATCAATTGAAGTCTAATTCAAGCTAAGTCCTGCTTCTCAATCAAGGTATGTGGGATTGATTCTTGGTCCCTTTCAACCAAGAAGATCTAAAGATCTTTTAATCTATTTCATTAATTTAGTCTACTTTAAATAAGAGATTCCATTATTTGATTTTACTAAATCCAATTAATGTATGGGTTGTATTCTACATATGATTTCAATTCACTTCTATCACTATTATGATAATTTACATTGAGTTATGAAATTATGAACATGCATGTCCCCTTTAAAGTTAATATATGCATGGGTGATTAATATTACGATTTACATATGGATTTAACTATGGATTTCCTCAATTTCAATTTATATAGCTGATTTTAAACTTGAATCTATGTTACCCATGCCGACTTCACATCATGCATGGCATTTGCATTCATGCACATTGGCTTATATGAAAATTATGAAATGGGTTAAGCCCAATTATGTTTTATGAAACTATTATGATATGATTTTGGTAAGGCATTGGTTATGACAAGAATGTGATCACATACATGTTTATGATTATGGCTCTTTGAGCATTTTGGGTGCTTGCACCATTCTGTCTATGTAAATGAGTTATTCCTTGCATGGGCATTATGATTATGATTTATGTTGAGACTGATGTTGTCCATTGGCCCCTTTTATCGAGGTAGCTCACTGCACTACTTCCACTATTCCGCTATACTGATGTTGAGTGACTGTCCTGAGAACGAGTGGTTCGCTCGGGGACTGTCACTTGCCAGGAGGGAAAGCAGCAGATAAAGCCCCATAAAAGAACGGGAGCTGTTGAGAGGGAATAGTCTCGGGGTGCCGGTCACGCCTAGGGTACCCTCCCGGGGTGTGATAAACTTGGTATCAGAGCACAGAGTTCAAGAGTCCTAGGGAGTCTATGAAGTCGTGTCTAGTAAAGTCTTGTTTATGTGTGTATTGTGCACCATACTTCATAAACAGGAGGCTATAGGACATTAGAAATGGTTACACTTCTTTGATGTTCTGAGTTCGTGCGATAGAGTTTGACTCTATGAAACTCTCTTCTAATTCGTGCGCTACGCGTTTGCAGATCATGCCTCCAAAACGCATTGCTGCCCAAAGAGATGCCTCAGTCCCTAACACTGACAATCTCTTACTAGAGGCCCCAAACCAGAATGAGATACCCAGAATGAGACAAGGAGACGAGGTCGACCTGCCAGAGCTACTGAGGCTCCACCAGCAACTCCTGCTCAGTCAGCCTCCACTTCGAAAGCAGACTTCAGGGAAGCCATTGCTATGCTCACTCAGTTGGTGGCCTCTTAAAGTAATAATCGTGGTCCCCAGCCCGTAGCTCTAGCTCCCAAGAGCCTACAGTTGCAACCAGGCTCAGAGATTTCCTGAGGATGAACCCGCCAGTCTATACGGGGTCTAAGGTTAAGGAAGACCTACGAAACTTTATTGATGAGATGCGCAAGATCTTGAGGGCTATGCATGAGAATGGGGTGAGGGAGTTGAGCTAGTCTCGTATCAACTTGAGGATGTTGCCAATGTATGGTATAACCAATAGGAAGATGGTAGAGGTGAGAATGCTAAGTCTGCTGAGCGGGAGGAGTTTGAGAGTGCTTTCCTCGATCACTTCTTTCCCCAAGAGTTAAGAGAGGCGAAGGTTAAGGAGTTCGTGAACTTGAAGCAAGAGGGGTTGACTGTCAAAGAGTACGGCCTGAAGTTCATCCAGTTGTCCCGATATGCTCCAGAAATGGTCCTTGATATGATGGCGAGGATGAGGAAGTTCATGTCTGGATTGGGCAGGCATGTAAAGAGGGAGTATAAGGCAGCATTGCTGATTCCAGGTATGGATAACTCTAGACTTATGGTCTATGCCCAACAGACTGAGGAGGACAAAAAGAAGGACAGGGAAGAGCAGCAGAGTAAGAAGGCCAAATCGGCAAGGCATGAGCCTAGCCAATAGCAGCAGAATAAGGGTAATAGAACTTCCTTTTAGAAGAAGTCTTCTAGTTATACACCCCCTATGGCGAGTGACCAAAGGTCCACAAAAGCAGGACCTGCAACCCATGCTCCAATAGTCCAAATGAAATCAACACATAGTTTAAAATCAACCCTCAAGATACGTTCAAACACCCATATACACAAGTCATATATGCAATATTACTAAATTTGACGTTTCAACTCAATAGAATTGTCAAAAAATCAAATTTGAGGCCTTATTGACCCAAAATCTGACTAATCAAAACTAAAACATTTAAAACACTCAAACCATTAAAATGCTCTTAGAACATCCAAAAATTATACCAAAACTTATTATAGAGCTAAAATCACCTCCGAATCTAACAAAATCAATGAAAATTTGATTTGAGCATCCAAACTCAAATATTGACCAAAATCAAACATTGATTCAATTTAACTCAAACTACTAACTTAAGACCTCAAATCTATAAAACAACTCCACTCTAATTCTGACAATTCTCCTAGATCAATTTTTACATTTGGAACTGATGGAGTCCATGAAATTCCATTCTGAAACTTGCAATTCTAAAGACTCTAGAAATCAAAATTAAACAACCTAAGCCTTTTAGAATTCAAAACTTACCAAAAATCTCTCCTTTTCAACAAAATTTCAAAACCTTAAAAACTAATCCAATGGGACTTGAAACGACTATCGTAAAAGAAAAAAAAGGACATTTTTTTTTAAAATATTAAAAATGACCTTCAAGACCATTACATGGAATGTGCGCCATGATGACTTTCATTTTGGATCGTGACATAGACTCCCTTACCAAGCCTCCACCTTATAGTCGTCTCGATGCCAAGTGAAATTCCAATGGAATAGAAATCACAAATCACTAATTCTTATCAGTGAAAAGGCAACAATTTACTATCAATCTTATCCATAAAGCCATAATCAAGGAATAGATCTTTCCATAGTGATTCATGTAATGTGAGCATTCTACTTTCATCATTTCAAATTCATAGGTAGGTGAAAAATCCTTTTACCATCATTTGTTCTTTCCTGAGAATCATAATTAAAACTTAGTTCGTCATTCTTCATAAAGCATGTGTGAAGTCCTTAATAATTCATTATCTTAATTCATAATGAACAGTAGGATAAAAGCATGGGTTCATACGAAATCAACTTTAAATCATGTATCTTAGCAATTATTCATGCATGATCGTGTAAAAACAATATCAATTGAATGATAATGAGCTAGTCCATAAAGAATCATGTGAACCCTAGATGGATTAGAAAAAAATTGAATTAAAAATCTTGAAATCATAAAATTTGTATCAATTCATGCATAACAATGCCAATGAGAATGAATAAGAGCATAACTAATTACACCCAATACTAAATCATCAAAACCCTAGGTTCCTAGAAAATTAGGAATTCTTTTAAGCTTCATGGAAGAAAGGAATTCATAAATGAATATTCAAATACCTAAAATGAAATCTAGCCTTGGAACTTTGAGAGAAGACTTGAATCCTTGAAACTTTAGCTAGAAATTGAGAAGATGACCTTGAGAAAGAAGTCCTTGAGAGAATTTGGGGTGGAGTGAACGAGAGGGATTTGAACGAATTTAGAAGTACAAAATCAGCTCTTGGAATTTGCTTCGAAATGACATAACCTTAATATTAAAAGTATTAAAAATGTCTCAAATAATTCTTAAAAATTGACTAGCAAACAAATGCCTTTTATAATCCGTATAACATTTGATGAACAGCCTCCCATGGAAAATGGAAAATGGGGTAAAATCTCAAGTTTAAGAAGCTTTTTCACAAGACATGTCTACAACCCATAGAAGACAATATAGACCGTGCACCCAATCATAGCGCCCCATTCATTGAAATTTTTCAAATCAACTCTATAGACCCTTCCATAGTTGGTAGGAACTTATACAACCCCATACAATGAGTCCATGAAACATGACTGTCCAAATTCTAAGGCTTCGCTTCTACTAACCAATCTACGATGTGTATTAATGTTTACAAACCGTCCTGTTGCCTCGTATAAAAATATAAAGTTAGTGTCAGCATATTCTTTGTTTTAGTTAACCTGCTTGTAAGTTCAAAATAGGAAAAATTACATGGGAATTTACTTTTAAGACTAAAATTACAATAAATACTTATCTTAATACTTGCTATTTAGCAATATAAATATAAACACTGGATTTATTATCAATTATATCTAAATATTAATTAACAGATCCATACAATTATATGTATCTCATGTATGTATCACGATTATTGTGGCTACCCATTTTCTTCTTGCTTCCCCTATTTTATAAGAAAATATTTTTTGTCCAAGCTCAATTTTTAGCCACATAATGAAATGTTACCGTTGCACTTATAGTTTTGTATTTATCATTTGTTAATATCCAGAAATATGCTTTGAATATTCTTCTCTTTATGTTTCTTCAATGTTGCCTCATTGTAGGACACTGCAAAGTGAAAATTAAAAAGGAAAAAAAGCACAATACTTTGTAAGAATGGTTCAATGAATGCAAGCAAAAATGGGAAGAAATATTCAAAGGACGTGATCTGGGGGATGTAGCGAGAGCCTCACTTTGCTTAAAACAAATGAACTAAAAGAAAATCACTCATAGTCTAAAGAGACCACTATGTGAACTTAACAGCCACTTACTCAATTCTAAAAGTCGCAATAAAAATCCTTAATTCTTTTTTTTCAAATATCAATAATTCATAGGTCAGTTTAAACGTGTTGATACCAAGCAAGCCACAAATTGGACAAAGGAAAAAAGTCACATTTTCCTACTAAACTAGTTACACTACACCTGAACAAGACTAATTCCCTTGAGAAGGCCGCATAGTTGTCATTCTTAGGGGAAAAAAACATCCTGTTCAAAAGAAAAACACTTGGAAAAGAAACCATGGTATGAAGAAGAAAACCCTCAGAACTGTATTGATATGTAAACAACCAGAAGATTACCAAACCAAGCTAATCAACACCACATAAAACTGCTTCATTTTCAATCAAAAACAAGCCCAACAAGGGCGCACAACATCCATACATCAACACAAGCCAGACAAGACCACAATTCATCATCAAAAGAACGGCACTTTTATCATCAAAATAAGTACAGCAATTTCAAAAGTATGTTGCCCCCCCCCCCCCAACCCCCAAACTAAAAAGTCACCAATGCATATAAAAGAAAATAAGTACAGACATCAGTAGTAGTACAAGGGAACTTTGCAAATTCAGAGCTAAGCTTTGGGTGATTGTTAAGAAAATGAAAGTGCAACCAGAATAATGTTTGTGTTAACAGATAAAGAGGCATGAGACCACAAGAATTAAAGCATTGCTTATAAACCGCAATTTCCAACTTAAGACAATAAACTCATCAAATTCAATATCCCTTTCATCCTGCTTCTCTCGGTCTAGTTCCTCATCTATTCCTTCAACCAATCCTAATTCTTACTTCCAATATATCTGCATTCCTGTCTGGGCTTTCGACTTTTTAGTTGTTGCATTTACTTGCTGGAATTGTTATTGAACTTTAACCTTATTAATATAGTTGAGAAACTGGTTACTGTCATCGTTAGAATTACATAGGCTTCGATTTAAGCAAAGAGTAAGCGATCAAATTAGCACCTCTAAACCTTTGTCATGAACCAGAAAAGGTTCACAGAAAGGAAAATAATATGGGTATAACACAAAAACCTCATCCCATCATAAGTTCTCATTTAAGATGGACCAATAAACAACAACATACCCAGTGGAATCCCACAAGTGCGGTCTGGGATCGTAGAATGTACGCAGACCTTACTATTACCTCATAGAAGTAGAGAGGTTGTTTCCTAGAACCCTCATCTCAAAAACCCATAAGCAGAACAAACTAGATATGACAAAAAGGAAAGAAAAGGAAACAGAAATAGCGACTATCAACGAAAAACACATGTCAATACGTAAATACGCTAAAATTAACACACATACGACAGATAATGACAACACATGATATAAAACACGACTACTCTTGCTACCTTACTATACCCCAAGGCCAGACATCCACCTAACCCTACCAACCAATTAGTCTGCTACTCTAATTCGCGACCTCTACTCTTTTTTTCTAAGATCATGTCCTCGGTGAGATCTAGTTTCGCCATATCTTGATTGATCACCTCCCCCCCAATATTTCTTCAGTCTAACTCTATTCCTCCGTGTAACTCCCAAAACCAACCTCTCGCACCTCCAAACAAGAGCATCGGTACTCCTTCTCTACACATGTCTAAACCATCGCAATCTCGTTTTCCTCATCTTATCAGCCACTGAGGCCACCTCTAGCTTCTCCCGAATGGTCTCATTCCTAATCTTATCCCTCCTTGTGTGACCACACATCAAAGATGGACCAATAGCATACCCAAAAAAACATAATCATGAAATGCATAAGAAAATTTATCCATTCAGATCAAGTCATTTCTCAATCCAATTAAGGCTAATTTCTCAACTAAGAGAATCCTAATGTTGCTAGGTTAGACATTACCAGCAAATGAAATCATTTCCCAGAAAATCTGTCAAACAAGTTGCAGGCATCGTAAAGTAAAGTTGGCACATTTTTACAAAGCTTATCACCATAACTACTATAAATTCTTTAGACCTAAACGATCATCTTCAAGGCTTCACATGATAATAGCATGGTCAACTGATCAAACTCGTTTTTTCCATTTAACTTAAACTCTATTGGTGGTCTAAAGATTCACTTTCCACTTGCTCAGTGTACCTAATGTTTTTAAATGCGCAAGGTTCTCTTTTCTTTTTTTCTTTTCTTTTTTTTTTTTGAGAATGAAAATGCACACGGTTCTTTTCTTTTCATATGAAAAATGCATACAAATATGTGCACCAAACAAGAGCAAAGTAGCAAGCTAGCAACAATGAATTGGTAAATTCATCACTATTACATATTAGTGTCACACCAAAATGACAAGACTAGATAGACTTCTAATGTGATTATGTACAATGGACTTAATACATTTCATTAATATATGGGTGGTTTTCCTCTGCAGTGCTTGACAGAATTATAATGCCCACAACATTGCACAGTTAGTGTCTGACCAACCTGGTTAAACCCAAAAAGAAAATGGAGGAGCTAACCACTAAAAGAAAGGCCTGCCTAAGTTGAACCATCACTTCTTCTCTTGCCCTGTAAGAGGAAACAGGCGTGCACAATGTAATGTCACATGTGGGAGCTCAAACCAAAACAATCATAAAATCATTGCACAGATATTTACCGAGCTCACAAAATCATCCATTGATGACTGCTTCCGCTTCTTTAAGTTGGGAGGGCTTTTTGCTGCCTGTCTTGCCACAGTGCGCTTTGATGGTGTCATGTTCTGTTAATACAAATCGCTTTTAGTATCAAATACAACTACACTGCAAACAGCACAAAGAGGACCCAGGTACATACCTTTGCAAGTTTCTTTTCTTTGCGTGCCTGCCTCTCCCTTTCATCAAATTCTTGGTTTTCCCTCTCCACCAAACGAATAAGTGTATCACATCTTCTGGCAAGTTCTTGAGTTGTCCGAGACTTCACAAACCAATCAAACCGGAACAAAGGTGCCGTTCGAAATGCAGCCTTCAGCTCATCCCAGTTTCCATAACCAAGCTTGTGAACCATACATATCTACCAAAAAAAGAGAACACCATACACATGAATCCCAACTATAAAAAATAAAAGATTAAAGCCCCAAGAGTTTAGTCCACTTACCATGAAACGATCACACTCCTCATTATATAATTTTCCTTTGTTCTGACCATACTGGATCTTCAACTCCAACCATGGATTCTTATAGCGGTCCAACTTCTTCCCAATTGCTTTCATGATCTCATCTTTTCGTGAAATTCTAGCCTCTCCTCTTTCAATGTTCTTTATAATCCTATCATAATCTGCAAGCACTCCATCCATTAGAACCAAGTGCTCAAATGTCAAAAAGAGCAATGCATAAATGTTATTTAGTGCAAAACATTAGCCACAAGAGGGAACCTCATTTCTGCCTGAACACCAAGAACTTATGTGTCTGCTTATCCTTTGCTAATTTTCCAATGTCAATTAGTACGGCCCCGGGGCTTTTGTGTAGTGCAAAGGGCACAATATATGATGTATAATTTATGCGCATATCATGAGTTCGAACTTATCATAGACAAAAACTTGGTAATTAAGTGGAGGCGGGCAAAGACACAGGCCCATTATCAATCATCTAGCAACACAATGTATACTCCAGTAATCTCAATTTATATAAATAACAGTTGGCTGTGCACATAAATTATGATGCCAATTTGACTTCTATATATCACTAATAATAGAAGAAAATACTTAAAAGTCTGTACAATAGCAAAAACATTGTCGGATTTAACTGTGAATAGTTACATATCAAAAACAGTAACTTTGGATACTTCAACAGATTCTTTAACCCTGTGGAAGTTGTTTAAGTAGCATTATTAGCTGGAAATATTTATAGCATGGATGAAGTGTGATATAAATCTTAGCTTAAAAAAAGTTGTGTACAACATAAGCATAAGAAGAACATTCACTTAATAAACTAAATGGTGATACATCTAGATCAAGAAACAACCTTCATTACCATATGTGGCAGCACTACATAGTGCAAAAGTTTACCATTTATGAAATTTTACACTAACTTGCCAAAAAAAAAAAGGAGCCTTTAGATTACCACCCTAGATTGGCTTTTGCAACAAAGAACTAACAGGGAAATCAAACATTTTATTTTTGTTTTTGATGGGTCTAGTCCCTCTGCCTCAATGTTTTGAGAAGCGAGAAGCGGGGAAAAAAAAAAGCGATGAGGGCTCGCTTCACAGAAGCGTGAAGCAAAGCGCTATTTAGTATGAAAATAAAAATATTAAATATTCAGAGAACCAGTTTAGATTCATGTCGAGGCGGTCGACTATTGAAACAATTCATCTTGTTCGGAAATTAGTAGAGAAATATAGGGAAAGAAAGGACTTTCATATGGTATTCATTGATCTCAAGAAGACCTAACAAAGTTCCAAGGGACGTCCTATGGAGGTGTCTAGAGGTGAAAGGTGTTCCAATGGTGTATATTAAGGTGATAAAAGACATATACGATGGAGCCAAAACTCGGATAAGAACAGTGGGAGGAGACTCAGGTATTTTCCTGTTGAGATGGGACTTCATCAAGGATCTGTGTTGAGCCCTTTTCTGTTTGTCTTGGTGATGGATGAGCTGGCACGGTCCATTTACGAGGAGGTTCCATGGTGTATGCTATTTGCAGATGACATAGTACTGATTGATGAGCCTCGGGCTAAAGTTACTGATAGATTGGAGGTTTGAAAACACGCTTTGGAGTCCAAAGGGTCCAACCTGAGCAAGACCAAAATAGAATACTTAGAATGCAAATTCAGTGTTGCGAGGGATGAAGCAGACATTGATGTGAGACTTGTTGCTCAACCTATTCCCAGGAGAGAATTTTAAATATCTTGGGTCTATCATCCAGAGTAGTGGCGATATCGATGATGATGTCACACACTGTATCGGGGCAGCATGGACAAAATAGAGGCTTGCCTCTGGAGTACTGTGTGATAAGAAGATACCACCTAAAGTCAAAAGTAAGTTTTACAGGATGGTACTTGGACCGTCTCTTCTATATGGGGTAGAGTGTTGGCCAATCAAAACTCACATGTTCAAAAGATGCAGGTCACATAGATGAGGATGTTGAGATGAATGTGTGAAAATACCAAGAGCAATAAGACTAGGAATGAGACCATTTGGGAGAAGCTTGAGGTGGCCCCTATGGTTGACAAGATGAGGGAAGCGAGACTGCGATGGTTTGGACATGTGGAAGGAATAAGTATTGATGCTCCTTTTAGGAGGTGCAAGAAGTTGGATTTAGGAGCTACGCAGAGGAGTAGATGTAGACCGAAGAAATATTTGGGGGGGGGGGGGGTATCAGACATGATATGGTGAAACTTGATCTCACCAAGGACATGACCTTAGATAGAAAGGAGTGGAGATCGCGAATTAGAGTTGCAGGCTAATAGGTTAGTACGGTTACATTGATGTCTGGCCATGGGGTATAGTACGGCAGTAGGTTTAGTCATGCCTTTACATCTTGTGTTACCATCTTATATATGTTAATTTTATCGTATTTTTGCATACCATCGTGTGTTTTTTGTTATTAGTCATTTTTCTGTTTCCTTTCCTTTCCTGTCTTTCATATCTCGTTTAATCTGCTTACGAGCTTTTGAGACGAGGGTTCCCAGAAAACAGCCTCTCTACCTTTACGAGGTAAGTGATAAGGTCTCGTACATTCTACCCTCCTCAGACCCCACTTGTGGGATTCCATTGGGTATGTTGTTGTTGTATAGATAAACAATCAAGAACTCAATAAAGGTAACATATTAAGCAAATCTTTCAAGTTTCAACTTAGATTAAAAAGCAAATAAATAATCAAATTGCTAGCAAATAACACAAGTACATAACCAAAAGACAAAGTGAGCAAAATCCTATTTTGTTACAGAAGCACAAAGCAACTAAAAAGAACTGATCGAGGAAAACCCTAGCAGAATTGCAAAAGAAGAAACTGAAAAAGGACTGAGAAGAAGAGAAAAGGAGGGAAGAAGAGGAGGAGGAGAAGTAGAACTTACTTGGAGACTGGACTGAAGTCGCCGAAGAAGAGAGACTGGAGTCGCAAGCTCACAGCAGTCATAGACTCACAGTTATGAAAGAAGCAAAGCAAAAATATTTGGGTAATTTAAACTCCTAACTATTTTTTAAAAAAAAATATTAAAGAAACCCTAAATAGCGCTTAAGCGACACTTTTGTCACTTCAACAAAAAGCATGCTTCACACTTCTACTTCTGAAGCATACGCTTTTTTTCAATACTTTGCGCTTCAACAAGAATAAGTGTTGGACCCTCGCTTCGCTTTAAAGCGCGCCAAAGCGAGCGCTTTTAATAACAATGCTCTACCTTAAACAAAAAAAGCATATACACTAGAACAATGAAAGAGTGGCATGCACACAATCCCCTCCCAAAATTAGAAGTAACATTTTTTTAATGGGGTAAGGGAAGGGGGTTACACTGTGGGGAATGAAACCCTCACCAACAAGGTGGGAGTTCAGGTAGCCAACCAATTGAGCTACTAAGATTCCACAGAAGTAACATCTGTTTTTATAACATTGAAAATCCTAAAAGGGATACCCAATACAATAAAGTGTTTAACAATTGCATAGGATTGAATCTGCTCATTCAAGAACACTTGTTTTCCAACAACACAAATCCAATGTAATCTCAAAAATGAGGTTTGGGGAGGCGTGATGTGTAAGCACCTTACCCCTACCTTAAGAGAGGTGGTTTCCGATAAATCCTTAGCCCAAGTATGCATACAAAATATTGTGTAACACAAATACAATAGTGAAAAATCAATACAAAATAATGGAGTAGAGAATAGCAATAACAACAACAAATAATATGACAACCAAAGCCAAGGAGAAAATAAAATCAAAGAATAAGACAATAAGAGAGTAATAAAAACAATATTAACAAGGAAACAAACAACGTTCAACTACCTACTAACTCACCCTAATCCTCGACCTCCAAATCTTCTTATCTAGAGTCATGTCCTCAATACACTGAAAATACGTCATATCCTATCTAATCACCTTTGTCCAATACCATTTCAATCTACTTCTACCTCTAAATCTCCTCATAACCACTATTGCCAACATCTTGCACCTCTTCATTTGGGCGGCTTACACCTTCACATGCTCACTTCTTTTCCATTTCATCCACCCCATTCCAAGCACACTTCTTTTCCATTTAAATTAATCTAATTGATAAGTAACAGCATCATCTCTCCTTGACCATTCTTGGACACAAAAATAAAAGTTAGCATGTGCATCATGCATTTGCCCACTTGAAACTTAATGGTATTTACCACTCTCTTGTTAGTAATTGCATCATATAATAATTGGATGTTCAACATGCAGACTGGAGAAGAGACATATAGTTCTTTATTTGCAAACTAACTACCACTTACCATTAAGCTCTTTGTATCTTTCTTTGAAAACTTTTGCGTATCTTTCAACCTCCTCCTCTGTCTTTCCTTCCATTTCAGCTGCGATACTTTCTATGTCATTCCGACCATACTTCTCACATGCCCTGATAAAAGTATTGAAGTCTCTCCTACTCCACGTTGAGAATCCCTGCATTTACAAATCATCAATTCTGACACAAAAACTGCTCCCCATATCCCAATTTATGAAGCATGGGTCGGATTTCGAGAATCAAATAATTTGAGTTTGACCATGAATCTGAGCATGGGTGCTTCCAAGTTTTTTGAAGTTAAATTTATATATTAGGAAACTATTCACAATAATTGATAATTCAAAATATTTAAAAGAAAATATGAGAAAATTCAAAGACAGATTTGTTTGAATCTCAAAATTCAAAAGATGCTATATAAATTGGGATAGAAAGAGTATATGCAAACATCCAATGACAAGTTATTAATCCACTTACCTCCTCCAATAATTTGTCCTTTTCTTTCTGCTCCTCGGCAGTTAAAGGATCTCCCACATCTACAATGCACCAATTGTTAGCATACATTTACAAAATGAATTAGATCCTGGTTTATCCCTAAATTCAAATTCAATTCTTTAAATAAAAGAAAAGACAACTACTTTAAAAAGAAAAGAGATTACACCTTCAGGCTCTTCCACTTCTATACTGTCTTTTAATTGATTTTTCTGGTGAGCCAGCTGAAATGAATAAGAAAATTATGATATCAAACAGAAAAACCACATATGAAGGTGGCAATAGAAGAAATCTGGCACATCCCAAGGCATAACCCACCATGAGAAAACGCACTTCCTTCTCGTACAGCTCACTTAGCCTCTGGGTATTAAAGAACTGGAAGTCATGCCTATATATGGTAAGCATGTCAATACACAGAATTTGACCAGAGAAAAAGACCAAATTGGAAAAAGTTCTACTCAGAGACGTCAATTTTGCTTATGGCAGAACAAAAGCTAATAGGAGAAAAATTTAGAATAGTTTGCAATGCTAACTTACAGCTGAGGCATCCTAGGAATCCTAGGCTCTTTAGGTCTTGCAGGACCACTTGGTCGCATGGTTTGCTTGAAATATTCAGATTCCGAGTAACTGACACAAAAAAAAGTTATTTAAAATGATGATAAACTACACCCTCAGCACATTAAAGGTGAACTTAGCAGCTCAAAAATCATACTTGCGCTTTCTCTCCCTTTTTGGAGGTTCTATCCAATTATCACCTGCAATTTTCTTGAAATCTGCCTTGTTTTCATCCTTCATCAACAAAAATGTACAGCAGAAAAGGAAGATAAGCAAACCAAAGATGTGAAACAAGATTGCTAGACAGCTAACTAAAAGAATCACATTACCTTCTCGTCATCAAAGTCGTACAAATCAGCAGCTGTAAAAAGTAGCCATTCTATAGTTAACACCCATATCTTCCAACAGCAGCAAAAGAGCAAAATAAAGTTATATAGAACCAAAAGATACAATACACAAGCCAAAAGGTAGAGGAGCAGAGTGCATACTATCATCCATCTTAAATTTGATAGCATCTTCTGTAAACTTCTTCATCTTGGCATCAAGTTCTGCTGTTGCCTCTTCTCCTTTGGCAATGATTCTATCAATATCCTCATCAGTAATAGTGCTATCTTTGGAACTGAAAACCATTTCAGCACCAAACCGCACCATCTGCAGCAGCTCATCCTTATTAACAGCTGCATGAACAACCAACCAATGATCAAATTCATGTGTACCCTAAAGTCTAAAATATAGTCGAGACAAAGCAATCAAAACAAAATAAAAACTAACCTTTTTGTTCAGCCAGTCGTCCCTGCTGGATAACCAGTGCATCAAGTGCCAGCTTCTTATAAGCCCTTTCAATCACTTTCTCCTCAATTGTATACTGTTGGAATTAATTGAAATAGGAACTCTCAACAAAAATAATAATTGAAATAAGAATGTGCCAACCATCTCTAACAAGTGACCAGAGTGGCATATTTTCAGTACAGTAACACATCTAGAAAGAAAACAAACCTCAGTGCAGAAACGGAATACTTGGACTTCCTTCTTCTGTCCAATCCTATGGGCACGGTCCTGAGCCTGCAAATCAACCTGTGGATTCCTGTAATACAATGACGAGAAACCCCAAGAGATTCAGATATCACTTTATTTTCCAGACCCTGTAAACTAGACTTACAAGATACTCACCAGTCACTGTCATAAAGAATTACAACATCAGCTGTAGCAAGATTGATACCAAGACCACCAGCTCTGGTTGACAATAAGAAGGCAAATTTTTCACTCCCTGGTCTGTTATATGCTTCAATAGAAGCATCACGATCTTCCCCACCAGTGTTTCCATCAATCCGACAATAGTGGTGGCCTCGGTACATCAGGTAGTCTTCAAGGATGTCCAGTAGCCGTGTCATCTAATAACAATATTGAGATTAAGTGTTCAGCTCAAAAAAACCTACATTAGCTCATTAAGAAAGGCATCGTAGGACATAAGGTCAAGAACGAAAAAGAGAAAATAACCTGTGAAAATATTAAAACCCTTGAGCCACGTTCTTTCAGCTTAGGAAGCAACTTATCGAGAAGAACCATTTTACCTTCATAGAGAACATGCATCATATTTATTTTTTTGAAAAAAAAAAAAATTACAACCACTATAGATTAGAAATTCCTATCCATTCGTAGAAGTCATAACACTACCAGCATTTTCTATGAGATGCTCTCCGGTTGTATATGGAGGTCCTGGCTCGGCTCCTTGGAAAAGATATGGATGATTACAACATTTTCGTAGCTGCATCGCTATATTAAGAAGACGCTTGCGCTCTCCTCCTGAATTAACAACCTCAAAATCTTTCTGCAACAGAGCCCTATAGTAGTGTTTCTGCATCTGAGACATACCAACCTTAAGAATTGTTTCCTTCTTTGGAGGCAGACCTTTCTCAACATCAGACTTCAGTCTCCTAAGAAGGAATGGTCGAAGGACCTGATTAAGAGCAGAAATTGGAAAGTCAATGAATAGTTATTCTCAACGAGCTGTCAAAATTTCGAATATAGGAATCATGTCTGCTGCAAGCTCTAACACATGTAGTTGGTCTTATCTTCATCACTTCAACCTGAAGGTTAAATCTTTTATGGCATAGCCCAAACTAATAGTACTAATGATACATAGTTTTACCTTGTGAAGCTGTTGGACCACCTCCTGCTGGTCATTCTCACCAGATATTTGAAACCACTCATCAAAGGTCTCAGCCGAGCTAAAGATCTCTGGCAGCAAAAAGTTCAGAAGCGCCCAGAGTTCATGAAGATTATTCTGTGCATTTTGCATAGAACCCAGCACATCAATTGTCAACAGTCATGAGACTAGAGAGATCCGTACAAGAGAATAGTACAAGATGAGAAAGCATAACAAAAGTAAGACATAAAAACTAGCATTTTCTGTTACAAAATAGAAAATAAGGTTTAACTGGCATAGAAAAAGGGAGAAAAGGCCATAAGCAGCTGTGATATAGGAAATTTAAATATAAGAGAGCATCTGAAACGTTACAAGGAAAAATAAATTAATTTGGTATAGAGATATGCCACACAAATTATCAAAAGGTAGCATCATTCCATATCCAATTATAGAATTTTGGGATATGTAAATATGCATTTCAGCAAGGGTCAGGTAAATTGGGACATAGGTTGTAAGAGAAGATCAAATACACTTCCAGATAAAAGGACCACTTGCTAGACAAAAAGGAAATCTTGAAGAGCCTGTCTAACCCAAGAAGTCCTTCAAAAGAAAGGAAGGACACTGGTACCAAGATGCTTTCTATGTAATCTAACAGAGAAACAAACAATGACTTATTCCTACATTGCAAGTTCACAACACAGCTCTGGGAACTTTTTCTCAACATCACTGGTCAAAGTTGGACCATGCCAAAGCACACGGCTGATCTTTTCTGTTGCTGGAGTAGACAAGGGGGGAGCAAGACTCAAAAAAGATGGTGGAAGTTAATACCATCATGCATATTGGTGGTCTGTGTGGAGAGAAAGGAATGGAAGATGTTTCGAAGATAGATCTTATTCCATTCACAAAGTCAAATAGAATTGTTTAGTATCTTTACTTTTTTGACGTACGCAATTATGTATAGTGGATGTAGATCAAATTGTAGGGCTGATTGGAAATTTGTAATTGTGCGATGAAGTTTGAAGGTGGCCATCATATCCTAATGATGAAGAACAAACTTACTAATTCTCAAAAAAATCATTGAAGAGAAATATTCACCTGAAGTGGTGTCCCTGTGATCAACAGCCTATAATTAGTGTTGTAGAGCCTCATGGTTTTGGAAAGAAGAGAATTTTCATTCTTGATCCTATGAGCCTCATCAATGATGATGTAACGCCAATTAAAGCGCCGTAAAGCAGACTTCTCTTTGATAGCCATCTCAAAACTTGTGACACACACATCAAACTTCCCAGCAACTAGTAATTCCTCTCGAATGTATCTCTATAAAAGGAAAATGCCAGCATCATCAGAAGAAGCAATGAGGTGTGTACGTAAGGGAAAGAAAGAGAAGCCCTCATCTGCTTACCCTTTCTTCAGGGTTCCCAAGGAACTTTACAGCACGTAAGATAGGACAAAAACGTTTGATTTCATTCATCCAATTGCCTAGCGTGGATTTTGGAGCAACAACCATGTGAGGCCCAGTAATCCCTCTAAATTCATGCAGGTACCCCAGCAAAGAGATGGTTTGCAAAGTCTTACCAAGACCCTATGCAAATACAGGAATAATTAAGTAAAGCTGCTTCTCTCAAAAGCACGAAGCAAAGAATGAAAAGGAGTATCTAACAAGATTCAAGTGACAACACTGACCATTTCATCAGCAAGTATCCCATTTATGCCATTCTCATATAGCCGTATCATCCAGTTCAAACCAGCAAGTTGATAATCCCTCATCTTTCCCTGAATACCTGACAAGCATGCATGTGTGACTCTTACATCCTTAAAGAGAAAAGGAAATGACAGCATCAACAGAGACATTTTGTCCGACATAGAAGCACTACTAATCACAATAGAACTACAATTTCGGTGATTATAACTTCTACTACTCATTTAGAGTTTTTCCATCAGAATGCCACCCACAAGAGGTCAAGGCTATCAGTATTTAGCACTTTTATGTAAAATGTTAGTAGTAAAAAACTTCAGTATTTTCGAACCATAATATCAAAAAAGTTCAAAATATTGCAGAACGGAGACACACACACACACACAAAAGCAGAATATGAGCACATTGATGTGGCACCACTCATAGCTCAAGGATTGTTATATTTAGAATTTGGCCCAAATACTAGTTTTTTCCTAGTATTTAGGAACTTGGGATGCTAGCCAAATATATTTGCCAAGTAATGGCAAGTTGTATGGCCAAACAATATTTTTCAAAAAAAATTCAAATATATTTGGAAATATTTGTGGCCAAATGCCACCTAACTATCAATTCTAATGACTAATTCATCAATGACGAATAAAAAAGAACTATGCAATTTTGAAAGGGGGCAAGATCCAACCAACACATTGTTTGTTTGGTATTTGTAGGAAGATTTTTGCTTGTTCTGCAGAGGATTGACAACTCAAATCACTAATTTCAAAAGGAATTCAAAGCAAGAATTTAAAAGAATACAAAGTCACATCATGGTTTGAGAAAAATAAATTTGTTAGGTCAAATGGTAATTTTACTTTTTAAGATTTTAAATGAAATTAGTTTTGTTTCCTTCTCTTTTAGGTTTAATGTATCAACTAATGCTACAGTTTTGAAAAGTTCTATGTGCAATAGTGAAAAACATGATCTCAGACAATGTGCATTTTGCTATCAACTAAAGCTATAGTTTTGAAAAGTTCTATGTACAATAGGGAAAAACATGATCACAAACAATGTGATTTTTGCTATTTTCAAAATTATAACGATATTATTTTTGTTGATGTTCTTAATTTAAGTTCATAATTAATTGGCAGTATATGAATTTCAAATGTTATGAGGATACTTACTATTTTTCCTTCTTAACTTCAGTCATTACATCTAACATAATGTTGTAATTAATTAATTACTCTATATTTCATAAAGACATGCTTTGAATGGAATTACAATTGATAATAATTTAAATATTTTTCATTTTAATAAGCAATTCTGATTTTCGTTTCAATAGTTCTAGGACTTTATTAATAAATAAAAACTTAAATGAACTTATTATAATATATAATTAACTATACATTACATAAAATTAAGCAAATAAAAATAAACTACAAATATATGTTATTCTTACTTTTTGTGTTTTTATGTCCTCGGTCCTAACAAAAAAGGGAATAATACATGAATTTATTATTAGCTTTTTTATCTTTTTTATTAATTTATAGGTGTTCATCAAGAAATAGAGAAGCCGAGCAAGTTAACTATTTTATTTGATAATTTTAGATCTACCACACACCCTTTCGACATAGGCCTGATTCTTTTTCCTAGGCTAACAACACAGAAAAAAAAAACTGATAGATGGCATCAGACTAAAATTCAAGATGAACTCCCTGAATGTATCAGTACTATATTTGAATTGTGTAAAGCACCTCAACTAAAAGATTGAGCTATCCAAGAGGGGAAGAATTTATTTATTTATTTTAGGTTTATTAATGTGCTTTTACACTGAAATATTTTCTTTACTCAAATGTACCTGAGGAAACTCAGTGTCCTTGAGCTTCAGCAAGTTCAAAAATTTCTTGAAAAGTAAATACTACACAATTAGAAGGTATTTATGAGATGTAACAGGAGGAACTTGAAATCTGTGCAACTATGCACACATATCATATAACCTAACAATATCACCTTCAAACATAGTGCCTTTATTGGGCAAGCTAAACTATGGATGCATCTCTAGGAACTTAAACCAAATACATTACATACAATATAGCAGAACCATTCCAAAGTTCTAAGTCAACGTTGTCTAATATCTAAGTTGCTTTAGCTGGTTCTATAGAAATGGCCTTGCAATTTTGTTGAATACCTATTATCAAGATTTGCAGGAACAGGGCCTATTAGAATAACATCCAGATGCAAATAATTTCTCAACTAGCAGAAATTTCTAAAAGATTTGAACCTCAAAAAGGTCAAGTAAATTTGAAAAAGATATTTTACCATATAAAAACTGCTCAAAAGATTATTAAAAATCAATAATTTATAAAAATTGTGATGTTGATGCCACCTTGCATGCACCTTGACTAATTTCACATAACACATATCATCTCCCACCAGCAAAAGATGCAACAGTGTTGCAACAAGGTAACTAATTGTGACCACCAAGACTAGGAAAAATAGAAAGAAATCACCTAGTGGTTTTGTCTCAGCACAACTCATTTTCACAGCCCAATCCATTAACCACAAATGCATACCCTTAGGTGCTTGTTGAAATCACATCTCTTACATGTAAGTATTTATTGTTTGCAAGTGCTATTCAAATAACATTTTTTCAAGTTGTTACACTTAGAAATATAAATGGTTAAATTGTAAAAGAGAAGATGATAAAGACCAATGGGAATCATCAAACAAAGCATTTTAAATCTCTAGAAATGATCAGCTAGGCGATCAACAATTAAGCATAAATATGTTTATGTATGTTGGGTTTGGGGGGTGGGGGGGTAAGGGCTTACAAGAGGGTTGTGCCAATAGCCGTGTATTCCCAGACAGCCCACCATCTTCTTCTTTGAGATACTCCTCATCTTCTTCCTCCTCAGTTATCTTTGACGCATGACGTCCCCTGGGATAAAAAGTTCAGTCGTTTGGCTCAGACAAAAACAATTATACATACATATAAGTACGCAATGAACCACATTAATGAAGCTTCTCCATATAACATAGCAACACCAACTGGAAACAGCACTAGTGATGGCGGCGGGGCAGGTTTAGAGTTATGCAGGGCTAGGCGGGTTTAGAGCTATGTGGGGCGGGCGAATGCAGCACGGAGCGAAATAACTATTTTTAAAACTAATGTGGAGCGGGGCGGGTTGCGGGTTTAAAAACCAAATAGGAATTCGAAGAAAATTAAATTTTTGTAATTAGTAAAAATCAAAGATATAAACTTTGTATATTAAACATTGATTTTAATTTTATTCATTTTCTAAAAGTTAAACTAGAAAGGTCCGATAAATTATTAGCTGCCAAAATGTTAATTAGAAACTTCTAATTAACAATTAAGAAACAATTATTGAAATGTCAACTAAAACTAGTTAATTAGTTCTTGAGATGTTAAATAGCGAAAAAATTATGAATTTTTATTTTTCATATTAAATTCAATTAAAAAATAAAAGAACTAAAAATTTAAGCGGAGCAGGGCTATGATTAGCTTTTCGGGAAATTTCCCAACGAACAATTTCAACGAAATCTTTCAATTTATTATTTTACTATGTTCAACTCTATGTATTCCTCTATCCGTAGAGTACATTGAATGTACAGAAATGGCTATAACAGAATTTCTCTTATTCGTATTAAGAGCTACTCTAGGGGGAATGCTTTTATGCAGTGCTAACGATTTAATAACTATCTTTGTAGCCCCCGAATGTGCGGATTAAAAATGAAAAAAACATCATGCGAGGTGGGGCGGGGCAGTTTAAAATAATTGTGGGTCAAGCTCAACCCGCCCCACCCCATTGCCATCCCTAAACAACACGCAGCATTCAATTCCAATATAAGCAATGTACAATTATTTTGGGGACGTACGCCTGCCTGCACTGGAGACCACCAGTTCCTTGTCACCAATTCAAGAGAGGAAGGTACTTGAAACCCAACCAAACAAAGTGAATAGTCCCAATCAAGCTACTTAAATAACAATACGAAGATTAGGATGTGTTGGTTTCAGTTTTGGGGGAAAAAAGAAGAGAATAACTCCAAACAAGAATGGTGCCTGCATATAATTCCCCCTTTAAACAGGTTAAGAATACTACTCCTTATGCCAAAAGGAGGAAATAACATAAACCTCAAAGAGGTTAATGTTTTCATTTTTGCCCATTCTATTTCCTTACCGCAAACACCCAAAGAGTGCATGGTCCAATACTAGCAAGAGATCTTTCAAACTGAAGGCCCTATATATCAGAGAAAGCAACAAATTCAACATTATACATACCTTCCTTTTGTCTTCTTTTCTGAAGACGACTGATCGCCTTTTGCAAAATGTGCAAACAACTCTGTCTGCTCCAAAAGATACTTCAGACGCCCCTTTCCCTTGTTAGTCTGTCAATGATAAAATAGGCATAACCCACACCACTTCACAAGGAACTAATTGGAAAAAGGAGAACTGAATATCTTTCAGCAGTTACTATAAGTAAGTTACCATGTCAGCTTCTACCGCAGCATTCTGTGCATCCAACATTTCCTGTATCTTTTGCTTCTTACGCCTTTGCATCTCTTTTAACCGTGCCTTTTCACGCTTGGAGATCTCATTAGCTGCAGCATCTTCCTACAGGTAGCATAGCAAAACAAACTTAAACAACTGAATTTAAGCTCCATAACACATCAAATCAACTAAGTAGGCATCATTTAGGCTTTAAATATAATAAACATTGAACAACTCACATTAATGGTATTTTATCAGGGGTATGAACTTCTATTCAGTGGCGAAATGATCTTTTTTCCTTTATGCCAACAGATTCACTTGAATATTAGCTCTGAACTAAAACCATATGACGTTCACTAATTAGGTGAAAGCTAGGCCCTAATTGGTAATAATCACCCACATAATGTACTTCTAATCAGGGATAGGAGCTTCTCTTTCAACAGAAAATTTATGTTCCTTTCAACACCTCCTGGAACTACAGGTATCCACTCATTAGCACATTATTACTGGACACTGACTCGTAATAATGAGCTAAAAACATGCGCTAGCCAGTAATGACAGCTCAATTGTTCACATTCCTGTCTATTATTCTGAAACTTCGCCTTAAATACCACTCTAAACAAGAACACTAAGATAAACTCAGATCTCCCACTACCAATAGCCTCCAATAGCAGTGAAAAGATGAACCAAAATCGCCAGCACTAAACATAACCTCCGATGAACACACCTGCTCGTCGTCGGCGTCACTGTCTTCTCTGTCAGCAGCCGCGTCTTCGTCGTCGTCGTCGTCGCCGTCGTCTTCTGCGGACCTAGCAACAGCTTCAAGCTCCTCCTCGTCTTCCTCATCGTTGACTTGATCGTTGACTTGCTCCTCCTCAGAAGCGTCCGATAATGGCT
This sequence comes from Solanum rostratum, assembly GCA_029948455.1. Taxonomy (NCBI): domain Eukaryota; kingdom Viridiplantae; phylum Streptophyta; class Magnoliopsida; order Solanales; family Solanaceae; genus Solanum; species Solanum rostratum. The sequence goes on along the minus strand of CM057045.1, from coordinate 60,415,239 downwards.
CTGACGACGAGGATTTAGCTCTGCTGTTTCTCGCCATCGGTCTGATTTCAAAAAATAAAACACGCAACGTCCAAGGGTTTCTCTGGTGAAGAGGAAAGTATGTACTATAATACGGACCGACCGACTCAAAAAGGATATATTATGTTTAGGTATTTATAGCGACCCGCTTAGGCCAGGAAAATGGGAACTTTCTTATTACTGATTATATTGGTTATGACATTTTCGGGTGAAATGTCCCTTCCCGCCACTTATCGGTGAAAAATATAATTTCCCGCCTTTGGACTGGGGGTCCGGTATTTGTTTGGGCCGAGGTGCTCTTTCTTTTTCTTTTGGGAAATAATTGCGCGCAAACATACACTAGTTATTATATAAAAAATAATATAATTTTTAGGAATTTCATACTAATTTCTAAAAATTTTGAATCTTTACCTAATTACAAAAAGTTCCGACTTTTGACATTTATTTGATACTTTCTGAGTCCGCTTGATACTTGCCTAATTGTAACTGAAAATTAATGCTAAAACATTAAATAAGGAAAAGAAATTACTGCCGACTAGCAGTATCCCTTGAATTAAGGCTGTAAGTTACAAATTATGCAATTAATCCCTAAAAAAATATTATGGGCATTGTAATTTGAATTTTAAAAAAAAATGACTACATCAGATCACCATTGATCTGATCTGCGAAGGGAAAAAAAAAGGAGGCTTGGCAAAGTATGAATATTTCGATTTTGATATGTCACAGTGGAATATGAATATCAGTAAACACAAATAACAGTGAATCATAGGATCAAAAATAAATCAGGTATTAGATCATGAAACACAAAAATTAGTAAGCATGAATCAGAATCAAATAACAGTGTTCCTAACACATATGACTTTATGAGATCATGAATTACTAAAAAATATTTGAATTTCAAAATATGAGTCTTTGTGAAACATAGGATCATCATAAAGAGATATGAATCAGACAGTGAATCATAGGATCAAAAAATAAACCAGGTATCACATAATGTATGGAGTATCAAATTTTGCATCATCTCTAAAAAAAAAATAGGTATCACCAGTTAGATTGCACAGTTAGAGATTTTTTTCTTAAGTACCAAGCTTACTTTATTTGTTAATCATACTTAATTTGTTACGTATCCACATCAAATTTCAAATAAAACTCAAATATTAAGTAACATAACTGTTGTGGTGGTCGACAATGGCAATGTCGACTTCTTCACCACTTTCAACAACATCTTGAGTAAGGCCAAGACTAAACGACGGAATGGGTTCCATTTTTTATTGAAACAAAGAATAATGAGATGGAGATGGAGATGGAGTTTGGGGAGTAAGAACGGAGAAACGGTTCCGCCAGGAGAGAAATAAATTTGAAAAACTGAAAAAGGAATATTTAAAATGTTGATATGGTAACTGTATAGATAAATACCAAAAAACATAAAATTTTAAAAAAAATGGATTTAAAAAAGGAAAATTAAAATTTAAAAAATGATTGACATTAAATAGACTTTTAAATTTATAAAATTGTACTAATTATATTCTTTAATAAAAAAATAGAATAGTCAGGTATCAAAAATAAATGAAATTTTTAGAAAAATTGAGATTTTAGTAATTTTTATAAAAAGTTGGGAATATTTAATATTTGGATAAAAAAGGTTGTGTAATTTCATAAATTTTACTAAAAGATATATATAATTTAAATTAATTATAGATGATGAATATACATTATTGAATTTTGTTATAAATTATAGGATTCACTAATTCGACTTTTATAAAAATTTAAATATTTTAAAAGAAATTTATTTTTAAATATTTTATACAGACCTCTATGTATATCTTTTTTCTTTCCATTAAATGATTTTATTTCTTAATTATTTCAGTCATATCAATTTTTATTTTTAAATCTTTTCTTTCATCCCTATCATCCATTCTTCCCAATTTTTTTTTCCCTCATTGCAATTTATTGCCATATAACCATCAATTTTTTTGTAATTTTTAGATTTGTATATGTTTATACTTCCTTCATGGTTTTATAAAAATTCATCTTTATTCTTTGATTTTATTGCCATGTACAACTCAGCATTCTAATAAGAATTTTGACGAATTGTGTTTTTCTCTCATTGCAATCTATTGCCATATAACTGTCAATTTTTTTTTTTAATTTTTAGATTTGTATGTGTTTATATTTTCCTCATAGTTTTATAAAATTTCATCTTTATTCTTTGATTTTACTGCCATGTACAACTCAGCATACTAATAAGAATCTTCAGTTTGTTCTCTATTTTTCAATTTTTATCGGAAAAAAGGAATCTTGTCCCTTTGGACATAAGATTCAAGCATGAGAGTATGGATAACAAAGAGGTACTCATTCATCTATTTTCGAAGATTTCGTTCGATGGCAATATGTGTAATTCTTTGATTCTCAATCTCTTCATCATTCTTTTTTGTTCTTGTTCTTCTTTTTCTTCTTGGTCTAGTCGTATTACTAGACAGTTCACTTGGAGAGTCCAAGTGTTGTTGTTGTTCTCGTTGATCTGTGATTGTAAACTTATGTTCTACAACAGATGAAAAAGATCAACTATATACATTTACAAACCAGTAACTTGTATACCTATACAAATAGATTAGAAGAACACCAATTATTATTTGTAAATTCAATTTGTATACAATTGCATTTTTGTATTTATTGATTTTGCATATAATTGTTTGTATAAATTTAGATAACTATCAATATATATACAAGTAATTATTGGTATATACAAATTCTTAACTCATACATATACATATACACACAAATAATTCTATATAGCATTCATATATACATATATATTTGTATATACATTTATAGACAAATATAACGTATTACGTAAAATTATATATGGATTAATACATTCTCTCACATATACACATACCATTTGTATGTGTATATTTAAAAAAAATGTAATTGTACTTACATACATACTATAATAAGATATACAACTGCCACAAAAAATATAAAGTATATTGACATTACATCCAGGTTAACAGATCCTTATTTACATATGTCTTTTGTATATTGACTGTGTTTTCTGTAAAAACAACTAAACTTATATATATATATATATATATATATATATATATATATATATTCAAATATAAAATCACCACAAAAATATATAACTTCAAAAATATACTTCTACAAAAATCACCAATACAAACCTCAAATATACGTTCAGAGATTATAGGTTCTATTTGAACTCCATAATAATGAACACAAAAAATTGTATTTTGAGCATATAATCAAACACAGCATTTTCTCTAAATATAAATTCAAGAAATATTATATAATCAATAGACCTGTTAAAAATTTTATACAAACTAACTTGATGACTAAAAAAAAATTATTTGAATTAAATTACATATTTGATTTCGATTTTTGAACTCCACTCAGAACAAGTTGGCATAGTTCTCTTCTCTATAAAGAACTCAATTTAGGAATGATATTCTATTAATATACAAATTCCATAAATCATGAGGTTCATTTCCATTTGAACAACTTAATGTCTGCAATTTTAGGCATTTCGTTTTTAAAATGATTTGTATAATCTTTGAAAAAAAACGTCTAATATACAAAATAATTCTCCCATAACATCTTTACTACAATTATAAAGTGTAATTAGGAAAACTATACTCATAAAACATTATTATGCTTAATGTGATTGCTATTTGTGAAATTTTCTCTTCTTTTAAAAAAAATAAATTTAGATCTGACCATTTTATTGATGGACAAAAAAGAACAACCCAGTTTTATATACGATCAAGGGACATAACCGATCTAGTAAAAAGTGGAATGCGAAGAGTTTCTGACATTCTTTTTAAATCTAAATAAATATATTCGTCCATGTATCTTCTTTTCTTTTCCTTTCTTGTTTTGTGAGGTACTCTTCTTTGTTCCTCTTCTTCTCCACCGCATGTGACTAAGTATGCTCATCCCTTGACCGAACTTGCAATTTTTTGTTCTCTTCATGTGAATTTCATACCATTTTTCTCCTGTTCTGAAGGTTATGAATCTTTGTCTATTGTCTTCACTAACTCATCGTAAGCTTTCTATTCTCCGCTTGCATTTTGAACTTACCTGTTGTCTAGTTGACTCTTTCTCTCTTCTCAGGTGGCCTAGGTGTAATTCAAAAGCACAGTGGCTTTGTGCTCTTGTTCAGATCTTGTACTTTTCTTAATAAGTGTTTGCCCTTTTTTGAACTTTTCTCTTGTTTTAAGGTTATCCTAATCCTGCTCAGCTTTTTGTTTGTTGATGCTCTTCCATGTGTTTAAAAGATATTGACTAGTCCTCTAGATGGAAGAGCTAACAAGGCATTTTCTAGTTTTTGGTGAAGTTGTTTTACAGCTCCAGCTTGTAAAGATTCTCCTTTGATGTTTATGCATGTACATATTGTGCACTATTATTAACCTGATGTTGTAAATATACTCCCCTTCCCTTTATTTTCCATGTCTTTTTCTTTTCATTTTGCATGCCTTTATTCTTCTCGATTTTCTTTTCAATAAAATGTCTTGACTATCTTCCTTGACTTGATCTTATGTGTGGAAACTTTTTTTTATCTGTGTTAATGAGTCTTTTTGTTGTACTTGGTAGATCTCTGAAAGTATGAATTCTTTCATCTATTCTGACTCAACAAACTCATTTGTCAATGAATTTTCCACCCCATTCCCTTTCTCTAAAAATGTGTGTGAGTTTCACTTGTAGTTTGATCACCAATTTCCTTATTTACTTTATCTTTTCAATTAATTTCCAAAGAATTCTCTATTGTTGTTGAATCATCCTTGTAAGACTTAGAGAACCAGTTTCCACTGTAAAGTCTTTATATTGATTATTCTTATAATAGATAAGAGCTTCTAATATAGCCATTGCCCCTGTATCAACATTCGTAATCCACCCTATCCCCTTTGATTCTGCATAAATCAAATCTCCCTCTCCATCGCTTATACAAAAAGCTTGTGAACTGTTTCTAGGATCACTCCTACTAACTCCATCAATATTGTACTTTATCCTTCCCTTTTTTTATTTTTCCGTGCCACCCTGTGATAATATAACTTAAGCTTGTAAATCTGCATCTTCACGATTAATTGTGGCCAAGTTGACTTCTCAGTCTTGATGCATGGATATTCTTTTTTTCATCATCTTTCTCAATGCGCCTTCAACATGATGAACAATCGTTTGAAATGTTGTAGTCTTTCCATGTTTCAGACCGTTGCTCCTTTTTCATATAGTCCATAAAATTACTACTGGCACTACACTATATAATAATTGAAGTTTGGGGCTGGTATCCCAACTCCACCATGTGGTAATGAGTTGCTGAAGGTGAATGTCATCCAATTTAATACCTATAAAATTAGCAAACTGCCTCCATAGCCTTATAACTATGGGGGCTATTAGAAAAACATGTGTAATTGTCACCACCTCATTCACCTCACTGCACCAACATCTACATACTAAGTGAATTTTCATTTTTCTCAAGTTGTCATCATTAGGTATTCTCCTATTTCATAATCTTCGGAGAAAAAAGTTGTTTTTTATTGGAAAAGCCTTCATCTATATTAGCTCAATCTCTTCTTTTTTTCTTTATATACCTCAACACATTCAGATTTAATTTTGAATCTTCCTTGGCTAGATTCCATCCACTAGGCTATATCAACTCTCGATTGACTATTGGGAGGTTTTATATGATTCATAATATAATTAGTCATTTCTTCATATATAGTGTTCCTTAATTTCCTTCCATCCCAATCTTCTTGAGTAACAGAAGACTGCACTTCACTCTTTTCCTCCTTTGCATTATCACCTTCTATATAATAAAGAGACTTGTTTGGTTTAATTGTCAAACCAAAAACTTGAGTTACCACTAGATGTTATACTCCACCTCTTCTTTTATCCTTGTCATCTTTCTCCAAACACGTGATGCTCCTTGCCTTTTGACCAAAATAGGATGTAATTTTTTGCAGTACTTATTCCATATATATCTTCCCTATAAAGATGTAGTTTCTGACTTGAAATTCCACCAAAATTTAGTAAACAGGGCTTTCCATAGGTCATGTAAGGACCTAAATCCTAATCCTCTTCCTTCTTTTGGATAGTACATGTTATCCCAGGATTCCCAATGTTTATTTCTTACCTCTGTAGTGTTTCCCAAAAAGAAGTTGGCTAAAATCTTTTGCAGATCCTCTATAACACTTTTAGGAGGGGTCATTAGCTAATAAGTAACAGAGGCATAGTTTGTAATACATGATCAATCAAAATAAACTTGCCATAAACTTAGCCTCTTCAACACCTTTTTCAGCAATTCCTCAAAGTAGCTTTTGTTCTTTCTCCCATAAAAGATAGGATACTCTAGATAGGTGAAAGGGAAAGACTTCTACGAGCCTTTTAGTTTTATTCGCAACCACTATAGGCACCTTGTTATGTAAATAGAAGAGTCTCTTCTCCAAATTAATCATCTATCTTAACACATTTTCATAGTCCCTTAGAATTTTCATCATTCTTCTTATTGAGTATGGATGACCTGAGCAAAACAGAATTGTGTCATCTGCATAAAATTGGTGATTGAATTCTGGACTCACTTGGGTATTGATGTGCTGTCAAAATACAACACTTTTGATGCTTAAAACTTAGAATTTTGTGTGTTTTTAAAGCGATGTTAGTGGGTTTGATGTGTTTTTATGTTTGTTTTTCAAGATTACAAGATTTGGCATGATTTTGGGCAAAGTTCTGTAGAATTGCAGTTTTTGAGGAACTACGAGACACTCTATGGTCCGTGGATAATTCCACGAGCTGTTTAGAGGTTTTGTGGTGAGATCCAGTGAAGGGCCCATCATCTGAAGTCACATCCATGAATTGTAGATGAGCCATAGATATTTGTATGAGTCGTAGATTGGTTTCGTGCCTTGAGGATCAAATTTTATCGAGTTTCTAAAGAAGTTATCAATCGAAACCCTATACAGGTGATACATCTGAATACAGTCCGTAGAAAGGTCTCGTAGAAGTGAAGCCGGATTTTAAAGATAGCAAACTACGAAGCCCAGGTACGGCCCGTGTAACTATGTATGGCTGGTAACCCAGTTCGTAGAAGCGATCGAATCCAGTTTTCCTATTCTGTTTTGGATTTGTATTTTACTTATTATAAATAGGTTCTTAGGTCTTTTTTATAGAAAGACAGACAAGAGAACTGATAAACACCTTTGTGACTTCATACTTTCTGATTTTTACATTAAAAATATTACTTTGTGATTTCTAGTGAAGAATTTGGGATTTCTTGTTCTTAATTTTATCATTGTAAGTATTAAATTATGTTATTCCGTATTATGGTTCTTTCATCTACAATGATTATTCATAACTAGGTTATGGGAACCATGAAGAACTAACAAGGTAAAATCGGATAATATGTAATTCTTGGAAAGTGTGCATACATGTGTTAATTAATTCTCTTCGTTTTGATTGATTTTTAATTGTGGCCAATGTTAGAACCTGCCTAATTCTTATTCACTGGATCAAGGTAGTAATGAATAGGAAAAGAGATTAATTAACAGAATTCGATGTGATCCCTCTTGTCTAATCAATCGAACTGGATCAAGGGGAGGTTGTACTGGAACAATAGGTAAGGGTTAGTAATGTCACACTACGGGGATGGATCAAATCATGTAGTGAAATTTATCTCTTGCTTGGATCAAAGGGTTTGGTAAACTTAACTTACCGTTTTGCATGCTACACACTAGAAAAGATTACGATTATCTGGTGATAATAAGTTAGGGATTCATGGGGAACACAACATGTAGTTATTTCTCTCACTGTTTTCACAACACTTGCTTCTAGTTTAGGTTTATTTTCTTGCAATTATAAAACATTTCCCCTTTTGGGAGATAAGTAGGTTAATTCATTCGACTTGCTTGCAATTACTCCAAGTCTAGACCATATTCCTCGTGGGTTTGACCCTAACCTTGGATAGGTTATATATCTTGACAATGACCGCTTAAACCTTTCAAAAAGAGGTATATCTTGGGAGACATCAGGCATCCCATATCATTTATATCCAATATTTTCATATAAACTATTAGGACCTCTAGCCATAACCTCAACTATAATAATAAACGAAGTAGGAGAAAGATGATCTCCTTATTTTAATCTTCTGAAAAACTAGAAGAAACCAAAAGACTACTCATTCATCAAAATTGAGTACCAATTGTTCCCTATCAGTTAACTACCATGTAAATTAACCTTTTTGAAAATCCGATCTTCCTCAATACTCTTACCAAGAACATTCATGAGACCTTATCATAAGCTTTTGTCATATCCAACTTAACCACCACATTATGAAACCTATTTCTCCTATTAATATCCTTTATGATCTCCTAAGCTAGTAGCACATTTTCAGTAATGTTTCTCTCTTTCACAAAGTCTGATTGGTTCGTTGATATAATCAATGGAAGGACAATCATCATTCTCTTATGCATTAGACGTGAGATTATCTTGTTCAAGAAAGTACTTAAGCTTATGGGCCTAAGATCCCAAAATCTTTCCACTACTTCTTTATTTGGTATGAGTGATGAATCTAAGCAGTTCATAACCACAAAAAAACCTTCACCATATTTCTTTAATCTTTTCCTACAATGTCCCAACAACTTTGAAAAAACTTACCTGAAAACCATCTGGACCACTGGCACTATCTCTAACTAAAGCAAATACTATCATTTTAACTTCCTCTTTTGTAGGCATTTTCGCAATATCTTCATATGCTCTTTAGTTATAAACTTCAAAACATGATTCAGTATGGAAAAATCCTTCACTTTTTGAGTTTTCTTAGAATTGTTCCTTAAACATATTCACTGCCTTTTCTCCCTATATTCTGTGTAGTGGATAATGTTTCCCCTTTTCTGCTCACAATTACTTCTATCTTTAGTTTTCTCCTTCTTCCTCTAACATAGGCATGAGAGAATTTAGTGTTTTTGTCCCCATTATTGAACCACTTCATTCTAGCCTTTTATTTCCAGAATTCCTCTTCTATGTGCCTATATATTTTCAAATTTGCCTTTGCCTTATGTAGGGAAGCCATGTTCTCTACATAGGGTGTCATTTCCACCTAAATCTCATTAACTTTGATTATGTCCTCCGATGTGGCAATTCTTAGAAATATGTCACCAAATGTTTTCCTGCTCCATTAAGCAAGAGTTCCTCTAACATTCTTCATCTTCATGTACATCACAGTAAAAAGACTCCTTTAAATCTCATCTGCATTCCAAGCTTCCTTTGTTACCTTTTTGAATTCACCATGCTTAGTCCAAAAGTTTAGAAACCTGAATGGTTTCATCACTTCCTTTGGTAACACATTCCCAATTATATGTAGTGGTGCATGGTCCGATCCTTGTCATATCAGATGATGCACCTCACTATCAGGATGACAATTAGCTCATTGTTGCCAAAGACCCTATCCAGTCTTTCAAATGTGCACTTCTCTTCAACTCTGCCATTCCCACCATGTATATAGACTTCCTTTAAACTTGATTTCATTTAATACGCACTCATGTATGCAATAAGCAAAATCAACAACCTCCCTTTATAGCACTGACAATCCTTCCCTTTTTTCAAATTCATCATGTATTGTATTAAAAACCCCTCCTACCAGTCCAGGGATGTTTGACATTCATGAGATATCTTCCAAATTCTACCATAATTCCTACCTTTCTAGACAGTTATACCTTGCATAGATTGCAATAATTTTGAAATTAACTAAAGTACCCTCTTTAAAAAAAATAATTGTAAGCTGCTGCACTGAATCATTTGTTGTTTTTCCTAATCTTATCCCCAAAATATCCAGATCTTATCTACATAGTTAGATTTTGCATATGACATTCCTAACTTCCTTTTAAAATTTTCCAACTTTTGGGTTTTGAAAAAGTTGTAATAGTGCAATGCATTAATATTGATATCTTTGTGCAAGTAACTCTTTCAAAAGCTTTGTGGGTCCTTATGGACCTTGTATTCCAGAATTAAATCTTATTCATTGATCGCCAACTGATGTGGAACCCTTTTTACTCCTTGTATTTATCTGAGATTGTGTTTGAGGTGCTTTGTTTTCTTTTTTATTCCTTCCCCTTAATTGATTGATTTGCCTTGGTGAAAGATCACCTCTCTATCTATAATATCAATGTTTTTGTCTATAATCTCATCTTTTTCCCTTTCCTGTTTATTTCTCCTTTCCTGAGCAGTGACTTTGTTAATTTTAGAAATAACTTTTGCTGCCTATTTGTGAGCCACATTATATGTCTCGCCTATTTGACTTTTTCCATCTTGTGGAGATACTTATAACTCTTGCTTTTGTAATTTCTGCTCTTTGTGTTGTTCGTTATTAGTAGTTTTACCTTCCCCATCTTTATCTATTATGTCTTTGTTTGAGATGCCTCTTTCACTCTCTTTCTTATTTCCTAAATACTTTATAGCACTCTAAGCATCTCGTTATTCATCACCTCCCATTAATATTGTTTCCTTTAGTGCCAAGCTCTTTCCCTGTGTAATGACTTTGAAGGTCATTTTTAGTATTTTTGATCAAATTATCATTTTTCCCTTCCCAAAACATGTCTTGAGTTATTTTTAGCCAAGTCTAAAAGTCATATTTTGAAAACCTTGTGAAAAGTTGGAGTTTTGCTGAAGAATGAGTTTTTAAATGCTTAAAGCTGATTTTTTATTTTGAGTTTTAGGGCCATTTTGAGTTTCGAGTTTTTTTGTCGGATTACGATTTTGTCGATTCTATTAGCTTTGAAATATCGAATCTATTCAAGGAGAACTTGCAAAACTGAATTTGAAGTTAAAACGAAGATTTTAGGCCCAAAGTTGCATTTTCAGTTCATTTTGGATTATAAGTTTGACTTTTCAACAATTAGAGGTCAGAAGCTCGGATCAAAATTTCATCAGTTTTAATGGTTACGGATGGTGAAACTAACGTGAGAAATGGGTTCGTTGTTCTTTAGGGATTCCGAGAATACCTTTAGTTTTTGAGTTTGATACTAGCTTAAATAATCTTTCTCGGGTTCCAGGCCAAGGAGGCCTCGAATCGAATTTAGACAGTTCCATTGAGGCTGAAACATTTTTTCTAATTGGGTTCCGTGTTTGGTTTGTATTCATGGGTTTCTAAATGAATCCCTAGGGTCCAGTTCTTGATTTTAAATGTTGTGTTTTTGCTGGTGTAAACTGTTTCTGGTGCATCTAGGTCTTATTCTCCGCGTTCACGCCTCAATATCTGTGTTTGCGGAGGTCAAATTGATTAATTAGACTCCCGCATTCGCAGAGCTTTGTGGGTCCATTATCTCCACGTTTGCGGAGTACAAAAAGTTAGTTGAATAGTGTTTTCTTTTAATGTCAGGTTTAAGCTCATTTCCACTATTTTTAACAATCGAAGCTTCGGTTTAGAGAGGGACTTCAAGGTTTTTGAAGGCAAATTGATTGGGTAACTATTTTCTAACCTATTTCATTGATTAATTTGTGTTTTTAACTTATAATTTTGGGATTTTAATGGTGGAATTTGGGGATTTTTGGGACTTTGATTTCTAAACTCTAATTGATGATTCCTCCCTCATCTTAATTCAGTTTTCAAAATGGTTTTCATCATTGAACTCGTTGTTACTTGGAGAACATTTTCATGTATTAATTTTCAGATTTTGGCTACTTTTTCCAGCATGAGAAGTTTGGCCATTTTGTCCTTTGTCTTCGAATTGATTGATTTTGGTGTCACTGGATTCTGTAAGTGATTGTGATGCTATAATTAGATAAATTTTGGTGATTGGAGTATTGCAGAAAGGGAAAAGCTTTGGATTTGACTTGATTTAAGACGTTATCTAAGACAAGTTGACTTCTAACCTTTTGTTAAGTATGATTGAACCTTGTAGCTTCCATGGTTATGGAATTGAGCTATTTGATGACATAAATTGGGGATTGAGTTATATTATTGTAGGCTTTGATCAAGGAATTTTGATTTGAGTATTTGTAGATGTTGTGAATTTTTATACTTGTGCCTTTAGTGTGGAACTTGTATATTATTTGTTGTTGATCTTGAGATTGTGATGAGGTTGGAAGTATATTATGAATACTTTTGCACTTGAGAATTACTCAGTTTCTATTGTTGAAATATATGGTTCACATGGACATCTCGCATATTCTATTTCTATGAACATGGTTAATGTGCTATTATTATGTGCTTTCTTGATGATCCATTGATGACATGATTATTTAATATTGCATCGAATTATTCACATCTAATGGCATTCACTTTATTGCATCACTCCTTATTTAATGCTATTATGTGTGTGGCTTCTAGGAGTGGATATCTATTTTACCCTTTTTACTTATGTATTAGTTGTATATCCTGAGATATGATGCTATATGATAAGTCCGTATTATGTCCTCGTGATTTGTTTAAATTATTTATATTGTGCTGGGACTTTTCTAAGTGCAGGATTATAGTTCGATGGTATGTGATTGAGAGTTAAGGAGTTACTTGTATTCTTCATTGCTTTACTCTAGGTTAGTTCCATTTGTTGAGTACCCTGTTGTTTGGTTCTCGCTCATTGTGACATTTTTGTATGTTGTGAGCTCGGTCCTCCTTGCTAGATTCTGATATTCAAGATCGAGCTTTGGATCTATCGAGAGGTAGCTACTTGTTCTTTGTGCAGCCTTTCAGAGATTTTTACTTTTATATTTTGTTCTATTCGAGACTAGACATTCATACGTGATTTCATTGGAGTATTCTGTGTTTAGAGGCTTGTACATGTGACACCAGTCCCGGGGAGGTTGTAGTTTTGATTTCCTTATGCTATCTATATTCTTTTAGACCATTCTATCTTTCGCTTTTACCATTATGTCGAGTTGTTTAGGATTTGGGTTGACTTGCCTTAGTGGGTTAGGTGGGTGCCATCACACTCGGATTTTGGGTCGTGATACCCTGTCCCCTACTGACTTTTTCCCTGACAAAGATAAAATCTTCTCTTGTTCTATCTCTTTACATGCAAGTTCCTTTTCATGGTTATCCTCTTTTGCTTCTTTTTGATCTTTCCCTTTATGATTATCCTGTAATGCATTATATTTGTTTGTTATGTTAACCCTTCTTGTTGTTTTGTTGTGATCTAGGATGCCAAATTTGTTCCACTCTTCCTTTTGTCAAACCACTCCTCTTTTATATCTTCTATGCCATCTATGCTCTTGAAAATCATTGAGATCCTCTAGTATTCCTTTGCCTTTGGTCTTTCTTTCCTTCTCTTTCTCCCCTTTTCTTGTATTCTTTATATCTTTTTGTTTGTCTCCAAGCTGCTTCTTGCCTACTTGTTTCTCCCTATGTCTTTGGGTCCGAATGAATTACAAAACATTCCTTCTCATTATGGCCTTATAATTTGCATGTATTGCAATACTTCGGCCTGTAATCATATTATGTGTATATATATATGTATGTGTATATATATACATTTTTTCTTGATCTCCGTATTCTTAGTCCTCATCCCTAGATTTATTCTTTTTTGGAAATCTCCCAGCAGATCCACTATTACCTTTACCCTAGCACAACTAGACCAAGTCTTGTTCTGTGTTGCTAAATCCACTTGGAGTGGTTTCCCTATTGCTGATGCAAGTGAAAACACATCTTCCTTGCCAAAGAAGTTTGGCGGTAAATGATGAATGATATCCAGACAATAGCACTTGAAGTCTCCTCTTACGGATCAAATAACGGCTCCCACTTCAAGTGCTTATTCGGTATGACCAATATTTGTGAATAATGTAGAATTGTGGCTTTCACAACAAATTGGAATAATCTTCTAACATCGTAACCCTAATGAGAATGTACCTATTGCTTAAAGATCCAATGTTAAGCTCTCCTTTTAAATCATATTGTTTTGGGATTAGTCTCCTTAGTTCCTATATTTCTAGCCATCCATGCGAATTTTTTTCAATAATTTCATATTGAGGATCTTCATTGATGATCACATGGTTGACTTTCTCCTCCTCCCAAATAATTCGTGGTTTTCCATGTAAATATTTGATTTGTTTTAGAGGAATTGGCTTTTAACTTGACTATATGGGTTTAACTATAGCTCGTTAGTTGGAAAGTTGAAAAAATGAAAAGTAGTTGGAAATTGGTTCTGTGAGTAATTACGATCCCATCTATGGCTCGTGGTATGAACCACGGGTCTTGGATAGGTCTCATGGTTTGGGACAATGTAATTGGTAAAATATGAAAATTGGAAGTCAAAATTATGAGGCCATAGTATGAGTCATATTAGGAACCACGACTCGTACATGCGATCATAGATGGGGTTTTCAGAATATGAAATTTTTCTAAGTGTCGAGGAAATTACGAGGGATTTTTACAACCCATAAAAGAAATGACGAATCATAAAAAGGCTTCATGGATAAAGGTTTAGAGACATCTTCAGAAACCAAAAAGTTTAATGAGAATAAAACCATGGTTTACGAGCCGTAAATGGATCTACGACTCGTAGAACCTGTTCATAGATGGATTCGATAAATTTTTAATGAAGGGATTTTGGTCATTTTCTACGTATTTGATTCCTAAACCACGTCATTTTGACCCCAATAACTATCCTAACCACCTCAGACCTAATAAAACTACTCTCAAACACTCTCAAAGTCATTCTCTCCTAAATTTCTCTAAAAAACTCTAAGTCTTTTCTCTCAAGGGGATTCACCATTGGAGAATAAGGGTTTCAAGCTTTCCAAGGAAGATCAAAGTAAATTCTTCCAATTCTTCAATTAGGTATGTAGAGCTTCATCTATGGACCTATTTCATCCATGGAGCCCGAATCTAAACTCACTTTTCTTCCAAGTTCAAGCAAGAATATTTATGAGTTTTCATGATTTCTCTCTAAATACTTGAGTTATGATTATTTTACTTAATTATATATGAATGATGATGATTTGCATGAATTTCAATTAATTTTAAGAGTTTTCCATTACAAGTTGATTAGGGCTTATGAAATTGATACGAGTTTCCTTACTTATGCTTCAATTTGATCTCAATTGCATTAATCTTGCATAATTTTTGTTCAACTTCATGATTTTGAACTCAATTTCCATAAACTCATATTTTCCCCTATTTCTATGTTAAGATATGATTCATAAATAAGAATTTCAAGTATGAAAGTATGTTTATGATCATAATTATGAGGGTGACCCAAGACCTTAATGTTTATGCAATGTTCACAAGATGGGAACTATACTTACACTTTATGTAAGCTATGTAGATGGACTATTTTTATAATATGAAATTGATTTACATGGCTATGAAACCTTCTATACAAGATGTGAATTATGATCTCTCTACGAGTTATGAATTATGTTATTGACTATATAGCATATTATGTATTTTGTGAGATTTGACTTAGGACCGAATAAGGCTTGAGAGAAGGAGACCATCCTGAAGGGTCGTTATATAGATTCTCTTGTCTCATAACTATGTGCCGTGATGTGCTATCAAAATACAACACTTTTGATGTTTAAAACTTGGAATTTTGTGTGTTCTCAATGCGATGTTAGTATTTGATGTATTTTTTTTTGTTTTGAAGGATTTCAGGGTTGTCATTGATTTTGGGAAAAATATACAGAAGTTGCTGATTTTGAGGATCCTCGAGACCCTTTATAGGCCGTAAAGTATTCGACGGGCCATGAAGAAGGTTTCGTATGCAATTCCAGTGAAGGGTGGATTTATGAAGTTTGGTCTACAACATGCAGACGAATTGTGGACCACTTTATGAGTCATATATTAGGTCTCGTACCCTGTGGATCAGGGAAGGAGGACTTTCTAAAATTTCACTAGACAAAACCTCCTACAGGTCGTAGAACCTTTTACGTGCCATAGAGGTATGTCGTAGAAGCCAAGTCCATAATTGAAGCAACAAAGTACGAAAGCCTGATTACGAGTCGTAAATCACTATGCGGCCCGTAGAGCATCTCATGAAGCCTGCTGACCCAGTTGTCCTTTTTTGTTTTGGATTTGTATTTTAAACATTATATAGGTTTTTAGGTTATTTTTCTTAGAAAGACCGAAAGTTAGCACGAAAACATTAAGAGTTAGTAAAGAAAAACATTGGAGAGTTTGAGAAACACTTGCGAACATTAATTTCATCTTCTAATTACAATCTTGTGATTCTCATTGAAGCTTTGGATTTTCTTGTACTTAATTCAATTGTGTAAGTGCTCTATTATGTTATTCAAATTCATAAGTCTTGCATCTACACAAATCACGAGTAGCTAAATCCACAACTAGGGTTGTGGGGAACCATGAAGAACTAGCAAGGTAAAATTGGACAATTCGTAATTCTTGAGTGTACATGCATGTATTAATTAATTCTCTTTGTTTTGCATGTTTTCTAACGGTGACCAACATTAGAACCCGCCTAGTGTTACTGACTTGACCAAGGTAGTAATGAATAGGAAAAAAGATTAATTAATAGGATTCGATCGATCTTTCTCGCCTAATCAACTGAATTGGGCCTAGGGGAGGTTGTACTAGGACAATAGGTAGGTTAGTAATGTCACATTGTGGGGATGGACCAAGTCACATAGTGAAATTCGCCTCTTTCCTGGGACAAAAGGTTTGGTGAACTTTACTTACCATTATGCATACTACACACTAGAAAAGAATTCAGTTATTCGGGGATACTAAGTTACGGAAGCATGGAAAATATAATACCCTAGTTCCTCTCCATATTGGTTAAACACTTGTCTTAGTTAAGATTTATTTTTACTAATGATTACAACTCCCCTTCCCCCCCCCCCCTTGGGGAGATAAGTTGGTTAATAAATTCAAATTGCAACATTGAATTCTTCTAAGTCTACAGTATTCCCTTGGGTTCGACCCTAACCTTGGTTAGGTTCTATTTCTTGAGAACGACCACTTTAGCCTAAAAAAAGAGGTGTAGCATGGGCGAAATCAAGGTTTTAGCACCGTTGCCGGGGAATACGGCTAGACTTATCTAATTCAAGTAATTTAGTAATTAATCCTTATTTCCCCAATTTTATGTTTTATTGTTTTCTTTCAGGGTATAAGTGTAGTGTATGGCCAACATGCGAAGTCGAGAGATACCCTTGACTCCATTTGACCTAGAGATCCAGAGAAGATTGAGAAGAATGGCCTAAGATAATGCCAAGAACACCGAAAATGCAGCTCTAAATAGGAATGAGAATGAGAATGCCAACAATGAAATCCCACCTCCTCTTAAGGACATTGCTCCATGACCACAGGGCTTTAATGCCAACACTTATCAGTGGAATCAATATCGGCTGAAACCTATGGCTATGGAGGTGACCGGAGCCATTGTGTTACCACCACTACTGGCTGACACAAAGTTCATAGTTTTGAGTGGGTTCCTTTAGATTCTGCAAAACCGTGGATTATTCACGGGCCTACCATCAGAGGATCCTTATAGTCATCTACACAACATTGTGTTTGTCTGCAAAAGTATAATGGGAACACATAATTTGTCTTTGGATATTGTGGGACTTCATGCCTTCCCATAATCTCTAACAGGCAATGCAACACTATGGTTGTCTGAACTCCTGCATAGTTCGATCACCAGTTAGGCTGAATTGTAGAGGGCCTTTTTGGAGAGGTACTTCCCTAGATCGAAGAAGCTAAAGTTGAAAGATCAAATCATCAACTTTGAGAAACTTCGTGGTGACTCAATCAGTACTACATGGGGGCGGTTCATTAAATGCTTGAGGTGTGTCCCAGACCACAAAATTATTGATGATGCCTTGGTAGAGATCTTCTACGTTTCCTAGATGAGAATATTCAAGCTTGTGCTGATACCATTATGGGGGGCATGTTCCCAGATCAACCATTTCCAAGGATCGCTAAAAGGATGGAGAGAGTGGTCAAAACCAATCGTACATGGGGGTAAAGGGACAAAGCATCTACCAAAAGTTCGCACCCTGTTAGTATTGGTTCCGAGCAAGCTAAAATAAATGAAGAGATTATGTAATCGTTTGTCTGAATCTGTACAGGTATAGAGGTAATGATGAAGCAAAATCAGGAATGAGTCAATGCAGTTGTTCATCAGCCTCCGCGAGCACCTATATACGATGATCCCTACTATGAGAAGGACACTTGCTTCATTGCTGATCAGATGGGGAGTATCCGGACAAACGACCAAGGGTCCAATCAAGACTATTGATGCCAAGGTAAAGGAAACCAAGGTCAAAACTTTAATCGAGATGGAGCTTTCAGACACAATCGCGGAGGGTACTATGACAGGAATTAGGGCCAAGATAGAGATGAAAATTAGGGCTGCAAAGATAGTTATAGAAATGGTCTGTATGTGCTACCACATAATCGTGACACCAGTGCTAGTAGTTCCAGAGTTGATGAGATGTTAGACCGTATATTGAAGAAGGCTGAGACACAAGATGAGACTTTGGGGGGGGGGATGAAATATGAAATTCCAGTATAAATCAGAAAATCTAGTCTCATTCGGTTGCTATCAAACAACTTGAGCAGCATTTTGGTCATGTGTCGACTTAACTTAATCAATGTTAGAGTGGTACACTACCTAGCAACCAGTTTTGAATCCAAAGAATGAAGGGCAGTACATGGCAGCTACTACTCGTGGTGGCAAGAGCACTATTAATCCTCCCATGCCAATTGATGTGGATGATGTTCGAGAGGAGATGGTTGCGGTCAAGTATGTAGATACTAGAGATGATCATGGCAAGGATGGGGTGAGTGATGCTGAAGTTATGCCACAGATGCTGAAACCCATTCCCAGGCCTCCTTCTCCCTTCTATAAGAGAATTAAAAAGAAGGAGAAGAGGGCAAGTTTAAGTACCTTCTCCCCATGCTGAAACAACTCTCCATCAACATCTCTCTCATCGAGGCGTTGAAGAAGATGCCAGGGTATGCAAAGTACATGAATGATCTGGTTATGAAAAATCGCACGGTGAGTCAGGGGCTTTCCCAAGAGCTTCAACATTGTAGTGCAATTGCTATGAGGTCCTTGGTTCAAAAGCGAGAAGATTCCAATGGTTTTGCCATACCTTGCACCATTAGAGATGTGGAGTTCACAGGCATATAGTGTGATCTCGGTGCTAGCATAAATATGATGCCCCTTGCGGTCTTTAAGAAGCTAGGATTGGGAGCCCCTACTTTGACAAACATAAGGTTATTGATGGTTGATCGCACGGTGAAAAATCCTGTGGGGATATTTTACGATGTGCTTGTTAAAGTTGAGAAGTTTACATTCCCCACAGATTTTATGGTCTTAGATTGCGAAATCGACTTCGATGTCCCAATCATCTTAGGAAGGCCACTCCTAGCCACTGGTTGAGCACTAATGGACATAGAAGTTGGTCAACTCAGGTTTAGATACAACAATGAAGAAGTTGTCTTCAATATCTGTCAGTCAATAAAGAGGCCAGATGATCTGAAGAACGACGTATGGGCACTTGGTGAAGTCTAAGTAGCCAAGTTTTCCAAGTCATGCCGCGATAATAAATAAGGCGCTACTTAGTAGGCAACCCAAGGTTTTTGTTGTAATAGATGTAGTTCTAGTTTTATTTTTAGTTTTTGGACTCATAGGTAGTGTATTTTTTATTCATATTTTGATTGTAATGCTGGACATTGGGCTGGTTACATATAGGGTAACAGTGTGTTATTGAAGATTGTGCAGGTACATGGCTAAGTCAGTCATCCTTGGCTGAAAAAGGCATTAGGAAGTGCCTCTATGATTGGTTCTATAAATCATAAATTACTTTATGACCCGTACACCATCTCGTAAATACTTCCAGTGAGCACAACGTTATGCACTGCAGTCCATTAGCCAACTTTACGGCCCATAGACCAAACTACGGGTCGTGAATGAGGTTTGTGGATCGTAGGTAAGGTTTCTCAATTTTTGACTAAGTGTTGGGGTTTATATGACCAAATCTATGAGTTGTACTTCATTTTATGACTCATAGACTGGTCCTTGGAACCCAGTCCTTGAAACTAGGGTTTGGACCTTTTACAAAACAATGATTTACGAGTCGTAAAACATACTACAACCCGTAATCGGGGTTTCATAGAGTCTAGGACCATCAGTTTTTGACTTACCCAGTCAAACTATAAATAATGGGGTCAAAATATATTGACCCCATTTCTTGCCCGAATTACAAAAAATATTCGCCAAACCTCACTCCAAGTCTTTTCGACCACCGACAACAACACTACTACCTTTTTCGGCGGCCTAGGGTTTCTAGTGCCTCATTACCTCCTTCAAATACCACAATCTAATCACTCAATGTAGTAAGTTTTAGATCCTTTAAACACTATTGATTTACCAATTATTATATGGTTAGGTTGAGAATTTTTGTTGGGTATGGCTAATTTAGACACAAACCCATGTGTGAACATTGCTATGTTTGATAATCGAATTGTAGATGCCCATACTTGACCACGTGTTTAAAACTAGAATTTGGTGTAGTTGCCTTGTTGTACATTTTGAATGATGTGTTTGACACCTATGTAATTACTCACTCTGTGAAAGAAATTAATTGTATGTTTGAAATACGGTGTGTGATGGCATGGGTTTGTGTTTTTTATGTTAGTTCATTCAAATAGGGTTGGAAGGGTTAGGAAAGCATGCTTAATAATTTTCAATGGGTATATGTGCAAATTATCATGCTGGGGTGTTGGGTGTTGTACTGTGAATCATGTGAGGTGTGTGCGTATTGCTTTGATGCTGGTAGAATAGGTTTAAAAGGTCATATGGGGTCTGTGATGATAGACTTAGAAACTCTGGTGCATGAGTTTTCTAGTCTACGAGGGTCTTTCACGACCCGTGGAACATTCCATGAGTCATATTGCCCTTCATATAAATTCCTGAAACTTGAAGTTTCTAAGTACCCATCAGACGAGACCTTCTACGAGTCGTAAAACATTTTATAGCTCGTATAAAGGTCTCGTAGATCCTTGCCTGTAGAAGATTCAGACACGGGAATCATCTACAAGACTATGACTCAATCTATGACTCGTAGAATCTTTTACGAGACCATTCTAGTAAACAAAATAATGTGAACACTATTTTTACGAAAGCCTTCAACGACTCTTAGTTTTCAATATGACCGATAGAGGTGCTTTCGCAGACCCTTCTACAACTAAATCTGATATGTTTTTGCATTTCATTTCTTGATTTGTGGGGCTAACGATATTGCATGTGTATGTTTCAGGTACTATCGCCCTAAAGTCGAAACGTGAGCGGATCAAGGCCATGCGGAGGAGGCTCAAAGATGAGCCCTTTGAGAATGAGTAGACCCCTACACTTAGTAGATGACTCGAGGAGTTCAGTGTCTGACCTGAACCGAATGGTGATAGTTCACAGACACGAGCTGCCACTAGACTTGGAAGACCCAAGCTCTTGTTGTTCGTACTGCCCAGTCTGATAAGGCAGACCACGACAAAAGCAGTTCTATTCAGATGATTTTGTCCAGAGAGGAGTCATGCTCAGAGTCAGGATCTGATGATGAGTCAGAGACAGAGTCTTCTGCCCATCCACGAACATTACCATTATCTCCAGGTGCTCTTATTAGTCAATGGTATGTTGCGGCAATGCAGGACATATATACAGAGCACGTGCAGGTTACTGAGCGGGACAGGCCCGCCCGCTCCATTTATAAGGAGCCTCGGGTTATCTCAACTGGATTTGATAGTGTCCCTGGTCTCCAGGACACTATCAGACGATATGGGCTCCAGTGGCAGACCAAATCACTAGGGAGGTACTCCTCGACCATGGTGAGGGAGTTCTATGCATCTTGTGGAACCACCATTTAGA
The DNA here is from genome assembly GCA_029948455.1 of Solanum rostratum. NCBI lineage: Eukaryota > Viridiplantae > Streptophyta > Magnoliopsida > Solanales > Solanaceae > Solanum > Solanum rostratum. The sequence goes on along the minus strand of CM057045.1, from coordinate 60,393,391 downwards.
GCACTCTTCTCGAGGGGAAGAAGCCCCTTGCCCAACCTAAACCGACGCAGACTAGAGTGAGGGGTTGGCAGGTGGATATCTCAAAGACCACAATCTGCCGCATGCTATTTGGGCCAAAGTTCCCAGCCCTGAGATCCACAGAGAGTTCTACCACAGAGTGGGGTAGACCAGGGACTTAGGTCTAATGAGAGACCATGACCACTGAGCTGGATTGATGAGATGGGTGGCCAGTTTGATTGCTGAGCAGGGTCCGGAGCCCGCATGGGTAGCCACTCACTTGGAGCCTATTGTCAAGGCTTCTCTCAGTTTCCTAGCCAAAATTTTGTGGATAGTTGTCAGATCACGTATCCAGTTGACACTTGCAGATAATACCTTGACGCCGGAGCATGCAGTGCTAGTTGCTAGCATCTTGGCTGGCTATTATATAGATCAGGTCTGCCTCATTGCCGTGCAGATTCATGAGGCGGCCTTGCCTCCATCCCTTTCCCATTCTTGATCTACAGACTGTCTAGATTCGGGGGTGGAGAGTCTACACCAGCTGGACTCACTAATCGCGGTCCAATGTACTTTGGATGCTAGCCTGATTAAGGCTAAGAAGAACCTGTTGGCACTCCGGCAAGCACCGTACCAGCAAACGCCCATGCTAGAGATATTTTCCTTAGTGTCACCACCTAAGGTTCCACCTACCACCACCACTGCTGCTACCACCTTAGGAGGCCCCCACAGACCGAGGCAGATGAGGAGAGGGGGCCCGCTGCTATTACTCCTACACTACAAGCCACTTTATCACAGACAACACCGCAAGCATGATCTACGTGTCCGCGGTATCTATTCAAGCCATGGCACAATGACTATCACATGTTGAGTCTCAGTTGACTCATTTAGTCCAGCAGATCAGGCCCTAGGTCCGCCGGGCGATTTCAAATTTTGAGGGCCGCATGCAGGCATACACGGTCGCTTTTATTCAGGACCGACTTTCTACCGTGGATGCCTGTATTAATTCCTTCGAGTTGAGCGGCCGACAGAGCCTGAGTACGGCCAGGCAACAGATATGACGGTCATACAAATAGAGATCCAGCAACTCCAGGCCGACATGACAGCAACATTGGCAGCACTGGTGACACTACCAAAGACTTTACTTCCGGTGCCCGTGGTGGACTTATTTGCTCCCTAGGAGCTTGTACAGCCTTCCCACAGGAAGAGGTGCAACACTGATGATGATCTTAATACAACACGACTACATACAGGGCTAACAGAGCAGGAGGAGCTCGAGCTTGTCTTGAGGCAGTTGAGACAGGACGTAAAGATATGACAGGCTCGTGAACTTAAGCGGGTGAGGGGTGTTGGTCCCTCTGATCATGGTGCTACTATTGAGGAGGCCATCACATAGGTTGAGGGTGGTCGAACTTAGCCACACACTGACGCTTAGGCACCTAGGTATGTTTTTTGACCCCGATACTTTATTTTGTTTTGATTGAGGACAATGCACCTCTTTTTCGATGGGGTGTGGGTAGTTATGGGCCTCAGTGAAGTCTGAGTAGCCTTGGCCTATAACTATCTCAATATTTGAATTCTAGGGGTTTTCTTGCCTGTGTTCTTTTTCCCATGGATATTTACTTTCTGTTGAACTGGCATGTTTAGGATGTTTAGGTAGTATTGGTAGCATATAGTATTGATATCTGTGGAATATATGTGTTTTTTGTGCTTTGTTGTGAAAAATGATACCCACCAAATTTTTTATTAGTTAGTCTAGATAGCAACCATGCATATTTAGGTGTGTTGACAATGCTTATTCTTATAAGTGAGGATGAAATTGAGATGAAAAGTATGATCTGAGAGTCTATGTTGTTAATGTAATAAATGCCATATGAGTGTGAGTTTAAATTGCTAAATTCATGTTCTATGTTTCAATTCAGAACTTGCCCTGTTACTTTGATTTAGATTTTAGGTTAGTTAAATTAGAAAAGAATTGTAGGCCAATGTTAGTAACAACCCATTAGCCTAAATGACCAGCCAAATGTGTGAAATATCCCTTGATCCTAATGTTTGAGCATGACATGTACTTTTCTTTGTAAAAACCTAAGTGACCTAGCCTTATTAGTTATAAAATCCTGAAATTGGCCCTGGTCCATCCTTGAACATTGTGCACCTTAACTGAGGCAAAAAGCCTAAGTTGAGGGTGGCTACAAAAAGTGGCCCTGGTTCCGGGGTTAGATAATGCGCACCTCAACTCAGGCCAAAAGCCTAAGTTGATGGTGGTTGGTGTAACAGTAAAACACAAAATGAGGGAAAAGTTAGTGATACATGGAAAAGGAGTAAAAATAGGTACTAGGTGCAAGAAAAAAATGAGTGATGCCTTAGTATGAGCTAAAAAGAATTAAAAACAAGACAAAAAGATAAAAAATTAAAAGAAAGCACCCAAAAAAGCTTAAAATTGGAGAAAGGGAGAGTGAAATAAAAGTAAGTAGCACGAAAGTGTAGGAAAATGCAGTGTCAAGGAGGACCTTTAGTTACTATGTCCCAATGCATCATACCAAACCCCCCTGAGCCTACGTTACAAGCCTGTAAAGTCCTAAAGCGATCCTAATCCAAGTAGTCAAAGGTCTTAGTCGTGAGTATAGGGGCAAGCATATGGTATTAGGCATGATACATGAATATCGTTTGTGAGATTGAGTGATTTTGCATAGTCCCAAGATTATACATGAAAACATCATTGAGAGTGAGATATGGGACTTCTTTCTATAAGGATACTCACATTGCATTGTCAATAATATACTTATTCAGTGGTTGTTGCTTGTTGATGGTTACCTCTCTTGTCATAGTTACATTGTTGCATGCATTGATTTGTGTTAGTTTGTTCGATAACTATCTGGTTGTATTTTGAAAAGTGGTGTGGGTGTCTGTGCTTAAGTATGATAAGATGTATGCCATTAGATTGAGGTTTGTGTGTCATTATGTTGCTTATATTGATTAAGTTCGTCGCTTGAGGATGCACAACAATTTTAAGTTGAGGGTGTTGATGTGCTATCAAAATACAACACTTTTGATGCTTAAAACTTGGAATTTTGTGTGTTCTCAACACAATGTTAGTAGGTTTGACGTGTTTTTGTGTTTGTTTTGTAGGATTTCAGGGTTGGCATTGATTTTGACCAAAACATGCAAAAGTTGCTGATTTTAAGGATCCACAAGATCCTTTACAGGCCGTAGAGTATTCTATGGGCCGTGAAGGAGGTTTCGTGTGCAATTCCAGTAAAAGGTAGAATTATGAAGTTTGGTTACGAACATGTCGACGATTCGTAGAACACTTTATGAGTCGTAGATCAGGTCTCGTACCCTAAGGATTAGGAAGGAGGACCTTTTGAAATTTCATCAGATAAAACCTTTTTATGGGCCGTAGAGGGGTGTTGTAGAAACCAAGTCCAGAATTGAAGCCACAAAGTACGAAAGCCTGACTACTCGCGGTAAATCACTATACGGCTCGTAGAGTACCTCGTGAAGCTTGCCGACCTAGTTGTTCTATTTTGTTTTGGTTTTGTATTTTAAACATTATATATAGGTTTTTAGCTTATTTTTCTTAGAGAAGCCGAGAGTTAGCATGAACACAATAAGAGTGAATAGAGAAAAACTTTAGAGAGTCTGAGAAATACTTGTGAACTTTAATTTCATCTTCTAAATACAATTTTGTGATTCTCATTGAAGCTTTGGATTTTCTTGTGCTTAATTCAATTGTGTAAGTGCTCTATTATGTTATTCAAATTCATAAGTCTTGCATCCACACAAATCATGAGTAGCTAAATCCACAACTAGGGTTGTGTGAACCATGAAGAACTAGTAAGGTAAAACTGGATAATTCGTAATTCTTGAAACGTCTGCATGCATGTATTAATTGATTCTCTCGATTTTGCATGTTTTCTAATGGTATTCAACATTAGAGATCACCTAGTATTACTGACTTGACCAAGGTAGTAATGAATAGGAAAAGAGATTAATTAACAGGATTCGATCGATGTTTCTTATCTAATCAGCCGAATGTGGCCAAGGGGAGGTTGTACTGGGACAATAGGCAAGGGTTAGTAATTTCACACTGTGAGGATAGACCAAGTCACATAGTGAAATTCGCCTCTCGCCTGGTTCAAAAGGTTTGGTGAACTTAACTTACCGTTCTGCATGCTACACACTAGAAAAAAATTTGGTTATCCAGGGATACTAAGTTAGGAAATCATGGGGAGCACAATACCCTAGTTCCTCTCCATATTGGTTAAACACTTGTCTTAGTTTAGATTTGTTGTTACTCATGATTATAAAACCCTACCCATTTGGGGAGATAAGTTGGTTAATAATTCCAAATTACAACATTAAATTCTTCTAAGTCTACATTATTTCCTTGGGTTAGACCCTGACCTTGGTTAGGTTCTATTTCTTGACAACAACCTCTTTAGTCTTAAAAAGGAGGTGTATCTTGGGCTACGTTATGCCACTACAAGATTATATGCCTATAAGGTATTAAGTTAGTGAATACACATACGATTCTCATTAAGGTGGGGTAGAACTCACAAGGTGGGGTATAGTCTACCTTGGCAAGTAGACTACTCTTTCTCTGGTGTAAAGGTAATATCAGGATTCCATGTAATAGTCTGCATGGTCTTATTGTCAGTTATGCTCCTATTGCCACATATGTATAAGTTGATTATGAAATATTTTAAAATGCTTCCATTTATGATTATAAAGTTACATTGATCATGTATCATGTAGGGACCTGCAAGTTAGGAAGTAAGAAAGTACAGAAAAGTGGAACTAGAAATGTGCAAGGTCAAGTACGAGCCTCATTTATGGCTCGTGGTTCAAACTACGGGTCGTAAACAAGGCTCGTGAATGGGGTCAGTCTAGGTGATAAATTTGTCTAATTATAACGGGAATATGTGAGAGGTATTTATGATCTATAAATGGAACTACAGACTGTAAACAAGTTTCGTAGTTTGAGGCCTTGGGTTGATGGAAAATTTGGTTTTTGAAAGTTGAACTACGAACAAATAGGATGAGTCGTAGTTTGTTTTACGATCCGTAGTTTGGCCTCATAAATGGGGTCCTGAGTCTAGAAATTTCTTAAGTATTAGGGTGTTTTACGAAAGGGTATAACTCGTAAACCTATCTGCGAGTCATAGATCAATCTCGTAGATTGAACTTTAGAGACCACTTTTAGAGGCTCAAAACACAATAGGACGAAACCTCAAGACTATGATCCATAGATCACTTTACGACCTCCTCAAGACTACGATCCATAGATCACTTTACGATCATCCACAAAGACCAACCATGATTCCTATTATTTTTATTTAAGTTCTTGAAAGTTTATGAGTTCCATAAGCATAATTTTAATGATGTTTAAATGATATATTTTCTGTTATTTTGACTCTAATAATGCAATATGATGATGTACTATGAGTTCTCATAGTTATCAAGTTGAATTTTATGATTTTATTATCTAGGGTTTTTCAATGATGATGCAGCTTGTTTAAACATGATTTCAAATTGATGAATTTTATCATAATCGTACATTTTACTCTTAAATCATGTGATTTTAAAGTCATTGCCCACTAAGTTTACAATGATTAGTACATAATGTTGATAAAAGGGCCTAAAGGTATGTTTTGAAAGTTACGAATATCATAAAAGAGGTAAGCATATTACGGAGTCGTTAATGATGTTATGATGGAACCTCAATGTGAAAGGTAAATCCTCACTTGAGTGGTTTCCAAGTTAATGAGCTACTCCTATACAATGCTACTTATGATTCTAATTTATGATTGCATGACTATTCTAATATTTTCTAAAGTTGTGGGATTGACTTAGCACCAGATGAGGCATTGAGTTGGGTTTCAGTAAGAAAATACTCCCTCAAGTTCACAAAACTCTCCAAATATGTTCCATTCATAGTGGCGGACTCATAGGCTACAGAGAGTAAATTCATCATCGAGGTGTTAGAGTGGGTGTCTAAAGAGTGCAAGAAAGCCATGCTTGTAAAAAAAGATGGAAATTTCCCATCTAATGACATATGCGAAGCAAATTGAGGAGAAGAAATTGAGAAGCAAGCTAAGGAGTCCAAAAGGACTCGAATTAAAGGTGGTGTATTCTCCCAACAAATAGTTGGCGACCATGTTACGTAGCATGATGGCCACAAGCAAATGAACCAAGGGTCAAACAATTTCCCTCTTCCTTAGTTAAACAAAGAGAAGGGGCCCAACCCCAAGTCACAAGGAGGGTTGGGGGCACAAGCTTCTCCAAATTATGTCAAGTGTGGAAGGCCCCATAAAGAGGAGTGTCTAGCAAGCAACCAATGCATGCTTCAAATGTGGAAAGCATGGATATCATGCCAAGGAGCATAGAGGTGGAGGTGCTAGGCCCCAAGGACAAGGTGGTCAAGTCCAAGGTGCTCCATGGGCCAATAGGTTTTACACTTTGATGCCCACCAAGAGATGGAAGAGACTCCGGATATGGTTACCGATATGTTAAAAGCTTATGATTTTTATGTATATGCATTAATAAATCTAGGTGTCAAATTGACTTTTGTAACTCCATTTCTTGCAAATAGATTCCATATATGCCCCGAAGTCCTAGGTGAGCCTTTTGAAGCTTGTATTCCTATAGGAAAGAGTCTATAAAAGTTTCCCTATGTCCATTTTACATAAAGTTATTCCTTGTGATTTAATAGAGCTTTCCATGGTTGATTTTGACGTTATACTTGAGATGGATGGGTAGTATGCTTCCTATGCTTCTATAGTTTGTCACACTCGTAAAGTTAAATTTCAATTTTCCAATGAGTCCATTCTTGAGTGGAAGGGTAGTATTTCTACATGTAGAGGTCGATTTGTCTCGTATATCAAAGCTCGTAAATTGATTTTCAAGGGATGTATTTATCACCTAGTGAGGTTAGAGATGTCATTTTTGAAATCTCTTCTTTTGAATTGGTCCCTATTGTAAATGAGTTTCTCGATGTCTTTCCGAAAGAGTTATTCGGTGTTCCTCTCGAAAAGAAAATAGACTTCAGCATAGACCTCTTTCCCGATACTCGACTTATCTCCATTCCTTCCTACCGAATGATCCTAGTGGAATTCAAGAACTAAAGGAGCAATTGAAGGATTTGTTACAGAAGGGTTTTATTAGGCCAAGTAGGTCTCCCTGGGTGCTGCCGTTGTTTGTAAGGAAGAAAGATGGGTCACTCGAAATGTGCATAGAGTGCTTACAATCAACATGGTTACCATCAAGAACAAGTACCCACTTCCAAGAATAGATGACTTGTTTGATCAATTTCAAGGGGATAAACACTTCTTTGAGATTGACTTACAATCCAGGTATCATCAACTAAGGATGAGGGAGTATGACATTCCCAAAATGACTTTCCAGACAAGGTATGGTCATTTTGAATTTGTGGTCATGTCATTTGGTTTGAATAATGCATCGATAATTTTTATGGATTTCATGAATAGGGTGTTCAAGCCCTACCTTGACATGTTTGTTGTGGTATTTATCAATGATATTTTGATTTATTTCTGGAGTGAAGAGGAGCATATGAAGCATTTGAGGGTGGTGTTGCAAACCTTGAGGAAGGACATATTATTTGCTAAGTTTGACAAATGTGAGTTTTGGTTGAACGAAGTTTCCTTGGACATGTGGTATCGGTTGATGGAATTAAAGTTAACCCTAAAAAGAAGGAAGCAATGAAGAATTGGCGTAGGGAATTGACTCCTTTGGACATTAGGAGTTTCTTGGGCCTAGTTGGGTACTATAGGAGATTTGTTGAAGGATTCTCCTCCATTTCATCACCATTAATAAGGTTGACTCAAAAGAACGTAAATTTCACGTGGACGGACGAGTGTGATAAGAGTTTTCAGATTTTAAATGATTGATTGACTTCAAATCCAATCTCAACCTTGTCAAAGGGAACTAAGAGGTTCGTGGTGTATTGTGATGCCTCACGGATTGGTTTGGGTTGTGTGTTGATGCAACATGGGAAGGTGATTGCCTACGCTTCAAGGCAATTAAAGGTGCATTAGAAAAATTACCCAAACACATGATCTTGAACTTGCGGCCGTGGTTTTTGCAATGAAAATATTGTGTCGTTACTTATATGAAGTTCACGTTGATGTCTTCACTGTTCACAAAAGCCCGAATGAGGAAGAAATCCCAAAATCAAATCCAAATGCTGACGTCTGATGCCACTAAAGCGACACTGAGTTGCTTTTGCAAGTTCAGATCAAGCGGCCTCCACAAAAGTGATACAAAGGTTAATATAACTAAAGCAATAATTTTATCGAGAAAGTGTCCTATGCTTAAGTGGCCCTCCTCGTGAAAGAGGACATTCGCTAAACCGATGCTCGCAAAATCGGCCATCCTTCCACAATTATATAGACTGAGGTACCAAAGCTCAGAGGGAAAATTTTGACCAATACCAAATGTTGTGACTCGAAGCTACCCCCTAGTTGTAACATGGTGCTTAAAATTACCAGTGACTCCAAGCTAACCCTTAATAATGGCACAATTATGAGAAACAAATATGAACATTTAAAAAACTAAAATAAGTGAGCGAAATTATAATTATGAAATGCTATTTCAATATATTTATGAAGAAAGTTTTGGATACAACAACTCTAATCTAAAAAAAAGAATGCATCCCAAAATCTTTTCTTTCATCCCTAGAAAAATCTAAAAAGTATAGATTGAATATGATGGCTCTCTACTAATAATGATTACAATTACCTGGGCCATGACCCCTACTCTCTTTAATCAATATATGCAAATAAAAATGACATACTAGAACTATACACTGACTCGAGTACTTGAACTAAGTGAACTAATCACCTGCTGACTAGAAGCTGCAATTTGACTGACTAGGATCTTGATATTACAATCCTGAATGTACTTCACATGAAAAAGTAAAAAAAAGATGTATGCAATCAGTACTTTGGATGTGCTGAGTATATGAGATATGCACGATAGTATGTAAATCTAGACATGTAATGACCTGGTTGGTCATTTTTGGCCTTACTTGTGAAAATTACTGTTTTACTCTTTTATAAGTTGCTTTGGGCGTATTTGAACTATTTGTATTTTTGGAATTCAAATCCTGAGTTTTAAAGTTCAAAATATGAGTTTTGGCATTTTTGAAAGTTTAAGTTGTTGGAAAAGTGAGTTTTTGTACCATTCTGAGTTTCGAGTATCGGATCGGGGATCTATCATTTTCGTTAGTTTTGGAATGTCGAAACTGAACTATGAGGGGTTGCAAAACTGAATTCGGAGTTAAAATGAGGTTTTTAAGCCCACAGTTATGATTTTAGTTGTTTTTCTGAACCAAAGTTTGACTTTGATCAATATTCAAAGTTCGGAAGCTTCGATCGAAATTTCAAAAATTTTTGTAGTTCTGAACGGTGAAACTAACGCTAGAAATGGTCTCATAATAATATTTGGTGTTGCCGAGGGCAGTTTTAGTATCTTGAGTTTTAAGCTAATTTTATCATGTTGTATTGGTAAATGTGGCGAGGAGGCCTTGAAGCTAAATTTTGATGATTTCATTGAGTTTGGATCACATTTTTAGGTATGGATACATATTTAGTTTGTGAAATTTTGATTCCGGATGAGTTTTGGGGGTCCATTTCGAGTATGGAATTGGACTTAGGTTGCTGATTTTTACTGATATTTGGCGCAAGTAGGTTTCTTCTCTTCATTTGTGGAGGTTTAGGTGAGTGGATTCTCCGCGTTCACGGAGGATTGGTCTGTATTAGTGGAGTGTTTCTGTGTGTGAGTGGACCCTTCCAGTTAACTCTCCACGTTCGCGGGTTTGTCTCCGTGATCGTGGAGGTCACCTTGACTAGTGTTCTCCGCATTCGTGGGACCCCACTTGCATTCGCGGAGCACGCTTTATAACTGAAAAGTGTTAGATTTGTAAGTCACCATTTTCATTTTATTTTCGGACTTTCAAAGCTTTTTGGATGAATTTGAGAAGAGACATTCGAAGATTTAACTTGGGTAAGTGTTTCTAACACTATATTAATTATTTTTGATAAGTTTTATCTAGATTTTTTACTTGAATTTCATGAATTTGAATGCCAAAATTGGGAATTTTTAGACCATGATTTGAAAACTTTTAAATGTTAATTTCTCATTCAATTCAAATTGATTTTAGTGGAATTTTCTTCCATGAACTCCATTTTTCATGTAAAACTTGATATTAAAGTTATTTTCCAGATTTGAGAACTTTTGATTTTTAGCCCTAAGTTTGACCGTTTTGCCCGAAGCCTAATTTATGTTAATATGGGTATCAAAATGCCCCTCTTGATTCGCAGTGTCTATTATTGATAATAGTAGATCGATTGAGGATCATCATGTGGATTGAGTTGATTGAAAGCTTGTCCGAGTGCGGTCTCACCATTGAGGTAGGTTCGGCTAACCTTTTGGAACTAGATTTGAGTTATTTATCATGTTTATGTGGTAATTGTGAGACCTAGATGGCTTCTCATGTAATTGGATTGACCTGCTGAGATAATAATGGGAATATGATTTTGATTGAGTCGTATTATGATGTAAACCTTGATCCCATTGATGAACTGAGATGAAATCTTGTGGATTATGATGATTTTGGATAGGATGTGATAATATGAGACTTGTGAGACCATTTGAGTAACTACTATGGTAATAGATAGCTATTGAGATACCTTTGAGATGTATATGTATAATTAGGACGAGTAAGGTCCTGTATTACTGATATTCTTGTATAATTGGGATGAGTAAGGTCTGTTATTAATACTCTTGTATAATTAAAATGAGTGAGGTCTGGTATCACTGATATTCTTAACTACTGATATAATCATGATGATTTGAAACATAATGATGGTTTGGGCATTAGCTGTGACATTTTGACATTGTTCTTTATGTGCATATATGAGATCCACGTATCGGTATTCCTATTTTGATGCCATCTTATATGTTATATGCATTACTAGATTATATCATTGATTTATATCTGTTGTATGTTGTTTGTGACATCCTTTGACCCGGATAGGAGGAAAAGGTATTATGCTCCAAATTGGTACCACCCCTTTGACTGGGGCAAGAGGCAAGGTGGGATTCATATCTTATATTCCCTTGACCACGAGCAGGTGGCAAGGACATGGCACTGTGATACTCCTTGACGACAGGCAGGTCACAAGGTTGAGGCATTCTGATATTACCTTCGCCATGGGCAGGTGGCAAGGTTGTGAAACACTTGGCATATGGATTGATTGCATCACATTCACATTATTTGATGTATGGTACTATGGGTCATTGAGAATACCTTACTTTATTATTATTATTGTATATATTAGACTGTGCACTAACCTTTTTAGATGTAGGGATATGATTCTTGTTATCGCATTCTTGTTTCAATTTCTCTCACCCAGTCGGTTGAACGTACTGGGTACATTTTAGTGTGCCTAACCCTACTTTGTTCCTCCCTGTGGATCAAGTGCAGGGACCCGCACAGAGTAGCTGATCACTCTAGTTGAGCTATTTTGCTCCCATCTAGATTTTACCAATGAGGCTCAAACCTCGGGTCAACGGGGATCTTTGGTATTTTCTTTATTATTTCCTTTCAAACCTTGTATCCGATATTATTTTATGAGACAACTTTGTATCTTGTGTTGAGACAGTTGTATTTACTCTTCAGTACTATTACAAATGCTCTTGAACTCATGACTCCAAATTTTGGGAGATTTCTTGTGTTATATGAATTATTTCCGCTTTATTTTATTCTTCTTTAGTTACAATTCGATTTTTAATTGTGAAAATTTTGGTATCGGAGCTCTAGGTTTGTTGGGCTTGTGAGTCAAGAGCAGGGTGTCAAATAGAATCTCGCTAATTGGTGTGAAGATGTCCACACCCATCTTCGGGAGGCTACGGGGCACTTGATAGGAAAGACTTTCACATCTTGCTTTTATTCGTGCGTTTCCTTGTGTTACGACTTTGAAAGTATCTAATCTACTCTTACTGTACAAATGCTGATTACCAGATCCCATCAATCAGTAGGAGAGCCTAAGGCAACTGATGTGACTCTCATTTGAAGTCGAGCAAGAGTTTGGAATAGGGCCAAGGGTTGAGGCATTGATAGAGGTGCAGCTTCGCCCGGGGGGCAGACTAGATTGGATTCTCCAAAGCCTAATTATCAGCCGGTGGGGCCTGCAGATCCTATTCCACCACCCTCAACCCCAAAAACTACACTCTCAATTCAGGAGTTACTTTTGAGGGTATTGGCTAGATTGGAGGGAGCACCTTCCGCCCCAGCTATTGTTGATGTACCAATTTCTACAACACTGGTTGGTCCTTCCATAGATCTGTCAGAGCTAGCCATGATTCATGTTGGTCCTTCTTCAATTCTAGCATATTCTCCTATGACCGCTATGGTTCATCCTAGACATCCAAGCCGAGTTCAGGTTCTTAGTTCCAGAGTCTGGTTGTTGCTCCATCTATTGCACCACCCTTATTTATGGTGCCACCATCTTCTGCCAGCCCAACCATGTCCACAGTGGAGCAGAAGAGCTTTGAGAGGTTTGTGTGATTTGCTCATTCGCGATTCTATTGCACCCCTAGAGATAGAACCTATGATTTTTTGTTGGAGTGCCAGAACAGGTTATGTGACCTAGCTATTCTTGAGTCGCTTGAGGTTGCCTATACTTCATACCATTTCGGCCTTGCTAAGGAGTGGTGGAGGTCAGTTGTAGCTCGTCGACCTATTGGATCTCCAACTATGACCTAGGGGCGATTTATAGAGATATTTTTGGAGAGGTTCGAGCCATATAGCCTCCGACACAACCGCTGGGATGAGTTTGATAGGCTATAATAGGGTTCTATATCCATTTCTGACTACGAGTCTAGATTCCACATGTTGTTTAGGTATGCTTTGTCCAGCATTTCTGCCGAGTTTAAGAGGATTCAGTGCTTCACCAAGGGCTTGGCAAGGTATCTTCAGGAGGCTACAACTTCTTGGGTGTTGGTTGGAGGCACTTTTGAGAGTGTGTTAGATCACTCTCGTATGATAGAGCGCATCAGGCATGATAGACAGGGGTGAAGGAAGAGGTTCCGTCAACATAGTTAGTTTTAGTGGACCCCCACCTCGTGATAAAGGATTTCAGAGACAGGCCATCAGGGTTGGGTAGTTCAAATAGCTTTCCTAGCATCCGATAATGGTGACAGGTTTAGGCCTACTCAGACAGGCTATGATAGCTCCCTTGTTTAGATAGACGTAGTGGTTCTTCGACACTATTATCTCAGGGTTGAAACCCAAGGCTTGTTATGTTTATGATGAGGTTGGGAACTTTGCCAACCATTGTCCACATCGGATGTTTCCTACTCAGACTTCAGGAGCTTAGACAGCAGCCAGAGACACCTCTCAAGGCATGAGGGATGGTACTAAAGGAGGTCGTGGTATAGGGAGAGGCGGAGCCCGTCCAAGCCCACAGGCTAGTGATGGTCATAGAGCTTGCTATGCTGTCCTCGATAGAGCCGTGGCAGAGGCTTTTGACGCGTCATCACAGGTATGGTTCTAGTGTGCTATCATTCAACTTTAGTTTTATTTGATCTAGACTCTACTTATTCTTATGTGTCAACCTATTTTGCTTCTAACATTGATATTACATGTGAGCCGCTTACCGAGCTTTTTTGTGTTTCCGCCCTGGTAGGTGAATCTTTTGTGGTGAATCAGGTATATCGGGGTAGTGTTGTAACTTTTATGTGGGGAAATACTATTGGTGATTTGATATTGTTGGGCATGGTAGACTTTGATGTGATATTGGGTATGGACTGGTTATCACCTTATCATGCTATTCTTGACTGTCATGCGAAGATCGTGACCTTATCTTTTCCTGACTTGCCTTAGTTGAAGTGGACTGGAGCACTTAGTTCCTATCCTAAGGGTGTTATTTCTTATATGCATGCTTGTCGTCTGATAGGGAAGGGATGTTTGACATTGATACGCCCAAATTTACACTCCAAATAGAAGAGTAAAGCGGTCGTTGGTCAAATATAGAACTCAACCAGAGTGGAGGTCGATCCCACAGGGAACACGTAAGAATGGATCTATTAGTGCCGGCTTTCAGATGTAAATGTTATTCCCAAGATAAATTGCATAAAATAAATGGGGGGTTGCGTTGTTCAATTTAAATCCCTATGTAATATAACTAATAGAGAAGTTGATACTGGTTTTCAAACAGGTAGAGAGAAGCTAGGGTTGTGATCCCCATGACATCTAATATGATAACTAAACAAGCTTGGTAAACTCGTTCTTGATTATGCATACAAGATCCAAAAACTTGGCTAATACCTAGTTCACCTTTCGGTCCTTCCTAGATATATTTCACTCATCTCCTTTCGGTCTTAGAGTGTATGTAGTTTCAACCTTTGCTTTTGATCTCAGAATATCCTCACCTTTCGGTCTTAGGTACTTAGACTAGGTTAAAAACCCCGAATTTCTGTTGTAGAACACTTTTCCTAATCACTACATCCCTCTGGGCATGTAACAAATACGGGCTTGCCCTAATGCGTCGACTCATTAAGGAGAAGTTAAAGCGAAGTGTTCTACAATAGATGCAATGATCAATCCCTCGAATTTACTCTAGTTTGCGTTATCTTATTGAATTGCCATGGTTCCCACAACCCTAGTTGTGGGTTTAGCCTTGCATGTTCCACATACTTTGCCCACAACAATGTAATGAAGACATAATAATTGACTTACAATTGAAAGAACAATGAATCCGTGTTACAATCTTCAAATGATGATCACAATCCACGAATCAAACGTAAAATAAAATCAAACTATTGTTTTCTCTCTTGTTCTCTGACTCCAGCCATCAACAACATGTCTCACGAAATAAAATAAAATACTATATATACAAGGAAAAACTAATCCAATAAAAAATTAGAAAAATAAACTTCGGCATGGACACGGTTCATTGCACGGGCCGTGTGAGACCAGACCGACCATCACACGGTCCGTCTGCACTGTCTTCTGCTTCATCACGGACCTTGGCACGATCCGTATTATGTCTCACAGTCTGTTTAACGGTCCGTGAGTCTTCACTTGCATACTTTATCTTATTTTCGACGATGCCTCTTTTAGTTCACGTCAACTTCACGGCGCATCACACGGTCCATCTCAGATGTGATGGTCCGTTTATCGGTCTGTGCAGCTTCACTTGCGCGATTTCCAACATTTTCGACGGTGAACCCTCTACTCGACGTCAACCTCATGGTACTTGGCATGGTCCGTGGCAGCTTGGATGGTCCGTTTCTCGGTCCGTGCGACTTGCCTTGGCCCGTTCCAGTTCCACGCCAAGTGTTGGGTCACGATCGGTCACACGGTCCGTGTACTGCGACACGACCCGTGAAGACCTCTGTGGTCCTTCACTTTGCTCCATTTTCCTATTCCTCCATGTTGGGCCCATCACGCACCATCCCACGGTCCGTGTGATGTTACACGGCCCGTGAGATGGTCCGTATATTGTCATTTCTCCGCAATTTATATTCTTTTTCTCACAATTCCTACATCAGTCCATGCCTTCGTCATTTTCCTACAAAGTACCAAAACACACACATTAAACTAACAAATGCGCTTAAGAACTCGCAAGGATTCTATGTATTAAGCGTCGTAAAAGTCGTATTTTCATGACTCATCAACACCCTCAACTTAGAATCATTGCTTGTCCTCAAGCGATGACCAAAGACAACACATAACGATACGCAAAGACAAGTGTTTAACAAGAAGTCAATAGCGACCCCTCGATCATCAAACTCATGCTCAAAAAGTAAACTCACAATGTGTTCACACCCAAACAGACTCTCATAAGATCAAATTAAGCACTACACCATATCCCGTTGGCCCGAAATAAGTCCGAGAATAAGGATGAACCAGTTAGTATAGCAACCAAATAGCGCCGTGATAGTGCCCCTCACTACACAGAAGTCTCACACACGGTGTATAAATGCAGTACAGAGACTGGAATGTAGACACTCACACTCAAAAAAATATTTTCAACCGACACACAAGTACAGACCATATGCTTGCCTTTATTTTCACCACCTTGACTCTCGAATGACCTTTTTAGGATTACTTTAGGGCTTTTGCGGCTTGTAATGTAGGATCGGGCTTGGGTGAGGTACATTTAGGATCAAAGTGACTAACTTTCCGCTCCAAGACACTACTTTGACTCATCCTCTACTTTCGGCCCCCAAACTCTTATTTCCCCTGTTTTACCAACTTTCTTTGCGGTTGGGAGTGATTCCCATTTTTATTCATTCTTCTTCTTTTTTTGGTTATTTTGTTTTACTCATGATCACAACCCAACTTTTCTTCTCTTCTCATCACTTCACTCATTTCGATCCTTACTTTTCTGTTTTTTCTTAGAATAACCACCCTCAACTTAGGATTTTGGCCTGAGTTGAGGTTCACGATGTCTTTTTAAAGGACTAGGGTCATTATAAGCCACCCTCAACTTAGGCTTTTGGCCTAGGTTGAGGTTCACAATGTCCTTGGAGAGACCAGGGTCGAAGTACAGATCTGCAGATAGGTTGGGAAGGTGAATTGGGTGATTAGAAAGAAAAGGTCTATTAAGGCTCAATCTTTTGGTTCAATGGGAGCAATTTCATTTGGTTGGTTGATTTCAGGCTAAGTGACTTCTCAACAAAAATGGCCTAAGATCCTATCTTAATCCAATCATTCAATCATTTTAGGGGGACCAACCAGGCAAGTTCTAGCTTACAAGTGCGTCAATCGAATTAAGCAAGTAAACTCCCATACACATGGCACATATCCCCCACTATTCAGTACTAACCAACACAATCATGCTTCATTCTTCAAGATGCCAACTAGACAATGTATACAGTGCTTTACAAGGATCATATAAGTTAGTCAGTATGGGATGCGTGCATATACAAGCTTTTTGAATTTCCTTTAAAATTGGGGTTACTATAGACTCTTATAAACACTTATCTTTACACAAACAAAACAAACCTAAACATGCCAGTTCTACTAGATACTACACCTTCAGAGAAAAGAAACATGGTAAGAAAAACTCCTCAGGGTTCAGTATGCCCCACCCCCCCAAAAAATACTATGCAATGCCCTCATTGCACCATAATTAACACTAAAGCAAAAACGGGAGTAGAACATACCTGGGATGCTCTAGGCGTTAGTCGGGCCATCGTGATCAGATCCACCCGGTGGGTCTGTGTCAGCAACATCTGCTTCAGGTCCGACAGCACTCCCGGAAGCTCCTGCCCGGGCAGCCTCATAGGCTAGTCGCTCCCTCTCTTCTTGGGCTGCAACTTCTCGGCGTTGGGCCCGCAAGGCCTTTCTCAGCCTCCTTTCTTCCTCACGCTGCAGGTCCCCTGGGAGGCTACTGTGATGACTGTGGTGCTTCCCCTTATCCTTTCTTCCGGGAGCCTCCGAAGGAGGTACCTGGGCAGCAGCTGGTACAAGCGGAATGCCCCAACCCTCGGTTAGACTTGGCTCCACCGGGGTAGTGAAAAGTGACAACAACGAATCTGGCGGTGGAGCCAGAACTGGCACTGTGCTGTTATACCGGGCTGTTAGCTAGGCAATTTTATCTTTCATGTCTTGCATAGTCTGCACCAAATGCGCCATCTCATCGCCGACCATACTTCCAAACATGCTATGGAAGTAGCCCTCCAAGGTGTTGATTTGTTCCTACAAGCTGCTTATTTGGCCCAATAAGTCTGCGCGGAGACGGTCTTCAGCCTGCTGAACATGAGCCTACACCACCTGAGGCATCCGGACCACCATTTGGTCGATAATCGCCCGTGTTTGCCGTAGTTCTGTCACCATTCGGGCTAAAAAATCATAAGGGACATAAGTGTACCCTTGATGCATCTGGGGAGCTGTACCACTACCCCTGTGCTGCTTAGAAGCTGTACCGGACTGTGGGGCAATGGTGTGCTCCTCAAATGACAAGGGTTGCTGAGGAAGAGCCCGAGGAAGCTGTGTAGGCAGTCCAAGCCGGCGTGCTTTACTGTGGTATAGTGGGTTATCAATATCCTTGATCATAACAATGTTCACCACGCCCGTTGGAGCCATCTTTTGATCCAGGAAATAGGTGGTGGGGACACGGGCCTGCCTGCAAAGCGCCCGAATCAGGCACGGAAATGACATACCTGCTCTGTCCGATAGGGCACGGTCCTTGATCTCTAGGGCGATGATACGACCCACATTAATACCATATCGTGCGACCAAGCACGCCACCAACGAAGCATGAGAGGGTTGGACCGTGTTGTTATTAATGGTGGGTCGTAGTTGGGCCCGCACCACCGACCACCAGAACTTTGCAACAAACGTGAGTGAGGCCTTTGTAATGGGAATTTTGGGGTTGGACACCCAAGCTGCCTCAGCTCCTTGGAGCGCGATCTACTCCGCAACCCACTTTAACTCAGTGGCCCGTGAAGAGGTGTCAGGCATTCGGACCTCATTAGTGATGCTCGCATACTTGGAAATGAATAACCCATCCGGTGGGGCACGGTAGTCTAGGCCAAATAAGAACCTGTTGATGGTGTCTGCCGAAATATCCACTTCAGTTTCCCGAATGGTGACATAGTCCCAGTGGGACAACTTAGCTACTAGCCGCTTCTTTACTCTTTTGGACAGGTTACCTTCGATGGAAGCAAGCAGGCTGGCAGCATAACTGGAGTAGAATTCTGCAATCATATCTGGCCCGTAGTAGCCGGGAGGGCTGGCCATCCACTCGAACTGGTATGCCTCAAATACATTTCTTATTTCTGGGATGGTATCCAGTTTGTCGATGAGGACTCGCATTACTGGAATGATTGGCCTCCCCTGGTACCCCCTGGAGCCTTTAGCAATACCATTCACATAGATTTTCATCGCCCCGGGGACTATCCATCGTCTGCGCAAGAAAACAAGAAGCTACTTGGCAGTTTCCAGGTCAGACGTTCGAGCAACTGCCTGATGTGTAGCCTCGTCGGCTGTCTCAGAGGATCAGGATGTCGTCCTCATCCCCTGCATTGTGCTCAGCGGTGTCTGGAGTGCCGGCTTCTTCCTCCTGTTCTGGGGCTGCATCTTCCCCCTCCACTCCCACCTCAGGAACTCCCTCCTCAGACTGGGGAGCTATATGCTGTCTCACTGCACGTGATCGTGTAGTACGAGGGGAGTGGGGGGAGACATTGCCAGTGATTTGCACAGTGGACCCGCCCGATGAGTCATCACCTAAGTCACTCCTCTGGTGTTGACTTGAGGATTCAGTGATAGAATCCCGGAGACGTGACTCATGATCGTCCCTAGGCTGGCGGGATCTTAGACAGGGACCCATTTTAACCTGCGAATACCACAAAGAATAAAACAGTTAGCTGTGTCGGAATACGCAGGGCGGCCCACATACGGGCACTCAGACTTCCCCTGTGTTATTACAGTGAGAAAAACCCTTAAGAGTGGCGTCACCCGATCTATCATAGAGAGTTTTGCACTAGGATGCACATTGGAATTAACGAGGATCAATATAGTAAAGCACATCAGGGCAAAGTATTCTGAAACGGAGGGCCTCACATGGGCCGTGTACCATTACACGGTCCGTGATCTGGCCCGTGTGAGTGTCCTTGGCGATTGGCTGAGGCAAGTGACCCGATACGGACGGCCACACGGCCCGTGTAGAGTCACACGATCCGTGTGAGCGGTCCGTGAGAGTGCCTTCTCGCGGGGACAACAAGTTATCCCAGACGGACCACTACACGGTCTGTGTCATATCACAGGGTCCGTGTAATGAACCGTGGAACTGCTCGTCATCCCCAAAGTCTTAGAACCCATATTCATTTATGAGATTTTGCATCTAGAACCCAAGATCGGTCACTATACTGTGCTTACCACACACAATATATCATTAATCCAACTCTAGGACCCTAAAATCACAAAACCCCTATGTGCAAGAATCAAGGATTTCAACAATGGTAATTTAGGTTAACCCAATACCAAATCTTCTAGAATTGGTACACAATAGTGTCATATAATCCGCAATGGACCAAATGAAAGCAAAGCATAGATTCACACATTAGACTAAAACTAGAGAAAATTTAAACTCAAAGACAAAGAACAAACTAAACTAAAAAAACTTACTTGATAGAGGAGAGTTGAAATTAGAACAAGAAAATTTACCAAGGAAAGTGCTACGGATCGTGAGAGAGTTACTCAAATCATGCAAAAAGAGAGAGGAATTTTGTGGTTGTGTGAGAGAGAGAAAAACGTGTGGGGAATATTTAGAGAGATAAAGTGAATGTGAAAGTAGGAAAGAGAGTATAAGTACCCGTCCACACGCGTCCCAAGACGGGCAGGGAAACGGGCCGTGTCATGTGGCATGCTCCATTTATCGTGCCGTGTACTCAACCTTTCACTTACCTGGGGCCACGCACCAAACGGACCAATAAACGGTCCGTCAAGAGGCAAACGACCTGTGTAGAGAACCGTTGGACTATCCTCGATATCTGAACTGTTGCAGCCATTTAGACGGTAAGGTAAATGGTCTGTGTCGTGTGACACGGTCCGTGGACCCGACCGTGTGCTTAGCCTTCACTTGGGGCAACACTTACCTGGGGGCCACGCGGCAAACAGACTGTTAGACGGTTCGTCTGGCTTCACACGGGCCGTGTGGGGCCCCGTGTGACCTCCCTTTGCCAATTTGGTTGCTGTTGTTGCACCCTTTACTCGCACGTCTGCTCACGCCTCTCTTCACCGTGCTCATCCTTTCCTGAATAAAAAGAAACAAACACAATGCAAGTCATGACATAAAATAACTATATATATATACATATTTTTTTATGGGTTGCCTCCCATTAAGCGCTTGGTTTAACGTCACGGCTCGACGTGGTTGTGTTGACTACTCAGACTTCGTCAAGATGTAAGACCTCAATCACAGAGGTTTCTTCTGCAACACCCAAATACTTTTTCACTCGCTGCCCATTAACCTTGAAACGATGCCCTACATCCGTTTTCAACTCGACTGCACCATGAGGGAACACCTGAGCGATCTTGTATGGACCAGACCACCTCGATTTCAGCTTTCCTGGAAACAACCTCAACCTTGAGTTGTACAGCAGACCTTGTCACCCACGTCAAAACTCCTTGGTGCAATAAGCTTATCATGGTGGGACTTCATTTTGTCCTTGTACAGTGCTGCACTCTCATAAGCTTGGAGGCGAAATTCGTCCAGTTCATTTAACTGGTCCAGCCTCATATTGGCTGCCTCATTCCACTTCATGTTTAGGGCCTTAAGAGCCCAAAGCGCCTTGTGCTCCAATTCTACCAGCAGATGACAGGCCTTACCAAACACCAACTGATATGGGGACATACCAACGGGCATCTTGTACTTTGTTCTGTAGGCCCATAGTGCATCATCTAGCTTTTGAGCCCAGTCCGTTCTCGTGGCATTCACAGACTTGGTCAGGATCTCCTTGATTTCCCTGTTGGACACTTCAACCTGCCCACTTGTCTGCGGATGATAAGGCGTGGCGACCTTATGTTGTCGCACCCCATATTTAACAAGTACAGCCCAAAAGGATTTGTTGCAGAAGTGGGAGCCCCCATCACTAATGATAGTTCTAGGTGTCCCAAACCTGGCAAAAATGTTCCGCCTCAGTAACTGTACCACGCTTCTGCTTTTATTGTTTGGCAAAGCTGTTGCCTCCACCCATTTGGAGACG
Source organism: Solanum rostratum (assembly GCA_029948455.1). Classification (NCBI taxonomy): domain Eukaryota; kingdom Viridiplantae; phylum Streptophyta; class Magnoliopsida; order Solanales; family Solanaceae; genus Solanum; species Solanum rostratum. The sequence continues at coordinate 60,371,653 of CM057045.1, read as the reverse complement.
TAGTCCACTGCCACCAAGATGTACTTCATTCCAAAGGAGCTCACGAACGGACCCATAAAACCAATGCCCCATACGTCAAATAATTCAATTTCAAGGATAGGGGTCATTGGTAGCTCTTGCCGCCTCGAAATGTTGCCTTGGCACTGGCACTGGTCACAACCGCACACCATGTCATGGGCATCTTTGTAGATGGTGGGCCAGTAGTATCCACACTGCAAGATTTTCTTCGCTGTCCTAGCACCACCATGATGCCCCCCACTAGATAAGAGTGGAAGGCTTCTAGGATGCTCAGTAGCTCTGCCTCCGGTACGCACCGTCTGATGACCCCATCTATGGATGTTCTGAACAAGTATGGGTCATCCCAAAAGTACCTGCGCACATCATGAAAAAAAAAATTTCTCTGGTGAGGGTTAAGGCCCTCGGGCATAATGTCGCTTACCAGAAAGTTAGCAAAATCAGCAAACCAAGGGACTAAGTCAGCAGAAGCAGCCAATACCTGTTCATCGGGAAACGAATCATCGATGCTCAACCAATCTTTGGCTCTGGCCACATCTTCCAGCCTTGAGAAGTGGTCTGGCACTTGGTTCTCCGTGCCTTTTCAGTCCTGTACCTCGAAGTCAAACTCTTGCAGCAAGAGCACCCATCTGATTAGCCTTGGCTTAGCATCCTTCTTGGCCATGAGGTACCGTAGTGCTGCGTGGTCAGTATGCACAATTACCTTAGTGCCCAATAGACATGCCCGAAACTTGTCAAATGCGAATGCCACAGCTATCAACTCATGCTCAGTCACAGTGTAATTCTTTTGAGCATCATTCAAGGTCTTGCTGGCGTAATAAATCAGATGGAAGATCTTGTTGCGCTTCTGCCCCAGCACAACACCACAACAACTCCGCTTGCATCACACATCACCTCAAATGGGGCACCCCAGTCCAGTGCAACCACTACGGGTGCAGAAATCAACTTTTGCTTCAAAGTCTCGAAGGCATGTCGGCACACATCATCAAACTGAAACTCCACATCCTTCTCCAATAGCTTGCATAATGGGTGTGCAATCTTGGAGAAGTCCTTGATAAACCTGCGGTAGAACCCCGCATGCCTAAGAAAACTCCGGACCCCCTTTACTGAAATGGGAGGTGGCAATTTCTCAATTACTTCAATCTTTGCCTTGTCCACCTCAATACCCTTATCTGAAACCTTATGGCCAAGGACTATTCCCTCCTTGACCAAGAAATGACATTTTTTCCAATTTAATACCAACTGGGCTTCTTTACAGCGTTGCAGTGCCCTGCTTAAATTCAACAGACAATTGTCAAAGGAGTCAAGAAAAATCATCCATAAATACCTTGAGGGTGTCTTCGACCATGTCTGAAAACATAGACATCATGCAACGTTGGAAGGTGGCTGGGGCATTGCAGAGTCTAAATGGCATCCGTTTGAAGGAGAAAGATGGCACTTTGCGTATGTGTATTGACTATCGTCAGCTCAACAAAGTGACCATCAAGAAAAAAAATCCCTTGCCTCTTATTGATGATATTTTTGACCAGTTGCAAGCTGCCTCGGTATTCTCCAAGATTGACTTAAGGTCTGGTTATCATTAGTTAAGAGTTTGGGAGTCTGATATCCTAAAGACAACTTTCAGGAACCGTTCTGGGCACTATGAGTTCATGGTTATGTTATTTGGGTTGACTAATACCCAACTGCTTTCATGGAGTTGATGAACCGCATTTTCAAGCCCTATCTGGACATCTTTGTGATTGTGTTCATAGATGATATCTTGGTTTATTCCAAGAGTGAGGCCAATCATGTTCAATACTTGAAGACTGTAATTTAGATATTGAGGAAAGAGAAGTTCTATGCAAAGTTCTCAAAGTGTGAGTTTTCGATTGAGTCTATTGCATTTTTTTGTCATGTTATGTCAAAAGAGGGTATTACGGTTGATCCGCTGAGATAGCAATGGTTCATGAGTGGGCTAGGCCTACTTCTGTGATTGAGATTTGAAGATTCCTTGGTTTGGTGGGGTATTATTGGCATTTTGGTCAGGGTTTGTTCTCTATAGCAGCCCCGTTGACTAGGTTGACTTAGATAGCCATGGATTTTCAATGGTTGGATGATTGTGAGGTGAGCTTCCAAAAGCTCAAGGATTCATTGACTTCATCATTCATTCTCGCTTTACTCGTTGAGGGTGTGCGATTTGTGGTATATTGTGATGCTTCTAGTATGGGTTTGGGTGGTGTGTTGACGCAGAGGGGGAAGGTGATAGCCTATGCTTCTAGACAGCTGATGACTTGGAGTTGGCTTCAGTTGTGTTCGTGTTAGAGTTGTGGCAACATTATCTTTATGGCGTGCATTATGATATATTTACCGATCACCAAGTCTCAAATATATCTTTTCTCAGCCTAATCTGAATATGAGACATCGTAGGTGGTTGGAGTTGCTTAAGGACTTTAATATCTCTATTCTATATAACCTCAAGAAGGACAATCTGGTGGTAGATGCTTTGAGCTGAAAGACTACTAGTATGGGGAGTTTGGCATTCTTGAGAGTTGCGGAAAGGCCCTTAGCTTTGGGGGTTCAGTTGCTTGCTGGACAGATGGTTCGTTTGGATATTTCTCTCCCCAAAGTGTTTTGGCCTTTGTTGAGGCTAGATCTTCTTAGTTTGATCAAATATGTGCTCATAAGTTTGAGGACCCCATGTTTTTGCATGATTCGTGACAAAGTGTTGAGAGGTGAAGCCAAGGCAGCTATTATTGATTCTGACAGTGTTTTGAGGATATATAGTAGAGTTTGTGCGCCTCTGGTTGGGGATTAGGTGAGATTGATACTACAAGAGGCCCATTGTGCTAGATATTCTATCTATCCGGGTGTGACAAAGATGTACCGTGGTCTAAAACAACATTATTGGTAGTTTGGTATGAGGAGCGACATAGCTGAATTTGTGGCCAAGTGATTTAATTGCCAATAAGTCAAGTATGAGCACCAAAGGCCTGGTAGATTGATGCAAAAGATGCCCATTCCCAAGTGGAAATGGGAGAGAGTTACAGGTTTTCCCATGACCTTAGGCAAGTTTGATTCAATTTGGGTGGTTGTTGATCGGTTGACTAAGTCGACACACTTCTTACAGTGAGGACTAGCTTTAATACGGAGCAGTTGGCTAGGTTATATATCTAGGACATTGTTAGATTGCATAGTGTGCCAGTGTCTATAGTATCAGACAGAGGGTCTATGTTTACTTCTCACTTTTGGTGGGCTCTACAATATGGTTTGGGCGCTAGAGTGGATTTGAGTTCAGCTTTTCACCCTCAAATTGACAGTCAGTTAGAGCGCACTATTCAAGGGTTAGAGAATATGCTTCGGGCCCGTGTTATTGAATTTGGGCCCGATGGGACCAACACTTACCATTGTTAGAGTTTGCATATGACAAAGTTATCATTCTAGCATCTAGATGGCACCATTTAAGGTCTTGTATGGCCGGAGGTATAGATCACCGATCGGATTGTTTGATTCAGGTTCAGCTGAGGTGTTGGGTATTGATTTGCTTCAAGATACTATGGACCAGGTCCGACTGATCAAGAGTAGACTTTTGATAGCTTAGAGTCGTCAAAAGAGTTATGCTGATAGGAGGGTTAGGCCTTTTGTGTTCTCTGTTGGTGACAGTGTTTGGTTGAAGGGTGTGATGAGATTCGGGAAGAGGGAAAAGTTTATTTTCAGATTCATTGGCCCACTTGAGATTTTGACTAGAGTTGGTGAGGTAGCCTATGAGTTGGCTTTACCACTGAGATTATCATTAGTGCATCCTATTTTTCATGTTTTTATGCTCCGCCAGTACATTCTTGATGAGTCCCACATGATATCTTATCATTTTGTTGAGTTTGGTCTAGATTTATCCTTTGAGGAAGAACCTATAGCTATATTGGACAGGTAGGTCCGGAGGTTGAGATCCAAAGATATACCTTTTGTGAAGGTTCAGTGGTGGCACTGCTTTGTTGATGAGGCTATTTGGGAATTAGAGTTTGACATACGAGCTAAATATCTAGCCTTTTTGAGGCTTTAGGTACTTCTTTTTCCTTTATGTTCTAGGACGAACATTATTTTTAGTGGTGAATGATGTAATGACCTGGTTGTTCATTATTGGCTTTATATGTGAAAATTACTGTTTTACCCTTTCATAAGTTTCTTTGGGCCTATTTTGAACTATCTGTATTGTTGGAACTGAGTCTTAAAATTGAAAATATGAGTTTTGGCATTTTCGAAAATTTAGTTGTTGAAAAAGTGAGTTTTTGTCCATTTTGAGTTTCGGGTGTCAGATCGGGGATCCATCGATTTCATTAGTTTTGGAATATCGAAACTAAACTCTGAGAAATTACAGAACTAAATTCAGAGTTAAAATGTGATTTTTAGGCTGAAAGTTGTGATTTTAGCCATTTCTTTAACCAAAGTTGACTTTGGTCAACATTCGGAGTTCAGAAGCTCGGATCGAAATTCCGACAATTCTAATAGTTTTGGATGGTGAACTAACGCTAGAAATGGTCTCTTTATAATTTTTGGTGTTTGCCGAGGGCAGTTTGGGTATCTTGAGTTTGAACTAGTTTTATCGTGTTGCATTGGTAAATGTGGCAAGGAGGCCTTGAAAATGAATCTGATGATTCCGTTGAGTTCGGATCGATCTTTCTAGTATGGATACATATTTGATTTATGAAATTCTCATTCTGTATGAGTTTCGAGTGTCCATTTCGAGTAGGGAATTGGACTTAGGTTGCTAGTTTTTGCTGATATCTTGTGTAGGTAGGTAGGTTTCTTCGTCGCATTTGCGAAGGTTTTGGTGAGTGTACTTTCCGCGTTTGCAGACGACTGGTCTGCGTTCGTGGAGTGTTTGTGTGCGTGAGTGGCCTCTTTCAGTTTACTCTCCGCTTTTTGGGTTTGTCTCCGTGATCGCGGAGGTCACTTTGACAAGTCTTCTCCACGTTCGTGGGACCCCACCTACATTTGCGGAGAACATTTTAAACTGAACAATGTTAAATCCGTAATCCACCATTTTTACTCTATTTTCAAATTTTCAAAGCTTTTTGGGCGATTTTGAGAAGACGCTTTCGAAGATTTAACTTGGGTAAGTGCTTCTAACACTATATTAATCATTTTTCATAAGTTTTATCTTTATTTTTGACTTGAATTTCTTAATGCCAAAATTGGGGATTTTTAGACCATGATTTTCAAACTTTAAATGTTGATTTCTCATTCAATTTAAGCTTGATTTTAGTAAGATTTTCTACTATGAACTTCATTTTTCGCTAGAACTTGATTTTAAAGTTATCTTCTAGATTCGGGAATTTCAAATTTTTAGCTTTAAATTTGACTATTTTTTCCCTCGACCTAATTTATGCGAATATGTGTATCAAATGTCCCTCTTGATGTGTAGTATCTATTGTTAATAATAGTGGATCAGTTTGAGGATCGTCTTGTTAATTGAGTTGATTGAAATCTTGTCCGAGTGCGTTTTTGGCATTGAGGTAGGTTCAGTTAACCTTTTAAGACTGGATTTGAGTTATTTATCATGTTTATGGGTAATTTTGAAACCTAGATGGCTTCTTGTGTAATTGGATTGACATGCTGAGATAATGATGGGAATATGATTTTGATTGAGCCGAATTATGATGTAAACCTTGATCCCATTGATAGACTGAGATGAAATCTTATGGATTATGATGATTTTGGATAAAATGTGATAATATGAGACTTGTGAGACCATTTGGGTAATTATTGTGGTAATTGATAACTGTTGAGATACCTTTGAGACGTATATGTCTAATTTGGATGAGTAAGGTCCAATATTACTGATATTCTTGTATAATTGGGATGAGTAAAGTTTGTATTACTGATACTCTTGTATAATTGGGATGAGAAAGGCCCAGTATCACTGATATTCTTGACTACTGATATAATCATGGTGATCTGAAACATAGTGATGGTTTGGACATTAGCTGTGACATTTTGAAATTATTCTTTATGTGCATATGGCTATATGAGATCCATGTATCGATATTTCTATTTTTGTGCCATCCTATATGTTAAATGCATTTCTGGATCGTATCATTAATTTACATTTAACTATGTTGCTTGTGACATCCCTTGACCTAAGTAGGAGGCAAGGGTGTTATGCTCCACATTTCTACCACCCCTTGACCTGGGCACAAGGCAAGGTGGGATTCGTATCTTATATTCCCTTGACCACGAGCAGGTGCAAAGACATGCCACTATGATACTCTTTGACTAGGGGTAGGTGGCAAGATTGAGGCATTTTGATATTACCTTGACCACGGGCAGCTGGCAAAGCTGTGAAACACTTGGCATATGGATTGATGAGTTGTGCATAACATTCACATTATTTGATTTATGGTACTATGAGTCATTGAGAATACCTTAGTTTATTATTATTGTTAAATATTTGATTGTGCACTAACCTTTTTGGATGCAGGGATAAGTTTCTAGTTATGGCATACTTGTTTCAATTTCTCTCACCCAATCAGTTGAACCTACTAGGTACATTTCGTTATAATCACCCCTACTTTGTTCCTCCCTGCAGATCGAGCATAGGGACCTGCACCAGGTAGCTGATCACTCTAGCTGAGCTATTGTCCCATCCAAATCTTACCAGTAAGGTCAGACCTCGGGTCTCCAAGAATCTTTGGGATTTTCTTTATTATCTTCTTTCAAACTTTGTATTAGATATTATTCTATGAGACAACTTTGTATCTTATGTTGAGACAGTTGTATTTACTCCTTGGTACACTTATAGATGCTTTTGTACTCATGACTCCAGGTTTTGGGAGATTTCTTGTGTTATATGAGTTGTTTTCGCTTTATGTTATTTTTATTTAGTTGCGATCCGATTTTGAGTAGTGATAAGACATGATGAATTTGAGATGCTAAACCAAATAAAAAACTGAAATACATGAACTAATGCAATGACCATGTAGTAACATATGAAACTAATAGATGTTGAAGTTGAAATAACTGAATGTAAGGTCAAAACAATAATCTAAAAGAATGAGCTATAGGAGATAATAGTAACAAACATAAACTATATGAGCTACAATACGGAGCCCAATATCCTCCCCAAGCTGAAAAGAGGTTTTGCTCCTTGCCAGATAAGGAACCTAAACATGAGCATTCTTGGATCCACTAGCTAAGCTAAGTCAAACATGTACTAACGGGTGAAGTAGGCACAAGTTATGATTGATGGGTGATGTATCGAGGAGTCAATGTAATGACCCATAATATCGTTCTAGAATTAGTCCTCTTTATTTCATAAAAATATCTCCCTTGTAAAAAAAATTTTAATGGGTACTTTGTACTATTCGATAACTAGGACCATTTAATTTATAGGTAAGTTTGGAACTAATATAGTTAGTGGGTTAAATGTTAATTTATTTATTTTTACAAAAAAAAAAATCCTATATCACTTAGCACATGTATTAACATAAATTAGTGGAGTATTATTTTAAAACTCAACCAATCAAGAATAAAAAATAGGGTTGAGCGATGGTTAGTGCAGTCGAGCAACGCGAAGAAGAGCAGAGGGCGTAAGTACAGGTCAGAAATTGTCCTCATTAACTGCACTTCTTGATCGGCACGAATTCCTATAGAAATTAGGAATTTACACAATTAATGCTTCCTTTGTTATACTTAAGGGGCAGTGTATTGTTTAGTATTATTATTATTATTATATTATATATGTAACAATGTAAATGGATTGTTGGAAAGAAAGAGATATAGAAAAAATTATTATTGGTAAGTTGCAGTTATGAAAAGGTATATTGCAATATAGGTGGTGGCAGTGGAAAATATTATGTAGACATATGTTTATAGGTAGTCGCAGTAACATGTTAATGTAGGTGGCGCACTAACTTTATTTTTCTTGTTACAAGTTATTTAGAGATAGATAATTAGGGATGTCGCATTATATGAACACAATTGGAGTTATGACAATTGGAGAAATTAAGACTTAACCCTAGAATTGATATTTAGGAATTGACTATAGATTTGAGTGTTGTTATTTCAAAATCTTATTGTGATAAATTATTTGACTAGATCGGTGGTGCTACGGATTCTATTCGAAAGGGGAAGGCCCAAGTGTTTGACTAATCGTGATTTGACTAAGGCAAGTAAACTTTTAAAACTTTATAATTCTTGTAGAATTCTCGAATTATCCTTTCTCCTATGTGTGATTCGTGAAATATTTTAATGAGGGTGCTTAAATATAAGATGTGAGTCGGTATATTGTTGTGACACTTGAATTAAACATGTGTTTAAGTGATGAGAATTATATATATATATATATATATATATATATATATATATATATATATATATATATATATATATATATATATTCTTTGAGATATATTGTTGTGGTTGGTGATGAGGAGTGGATTTGTTTGTGGACTTCATTTCATGTTCATTCATTCTATGACACACACATTTGCATTGTTTTGAATATGGATACGAGTGAGATGCTAAAAAGTTGGGACCGAGGTCTTTACCGGTCGGGATGTGATACCGAGTTCTTTGCCGACGATGATATTGTGATGCCGAGGTCTTTGCCGGCGATGATATTGTGATGCCGAAGTCTTTGCCGGCGATGATATCTTGCCGAGGTCTCTACCGGCGATGTTGTGATGTTGAGGTATTTTTTAGTGATGTTATGATGCCGAGGTCATTGCCGGCAATTATTGCATAAGCATTGCATCTCATCCTTGCATATTACTGTGTGGCATGATGTTATTCTTGTGTTTGATTGTGTTGTTACTTGTGAGTTGTGACTTGTGATTTGATATTTGTGACATACTGGAAACTATCGCTAGAATGTATTATGTGTTGCTGGACTGGGACTTTTTTAAGTGCAGGTGTGTAGTTCGGCGGTATGTGGTTGGGTGTGAAAGGAGTTTGTGTATTCTATCGGACTTACTCTGTTTTGCTAGTTGACTTGTTGGGTACCGCATTGTTTTTGGTACTCACCCTTGCTTCTACACTTGTGTAGGTTTTGAGCCCGGACCATGAGTAGTATATTTCTTGATCATCCGAGGCTTCTCAGGAGATTTAGAGAGGTAGCGGTTTTCATTTGGCTGACTCTCTTGTCCTGTTTCCTTTCTGATTTGTTCTATTTGAGAAGAAAGACAGTTGCAAACTTGTAATTCTTTAGATTTCTATATGACTAGTGGCTTGTACACGTGACAACCAGTCCTTGGGTGGTACTAAGTTTGTGAAGATTTCTCTTTCTAGTTATCTATTTTATTTAGTACTTCCGCACGTCATTTCGATTTCTCGTTAGGTCTAGGCTGACTTATTCTGGTGGGTTTGAGCAAGTGCCATCACGTCCATTTTTGGGTCGTGACAAGTCATGCCTCAACTAACAGGTAATCCTCCTTATCCTATGATGGTACCTAGTTATGGGGCAAAGTGATTACTCTTAGAGATCTGGCCTCTATTAATGTCAAAGCTTTCATCCCAAAGTCCTCTCGGTGCTAAGAATTTGACTAAGTACTAGAGGTATCGTATGAACCTAATACACTACTAATACACTCTACACATATAGGAATGAGCCTTAAAATATAGGTGTATGTAAGGCATCAGTAGGTTTAAGCTTATATACTTACGACGAAAATATTCAGATCCTATGAATACAATTGTGGGGTATTAAATATCTCCCCCTTGGGATCATTCGTCCTCGAATGAAGATTGGTGTAGGAACAAAATCGAAGCATAAATCCTATCATGAACTCTAGCAATCAATTTGTCAATCATGCACTCAATGTATCAAACAATCAAGTTATTAAAAAAAAAACAAATCATCAATCGGGCTCTAAGATTATATCGCAATTTAAACTCAAAATGGATAGACAATTGAAAGAGTGAGGGATTTTATTTAGAGATTGCTAGTCCTTATTACCACTCCAATACTCTTACACATTACTCCTCACAAGAGTCATCAACAATGCTACCATGACTGGAAAGAACTTACCATCTCCCCCTTTGGAAAAATTCTATACTATCCTGTCTCCACTCTAGGAAGACATAGATTGACTCAAGAAGACACTTAGGACAAATGTCAATTCTATCAGCCACATAAGGGATTTACGAAGGATAGTATGGCACTTAGATCAAGCAATGCATAATTATTATAGGAAAAGACTCAAAACATACCGGTGACAGCATCTATAGCAACTTCTTGATCATGTCTATTCTTCATCGCATACAAACGATTTATTCCCCCATCTGCATTAGTAGTGGTACCTCTCTAGTGCCCTTTAACTGGGGGTGTATTATTAGTGGATTGGGCCTTGTTTCTCGATATTGGGCAATATGTTTGGAAGTGACCCTCTTGGACATACTTATAACACCCATTCCGTCTCTCTCGGTATTCTCCCAAGTGAAGTTTTCCGCACTTGCCACATGGTGGCTTACCTTTAGAACCTTGAGCCATGCTAGCCTAAAACTAAGAACCATGCTCAAGGTTTATTAGCTAATGCATAGAAAAAGTCCAAAATGCCCCTACTGAAAAACTGAAATAGGATAGAAAGAATAGACCAAGTCAGTGATGTGGAGATGGTTTATTATAGTTCATTTTTCAGAGAATTTCAATTCTTGGTGGATTTGACCAGGAGAAGAATTTGAACAATCCCTGAGCAAGTCCACTACGTGCCCCTGTCGTGGACTCTTCTGGATAAGGAAATTTAAAAAAAAATATTTTAAGAAAAAACTTGATCTAAATATCTATTGAGACCATTTTTACAGTGTTTTGACTTATTATATCATATTCCAACCTTTAAATGACCGAAATATTATACGTAGATTTATTCTGAACATTATTAGTGCTTGTGCGGCTCAAGTAGATTTGGATGAGGAAGTCAAAAAGCTCTTATAGAGGATTTGAATCTAGTAATGAGAGGTATTCTGGTCACTAAAAAAAATTTCATTGGTGGAGACTTTAATGGTCATATTAGTAAAACATTTGATGGTTTTGATAGTGTTCCTGGAGGTGCGCGTCACTCTTGGATTTTGCCTTTGAGTTGATTATTGCAAACACGTACTTTTAAAGAAGAAAACTACTTGATTACCTTTTGTAGCACGGTGACTAAGACTCATGTAGAACACTTACTCCTTTAGAAGGGTGATAGAGGTCTTTGTAATAATTGCAAGGCTATTAGTAGAAACATTGCTACCTGATATAGGTTGTTGGTGATGGACCTGAAGATTAAGAGGGATAGGTGGCAAAAGACCCTTTGTGGTCGACCGAGGATTAGATAGAGGGGTCTAACTCCTATCAGTTCTTAGGAAATGAGGGATAAGTTGATTGGTTTGGAGGCTTGGAGTAGAAGAGGGGTAACTGAAAAATCTATGGAACATAGCTGTTAGTTTTATTAGAAAAGTCATTACTGAGGTATTAAGGGTTTCGAGAAGGATTTTTGGTGGTTATCAAGGATATTGGTGGTGGAATGAAGAATTTCAAGGCAAAGTAGAAGTTAAGAAGGTTTCCCGTATGACATGGTTGGGGAGCAGATGAAAATGAGAATTAAGAGCTTTAGGATATCTATAAGAAAATAAAGACATAAGCAAAGTTGGAGATCACGATTGCTAAGACAACAACTTTTGAATGCTTAAATGTCGGATTAGCGGATAAGAGTGTGTAGGCTCGCGAAATAGAGAGAGAGAAAATCTCGAGACTTGGATGAAGTGAAGTGCATATAATAAGATGAAAGATGAGGTACTGGTGGACGAGGACTCTATTAAGCAGAGGTGACAAGCATACTTCCACAAACTCTTAAGTAAACAAGGAGATAAAGGCATTGTGTTAGGGAATTTGGTGCACTCTAAGAGTCTTCAATATTTTTGGTACTGTAGGTGTTTTAGGGTTAGACATGTTATTAGCAGGATGAGCAGGGGGAGAGTGACTAGTCTCATTGAAATTTTGGTGGAACTTCATAATAGCACATACAAGGTAAGTATAGAGTAGTTGACTAGGTTGTTTCCTGTTATTTTGTAGATAATTAAGATGCCTGATGAATAGAGGTGGAGTACAATACTTCCAGTATACATGAACAAGGGTAATATCCAAAACTTTAACAATAACAGAGGTATCGAATTATTAAACCATATTATGAAAGTTTGAGAGAGTGTGGTAGAGATGAGGGTGAGGAGAGAAGTGTCCATTCCATAGAATCAGTTCAAACTCATGCTGGGGGTGATAAAACACTAAAGCAATTCATCTTATGCGGAGACTGATGGAGAAATATAGAGAGAGAAGAGAAAGTATCAAAAGATGTCCTTTGGAGGTATTTAAAGGATAAAGGTGTCTTGATTATATATATTAGAGCGATAAAGAATATGAATGATGGATCCAAGACTCGAGTTATAAGGTGGGAAGAGACTTGAAGCATTTTTCTATTGAGATGGGAATATATCAAGCGAACCACTCACATTTATTCAGTCATAAATTTATATATATCAATAGAAGACGTAAGAGAAATAACAAAGCAGACAATCTTATTTAAATGTAGTCAAACAAATCAATAAGAATAGTGTGAAAGAAACTAATCAGACAACATCCAAATCATCAATCCCAAATTTAGTCTATGAAGCCTCTATCTAAACAGTTTAGATGGTACCATGACTGGCTACCTCAATCAAAGAAAATAAAATGCTAACTCAAGCTAGATGAAAGTATAAATAAGTATCCTTCGGAAGTAGGGGAGGACTCACCAAATCAGCTGACTGCAACAGATCCTCAACGGTGTGCCTATTGATGATATCTAATACCTGTATCTGCATCATTAATGATGCAGGCCCAAATCGACGTCAGTACGTGGAATGTATGAGTATGTAAAATGGCTAAACGAAACAAGTATAGGTAGAATAATAATCAATGCAAAAATACTCAATCCAAATGTCAAATGTCTATCTAAAGTAAGAATAAAGAGTAGACAATGACCAATCAATACAAATCCAAACCAGTCTGAATCCAATCACATCAATTCAGAGTACTATCAGTATAAAACCTACTTAAGAGTTTCTCTTATCCAATAACAATCACTTATGAGCCAGTGATTGTACAATAATCCCATTGATGTTGCCACAATCAATTAGTACTTTCTAGGGTAAAGAACAAATCGACCCATAATGGATCCAATCAATCAAGTCCTCTATTCTTTCAGGGACCTATCAAGAGGAAATATCCAACTTAACAATTTTAATCCTCTCCTACGTTTTGTGACGTAGTTATTGAGTTTGAGTTGGACTTACTCTCACTTAATTCGGTGCTCGATACTCCTACCAAGACTCAATGCTCATAAAATGATCCATTCCAAATCAACAAATTAGTGAGTCTCTTAATAGACTCTTTCAGCTCATCCGTTCTACCAACTCAATCTTCTAATAATTTGACCAATCAATCCCATCAACCTTTCAAGAGTAAATTGGACAATAACATAGGAGGACTTTCAATTTAGACCAATCTTGAGAATTCTAATTATGAAATCTCAGAGGACCATCATGTTCTATCAACCTATCATCATAATCACAGTTAACATTCTCCAATCAAGGCTCTAGACTCAATCTCCATGTTCATTCATGCAATCTTTTATGAAGTAATATGTAGGGTTTGTGGAATATTTCATGTAACAGTATTTAGTCAGTAAATCAAGTTTATGATTATCATCAATATATGAAAATACATAAAATATATATAATTTACAAGAGAACATTTAAGGAAACATGCATGGAGACTTACTACTTTTACAATCTTTCTATCACTATCAAAGGGGCACATGGAAGAACAATTCCATGTTTTTATTTAGCCTTAAATACCTGGGATGATGTTTGGCAACCGATTTGTACATGTTTCAGCTCCAATCGTTCGAATTCTTAGCTTCTCTTCTCCTCTTCTTAGCTCCAGTCCTCTGTTAGAATGGTTAGAAGACTTAAGAATGGGTTAAAACCCCTTCTACACTTAAAACAACCTATATTAATCATGGGTTTAGTTTAGGAGGGGTAGGAAAAAGCCTGGATGACCCTCGAAAAAACTAAAATGTTTGTATTATGGTGAGACAAGTCCGTGTCGCGGACTAAGACACGCTTAGTTCAATTTTCATTGAAATTTTTTTGATCAATTTTCTAATTCCATAGAAAATAATTGAATCACCATTAAGTTCAAACTTGCGACAAGTCCGTGACACAAACATGTCGCGCACTCCTCTGGGATTACGTTTTTGCTCCAAAAAATTATCTTTCGATCTGGTTGCTTTAAAATAGAAGCAAGACTATTTTCTCACACAATATGTCGTGCTGATGATGTTTTCGGCTTGGATCTGCCAAAAAGGTTTGGGAAGATACATTATGCGAGCGTTCTCTCATCTAGAGGTGTTTTATAATTTTATCGGGTATAACATTATCTCCTCCTTGGGAACATTCGTCCTCGAATGAAGAGTAAAGATGGAATCAAGGCACAAATAACAATTAAGACTCCTCTTAACAATCAATCAACCAATTAAACTTTCTAGACAATCAACAACCAACTCAAGGATAAACAAATTGATTCAAATCAAGAGTAAGGAAATTAGCTTCAACACTCTTATCATCACGCATGAATAGATGAGGGTATTTAGCTTTCATGTTTTCCTCGTCTTCCTGTGTGGCTTCTTTAACAAATTAATTCCTCCACAAGACTTTGACCGAGGCTATCTCTTTGGTCTTCAATTTGCAAATCAAACGATCAAGAATTTTGACTGGAACCTATTCATAGGAAAAAATATCTTTTACTCTAATACTATAAAAGGGAACCACCAATGAAGGATCTCCTAAGCATTCTTAACATTGAGACATGGAAGACCGGATGAATCGCGGCTAACTTAGAAGGAAACTCCAGTTCATAAGCAACATTCTCAATCCTCCTTACAATGTGATAGGGACCAATATAATGAGGACTTGATTTCCCCTTTTTCCAAATCTTATGACACCCTTCATGGGTGACACTTTCAAGTACACCCAATCATTCTCCTCAAACTCTAAGTCTCTTATTTTCACGCCCGTATAGGACTTCTGGCGGCTCTGTGCAGTTTTCAACCTTTCTCTAATAACCTTCACTTTCTCTATAGATTGATGAACCAAGTCTGGACCAATCAGCTCAGCTTTTCCAACTTTGAACCACCTAATTGGCGATCTAAATCCCCTTTCATACAAAGCTTCATAGAGAGCCATATGAATACTTGCATCATAACTATTGTTATATGAAAAATCAATCAAAGGTAAGTGGTCATCCCAATTTCATTTGAAGTTTAGGACACAAGCTCTCAATATGTCCTCTTATGTCTGAACTGTACGTTCTGCTTGGCTACCTGTCTAGGGATGAAAGGCAGTACTAAGATCACCTTAGAACCAAATCCTTTCTAAAAAGATCTATATAATTGGGATGTGAATTGAGCTCCTCTGTCCGAGATAATAGACAAGGGAACCCCATGCAACCTCATAATCTCATAGATGTACAACTGGGCACACTCTTCTGTAGTGTCAGTCCTCTTAACTGCTAAGAAGTGAGCTGATTTAGTCATCGATATCTACAATCACCCATATTGAATCATGCTATTTTTGGGACCTTGACAAGTCGATAATAAACTCCATATTGATTGGGAATCTCAAAGTTTTGAGCCAATCCACACGGCCTTTGATGCTCAACTTTAACCTGTTGACAATTCAAACACTTGGAAACAAACTCAGTAATATCCCTCTTCATTCCACTCCATCAATATACTTCTCTCAAGTCATGGTACATTTCGGTAGAGCCAGGATGAATAGAATATCTAGAGCTATCGGCTTTAGCCATAATCTTATCTCGAACACCATCAATGTTTGGAACACACAATCTACTCTGGTATGTCAACACAATCTCCCCCTTTGGAGAAAACCATCACCTTCTGTTTATGGACAACTTCCTTCAACTGAAGTAGGATAGGATCTTGGTCTTGCTTTTCTTTCACCTCCGCCACTAAAGATGAAGTAGACCTATTCTGAATATTAATCCCACCCTCATTATTCTTCTCAAGCTGCACTCTCATTCGAGCCAATATATGCACTTCTTTTGCCAACTCTTTCTTTCCTTTCTCAACATGGGTTGTACTACCCATTGGCAACTTCCTAAGGGTGTCAACAATAATATTAGCTTTACCTATCTGGTAGAGAACGCTCATATCATAATCCTTGAACAATTCTAACCATCTTCTTTGCCTCAGGTTGA
Source organism: Solanum rostratum (assembly GCA_029948455.1). Lineage (NCBI taxonomy): Eukaryota > Viridiplantae > Streptophyta > Magnoliopsida > Solanales > Solanaceae > Solanum > Solanum rostratum. The sequence continues at coordinate 60,355,374 of CM057045.1, read as the reverse complement.
GCTCTTTTTTGGTTGAATACATATTGCTAGCTCTTGTGATCAGTGAACACACCTACATGCACTCCATATAAGTACTAGTGCCAAATCTTAAGTGCAAATACCACCGCTGCCAACTTAAGATCATGGATTGGATAATTCCTCTCATGGACCCAGAGCTATCTAAAAGCATAAGCGACAACCTTTCCCTTTTGCATCAATACGCACCCCAATCCCACTTTTGAGGCATCACAATAAATTATGAATCCTTCAGTCCCTTCAGGCAAGGTCAACACTGCGGCAGTAATTAGTTTTGTTTTCAGCACTTGGAAGCTCTTCTCACATTCATAACCATTAAAACTTGACCTTCTTCTGAGTTAGTTTAGTCAATGGTAAGGATATGGAAGAAAATCCTCAACAAATCTACAGTAGTAATCTGCCAATCCTATAAAGTTCCTTACGTCAGTCGGAGAGGTTGGTCTAGGCTATTTCTTAATCGCTTCAATCTTTTGAATGTCTATTCAAATATCATCCCCCGAGATAGTATGGCCTAGATAAGCCACAAACTTGAGCCAAAACTCAAAATTCAAAAATTCTTCATACAATTCATGGTCTTGAGAGTCAAGAGAAAAATTCTGAAGTGGTTGGCATGCTCCTTTTCACCTCTGGAATACACCAAAATGTCGTCAATGAACATGATCATCAACATATCAAGGTACCTTCTGAATACTCTGTTCATCAAATCCATGAAGGAGGTAGGTGCATTAGTTAACCTAAAGGACATGACCAAGAACTCAAAATGGCCATAACAGGTCCTAAAGGCTTTTTTTTGGGATATCATATTCCTTCACCTTCAACTGATGGTAACCAAATTTGAGGTCTATCTTTGAAAAGCAAGAGGCACCCTGAAGTTGTTCAAACAAGTCATCTATCCTGGGGAGAAAATATTTGTTCTTTACTGTGACCTTTATTTAGTTGCCTATATTCAATACACATTCTAAAAGACCCATCTTTCTTTCGCACGAATAAGATAGAAGCACCCTAAGGAGAAACACTCGGCCTAATGAAGCCCTTATCTAGAAAATCCTGCAGTTATCCTTTCAATTCTTCCAACTTAACAGGGGCCATTCTATAAGGTAGAATCGAGATAGGATGAGTATCAGGAAGAACATCAATCCCGAAGTCAAGCGCCCTATCAGGAGGGACTCTAGAAAATTTCTTAGGAAACACTTCAGGAAACTCATTCACAATGGGACTGATTCAAGAGTAGAAGGTTCAACATCATCAGTCTTAACTCGCACGAGGTGATAGATACACCTTTAGAGATTAGCTTTCTGGCCCTAAGGTAGGAAATAAACTTTCCCTTAGGTGCAACAGAATTTCCCTTCGACTCTAGGACTGGTTCATTCTGGAATTGAAATTTAACAGTTCTGATCCTACAATTAATGGAGGCATAGTAAGTATGAAGCCAATCCATGCCAAGGATCACATCTAAATTAATCATCTCCAACTCTATAAAATTAGAAAAGGTATCCCTATGATGGATGGATACTATACCATCTCTATAAACCTTTTCGACTGAGATAGACTCACCAACAGTAGTGGTAATAACAAAGCGTTCAACCAAACACTCAAGAAGAATCTCAAATCTGCAAGCCACATAAGGATTTAGGAAAAATAGAGTGGCACCCGAATCAAGTAATGCATCATAATCAAATGTAATGACTCAAAGCATACCTATCACAACATCTAGAGCAACTTTCTGATCTTGGCAACTGCCCATGGAATACAAATGGTTCATAGCCCTGCTTACACCAGAAATAGCATCCCTCTGATTTTCTCTAACTGGTGGTGCCAGTGTAGAAGATTGAGCCTTGTCAGTCCACTTCGAACAATCCCTCTGAAAGTGACCCATTTGGCCACACTTGTAACATGAATCTCCTCCCTTGGCATTTCCCCAAGTGTAGTTTGCCACACTTGCCACATGGTGGCTTACCCTGTGAACCTAGAGCCTCACTAGCTTGTGAGTGGGATCCCTGGGCTAAAAAATTTTGGGACTTCTGTTCCTTCTAATTTTTGGGTATTGGTGCACTGGCAGATGAAGGTGCTGGCCCAGACTGAAACTTCCTACCATTCCCATTTCCTCTCTTTCCAACCTCATGGCTAGATATTTTATCCCTCTTATTTTTTATATCCTCTCTATCTTATTTCCTTTCCTCGTTAGCTTGTTGCACATAGATCATCAATTTGCCTATGTCCATACTGCTCACAAGTATAACTCTTCTCCCATCTTTCTTGACCACTTATTTAACCCATCAACGTACAAGCCCATCTTGATTCTCATGTCTGCAACCATGATAAGATTATAGTAAGACATCTGCATGAACTTAAGACCATACTTCTTCACTGTCATAGGGCCCTATTTCAGATTCAAGAACTCTCTAACCTTGGCATCTCTTAACTCCCTCGGGAAGAAACTCCCCAAGAAAGCTTCCTCAAACACTACCCAAGTCACAACTGGAGCACTCTCTCTTTTATACTTTTTCCACTGCTCAAACTACAGTTAGGCAACACCTTTGAGCTGGTAAGCAGTCAACTCAATCCTATCAACATTAATCACACGCATTACTCGGAACACTTTCGATAGCTCATCAATATAGTTCTCAAGATCCTCATTGGATGTAGACCCTGTGAACTCGGGTGGGTTTATCTTCAAGAACTCTCGAACCTTGGATGTGTCTGGTGCATCTTGTCTGCCTACTTTTTATCTAGCAATTGGTGTTTTCACATCCTGGGCCAAAGTCTAGTTGGCCTAGTGAAGCTCAACATTTGAGATGTCAGCTTGTGGTGGTTGTTCAGGGATGCCTGGCGCTATGGGTTCATCCTGATTCTGGGGCTCAAGTTGGTTAGCATTTTGTCTAGCTGGATGCCCTCTTCCTTTAGCGACCCTTCTTGGAGGCATGGTGTAGCACACAAATTAGAAAAGAGCTTCATAAAGTTTGACTCTATCGCCCGAATTAAAATATGAAAGAAGTGTAACTATTCCTAATGTTCCATAGCCTCCTGCTTATAAAGTGTGGTGCACAACACATGCATAAACAAGACTCTACTAGACATGGCTTCATAGACTCCCTAGGATACTTGAACTCTGTGCTCTAATGTTATGTTTGTCATGCCCCAGGAGGGTACCCTAGACGTGATCAACACTTAGAGACTATTGTTAGTCCCCAAGCGAACCACTTGGCCTTATCACATTCTATCAATCATAAATTTATATATATGAACTGAAGACTTAACATAAATAATGAGGCAGGCAATCTTATGTAAATGTAGTCAAACAAATTAACAAAACTAGAGTGAAGGAAACTAGTCGGACAACATCCAAATTATCAATCCCAAGTCTAGTTTATGAAGCCTCTATCTAAAGTGTCTAGATGGTAGCATGACAGGCTATGGCTACCTCAATCAAAGAAAATAAAGCGCTAACTTAAGCTAGATGAAAGTATAATGAGTATCCTCTAGAAGTAGAGGAGGACTCACCAAATCAGCTGACTACAGCACATCCTCAACAGTGCACCTATTGATGACCTCTAATACTGATATCTGCATCATTAATGATGCAGGCCCAAATGGACGTCAGTACGTGAAATATACGAGTATACAAAATGGCTGAGTGAAACAGATATAGGTAGAACAATTATCAATACAGAAATACTCAATCCAAATGTCAAATGTCTATCTAAGGCAAGAATAAAGAGTAGAAAATGACCAATCAGTACAAATCTAAACTAGTCTGAATCCAATCCAATTAGTTCAGAGTACTATCAGTGTAGAACCTATTTGGGAGTTTCTCTTATCCGACAACAATCACTTGGTGAGTTAGTGATAATACAACAATTTCATTGATGTTTCCATAACCGTTCAATACTTTCTAGGCTAAAGAACGAATAAAACCATAATGGATCAAATAAGTCAAATCCTCTATTCTTTCAGGGACCTATCAAGAGGAGACATCTGACTTAACGATTTCAATCATCTCCTACGTTTGGCGACGTACGAGTTGGACTTATTCTCACTCAAGTTGGTGCTCGATACTCCTCCCAAGACTCAATGCTCATAAAATGATCCATTTCCAATCAACAAATTAGTGAGTCTCTTAATGGACTCTTTCAGCTCATCCGTTATCTCAACTCAATCTTTCAATAACTCGACCCACCAATCCCATCAACTTTTCAAGTGTAAATTGGACAATCACATAGGAGGACTTTCAATTTAAACTAAGCTTTAAAGTTCAAATTATGAAGACTCACAGGACCATCAAGTTATATCAACCTATCATCATGCTTATATCACAATTACAATTAACATTCTCCAATCAAGGCTCTAGACTAAATCTCTATGTTCATTCATACAATCTTTTATGAGTTAATCTGTAGGGTTTGTGGAATATCTCATGTAAAAGTATTTATTCAGTAAATCAAGTTTATGATGATATAATACCCGGTAAAATCAACAAAATACCCCTAAATGAGAGATGTGCGCATAACACGTCTTTCCAAACTCTGATGGAAAATTCGAGGTCAAAAATATGATCAGCATGAAACATTGTGTGGAAAAATGGTCTTGGTTGATTTTTAGAGTAACTAGATCAAAAGATAATTTTCAGTGCAAAAACGCATTCTAATAAGAGTGCGCGACATGTCCGCATCACAGACTTGGTGCGGATTCAAACATAGATGTGACCCCAATATTTTCTATGGGATTAGAAGACTTGATCAGAGAATTTTTAGCAAAAACCCCTTGAAAAATACTAGGGTCCGTGACGCGGACTAGGTGTCCCGAGATGAACTTTATTTTAGTTTTTCATGAGGGGCATTCCATACTTTTTCCAAGCCCTCCTAAACTTAAAACATGATTCAAAAAAGTTGTTTTGAGCGTAAAAGTAGTTATTAACACTTTCCTAATTCTTTCTGAACTTCTAACAAACGACCGAGGGCTATAGAGAAGAGAAGAAGAATGAGAATTCAAGAAGATTGAGGAGACTTCTTATGAGATTGATGGTCAAAACTCCATACCAAGTATGTAAGGCTAAACTAAAACATGGAATTGTCCTTCCATGTGCCCCCATTGATGGTGATAGAAAGATTGTGAGTATATTGAGTCTCCATGTATGTTTTTAGAAAGTTTATACATGTAATTTCACATGTTGATGATCATCATAAACTTGACTTACTGAATAAATATTTTTGCAAGAGTTATTTGATAAGTCGTATATGTTACTTTGTAAAAGAATGTATGAATGAAAATAGGGATTGAGTTTAGTGCCTTGATTTGAGAATGTTGATTGTGATTGTGAGGTGAGCATGATAATAGGTTGATAGAACTTGATAGTCCCATGAGTATTCATAATTGAACTCTAGATATTGGTCTAATTGAATTTCTCCTAATGATTAAACTAAGCCCTTGAGATATTGAATGAGAATTGAGTTCATGAGATGATTGAGATCATAGGTCGGAAGGCCTACTCTTTATTCTTGCTTTAGATAGACATTGACACTCTAATTAAGTATCTTCCGAGTTGATGTTATTCTATATTATTATGCCTATATCTGTTTCATTCAGCCATTTTACATACCCGTACATTCCACATACTAATGTTCATTTGGAATGCATCATTTAATGATGTAGAGGCAGGTACTAGAGATCGTCAACAGATGCACCGTTGAGGATCTATTACAGTTAGCTGAGTTGGTGAGCCTACCTTACTTCAGAGGATCCTTAATTTATTTTCATCTAACGATTAGAGTCAGACTTTTGACTAGATTTAATTTTGAGTTAAGGTAGCTATGGGTCTATCATTGGCACCAATTAATAGTGATAGAGGCTTCATAGACTAGAGTCGGACGGTTAATTGGAGATTATGTTGAGCTAGTTTCATTCATACTAGCCTGTTTTATTGGTATGATTATTGAGACTTAGATTGTCCACCATTTATTATCTTTAGTTTTCAGCTGATAGGTTAGTTATGTTGAATGAATGAATGCGATGAGGCCAAGTGGTTCGCATGGGGACTAGCAATAGTATCTAAGTGCCGGCCAGGTCTAGGGTACCCTCTCGAGGTGTGATAAACTTGGTATCAGAGCATAGAGTTCAAGTGTTCAAGGGATTTTATGAAGTCGTGTCAAGTAGAGTCTTGTTTATGGGTGTGTTGTGCACCACACTTTATAAGCAGGAGGCTATAGGACATTAGGAATAGTTACACTTCTTTATTATTCTAATTCGTGCAGTAGAGTTAAACTCTATGAAAGCTCTCTCCTAATTCGTGTGTTACACATTTTATAGAATTGTGATCATGATTCTAAATAGAGCTGATAAAAGAAGAGGGTGTCTGGCTAGACGAAATGTTAACCAACCCGAGCCCTAGAATCAGGTGGAACCCATAGGCGCAGTCGTCCCTGTTGTGTAGTCATCACAGGCTGGCATTAGCAATGCTAAGCTTTTCAAGGCTATCTAGACTTTGGCCAAGGCTGTGAAAATAGTGGTTGCTCGATAGGGAGCAGGTAGGCAAGAATCTCCAAATATATCTAAGGTCCATGAGTTCTTGAGGATGAACCCACCTGAGTTTAAGAGGTCGAGAAAAAGTAGGAACAAGAGTCACTTTCAAGTAGGGCCTCCTAACTTTAGAGATCAGGAATTTAAGTGGCAGGCTAGTGTGGCTTGAGGTTCCCAAGGCAAGCCACCTTGTGGAACATGTGGAATAATCACTTAGGAGAATGCCGGGAAGAGAGTGTTGGATGTTACAAGTGTGGCCAAGAGGGTCATTTCCATAGAAATTGTCCAAAGAGAGCCAAAAAGGCTAAGACCTCTACACTGGCACCATCAGATAGAGAAGTTCAGAAAGGTGCTACTTCTGGCACGAATGGGGACACAAACCAACTGTGTGCCATAGGTGGTCGACAAGATCAGGAAGATTCTCCAGATATCTCCCCAGATTTTATGACAGGTATGATTCTAGTATTTACTCGCTTTTGATGTTATCCATTAGATAGAAACTTATGGCTCTAAAGAGTTTAATGTTGCCACCTGAGAGTGTGACTTGAAATTCTGTTAACCATAAGTAGAGATATCATTCCAGAGCTAGAATAATGACGACGAAAAGGAAAGGACGAGAGAGTGAGAGTGATAGTTGACTGAGGCTTAAAACTAGGGTTATTATCTATTAGGAAAGTAAATGGGATGATGAGTTGATTGCCATAAGTATTGACGAAAGAGTAGTAGTACCCTTTGATTTTTATGATGAGGTATAGAGAAAGAACTATTGTCAGGATGTGTTAGAGTGTGTTCAAACTAGAAGGAGGTTTATGTTGATGAGTTATAGCATACATACCATTGAGGGTGAAGTATGGTTGTTAAATAGAGGAACAGAGTGCTTTCAATGTGGTAGAGCTAAATTAGGCTATGAGTATTAAGTGAGATTCCGTGAGATTCATCGAGTTAAGAGGTTAGTTAGCTAAGGAATTATAATAAATAGGTCAGCGGTATTGAGTTGTGAGGAGGGGATGTGTTGATTGAATACTCGCTATGAGATTTTAGTGGGCTTGTGTTCCTAAATGTTTACCTAGTAGTTGTAAGTTGGTGTGATATCATAGAGGTGTGTGATAGATGCACATGTTAGTACAAGACCTTAAGCTTGAATTTTGAGGAGTAGTGTTAAGAGGAGATAGCATCGTGATAGTGATAGTCTTAGTTGGAGGTTTTCTCTAAAAGGTTGCCATAGTGTATGTTTGAGAGGAAGATGTTGATTTGTAAGGAAAGTGATGCTATGAGCAGAGTACAAGTGCCCCTAGGGTAGGAATAATTAATTGAGGATATGTCCTTATATAAGAAGAGGCTTAAGATGTGTATCCATGATAGTTCAAAGTCGTGCGAAGCTCTAAGTTATGACTACATAAAAATCTGAATAGTATAATTGAGTTGTCAATATGGAGTAGGTTGATATAAGCATTCCTTAGCATCACGAATAACTAAGTTGATTGGGTCTTATGGACAGATGATAAGGAGTTTTCCATTATAGTATAAGTCTTATACAAATGGATTTTTTGGAGCATGAAGTTGAAGTGTTAACAGGCAAAAAGAAGAGGTCAGATTGAAAGAGTTATGGAAAGTGGTTATTTATGCCATTAAGAGCAACAAATATAGAGAGATTTCCATAGAGACAGTAGGAAGCAAAGAGTGGTATCCTTGAAGAGAATCTTAGTGGCTATTATATATATATATGCAATATAGCACAAAGGAGGAGTTTAAGATGTTCCTGTGGATAGTGATTCCCTGTCCGTGTGGAGATACGTACTTATAGCCTAGTAAAGGGAATTAATTCGCAAATTTAGAGAGATGACCTTGCTAAGGGGGAGATGATGAGGTGATAAACCAAAGTAGATAATGAGTTTCCGATAGTGATGGATTGATCAAGAAGAGACATGCCATCTCATATATTTCTTATACTTCAGTTGAGGAGATACTTTATTCCCATCTAATGTATAATTGCCATGCCCATGGCTTAGTCGTATGCACTACAACTTGGTTCTTATTCATGTTGAGTTTCGAGGATGAGAAGCAATGACTTCATTCTACAATTTTGATCTTATCTCATGGATCTAAGAGTTTCCAGTCCTATGTTGAATGAGATGTGACCTGAGGTTTACACTACGTATAGTTCTGTGAACTCAGAATGAGTCTTGATAGACGAGAGAGATTGCACTTCATTATGAATGTTCTTAGATAAGATTTCTCGATTGAATTGTGCTAATGATCTTTCGTTCCTAGCCCTTTGAGTGATCCTGCTTCCATTCATGATAAGAATGTCGATGATAATAGAAGAGTGATGGTTGATGAGAGAGAATGAGTGTTCTTGATTCTAATGATGATGTGATACCATTTCCTTTAAGGTTATAGACGTGTAGGAGTAGTGAGAGAAATCTTGATGAATGTAATAGATAGGTAAAGGAATATTAGTGTCTCTCATGTAAGAGTTTATATGATTGAGGGTGTAGATGTGATATGGTAGGATTGAAGATTCTCAAGTGATGTTGACCTTAAAGAAACCATAAAATGGTTAAAGTAATAAGCTTGAATGTGTTGTTGCTATTTATGAGTGTATTAAGGTGATGAGAATAAGCAATATTCTCTAAGTATAGGCCACTATGGATATATGAAACATAGATTTCAAGGGGTTAGACTGGGGTAAGTATGATCATCCTAGGACTAGCACCTTAGGACATAGAGTTAGGTGTGAACGAGATAAGAAGATGTGGTTAGGCAGAGATTTGAACAAGAGCTATAAGCTTGAATCGACGAAGTATAGTGCCGTGAAAGGGGGTATGGTTGAGACGAGGTGCTAAGCTTGGGAGTTATCCATAGAGTCTTATATATCATGATGGTCCCATTCTTGATTAGAGTTAATGCTTTCCTTCTTGAGTTCAGATAACGGATTGTCGAGGTGTTTAAATAATTTAAATTGATTGAGTTTTGATGTTCCATTCGTGCCTGATAGTGAGAATGTCTAAGGAACATCTCTACTCTTGATATGAACTGATTTGTCTACTCTGGGTGATTTGTGACTTTTCAGATTGGTCAATAAGTATGATGGTGATTGGTTGATTATGATTTGTTGATCTGATAAAGTGTCGATTATTTGATTCATGTTGTGATTTCACACATAGTTATCCATCATTTGAGGACGAATGGTTCCAAGGGGGAGATAATGTAACATCTGATAAAATTACCAAAATACCCCTAAATGAGAGATGTACGTATAACGCATCTTCCCAAACTCCGACGGTAAATCCAAGATCAGAAATATGGGCATTATAGAAAATTGAGTGGGAAAGATGGTCTTGGTTGATTTTTAGAGCAACCAGATCAAAAGATTATTTTTTGGTGCAAAAACGTATTCTAGTAAGAGTGCGCGGCATGTCCGCGTCGCGGACTTGTCGTGGATTCATACTTAGATGTGACCCCAATATTTTCTATAGGATTAGAAAACTCAATCGGAGAAGTTTTAGCGAAAAACCCCAAAAAACACTAGGGTCTGCGATGAGGACAAAGTGTCCAAAGGCGAACACTTTTTTTCAGTTTTTCTGTGGGACATTCCAGACTTTTTTCAACCCCCTTTAAACTTAAAACACGATAAAAATAGGTCATTTTTAGTGTAAATAGGGTTATGAATCCATTCCTAAGTCTTTCTGAACATCTGACAAAAGACCTAGGCCTGCAGAGAAGAGAAGCGGAGTGAGAATTCAAGAGGATTGAGGAGAATTCTTACAAGATTGATGGTCAAAACTCCATACCAGGTATATAAGGCTAAACTAAAACAAGAATTTATCCTTCCATGTGTCCCCATTGATGGTGATAGAAAGATTGTGAGTATATTGAGTCTCCATGCATGTTTCTTTAAAGTTTTCTTGAAAGTTTATACAATATATGTACCTTCATATGTAGATGACATCATAAACTTGACTTACTAAATAAATGTTTTTACCTGAGCTATTTCAGAAACCCTATATGCTTACTTTGTATAAGAATGCATGAATGAAACTAGGGATTGAGTCTAGAATCTTGATTTGAGAATAATGATTGTGATTGTGAGGTGAGCATGATGATAAGTGGATAGAACTTGATGGTCCCATGAGTTTTCATAATTGAACTCTAGAGATTGGTCTAATTGACTTCCTCCTAATGATTGATCTAAGCCCTTGAGATATTGAATGAGAATTGACTTGAAGAGATGATTGATTGAGATGGATGGTCTTATGAGCATTGAGTCTTGGGAGGAGTATTGAGCACTGCAATAAGTAAGAGTAAGTCCAACTCGCACTCATTAACTACGTTGCCAAACGTAGGTGAGGATTGAACCATTACATCAGAGGTTCCCTCTTGAGTTTAAGTCCCTGAAAGAAATAGAGGATTTGAGAAACCAAATCCCTTGTGGATTCGAGTTGTTCCTTACTTGGAAAGTATGGAATGACTGTGGCAACATTAGCAGGATTGTTGTACAATCACTGGCTCATACGTAATTGTTGTAAGATAAGAGAAACTCTCAAATAGGTCCCACACTGATAATACTCTGCGTTGATTTGATTGGATGAGGTTGGATTGGTATAGATTGTTCATTGTCTACTCTTTATTCTTGCTTTAGATAGACATTGACATTCTGATTAAGTATCTTCTGAGTTGATGTTATTCTATATTATTCTGCCAACATCTGTTTCATTCAGTGAATTTACATATTCGTACATTCCACGTACTGACGTCCATTTGGACTGCATCATTTAATAATATAGAGGTAGGTACTAAAGATCATCAACAAGCGTACCGTTGAGGATCTATTACTGTCAGCTGAGTTAGTGAGCCTCTTTTACTTTGGGGGATCCTTATTTTATTTTCATCTAGCTATCAGAGTCAGACTTTAGACTACATTTATTTTTGATGAGGTAGCCACGGGTATTTCATTGGCACCAATTAATAGTGATAGAGGCTTCATAGACTAGAGTCCAATGGTTGATTGGAGATTATGTTGAGCTAGTTTTTTTCATATTAGCCTGTTTTATTGATATGATTTTTGAGACTTAGATTGTCCACCATTTATTATCTTTAGTATTTTTCTTATTGGTTAGTTATGTTGAATGGATGAATGTGATGAGGCCAAGTGGATCGCTTAGGGATTAGCAATAGTCTCTGAGTGTCGGCCATATCTAGGGTACCCTCCTGGGTCGTGACAAACTTGGTGTCAGAGTACAGAGTTCAAGTGTCCTAAGGAGTCTATGAAGTCGTGTCTAGTAGAGTCTTGTTTATGGGTGTGTTGTGCACCACACTTTATAAGCAAGAGACTATAGGATATTAGGAATGGTTACACTTCTTTCTTATTCCAATTCGTGTGATAGAGTTAAACTCTATGAAATCTCTCTTCTAATTTGTGCATAACACATTTACAGAATTATGGTCTTGCTTCCAAACAGAGTTGATAAGGGAAGAGGGTGTCCGGCTAGACAGAATGCTACCCGAGCCCTAGAATCAGGGTGAACCCATAGGCCCAGTCATCCCTGTTATGCAGCCATCATAGGCTAACATTAGTAATGTTGATCTTTGCCAGGCTATTCAAACTTTGGCCCAGGCTGTGACAATAGTGGTTTCTAGACAGGGAGCAGGAAGGCAGGATGCTCCGAATACATCCAAGGTCTATGAGTTCTTGAGTATGAACCCGCCCGAGTTTAAGAGGCCAAGGAAGAGTTAGAACAAGAGTCGCTTTCAAGTAGTGTCTCATAGCTTTAGAGCTCAGGGATCTAAGTCGCAGGCTAGTGTGGCTCGAGGTTTCTAAGGCAAGCCACCTTGTGGAACGTGCGGCTAATTTCACTTAAGAGAATGCTAGGAAGGGAGTGCTGAATATTACAAGTGTAGCCAAGAAGGTCATTTCTAGGGGAATTGTCCAAAGTGGGCCAAAAAGGCTCAAACCTCTACACTAGCACCACCAGATATACAAGGTAAAAAAGATGCTACTTCTAGCATGAATGGGGCCACAGACCAGCCATATGCCATGGGTGATCGTCAAGAGCAGGAAGATTCTCCAGATGTCTCCCCAGATGTCATGACGGGTATGATTCTAGTCTTTACTCGCTTTTGATGTTATCCATGAGAGAAAAACTTATGTCTCTAAAGAGTTTAATGTTGCCACCTGAGAGTGTGACTTGAGATCTTGTAAACCATAAGTAGAATGTCATTCTAGAGCTAGAATGACGACAATGGAAAGGAAGGACGAGATAGTGAGAGTGATAGTTGATTGAGGATTGTAACTAGGGTTATTATCTATTAGGAAAGTAAATGGGGCGATGAGTTGATTGCCATAAGTTTAGACAAAAGATTAGTAAGTGCCCTTTGATTTTCATGTTGAGGTATGGAGAAAGAGTTATTGTCAGGATGTGTTAGAGTGTGTTTAAAGTAAAAGGAGGTTTACGTTGATGAGTTATAGTATTCATACCATTGAGGGTGAAGTACAACTGTTAAATTAGGGAACAAAGTGCTTTCAATGTGATAGAGCTAAATTAGGCTTATGATTCTTAAGTGAGAGTCCATGAGATTCATCGAGTTAAGAGGTTAGTTAGATAAGGAGGTATAATGAATAGGTAAATAATACTGAGTTGTGTGAGGAGTGGGATGTGTTGATTGAATACTCTCTATGAGATTCTAGTGGGCTTATGTTCCTAAATTTTTACCTAGTAGTTGTAAGTTGGTGTGATACCAGAGAGGTGTGTGATAGATGCATATTATAATACTAGACCCTAAGTTTGAATTTTGAGGAGTCGTGTTAAGAGGAGATAACATTGTGATAGTGATAGTCTTAGTTGGAGGTTTCCTCTAAAAGGTTGTCATAGTGTATGTTCGAAAGAAAGACACTGATTTGTAAGGAAACTGATGTTATGAGCACAGTGTAAGTGCCCCTAAGGTAGGAATAGTGAATTAAGGATATGTCATTAGATAAGAAGAGGCTTAAGATGTCTATCAATAATAGTGCAAAGTCATACGAAGCTCTAAGTTATGACTGTTATAAGAATCTAGATGGTATAATTGAGTTGTCAATATGGAGTAGGTTGATGTAAGTATTCCTTAGCATCACGAGTAACTAATTTGATTGGGGCTTATGGACAGGTGATGAGGAGTTTTCCATTATAGTCTAAGTCTTGTACAAATAAATTTACGGGAGCAAAGAAGTTGAAGTGTTAGCAGGCAAAAAGAAGAGGTTAGATTGTAAGAGTTGTTGAAAGTGGTTATATAAGCCATTAAGAGCAACAAATACAAAGAGATTTCCATAGAAACAGGAGGAAGCTAAGAGTGGTATCCTTGAAGAGAGTCTTAGTGGCTATTATATATATATGTGACTACATCATAACGGAGGAGTTTAAGATGTTCCTGTGGATAGTGATTCCCTGACCATGTGGAGATATCTACTTATAACTTAGTAAGGGGAATTGATTCGTAAATTTAGAGAGATGACCCTAAGCTAAGGGGAAGAAGATGAGGTGATAAACAGAAGTAGATAATGAGTGTTCGATAGTGATGGGTTGATCAAGATGAGACATCAATTCTTTTCCATCTCATATATTCCTTATACTTCAGTCGAGGAGATGCTTTATTCCCATCTGGTGTATGATTTCCATGCCGATGGCCTAGTTCCACACACCACACGTTGGTTCTTGTTCATGTTGAGTTTTAATGACTAGAGGCAATGACTTCGTTCAACAATTTTGATCTTACCTCATGGATCTAAGAGTTTCTAGTCCTATGTTGAATGAGATGTGACCTGAGTTTTACACTACATATAGTTCTGTGAACTCAGAATGAGTCTTGATAGACGAGAGATATTGTACTTCATTATGAATGTTCTTAGATAAGATTTCTCGATTGAATTGTGTTAATGATCTTTCGTTCCTAGCCCATTGAGTGATCTCGCTTTCAAGTCTTGATAAGAATATTGATGATACTAGAAGAGTGATAGTTGATGAGAGAGATGAGTATTCTTGATTCTGATGATGATGTGATACCGTTTCCTTTAAGGTTATAGATGTGGAGAAGGAGTTAGAGAAATCTTGATGAATGTAATAGATAGGTAAAGGAATATTAGTGTCTCTCATGATAAGAGTTCATGTGATTGAGGGTGTAAATGTGTTATAGTAGGCTGGAAGATTATCAAGTGATGGCGACCTTAAAGAAACTATGGTTAGAGTGATAGGCTTGAATGTGTGGTTGTTATTATGTGAGTGTATTAAGGTGATGAGAATGAGAAATATTCTCCAAGTAAATGTCACTATGAATATGTAAAACATAGATTGAGGGGTTAGATTAGTATTAGTATGATCATCCTAGGACTAACACCTTAGGACTTAGAGTTAGTTGTGAACGGGATAAGAGGATGTGGTTAGGCAGAGATTTGAATAGGAGCTATAAGCTTGAATCGGTGAAGTATAGTGTCGTGAAAGGGGGCATGGTTGAGATGAGGTTCTAAGCTTGAGAGTTATCCATAGAGACTTATATATCATGATGGTCCCATTCTTGACTAGAGTAGATGACTTCCTTCTTTAGTTTGGATAACGGATTGTTGAGGTATTTAAATGATTCAAATTGATTGAGTTCCGATGTTCCATTCATGCCTAATAGTGAGAATGTCTAAGGAATATCTCTACTCTTGTACTAAACCGATTTGTCTACTCTGAGTGATTTATGACTATCCAGATTGGTTGATAAGTATGATGGTGATTGGTTGATTGTATTTTGTTGATCTAATAGAGTCTCGATTGTTTGATTCATGATGTGATCTTACTCGTAGTTACACATCATTCGAGAATGAATGATTCCAAGGGGGAGATAATGTAACATCCGGTAAAATTACCAAAATACCCTTAGATGAGAGATGTATGCATAATGCATATTCCCATACTCTGATGGTAAATTTGAGGCCAAAAATGTGATCAACATGAAAAATTGTGCAGGAAAATGGTCTAGGTTGATTTTTAGAGCAACTAGATCAAAAGATAATTTTTCGGTGCGAAAACACATTGCAGTAAGAGAGCGCGACATGTCTGCATTGCGGACTTATCACTGATTCACACTTAGATGTGACCCCAATATTTTCTACAGGATTAAGAAACTCGAAGAGAATTTTAAGCGAAACCCGCCCAAAAAAAAAGGTCCGCAACGCGAACTTGGTGTCCTGAGACGAACTTTTTTTACAGTATTTCATGAGGGACATTCTAGACTTTTCCCAACCCCTCTAAACTTAAAACACGATCAAAGTAGGTCTTTTTGAACGTAAAAGGGATTATTAACCCATTCCTAAGTCTTTCTGAACTTCTAACAAAAGACCTAGGGCTATAGAGAAGAGAAAAGGAGCGAGAATTCAAGTTGATTGAGGAGAATTCTTACGAGATTGACGGTCAAAACTCCATACCAAGTATGTAAGGCTAAACTAAAACATGCAATTGTCCTTCCATGTGCCCCCATTGATGGTGATAGAAAGATTATGAGTATATTGAGTCTTAATGCATGTTTCTTGAAAGATTATATAGTATATGTATTTTCATATGTTAATGATCATCATAAACTTGACTTATTGAGTAAATATTTTTACATGAGTTATTTCATAAACCCTATATGTTACTTGTAAAAGAATGCATGAATGAAACTAGTGATTGAGTCAGGAACCTTGATTTGAGAATATTGATTGTGATTGTGAGGTGAGCATGATGATAGGTTGACAGAAATTGATAGTCCCATGATTATTCCTAATTGAACTCTAGAGATTGGTCTAATTGACTTCCTCCTAATGATTGATCTAAGCCTTTGAGATATTGAAAGAGAATTGAGTTTATTAGATGATTGATATCATAGGCTGGAAGGCCCAACTGAGACAGAGCTAATGAGATGATGAGAGTCTCCATGAGACTAATTGAGATGGATGGTCTTGTGAGCATTGAGTCTTGGGAGGAGTATCGAGCATCGAAATGAGTAAGAGTAAGTCCAACTCACACTCATTAACTATGTCACCAAGCGTATGTGAGGATTGAACCATCACATTAGAGGTTCCCTCTTGAGTTTAAGTCCCTGAAAGCAATATAGGACTTAAGAGACCAGATCCCTTTTGGATAGAGTTACTCCTTACCTGGCAAGTTCATAATGGTTGTGGCAACATCAGCGGGGTTGTTGTACAAGCATTGGCTTATAAGTGATTGTTGTCGGATAAGAGAAACTCTTAGATAGGTCCTACACAGATAGTACTCTGAGTTGATTTGATTGAATGAGTTTGGATTGGTATAGATTGGTCATTGTCTACTCTTTATTCTTGCTTTAGATAGGCATTGACATTCTGATTGAGTATTTGAGTTGATGTTATTCTATATTATTCGGCCTATATCTATTTCATTCAGCCATTTTACATACTCGTACGTTCCATGTACTGATGTCCATTTGGACTGCATCGTTTAATGATGCAGATGTATACGTATCGTCAACGGGCGCACTGTTGAGGATCAATTGCAATCAGCTGAGTTGGTGAGCCTCCTTTACATCTGAGGATCCTTATTTTATTTTCATCTAGATATTAGAGTCAGACTTTAGACTAGCTTTATTTTTGAGTTGAGGTAACCATGGGTCTGTCATTGGCACTAATTGATAGTGATAGTGATAGACGCTTCATAGACAAGAGTTGAATGGTTGATTGGAGATTATGTTGAGCTAGTTTCTTTCATAATAGCCTGTTTTATTAATATGATTTTTGAGACTTAGATCGTCCACCACTTATTATTTTTAGTCTTCCGCTTATTGTTAGTTATGTTGAATGAATGAATGTGATGAGGCCAAGTGGTTCGCTTGAGGGCTAGCAATAGTCTCTGAGTGTCGGCTACGTCAAGGGTATACTCTCGAGGCATAACAGATGATCATCGACATATGAAAATACATAGAATGTATATAATTTACAAGAAAACATTCAAGGAAACATGCATGGAGAATCAATATATTAATAATTCCATATTTTAGTTTAGCCTTACATACCTAGAATGAAATTTGACAACCAATTTGCACAGGTTTCGGCTCCAATCTTTCGAATTCCTAGCTTCTCTTCTTAGCCCCAGTCCTTTGTTAGAACATTTAGAAGACTTATGAATGGGTTTTAAAATCCTTTTTACATTTAAAATGACCTATATCAGTATGGGTTTAAGTTTAGGAGGGGTGGGGAAAAGCTTGGAATGCCCCTCGAAAATACTAAAAATTTTGTACTATGGTGAGACAAATCTGCATCGCGGACTTGGACACGCCTAGTACAATTTTCGTTGAAACTTTTTTGATCGATTTTCTAATCACGTAGAAAATAATTGAATCATCATTAAGTTCAGATTCATGAGAACTCTGGAATTGGTTTTTGCTCCAAAAAGTTATCTTTCAATCCGGTTGTTCTAAAATTCAACCAAGACCATTTTTTCACACAATTTTTCATGCTGATCGTGTTTTTGTCATTGAATTTGCTGAAATATTTTGGAAATATGCATTATCCAAGCATTCTCTCATCTAGGGATATTTTGATAATTTTACAGGATGTAACACATGGCTACCATAAATCAAAATAAAAGCAGTTCTAAACTCTAATAGCTAGATGATAGTAATGTGAAGATCCTTCGAAAGCAAGGAGGTCTCACTAATCCATTGAATACAAATGGGTCCTCAATGATGCACCTGTTGATAACCTCTAATGCCTATCTCTGCATCATGAAAAGATGCAGGCCCAAATGGATGTCAATACATAAAATGTACGAGTATGTAAACATGCATCAAGGAAGAACAATATCAACTCGGACAATCTTACTCAGGAACACGAGAACTCAATCAAATATCATAAGTCTAAAGTAAGAATAAGTTTTGGACAATTACCAATCATATCCAATCCAATCCAATCAGAGTACTATCAAGACCTATTCGGTAGATTCTCTTATCTGGCAACAATCAATTATGAGCCTGTGATCGTATGATAATCGCATTGATGTTGCCATAATCATCCAAATACTTTGCCAGGGTAAAGATGAATCAACTAATCAGGCTCCGACAATCAATCAAATCCTATTGTTTTAGTACAATAAAAATAGGAAAACTACTAACTTAACGATTCAATCATCTCCTACGTTCAGTGATGTAGTTATTGAGTTCGAGTTGAATGTCACGACCCAGGGTCAGGGCCTAAATGTGACACGGCGAATGGGGACCCGAGGGCCCCCAAACAAGCCTCAAAATTCCAAAATTTTGCATAGTAAATTCAAGGCATATAAGACGGATAATTAAATAGCGGAATCTAAAGTAAAAAGGGAAGACCATTCATTTTTTGGATAAACAAAACGAGAGAGTTTATACAGTACCCAACATATGCCTCTAGTCAAGGAGCGGGGGCCAGGACAAGTTCCGGGCTCACCTTCAACAAAATACTATTCACAACGATTACAAGAAATAAAGCTTGCCCTCGGAAGACGGGGATCACCGCAAAATAGCTTCAATGTAGGACTATTCGTCCGGCGGCTGGTACTCAAACTGCTCGGTCCCTACATAGTAAAATCATGCAGGCATAGAGTATGCGTTAGTACGTTTGAATGTACTAAGTATGCGGGTATGTGATGCACGTGACCTTCCAAACCTGCATAATCATGTTAGATGGCAAGGGCACATACTATACAAGAACATATAAGCAATAGAATTTAATATACAAGATGCCATGGGATGCGTGATGCGTGCAATGTGGTAATGCTCCTATATAATGAGGATGGACTATAATCGACAAACCAAATCGATGCGAGCTATTACATGAATTGGACCGATCGGGACCTCCCACCGGTAGGGAGAAGAATACTTGCCAAGGGTAATCTACACCACACCTTACGACTCCACTTTTTGGTGGGTGGTCACCTTCCTTACGACCCACTTTTCGGAAAGATTTACCGAATCAAAGCAAGACATGTCATAATCATATACAGATAGATAAATTACATCTGTCCTTATATAGGCACATAGTTCAAGGAAAGGGAAAGGGACCTTGGGGATATCCCTAACGCCCCTAATCCATCGGTGCTAAGTCTTACACATCCCACAAGAATACTTATATATATATATATATATATATATATATATATACACATATGCTTTCAAGAGAGTCAAGTGCAAGTTTCATAACGTTCACGACACATTTAGGCTCAACGCCAAATTACAAGATCATATTCAAGATGTCAATGCAAGGAATAGCTCATCTACAAGTACAAGATGGTGCAAGCACCCAAGATGCTCAAAGAGCCAAATCATAGACATATCGGTGATCACCTTCTTATCAAATCCCATGTCTTACCAAAAATCATATCATAATTCCCTTTTAGGACAAAATTGGGCTTAATCCCACATTTTCAAGATTTCCATGCACCAATGTCATGAATATGATGCAATGTATAATGTAGGGATGGCATGGGTAATGTAGAGTATATCCCAAAATTAGCAATATAAAGTAAAGACTAGGAAAAATCCATAATAAAATTCATATGAAAATGTAGTATAAATCACCCATGCAAAATAATATCTTTAAAGGGACATGCATGCTTCATAGTTTCATAGTCCAAGTAACTCACCATATTCAAGCTTAACATAACTCAAAATCCGGAATATTATCTAGCACGTGCATGGTTTAAAACATCAAGATCAAGTAGTAAAATTTCACATTTTAAGTAGACAAGTGTATAAAATAGTTTGAGAAGAACTTAGGTCTTCTTGATTGAAAGGAACCAAGAATCAAAACCCACATACCTGTTGAAGACAATAATTGAGGAGAAAGAGACTTCAAATTGTGAACCTTACCTTGAATGATCCTAGAGAGATGTTGGAGAGCTTGAGGGAGTGGATTTTAGAGAGAGGAGTGAAATGAAGTAAAATGGCAGAAAATGGGAGTGTTCAGCTTATATAGGGAGCTTAGGAGGGGTGGGAAAAGACCAAATTTTCGTTGGAATAAGCCAATATTTCAAAAATGCCATTAATAAAATGGACCTGAAATTGGTCCGGCTGAGGCATATGCTCCAGTACACGGTCCGTGTAGTGTCACACGAACCGTTTACTGTGTCGTAGTCCCAGACTTAAAATTTTCAAAGATAAGATTTTCCGGACTAAGTATCACAACACGGACCGATAAATGAACCACTTGGGGTCACACGGACCCTGACCCCGTCCGTATGCAGGTGACTCTCCACATCGAGGCTAGACGGAGGACCACACGGACCGTTTAAAGTCACACAGGTCGTGACTTGGTCCGTGTGAAGGTGGTTCTATGCAGGGTACCAAACGGAGGGCCACATGGACCGTGTGACTTTACACGGACCATGTGGAGGCCCGTTTATCCTCCACTTTCCCAGGCATCACCCCCACAGGAAGCCACACAGTCTGTGTGATTTCATACGGGCCATGTAGGCCCTTCGTGAGGTGATGCTGGCAGAAATTTCTGGGCAGTTTTATGGAATCCAAGGTGACGTCAAGGATCCGGGGCCTTTTATCGAACTTACTCTCACTCAATTCGGTGCTCGATATTCCTCCCAAGACTCACTACTCATAAATAATCAATTCCAATTGAACCACTCAATAAGTCTCATAAGGACTCTTATAAATTTATCAATTCCATCATAATCAAGTCTTTCGACCTATCAACCATCCAATCAGTTCTTAATCACATCTTTCAAGAGTGATTTAGATATGTATTTATGACAACATTCAATTTTAGTCAATCATTTGGGTTCAAGTTATGAAAACATAAAAGGGCATTTTACTCTCATCAAGGTTACATTCGTATTCAATACCATTCATATTCATAGGTTCCACAATTCATGCTTCTATTCCCAATCAATACATTTAGACATTCAAGTTTATGAGACAATATAGCTAAGGTCTATATAGTAAATGATGAAATTCATTTATTCAAAAACTCATGAGAACTATCAAACACATAATAACATGTAAAAATATTCTAGGATTTTAGGGAAAATCTCAAGAAAAAAAATATTTAGGGAAGGCTAAATCATTCACAATTGAATTAATCCGATTTATGAGGCACATAGAAGAACTCTTTTAATATTTTAGATAGCCTTACATGGAAGATCAAAATTTCTTGAAGAAACTTTTGGTTTGAACTTGAAGATAAGAACCCTAACTTCTTCTTTGGGAGAATTTTGAATGTGAAAATTTGATGTTTTCAAGGGTTTGTGCGGTAATGGAAGATTACTAGGCTATAGGTTAGGATTAGGGAAGTTAATTAAGGGTAAAAGGTCATAAACATTCTTCTAGAAAAGTAAATAAATCATCAAAACTAAAAAAAAAAACTTTCTTTTCGTCGATCAAATTGGCGGTCTAAAGGTTCCATCACTGAATCATTTGATGGATCGCTAAATCATTTAGTGGACCCCCGAATGGGACTTTTTGATCACCTAAATTTACATCTTTTGAGGAATTTCAGAACCATTCGGTGATGCATTTCAGCGATCCACCGAACTGGCACTCAGCCTGCTGAATTGCATAGCTCAGACATGCTTCTATAAAATAGCTATACCATTTTACTCCAAACTCAGAATAAGGCAAAATTGGATAAATTGGAGAGATAAATCAAATACCTTTAATTTGGTATGTTATGGGTCACCTAGCTCATTATTTGCGGAAAGATATGGCAATTTGAAGTTGACCTTTTTATGAACTCATACTAAAACTTAGCCAATAGAAATGTTTTGAACTTGGTTTAACCCTGGAGGTCCCTTATCACCTTAAATCACATCCAATACACTTCATCTACTAAGGAAAGGAACTTAACATATATTCACAACTTAGAAGTTATTACATCACCTAACTTCATAGAATTTCATATCAAGACTCGATCGGTAAGGAAGGTTTCATTTCAACTTTCTCCTAAAGGATTCTTGTGACCTTTATTTATCTCAAATATATTATACCCCTGTAGATTTGGGCTTAACACCTATATGCAAAGCTAGAACCACTCAGTATGATCTCATACACATCAAAGGGATGATCCAGATCTTAGCTTAGAAATTTTTTAAGGTGTTACAGTTATGTTCAAATTATAATCATTGATCATCAACGTACAAGAATGAATAGCTAAATCTACAACTAGGATTATGAAAATCATGAAGAATCAATAGATTTGAACTAACAACTAGTAATTCTTGGATAATGTGTATGCATGTATTGCTTATCTCTTCAATTTGATTTCCTTTTAATAGTTGCAAGTGTTAGGATCAATCCTTACTTGCCGGACCAAAGAGATAATGAATGGGAAAAATATAAAACAACGGAGATTCGATTGACTAAACTCATCATCTAATTAGCTTTATTATTCCCGCTTAGGGACTTGCTAACATTTGGGATAAATAGTAAGGGTTAGTAGTGTATATACCGATAGATGAACCAAATTGTAAGGTGAGATTCATCTGTTTAGGGGCCAACCATTTAGATGATACCTAACTTATTGATCATGCGTGCTATGCATAAGAAAATGTTACTACTATAAGGGTACTGAATTATGAATAAATGGAGATCACAATCGCCTAGTCTCGTCTTTTATAGAGATTAAAACACATGCAATCAGTAACTAGTTATCTTTTGTTACTTAGTTTATAGTTATTTGTTTACTTAAAATCCCTCCTTAGAAAAAATTCAACCAAGAGTAAAAATACATGCAATTAAGCTAAGTCTGAACTATATTCCTCAGGGGTTCGATGCTAACCTTGGTTAGGTTATATATTTGACCAGCGATCACTTTATACTTCTAAAGAGAGGTATAATTTGGACGTATAGAATGCAATAGGATGAGAAATAGGAGTGACGAGTTGGGGTGGGGTGATGGTCAAGGGATGAAGGTTGGGGGAATAGAGTGGTCCGGAGGAGATTATAGACTTGCAATATCACCTATGTAGTTTGTTTTCCCTGTTCCATTAGGGAAGTCATTATTTCATTTTTTAGGAACTTGTTTTCCTATAGAAAATGTTAACTTAACATTTTAGCCTATCAAACATGAAAAATTTGAAAAGTCTTTTTAAAAAATAATTTTTGCCATACCAAGCACATTTGTAATCTTCTTCTCTTCATGAAATCAACTCAAAAGCTTCACTTTATTCTTAAATCGATGAAATATTTGTTGAAATTTCACCATGAATACAGAGCTAAATTTTTATCATCAATCATGGTCCATGCAGGTATGAAAATTTGTCGCTCACTACTTAAAGACGAAGACTTTCTTGTATGCAGAATACTTGTAGGTTACTACGAAGAGGGAAACTTTTTTATGTTTTTCTCTTCTTTTTTTGGTCTTATGAAGATCCCTTCATGTATGTACAAGTTGGGTTTGTGGTGTTTTAGTCTCCAAGAAATTCTAGTGGATCTTGAACTTGAAGAGAATGGGTTGGACTTATCTTGTTAACTTAATAAAAAATGATCAAATTATAATTGAACTTCATTTAAGTCATATAATTTACTTTAGACACTAATTTAACTTTATTAATAAAAAATTATCTTGATCGATATATCATAAATTTAAAATTTAATATAAATTTGTCCAATAAGATTTTAATGTTTACAAGGATCAAATGCTTGAAAATTTGAGTTATATAGCTTGAATCAAACATAATGAGATTTCACCTAAGTCGTATGATTTAAATTTTAATATTAATTTAATTTTATAATAAAAATTAAATTAACTTACATATCACTAATTTAAAATTTAATATGAACTTATTCAATAAAATTTTAATATCTACCTGATCAGATGCTTGGAAATTTGGCACAATTCATTCAGCGATGTGTAAATTAAACAGGTAGGATAAGAAATAAAATACGAAATAATAACTCTAGACAAAATGAGGCATGAATAATTAAGATAACAATTGAAATGTCCTTTTAAATGCTGATTGACAATGGAGAAATGAATAATTAAGAGAGAAAGTTTTAAATATCTTGGATCCTTCATCCAGAGTAGTAGGGACATCGATGATAATATCACGCATTGTATAGATGTAGCATGGATGAAATAGAGATTTTCCTATAGAGTATTGTGTGATAAGAAGGTACTAGCTAAACTTAAAGGTAAGTTCTATAAAATGGTGATTAGACGTAGTGTTTAGAATGTAGTGATGGCTAATCAAAGGCTCACATGTTTAGAAGATGCATATTGTGGAGATGAGAATGTCGAGATGTATATATGGACATGCTAGGGATGAGAAGATTAAGAATGAGGTTATTCTGGAGAAGGTGATGTAACATCTATGGTAGAAAAGATGAAAGAAGTGAGACAGAGATGGTTTGGACATGTGTGGAGGAGGTGTGTTGACGTCCCAATTAGGAGGTGTGAGAGATTAGATTTAAGGAATATGCGGACGAATAGAGGTAGCCGAAAAAATATTGAGAAGAGGAAATTAGATAGAATATGGTGCAACTTTATATTACAGAGGACATGACCTTATATAGAAAGAAGTGGAGGTTGTGTATTAGGATAGAAGGTTAGTAGGGGTAGAATGATGTTTTGCCTTGCGTCGATTTTAGGTTCATCATAGGATTACCCATGCTTTTATAGTTGTGTTATTATTACTTTTCGATCATTTTTTTTATAGAATTAACATTATTCGATGTTCAGCCATTATTCCATAAATATTATTTTTCTTTCTACTTGGGGAGAATGCATTATGAGCTGAGGAACTTTCGAAAATAACCTCTCTATCTCCATGAGGTAGTAACACCTTACCCTTCTCGGACCCTGCTTTTTGAAATTTCACTGGATATGTTGTTGTTATCATTATCAACGAATCATGGTATAATCCACGAGCCATAAATGGCATTCGTAGATGAGATTCAGAGTGTAAGAAAAAAGTTTGACTTCTATTAGTTTGTTCGTACGAACCGTAAATTCATTTATGAGTCATAAAAAATTAATTGTAAAAAGAGTTTAGAGACTATGTAGAAGTAGCTCGATTTATATGGGGTGACAAGATAGGCTACAAAAGATAGTATGAGACGTAGATCGGTGACCGTGATTGAGATTTAGAGACTATACATAAGTGATCCTGACTTTCACAAAAAAAATCACGATTCATAAAAGGTTCCACATATCGTAGAATTGTCCTATGAAAAATGCTCTGAGACTGCATATGTATGATCCATGATAGTCACTCACGATACGTGAACAAGATTATGACCCATAGATTCGTCCTTGGATGGTGCCAAATCCAAAATTTTTAGTTCTATGTGAATTTGATTTCTATATCTTTAGATAGGTCTTTTAGATTTTATTTTAATTTTTATGCTTTATTTTTAATGTGTAAACTGGGAATGAAGAGATTATTACATATTTTTGAATCTTGTTCTTGATTTTTGATGATTTATTACACTTTGTTTGTGATGTTTGATCTTTAAGTTTTATTAAAGTTTTTGTATTTATTCAACTTGTAAGTGTCTGCTTATGCTTAAATTATTAATCATTGATCATCAACGTATAAGAATGAATAGCTAAATGCACAATTAGAATTGTGGAATCATAAAGAATTAGTAAAGTTGAACTAATAACTAATAATTCTTGAATAGTGTTTATGTATGTATTGTTTATCTCTTCAATTTGATTTCTTTTTAGCTTCATTATTCCAGCTTAAGGACTTGCTAACATTTAGGAATAATAGTAAGGATTAGTAGTGTATATACCCATAGATGGACCAAATTGTAAGGCGAGATTCATATGTTTATGGGACTAACCATTTAGATGATACTTAACTTACTGATCTTGCATGCTACACATTATAAAAGGTCACTACTATAAGGGTACTCGATTATGAAGTCATAGGGATCACAATACCCTAGTCTCATCTTCTATTAAGGTTTAAACACTTGCAATCAGTAACTTGTTATCTTACGTTACTTAGTTTATAGTTATTTGTTTACTTAAAACCCCTTCTTGGAAAAATATTGACTAAGAGTACAAATACATGCAGTTAAGCTAAGTTTGGACCATATTTCTTGTGGGTTTGATCCTAACCTTGGTCAGATTCTTTATTTGGCCAATGAACACTTTATGCTTCTTAAGAAAGGTGTAATTTGAATGACTCAATGAAGGTAGAATGCAATAGTATGAGCAATAGGGTTGGGGGTTGGGATGGGGTGATGGTCAAGGGATGATGATTAAGGGAATAGAGTGGTGGGGAGGATACAATAGAATTGGAATGTGTAAGGACCCAAAATTTTATACGACCTCAATAAAGCATGAGAATTTGGTTTTGGAAAAGTTTTGGACCAAGGTGACACTTCATGGGAGCCATCATGGTCCATGTGAAGTCACACGGCCCGTGTGGAGCCTCCACGAAGTGGACCTTGGCCCATGGAGGATGTTTGGCCCTTAAACGTGGTGTTTTAAACTAGGGCACACCACACTTGGACCCCTCACAGTCCGTGTGACGCTTCACGGACCGTGTGATGGGTCGTGTGATGGCTTTGGCTTGATATCCCATAATTTTGGGACCAAGTATGGTTACACGGCCAAGTTCACGGGTCGTGCCATCCATAAAGCTTCCAAAGTAAAATTTTCCTAATATGGAATCATCGTCTCGTAACTTGATCATGGAATTTTTTCTAAGGAGAGGAGTACGGGCAGTGTCATGGCCTGTATGACACTACACAGTTCGTGTAACCTCCCGTGAAGGTGACTTCGTTAAAAAATTCTAAGTATGAGATCTTCATGCTCAAGCTAAGTTCACTTTCAAGCCTTCAATTCAAGCTTATTAATGTTGTTTGAGGCCATCATGGTTCTCCTACATCAAGTCATGTTCAAAGAAATTCCATTGGCTAAGTTTTTCACAAGTACCGATAGAAGGGCCAACTTTAAATGATCATATCTCTTAGCACAAAAGGAACTGGGTGGCCTTTTGAAGCTCTTTGAATTATCTTTCCAATTCATCTTGTCTCACCTCATTCCGATTTCAGAGCAAGAAGTTATACTCTTTTTTGTAGAATCTGTCTGGGCTAGATGGGAGGCCTTCGTGGTTGTGAAGTGTGCCACATCTATGGGTAGGAGGCTACAAGGCATTTTAGGAAAGGTTTCATTTTTTATGATTCTAATCATGCCATGGTGCGTGTCTTAAGATTTCTTATCTCCATCCCTCCCTATCGAATAGGGAGAGTTACCTTGAGCTCGTAATGCAATCCAAGGATGGAAGGTGTTGTAGTGATCTTATAGATGAGGTCCAAAAGAGAGTTGGTGAAGGATGTGCATTGTTTGACATGCTTGCTTCTTTGGGTATTCGAAGTTTTCTTGGGTTGGCTGGTTATGATGGAAGGTTTGTTGAAGGCTTCTCATCTATTGCATCTCTGCTGATCAAGTTGACTAGAAAGAAGGCCAAGTTGTATGGTCGAATGAGTGTGAGGTGAGTTCTTATACCTTGAAAGGTCAGCTTATATCAGCATCGTTTGGCATTACCGGATGGCTTAGATAAGTTGGTGGCGTATTGTGATGCTTCTCGGTTTGGGTTGTGGTTGTTGATGTTAAGGCTAAGCAAGATCTAGATCTGTCATTGGTTGGATTGAAGAGGTTGGTTGCCAAAATAATGAGATAGAGGCCTCCTCCCAAGGGGGAGATGGTGCGTTTCGATATCAAAGTCAGTTATGTGTTCCGGATGTGGGTGATCATAGGAAAAAATGATCATGAGTGGAGCCCATAACTCTCATTATTTGATTCACCTGGAATCCACTAAGATGTGTTGGGATTTGAAGGAGGTGTATTGGTGGCAGGGGATGAAGAAGGACATAGCCGAGTTCGTACCTGAGTGCTCGAGTTGTTAACAAGTGAAGGTAGAGCACCAAAGGCCCGGTGGTGTGGCTCAAGACATTGAGATCTCTACTTGGAAATGGTTTGAGTTAAGATGAAATGACTTTTATGGGCGTGGATTTATTGTTGGAGGCTACAAAAGAGTAAAATTGATAAAGAAAGGTTGAAGATGGTTCGAAGTCATCAAAAGTCTTATTTGGATATTAGAAAGGGGGACCTTGAGCTTCGTATTGGTAATTGGGTGTATGTGAAGGTATCACTTATGAAGGGTGTGGTGCATTTCGGGAAGGAGGGAAAGCTAAATCCTCGGTATGTAGGTCCTTATGAGATTGTTGAAATGGATTGGGAATGTAGCGTATTGGTTTGATTTTCCTCCGAATTGAGCTCTAGTCACTTGGTTTTGCATATATCTATGTTGAGGAAGTTGTTGGTGATAGTAGTGATATTTTGCCTTTGGAGGGTGTTGAGGTTGAGGAGAACTTGTCTTATGAAGGAAGCTCCGGTTGAGATTTTTGATAAGACAAGTGAAGCGGCTTCATAACAAGGATGTGGCTTCAGTTAACGTACTTCGGAGAAATCAACATGTGAAAAGTTCTACGTGGGGAGTGGAATCAAGTATGATACGATGATACATTTATCCTTTCCAATCTACTCAAGCCTATGATATTAGGTTCTTCCTTTTCTCAGTGGTCCTTATTCTTTCATCTTTGGGTTTCATGACATGACATGCATACATGTGCACGAAAATGATTATTATGATGTTTTGAATGACTTGAATACATTTTAATATGGGTTTTAAAGGCTTTATGATTTTCAAATGATGAGCTATGCATGGTACCTTGTGTTTGGATGTTTCATGTTCTAAGTCAAGCCTTCAAGCCTTATTCCATCACATTCGAGGATGAATGTTCCCGGGGGGGAGATGATGTAAGGACCCAAAATTTTCTACAACCTCAATGAAGCATGAAAATTTGGTTTCGAAAAAAGTTTTGGACTAAGGTGACACTTCATGGGAGCCATTCTGTGTGAAGTCACACGCCTGTGTGGAGCCTCCACGAAGTGGTCCTTAGCCCATGAAGGATGTTTGGCCCTTAAACGTGGTGTTTTAAACTAAGGCACACCACACTTGGACCCCTCACGGTTCGTGTGACGATTCACGGACCGTGTGGTGGGTCGTGTGATGGCCTTGGCTTGAAATCCCACAGCTTTGGGACAAAGTATGGTTACACAGCCAAGTTCACGGCCCGTGTGGGGTGGCACGGCCCATGAAGCCATCTGTAAAGCTTCCGGAGTGAAATTTTTATAAGTATGGAATCACCTTCTCGTAACTTGATCGTGGAATTTTTTCTAAAGAGAGGGGTACGGGCAGTTTCACGGCCCGTGTGACACTACACGGTCCGTGTAACCTTTCGTGAAGGTGACTTCGTTGAAAAATTCTAAGTATGGGATCTTCATGCTCAAGCTAAGTTCACTTTAAAGTCTTCAATACAAGCTCACTAATGTTGTTTAAGGCCATCATGGGTCTCCTACATCAAGTCAAGTTCAAAGGAATTCCATTGGCTAAGTTTTTCACAAGTACGGATAGGAGGGTCAACTTTAAATGATCATATCTCTTAGCACAAAAAAAACTGGGTGGCATACAACCTATCAAATTGAAGCTCTTTGAATTATCTTTCCAACTCATCTAGTCTCACCTCATTCCGAGTTTGGAGCAAGAAGTTATGCTCTTTTCGTAGAATCTATCTGGGCTAGACGGGAGGTCGTCACGGACCGTGAAGCCAACCGTGTCAACTCCAGTTAAAAATTTAAGGGGGCATTTTATTGAGGTATTTTTTATATTTTGACCCATCCCCAAGGCTTTTAAGACCTTTTTAACCCCCCCCCCCCTCCCCCCACCTTATATTCCTAAACTTCCCCTACACTAATTCTAAACCCTCATTCAAGACAAACACTTAGTTTCTAGAATTAGACTCACAAAATTCTCTCCAAGTCTCATCTTCAAGATTCAAGCTAGGATTCAATTGGGTTTCAAATTCAAGCTAAATTCTTCGCAAATTCATCTTCCTAATCAAGGTATGTGGGATTGATTCTTGGTCCCTTTCAACCAAGAAGACCCAAAAATCTTTCAATCTATTTATATGAATTTAGTTAACTTTAAAATATGAGATTTCATTATTTGATTTTATTAAGTCTAATTAGTGTATGGGTTGTATATTACCTATGATTTCAATTCACTTTGATCACTATTATGATTATTTACATTGAGTTATAAAGTATGAACATACATGTCCCCTTTAAAGTTGATTTATGCATGGGTGATCTACAATACGATTTTTCATGTTGATTTAATTATGGATTTATTTAATTTCATATTATGATGTTGATTTTAGTTGAATCTATGTTACCCATGCTACCCTCACATCATGCATTGTATTGCATTCATGAACATTGATATATGGAAATTTCGAAGTGGGTTACGCCCAATTCTTTTTTATGAAATAATTATGATATGATTCTGATAAGATGTTGGCTATGACAAAAAGGTGATCACCTACATGTCGACGATTCTGGCTCTTTGAGCATTCTGGGTGCTTGCCCCATTCTGTATATGTTAATGAGTTATTCTCTGCATGAGCATTACGATTATGATCTATGATTTGGCATTTGAGCCTAAATGTGTATTAAATAGTTTGAAATGAGCATTGTATCTCCTGAAAGCATGTATATGTATAAGTATTCAAGTGGGATGTTATTGACTTAGCACCGATGGATTGGGGGTGTTAGGGCTATCTCCAAGGGCCTTCTCCCTTTCCTTGAACTATGTGCCAATATAGGAACGTTAGCCATTACCGAAATGACCGGGTCATAAGGAATGGTTATTTGTTTATGATTTTGATATGTTCTGTATGATTCTGAAAATCCTTCCGAAATAGTGATTTCCATAAGGAAGGTGACCATCCACCGAAATGGTAACTTTCGTAAGGTGTGATGTAGATTACCTTTGGCAAGTATTCTTCTCCTACCGATGGGAGGTCTTTCTCGGACTAATTCATATAATAGCTCTCGTGGATTTGATTTTTTGGTTATAGTCCATCCTTACTATATATGAGCATTGTTGCATTTCATGCATCATAAATTTCATGGCATCTTGTATATTCCTCCATTGGTTATATGATTCTTTCTATATTATGTTCCCTTGTCATCTAACATTGAAATGCAGGTTTGGTAAGTCATATGCATTGCATGCCCGCATACTTAGTACATTCAAACGTACTAACACATACTCTATGCCTACATGATTTTACCATGTAGGGAACGTGTGTTACAACCATCCACCGTTTAACAGGTAGATCGAATTCGGAGAGTTGATATTGTGGTGGTTCTATCTTCCAAGGACAAGCCACCTTCCTTCTACCTATGTTGTTTTCGATTTATCTTCTTAATTGAGGGTGAGTCTGGGACATGTCTTGGCTCCCGTCCCATCCTATGACTAGAGGCGTTGTTGGACATCTTGTAGACTTTCGTAGATTCTATATGTTATGTGTTGTATTTGAAGCTTATGACTTAGTTATCTATTGGATATGGCTATCATGGGTTGATTATTGGAATTATGATATGTATGTATGTTTGATGTGGAAATGTGAAAGTCCCAAGCCCCGTATTATCCCCATAGCATGGGTCCTACTTTCCCATCCCTTAGAATTATGTGTTAATATTTGAATGCACTTCCGAACTGATGATGTGGATTTGAATACTTTGAGGCTTGTTTGGGGACTCTCGAGTTCCCATTTGCCGTGTCACTTTTAGGCCCTGGATCCGGGTTGTGACAGAATGTCACTTATGCAATTTATTTCCCTGCTTCCATTAGGGAAGTCAGTTTTTTCATTTTTAAGGAACTTGTTTTCCTATTGAAAAGATTTTTGAAAAATATTTTTTGCCATACCAAACACACCCATAATCTTCTTCTCTTCATGACGTCAACTCAAGAACTTTGCTTTGTTCTTGAATCGATGAAATATTTATTGAAATTTCACCATAAATGCAGAGCTAAGTTTTGATCATAATCATGGTTCATGTAGGTATGAAAACTTGCGGCTCACCACTTGAAGGTGAATACTTTCTTGCATGCAAAATACTTGTGGGTCACTACCGAAGAGAAGAGCTTGTTTATGTTTTTCTCTTCTTTTTCTTGGTCTTGTGAAGATCCCTTCACATATGTCCAAGTTGGATTTGTGGTAGTTTAGTCTCCAAGAAATTCTAGCGGTTCTTGAACTTGAAGAGAATGAGTTGGACTTATCTTGTTAACTTAATAAAAATTGACCAAAATGTAATTGAACTTTAATTAAGTCATATAATTTAATTTAGACATTAATCAAAAAATTATCTTGATCGACATATCATAAATTTAAAATTTAATCCAAAATTTAATATATATTTGTCCAATAAGATTTTAATGTTTACAAGGATCAAATGCTTGAAAATTTAAGTTATATAGCTTGACTCAAACATAATTAGATTTCATTTAAGTCATATGATTTTAATTTAAATATTAATTTAATGTTATAGTAAAAAACTTAAATTAATCTACACATCACTAATTTAAAATTTAATATGAACTTTTAAAATTTTAATATCTACGTGATCGGATGCTTGAAAATTGACTAAAATGTAATTGAACTTCATTTAAGTCATGTAATTTAATTTAGACATTAATCTAACTTTATTAATTAAAAATTTATCTTGATTGACATATTACAAATTTAAAATTTAATCCAAAATTTAACATAAATTTGTCCAATAAGATTTTAATGTTTACGAGGATCAAATACTTGAAAATTTAAGTTATATAGCTTGACTCAAACATAATTAGATTTCATTTAAGTCATATGATTTTAATTTAAATATTAATTTAATTTTATAGTAAAAAACTTAAATTAATCTACACATCACTAATTTAAAATTTAATATGAACTTTTAAAATTTTAATATCTACGTGATCAAATGCTTGAAAAATGACTAAAATGTAATTGAACTTCATTTAAGTCATGTAATTTAATTTAGACATTAATCTAACTTTATTAATTAAAAATTTATCTTGATTGACATATTATAAATTTAAAATTTAATCCAAAATTTAACATAAATTTGTCCAATAAGATTTTAATGTTTACAAGGATCAAATACTTGAAAATTTAAGTTATATAGCTTGACTCAAACATAATTAGATTTCATTTAAGTCATATGATTTTAATTTAAATATTAATTTAATTTTATAGTAAAAAACTTAAATTAATCTACACATCACTAATTTAAAATTTAATATGAACTTTTAAAATTTTAATATCTACGTGATCAAATGCTTGAAAAATGACTAAAATGTAATTGAACTTCATTTAAGTCATGTAATTTAATTTAGACATTAATCTAACTTTATTAATTAAAAATTTATCTTGATTGACATATTATAAATTTAAAATTTAATCCAAAATTTAACATAAATTTGTCCAATAAGATTTTAATGTTTACAAGGATCAAATACTTGAAAATTTAAGTTATATAGCTTGATTCAAATATAATTACATTTCATTTAAGTCATGTGATTTTAAATTAAATGTTGATTTAATTTTATAGTAAAAAGTTTAAATTATTTACGTATCACTAATTTAAAATTTAATATGAACTTATTCAATAAAACTTTAATATCTACCTAATCAGATGCTTGAAATTTTGATACAATTCATTCAGCGATGTGTAAATTAAATAGTCAGATTTTGAAAACGGAACCAAGACAAATAAGTGACAGGATATTTCATTAGGGAATACTGAGAAAACAAAAATGTTAAAGAGGGAACCATTATGTCATAATTGATTTCCAATCTCCAGAAAATTACTTCGTCAGTATTAATTTATTTTTTTATTTTAACTTGTCACAATTTAAATTATAGATTTTTTTCTAATCTTATGAATATATATCACATAGAAAGATAGAATTAAAAAAATTGCAATTTTTATTTATATTTTTAAAGTCAAATAAATTTAAAAGAGAACTTATTGACATTATTCACACACTAAAATAAATAGTGCAAAAATAGTATTAGGTTAAATCTTCAAAACATCAAATTTTACACTAAAATAGAATTTTGGTATAAAAGTTGTTGTTGGGTTAGAAATGGTCAAATGTAATATTTTTTTAATTTTTATGTAATCATAGGTTGTTTGATAGTTGGACAAGAAATAAGTTATATATTAATTTTGTATAATTTATAAAATGTTTGATAAATAGATGGAAACTAAGTTATTTATATATAAAATTAATATGTTATTTGGTTGATAATTTAGAAACTATGAAGAAACTTATGTCTTATTTTATGCGGAATAAAAATTAAAATCACTTCACATACATAACTCATCTCATGCATAACTTAATACATATATAAAATAATATTTATGTGAATTCACTTATACCTAGTCCCCACATAAGAATAAGTGCATACCTTAACTTGTTATCAAAGATCTCTAACATCTTGTTTGGAGGTTCTTACCTATTCTATTACAATGTATTATCAATTTAAATATAATATTTATTTTGATTATTACATAAATTTTATTATATCTTATATTATTAGAAATGACAAAATGACGACTAATTTGGTATGATTATACCTCAATATATAAGAGAATATTATATATAATATGCGATATATATATATATATATATATATATATATATATATAAAAGAGAATATTAGGCCCGCCTATTTGGCACTTTCACAAAAATCTTATTAATTTTTTCTTAAATATTCAATATTTTAAAAATCAATTAAATAGTCGAACATGAGTTAAAAAAACTCAAAAGATGTCGTTTCTGATTAAGCGGTACTTTAGTCACAACAATTCGAAAAAGTCATAACCATTTAGAAAAGTCACAACCTTCGAAAAAGTCACAGCTCTTCAAAAAACTCACAACCCTTCGAAAAAGCCATAATCCTTTGAAAAAGCCATAACTCTCCGGATTCGAAAAAGTCACAATTTATAACTCTTCAAAAAAGTCACAACTCCTTGAAAAAGTCACAATCTTTCGAAAAAGTTACAATCCTTCAATATGAAAAATTATCTACTTTTAATATAATATAATATAATATAATATAATATAATATAATATAATATAATATAATATAATATAATATAATATAATATAATATAATATAATATAATATAATATAATATAATATAATATAATATAATATATAATATAATATAATATAATATAATATAATATAATATAATATAATATAATATAATATAATATAATATAATATAATATAATATAATATAATATAATATAATATAATATAATATAATATAATATAATATAATATAATATAATATAATATAATATAATATAATATAATATAATATAATATAATATAATATAATATAATCACAAATGTTCGGAAAAGTCACAATCCTTCAATGTGAAAACATTATCTCTTTTTAATATAATCATATTTATATTTATATTTATATTTATATATATACTTTTATTTTATATATTTATATTTATATTATATAGAGAAGCCAATCAGTAGACGGCCAATGGCAGGTTTATAATTATTCTTATCACGCAAGGGTAAATGATTAATAACCATATAAAATATCTACTGATTTTCTCACTCCAAATTTCTAGTCTATTTTTTTTCAAAGACTTCATTTTCTTCTCTTCGATAGAAGTTTGATTTTCCCAGAATGTATCCTAATTTTTGGCCTAATTCTTCTTCTGATGATCGATTCAACCTCTTACACAAATTAATTCTACAAACATCATTACAGATTTATAATTATGCCTATCATACAAGGGAAAATGATAAAATTCCATATAAAATATCTATTCATTTTCTCAATCCAAATTTCTATTCTAGAAAACTAAAAAAGAAAAAAAAGAAAAAAAAGACACTTACAGACAACTCAATTCTAGAAATATCAGTTGTACTCTTTTATTGTCCATTATAAATATCATTCTTGCTTTTCAGCTAACTAGTTTAGTATACGTGCTTTGCACGTATGTGTCGTATCAATCTAAAAATTATATGTAAATATCACTTGTCATTAAAAGAAATACAATATTCATATAAACAAATTAAATAAATGCTATTAATTTGATGCAATAGTTTAATCTATATGAACCAGCAAAAATAATTTAGAATTGAATAGTTAAAATTTAAATAATTAATTATTAAAATTTAATTTATAAAAAAGACTCCTAAATATTAAAGGAGAAGTTTAATGTTTCAATGTAATTTTAATTACTCTTTTCTTTTTCAATTTGCTATATTATATACTTTTATTAACAAAATATTCGATAGTGAAAATTTTAGTTAATTTCAAAATTTTGAATATTAGAAAAATAACAACATTTTTTTCTTTTTCTTCATAACCTAGATAATTATTTATATAAAATAGTCCTAAATTAAGAGTGAATTATAAATGTAAAGAAATTCTAATTAAAAAATGAATCTTAAACTTCAAACAACAACAACAACATACCCAGTGAATCTTAAACTTCATGAATAAAAAAATAAAGTAATAAATTAAGAAAAAGAGTGAAAAGTCGATTTTGTCTAAAGAAAAATATTTTAATAAAGGGCAAAAAATTCAAACAATATTTCTAAGGGCCTTCACACTTTTAATATAATACAACAACAACAACAACATATCCAGTTGAATCCCACAAGTGGGGTCTGGGGAGGGTAGAAATGTACGCATACCTTCTCACTACCTCGTAATAGAAGTAGAGAGGTTGTTTCCTGTGAACCCTCGACTCAACAATCCATAAGTAGAATAACTAGATATTGCAAAGGGAACAGAAGGGGAAACAAAACTAAAAAGATCGAAACAAATGGAGCGACTATCTACGAAAAGCACATGTCAATATGTAAATACGATAAAATCAACACACATTCGATACGCTTTTAATATAGTATAGATTAAAAATCCATGTAACTACTTCTATTTTCTTTATTTTTCATTTACAATTTTTTTAACAGCTAAAAACCCATGTACTTACTGCATTTTCTTTGTAATAGTAATAGGCTCTTAACTATGCATAATGGTGAGTTGGCTTATCAGAATTTTTTTAAAATTAGATTAGAATCTACTCGTCTATGGAGCTTAATCACATACAAGGCTTAATCTTTATATTTTTTTTTAATTATATAAAAAACTTATTCTTTATATTTCCTTTTTGATTCCGGAATTATAGAGAAACTAAAATAGTTATAGTGCAAGCTTTGAGCAATTTATGAGTTTTCAATGGTTGAATTTTTTTTAGGTACGAGGCTTTTATACCTTACTTTCTACGATTGAATCATCTCTTTTGATTGGCAATTTGAATAACATTTGAAATTCTTATTGGTTTTGCATATCATATTTTTTAGCAATATGTTTTGCAATTAATAAAACATTGTTAGTCCTCCTCTTCCATTGTGGCGTTGGAAAAATAATATTGTGTTGTGAATTACGATATTTTAGAATAGTTTGGTATCTATTATGATATTAATTATATTCTAATTAATTATTATTTATTTCCCTTTTGTAGATGTCCATCCTAAATTTCTTCATATGATGTTTTCTAGAATGATAAAAAAGTTATTTGCTAAGCTAATGACTGCAATTCTTACTTATATGAAATGATGAATTCAAATGTACTTATGCACATATTGCAGATGAAAGAATCCTACTATATATGAATAACAATGTACATAAGTGTTCTTGAAATCTATTTCACATACTGTATACAGAGATGACATATTCTGCTGTGTTAATATGGAAGCCTTTGACTCAATTTAGTCTAATTATATATTACGGTCTGTTGTCTTAGCATGAAAGTTTTTTGCCGAACTTAGTCTAATTATTTTAGTCGTATTTATCAAAAAAAAAAAATTTACATAAAAAACCAATATGTTAAGCACGAGCTTTCCTATCTAGTATATACTAGTTACGAAAGCCCGTACTAGCATAGACTCAATATAAATTATTTTTTGTCTCAATTTATGTGACATTAATAGATTTTTTTATATATATATTTCAAAAAAATTTAAGTTGTTAATTACTGAGACGTATAGAACATTTTATTGTTTTGTTCTAATTTATGTTGCACATATAAAATTTTGAGAGTATATCAAAATTTTATTTATTAATATGCATAAACTTCTTGGTTTAATTATACTGTTATATCTTTTAAAGTATTTTCTTTTAACACAAATATAATCATTAAAAGATTATTAAAAATAAAATTTAATTTTATTTGTCCAGCCTAAAAAGGAAGACTCACTTTTTAATTTTATATTTATCTTGTCCTAATTTTAACGTCTATATGCTTAAAATAATTTAATCTTTAATGATATAGTAAAATCATAGCTGAAACAACTAACAAAATGATTTATTAGAAACAATATTGTAAAATTATAGTTGAAGCAGTTGAAAAAACATAAGGAAATAATCGAAGTAGATACGTGAACCCTAGCTATTTTAGAAAAATTAAATTAAAAATTTCGTGAAATATTTTATTGGTCTTACGTAACAAAAGAGAAGAAGCAAGCAGCTGAAGCAGGCAGAACAACGGAAGCAGCTGAAGTAAGCAACACGACCAGAAGTTACTGAAGTTATTTGCTTTTATATAAGTACTAATACTAATACTAATACTAATACTAATACTAATATAAAAGAGAATGTTAGATCCGCCTACATGGCATCCTCACATAATTCTTATTTAATTTTCTTAAATAATTCAATATCTTAGAAAGCAATTAAATAACCCAATAGATGTTAACAAAACTCAAAAGGATTGTTTCTGATTAAACGGTACTTTAGCCTGTCCCAACCATTCGAAAAAGTCATAACCATTTGGAAAAGTAACAATTTTTCACAAAAGTCACAACCCTTCAAAAAAACCACAACCTTTCAAAAAAAGCCACAACCCTTCAAGAAAGTCATAACCCTTAAAAAAAGTCAAAACTTCTCAAAAAAGTCATATTCCTTGAAATATTCACAACCTTTTGAAAAACCTTTCGAAAAAGTCACAATCTTACAAAAATATCACAACCCTTTGGAAACGTTGTAACCCTTCAAAAACGTTCTAACTCTTTGAAAAATTTACAACTTTTAAAAAAAGTCACAACTCCTTAAAAAAGTCAAAACCTTTCTAGAAAGTCACAATTCATAACTCTTTGAAAAAGTCACAACTGTTTGAAAAAGTCACAATCTTCGAAAAAGTTGCAATCCTTCAATGTGAAAAATTATCCGCTTTTAAAATATATTAAATTTATTTTTAAGTTGGAGTATTATAGTAATCTCTTTAAAAAAGACACAATCCTTAAAAAAAGTCACAACCCTTTTAAAAAAGTTACAACCCTTCGAAAAAGTCACAACTCTTCGAAAAAGTAATAATCCTTCGAAACATGCAAACTCTTCAAAAAAATCATAATTTTTGAAAAAAAGTCACAATTTCTTGAAAATGTTCCTTTCAAAAAAGTCATAATCCTTCAATGTGGAAAACGTATCTGCTTTCAATATAATATAATATAATTAAATAAATATAATATAAAAAGTATGTTAAATTAATTTTTGTTGAAGGTATTATAGTAATTTAATATTCAATTTTGGGAGTTCAAGCATTATTGATAAGAATTAAATCAAGAAATAATGTCATAACCCAAACATACTATTGAAGATAACTGGGGCTTTGGTAATATTACATTAATAGAAATTTTTGAGATAAATTGATAATGCTAAATTTTCTATGAACTTAAAAATTTAGAGTATTTTATTAGTTTTACTATTAAGATATATTAACTTAATTAGATTATTTATGACCATGCGAAGCACAGGCTAATTACCTAGTGCAATATAATTAAATAAATATAATATATAAAATATATATTAAGTTGATTTTTAAGTTGAGGATATTATAGTAACATCTTTAAAAAAATCATAACCCTTAAAAAAAGTCACAACTATCCAAAAAGTCACAATCCTTTGAGAAACAACCCTTCAAAAAAGTCACTAACTTTTCGCAAAAGTTACAACTTTTCGCAAAAGTCACAACTTTTTAAAAAGATCATAATTCTTTAATGTGAAAAATAATCTGTTTTCAATATAGTTTGATATAATTGAATAAATATAATATATAATATAAAAAATATAATAAATCGATTTTAAGTTGAACATATTATAGTAATTTAATATTTAAGTTAGGCAGTACAAGTATTATTGAAAAATCAATTATATAGAGAGATAATGTTATAATCTTAAAAATAAAATTGAAGATAATTAAGATTTTAATAATATTATATTATTAAAAATTCTTAAAATAAATTTATAATATTAAGAACTTAATAATTTTAAAATATTTTATTAATTTTAATATTAAGATATATAAATTTAATTAGATTAGTTATAAGAAGGATAGTATGAATCATCCAAACAAAGCAGAGTATTTTTCCATTTGGACATCAAGTCCACATCGGAGCCACGATCTGCTTCTGTACGCGACCGCATGACGGCGTTTTCTCACGGTGACCTGTAAATTTCACTACCGTCACGAAAGCATCCATTCGACGAATTCCATAGTCAAACCCACTTTCACCTTCTTTTCTGCCAAAAACCTTGGACCCTTCTCCATTCTACGCTTTTCCTCTCCCCTAAATTCTGCATTCATCGCCGGTGGTCATTGCCCGCCGTCGCCGGAGCTCACAAGGAACATTGAGAAATCCAAAAAGAATAAACAGTTTGTTTTAAACGGACCTCCCAGTTGGAGCATCTTCAAGTTTCCAGGTCATCGTAAGTCCTGATTCATATATTTGTTTTATTTATGGGATTTTGCACTCTCAATTTTTTGTCTGATTAATTTAGGTTGTTTTTATTAGCTGAAGTTTTGTTTTGAACATTGTTATACAGGTTATGGATGGAAAAAATTGGTTAAAGGTGACTATTTTTCTATGCTTGATTGCGGTTTCATCTGGTAGAGGTAATCATGATTCGATATAATTATTGAATTATTATTTAAGACTTGAATTTTAGTTTCCACTGCAGCATTTTACTTCGATGGCTCGATATCAAATTAAAGGTAGTTATTTTTCTTTCTTAATTGTCAATAACTCCCTAGTTATTTCTATTGACTTGAATTTTAATTTGATCTACTCTAAGTATATTATGTTTTCTTGGATGGTTTTGCAATCCATTTTAAGGTGGCTATTTTCCTGTGCTCAATAATTTAACTGGCAGAGGTATCTATGTTGTCCATAAATATGAGTATACCATTGATTTGGTTTTCACTTTGGTAGGTGATAGGTGTATTCTGTTTTATTGGACCGGTGTTGTAATCCAACTTTATCAAATCGTGCATAGTAAAAAGATATGTCAGCTTTCGTCGTGCAGTAGCATGTAAAATTCACTTTTGAGTTTAGTCAAGCTTAGGATTTTGTATACTCAGCTAGAGGTGCTTATTGATTTTCAAATAACAGAAAGATGATATGATAGTAGGCGTTGGGTGCTCACTTATGGAGATAACTTTGATATAACTTATTAGTAAAGGATCTCACTCCCTCTATTTCCAATTGAATGCTCGTCTTTTTATTTCCATGCAAAATAATATCCTCTCTCTTATTTGTACAAAAGAAAATACATGTTTGGATAGTTGTAGCTTTTTTTGTTTCTTTTTTAATTTGAAGTTCTGTGAATCGAAGTAGATTTTTCCATTGGAAAAGTGTTCCGAAGCCCTTTACCCAAAGAAGCTTCAAAAAGTGTCAATTTTCAAAATATTATTACATTGAAATTCTTATATCTTGAAAGTTATAACAGGACCATTTTTAACTTTCTTTATGTGAGAAATATGAGAGAAAATATATTATTGACTTGTGTATTTATATTACTACATAAAGACCCTATTTATAGATACTACTATAATTCAAGTCCAACTAGGAAACAACATACTATTCCTATTCCAATTCCAAATAGGACTAGGCATTCCTATTCCTATTCTAACACTCCCCCTCAAGCTAGTGCATACAAATCATAAGCACCTAGCTTGTTACAGATATAATTAATACGAGGACCCGTGAGGGACCTGGTGAAGATATCTGCAAGCTGACCACTTGACTTCACAAACTTTGTAACAATATCTCTTGAGAGTATCTTTTATCTGACAAAGTGACAATCTGTCCTGTCATGGAACACTGGATCTGACGCAATATGAAGGGCTGCTTGATTATCGCACATAAATTCC
Organism: Solanum rostratum; assembly: GCA_029948455.1. Lineage (NCBI taxonomy): Eukaryota > Viridiplantae > Streptophyta > Magnoliopsida > Solanales > Solanaceae > Solanum > Solanum rostratum. Next base: position 60,312,706 of record CM057045.1, on the reverse strand, counting down.
ATCTGATCATCTTTTGCCAAATTTTAGCTCCTTCAATAACTATTTGACCCAAATAAGTTCACGAGTTGCTATAGTTATTGCTCGATATTCTGCCTCTGAACTCGACCGAGAAACCACATACTATTTCTTGCTCTTCCACAACACCAAATTACCTCCTACTAATACACAATATCCGGATGTAGACCGTCTATCAGAGGGTGATCCTGCCCAATCGGTATTTATATATCCCGTGATATGCTCATGACCTCGATTTTCGAGGAGTAGTCCTTTTTTGGGCGCTGACTTTATATATCACAGAATAGACGAACGACAACCATAGATAAGTTTTCCGGTGGTTCTGGCTGGGTTGTGGTCGCTCGGGCTTCTCGAGCCTAGTGATGGTGTTGGTTTTCGCACAACACCCACAGAAACGAAGAAGACACCAACCAGCCACCGGAACAGTGACACTGCCTTCTCTTCCCCCCTCACTAATGCTCTGATACCATGTGAGAAATATGAGAGAAAATATATCATTGACTTGTGTATTTACATTACTACATAAAGACCCTATTTATAGATGATACAATAATCCAAGTCCAACTAGGGAACAACATACTATTCCTATTCCAATTCTAAATAGGACTAGGTATTCCTATTCCTATTCTAACACTTTATCTACTATTTTTCTACAGTATCCTAAGAAACCAAAATTTAAAAAATCGTTTTATGACTCATCTAAGATTAAACATCTTGAAGTTTCACTCTTCTGTTAATCTCTGTGCAAACCTAAACTAGGACAGTTTTGAGACAGAGAGAGAGTGGAAAAGCCGATTGAAGTAGCGTAGTGGAGCTGTTAGAGAGGGTTTTGCAAACACTGATAGGTCTGGTGTATGACGTTAGAACTCTTTGTTTCTGCTTAGTGCAAACTGGTCAAGATATTTTTCACCTAGTTATTTTACTAATATATGTTATAAAGTTGATTTTTTCCTATTTAGACCATGCTCTTTGTCATTGTTGCCATAAACTGATCTTGTTGACTACCATTAACAAAATTTCTAGATAGCTTACAACTATTTTGGCCGCAGAATTCAAAGTGAAGGCCAAGAACAAGCATCATGCAGCTAGCTATAATCATACTCTTGCCACCATATTAGTGGAATATGCCTCAGCAGTAAGTTCTGGAAAGTTCTTACCTTGTTAATATTTTTTCCCAAATTCTGTCTGGATCTGTTGTAGTTTCTGGGATACAAGGGTGGTTATATTCCTTTATGACAGTGTAAATATTCTGTATTTAGAACCTTGGGGGCTTCATCACTTGAGTTGAAAATACAATTGTGTTAAGTATTCTATTAAAATTATTAAATGCGTTTTATGTAGTTTTAACTTCTACATTTCTGGAACTCCTGTTCTTTGTTTTTCTGCATTTCTAATTTGCAGTTAATGCACGACATTTGCCAATTCAGGCTGCTCCTTTAATGCAATAATTACTTTACATTGTTGACTTATATATGATGTCAACTAGACTGTAACCAAAAGTTCCCTTTCATTTGCAGGTCTATGTGTCCGATTTGACGCAATTATTTGCCTGGACATGCTCAAGATGTAATGATTTAACTAAGGTATTCTTTATGGATCATCATCTTCTAACACGCTTCTTTCAAAAAAAAGCTTCATATAAACATCACCATAGTTATCTTGCTAGCATAAAAAAATTAACTATCAGCCATCGTTTTCATATATGACCGATTTAATCAAGCCTTTATTATTAAGTTGTTTCGAAGGATATATTTCATTTTTTCCTTGAGCAGGGATTTCAAATGCTAGAGCTCATTGTTGACGTGCAACGATGCCTCCAGGTGTGTATTACATTATGCAGAATTAAGCCTGCTCCTAGTTAGACACGCTACTATGTGATCTGATGCCCAATGCCTATTGCAGGCATTTGTAGGTGTTGCACAGGATCTTAATGCCATTGTTATTGCTTTCAGAGGCACTCAGGAAAGAAGGTTTGAATATCACTGGTCCACTGCCCCTTTATTATCATTATTGTGCAACATTAATTTGATGTGTGGAGATCCGAAATTTGTAGTTTTGTGGTTAAATAGTCATTTATGTTAAAATGGATGTCTTCGTGGAAAACCATTCTCTTGAAAGGAATAATGATATGCTAATCTTTAAATCCTGTGAACCAAATGAAAGTCAGTATGAATTTCATGACTGAGGTGGTAAAATCATGTTTAGTTTTACAATCAATAGAGAAGCTGTGCTTCTACGTACTTTGCTGGCCAGCTGTCTGGGTGCAAGTTGGATATTCATATTCCATGCAAATCTATTATGTTGGAAATGAGAACTTGATCTGAACCACCTTTTACGATGTTGTAGATTCATACACCAATGGAGGTGTATAAGTAACTATTGCTCTCCAGCTGAATTTGTTGCAACAAAAGAGGCAGAGATGCTATTGATAGAATTAGCTGTCCACTGGATATTTGGCTTTAGTTTGACAAGCTTAAAAGTTTTAACTGATCGTCTTGACTTTTACATGGTTTCTCAACTTTCAACCTGAATAGTCCTAATCAATGTGAAATGTGCTTGGAAATTGTTCTGAGGCAAGGGAAAGCCTAATTTCCTCCAGCAGTCAGGTAGGGGAAGTGAAAACGCCTATGAGATCTGCAACTTTGTCATGCCTGAGGTCATGCCTCACTTTTGCACCTCAGAGGGTTGTTTCTTGATGTAAAAAAACGAAAAAGAAAGCAGAAGCTTTATCAGAAGAGAGGATAATTTAGCTGTTGAAGCTTATTTTAGTCCAGGACAGCCTCTCTACCTCTGTGAAGTAGTGGTAAGGTCTGCGTACATTTTTACCCTCCCCAGACCCCACTTGGGGGATTCCACTGGGTATGTTGTTGTTGAAGCTCACTTTCGCAAGATGTTTAGAAGGATAACTTAGTTGTTGAAGCCCGTTTAAAGAAACCAAATCATATGTGCATGTGGAGGAAAAGCCAATTATTGTGTGAACCATTTGCATAAAACAACAATCTAGGTTTCTTCTGCATTTTTCTATATATTTCTATTGGAGACATTTATTATACTAGAGTAAGAAAATCTCTATGTTGGGAATTGGGCTTCCACTTGCATATTCAAGGAATTGTTTTGGCTGTTTTACAGGTAAGTTTGCTTCATGTTTTGTTTGAAGCAGCTTCTTTTTGCTTTCTTGTGACCTTGCATTTTCTTGATGCTTTTCTAATATGATTTAATTACTTTACCAAAAAAACGTTGGGCTTCCACTTCGGGCCTCATCACAAGTGAACACCCACTGTTTGCTTCAAAACATTTTGCCTGATCAAATAAGATTCAGTCATTATGGAATTTTCTAAGCACTAAGGTACTTGTGTATTTGGCTACTTATAGTTACTGCTTACTCCCTCTGTCTGTATTAGTTGACCACTTTCCCTTTTATACGGCCCTTAAGAAATTATAAATAAGAAGGGTAGTTTTACCAATTTACCTCTTAAGAAACTTTTTTGCAACTTCACAAATTCGTTTACACTTCCAAAAAGAATTAATTTTAAAGGTAAAATGGGAATAATTTAATTAATTTTGTCTTGGTTTTGTAAATTGACAAGTAATTTGAGACCACTATTTTTAGTAACATGGACAACTAATATGGGACAGAGTGAGTACTATAACTTCTTGTGATTTTGGTTCCAAAACTTAGTTGAGGAGATTGAATGCCTTGACCATAATAGATTATGATTGTTGGTTCATAACTTGTGAACCAGGAGCGGCTGAAGCTGCTTGGATCAGAATTCTGTTACTTTCTGTCTGGGACATTTTTTCTAAATTGGAGCAAAAAAGAAGTTGACTTGTGCTTTCAGGTCTAAGTTGTGAAATGTTAAGACTTCTCTTTTGTTTGTTGATGTTCACGGTGACCAAGTTTAAAATCTAATAACTCTGATCAATCTGCTCACGGTTGTGATGTAATATGCATTATCTAAATTATTGTATACGAATGAAGCTATATGGTCTCTGGCTCTGTGATTCAACATATATATGATATAAAGTTCAAGTTTTAACTTTTTGTTTACAGCCTACAGAATTGGATTGAAGATCTATACTGGAAGCAGCTTGATATATCTTACCCAGGAATGGAAGATGCAATGGTGCGTGTTGACGCTAACCCTCTTCTGCTTCTCTTTTGTTTTTTAACCTTCTTTTCTGCATATTAGTCATCTCTGCCTTTTCCAGGTTCATCATGGATTTTATTCTGCTTATCACAACACATCATTACGTCCAGGAGTGCTAAGTGCTGTTAAAAGAGCGAAAGAGTTTTATGGAGATATTCAAATTATAGTGACTGGGCACTCAATGGGAGGGGCTATGGCTGCTTTCTGTGGCCTGGATCTCACTGTATGCACTAAAGACTTTTCACAGTTTTTGCAAAAATTTGTTGTTTACATGTTTTGACTTGCCATTTAAAGAGATATGCCTCGTCTTGAATATCACCGATCTTCATATCCTTGTGGACCATTTTCCATATACTGCAAGAAATATCCTCCAACTTGCACTTAATGGATTTATCTTCTTATTCCAGGTGCATCTTGGATGCCAAAATCTTTCGGTTATGACATTTGGACAACCACGGATTGGCAATGCTGCATTTGTGTCCTACTACAGAGAACGGGTCCCCAATACAATTCGTGTTACAAATCGTCATGATATTGTGCCTCATTTGCCCCCTTACTATCCCTACCTCCCTCACAAAACTTATCGTCATTTCCCTAGAGAGGCAAGTTCCACAAACTCAAAGCTCTATAGTGCTTGGTTTCGAATTGCACAAGTCTAGTTGTAAGGAATGATCTCTATCCATTTTATATCTTGAGTTCAATGCTGTGGACTAATTCATTAATTCAAAGCTCAAGAATTTAAATTCGTTTAGCTATTCAAATTTACCTGTTGATATGAAATTGTGAATTTTCTCTATTAACCAACTTTCTGCATCTCTGAGATTTTTATCTGTATTTATTAAATACAGAAAATACGTTGAACTGGGTGTTTATGAATTTATTAAAAAGAAGGGCGTTAATAACTGTATTTTTTCTGTAACTTCTGCACTATTATGTTGCATATGATAAAGACTCATGGTGATAGTCTATCTCATTGTGAGCGTTTGAACTATGTTTAGACACACAAGCAACTCTGCCTCCTGCTGTCTTGCTTCGTGGTTGCATATATTGACTGTGAGATCTTGAAATTGCAGGTCTGGCTTTATGATCTTGGCTTTGGAAGTTTAGTTTATACAGTTGAAAAGGTCTGCGATAATTCTGGGGAGGATCCTTCTTGCAGCAGGTACAGTTTTGCTTTCATGTGCTCAACAGAAATATATGCACTGGATTTCTTTAAATTGCTTTTCATGCAGTTAGATTAAGTTAAACTACAAACCGAACAGTTGAGGGCACATATAGATCCATTTATAAAGCATTATGTTAAAAATGCTGATACATCATACAACTTTCAGTTGTCAAATAAGAAAAGCAATTTGAAAAGAAAACATTGAACTAAATTCTAACAAGAATTGTAAAAGCTGTACGAGGTATGTGAAGCACAACTGTACAAAATTGTGATGATGCAAAAAAGTAAAAGTTTCTTTCCTTCTCACTTTTCTTTTGTTGATTAAAAAACAAGAAAGTGAAACCATAAAACACTGATATTTGGTATAAGACAAGTCACTTAGAAAACTTGAGTAAAGTACTTTCCTTTCTTTTTGAAAGTTTAATCCAAAGAAGTTCAAATGGAACTTCATTTGGTAAAAAAGGTGGTAATTTTACTGCTAAACCATTTTTTAGAAAAATGAAACTGTAATCTTGCTGGTAATTTAGTTTAGGATCCAGAAAGACCAATTTTTGGATTAGAAACATGTCGAGACACCTAATGGTGGTGCAACCCTCTCTAATTATCTTCGTCATAATAAATGACTGGATGAATTTTACTAGAGCTGTTGGCCTCTTTGTAACTTTGATCAAATATATGTAGGTCGGTGAAAGGAAACAGTGTTACGGATCATTTGAGATATTTTGGCGTAAAATTGGCATGTGATGTATCAGCTGGATGCAGAATTGTGATGGATAATGGTCTAGCATCGTATCGCACAGCAGACAGCGACGGAAATGTCATCTTCTCCAGAAATATATCTTCTTCTGTTTTGAGAATGAATGTGGAGTCTAGTGAGGAAGGGAAATCGTTATAGAGATTCATTGGGATTAACCACTTGGCTCTCCAAAATTTGGGAGAGCTAAACCAGAGTTTCCCACTTATGGCTTATATAGAAAAATTATGTAGCTAGTCAAAGTATGCAGTTGTGTCCTCTTACCTGGAAGGACGTCATGTATATAGTTCCTTTTCTTGTAACTTTGTTTCTGTTACGTTTTTTAAACTTGTTATCCATGTAAATAAAAAGAGATTAAAGTATAACTTTGTCATATATGATTAATATTCTGTTAATTCTTAGAAGTAGCTACCTGCTCCTTGGATAATGACAAAAATTGAATTTCTAATCATAGACAGTTGTGTTAATGGGAGAATCTCCTATTCCTATAATAGTAGCAGGTCTTTTGTTTGCTTTAGGGAATGTCTTTGTTTTTCATTTGAGCATCCATCAGAACATTTATTCATTCGATTACCTAAGTCTGAAACACCTATTCTCTCTAGGATCAAAACGGAAAATATTTAGTTTATTCTGCTTATGGATTTTTGAGACGAGGGTTCCAGGAAATAATCTCTCTACTTCTATGAGGTAGTGGTAAGGTCTGCGTACATTCTACCCTTTCCAGACCCCACTTATAGGGTTTCACTGGGTATGTTATTGTATTTTGAGATGTTTCAAAGTGTTTGACATATAAATATTTCGTTTAAAACTTTTTGACATAATGTTTTTTCTTTATATCAAACAAAATCATATTCTTCTAGTAGCACTAATATTTATATATTAGATTGACATTGGGTATGTTGTTTATCTTGTCGTACTTGGTCAACTATACAAAATGGGAATATTTCATTTTATTAAGGGTTGGTGAAGATTGTTAATAATGTGAAGAAGAAAACTATTTTCATAAGAATGGGAATGATGAGTCAAACCATTTGCAGTTTACAAGCTCTGACAAGTGACAACAATTTAAAGAAATTCCCAAAGAGAAGTATTTTTTGATGAAGTGGGATACATAAGTATATATAGGCACAACAGAGTTGTATAATACTTAAGCTGGAAATTACAACAAGCTTTAAAAAGCAAGGACCAAATTAATAAACATTCCTCTTCCATGTTTCCATGCATGCACTTTAATCTGTTTTCGAATCTGCAGTTGCTGTTGCATTCTCCTGCATAATTCACAAAAAATTTGTCATTCTTTCCACCAACAAATGTTAAGATTAGCACTAAAAATTTGTAATACCATTTAGGAAAAATTACTTGAGCGAGTACTTTTTAATAAATAATTACTGATCATTATTTTATTTATTATCATTTATAATAATATATATCAATACCATGACAAATGTGCACATGTTAAAAGTGAATTGTAAATGTTTAAAAATATATTACACTTATTTGATAAGAAATTGACATAATGTGTATTAAAGTATGTGATAAATATCAATAAAACGTAGGTTTTATAAATAGTTTGTTGTAATATGTATTAAAACTATATTATAAATATTACTGCGTCATGGCCAAAGAAGGAGCAAATGAAGGACGTTGTGGTGATACGAAGGTTGTTATAACTCCTTCGTTGTTGGTACAACGCAGCTTGGTATAGACAACTACGTATTCTAGGAAGCAAGTTAACAGCTTATCCTATGCGGGCTGGGACGTGGCCTTAGGACAATACTCTAAATGTAACTTATGGTTAGTAATATAGTGATTGAAATTATTTGTTGTTAAGATCATAAATGCTTCTTTTATTGTACGTATATAGAAGATGACGAGGGTATTTTAGTTTAATCCATCTATTGCTAATATCTATAATCTTATTTCACATTCTATTTAAATCATAAATAAATATTTCCAAAGAAAAATTATGAGGAAAATTCAAGTAGCAATCAGACAATATGTAAAAGTATAATACCAGGCAACCAAATATTTCTAACTTCCTAGAGGCCAACAACAAAGTTGTAATTTCTGAAGGAAAAAGAATTTTATATTTTACTAAATTCGTACCTCTTTTGGTTTTCCCTCCGTCTCTGGTTTATCATCATCCTTGGCAGTTTCTGGTTGGGCAGCATCTGTGGCCTCAGAAGCAGAGCTAATTTCTTCCTTCTCTTTCTCTTCTTCAATTGGCTTGATGATCTCCTCTGTGGGTTAAAAAATGCAAATAAGGAACAAAAACAGATTCAAAAATCTACTTAAAACATAAAATCCTTGGTCTTCCTCCTCGTAAATTTCTTTGAAAAATATTCTAGATTTGGATTTTAAATTATTGGAAAACGAATCTTTTTGTGAAACTTGGAGAGAAGGATGTGCAACGTGAAACAAATACGAAATCGAAATAGCACAAAAGAAATGATTCATTTTTCCAGAAAATTTTGATGAACAAACCATTTTTGTCTTGTGGTTTAATCTCTTGAATAGATTCTTTCTTCTCCTCAACAGCAACAGAGGTTGTTTCATCATTTGTATTCTTCTCCTCTGCAACAGCAACAGAAGCTGTTTCATCATTTGCATTCTTGGGCTCTACAACTTTCTCCTCCTTATTTTCAACAACTTCATCTTTCATTGCATTCTCCAATTCCACCAAATCTTTCTTCTCAGAAACGGCCACCACTTTAGATGCAATCAACTCTTCCTCCACCTTTTCTGCAACCCCATTTTCTACATTTTTTTCATCCTTTGAGGAATCGGGTTTAGAACTCAATGATCTTTTGTTCTTTGGAACGGTGGCGTTCTCCGTTGCAACTGCGTGCTTTGATTCCCCACAACCCATCTTTATTATAAAGAAAACAGGGGGGAAAGGGGTGTTGATATTTTTTTTTGTTTTCCTTTGATTGGGGATTCAAAGGAAAAAAAGAAAGATAGAGAAACAGGAGAGGAAGATTGATGGAGAAAATTATTTATTGGCTCTCCTTTTCCTTTCACCCTTTGCTTTATTTTCTTTCTTTCAGGTTTCTACTAATAAATAAATAATTCACAACAGGAACCGTTTTCTCCGTTGGCTTTTTATTTGCATTTTTTTAGAAGATTGCCAATGGTATATTCTTTTACCAAATTTAATTTGTAAGCTAATCATGTATGACATACTATATATGTATATTTCTCGTTATTTATGTTTGGTGTGTAATGACACGTACAATATTTTTAGTAAAAAAAAAAAGAAAAGAAGATATACTTAAATAGAATATGTTATATTGTTTCCATTTTTCTTCAAATATCTTCTTTTTTAATTAGTAGGAGTAGTCGTTTTGTTTGAAAGGGCCAACTCATGCAAGCAAAGAAAGGGCTGTTGCCGGCTGCATGAAAGTGGACACAAAATTAATTTATGAAATATCCGATAAGTTTTTTTTTTCTTCTCTATAAATCAGTTGTCAATTCTCTAGTGCATTATAATTATGGGTCGTTTCCTTATACTTATCTTTCTCTTCCTTATATTTCCTATATATATAAAATATAGAATGATTTTTAGTGAGATTTTTGACTTCGTCCTCAATAATAATATGATGTTAAAGAGTACCAGTTGAGTTTTTCTCTTAATTAAGCAATTTTAACTTTTCTTTGTAAAGGATCAAGACTTTAAAACTTGAGCACCAATTCTTTTGGCATAAAATTAAATAAGTTTTAAGGGACTAGGAAGAGTTAAATGTGAAGTTAATTCCAAGAAAAAACCTCATTTAACTCAATGTACCATCAATTATTTCCAAAAGATTAATTATATAAAAACAAAAGTTGAATTTGTTTTCATCAACGAGAAATTACACTTGTATTACTCTCCCATTCATATTGAACACTTTTATTTTTACACGCATATTAAGAAATCATAAATATTTCCTTCATCCATTTTACTTGTTTATTATTTTCTCCGGCCCTTTTTATATCTCGTTCTTATTATAAATAGATAATCCTAAATATATGTAATTTCACTAAACCAATCTATAAATATACTATTCTTCCTAGTTTACTCTTGATAGTCAATGACCTTTAAAAAGATATATTCTGCTAACTAGTAGAACTAAAAAAAAGAAAAAATAATATACATTATATAAGGACAAAATAGTAAAGTCATTTTTTTCTTAATGCAAGTGCAATCACAAAAGGTGACATATAAAAGAGACGAGAGGGAGTATATTAAAAATAAATGCCCAACAATACTTCTCCTCTTTATGAAATCAAGAAATAATTTTAGAGTTAGTTCCTAATTTGTCCTTATCATTAATTATAGACATTTTTCAAGATATTATATTTATTATATTCAAAGGGTGATTTGGGAAAATTATCTCTATCATTTACTGTTTCTTAATTCTTGTGCCAAGTCAATAGTGAACAACTATGATTAGAGGGAGAGAGTAAAAGAATTGTTTTGTCAGTTCACCCATTAAGAACATCTTTGAAACTTTGCAAACAAGTGTGAACACTTAAAAAAAAGTTAATTGCAAAGATAATATGAAAACAAGTTTAATTAATACTTTCTTGATTTGATAAAGTAGTTAACTAATATAAGACAACTATTTTTAATATGGACTGACCAATTGATATAAGACAGGGGTATTAGAATATGGACGCTGCTATTGGCTAAAAAAGGTTGTCCCAAATTTAGCAAAAAGGGTTCAAAGACAAAATTAACCTCTCTTTCATATTAAATTGCTTGTTATTTTCAAAAATTATCATTCAATTCTAACACTAATTATAAGACATGAAATATGAAAAATCCTGTCATTTATTTTGACTCAAAAGTCTTAAGAAAATGATCCACAAAAATAGGCCAAAAAATAGGCAAAAAAGGGGTTAAAAAATATAAATACGAAAAAGTCAAAATAATATTGCCAAAAAAAAAAAATCTTTCAAAATAAGTAAAAATTTCTACTCCTAATATTTGGTACATTTTAAAAAAATTGCAGAAAGAGGGTTAAAAAAAAGGGCCAAAAACTGTTAAAAGAAAAAAAAAAAACGTCAAAATAAATATAGCCAAAAAAAAATTCTTAAAACATGGGTGAAAATTTTCTACTCCTAATATTTGGTACTTAAAATGTACTAAAATTATAATTCTTAATTCTTTTTAAACTATATTAAAAGTCTTAACATTTAAATCTTTCCTTTTTATTTAAAAATTATAAGAATTTTAAATTTATATCTCATAATAAATATCTATAATAATTCTTCAACCTCTTCTTTGTCCATGATTTTTGATTTTCAAGTTAGAGTAACAAAATGTTGTAGATTTAGTATTACTCCAAGTCAAATTTAATAAAATTTCAAGTAAATCTCATAAATTGAAGTTACAAAATTAGTTTTTTTCTCTCCAATTTTCATGGTATAATGATCGAAGATTCCTATATGGTCATCTCAAACAAGTACGAATTTCATTTATTAGGTTATTTTTTTATTTGATTATTATCTACTGAAAACAACCTCCTATTTCATGAAAATAATAATAATAATAATAATAATAATGATAATAATAATAATAATAATAATAATAATAATAATAATAATAATAATAATAATAATAATAATAATAATAATAATAATAATAATAATAATAATAATAATAATAATAATAATAATAATAATAAATTAGGATAAGTTTTGCTTATGCGTATGATATTGTTGCATATATTATATGTGCTTCCAAACTGTTATAGTGATTATGATTATGCTTAGACGTCAACATGCTCATTCACCAACATCGGAAAGGTTATCATTTCATCTCACAAATGTGTATAAAATTTTGTATTTGATAATATAATTGCAACGCCCGGTAAAATTACCAAAATACCCCTACATGGAGGGTATGCGCGTAACGCATCTTTCAATGCTCGTATCGCAAATCCAAGACCGGATTTGCGACCGGCACGAAAAATTGGGTAGGAAAATGGTCTCGGTCAATTTTTAGAGCGACCCGATCAAAAGATAATTTTTTGATTCGAAACACAAAACAGTGTTAGTACGCGACAGGAGCGCGTCGCGCACCCATCGCGGACCAGCACTTATATTTTTCTGAAAATTTTCGACCAGATTGAGAAAACTCGTTCAGAAATTTTTTCTGAAAATACACCGTACGCGACGATCAGTCCGCGTCGGGGACTGAGTCTTTTCTGAGTTGAAAATTTCTAAATTATAACGAGGGGCATTCCGGTCAATTCCCCACCCCTCCTAAACTCTATACACGGTCTAATAAGGTCGTTTCGATGTAAAAAGGGTCTAAAACGCGTCCTATTCCAATATTCTATTAAGGCTAGAGCTTAAGGAGAGAAGATAAGAGCTTGAGTTTGAGAGAATTGAGAAGAAATCCTTGACATGCTTGATTGATAGCTGCATCCCCGGTATGTAAGGCTAAACTAAAAGCATGAAATTGTTCCTTCATGTGCCCCATAGAGGATCATAGATGAGTTGATCATTTGGAGAGTTTACATGCATGATCTTTGATGGGTTTTCTTAAAATTATATTTGAAATTACATGTTTTCCTATGTTGATGATCATCATATTATTTGTTTTCTTGAATTAAACATTTTCATGAAAATTTGCATAACTACATGATTATTTGAAAAGCATGCATAATGAACTTGAGAATTGAGTCTAGAGCCTTGAGTTGAGATTGTTGATTGTGATGAGAGAATGATGACGAGTTGATAAAATTTGATTGTCTTACGAGTCTCTATAAATGAACTATACTGATGTGTCTATTCAATTGATTCCTAATGGTTATTCTAAATTTTGACTCATTGATGAGATTGATTGATGAAAGGGCAAAAATCCCTATGAGTTGAATGATGATGAGGTTCGAGTCCCTATGAGATACCGATCATTGATGGGGTTCGAGTCCTTATGAGATTAGTTGAGATGGAGGTTTTATGAGCATTGAGTCGAGAGGAGTATCGAGCACCGAAATGGGTAATAGTGAGTCCCACTCGAACTCATTAACTATGTCGCCAAACGTAGGTGAGGCAAAAAACAATCATATATATATGGTTCCCTCGAGAGTAACAGTCCCTGAAAGCAATAACGGACCTGTTGAGTATTGATTCCATATTGGGTGAGCTGATATAGTTTCGGAGCGTTCCTAACCTGCAAGTTTGGAACAGCTGTGGCAACATTAGTGAGATTGTTGTACATTCACTGGCTCATAAGTGATTGTTGTCGGATAAAAGAAACTCCCATAAATTTCCTATCTTGAGTACTCTGAGTCGAGATGAGATGAGATGAGAGGGGGTGAGTTCCTCTGAAATGAGATGAGATGAGAGGAGGTGAGATCCTCTGAGATGAGATGAGATGAGATGAGAGAAGGTGAGCTCCTTTGAGATGAGTCTGAGATGATTGATGAGTTTGAGTTGTTGATGTTCACTTATCTACTCTTTATTCTTGCATAGATAGACATTTGACGATTTGATGTTATTGGATGTTTATTTTGAGTCAATGTTGCTTCCATATCATTCTACCTGTTGCTGTTTCACTCAGCTATTTTACATACCAATACATTCCTAGTACTGATGGCCACTCTAGATTGCATCGTTTTATGATGCAGAGGCAGGTACTAGAGATCGTCAACAGGCGCTCCCTTGAAGATTTGAGATTCGCAGCTGATTTGGTGAGCCTCCTCTACTCCGGAGGATCCCCTACATTTATTTCATCATGCTTTAGAGTTAGATTGAGCTATTTCCTTTATTTCTGATTTGGGTAGCCATAGGTCTGTCATTGGCATCACATGAGTAGTATTAGAGGCTTCATAGACGATGGTTGAGCGTTGATGTTGAAACTTGTGAGCTAGTTCTTTCTACTAGCCGCTATTATTATCTATTTATCTTGAGACTTTAGATGAGATGTGCCCATTTACGTATTTATACTTTTCACTTTTCAGCAGAGTTTATTGATTGAATGATGTAATGATGCTAAGTGGTTTGCTTGGGGACTAGCAATAGTCTATGAGTGCCGGCCACACCAAGGGTACCCTCTCGGGCCGTGACAAACTTGGTATCAGAGCATAGAGTTTAAGTGTCTTAGGGAGTCTATGAAGTCGTATCTAGTAGAGTCTTGTTTATGGGTGTGTTGTCGACCACATTTCATAAGCAGGAGGCTATAGGACATTAGGAATTGTTACCCTTTTCTTCTCATTCGAATTCGTGCGATAGAGTTAAGCTCTATGAAAACTCTTTTCTAATTCGCGCTGTACGCGTGCAACATTGATTACATGCTTCCCTAGAAAAGCTGTCAAAGGAAGGGAATATCCTACCAGGCAAGCTGTTAATCCACCTGAGAAAGCTGTCAGAGGAAAGGGATATCCTACCAGGCAAGCTGTTAATCCACCTGAGCCTCAAGTACCCGAGGAGTCCGTGGATCAAGCTGTGTATGTTGCACAACCCCTCAAGATGAGGTCTCTAATGCTGAGTTATGCCAGGCTATTCAAGCTCTAGCCCAGGCTGTCGCTGCACCTACTATGAGACAAGGAGCAGGTAGACCAGATTCTCATGACACCTATAGAGTCCGAGAAGTTTAAAGGATGAATATCCCTGAGTTCACGGGGTCGGCATCTACTGAAGATCCTGAGAACTATGTGGAGGAACTTGAGAAGGTGTTCCAAGTGATGCACGTGGCTGATGCTGATAGGGTTGAATTAGCTGCGTACCAACTCAAGGGTGTGGCCAGACTGTGGTTCGACCAGTGGAAAAAGGGTAGAAGGGATGATGCCCCATGTTTGACTTGGGGAGTGTTTGAGGAGACCTTCTTGGGATGCTTCTTCCCAAGGGAGAAAAGAGAAGCCAAGGTGAGAGAGTTCCTGAATCTAAAATAGGGCTCTATGACCGTGCAAGAGTATGGTTTGAAGTTCACGCAACTATCTCGCTATGCTCCGAACATGGTTGCTGACATCAGGGAAAGGATGGGGATGTATGTTGATAGGTTGAATAGAGGACCCAAGAGAGATGGGAGAGGAGCCATGCTTGTGAGTGATATGGACATCGGGCGACTAATGACATTTATGCAACAAGCTGATGAGGAGAGACAACATGACAAGGAAGAGTTCAAGCGTAAGAGAGCTAAGACATCCAACCATGAGGTTGGAAGGAAAGGCAATGGTAATCGATTTTCAGCACTATTATCTGCTAGTGCACCTGTGCCTAGAGGCAGGTATGATCAAAGATTTCAGAATATTGGAACCCGTGGATCCCAGTCACAAGCTAGTATGGCTCAAGGTTCGCAGGGTAAGCCGCCATCTGATAGGTGTGGCCAGTTGCACTTGGGGAGATGTCATGACAGGAATAATGTGTGCTATAGATGTGGCCAAGTGGGTCACTACAAGAAGGATTGTCCAAAGCGCGCTGACCAGGCCCAGTCTACTATACTAGTCCCACTAGTTAGAGGAAACCAGAGGGCCACTATGTCTGGCGTAGGCGGGGCAACAAACCACTTGTATGCTATGGGTAGTCGCCAAGATCAGAAGAACTCCCCCGATGTTGTGACGGGTATGATTCGAGTGTTTACTTTTGATTGTTATGTTTTGATGGATCCGAGTGCCACATTGTCATCTGTATCCCCTTATGTGACCAGTAGATTTGATAGAACCCCTAAGTGTCTTCTTGAACCCTTTGATGTTTCTACTCCAGTGGGTAAGTCTATTTGAGCTGAGAGAATCTATAGAACTTGTGTGATATCCATCCATCATAAGGATACTCTAGTTGATTTGATTGAGTTGGATATGGTTGATTTCGATTTTATTCTTGACATGGATTGGCTTACGCCTGTTATGCCTCTGTTGATTGTAGAACCCGAACTGTTAAGTTCCAATTTCCTAATGAACCGGTCCTAAAGTGGAAGGGTGATTCTGTTACACCTAGAGGAAAGTTAATCTCATATCTTAGAGACAGAAAGTTGATTTCCAAAGGCTGTATCTATCACCTCGCACGAGTTAAATCTGATGTTGTTGAGTCCCTAACTCTTGAGTCAGTCCAGATTGTAAATGGGTTTCTAGAAGTGTTTCCTAATGATCTGCTTGGAGTCCCTCCTGATAGGGAGATCGACTTTGGGATTGATGTTCTTCCCGATATCCAGCCTATTTCAATCCCACCTTATAGGATGCCCCCGGTGAGTTGAAAGAGTTAAAAGAGCAACTGAAATATTTGCTAGAGAAGGGCTTCATTAGGCCAAGTGTTTCACCTTGGGGTGCTCCTATCCTATTCATGCAAAAGCAAGATGGGTCCCTCAGAATGTGTATTGATTATAGGCAACTGAACAAGGTCACGATAAAGAATAAAGATCCTCTCCCAAGGATAAATGATTTATTTGAACAACTTCAAGGCACCTCTTGTTTCTCCAAGATAAACCTTAGATTTGGCTTAAGTCAGCAACTTTCCCAGGCCATGTTATTTCTGGTGATGGTATTCGAGTAGATGCCCAAAGGATTGAAGCGGTTAAGAACTGGCCCCGACCGACCACTCTGACTGACATTAGAAGTTTCTTGGGGTTGGCAAGATACTACCATAGATTTGTTGAGAGATTTTCTTCCCTATCCGCGCCATTGACTAAATTGACTCAGAAAAAGGTCAAGTTTCAATGGTCCGAAGAATGTGAGAAGAGTTTCCAAGAATTGAAAATGAGATTGACTACTGCACCCGTCCTTACCTTGCTCGACGGGACAAAGGACTTTGTAATTTACTATGATGCTTCGAGGGTTGGATTGGAATGTGTACTGATGCAGAGAGGGAAGGTGATAGCTTATGCTTTCAGACAACTTAAGGTTCATGAAAGGAACTATCCAACCCATGACCTCGAGTTGGCAGCAGTGGTGTTTGCACTTAAAATATGGTGCCATTACTTGTATGGAGTGCATGTGGATGTGTTCACTGGCCACAAGAGCTTGCGGTATGTTTTTAGTCAGAAAGAGCTCAACCTGCGACAGATGAGATGGTTGGAATTGCTCAAGGATTATGCCATGAGCATTCACTATTACCCAGGTAAAGCTAACGTTGTTGTTGATGCTCTTAGTAGGTTGTCAATGGGTATTATAGCCCATGTGGGGGAAGGAAGTAAGGAGCTAGCCAAGGAAGTGCATCGGTTGGCTCGATTGGGAGTTCAACTTGAGGAGAATAATGAAGGAGGAGTTCATGTTCAGGATGGGTCTGCTTTATCCTTAGTTGCAGAGGTGAAAGAAAAGCAAGACCAAGATCCTGTCACACTCCAACTGAAGGAGGTTGTCCACAAACAGAAAGTGATGGTCTTCTTTAAAGGGGAAGATGGAGTGTTGAGGTATCAAAGTAGCTTGTGTGTTCCAGACATTGATGGCATTCGAGACGGAATCATGGCGGAAGCCCACAACACTAGATATTCTATTCATCTAGGCTCTACCAAGATGTACCATGACTTGAGAAGGTCTATTGGTGGAGTGGAATGAAAAGGGATATTGCTGAGTTCGTTTCAAAATGTCCAAATTGCCAACAAGTGAAGGTTGAGCATCAAAGGTCATGTGGATTAGCCCAGAACTTTGAGATTCCAAAATAGAAGTGGGACACGATTAATATGGACTTTATTACTGGTTTGCCAAAGTCTCGAAAGCAACATGATTCGATATGGGTGATCATGGATGGAATGACTAAATTGGCTCACTTCTTGGCAGTTAAGACAACAAACACTGCAGAGGAGTACGCCAAGTTGTACATTTAGGAGATTGTGAGGTTGTATGGGGTTCCCTTGTCCATTATCTCGGATAAAGGAGCTCAATTTACCTTCCAGTTTTGGAGATCATTCGAAAAAGGATTGGGTACTAAGGTAAACCTGAGCACAGCCTTTCATCCACAGACAGATGGATAGGCAGAGCTTACAATTCAAACATTAGAGGACATGTTCAGAGCTTGTGTTCTTGATTTCAAGGGGAATTGGGATAACCACCTACCATTGATTGAATTTTCATATAATAATAGTTATCATGCAAGCATTCAAATGGCTCCTTACGAAGCCTTGTATGGGAGGAGATGTAGATCACTAATTGGGTGGTTTGAGGTCGGAGAAACGAAGTCAATTGAGCCCGATCTTGTTCACCAATCGATGGAGAAGGTCAAGGTCATTAGAGAGAGGTTAAAGACTGCTCAGAGTCACCAAAAATCTTATACGGACGTGAGGAGAAGAGACTTAGAGTTCGAGGTAGATGATTGGGTATATTTGAAAGTGTGCCTATAAAGGGTGTCCTAAGATTTGGGAAAAAGGGAATGTTAAGCCCATGCTATGTTGGACCATATCAGATTGTGAAGAGGATCAGGAAGGTTGCTTATGAGTTAGAGTTGCCTTCTGAGTTAAATAGAGTGCATCTGGTATTCCATGTGTCGATATTGAAGAAATGCTTGGGAAGATCCTGCCTTGGTGATCCCTGTTGATAGCATTGGAGTGAAAGATAGCCTATCTTACGAGGAGGTTCCGGTTCAAGTCCTTGATCGTTAGATTCGTAAATTGAGAAACAAAGAGATAGCCTCAGTCAAAGTTCTGTGGAGAAATCAATTCGTTGAGGAAGCCACATAGGAAGTTGAGAAAGAGATGAAAGCCAAATATCTGCACCTATTCGTGCCAAATGAAGAGAGTGTTGAAGGTAAATTTCTTACCGTTCACTAAATTGATATATCTATTCTTGATGTGACTTTCTATTTTCGAGTCTGAGTAGTATTGATTGAGACCGAGGAAGAGTCGAGTGACGAGACGAGTCTTGAGTCTATTGGTGCCTTGATATCCACCTTTACTCATCATTCGAGGACGAATGATCACAAGGGGAAGATGATGTAACGCTCGATAAAATTATCAAAATACCCTAGAGGGAGGGTATGCGCGTAACGCACCTTCCAATGCTCGTATGGAAAATCTGAGGCCAGATTTGCGATCAACACAAAAAATTGAGTGGGAAAATGGACTTGGTCGATTTTTAGAGCGACCCGATCAAAAGATAATTTTTCGATCTGAAACACAAAACACGTGTTAGTACGTGACGGGAGCGTGCCGCGCACCTATCACGGACTAGCACTTGTATTTTTCTGAAAGTTTTGACGGGATTGAGAAAACTTGTTCAGAAACTTTTTTTGAAAATACACAGTACGCGACCAGTCCGCGTCGCGGACTAGGTCTTTTCTGAGTTGAAAATTTCTAAATTATAACGAGAGGCATTCCGGTCAATTCCTCACCCCTCCTAAACTCTATACACGATCTCATAAGGTCGTTTCGATGTAAAAAGGGTTTAAAACTTCCTATTCCAATATTCTATCAAGGCTAGGGCTTGAGGAGAGAAAAGAAGAGCTTGAGTTTGAGAGAATTGAGAAGAAATCCTTGACGTGCTTGATTGATAGTTGTATCCCAGGTATGTAAGGCTAAATTAAAAACATGAGATTGTTCTCTCATGTGCCCCATAGAGGTCATAGATGAGTTGGTGATTTGGAGAGTTTCCATGCATGATCTTTGATGGTTTTTCTTAAATTATATTTGAAATTACACGTTTTCCTATGTTGATGATCATCATACTATTTGTTTTCTTGAATTAAACATTTTCATGAGAATTTGCATAGCTACATGATTATTTGAAAAGCATGCATAATGAACTTGAGAATTTGAGTCTAGAGCCTTGAGTTGAGATTGTTGATTGTAATGAGAGAATGATGATAAGTTGATAGAATTTGATTGTCTTATGAGTCTCTATGAATGAACTCTACAGATGTGTCTATTCAATTGATTCCTAATGATTATTTTAAATATTGAGTCATTGATGAGATCGATTGATGAAAAGGTTAAAGTCCCTATGAGCTGAATGATGATGGGGTTCGAATCCCTATGAGATAACAATCGTTGACGAGGTTTGGATCCCTATGAGATTGGTTGAGATAGAGGTTTTATGAGCATTCAGTCGGAAAGAGTATCGAGCACCAAAATGGGTAAGAGTGAGTCCCAAACGAACTCATTAACTACGTCGCCAAACGTAGGTGAGGCATAAAACCATTACATATATATGGTTCCCTCAAGAGTAACAGTCCTGAAAGTAATAACGGACCTGTTGAGTATTGACTCCATATTGGGTGAGTTGATATGGTTTTGGAGCGTTCCCGACCTGGAAAGTTTTGAATGGCTGTGGCAACATCAGTGAGATTGTTGTACATCCACTGGCTCATAAGTGATTGTTGTCGGATAAGAGAAACTCCCATAAATTTCCTATCTTGAGTACTTTGAGTCGAGATAAGATGAGAGAGGGTGAGCTCCTCTGAGATGAGAGGAGGTGAGCTCCTCTGAGATAAGATGAGATGAGAAGAGGTGAGCTCCTCTGAGATGAGATGAGATGAGAGAGGGTGAGAACCTTTGAGATGAGTCTGAGATGATTGATGAGTTTGAGTTGTTGATTTTCACTTGTCTACTCTTTATTCTTGCATAGATAGACATTTGACCTATTGATGTTATTCAATGTTTATTTTGAGCTGATGTTGCTTCCATATTATTCTACCTGTTTCTGTTTCACTCAGCTACTTTACATACCAGTACATTCCAAGTACTGATGGCCACTCTGGACTGCATCATTTTATGATGCAGAGGTAGGTACTAGAGATCGTCAACAGGTGCTCCGTTGAAGATCTGAGATTCCCAGCTGATTTGGTGAGCCTCCTCTACTCCGGAGGATCCCCTACATTTATTTTATCATGTTTTAGAGTTAGATTGAGCTATTTCCTTTATTTCTAATTTGGGTAGCCATGGGTCTGTCATTGACACCACATGAGTAGTAATAGAAGCTTCATAGACGATGGTTGAGCGTTGAAGTTGAGACTTGTGAGATAGTTCTTTCTACTAGCCGCTATTATTATCTATTTATTTTGAGACTTTAGATGAGATGTGTCCATTTACATATTTATACTTTTGTGAAACCCCGTGTTCCTCGTCTTCTATATATACATAGGGTGGTGTGTCATATAAGACATACATGAATTTGGATAAAACCTAAGGATAATAAGGCTTTCAATAAGTGGTAATTTCAAGGACCTAAAGTTTTAAGCCAAAGGAATACCCTAAATGCACTTTCGAGATTAAAGAAATGACCCAAGTGGCACCTCGTCCTTTTCGGAAGGTCTAAATTAGGTTTCACTTTTCAGATGGAGTTAAAAGTTTATAATTTGCTAATAATGGATTTCTTTAAGTTATTTTGATAAAGCAAAGGTCATACATTAAGTTTTGGAATTAAGAAAGTTGCAAGATAAAGGTTGGCCAAAGTTACCGTAACTTTCTTTAAGAAATCCTTCTTAAATTTGGGTCAAATGTATTGGGTCATATCTCCCAAACTATAAGGAGTTAGAAGGTCCATGACCTATCAAATTGAAGCTATATGAGTCTAGTTTGCAACGCACAAAACCGCGCATCAAACTGACCTCAGAATAAAGAGTTATGACCGTTTTACCGAGACTGCTCGAGCTGGAAACCGGGTCATGTGTCGGGTCGGGTTGACCCGACTTAAATGTCGGCTATTTTGACACTTTAAGGCTCAAAATTGAGCCATTTTCGTCCCAAACAAGTTTACAACTGAAGAGAAACCTCCAAAGGGTTCTCTAAGCGATTTAGGTAAGTTTTTTTTACATTTTTACCGTTAAAATTCGTCTCCGTGCCTAGAAATGTGTGCCTTACGCTTTGGAATTATTTTTCCCTCATATTAGCTGTGTTTGGAGCTGTTCTTGGGCTGTAAAAAAGGTGGTGTTCTTGCTGGTATTGTTGGTTTGCAGCTGGTGTGTTTAGGTTATAATTGTGGAGCTCTTTTCCGTTAATTTTACGAAGTTTTACGGACATTTCCTCGCGTAAATGCTCCTTGCAGAATCTGGTCATTAATGCTGAATTTTTAATTGTTTATAGGTGTCTTTAAGCTGCGTATATATAGTCGTTGCGAAGCTTAGAACGTAAGGAACAACTTTCATGAAGGAACTTTTGGCAATCGGACGTTCGTTGGAGAGGTATGTTAAGGCTAAGCTTCGTCCCTCCTTTTAGCACGAAATCTGGGAAATTTCCCAAAACGTCAAATGTGATATCTTACTATTCTGTTGCTAGAAAGACCTTCTGTGAAAGGTATTGGGATTGCAGTTGAGTTATATTCATCATGGTATTAGGTTGAAATTTCATTCGTTCGCTTAAACTGGACATTCAATTTCTATATATCATTTTGTCGGTTTTCCGGCTACCTATTCACAAGTCCAAGGTGTTTCTCTTCTTGGTATAGTGCCATTAAAATAAATGTGAATGCAAAAGGAATGTAGTATTCAAAATCAGTCCTTCTTCCATACAAAAATATAATTGAACAATTTAACCAATAACGCGATGGTTTCCAATATTCCCCAGTGAAATGCTCCCGTCTAAACTACTTTGGCGCTTGATCCTGTTAAATACATTCTTTTACTAATTGACATGGGACCAAATATAATCATTATGTAAAACACCTTTATGAACATTTTCAAAGTTAAGGCTTCACTCTAAATGTTGAGTTAAGTTCCCAAACTTGTTAAAAAGGACATGTATGATTACACAAGCCATATGTATATATTATGACAACGATTATGATTTTATGAGAATAATGTACCAATGAGCCAAGATTGGCCAAATGAGAATGACTATGATGCTATGAGAATACGTGTACCAATAGCCAAGATTGGCTAAGTTCTTGCTATGGCTTACTATGTGCATTCAATATTCATATCATACATTGCACGTTATGCATGGACTTCGAGCTATAATCGAAGGTATGGGGCCTATTTGCCCAACTATATATGTATATGGTACCGATGGCCACAGGTTGGCAGATATGATGCCGGTTAGCTACCGGAAAGGACCACCAGTGCTAGCATTTGGTTGGGTATGTCATGCATTTGCATCTATATATATGTATTCACGACATGCGACACTCGAGCATACCATGCATTTTTTTATCACTAGGAGGTGGCTTGTTGGCCATTAAGACTACTTGAGTTTTGGTTACAGGTAATGTTTCTATTAACCTTTTTACTATGGTTATCTATGATTTTACTTCCTGCCTTACATACCAGTACATGTTTATTCGTACTGACGTCCCTTTGCCTGGGGACGCTGCATTTTATTTCGTGCGTGCAGGTTCAGGTAGGGGTTCTGATTTACCCCTCCACTAGGAGCCCCATTCAGCTATGAGTTGGTAAGCTCCACCTCTTCTTGGAGCTTTCACAGGATGTTTACTTTTTTTGTATAGTTGGGTATGTCGGGGCCCTGTCCCGATAGTGTTAGTGATTCTCATAGAGGCTATTGTGGACATGTTATTGTGGGTTGGTTCTTTTGTGCCCTTCAGTCTCCGGTCATAAGATTGGCATGTATATATAGTGTGTGTCTGTACCTCTGTTGTGGCAGCCTTGTCGGCTAGCTAGTACTTTATTATTTTGGCTTACTTCTCTTAATGTACATAATCTGTTGCTGACCAAGTCATGACCTAAATGGTCCCGACTTAGTTTCTTGTTTTTCTAAGCATTATTCTTCCCAATTTTCTTTTGGTCCAAAGTCTGGTTAACTAGTATGTTTAGTGGCTTACCCGGCCAATAACGGTATCGGGTGCCAGTCGCGCCTCCCCTCTTTTTGGGGCGTGACAAACATGGTATCAGAGCAGGTCGTGTCCTAGGGAGTCCACAATGCCGTGTCTAGTAGAGTCTTGCTTATGAGTGTGTTGTGCACCACACTTATAATCAGGAGGCTACGAGGCATTTAGGGTTGGTTACATATCTTTCACTTAATAGATCGTGCTATAGAGCAAAGCTATAGGAACATATGAAATCTATATCATGTTATGTCTTTCTTATTTAATGGGTTACCTATGCTCAGTAGATGGCACAACATGAGAAAAGTATGGATCCGAGAGAAGGTACCAATTATGTCTTACTTGGTAAGATAGATATATTCCCTATTGAGGCACATAGGGAGCCTCCAATGCCTACAGTACCAGATTCATCAGCACCTGTTGGGGCCCAAGGAGATCTAGTACCCCAATCCCTATTAGAGATTGGGGACCAGGAGATGAAGAAGGCTATTCAGCTACTAACTATGATGGTTTCTATTCATGAGAGTCAACTAAAGGTGAGAGCAGACGCTAGAAAGGATAAAACAGAAAGCTTAAAGGTACGAGAGTTTCTTCAATTGGCCCTTTAGTCAGTCCCTACTGTGAATGAATTCATGATAATATTTCCCGATGAGCTTATCGGGATCCCCTGAAAGGGATATCAAATTTTCTTTAGATTTTCTCCCTGATATGCAACCTATACTCGTTCCTCTCTAAGAATAATGGCTCCTGTAGAGCCAAGAGACTTGAAGGAATAACTGAAGAGTTTTCTTGATAGAGACCTTATTAGGCCAAGCACATCTCCATGGGGTACTCCAGTGCTCTTTGCTTGAAAGAAAGATGGCTCTTTACGGATGCGTATTGGTTATAGATAGCTAAAAAAAATCACTATCAGGAATAAGTATACTTTTATGTGGATTGATGGTTTTTCAAAGATTGACTTGTGACCCAGGTACTACCAGCTACGAGTCAGGGATGTTGATATTCCAAAGGCAATATTTAGGATGAGTCAGGAGTTGAGCATGCAAGACCACTTGCGAGTTATATTATAGATTCTCCACGACAACAAGTTATATGCTGAATTCTCCAAATGTGAATTTTGGTTCACTTCTATAGCTTTTCGTGGACATGTTATTACTAGCAATAGTATCAAGGTCAATGGCTAGAAAATTGAAGCAGTAATGGTATGGCCGAGACCCTTAAATCCGACAGAGGTCCATAACGTTTTTGGGCTTTGCAGGATATTTTATTGTGGGATTCTCCACTACCTCTATACCACTAACGAGGTTGATGTATAAAGAAGCTAAGTTTCAGTAGACTTAATTATGTGAACAGAGTTTTCAAGAGCTAATGAAAAGGCTTACCACCGCGCCTATCTTGGCTCTTCCAGATGGAACTGAAGGCTACGTTGTATATTGTGATGCCTCGAGAATTGGCCTGGGTTGTATTCTTATGCAGCATGGTAGAATTATTGCATATGCTTCTAAACAGTTGCGAAAGCATGAACAAAACTATCCTACCCATGATTCTGAGTTTGCCACAGTTGTTTTTGCCCTAAAGATTTGGTAGCATTATCTATACAGAGTTCATGTTGATATTTTTACCGACCACCAAAGCCTCCAATATTTATTCAAGCAGAAGGAGTTGAACCTATGACAAAGAAGGTGGCTAGAATTACTAAAAGATTATGATGTTGACATTTTGTATAACCTCGGTAAAGCTAATATTGTTGCTGATGCACTTAGCCGATAAATATGGGAAGTCTAAGTCATCCTGAAGCTGATAAGGTTGAAATGACAAAAGATTTATGTCAACTAACTAGTTTGCAAGTGCTATTAGTAGATGCAAAAGGAGAAGGTGTGATTGTTTAAAATACAACAAAATCTTCCATTGCTACTGAGGTAAGAGAGCAGCTACATGAGGACCCTAGGCTTATAATATCGAGGGAGAGTGTTCCACAACAGCAACATCCTCTAATTGAGCCAACTTGAGATGGATTCCTTCAGTATCGCTGCCTCTTATGTGTGCCAAACATCGGAGGGCTCCGTGCCAACATTCATATTAAGGCTTATTATCCTAGATATTTGTCTCAACCTGGGGCAAAAAAAAGGGGGTGTTGAGACCTACGATAGATTTATTGGTTGAATGGCATGAAAAAGATATTCCAAGGATGGTGGCCAATGCCCCAACTACCAGCATGTTAAAACAGGACATCAGAGGCCTGAAGGCCTAGCTAAGGTACTGATTTTACGTTCTGGAAATGGGACATGATAAATATGGGCTTCATCACTAGGTTGCCTCATACTCCATGTAGGATGATTCTATTTGGATAATCATTAATACGTTGATAAAATCTGCTCATTTCTTGCCAGTAAGAATGATATATTCAGCGGGGGGATTATGCTAAGCTTTATATTTTAGAGATTATTTGTCTTCAAAGAGTTCCATTATCTATTATCTCTGATAAAGGGGCTCAATTTACGATACAGTGTTTTTGGAAGTCTTTTCAGAAGGGTCTGGGCACTCAGGTGAATCTCAAAATCGCTTTTCATCCAAAAACTAATGGGCAAGCAGGGTGTACCATCCAGACCGTTGAGGATATGTTATGCGCCTATATACTGGATTTTAAAGAAAATCGGGATGAGCATCTACCTCTTATTGGGTTCGCTTATAATAATAGCTTCTATATTAGTATTTGAATGGATCCTTAGGGAGCACTATATGGGTGAAGATGTAGGTCACCGGTTGATTTGTTTACAGTTGGGGAGAAAGAGTTGCTAGACCCTAATCTAGTTCAACAAGCAACGAAAAAAAAAACTTATCAGAGATTACTGCAAAGGGCCCGGCATCAGCAGAAGCCTTATGCAGATGTTCGACGACTAGACTTAGAGTTGGATGTAGAATATTGGGTCTTTTTAAAGGTCTCACCTATGAAGGGACTCATGCGGTTTAGAAATACAGGAAAGCTTAATCCTAGATATGTTGGACCGTATAAGATTATTAGAGAAATTAGCAAGGTAACATACGAGCTTAATTTTCCTTTAGAAGTGAGAGCAATCCATCCAGTGCCTCATGTATCTATGTTGCGAAAGTACATTAGAGATCCTTCGTGTATTACTCGCATTAAGGACACCCCCCTTTGCTCAAGGCTTAACTTATGATGAGGTACCAGTGGCTATTTTAGATTGACAAAGAAAGCTTCGAAATAAAAAAAGTGGCCTTCGTGATAGCGTCGTGCAAAAAAATATATTGAGGAAATAACTTGGGAAGCCAAAGAAAGAATGATGAGGAATCACCCTAGCTATTTATAACCTAAGGTGGGTGGTGTTCCAAAACTGGCAATTATCATTTATTTAGTAACGTAAGTTTTAAAGGATTTGGAGGTGAAACTTGTATGTTTTGTCGTGAGATAGCTATACAAAGCTTAGTAGTTGGAGTTTTTGGAAGTTGATTTTTGGTTTGAAAGGGTAATAGATGTATCAAAAGAATATTTTTGTAGATGGTAATGCAACCAAATGGCTGTCTAGATACATTCACGGCCGAATGTTCTTAAGGGGGGGAGACTGTGAAACCCCGTGTTCCTCGTCTTCTATATATACATAGGGTGGTGTCATATAAGACATACATGAATTTGGATAAAACCTAAGGATAATAAGGCTTTCAATAAGTGGTAATTTCAAGGACCTAAAGTTTTAAGCCAAAGGAATACCCTAAATGCACTTTCGAGATTAAAAAAATGACCCAAGTGGCACCTCGTCCTTTTCGGAAGGTCTAAATTAGGTTTCACTTTTCAGATGGAGTTAAAAGTTTATAATTTGCTAATAATGGATTTCTTTAAGTTATTTTGATAAAGCAAAGGTCATACATTAAGTTTTGGAATCAAGAAAGTTGCAAGATAAAGGTTGGCCAAAGTTACCGTAACTTTCTTTAAGAAATCCTTCTTAAATTTGGGTCAAATGTATTGGGTCATATCTCCCAAACTATAAGGAGTTAGAAGGTCCATGACCTATCAAATTGAAGCTCTATGAGTCTAGTTTGCAACGCACAAAACCGCGCATCAAACTGACCTCAGAATAAAGAGTTATAACCGTTTTACCGAGACTGCTCGAGCTGGAAACCGGGTCATGTGTCGGGTCGGGTTGACCCGACTTAAATGTCGGCTATTTTGACACTTTAAGGCTCAAAATTGAGCCATTTTCGTCCCAAACAAGTTTACAACTGAAGAGAAACCTCCAAAGGGTTCTCTAAGCGATTTAGGTAAGTTTTTTTTGCATTTTTACCGTTAAAATTCGTCTCCGTGCCTAGAAATGTGTGCCTTACGCTTTGGAATTGTTTTTCCCTCATATTAGCTGTGTTTGGAGCTGTTCTTGGGCTGTAAAAAAGGTGGTGTTCTTTCTGGTATTGTTGGTTTGCAGCTGGTGTGTTTAGGTTATAATTGTGGAGCTCTTTTCCGTTAATTTTACGAAGTTTTACGGACATTTCCTCGCGTAAATGCTCCTTGCCGAATCTGGTCATTAATGCTGAATTTTTAATTGTTTATAGGTGTCTTTAAGCTGTGTATATATAGTCGTTGCGAAGCTTAGAACGTAAGGAACAACTTTCGTGAAGGAACTTTTGGCAATCGGACGTTCGTTGGAGAGGTATGTTAAGGCTAAGCTTCGTCCCTCCTTTTAGCACGAAATCTGGGAAATTTCCCAAAACGTCAAATGTGATATCTTACTATTCTGTTGCTAGAAAGACCTTCTGTGAAAGGTATTGGGATTGCAGTTGAGTTATATTCATCATGGTATTAGGTTGAAATTTCATTCGTTCGCTTAAACTGGACATTCAATTTCTATATATCATTTTGTCGGTTTCCTGGCTACCTATTCACAAGTCCAAGGTGTTTCTCTTCTTGGTATAGTGTCATTAAAATAAATGTAGAATGCAAAAGGAATGTAGTATTCAAAATCAGTCCTTCTTCCATACAAAAATATAATTGAACAATTTAACCAATAACGCGATGGTTTCCAATATTCCCCAGTGAAATGCTCCCGTCTAAACTACTTTGGCGCTTGATCCTGTTAAATACATTCTTTTACTAATTGACATGGGACCAAATATAATCATTATGTAAAACACCTTTATGAACATTTTCAAAGTTAAGGCTTCACTCTAAATGTTGAGTTAAGTTCCCAAACTTGTTAAAAAGGACATGTATGATTACACAAGCCATATGTATATATTATGACAACGATTATGATTTTATGAGAATAAATGTACCAATGAGCCCAGATTGGCCAAATGAGAATGACTATGATGCTATGAGAATACGTGTACCAATAGCCAAGATTGGCTAAGTTCTTGCTATGGCTTACTATGTGCATTCAATATTCATATCATACATTGCACGTTATGCATGGACTTCGAGCTATAATCGAAGGTATGGGGCCTATTTGCCCAACTATATATGTATATGGTACCGATGGCCACAGGTTGGCAGATATGATGCCGGTTAGCTACCGGAAAGGACCACCAGTGTTAGCATTTGGTTGGGTATGTCATGCATTTGCATCTATATATATGTATTCACGACATGCGACACTCGAGCATACCATGCATTTTTTTATCACTAGGAGGTGGCTTGTTGGCCATTAAGACTACTTGAGTTTTGGTTACAGGTAATGTTTCTATTAACCTTTTTACTATGGTTATCTATGATTTTACTTCCTGCCTTACATACCAGTACATGTTTATTCGTACTGACGTCCCTTTGCCTGGGGACGCTGCATTTTATTTCGTGCGTGCAGGTTCAGGTAGGGGTTTTGATTTACCCCTCCACTAGGAGCCCCATTCAGCTATGAGTTGGTAAGCTCCACCTCTTCTTGGAGCTTTCACAGGATGTTTACTTTTTTTGTATAGTTGGGTATGTCGTGGCCCTGTCCCGATAGTGTTAGTGATTCTCATAGAGGCTATTGTGGACATGTTATTGTGGGTTGGTTCTTTTGTGCCCTTCAGTCTCCGGTCATAAGATTGGCATGTATATATAGTGTGTGTCTGTACCTCTGTTGTGGCAGCCTTGTCGGCTAGCTAGTACTTTATTATTTTGGCTTACTTCTCTTAATGTACATAATCTGTTGCTGACCAAGTCATGACCTAAATGGTCCCGACTTAGTTTCTTGTTTTTCTAAGCATTATGCTGCCCAATTTTCTTTTGGTCCAAAGTCTGGTTAACTAGTATGTTTAGTGGCTTACCCGGCCAATAACGGTATCGGGTGCCAGTCGCACCTCCCCTCTTTTTGGGGCGTGACAACTTTTCACTGTTCAGTAGAGTTTATTGATTGAATGATGTGATGAGGCTAAGTGGTTCGTTTGGGAACTAGCAATAGTCTCTGAGTGCCGGCCACGCCAAGGGGTATCCTCCCGGGGCGTGACAATAATGTAGATATTACAATTTACTTTTATATATTTATTAATTAACATGATAAACACGTGCAAA
Organism: Solanum rostratum; assembly: GCA_029948455.1. Classification (NCBI taxonomy): domain Eukaryota; kingdom Viridiplantae; phylum Streptophyta; class Magnoliopsida; order Solanales; family Solanaceae; genus Solanum; species Solanum rostratum. Next base: position 60,282,501 of record CM057045.1, on the reverse strand, counting down.
ACACGTATACTTGACTAGTATAGTTCATATGTGTCGGACCAAAGGAAGTTAGGCACTAATAGTAATTGATCATACAAGTCTTATCCCTTTTACTATGTTGATTTGATAAATTATAAATCATTAATTATATTTGTTACAAAAAAGACATCTAATAAAGTATTTTTCTTAATTATTATATTTAAATAAAATAAAACATTTCAAAAATCAAATTATATGATTGAATTTTAAACATAATTTGTGAAATATTGCAATAACGACAACTCAAAACACTTTAGACCCGCTAAAGATCGACAATTCAAGAAATCATACGTATAGTTCATATATGTCTAATTAATGAGAGTTAGATATTGATAGTATTGACTGTATAAATCTTATCCTCTATGTTATGTTAATTTGATAAATTATAAATCATTGCATATGTGTCTTACAAAAAAATATATTTATTAAAGTATTTTTTTAATTTATTATATTTTACAAAATTAATGTATATGAATAAGAAGGAGAATTTATTCTATTTATTATTTTTATAAATGTATAAGGTAAATATAATAGAAATTAGAAGATTTTCAAGGAATGTTTGTCCAACTAAATAAACCTAATCCAAAAAAATATAACCAAAAAACTTTCCAAATAATAGGCACTCTAAATTTAATAAACCTGCAAAAAGGGGGGGGGGGGGTCAGAAAAAAAGTCTAAAAAACTGTCCAAAAATAAAGCAAAAGTTTTCAAATAAAAGTCCAAAAAGTAAGCAAAAATTTTCTACTAATACTTAAATTCCTAAGTTTATGGGACACTTCTAAATCAATTAACTTTAATTTTCGTAAAAGAAATTCTAATTATTTTTTTTATAGTATTGAGTAAACTTCTAAAATATGTAGAGAAAAATTGAGTAATTCTTTATTAGACTTCTAATGAATATTCTTTTTTGTGTTAGATTTTTCAATCCAATTCCAAAGTCTTTTCTGATTAGAATGATGTATATCACAACACCTATTATTCATATATTCCTATTACTTATTAATTAAATTCCTTATCTTTGTATGTAGCATGAAATTGTAAAAAATTTAATGTCACGCCCCGGGAGGGTACCCTAGGCGTGGCTGGCACCCAGAAACTATTGCTAGTCCCGAAGCGAACCACTCATTCTCAGGACAGTCACTCAACATCAGCATAGCAGAATAATGGAAGTAGTGTAGTGAGCTACCTCAATAAAAAGGGACAATGGCTAACATCAGTCTCAACATCAGAATAAGCAAGTGTACGTGCTACTCAATCCATAAGAGAAAACCTCAACATCAAACCTCGAGTTATGTCTATGAAGCCTCTAACTTGACTTAGCTGTCTAAGATGGTACCATGACAGGCCATGGCTATCCAACTCAATAAATAACGAAAACAAACAAATAAAGGGTCTCCTCCGGATAGCAAGGAGGCTCACCAATGACTGAACTTAGAATCTCTGACCTTAACAATGCATCTGCTGAAGTCCTCTACCTCTTGTATCTGCATCATGAAATGATGCAGCGCCGAGTGGAGTCAGTACGTGGAATGTATTGGTATGTAAAATAGCTGAATATCCTAGTAAAAGTACAACAGTATAGGGATAACATCAACTCAACATCATACACCATTAAAATATCAAATGTCTATCTAAGGCAAGAAGTTAGAGTAGACAAATGGCTCATCAACATCTCAGCTCTACATCATCAATACATCGGACTCACCTCAAGGAACCTCCACTTAACTCATATCAAGGAAACTCGAATCAACTCAACTCAAGGAAACTCGACTCAAGTCAACTCAAGGAAACTCGACTCAACTCAACTCAACTCAAGGAACTCGACTCAAAACATCACATCAACATCAGAGTACTATCGAAGTAAGACCTCACTGGGAGTTTCTCTAACCGTCAACCATCACCTATGAGCCAGTGATGATACAACAAAGTGATGTCGTTGCCACATCCATCCAGTATCCTGCCCGGGGTAAAGGACATCAACCTCAGTGGATCTACAAGAAAAAAACCTCAATCCTCTATTGGGACAAGAAAGGAGCCATCCGCATTGCGGTTAAATCCTCTCTTCCTACGCGGGCCACATAGTTAATGGGTTTAAGTGGTACTCACTCTCACCCATTTCGGTGCTCAATACTCCTCCCAGAACTCGACATGCTCATAAAACATCACCCTCACCATTTCCATAGGGACATAATACATCATCATCAGTCTCATAGGGACATAATACATCATCATCTGTCCCATATGGACATAATACCTCAACATCAACATCAACTCGTCTCATCAACATCAACATCAACATCATGGACTCGAAATACTCTTTTAGAACTTGGGTTCAGGTTTTAAGACATCATGAAACATCATTCTCATCAGCATCATCATCAAGACTCTCATCAAATGTGAAATACAATCACAACATCATCCTCATTAAGGCTCTAAACTCATCCCCTAGTTCATTCTTACACTTTTTAATAAAATAATCATAGGGTTTTCTAAAAAATACTCATGAAAATGACTTATGTAATGAATCAAGTTTATGATGATCATCAATTCATGTAAAATATATGCATTAAGTAAAACTCAGTATAATGCGCAATAATCTTCACATCAAACTCATTATATTCAATAACCGACTCAATTCACTAAAAAGGGGCACATGGGAGAACAATCCTATGCTTTGAGTTAGCCTTACATACCTGGGATGATTGCTAACAATAATTCCCTAAACAATCTCCTATTGAATTCTTCATTTTTAACTCTCCTCAAGCCCTAACCTAGTGATTTTGCTAGTGTCTATCTTAGAGAATCAGTTTGGATTCATGCCAGGGAGGTCGACTACTGAAGAAATTCACCTTGTTCGAAGATTAGTGGAGAAATATACGGAAAGAAAGAAGGACCTTCATATAGTGTTCATCGATCTCGAGAAGGCCTACGACAAAGTCCTGAGGGATGTCCTATGGAGGTGTTTAGAGGTGAAAAGTGTCCCGATGGCGTATATTAGGGTGATAAAGGACATGTACGATAGAGATAAAACTCGGGTGAGAACGGTGGGAGGAGACTTAGAATATTTTCCTGTTGAGATAGGACTTCATCAAGGATTTGTGTTGAGCCCTTTTCTGTTTGCGTTGGTGATGGATGAGCTAACGCAATCTATCTAGGAGGAGGTTCCATGGTGTTTGTTGTTTGCAGATGACGTAGTACTAATTGATGAGACCCGGACCAGAGTTGATGATAGGTTGGAGGTTTGGAGACACGCCTTGGAGTCCAAAGGATTCAAACTAAGCAGGACCAAAACATAATACTTGGAGTGCAAATTCAGTATTGCAAGGGATGAAGCAAACATGGATGTGAGGCTTGCCACTCACCCTATCCCTAAGAGGGAAAGCTTTAAGTATCTGGGGTCTCATCTAGAGTAATGGGGATATCGACGATGATGTCACACGTCGTAATGGGGCAGCATGGACAAAATGGAGGCTTGTCTCTGGAGTGTTGTGTGATAAGAAGATACCACCTAAACTCAATGGTAAGTTTTACAGAATGGTGGTCAGACCATTTTTGGTGTATGGGGTGGAGTGTTGGCCGATAAAGAGTGCACATGTTTAGAAGATGCAGGTCGCAGAGATGAGGATGTTGAGATGGATGTATGGTCACACCAGGAGTGATAAGATAAGGAATGAGACTATTCGGCAGAAGCTATAGGTGTCCCCTGTAGCTGACAAGATGAGGGAAGCGAGATTGCGATGGTTTGGACATGTGTAGAGAAGGAGTATCGATGCTCCTGTTAAGAGGTGCGAGAGGCTGGTTTTGGGAGTTACACGGAGGGTTAGAGGTAGACCGAAGAAGTATTGGGGGGAGGTGATTAGACAAGACATGGTGAAACTTTATCTCACTGAGGACATGACCTTAGAGAGGAAGGAATGACAGTCACGAATTAGAGTAGCAGGCTAATAGATTAGATAGGTAGGAGTTGTCTGGTGTCATCTTTATATACCAATATATGTTAATTGTTCGTACACTTGTTATGGTGCTTTCGTTATTAATCTCTCTTTCTGTGTATTTTCTCTCTCTCTTCCTTTCATGCTTATTTTCCGTATCTAGCTTTTCTGCTTATGAGATTTGTGACGAGGGCCCGCAGAAAACAACCTCTCTACCTCTATGAGGTAGTCGCAAGGTCTGCGTACATTCTACCCTCTCCAGACCTCACTTGTGGGATTTCACTGGATATGTTGTTGTTGTTGTATATAATATAATATTTTTAAATATAATATTCAAGAAAATAATTTATTGAGTATCCTTTTTTATAACACATATATGTAATGATTCAAAATTTATCAAATGGCATAACTTAAAGGATAAGACTTGTATGATCAATATTATTAATGTCTAATTTCCTTTGGCTCGATATATATGAATTACATCACAAATTATTTTTAAAAATTATTTAAACATATAATTTATTTTTTTTAAATATAATAATTGAAAAATTACTTTATTAAATGTCTTTTTTTGTAAAACATATGCAATGATTCATAATTTATTAAATTGGCATAACATAGTGGATAAGAGTTGTACGATCAATAGTATTAATGTCTGACTCTCTTTGGTTCAACAAATATGAATTTTATGCATGATTTATTTATTGACATTTACTGGGTCTAAAGTGTTTTGAGTTGTCATTATTTAATCTCATGATTCATTATTTACAAAAAAAATATTATTTAGAAAATTACTTTATTAGATGTCTTTTTTTGTATCAAATATAAGTACAGATTTATAATTTATCAAATTGACATAACATAAGGGATAAGATTTGTACAATCAATAATATAAATTTTTGAATTTCTTTGATTCGACACATATGAACCGATGTTTTCCATGTCTAAAGTGTTTTGAGTTGTTATTATTACAATATTTTACATATTATATTTAAAAATTATTTAATGATATGATTTATTATTTAAAAAAAATAATATTTAGAAAATCACTTTATTAGATGTCTTTTTTGGTATCAAATATAAATAAAGATTTATAATTTATCAAATTGACATGACATAGGAGATAAGATTTGTACGATCAATAATATAAAATTTTGACTTTCTTTGATTCGACACATATGAACCGACGTTTTCCATGTCTAAAGTGTTTTGAGTTGTCATTATTGCAATATTTTACAGATATATTTAAAAAATATTTAATCGTATGATTTATTATTTAAAAAGATAATATTTAGAAAATCACTTATAGATGTCTTTTTTTTTTTTAAAAAAAAAAAGCAAATATAAGTAAAGATTTATAATTTATCAAATTGACATAATAGGGGATAAGATTTGTATGATCAATAATATAAATTTTTGACTTTCTTTGATTCGACACATATGAACCGATGTTTTTCATGTCTAAAGTGTTTTGAGTTGTCATGATTACAATATTACTAAGAGCATCAGCAACAACATTAGCTTTACCTGGGTGGTACATGATGCTCATGTTATAATCTTTGAGCAATTTCAGCCATCTCCTATGTTGCAGGTAAAGCTCTCTCTGGCTAAAAACATATTGTAAGCTCTTGTGATCCATGAACACGTCCACATGCACTCCATACAAGTAGTGGCGCCAGATTTTAAGTGCGAACACGACTGCGGCCAACTCAAGATCATGGGTCGGATAGTTCCTCTCATAAACTTTAAGCTGCCTGGAAGCATATGCCACCACTTTCCCTTTCTGCATTAATACATATCCCAACCCAACTCTTGATGCATCACAGTATATTACAAAGCTTTTCGTCCTATCAGGCAAGGTTAAGACAGGTGCGGTGGTCAACCTATTTTTAACTCTTGGAAACTCTTCTCACATTCCTCAGACCACTGAAACTTGACCTTTTTCTAAGTCAGTTTGTCCATGGTGTGGATAGGGAAGAAAATCCCTCGACAAACTTGCGGTAGTAGCCTGCCAACCCCAAGAAACTCCTTATGTCAGTTGGAGTGGTCGGTCTTGGCCAGCTTGCAACCGCTTCGAATTCCATCACCCGAAACCACATGGCCTAGGAAAGCCACTGACTTAAGCCAAAACTCGCATTTGGAGAACTTCGCATACAATTCATGGTCCTTAAGAGTTTGAAGGACAACTCTAAGATGTTTAGCATACTCTTCCTCATTCCTCGAATATACCAAGATATTATCAATGAACACGAACACAAATATGTCAAGGTAGGGCCTGAACACCCTATTCATCAAGTCCATGAAAGCTGCCAGTGCATTCGTCAACCCAAAGGACATAACCAAGAACTCAAAGTGGCCATATCTTGTCCTAAAATCTGTCTTTGGAACATCACATTCTTTCACCTATAACTGGTGGTAACCCGATCTGAGGTCTATCTTTTGAGAAGCATGAGGCACCCTGAAGTTGGTGAAACAAGTCATCTATCCTGGGAAGAGGATATTTATTCTTGACCGTGACCTTTTTCAGTTGCCTATAATCTATGCACATTCTCAGAGACCCATCCTTCTTTCGTACAAACACTACGAGAGCACCCCAAGAAGAAAGACTGGGTCTAATAAAACCCTTTTCTAACAGATCTTTCAACTACTCCTTCAACTCTTTCAACTCAGCAGGGGCCATCCTATATGGTGGAATTGAAATAGCCTGCGTGTCGGGTAATACATCAATACCAAAGTCGATCTCCCTATCAGGAGGGACTCCCGATAAATCCTCAAGGAACTCATTTACAATTGGGATCGACTCAAGAGTAGGGGACTCAATATCATCAGATTTAACTCGTATAAGATGATAAATACACCCCTTAGAGATTAACCTCCTCGCCCTCAGGTAGGAAATAAATCTACCCTTGGGTGCAACATAACCTCCCTTCCACTCTAGGACCGGTTCATTCGGAAATTGGAATTTAATAACTCGGGTCCGACAATCTATGGATGCATGGCAAGCATAGAGCCAATCCATACCAAGAATCACATCAAAATCAATCATCACCAACTCTACCATATTGGCCAAAGTATCCCTATGACAGATGGACACTACACAGTCTCTTAGACCCTATTAGCCAAGATACTCACCAGTAGGAGTCGAAATAGTGTAAAGCTCAAGCAAACACTCAGGAAGAACCTCAAACTTATTGGCCACATAGGGCGTCACAAAAGATAAAGTGATACCCGGGTCAAGCAATACATAACAATTATAAGAAAAGATTCGGAGCATACCCGTAACAACATCTGGACCAACCTCTTGATCCTGTCAATTACCCATCGCATACAGACGGTTCGTCCCGCCTCCTGCATTTACAATAGTAGCCTTCTGATGACTGCCCGCAGGGGCGCTGTAGAAAACTGAGCTTTATTACCTCTATCACTCCACCTCTGATTCCTCATAGGGCACTCACCCTAGAAATGGCCAGGCTGTCCACATGAAAAACAAGTATTGGTGCCCTCACGGCACGCACCGAGATACAGCCTGCCACATCTGCCACAAGGTGGCCTTTCTCTTGGACCTTGAGCAATACTAGCTTGGGGCTGAGGTCCCTGTGCTCTGAAATTCTGGTGACCATAGGATTTTTTATCATACCAGTTTTGATGAACAGGTGCACTTGCCATCGGAGGTGCATGGCTAGAAGGCTTCTTCTGAAAGAAAATTCTGTCACCTTATTCTTCTTCTGCTGATTAGGCTCATGCCCTGCCGATTTAGCTTTCTAACTTAGCTGCTCTTCCATATCCCTCTTCTTGTCCTCCTCGGTCTGTTGGGCATAGACCATAAGTCTAGAGATATCCATGTCTGGAATCAGCAATGCTGCCTTACACTCCCTCTTTACATGCCTGCCCAACCCTGACACGAACTTCCTCATTCTTGCCCTCATATCAAGGACCATCTCTGGAGCATACCTAGACAGCTGGATGAACTTCAAGTTGTACTCCTTGACAGTAGTCCCTCTTGTTTCAGATTTACGAACTCCTCGACCTTTGCCTCCCTCAACTCGTAGGGAAACAAGTGATCGAGAAAAGCACTCTCAAACTCCTCCCACTCAGTAGCCTCAGCATCCTCACCTCTACCATCTTCCCACTGGTTATACCAGACATTGGCAACATCCTTAAGCTAATACAAGACCAGCTCGACTTCCTCAACCTCATTTGCATGCATAGCCCTCAAGATCTTGCGCATCTCATCAATAAAGTTTCGCAGATCCTCCTCAACCTTGGACCCCGTATAGATTGGCGAGTTCATCCTCAGGAAATCTCTGAGCTTGGATGCAACTGCAGGCTCTTGGGAGCTGGAGCTAGGGGCCTGGGGACCGCGACTGCTACTCTGAGAGGCCACCAACTGAGTGAGCATAGTAATAGCTCCCCTGAAGTCTGCTTTCAAAGTGGAGGCTGACTGAGCAGGAGGTGCTAGTGGAGCCTCAGTAGCTCTGGCAGGTCGTCCCCGTCTCCTTGTCCCATACTGGTTAGGAGCCTCTGGTAAGGGACTCTCAGTGTTAGGGACTGAGGCATCTCTTTGGGCAGCAGTGCGCTTTAGAAGCATTATCTGCAAGCGCGTAACAAACGAATTAGAAAGGGGGGGTTCATAGAGTCAAGCTCTATCGCACGAACTCAGAACATCAAAGAAGGGTAACCATTTCCTAATGCCCTGTAGCATCCTGTTTATGCAGTGTGGTGCACAACACATACATAAAGAAGACTCTACTAGAGACGACTTCATAGACTCCCTAGGACTCTTGAACTCTGTGCTCTGATACTAAGTTTGTCACGCCCTGGGAGGGTACCCTAGACGTGGCCGGTACTTAGAGACTATTGCTAGCCCTTAAGCGAACCACTTGTTCTCAGGACAGTCAATTTAACATCATCATAGCGGAAGTAAAGTAGTGAACTACCTCAATAAAAGGCCAAAGGCCAACATCAGTCTCAACATCAAACTAAGCGAGTAAAAGTACTACTCAGTTCATAAGGACAACATCAACATCAACCTCGACATTATGTCTACGAAGCCTCTAACCTGACTTAACTGTCTAAGATGGTACCATGACAGGCCATGGCTACCGGACTCAATGAATAAAGGAAGCATCCAATAAAAGGGTCTCCTCCGGATAGCAAGGAGGCTCACCAATGTCAGAACTCGCAATCTCTGACCTCAACGGTGCATCTGCTGAAGTCCTCTAACTCCTATATTTGCATCATAAAACGATGCAGCGCCGAATGGCGTCAGTACGTGGAATGTACTAGTATGTAAAATAGTTGAATAACAATGTAAGTACAACAACAAATGGAAAATATCAAATCATCTCAAGGAAACTCGACTCAACTCACACAAGGAACCTCAACGTCAACTCAACTCAGGGAGCATCAACATCGACTCAACTCATGGAACATCAACATTGACTCAACTAAGAGAACATCGACTCTTAACATCACATCAACATCAACATCAGAGTCCTGTCAAGTGGAACTTAACTGGGAGTTTCTCTAACCGACAACCATCACTTATGAGCCAGTGATGATACAACGAAGCGATGTCGTTGCCACATCCATCCAATACCCTACCCGAGGTAAAGCACATCAACCTCAGTGGATCCGCAAGAAAAATCTGCATTGCGGTTCAATTCCCTCTTCCTACGCGGGCCACATAGTTAATGGGTTCGAGTGGGACTCACTCTTACCCATTTCGGTGCTCAATACTCCTCCCAGAACTCGACATGCTCATAAAACATCAACGTCATCAGTCCCATAGGGACATAATACCTCATCATCAGTCCCATAGGGACATAACATAATTCCTCAACATCAACATCAGTCCTGTAGGGACGTAATATCTCAACATCAACATCACCTCACCACATTAACATCAACATCAATATCATGGACTCAAGATACTCTTTTAGAGATTAACTTTCAAAGTTAAGACATCATAAAACATCACTCTCATAAACATCATCATCAAGACATCTCCTCAAATGTGAAATACAGTCATAACATCACAACATCATCATCGTCAAGGCTCTAGACACATCCCCTAATTTTATTATGCATGCTTTTCAAATAAAGTAACTATAGGGTTTTAAAATACACTCATGGAAACGAATTATGACACATGATGGATTAGTGATGATCATCAATTCATGTACAACAAATATTTATACATAAAATAACATCAATTATACATGTATCAAACTCTTCGCATTAACCTCATCATGTCAAGACACAATTCTCTTCACTCAGAAGGGAACATGGGAGAACATTCCCATGCTTTAGGTTAGCCTTACATACCTGGAATGATTCGCTAACACAATTATGCACAACCTCCTCTTGATCTCCTCTACCTCAACTCCCCTCAAGCCCTGACTTAGTGACTTCTAGGAAGAATACCTCTTGAATGGGGTTTTTGAAACCCTTTTCTTAGAAACCGACCTTTATTGGTCATAGGGGAACGTTTAGGATTGATAGGAATGGACTAAAATGTCCTCCGTAATTTAAAAGAATTTTCCCCCGACCTGAAATAACATAGTACGCGACGCGGACCTATCGCAGACAGTGTATTTTTTGGAAAATTTAACTCCGTCGAAAAATCACAGAAAAACATAAGTGTAATTCCAGGACAGGTCCGCGATGCAGTTCCATCGCACAGTCACACTATTTTTCGTTTTGGAATGAAAAATTATCTCTTGACTCGGTCGCTCTAAAAATCGACCGAGACCCTTCTCCCACTCAATTTTCAGTGCTGATCACGAATCCGCTCTTGGATTTTCAATTCGAGCATCGGAAGATGCATTTTACGCACACCTCTTCCCTAGGGGTATTTTGCTAATTTACCGGGAGTTACATAATTCTATTTATTCTTGCATTTAATAAGAAAGTCAAAATTTAATTTTGTTCTAACAGTAGAGTATGTTGATGACTTAAAAATAATTGACACGCTTAAAGAGCTTTCTAATGCTATTGAATGTTTAAAATGGAAATTCAAAATGAAAGATCTTGGGAAGACGAAATTTCTCTTAACCTATAGATTGAGAATTTGAAAAATGAAATATTTTTCATCAATTGACATACTCAAAAATTTTGAAGTAATTTTACACGAATAAACGATATTCATTGAATAACCCAATAGTTGTTAGATTATTTGATATAAATAAAGATTCATTTCGACCTTTAGAAAAAGGAAAGAGCTTCTTCATGATGAAAATTCATATCTCAATGCAATCAGGTCACTAATGTACCTTGCTAAAATTATTCGATTGAATATTTATTTTATAGTGAATTTATTGGCAAGATCAACAATGAAAAGACGTTTACACGATATTAAGCACATATTTAAAAATTTTAAGAGAATCATGAACATGTGTTTATTCTAATAAATACAAGTAAAAATGACTAATTGAACAGATGCAAGGTATGCATCCAATCTGCATAAATTTCAATTCCAAATGAGGTATTTATTTACAAATGGACTCACAACAATATCTTAGCATTCAATGAAACAAACGGTAGTATCCACTTCTTCAAATCATGCAAAAAGATTGCCATCCATGAAGCTAGTCGGAAGTACGTTTGGTTGAGATCAATCACCCATCATATTATGGAAATGTGTGGATTTTTCTTTTGAGAAGAATATTTAAATCACTAAGTACGAAGATAATACTACATGTATAACTCAATTGAAGAAGGACACACCAAATGAGAATACTAGACAAAACATTTATCAAAGTTTTTTGTCACATATGATGTTCAACAAAAATGATGATATAGAAGTTCCATAGATCTGTTCAAGTGATAATCCTACAAACTTATTCTTTGAGGCATCACAAACATCAACATTTGAGGATTTGAGATATAAAACTAGAATGTGTTCGTCTATGAGACATCAAGTAAAATTTTAATCAAGAGGATTGAAATACACATTGTACTCTTTCCCTCAATCATGATTTTATCCCAATTAATTTTTACTAGTAAGATTTTTAATAGACAGCAGTCAAGACATTATAAAATTTGTGTATTCTTTTTTCTTTGGTAGGCATTTTTCTACTTGATTCTCACGAATCAAGCCTAAGGCCTAGGTGTAACATCATGAATGGGAACGCGAAAGTCCCCAAACAAGCCTTATAGCATACTTAGGCACATCATTGGTTGGAAAGCGCAGAATAAACACTGACAATTAGGACGAAGGGGTAGGAAAAGTAGGAAACAATCTATGGGAATAGGAGCATAGGATTGCCATGTAAGTCTAAGGGTAAAGGAGCATGGGATGCACTATATGAGGAAAGTAGAGAGTAGGGACTTAGGAATTTCATCAACTTGTCATACATCACACATAACAAGCATGTGTAAGGACTTAGGGACTACCTCCTTAGATACATAGCATAGCATGATTCGTACATGACATAGTGTCCAACAATGCCTCTAATCATAATAGGGACCAAGACATGTCGCGGTCTCACTCTCAACATAAGAAATATAAAGTAACCAAAACATAGCATAGATAGATAGAATGTGGGTATTGTCCTTGCAATAAAGGACTCACCACAAGAAAACTTTCACAATAGATCTAGCTGTGAAGAAGTGGATGGAAAAAGTGTTCGGTAACTACATGGTTAGATCATATAGGAAAAAGGTATGTGTTAGTACATCTAAATGTACTAAGTATACAAGAATACAATGCATATGAACATGATAACTTACTTTTGAATGTTAGATGGCAAGGGCACATCTATAGGAAGGCATATATAGGAAAGAATACCATATCAAGATGCCTTAAAACCATGATGCATGAATACCATAATACATTAAAATAGCGGGGATGGGACCTCAACCAACATATAAGACCATAGGAGCTATTACGTAGAATCCTGATGTTGCCTCTACACCGGAGAAAGAGTAGCCTACTCGCCAAAGGTAGACTATACCTCTCTTTACAGGAGCACCACCCATTTTGGGGAGTAGGTTACGTGTACATAATCATTCAAATTGAGAAAAGCATGATCCTATGCTAGCATGTAGTAATGAGAAAGGTAGGCTTTACTTAAGGACCCCTTGGGTCAAGCCCCCATCTCCAATCTCATTTGGTGCAAAGTCATCATTGCATGGGAATTCATATACATATACATGCTTGAAATAGGATCATAAGTCATTTAAAATCATAATCATGCATACTTGGGCTTAAGAGTCAAATCATACTTAATAATTCGTATTACATACATAAGAATAGCTCATCCATGTTTGTACATGATGTTGTATTCACATTCATAAGTGCTTAAAGTCATATCATAGACATTATGTGATCACATTTCATGTAATAACCATACTTGCCTTGAAATCATAGTCATAATCATAATTGGGTATCAACCCACATCATAAATCTCAAAGAAAACCTTATTCATACATGCTTATGCCATGAGGAATGAGAGAATAGCATGGGTACTTGAAATCTATACTAAAAAATGTTAATAAGATTAAATCATATTTAATCCATAAAGAAATCAACAATTGAAACATACTTCAAAATTACCTATGTATAAATTCATCATCAAAAGGTACGTGCATATTCAATTCTCATAAAATCCATGTAAATTGACATAATAAGATTCACATAGTGCTAAAAACATCAATTCAGATCAATTCATAACATAAATTCTTCAAATTGAAGCTAGACCACAAGACCCATGTTAGGACCTGGATTCTCGAACGGCTTTATCGGATCTCTTAGTATTGTCCCGAACGAAAATTTATCCAGTGCCGCTCCATGGAAGGCCACACGGAGTGTGTGGCCTCTAGTGGAGGGGTACTTGGCCATGTTTTCGATGGCGTGGACTTTACGAGAAATTTCAAGACAAGTATGAGCATACGGCCACCCATACGGGCCATGTGGCGTGTCACGAGCCGTGTGCCCACCGTGGGGCTCACGACTTGAAACTTTTTCTAAGTAAATCACCGTCTCGTAACTTTTTTGTGAGTAATTTTTCTAAGTGATGTTTTACAGCTTTTGGCACGATTCATGTGGCGTTACACGAGCCATGAGGTCGCCCATATAGAGCCCCTTAACCTCGGAGAAATTCTAAGTGTGGGATCCATCTAAGTGCCACATCACGGGCACTGTTCACGATCCATATGATGGCTCACAGACCGTGTAGGCGCCCATGTGGTCCTGACGGTTTATTTTACTACTCGTTTCATTAATGGTTTTTACGTAAATTCAAATCACTTTAAGTGTGTTTAAGATATTTCTGCCCAACTTAAACCCCTAAATCAGCTGAGGCAAATCCATCTTTATTCATTCTCTTTAGAACACTCACCTCCTAAAAAATAAATTTGTAAAACTCCTCTCCAAGCTTCCTTCTCAAGACTCAAGCAGGGATTCATTGGGGCTCTCCTTCAAGCTAATTTCCTCTCAAGCTCATCCTCTAGCACTAAGGTATGTGGGATTGATTCTTGGTCCCTTTCAATCAAGGAGTCTCAAACCTTTTCAATTAATTTTCATAAAGTTTTGCTTACTTTACAAATGGGTGTTGACAATTATTGATTCTGTAATTCAATTGAAGTGTGGGTTGTATTTATTTAATGGTTTTAAGCTATTTTAAGCTCCTCTACAATGGTTTGCATTGAGGTAACAAATTCATGAAAGTGCATGTCCCATTAAAGACTTGAATTGTGCATGGGTAATTCATACTATGATTTAAATGTTGATTTTACTTATATTTCCCAACTGAACTTTAAAATGTATTATTGATCTAACCTTGAATCTACATTGCTTATGTAATTTACGTCCAACTCATAGCATTGCATTCATCTACATAGAACGTTATGAAGAATTTTGAATAGGTTAAGCCTAATTACGTCTTAGTGAATGAGTTTGATACAATTATGGGTACGACAAGAAGGTGATCACATACATGTCTTATGCTTTTAGATCATTGAGCATCTTGGGTGCTCGCACCATCTTGCATATGTAAATGAGCTATTCCTTGCATGAATATCATGATTTTGATTTATTATTTGGCTTTTGAGCCCAATTGTGCATTGAACGAATTGGAAATGAACATTATATCTCTTAAAAGCACGTATATGTATAAGTATTCATGTGGGATGTTTTGACTTAGTACCGATGGATTGGGGGCGTCGGGGCTATCCCCAAGGGTCCTCTCCCTTTCCTCCAACTGTGTGCTAACATAGGAATGGAAGTTATTACCAAAATAACCAGGTCATAAGGAATGGTTATTTATTTTGCTTGATATGATATGATTTTGGAAAATCCTTCCAAAATGGTGTGTTCCGTAAGGAAGGTGGCCATCTACCGAAATGGGGGTCCCGTAAGGTGTGATGTAGATTACCTTTGGCAAGTAATCTTCTCCTTACGGATGAGAGGTCTCTATCGGACTAACTCATGTAATAGCTCGCATGGGTTTGATTTGTCGGTTATAGTCCATCCCCACTATGTATGAGCATTATTGCACTTCATGCATCATGAATTTCATGGCATATTATATACTACTCTTTCTTGGATATATGATTCTTTCTATATTATGTGCTCTTGTCATCTAACATTGAAATGCAAGTTTGATAAGTCATGTTCATAACATGCCCACATACTTAGTACATTCAAACGTACTAACGCATACTTTGTGCCTACATGATTTTACTATGTAGGGGCTGAGCACCCCGATCATCCACCTTTTGGCGAATAGTTTGAATCCGAAAAATTAAATTTGTGGTTAGTCCTAGACAAACCGCCTTCCTTCTACTCATGTTTCTTTATGTTTATTCGAGTAATCGAGGGTGAGCCTAGGACATGTCCCGGCCCCTGTCCTATTTTGACTAGAGG
Organism: Solanum rostratum; assembly: GCA_029948455.1. Taxonomy (NCBI): domain Eukaryota; kingdom Viridiplantae; phylum Streptophyta; class Magnoliopsida; order Solanales; family Solanaceae; genus Solanum; species Solanum rostratum. The sequence continues at coordinate 60,266,682 of CM057045.1, read as the reverse complement.
CATTTTGGACACATTGTAGACTTTTGTGTACTTATATTTATGAGATGTCATATTCGGAGTTTATGGTTTTGACTATCTTTTGACTATGATTATCTTGGTTGACTATGGATATTATCTATGCTTATACGTTCGGCGTGAAAGGCCCCTTTCCCTTATGATACCCCCATAGTGTGAGTCCTACTTTCCTGTCCTGTAGAACTATGTGTTTGCTCCTTGAATGAAATTCCAAACTGATGATGTGGTTTTGATCGCTATGAGGCTTGTTTTGGGACTCTCGAGTCTCCATTCACCCTGTCACATCTAGGCCCTAGGTTCGGGACGTGACAATAGATGGTATCAAAGCCCTAGGTCCATAATGATCCACAGAGTCTAACATGTCGTGTCCTGTAGAGTCCTGTTCATGGGTGTAAATTGCACCATATCTATGAGTTGGAGGCTACATAGATGTTCTAAGAACTGTCTCACTTCTTCATGTCATGTGTCGTGCCAATAGTTGTATAATTAGTTTTTTTTCCTTATCATGATGGTATTATTGCTCCATTTTAGACTGTACCTCGAGGAAGACCCCCTCTACCAAGGCCAGCTCTAGCTAATGAAGACCAGGCACCTCAAGGGCCTATGGATGAACCTATCTCCTATGGTGAATTCTGTACGGCCTTTGCTATGCTTGCTCAGGTGGTGACAACTCAGGCAAGGCAGGCTAATCTTCCACGGGCTCCTACTCTGGCCTCGAGAGTAAGGGATTTCACCCGAATGAATCCTTCTGAGTTTTATGGGTTTAAGACTGATGAAGACGCTCAGGATTTCATTGATGGGCTCACCAAAGTACTGACAGTCATGGGTGTTACTTCTGAGGAGAGGGCTAAATTAGCTGTTTATCAACTGAAAGATGTAGCTCAGGTGCGGTACACCCAATGGTCTATGGAGAGGACATGTGCTGATAATGTTAATTGGGAGGAGTTCAAGGTTGCCTTCCCGGATCGTTTCTTCCCACTTGAACTTAGGGAGGCCAAGATGACCGAATTTATCAACCCTAAGCAAGGAGGTATGAGTATGAGGGAATATTCTCGCAGGTTCACCAAACTCTCCAAGTATGCTCCAACCCTCATGGTTGAACCTCGTGCAAGGATGCACAAGTTCGTTTCAGGCATCTCTGATTTGCTAGTGAAGGAATATTGTGCATCCATGCTTATACGGGATATGGATATCTCCAGACTCATAGTATATCCTGAACAAATCGAAGGGGAGAAACTCAAGGAAAGGAGGATGCATGATCCTACAGGAGCCTGTTTTGATAGTGGGTTCTCCAGTTCTCAAGGTGGTGGCAGTTTTGGTCATTTCCAACAAGGTCGAGGCCAAGGTTCGGGTAATAGGGTACCCCCTCCCAAGGCACCGGTTGGTGGTGGACAGGGACACCCACAGTGTGAAAAGTGTGGAAAGAATCACATCGGCCCTTGTAGGAAGGATTTGGGTTTGTGTTATAGGTGTGGTGATAAGAACCATAAGGTTTCCGACTGTCCTAGGAATGCTCAGAGAGGTCAAGGTCAGCCGACTTAAGGTGGCCAGGGTCAACAAAGAGCTCCCCAAGGTGTTTCCCCAAGAAATAACAGGTTCTATATACTTCATGCCCGTCAAGATGCCGAGGAAGCTCCAGATGTTGTGACCAGTATGTTAAAAATCTACGATTTTGATGCTTATGTTTTGCTTGACCCAGATGCAAATTTGTCTTTTGTAACTCCTTTGTTGGCTGTTAAATTTGGTTTGAGTCCCAAGATTTTGAAAGATCCGTTCTCAGTTTATACTCCCATAGGTGAATCTGTTATTGCACATAGAGTCTACCGTGGTTGTCCGATTTCTGTGTTACACAAAGTTTCCCGGTATGACCTTATGGAACTTGAGATGTTTGATTTTGACGTGATTCTCGGGATGAATTGGTTGCATGCATCATATGCCTCAATGGATTGTTGAACTTGGAAGGTAAAGTTCCACCTCCTAGTGAGCCCGTCCTTGAATGGAAGGGTAGTGACTCTGCTATTAATGGTCGGTTTATTTCCTACCTCAAGGCCCGAAAGATGATCTCCAAAGGGTGTATTTATCATATTGTGGGGGTCTAGGATATGGAGTTTGAATCACCTACTCCTAAGTCAATTCTGGTGGTGAAGGAGTTCCCAAATGTGTTCCCCGAAGACTTGCCTGGTATTCTTCCCGAAAGGGAAGTGGACTTTGGGATCGATTTTCTCCTAGATACTCGACCCATCCCTATTCCTCCCTATCGTATGGCACCAGCCAAGTTGAAAGAGTTGAAGGACCAGTTGAAGGACTTGTTGGAGAAGGACTTCATCAGGCCAAGTATATCCCCGTGGGGTGCACCGGTTTTGTTTGTGAAGAAAAATGGATCTCTTCGGATGTGTATCAATTATAGGCAATTGAATAAGGTGACCATTAAGAATAAGTATTTGTTGTCTAGGATCGATGATTTGTTCAACCAACTTCAAGGGGCTACCCACTTCTCGAAGATTGACCTTTATTCTGGGTATCATCAGTTGAAGGTTCAAGAGTGATATTCCCAAAATGGCCTTTTGAACAAGATACGGGCACTTTGAGTTTGTGATAATGTCATTTGGCTTGACTAATGCTCCAGCCGTGTTCATGGGCCTCGTGAATCAGGTGTTCAAGCCATTCCTTGATAGTTCTAGGTTTGTCTTCATTAATAATATTCTCATTTATTCCCATAGTGAACGGGAGCACATGGAGTAGGTTGGTTCTACAAACTTTGAGGGAGAAAATGTTGTATGCAAAATTTAGCAAATGTGAGTTTTGATTGAGTGAAGTATCTTTCCTTGGTCATGTGGTGTATGGTGATGGTATTAAGATTGATCCGAAGAAGACCGAGGTGGTAAAAAATTGGCCTAGACCATTGGCTGCTTCAGACATTCGAAGCTTTCGGGCATTGGACGGCTATTATAGGAGGTTCGTTGAAGGGTTCTCATCTATTGCGTCTCTATTGACTAAGTTGACCCAAAAGAAGGTTAAGTTCGTATGGTCAAATGAATGCGAGAAGAGTTTTCAAACCTTGAAGGATCGGCTTACGTCGGCTCTTGTCTTGACTCTACCAAATGACTTAGGGGAGTGTGTGGTGTATTGTGATGCCTCGCGGATTGGGTTGGGTTGTGTGCTTATATAACATGGTAAGGTAATAGCATATGCATCAAGGCAGTTGAAGGTGCATGAGCATAATTACCCCACGCATGATCTTGAGTTGGAGGCAGTGGTCTTTGCCTTGAAGATTTCGAGGCACTACCTATATAGGGTTGATGTTGATGTATTCACCGATCACAAGATTTTGCAGTATGTATTCACCTAAAGGGACCTCAACTTGAAGCAAAGAAGATGGTTGGAGCTCCTAAAGGACTATGACATGAGTGTTTAATATCATCCCGGCAAAGCCAATGTGGTAGCCGATACCCTTAGTAGGCTATCGATGGGTAGTGTGGCGTATGCTGGGGAAGAGAAGAGCGAGTTAGCAAAGGATGTTCACCAGTTGGCTACGTTGGGTATTAAGTTGGCTGACTTTAATAATGGTGGTGTTCAATTTCAAAATAGGGTCGAATCTTCGGTGGTTATTGATGTGAAAGCTAAACAAGATTTGGATCCATCGTTAGTTGAACTAAAAAAGTTGGTTGCAAAGAAGTAGATCGAAGTGTTCTCCCAAGGGGGAGTTGGTGTACTTCGGTATCAAGACCGATTGTGTGTTCTAGATGTGGATGGCCTTCGAGGGATGATCATGAGCGAAGCTCATAGCTCTTACTACTCTATCCATCCGGTATCTACTAAGATGTATCAAGATTTAAAAGAGGTTTATTGGTGGCATGGGGTGAAGAAGGACATCGCTAAGTTCGTATCTGAATGCCCAAGTGGCTTGGCTCAAGATATTGAGATTCCCACGTGGAAGTGGGAAGATGTGAACATGGACTTTGCGGTTGGTTTGCCTCGAATCCAAAGGAAATTTGACTCCATTTGGGTTATCATCGATCGAATGACAAAGTTGGCTCACTTTCTGCCGGTCAAAACCATTTTTGGTGCCGAAGATTATGCAAGGTTGTACATCCTAGAATTGGTGAGGTTGCATGCTGTGCCTAGGTCCATCATCTCAGATCGTGGCACCCAATTCACTTCTCACTTTTGGAGGTCGTTCCAAACGAAACTTGGTACTAAAATTAAGTTGAGCACCGTTTTCCATCCTCAAACCGATGGGCAAGCCGAGAGGACCATTCAAACCTTGGAGGACATGTTGAGGGCGTATGTGCTGGAGTTCAAAGGTAATTGGGATGACCACCTACCACTCATTGAGTTTGCCTATAATAATAGCTTCCATGCTAGCATTAGTATGGCACTATTTGAGGCCTTGTATGGGAGAAGGTGTAGGTCACCGGTGGGATGGTTTGAGTTAGAAGAGATGGAACTGATTAACATGAATTTAGTGTTAGAGGCTATGGAAAAGGTGAAGGTGATTAGAGAAAGGTTGAAGACGGCACAAAGTTGCTAAAAGTCCTATTCAGATGTTAGGAGGAGGGATCTTGAATTTCATGTTGGTGATTGGGTGTATGTGAAGGTTTCACCTATGAAGGGTATGATGCATTTTGGTAAGAAGGGCAAGCTAAGTCCCCGGTATGTTGGGCCTTATGAGATTGTGGAGCGGATTGGAAACGTGGCTTATAGGTTGGAGTTGCCTCCGGACTTGAGTTCCATTCACCTTGTCTTCCATGTGTCTATGTTGAGGAAGTTAGTCGGTGATCCTAGAACTATTTTTCCTTTGGAGGGGATTGATGTTGAGGAGAACTTGGCCTATGAGGAAGTCCCGGTGGAGATTTTGGATAGGAAAGTGAAGCGGCTCCATAACAAGGATGTGGCTTCGATAAAGGTGCTTTGGAGAAATCAACACGTGGAAAGTGCTACTTGGGAGGCAGAGATAGACATGATGAAGCGATATCCCCATCTTTTCCAATCTGCTCAAGCCTAAGGTACTAGGTTCTTTCGTTTCCAAATAGTCCTAATTCTTTCACTCTAGAGTTTCATGACATGACATGACATGACATGCACACAAAAAAAAAATGATTTTTCATGATCTTTTGAATGATATGGATGCATTTTGGTATGGTTCTAAAAGCCTTGTGATTTTCAAATAGTGAACTATACATTGTACCCCGTGTTTGGATGTTTCATATCCTAAGTCAAGCTTTCAAGCCTTGTTGTTTCTCATTCGAGGACGAATGTTCCCAAGGGGGAGATAACGTAAGGCCCTAGATTCTCGAACGGCTTTATCGGACCTCTTAGTGTTTTCCCAAACGAAAATATACCCAGTGTCGCTCCATGGAAGGCCCACACAGGCCGTGTGAAGCCACACGGACCGTGTGGCCTCCAGTGGAGGGGTACTTGGCCACGTTTTCGATGGCATGGACTCGATGGGGAATTTCAAGTCAAATATGGGCACATGGCCTCCCATACGAGCCGTGTGGCCCATCGTGGGGCTCATGACTTGAAAATTGTTCTAAGTATGAAATCACTGTCTCGTAACTTTTTTATGCGGAATTTTTCTAAGTGATATTTTACGGCTTTTGGCACGATCCATGTGGCGTTACACGGGTCGTGTGGTTGCCCGTATAGAGCCCCTTAACCTCAGAGAAATTCTAAGTGTGGGCACCGTGGGATCCGTCTAAGTGTTGCCTCACAAGCACTGTTCACGGTCCGTGTGATGGCTCACGGATTGTGTAGGCGGCCGTGTGGTCCTAATATTTCATTTTCCTACCCATTTCATTAATGGTTTCTACGTAAATTCGAATCACTCTAAGTGTGTTGAAGGCATTGTTGCCCAGGTTAAACCCCTGAATCAGCTGAGACAAATCCATCTTTATTCATTCTCTTTAGAACACTCACCTCCTGTAAAAATAAATTCCTAAACCTCCTCTCCAAGCTTCCTTCTCAAGACTCAAGCTAGGGATTTATTGGGGCTCTCCTTCAAGCTAATTTCCTCTCAAGCTCATCCTCTAGCACTAAGGTATGTGAGATTGATTCTTGGTCCCTTTCAACCAAGGAGTCCCAAACTTTTTCAATTAATTTTCATAAAGTTTTGCTTACTTTACTAATGGGTGTTGATGATTATTGGTTGTGTAATTCAATTGAAATGTGGGTTGTATTTATTTAATGGTTTTAAGCTATTTTAAGCTCCTCTACAATGGTTTGCATTGAGGTAACAAATTTATGAAAGTGCATGTCCCCTTCAAGACTTGAATTGCACATGGGTAATTCATACCATGATTTAAATGTTGATTTTACTTATATTTCCCAGAAAAACTTCAAAATGTATTATTAAGTTAACCTTGAATCTACATTGCCCATGTAATTTACGTCCAACTCATAGCATTGCATTCATGTGCGTGAAACTTTATGAAGAATTCTGAGTGGATAAGCCCAATTACGTCTTACGTAATGATTTTGATATGATTATGGGTACGACAAGAATGTGATCACATACATGTCTTATGCTTTTGTCTCTTTGAGCATCTTGGTGCTTGCACCATCTTGCATATGTAAATGAGTTATTCCTTGCATGAGTATCATGATTTTGATTTATTATTTGGCTTTTGAGCCCAATTTTGCATTGAATGGATTGAGAAAAATGAACATTATATCTCTTGAAAGCACGTATATGTATAAGTATTCATGTGGATGTTTTGACTTAGCATCAATGAATTGTGGCGTCAGGGCTATCCCTAAGGGTCCTCTCCCTTTCCTCGAACGATGTGCCAATATAGGAATGGAAGCCATTACCAAAATGACCGGGTCATAAGGAATAGTTGTTCATTTTTCTTGATATGATATGATTTTGTAAAATTCTTCTAAAATGGTGTGTTCCGTAAGGAAAGTGACCATCCACCGAAATGGGAGTCCCGTGAGGTGTGATGTAGATTACCTTTGGCAAGTAATCTTCTCTCTACTGATGGGAGGTCTCTATCTGACTAACTCATCTAATAGCTTGCATGGGTTTGATTTGTCAGTTATAGTCCATCCGCACTATGTATGAGCATTATTGCACCTCATGCATCATGAATTTCATGGCATATTTATACTACTCTTCCTTGGATATATGATTCTTTCTATATTGTGTGCTCTTGTCATCTAACATTGAAATGCATGTTTGATAAGTCATGTGCATAACATGCCCGCATACTTAGTACATTCAAATGTACTAACGCATACCTTATGCCTACATGATTTTACCATATAGGGACCGAGCGCCCCGATCATCCACCTTTTGGCGAATAGTTCGGATCCGAAAAGTTAACTTTGTGGTGAGTCCTATCTTTCAAGGACGAGGCGCCTTTCTTCTACCCATGTTTCTTTATGTTTATTCAAGTAATCGAGGGTGAGCCCGGGACATGTCCTGGCCCCTGTCCCATCTTGACTAGAGGCATTTTGGACACCTTGTAGACTTTTGTAGACTTTTGTGTACTTATATTTATGAGATTTCATGTTCAGAGTTTATGATTTAGACTATCTTTTGACTATGATTATCTTGGTTGACTATGGAGATTATGTATGCTTATACGTTCGGCGTGAAAGGCCCCTTTCCCTTATGATACCTCCATAGCGTGAGTCCTACTTTCCCGCCCCATAGAATTATGTGTTTGCTCCTTGAATGAAATTCCAAACCGATGATGTGGTTTTGATCATTATGAGGCTTGTTTGGGGACTCTCAGGTCCCCACTCGCCGTGTCACATCTAGGCCCTAGGTTCGGGTCGTGACAACCCACTTGCAAATCATACTTAGCAATCATGAATTTAAAGAAATAGATTTTGGGGCTTCACGATTGGAAGGAAATCATGAATGAAACCACATATACCTTTCTTGAATTAGAGAGATTAGTATGAGATAGACTTGAACTTGAAAGCACACTTGAATCTTCGAAGATTCGGCTTGAATGATGTTTAAGAGCTTGAATATTAGAAACCAAGTATTGAAATGAGAGTAAAGTGAAGACAGTAGGCTAAGGAATGATTTAAGGGCCTTAGGATAGGCATAAAAGTCTTAAAAGACCAACGGTTTAGGCCGAAATACCCTTAATGAACAGAGCCAAAAACTGACGAAGTGCACTATACGACACCCTCTATGGATCGTGGTGTACACCACGAGCCGTGAGGGGTTCTGTGATGTGCACCTTAGAGGAGGAAATAGTGAAGGCCAAGTGGAGGGTGCCCTCCACGGACCGTGGGCACCACGATCCGTGGAGGCTTCCGTGGTGGAACCCTTCTCTTGAATCCTTCATGGCAACCATGGAGCAGCCCTCCTTTGGACCAAGGACACCTACACGGCACCCTACACGATTTGTGGAGTGCACCACGGGCCGTGGAGGGTTCCTTAGAGGGAACCTTTGGCCAAAAATCCATGAAATCTTCAAGGCACCTAGAATCAGCCCACAAGGGGCTCTCCACGTGACACACCATGGTCAGTGGTGTGCACCCCGGGTTAAAAACCATCGGAAACAAATTTTTAAGCAACGTTAAGAGCACTCAAGGTCCGGGTCCTTACATTGATTTTTCTAGTAATACTTTATTGAGGCATCAAATGTATGAACATTTAAGTGGGAGTGTGAAATTCATTGAATAAATGAATTGTACATTTACTTAATATATGAATTTCTTACATTTTATGCAGACATATTTACTTTAAGTTCTATGAATCATTGTTGCAGAAAAATGTATCTATTAATGATAACATTTAATATGATTAATTTTGGAGTGATTTCTCAACCAAATAGGATTATCATTCAACGTTATTATAGATTGAAGATATTTGAATAAGATAATCTCTACTAACTACTCTTTACATCTCTTATCTATATTTCTTGTTCTATATTGCTCATATTTTACAATAAAATATGAATTTTATCGTTTCTCTCTTTTGTTCTTTCAAAATACATTATATCTATTTCATTTTATTTTCACAAATTAATCTTTTGAACAAAAAGTAACAAAGACAAATGCCAATATGTGCTAACTTATTGACTTTTTTTTCACTTAGTTAAGATTTTTTATTTGAAATTAATCTTTTATTATGTTGTGTAACTTTTGTTCATCTATATTCTCGTTTTTGTTTTAACAGTATTTGATCAAAGGATTAGATCGAGCGGTTTATAATTTATTTTGGTTTGATGATTGAGTATTACTTATAAATCAAAATAAATTAGTCCAAAAACAGATTGAACTAATTGAATGTGTGTTTTGATTCAGTGTGCTTTCCTAGTTATAAATTTATAGTAAAAGTAACACTTCATTTGTTCAACAACAGTTATTGTCCACTATTGACTTGATATATGAATTAACAAACCGTCAATAGTGGGGAGTTTTATTAAAGCATTCATATTAAATATAAACTATTTAAACGTAGAAAAATAAATACTAGTATTAAATAGCAAGGATAAAATAGACATAAAATAATAAATAATTTATTGATATGATAAACTGGACAAGTGTTGTTGGAAGCACTGACTCTCTACAATAAAAAATGAGGCTTGGGCCCCTAAATTTGAAGGACCTCATTTTAACAATAATAAAATTATTAAAAATATTTTCAAAATCAAATAAAAATTATATTTAATTCAGTACTATAAAAAAACTTTAAAAATTACTTTTCTTGAATAAGTTTTAAATTTTATCAAATTAAAATTAAACGAACAAATTGAATTAGAAAAAGTATTATTTATAAAAAAAAAATGAAAGATTTTCATACAAAAACAAAGATACAATTTTGCATTTCAAAGGAATTTTTTATGAAATATATTATAAACTTTGCATTTTTAAAAAAATAGAAGAATAAACTTTAAACAAAAATGTATCATGTATTATTGTTAAAAAATTTAAGACCTCCAATTTATTTTTATTAGTGCATGAAAATGCTTGAGCCGGACTATCTCAAAATAGTACTTCTTTTGTCCTATTTTATTTAAAAAATATTAAAAAAATATATTTTATTTTAATTAAAAATAATTTAATTTTAAATTTTATTTTTTTTATAAAAATCATGCGACGGAAGAAATATAATGTAAAAATAGAGATAAAGGGAGGAAATATTAATATGTACAACGAATCTGGCATTTCATAGTTGATGGACATCCCAATGCTAGATCAACCAATAGAGTTGTTTATGTAAATGCCAAGAAACAGTTACTCCTACAACTTTTGTTCCCATTTGTTGATAATGCCGGCGCCTGTCCTTTTGTCCCCAATTCCACGTTATCCCAAAATTCTACCATATCTCCTTATTTCCATTTTTGGTATTTTAATGGAATAGTTTAATTCCCATGAGATAAGAAAATGTGTCCACTTGACTACAAGACATTTTTAGATTGATGAACTTTGGATTTCGAGCAATACCCACCCTTTCCATTTTTGGTATATTTATATTATTTCTACTTCCTCTCTTCCATTTATGTGGATGTGATGTGACGTGATACTACTTACTGTTTTTTTTAAAAAATAAAAATTATAAATTTGATGGTATTAATAATATAAATTTTAATACGTAGTACTGAGTATATAACTAATAGAAAAATTAATTATACAATAAAATATTATTAATATAAAAGACATATTGTTTTTACTAATACGTCCTAGGAGAGGCCAACTTTCTTGAATATTAAAGTAGTAGTGGCTTATTTTGAACACTCAAAAATTCAATTTATTATGGTCGCATTTTCTGGTATTTATAAATTCCACAAGTAAAAGTGTTTCCAGTTAAGAAGAAAGTTTGGGTTGTGAGGCATTTTGGAGCCATCACCCACAAACTTTCTTCTCTGCGTTTGTTATTTATGAGCTAACTTGGGTGGTGGTACTTTGCAAAAATGGAAGGTTCACGCCTTGATTTTGGCAAAATGGGTTATGGGTACTTGTCTCTTTTTTTCCTTTATAATTTATTGCAGATGAGATGATCTGATATTATTCCTTTTCTTTTTTTAAAATTTTTGGTTGTGAGACCATCTGATTTACAAGTATGACCAACTCTTTATGATGCTAAAGTCAAATAGTTTAGTAGTTTGTGTGAATCAAGATTGAAACTCTCTTAGTTTGCATTTGTCAGTGTGAGTTTCAAGATTGAAGCTTGTTATGTCTTGGATTGAGTTGCACTCTCTATCTTGTATAGATTTCTTCCACTTGATCTGTCATCTTGGTCATTCAGTTAATATTATCTTAGTTTCTTGGTGACTTTCTAACTGACCATACGACATTTTTCTTTCATATCTCAATTATGTTTAAGCTTTTTATCGTTTATTTCTTCTTCCTTTGTCCTGATTTTGGATTTTTAATAGATGCAAGCACTATAGGAGAAGATGCAAGATTAGAGCCCCTTGCTGCAATGAGGTCTTTCACTGCCGACATTGTCACAATGAAGCCATGGTAACTTACTTGCTGGCGACTTCTTTTATGTTGATCCCGTGGCCCAATTCAGATTTCAAGATTCAAACTTTTTATGTTTGACATGGAATTTTGCATTAAAATTTACAGATTTGGAAACTAACATAAATAGTACCGTTAATGGAAGAACTTGTTTGAATCTCAAAATCTGAGAGTTGTCACATATATTGTGATGGAGGGAGTATCTGTCTAACGGAAGTTAATCTTTGTTTCAACAGAGCACGTTGCCTAAGATTTTTGATAGGCATGAATTAGTTCGACAAGATGTCACACAGGTTATATTTCTATTATTTCCATTTCCAGTTATTCATCTATTACACTTAATTGTTGGAAGTTTCTTAGCATGAGATATTTGGGTATTTCAGGTCATCTGCTCAGTTTGTGATACGGAACAGCCAGTACGTGCTGTATTTTGACCTGAATTCATGCCTTCTTTCTCTCGTTGGTATTACTGGAATTGATGCTACAATGTCTTTTTCTATTTCAATTCAGGTTGCTCGCGTTTGTACGAATTGTGGTGTCAATATGGGAGAATACTTTTGTGAAGTGTGCAAATTCTATGATGATGATGTAGTGTACTGTGCTTTCTACTAATATGTGATTGACTTGTTTACCTCTAAAACACAACAATCCCATAATTATTTCTGGGGCTTAGACTCTTTTAGAAATGCTTACTCTGGACTCCATTGTTACAGATAGACAAAGGGCAGTTTCATTGTGATGATTGTGGGATCTGCAGGTTAGTGTATACACATATCACAGAGCAGTTATTGCTTTATGTGGTAAATATCTTCTTTCTGGTAGTTCCATGTCTGACACATATATTCTTGGCACAGGGTTGGTGGTCGGGAGAACTTCTTTCATTGCAACAAGTGTGGTGCGCATCATCACAACTTCCTTATTATTATTTGAAGCTTTGTGAAAAATTCTGTGTTCTTTTCTTTAATATTTTCTTCACTAACATGTAATCATTGGAAAATTCTTGAGAATATACTATATAACTCCAATGGGTCTAATCTTTAATTTGCTGTTCTTCATTAATATTAATTACTCACTATGAACTTGTATTTCATCGGAGTGAAGTAAGGGTCACTAGTAACTAGAACTAATTGGATAATGATACGAAGAATCAGGTACTCCTTTTCTTATTACAACATAGTCTGAACGCTGAAGGATAGACCAGGACTGATACCTCATCATAGTGGAGCTGCATTTTCTACTTTGTTCAGCTTGCTCTTCTAATACTTTAGTCCTGCTCCTTGATCTGGGAGCATCCACAGCTATAGGAATGTAGTTTTAATTCTTTACCTTGGAAGTATAAATGCTAAAATTACCACAGTTAATGTTAAGATTTTATTTTGCACTTCAGAGGCATAAATGTTGTTTGTTAAGTGATTATACCCTAGATATCACTTTTAATACAAACTACATGTTAAGGTTCTCTGTGTTGTTTTTCTCCCTTCAAGTAGCGGAAATGTAGGAGTGTCATCCTCGGAGTTCTGGTGATGCAACTATTTTTTGATGCTTTATTCAGTTGGCTTATCGAATATACCTGTTGTGATGACCAAACTTTTTCTTTCTTATGTAATTGGTTGGACAGTGCAAATAGAGAATCCTACTGTAAGAGAACTGAGCAAGGCTTTTCAATTTCATTTACATTACTCATTTAGGAAATTTGCCAATTGCATGGTCAACATATAGCTTTCTTCTTTCTAATTTTAGTGTTGCACAAAGTGGCTGTTCACATAATGTTGTTTTGCTGCTACAATTGCTTCTTCACCTACTTCTGGCTTTCATTCTGCAGACTCTTGTTATTCAGTTAAACTGCGTAATAACCACTCGTGCGTGGAGGATGCCATGCGCCATCATTGTCCCATTTGTTATGAGGTACGTTACATAACCCTCTGGATCCTGCCTTCAAATGTTCTTGTCATTCCTAATGCTCTAATTCTTTAAGTGCAGTTTCTCTTTGATTCTCTAAAAGACACAACTGTAATGAAATGTGGGCACACAATGCATACAGAATGCTACCACGAGATGATAAAGCGTGACAAGTAATCACTTAGTATTTGTCTATTTATGTGGTTTTTCGAGTGTCGTTCGATTGAATAACAAGTTTTATGTTTACTGACTTCCATTTTATTGTAAACGCAGATACTGCTGCCCAATTTGTTCTAGATCAACTATAGACATGTCCAAAGCTTGGAAAAGAATGGATGAGGAGGTTGGTTTAAATATCAATTCTCTAAGGGTGCATCTTATCGTAGGGTTGCTTGCATGCGTACTGAACGTTTTCATGGCTGATAGCTGTTTTATGCATATTCTTAAACTACTTCTGTTCTTAAGGAGTTGGATCTAAGAACTGTAGTTCTATGATCCAAGTGCAATTTCTTGAATCTTGATCAGTTCAAAACACTGGAATTGTCCAATTGCCCTCGGATGCATAATCTTTTCATTGAAAATTGTGTGAATGCATAATAACTTGGGAATAGATCCAGCATTGTGCATAACTGATCTTCTACTATTCTATGTTCTTCCAAAAGTGTGCTAATCCCTATGTTGTGCGGAGCTGAGTATCTTCTGGGATAAAGCCTTTCCTCCGCAGGGCCTTGCGCAGTCCCCCTATGAGCGGTTGTCCATCGTCCTAGTTCCCTCAAAGCTTTTGGGAAGAGAGTAGTCTTGTGTGTAAGAGCATTTTTGGAGGATTATAAGACCTTTTTTCTTTTCTCTTTTCAGTTAAATAAGTTTGTCTTGGAGCAGTATTGTTTTTATAGGTCTGCCGTCCACAAAAATATAGTTGATTATGGTAAAGAGAGTGGCAGCTCCCTTTCGTTTTGGAAGGCAAAAGAGAAAAAGAAAAGATAAGCCTGACATCTAGTTCTTGCCTTTGAACAAGTGTGAGTTTTATCGGCAATGATCATTCGCCAATTGAGGATGCATTTTGAACCATGTGGTATGGTCCAGCATATCTGGCGATCAGCATAATTCCCAAAAGTGCATTAAGCTCTTGTATTTTGTAAAATGCTTGTGGTTGATGATGCTGACAGCTGCACAATGTTCCATTCCCTTATTCATGTCCCAAGGTCGATAAATTATACACTGTCCAGTTCACCAATCTGTGGGCAGCGTTAAGATTTTGGTGATGTCTGTTCCTGTACTTCTAAAGTTGGTCATGCTGTATGCTTAATCTTATTTTCAAGAATTCTGTTTACCTAGCTGTATTGAAGTCCTACACTAAAAGGGAAAATTTTTGTTGTTCAGATTGAAGAGACAATCATGCCTGAAGATCTTCGATATAAGAAGGTACTTCTGTTGTTTTGGCTGTTAATTACAGAGGGCAACCAAGGGGGTTTGGGTGTGTATATTTGCATAGTACCTTTGGTGTTGCATAACTCACCTAACTTGTTACTTGCAGGTTTGGATTCTTTGTAATGACTGTAATGACACAACTGAGGTATACTTCCACATAATTGGGCAGAAATGCAGACACTGTCAATCATACAACACCCGTATGATTGCACCTCCTGTTCTTCCTCAATAACAACTTTCTACTCCAGAACAACTGATTTTTTTGTGCTGCTGAAGCCTGGTGCAGCGGACCTGAAATATATGGTGTTACCTTCATTATTTATTACTAGTATTAATACTCTTTGGTGTCATTTCTGCATTATTCATGGCCATTGCAACACAGCTCAACTCTTTTTGCAATGTGGAAGTATTTTATGGCATGATTTTTCCCCTCCAAAGATGTGAGAAAACTCAAAGAATTGATTCATGACTATGTATACCATTTACGCCTATTGTCATTACATTCCGAGGGACTACTTTTGAGCTGCAAAAATGAGAATGGAACAATTTTTTTAATACTAATTAAACTTTTTGTGGATTTGAAAATATAGACTTCTGTTTTCCTCCATTTTCTCCAACAGCAAAATGAAAGGAAGCTTTGATTTTTTTCTCTCTCTCTTCTACTCGCTTACCTTAGTTTAGTCTTAATGCTGAAATCAAATCTCAAAGGTATCTTTAAAATGATAAAGATGCACCATTGCTAAGGAAGATGATAAGCATGGCTATAAATTTCTTGAATGTGAAAGACAGGAGATGGAACGCAACTTTGATGAGTTTGTGGTTTAGAGTACCATTACATTCACTGCTATATTGTGCCAGTATATTATACGAGCTTCCTACATGTATACATTTTTAATATATAAATGTTCAACTATATCTACAGTTCAGATCAAGATTGGAGCTGTAGTTAAATGCCTATAAACTAGGTCACTTTACACCGAGGAACACTTGACTTAAAATAATTAAAAAAAAATGACCCTCATAGTATAGACATGTATAATCAGTGTGTGTTGTATATCATAATGTATGTTCAGTATATAATTTATGTATAAACAATATACTTTACTTTCTATAATTTTTTACAAACTATATGGAGCTATTTTTTATGTAAATAAACATGAACTACTTTTTTGGTAACACTTTTACTTTTATATATATAATTTCCCCTATAAACTGCCCATATACTCCCGAATATTTAAGATTAATTTTTGGATATGTGTGTTTCATATATTTTTTTTTATAGATTCGTCATTTATTTCTTTTGATTAAAATTTTATGAAACATGTGCATAATCAGTAATAAAGTGCTCAACAATTATAAATAAATTTTTAAAATTGTGACAAGAAACACTAAGCGAGGGAAATTATTTCTTTTAATTCACAGAAAATTAAATTTTAAAAAAAAAAAAGTTAAAAAGAGAGACTACACAATAAATAAACAGAGAAGAAAAAATTTAACATACACATTTTTATAAGACTTTAAGCATCACAACATGAATTTAAAAAAAAAAAAAGGAAATACAGAATCAGTATATAAACTACTTCCAAAATCTGTAAATAATAGTAACAACACTATATTGAGTTTCCCAAATACCAAACAAATATGAAATTAATAATAGAAAATGTAAACTACATCCAAAACCAATTAAATAATTGACATTCATAACAGAAATAATTCATCAGGAACATAATAACGCCTAAATAAATTAGAGTAATAATAATAGACTGAGAATAACTATCGAAAAATCTTTAACACAAGTTATTACAAGAGAAAAATGATGAAATGAGAACTAAAAAAAAAGAGAACAAAATTAAGGAAAGATAAAAGGATAGTCAGGATATTACCTCCGTGACCGAATCCGGCCAGATCTGGAAATTCTTGGTCATCTGCGGTGATCCTATTTGTTGGAGCTTGGAGCTCACCTGCGGTTGGAACCATTGTTGTTGTTGTTTTCTGGTGGAGCGTGAGGAGAAAAGGGTCGTCGCCGGTGGCTATTTCGAGTCGTTTGGTGGCTGATTTAGGTCGTTGATGGTGACGTTTCGGGTTGTTTGGAGCTGTTGTTTGTCTTGATGGCTTGTTGGGTGAGTTAAGGGGCTGTTTGCTGGTGCATTTAGGGGGGGGGGGGATTTGAGGGTCGTTTCTGGCCGGGAAAGGGGGTTTCAGGTGTTGAAATGGTGGCGTTTCAGAGGTGTGTTTGGTGGAGAAGAAGGGTCTGGTTTGGGGTTTTGTTGTTGCACGATTTTGGAGTGGTTTCAAGTGGGGTTCTGGGTGGTGTTTTTGAAGTTCTTTGGTTGGTTTCTCATGGAGTTTTGGAGCTGTTTGAGGAGGCGTTTTTGGGGTCGTTGGAGGGCTGTTTCAGGGCGTGTTTTGGGTGGTTTTGTAGTGGTGTGGTAGCGGCTGGGTTGGTGGTCTCATGGTGGTCGTTTAGGAGCTGTGTTTGGGTGACGTTTTGGTCGTTGAAGAGAAAAGAGGGCTTGCGTTTGGGTGCTGGTTCGTGGTGGCAGTGGTGGTGAGTTCATGTTCAGGTTTGCTGCCATGGTGATGACTAGGTGGAGAAGAGGATGGGAATTTATCGGCGAGGTGAGGGAAAGAGGGAGAGGGGGCTGCCGGAGCTCCGGCGAACTCTTCTCGGAGAAGATGAAGAATAGTGAAACCCAAAAAATTAAGAAATAATTAAATCCTAATCTAAAAATTATTCATCTCCATCTATTATAACAATATAAAAAAACTACGCCACCTAAACTTGTGCTCATTTTTCACTTAGACACCTAAACTAAGACAAGTTTCTAATAGACACCTCAACTGCTCACATTTGATCCCATTAAACACTTTTATCCTACTTGGCACTCTCCGGTATTTATTTTTAATTTTTCAGCCAAAAATAAATATTTGCTATCCAAAATTTTTTTTTTTTCATAAAAGTAGGTTCTCAAAATTCTCCGTTAACCATGAGAACCTACTTTTATGAAAAAAAAAAATTTTGGATAGCAAATATTTATTTTTGGCTGAAAAATTAAAAATAAATACCGGAGAGTGCCAAGTAGGATATAAGTAGGATATAGGTGTCTAACTGAAATGCAATGCACATGTAATGTATGAATGCAATGCATGAGGTGGAATCATGGCGAATTTTGGCGCGTCGGTGTTGTTAACATCCAATTTTGGCCCAACACTTCTAAAAATCGATAACTTTTATGTAGATATTTTTAAATAGCTTAAAATATGTTTGGGTAATTTTAGATTAATTTTTAATAAATACTCTTATTTTTTAAAATATTAGAATTTTGATTAGTTTAATATTAAATCTTAAAAAAAAAAAAATTCCATAAAAGTAGGTTCTCAAAAAAATTTTTTGGACCGCAACTATTTATTTTTGGCTGAAAAATTAAAAAACAGTACCGGAGAGTGCCAAGTAGGATAAAAGTGTTTAATGGGATCAAATCTGAGCAGTTGAGTGTGTTTAGGTGTCTGTTTATGTATTTGGCCTATAATATTAGTCTCTTGATCCATATCAATTAGTATTCAAAATAATAATATAAAACATACATAAGCTCATAAATTCTACTCAAACACTTCAATCCGAACCTCGCCTCGCCTCTGTGCCTTGAGAATTCATCTGCTTTTATCCCTAATTGTTTTCTTTTATTTGATTTTTACGATTCACAAAGTTGCAAACAGTTGTTGAGGCTCAAGAATCTACACATGTTTTGAAAGTTTTAATTTAGAGCAGGATTAAGTTTTGTATGCACCTAAATGTTGTGCGCTTTTATGAAGTGTAGTAAAAGAAAATAAAAAGTCTATACATAAATGTTATTACCAACGGAATCTCGGAAGATCAAAACAGAAGCCTAAATAGGGATGAACTTTTAAAAAACCAGGATTTAGCTTGCATTACTAACGTCAGACGAAATATCCTCCCCATTTATTAAGCAAAATTGCACAATAACAACATGCAATAACTATTTGGCAGAGGAACAATTCTTCCATTTATTACTTGATTCAATATGATTGATGAGATTATATATAACATAAAGCTTCGTCCAAACTCTTCAAATTCTTTTATACTTTTATTATTTGATATTTAATCAATTAAATAACTTATAATATTTTAATTTAGTCTAAGGGCAAAATGGTAATTCAAGTTTGAACTTAACATCTTCCCACTTTTAGTATTTAATATATATTGTGTACCAACTCTTTCATTGCATATGATAAGATTTTTCGTCATTACATACTTGTTTGATTTCTCCTACCCAGTCGGTTGAACCTACTGGGTATATTTCAGTGCACTCACTCCTACTTTGTTTCCTTCCTACAGATCGAGCACAGGGACCCCTACAGGGCAGTTGATCGTATTCTACTAGAGTTCTTCCTTACTATCCTAGATTTCAGCGGTGAGGCTCAAATTTCGAGTCGCTATTTGATCTATTGAGACTCCTTTGTATTTACTTATCTGTACTACTTTAGATGCTCTTGTACTCGTGATTTCAGGTTTTTGGATCTAATTTTAAGTGTTGTGTCGCTTGTGCTTTACTTTATTCTCTTTAATCATGATCCAATTTTGGTCGTGACATCACAATACCACAAAAGTGCATTAATAAAAACTAATTAGTTCTTTCCTTATACTTCTTGGTAAAATAACTACACACTAAAGTTCTTTCCTCTTCCTTTTAGGTAAGTAACAACTTCATTGCTAACTCTATCTATAAAAGACCTAAAAATAAGAATATTTTTCACAAGAGAAGAAAGAAAAAACTTGGGGGAGCTTTTCCATCATGGAAGAAATACAAGACACAAATACTACAACTCTGAAGGTTCTAATGGTTCCATGGTTAGCTCATGGCCATCTGATCCCTTATTTAGAACTAGCCAAGAAACTATCCAAAACCAACCTTTTCTTCATATACTTTTGTTCAACTCCTATCATTCTCAATTCCATCAATCAAAAAAATCTACCGAAAAACATCCAACTAATGGAATTCCCTTTACCATCATCACCACAACTTCCTAGCCACCAACACACCACCAATAACCTACCAAAAAACCACCTTTCAACCTTAATCCAAACTTTTGGAGAAGCTGGCTCAACCTTTGCCAAGATTCTTGATTCTCTCTCTCCTGATTTGCTTATTTTTGATGGTTTTCAATCATGGGCACCAGAGCTTGCTTCTTCAAGAAACATTCCTGCCATTCATTTCCTTGTTGTTGGTTCTGCTTCCATATCTTTCTTCTATCACCATTATGTGTATGCTGGCACAAGAAATTTTCCATTCCCAGGAATTTTCCTCAAGGATTATGAGGCAAAGCAACTCCAACTTGCCGCGGAAATGAACATTTCCATGGGACCGAATGTTGCTTTCAATGGGCTGGAAAAATCCCATGAGATCATTTTGATTAACACTTGTAATGAAATAGAGGGGAAGTATGTTGATTATCTCTCAATTATAACCAATAAAAAAGTCATACCTATAGGTCCAATTATTCGTGAAATGGAAACAACTATAGAGAATGAGGAGAACTCCAAGATTCTCCAATGGCTAGACAAGAAAGAGTCATCCTCTTGTGTTTATGTTTCATTTGGAAGTGAATATTTCTTGTCCAAAGAGGAAATTGAAGAAATAGCTCATAGCTTAGAGCTAAGTGAATTGAACTTCATTTGGGTACTGAGGTTTCCGTCAGGTGAAGAAACTGACGTAGAAAATGCTTTACCAAAAGGCTTTCTTGATAGAGTTGAAGGAAAAGGTATCATTGTGGAAAAATGGGCACCTCAACTAAGAATTCTTGAGCATGCGAGTGTTGGGGGATTCTTATGCCATTGTGGATGGAATTCTATACTAGAAAGTTTACATTTTGGAGTTCCTCTTATAACCATGCCTATGCATTCTGATCAACATACGAATTCAAGAATGGTGATCGAGCTGGGGACAGCTATGGAGGTTGTGAGAGATGATCAAAATGGCAAACTGAATAGAGAAGAGACAGCAAAAGTGATAAGAAATGTGGTGATGGAGAAGAATGGTGGTGAAATTGTGAAGGCAAAGGTGAAAGAAGTGAGGAAAAAGATAAGAGAAGAGAAAGGAGAAGAAGAGTTTGATCAAGTTGTTGACAAGTTGTTGCACCTTTCTACCAAGAATAAGCAGTGAAAACTTAGACGACATAAAAGAAGAACGCTAAATGGAGTGATTTTCTTTTCTGTTGTTATTTTGCTTGAAATAATTGAAATGTACTTTTCTTTTGTCCCGGAAAAAAAGCTGTGGTGTTTCTCTACTTTCGAATAGATGGAAATGATAAAAGTTTTATGTTGACGTTGAAGATTGCACTTGATATCTTCATCTTTTTCATTGTTCACTGTCTTGTCTTCATCCCGGATTCTTCACTAGATTCCACTTTTCTCCTTTACAGAAGTAGGGTAGCTTTTTAATTAAGTGCCTCATAGATTCTGGTCTATCCAGTTTTAGCTCAACTATTCATAACTGGTTGAAAGAGCTCCAACAAAATTGATAAAACGTCTAACGTTGTTCCTTAATTTTGTTTTTACAAGGTTAATTAACCTAATTTTTGAAGTGATATAAAATGTGGATAAATTGACTGTATGAAAATAATGTTATGAGTTTAAAGAAACTATGACAATGTACATGTTAAAGGTAATCACTTTTAGAATTATTAAAAACATAAAATTAGTTTAAAAGATGCTTATAAAGTGTTTTACAAAGTTACTTTACAAAGATAAGTGAGGAATACTCTAATTTATAAAATAGACTGCTCACTAAAGAAAGGCTGCTGCATATGAATATTCATGTTGAAGACACTTGATGCCGTCTATGTCGAGCTTCAGTTATGGAAATAAAAAATCACTTATTCGTTGATTGTGAATATGCTTCAAGGGTGAGAACTGACTTTCAAAAATGGGCTAAGATAAACTTGACTGCGAGAGATTTATAGAATGCATTGGAGAAGGTTAAAGCAAAGCATTGGAAAAATTTCGAGAAGGAGATGAGAGCAGCAATATGGGGAGCCATGGCTTATTACATTTGGAAAGCAAGGAACTGGAAGCAATTTAAAAATGTACAGACAGTATACACAGCACAGTGGGAAGAATCACATGAGATACTGTAGAAAGAATAGAATTATATAAAAATACGAAGAGAGCATATAGGTCTAGAAGTTTTTGGCAGGAATTATGTAATTAGATGTGAACTTCCTGAGGCTATTCTTCACTGCTTCCTTAGAAAATTAGTGCTCTTAGTTTGTATGTGATTGATCTGTTAATGGTAATATTCACATTGGTTGCCAAAAAAGGATTGGCGAGGAAATTGTATTTACCAGATAAGAGCCTTGCTTACTAAGTCAGGCATATATACAAAGTTATAGATTCACAGATTTTCTTTTTTGTCTATGCAGGCACATGTTTTTGGGTTCTACTTATTTTTAGTTAGGTTGGCAAATTTAACAGTTACAAAAGAAATTAATTAAAGGAAGAATGGTGGAGAAAATATCGCTGCCTGAGCTTCCTCCGAACTTTCATACAACTAATGGCCTACCTCCATATTTCATGTCTACCCATGTAGAGGGGTCTTAGAACTGGCTATCCCTACCTTCTCCGACATTCTTGTTTTCCATTAACCACACGTGATCATTTATGATATCAATTTTGCATGGTCCATGGAAATGGCAATGTCCAGTAACATTCATTCAGTTCATTTCTAAATTATGGGGGCTACAGCTAATGCGTTATTCCTTTGTTTGTTCAAGTATCTAGGTGTTCAATTCCATTCTGCATCAGTTTTACTTAAGGACTATGAGAGAGGCAAGCTTCGTCGTGTTGAGTCCTCATCAAACCATGGTAAACAAAAGGATAGTCTCTTTGATTGCATAGAGCAGTCTACTGAGATCTTATTGACTGGAAAGAAGGAAATACTGCTGGTCCACTCTTTTGAAATCAACAGTGCTGTTGGTTAAACAAGAAGGATCCCACTTTAACTGTCCTTGTGTCCTTTGGAACTGAATCCTTTTTGACCACGGAAGATATGAGAGAGATTGCACAAGGACTAGGGCCTAGCAATATAAACTTCATATGGGTACTCCGCTTTCCAGGTGGGGATAAAACAAGAGTTGAAGAGACACTACCTCAAGACTATCTTGACAGAGGATAGAAGAGGATTAGTTGTGGAGAGATGGGCACCTCATGCTAGAACTCTTGCTCATTCTAGTATTGGTGGTTTTGTGAGCCATTGTGGATACAGTTCTGTAATGGAAACTATAAATTTAGGAGTCCCTATTATATCCATGCCTCTAAAGTTTGATCAATATAGAAATGCTAGGCTGGTGGAGTTAGTTGATGTTGGTGTAGAGGTTATAAAGCCAGATGATGCGGGCTTAAGGCACAAGAAATAACTAGAGCGATAAAATATGTGGTTTTAGAAAGACGGGGAAAGAAGTAAGGGAAAAGGTAAGAACACCCGGTAATAAGATCAAAATGGGAGCAGATGAGGAGATTGGTAGGAAAACGTAAGAACTGGAGAAACCTGTGAGATGCATAAACAATAACGTATCCAGTGAAATCTCACGAATGTGGTCTAGTGAGGATAGAATGTACGTAGACCGTACCACTACCTAGTGAATAGAGAGGCTGATGTATGTAAGCAGTGCAAAGTCTACCAGAAGGGAGCAAAAGCAACAACAAAATAGTGCGATAAAGCAAAGGACACTCAAAGTTTTGAGGTTTTATCAAATTCTCAGCTCTCAAGTAATTCTTGA
Organism: Solanum rostratum; assembly: GCA_029948455.1. Taxonomy (NCBI): domain Eukaryota; kingdom Viridiplantae; phylum Streptophyta; class Magnoliopsida; order Solanales; family Solanaceae; genus Solanum; species Solanum rostratum. The sequence continues at coordinate 60,243,108 of CM057045.1, read as the reverse complement.
TCTACTTGAAATGAAATGGCACATCGCATTCATCATATGCAGAGAAATGAGGATAATACCATTAATAGAAACATAATGTACGATATAAAACTACATAGTGCAAAGCATAAAAAAAGATAAATATGTTTCTTGTTGTTTTGATTTCACTTCTTTTGAATAGTACAATCTAATACATCAGTTGAACTATTCGTATGCATTTTCTGTAAATATTGACTTGTACATAACACCAGCAACAACAAGTGTTTCCTGTCTCGAAAAACTCGATGATATTAAATCATCCATCAATCAATGATTATAAATAACACAACCAGTTCTAAAAAAGAAGCAATTCTCTACGAATATTCTCAACAGTATTGCTTTCATTGTTTCCTATCATTACTGTGATTGCCAAAGTCGCTAGCCGATGGTCACTTACAGAGATATTAGCGGCCAAAACCTCAGCCTGATGCTTGTCGAGAACGGAGAAGATGTTAGTCATCAGTCCTTGTGTGAGCTGAAATTGGATCCCGAAAAATGCTAATCCTTTGGAAAGAGTGACGTTAACAGAGAAAACTCTGTTTTTGCATTGAGATGAAGCTGGTTTGTACACCAACAATGACTTCTTCAGATTCTTCAATCTCAATATTTCTTCCTCAAGGCGTTTGATGTAATCTGTAGATTCTGCCACAACCTTCTCCCTCGTCACCTGAAGCGGTGACTTAGTTATTATGCATCTAATAAATCAGTAGCAAAAAAGAGTTTGAATGTGAAGAAATTAGAATAGATAGATGAAATAGAAAGGAGAAGTACCTTATGGATGTGGGAGATAGTAGGGATCAAAGATTGAAGTAGAGAATACATCTCAGCCATTTTCCCTCTTCTGTTGCGTTCCTTGTGTATACTATCAGCAAGCATAGGATCTTCTTTGCTCTGCTTCTTATACCCATATGATGAGCTTGAACCCTTCTGGTTCATGGCGGAAAAATCCGTCAATGGAGGCATGAAAGCATCTCTATATCCTCCCATAACACCCATAAATAATCTTTCAATTTCTTCCTCTTCTGCTTCTTCCTTCATCATCATCTCTTGCCACATTTCCACTCTTTTTCGTCACTGAGCTACTACCATTACTGTATATGTATCAATGAAGTATATGTATATGTATATATAGGCCAACCCCAGGAAGTTTGTTACAAGATATTCGCAGTTTTGCACCAAGGGATCATAATATTTTGATTCTGCTGCCCTTGGAAATTTTCTTCGGTGTGTGTATGCTTTTCCTGATTTGCATGCAGATTGATCACTTGATTCAATATCAACCGTCCATTATGTGGCCAACGGTGATGATTATTCTAAGCATTTTCAAGATGTGATGGTTTGTCACAGAGTAAAATTGCTGCTCGAACAAACCGTCCAAGTGGGTTTAGGGAATGGTACTTGCGCTGTAAGAAAAGTGAAACCTCTCTCCATTCCAACCAATAGCAAATGGAGAAAGGGTTAATGTGATGTGAATTATGTGTCATTTCTTCAAATGAAATAATAAAATTTAACTTTTTAATGATGAAGGACCAAGTACAAAACGTTTATGCTAAAACCGGACTAAATAACTTTTTAATTATTCATGCCATAACCAATTCCACAGATAGTTCACAGATTCTCAAAGTTTCTAAATTTTTGCTTATGATATCATTTTTTATATTTCATAGAGTGGCATGCAAGTTGTAACAAATAAATAGACTTAATATTTCAAATGCTCAATCAACTATTAGTTTTTTTTATACAAAATTACTTAACTTTTATTTTTAACTTTAAAGTCACTCAATTAAGTGATTTTTTGTGATTTTTTTTTTTTAGTTAAGTGACTTTGACGTTAGAAAGGAAAGTTGAATGACTTTTATTAAAAGAACTAATAGTTAAGTAACATATAAGATATTAACTCTAAATAAATGAAATAGCTTACAAAATTTACACAATTGCGGTGGCGGTTCTACAAGGCTTATAAAAAAGCAGTTGTCATATGCTCCCTAATTTGAGGGGCCTTATTTTTAAAGCAATAATAGGGAAAATAAAATTATCAGTATTTGTAGATAATATTAAGAAAATTTATATAAGAGAAAAAAATTATTAAAAATTTGACAAACTTAAAATATCATCTCTCAAAAAAGATTAAATTAATTGACTTATAATAAATTAAGAAAATTAAGATCTTCATTTGAATTTGAATTTAAATTTTGGCCGCAAACAAATATATTTGAGTCACCTTTGCTCGATTGTTAAAGTTGTTTCCGTCTCATACTCTGCATATTTGAAAGTCCATCTAGCTAAGATCTACTTTGGTACTTTTTTTACATTTTTTTGTATTCATTACTTCGAAAATTTAGCTATCGTTTATCCTCTTTACTTTTATTTGTCTCTCCTTGATTTACTTATTTCAAATTAATTAGTGGCTGATTTTGTAATCTCGTGGTGTCTCCCATTTTCTGCCTTTATTTTTGAAAAAAGATATTCGAACGGGTACTTCTTATAAATAATAATAATTACGAATTTAACTAATATTTTTTATTTACTATCATTTGTAGCAATACATAACAATACTATGATAATTCTACACTTATATTAAAAGTGAATTATGCATGCAATATAAATTATATAAATATTTAAAAATATATTGTGATAGTTTGGTAAGAAATTGATACAATGTATATTAAAGTGTCATAATGTATTATTCATCAATAAAGTTGTATCATATATATTTTATAAGTAATTTTCTATAATATGTATTAAAACTGTATCGTATAAGTCAAAAGGACACGCAAATACTAAAATACTTCTGGGGAATAACTGTTGGACAGAAACCACGAGGCCCATCTGTAATTTGTTGTCCCTTTAGATGCCTGCCCATAGAAACCTGTTAAGTTTTTTCATCTCAAGATCTCAAACCACGAATACTTTCTGTGACTCATATTGTGTTTTATGGTTTGCACATACCACTTGTGATAAAAGTACTGCAAATTGAATTTCTGAATCTAAAATCACGAAACTAAAATCACAATCTGTAGTTTGGATTACGACCTATAGATCCTTGTCATAGAGCTGACCTTGAGTCCAAAACATTTTGAGTGTTGGGGGTGTTCTATGAACCCGTTCTATGGTTCGTGGAACCAACCATGGTCCATATATTTCATCCGTCCTATTGGACCTAAAAATCAAATCTCTGAATCTCAATTCACAAGGGTACACTATGATCTATAAAAACTTTCACGGGCCGTGAAAGTCATCTGTAGAACTTGACATTTTCTCAAAAAAAAAAAAAGGGTCTCGTAGATCCTAAATCAGTACTGTTTTCTGTATTTTTTCTCTTTGTTTCCATCCTTCAACTTTCAAGGCATTACAATATCTCTCCCTTTGGAACAATCATCCCTGAATAGGGCTTAAGATAATATGAATAGAGTAGGAAAGGAGATCTAACAACTCGACATGAATGCAACAACACATAAAATGCAAAAATCATGAAGTTTTCAAGTTTCATATATAACATAATTAAAATCAGCTTCATGAATATGCATATATATGAGATGACGTGGAAAAGCTGAAATATAGAAATTGATCAGAGCAAATCATGAGGAACTAGCTACTTTAGACTGAAAAGGAAAGAAAGAGATAAGAATAACACATCATATTATCCTCAACCTCCCATTTAGCACCTTCAACGTCTTGGTTCCTTTATAATACTTTAATTGATGTCATTTTCTTATTCTTTAATTTATGAACTTAAACTTCTTCGTAGGACAAATTTTCTTTTACAACCACACTTTTCAAAGGCACAATAGTGGCAGGATCGCCAATTCACTTCCTTAACAGAGATATATGGAACGCTGAATGCACCGATGCCATCTCTAAAGGCAAATCAAACTCATAAGCTATTTTATCAACACACCTGAAAATCTGATATGGGTCGACAAAAATAGAGACTAAGCTTCTCTTTTTATCAAAACCCATTACACCCTTCATTAGTGAAATTTTTAAGTATACCTAATCATTAGACTCAAATTCAAGCTCTTTTTTTCTCACATTTGAATAAGATTTTCATCGACTCTGGACGGTTTTTAACCTTTTGCTAATGAGTCTAACTTTTCCCATAGCTCCAAACACCAAGTTAGATCCTATCAAAGCGACCTCATCAATGTTAAATCACCCAATCAGTGATCTACATCTCCTATTATATAAGCCCTCAAAAGGAGCCATTTGGATGTTAAAATAGTAGTTGTTATTATAAGCAAACTTAATCAATGATAAGTGGTCATCCCAATTTTCTTGAATTTGATTACAAATGCTCTCAAAATATTCTCCAAAGTCTAAATTGTTCTTTCGTCTTAACCATCGATTTGAGGGTGAAAAGTGGTAGTTAGCTTGATTTATGTCATAATATTACTTTGAAAAGACTTTTAAAATCATAGAGTAAAGTGAGTACCTTAATCCAAAATAATAGATAATGGAATATCATGAAGCTTTAACAGTTCTTGAATATATATCCTTGAATAATTCTCGGCGAAGTACAAAGTTGTAACGAATAGAAAATGCACCGACTTGATCATTCAGTCCACTACAATCCAAATCGAATCATGTTGCCTATGGATACGAGGCAATCCCATTAAAAAGTCCACATTCACATTCTTCCACTTTCAAGTAGGGATTTCAACATCTTGAGTTAAACCTCTCGATTTTTGATAATCAACTTTAACTTGTTGACAATTACGATATTCGGTCACAAACTCTGCTATGTACTTCTTCATACCATTTCACCAACACACTTCTCTCAAATATCTATACATTTTGGTGAATCCTGGATGAATTGATGCCTCAACCTGACTTTTCAGGTCATGATGGCGCCTGTTAGATCCCACTACAGGCAAGCCAACCCAATACCCACGTTACATATCCAATAACTATGCATAAAGGTAGGTAACAACATACAATATAATCCAAGAATAACCTATCCCAGACCTGAAAATCCCATGCACTGAGCTACTATAGACTCAAATAAAAATATATACAAAATTAGAATGATACAATACAAATACAAGCCAAAACTATATATAAACAAGGCAGTGTCTGAATATAAAGATAGCCAAATAGGCAGAAGCAGACTATAGAAGATCCCAAAAACTGCTCAATGCTTACCAAAAGTCTTCTGAAGTGGTTCTGATGTCCCTAAATTAGTGGTTGCAGCTTGTACTCGGACCAACGCCATGAGCAGATGCAGTAAAGTAAGAGTATTTACAGGTGAAAGGTACCCAATAGGCATCATCGACTAACTGAGTAAAATATGGTAAGAACAATTGCTATAAAATGCTATAGTACTAACTATCTAAATTAGGATCAAGTAATAAATATGTTTTTAGAACCACAGAAAATCCAACTGAACGGAAGCAGGAAGCGTACAATGGTACTAGCTGATGAAACCCAAAACAGAACTACATCACAACTGTCATATAATCGAGGTATAGTGTCGTACTTAGGTGTGGGCCCCTAGTATCTATGGCTGTATGCCAACTGGGACCCTATAAGCTCAGAAGGTACATCCACACACAATTATGGTGCACTTAGGCGAAGGGATATGAGAATCAATAACAGGTAGTACGAATCTCAACCAATGTAGAGCACAACATCCCACAGGGCCTTTAACCCTTACCTGTTAGGCGGGGTCTCGAACCCTTAAATACCAGATGGGGCCTTGAACCCCTAACTATCAGACAAGGCCTCAAACTCCTAAATATTGTATGGAGCCTCTAACTTCCTTCCCGACCTGGCCTTCATCCAGGGAAGTCAACTAGGGCCAAGTGGTCTGATAATCAACTAGGCCTCGAACCCAAGAACAATCAACTGAGCCTCTAACTCAAGAACAATCAATTGGGCCACAAACCCAAGAACAATCAACTAAACCTCAAACTTAGGAACAATCAACTAGGCCTTGAACTCAAGAACAATCAAATAAGCCTCTAAGTCAGAGCTATCAGACTCAAGTTTGCTAAGCTGGTCTACAAGGATCTATGACTTTCAAGTCATACCGCGTGTGTATGTAACAAAACTGGCTCTAAACAATGTAAGTCTAGGACATCACTAGTCTAATCCTAAGCTATGTCCCAACAGAAAGTATATAATCAGGAGTATAACAGACATCCAAAACAACAATAGACAATCCAACTGATTTCCAGGGTATAGCGTGCATATCACAAACAGAGTCACAATTCAGTTACCAGGTAATCAGGAATACAATATATCAACAGAAGCACAACAACAGAATCTCAATGTGTAGTCAAGAGTACAACAAACAACCAATGTCCAAAAATATAATATGTTTGCAGTACTAGGCAACTCCAACAGGTAACCAAGTATCCAGAAAATCATACGTATCAACCATAGCGGTACAAGTTTTCATTTTTCCTTTAATAGAATCATTTTCTATGTTATAGCCTTTAATAAAGTTACTTCCGAAACTACTGTCTTTAACAGATTCATTTACAACCCAAAAAGTAATAAAATCAGCTATTACTACAAATATAGCTATTACAGTGTCCACCACAATAATAAAAGCCTCAAACTAGTATATATAGCCTTTAACTCAGTAATTCTCACAATATCAAGATACTCAACACATATTTCAGCTCAACTTAGGGAAACAAAAAGCCAAGCCTGTCATGACCCAAGCCTAGGGCCTAGGTGTGACATGGCAAATGAGGAACCCAAGAGTCCCAAACAAGCGTCATAGCATATGCAAGCACATCCTTGGTTGAAGAAACATAGTACAAGCATCAAATAATTCAAACTAAGGTGATTCGGGCTTTGAATTCAAGCTATGGGATAGAAAGGGAAAAGAAATTTCCATCATTCATTCACAATAAAGGCTAAGGGACTCAAGCTATGGGGAAGTAGGGGCTTAGGAAGATAATCACTTTCCATCAACATTGAACAAATACATACAATAGATGGGGACTAAAGGAAATCTCCATAGATACATAAACGTCATACGAGTCAAGCTCATCACATTGTCCAATAATACCTAAAATTCATAGATGGGACGGGGTCCAAGACATATTCCAGGCTCACTCTTAAAGCAAAATAAATGTATTTACACAAAGTCAAATAAATATGAGAAAAATAAATTATGTAATATTTATAAGCCTTTGGGAAGTTCATAGGACATAGTAAGATAGACCATAATCGACATAAACCATGTGAGTTAATCCATGGATTCTCGATGTTTCCCTTACACTGGAAGAAAGGGAGAAGTCACTTTGCCAAGGTGAACCTCCTAATGCCTAAGTGGATCCACTAAGCCTTGTGTGAATCGGGTACTGGCCTCGCCTCAAGCCCTCGGACTCGGGTACTTGCCGCAAGCCCTTATATTAGGGTACTCACCTCTTAGGGATTTGGGTATTTTCCTCTAACCCTTTTACCTACAGTGGCACTAGTTATGGGACTCGGGTACTCACCTCTGGTCCACTCGGTGCTAGGTAATTTTCTCACAAGAGTAGGAAGCGATAATCATAGGGTCACATCATTTATATCGTGAAAAGTCATATGGATAGATCCTTAATCATTCCTTGGATGTGAGATCCTCCACCATCAAAATTCATTCTTTAATAGATGGGAGATCCTCCACCATCAACTTTCATTATTTAACTAGATGGGAGATCCTCCACCATCAACATTCATTCATTGGGAATGTGACATCCCATAATTATATTCTCACATATATCTATGTTTCAAACCTCATTCTTATATGTGGGAAGTGAATTAGGGTCATAAGAGAACTCTAGTATTTAGTCAAGTTCAAAACTTTCCTATAAATTGAGTTTTGAGTGTTGGATTACGAAAGGGTCAATTTTAAATGATTATAACTCTTAAAACACAAATACTTAGCGTCCCATGACATAACAAATAAAAGCCCTTTGAATTAGCTTTTCAACGCAACTGGTTTCACCTCATTTGGAGTTCAGAGTCAAACGTTATGGCTGTTTTACTGGAGATTGTCAAGTGTAGAGTCATTCTACGAAACCCCCTTTACGGGCCATAAAATGGATTACGACCCATCTGCTAAATTGTGGAGAAAAGTCCTGAAACTTCGAATTTTGGCCCCAAAGTTTACGAACCCATCTACGGGTCGTTGAACCTTCTACGAGTCGTAAAATGTTCCAGAAACTCCAAAATTGGGCCAAAAGTTTACGGAAGGGTCCCTACGGACCGTGGAACGTTTTACAAGGCACAAAGTGGCCCGTAGATGACTTTTGATAGCTTTTTAAGAAATATTATTTTGGTCTTTTTCCACCCTTTCCAAGCCTAGGATTGACGTTTTTACACCTATATAAGCCCCTAAACATAACTATTAAATCTATTTACGTTCAAAATATATGCCAAGACTTTGAACAAGGTTTCAAGAGGAGAAAAGCTAGGATTTCAAGGAAATTCAGCCACTCTTAAATATTCTTCAAGAATCTAAGTTTCTCAGGTATGTAAGTCTATCTATAGCGTTGGACTGAGTTCATCCACGCGCCCCACATGTTGTTTCCTTATAATTGAGTTCGAGTAGAGTTTTACCCTAATTCTTGAATTGAAGTTTTGAGTTGTCTAGTATCCTATTGAGTTGTTTATACATTAAAATATATTGGTGATATTCATGAGTTGGGGAGTTGATTGGAATGCATGTTTTTGATTGGAATGCATGTTTATGTCTTCATTCTCATAAATCCTAATTGAGGTTTGTACTTGAGAGTATGTATTATTTCAAATTGAGACTCGATGGTCATTTTGTATGTTGAAAAAAGATGAGTTTTGAGCATATTTTACTAAGTCTACATGAGCATGAGTTTTAACCAAAAATAATGATTTGAGAAAGAGTTAACCAAAAATAATGATTTGAGAAAGAGTCTTAATGATACGTAAACATTTCTTTTTAGCATATTTTTAAAAGAATGCATCTGATGTTTTGAGGAAGTTCTTTGATGATGATGTAAAAGGTTTTCAAAATATATTTATTAATAAAAGATTATGATGTTTGAGATGAAGTTGATGTTCAAATTTAAGTCCAATAAGACGTGATGAGATATTTTTAGTTAATTATTCACTTGATGAGTATGAGTACATATTTTTTAGAGTAGTATTGAGCACCGAGTTAGGTAAGAGGAGAACACCCCAAAGGAAAGCCACCATGTGGAAGATATGGCAAGCTTCACTTGGGAAATTGTAGAAAGGGTACTAAGGTGTGCTATAAGTGTGGCCAAGAGGGTCACTTCTAGAGGAATTATCCAAAATGGGCCAATAAAGCCCAACCCTCTATACCAATACCACCAGTTAGAGAAAATCAGAGAGGTGCTACTTCTGGTATGAGTGAGGCCATAGATCAGTTGTGTGCTGTGGTAGTCGCCCAAATCAAAAATACACTCCAGGACATTGTGACAGGTTTAATTCGAGCTCTTACTCTTGATTGTTATGTGTTGATAGATCTTGGTGCCACCCCATCGATTGTGTCTCCTTACGTGGCTTCTAGTTTTGATAGGACTACCGAGTGTCTCCCTGAACCTTTCAGTTGTCTACTCCTATTGGTGATACTATTCTAGTTGAGAGGGTGTATAAAGAGTGTCTTGTGCTAATTTATCATAGAGTGCCATGACTGACTTAGTTGAGCTAACCAATAAGTCACCCCAATATCTTCTACCCGAAGCATACTTTCAGTGTCATCTATGACAGGTAAACTTATTTCTCTAAGAAGTGTAATGTTAGCACCTAAGAGTGTGATTTAAGGTCTTGTAAACCATAAGTAGAATTGTCATCATAGAATTAGAAAGATGAAGAGACTAGATAGTAAGAGTGTGGTTGATTGAGGCATGTAACTAGAGTTATGTGTCCATTAGGTAAGTAATGTGGTGGTGAGTCAATTTTCATAAGTTTTGATGAAAAAATAGTAAGTACTAGTTGATTTTTTCCCTAGGGAGGTAGAGAGAAAGAGTTATTGTTAGGATAAGTTAGAGTGGCTCAAACTAGGAAGAGCTTTATGTTAGTGTGTTAAGAACCTATATGTTGATAGCTTGGGAGGACTAAAAGTTAATGATTCTGATGCTGGTTGGATCCTATGAGCTAGTCTACGGAACGTAGGTGATACTACGGGTCGTAGGGAAGCTTTACAGATTAAAACCATGAAAGTTTAAAGTTGAGGGACTTTTGGAAGTTGACTTACGAGGTACTAGACAGACCGTATCAGAAACCAAGACTCGTCAAGAGGTGTGTAGAAAGGAGCCCTGACGAACCCAAAATTTTTCTAAGTATGGAACATTTCTACAAGAGGACTTACGGTCTGTATGAGAAACTACGAGTCATCCTGAGTGTTCGTAGATTAGAAGAAGTAATTCCAGTAGATTGAATTTTGTAACACATGTTTCTACAAGCCAAGTCATAGTTCGTAGGTTGAACCACGACCCATAGACTAGGTCTCGTGGATGACTCTATCAGTTTAATTGAAGGGTACGAAATGCTTTCAAGGTGATAGATCTAAACTAGGCTTATGAGCTTAGCCAAATAAGGAGGTATAGTGAATGAGTGAGTGATATTCGAGTTGTTAATATGGAGTAAGTTGGTGTAAGCATTCTTGTCACCTTTAGTAATTAGGTTGATGGGGATTTATGTATAAGTGGTGATGAGTTTTGCCTTACAACCCAAAACTTCTTTAGTCAAATTTATTGGAACTTAGAAGTTGAACAGTAGAATATTAAACAAAGAGTTAGACTATAGGAGTTATAGGAAGTGATTATATATGCCAAGCAGCAGTAAGTATAGAAAAATGCTCATAGGGCTAGAAAGAAGCTAAGATAGTAAGCAAAAAGTTCTAATAGCGATTTTTATCCTTGAGTAGAGTATAATGGGGGAGTTTAAGGTGTTCTTGTGGATAGCAAAACATGAAAACTATACTTATAGCTTGGTAAAGAGAATTGTCTCGTAGACATAGAGAGTGGACCTTCGAGCTAAGGTGGAGATAAGGAGTTAATAACATAAAATGAGTCTTGAGATTTTGATAGTAATGAGTTCATCAAGATGAGGCGTTGATACTTTCCTATCTCTTCTATTCCTTGTAGCTCGGTTAAGGTGATACGCTATTTTGTTCCGTGTATGAGTGCCATGCCTATGACCTAGACCCATGCACCCGATGCTAATTCACATTCATGTTGAGATCTAAGGATAAGGAGTGACCGTTGTACTTTTACCTCATGAATCTCAGATTCCCTAACCTTATGTCACACGAGATACAACTTAAGCTTCACAATATGTTCGATTCCATAAATGAATGATAGGTCCTAAAAGGTTAATAAGATCGTATCACATTATGAACGCTCTTAGGTCAAATTTCTCAAATGTATCATGCTCATGATCTTTCCCTCTAAGCCTTTTCAGTGACCGTTCTTTCCATTCTTGAAAGCGACATTGATGATAGTACATGAGTTATCATTGATGAGTGAGGGTGAATGTTCTTTAATGTGATAACTATGATGTCCTCCTTTCATTTAGATTATAGATGTTGAGGAAGAGCGAAATGAGACCTTATTAGGTGCAATAGATAGGTAAAGGTAGGTCGGAGTGTCTCTAGGTAAACATATGTTGGTGTGTTTTTGAGTGACAACTCGTTCAATGTTAGAGGTAGAAATGAAAGTAGGATTGATAATTCTTAGATGTAGTTGAAGTGGTTAGGATGATAGGCTTGAATGTGTGGATGTCATTATGTGAGTGATTGGAGAAGGCCATTGATAACTCTCGAATGAGTGATCCAGGTAGATATGTTAGAGTGGTGAGGAGGAGTAGTTCTCTTACAATGAATGTATCAGTGGAGCTATAGAGCTTGAGTTTTGAGGATCAGCTTTGTGTGAATATGATCATCTTAGGAATAACACTTTGGGGCTTAGAATTAGGCTTGAACGGAATAAGAGGATATGGTTAGGCAGAGGTTCAAATAGGAGTTATAAGCTTCAAGTGATAGAGTGTAGTGCCATGAAAAGGAGCATAGTTGAGATGATGTGCTAAGTTTGAGAGGCATCCACAAAGTCTTATATATCACGATGGTCCCTTTCTCGAATTGGAGTTGATGACTTCCTTCTTGAGTTCTAATAACTGATCATTGAGGTGTTTGAATGATTCAGGCTAATTTAGCTCCGATGTTCCATTCGTGCCTGATGGTGAGAATTTCTGAGGTAATATCCCTACTCATGATCTGATCAGATTTGTCTATTGTGAGTTTGATGATTGTCCAGATTGGTTGTGTGTGATTTCTTGATCTGATGAAGTCTCGACTGTTATTTGTGCCTTGAATTCATCCTTGTTTCACCCATCGTTCGAAGATAAATAATCCCAACGGGGAGATATTGTTACACCCCATAATTCTATCCTCACATATTCCTATGTTTCAAGCCTCATTCTTATATGTGGGAAGTGAATTAGGGTCATAAGAGACCTCTAGTACTTAGTCGAGTTCAAAACTTTCCTATAGATTGAGTTTTGAGTGTTGGATTATGCAAGGGTCAACTTTATATGATCATAACTCTTAAGATACAAGAATTACAAGTCTCATGAGATACCAAATAAAAGCACTTTGAATTAGCTTTCCAATACAACTGGTTTCACCTTATTTGGAGTTCGGAGTCAAAAGTTATGTACGTTTTACTGGAACTGTCGAGTGCAGAGTCATTCTACGAAACCCCCTTTACGGGCCATAAAAAGGATTACCACCCTTCTGCTAAATTGTGGAGAAGAGTGTTGAAACTTCAATTTTCGGCCCCAATTTTTTTTTAAAAAAAGATTATCTAATACCATATTCTATTAAGTCAGTTATAGTAGACTAGGAATCTTGAAAACTTCAAATCAAGAGGTGATACTCCGCCAACTTCGCTTGGTTAAAGATTTATCCCGTTTTGTTTCATTTGCTTTCCTACTTTACGCCTATAGTTTAGAAGTCTCGGGCTAAAATAGAATGAATCCAATCTGGGATAAAACTCCTTACACTGGGAAGTCCAAGATGGGATTGGGGAATAAAAAAGAAGTCACAGTAGGAACCCATCTATGGGTCATAGAACCTTCTACGGATCATAAAATGGGCTCGTAAAATGTTCCAGATACTCCAAAATTAGGTCAAAACTTTACGGAAGGGTCCCTACGGGATGTGGAACATTTTACGAGGCGTAAACTGGCTCATAGACGACTTTTGAAAGGTTTTTAAGAAAGGTTATTTTGATCTTTTCCCACCCTTTCCAAGCTTAGGATTAACATTATTACACCTATATAAGCCCCTAAACATAACTATTCAATATATTTACATTCAAAATATATGCCAAGACTTTGAACAAGGTATTAAGAAGTCGCACGTGCCCCACATGTTGTTTCCTTGTAATTGAGTTCGAGTAGAGTTTTACCCTAAATCTTGAATTGAAGTCTTGAGTTGTCTAGTATCTTATTGAGTTCTTTATACATTAAAATATATTATTGATATTTATGAGTTGGGTAGTTGATTGGAATGCATGTTCATGTCTTCATTCACATGAACCCTAATTGAGCTTTGTACTTCAGTATGCATTATTTCAAATCGAGACTCGATGGTCATTTTGTATGTTAAACAAAGATGAATTTTGAACATATTTTACTAAGTCTATATGAGCATGAGTTTAAACTATAAATAATGATTTGAGAACAAGTCTTGATGATATGTAAATATTTCTTTTTATCATTTTTTAAAAGAATGCATCTGATGTTTTGAGGAAGTATTTTGATGATGATGTAAAAGGTTTTCAAAATATACTTATTAATAAAAGATGTTGATGTTGATGTTTGAGATGAAGTTGATGTTCAAATTTAAGTCCAATGAGACTCGATAAGATGTTTTGAGTAAATTATTCACTTGATGAGTATGAGTAGAGGTTTTTGGGAGTAGTATTGAACACCGAGTTGGGTAAGAGGAGAATACCCCATAACTACGTTTCCCGCATAGGATAGTCGTGCAGTTAGCTCTGGTAACTCTTGTCCCAAAAAGATGACAAGGCTTGAGGATCCAAAAGCAGAAGTGAGGGTCCTTACCTTGGCAAGTATTGGACAGGCGAGCAACGATGCTGTGATCGTTGTGCATCACCAACGAGGGTGGTGGGAGGCTGTCGGTTAGAGAAACTTCCTAAATTTGCATAACTGATTTGACATGAGTTGCATCTAGAGTTTCTTTTACGAGCATTGTTTTACTATATAAATGGAATGATTTGGCATGAGTTGCATACTATTAAGTTTACTTTCAAAACATGACTTTATTTCATAAACTTGCATGTTTTACTGAATTGAGTTGAATTGCTTGATTTGAGTATCTTTGATTATGTCCCTTCCTTTCCAGATATTTTACATACCAGTATATTTCATGTACTGACGTCCATTTGGACCTGCATCATTTTATGATGCAGACACAGGTGATAGAGGACTTCAGTCCACGTATCGTTGAGGTCCAGTTCAATGCACTTTCAGAGTTGGTGAACCCTCCCTTGTTTTTCAGAGGAGCCCTCTTATTTCCTATTTTTGATTGAGTAGTTTATTTCCTTGATTTTGGGGTATCCATGGCCTGTCATGGTACCATCTAAATTGTTGAGTAGAGACTTCATAGACATAGAGTACAGTTGATGGATTGTTATTGATGTTCCAAATCCTTATTTATTGGAAACCTATTATTGAAATAGACCTAGTAATTACTTAAACTGCTTGTCTTTCTAGAGAACTTTCATTCCGCTATTGAGTATGATGTCACTATGAGGCCAAATGGTTCACTTGGGGACTAGCAATAGTTTCTGAGTGCCGGTCATGCCAAGGGTACCCGCTTGGGGCGTGACAAAGAACTTTCATAGTCAAGAATAAACATAGATCATCTCATAAACCTTCATTCCTCATTGAAACATTATTTAATAGCCTTTCATAAACTTGAAAAGTATCCTTAACATTCATAATATTAACTTGCAAGCATGTAGTAAATCCTTTTCATCATACATGAGATGTTCCATCATATAGCCTTAATTCCAAAACTTGGTGGTTTCACGCATATAGACTTAAAATCACGAAATTCAAGAGTATAGGACATGAATGATGTAAAACATGATCATTTGGAAACTATTCAAACAACCCACTATTATCATGGTAAATCCCTAGTTAGGTCATCATAAAATTCATCTCAAAATCCATATTCTTTCATAAACTTTCATAGCACATGATTGGACCCTCATTATTTGGAAATCAAAACTTCAAGACATGTAGTGAACATCTTTAATTTAAATTATTCTTAAGAAATCTACCATGATCATACATATCATCTTTCAAACTTAGACATGAAAATATGAAATTCATCTCATAAAATCATCAACTTCATAGTATTTCATGGTATTATAACATCCATAGCTTTGATTATCATAAAATAGTTCATAATGGAAAATCCTTGAAAGGAAATCATGCAATTCAACTCATTAGATGATAATTCTCAACATATTTCATACATAGTAGGAGTAATAAGAAGTACCCTTAAGAAATCAACCATTAATCTTAAAGAAATTTGTAGAAAAGATTTTGGGCAGTGGAAGGATCCATGGATGAAAGACCTACATGCCTTAAGATCTGGAAACTTGATGAAGAAAACTTGAAGAAGCTTGAGGAATCACTTGGAATCTTGGTCTTCAGTGGAGTGGTCTTGGAAACCCTAGAGATTAGGATAATTTTGGGAGAGAAAACTTAGGGAATTTGAGAGGATTTTGGGGGTATTTTTGGGTGAAAGAGGGCTAAAATGAGAGAAATTTTCATGGAATCCCACATATAAAGGTTTAGGAATAAGTCCCAATTGCCCTTAGTTAAATCAGAAAATATTTGGAAAAATTTACATTGTGAGGGAACAAGTGGGCAACACACACTTGATCCTGCGCAGGCCATTTTTGTGTGAAGTTCAATTTTCTCCCATTTTGGCCCTGGGATGAGTCTAGGTCACTTTTAGACTATAATGAACCCTCTCTGTGACGTGGAGAGACTGCAGACTCTTCTGGAAAGCACAATTTCATGTGAATTTTTTTTATGCAATTGACTTAAAAATCGAAGGAGACTTTTTCCTACACAATATTCCTCCTGAAAAAGAATATGAACTCGGATTTTCCAAAAAACATTAAAATTTCATTATTCAAGGAATCTAGTATAAGGATATGTCGAATCGCTTTGGGAGGTGTTACAATATCCCCCTTTGAGAATATTCGTCCTCGAATGTGAATAAAGCTAGCATGAATAGAGTGGAACAACATCTACCAACCCATTACGAACACAATAATGCAAGTCAAACATTATTTTCATGTAAATTTCAGTCTTTAGCAATGAACATCATTGTTAAAACATAACTAACGTATTTACTCAATTGTACATGAGACTTCATTCAAAACATTCTCCATGAACATGCATGCACTCTAGGCAATAAATCAAACTAAAATAACTAACGCATGAGGATGAACATTAGAACCAACACTGTTACTTATCTCAACCCACAACTGTTGGGTCACAACATCAACCATAGCAAGATAGACACGAAGCCAATCTAGACTAATATTATTACCATATAAGGAGATTTCATAACATACTGACTGAAGAACCATACTACATCTAGGGACCCTTAGAGGGGTCGGGTTGATCAGAGACGATTATCCTTATCATTCTTAGCAACCCATGGGAAATGCCTCAACTTATGATCAATCACACCACACCCAAAGCATGCACTCGAATCGGCTAAATAATCTCTTGGATGGTACCTTCCATAATTGTAGCATGTGGGAGAAGCTTGACTAACAACACCCTTACCTTGATGCTCAGGGCTAGGTATCCCATCCTTGTGAAACTTAAGCCTAAAAGCAATATCAAAATATGACCTATCCTCAATCCGAGCCTTCTTAGACTCTTTTTCTTTCTTTCTCATCTCCCCATCTTCAATTTTCTCTATAAGTCATAAGCCTTGAGATATCCATTTCCCATACTAGCATAGCGGTTCAGCACTCTTGGAAAAGTAAATTGGATAATCCTAACATATATTTTCTCATTCTAGCACGGGGGTCGGTAACCAATGACGGGGTATATTTGGAGAGTTGGGTGAACCTGAGAGAATAGTCTCTCACACTCATATTCCCTTGCTTAAGGTTGATAAATTCTTGCATCTTGGCTTTCCTTAACTCCAAGGGAAAGAAACGATCTATAAATGCCTCCTTGAACTCTCTCAAAGAAGTCGGACCTCAATCCTCACTCCTCTCACTCTTCCCTTGAATGTGCCATATTTGAGAAACCCCTTTTAGTTAGAAGGCCGCCAACTCCGCCTTTTCTTTCGAAGTTGCCCCTATAATTGCTGACACCTTGTGCACCTCATCCACAAACTTTTGAGCATCCTCCTCCACCTTTGAACCATGAAATTCAAGAGGGTTCATCCTAGAAAAGTCCCTTACTCTAGAAGCCAGGGTGGGAGTGTTCGGAACATTAGCACCTTGATAGACTTGATTGGCTACAACTTGTGCCATTAAAGTTAAAACGGCTCTAAACTCCGCATAAGTCACTCCTTCATCTTGAGGGCCTTGAGGCATTCTTCTTGGCTTCATTGTCTAGAAGTGCAAAGAGCAACTGTTAGAAATAGGAAGTCTTAAGTTACGTTCTAAAGCACGACATAGATCATGAAGAAGTGAGTCATTTTCCTAAACGCCTTGTAGCCTCCTACTCATGGATATGGTGTGCTTCACACTCGTGAATAAGACTCTATTCAACGTGGTATGTTGGATTTTTTAAGATCATTTATAAGCCTAGTGCTTTGATACCAAGCTTCTCACAACCCAAACTTAAGGCCTAGATGCAACATGGCGAATAGAATCCCAAGAGTCCCCAAACAAGCCTCATAGCATACGTAAGCATATCCTTGGTTGCAAAAACATAGTACAAGCATCAAATAATTCAAACTAAGGGGATTTAAAGCTTTGGACTCAACTTATGAGGATAAAACGGGAAAAGGAAAAGGAATTTCCATCATTGATTCATAATTAAGACTAAGGAGAGGGTTAATAGGACTCGAGCCATGGGGAAGTAGGGACTTAGGAAGATCATCACTTGTCATCAATATCTAACAAATACATACAAGGGATAGAGATTAAAGAAAATCTCAATAGATACATAAATGTCATAAGAGTCAAGCTCATTATATTATCCAACAATACCTCTAACTCATAGATGGGATGGGGGTTAATATATATCCCAAGCTTACCCTCGAAGCAAAGTAATAAGAGTATCAATATAATAATATAAACACACTGGATAGAAGTTGGATATTTTCCTCGAACTAGAGGACTCACCACCAGCAAAATCTTTGATGATCCAAATGCTAGCCACGTAGAGGATATCGAGAAGCGTCAGTCCCTTCATGGTGAAATCGTGTAGGTATAGAGTATGCATTAGTATTTTGAAGGTACTAGTATCTGAGCATGCAATGCAACAAAACATAATTCATGATCTAATCAACAATATGATCATTTAAGATATTACATAAGCTATGGAAATTAACATAATGCATGTGGAAAGTAAAGAACATATGCTTAATAGATTTCATGACTCGAAATAATAAGAAACATTGGTCATCATACATAAGTAAAATGGCCATACCTTTTAGGAAAACAATGTTTTTACATTAAAGAAAGAACCATCTTATTATAATAAAACATTAGTAATCATAATGAACGACACCATACATACTTGACAAGAATGTCATATACCTTTATGATAAATACTATTATTAGTAACAACGAACAATAAGCACATGAGAGGAAATCATTTGAAATTTTAAAATAATGAGTTATACAAATCTTGAACCTCCCACCATAGTAGTAAACATCTTTTGGACAACGTGAAGGAACCTTCTTAAATCATAATAAAAGGACACCTTAGGACCCTGAGGAGAACATGAACATATGTGAGAAAATCATAGGTTAAGAAGTGGAATATATCATAAGACTTTGGGAAGTTCATAAGACATGGTGCGAAAGACCATAACCGACATAAGCCGTGTGGCTAATCCTTGGAGTCCCGATATTTCCCCTACACTAGAAGAAAAGGGGAAGTCACTTTGCCAAGGTGAATCTCTTAATGCCTAAGTGGATCTACTAAGCCTTGTATGAATCGAGTACTCACCTCAAACGCTCTAACTCTGGTGATGTTGCCCAAGCTACACCTCTTTTTTGAAGATTAAAGTGGTCATATTCAAGATATATAATCTAACTAAGGTTAGGGTCGGACCGACAAGAAATATGGTAGACTTAGAGAATTTCAAGTAATTCGAGTTGATTAACCTAGTTATCTCCCAAGGGGGAGGGGAGGTTTATAAAACTGCATAAAGAAATCCTAAGCTAAGAAAGTATGTGAAATCAATAAAAAGAGTAACTAGGGTATTGTGTTCCCCATGATTTCCTTACTTTGTATTACCAGATAATCAAATTCTTTTCTAGTGTGTAGCATGTAGAGCGATAAGTTAAGTTTATCAAATCCTTTGATCCAGGTGAGAGGTAAATTTCACTACGTGATTTGATCCATCCCAGCACTATGACATTACTAATCCTTACCTATTCTTCCAGTACAATCTCCTCTTAATCTAGCTTGGTTGATTAGACGAGAAACATCAATCAAATCATGTTAATTAATCTATTTTACTATTCATTACTACCTTGATCCAGTCAGTAACACTAGGCGAGTTCTAACGTTAGCCATCATTAAAAAGTAATCAAAACAAAGAGAATTAATTAATACATGCATACACACTTTCTAAGAATTACGAACTATCTAGTTTTACCTTGTTAGTTCTTCTTGGTTCCCACAACCCTAGTTGTGAATTTAGCTACTCATTATCATTGTAGATGCAAGAATCATGATATTGAATAGCATAATTTAGCACTTACAAAAAGAGAATTAAGAACAAGAAATCCAAGCTCTTCAATGAAAATGACCGGTATGAATTAAGATCATAAAATATTGTTTTCCAAGTGTCTCACAATGTTTCTAACTATTGCACACTATTCTCTCTATTGTTTCGTACGAAAATAACCTAAAAAACCTATTTATAGCATTTGAAATACAAAGATAAATCAAAATAGGAGAATTGGGTCGACAGGCACTACAGACATCTTTATGGGTTGTATAAAGTTCTACGACCCGTAATCAGACCTTCGTGGATTCCATTTGTAAATCTGGGGGTGACTTCTATGAGACCTATCTATGGGTCGTATAAAGTTTTATGGCCCGTAGAGGGTTTCATCTGATGATTTTTCAGCAACTCCTCACTTATTGATCCTTAGGGTACGACAACATGTCTACGACTCGTATAATATTTTACGGCTCGTCTGCATGTTCATAAATTCAACTTCAAAAAATCTCTCCTTCATTAAATTTTGCTATGAAACCTACTCTATGGTCCGTGGATACTTTTACGGCCCATAAAGGGTGTCCTAGAACAACAAATACTTCAATTTCTACACATTTGGCCCAAAATTCATGCCAACCCTGTAATCCTGCAAAACAAACATAAAAACACATCAAATCTACTAATATCGCTTTGACAACACACAAAATTCTAAGTTCTAAGCATCAAAAGTACTGTATTTTGACAACACATCAACACCCTCAACTTAAAATTATTGCTTGTCCTCAAGCGATAGACTCAATCTACATAAGCAGTACAATAACACACATACCTCAATCTAATGGCATACATCATCTCAAACTCATGCAAAAATACCCACACCACTCATAAAAGCATATAAGAGATCTATCAAACAAACCAATGCAGATCAATACATACGACTGTACAACTATGACAAGCAAGTTAATCAACGATAAGCAACAATCACTGAGTTAGTTTAAAACCAATAGAGCAATGCATGTGCCTTCACAGAAAGAAGTACCATGTCTGACTTATGATGATATTTTCAAATTCAATACTTGGGAATACACAAAATTGCTCACTCTCACAAAAGATATTCACATACCATGCTTAACACCATATGCTTGCTCCTATACTCATGACTATGACCTTTGACTACTTGGACCAGGATCACTATAGGACTTTCTTGGCTTGTAACATAGGCTCAAGAGGCTTTGATATGATGTTTTGGGAACATAGTGACTAAAGGCCTTCCTTGATACTACGTTTTTCTACACTTTTGCCCTACCGACACTGTCATTTTTCACTTCATTCTCTCCTTCTCCTATTTCAAGCTTTTCTGGCTGCATTACTCTCATTTTTAGCTCATTGCCTTTTGTTTTCACATGATTTTTATTTTTAGCTCATTAATTAGGCATCTACTCATTTTTCTTGCACCCAGAAACACATTTTTATCCCTTTTCCCATGTATCACTAGCTTCCACCTTATTTTATGTGTTTACCCTTACACCAGTCACCCTCAACTTAGGCTTTTGGCCTGAGTCAAGGTGCACAATATCCAACCTTTGAACCAGGGCCACTTTTGGTAGCCACCCTCAACTTAAGCTTCTTGCCTCAATCAAGGTGCACAATATTCAAGGAAGGACCAGGACCAATTTTAGGATTTTACATTTAACAAGGCTAGGTAACTTAGGTTTTTTGTTACAAACAAAAGGGTACCTGCAAGGCTCAAACATTGGGATCAAGGGATATATTACACATTTGGTTGGTTATTTAGGTTAAGTGGACTAATATAAACAATGTCCTAAGATCTTTTCCTAACCAACTAACCTACAGTCTAAGTTAGAGTAATAGGGAAAGTTATGAATTGAAACATAACATATGAATTTAGCAAAGAAAGCTCACACACACATGACACTGATTACTTTATTAACAAAGACTCTCAAATCATGCTTTTCATCACAATTTATCCTTACTTATCAGAAAAAGCAGTGTCAAACAATCAAACATGCATGGTTGCTATCAAGACTAACTAACAAAAATTTTGGTGGGTATCATTTTTCACACAAAAACAAACATATGCCATGGACATCAATACTACATGCTACTAATACTACCTATGCATCCTAAACATGCCAATTCAACAGAAAGTAAATATCCTTGTGGAAAAGGAACACAGGCAAGAAAACCCCTAAGATTTAAAATTTGGGATAGTTATAAGCCAAGATTACTCAGACTTCATGAGGCCTATAACTACCCACACCTTATCAAAAAAGCTTTACATTGTCCTCAATGCACACAATAAAATAGTAAAGCACAGGGGTCAAAAAGGAACACACCTGGGCGCCTAAGCAACGGTCTTTACCTTGAAGGGCTTTGACCAGTCTGGAGCTACGATGATGAGAGTCGAAATCAACTTTTGCTTCAGTCATTCAAAGGCTTTTAGACATGCATCATCGAACACGAACCTAACATCCTTCTCAAGTAGTTTGCACAAGGGATGTGCAATCTTAGAGAAGTCCTTTATAAAGCGCCTATATAATCCTACATGACCTAGGAAACTCCTCACACCCTTGAAGTGATGGGTGGGGGAAGCTTCTTAATGAACTCTAGTTTATCTCTATCGACTTTGATTCCCTTGATGGAGATTCTGTTCCCAACACAATACCTTCCTTCACCATGAAGTGACACTTTTTCCAATTCAGCACCAGATGGCATTCTTCACATCTCCTAAGCACAACCTACAAATACTTCAAGCAATCCTCAAAAGAGTCACAAACCACACTAAAGTCATCCATGAAGACCTCAATAGTGTCATCCACTATGTCTGAGAAAATGGACATCATGCATCTCTGGAATATTGCAGGCGTGTTACACAACTCGAATGCCATTCTCTTGAGTACGAAGGTGCCATAAGAGCATGTGAACATCGTCTTCTCTAGATCCTCTGGAGCAATAGAGATCTAATTATAGCCCAAGTACCCATTAATAAAGCAATACCAGCCCTTTCTAGCAAAGCAATCTAGCATTTGGCCCATGAACAACATAGGGAAATGGTCTTTTTCCGCCAATGCATTGAGCTTTCTATAGTCCACGCACACTCTCCACCCAGTGACTGGTCACATTGGGAATCAACTCATTACTAGCATTAGGGACCACAATGATACCCCCTTTCTTCGGAACACATTGGACCAGGTTCACCCATTTACTGTTGGCTATTGGATAGATCACCCATGCCTCCAACCATTTGATGATTTATTTGTGCACGACCTCTTGCATAGGTGGGTTGAGAAGCATTTGGTGCTCAATACTTAACCTTTAGTCCTTCACCAGTTGAATTTTGTGAGTGCATACCCCAGGTGGGATACCAATGATGTCCATAATCATCCACCCAATATCCTTTTTGAACTACTTAAGCACCAAAACTAGTGCATTCACCTGTTTATCATTGATGTCACGGCCTGAGACTAGGGACTAGAAGTGACACGATGAATGGGAATCCGAGAGTCCCCCAAAAAAGCCTCGAAGTATCTAAAACCACATCATCGGTTCAGAAGTGCATTCAAATAAAAAACACATGATTCTAAGGGATGGGAAAGTAGGACTCACACTATGGGGAATCGAGGGAAAGGATTTACATGGATTCACATAGCACAAAGCATATAATAACTAAGGGGTGGGTAAGTATGACTCACGCTATAGGGGCAACTGGGGCCTAGGACCTTCCAGAATTCCACACCATACATGCACTCATACCTTAATTTCCATAACAACCCACAATAGCCATATCCGATAGATAACCAAAATCATAAGCTCCAAATACATCACATAGCATATAAAATCTATGAGAGTCTACGAGATGTCCAAAAATGCCTCTAGTCATAAGATGGAACGGGGGTCAAGACATGTCCTGGGCTCACCATCAAGCAAGAAAAATAAATTTAGGATAACACAGGTAGAAGGAAGGTGGCTTGTCCTTGGAAGATGGGACTCACCACAAGTTTTACTTTTGGATTTGAGCTACTTGTCAAGCGGTGGATAGTCGTAGTGCTCAACCCCTACATGGTGAAATCATGTAGGCATAGAGTATGTGTTAGAACGTTTGAATGTACTAAGTATGCGGGCATGCAATGCATATGACTTATTAATCCTGCATTTGAATGTTAGATGATAGGGGCACATAATTTAGAAAGAATCATATATCCAAGGAAGAAATATACAATATGCCACAAAATTTATGATGCATTAATGAAATGATGTTCATATATAGCAGGGATGTGCCCTCAACCGACAAGAGTAAGACCAAGTGAGCTAGTACCTGGAATCCCGATGAAATCCCCTCACCGGTACAGAGGTGGTCTACTTGCCAAAGGTAAACCATACTTCACCTTACGAGATTATAACCCATTTCCATAAAGCAACCCTCTTACGGGAACATCACCTATTTTGGAAAGGATTTTCATATTATAACATAATACTTCACCTTACAGGAACATCACTCATTTCGTATGAAGCAACCTTCCTTATGGAAACATCACCCATTTTGGATAGGATTCTCATAATATATGCTAGGCACATAGTTTGAGGAAAGGGAGAGGACCCTTAGGGTTAGCCGTGACGCCCCCAATCCATCGGTGCTAAGTCAACATCCCACGAGAATACATATAATATATATACATACTTCCAAAAAGGCAATAATCATTTCAAATCCGATCAATGCACATTTAGGCTCAAATGCCAAATCATAGCTTATGGATATAATATTTATGCATAAGACTAGCTCGATTACAAATACGGAATGGTGCAAGCACCAAAAATGCTCAAAGCCATATTCATAAGACATGTATGTAATCACATTCTTGTCTCAACCGATACCTTATAAAAATCATACCATAAATCATAATTGGGCTTAAGCCACTTTATAATTTCCATAAAAACCAATGTTCATGAATGCAAATGCAATGCATGATGTGAGATAGCATGGGTAATATAGATTCAAGCTAAAATCAACATTATAATATGAAATTAAAGTAAATCTATAATTAATTCCATGTTTAAATCATAATTTAAATCACTCGTGCATAAATCAAGCTTTAAGGGGATATGCACATTCATAATTTCATAATCTCCATGCAAACTATAACATAAAGGCTTAGATCAACTTAAAATCATCAATAAAGCATAACCCATATTTCAGTTGAATTTAATTGAATCAAATAATGAAAACCCACATTTAAAGTTAGCTAAAACTCATGAAAATCAATTGAAAAGAGTTTGGGTCTTGTTGGTTGAAAGGGACCAAGAATCAATTCCACATACCTTGATTGAGAAGTTGAAATTGAGATGAACTTAGCTTGAAGTTGAATCCCCCAATTGAACCCTAGCTTGAGTCTTGAGAGAAGGACTTAGAGAGCAATTCGGGAATGATTTATTAGAGTGAGAGTGTTTCTAATGAGAATGAATTAGAATGAAGGGATATCAGCTGGTTTAGGGGTCTAGGATAGGTTAAAAGGTCATAAAACACAATAAAAATAAATCATATTTACGCAAAAGCCATTAATGAAATTGATGAAAATTGGGCCGTCATGGCTTCACTAAAACTGACATGGTCTGTGAGGCACTTCACTGGCCGTGAACAATGCCCGTAAGGCGACACTTAGACAAATTTTCGTAAAGTTCAACACTTAGAATTTTCCAGAGCGAAGGGGTGCCATGCAGACAGCCACACAACACGTGTGACACTACATGGGTCATGTCAAGGACCATGAAACGACACTTAGAAAAATCTTGCGTGAAAAATTTACGAGATGGTGATTTTGTACTTAGAAAAATTTCATGTCGCTACACGACTCGTGACACACCACATGGACCGTGTGGGTGGCCGTGTGCCCACACTTAGCCTGAAACTCGCTGTCGAGTCCCCATAATCAAAATTATGGCCAAGTACCCCTTTATTGGAGGCCATACGGTCTGTGTGACTTCACACTAGCTGTGTGGGCCTCCCACGGAGTGACACTTGGTCAAATTTTATCTCGGGGAGATATTATAAGGTCCGATAAAGTCATTCAAAAATATGGGTCCTTACATCATCTCCCCCTTGGGAACATTCGTCTCTGAATGAGAAACGACAAGGCTTGAAATCATGACTTAGGACATGAAACATCCGAACACAAGGTATAATGCATAGTTCATCATTTGGAAATCATAAAGTCTTTAAAACCCATATCAAAATGTATTCAAATCATTCCACACATCATAAAAAATCATTTTTCGTGCACATGTATGCATATCATGTCATGAGACTCAAGAGTGAAAGAATTAGGACTAATTAGAAAAGGAAGAACCTAGTAACTTAGGTTTGAGTCAATCGGAAAAGATGGGGATATCGCTTCATCATGTCCAACTCCGCCTCCCATGTAGCACTCTCCACGTGTTGATTTCTCCAAAGTACCTTCACCGAAGCTACATCTTTGTTGCGAAGCCGCTTCACTTATCTATCCAAAATCTCTTCTGGGACTTCCTCATAAGATAAGTTCTCCTCGACCTCGATTCCGTCCAAAGGCACAATAGTGCTAGGATCACTAACTAACCTCCTCAACATAGACACATGGAAGACAGGGTGAATGGAACTCAAGTCTGGAGGCAACTCCAATCTATAAGCCACGCTCTCGATCCGCTCAACGACCTCATAAGGGCCAACATACCGGGGGCTTAGCTTGCCCTTCTTACAAAAACACATCACACTCTTTATAGGCGAAACCTTCCGATACACCCAATCACCAACCTGAAACTCAAGATTCCTTCTCCTAACATTCGACTAGGACTTTTGGTGACTTTGGGCCATCTTCAACCTTTCTCTAATCACCTTCACCTTTTCCATAGGGTCCAACACTAAATACGGGCCAATCAATGTAGTTTCTCCCAATTCAAACCACCCCACCGGTGACCTACACCTTCTCATATACAAGGCCTCAAATGGTGACATACCAGTGCTAGCATGGAAGCTATTATTATAGGAAAACTCAATGAGTGGAAGGTGATCATCGCAATTACCCTTGAAATCCAACACACAAGCCCTCAACATATCTTCCAAGGTTTGAATAGTCCTCTCAGCTTGCCCATCGGTTTGAGGATGAAAAGCGGTGCTCAACTTAATCTTAGTTCCAGGTCCCTACTGAAATGATCTCTAAAAGTAGGAAGTGAATTGGGTGCCATGATCCGATATTATGGACCTAGACGCACCATGCGATCTCACCAATTCTTTGATGTATAACCTTGCATACTCCTCAGCACTATAGGTAGTCTTGACCGGTAGGAAATGAGCCAACTTAGTCATCCGATCAATGATGACATAAATAGAGTCAAATTGCCTTCGGGTCTGAGGCAAACCAAGCACAAAGTCCATGTTTACATCTTCCCATTTCGAAGTGGGAATCTCAATAGCTTGAACCAAGCCACCGGGCCTTTGGTGCTCCACCTTAACTTATTGAGAACTTGGACATTTGGATACGAACTTAGCTATGTCCTTCTTCATACCATGCCACCAATACACTTTTTTCAAATCCCGATACATCTTAGTAGATCTTGGGTGAATAGAATAATGAGAGTTGTGAGCCTCACTCATGATCACCCTTCTAAGATCATCCACATCTGGTTCACAAAGCCGATCTTGGTACCGGAGCACACCATCATCCACTTGGGAGAACACCTCAATCTCTTTTTTGGCAACCAACTTATTCAATTCAATCAACGATGGATCTAAATCTTGCTTAGCTTTTACATCAACCACCACGAAAGATTCTGCCCCGCTTTGAACATGAATACCACCATCATTCAAGTCGGCTAACCAGACACCCGACCTAGCTAACCGGTGAATACCCTTTGCTAACTCCTTCCTTTCCTCTTCAACATGAGCCACACTGCCCATAGACAGCCTACTGAGGGCATTGGCTACCACATTAGCCTTGCTGGGATGATATTGGACACTCATGTCGTAGTCCTTTAGGAGTTCCAACCATGTCCTTTGCCTCAA
This sequence comes from Solanum rostratum, assembly GCA_029948455.1. Taxonomy (NCBI): domain Eukaryota; kingdom Viridiplantae; phylum Streptophyta; class Magnoliopsida; order Solanales; family Solanaceae; genus Solanum; species Solanum rostratum. Next base: position 60,215,119 of record CM057045.1, on the reverse strand, counting down.
GTGGAGATCCCTTTGAGTGAATACATATTGCAAACTCTTGTGATCGGTGAAAATATCAACATGCACCCCATACAAGTAGTGCCTCCAAATTTTCAAGGCAAAAACCATAGCCGCCAACTCAAGATCATGTGTTGCGTAATTACGCTCATGCACCTTCAGTTGCCTTGATTCATACACTATCACCTTACCATGTTGCATAAGTATACAACCCAACCCAATACGTGAGACATCACAATACACCACAAATCCCTCCAAGCCGTTTAGTAAGATCAAGATGGGAGCCGATGTAAGCCGATCCTTCAAGGTTTGGAAACTCTGTTCGCATTCATTTGACCACACGAATGTAACCTTCTTTTGGGTCAGTTTAGTCAACAGAGATGCAATAGATAAGAACCCTTCAATGAACCTCCAATAATATCCAGCCAACCCCAGAAAGCTTTGAATATCCGAAGGAGTCAATGGTCTGGGCCACAGCCTTGGTCTTCTTCAAATCCACCTTGATACCATCACTGGACAGACCAAGAATGGACACTTCACCCAACCAAAATTCACATTTGCTAAACTTGGCATACAACATCTTCTCCCTCAAGGTTTGTTGAACCATTCTCAAATGGTCCACATGTTCCTCCTCACTTCGGGAGTAAATGAGAATGTCATCAATGAAGACCACCACAAAACTATCAAGAAATAGCTTAAACACCCAATTCATCAGATCCATGAACACGGCCTGAGCATTGGTTAAGCTAAACGACATAACCACAAACTCAAAGAGCGCATACCTTATCCGAAAGGCCGTCTTGGGAATATCACACTCCCTAACCTTTAACTGATGACACCCGAAACGAAGGTCAATCTTTGAAAAGTGAGTAGCTCCTTGAAGTTGGTCAAAGAAGTCATCGATCCTGAGCAACAGAGACTTATTCTTGACGGTCAACTTATTCAATTGCCTATAATTAATACACATTCGAAGAGATCCATCCTTCTTCCTTACAAATAACACTGGAGCACCCCACGACGATATACTTTACCTAATGAAACCTTTCTCCAACAAGTCCTTCAATTGATCATTTAACTCTTTCAACTCTGCCAGCGCCATACATTAAGGAGGAATAGAGATAGGTTAAGTATCTGGGAGAAGATCTATGCCAAAGTCTACTTCCCTTTCTAGAGGAATACCGGGCAAGTCTTCGGGAAACACATTCGAAAACTCATTCACCACTAGAACTGGATCAAGAGTAGGTGTTTCGGACTCCATATCCTTGACCCTCACAATATGATAGATGCACCCCTTGGAAATCATTTTCTGGGCCTTGAGGTAGGAAATAAACCGACCTTTAATAGAGGAGTCACTACCCTTCCATTCAAGAACGGGCTTACCAGCAGGTTGGAACTTAACCTTCTGGGTTCTACAATCTATAGAGGCATATGATGCATACAACCAATCTATCCCAAGAATCATATCAAAATCAAACATCTCAAGTTCCACAAGGTCACACGGGAAAGCTTTGTGCAACACAGAAATGGGACAACCATGATAGACTCTATGTGCAACAATGGATTCACCCACTGTAGTATAAATCGAGAAAGGATCCTTCAAAATCTTGGGACTCAAACCACATTTAATAGCCAACAGAGGAGTCATAAAACACAAATTTGCACCCGGGGCAAGCAAAACATAAACATCAAAATCAAAGACTTTCAACATACTTTTTACGACATCCGGAGCTTCCTTAACGTTTTGACGAGTATGGAGTGCATAGAACCTGTTGTTCCTTGGGGCAACACCTTGGGGAGCTCATTGTTGGCCTTGAACACCTAACCTCGACCTCTATGAAAATTCTTAGGACAATCAGCAATGTTGTGGTTCTTATCACCACACCCATAACAAGCACCCAAATCCTTCCAACAAGCACCTGTGTGGGGCTTCCCACACTTGCCACACAGAGGATACCCCTATCCACCACCAACCGGTGCCCTAGGAGGAGGCACCCAAGCATTAGTTACCCGAGCACCAGAATATTGGCCCTACTGGAAGCGACCAAAGCCACCATTTCGAGAACTCGAGAATCCACCATCAAAACGGGCCCTCTTAGGATCTTGTACCCTCCTCCCCTTGAGTTTATCCCCTTCAATTTGTTCAGCAAATACCATGAGTCTAGAAATATCCATATCCCATATGAGCATGATAGTATGACATTCTTTTAAAAGCAAATCAGAGATACCAGAAATGAACTTGTGCATCCTTGCACAAGGGTCAGCCATAAGTGACGGAGCATACTTGGAGAGCTTGATGCACTTAAGGGCATAGTCCCTCACACTCATACCCCCTTGCTTGAGGTTGATAAATTCGGTCATCTTGGCCTCCCTAAGCTCAAGTGGAAAGAAACAATCCAGGAATGCAAGTTTGAACTCTTCCCAATTGACATCACCATCGCAAACCCTCTCCATCGACCATTGGGTGTACCACACCTAAGCCACAACTTTCAGTTGATAGGCACCCAATTCAGCCTTCTCCTCAAAAGTGACACCCATAATGTTCAATATCTTGGTGAGCTCATCAATGAACTCCTGAGTATCCTCATCAGCCTTCGACCCATGGAATTCCAGAGGATTCTTCCAGGTGAAATCCCTCACCCTAAGGGCTGATGTGGGATCCCGTGGAAGATTAGCCTTCCTAGTCTGAGATGTCACCACCTAAGCAATCATAGCAAAGGTTGTATGGAATTCACTGTCAAAGATGGGTTCATCCATAGGCCCTTGAGGTGCCGATGCTCATCAGCCAGAGCCGGCCTTGGTGGGTTGGGTCTACCTCGAGGCATCTTCTAAAATGGAGCAACAACACCATTAAGATAAGGAGACCAAACATATGAGCCATAGCATATTGTAAGGCATGAAAAAGTAAGGCAATTCCTAGATTGCCTTCGTAGCCTCCCATCATAGGCATGGTGCACTTTACACTCATGAATAGGACTCTACTTGACGCAACATATTGGGCTACGAGGACCATTTATAAACCTAGGGCCTTGGTACCATCTTTTGTCATGACCAGGGACTAGAGCCTAGAAGTGACACGGGGAATAGGAACTCGAGGGTCCCCAAACAAGCATCAAAGTATCCAAAGCCACATCATCAGTTCGGAAGTGCATTCAAATAATAAACACATATTTCTAAGGGATGGAAAAGTAGGACTCATGCTATGGTGACATCGAGGGGGAAGGGGTTTACATGGATTCACATAGCACAAAGCATATAAGAACTAAGGGGCGGGGGCCTAGGACCTTCCACATTTCCACAATATACATGCACACATACCATAATTTCCATAACAACCCATAATAGCCATATCCGATAGATAACCGAAATCATAAGCTCCAAATACATCACAGAGCATATAAAGTCTACGCGAGTCTATAAGATGTCCAACAATGCCTCTAGTCATAAGATGGAACGGGGGCTAAGACATGTCCCAGGCTCACCCTCAAGCAAGAAAAATAAATTTAGATAACAAAGGTAGAAGGAAGGTGGATTTTCCTTGGAAGATGGGACTCACCACAAGTTCAACTTTCGGATTTGAGCTACTCATCAATTGGTGAATGGTTGTAGTGCTAGACCCCTACATCATAATATCATGTAGGCGTAGAGTATGCATTAGTACGTTTTAATGTACTAAGTATGCGAGCGTGCAATGCATATGACTTGTTAAACCTGCATTTGAATGTTAGATGACAAGGGCACATAATATAGAAAGAATCATATATCCAAGGAATAAATATACAATATGCTATGAAATTCATGATGCATGAATGAAATGATGTTCATATATAGCGGGGATGTGATCTCAACCAACAAGAGTAAGACCAAGTGAGCTAGTACCTAGAATCCCGATGAAATCCCCTCACTGGTATAGAGGTGGTCTACTTGCCAAAGGTAAACCATACTTCACCTTACGGGAACATTACCCATCTCGTATGAAGCAACACCCTTACAGGAACATCACCTATTTCGAAAAGGATTTTCATATCATAACATAATATTTCACCTTACGGGAACATCACCCATTTCGTATGAAACAACTTTCCTTACGGGAACATCACCCATTTCGGATAGGATTCTCATAACATATGCTAGGCATATAGTCCAAGGAAAGGGAGAGGACCCTTGGGGATCGCGCTGACGCCCCCAATCCATCAGTGTTAAGTCAACATTCCCACAAGTATACATATAGTATATATACATACCTTTAAAAAGGAAATAGTCATTTAAAATTCGATCAATGCACATTTAGGCTCAAATGCCAAATCATAGCTTGCGGTTATAATATTTATGCATAGGAGTAGCTCGATTACAAATACGGAATGGTGCAAGCACCCAAAATGCTCAAATCCATATTCATAAGACATGTATGTGACCACGTTTATTTCATAACTGATACCTTATAAAAATCATATCATAAATCATAATTGGGCTTAACCCACATTATAATTTCCATAAAAACCAATATTCATGAATGCAAATGCAATGCATGATGTGAGAATAGCATGGGTAATATAGATTCAAGCAAAAATCAACATTATAATATGAAATTGAAGTAAATCCATAATTAAATCTACATTTAAATCATAATATAAATCACTCATGTATAAATCAAGCTTTAAGGGGACATGCACATTCATAATATCATAATCTCCATGAAAACTATAACATAAGGGATTAAATCAACTTAAAATCATCAATAAAGCACAACCCATACTTTAATTGAATGTAACAGAATCAAATAATGAAAACCCACATTTAAAGTTAGCTAAAACTCATGAAAATTAATTGAAAAGAGTTTAGCTCTTCTTGGTTGAAAGGGACCAAGAATCAAACCACATACCTTGATTGAGAAGTTGAAAATGAGATAAACTTAGCTTGAAGTTGAATCCCCCAATTGAACCCTAGTTTGAGTCTTGAGAGAAAGACTTAGAGAGTATTTTGGGAATGAATTTTTAGAGTGAGAGTGTTTCTAATGAGAATGAATTAGAATGACGAGATATCAGCTGATAGGTAAAAAGGTCATAAAACACTATTAAAATAAATCGTATTTACATAAAAGCCATTAATGAAACAAATGAAAATTGGGTTGTCATGACTTCACTGACACTGACACGGTGCGTGAGGCACTTCACAGGACATGAACAGTGCCCGTGATGCGACACTTAGACAAATCTTTGCAAAGTTCAACACTTGGAATTTTTCAAAGCAAACGAGTGACATAAGGACAGCCACACGGCTCGTGTGACACTACATGGGTCATGTCAAGTATCGTGAAATGACACTTAGAAAAATCTTGCACGAAAAAGTTACGAGATGGGGATTTCATACTTAGAAAAATTTCACGTTGCGAGCTACACGGTGTGCCACACGGCCCATGATATACCACACGGACCATGTAGGTGGCCGTGTGCCCACACTTAGCCTGAAACTCCCTGTCGAGTCCATGTAATCGAAATTATGGCCAAGTACCCCTCCACTGGAGGCCACACGGTCCGTGTGACTTCGCACTGGCCACGCCTCCCACAGAGTGACACTTGGTCAAATTTTCTCTGGGGGCGACATTATGTGGTCCGATAAAGTCGTTCGAAAATCCGAGTCCTTACAATATAAGTTCTGCAATGATGATTACTGGCAAGGTATTGTTGGCACCCAAAAGTGCATGTCTCAAATCGAATGGAAGAGCCTTCAATTCTTGCACTAGTGGCTCCTTAATGGATGGTCTAGTAGGCGGTGATTCTCGATTCTTCAGGTCCAACTCCAGCTTAGTTTGGCATTTAGTGGTGTAAGATACCTCTAGAACCTTCAGTGTCTCCTCCTAATCTGGGATGCCATCACCCTCAAAGTTCATCAACACTGCTTCCAAGGTGTTGACACATAATCTCTCTTCAAGTGGTACCTCTGGTTCTGCATCATCAACACTCTCAATGACAGAGAATAACTTCAGATCATCATCTGTCTTTGCATATTGGCAGAGATTGAACATGACCTCATCTTTCCCAGTCTAAACTTGAGTTGGCCCTACTCCATGTCTACCAATGTGCATCCAGTGGCTAAGAAGGGCTATCCGAAAATGATTGGGACTTTAGGTCAATCTCACAATCAAGGATCACAAATCCTGTGGTGAATATGAACTTATCCACTTTGACAAGGATGACAGTATCCCCACAGGTTTCTTCATCATTCAGTCAGCCATCAACAATCGCATGGTTGTCGGAATAGGGGCTCCCAATCCTAACTTCTTGAAAACTACAAGGGGCATCAAATTTATGCTAGCACCGAGATCATATAATATCCTTGCAAACTCCACATCTCTAATAGTGCAGGTTATGGTGAATGCACCAGGATCTTCTCACTTTTGTATCAACGACCTCGTAGCAATCGCACTACAATGTTGAAGCTCTTGAGAGAGTTCCTAGCTTACAGTCTACTTATTTGTGACCACGTCCTTCATGAACTTTGCGTACCCCGACATCTTCTCCAATCCCTCAATGAGTGGAATGTTGATGGAGAGTTGTTTCAACATAGAGAGAAAGTGCTTGAATTTACCTTCCTCCTCCATTTTTTGATTCTTTGAGGGAAGGTAGAAAGAGGTTAAGAAATGGGCTTCAACTTTTGTGGCATCACTGCTACATCATTCACCCCATCCCTGGCTCGATCATCTCTAGTCTCTGCATCTTTGACCTCAACTATCTCCTGATGAACATTATCATCATCAACTGGCATTGGAGGAGCAATGGTCTTCTTGCCACCACGAGTAGTCACCACCATACACTGCTCATTATTATTGGGATTTTGAACTGTATTACTGGGCAATGTACCTTTCTATCCCTGGTTGAGTTGAGTTGATATTTTACTGAACTATTTCTCCAGCTGCTTGATAGAAACAGAATGAGACTTGATCTTCTGATCAATGCTGGAGATGTTAAACTTCATCCCCCTCAAGGTCTTATCCTGTGTGTCAACCTTCTTCAACAGATGATCAAATATCTCCTCAACTCTAGAGCTACCAGCACCCGAATCCTAATTGTGTGGTGTCACATATGGACCATTCTTGTAACCATCTCTGCCACCCCAATTAACATCTCTATCCTGGCCCATGTTCTTGTCATAGTAACCTCCACGATTATCATCTCTAAAGGCATCATCCCTGTGATAGTTCCGACCATTGTTTCCTTGACCTTGGCGTCAATAGTCCTGATTGGACCCTTGGATGTTGGTCTAGAAGTCCCCCATCTGATCAGTGATGAAGTAAGTGTCCCCCTCATACTAAGGCTACTCATACATGGGTGCTCGTGAAGGCTGATGAGAAACTGCATTCATACGTTCTTAGTTCTGCTTCATCAATAACTCCACATTGGTACTAATCCGAGAAAGCTCTTTCATCATTTCCTCATTTGTTTTTTCTTGCACCAAATTAGTGCTGACTGCACACGAGCTCTTTATTGATTACCTGTTCCTCATTCCCCATGAACGATTTGTCTTGACCTTCTTTTCCAGCTTCTCAGTAACCTTTGAAAATGGCTGCTCTAGAATTGAGCCACCCATAATGGTATCAACACATGCTTGAATATTCTTGTCAAGTGCTCGGTAGAAGATCTCCACTAAGGCATCATCAACGATCTTGTGGTCAGGACACTTCTTAGATACTTTGTGAACCTATGCCACGTGGTACTGATCGAGTCACCAGGAAGTTGCTTGAAGTTGTTGATTTGATCTTTCAACTCTAGCTTCTTCGATCTCGGGAAGAATCTCTCCAAAAAGGCCAACTGCAATTTAGCTTAGCTGGTGATCGAACTTTGTAAGAGCTTAAATAGCCATAGCATTGCATTTCCGGTTAGAGATAATTAGAAGTCACGAAGTACAACAGCATCTATAGAAAAATTTTAATTTCCCATTACACTCTTACAGAAAAATGTAACGTTGTGTAGATGGCTATATGGATCCTCTGATGGTAGGCCCGTGAACAACCCACAATTCTGTAGCATTTGAAGTAACCCAGTCGAAACAATGAACTTTGTGTCATCCAGTGGTGGTGGTAACACAATAGCTCTAGTAACATCCATAGCCATAGGGTTAAGTTGATATTGATTCCATGTATGAGTTTCGGCATTAAGATCCTGTGGGTCTGGATCGATATCCTCAAGCGGAGGTAGGTTATTATCATTCTCATTCTGGTCCAATGCTACATTCACTGTGTTGTTTATAGTGTTGTTCGCGTTGTCTTAGGTTATTCTTCTTGGAGTTCTCTGGATCTCTGGGTCAAATGGAGAAAAAAAGATGCCTCGACTTCGAGTGTTGTGCATACACTACACCTGCACGCTGAAACAAAAACAACAAAAATGTTAAAATGAGAGAAATAAGGATTAATTCTTGGACTACCCAAATTAAACAACTCAAGTCGCATTCTCTGGTAAAGGCACAAAAATCTTAATGTCTCCTAAGCTACACCTCCTTTTTAAAGGTTAAAGTAGTCGTTGTCAAGATATATAACCTAACCTAGGTTAGGGTAGAACCCACAGGTAGACTTAGAGTGATTTCAAGTAATACAAGTTGATTAACCTAGTTATCTCCCAAAGGTTTTTTTTTAATAATACTGCAAAAAGAAATCCTAAGCTAAGACAAGTGTGTGAAATCAGTAAGAAGAGTAACTAGCGTATTGTGTTCCCCATTATTCCCAAACTTAGTATTACTAGATATTCAAATTCTTTTCTAGTGTGTAGCATATAGAACGATAAGTTAAGTTTACCAAACCCTTCGATCTAGGAGAGAGGTAAATTTCACTATGTGATTTGATCCATCTCCGCAGTGCGGTTTTACAAACCCTTACCTATTTGGGACAATCTCCCCTTGATCCAGTTGGTTGATTAGAGGAGAAACATCAATCGAATTCTATTAAATAATCTGTTTTCTATTCATTACTACCATGATCCAATCAGTAACACTAGGCGAGTTCTAACGTTGACCAACTGTTAAAAGCAATCAAAACAAAGAGAATTAATTAATAAATATATGCACACTTTCCAAGAATTATGAATTATCCAGTTTTACCTTGTTAGTTCTTCATGGTTCTCACAACCCTAGTTGTGGATTTAGCTACTCATTATCATTGTAGATGCAAGAATCATGATATTAAATAGCATAATTAATCACTTACAAGAAGAGAATTAAGAACAAAAAATCCAAGCTCTTCAATGAAAATCACAAAGATGAATTAAGATCACAAAAATTGTTTTCCAAGTGTCTCATAATGTTTCTAACTGTTGCACAATGTTTTCTCTATTGTTTCGTATGAAAAATAACCTAAAAGTACCTATTTATAGTATTTAAAATACAAAGCCAAATCAAAATAGGGGAACTGGGTTGGCAGGCACTAGGGACATCTTTATGAGTTGTATTAAGTTCTACAGCCCGTAATCAGGCCTTCGTGGATTCCATCTGCAAATATGGGGGTGACTTCTATGAGACATATCTATGGGCCTTATAAAGTTTTACAGCCCGTGGAGGTTTTCCTCTTATGATTTTAGCAACTCCCCACTTTCTGATCCTCAGGGTACGACACCATGTCTATGACTCATATAATGTTGTACGGCTCATCTTAATGTTCGTAGATTCAACTTTAGAAAATCTCCCCTTCACTGGATTTTGCTATGAAACCTACTCTACGGCTCGTGGAAACTTTCATGGCCCATAAAGGGTGTCGTAGAATAACAAATACTTTAATTTCTACACACTTAGCCCAAAAATCATGTCAACCTTGTAATCCTTCAAAACAAACATAAAAACACATCAAATATACTAACATCGCTTTGAGAACACACAAATTTCTAAATTTTAAGCATCAAAAGTACTGTATTTTAACAACACCCTCAAGCCCTTATCTTTAGGGTACTCACATCTTAGGATTTGGATATTCGCCTCTAACCCCTTTACCTAGAGTGACACATAGTTATTGGACTTGGGTACTCACCTTTAGTCCATTCGGTGCTTGGTAATTCTCTCACAAGAGTAGGAAGTCATAATCATAGGGTCACATCATTTAAATAATAAAAAGTCATATAGATAGCTCCTTAATCATTCCTTGTATGGGAGGTCCTCCACCATCAAACATTCATTCTTCAGCTAGATGGAAGATCCTCCACCATCAACATTCATACTTTAACTAGATAGGAGATTTTCTATTATTAACATTCATTCATTGGGAACTTTCTGTAACACCCCCTAATTCTTTACACCTAACCTGCTGTAAATACCCAGGAGAAGCTGAAAAAGTCATTAAGAAAAGTCACTGGAGGGAGACCACGAAGGCCACATATGGCCCCTAGATGAGGTCTTGTATGTACCCTTGTGACTTGGTGAAATTTTCTACAAGTCTAAGGCCTCGAGCACGAGACACTATACGAATCATACAATTTTCACGACCAATAGATCATGGATTGTAGACTGATGATTAAAAATCCAGTTTCTGTATATTGAGCAACGAGTTAGCAGATGACTCATCAAACCATTCTGGTTTCGTAGGTTGGAGTTTAGGGAACCAAGTTTTCTGAACCTTGAAATCACGAGTTATCAAACGGTCTGTAGGAAGAGGTTTCATAGATACTAGGTTAATTTCCAGTAACTAAATTCTTGGACACCCTCACCTACGAGAGGCCACTTATGACTCGTAAATAATACTACGGTCGTAGACAGGGTCTCGAGAGGGGCAGTTTTGTCCATTACCATCCCTTTAATTAAATTCTACTATGTTTTGGACTTATATTAGGTCCTATATTAGAACTTTAAGTGTATTATCTCTCGATACACACCTAGGAATTCTTGAGAGCATCAAAGAAGGGAGAAAATGAAGGTTTCGAGTTCAAGTGTGAGGATCGTCAGAGGATTGATAGTCTATCCAAATTCCAGGTATGTAAGGCTTCCTAAAGTGTGGGATTGAGTCCGTCCATGCGTCCCTTTGTAGTTTTGAGTCGAGTCATAAATAAGAGTGAGTATTGAAAATCCTGTAATTCTAACTTTTGAGTTTCTTTGCATTTATTTTGAGTCCTCATGATTGTACATAAATAAGTTGATGCATTACATTGCCATTTATATGAAACTGAGAAAGTGGAAAACCCATACTTGACAAAATGAACCCTGATTCCATTACTTGGTGGTGCTTTGTATTTTTACTGAAATGAGAATATGAGTCTATTATCTTAGTTGAGTACCTAGAGCTTGTTTAAGCATGAGGAATATGTACATATTCTTTTCTTGCATGTGCATGAGATGAGAACCTTATATGTATATGTGTTAAGCATGACTGGTATGAGAATGAATGACCATATAAGTTGGAGTCCTGCATGACGTAAGTTAGAGTCTTGATTTGTATGCATGGATGATAAATTCTTTATTGTTGAACTGTTGAGAATTGAGTTGAGTTGTTTTGATATGAATCAAAGAGATGAGTTGAGATGATTTGCATGACCATGTTTTGGTCTTGAAAAAAGTATTAAGCACCGAGTTGGGTAAGAAGATAACACACAAAACTACGTTGCTAGTGTAGGACAGTCATGCAGTTAACTCTGGCAGATCATGTCCCAAAAGATGGGCAATCTCTTTGGATCCAAGAGAGAGGAGAAGTAATCATCCTTTACCTTGGAAAGTTTAGGACAAGCAAGGAAATGATGTCATCTTCGTTGTGCATTACCAATTTAACGGTGGTGGGAGTTATGTCGGTTAGAGAAACTTCCAAGCAACACTTGGCTGAGCATATTATGTTTTAAATAGAGTTGCAAAAATCTAAATTTATTTGCAAAGCATGATTTTTAACTTTAAACTTGCATAGTCATCGAGTTGAGTTATGAGTTGATGAGCCGAGCATTAAGCCGAGTTGATTGAGTTGAGTTTGAGCCTTACTTGTTTATTTTAGTCATTTCTACATACCAATATATTTCATGTACTGATGTCCATTTGGGTCTACATCATTAATGATGCAGATACAAGTGATAAAGGACTTCAGCAGGCGCACCGTTGAGGTTCAGTTCCCTTGCTTCAAGAGATGGTGAGCCCTCCTAGCTATTCAGAGGAGCCTTTTTTTTATCTTTTATTGAGTATATTTTTTTCTCTTTGATTGGGGTAGTCATGGCTTATCATGGTACCTTCTACATGGACTTGGATAGAGGCTTCATAGACTAGATGGGATCATTGATGTAGAGGTTGTCCGACTAGTTTCTTTCCTTCTAATCATGACTGCTTTGAGTTATACTGCATATACTTACTAATTTATGATTTTTTTAATTGAGTATTCTTCCTCTATTGAGTATAATATGATACTGAGGCCAGGTGGTTCTCTTGGGGACTCAGAAATAGTTTTTCAAGTGTCGGTCACGCTAAGGGTATCCTCCCGAGGTATGACACTTTCATAGTCAAGAATAAACATAGATTGTCTCATGAGCATTAATTCCTCATTAAAACATCATTTAAGAACCTTCCGTAAACTTGGAAGGAGTCCTTAACATTCATAATATTCATGAACTTGCAAGCATGTAGTAAAATATTCTTTATCATACATGACACATTCCATTATATAACCTTAATTCCAAAACTTGATGAATTCATGCATAGACTTAAAATCATGAAATTCAAGAGTGTAGGACATGAATGAAGTAAAACACGATCATTTGGAAATCATTCAAACAACCCACTATCATCATAGTAAATCCCTAGTTAGGTCATCATGAAATTCATCTTATACTCCATATTCTTTCATAAACTTTTATAGAACATGATTGAACCCTCATTATTTGAAAATCACACTTCAAGACATGTAGTTAAAATACTCAATTTATATCATTCTTAAACAACCCACCACGATTGTACATATCATCTTTCAAGCTCAGACATGAAAATATGAAATTCATCTCATAAAATCATCATTAATAAAGTATGTCATGGTATCACAACATTCATAGCTTTGAATATCATAAATAGTTCATAATAGAAAACCCTTGAAAGGAAATCTTGCAATTCAACTCATTAGATGATAATTCTCAACATATCTCATGTATAATAGGAGTAATAAGAAGTATCTATGAGAAATCAACCATTAATCTTAAAGAAATTTGTGGAAAAGGTTTTGGGGCTCCATGGGTGAAAGGACTCATGGATGAAATACCCACATACCTTAAGATCTTGAAACTTGAAGAAGAAAACTTAAAGAAGCTTAAAGAATCACTTGGAAGCTTGGTATTCAATGGCGTGGTCTTGGAAATCCTAGAAATTAGAATGAATTTTGGGAGAGAATACTTAGGGGATTTGAGAGGATTTTGGGGTGTTTGTGGGTGGAATAGGGCTAAAATGAGAGAAATTTTTTGTGTAATCTTGTATATGAAGGTTTAGTAATAAGTCTCAATTTCCCTTACTTAAATCTAGATATTTTTGGAAAAATTTACACAGTGTTAGAACAAGTGGGCGACATGAACTTGCTCCTGCACAAGTTATTTTTCTGTTGAAGTTCATTCCCCCTCCCCCCCCCCCCCATCCCTCTATTTTGATCTTGGGATTAGTCTAGTTCACTTTTACACTAAAATGGATCCTCTCCGTGATGCACAGAGGTTGCGGGAACTTTTAGAAAGTGAAATTTCATGCGAAAAATTATTTTTTAGTACTGTTGACTTATAAATCGAAGAAGACATTTTTCCTATACAATTTTACCTCCCGGAAAAGAACACCAACTCAGATTTTTCGAGAAATATTATGAAAATTGCATTATTCAAGAAATCTAGTTTAAGGATATTCTGAATCGCTTTGAGAGGTGTCCATAGCCCACCTGAAAGGCATATCAAAGTGCTTAGAGCCAATCCATGTGAGCATTTCCCCTCCTAATCTCCCCTAAATGTAGCTCAGCTTTCGAAATATGAATCATAACATTAATACGACTGATCTGACTGGAATATTCTAAGAAAGGGAAAAACATACTAATTGTGGGTAAAATGGGGGGGGGGGGGGAAATAGGGTCCATGACAGAAATATCAAACCAACCCCTAAAATAACTTTTCCACCTCCCCGAGTGTATAGCCAGAAATTGAGCTCAAAGCGAGGCTCTAAACATTGAGAAACATCCCAAAAATCAAGTTACATTTCTTATCGAAAAATATATATACTTAATAGTTTATTTATCGAATTTCTTAAAAATACAATCAAACTAGTAGAATCTAAACATACCACAATGTAAATCTCAAAAAATAGTTCAGTTTAGACCTAAATTTCACTAAATTCTAACTCAAAATGATGAAGAAATCGCATTTCAAAGTTTTCGATAAATAATACTAATACAACAACAACTATTCCATCGATTTACCTCAAAATGTAACAAAATCTAGAAAATCTGATAACACCATGATGTTCACCTTGGAAAGATCTTCAATTTGGACTAAAATTTCACTAAATTTCGATCTCAAAGGAAAAAGATATCAATATTCAAAGTTTTCAATAATTAATATCGATATACGGCAGCAAAATCAGAAAAATTACCTTGAATGACATGCCAAAAGCAATTTCCAATACTTTCACGATGTTCCTCTCGAAAAAATATAAAAATTAAATCTTTTAAAATCACTAGAATCGGATAAAAAATGACACTCAAAAATGCAATATAAAGTTGGGGGAAGTATATATATATATTATTTCCAGGGAAGAAGCTAAATATATATGTACATGTGTATTGCTGCCACATCACTACCATGCGACAAAGTCAATTTGCTCCACATGGCGCAACGTGGTTCAACCATGTCACCTCTTTTCCTTCAGCAATCATCCAACCCTTTTTTTGATGTTTCAAGCTCGTTCAGAATTAAATTTTCACAACTAATCTATGTAAGCCTACTAATTTTGACGTTCTGAATCTAGAGATGGGAAAAAATTCCCACCGTAGGTCGTTACAATCAGATTTAAATCTCACTTCCTTATATGTAACTTTTAACGAAAAGAACCGAGGAGGTAAAATCGCATCCAAAAATGCCCGGTATCAAATAAAGGGTCGTTCTACACCAAACTCGATGTTTGGAGCTAACCATGCTATTAAAATTCTCATCTAAGCACATTTCTCAAGGGTGTTGATTAAAGTCAACTATTATCTTTTTTCGAATGCTAAATTTGCAAACTCGATATATCTACACTGAACATGCTCCTTAACTAATTTAGTCATTCCGAAGCTGATAAAACTGTCAGAATTTCACTCCAAGGCCGTTTACTAGGACATTACTTGAAAGATCATTTTACAGTTATAACTATCCTTTTTAATTTGAAAAAGGCTATATATTTACCAAACAATTCACCCAACAACAGAACTATTAGTATCGGTAAGTCAAAAATAGCCCGAGATGACTATACAAATGCTCAAATTGATAAAATACTCGCGGACCATAGAAATGACCTGGAGGTTCATTACAATAGAATATTGAGAACTATGTGCTTTCAATAATATCATTTTCTTTAAGACATCAACATCGGGGAAACATAAGCAATCTTGGTAACGAAACACACCATCTTTTTCTTAGGAGGAAACCTCAATGGCTTCTTCAATAATTGATTTTTTTAACTCAACCAAAACTAGATTCTTATCTTATTTTGCCTTCACATTCGCTAAATAAGATGATTTCAAACCATTTATATAATCCTACTACTCTCATCAGAGTCAATCAAACAAACACCTCAAACGGGCTAATATATGCACGTCACAACCCAACTCCTTTTTCTCATCCTCAGTATGGACCTTATTCGGATTGTAGACAATAATAATATCATAGTCTTTCAATAATTTGATCCATCTTCTTTACCAAAGATTTAGGTCCTTTTGCTTGAACACATATTACAAGCTCTTGTTATCAGTGAATATATCAACAAGACACCTAAAGACAGTGTCTCCAAATTTTCAAGGCAAATATAATCTTCGCTAATTTAAGATCATGGATTGAATAATTTCTTTCATGTACCTTAAGTTCCCTTGAGGTATAAGCTATCGCCTTACTATGTTGCATCAACACACAACTAAGTCCAACCCTATAGGTATCAAAATACACCACAAAATCAGTGAATCCTTCTTTACAAGTCAAAATAGTGGTAGAAGTAAGTTGATCTTTCAACTCTTGAAAACACTTTTCATATGCTTCTACCTATTGAAATTTTACCTTCTTTTGAGTCAACTTAGTCAAAAAGCAAAGCAATAGACAAAAAACCCTTCTATAAATTTTCTATAGTAACCGGCCAAACCCAATAAACTTAGAATATCTGAAGGAGAAAAAGGTCTAGGCCAATTCTTTACCACTTTAATTTTCTTAAGAAAACTATAATAATTTTTCTAGAGACAACATGGCCAAAGAATGCCATAAGTCTCAACACAATTTTGGCAAATAATTGACAGTCCTTCAAGGTTTACAACACAATTTTGATGTTTTTCGCATACTCTCTTCGACTTTGGAAATATATCAATATATTATTAATGAAATCATAAAATATACCTAAATAAGGCTTGATCACTTTGTTCATCAGGTCCATGAAAGCTCCAGGATCATTTGGTAGTCCAAAGGACGTAACTAGCTATTCAAAGTGACCATGTTGAGTCCTAAAGGGAATCTTCAATAACACATTTCCTCACTCTCAACTGGTGGCAACTGGATCAAAGATCACTCTTTGAGAAGTAACTTGCACTTTGGAGTTGATCGAACAAGTCATCAATCCTTGGAATGGGATACTTTTTCATGATTGTGACTTTGTTAAATAATCAGTAGTCAATACACATATGAAGAGAACATTCCTTCTTTGTAACAAAAAAAAATCGGAGCACCCCATGGAGATATACTCGATCTTATGAAACCCTTATCAAATAAATCCTTCAACTAATTCTTTAACTTTTTTTAAGTTCCATCAAAGCTATATGATAAGAAGGAATAGATATAAGTTAGGTATCAGAGAGAAGATTTATGCAAAAATTAATTTTTCTTTTGGGAGGAATTCAAAAAAAACCATCGACAAGCATATCTAGAAACTCATTAACAACAGGGACTGACTCAAGAGTAGGATCTTCATTTGTATTCCTAATCTGCACTAGATTATAGATGCAACCTTTGAAAATAATTTTTTGAACTTTAAGGCATGAGATAAATTGACCCTTAAATATAAAAGCATTATTCTTCCATTTTAAGATCGGCTCATTACGAAATTGAAACTTAACCACTTGGTTTGTATAATCAATGAAAGCATAATATGCATAAATCAATCCATACAAAGAATGGCATCAAAATTAGTCATATCAAGCTCTAGAAGATCACATGAGGTAACTTTTTGAAACATTGAAACTGAACAATTTCTATAAACTCATTTAGCTAAGACTAAGTCACAAACAGGAGTATAAACTAAAAAAGGCTTTATCAAGATTGCAGAATCAATTTTAAATTTTGTAACAAGATAAGAAGTAACGAAAGATAAATTTACTCCTAGATCAAGCAAGACATGAACATTAAAGTGAGAGATCCATAATATATCAATAATCACATAGGGAGAATTCTCCAAATTATATTAGGTATGAAGAGCATAAAATAATCACCACTCAAACCTAAAGTAGTCCCATGTGGACTCTGTCAACCTATAATATTTTGAGTCTGAATCTATGCTTGGGGTAGACAACTTCCACCTCTATAATCCCTTCCATGATGACTCGACTTTCCACACCTAAAACACATATCTGATCCTACCAAGCACTCTCTTCTATGATTCTTCTCATACTTCTTGCATGTGAGCTTAGCTTGGCTGCTCAGAATTTCTCCTTGAACCTTAATGTTGGAGATCCTATCCTTGTCAAACTTTTGACCCATAGTATTTGATGAAGTAGGAATGGAGAACTTTTACCCAAATTGAGGATGACCATTGCCACCTCCAGTTTTTGGTGAGAGAAGCCACCACCATCCACCCAAGTCCTCAACTTCCTAGCTCTTTCCTTGAGCTTGCCTCATCAATTTGCTCAGCAAGAGTCATCAAACCAGAAATGTCCATTTTTTATGAGAGTTATGATTCTACACTTTTTACCATCAAATTTGAAACACTGGAAATAAATTTGCTCATACGAGCTCAGGAGTCGACAATCAATCTCGGAGCATATTTAAAAAAATGAGTAAACTTCAATACGTATTTCTTTACACTTATGCTACCTTGTTTCAAATTGATAACTTCAAGTACCTTCACCTCCCCTAACTCTAATGGAAAGAAGCAATCAAGAAAGACTACTTTGAAATTATCCCAATATAATGGACCCTTATAAAACCTCTCTGTTTTCCATCGATTAAATCAAACTTGAGCAACACCTCTAAGTTGATATGACGTCAACTTCGCTTTTTCCATTGGTGTTACTCACATGATATTCACAATCTTTTGAATGTTATCAACAAACTCTTGTGGAGTTTCATCAATTTCGGACTCATAGAATTTTGATAAATTCATTCTTGTAGAGTCTCTAACCCTTATCATTGTTATCCTTGTATTTGGAGGATCTACCACCCCTTGATTCACTTGAGCCATCATGCCTTGATCAAGAATTTGAATAACAACTCGGCATTAGCATTAGAAACTTGCTCAACCAATAGATCAATAGAACTTGAGGTGTTTATCCCTCATTACCCTTTACTTCCTTTTAGGCCAGAGCTCTTCTTGGAGGCATATTCCTAAAATTGCAAAGAACAAGCATTAGAGGAAAAAATTGTGAAGTACAACTTATTGCACGATAGGATCACAAAAGTAGTGAAGTTTCCTAAAATATCTTATAGCCTCCTATTCATATATGTGATGCGCTTCACACCCATGACTAATACTCTACTCGATAAGATATGTTAGACATCTTTGGACACCTTAACTTGTGCTCTGATGTCAAGTTTGTTATGATCCAAGTTTGCTTCTAGATGTGACACAGATATTAGGATCTCAAGGAACTCAGAAAAAGTCTCTTAGTATTTATTGCATACAAAGGTAAATAAAGACATTAAGAAAATCATGAAGAAGAAGATAAGTCTCAAAATAGTACCATGCAATAAAAAAAACTCAAGATAACATGTCGATGGTCTAACATGGCTCTGTTACTACGGATAGAGGTGTAAGACAGGTCCTATCTCACCCTAAGTATAAGAAAGTAAAAAAATGAAGGAAATAGTATAGCAGGTTTGCCCTCAAATCATGAGTACTCACGCAAATGTCAACTTCGATGGAATTAAAACTAGCCACGAAAGGGATGAGAATCATTGGATCTTATATAGGCAAAAAGTATGTGTTTTAACACATGAAATATATTAAGTATGTAAGCATGCAATAAGTAATATGCCATGATATGCAATTGACCAAGTTGAAAGACATGATAAAAAATACATTTATAACATGAAAGTAAAGTATGAACAAGGTCAATATAATTCAATAAATATGATGAAAACTCTAAAAGAGTATAAGTAAATAGATCACATACTTATGTATGGGATATGAACCATAACCAACAATAAGAACATGTGAGCTATAACATGAAATTTTGATGTTAACCCATACCGAAGAAAGGAAAACTACTTGCCAAAGTAGACTTCTTGAGAATATCATAATCATCATAAGCTATATCTGGATCTACCAGCAATGTCTAAATAGGCAATCTGTGGGGATACGTAGTTTGGGACTAGAGGTTACTACTAGGATTATTTTGGATCGCTCTTTTCAGACCGATATCTATTTTAAATCCCTCTTTGTGCTAAGTTAAATCTCAATAAAATAAAAATCATAAACCATCAAATCAGTTATGAGAAAAGACATAGTCTAATTACCCATCAAAATTCATCAAATCATCATTACATATAACTCATTAAATTTGTTGATTCAATCAATGTGAGAATCTTCTTTTGACATATTGAATTCGTGAGCAGGTGAGAAAATATTGAAATCATTGATTCAATCAATGTGAGAATTGTACTTATGGCAACTTGTTTTTTTTTAATAAACTCCTTACCATCATTCATTCTTTCCTAAGAGACTTCCTTAATCATAATTTATCATTTTCATAAAATTTAGATGAAGTCCTTATCAATTCATGATCAAATTCATAGTGAAAATTGTGGTCATTTGCATGGGTTCATAGGTAATCAACTTTAAATCATGAAATTCTGATAAAATAATGCATACTCATGTAGAACAATATCAGTTGAATCATAATTGAAAAAATTCATAAAATATCTAATGAATCCTAAATGTCATTGAGAAGGACTTGAATAAAAACCTTGAAAATCATACAAGTAATATCAATCCATATATTATTCTATCCATCATCACGAGTAAAAGTATAATTTGTGAAATTCAATGCTCGATCATCAAAGTCCTTAACTTCTTACATTGAAAAGTCATGGAAAAATAGTAAATTATTTTGACTTCATGTATGAAAGGAGTTCATGAATGAATATCCACATACCCTGAGTGGGATCCTTTATTAGAATATGAAATTATGAGCTTGAATTGAAGAATTTTAGAGCTTGACCTTGAGCTTGCCTTGAGAGAAGTTTTTAGAGAGAGAATTCTTTTAATTAGGATGGGAGGTGAGTTCATGAGAGATTAAGCTGATAAAAACCCCTAAACTCACTTAAAATAACCCAAAGTGACATAGTATATGAGTTAAAATAATGGGCATAGACTAAAATACCTATGAGAAATAACTGTTGGACAGGAACCACGAGGGCCATCCACAATCTGTGGTCCCATTTATAGACTATAGATGGTTGTTCGTAAAATTTTGTTAAATTTTTCGATCTTAGGATCTTAAATCATGAATAGTTCCATATGGCATATTGTTTTCTTGTAACACCTCCTAATTTCTTTCTACCTGATCTAGGGTGAATGAGTAGAGTTTGCAAAGAAAAGACTGAGAAAAGTTGTAAAGGAAGGTTCACGAGAACCATTTACAACTCGTACAAAGGTTCACGACTCATAGAACGGGTCTCGTGAAACCCCAAATGATTTGGTGAGATTTTCTAAGTCTGAGATATATACACGAAATGGTATACGAATCGTAGAGTATGTCACAACTTGTAGAGGAAGTTTCGTGACGTATTCATGTAACTCAACTTTAAGGACACCCCTATTTACGAGAGGAGTTCACGACCTGTATAATGTTTTAAGGATTGTAGAGAGGGTTTCGTGCCAACTTCTAGTAATTCAAGATTTTTAGGCACCTACTTTACAAGGGGTGATCTACGGCTCATAGACGGGGTCTCGTAGATCAAGGCGACAATTTTTAAGAAGGGCAATTTTGTCTATTTCTACCCTTTTCAATTTAACTCTTGGACGTTTTGGACATAATTTAAGTCCTGAATGAGACTCTAAGCATATTTTCCACCATTCATCAGACTTGTGGCTTTCTGGAAGAACCTTAGAAGGAGGAGAAGAGAAAGAAATCTTGATTCTAGCATGATGATTTATTGAAATCTGATTGCTTCTTCCATTCTCAGGTATGTAAGTCTTACTAAAGTGTGGAACCACGTTTGTTCACACGTCCCTTTCACTTATTTGAGTGGAAATTGAGTTTTGAAAATTCTATAATCCAATTACTAAATCCTTCCATTTACCATGAGGTGTTATTATGTTACATGAAAAAATTGGTGTATTGTATGATCATTGATATAAGATTTACATATGTATTTTATACCTGGTATCATGAACCCTAAATTGCATAATATTATGAAATTTTATGCATGGATAGAGTTGAGGTTAAGTTTGATGTTGAGTTGATGAGTTGAGAAAACTGAGCATCATAGAGCATGAAAAGCATATCAGACAAAATCACTTATACTATCATGAACTTTTGCATTGCATGATAAGTCAATTTAAGTGAGTCTAAATGACCGTCGGAGTCTGAGTCGAGTTTGATTGTCTGCATTGACGGAATAAGATGATGAGTAACTGAGATGAGTTGAGATGAGGTAACCCAATGAGGTTGCGATTTTGATGTGATTGATTGAGCATTTGAGGATTGAGTTGATTGATTGAATTGAGCATGTTTTAGTCTTGGGAAGAGTATTGAGCACCGAGCTAGGAGCGAGTAAACAAATACTTTAACCCACAGAACTATGTTGCCAGATTAGGATAGTCGTACAGCTCATTCTGGCGACTCTTGTCCCACAAGTGGACATTTATTATGGATCCAAGAGAGAGGTTGATCATCCTTTACCGTGGCAAGTTTAGGACGGGCGTGGAAACGACGTTGCCTTTGTTGCGCATCACCAAACTAAAGGTAATGGGATTGGATGTCGGTTAAGAGAAACTCCTAAGCAACATTAATTAAGCATGACATTTTAAACTGAGTCTAATGTTTATTGAGCATATTTTTAAAAGAGCACGAATTACTTTAAGACTTTTATGTACTAAGTTGAGCATGAGTTGTTGAGTCAAGATGAGTGAGTTGAGCCTTATTTCTTGAGCTATTTTACATACTAGTATATTCTATGTACTGACATCCATTTGGATCTATATTGTTTTATGATGCAGATACAGGTGATAGAAGACTTCAACCCACGCATTATTGAGGTCCAAATCAGTACACTTCCGGAGTTGGTGAGCCCTTTTTGCTTTCTGGAGGAGCTCTTTAATCTTATGAGTTGACTTAGTATATTGTTTGTTTTCTTTGTTCTTTGATTTGGGGTGTCCATGGCCTGTCATGGACCCATTTAGATTTTTGAGTAGAGGCTTCATAGACAATGCATAGATGATTTGTTGAGCATTTGGTATTTCCAAGCTTATTCATTAGAAACTATGAGTTAATAGATTTATGTTATCTTGGTGACGTTATATTCATTTTGAGCTATTTCTTCCACTGTTGAGATGATGTGACGATGAGGCCAGGTGGTTCTCTTGGGGAATTAGGAATTGTTCTTCAAGTGCCAACCACGCCGAGGGTACCCTCCCGGGGCATGAAAAACTTGGTATCAGAGCACAGAGTTCAAGTGTCCTAGGGTGTCTATGATGTCGTGTCTAGTAGAGTCTTGTTTATGAGTGTGTTGTGCATCGCACTCCATAAGCAGGAGGCTATAGGACATTAGGAATTGTTACTCTTTTCTTTTATTCCAAGTTCGTGCGATAAAGTTAAAACTCCAAAAATGTTTTCCTAATTTGTGCATTACGCGCTTGCAAATTATGCCTCTTGGGCGCACTGCAACCCAGAGGAATGCCTCAGCTAGCCTTGCTGAAACCCTACTTCAGAGGTACCTCCTCAGATGGAAGCGAGGGGCCAAGGTTGACCGACCATAACTGCTAGTGTTCCTGTGACACCTACCGCTCCATCTGCTCCTACTACAAAGGCCAACTTTAGCTATCACTATGCTCACACGGTTGCTAGCTGCCCAGAGCAGGAACCAGCGCCCAAAAACTCCTAGTTCTAGCTCTCATGAGCCGCCGACTGTCTTTAGATTGAGAGACTTTCTGAGGATGAACCCACCTGTCTACACTGGGTCAAAGATTGAAAAGGACTCTTAGTACATCATTGATGAATTGGAAGGTGCTGAAAACTATGCATGCGACTGAGACTGAGGGAGTTGAGCTTGATGCCCACCAGCTCAAGGATATAGCCAATGTTTGGTACGATCAGTAGGAAGAGAGTCGAGGTGATGATGCTGAGCCTGCTGCTTGGGATAAGTTCGAGAGTGCCTTTATCAACCACTTTTTTCCTTAGGATTAAAAGAGGCAAAGGTTGAGGAGTTTGTGTCTGAAATAAGTAGGTCTAACTGTTAAGGAGTACATCCTGAAGTTTACCAATTATCCAGGTATACCCCAGAGATGGTCCAGGATATGAGAGGGAGAATGAGGAAATTCGTGTCTAGGATAGAGTAGACAGGTAAAAATAAAATGCAAGGCGGCATTGCTAATCCCAACTATGGATATCTCTAGAATGATGGTTTATTCCAAATATCCTAAGGAATATAAGAAGAAGGATAGAGAGGAGCGTCTGAGTAAGAAGGCCATATCAGCAGGGCTTGAGCCCAGTCAGATCAAGCAAGGTAAGGGAGATAAGTCCTATTTCCAGAAGACATACTATTTGCAACCAGTGCACCAACCCCGAGTCACGGGTATGATCACAAGTCCCAAGGTCAGCCAAACTTTAGGGCATTGGGTGCACAGTCTCAAGCCAGTGTGACTCTTGGCTCTAAGGGGAATCCACCTTGTGGGAAATATGGCAGGAGGCATCTGGGAGAATGTAGAGAGGAAGGGAATGGTTGCTATAACGGTGGCCAACCGGGCCATTTCCAGAGGCAGTGTCCAATGTAGGGAAATAAAGCCTAGTATTTTACCACAACACCACCAACGAGGGGTAACTAGAGAGGTGTTGCACCGGGGCAGGCGGTGCGATAAACCGTCTGTTTGTGATGGGGAACCGACAGAACTAAGAGGTTGCACAAGATGTTGTGACGGGTATGCTTCGAGTCTTTACCATTCCTTGTTATGCTTTACTTAATCTAGGTGCAACTTGTTCTTTTGTGACGCCATATGTGGCGAGTAGATTTGAGATTCTTCCTAGGTGCCTGCTTGAGCCATTTTCTGTTTCCACTCATGTTGGTGAGTTTATTCGAGATGAGAGAATCTATAGATATTGTGTGGTATCCATTTATCATAGAGATACTCTTGCTGATTTGATTGAGTTAGAGATGGTCGATTTTGATATGATCCTTGGCATGGACTAGTTTCATGCCTGCTATGCCTCTGTTGATTGTTGAACCCAGAATGTCAAATTCCAGTTATTGAACAAGCCTGTTATCGAGTGGAAGGGAGATGATGTTGCGCCAAAAGGTTAGTTTATTTCTTACCTCAAGGCCCGAAGCCTGGTCTCCAAGGGATGTATCTACCACTTCGTGCGAGTCAAGGCTGACGATGTTGATCCACCTACTCTTGAGTCTATCCTAATTGTGAGAGATTTTCCTGATGTATTTCCTGAGAATCTGCCTGGAGTCCCTCCTAATAGGAAGATCGACTTCAAATTGATGTACTTCTTGACACCCAGCCTATTTCTATTCCACCATATAGAATGGCTCCTTCAGAGTTGAAGGAGCAGTTGAGGGATTTGTTAGAGAAAGGATTCATAAGGCCGAGTGTCTCTCTATGGGGTGCTCCGATCTTGTTCGTACGAAAGAAGGATGGTTCCCTTAGGATGTGTATTGACTACCGCCAGTTGAATAAAGTGATAATCAAGAATAAGTATCCCCTTCCAAGGATTAATGGCTTGTTTGACAAACCTCAGGGTGCTACTGTTTTCTCCAAGATACCCCTAAGATCAGGCTATCACCAATTGAAAGTGAGGGAATGTGACATCCTAAAGATGGCATTTCAAACACAATATGGTCACTTCGAATTCTTCTTGGTCTTTTGGGTTGACAAATGCACTTGCAGCCATTATGGACCCGATGAATAGAGTATTCAAATAGTATCTTGACATGTTCATGATCGTGTTCATCGATGATATGCATGAAAAGAACTACCCCACTCATGACTTGGAGTTGGCAGCAGTGGTGTTTGCTCTCAAACTATGGCACCACTATTTATATGGAGAACATGTGTATGTATTCACAGACCACAAGAGCTTGCAATACGTCTTCACCCAAAAGGAGCTTAACTTGAGATAGAGGAGATAACTTGAGTTGCTCAAAGACTACGACATGAGCATCCTCTACCATCCAGGTAGAGCTAATGTGGTTGATAATACTCTTAGCAGGTTGTCCATGGGAAGAACCACCCATGTAGAAGAGGAGAAGAGAGAGTAAGCCAAAGAGGTTCATATACTGGCACGATTGGGAGTCCAATTAGATGAATCAGGCGAAGTGGGATTTCTTTTGCATAATGGGTCAACATCATCCCTAGTAGTAGAGGTGAAGGAGAAACAAGATCAAGATCTTGTTTATTATGGTTGAATGAGGATGTGCATAAGCAAAACGTGATGACTTTCGCCAAAGCGGGATGGAGTATTGAGGTATCGAAGCAGATTGTGTGTTCCAGATGTTGATGGTGTTCAAGAGAGAATCATGCCCGAGGCCCATAGTTCTAGATATTCCATCCATCCAGGGTCTACCAAGATGTACCATGACTTGAGGGAAGTCTACTGGTGGAGTGAAATGAAGAGAGATATTACTGAGTTCGTTTCCAAGTACCCAAATTGCCAACAAGTTAAAATTGAGTACCAAAGGCCATGTGGAGTAGCTCAGAACTTTGAGATTCAAGAATGGAAATGGGAGATGATTAACATGGACTTTGTCACAGGATTACCGAAGTCCCTCAGATAGCACGATTCGATTGGGTGATATTTGACAGGATGACTAAATCTGCTTATTTCTTGGCAGTAAAGACGACTGAAACTGTGGAGGATTATGCCCGACTTAAAGGATATGATTAGATTACATGGAGTCCCCTTGTCCATCATCTAAAAAATAGAAGCTCAATTCACTGCCCAGTTTTGGAGATCTTTTCAAAAGGGTTTGGGTGTGAAGGTGCACCTTAGCACTGCCTTTCACCCGCAGATGGATGGCCAAGCAAAACATACTATTCAGACGTTGGACAATATGTTGAGAGCCTGCGCCATCACCTTTAAAGGTAATTGGGATGACCACTTGCCTTTGATCGAGTTTTCTTATAATAATAACTTCCATTCGAGTATTCAAATAGCCCTATATGAGGCACTTTATGGGAGGAGGTGTAGGTCAACTATTGGATGGTTTGAGGTAGGTAAAGCAGAGTTGATTGGACCAGACTTGGTTTACAAAGCTATGGAGAAGGTGAAATCATTCGAGAAAGGTCGAGGACTGCGCAAAGTCGACATAAATCCTACACAGACGTTAGAAGAAGAGACTTAAAATTTGAGGTCAATGATTGGGTGTATTTGAAAGTATCGCCCATGAAATGAGTGATAAGGTTCGGAAAGAAAAGAAAGTTGTCCGAGGTACATTGGCCCTTATTATATCATAAAGAGAGTAGGCAATGTGGCATATGAGTTAGAGCTACCATCAGAAAAGGCCATCAATCCAGTCTTCCATATTTCTATGCTCCGGAAGTATTTGGGAGATCCACAATTGGTTCTTCCTATCAAAAGTATTGGAGTGAAAGACAGCCTGAGTTATGAGGAGATCCCTATCTAAATCCTTGGTCTTCAGGTTCGCAACCTAAGAACCAAAGAGATTGCATATGTCAAAGTATTGTAGAGGAACCAATTTGTAGAAGAAGCTACTTGTGAGGCAGAAGAGGACATGAAGGCCAAATACCTGCATTTGTTCCTTCCTCCTGATGATGAGAGAGTTGATGGTAATGAATTTCCATTCCTTGAGTTCTCCATTCATTCTCAATATGATAAACGATAGAGTTCTAGAGTCTGAGTGAGAATTGATTTGATTTGTTGACGGTTTGATTGTTCTACTTGCTGAAGATTCCAATTTGTTGATTGCATGAGTGATGTGAGAGCTGGTAAATTGTTAGAATCCATAGGAGATTCATGCCTTAACCTAAATCCCTAGAATTCTCTTCATTTGAGAATGAATGATCCCAAGGGGGAGATAATGTAGCACCCCCAAATTTCTACTTGATCTGGAGCGAATCGGTAGAGATTGTTGAGAAAAGACTGAAAAAACTGCAGAGGAAGGTTCACTAGAACATTTTTACGACTCGTAGACAGATTTACAACTCATAGAATGGGTCTCGTGAAACCCAGCATGATTTGGTAAAATTTTCTAAGTCTGAGGTCTATATATGAAATGGTATACGACTCTTAGAGTATGTCAAGACTTGTAGAAGAGGTTTCGTGACAAATTACCATAACTCAAGTTTCAGGACCCCCTATTTACGAGAGGAGTTTACAGACCGTAGAATGTATTACAGATCATAGAGAGGGGTTTCGTGCAAACTTCCAATAACTTAGATTTTCAGGCACCTAGTTTACGAGGGGTGGTCTACGACTCGTAGAATGGTCTACGACTCGTAAACGGGGTCTCTTAGACCCAAGCAACAGTTTTTAGGAAGGGAAATTTTGTCTATTCTTAAACTTTTTAATTTAACCCTTGGACATTTTAGACTTAATTTAAATCCTGAATGACACCCTAAGTGTATTTTCCACCATTCATCATACTTAGGGCTTCCTTGAAGAACCTTAGAAGGAGGAGAAGAGCAAAAAGTCTTGATTCTAGCATGAGGATTCATTGAAATCTGATTGTTTCTTCCATTCCTAGGTATGTAAGGCTTACTAAAGTGTGGAACAACGTTCGTCCACATGCCCCTTTCACTTATTTGAGTCAAAATTGAGGACGAGAATTGAGTTTTGAAAATTCTATCATCCAATTACCAAATCCTTGCATTTATCATGAGGTCTTATTATGTTACATGAGAAAATTGTTGTATTGCATGATCATTGATATGAGAATTACATATGTATTTTATACTTGGTAGCATGAACCCTAAATTGCATAATTCTATGAAACTCTATGCATAGATTAAGTTGATGAGTTGAGAAAACTGAGAATCATAGAGCATGAAAAGCATATCAAACAAAATCATTTATACTATCATGACTTATTTGCATTGCATGAAGAGTCAATTTAAGTAAGTCTAAATGACCATCTAAGTCTGAGTCGGGTTTGATAATCTGCATTGACCAACTGAGTTGATGAGTAATTGAGACAAGTTGAGATGAGGTAACCCAATGAGGTTGAGATTTTGATGTGATTGATTGAGCATTTAAGGATTGAGTTGAGCATGTTTTAGTCTTGGGATGAGTATCGAACACCGATCAAGGAGTGAGTAAGCATATACTTTGACCCAAGAACTACGTTGCCAGCATAGGATAGTCGTACAGCTTGTTCTGGCGATTCTTGTCCCATAAGTGGACATTTATTATGTATCCAAGAGATACATTGATTGTCCTTTACCGAGGCAAATTTAGGACGGGCGTGGCAACGACGCTGCCTTCATTGTGCATCACAAAACTGTAAGGTGATGGGATTGTATGTCGGTTAAGACAAACTCCTAAGCAACATTGATTGACCATAACATTTTAAATTGAGTCTAATATTTACTGAGCATATTTTTAAAAGAGCATGAATTACTTTAAACTTGCATGTACTGAGTTGAGCATGAGTTGTTAAGTCGAGATGAGTGAGTTTAGCCTTATTTCTTGAGCTATTTTACATACCAATATATTCCATGTACTGACATCCATTTATACCTACATCATTTTATAATGCAGATACAAGTGATAGAGGACTTCAGCCCACGCATCGTTGAGGTCCAAATCAGTACACTTCCAGAGTTGGTGAGCCCCATTTGCTTTCCGGAGGAGCTCTTTTATCTTATGAGTTGACTTAGTATATTATTTTTTTCTTTCTTCTTTGATTTGGGATGTTCATGGCCTGTCATGACCCTATCTAGATTGTTGAGTAGAGGCTTCATAAACAATAGAGGATTTGTTGAGCATTTGGTATCTCAAACTTATTCATTAGAAACTATAAGTTAATAGATTTATGTTATCTTGATGACATTATATTCATTTTGAGTTATTTCTTCCGCTGTTGAGACGATGTGATGATGAGGCCAGGTGGTTCTCTTGGAGAATTAGGAATGGTTCTTCAAGTGCCAGCCACGCCAAGGGTACCCTCCCAGGGCGTGACACTTTTATGGCTCGTACATACCCCTCATAACCCCAAAATCAAAATAGCCCAGATTCATCCTTTTGCCATTTTTAATTGTATTCCCACCCAAACCTTTCACACAAATCAACTTAACACTTCAAAACATGTACAAAATCATTACCAAAGACTTGAAAATTGTGAGGGCTAGCTAAAAGTTAAAATTAAAATCAAGAAACTATTCTAAAAATTCAAAAATGTAAAAACTTATTAAAATATGAACAAAACTTGATTCACCACCCATTTGTGTTTCCACTTTAAGGCAGTGAATCTTCTCCCCGATTTCAAGATGATTTGTCATTTGAGTTCATGAGGAGGGTAATGAGAGACCATAAACATTTTCCACCGATCTCTCCATTTTGAGGACTTGAATTGTCTTCCCAACTTAACATCAACTTTCCTTTTTGACTCCTTGGGTAGACATGAGAGTGTCAAGAGGCCTTCTTTTAAATTGAACTTCACATTTTGTGACCTCCAAGTAAGCAACACTCCCGCGGCTTTTTCTTGCAACTTTAGTATCATACAACAAATTTGATTATTAGCGACGATTTATTTTGTTACTTAAAAGTGATATTTGTCACAAAAAATATTATGTGATGAAAAAGGAAATCGTCAACCACTCGTCCCTGAATGTGGGTCGCTAAAAGTATTTAAAGATTTTTTAGTGTTTTGTCACCAAATGAAGTTATATGAATATAAATTATTTTTTTCGTCCCCGAATGAATATTATCTGTGACGAACTCGTTCATCCAAAAAAGATACACAAAATCGTGGTTGATAGTATACTTTTGTCACCAAAAAGATTATTAATGACGATGATACAATTTTGTCACTAATTATTACTTTATTCAGTGACGGCCATAATTGTCGTTAAAGTCATATAAATTTATAGTTGAAAAAATTATCATTTCGTCTCTAATAATTATCTATTACAGACGAAAAATATTTTGTCATTACTAAATAAAACTGCTTTCACTGACAAAGTAGAATTGTCACTATCAATTGTGATTACTACTGTTGTAGTTGTCATCAAAATAAAATTATTTTCTAATCAATCGGGTTATTGTTGGACAATTTTTAATTACCAAATACAATTAGTTGATGACGAAAATGTCATTCTTCTAAAAAGTATACCAGAGTCATTGTTAAAATTAATCATTCAAGGATTAAAAAATAGAATTCATTATATAAATTAACTCAACTCCAAAGTAAGAATGCATTTTATTCTTTATTTTTGGTACTATACATAAAAATAAAATAACATACAAGTAACTCTCATAATTTTAATTAAATATGACTAAATATATGTTGAAATAATATCACATTAAAAATATTTAAAAAAAATTAAAAATCTATTCAGCGTAAAATGTAATCGCAATACAAGAATATTGATACATCAAAAAGATAAAAAGTATCCACTTTTTTCATATGCTAATGTAGCTTCACTCACCCAGCAAGTTTGCTCTTCAATTAGTTTCCATCCTCATGTACCTGTGGGAAAAACTTAAAAAGTTTATAATGTTAGTGTATTTCTTGATATTTCGATTTAAATACATATTTTAAATTTAACCAAAAAATTAAAAATTGATTTCTGAAGCAGATAAAGTAGAATAAATAACAAGTACTGGTAAGAATACTTATCTACTCGATTGAAGTTACAAGTCAATATTTTCAAATTTTTAAAAGTTACATGATCAAATTTGGAGCACTAGAGAGTTTTAGAAAAATTAAATAAACTTTGGAGCATTACATTAACCTCTAAAACTTTATGAAGAGTAAACAAATTTCATACATTTACGATTTTATTATATCTAAATTAAATCTATAAATTAAATCTAAATAAAATAAACTTTGGAGCATTAAATCTAAATTTACAAATTAACACTCAAGCTTAATTAAATCTATAAATTATGCATTCAAGAACAAGCAAAGAAAGAGTGAGTAAAAAATGAATACAAGTGAAGCTCACACTCTTCAATCCACTCAAGAATTTGTAGAAAACTTGCTCTAAATCCTCTCTCTAAACTAAAATCTACGCTATATGTTTTCTCTCTTCAAGAATGTATGAATTCTTTGAATCTATCGATGAATGAATGCAAAACAAGGGTTGGGAGTGCGTGTATATTTGATTTGGGACTGAAAGTGATGATATTCCTGATCTGCCCCGACACCTGGCACTTAAACACTTTGCGATCGTGGATTTTTAACTGTGTTCGCAGAGGTCAACTGAGGTCCAATGCTCCGCCTACGCGCCTAGATCAGCATGTTCGCGCCTCATAGCTTCCCACTACTCCGCGTTTGTGGGCTTGAAGGTTGCGCTCATGGAGAGTGATGTTGCCAGGTGCCATTTTGTACAGTTTCAGCTCCTATTGGCTCCAATTCAGCTTCAACTTCAATTCTTTCCAGCAAAGACAAATCTAAACCATATGTACCTGAAACATATACCATTCAAAGCATAATTAGCCTCAAGTAACAAGATTAACAACACAAAATCATAAGAAAAAGAGCAAGAAATGAGTATAAATTATACACTCATCGCCATGCAATTGATTAAACAAATCATCTATTCTCAGAAGGGGATACTTATTCTTGATGGTGACTTTTTTGAGTTGCCAGTAGTCAATGAACATGTGGAGTGACCCATCCTTCTTCCTTACAAATAAAACTAGGGCACCCCATGGAGACCGACTAGGTCTAATGAAACTCTTCTCTGACAAATCTCTTTATTTCTCTTTTAGTTTCTTCAACTCTGTAGAAGCCATTATATATGGAATAATTGAGATAGGTTAAGTATTGGGTAGGGGTCTATAACAAAGTCTATTTTCCTTTCAGGAGGAACACTTGGTAACTCATCCAGAAAGACATCAGAAAACTCATGTACAATGGGGACTAACTCAAGAGAAGGAACTTTAGAAGTGACATCCTTGACTCTTACTAAATGATATATGCACCTCTTGGAGATCATTTTATGGGATTTTAGGAAGGAAATAAACTAACCCCTACATGAATAGTTACTACCCTCCCACTCAAGAATTATCTCACTTGGAAATCGGAACTTGACCCCATGGGTTCTACAATCAATAGAAGCATAGGAAGCATGCAACCAATCCATCCCAAGAATCACATCAAAGTCTACCATGGAAAGCTCAACTAAGTCACACGAGACCACTTTATGCAAGATGGAGATAAGACAACTCCTATAGACTCTTCGGTCTATAATGGACTCTCCTACGGGGTTACTTGCCTCTAGGGCTCATGGAGGACTTCAGGACATGCGTGAAATTTATTAGCAAGGAATAAGGTTACAAATGACAAATTCTCTCCTGGATCTAAAAGTGCAT
Source organism: Solanum rostratum (assembly GCA_029948455.1). Classification (NCBI taxonomy): domain Eukaryota; kingdom Viridiplantae; phylum Streptophyta; class Magnoliopsida; order Solanales; family Solanaceae; genus Solanum; species Solanum rostratum. The sequence goes on along the minus strand of CM057045.1, from coordinate 60,182,058 downwards.
ATACATCATAATAAAAAACCTCTTAACATACCGGTGACAACATTCGGAGCCTCTTCGACCTCTTGGCAACCGTGAAGAACATAGAATCATTTGGTCCTTTAGGCACCTTGAGCTTGCACACCTAGCCTTGGAGCCTTATATCACTGCTTCTATAATTTGTAGCATGATGGCTGGGCTTCCCATATTTGAAGCAAGCATTGGACTCGGCTAGACATTCTCCCTTATGGAGTCTTTCGCGCTTGGGGCAACTTAGGCTTTGGGGCTTAGAAGCAACCACCTTACCCTTTGTATTCCAAGGAGGATGAGTGTTGATAGATCCTTGACCACCTTGATTTTGGCCACCTTGAAACCTGTGACCACCACTCCTTTGGTGAGAGTAGATCCCACAATAAACTCGAGCCCTCTCAGACTCTCTTGCCCTTTCTCGGAGCATCTCTGCTTCAATTTGCTCTGCATATGTCATCAAACGGGAGATGTCTATCTCCTTTAATAGCATGGACATCTTGCATTCCTTGGATACCAAATCAGAGATGCCGGAGATGAACTTGCTCATGCGAGCCCTCAAATCCGTAACCATAAAGGAAGCATACATTGATAGCTTTGTTAATTTAAGGTCATACTCCCTCACACCCATGGTCGCTTGCTTAAGATTGATAAAATCTTGAACTTTTGCCTACCTAAGGTCAATTGGGAAGAACCTATCCAAGATAGCACACTTGAACTCTTCCCAATCGATAGTACCTACTTTTTTGCCCCTCTCACCCGCCCATTGTTCATACCAAATCTTGGCGACCCCTTTGAGTTGGTAGAACACCAACTCAGATTTCTCCTTCGATAGAATGCCTATCATCGCAACTACCCAATAAGCTTTTTCAATGAAGTCAATGGGGTCCTCCTTCGTCTTAGAACCATCAAATTCTAGTAGGTTCATTCGCATGAGGTTACACACTCTAGCGACTGGAATAGGCACATGGGGAGGAACGATTATCTCCTGGTTGGCTTGGTTGGCCAATGCTTGGGCCAACAAAGTAAAAGTAGCTCAGAACTCTACATGAGACACTTCATTGTCTTGTTGGAGTGGAGGAACTTATTGTTCGGGAGTGCCTCGTTGATGGAGAGCTCTTTGTGCCAGCATGATTTAAAAACAAGAAAATGGTCATCGTTAGTTAACAGAAAACCTTATTTTACTTTAAGACATAACATGAATAAGAATGAAGGGAAGACTTCCCTAAATCGTCTCATAGCCTCTCACTCAAGATAGTGTCGCGCTTCACAACCTTGAATGAGACTCTATGCAACGGGGTATGCATGGAAATCTGAGGAACATTTTAAAATCATGTGCTCTGATACCAATTGTGTAACGACCCAACCTAGGGGCCAAGTCATCACACAACGAATGACATACCTATAGACACCTCACCCAAGTTATCTTAAGCATCTCAAGCATTCAAAGGCATTCAATTAAAGCATTTGTAGAAAAATAAGGGAAGATAGACTATGGAGCTTTTAAAGCAATGAAACAACATTAAAAGAAATAGGAATAACTAACATACTTTGTCCATAAGCATACCAATTAATACATCGACGGATGGAACCAGTAACGATCGATTTCCATCAAATAGAAAAGACTCCATAATTATGCAACATAGAAAGTAAATGCCTCAAAAGGGCCATAAATATATCGTCTCCAAAAATAAATACAAGGTAGTAAATAAAATGGTAGAGTCCCAAACTAAGGGCTCGACACAAATAGAAGTGCTAGTCTTGAACACTGAATACTAGCCACGAGCTGGTGGAGAAGTGCCTGTCCCTACATGGTTAAATGATGTAGGCAAAATATGCATTAGTATGTTGGAATGTATTGGGTATATGAGATGCAATGCATGCATGAAATCATAATGCCATCATTCATAAATGTAACATATAAGTACGTATGAGATGAAAGATACATAAAGTGAGCTTAAGCATGCACAAGGAATATAGTTCAATATGAATAAGAGTCAATGCATGAGAAAGCACATGTAATGGAAACATATCATAAAATCATAATCTTGTGGGAGAAGACCTTAACTGACAAGTAAGATCATGTGAGCTACTACATGGAATCCAACATAAACCCCTACGTTGCCACGGGAAGACCACTTGCCGGTGGAACTCCGTCAACTTCGCATGTATCTTAATAACATAAATAGCCTACATGGATCTACTAGCCTAGCCTACAAGGGCTCTTATGGTGGCACATAGTTAAGGAATTTGAGATTTAGCTTTAATGGGTCATGCCTCAACTAACGAAATAAATCCCAATCTCAAGTCCACTCGGTGCTAAGTCTTCCCATGGAATCTTTGAAATATAACTTAGAATCATAAGTAGAAATCATAGGAGTAGCTCAAACTTGGGAACCACCAAGTTAGAATTATCCTTTCATCTTGGGGACCTTTCTTAAATATATTTTAGGACAATTGTCAATATGCTTATATCCTTGAAAAGTCGTTTACTTAAAACTTAAATTTAATGCCCTAATCATAATTATAAATCATACAAAGCTTTACTTGAAAACTAGGTGGGCTAGGCATTTAAAATGGAACAATCATACATCGCATAAAACATGAGGAAATTTCTCTTTTAAGTACCATCGAAAATGCCCATGCTTCATCATTCTCAAAACTCATCATTGGGATCATCATCAATAGCTCAAAACATGCATATACTTCATAAAATATCATAAGATATCATGAATAGTATTTAATAACGTAAAACATCATGAAATCATCATAAGTATGCATAATATCTTAAAGGAACTTAAAGAAAAGGTAAAATACTTAAAAGGGAACTTTATGGGTGGAAGGGTACCCATAAATCAACTCACATATCGTAGGAGAGCTTGGGAGAATTGAACCTTTATCCTTTGAGAAGAACTTGGAAATCCCAGCTCTTGTTCTGCCCTATTCTAGAGAGAGTTTTGCCTTAAGAAAATTTAGAGTGGAAGAATGAGGGGTTGAATGAGGGACCTAGGGATTTAATTCTAGTATAGGGTCCTTTTTTCTATCCCAAAATGATAGGGTTTAGGAATAGACATGACGAAATTGATCAAACTACTCCTTATTAAAACTGTCGGACTCGACCTATGAAACCCCATTTATATGTCGTAGCTCAAACCATGGGTCATAAGTCCTGTTCGTCTGGTAACATATCTGAAATCCCTAAAACTGATTTTGCTGGACTCAAAACCACAAAACCATCTTAGGGGCCATCCTTTTATCTATGGTTTGTGGTTGGACTCGTAAAGTCCTTCCACACTTCGGTGTTTTTTCTTTTTCTTGGACCCCATACACGAAGGAATTCTATGGGCCATACAAGCATCTACGGGTTGTGCTAGTAACTTGTGCTTTACCTTCCTGAAAACTCTAATTTCCTTCAAGTCAAGGCCCTCCACTTACGAACCTACCTACTGTCCGCAAACTATTCTACATGTCGTCAAAAAGGAGTGTGGGTTACCCCACACTTGGAAACTTTTCCCCTTCCTAAAGTTTCATGTTAAAGGATTGACCTACAGGCTGTAACTCCTCCTATGGGCCGTAAGTAGACCTCGTACAATGACTCTAGGTTACTTTTAGGCCAACTTTTCTACACTCACGGGAACCTAAATTGGGGTTCATTACACTGTTGTGAAGGAACATGAGGAATATTGTACTCTCCCCGGCCCGCAAACCTCTACTGGGCACTAGATAAACCCTGACCTGTACTATAAGAATCATGAGGACCCCATCCTCTTTCTGAAGCTTGCAAGGATGCATGGATCCCACGATACTGAAAAGAACCTCCTCCTTTGGTCACACCTCTGCCTCCTGATTAGGCACCTGAGTACTACCCTGAAATATGAACCCTTTTAGGGTCCCTAAACTCTTCCCTCTGCATCAAATCCACCTCCTTTGCGGCACTGACAACTGACTAAAATGAAGCTCCCTCTCTAGCTACCCAAAATATCGATTGACTAACATAATAGATCAACCCTCTCACAAACCGGCAGACTCTCTCCGCCTCGGTAGGAATAGTCACTAAAGTATGACGGGACAACTGACATAAGAAAACGTCATACTATTTAATGGTCATGGTGCCCTGCCTCAAACTCTCAAACCTCAAATAACACTTCTCACGAACAATCCAAGGAACAAACCAATTATGAAAGGCACTAGAAATTATCTCTCAAGTCATTTGAGGAGACCAAACTGGAAGTGATCCTGCATAAGTCCTCCATCACTCCCTGGTTGGCCCATGGGACTAGAGCGTAACATATCTCACACCATGAGTCTCAACCAACCCCACAGCATCAAGCAACTCCATGGAAGTGGTCAGAAACTCGTGTGTATCCTTTGTTTTCCCACCCTAAACTTAGGTGGGGCCATCTTTCTAAACCTCTTGTACCCCTGTTTCTCATCATCAGTTAAGGTGGCAACTGGGGGAATCTTAATAATGGGCGCTACTAGTGGCTGCTCCACCTGAACCTGAGCCTCAGGGGCCTGCAGCTGACCTTGGGTTGTACCCTAACCCGAGTCTGCAAAGTACCAGATATATCAGTGGGGCTACCTGCCTTCCTCAAAGTCTCAAGTATACCCAAAACTCTCAATAGAGTATCCTAGAGTAATGGTGCTGCAGCAAATTCATGAGGAACCTGCTCCTGTCTAGGCTCTACGTCACTCGTCGGTGCAGCTCCTCAACCTCGGCCCCAGCCTCTTGCTCGTCCTCTGGCATGGACCCTACCCCTAGTTGAGGTCTCAATAGCAATACCAGAGGCTGCTTTCCCACGTCCTGTAGCAGCAGTAGCTCTAGCCCTCACCATCTGTCAAAAGAACACACGACCATTCATCACTCAAACAAAACCTATTCACGAATTGATTAGAATGAATTAAAAGCAAATTTCCTAAAGTCTCCACAGCCTCTCAAGGATAAGTAATGGACGTCTCCACATCGATCCCTAAGACTCTACTCGACTGGGCTTGTACACATGTGAGACCTATGAACATGGGGCTCTGATACCAAATTATCACGACTCGAAATCCGGATGTGATGGTACTCACCTAAACCACCAAGGCGAGTTAGCCCAAAATCAAACTACTTAACATAATAATAAAAGCGAAAGATAAACAGTCTAAAAATGATAGATAAGCACAAGAAATCAAAACTATAACCTTCCCAAGGGTGGTGTCACATGTAAAAGCCTTTAAATACAGAATTCTGAATACATATCTCAATGTCTATTTCTCGAATAGAACAAAACATAAAAGTAAAAATCTCCGAAAGACTGTCGAAGGGACAAGCAACTAACTCTCGAATAATTCGAAAGCTCGATCTAATAGGAAAAAAATCTAGCAGGGTGGACTGGGCTCACAATCTACAAAAATATAGCAAGGGGTGAGCACCAAACAACAGAGTACTCAACAAATACTAACCTAAAGTAAAGCAATAAAAAACACAACTACTCCTTAATACCCAATAACATATCGCGGAACTACAAACCTGAAGCAGAAAAGTCCCAGCACAATATAATAAATATTTCATAAGAAAATAGATATACTTATTGCCTGGTATAGTATCTCCAACTCATAAATATGTTGGCCTAGCAGTTACACTTATTCAATTACGCAATAAGTCCACAAAATCATAAGAAAACACAATAGTAATACCCAACAGACATGATATAAGATACGATGGATGCCATGAGATGAAGATAATGTGATGCAATGTCAAATAATCGTGACGCATGACTGTCTTATGATACACATTCGTTGATAACCTCAAATCGGAACTCATGGGGACCATGCAAGGACCATGTATCTGTAAACATTACCAGCAAAGACCTCGGTAAATGCTCACCTGTCTGGAAATGATATTGGACCCATCCGGAAATGACCTTGGACTGCCGGCATATTGCCTTGGCTTGACTGGTGGAGACCTCAACCACCAATCCACATGTTACCTTACTCATCTCTCGGTCGTAGCCATCACAAGTATCACATGCACATATAATAGAGAATGTAATGTGCATGATTTTAATAATATCACAGGTCATCACCATAAAAATTTCAATATTCTCAATGTATCAATATCATCAATATCTCAACATCACATCAATCCCAATATCGATCGTATCATAATATAAGATCCATCTCCACATCAATATTAAGTGAATCACAAGAGTATAAACATAAATTATGATCCAGAACTCACCCACACCCAATAATCACTATATGAACAATTAGTCAACTTGAATCTCATGATTAAAGCCTAACATAAAACAATTCTACCCCAAAGTACTCAATTAAATGTAAAAAGGAGCATAAAAGGTTCAATCATACTTAACAAAAGGTTAAAAGTCCACTTGTTTTAGATGAAGTCGTGAATCAAGTCAAATCCAATGTCTTTCCCTTTCTATGATACTCTGATTCACCAAAATCTATTCAAATATAGCATCACAATCACATAATGAATCTAATGATACTAAAATCAATCAATTCAGAGAAAAAGGGTAAAATGGTCAAAAATCTCATGTCACAAAAAGTAGTCAGAATTTGAAAATTAATACACAAAATTATTCCCCCTATAACAAGGAGTTCAACGGTGAAAATCGTTTTGAAAATGGAGTTAAAATAAGGGAGAAATCATCAATTAAAGTTTAAAAGTCAAAGTTTGAAAAATCCCCAAATTCCACCATTAAAATCCCAAAATCATAAGTTAAAAACACAAATTAATCAATGAAAATTAATGAAATAATTCGGTTAAAAGCTAGTAGCACGATAGTTGTTCCTCGGTCTCAGTCCAATGTTAGAAAATAGTTATCCAATCGATGTGCTTTGAAAACCATTGAAAAATCTATTGAAAACGAAGCTTGGACTATTTAAAAATGGTGGAAAAGAGTCAAATGTCTTTTAAAATTGAACTGTTCAGGATTGATTTTGTTCTCTGCAAACGTGGAAAGGGATCTGCGAATACAGAGCTTAACAGTCAGCAAGCCTTCATGAACGCGGAGTGCAGGAGATTGAGCCTCCACAAACGCGGACCCTCTTTCTGTGAATGCGAAGGTATAAAAAATTTGACCTCCGTGAACGCGAGGATAGAGGTGCATACGTGGAATGTTACCCCAAATGCACCAGCACAGTTCCAAAACCAGCAAAACTCAACTTCCAATAAATCACGAATAGTACCCTCAAAATTTGTTCGAAACCCTATGAACACAAACCTAACATAGAAACTTACTAGAAACGATGATCCGGACTTAATGAAATCTTCATAATTCAAATCTAGAACCTTCTTGGTCCCAAAGCCGAGAAAGATCATTCAAACTAGTTTCGGACTTCAAAACTAAAAATATATCGGAAGCTCTAAAAATTACAATGAAGTCGTTTCTAGCGTTAGTTTCATCACACAGAACCATCGGAACTGACAAAATTCCGATTCGAGCCTCTGAACCCTAAATGTTAACCAAAGTCAACTTTTGATCCAAACGAACTAGAAATGTAACTCTGGGCCTAAAATCTCCGTTTTAACTCCAAATTCAGTTTTGTAAGTTCTCCTAGACCAGATTCGACATTTTGGAGCTGAAGGAATCGAAGGAATTGGATTTTGATGCATGAAACTTCAAATTTCCAACTTTAAGTCGTTAAAACTCATTCTTTAGAAAAACTCTAACTTTTTACATGGTTTTCATAATCCGACTTTAGACTTGATCAAAAATGAATCAAGGCAACTTTTGAGAAGAGCAAAATGGCAATTTGATCAAAAATTCCAAAAATGACCTTTAAGGTACTTACAACTTGCCCTGCGGAACTCCATCAACTTATACATGCATATCTTAGTATAACTTTTCTATTTTGGATCCACTAGTCTTAGCCTACAAGGGCTCCTATGGTGGCACATAGTTAATGGGACAAAGGGTTGCTACTAGGGTTCCCTTATCGAACCCCGCCTCAATTCCCCATTCGGTATTAGGTCAATTCCACAGAATACTTTAAAACATTAACATAGTCATGCAATTATAACTTTAGAATCATAAGTAGCATCATATAGGAGTAGCTCATTAACTTGGAAGCCGTTAAGTGAAAATTGTCCTTTCACATTGAGGGTCCATTTTAAATATCATTAAGGGATTTATATCATGCTCATAACCTTCAAAACATTCATAGACTTTCGAAACATATTTTAAGCCCTTATCAACAATATCATATAGAAACTCATCATAAATTTAATGGGCTCATGCAATGTACTTCAAAACACACGATCCAAGAGTATTAAGTAACATCGTAGTGAAACTCATCAATTTAGAATCAAGTCTATACAACTCACATTATCATTGGAAAATCCTAGGTTATGAAATCATGATTTTCAACTTGAAAACTATAAGAGTCATAGTATATCATCACATTGCATCATTAAAGTCAAAGTAACTGAAAATATATCATTAAAACATCATTTAAATCATGCTCATGGAACTCATTACTTTTCAAGAAGTTAAAAAAAAGGTAAAAGGGAAGGTTAGTAGACTTTGTGGGTGAAAGGTACCCACACATCAACGCACATACCTAATTGAAGACCTTAAGAAAAGGCTTAAAAATTTGGAGAAGAAATCTCTAGGAAACCTTACTCGTTTCCTTGCCTTGGAGCGTTCTTGCCTTAAAAAATTTTGAGAAAATTTGAAAGGGTGAGAATGAGAGTGAATAAGGGATTTAGACTCTACTATGAGAGGGAAAAGAATCCCAGAATGTCGTAGTTTTAGGCTTAGGATGTGGGAAGAGGACAAAAATGTTCTTCATTAAAATTGCTAGATCTAAACCACGACCCCATAAAATGATATTTCATCATGTTCATGTTTTTGATCTTCTGAAAGTGATATCTGAAGTCTAATCTACGAGGAAAATCCATGACTTGTAGATTGATTTATAGGTCATAGATCCTTCCATAAAATAGCCCAATATTTAGAAAAATTTGCAAACTCAGAACCCATTTACAAGGTCATTCTACGGCTCGTAAAAACAACTATGAGTAATCCTGTTTGTTCGTAGTTCAACTTCAGAAATCTAAATTTTCCATCAACCCAAGGCCTTAAAACACGAACTTGTTTATGGTCGATAGTTCTATTTACAAATCATAAAGACCCCTCGTAGTCCGTACTCACACTTAGTCAAATTCCTATCCTGCCTAGTCCCATCCACAAAACCTATTTACAATTCTTGGTTTGAACCATGAGCCATAAATAGGACTCATACTTTGGTCTGCAACATTTGCAGTTCCATTTAATCTGCACTTTCCAACTTCCTAACTTGCGGGTCCTTACATTTCCCCACACACCCAAATCCTTCAACCAACCCCTAAACCATTCCAACCACCTCCAAACTCTCACTCCTATCCATCTTGCCACATCCATAGTGTTTTGGTAGATAACATATAATTGCTTTCGAAATAATATTTTCATGCTTATTTACCAAACACTAGAAAATAAGTAAGAAATACACTTATTTTTTAAGAAAATATATTCTAGAAATTTTCTGTGGAAAATATTTTCCTTCATACCAAACACAATATTGAGTCAACTTCGGAATACGATTTCTTATTATTATTTATTTTTAGGCAATGATTTTGTTTATTTGGACACCATAAAATATTTGTGTAACTGAAATTTATTTATTTTCTATACAGAGTTAAGAGTAAAATGGGAGGCCCCATTCAATTGGTGATTTGGTGTGATCACTTGGCTCCAAACTTGTAAGTTATCACTTTGTCATTCTAATTATTGTAACATCAAGATCATTATATGGTGGTATCCTTAGAGATAAAGGATTATTATACGATGATGTAAAATCACACTCCCAATGTCAAGAATATACAGAAAATAAACAAATTAAATAAAAACAATAGTCCATATATACTGAAAGCAGAAATTCAACACACGTAGGTCTACATGGATCATTTATATATAAAACAAGTACGTGTTAAACTAAAGAAAAGACCATTACAATACAATAAAGCTTTGGTATGTAGAAAAACTATTTTACAAACAAAATACTTTTCAAAGATAGTATTCGGATCAACTTGCTAATGACGCCTATTCTTATGGAGGTTGAACATGGCAAACAACACCAACAATAGAAACAATATTGAAGCAACGAGGGAAATGGCAATTGCCGCTGCGACTTGTCTACAGAATTTACCAAAGACGTCGCACACCTTGTTCCACCGGACGTGCGAGTTCCCTTTGTATCCGACGAGACTTACAGCTGCAGCGGCTCCGACACCAGAGTAAAGTAGAGCCATCATGATGAGGTCCAAGAGAATGACGCTTATGGAGAGGCGTTCCGATTTTCCCCTATTTGCCAAAGAAAGGACTAACGAAATTACTGCATAGGCACATGCCAGTGCATTCACCACCACAAAATACCTGAAATTTGTTTCAATCAAATACTAATGTTTAAGTAATTTTATCAGATTTAGCCTATGATATTTAGAGTAGGTTTGGTACAGAGGAAAACATTTTGAGAATATTTTTTAAAAAAAAAAAAACACATTGGCTTGGACAATTTTTTTCAAAAATATTCTTTCTAGAAAAACAAATTTCCATAGAAATAAGGAAAATAACTTCCTTGATGAAAGTAGATAAAAATGTTTAGTGCATTCTTTCCACCTACTCAACACCCCCAAACACTAGAGCCGTCAATATGGGCTAGGTCTGTTGGGCCAGCTTGGCCTAATCCATGATTTAGTAGGGTTGGGCTACGATTTTTTGAGCCAACTCAAAAAGTGAGCTTGGCTTGAATAAACTTGCTGATTTGTGGAGCTTTTGTAATGTGGGTTGGGCCGGCCCGTGGGCCAAATTAAAAATAGTTAAAAATAAAAATTAAATAGAGTATTTAAAATAATAAGAGTCCAAACTCAAAGTTCATTTAAAATTTTTAAATATAAGAACTTTGATACAAATTATATTTTTATAATAATGTACTCCCTCTGTCCATCATTACTTGTCACTTATTGACTTGACACAGGGATTAAGGAACAGTAAATAATAGGGGTAATTTTACTAAATCACCCTTTGAATATAATAAATACAATGTGTTGGAAAATGTAACAAGAAAATAACTATAACTAATGACTAGGGTAAACTAGAAACTAAGTGTGAAATTATCTTTTGATTTCATAAAGTGGACAAGTATTGTTGGACATCTCAAAATAATATAGTTGATAAGTAAAGATGGACGGAGAGAGTAATAGTGACACTACTACTATGTAATATTGTCATGCTGCTATTTATTTTAATATTTTTAAATTATAATTTAATTTAAAATTTTATATAAAAAATATAAATAAAAATGTGAGCTGGCCCGGCAAGGCCCGCTGCCCACGTACTAATGGACTGGGCTAGCTGGTTTCAAGCTCATTAAAAAAAGAAATCACTCCGGCCTGATCTGTCAAATTCCAAAGCATGTAAGGCTAACCCAGATTAGATGAGCCGACTAGTATTGACAGCTCTACCAAACACTAATTAAACATAAATTAAACACTATTTTCCACTATTGTCATTTTAATTCCTCATTTTTCAAACTATTCTTCAAAGTAAAAAAATTAAAATAAAATCAGAAATATGAATAATCAACCCTCTTCAACATTGAACAATCAATTTATTTTGATTATTAAAAAAGGCTCAAAACTTATAGTAATAATTAATATATAGTAGAGAGAGTGTTATAACCTTTGTGACTAATAGGGAGTAGAAAAAGTCCCATTTAGGTAGCAAGATATTTGTTGCTCTTACATATTTTGCCCCCTCGACAATCAATATAACTTTTCAGCTGCCAATTCATATACTTCTCGCCAAAAGACAAGGTACTCCATCTCTTTCATACTTCCTTTCTCTAATTTTTTTTTTATTTGATCCTAAGTGTTACTTATCATTTTTAATAAATTAAGATAAAGATAATTTTTTTCTATTATACCTTTAATTTATTGTCATTGAGTTAATGACTTTGAAAAATATAGTGAGTGAACCCTATTAATTGATAAAGGTAAACTTACTATATCAATACTTTCTCCGTTCATTTTTAATTGTCAAATTTTGACTTAACACACTTATTAAGAAAATAATTATTGATATCCTAAGTTTATCATTTTACCCCTATTAATTGATAAGATCCGCTCACTATATTTTTCAAAGTTATTAACTCAATACAAAATTAAGGGTATAATAGGAAAAAAAAATTGTTCAATCTTATTTGTCAAAAATGACAAGTAAAAGTCAAAATCAAATTAGCATTTTTTTACAACTAAAAGTGAATGGAGAGAGTAATTGTTTTCTTAATAATTAATTGTGTCAAGTCAAAATTTGACAACTAAAAATGAACGGAAAAAGTATTTCATTTGACCTTTAGATCAAATTTTTTTTTTAGTGTCCATATATCAAATCAAAAGAAAGTTATTATTTTCATTCAAAATTATTCTTACCGGTAAATAATTATAAAATATAATAGTTAAATTTAAATTTTTTAATACATAACTAATAAAATTAATTTAACAAACGGGTGCTGTGTAAACTATCAAGTCAACATGAATTAAGCACTTGTTTGGTGTGAGGTATAACGTATAGTAATTTCAAAATAAAATATAGGATTATTTTATCTCATGTTTTATTGAAAGTATTAGTTAGTTCTTGCATTATTTATCCGATCATTTTTACCTGTGTAATAAATTATTCCACGATAACTTATCCTAAAATTAATTATTTCAAGATAATATGTTCCCAATCAAATCACCCCTAACTAATATTAAAAGAAGGGAGTATTATTACAGCCAAATATCTTTATCATGAGATTTGCCTAAAATATAACTACACAGTATAAACTTATGCCATCTAACATCTATCAAAAAATAGAGAGAGGTCCTCCCAAACTTAGGGTAGTAGCAAAATAACTTGTCATATTTGTGTTTGTGTGACCATATATATTCACTGCATATACTCAAATGAGAAAAAGAATGATGTAGCTTTTGAATATACAGATTTTATTTCAAAAATTTCATATATGAATTGAGGATCAAAATTAGTGAGTGACTTACACAAAGGCGGATATGTAGCTCCACTTAGCGGACGCGGGAACATTGATGGGCGGCAGTGTTGGAACCAACTGGAGGGGAACAACCTCATTTTGTTTATCAACTCCAAGCACAATGGCAGCCACAAGTGTGAGTACAAATACCAAAAACCTCAAACAAAAATCACTCCATCTTATGGTTTGTTTGTTAGCCACCCCAACTTCTTTTTCACCTCCGCCATTCACATATCTTTCTGTCTCCATAATTATAAACAGAAAAATGTGAAGTATATGGGGTGTTATTCTTGGAATGTGAAGGTGAGGGGTTTATATAGAATGTACAAAGTTAAGTGGGCAATAAAATAAGTTACACCTAGAATATGTTTGAACACGGACGTGTGAAAGAGAAGCTAGCGGTATTATTACTATTATTAGGAACTATCGGTTAGTAGGTGGAACGTGGGAGGTTGTAGGATTGGACAGATGACGAGGGTTAAACCTCCAATTCTAAATTTACATACAGGCTCATTCGGAAAAGCAATCTCTATCAAAAATTTTGTTATATTCAAAATTCGAATATTTTTTGAGCGGTGACAAAGATGCAATTGAACTCATCGATTGAAAATTATACTAGACTCCTATTTCATATTAAGTAAATTGTTGAGACTTGTTTTATAGTTCAAAATAAACGAATATTTTTTCAAAGTTTAACATATCTCTCCCTTTTTCTATGAGGTTTTTAACTACTTCACATTTTCTAAGAAAATAGTTTGAGATAATCAAAAGAGTAATAATGTAAAGGAGTCTTTGATTTATGCCTTTAAGTATTTTTTACTGCAACAATTCATTTAACATGGACTACATAGAGTATAAAACAAAACAAAACTACTTATTTGAAATCCTCTTATGTCAGCATGCCCGTGCGCGCATATATATTATACATAAGCATTTAGAAACAGGGAGCTCACAATTGATACCCTCGCTTCAATTACTTAAGTAGGCAACTGTCATTTATATTGATTATTTTTTCAACTGCTTAATCTAAGAATTTACAATATTACCCCTAATAAATTGTTTTTCATAAAGGCAGCTCTGTCAATTGACATGTCTACTTAATTGCCTGATTTTTTATATTATTCTTGTTAATTATTTCTTCATCTGTTTCAACTATAAAATGTACATATTATCCCTAACAAAATTATTTTTTCTTAAAGGCCAAGTTGTCGATTGATGTGTCTGCTTCAACTACTTGATTTTTCAATATCACCTAATAAATTATTTTTTCAGCTGTGAATGATTTAAAATATTTTAAAAAATTAATAAAGTTTAATTGACTCTCAAAATTTTATATGTGCGACATAAATGGAAACAAAATAAGTAACATATATAATCTTAAAATAACATAAAATGTGATATAAATAGTAATAATTAATACTAGTAACTTAAAAATTTTAAATATACATATAAAAAAATCAATCATTATTACATAAATCAAAATAAAAAAAAATAACAAGTACTGGCACAAACTCTTATGACAACTATATATATAAGCAATAAATAAATGAATTTAAATTGGACCTTTTAGGGAGATAACTTGGAAAGAAAACGAATTAATGTAGTGGGAATGCAGATCAAATTTATATGGCGTTTACATTTATTTCTTGGGAGTTATGTACTACTAACACTTGGATTTTTTCTTTCTTTTTCACTTTTCTAATTCTTCCATGTTTATTTTTATTTTTAAATAATTGATTTTTAGTTAATATTTTTAATATATTAAAAAAATAATTATTTTTTCCATGTTTCACTCTTAGTATTAAATATTTTTGTCCAAATTATTGTTCAAGACTTAATGCTAATTACTATACACCAATTAATAAGAATAATATGCTAAAATCTTTATATCAATAGTTATTTTCATAATGAATGTGCTAATTCAAATACTGATAAGTAAAAATGAATCGAATATTATATATTACTATTGCTTTTGACTATTATAACAGTTTAGTTTGTACTTTTTTCTAAATAAGAAAGTTATTTGATTTTGAGTTATACTAAATTTAAGAGAGTAAATAAGATTTTTAAATATTATTATAAATTAAAAATATATAAAAAGGATTTTCATGCTAAGCTTTCTTTCTTTCATTAATTAACATATTTTTTAATTTTATAATACGTTACGTGAAAATTAAAATTCAAAAAATTATCAAAATGAGAAACCATTTTTCAAGTAATATTTTCTTTTGAATTTTCTCTTGATATTTAGCTCATTAGCTGTAACGTCGCATTAATAACGTCAGTCAATTTTTCTTTGATATAATAAATGGTTCCACTTTCCGTTATTATTATTAGTTGACAATTTTTAAAAAAATTATGGGAGTTAGGGGGTGCGGCGGGAGGTTAAAATTTTTAAAATTTAAATTTTTTTATAAAAATAGTTTTTTAATTTTTTTATGGGGGTGGGGGCGCCGGGGGGTGGGGACATTAAGGGGATGAGGGTACGAGGTGGAGTAAAAAATTATAAAATTATAAAATTTAAACTTTTTATAAAATAAATTTATGTTGGCTACTCATAAATGTTTCTTTTACTTTTAAAAAAAATAATATAAATAGGTGAAATACTTTTAATGATATGGCGTCACGAGATTGAACATATATTACAAGTCATTGAGAGTGTGATTCGCACGTTTTGACTGCTGGAAAGGCGTGTTAAAATAATGAAGAATGAGTTAGTTGGAGTGCATGTTTGTGCATTTTGAAATTAAAGTTTCAATTTGTAATTTAAAGTCAAATTAAAATACTAATTTATGTATTTTATCTTTTTCTTTTATCATTTGAGTTATAATTATATCATATATGAACTACTTAAAAATACAAATGACTAGAACGTTGATTTTTCAACTGTTTCGTTTATATAAAATATAAATATCATAAAAAATTTGAGGTGAAGATGATTTGTTGACTTTATGATACTTGATTAGGAAAAAACAATTAAAGGAAGAGAGCATTAGATATGAATGTCACTTTAATGCGCAGCAACAAATTGAAAGAGACAATCAATCAACACCTCCTTGCGAAAGCTCAACATAACTAACATCTACTTTTTTTTAATTAGTATTATTTTGTGACAAAATGTGGTTGAATTGCTTATAAGAGTGGAAGGACGTACATTTGAATCCCTTAATAAAAGAAATGTTGCATACACTTCTTACTTAGGCTAGATATTTTAAGACCAGCATTAGTTACAAATGTAGGGATTGATTTGAAAGAACAAAGAAACTTTAACAATTCTTTTTATTTTTTTAATACATCAAATATCTCGAAATAAATTTGGTTTGCTAATGAGGAAATAGAGTTTTACACGAAAGTCTTCAACATTTTAGGTCCATATTGTGATTACAGGCCGGCTCTTCCTGGTAAATTTTAAGGCATATGCCTTAGGCCTCAAATTTTTATTAATAATAAATTATGTGTTAGTTTTTTAATTGAAAAATTTAATTATTAATGACAAAAAGTAAAAAAAGTATATTATTTTATTTTTTTTGTCCCCATATAAATATAAGAAATCAAAAAAATATTATTTAATCTTCTTACATTTTTTTTAATAACATTTACATTATTTATATTTAATAATTTAGAGTAATACTTTGTCAAAAATATCAATCAATAGTGTGAGCTTCATGAGGGAAGCTTCCTTCTTAGACAGAATGGAGAAGAATCAAAAAATACAGAGAGTATAGAGAGAGAATAGAGAGAGAATAGAGAGAAGAAGCTGTAGTGTATTGTTTTAGAATGAGTACAAGTAATCCCTTATATAGGGAATTATAACAAACTAACTAACTACTAATTCTTACTTAACTAACTTGTAACTAACACTTAACAACTAGATTAGTTATAACTAACTTGTACTTAATAACTTCCTCAACACTCTCCCTCAAGCTGATGGCTTGAAGAGGTTCTTAAGTCCAAGTTTGCTGAGTAGATAGTCACGTGCTGTTCTTCCCAGACCTTTAGTGAGTATGTCAGCCAATTGATTCTTGGTTGATACATGATTGGTTTTGATTAATCCTTGAATGATCTTCTCCCTTATAAAATGGCAATCTATATCAATGTGTTTGGTTCTTTCATGGAAGATAGGATTAGCTGCAATTTGAATTGCAGCTTTACTATCACACATTAACTCCACTGGTTGTTGAATCTTCACTCCCATTTCTTTAGTAATCCAGTAAGCCAAACAATTTCAGCAGTGCAAGCAGCCATGCTTCTAAACTCAGCTTCAGCTGAGCTTCTGGAAATAGTATCTTGTTTTTTTTTTTACTTCCAAGATACTAATGCTTCACCAAACTTCACAATGTATCCAGTTACTGATCTTCTGGTTTCCATACATGTTCCCCAGTCTGAGTCACAGTAGGCTTGTAGCTTATTCTCACTGTTGGCTGGCATGAATATTCCAAGGCCTGGTGTACCTTTTATATATTTTACCACTCTTAATGTTGCATCCATATGTGACTTCTTAGTCTGTGCATGTATTGAGTGAGCATCTGGACTGCAAAAGATATATCCGGTCTAGTCATAGTCAAGTACAATAGTCTTCCCACTAGTCTCTGATAGATTGAAGGATCTTTGATTATTTCATCTTCAACACCTTCATTTGGAACTTGTTCATCATACTCCACTGAAGTTAGTTTCTGATTTACTTTTATTGGTGTTGTAGCAGGCTTTGCTCCACCTAATCCAGTCTCAGAGATCAATTCTAGAGCATACTTCCTCTGGCACATTAGAATTCCAGTCTGTGATCTTGCTACTTCAATCCCCAAGAAGAATTTAAGTTCCCTAAGGTCCTTCATTTTAAACTTTTGCTGTAGGTCTTTTCTGGTCTGATTTATCAATGTTGAACTACTACCAGTTACTAGTAAATCATCTACATATACTAGCACAATAAACACCTCTTTATCAGCTGATTTTGTGACAAGTGAGTAATCATAGTGACTCTGAGTAAATCTCACCTGAATTAGAGCATCTGTCAACTTTTTATTCCACTGTCTAGGAGCCTGTTTCAGGCCATATAGTGACTTGTTAAGTTTGCAGACCTTATGATTCTCCCCCTGTCTAGCAAACCCTTCAGGAATGGTCATGTACACATCTTCAAGCAAGTCACCATTAAGAAAGGCATTATATACATCCATATGAAAAATAAACCACTGACAGGAAGCAGCAAGTGCTAATAAGGTTCTAACAGTAACCATTTTTGCCACTGGAGAAAAAGTTTCAGAATAATCCAAGCCAGCCTTTTGGTTATATCCCTTAGCTACTAACCTGGCTTTATATCTTTCAATTTCTCCTGAGGCTTTATACTTGACTTTATATACCCATCTACATCCAATTGGTAGCTTACCTGCTGGAAGATCAACTATAGTCCAAGTATTATTATCTTCCAGTGCAGTGATCTCAGACTACATTGCTTGAACCCAAAGAGGATCTTGAGAGGCCTGTTTGAAGGAAGATGGTTCTAATATGGAAGATTAAGCATTCAGAGCCTGTTGATAGGAAGGATGGAAGTTTGAGTAAGTGATATAGGAGGACATTGGATATGAACATGAGTTGGTGATACGAGTAACAAAATCCTGCATCCATAATGGAGGATGCCTTACTCTAGATGATTTCCTAGGAATAGCTACTGGTGGAGTAGTTACTGGAAGAGATTGATTGGGAGGAGAACTGGGATAAGTTGGAGAGGAGATGGACTGATCAACAGTAGGAGAGGAAGTTGAAAAATGAAGAGGAGAAGCATCTGATGTGGAAAGGTCAAGAACTGGAAATATAGGGGTTCCAGAAGACTTAACATGTAGAAATGGAAATATGGTTTCTATAAAAGCAACATGTCTGCTAACAAAGAATAGATGTGAGTGTATATCATAGAGCAGATAACCTTTTTGAGTTAAGGAGTAGTCCGTGAACACACTTGGAATTGCTCTAGGAGAGAATTTGTCTGACACTTTAGTGCTTGAGGCATAAGCAAGGCTCCCAAACACCCTTAGATGATTGAAAGGAGGATGCTTGAAAAGAAGCTCATATGGAGATATGAAATTTAAAATTCTGGATGGTGTTCTATTAATGAGATAGACAGTAACATTAACACATTCTCCCCAAAATTTCAAAGGAATACCAGCCTGAAATCTAAGAGCTCTGGCAACTTGTAGAATAGTTCTATGTTTTCTTTCTACAACCCCATTTTGTTGGGGGGTGTATACACAAGAAGTTTGATGGTAAATGCCAAGAGTAGACATAAGTGATTGAAAATCAGAACTAAGAAATTCACTACCATTATCTGTTCTGAGAACTTTAACAGAAGTGGAAAAAAAATTCTTTATTCTGGTAAGAAATGGTTTAAGAACAACAAGTAATTCAGACTTAGAAGCAATTAGAAACAGCCAAGTAAACCTAGTGTAATCATCTACAATTGTGACAAAGAATCTCTTATTATTGTAGGTAGGTATTCTATAAGGACCCCATATGTCACAATGTAGCAAATCAAACATAGAAGTAGAACTAAAAATACTTGTAGGAAAAGGTAATTTGGTATGTTTTGCTAGAGGGCAAACAGTACACTTGTGTTCTTCAGGAGTAAGTTGTTGAAGAGTGAGATGTCTTCTAAGGATATCTAGAGGAGCATGTCCAAGTCTTCTATGCCATAGAGTGGTTGAATTATTGTCAACATTGCTTACTGAACAACATGAAGGATGAGTATGATTAGGAGTAGTTCCTTTGAGGATATACAGGCCCTGCTCTTCCCTACCAATCCCCTTCACCAAGCCAGTGCAAAGATTCTGGAATACACAGAAGTCAGGAAAAAAATTCACTGAGTACTGTAATTCCCTGGTTAGTTTAAATACTGACAGCAGATTACACTTAAACTCAGGAAGAAACAACACATTAGACACTAGTTGATCTTTCAATATATGTGACTTGCCAATTTGTGTAACCTGTGCTTCACCTCCTGTGGGCAAATGAACATAATTGTTGCCATGTTTCTGAACCTTTTCATGATCATGTATTAGTTCAAGTCTGGATGTCATATGATTAGTTGCTCCTGAATCAACTATCCATTTAGGATGATTTGAATTAGTATTTAGATAAGTTGTAGTACCTGCATTTGCTGAAGGAGTATGACTGCTATCTTTATTTCCTTTATTCAGCAAGTGGATTATTTGTTGATATTGCTCTTGAGTGAAATAAGAGGGCAACTGGCTTTGCTGAGAATTATTAGAACTTGAACTATCTTTGTTGTTTTCTGCTAGATTTGCATATTGTACTCCTCCTTTCTTCTTACTTCTAGGCCAGTTTTGAGGGTATCCAATGATCTTGTAATAGTTCATTTTTGAGTGACCATTGTATCCACAATGTTCACATACTACAGGTATCTTCTTCTGAAATTTGTTGCTGTAATTTCCTTGAGAATTGAAACTGTTTCCAGCATTGTTGCTTCCTTGAGAACCAGTAGTGATCCCCTTCTCTTTATAACTTGAGCTGGACCCTTCTGACTAAAGAAAGCAGCACCTTCCAAAGATTCATTTACAAGAGACACTACATTGACTATAGATCTCTGACTTTCATGATCTATCACCATTGAGTATGCCTTGTTTAAGGTAGGAACAGGTGCCATCATAAGAATCTGGCTTCTACACTGAGTATAGGTATCATTTAACCCCATTAGAAATTGTAGCAACCGTTGATAACCATGATGTTGAGCATAGCTTTGGGACTCAGGACAATTACATCCAGGTAATGGCATTAGTGCATCAAACTCATCCCATAAATTCCTCAATTTTGAAAAATATTCAGCGACTGACATAGTACCTTGTGTAAGTGTAGCAATTTCTCTGTGTAACCAGAAAATCCTTGATCCATTAATTGTATCAAATCTTTCCTTCAGGTCCAGCCACACCTTATGTGCATTCGATGCATAGATGATGTTGCTAAGTAGTTCTTTTCCCACAGAATTCATTATCCATGACAAAACTACAGCATTCACCTTTTCCCATTGCTCATGCAAGACAACATCAAACTTATCCTTTGTATGCCTTCCATCTACAAGCCTTACTTTACTTTTTCCTAAGAGACCCATGGTCATAGACCGACTCCACAATGCATAGTTTTCAGATCCGATCAATTGAATTGAAATCAGTGAGCTACCTGGTGTATCTGAGGGGTAGAGATACAAGGGATGATTGTGATCTATTTCAACTCGTTCTGAGCTTCTTGAAGTTGTTGGATTTGAAGTTGCATGTGTGTTTTCTGCAGTTGTCATCCTTTTCTAGCTTCCAGTTACGACTTGGAGTGAAAAATTCAGTCGAGATTCAGCTTCTCTAAGCTCGAATCTCAATTTCTCTGAACAATCTAATCTCCTTCTCTTCAAATCTTAGCTTCTCAAAGGCTAATTCGAGTCTCAATTTCTCAATTTCTCTAAACAATCTGAGTACCTTTTCTTCAAACAAATCTTAGCTTCTCAAAGCTAATCTTCCTTCGAATTTCAACTTTCCTACATACCTTTCTCCGATTTACTGATTCAACTACTTAGACACACTCAGAACCATTGCTCTGATACCATGTGAGCTTCATGAGGGAAGCTTCCTTCTTAGACAGAATGGAGAAGAATCAGAAAATACCGAGAGTATAGAGAGAGAATAGAGAGAAGAAGCTGTAGTGTATTGTTTTAGAATGAATACAAGTAATCCCTTATATAGGGAATTATAACAAACTAACTAACTACTAATTCTTACTTAACTAACTTGTAACTAACACTTAACAACTAGATTAGTTATAACTAACTTGTACTTAATAACCTCCTCAACAAATAGTTGAAAAGCATTGAATAAAGTGAATTATATATTTTTTTAAAAAAATTTCTTCTAAAGTTTTCAAGCATTTCACAGGCTATATTTGTTTTCAAACATTACAAACAAACAGATTGAAACAGGGTATACCAAGTAATCAACTTCTTGAATTCGATTCTATGGTTGTAACTCCTATCTTTATTTAACATTTGTCAACGTATTACTTATAAAATTATTTTAGCAATTCATATAATAACTCATAAAAGAGATGTTTTGCAACGTTAAATTGAGAAGATCTTACCTAAAATTAATAATTAAGAAAAAGGTATTTGTAGAAAGCAGTTATAAAAAAATATTAAATAAGTAATAATAAGCATCTAAATTGTTAGAAAATAAATAAATACATATAAAATTTGTTTAGATTTCAGGCCTCTAACTAAAATTTAACTTTAGGCCTCTAATTATGTTGAGCCGCCCGTGATTGTGAAAGGGACAACGATATATAACTCCCAGTATTTTATTTCTACTTATTTAATGTATTAATAATAAGTATTAATAATAAATTTTTATTTTTATTCGTTTACCTAAACAAATTAACAATTAATTATTTTTTTCTAACACCATTATTATAAAATAATAATTTCTCCATTCTTTTGGAGTATATATTCAGCTGTACTCAGATAAAACAGTTTAAAGTATAGTAAAATATAATAATTAGCAAAATAAATAAATAATTACTGCTTGTAAAATGTATGACGTATATTAAACTAGTTACAAAGGTTGCATGTAATGCACCGTTCAATAATTATTCATAAATTAATTTTTTAATTATACAATTAAATGTTATTAAATTTTTTCATTAAGTGTGAAATTAATATTTAACAAATATTATCAATATTGCTTAAATTTTAAACTTAACGATTAAGTTGTTTTAAATTTTTATATATATTTGTAGTACCTTTTTTTCGATACAAATATAATCACGAAAAGATATTAAAATAGTTATTTAATTTTATTTGTCCAGTTTAAAGAGAAATTTATTTTATCCTAATTTCAGTATTCACTTAAGTTAAAATAAGAGATAATATAATGAAATCATAATTGAAGTAACTGGAAATATTATTTATTAGAGACAATATTGTAAAATCATAGTTGAAGTAAGCAATTGCCTTAAAAAAATTAAACTAAAGAGTCCACGAAATATTCTTATGAAACCTATATAATTATTGAGAAAATTATTATGAAATTATTATTGAAGCGACTGAAAAATTATTTATTAGGAGCAACATTATAAAATTATAACTGAAATAAACTATTACTTTAAAAAAATTAATAAAAAAGTTCATGAAATACTTTTATAAACCCCGTATAATATATAAGAGAAAACAGATACATCAACAAAGAGGTGTTTGCTTCCTGTCCCAACTCCTACTTATAAGATAAAGAAAAAAGTTAAGGAGGGAGTGTCTTGAATTATTTTAGACGGAGGGTTTTAATATTTTGCCCGTTTCATTTTATCTGTCTACTGTATTAAACTAAACATTTTATTTTACTTTCTATTTTAAGAAAAATTAAGAGAATATTACTATTAATGGTTAAATTTAGAAATCAAAACAATACTAATAATTTTTAAGAGCTATTATATTGGACTAATAAGAATTAAATAATTTCTCTATACTATATTAAAAGCGTAAAAATCTTTAAAAATATTGTTTGAATTTTTTGTTCTTCATTAAAATATTTTTCTTTAAACAAAATTATATTTTCATTATCTTTCTTGATTTATTATTTAATCTTTTATTTATTTATTAAAAAAATAAATTTATTGGTGCAGAGCACCATCAAACTAAAGTTACTTGATATGATAATTGAGCTAATCTAAAACTAATGGAAATAAAAACAACTCCTATACGAAAGGACATGCACCCAGACCACTTTCAAAACAACAAAATATTAAGAAAAATTGAGGAAACTTTCAGATTAAGCACCCTTTCTTAAAATGTCGATTCCTTTCCTTTCTTATTTCGCTTCTTACTAGTTGGTTCCCTTCTACTCCTGCTACTAGATCTAACTTTTGATGTCTGCTTCGATCAAGTATCCTCTTCTTTTTCTTGTTGTTCACTTGAGCACCATCGATTTGTTGCCATCTTGATGTTTTTCATATGTATTTTTTGTGTAGGTGCTTGGGCTCTCTTCTTACTCTCACTATGGGTAATTCTTTTTATTTATTTAGTTTTAACATTCACTTTTGAATTAAAGTTTTTGTATATTTAAAATTCACTTTTGATGTAGATTTTTGGAAGAACATGGTCAAGGATGACATAGAGTGGTTGACTAGACTATTCGATGCTATTATGAAGACGGCCAAGATGCCTGATGAATGGAGGAGGAGTACGATGGTGCCATTGTACAAGAACAAAGGGGATATTCAACACTGTAACAATTACAGGGGTATCAAGTTGTTAAGTCACACTATGAAGGTTTGGGAGAGAGTGAGGGTGAGAAGAGTAGTGTCTATTTCGGAAAATCAGTTTGGATTCATGCCGGGGAGGTCAACTACTGAAGCAATTCATCTTGTCCGGAGATTAATAGAAAAGTATAGGAAAAGAAAAAAGGACCTTCATATGGTGTTCATCGATTTCGAGAAGGCCTATGACAAAGTTCCAAGGGAGGTCTTATGGAGGTGTCTAGAGGTGAAAGGTGTCCCAATGACATATATCAGGGCGATTAAGGATATGTACGATGGAACCAAGACTCGGGTAAGAACGGTGGGAGGAGACTCAGATTATTTTCCTGTTGAGATCGGACTCCATCAAGGATCTGTGCTGAGCCCGTTCCTCTTTGCCCTAGTGATGGATGAGCTGGCGCGATCCATTCAAGAGGAGGTACCATGGTGTATGCTATTTGCAGATGACATAGTACTGATTGATGAGACTCGGACTAGAGTTAATGATAGGTTGGAGGCTTGGAGACACGCATTGGAGTCTAAAGGATTCAAGCTGAGCAGGACCAAAACAGAATACATGGAGTGCAAATTCAGTGTTGAGAGGGATGAAGCAGACATTGATGTGAAGTTGGCCACTCAACCTATCCCAAAGAGGGAAAACTTTAAATATCTGGGGTCTATCATCTAGAGTAGTGGTGATATCGATGATGATGTCACACATCGTATTGGGGCAGCTTGGACTAAATGGAGGCTTGCCTCGGGAGTGTTGTGTGACAAGAAGATACCACCTAAACTCAAAGGTAAGTTTTACAGAATGGTGGTTAGACCATCTTTGTTGTATGGGGTGGAGTGTTGGCCAATAAAGAATGCACATGTTCAGAAGATGCATGTCGTAGAGATGAGGATGTTGAGATGGATGTGTGGGCACACAAGGAAGGATAAGATTAAGAATGAGATCATTCGGGAGAAGCTGGAGGTGGCACCGGTGGCTGATAAGATGAGGGAAGCAAGACTGCGATGGTTTGGACATGTGCAGAGACGGAGTATCGATGCGCCTGTTAGGAGGTGCGAGAGGTTGGTTTTGGGAGCTATACGGAGAGGGAGAGGTAGACCGAAAAAGTATTGGGGGGAGGTGATCAGACAAGATATGGAGAATCTAGATCTAACCGAAGACATGACCTTAGATAGGGAGGAGTGAAGGTCGCGAATTAGAGTAGCAGGCTGATTGGTTGGTAGCAGGGGTAGGCATGATTGATGTCTCTAGTTGTCGTATGTGTATTGAATGCATCGTATTTACATATTGACATGTGCTTTTTGTAAAGAATCATTATTTTATTTCGATTTCTAGTTCTATTTTCCCTTTGTCCCCTTTCCTTCCCTTTGCTATATCTAGTTTATTCTGCTTATGGGTTGTTGAGTTGAGGGTCCCCAGGAAACAACCTCTCTACTTCTTACGAGGTAGTGGGAAGGTCTGCGTACATTTCTACCATCCCCAAACCCCACTTGTGGGATTTAACTGGGTATGTTGTTGTTGTTGTTATTAACTAAAATTTTAACTATCAAATATTTTATTGATAAAAACATGTAATATAATAAATTTAAAAAGAAAAAAATTAGTAAAATTATATTGAAAATATTAAACTACTCTTTTTATATTTAAGAACGTCTTGTTACATTTTATTTTAATCAGTTAATTATTTTACATCTAACTATTCAACTCTAAATTATTATTTTATGTATTCAAACTACTAATATATTAATATTATAAATAATTGAATTGAATCTCACAATAGACTAGAGTTTATATGAATATTATATTTATTTTGACAAATATTATTTATATATAATTTTTAAATTAAAGTAATACACACTGACTAGAATAAAATAAAGCGAGTAATTAAGTCGTCATTGTGTGTCGTGTTTGGCCATGAACCACATATTTCCGGTCAACTATTTGAGCTGTGGTTGACATACAGATTTGTTCACATGGCACAACGCAAACAGCAATTTCCCATACCTTATCTGTACACTCTGGTCATCGTATTCATACCACAAATTAAATATGAACATTGACAATAAGACTAATATTCGATATATAATTTTATAAGTAAAGAAGATGGTTTATATACTTTTTTTTTAATTTTATAAAAATAAAATTATTATTTTTAATAGATTTTTAAATTAAAAATTTAAATATTTAAAATAAATACATTAAAAGAGAACTCGTATTATTGAAAAGAGCAAGTAACTATAACAAATAACATGAGTAAAGCAATAAAAATAACATATAATACAAAAGTTAAAGGAAAAACAATATTGCAATACTAATAAGAAAATTAGACAACATTCCACTTGAGTAGAAGTTTCTTTCAGCATATTTTTACTTGCTTTCCCGTATTTGCAGGAAAGAAAGAAGTTTTTGTGATGATATATGACGTCATTATGTAAAGTCTCACTGCTAATAAAATTGCATATCTAATTGTTGCTGTAACATGTAATCATATGGTATTCTCGAACAAACGCCTTCTTTCTCTCGAATTATTCGATGGTCTCGACATTTTATTTGTTTCATTGATTTACTTGCTCATCCAAGTTCAAAATTTATAGATAAATCAGCCTAAGGATGTGTTTCTTGATGTAATATAACAATAATAAATTACAATTAAAAATAAAATAATCTACTCAGATATCTCATTCTTTTAAAGGAGTTTCAAGTCCACTGTGAAATTATCTGCAACGAACCATCAGTATATCTCTTGACTTGTCCCCTGCAGGGTACAACAAACCATCAACGTTACATAAAACTTCACATTAGTTGAAAAATCCAAAGCTCCACATAAAAAACATCTTCTTCAACATATATACTCTCTTTTATATAGTGAATATAATTAAAGACTTTGAATATTTTCTTTGCCTTAACTCTCTCTTTCACTATTACACACTACAAAATTTTTTTTACACTTAACATATTTCATCTTTCTTGCACACTTACCTACTTTACAAAGGAAGAATGCTATTATTTATAGATGAAGAATTCATCCCTGTATTGAATAGAAATAAAGTCGATAATGATGTAAGTAAATGAACAAAGAAATTGAAAAGCTATTTGCGCTGTAGTTAACTAGAACCAAATTCTTGTAATGAAACCTAGTTAGAATCTGACTACACACACAGAGAGAAAGAACATGTTGTGCATAGTGAAAAAACTCCTCGCTCAGGGGAGAAACAACCAAATGAACTAGAAAGAAAACCTAACTCTAGATCTTCTTTTCTTCAGTTTCTTGCTTAATAAATGTTGAATTCTCTTTTTGTCGGATGCCAAAAGGCTGCTCTACTCGTATTTGGATTTTTCCTTATATATTACCACCTAGTAGAGTCCTGATAGGATACTCCTTCTTGACTCTCGTCCTTCTACTACTCACTTAGGAGTCTTATGGGCTCTAGATAGAATCTTCTCTTTCTTTGTTCATTGTGTTGTATTTTCCTCCTGTTGGGTGAACTTGGTTTGTTGAGCCCATATCCTTTAGATGTGAATAGCCCTGCTTCCTCTGGTTCATCTCCTTGAACTTCATTCCGTTTGTCATGATCAAAACTCATGAAGTTTAAAAAATTTCTCAATGATTCTAAGCAAGACAAAATAGAACTAGGAAGAAAACCTAACTCTAGATCTTTTCTATAGTTTCTTGCTCAATAAATGCTGAATTCTCTTTTGATGGATCGCTCACTTTCTAATGTCAAAAACTGCTCTACTAGGGTTTGAATTTTGCCTTATATAGTAGTA
This sequence comes from Solanum rostratum, assembly GCA_029948455.1. Lineage (NCBI taxonomy): Eukaryota > Viridiplantae > Streptophyta > Magnoliopsida > Solanales > Solanaceae > Solanum > Solanum rostratum. The sequence goes on along the minus strand of CM057045.1, from coordinate 60,153,932 downwards.
CCTAGTAGAGTCCTGATAGGGTACTCCTTTTTCACTGTTGTCCTTCTTCTACTGTTAGTAGTCTTGTGGGTTCTAGATAAAATCTTCTCTTTCATCATTCATTGTGTTGTATTTTCCTCCTATTAGGTAAACTTGGTTTGTTGAGTCCATATCCTTCATATGTGAATAGCCCCGTTTCCTCTGGTCCATCTCCCTGAACCTGATTCCGTTTGTCATAATCAAAACTCCTGAAGTCTAACAAATTTGTCTTTTTTGATGATGACAAACACATGATATCCACCCTCCCGTATCTTGTATATTGTACCTACATACTTGCATACTCAATCTGCACACACAACATATCTCCCCCCTTTTGACATCTCAAAAAGAAGAAATGAACTAGGTAAAACACATAACACAATGACTGTAAGTAATGAAACAAAATCACAGGCATGAAGTACCATAATAGCATCACACAATAGAAATAAGGATATTAGACATCCATGCTAAGCAAAAAGTAGGAAACAATAACATAAGGATTTAGAACATAAATGAAACAGGTATGCACATGCAATTATGCCCCAGCGGGCGCCAATGAAACAAGCATGCACATGCAATTACGCCCCAGCGGGCGCCAAGATAAGTCCATCGAAACCATAACTATTCACAACCAAAAATAATAATTTTCTGAACCAACCACCAAATGAACCAAGAAAAAATCACAACAGAGATATAGGACCAAGATGGGCTAAGGAGAGGGCAAGAAAGGGGAGGAGGCTTACATCTTCAACAACATATCAACTGATGCACTATGATCCAGCTGTTGTTTGAGCAACTAAATTATTCAGTTGTCCCTGTTCCACTTGAGAATCACCCAAGTGTTCTTTGAGCTCATCCACCTATGCCTGCATCTTGACCTATGCATCCTTAGCAATTTGCAAATCCAGCATCATTTGCAAAATAGGTCCAACTAAATTTTGGAAAAGCAGAAGTCACAACAGGAACTGTTGGCATGCAATCACACTCAAGTATTGTCCCTTTATCTATCATATCTTTCTTGGTGAGTGCTCCGCCTATATCTAGAGGAACTTGGAACGCCCTGAAGATATGGTAAAAAAATTTCATATGCCAACTGATATGCCCCTGGAATTAGATCAGTGACATACGTTATATAGAGAATCATAAATGATGGCCAGTCAACTAGCTCTTCCGCGTTTAAGGCATTGGCCTACCTCATATCCCTAAAAGTAGATTCATGATGATGCTCCCCCCTAGGAACTATGCCCTTGTGCACTACCACAAAAAATGATTTAAGATATGGAGGCATTTCCCCCTTCAGCACCTTGCGAGGATTAGCCACCACTCAACCCTAGTAAACTTTGTCGTGAGTACATAATATTTTACTTTTTGCTAGATCCACTATTGGAATGTTCAAAATTTACCCAAGCTTAACATTTTCAAAGACGATCTCCAACCCACTCACTTTTGAAGTAGCAACATTCCTCTCAATAACATAAAGATTAACGTAGAATTCAACAACCTCTGGTTCATGAACCATAATATGGGTATTAAAGAGCAAGTGTAGCCACCCCTATTTGGCTAAATTTTGGCATAACTATTTTATCAAAGGAAAATCCCAGACCTTAAGATGAATCACCCTACTCCGCAGTATAACTTTTGAACAAAATACGTGTCCTTTCCCATGGCCAGGAATTTTTCAAAGTGTTGTTTATCCTGGGGGAGAAGGACAGGGACCAACAAGTGTAGGAGTTGGGGAACCCTAAAGACTTGAATCCACACAAATAGATGTAGATGAAGGAGGAATCGATGACTTATCCTTTTGATCCCTTTTACGGCTAGACTCAGCGGCCTTAGTATTCATAACCATGCATTTACTTCTTATCATTAGACCATGAGGATGGGTTGGCCCAGTTCTTTTTTGACCACCATACTTTTTAGGTCTCTAAAGAATGCTCTGATGAAGTCATACCAACGGATTTTCATCCCTTGAATAAGTGGGGGAGGCGAAAGGAATATGAGAAAAGGGAGACAAAAGGATTGCCAAAGGTATCGGAGAGAGAGAGGCCGAAGAGAGGCGGCGGATGGAGGTGAAATGTCAAAAGGAGAGGGATTAGGGTTTGGAGCAGATGGTGAAGCAGGTGGTTGTGGGTTATTTGGAGAAGAAAGAGAGGTTGGTTTATCAAGTAGTTAACGATAAGGAATAGGGAGGGGCACTGCACTCCGATAGGGGTCAAGACATTCTAGGTGGAGAGTGTGGTGGTGAAAGGTGCAAGTCAGTGAAGGAAAAAGTATGAAGGGTTCTTGGGTTGTATAAATTGGTGGTAGGGAAGGATGCATGGAGAATGTGGGAGGTACTTTGATGATACGACGATGGCAGTGAGGATAGTGACTGACGAGAAGAGGATAAGACCGAGGGAACAAAGGTTCCCTCTAAGTAGATGCATGGGGAGGAAAGAGATCCCATGTGTCATTGTCAAAGTAAAAAATAGAGTAGTTGATGATTTTGAGAGTTTGTGGGAAGGAAGCCATTATCAATGTTGTGAGGGGAGGGAGGGTAGAGGAATTTTTAGGTTATGATTTGGTTTGAAGGAAAAGGTGTTTTGATGTGAAGAGGGTGGGAGATAGAAGATTGTTTGGTGGATGACAGATATAATAGACTGAATTGATGGGTATTGACGACGATTGACATGAAAAAGCGGCAATTAGAAACCCAAGAGGAATGTTAGTTAGAGTGAGAATTCTTCTCGCTATAAGAGCAACAAACATTAGACATAAAGAGGTGGTGGTTGTAAGTAGGTAGACCAGGTTTACTTGTAATGACCTGGTTGGTCGTTTTTGGTATTATCTATGACATTTACTATTTTACCCTTTCGTAAATTGCTTCAGACCTAATTTGAACTATTTGAATGGTTGAAATTAGAATCCTGAGGTTTAAAAGTTGAAAATATGAGTTTTAGTCTTTTTGAAAGCTTAAACTGTTGAACAAGTGAGTTTTTGTGTCATTCTAAAAGTGGAGATCGGATTAGGGATCCGTCAATTCCGTTAGCTCTGGATTATCAAAACTGAACTACAGGAAGTTGCAGAACTGAATTTGGAGTTAAAATGACGGTTTTAGGCCCAAAGTTGTGATTTTAGTCATTTTCGAAACTAAAGTTTGACTTTGGTCAACATTCGGAGTTTGAAAGCTCGGAGTGAAATTTCGACAGTTTCAATAGTTTCGGATGGTGAAACTAACACTAAAAATTATCTCATTATAATTTTTGGAGTTTCTGAGGGTAGTTCTGATATTTTGAGTTTTAAACTATTTTTATTGACTTGAATCAGTAAATGTGGCGAGAAGGCCTTAAAACTGATTTCTGAAGATTCCGTTGAGTCCAGATCTTCTGGTGTGGATACATATAAATTTTGTAAAATTCTAATTCTGGATGAGTTTCAAGTACCTATTCCAAGTTGGTTAAACCTGTGATTGTTGCTGGTGCATAGTTTCTAGTGCAGAGACACTTTCTTCTCCGAGTTCGCATAGGAGCCTCTGCATTCACGGAGGAGTATTGGGGGCTTTACACTCTGCGTTCGCGAGATAGGGTCGGCGTTCATGGAGCACTCTTTGTGCCTGAATAATTTTTAACTCGGGAAACACCATTTTTAATTCATTTCGAACTTCTAAGCTTTTTAGGGTGATTTTGAAGAAACGTTTTCGAAGATTTTTGGTGGGTAATTGTTCTAACACTAAACTAATCATTTTCCATGAGTTTTATCTTGATTTTATCCTTTATTTCATGAAATTAATCATTCCAAATTGGGGATTTTAGACTATGTTTTCTAAATTTTTAACTATTGATTTTTCATTTAATTTAAGCTTGATTTTAATAGGATTTTTCCCCATGAACTCTATTTTCTGAGTAGAATATGATTCTGAAATCAATTTTCAGATTTGAGGCTATCAAAGGTTAGTCCTAATTTTGACCATTTTGCCCCTAAGCCTAAACTATGACAATGTGGGTATCAAAATGCACTCTTGATGCGTAGTATCTAGTTTTGATAGTGGTTGATTAATCCGTGAATTATTTGAAGGCTTGAGTTAATTAAAAGCTTGTACGAGTGTGATTTCGGCATCGAGGTAGGTTCGACTGACCTTTTTGAACTGGATTTGAGTTATTGAGCATGTTATATGAAAATTGTGAGATGCATATTTAATTATGAGCCGATAACATGATGTGATTGGAATTGATAGAATTACGATGTTGCTTATGCCAAGTATTGAGTAAATGACGATCCTATTGATTAATTGGGATGAAATCATGTCTTTTGATCATTATGATAATATGAGACTTGAAATAGTTCTTGGTTAATGTTGTGACTAACTTATGATAAACATGATTAGTTTAAGAGTTATGAGCCCATTTGGGGTACTTGTGGAGCTTGTTTCAATGACATCTGGTTATTTGTGAGTTAGTGATGAGATGACACATGGCATAGCCGTATAATATTAATACTTCATTGTTGCATTAGTATGCATATATTTTATATTTACTAGTTGCATTGTTATGCACAGATCTTATGCCCCATTGTTGCATTGTTATGCACATTTCTTATATTGAGCTGGGTCCATTGGTGTGCACATATTTTATTTCGGATTGGGTTGCATTGATATGCACACTTATTATATATAACCGATTGCATTGGTATGCACACATTTGATACATGATTGGATGTATTGATATGCATATTCCTCATTATATTTGCATCATTTGAGATATTATGATTCATGATAAGACATTGGTTATGGCATGCAACACCTCGAGATATTTCTGATTATGGCCTGCGATGCCTTATTATATATTTGAGTACATGGCCTGCGATACCCTTGGGTTCTATCTTGTAGCTTCGGCTCGATAGATGTGTACATCAGGCCCGCGATGGTCGTGATTTCACCTCATTTATGGCCTGCGATACCATTGAATTCATGCATAACTTTGCATTGCATCATTGGCTCAGTTTATCATCTATAATTTCCATTATTCATGACTTTACTGTATTGTATACTAACCTTTTTGATGCAGGTGATAAGATTCTTCGTTGTTGCATACTTGTTTGATAGTTTAACCTATTGGGTACATTTCAGTGTACTCACCCCTACTTTGTTTTCGCCCTACAGATCGTGCACAGGATTCAGGACAAGGTAGTTGATCACTCCATCCAAGTATTATCTATACCATCTAGATCTCAGCAGTGAGGCTCAGACTTTGAGTTGCCGTGGATCTTTGGGTCCTCTTTTTATTTTCTTATCTCTTAGACTATGTATCAGATATTATGAAACAATATTGTATTTGATTTTAAGACAATTATATTTACCCTTTAGTACCATTTTAGATGCTCTTGTACTCATGATTCCAGGTTTTGGGAGATTTCTTATATCTTTTGAGTTTGTTTCCGTTTTATTTATCTCTCTTTAATTGTGATCCGTTTTGGATCGTGACATTACTTGTTGGAGGACACACAATATTTAAAGCATGTGAACACATTTTTTGTAGGAGTGACTTAAAAGATATGTGCATACCTAATTATGACTGACCTGATCCATTTGTTCCTAACGAACTGAAAATGTTGTGGAAATGGAAACTAAGGGTAATATCATTAGTTCCTTGATGTAAATGCTTTTCACTAGTGAGTGCCAATGTACTTGCATCAGATGAGTAAGATGTCTATATGTGTTGTGCAAATATCAGACAAGTAAGATGTCAATAAGTGTTGTGCAATACCATGAGTTCAGTTCGTATGCAAAACAAGGAAAGATATAGGTCTATTGGCCATTTATTAGCCCCAAATGCAAACAATTATTCTCAAAGTGTTCCCGACCAAGTGCGTTAGTGAATATGTCTACTACTTGATCCTCTATTTTGTAGAAGGACATAGTGATGTGTCCCTTTTCCATGTTGTCACGTCGGAAGTGATGATGTACATCTATATGCTTGGTACGCTTGTGGTGATTGGATTTTGGGCCTTGTTGATAACACTTGTTTTGTCACATTTTATAGGGATGCGACCAATCTTCACACCAAAATCAAGTAGTTGTTGCTTGATCCATAGAAGTTGAGCATAATATAAGGCTGCAACAAATACTCCATATCAGTAGTGGATAGAGACATCGAGGGTTGTTTGCGAGTTGCCTATGAGACAAGACATGGACCCAAAAAGTGAGCCATTCTTGAGGTGCTTTTCTGATCAACTAAGTATCCGGCATAATCAACATCAGCAAACCCTACCATCTTGAAGGAGGCTCCTACAGGATACCAGAGAACCAGGTTCATGGTCCCTTTGAGATATCTCAAAATTCTTTTCACAACTGTTATATGGGACTTCTTAGGATGTGATTGAAATCATGCACACATCCCCACATTGGTTACTATATCAGGCCTGCTTATTGTGAGCTATAATAGAGATACAATCATTCTCTGTATTTGGTCTCTTCTACTCTTAATAAAAAATTATCATTGTCCAGCTTGGTATTCGTTGCCATTAGAGTATCACTCACTTTGGCATCTAGCATGTTAAATTTTGTGATCAATTCCTTGATGTACTTCTACTTATGGTTAGACGTGCCTATAGAACTTTGCTTAATTTGAAGCCCAATGAAAAAATTTAGCTTACTCATCATACTCATTTCAAACTCACTGCCCATTAATGCTGCAAACTCAGCTCTCATGCTCTCATTTGTTTCTTCAAAAATGATGTCATCAACATAATACTGGCAATTTAGGCCTAATTTTTGGGATCCCTCCCAACCCCCCATTAAATATGCGCTAAAAGAGTGATGTTAAATATGAATAATATTTAGGCTAATACACATTATTTAACCCATTAAAATATGGGTAGTTTTGGGTAAATTATGAGTAAAATAAAAGTTTTAAAGGAGAATGGGAAGATCAGCTTTCTCCCAACTTTTCTCCCAAACTCTCGATCGGCTTTGTCATCTCAACTCCAAGTGATTTTCAGCATCTTCCTCATCATCTCAACTCCAAGCTCGTAGGCCAGTCTCTTAATTACTCCTCTCCAAAAATCATTTTTCTCATCTTCCCTCTTTTTTTTTGTTTAATATTTTAAAGTTAGGGTTTGTGATTAACTCCCCTGAAATATTTTCAAATTTTTTCTTTATAACAATTCTAAATATATGTTATAGATATTTACAGAATATTATATTTCATATTTTTGGCTTGTCGATTGTACGTAGAATTTTTGTTTTTTGTTTTAAGGAAAGATGTCTACAGAGGCCATTGAGCTCTATGAATAATATTGTAAGATTAGATCACTGATCCTTAGAAAATGATAAAAAAATAGTTCTAATTTTTGGAAAAGTTTTACGAAATTGCTTCATACTATAAGTAATGAAATGTTACAAGCTTAATATAATATATGTAAAAAGATTTTTCTAGCTGACTCTATTTCTGGAACTTCAAATTTGAAATGACATATTAGTTTACATTTAGAAAAAACACAAAAGCATAGAGTTGGTCCAATTGATCAAGCAATTTTTCGTGAAAAGGTGTCTGCGGCTATTCTGAAACATAATTATCCTTTTAGCTTTGCTGAGCATCAAGGAAATGGGGATATCCATTTGTACTTGAATCTAACTTTGAAAACTATTTCAAGAACTGCTGTTAAGTCTGATATTTTGAAGATGTATGATAGGGAAAAAAATATCTAAAGAATGAGCTTACATATTCCTAGTAGAGTTTGTTTGACTTTGGACATGTGGACTTCTTTAGCATCAAATGGATATATGTGTTTAGTCACTCATTATGTTGATTTGAATTGAGTTCTTCAAAAAAGAGTGTTGATTTTTTGCTATGTACCGCCTCCATATTGTAGTACCATTTTGGGTCCTTTACTAATTGAGTTTATTAAGGAATGAGGTATTAAAAAAACGATCTTCACTCTTACTTTGTATAATGCTACTTGTAACAAGGGTTTGGTAGATAATTTAAAAGAACACTTATCTTTGCTGCAAGCACTAGTTTGTGATGGAAAATTCTTTCATATTCATTGTGAAAATCACATCTTGAATTTCATTATGAAAGCGGGTTAGAGAAAGCTAATGCAACTTTTGTAAATATTAGAGAATGTGTTAAACATATTAAACATTTAAAAGGAAGAATTTTAAAGTTTATGGAATGCATCAAAAATCGTAGACTACTATGTTCGAAAAGCTTCGTCAAGACATGCCAATTAATCGGAATTCAACTTATTTGATGCTTGAAAGTGCGATCCTCTACCAACAAGCTTATATTCAATATAAATAGATTGATACTGATTTCAAATATGGTATTTCTGAGGAGGAATGGAGAAGTGTAAAGATGATTGCTCAATTTCTAGAATTAATTTATAACATTACTACATTGTTCTCTGAAAGTCAATATCCAACTACTAATTTGTATTTCATAACGTGTGAAAAATTTAGAAGTTATTAGAGGAAAAGAGCGATAATTATGATCCAGTTATGAGTGAAATGGCTACATCAATGTTGAAGAAGTTAAAAAAATATTGGAAGCCTTAAAGTATGATCATATCAGTAGCCATTATCCTCTATCCTAGATACAAACTTAAGTTTGTGAAATTTATCTTCTCTAAAATTGATCTTGAGACTGTTAAAAAAAGATAAAAGTCATTGAAGATCATTTACATTTGTTATTCAAAGAATATTATGTGCCTTCAACTCGAATTTCCTTGTCGGGAGATACTAGTAATGAAATTATGGATGAACTTGAGGAGTTTGATATATTTTATAGCCAGTTGGGGTATGATAGAAATAAAACACAACTGGATTTGTACTTGGAGGACCCCAATCTTGTTCGTAAAGTAAAACTTGATTTTTGGACGTACTTGCCTATTAGAAGAAAAATAGATTAAGATATCCTGAACTCTCATTAATGGCAAGAGATATCTTGAGCATACCTATTACCACAATAGCCTCTGAATCTACTTTTAGCATTGGAGGTCGGATTATTGAAAAATTTATGAGTTCTATTTTACTTACAAATGTGGAGGCAAAAATATATACTAGAGATTGGCTTTGTGGGCAAGAGGGTAAGTCATTCTACACATATTACATATTTACTTTGGTTTGTTACAAATTGGTGTTCTAGTAAAAAATCATTTTTCTTCCTTTTATTTATTTTCTTAAGGTTGGAATGAATCTATTTCCGATGATGATGAGATTGTGGTAGACCTTCGATCGTATTTTGATAGAATACAACATGCCGACGATCGATCTTTTGAGATGATATGCTTTAGTTAGGGTAAGCTTTATATTTTTATTTATTTGAATGTTTATATTCCATGTAATATGTTGGTGTGCCATTGTTTGTTGGGCTAAAGTAATATGATATTTTTCTAGTCAACATCTTATATAACTTTGTTCACATGTGTGATTTTATTGGCACAAGTTTCTTTTAAGATATGTCAAACTCACTAACACATTAAGATGAGGCAAACTCAAATCAGAAGGAAAAGTAACCCAAAATGTAAGGAAAGAATACATATTTAATCTCACCAAAGTTAGTTTGCTCTCTTATGAAAAATTCAAGTTATTGATTAACTTTAAAGTGTTGACTGATTAAGATAAGCTTCTGATTGCTGAGGTACATACATATTTGATCATCCAATGGGGGGAGTCACACTTCCCGGTAGTGAGGATGTGTTCATTAATCTTACTTCTCATTTGAGTAGGTTCTGAGGCTTTTATGATAGTAGATCCCAATTTTCAAAAGCTATTGTCAAAAAGAAATCTGTTCAAATTCATTCTTTCACCAATTGATTTTTTAGTATTCTTGTTTGAGAAATTTCCTTAGGTATGATTTCATTTCTTCATAACATGTGAATTGGAGCTTCTGAAGTGCTAGAGTCTATGTTCACTAGTGAAGATATTGCTGGAATTAGCTTCTGATTTACAAGTAGCTTCTAGTTGTTAATTTGAGGTGTGTGTCGATCAATATAGTATTAATAAACAAAAATCCATCTGTTCATTATTGATATTGATCTAAATGAGAATATTGTAAGATGTAACATTTATTTATTAGAAATTCTTATTTCATATGGGCTGTTGTCGTAGATATGTTGGCAAAATTATAAGTCTATGTTCATCAATTCATCTGCTCCTCATACCAAAAAAAATTAACACTAAATAGGTCTTCAATCAAATCAAAGGAGGCATTTTCTCTCTTCAAGAGAAGATCCATGTGCGATCATCATTCTTAGATGAAAAGAAAATGAAATGGGGTTGAATAACATTAGAATGCTAAAGTTCTTTGTGGAATATTAGGTGGCTTATGTTTGTTAGTTTATTGAGTAGCATCTTATACTTGGCTATCTGAAAAAATAAGGAAGGCACACATCTTCTAGTACTTACAGGACAAGAAAATCTACAAGTTTCTGAATTGAAAAATCTACCTATAGAAGACATTTTACGCATGTAGTTACTTCAACAGAGGACAACTAATTAATGTGTTTGCTGAAGGATTAAAAGTAACTGATCTTGTGTACAATTCAATTAGAACTCGTTCCATCTTAAGCTGTTTACATAGACATTATTGCCAATGATACAGAGTTGTAATGTTAGAGTTAGTTTGAAATGAGAAGAGTTCCATATGAACTTTGTATATAGAGAGAACTGTTGATGCCTCTTTACAAGCCAAATATAAAAATTAAATTAGCTCTGTTATCAACATTTTCTCTATCTTGAGTTAATCTTAGTTGGTTTGATTATTTGTTAATCGTGTTTAAAGGCTGTCTTCTAATAAATGATAAATTTATTATTGAGGCAAAATATGAATGTTTACATGTCTTGTTTAAGAAGGAGTTTACTCATAGTTATTGATGCCTCATGGAAGGCCAAACACGAGATTAAAAATTAGTTCTATCATTTTATATTTCCTTAATCTTGGATTTAATGGTAATGGTACCAATTTTGTAAGTTGTTAGCTGGCGTTGTGTAGATTACGAGACTAAATTTATTTGAACTTGCAGGTGAATGTTCCAAAAATTAAGAAGCCATACTGCAAGTCGAAGGAGTGCAAAACGCACACTCTTTATAATGTTACTCAGTACAACAAAGGAAAAGACAGTCTTGCAACTCAAGGTAGAAGAGTTTTGACATCAACATTAGTTGTGTTAATGTCACATTCTGAACTAAAGCTCAATCTATGCAATTTACATGTACTGTTTGTTTATAAAGCAATATGGGAAATTTCACTCAACTTGATAACATAATATATGAAATATAAATAATTGAAGAGAGCTTTCTCTGTTTGTATGTCAATTTTTTGCTATAGAATCTGATTTCTTGAGCTTCTAGAAATATTAAATTCCATGAGAAATCAGTATGTTCTATCAACTACCCTTGGATTAGATCCAGTTATTGTGTTACTGTCACAATGTGGTAAACATTTAACACAACTGATCATACCAATATATTAAAAAATAGGTACTTTATTGTGCTTTCTAGTTGAGTTGAAATTTTAATAGAATATGTAAGTTTCTCTTTATTAACACTTGACTCTTTTCCTAATGTTTTTTTGCATAATGCTTTACATTTGACTTGGAGATAGGAGATCAGAGATCTAATGGAGAGCTGATCCCTTTAATTGGGTCTAACTTGCATTTTACCCAGCCTTTATTATACCCATATTAAAATGGACAGATTGAATCACAACCTATTTTTTTAATCTATTTTTAACCCACCCAAATTTAACCTAACCCGTCCATTTGCCGTCACTACATCAACATATACCTGAGCGATTGGGAGATGTCATGCCTTTCTCTTAAGGAACAATGTGTTGTCAATGTTTTTTGACGTACCCATGGCTGAGGAGAAATATGGACAACTTATTATACCATGCTCTTGGTGCTTGCTTCAATCCATATAATGCCTTGTCTAACTTGTAAACATAGTCCGGATTCTCTTGATTTTCAAACCCTAGAGGCTACATACACCTCTTCTTGTAGATATCCATTTGACAAGGCATTTTCACATCTATTTGGTTGAATTTGAATTCCATGTGGGCAGCAAAGACAATTAAGATCCTAATAGCCTCTATCCTGGCAACTGGAGCAAAGGTTTCTTCATAGTTGATTCCTTCTTCTTGCTTGTATCCTTGCACTACCAGCCCAACTTTATTTCTTATCAGCACACCTTGGTCATCTAGCTTGTTCCTGAATACCAATTTAGTACCTATGATGGTGCGATTTGGAGGTGGAGGAACCAAGTGTCAAACTTTACTACATTCAACCTGATTCAGCTCTTTTTGTATGTAAACTATCCATTCATCATCCTTTAGTGCCTCTTTAATGTTCTTGAGTTCAGTTAAGGATGTGTGGGTATAAAAAGCACACATATTACCAAATTGAAATCTTGTGACGATCCCTAAGTCTAATGGTGTCAGCAAGTTTTTCATAGGGTGGGAGCTCTTGTGTTTTTAATTGTAGCTTGAGTCATCACCAACAGTTGTGCCACCTGGCTGTGAGGAGGATCTTGATTCTTCCAGGACAGTTTCCATAACTGATACTCTAGATGAGTTGTATTCCCTTCTGTGAGGAGGATCTTGGTTCTTTATTTGGTTGCGCTGTTGATTTTGGGATGAACCAAGTCTCTCACTATTTGTATCAGCATCATTAGTCATGTCATTCTTCATCATCCCAAGCTCTTCCACTTGTACCTGCAAAACTTCTTTGGCCATTGAATTGGCCTCATAAAATATAACATATGCACTTTCTTCAACATATTTTGTTTCTTTGATTAAAAACTTTATAGGCCTTGCTTTGTGAGGAGTAACTTAGAAAAATTTCCTTATTACTTCTAGAATCGAACTTACCTAGAGCATCCTTGCCATTATTATGCACATAGCATACACAATCAAAGGCCCTAAGATGTGCTAGATTAGGTTTTCTACCTTTTAGTAACTCATAGGGAGTTTTGTTTAACACTGGTTTAATTATACATCTGTTTATCATATTGTCACGCCCCAAAGAGAGGGGAGGCGTGACTAGCACCCAATACAGTTATTGGCTGGGTAAGCCACTAAACATGCTAGTGAACTAACTAGGGACCAGAAGAAAATCGGGCAGCATAATGTCTGAAAGACTAAGCCTAGACATTTTAAGTCATGACCTGGTCAACTGTAAATCATGTACATCACGATAAGTAAACCCAAACAATAAAGTACTAGCTAGCCGACAAGGCTGCCACTACAGAGGTACAGGCACATACCATATATACATGCCAATCTTATGACTCGAGACTGAAAGACACAAAAGGACCAACCCACAATAACATGTCCACAATAGCCTCTATGAGAATAACTAACACTGTCGAGACAGGGCCTCAACATACCCAACTGTACAACAAAAAGTAAACACCCTGTGAAAGCTCCAGGAAGAGGTGGAGCTTACCAACTCATAGCTGAATGGGCTCCTAGTGGAGGGGTAAATTAGAACCCCTACCTGAACCTGCATGCACGAAATAAAATGCAGTGTCCTCAGGCAAAGGAACGTCAGTACGAATAAACATGTACTGGTATGTAAGGTAGGAAGTAAAATCATAATAACCGTAGTAAAAAGGTTAATAGAAATACCACCTGTAAATAAAACTCAAGTAGCCTTAATGGCCAATAAGCCACCTCCTAGTGATAAAAAAATGCATGGTATGCTCGAGTATCGTATGTCGTGAATACATATATATAGATGCAAATGCATGACATACCCAACCAAATGCTAGCACTGGTGGTCCTTTCCGGTAGCTAACCGGCATCATATCTGCCAACCTGTGGCTATCTGTAACATACACATATATAGTTGGGCAAATAGGCCCCATACCTTCGATTATAGCTCGAAGTCCATGCATAACGTGCAATGTATGATATGAATGTTGAATGCACATAGTAAGCCATAACAAGAACTTAGCCAATCTTGGCTCATCGGTAAACTTATTCTCATAGCATCATAGTCATTGTCATTTAGCCAATCTTGGCTCATTGGTCCATTTATTCTCATAACATCATAATTGTGTCATGACATATACATATGGCTCATGGAATCATACATGTCCTTTTTAACAAGTTTGGGAACTTAACCCAACATTTAGAGTGAAGCCTTAACTTTGAAAATGTTCATAAAGGTGCTTTACATAATGATTATATTTGGTCCCATGTTAATTAGTAAAAGAATGTATTTAAACAGGATCAAGTGCCTTAGTAGTTTAGACAGGAGCATTTCACTTGAGAATATTGGAAACCAACGCGTTACTTGTTAAATTCTTCAATTATATTTTTGTATGGAAGAAGGACTGATTTTGAATACTATATTCCCTTTGCATTCTACATTTATTTTAATGGCACTACACCAAGAAGAGAAACGCCTCAAACATATGAATAGGTAGCCAGGAAACCGACAAAATGAAATATAGAAATTGAATGTCCACTTTAAGCGAATAAATGGAATTTCAACTTAATACCACCATGAAAATAACCCAGCTATAATGCCAGTACCTTTCACAGAAGGTCTTTCTAGCAACAGAATAGTAAGATATCACATTTGACGTTCTGGGAAACTTCCCAGATTTCGTACTAAAAGGAGGGACGGAGCTTAGACTTAACATACCTCTCCAACGAACGTCCGATTGCCAAAAGTTCCTTCACGAAAGTTGTTCCTTACATCCTAAGCTTCACAATGACTATATATACGTAGCTTAAAGACACCTATAAATAGTAAAAAATTCAGCATTAATGACCAGATTCAGCAAGGAGCATTTATGCGAGGAAATGTCCGTAAAACTTCGTAAAAATAACCATAAAAGAGCTCCACAATTATTACCTAAACACACAAGCTGCAAACCAACAATACCAGCAAGAACACCACTTTTTTTACATCCCAAAAACAGCTCCAAACACAGCTAATACATGGGAAAAATAATTGCAAAGCGTAAGGCACACATTTCTAGGCACACGAACAAATTTTAACAGTAAAAATGCAAAAAAACTTACTCAAATCCCTTTGGCACTTTGAGGGGAGTTTTCCTTCAGTTTCTAAGCTGTTGGGGACGAAATGGGAGTGATTTGAGCTTTAAAAAGCTCAAATTAGCCGACATTAAGTTGGGTCAACCCGGCCCGACCCAGGACCCGGTTTCCAGCTCAGACAGTCTCGGTAAAATGGTCATAAATCTTTATTTTCAGGTCATTGATGCACGGTTTTGTGCGTTGCAAACTAGACTCATAGGTCTTCAATTTGATAGGTCATGGACCTTCTAATTCCTTATAGTTTGGGAGATATGAGTTGATATATTTGACCCAAATTTAAGAAGGATTTGATAAAGAAACTTACGGTAACTTTGGCCAACCTTTATCTTGCAACTTTCTTGATTCCAAAACTTAATGTATGAACTTTGTGCTACTAAAATAGCTTTTAAAAATCCATTATTAGCAAAGTATACACTTTTAGTTCCATCCGAAAAGTTAAACCTAGTTTAAACCTTCTAAAAAGGGCGAGGTGCCACTCGAGTCATTTCTTTAATCCCAAACGTGCATTTAGGGTATTTCCTTTGGCTTAAAACTTTAGGTCCTTGATATTACCACTTATTTGTAGACTTATTGTCCCAAGGTTCTAGCAAAAATCACATGTTCCTTATACAACGCCACACTATTTATATAATGGAAGATGAGAAACACGAGGTCTCATACATATAGCAAGCAATGTTTACTACTTTTGCCTAATATCCCTGTAGAAGACCACTAGCAATGAACATAGTTCTTGTCATGTCTTCTAAAGTTCTATTCTTTCGTTCAACCTTACCATTGTTTTGTGGTGTCCTTGGGGCAAAGAAATTGTGACCTACACCCAATTCCACACAGAACCTTAGGAACTTGGAACTTTCAAATTTTGTTCCATGATCAGATCTAAAGTTCATTAGTTCACAATGTAGTTTCTTTTACACCATTTTCACATAGATTAGGAACTCATCAAAGGTTTCTACTTTTGTTCTTAAAAAGAATGTCCATGTGAATCTAGTGTAGTAATTTACTATAACAAAAATGTACATGTTTCCTCCTTGACTTTACACACGAATTGGCCTAAATAGATCCATGTGAACCAGTTCCAGTTGCTTGTAAGTGCTCACCATCCTCATTGGTTTTAGATATTCTTCGCATGCTTCCCTTGCACATATGCTCCACGATACTTGATCCTCACTCACTTTACCTTTTGGCAGTCTAGTGACTAGATCTTAAGAAATCAACTTGTTGATTATTGAGAAGGTAGCATGACCCAGTCGTTTTTACCACAAGATTTAGTTGTCATCTACATCAATGATACACTTTAGCATGGATCTCTCTGGCCTTTTGATGCCCATATTATAGATGTGTTTGTGTCTTTTTGCCCTTTAGAACTAGTTTCTTAGAGCTTGTGTTGGTTACACTACATTCGAAGGCTGTAAACAAGACATTATTCCTCTTGTCACACATTTGAGATACACTCAATAAGTTATGCTTCACCCCATCAACATAATATGCATTATCTATGGGGTGAGAGTACAAGGGTTCCTGATATTGCTCAAACTACCCTTCTACAATTGGAAGAATAGGTGGTTGTTAGTAATATAAACCCAAGATTGTAAGAGTTCGGATCAATCCCATAAGGAATGGTATGTTAGATTTTAGCCTCAAAGTAATTAATTGAACTAGATAATTATAATTGCTATAAAAAGTAATTTGAATTTGTACTAAATTATCAAGATTTCATAGATCGAAACAATTAAGATGTAATCAATGAATGGAGATATGTCAGGAGTGTGTATAGTTGAATATATGTCCAACAAATAGGTATTAATTATTGAATCTCGTGGTCAATTGCTTATAGGTAGGGTAGAAAGTTAGTAATTACAATCGCGATTAAGCCAATTGCAGTGTTTCGATGTGAATCGGTTAAGACTTCACACAAAATTTACACAAGAACACAATGGGACCTATGAAAATGAGTAGCGAAATGATCTAAAATCTTAGTCAATTGAATCCTATTATGGAATTCAACACAAATATGAGTTACCCACGACTATTATGCAATTCTTCACTATAAATATTTATGTTACTACAATATCCAGATATCTGAACATAAATCTAAGTTTGGAACTTTAGATTCATAATTGTATTTGAAGGAAAACATAAACCCATAGAAAATCAACATACAAACATTCAATATACTAAAGACACACTACAAAAGCTCAATATTCAACTACATTGCACACCCCCAACAACGGGGTTTTACCCAATCATACTGAAAATAAAGAACAAATTACCATGACGATTATCCATAGCTTCAGATTGCAAAGAACAAGGAAATTAGATTAAAAATCTTCTTCCCTTGCCTCAATTTGGATCCCAAAATTACCAAGAACAAGTTTCCAGGTCTTGAAGAATAAAGTGCAAGAATGTGTGTTGTAAAGTATCAAGTTGTACTCTATATTCCCTGTCCTTGGATTTTTATATCACTTGTCAATAATATCCTACTTCATGACTCGACATACCATTCGATGGTGAAATTCGAGACTACTAAACAACAATAACAATAACAACAACATCCCCAGTGGAATCTCACGAGTGGGATCTAGGGAGGGCAGAATGTACGCAGACCTTACCACTACCTCATAGAAGTAGAGAGGCTATTTCCTGGGAACCCTCGTCTCAACAACCCATAGGTGGATTAGACTAGATATGACAAAGATGAAAGTAAAGAAAGGAATAGGAAGAGCGACTACTACTGAAAAGCGCATAACATTATGCAAATACTATAAATTTAATACACATGATACAGATAAAGACAACACCCTACACTACCCCGCAGCTAGACATCAACCTAACCTTGCTAACCTATTAGCCTTCTACTCTAATATGCGACTTTCACGCCTTCCTATCTAAGGTCATGTCCTCGGTGAGATCAAGTCTCTCCATGTCCTATCTAATAACCTCTCCTCAGTACTTTTTCGGTCTACCTCTACTTCTCCTAGCGCCTCCTAAGTCCAACCTCTCGCATCTCCTTACAAGAGCACTGGTACCTTCTCTGCACATGTCCAAACCATCGCAGTCTCGCTTCCTTCATCTTATCAACCACCGGGGCCACCTCTAGCTTCTCCCGAATGGTATCATTCCTAATCTTATCCCTCCTTGTGTTCCCACACATCCATCTCAGCATCCTCATCTTTGCAACCTGTATCTTCTAGACATGTGCATTTTTTATTGGCCAACACTCCACCCCATACAACAAAGATGGACTTACCACCATTCTATAAAACTTACCTTTGAGTTTAGGTGGTATCTTCTTATTACACAATACTCCAAAGGCAAGCCTCTATTTACATAAAGCTGCCCAAATACGATGTGTGACATCATCGTAAATATCGCCACTATTCTGGATGATGGACCCAAGATACCTAAAGGTTTCCCTCTTAGGTATAGGTTGATTAGCAAGCCTCACATCAATGTCTGCTTCGTCCCTCGCAATACTGATTTTGAACTCCCAGTATTCTGTTTTGGTCCTACTTACTTTGAATCCTTTGGACTCCAAGGCGTGTCTCCATACCTCTAACCTATCTTTTACTTTAGTTCGGGTCTCACATCAATACTATGTCATCTGCAAAACGAATACACCATGGAACCTCCTCCTGAATAGATCGCGTCAGCTCATCCATCACTAGGGCAAACAGGTAAGGGATCAACATAGATCTTTGATGGAGTCCCATCTCAACAGGAAAATATCTTGAGTCTCCTCCCACCGTTCTCACCCGAGTTTTGGCTCTGTCGTACATGTCCTTAATCGCCCTGATATATACCATTGGGACACTTTTTGCCTCTAAGCACCTCCATAGGACATCCCTTGGCATTTTGTCATAGGCGTTCTCGAGATCGATGAACACCATATAAAGGTCCTTATTTCTTTCCCTATATTTCTCCACTAATCTCCGAACAAGGTGAATAGCTTCCGTAGTCGACCGCCCCACCATGAATCCAAATAGATTCTCCGAGATAGACACTATCCTTCTCACCCTCATCTCCACCACTCTCTCCTAGACCTTCATAGTGTGACTTAACAACTTGATACCCCTGTAATTGTTACAGTTTTGAATATCCCCTTTGTTCTTGTACAATGGAACCATTTTACTCCTCCTCTGTATGACGGAAGGTGACCAAGTGGTTTTCCCTCTTCGGGAAACATGAGTTAGCAATAACTAACTCAAACGCTTTGGCAAATGAACATCCTAAAACCCACTACTGGTTTCCTGATATGCCCATTAAACCTCATCCAGATCTTCCCGAAAGAGCCTCTTGACTTCCTCATGGCCTACTTGGGGTGCATAAACACTAACGACATTCACTACACGCCTACCCACCATGAGTTTGATAAGCATCATCCTATCATTAAACCTCCTAACCTCAACCACATAATCCCTAAGGTCCTCGGTTACTAGGATACCTATACCATTTCTTCCCCTAGAGCCACCCGAGTATCACAACTTAAACTTATCCATGCCCCGAGCTTTGGTACCTACCCACTTGGTCTCCTGAACACACGCTATGTTAATATTCCTCCTCCTAAGACATTTAACTAGCTCTATGGATTTCCCTATAAATGATCCTATATTCCACGATGCTATCCTTAGCTTACATAAGCCCGTGACCCTCTCCCCACCCCTGCCCCTTACCCCCGACCCCAACCCCCACTGACGACATGTCTATCATTCGATCCTGACGCCACTAAACTCAAGGAATAATAACTATGCAACCCAACATAGTATAAAAGCAGATAATGGCCACTATACTAAGTAAGAATCTAATAGCCACACCAAGCAACACACTACTATACAACAAACGAAATAGTAAATATACAATAGGAATAATGCACAGTAATCAATAAGCAAGAATGAGAACTCTGAAACAATCACGAAATAGTAAGGACAGGAATAATGCACAGTAAAAAGGAAGCCACAAAGAAATGAAGGAAGCAGCAAGCGTAAAACTACAGTAATGCAATCCAATTTAGCAAATTAGAGCATACTCAATAATGCAACCCAATTTAGAGAACTAATAAACAGCAACAAGAAGAACCCAAAATTAGTATAATTTAACAAGAAATGATAAAAATTGAACAAGAAGGAAATAAGAAATGGCAAAAGATTTTCAAGAAGGAACAAGAAATATATATAAATTGAGGAAAATGGAAGATATCACCTGAAATTTGACGTCGCCGGAAAATACCGTAGGTCGTCAGATCTGACGGAATCTGGGTATCTGTAAATTTGAAGAACTGGATAATGGTCAAGAATGTCTCCTCAATGATCAAGAACTCAATATGGCTGATATTGATTGATTGAGAGAAAGAGTAATCATGTTTGGTGAGTCTCAAGAAGAACGATTCAGTCGAGAAACAGATTTGCACTTGCCAGATATAGAGTCAACACAACTGGATACTTGATTCCACGAAGTCCTTCTGAGCTTGACGGCTATGGATCACTCGGAGTGGCAAGAATCAAGATGAGGAGAAAGAAATTTGCCAAATGGTTAACTCATTACTGGCTTGAAGGACCTTGTCCTTCCTAGGTTTGTAAACTTTGCCTATGACCACAAACTTCATTCAGCTATTTGCCAAATCACCTCATCCATTACTGAGTCAAAACCATTATTTTTGAACTTTTTATTGCCCGGTTTTGTAACATCCAGTGGAGTAAAGTTGACTATCGATGCACACTCGGTGACCCACCGATTTGTCACTTTATCGCCTTTTTGCCACATTGGTTGATGAGTTCAATTCTGCAACTTTAGGCGACCAATTTGCCAATTTGGTGTACAGATGAAGTGATTCGACGATGACCGTTTTGACCATCTTTTATGCTCTTTTGCTCTTTTTTACTTGTTTTCCCATGATTTGTCCCTTTTTGCACCTTATTTCTCATTCCTAACATCAAACACTTATTTAGATGCATTTTCAAGGTAAAGTTGCACATCGAGGACAATATCTAAGGTATTTTATACTCAATATGAGTCTAAATTATGAACTTATCAATACCCCCAACCTAAACATTTGCTTTCCCTCAAGCAAGTTAAGCATCAACTAACCAAGACACAATGCTTACAAACAAGTCCACAAAGAGCAACATGCACATGACACTTTTCTTTGTCGATCAAAAAAGCTTTCGTAAATGACTTACGCAATTTAGAAGCTTCAAAAGATGACTAAGGAGTATCAAGACAAAGATATGCTCACAATTGCTAACACGGTTGGAAATTAATGCTCAAGAGATGATACCAAGTGCCCTCACAATCAAAAAGATCCTTACACACATATCATCATAAGATTAAGCTCAATTCTACAAGGATTAAACAATGCTCATGCTCCTAAAAGAGAAATGACATGCATGTTTTCACCCATAGGCTTGCCTTTACTTTCAATCAATGTTGACTCATTTTCATCTGGATAGAAATTTCAAAGGACTTTGTTAAGCTTGTAATATAGGCTTGGGGATGGGTCGGATAAAATTTTGGTAGAAGTGACCATTCCCTCCATGAACTCCACATATAATTTTTATAGTTCCTCTTCCCTTAATCACTTCATTCCCCCAATGACACTGTTTGATTCCTCACTTTCGATTTGGGTGCCCCACTTATAACTATTTTCGACATTCTTGGAAGGTCTCATTTTTCATCATTTTTTCTTCTTTCTTTTTCAAAATATTTTCTTCTTTTTCATGACAACTTTTTCCCTCCATTTTTTCTTTCCTCAAGCTTTCAAATGGAAGATACCCTTTCTCTTCACAACCCCAACTTAGACTGTTAACCTCCATTTTCTCTCTTTCAAGTTCAAGGAGGGAACAATGTTCAGCAAAGGGTTTCCTTTTCAATCAATGGTCAAGACTGGTAATATGGCTTCCAATAAAAAGTTTTTTGGCTCAACATGGATCACTAGGGATATATATGATGCAAAGGGAGGCTATTTCGGCCGAGTGGAAGTAAAAAGAAAATAGAAGAATGCCTAAGTTCATCTTCCTAATCTAGATTCGACAAAGTCAACACTTCAGGACAAACCAGGCAAGTTCTAAGTGTTCACAAGAACATATTTTAAGGAGTTACCTCACTTCACTTGGCACAATGGCTTTCGAATTCAATTATCAACTACATAACACACCTTTGCAACCATCGATCATGGCATATTCAAGCTCAATACTCACTCAGTCAAATCAAGATGCTTCCAATCCATGCACATCATTTTCATACGATATAGACTAATAGGTGAGTCAATAGCTCCTCATTCATGGCACTATCTAAATCAAAGATAGTGGCAATCAATATTCGGATTGCCAAGGGATTTGAGACATGACGTTAATTACAAAATAACTTTTTATTTATGCTGGGGGTTTTGACAAATCACAAAGAATTTTGAGAAATGAGCGCGCACACATAGACTAAAAACAAATCAAACACAATTAAAAGCAAAAACTTACTAATTATTATAACCAAAAGAATATTTACAAACCAACAAAAATAAAAGCATGTCTGAAATATACATCACAAACTCTAAAAAATACTAACATCCAAACATAGAGAAGACTAATGCACTCACCCTCCACTCAAAAGAAAACATTGTCCTCAATGTACAAGAAAAACATATCAAAATAAGCAAAAATACGAGTGAGTTTAAGAATCCCCCTGATCAGTCGACCGACAGTGGATAAGAAGCTGAGGGTGACCAGCGGGGGCATCAGTTACCAGACTAGGAGTAGCCTCCAAAGTAGGCATAGGAGCTATGGATAGAAGTGCAGGGACGTGTGACTCCGACTGGGTAGTCTCCAGCTCTAAAGCATTAGTGGACCCACTCGGTGCAATCATCGATCTTTCACGAAGTGAAGCTTGAATGACTACTGCAAAAATGGCCTCCTTGGTCTCCATCAGCTCGGTATCCTCCTCTTGCAATATATTAGTCCCGAGTCCCTCCTCATCAGTCTCTGGGGTGAAACAACTTGCTCGGAATCAATGCCCACACCCCGAGTAGTACTTGTAGCAGTCTCAGGAGGAACCTCTACTAATTTCCAAAGAGAAGTAATTTTGGTGGACTTCAACTTGATCATCTCAGTACTCAAAGTAGCAACATCAGCTTTCAAAACCATGAAATAAGCATTTGAGCTACCTTTCTCCTTAAGAGCTGCCAACTGGGTGGATATAGAATCCATCCTCGACTCGTGCTCCTCCACACACATCGTGAGCGTATCCAATATGAAATTTGGCTCCTCAATGAGCTTCTGTTGATTTTTCTTTTCCTCTAAAATAGGAGCCAATGCAACTGCAATAACTTTCTCTATCAATGTCACGATAGAAGCCTCAACCCTTGATGCCCTAGTATCCACAGACTTGGCCAACGGGAAAACTGAAATATGGCAGGGTGGGTAATCGGGGGCCAAAACATAGGAGCTTATGGTTGTGATGATGTCGGTGTAGAACAAAAATGTGGCCGGAGTAGCACTAGGTGGAATACCTATATCATGTGTCTGCTCTGATATACCAACTTGCAACTACTCAACATCAATAGCTAGTGAGTATCAACCAGCTTCATCTTCACCCTATCTTCCTCATCCTTTTGGAATTTGCCCTCAATTTTGCAAATGTTGGTGGAAGTTGATGTAGTGATCTCAATGTCAGTCTTCCAGATAAAAGGAACATCGACTCTTCTGCACAAAGCCATAATCAATCCGAGAAGTGGAAGAGATGTTTGGTATTTCTTGGCCCTCATTAAAATCTCTGGGGCGATAATCGAGCCAAAGTTTAAAGGCCTTGATCCATGATACACCCTACCCAATCCACTTTCTGGTGTCGGAGAACGGACTCATTTTGGGATGGCATTAGATTGTTGCCGATAAAGCCGAACAAATAACAAGACAAGATGTTTAACTCCTTCCTTTCAATCATGGTCCTCTCCTTAAGCCACGTGGCGCTGCATGATTGATCAATAAGGACAACCACCCTTTCAAATCATCAAGAGTATTTTTGTTAAATTTATTCGCCAAGTCATGATTGAGTCGGTAATTGCATCCCAAAAGATCATTTATCTCTGTCTCACTACTTGAGACTGGATCACCTCGAACCTTGAATGACTTATAAACAATTTTAACCCGACCTTTGCTTTTCAATACAAGCCTAGCATAGGCCTCATAAAACTCTCGCACCTAACTAGGCATGTATGGATCCCGAGGTGTTGTAAATCATTGAAATCCATGGAACCATATTATGTCCCATATCTTGAGGTATCTATCAATAACTCTGTCAGTAGATAATATCCTTTTCTCTAGAATCATCCTCAACCTAACTGCTTTTAACTTATTGAGATATCAAGGAGCGATTATCTCCCAAATGACAAGAAGTTTGAAGAAGAAGATCCTGGGCAGCTTTTGATCA
The DNA here is from genome assembly GCA_029948455.1 of Solanum rostratum. NCBI lineage: Eukaryota > Viridiplantae > Streptophyta > Magnoliopsida > Solanales > Solanaceae > Solanum > Solanum rostratum. Next base: position 60,129,462 of record CM057045.1, on the reverse strand, counting down.
TTCCTCTGTGCGACAACATTTGGTGGTTAGCTTAGTAGGGGTAGGATCATAGATGGAGGTTTTGAACCCCGCTTCTTTCCCTTTAGAATCAGTCCATTCAATTTGGAGGGACCTCTATTCTTAACCCGCAAAGCCTTCATACGTTGACACTTTTTGTTTTTCTTTACTCCGCACCTCTCTACGGGCTCTTGTTGGGCATTGTTGTTCAGCTTCACTTTTGGCTAAAACCGCTTCATGAGTGGCTCTACCATAACTCCTCGGGAATTTGGGTGCTTTTTTCTAATAATAGCTGTAAAACAACAAAAACATGTGTGAGAACAAAGCACGTGAAAAATGGATGCAAAAAGATATTAGAAAAAAAAATTCTATTTAGGCTTTGGTCAATTAGCCCGTCGTACATGTTCGGCGGATTGTCGAATGTGTTTGGTGGTTTAAATGACCATCGCCATATTTTATCGAAATGAAATGCACAAAGTCCCTTCAACTTTGGTGGTCAAACATATAATTTGGCATACCACCAAATCACTTCGGCGGACTAAACGTCCATTATCAAAGTTGATAGAATCTATTGCACCCAAACGCAAAATCAGTGATGCATGAGGCAAGACGACGGTTCACCAAATCAATTCAGAGGACTTAAAGGAGTCTGCCAAATATGACTGGCATATTATTTCACCCCGATATCATAAATTTGACTCATTTTATACACATTATGGGGATAACCTCACAATGCATGCCACACATTCAATCAACAAAATAAATTATTATGCCCTATGACTATAAGATTTCACGCACTTAGCACAATTTCAACCAAATGATGACTTTACCCTTAAGAAAGATGTCACCCACTCTATCATCGGGCATGTTCAACTCATTTGATCGAATATGGGCTACTCAGACTTCACCCAATATCTTAACACACCAGACTAACAAATCAAACACCCATTAATCACAAAGTTGAAGCCAACATATTCACATTTATCATACAAATCCCATGTTCGACAATGACAACATCAAATTGACTCAAATGGTTCACAATCACAGCAAATGAGTATCAAGATAAGCAACTATATAGAGGACCCAATATCCAAACAAATTCGATTCAATCCATGGGATCAAATTAACTCAACAATGGAACTATATCCATTTTAGACCCAGGGTTACAAGACTAAGCAATACATCATTTGAAATCAACCCAACCAATAAAATTTATCATAAACAACTCACAACAATCATTAATCAATTTCAACAAACCATGCAAAGAATCCATGGCATTTGAATATGGGGGACAAAGAACTTACCAAATGAGGAGTCAATTCATAATAATGATGATCTTGTGGAGCAAGTGGTGAAATCGACACTCATAAGTAAGAAGAAATGATGAAAAATTTGTTCCAGTAGTGTGTGGAGTGAAAAGAAAGCAACCAGGAAGGAAGAAAATTCAAAAGACATTAGATTTTCTTCTTAAACCAAAAGGGTCGATTAGGTAGTGCAATTCATCAATGCCGGCTTACATCGTTAAACACATTCGGTGATCCACCGAATGTTTTTTTGACCCCCTAAATTTACAAAATTCTCATGGTGGATTTTTCTCCAAAGGATGGTCCAAATTGCCATCGTCTAACAACATCAGTAATTCGCCGAATGAATACATTTGACCGTTGAAATTCTCAGCAATTCTTGGATAAAAAATTGACCCAAAAGGTGATAAAGGTCAGGGTCGTCAAGCTTTTTGGACCAATCAATCCTATTGGCATTAACGTTTTTGGCAAGTATGCTTTTGATCTCCCAGTTTGAGACTTCCACTTGACCACTTATTTAAGGATGATATGGTTTCGACACCCAATGTTTAATACTTGCTAAGCAATGAAGAAAACATTCTATTAGAAATGGGATCCTTTATCACTAATGATTGCACATGGTGTTCCAAACCAAGGGAGAGTATTCTTCTTCAAGAAATTGACCACCCCTTTGCCATCATTTGTAGGCAATGCAACAACCTCTGCCCACTTAGAAACATAGTCCATAACCACTAATATGTAACAGTTCCCAAATGAACTCACAAACGGACCCATGAAGTCCAAACCCCACACATCAAACAATTCAACTTTAAGAACATGGGATAAAAGGAGCTCATATTTTCAAGAAATGTCACCTTGCATTTGACATTATAGGCAAGCCTTGACAAATGTATTTGCATCTTGATAAATAATTGGCCAAAGATACCCATTTTGCAATACTTTAGCCATCGTACGAATACCCCTATGATTACCACTAGCTGGGAAAGCGTGGCACACATCAAAGATATCCTTCATCAACATTTCTGGGATACACCTTTGAACAATATTATCAGCAGATTCCTTGAACAAGAAAGGTTCATCCCAAAAATAAATTTTCACATCAAATAAGAATCTCTTCCTTTCATTGTGATTCAACCCATCTGACACAATTCCACACATAAGATAATTTGCATAATCAGTATACCAAGGAACTTAGCTTTTGAGATAGCTAACAATGTTTAATCTGAGAATCAGTCGTTAATTTCATTTCCTTCCATGTCAATCACATTAGGTTCAAGATGAGAAAGGTGATCCATCACTTCGTTTTTACACCCTTTTCGGTCCTTCTTCTCAAAATCGAACTCCTGAAGCAATAGTGTCCACCTAATTATCCTAGGATTTTCTTCTTTCTTTGTCACTGAGTACCTTAAGGCTGCATGATTGATGTGAACCATGACTTTTGAACTAAGAAGATACGTCTGGAACTTCTTAAATGCATAAACAACTGCAAGAAGCTCTTGTTTTGTCACAGTGTAATTTTTTTGAGCTACATTAAATGTTTTGGATGCATAATACACCATATGAAGTATTTTTACCTTCCTTTCACCAGTACTGCACCCAAAGCATAACTACTACCATCATACATGACTTTTTTAACGAAGATTCCAATTAAGAGCAACAATAATTGGGGCTATCAGAAGCCTCTCTTTCAACTCATCAAATGCTTTCAAGCATCATTCATTAAAATCAGACAGACAATCCTTTTCAAGGAGCTTACATAAGAGATTAGAAATTTTTGCAAAATCTTTGATGATTCTTCTATAGAAATTCGCATGGACAAGAAAACTCCTCACTCCTTTGACTGAGAAGGGAGGAGGGAGTTTTGAAATAATATCAACTTTTGCTTGATCCACTTATAAGCCATTCTCCAAAATTTTATGCCAAGCATAATTTCTTCCTTGACCATAAAATGACATTTTTCTCAATTTAAGACCAAGTTAATTTCAACACAATGTTGTAATACTCTCTCCAATTGAATCAAACAACCTTCAGATGTATCACCAACCACCAAGAAATCATCCATCAAGACTCCCATGGAGTCTTCAACCATGTCAGCGAAAACAGAGAGCATACACCCTTGAAAAGTCACTGGTACATTACAAAAACTGAAGGAAATTCTTTTGAAAGAAAATGTGCCATAAGGACACATGAAAGTAGTCTTTTGTTGATCCTGAGGAGTAATAAAAATTTTGTTATGTCCTGAATATCTATCCAAGAAATAATATCAACCTCTACTAGCAAGTCGATCCAATATTTGATCCATAAATGACATAGGTAAATGATCTTTTCTATCTATGAACTCAAATGTCGATAATACATGTAGGCACGCTACTCTATTGGCCTTGTTAAGATAAGTTGATCCTTCTCATTCTTTACCACAATCACTCCTCTTTTATTTAGTATACATTGTACTGAGCTTACCCACCTACTATCCGAAATAAGATATACAACTCCAGTATCCAACCACTTTATTAGCTCCTTCTTCACAACTTCTTGCATCAGAGGGTTGACCTGTCTTTGACTTTCAATAGTAGTCTTGAGATCTTCAACCAGATTGAGCTTGTAAGAACAAATCCCTAGAGGGACTCCAATAATATCCACAATTGTCCATCCTATTGCTTTTATGAACTTTGATAAAATACTCACTAATGCCACCACTTGGTGGTCCAACAAATCATTTGTACTAATAACCGATAGTGTCTCACCACTACCAAGAAATACATACCACAAGTGACAAGGAAGTGCTTTAGGTTCGAGCTTTGGAGGCTTTACAATTGAGGACTTTATTGGTGGAGTCTCTCTATTTTTCAAATCAAGATCAAGCTTCTTGGAATTTTGGGAATATGAACACAACCCCATCCTATAAAGGGATACTACCACCTCATCATAATCTACACTCATATCATCCTCATAATTCAATAACACAGTTATAAGAGATTCACCAAGACTCAACACTTCTTCAACATTTGAGACCACTTCTTCTACCACATCAACATAAGATATAATCTGCCACTCTTTTGGTTACTTCATAGACTTGCAAACATTAAAAGTGACTTCTTCATCATTGACCCTAAACTTTAATTCCTCATATTTAACATCCACTAAGGCTCTACCGGTAGCTAAAAATGGCCTTTCCAATATGATTGAGATTTCAATGTCTAACTCATGACCAAGTATCACAAAATCGATCAGAAAAATAAATTTATCCACCTTCACTAATACATCATAAAAGATAACCACTAGCTTTTTTATAGCGCAATCAACCATCAAAAGCCTCATATTGATCGGTGAAGGAGCACCCAAATCAAGTTGTTTAAAAATGGCAAGAGGTATCAAATTAATGATCACACCAAGATTAGATAATGCCTGCACAAATTAGTATACATTGATTACACAAGGAATAGTTAATGCTTGGGATCTTCCTTCTTGGCCATCAAATTGCTCGACATAATTGCACTATAATGGTAAGAAACCTCAATACTTTCAAATTCAAGATTCCGCTTTTTGGTGACTAATTCTTTTATTGAACTTTATATATCCAGGCATTGCCAAAAATGCATCTACCAATATAATATTAATTGCTAAGTTCTTGAACAACACAAAAGTTTATGGAATTTTGCATTTTCATTTGCCTTTTTCAATATTTGTAAAAATGGTGAATTAAACATGGCTTTTGGAGCACTTACCTCTTGGGCATCAAGAGGGTTTGCTTTGCTAGGACTTTTGGACTCTCCCTCCTTTTTTTAAATCACAATTATGCTTGGGGTTGCCAAGAGTAGGAGCAATATTATTTTGAATCTCTTGGACATCATCAATATGAATTATATCATCATTGAAAATTAGAGCATTAACTTTATCACCACAACTACATCAATAATAGGAGACATATCCCCAACTACTTTACCACTTCTGGTGGTGATAGTCATGCATTGAGGAGTGTCATTCTTCGGGTTCACTACCGTATCACTAGGAAAACCCTTTTTTTGTCTAAGATTTAAGTGAGCTGAAGTGTTGCTCAATTGTGTGTTCAAATGCTTAATGGAAGCTGAATGAGAAGTCACAGTTTGATTCAAGGCTGAGAAATCTGACTTCATCTCCTTCATTAATTTATCTGTCCCCTTAACTTTATTGAGGATTCTAGCAAGCACGTCCTTGGTTTAGTAATATTTTGGATGAGCAATAGGATCCTTTGGATTGACACGACCATGAGATGTAATATATCTCTCTCTATTAATCTTATGATCACGCTAATCTCTATCCCTCCAATTACCATATCTCTTATCATCCAACCTTGATTCTCAACTTGCCTTTGAAAGGCCAATTGAGAACCCCCCATGTGATTAGCAACATATTAGACTTCTTCATCATAAAGCACCTCAAAATTAGCATCCTCATCATTAGCAATAACACCCACAACATTCACATCTGTATGGCTTCTTCTTGGAAGAGGCTCCATCACATGCTTAGTAATAAGATTAAGTTGAATCATCATTCATGTTATTATCTCGTTCTTGATCTTTTTGAATCATTTCCTTAGTCACACCCGAAGATGCTGAAATAGATTTGTCTTTCTTTATATGCTAGGTCGATTTGTTTTATCCATTTGATCTAGAAAACCCAAAGCTACCATAAATGATTATCTGATAATACCGCCACCCATAAGTTGGTCAGCTGCAACTTTGTCAACATTATTAAGACTTCTATAGAATATTTACAATAACACCTTATCCAGAATACCATGATCAGGACAACACAATAATGTTATTTGAAAATGAAGCCATGTTTCATGCAAAGGCTCATTATCACGACTCTGATAATTCAAAATTTCATCTCGAACATGGAGCATTTTAGATGCCAAAAAGAATCTTTCAAGAAAAACATTAGTTAATTCTTCCTAAGAGGTAGTAGAATCACGAGAAAGTTCCACCAACCATTGAGATGCTTCCCTAATTAATGAGAAAGGAAACATTCTCAACTGAACAACCTCTTGCGTGACATTCCAAAAAGTAAACAGCTCACAAACCTCCATAAAGTTTGTCAAATGTTCTTGGGAATGTTCATGAGCCAACCCCCAAACAATCCTTTCATTTGGAGTAACTAGAGCATTAGACTTGTCACATGGAAGTTTGAGTTTCCACCTAAAGGAGGCAAGAAAATTGCACCTGTCTGACCCATATTCACGGCATATGGATCCTTATTATGATCCCCTTTATTCGTCATTCCAACATCACTAGCAATGCTTCCTTGTTCACTCATGTTAGCACTTGAAGAAAGCATAAAAAGACAAAGAAAAAATTATAAGTAATAATTACTATAAATAAGTTCAAAATAAAATTTCAATGTAAGAATCAAATGCCAATCCCCAGCAAAGACGCCATTTTCTTATAACACTCAAACTACCTCTCTACGATTGGAAGAGTAGGCAGTTATTATCAATACCAACCCAACTGTATAAGAGTTAGAGTCGATCCTACAGGGAATGGCATGTTAGATTCTAGCCTCAAAATAATTAATTAAACTAGTTAATTGTAATTGCTATAAGAAATAAATTGGGCTCGTACTAAATGATCACGATTCACAGATCTAAACAATTAAGTTGTAATCAATGATTGGAGATATGTTAGAGGTGTGCATAGTGGAATATAATCCCAATGAATAGGTCTTAATTATTGAATCTCACAGTCAATTGTGTATGGGTAGGCTAGAAAGCTGGTAACTACAATCACGGTTAAGTTAATTGTAGTATTTCGATGTGCATCAATTAAAACTTCACACACAAATTACACAAGAACACATGGGACTTATGCAAATGAGTAGAAAAATGATCTAAAACCTTATTCAGCTGAATCTTATTGTGACATTCAACACAAATACGAGTTATCCACGGGGATTATGCAATCCTTCCACTCCAAATATTCATGTTACTGCAATACCCAGAGATCTAAAAATAAATCCAAGTTTGTAATCTTCGATTCACAATTATAATTGAATAAAAACATAGGAAATCAACATACAAATATTCAATATACTAAAGACCCATTATAAGAGCTTAATACTCAACTACATTGCACACCCCCAACAATGGGCTTTTAGCTAATTATGCTGAAAATAAAGATCAAATTACCTTGAGGATTATCCATAACTTTAGATTGCAAAGAATACAAGGAAATTGGATTAAAAATTTTCTTCCCTTACCTCAATTTGAATTCCTAAATCACAAAGTACAAGTTTCCAAGTCTAGAAGAATAAAGTGCAAGAATGTGTGTTGTAAAAGTATCAAGTTGTACTCTAAGTTACCTCTTTTTAGCTTTTTATGTCACCTTTCAAAAATGCTACGTCATAACTCGACACACCATTTAGTGGTGAAAGTCACGATCGTCGAACACGTTCAACGATCCACCGAATGTTCACCTCATCGCCGACTTGAACGACTTTGTCCTTCATGGATTTTGTAAACTTTGTCGATGGTCTTTTAGACCACTTACTTCATTCATTATCTGTCGAATCACCTCTTCTATTGTTGAGTTAAACTAGAATTTTTAAACTTTTTCTTGCCAGGTTCTATAACATTTTGCAGAGTAAATTGACTACTGACACAAACTCGATAATCCACCAATCTATCACTTCATCGCCTTTTTACCATATTGTTTGAGGAGTTTAGTTTTGCAACTTTAGGCAACTAATTTGCCTATTCGACATACTACCAAAATGATCCCACAATGCCAATTATGACCGCCTTTTATGCTTTTTTGCTCCTTTTGAGTTATTTTGCCATGATTTATCCCTTTTTGCACCTTGTTCCTTATTTCTAATATCAAACACACATTTAGATGAGTTTTCAAAAAGAAGGTGCACATTGAAGACAATATCAAAGGCATTTTACCCTCTATATGAATCCAAATTATGGACTCATATGTCCCACTTTTCAAATTCCTATAATTTCTCCTTTTTTTCATTTCCAAAGCCTACGGTACTACCTTGGAAATGATTTAGTAGAAGAAATTTATTTTTGTCTCCTATAATATGCCTAGAGCAAGCACTATCCATATACCATTGCTTTAGCTTTCCTCCTATTGATTCCTGCACAGTTCAACAAAGGTTAGTTTTTGATACTCAAAACCACTTGGATCCCTATTTATTAGACAAAGGGTGAATTATTTCTCTCATCGCCTATTTGGGTAAGTTCTTAATAGAAGTAGACAATTTCCTTATTGCCTTCCCATAAGTCCTCCTTAGGTTAGATTATATTTGAAAACTTCATCATTCTTTTACTCATTTCTTAAGTGAACAGGCTTGCCATAAAGAGTGCACCAAGTGACAGAGTCATCTTCTACAATTTCAGACCCACTTATTTATCTAATCCTATAGTTAAAAATGGACTAACTGTGCTACATATCCTCCAGCAATAAGGTGGACTTGGTCCACCTCATAGTGTGCTTTAATCTAGCTTTAGTCCATTTTAACTCTTTAAGGAGTGCTTCATTTTTTTCAATGAGATTGACTAGATCATTAGATAGCTTTTTAAACTTTTCTTCCAGAGCCGTGTGAACATAATTCTTGACATTTTTCTCTTCTAGAGGAATTAAGATTACTAATCTCCATTTGAAGTTATTATTAGTGATTTCAAGACTTTCATTCTTAGTTATCAGCAAAGCACACTCTTCCAGAAAAATTTCTTTAGTTTTGCAAATTGATAGCGACTTAAGTTTTTTATTAATGTAACGATGAATATTCTTCTAAACATTCTCGAAACTTACATTAGCCTCAATTTGATCATCCATAGCACCATCATGATCAATTTTCGCCATTAGAGCTAGGTTGTTCTTCTCATCATCTATTTCGAAGATAGTTCTGCTCATCAAAACTTCTATACTTTTTTTATGTTGATCCAAGATCCTTTCATTATCAGACTTGTCAAGAGATACTAGCTTTAGAAACTCATATTTTTTAAAGCCCTCCATGGCAAACAATGACTGATTTTTGGGTCCTCCTCTGTTTGACTCTTCTCTTGATGAGTTTCTCGTAGCTACACGTGCCTTTCTAACAAAGAGATCTGCCTCTTGATTGGTCATTCTTCTATCCTTGGGAATGTACTATTCATTCCTAATGTCCTTGACTTCCTCAGGGTGTTCTTCTTGTACACATGTAAGGACCCAGACTTTGTAACGTTCTCTCGATACATAAAAATGTGATTTAGAGAATTTTTGGCCAAGGTGCCCCACCAAGGATCCCTTCATAGCCCGAGGTGCATTTCACTAGCATTGAAGTGTCATGTGGAAGGGCCCTTGGCCTTGTTCCTTGGCTGACTTGTTGGTGTGGCTCACCATGGAGCACACCAAGGTCCATAGTGCACACCATGAGCCGTGATGTGTCTCGTAGAGGGCACATCACCTGGTCCCCTTGATTTCCACCCAAGGATGCATATCACGAATCCCACCACAGCTCGTGAGTCACACTATGACAATGGTGGTGTTCCGTGAAATGCACTATTGCTATGTTTTGGGTTCATTTTAAGGAGGGATTTTGGGTAAATTTTCCCTAAATCTAAGGTTATTTGGGACTTTTTATGACTCCTTTAACCTCCTAGGTCAGCCCCTATGCTTACATTATATTTTCACGCAAGCCTAAATCTCAATTCTAACTACTAAAACACTCCATAATTCCTACATTTAAGTGTAAGCAGAGGATTCAATTAGGCTTCCAAGTTCAAGCGACTATCTCCTCAATTTTGATCACTTTAAGCTTAGAAATGTGGGATTCTTCCATGATTTCCTTTCAATCATGGAGCCTAAAGCTCTTTCAGCTATTTTCATATACTTTAAAGCACGATTCAAAGTATGGTTTCATGGTTTGAACTTCAAATATTGAAATTATAATATGGGGTTGCGTTCAAATGGTGATTTAAACATGAATTGAGGATTATTCTTTTAGATCATTTGGTTTCCATGTGATTTGAACTTACATGACTTGATGAAATATGAACTCATGCATAAGTAATTGCCATTTTGATTCAAATTCTTTTCTATGCATGAATTATGTATAATTCTATCCAATGATCATGTTTTGAACTTGAATTTTATGTATCTATGCTTTACTCTCACTTCTCAGTACAAGATCATGCATGTACAAGGCTTTTACATGAGGCTTTGTTTATGATTATTGATATGGCTTTAGGCATTCAAGGGTGTGAATATACCATCATGTACAAGATATGAATAAGCTATTCCTATGCATGTAAGTATGTTTGAATTATGATTTGGTCTATAGGCCCAAGTATGCATGATGATGACTTTACAAGTACTTATGATTATCGTATCACAAGCATGACTATATATATATATATTATGTATCCTGTGGAATGTTGACTTAGAATCAAATGAGATTTAAGAAGGGGGACCATCCTTAAAGGTCCTTACGTAAAGCCTACTTATCTCATAACTACATTCCACCATAGGTTCATACCATAGGTTCATCTTCTTATTCTCAATATGGATGATTATGTTTCATGACCCATTTGGTGGGGTATAGTCTACCTTTGACTTGTAGGCTACTCTTTTTCTAGTGTAGAGGTAACATCGGAATTCCATGTAATAGCTCGCATGATCTTATGTGTCGGTTATGATTACATCTCCATAGTTGTTTATGTATTATGGATTCATACATCATGGTCTTTATGGCATCTTGATATGGTAATCTCTTATATACTTTACTTCTATATATATGTCCTTGTATATGTGGCATTTCAATGCAAGTTCTCATTACGTCTTTAATACATTGCATGCCCACATACTTAGTACATTCAAATGTACTAATGCAAAATCTATACCGACATTATATCACAATGTAAGTGCATGTGATCCTAGCATCTATCAACATGGCTAGATCCGAATTATTAGACAATCCAGATTGGGTGAGTCCTCATGCTTCGGGGATAGGGCCTACCATCTCTTTCCTTGTATCATGTTATGTATTAAAGAGAACTTTTCTTTTATGCTAAGGGTGAACCAGGACCTATTTGAGCCCCAACCTATGTTATGATTTAGAGGCATTGATGGATTTGTCACTGCATTTCGGACTTGTACTTCTTACATGCTATGTATGACTCTTATGTTATGCTTATACCAAATTTCGCTTATTATATTACTCACTTTTTTGTTACCTTGTATGCTTGTTACATGTCACACCCCGAGAGGGTACCCTAGGCATGACCGACACTTAGGAACCATTGTAGATTCCCAAGCGAACCAATTGGCTCATACACTTATTTAATCGGCAGAAGACTCAATGATACAAAGGAACGTACTCAAGTGGGAAATTAAACCATCATATAAAATAGTTTCGAATATAATTTCTTATAAAAATATCTCAATATTTCAATTTGTATAAATAACAACAGTTTAGAAAATTGACTTCAAAAGAAAAATAGACTTTATTCTAACTCTATCTGAATCGGTCTATGTAGCCTCTATCAACTCATAAGAAGGTACCAAGAGATGTTCAAGGCTACTTCATGACAATGAAAAGGAATAAACTAAAATAGAAGGTTCCTCTGAAAGCAAGGAGTCTCACCACTGTTTGGACGGATTTGATCCTTAACGAAGTGTTTGCTGAGGATCTTTAAGACCTGTATCTGCATCATAAACGATGCAGCACCGAGTGATGTCAGTACATTGAATGTAGGTCTATAATATGGCTGAATAGAATAAACTCAAGAGAGAACTCAATATCAAGAGCAAAGCACAACTTAATCCAATATGATATGTAAGTTTAAAAATTAACATAATAATATAAAATAATACCTTTCAAATCAACTCAATCATGTGGAATTTCATTAAATCAAATTCAGTTTTCATCATTAGGGAGTTTTTTAACAAACAATCATCCCCATATGAGCGAGTGATGATACACCGCTTTGCACTGCCATTGCCGCATCCATCCAATACCTTGCCAGGGTAAGAGACAATTCAAATTATCGAATCCGCAAATTAAGTCCTCTTTTGGGAAAAGAGAGGCTAGGCCTCTATCCTATATTGTTTGTGTAGTTTATGGGACTTGAGTTATTTCAACTCTTACCCAAATTGGTACTAATACTTCTCCCATAAACATGTGTTCATATCAATCAACAATTCAAATTATCTCATCAAGTCTCAATGGACTTTTTCATGAATTCAATTTCATCTAAATTCATCAATACTTTCAATTAAAAATCATATGATTTTTCATAAAAATAAATATTTTTCAAAAGCCATACATATATATCTCATCAAAACTCTCTTTTCAAAACAACATTTAACTCAATGCTCATGCTCCTTTAAAATCAATGCTCATGCTCTTTGAAAACTCTTTAATATATATAATGTGTGTGTAATACTAGTTCAAATCACCTTTTTCATCAATGCATAAAAAACATCATCCTTACTAAAAAACATACATAACCTTGATTTAATAAATCAATTACTTTATTTAATGCAAGAAAATAATTAATCTCAATATCAAATAATGTATGGAAAAAAACATGATCATTAACTCAACTAGAGTTCATGGAAAAGTAGCCATGAACAATAATTCCAACAGTAAAAAAAATAATAACTTCAATACATAATTATATAGAACTCAATGGAAGAAGACTCAATTGGAACTTGAAAACTAGGTTTTTACTCAATTCAATACTCATTAAAAATTGAAACTTAGACGTGGGGCATATGGACGAACTCAACCCAACGCTATGATAGCCTTACCTACTTGGAAAGTTGATATTACAATCGAAATTTGATGAATACTAGCTTTCTTAGAGAAAATCTTTGATCTTGGAACCTTGATGCTGGTTCTTGAAAAAAGAAATTCTCTTTACAGTCCATTTAGAATGGAAGAACTTGAAAAAAATATTGGTTGAAGGGCTTCTCTTTGATTCTTGATATCTTGACTTAGAATCTTTAGAGTTTTTGATGAGGAACCCCAATTCTTGAAAAAGAAGAATCAAGAAATCCTTTTTTGAAACCCTAGGTCACGATTTAAAATTTTCTTAGAGATTCATGAATAAATGAAGAAATTTGGCTTGGGAAGCTTGAAATTTATAGAGAATAAATTACCTTGATGATGAATATTGAAAGCTAACTCTAACTTGATTTTCTTGATAATTCTTAAGCGGTTTTTGTAGGAGTGAAGGAGAGAGTTTTACTTATGAAAAACTGACTTCTATGGATTTTGTCACCCTAAAATATACACCTAAAGTTTATAGGATTAAAATACCCAAGACAATAATAAAAAGACTTCATTAACTTATGTAGAGGAGTGCATATCCAGTCCGCAATGCGGAGCTGTCACGGACTTCGGACAACTATATACGTCTCCAGTAAAATGGTCATGACATTTTTCTCCGAACTTCGATTAAGGTAAAATTGGATGCGTTGGAAAGATAATTAAAAAATATTTAAGATGATATATTATGGGCCATCTAAATCATTATATTTCAGGATATATGGTTGTTTGAAGTTGACCCTTCTATCAACTTATCCAAAAACTTAGTCGGTAGAAATGTTTTGCACTTGACTGGATATAAAAGACCCCTTATGACTATATATCACATCTAATATGATTTAAATATTTAGAAATTGATCTTATCATGTATATTCAACCTAAAAGTTATTGGTCCACCTAACTTTTATAAAATCTTACATCGAAACCCAATTGCTAAGAAAGTTTTTAACTTAACTTCGCACTAGAGGATTCATGTGGCCTTAGCTCATCTCCAAATCTATTCCCACACTAAGAAATTGACTTTAAAACCTATTCCTAGTTGAGAATCATTGATTACAATCATATATCATATGAAGCATGTCTCAATCTTAGCTAAAACAAATTGGGGTGTTACATTATCTCCTCCTTGGGATCATTCGTCCTCGAATGATGAGTAAACTAGGAGACCTGTCATGCCCCGGGAGGGTACTCTTGGCGTGGCCGACACTCGGAGACTATTGCTAGTCCCCAAGCAAACCACTTAGCCTCATCACAACATTCAATCAATAAACTCTACTGAACAACGAAAAGTATGAGTAAGTAAATAGGCACATCTCATCTAAAGTCTCAAAATAAATAAATAATAATAAAGGCTAGTAGAAAGAACTAGCTCATAGTCTCAGCATCATTGCTCAACCACCGTCTATGAAGCCTCTATCACTATTCATATGATGCTAATGACAGACCCATGGCTACGTAAATCAAAATAAAAGAAATAGTTCAAAATCTAACTCTAAAGCAAGATAAAGTAATCATAGTGGATCCTCCGGAGTAGGGGAGGCTCACCAAGTCAGCTGTGAGTCTCAGATCTTTAATGGAGCGCCTGTTGACGATCTCTAGTACCTGTCTCTGCATCATAAAACCATGCAGTCCAGAGGGGACATCAGTACTTGGAATGTATTGGTATGTAAAATAACTGAGTGAAACAGAAACAGGTAAAATAATATGGAAACAATATCAACTCAAAGTAATCATCAAATAACATCAAATCGTCAAATGTCTATCTATGCAAGAATAAAGAGTACACAAGTGACACATCAACAACTCAAACTCATCAATCATCTTAGACTCTTCTCAAAGGAGCTCACCTCCTCTCCTCTCATCTCATCTCATCTCATCTCATCTCAGAGGAGCTCACCTCCCCTCATCTCATCTCGACTCAGAGTACTAAAGGTAGGAA
Source organism: Solanum rostratum (assembly GCA_029948455.1). NCBI lineage: Eukaryota > Viridiplantae > Streptophyta > Magnoliopsida > Solanales > Solanaceae > Solanum > Solanum rostratum. Next base: position 60,114,426 of record CM057045.1, on the reverse strand, counting down.
ATTTATGGGAGTTTCTCTTATCCGGCAACAATCACTTGTGAGCCAGTGAATGTACAACAATCACGCTGATGTTGCCACAACTGTTCCAAACTTGCCAGGTAAGGAACACTCAAAAACCATATCTGCGCACCCAATATGGAGTCAATACTCAATAAGTCCTCTTTTGTTTCAAGGACTATTACTCTTGAGGGAACTATAATATATGTGATGGTTCTATGCCTCAGTTATGTTAGGCGACATAGTTTGACGAGTTCAAGTTGGACTAACTCTTACTCTTTCATGCTCAATACTCCTCCCATGACTTAATGCTCATAAAACCTCCATCTCAACCAATCTCATAGGGACTCGAGCCCCGTCAACGACCGGTATCCATAGGGACTTTAACCCTTTCATCAATCATCTCATCAATGATTTAGAACAATCATTAGGAAGCAATTGAATAGACACATCAGTAGAGTTTATTTGTAGAGACTTGTAAGACAATCAAATGCTATTAACTCATTTATCATTCTCTCATCACACTCAACAATCTCAACTCAAGGCTCTAGACTCAATTCTCAAGTTCATTATGCATGCTTTTCAAATTAGTCATATAGGGTTATGCAAATTCTCATGAAAAATGTTCAATTCAAGAAAACAAATAGTATGATGATTATCAACATAGAAAAACATGTACTTTCAAATAAAATTTTAAGAAAAACCATCAAGGATTCATACATGTAGACTCTTGAACCATCAACTCATCTATGACCATCTATGTGGCACATGAGAGAACAATCCCATGCTTTTAGTTTAGCCTTACATGCCTGGGATGCAACTATCAATCAAGCACATCAAGGATTTCTTCTTGAATCTTTCAAACTCAAGCTCTTCACCTCTTTCCTCAAGCCCTAGCCTTAGTAGAATATTAGACTAGGACTTAGAATGGGGTTTTTTAGACCCTTTTTACATCAAAATGACCTTATTAGATCGTGTATAGAGTTTAGGAAGGGTGGAGAATTGACCAGAATACCCCTTATAATAATTTAGAAATTTTTAACTCAGAAAAGACCAACTCCGCGACGCGGACTGGTCGTCTATTGTGTATTTTTAGAAAATATTTCTGAATGAGTTTTCTCAATCTCGTCAAAATTTTTAAAAAGAATACAAGTGCTGGTCAGCGATGGAGGTGCAATGCGTTCCTGTCGCATACCAACACTATTTTGCGCTTCGAATAAAAAATTATCTTTTGATTAGATCCCTCTAAAAATCGACCTAGACCATTTTCCCATCAATATTTTGTGTGATCACAATCTGGCGTCGAATTTGCCGTACAAGCATCGGAAGACGTGTTACGCGCATACCCTCCCTCTAGGGATATTTTGATAATTTTACCGGGCGTTACAAAACCAATCAAGCACGAATACTATCAAGAACTCAAATACTCGGATACTCGAATACTCATACTCAAAAATTGACTTCAAACTCAATATCCAAAATTGGAACTATTTCTCCAATATCATCATTAGGCACGAATACAATCAAGGGTCTGCATACTCAAGTAATCGAGACTTAAGAGGAACATAGGCCCACTAAATCTCACAGAAAATAATCTATCAGCATATTCCCTCTTATCAACTCAAGTGGAACTCACCCATTCATTATCCCTTCTTACCTGGCTAAGCTCGTAACTCTATGAATCTCATGGGATCTCCCTTCAGAATCATAAGCCTAGATTTAGATCTATAACCTTGGAAATACTCGATTACCCTATTAAACAACTATACTTCTCCCTCACTATATGGATATTATAACACATCAACATGAACCTCTTTCTTGTTTGAGCACACTCTAACACATCCTAACAATAACTTTTCTATATATCTCATAAGGAAAATTGCATGGTACTCACTACTCTTTCGTCAAAACTTATGGCAATCGACTCATCATCCCATTATTTACCTAATAGATACATAACTCTAATTACAAGTCTCAATAAACCACCACTATCACTATCTGCTCTCTTCTTTTTCACCATCGTCCTTCTAGCTCTAGGATGACTCAATTCTACTCATGTATTACAATACCTCAAATCATACTCACTCAGGTGGTAACATTAAACTTTTAGTTTTATAACTTTCCCTCTCAAGGATAAAATTGGAATTAAGTTTTGGATAAAAGAGCTTTGGGTATATTTTGATCTAACTCAAACGCATGATTCACATGAATACGAGTGTATTCTTTTGAATCAATTAACTCAGCACACTAGTCGTCTTTTCTCAAGCCTGTTGCAGCCTCCCTACCATTTTGATTACTTTATCATAGAGAAACTAATTGGTAAGGTTATAAACATTACTATTTCTATTACCTCATAGTTTAGACATTGTCAAAAGGTTTAGAGCAACGGAGGAGTCACAAAAGATAATTTGGCACCCGGGTCAAGTAAAACATAAGAATCAAAATCAAAGACTTTTAACATACAAGTCACGACATGTTGGGGCTTTTCAACCTCCTAACGGGCATGAAGTACATAGAACCTGCTATTCCTTGGGGCAGCACCTTGGGACAACACCTTGGGGAGCTCTTTGCTAGCCTTGACCACCATGAGCCGCCTGACCTTGACATCTATAAGCATTCTTAGGGCAATCAGCAATCTTGTGGTTCTTGTCACCATACCAAAAACATGTACCCAAATCCCTCCAACATGCACCTTTGTGGGGCTTCCCATACTTGCCACATAGAGGATACCCCTGTCCACCACCAACCGGTGCCCTAGGAAGATGCACCCTAGTATTTGTGACACAAGCACTAGAACTTTGGCCCTATTGGAAGCGACCCAAACCACCACCCCGAGAACCGGAGAACCCCCCATCAAAATGGGCCCTCTTAGGATCGTGCACTCTCCCCTCCTTGAGTTTCTCCTTTTCGATTTGCTTGGCATATACCATGAGACTGGATATATCCATATCCCGTATGAGCATGGCAGTGTGACATTATTTCAAAGTGAGTCAAAGATACCCGAAATGAACTTGTGCATCCTTGTACGAGGATCAGCCATAAGTGTCGGTGCATACTTGGAGAGCTTAGTGAACTTGAGGGCATAGTCCCTCACACTCATACCCCCTTGCTTGAGGTTGATAAATTCGGTCAGCTTGGACTCCCTAAGCCTAAGTGGAAAGAAACGGTCCAGAAATGCAAGCTTGAACTCCTCCCAATTTATAGAATCACCGCAAACCCTTTCCATAGACCATTAGGTGTACCACACCTGAGCCACATCCTTTAGTTGATAGGCAGCCAGTTCACCCTTCTCCTAAGAGGTGACACCCACAAAGTTCAACAACTTAGTGAGCTCTTAATGAACTCCGGAGCATCCTCATCGGCCTTTGACCCATATAACTCAGGAGGATTCATCCAGGTGAAATCCCTCACCCTAGAGGCTGGAGCGGGATCCCGTGGAAGATTAGCCTACCTAGTGAGAGATATCACCACTTGGGCAAGCATAGAAAAGGTTGTATGGAATTCACTATTAGAGATAGGCTCATCCATAGACCCTTGAGGCGCCTGACCCTTTTCAGGCACGGCCGGCCTTGGTAGGTGGGGTCTTCCTCGAGGCATCTTCTGAAATGGAGCAAAGACACAGTAAAGATAAGGAAACCATATATACGAACCATAGCACTACATAAGGCATGAAGAAGTGAGACAATTTCCTAGAATGCCTTCGTAGCCTCCCATTCATAGGCATGGTGCACTTCACACCCATGAATAAGACTCTACATGATGCCGCATGTTGGACTCTGAGTATCATTTATAAACCTATCACTCTGATACCATATCTGTCACGACCCAGACCTGGGGTTTAGGAGTGACACGGCAAATGGGAACCCGAGAGTTTCCAAACAAACCTCAAAGTATCCAAATTCACATTATCGGTTCGGAAGCGTATTCAAATTATAAACACATTGTTCTAAGGGACGGGAAAGTAGGACTCACATTATGGGGATATCATAGGGAAAAGGGGATTAACATGGATTTATGGAGAAAATAGCACATAAAGACAAAGGGGCGGGTAAGTATGGCTCATGCTATGGGGCAATTCGAGACTTGGGATCCTTTACATCAAATCATACCATCAAGTCATAAGTCTAATAGCGAAGACACACAACAATAATCAATAGGTAACCAAGCTATAACATAATCTCCAATATAGAACTTAGCATATAAACGTAAAGGAGTCTACAAGATGCCTAACAATGCCTTTAGTCACAAGATAGGACGGAAGCCACGACATATCTTGGGCTCACCCTCAAATATAAATATCCTAAACAATAACACCATAGGTAGAGGATAGGGGTTTGTCCTTTGAAGGTAGGTACATCTTTTTTTTCATATCCTTAAATCTATGCCAATGTATTTATTAATAGCTATGAAACTCCAATGGGAATCATAAAAAATATACATCATCTTTTGGTAAATTCTTTTAGGCGTAGACAGGTGGACGAAAAGGAAAATATTAGGTGGCTTAGAAAGAGAGGTGTTATCTTTTTACAAAAGGTAGAGTGGGGTTGGATCACTATTTGATGTATTAAAATCATTGTTTGCTAAACTACGATGGAACTTCAAAGTAGCTATTAATTTTTTGTGGGGTACTTTCATGTGGAATAAGTACCGTAAGAAGGATAGTCTAGTTTTAGCCAAAGAAGTTGGGAGTTTACATGTATGAAAGAGAGTAACGGTGGTAAGAGATGAGATTGAGCATAATACATAGTGGCAAGTCATGGTAGGATATTGTAGCTTTTGTTATGATAATGGAACACAATAGGGGCTTTGTATTATATTAAAGATGCAGGACTTGAAAAATCTAAATTGGAGGTAAAGATTTTTATTGATAAAGATATAGTTAACCCATGTCTCTGAGAAGAAAGGATGAATCACATTATGGAGAACATTAAGCCTATAATTAATGAAGAAATAGATTATGCATGGTGGATTAGAACTATTAAAGGGGAATTTTCAATGAAGTCAGCCTTCTAGATGATGAGAAATAAGAGAGAGGGGAGGGATTGGCTAACAAAAATTTGGGTAAAAGGGTAACCTTATAAAGTGAGCTTTTTCCTATGGAGAGTATGAATGAAAAGGATTTCCGCTGATGGTAATTTGAGGAAGATAAAGATGGAAAAAAGTGTCCAGATATTACTGTTATGAAGAGCACCAACAAAAAAATGATGAAAAATTTATTTGTAATATCTCCCATAACCCAAAATCTATAAAAGAAGTTTGCTGATTATGCACGTGTAAAGCTACATGGAGTGCATCTTCAATAATTTTTAATCAGTTGGTGATGAGAAGATGGTCCTAGCAAGATAAGAAGAATTTACAAGATTGTGGCTGCTATTCTGATGCGGGAGTTATGAAAAAAGAGGAATGCAAGAAGATATGACAAAGAAGTGAGTTTGGATAAATTGATACAACTATGTCAATACACTATTAATCAGTTTATCAAACACAGATGTCCATGGATACAGTGTCCAACACAACAGGAAGGTGCCATTGTATATTTACATCAATACAAACCCAGTCTGTATTTTAACAGTATATTTTGGCAATTTTTGGAGAAAAATGGGGCGATATGTAATACTGATAGAGTTTCAAATGGAAATCTAACGGAGGGCATCTTTGATTTTTGTGTGAGAGGTGATATAGGAAATATGGTATTTGAAAAGACGCAACTTAGATATTACTATAAATAATAAGGCAGAGCCAATAGATATACTAAAGGACTTAAGATACTGTAGTATAGATAAATTTAGAAGAATTACCCTGGAGATAGATTTTCTTGCTATGAAATATATGCTGGCTAGGGCATGAAAATCCCAAGGGGGCGAATTGATATCATGGAGGCAAGGCACATAGTGGAGAAAAATCACATAAAAGTGCAACATGAGTTTAGGGAAGGTAATCAATTGGTGGATGAACTAGCTAACAGTGATTATGATGCTGGGGAAATTAAGATATACAAATATTTTAAGCATCTACTAGTGCAATTCAAGAGGTATTTAAACATTGATAAAGCATAGATCAGAATCCCAAGAATTGAAGCTAAAAGATCAAGGAATCTATAGACTACCATGGACTACATTCAACATAAGAAGCATTGCACAAAGTCTCAGAAAAATAATATTTTTGCTTTTAGTTTATGCCATTATGTCATGACCCGGACCTAAGGTCTAGGAGTGACATGGCGAATGGGAACCCGAGAGTCCCCAAACAAGCTTCAAAATATCAAAATTCACATCATCAGTTCAGAAGTATATTCAAATGATAAACACATAGTTCTAAGGGACGGGAAAGTAGGACTTACGCTATGGGGATATCATAAAGAAAAGGGGATTAACATGGATGCATATAGCACATAACACATAAAGACTAAGGGGCGGGTAAGTATGGCTTACGTTATGCGGAAATTCGGGACAAAGGATCATTCACAGCAAATCATACCATCAAGTCATAAGTCTCATAGCCAAGACACACAACAATATTCAATTGGTAACCAAGCCATAACATAATCTCCAACATAGCACTTAGTATATAAACGTAAAGGAGTTTACAAGATGTCCAACAATGCCTCTAGTCAGAAGATAGGACGGACGCCACGACATATCCTGGGCTCACCCTCAAATGTAAATATCCTAAACAAAAACACCATAGGTAGAGGATAGGTGGCTTGTCCTTCGAAATTGGGACTCACCTCAACAAGCGAAACTTGAGATCCGAGCTAAACATGAAGCGGTGGATATATGTACTCCTCGGTCCCTACATGAAGAGATCATGTAGGCAAGAGTATGCATTAGTATGTTTGAATGTACTAAGTATAAGGGAATGCAATACATATGACTTATCAAACCTGCATTTCAATGTTAGATGACAAGGGCACAAAATGAAGAAAGAATCATATATCCAAAAAAGAGTAGTATACAATATTACATGAAGTTCATGATGCATGAAATGCAATAATGATCATATATATAGTGGGGATGTGACCTCAACCGACATGAGTAAGACCAAGCGACCTATTACTTGGAATCCCGATCAAATGCCCTCACCGATACAGAGGTGGTCTACTTGCCAAAGGTAAACTATACTTCACCTTATGGGAACAACACCCATTTCGTATGAAGTAACCCCCTTATGGGAACTACACCCTCTTTGGATAGGGATTTTACATCATATAACATAATAATTCACCTTCCAGGAACAAAACCCATTTCGTATGAAGCAACCTTCCTTACGGGAACTATACCCATTTCGGATAGGATTCTTATAACCTATGTTAGGCACATAGTTCGAGGAAAGAGAGAGGACCCTCAATGCAGCAGTGCTAAGTCAAAACATCCCACATGAATACTTGTACATATACATGGTTTCAAAAGAGGCAATGGTCATGTCCAAATCGTTTTAATGCGATCTTAGGCTAAGAAGCCAAAGATCATTTACAAACAACACTTAGGAAAATGTTTGCACGAAAAAGTTACAAAATGGTGATTTCATACTTAGAAAATATCGTGTCGTGAGCTATACGGTAGGCAACACGACTCGTGAACCTCCACACTAACTGTATGAGTGGCCATGTGACCACACTTGGCATTGGTTTCTTGGTTTTCCAGGTGCAAGGTTATCACATGGCACTCCACACGGCCCGTGTGGGGATCCAATATGACGTGCCTTAGCCCGAAACTCCCTGTCAAGTCCCCATAATTGAAATTATGGCCAAGTACCCCTTCACTGGAGGCCACACAGTCCGTGTGACCTCAAAATGGCCTTGTAGGGCTCCCATGAAGTGACACTTGGTCAAATTTCTCACGGGGCGACATTATAAGGTCTGATAAAGTCTTTCAAAAGAAAACCAGGTCATTACATCATCTCCCCCTTGGAAACATTCATCCCCGAATGTGCAAGAACAAGATTGAAAGGCTTGACTTAGAATATGAAACTTCCAAACATAAGATGCAATACATAACTCACCCTTTGAAAATTATCAAGTCATTAAAACTCATGGCAAAACATATTAAAATCATTTAAAACATCATAAAAATCTTTTTAATTCATATGTATGCATGTCATATCATGAGACTCAAGAATGAAAAAGTTAGGATCACTTTAGAAGAGGAAGAACCTAATACCTTAGGCTTGAGTAGATTGGAAAGGATGGGGGTATCAATTCCTCATGTCCAACTCCGCTTCCCATGTGACACTCTCCACGTTTTGATTTCTCCAAAGTACCTTCACTGAATCTACATCCTTGTTACGGAGCTGCTTGACTTGCCTATCCAAAATCTCCACCGGGACTTCTTTATAAGATAAGTTCTCCTCAACCTCAACACTCTCCAAAGGCACAATAGTGCTAGGATCACCAACTAACTGCCTCAATATAGACCCATGGAAGACCGGGTGAACGGAACTCAAGTCTGGAGGCAACTCCAACCTATAAGCCACGTTCCCAGTCCGCTTAACAATCTCATAAGGGCCAACATACCGGGGGATTAGCTTTCCCTTCTTACCAAAAAGCATCACACCCTTCATAGGCAAAACCTTCACATACACGCAATCACCAACATGAAATTCAAGGTCCCTCCTCCTAACATCCGAATAGGACTTTTGGTGACTTTGGGCCGTCTTCAACCTTTCCCTAATCAAATTCATCTTCTCTATAGCCTCCAATACTAAATCCAGGCCAATCAATGCCAATTTACCCAACATAAACCATCCCACCGTTGACATACACCTCCTCCCATACAAGGCCTCAAACGGTGCCATACTAATGCTAGCATAGAAGCTATTATTATAGGCAAACTCAATGAGTGGAAGATGGTCATTCAAATTACCCTTGAAATACAACACATAAGCCCTCAACATATCCTCCAAGGTTTAAATTGTCCTCTCAGCTTGCCCATCGATTTGAGAATGAAAAGCAGTACTCAAATTAATCTTAGTACCAAGTCCCTTTTGGAATGACCTCCAAAAGTGAGAAGTGAATCGAGTATCACAATCCAATATGATAGATCTAAGCACGCCATGCAACCTCACCAACTCTTGGATGTACAACTTTGCATAATCCTCGGCACTATAGATAGTCTTCACCGGTAAAAGATGTGCCGACTTAGTCATCCTATCGATGATAACCCAAATGGAGTCAAATTGCTTTTGTGTTCAAGGCAAACCAACCACAAAGTCCATGTTCACATCTTCCCACTTCCAAGTGGGAATCTCAATGTCTTGAGCTAGGCCACTGGGCCTTTAGTGATATACTTTCACTTGTTGACAACTTGGACATTTGGATACGAACATGGTTATGTCCTTCTTCATACCATGCCACTAATACACCTCCTTCAAATCCTGATACATCTTAATAGACCCCGTATGAATAGAGTAATGACCGTTGTGGCCTTCGCTCACGATCACCTTTCTAAGGCCATCCACATCCGGAACACATAGTCGGTCTTGGTATCGAAGTACACCATCTCCCCCTTGGGAGAACACCTCAATCTCCTTTTTGGCAACCAATTTCTTCAATTCAACAATGATGGATCTAAATCTTGCTTAGCTTTCACATAAAAAACAGCTGAAGATTCGGCCCTATCTTGAACATGGATACCACCATTATTAGAATCAGCCAACTTAACACCTAACCTAGCCAATCGGTGAACATTCTTTGCAAACTCCCTCCTTTCCTCTCCAAAATGAGTCATACTACCCATAGATAGCCTATTAAGAGCATCAACTACCATATTCGCCTTGCCAAAATGAAATTGAACACTCATGTCGTAGTCCTTTAGGAGTTCTAACCATCTCGTTTTCCTCAAGTTGAGATCCCCTTGAGTGAACACATATTGCAAACTCTTGTGTTTGGTGAAAATATCCACGTGTACCCCATACAGGTAGTGTCTCCAAATCTTCAAGGCAAAAACTACCGTCGCTAGCTCAAGATCATGCGTTGGGTAGTTACGCTCATGCACCTTCAATAGTCTTGATGCATATGCTATACCTTACCATGTTGCATAAGTACGCAACCCAACCCAATCTGCGAGGCATCACAATACACCACAAATCCCTCAAAGCCATTAGGGAAAGTTAAGACAGGTGCCAATGTAAGATGATCCTTCAAGGTTTGAAAACTCTTTTTGCATTCCTTTGACCACAAAAACTTAACCTTCTTTTGGGTCAATTTAGTCAATGGAGACACAATAGATGAGAACCCATCAACAAACCTCCTATAATAGCCAGCCAACACCAGAAAACTTTGAATATCTGAAGGAGTCAATGGTTTTGGCCAATTTGTCACAACCTCGATCTTCTTTGGATCAACCTTAATACCATCACCGGACACCACATGACCAAGAAAAGATACTTCACCCAACCAAAACTCACATTTACTAAACTTGGCATACAACTTGTTCTCCCTTAAGGTTTGTAAAACCAACCTCAAATGATCCATATGCTCATGCTCACTATGCCAATAAATGAGAATATCATCAATGAAGACAACCACAAAAATGTCAAGGAATGGCTTGAACACTCAATTCATGAGATCCATGAACACGCCAGAGCAATAGTTAAGGGAAATGACATCACCGCTAACTCAAAGTGCCTATACCTTGTCTGAAAAGCTGTCTTGGGAATATCACACTCTCTAACCTTCAACCAATGATACCCGAAACGGAGGTCAATCTTTGAAAAATGGGTAGCCCCTTGAAGTTGGTGGAACAAGTCATCGATCCTAGGTAACGGATACTTATTTTTGATGGTCACCTGATTTAACTGCCTATAATCGATACACATCCAAACAGATCTATCCTTTTTCCTTACAAATAACACTGGAGCACCCCATGGAAATATACTTGGCCTAATGAAACCCTTCTCCAACAAGTCCTTTAACTGATCCTTCAACTCTTTCAACTCAGCCGATGCCATACGATAGGGGATATAGAGATTGGTTGAGTATTCAGGATAAGATCAATGCCAAAGTCCACTTCCCTTTCGGGAGGAATACCGGGCAGGAGGAATACTGGGCAAGTCTTCGAGGAACACATTCGGAAACTCATTTACCACCGAAACTGACACAAGAATAGGTGATTCGAACTCCATATCTTGACCCTCACAATATGATAAATGCACCCTTTAAAGATCATCTTCTGGGCCTTGAGGTAGGAAATAAACTGACCCTTAATAGAGGAGTCACTACCTTTCCATTTGAGAACGGGCTCACCGAGAGGTTGGAACTTAACCTTCCTGGTCCTACAATCTATAGAGGCATAGGATGCATGCAACCAATCCATCCTAAGAATCACGTCGAAATCAAACATCTCACGTTCCACAAGATCACAAGAAAACACTTTATGCAACACAGTAACGTGACAATCACAATATACCCTATGTGCAATAATAGATTCACCCACGGGAGTATAAACTGAGAAAGGATCCTTCAAAATCCCAGGACTCAAATGAAAATTAACAGCCAACAGAGGAGTCACAAAAGATAAATTGGCAACCGGGTCAAGCAAAACATAAACATCAGAATCAAACATACCAGTCATAATATCTAGGGCCTCCTCCACTTCCTGACGGGCATGAAGTGCGTAGAACCTGTTGTTCCCTGGGGGAGAACCTTGGAGAGATCTTTGTTGGCCTTGACAACCTTGACCTCTATGAGCATCCTTAGGACAATCAACAATCTTATGGTTCTTTTCACTGCACCCGAAACAAGCACCCAAATCCCTCCAACATTCACCTGTGTGGGGGTCCCACACTTCCAACATAGAGGATACCCGTATCCATAACCAACTGGTGTCCTAGGAGAAGGCATTCTATCATTCGCGACCCAAGCACAAGAACATTGGCCCTGTTGGAAGCGACCTGGACCACCACCCTGAGAACTGAAGAACGTCCCATCAAAATGAACCCTCTTAGGATCACGCACTCTCCTCTCCTTGAGTTTCTCCCATTCAATCTTCTCGGCATATACGATGATTCTGGATATATCCATATCCCGTATGAGCATGGTGATGCGACATTATTTCCCAAGTGAGTTAGAGATACTTGAAATAAACTTGTGCATCCTTTCACGAGGATCAGCCACAAGTGTCGATGAATACTTGGAGAGATTAGTGAATGTGAGGGCATAGTCCCTCACACTCATACCCCCTTGCTTGAGGTTGATAAATTCAGTCAGCTTGGCCTCCCTAAGCTCAAGTGGAAAGAAACGGTCCAGAAATGCAAGCTTGAACTCCCAATTACCCTCTCCATAGAACATTCGGTGTACCACACCTGAGCCATGTCGTTCGATTGATAGGCAGCTAATTCAGCCTTCTCCTCAAAAGTGACATCCGCAAAGTTCAACACCTTGGTGAGCTTATCAATGAACTCCTTAGCATCCTCATCAACCTTTGACCCATATAACTTAGGAGGATTCATCCGGGTAAAATCCCTCACCCTAGAGGCTAGAGTGGGATCCCGTGGAAGATTAGCCTGCCTAGTCTGAGTTGTCACCACCTGTGCAAGCATAGCAAAGGCTATATGGAATTCACCCTTAGAGATAGGCTCATCTATAGGCCCTTGAGGTGCCTGACTCTCATCAGCCGGGGCCGACCGTGGTAGTTGGTGTTTTCCTCGAGACATCTTCTGAAATGGAGCAAAGACACCATAAAGATAAGGAAACCAAATATATGAACCATATCACTACATAATGTATGAAGAAGTGAGAGAATTTCCTAGAACGCCTTCGTAGCCTCCCACTCATAGGCATGGTGTACTTCACACCCATGAATAGGACTCCACTTGACGTGGCATGTTGGACTACGAGGATCATTTACAAACCTAGTGCTCTGATACCATCTCTATCACGACCCAGACCTGCACGATGAATGGGAATCCAAGAGTCCCTAAACAAGTGTCAAAGTATCCAAATTCACATCTTCAGTTCGGAAGCATATTCAAATTATAAATACATAGTTCTAAGAGACGGGAAAGTAGGACTCACGCTATGGGGATATCATAAGGAAAAGGGGATTAACATGGATTCATATAGCACATAAAGACTAACAACGTGGGTTAGTATGGCTCATGCTATGGGGCAATTCAGGACTTAGGATCCTTCACATCAAATCATACCATTAAGTCATAAGTCTAATAGCCAAGACACACCAATCAATAACATAATCTCCAACAAAGCACTTAGCATATAAACGTAAAGAAGTTTACAAGATGTCCAACAATGCCAGTAGTCACAAGATAGGACGGGGGCCACGACATATCCCGAGTTCACCCTAAAAAATAAATATCATAAATAAAAACACCATAGGTAAAAGATAGGTGCCTTGTCCTTGGAAGGTAGGACTCATCACAACAAGCAAAACTTGAGATCCTAGCATATTTTAAAGATATTATTGCAAAAATCAGCAGAAGGATTATGTGATGGCAAAGTAAAGTGATGACGCTTGGGGTTAGGTACATCTTATGTTTTCATATCCTTAAATCTATACCAATGTATCTATTGTTAGCTATGAAACTCCAAAGGGAATCTTCAACAATATTCATCAACTTATCGTAAATTCATTTAGGTGCAGATAGGTGGACGAAAAGGAAAATATTAGGTGGCTTGGAAAGAGATGTGTTATATTTTTACAAAAGGTAGAGTGGGGTTAGATCACTATTTGATGTATTTAAAACATTTTTTTCTAAACTATGATGGAACTTCAAAGTGGCTATTAATGTTTTGTGGGGTACTTTCATGTGGCATAATTACTGTAAGAAGGATAGTCCAGTTTTGGCCAAAGAAGTTGGGAGTTTACATGTATTAAAGAGAGTAATGGTTGTAAGAGATGAGATTGAGCATAATACATAGTGGCAAGTCATGGTAGGGTATTATATCTTTTGTTATGATAACGGAACACAATAGGGGCTTTGTATTATATTAAAGATGTAGGACTTGAAAAATCTAAATTAAAGGTAAAGATTTTTATTGATAAAGATATAGTTAACCCATGTCTCTGAGAAGAAAGGATGAATCACATTATGGAGAACATTAAGCCTATAATTAATGAAGAAATAGATTATGCATGGAGGATTAGAACTACTAAAGGGGAATTTTCAATGAAGCCAGCCTTCCAGATGATGAGAAATAAGAGAGAGGGGAGGGATTGGCTAACAACCATTTGGGTAAAAGGGTTGCCTTATAAAGTTAGCTTTTTCTATAGAGAGCATGAATGAAAAGAATTTTCGCTGATGGTAATTTGAGGAAGGTAAAGATGAAAAAAAGACTCCAGATATTACTGTTATGAAGAGCACCAAAAATAAATGATGAAAGATTTATTTCTAATATCTCCCATAACCCAAAATCTATAAAAGAAGTTTGTTGATTATGCACGTGTAAAGCTACATGGAGTGCATCTTCAATAATGTTTAATTAGTTGGTGATGAGACGGTGGTCCTAGAATGATAAGAAGAATTTTTACAAGGTTGTGCCTTCAATTTTGATGTGGGAGTTATGAAAAAAAGAGGAATGCAAGAACATATAACAAAGAAGTGAGTTTGGAGAAATTGATACAACTATGTCAATACACTATCAATTTTATCAAATACAGATGTCTGTGGATACAATGTCCTACACTACGGGAAGGTGCCATTGTATATTTACATCAATACAAACCCAGTTGTATTTTAACAGTATATTTTGGCTATTTTTGGAGAAAAATGGGGTGACATGTAATACCGATAGAGTTTCAAATGGAAATCTAAAGGAGGGGTTCTATGATTTTTGTGTGAGACATGATAAAGGAACTCTGATATTTGAAAAGACACATAACTTAGATATTACTATATATAATGAGGCAGAGCCAATAGATATACTAAATGACTTAAGATACCGTAGTATAGATAAATTTAGAAGAATTACCCTGGAGATAGATTCTCTTGCTACGAAATATATGCTAACTAGGGCATAAAAATCCCAAGGGAGCTAATTGATATTATGGAGGCAAGGTACATAGTGGAGAAAAATCACATAAAAGTGCAGCATGTGTTTAGGGAAGGTAATCAATTAGTGGATGCACTAGCTAATAATGATTATGATGCTGGGGAAATTAAGATATACAAACATTTGAAGCATCTGCTAGTGCAATTCAGGAGGTATTTAAACATTGATAAAGCATAGATCAGAACCCCATGAATCAAAGCTAAAAAGACCAAGGAATGTATGGACTACTATGGACTACATTCAACATAAGAAGCATTGCACAAAGTCTCACAAAAATAATATTTATATTTTTAGTTTATGCCATCATGTCATGACCCGAACCTAGGGTCTAGGAGTGATACAGCGAATGGGAACCCGAGAGTCCCCAAACAAGCCTCAAAATATCCAAATTCACATCATAGGTTCGAAAGCACATTCAAATGGTAAACATGTAGTTCTATGGGATGGGAAAGTAGGACGCACGCTATGGGGAAATCATAAGAAAAAGGGGATTAACATAGATTCATATAGCACATTGCACCTAAAGAATAAGGGGTAGGTAAGTATGACTCACGCTATGGGGTAATTTGGGACTTTGGATCCTTCGCATCAAATCATACCATCAAGTCATAATTCTCATAGCCAGGACACACAACAATATTCAATGGGTAACCAAGCCATAACATAATTTCCAACATAGCACTTAGCATATAAACATAAGGGAGTTTACAAGATGTCCAACAATGCCTCTAGTCACAAGATAGAACGGGGGCTATGACATATCTCGGGCTCACCCTCAAATATAAATATCCTAAACAAAAACACCATAGGTAGAGGATAGGTGACTTTTCCTTTGAAGGTAGGACTCACCACAACGAGCAATACTTGAGATCCGAGCTAAATATCGAGCGGTGGATATATGTACTCCTCGATCCCTACATGGTGAGATCATGTAGGCAAGAGTATGCATTAGTACATTTGAATGTACTATGTATGAGGGCATGCAATGCATATGACTTATCAAACCTACATTTCAATGTTAGATGACAAGGGTACATAATGTAGAAAGAATCATATATCCAAAGAAGAGTAGTATACAAACATGACGTTCATGATGTATGAAATGCAATAATGCTCATATATATAGTAGGGATGTGACCTCAACCAACATGAGTAAGTACAAGTGAGTTATTACTTGAAATCTCGATGAAATCCCCTCACCAGTACAAAGGTGGTCTACTTGCCAAAGGTAAACCATACTTCAACTTACGGGAACAACACCCTTTTCGTATGAGGTAACCCCCTTACGGGAATTACACCCATTTTGGATAGGATTTTCATATCATATAACATAATACTTCACCTTATGGGAACAACACCCATTTCGTATGAAGCAACCTTCCTCACGGGAACTACACCCATTTCGTATTGGATTCTCATAACATATGTTAGGTACATAGTTCAAGAAAAGAGAGAGGACCCTCAATCCATCGGTGCTAAGTCAAAACATTCCATATGAATATTTATACATATACATGTAAGAGGCAATGGTCGTGTCCAGATCGTTTCAATGCAATCTTAGGCTAAGAAGTCAAACATCATTCATAATAAATAGTACTTAGGTTCAAATACCCAATTATAGCTCATAGTCATAATACTCATGCATAGGAATAGCTCATTTACAAATACGGAATGGTGCAAGGACCCAAAATGCTCAAGGATCCATAAACATAGACATTTATGTGATCACATTCTTGTCATAACTAATATCTTATCAAAATCATATCATAGAACATAATTAGGCTTAACCCACTTTATAATTTTCATAAAATCCAATGTCTGTAGATGCATATGCCATGAATGATATGAAAATAACATGGGGAATTGAGATTCAATCTAAAATCAATAATTTAATACGAAATAGAAGTAAATCCATAGTTAAATCCACATTTTAATCATATTATAAATCACCCATGCATAAATCAAGTTTTAAAGGGGACATGCACATTCATAACTTCATAGCCTCAATGTAAATTATCATAATAGGGCTTAAAATAACTTAAAATCATAAATAAAGTACAACCCACATCAATTGAATTTAATACAATCAAATAATGAAAACTCACATTTAAAGTAAGCTTAATTTCATTAAAATCGATTGAAAAGAGTTTAGGTCTTCTTGGTTGAAAGGGACCAAGAATCAATCCCACATACCTTAGTCTTGAAAGATGAGCTTGAGAGGAAAATTGGTTCGAAGATGAACCCTAATGTGAATCCTTGGCTTGGGTCTTGAGAGAAGAGCTTAGAGAGAATCTTTAGGAGTTTGATTTTTGAGTAAGTGTTTTCTAATGAGAATGAATAAAAATGAAGTAGTAATAGCTGATTTAGGTACTTAGGATAGGTGAAAAAGTCATAAAACACTTTTAAAATAAATCATAATTATATAAAAGCCATTGATGAAACGAATGAAAATTGAGTCGTCATGGCTTCACTAGCACTGACATGACCCGTGAAGCACTTCACTGGCTGTGAACAGTGCCTGTGAGACGACACTTAGACAAATTTTCACAATTTCAACACTTAGAATTTTCAAAGCGAAGGGGGTGCCACACGGCCCATGAAGAACTAGACGGGTGATGTGAATGGCTGTCAAACAACACTTAAAAAAATTTTTGCATGAAAAAATTACGAGATGGTGATCTCGTACTTCAAAACATTTTGCATCGTGAGCTATATGGTGGGCCACACGACCCGTGAACCTCCACACTGACCATGTGGCCGGCAGTGTGGCCACACTTCATCTTTTTTTCTTGGTTTTCCAGGAGAAAAGCCATCACATGGCACTCCACACGGTCCGTGTAGTGTCACACGGCCCGTGTGGGGATCCAATGTGATGTACCTTAGCCCAAAACTCCCTATCAAGTCCCCATAATCAAAATTATGAGTACCCCTTCACTAGAGGCCACACAGTCCGTGTGACCTCACACGGGTCGTGTGAACTTCCCATGAAGTGACACTTGGTCAAATTTCTCACAGGGCGACATTATAAGGTCCCATAAAGTCGTTCATACAAAATTCGGGTCCTTAGAACAACAACGGAAATGTCAAATAGCAACGGAAGGAGCTCTAGAACAACTAGTTCTCCTCCACCACTGTTCCACTACATAATTCAACAAGCAAAATAAGAAAAACGAAATTATAGTACTTACTTATTTGTGACTAAGATGGATTGATAATGCACCTCTTGAAGTCCAGATGTTATTTTGACTAGAGTGCTAACTTGAGAAAATGGGGCTGAGAATCATGAAGAAAATGGAAGAAAAAGTGGATTATGTAAGGACCCGGACTTTGTATGACCTTAATGGAGCTTGGAATTTCGTTCCAAAAAGTTTTTAACCAAGGTGACACTTCATGGAAGCCTCCACGGGTCATGTGGCTCGCACGGACCATGTGGAGGTGCCTTGAGGTGGCTCTTGATCTTGTGTGCAGAGTGTTAGCATAATGATGGAGTTTCAGACCAAGGCACATGTCACATGAACCCCACAGGTCCATGTGAGGCTTCACCAGCCGTGAGGTGGACCATGTGGAAGGCCTTGGCCTTGAAAATCCACACTTTGGCCAAGTCACTCCACACATGGACCTCTCACGACCGTATACCCCTTCACGATCCATGAAGCCTTTCCTATAAGTGTTGGTGTGAAAATTTTCTAACTATGGGATCACCTTCTTAGAACTTTATCGATGAAGAATTTTTCTAAGTGAAGCTTCACGGGAGGCCACACTGTCTGTCTGACCTCTCACGGACCGTGAAGCCCTTCATATGGGTGTTTGTGTGTAATTTTTCTAAGTATGGAATTGCCATCTCGGACCTTCATCAGTGAAATATTTTCTAAGTGTTGGATCACAGAAGGAGTCACACGGTCTATGAGACATGGTACGGACCGTGAGCCTTCATCACCGGACCCCTAGCTTCATTTTTTTATCTGGTTTATTAATAGTGTTTTCATAATTATGGCTTCTCCTAAGGGACTTTTGTGACCTTCTATGCTATACTAAGACATTCAAAGGACCAATACTCTTCTTCCCTTATCAATTTCACTCTCACACTTAGAATTATTTTAACTAACTCTTAAGAACTCTCCTCAAAGAATCTAGTGAAGGATTAGCTTGGGAATCAAGGAAGGGCTCAATTCTTCATCAAATTCTTCTTGTTTCTTCTTAGTAGACTTAGGTATGTGGGATTGATTCATGGTCCCTTTCAACTATGAAGATCCAAAATCTTTTATTTGATTTTCATGTAATATCTTACTTTAAATATGAATTTTTAATATTATAATTTATTTAATTCAACTAAGATATGGGATTCATTTTATTGTGGATTTTAAATTTATTTAAGCCCTAATATGTTGAATTGCATGAATATTATGAAGATTTTAATATGCATTGTCCCTTTAAAGTTGATTTTAGTATGGTAATCTAAATTGTGATTTAAATGTGTGTTTTACTTATAGATTTACTTGAATTTCCTATTGTATTGTGATTTATATTAAATCTATATTACCCGTGTTAATCTCACATCATTCATGGCATATGCATTCATGAGCATTGAATTTTATGAAGAATATAAAGTGGGATAAGTTCAATTATGTTTATGTATATAATTTTGTTAAAAGTATGGTCATGACAAGAATGTGATCACATAAATGTCTATGATATGACGTTTTGAGCATTTTGAGTGTTTACACCAACTCGATATATGTGAATGAGCTATTCCTATGCATGAAAAGTATGATTTGACTTTTAAGCCGAAGTATGCATTGAAATGATTTGAAATGACTTGTGCTACTTTGAAATCATGTATATGTGTAAGTATTCTTGTGGGATGTTGACTCAGCACCAAATGGATTAGAGGCGTCAGGACTATCCCCAAGGGTCCTCTCCCTTTCCTTGAACTATCTGCCGGCATATGTATATGGTAGCCATTACCCAAAAGATTGGGTCATAAGGAATGGTTACACACTTGATAAGATATGATATGAAAACCCTTCTGAAAAGACAAGGTCATAAGGAAGGTGTCCATCATATCGAAAAGACTGGGTCGTATAGTGTGGTGTAGATTACCCTTTGCAATTAATCTTCTCTTGCTGATGGAAGGTCTACATCGGGAAAATTCATGTAATAGCTCACATGAGTCTGAGATATTGGTTATGGTCACATCCCCTCTATATATGGAAGCATTATGGCATGACATGCATCATAGATTTCATGGAATATTATTATATTACTACTCTTTGCTATATACATCTCTTTCTACATTATGTGCCCTTGTTATCTAATATTGAATGCAAGGTTGATAAGTCATATGCATTACATATCCGCATACTTAGTATATTTAAACATACTAACTCATACGTTTTGCCTACATGATCTAACCATGTATGGACCGGAGACTACCTTCATCCACTGTTCGATGGCTAGATTAGATTTGAGACACTTGTTGTGGTGAGTCGTATCTTCCAAGGATGAACCACCATTCCTCTACCTATGATGCTACTTTATGTTATTTACTTTGAGGGTAAGCCAGAGACATTTCTTTGGCCCTGTCCTATCTTATGACTAGAGGCATTGTTAGATATCTTGTGGACTCTTGTACGGTTATATGCTATGAGTTTTATTCGAATATTATGATTATGGTTATGGCTATCTATCGGATATGGCTGGAATGAATTGTTATGAGTATTATGATGTGGAAGTGTGAAAGATCCTAAGTCCCATATCGCTCCCCTAGAGTGAGTCATACTTATCTGACCCTTAGTCTTTTTGTGCTGCGTGTTATGTGAATCTATATTAATCCCAATCCCAATGACATCCCCATAGCGTGAGTCCTACTTTCCCATCCCTTAGAACTATATGTTTACTATTCCATATATGCTTTCGAACCGATGATGTGTGAATAAATGTTATAAGGCTTGTTTAGGGACTCTCAGGTTCCCATCCACCATGTCACTCCTAGACCCTAGGTCCTGGTCATGACAAGCTTGCATCAAAGGACTAGGTTTGTAAATAATCTATATAGTCCAACATGTCTCGTCGAGTAAAGTCCTATTCATGAGTGTGAAGTGCACCATGCTTATGAGTGGGAGGCTATGATGGCATTCTAGGAATTTTCCACTTCTTCATGTCTTATGTCATACTTTGGATCATATATTAAGGCTTTCCTAACCCTGATGATGTCCTGCTACATTACAGAAGATGCGTCCACGAAGAGCTCCCCTACCAAGACCGGCCTCAGCTAATAAGGACCAAGTTCCTCAAGGGTCTATGGAAGATCTCTTCACCAATGGAGAATTTCATACTACTATTGCTATGATTTCACAAATGGTGACTACTTAGACTAAGCAAACTTATCTTCCTTCCTATGATCCCACTCTAACTTCTAGAGTGAGAGATTTCACTCGAATGAATCCTCTGACGAGGATGCTCAAGAGTTCATTGATGAAATCTCTAAGGTGTTAACTGTTATGGGGGTGATTTTTGAGGAGAAGGCTAAGTTGACTGCATATCAGTTGAAAGATGTATCTCAAGTGTGGTACAATCAATGGTTGATGGAGAGGGTCTACAGTAATGCTATTAATTCGGAGGAGTTTAAGTTTATATTTCCAGATCGTTTCTTCCCACTTGAACTTAGGGAAGCTAAGATGACAAAATTTATCAACATCAAACAGGGTGATATGAATGTGAGGGTTTATACCCTCAAGTTCACTAAGCTCTCAAAGTATGCTCATATGCTTGTGGCGGACCCCTATGCAAAAATGCACAAGTTTATTTATGATGCCTCTTTTTGGTTGTAAAGGAATGTCATATGACTATGCTTTTTCGGGACATGGACATCTCCAGGATCATGGTATATGCTTAATAGATTGAAGGAGAAAAACATAAGGAGAAGAGAGTGCATGATTCCAAGAGGGCTCGTTATGACGGTGGGTTCTTAAACTCACTACTGGAAATTAGGTCTATGGTAACCGTATTTATGGCGACGGTTAAAAAACCGTTGCTATAGAACCCCTATGGCAATGATTATAGGCGTTGCATAAAGTATATTGGTTTGTACCAAACAACCGTTGCAATTATTCAGATAACCGTTGCCATAGGGGTTCTATAGCAGCGGGTTTGTAGAACCGTTGCCATAAATCTTTATGGCAACGGTTCTCTTTCTATGGCTACGGCTATTTAATTCCCTCCACAATTTTCATTATTCCGCCAATTAATTTAGACTCCCTCCACCAATTAATATACACTCCCTTTATTATATTTCTTTTTTAATTAAAAAAAAGAAACAAATTTCCAGAAACAAATATACACTCTCTTTCAGTACTTCTTCTTCTCCCTCATGATTCTCTCATTTCCGCCCCTGCTTCCCTCACTTGCGCTCCAGAAGATCAAAACACTCAACAGTGCGAAAGTTGCTCCAGTGCGAAAGCTGCTCCTTCTCGATCGAAGCCGCTCCAGTGCGAAACATTTTCACTTTTCTTCTTCTTCTCCCGTGCGAAAGCTCACTTCCGTTCTTCACTGCGCATGCATTGAGGTTTCTTCTTCAAAATTGGTCGAAGCTACTGCTAAATCGTGTTCTTCTTCAAAGAAATTGCCAGAAGTTGGTAGAAGGTACTCTTAAATCATTTTCTTCTTCAAAGTAGCTGTCCGCTTACTCAAAATAGTTGTCTTCTTCAAACCCCTTCTCGAAATTCCTGTAAAATTTCTTTTTCAGTCTCTTCTCTCTTCACTTAAAACCCAAAAACCCTAAATTTCTTTGATTTGTTTCAATCAGGTAAGTGGATGTTCATCTGGTAAAGATTTTTTGATGGGTTTTGGCTTTTACCCGATTTTGGGTTTGGAATGACGATTTTGTGTTAATTTTTTATTCGATTTCTTTGGGTTAAACAGAGTTTGGAATGACGATTTTGTGTTAATTTAATTTGAGAAAGAGGAGTGCTTTATCCTAGATTTTAATCCTTATGAATCTGTAGATATTTACGAAGCTATCTGTTTCCAATGATTGTGATGTTAGACATTGCACTTTTTGAATGTGAAATCAGTTTTTTTTAATGTGAAATCAGTCTCAGTGATAGACATTGCACTTTTTCAATGTTGATCAGTTATTACTGGCTAGCATAAAAGCATCAAATTATGATGATAGAGTATCCTTATTGCCGAGTCTGACTAGTTTGGGTTTGGACATAGTTGACAGTTGAGAGTGATTTTGTATGAAATGGGCCATCTGTTTATGACTAATGGCATGTATCTTTCTCCTAGATTTACTTTAATCAATTTTTTTTGGTAAGTTGGAATTACTTCAATCATTTTCATCCGTTTTCTTCTTTTGATGTATAATTCGACTTAATTTAAAAGGAAAATGAAAAACTTGGTTGTCCATGGTCCATAATTTTATATACTTTATCCCCTCAAAATGATAGTCAGTATTCTATTTATCAGACCAAAAGAACTCCAATAAAGGAGAGTCAGACACTATCAGCAGCACCATGAATAGGTTGTCAGTTTCAGTTCATCTTTCTTTCCATGTGATTGACATAGTTCAGTGCAGACCTGATAAACTAATCTTTACAGTATATGATAGGTCTGAGATAGGAAATCAAATAAATTGTTTAATAGTAACTTTTGGAGACTCTTGTTACTATAATTGTTGAAGATGCTAGATCTTGCATGCATTCTTTATACTATCAACTCTTGAATAATTAATATTTTCACTTTCTATTTCAATGCCATGGTATGGTTTTATGCAAGAATCAAAATGAGAGGTGCAACTTTGTATTCTTTTCAATTTTACATGGGAGAACAAGAGGAAGATACTGGATTGACTTTTAAATCTTCCAATATCAAGGTTCTTCTTTGTAACTTGATTATTTTGAAACCTGATTTGACTTATTATCTAAATAATGAAAATTTGAATTTTCCATAATATATTTGAAGTCATAAACTTGTATATTTAGCATTGTCTTTTGAAATAACTTTTTTCGTTTGTTTGTTTGCAAAAACTACTTTTTGTTTGTTTTAAATTCAATTATTATGAAATGATAATTAGTAGATTGGATGAGGTACTTTCCTATCACGCATAACGCGAGAAAACTTAGTGGTATAGTATTCTCTTCAACTCTTCTTCAAAACATCAACAAGGGTATAATTATTAATAATAGAGGGGTAAAATTGCTCCAAATTGAATAGTAGAGGGTGGAATATGCATGGACATGTTCTCAGAATGGATTATGTTAAAAAAAAATTGTATGTCCGCGATAGGGGGTGCATGGGATAATAGGTAGACTAATGGAGAGAGTTGAAGGGAATATGCTTCCTGAGGAAGGAGGTTGTATCGAAATATATGAAGGAAAGAAGTCACATTAGCAGTTCAGCTGCTATGGCACCACTATTGGCAATTTGGTGCCAAGTGTGGAAGAGAGGTAAAAACTTGGGGGTTGACTGAAGGCTTTAGACTGCAGTTTCCAGCTATGGTGATTGCTTCTTGTGTTGAAGAGGCTGCATGAGTAAAAAAATTTTGTGCTTACTTTCTGCTCCCTCGTATGAAACTGTAAATGTAAGAAAAAAAATATAATCTTTAATTAAAATACAAATGTGATGAAATTAAGTTTCAGGTGTTCACTTTACCTGCATTTGCTACAGTTGGATCAAGACCAAGTGCAGCGGAAACTTTCATTGTTGCTTTAAAGTTTTGGACGCTAAGCGTTGTATTAAATTGGACTATCTGAAACATTTTAACCAGTAACTAAATTAAGCAGTATCTGAAACTAAGAGTTTTCAGCTCATAATAACAAAATTATGTAGTCTAGCGCTTATGAGTTATGTACTTCTGTTAGTTCCCATATAACTAAAAGCGACAAACTGAAACAACTTACTTTTTGGCCAATGAGATATGCTTATTGTTTAACATTCTATACATGCTGTTATGTATCTGGATTTGAATTGCATTGTTAGGTTGTGAGAATGAGATAGTTGTTGAATGTGCTTGGTTTGCAAATCACATGTTTCGTCGTAACTCGTTAAGTTACATGCTATGTGCAGT
Organism: Solanum rostratum; assembly: GCA_029948455.1. Lineage (NCBI taxonomy): Eukaryota > Viridiplantae > Streptophyta > Magnoliopsida > Solanales > Solanaceae > Solanum > Solanum rostratum. The sequence goes on along the minus strand of CM057045.1, from coordinate 60,089,353 downwards.
GAGCTGCCTTCTAAGCCACATGCCACTAGGTTTATCTTTGGTGAAGATTTATGTTTGTTATTATTTGATGGATTCAAAATCTATTTGACGAGCTTTAAAGCTCTTAGAGGATCTTTATCTGTATCATTTTCAGTCTCATATTAAACTTTGCAATTGAGATGCACTTTTGGGAAAGTTGTCCTCATCTTTGGTTGTGTGTTTGTTTGTGCTTTTTTACCCCCGGAATTTATAAAAGAAACTATCAGAGTTTCATTTTTGGTCATTGATGTTTATCGTATCTTCAGGGAAGAAGCACATTAGTTAATTTTGCACTAGCAAGTGACTCATGTATGATCTTATTATGTAAAGGCATTCTTGCAATTTCTTGCTGTTGCATTTAAAAAATGCAATACTGTTTCCTCAAAAAAGATCTAATACTGTCAAAATATGACGTCGTTGTAAACATATATTATGACGCTTATTTCTCTTCTCAATCATCGTCTCCTGGTCGGATCTCTTCTCAGGCGCTAATTTCCAAGCAAGATTATGAGCATCTTGAATTCCAGTATTCATCCCTGAATTGTTTTCGTAGTTATTTAAAGATATTCCGTCCATGCATTTATCTTCTTAAATTGTTTTCAGTTTGATGGTTTCTCATCCTACTGTGGTTTTTGCAGGAGAAAGATCTTCTTAAGACATTTCATATCTTTGAGTCTCGCTTATTTTTGTGTTACTACTCTCCAGGTGTGTGTAGCATATTAGTATTAAAAAATGTGTTGGAGTTATAAACTAGTGACGAATGTTAATCCTATTTAGTTAAGGAAGAAACCACATTCAAATTCACCACCATCTACCCTTTGCTGCAGCAAGATCAGGGAGCAAAAGCCTTGCCTCTGAAATTATCGGAAGCACCCAAATTTTAGGAACTATCTCTACTCTCCTGGTGTTCCCTATACCAGGTATTAAATACTATCTTTGAAGAATTATTACATGTCTTTCTAGGTGTTGTATGTGGAAAGTGAAAATAATATGTTTGCTGCACTCTATATCTTGAGAGTCACTATGTGTAGTGTGTTGTGGTCTACACTAGTTGTTTTAGTTATTATGTGTCTTTCCATAACCTACTTTAGATTTTATTTGAGAATTTTTAATTAATTGACTCAAAAAGGAAAACTCTATCTTATATGGTACCTCATTTTTATTATGTGTAATCTGCTTGATGATGTGGTTGTTCTATATAGGAATTTAATGGATAACGAGGATAAAAATTGGATGAATTGTCTAAGATGGACCGATGAGTATATTCATGGAGTGAACAATTTCCTCGATAAGGCATTTGAACGAGCTTCTCAAGGAAATGAGATATTATGCCCTTGCAAAAATTGCATGAATCGCTATTGGCATTATAGAAATGTGGTCGAGGATCACTTAGTTGCTGATGGATTTGTTGCTGGTTACACTAAATGGGTTTTTCACGGTGAAGGGTCTTCATCGAGAAATACATCTCAGCAGATCAATAATGATGAAGGTTCTAATTTGCATGATGATATTGATGGACTACTTCATGATACATTTATAAATGTAGAGGCAGAATTAGGGGATGCGGAAGGAGTAAGAGAGGGACTATCAGAAGATGCAAAAAAAATTTTTAAATTGTTGGAGGAAGGAAAACAACAACTATATCCGGGTTGTGAAAATTTCAGTAAATTGAGTTTCACCATTCAGTTATACTTGTTTAAATCCTTGCATGGGTTGAGCAATGTAGCATTTTCAGATTTGCTAGTGTTGATAAAAGAGGCATTTCCCTTTGCGCAGATACCAGAGTCTTTCAATAAGGCTAGAAATATGATTAAAAAATTGGGTCTTCATTATGAAAAAATACATGCATGCCCTAATGATTGCATGCTATTCTGGAAGGATAATGAAAAAGTTGATAATTACTCTATTTGTGGGTATTCCAGATGGAAGAGTGTTGATGGTGCCTTAACAAATAAAAGCTCTAAAATTCCTGCAAAGGTTTTAAGGTACTTCCCTTTAAAGCCTAGGCTTCAGAGATTATTCATGTGTCGCGAAACTGCTGTTGCAATGAGATGGCATGCTAATGAATGACCCAATGATGGAAATTTAAGGCATCCTGCTGATGGGGAAGCATGGAAGAGTTTTGATTGTTTACACCCACTCTTCTCCAACGATCCTCGTAATGTTCGGTTGGGACTCTCAAGTGACGGTTTCAATCCATTTCGAACCATGAGTATTTCTCACAGCACGTGGCCTGTTATGTTGATGAATTATAATTTATCTCCATGGATTTGCATGAAGCCAGAGTATATCATGTTGTCTATGATTATTCCAGGTCCAACATCTCCGGGAAATGATATAGATGTGTACCTACAACCACTGATTGAAGAATTGAAGGAATTATGGGAACCTGGAGTAGAAACATATGATGCTGTAACCAAGCAAACATTCCAAATGCGGGCAGCCTTAATGTGGACTGTTAGTGACTTTCCTGCACTAGCAATGCTTTCGGGATGGAGTACTAAGGGAAAATTGGCATGTCCTAGTTGTAATTATGACACATGCTCTCAGTATCTCAAACATAGTCGTAAAATGTGTTACTTGGGTCATCAAAGATTTTTGCCTTGTGATCATCCATTGCGAAAAGATAAGAAGTCATTTGATGGTAAAGAGGAACATAGACCCGCACCTACTACTTTGTCAGGTATCGAAGTGCTTGAAGAGCTTAGTGGATTCAATAATACTTTTGGAAAGGGTCGAAAAAAAAGGCCTCGAGATAATAATGGTCCGTGGAAGAAAAGGTCTATCTTTTTTGAATTGCCATACTGGGTACATAATAAATTGAGGCATAATCTTGATGTGATGCACATAGAGAAGAACATATGTGATAGTTTTCTTGGAACTTTATTGGAGGTAGATGGAAAGTCAAAGGACCATATTTCTTCTCGATATGACTTACAAGAAATGGGAATACGTACGGAGCTACATCCAATAGAAGATGATGATGGAAATGTAAGTTTTGGTCAATCTTCTTTCTTTATGAATTCGAAAAAGAAAAAGTTATTTTGTAGCGTCTTCAAAAAGGCCAAATTACCTAAAGGATGTGCCTCAAATATTTCAAATCGTGTGCATGTGAAGGAGATGAAGATATGTGGGTACAAGAGTCATGATGCTCATTTTATGATGCATCACCTACTTCAGATTGCTGTTAGGAAAGTCCTGCCTAAAAATGTTGCAATGACATTAATTAGGTTAGGAAATTTCTATAAAGCCATATGTAGTAAGGTAATAAGGCAAAGAGATCTTGTAAAACTTGAGTCTGAAATTGGTGAAATATTATCCAACCTTGAGATGATTTTTCATCCATCTTTTTTTGATATAATGGTACATTTAAGTGTTCATTTGGTGAATGAGATTAGGCTTGGGGGCCCGACTCATCTTCGTGGTATGTATTCCATTGAGAGAGAGCTATGCGACTTGAAGGGGCTTGTTCGTAATCGGTATTGTCCAGAAGCATCAATGGTAGAAGGTTTTGTAAGTGGAGAGCAGTTGACTTTTTCTTCGAGATACTTACATGATGGTGTGAAGACAAGATTTAGTAGATATCAAACTGAGGATGAGGAATCTGATCAAAATCATTCACCTATATTTCCTAGGATAGGTCATCCAATTGGACGTGAGAAGAGAAAGGATTGTACCTTTTTGATGGATTCACAATTACGTTACGAGGCACATCGATATGCTCTTTTCAATACGGGAGATGCCCAAGTGGAAAAATTTATTGAGTAAGATAAATTATACAATAATTATATATATTTTAAGCATTATTCATTTATAAATGTCTAATAATTAAATTTTGTCACATGCGTCATTGTAGGGAACATAAGACTTTGGTGGGTAATCATATTCGATCTAATGCATGGGCAAGAGCAAGGAGCCACAGTCGTGAATTCAGCAATTGGTTTGAAGAGAAAGTTCAAAATGTTGAAGTACCTCGTCATATAAGATGGTTATCTAAAGGGCCTAATGTGGTAGCCAAGAGATATACTGCATACTTTATTAATGGATATCGTTTTCATACAAAAAGTCGCGATGCTCCACTTAAGACTCAAAATAGTGGAGTGACTTTATCAGCGACAACTGATAGTTTTGCGAGTGTTAGGGACCAAAATCCCATCGATGGAGAGGTTGTTTATTATGGAGTTATTCAAGATATCATAGAGATTGATTATTATGGTTGTTTTAGTGTTGTATTATTTAGATGTGATTGGTTTAAGAATGAAGTTGATGAGTATGGGTTGACCCGGGTATACCTCAAAAAGTTATGTAGTAAAGATGATCCTTTTGTGTTGGCATCACAAGTTTATCAAGTGTTTTATGTCGCGGATCCTATTGAGGAAGATGTGTATTATGCAAGAAATAAAGTGCCAGTTGATTTGTATGATCTTGAGGAAGAGAATTGTCCTAATATAAGAGAAACATTTTGGAGGGAGTCTAATGATGACATTGGTCCTTCAACTAGATTTAATGAGGGTGACTTTAGATGCTCAAGAGAAGATGTCGCCATTGATGTTGATGATCTTCCTTATAATGAACAACATTCAGAAGACATAGTTGTAGAAACATCGGAAGAGGAGGATCCGCTTGATGGTACTGATTGGGATTGGATGGAGGAAGACGATTAGTCAAGGATGTCCTGAAGTTCTTTTAAATATATGCACATTGTCGTTTTGATTTTCAATTTTGTGAGTGAGGATAGCCTGTTACAACATATTTTATACTCATGCTTGTTCATATCTTATCAATCATTTCATTTATATTTTTAATCTCAAATTCCACATTTTTTTTCCAGGAATTTTAAAATATAATTGAAGAATTGGTGCTCTCGGTAGAGATTTCAAAGGCGAGATAAGTTGTATTTCAGGTAATACTAAGCATTGGTGCTCTCGGTATATCTGTATTCAGTTATTTAAATGTTAGGTTAGAAATAAAGGAAGCTGAAGTATTTTTCTAATCTAAGTGTTCTGGTTCTCTACAGAGAAGAAATGGCATTTAACTAGTCCAGATTTTCAAGTGAAGAGAGGAAACACTATCATTATTTTTCTAATCTAAATGTTGTGATTCTCTACAGAGAAAAACTGCCATTTGACTATTCCAGGCTTTTCAAGTGAAGAGAGGAAACAGCATCCAGAAAATGTATGTACCTTCCTCTCTTTCTTATCTTTTTCATGGTGGTATATTCTTTTCTTGTATCTGCACTACTGTATAATAATGGAGTGACATAATTATGACTACTTAAAGAGCACCAAGGGTATGTTGTTGTTGTTGTTGGAGATAGATTGTCAATGCATCTTAATGCATTGTTGATATTTGTAACATGGTGCACATGTTATCAACTGAGCTTTCAGGCACTCTGCCCTAGAGATTTCTCATGGTTGTTACCTGGCTGGGATTGTGTTGTCCAAACTATTGCCTATGCTTGTAAGTGGGAATGTGGATCATTCTGCCACATTGCTTAGCTTTTCATTCTGCCACATTGTGTTGTCCAAACTCTTGCCTAGTATTTGGGTTATGGTTTTGTAGTGTTAGTTGCATTGCTTAGCTTTTCATGATGATGAAGTTTTGGTGTGGAATTAAGAAGTTGTTACTTTTTAAATAGATGCTAAAAAGATGTAGAATAAGCAAGAATCAGCAAGATGTTATAATGCTGATAACAAAACACTTTTTATCTGAAAATGGTTTTCTACCAGTTCTTCTAGCTCGATGAAGATAACTGACTGCATCTTTTGGGATATCAAAATTGTATACATGTGTTGTCTCTGGTAGATCAACTCCTCTAGCTGCTATATCTGTTGCCACCAATAAATAATCTCCTCCTCCTCGAAGCCAATTAGGGTGCATATGGTATTTTGGAAAAAAGAATCAATTTCCCATGTTTCGTTGGTGAAAATGTTCTGGAAAATATTTTCTCTAGAAAACATGCTTATGCAATGCTAATGAGGTCGAGCCCAGCAACCCCAGGGTAGCTTATCTATGTAAGTGATACCTGTCAACTTTTGGTGCTCAAGCACATGAACATGGATTTTTGCTCTTATTGTGTGTCAAAATTTTCATTAAACTTGAAATACAGTTGAAATATATGTATGACAATGTGGACTGTAGAAACTTAAGCCAATGGGAGGATTTCTGCATTGTATTTGTACAAATATATGCTGTCTTTCTGCTCTGCTCCTTATATGAACAACTGGAAGCACTGTGTTAGAAGTGATAAGTGGGTTGAACAACTTGTTTTAATATACTAAGATAAAGTTGTTCTCATGGGCTTAAGAAGGAATCAGGAATGACTCTTCGCCTATACTATACTATACTATACTATACTATACTATAATTGAAGCTAACTATCATGATAAATATTGGATTACTCCATAGTTTGGTTACCTTCTTTGTTCAATGAATATAATTCTGCTGCACAGTAAATTAACAACTTTTGGAAGCCTTTACCCTCCAATAGAACCAAAGTTCCTCTTTCCTTTGCTTTTAGTAGTGGTGGAGGAAATGATACCCTGCAGATTGTACAACTATCTGATGCAGTTTTTCTCCTCCAATCAAATCAGGTCGATTCTATGCCTTTGAAAAAGCTCACCGCTTAGATCCAACATCAAGTGGACGTGGAGTTTGCCAGTTCAAAACTTCTAGAACTGTTTTATACCACCACTATTATATGCTTGTCATGGTGTATGTTTAAAGTGGTATGTTTCAACTAAATATTTCTTGTGTGCTGATATTAGTCAATCATGTTGTTGTGATTTAGATTTCTGTGCAGCTTTATTCTTGTACTATATGGAGGAAATAAGTGGTATGCTTTATTCTGTGCAGCTTTATTCTGTGCAGCCTTCTGTTTGTTAGATCCCACTAGCATATGCAACTTACTGAATCATCCAAAAAAGAGTGTAACCTTTTTTCTAAGAGCAAAAGGTGTCATCATCACACAGCCTGGAGTGACACTTAGAATCTTTCCTTTAATTTTAGAATCAAATACAGCCCAAAACCCCCAAAGACAGAAAAAAGTGAGATGCTTATGCAATGCTAGATCCAACATAACATATTACAATAACATAGGCTTAGAAAACATACCCAGCAGTGGACTGATATACACATCCAGAACCAGTGGCTGATTAATAAAAACAAAACAAAACAAAAGAAATGTTAAAAATTAAACCTTTGAACTGAGAATGAAAATAAGTGAATAAATGAGGGAACTTACTGAGAATGAAAATAAGTGAATAAATGAGGGAACTTACAAGCTGGTGCAGTTGAAGTTAAAGTAGCAGTTCCCTTAAAGTCACAGCTAGCACCAGATGCACCTTTTCTCTGATAATAGCTATTTACAGCATAGTTACAATGGTCTTCTGCCTATATTATAATAGTTTACTTGCTACGAACTATTTTCACATACTTATAGTTTCATATGAGGTTTAATTCTTATTTCATTTCTATAGACAGTGAGTTAGCCATTATGAGTCAAGAAGAGTGTTCAAGAAGACACATGAGAATTAGCAACAAAAAGTATGTTCTACCAGGATCACTTGTATCTTTGCGAAACAAAAGGATATCAAGTCACCAGCAAAAGCATACCTCAAACAGCGTTCCCGATGTTCAAGATACCTCAAACATTCGGGTTGGATCTCAAATACAACACATGTCTATGAATTCTACTTCTTCTGAGGCACAAACAATCTCCACTATTCCCCCATCACAAGAAGTACATGAACCAGTGCAACAAGAGTCGGTACATCCTACCACTCCTGCATCGCAAGCAATTCAGGAACAAATACAACAAGATCATGTACAGAATTCTACCAATCTTGATGAAAATGGCCAATCCGAGGAGCAAGGCAAGTGTATTTATAATTAAGTTCTTATTATTACAGAAATTTTCTATGTAACTATAAAATATATTATTGTAGGTCATTTCACAAATAAAAGAAAAAGAGGTGGTACAATAATGGCAGCTGTACATGGACGTAGCGAGCGCAAACTGATCATTCTAAATGAGTTGCACCAGCCTATTGGTCCTACTAAAGCGGTGGTAAAGGAGTTGGGTAGCTTCCTTGGCACATTGGCAAGGAATGAGACATTTTGTCCTCTTAATATACTTAGCTGGAAAAACTTAAAGACGCACGATGATATGTGGAACTATATCAAGTTTAGAAATTCTCAATGTTTTTAATGTTAGTTAAAACTATTTCTTATTTTTTGCACTAACCCAATTGCACAATTTGTAGGAGAAATATGACATTCCTAATGTTGGGAAGGAATGGGCTTTGAATGCAATTGATCTTGCTTGGAGAGGGTATAAGAGTAGGATTAAGAAAAAATACTTTTATCCCTATGACAATGACGAAATTCGAATGGCTTATAGACCTAAAAATGTTTCAGAATCTGTATTTAAGGATCTCCTCCAATATTGGAATTCTGATGAAGCTGAGGTAAGACAATTTTGTATATCTGATCTTGTTAATATCTCTCAGCATATACATTTTATTCTCTATATAATTACTTTAAGTGACAGTTATTTGTTTTTTTGTGAGTATGGTTGAAACATCAACTTTATCTTTTTACAGAATATGTCAAAAAATAACAAGGAGAATCGCAAAAAGCTGAAGTATCCGCACACTGTTGGCAAAACAAGTTTTGCCATAATCCGTGAGGTTTGATATTTTTTCGTAATCTAACTTTGAACTTATACTTTAATGTGAAGATATTGATGTCTACTTTTGTATAACCAGGAAAAAAAGAAGGAAAGTCCGGATGGTGTTTCCAGTAAAGATTTTTTTTGTGGCTACTAGAAGAAGAACACCTGGCCGAGTATACAAGGACTCATATGAGGATACAACCAACATAATAGTATGAAATTTTCTTGTTCAAAGTTGCTCTTGATCATTTATTTGTTTTTAAATATTACATCAATTTTTATATACTTTAACTATTTTTCTTTGCACTTTAATCTTATTTGTAGGCTGAAATGGAAATGATAGAAACTCAAGAAAGTGAAGATGGTAGTCAATCAGTTGATGCATATTCAAAACTTATGCCACCTGAACATCCTGGTCGAGTCAGGTTGTATGGACGTGGAGTTACCAAGACTCTTTTGAAACCCAAAGCAGCTGATTTTGAAACTTTGTCGAGTACTGCTGCAGATGATGAAAGGATGCAGAAAAAAATGGAGGAGCTAGAAGAGAGGATTCAACAAAAAATGCAAGAAAAGTTCGAAGCACAAAAAGACAACATGAAACGAGATATTACAATGAACATTATTGCTCAACTTCAGAATCTTAACCCAGGATTAACAATTGATCCGAATATGTTAAGATTTAATGTTCATTCATCGAGAGAAGAGGCTGGTAATCAACTTATCAATCGTCCATCTGCTGGCAGTAATGATAAAGGTCATACTTAATCTAATCTCCTTTTTATTCTTCATCTTCTGCTTCTTCTTTATTCTATCTTCTTCTTCTTCTACCTTTATTTTTTTCTCTCTACATATGACTTAGCTTTTGAGATGATAATCTGAACCTTCAGTTATAATTCTAAAACATAGTTGATTTAATTGGATTGTGTGATTGGAGTAGCTGAGCTAATTTTGGAATTCTCTTGCCCCCCTGTTGTTACTGTAGTACTCTGTTTGCTATGTATTACTTTTCCCCCCCTGTTGTTGGTGTCATGCTGATGAGGTGCAAATAACTCAACATCATCATTTAGATGGAAAAAAACTCACACAGAGATGCAAATAAGTTAAATTCCAACTTATTGGAAATCTACCTAATAAGGTTATTGAATTCTGTGATTTAATGGTTATGGAAGTGATGTTGATTTTGAATTGTAATCATGTGATGTTGCTGATATTCTCTCTTCTGTACTTCACTATTAAATGGCTTTACGAGTTGTTATGGTTCATTACTACTCTTCCCAATTTGTTGAAAGTTTTGAGGTTAACTTAGCAATGAGTTTCCTGCTATCATCCTTAATATTAATCTCCGGGTCTTTGCTGTTGTTAAAAAATTGTTCGCTTTGCCTTTACATGTGAAACAGGTTTCGTTTTCGGACTATCTTCAATTAGAAATAGGTCTTTCTTATTGTTTAATGAGCCTATCTACCTTACCCTTATGAGTTTGCTATAGCAAAACAGCATCCTTTGTTATCAACCTTGAATCTTGATTTTGCTGTACTGTCAATGTTGAGAAAGAGTTCATTTTCAATTTACATTGGTTTCATTTTTAAGATTTACACCTAATTATTTGTCATATTTCTGGCTCTTGATTTGAAGTCAGTTTTCTGCATGAAGTTGTGGCAATGAAGCTCTAGGTGAAAGATGACAACACCTCAATGCTTATTGAATAACCTTTACACAAGTTAATAATTTCAAAATTGCAGGTTAATAATGGGATCTGAAGTGATAGCATCTCTCTTAAGTACTTACTCTTTTATAGGATTAGCATTGTGTAGGTATGGATAGAAAGCTAATGTCTTAAGTTCTTCCTCATTGAAAAACAAAGAAATGATGATATATATTTGTAATTCTTTGAAGTTAGGTATTATGTGTTGAGGCCATTGTGCTTTGCTGCTTCTATCTGTTGGGAACTTGTTGGCGCAATTTTTATTATTTGCGAAGAACTAATGCATTTGTTCAACTGATACTTATGCGGTTGCTTGATTCTATTGTAACACCTGCCAAGTCTTTCCTTTTGATATTCTTCTTGTTGTGTGTGCGCGTGCACACGCCTTGTGTTCTTTTAACAGAGATAAATTTTACATTGGGGTGTCTTGTGAGTTTAATTCCATTGTAAGGAAGTTCTAGTCCTTTCTCTTGGTATTCTATGCATTAGATTTTTCAACTTACTCTTGCTTCTTATGTGGTGTCTTTAGATTTTTCAATTTAGTCTTGCTTCTTATGTGGGGTCTATAACTGTTTGCTGGTCTACTATACTGACTAGATTTTGTTACATCTTGATGTCTCGAGGAATTCCCTCTTCATTTTTTTTTGAAAAGAAATTGTGCCCACCTATAATGGATGGGTTTCATGGGTATGCCAATGTATAGTGTTTGAAAGACGGATCAACTCTTATCTGCTAAAGCTTATCTGTTCTCATATGATTTTAGTTTGAAATATGAAACATTTGATATACTGAACTCCAAAAAGAAAGAATTATGTGAAATTGGAATTGTGTTTCTTCCGACATAAAGTGGCTTTATTTTGCAGCTTTATGTTCATGTGGGATTTCACTGGTTATGTTGTTGTTGTTGAGATGATGAATGACATTATTAATTTATTCTTTGTAGGTCATGTCGAAAATGAAGAAAGGGATGAAAGCAGTGACGATGATGATCTTGATCTTACTTAAGATCATTTTTCACTTTTTGATGAAATTCTAATTTTTTCTATAAAATACTTTGATACTTATTGAAGCATGTAAAACTACTTATCTTTTGGGTTTTAACATTTTGCTATATGTATATACATATTAAAAATGTACCGGTGTATATATTTTAAGTAGTTAATTGTTAAGCGTATATGCATATTGTTGTGTACATGTTGGATATATATATAAATTTGTGTCGTCGTTAATTTTTAGAAGAGAAATGGATCAGTATTACAAATGTAATTTCCTTTTATAATACAAAGGCTAATTGTGCTTAGATAAAGACATATGGCAACGTTTAAGAAGCGTTGCCATAGACTCAATGTCTATGACAACGCTGTCTATGGCAACGGCTATGAAGCGTTGTCATAGACATTGTGTCTATGGCAACAGCTATGAGCGTTGCCATAGACTCCAGTCAATGACAACGGCTATGAAGCGTTGCCATAGACATTGATTCTATGGCAACGGCTAAGAAACGTTACCATTGCCACCCCATTTAAGTCGTCGCCATAGGGTTTTCTATTACAACGCTTTTTGACAACCGTTGCACAAAACGTTGCCATAGATCTATAGCCACGAGAGCTGATGCAACGCTTGGTTAACCGTTGCCATATGTCTATGGCAACGGTTGTCGGATCTATTGCAACGGTTTTGCCTGCGTTGCCATAGACCTAATTTCTAGTAGTGACTCCAGGGGGGGTTATGGTCTCTACCAATAGGGCCAAGGTTTTAATGCATAGGTTGCCAATGCTAGGGTACCTCCCCCCAAAGCACCGGTTGGTGGTGGGCCATTAGTTCCCCGGTGTGACTAAGTGTGGAAGGAATCACACAGGTGCTTGTCGGAGAGGGTTGGGTGTGATGATAAGAACCAAAAGGTTGCTGATTGTCCTAAAGTTGCTAAGAAAGGTCAGAGTCAAGTAGTTCAAGGTGGTCAAGGCCAGCAAAGAGCTCCATAAGGTGGTGGCCCAAGAAACAACAAGTTTTATGCTTGCATGATTTTCAAGAAGTTGAGGAGACTCTGGATGTTGTGACTTGTATGTTAAAAGTCTTTGATTTTGATGCTTATGCTTTGGTTGATTCGGGTGCCAATTTATCTTTTATGACTCCTCTATTGGCTTTTAAGTTTGGTTTGAGTCATAAAATCTTGAGGAAGCCTTTTTCAGTCTACACTCCCGTGGGTAAATCTATTATTGCTCATAGAATTTATCGAGGTTTTCCTTTTTTCGTGTTAAATAAAGTCTTTCCATGTGATCTTGTGGAACTTGAGATGTTTGGTTTTGATGTTGTTCTCGGGATGGATCGGTTGCATGCTTCATATGCCTCTATAGATTGTAGAACTTACAAAATTCAAATTCCAATTTCCGGATGAGCCCATTCTTAAAAGGAAGGGTAGTGACTCCGCTATTAAAGGTCAGTTATTTCCTACCTTAAGACCCGAAAGATGATTTCTAGGGGGTGTATTTATCATATTGTGAGGGTTAAAGATGTGGAATGCGAGTCACCTACTCTTGAATCGGTTTTGGTGGTGAATGAGTTTTCGGATATGTTTCCTATGTATTTGCCCGGTATTCCTCTAGAAAGGGAAGTCGTCTTTGGCATAGATCTTCTCTCAAATACTCAACCTATCTTTGTTCCTCCTTATCATATGGCACCGGTTGAGTTGAATAAGTTGAATGATTAGTTGAAGGACATGTTAGAGAAAGGCTTTATTTGGTGTAGATCTCCATGGGGTGCTCTGGTGTTATTTGTAAGAAAGAAAGATGGGTTACTTTGGATGTGCATTGATTATGGCAGGTGAATAAGGTTACCATCAAGAATAAATTTGTGTTTCCAAGGATTGATGACTTGTTTGATCAATTTCAAGGGGCCACGCATTTCTTGAAGATTGACCTCCGTTTCGATTATTATCAATTAAAGGTTAGGAAGTATGACATTCCCAAAACAACTTTTTGGACTAGATATTGGCACTTTGAATTTGTGGTTATGTCGTTTGATTTGACTAATGCTCCGACTGTGTTTATGGATCTTATGAATCGAGTTTTCAAGCCATTCCTTGATAAGTTTGTAGTTGCCTTTTTCGATGATATCCTTATTTATTCCCGAAGTGAGCGGGAGCATATGGTTGATGTTGGTTTTTCAGACTTTGAGAGAGAAAAAAGTGTATGCTAAGTTTAGCAAATGTGAGTTTTAGTTGCGTGAGATAGCTTTTCTTGGTCATGTGGTATTCGGTGATGGTGTTAAGGTTGACCTGAAGAAGACCTGAGATCGTGAAAAATTATCCTAGACCATTGACTCCTTCGGATATTCGAAGTTTTCTTAGGTTAGTTAGCTATCGTATAAGGTTCGTTGAAGGTTTCTCATCTATTGCATCTCCATTGACCATGTTTTCTCAAAAGAAGGCCAAGTTTGTATGGTCGGATGAATGTGAGAAGAGTTTTCAGACATTGAAAGATCGCCTCTCATCAGCTCTTGCTCTAATTTTCCAGGATAGCTTAGATGGGTTTGTGGTACATTGTGATGCTTCTCAGATTGGGTTGGGTTATGTTCTTATGCAACATGGTAAGGTGATAGCTTATGCATCAAGGAAATTGAAGGTACATGAGCGTAATTACCCAACTTACGATCTTGAGTTAGCAGTTGTGGTGTTTGCTTTGAAGATTTGGAGACGCTATTTATATGGGGCACATGTTGATGTTTTCACCCATCACAAGAGTTTGCAATATCTGTTCACTCAAAGGGATCTTAATTTGAGGCAAAGGAGGTGGTTGGAACTCCATAAGGAGTACGATATGAGTGTACAATATTATCCCGATAAGGCATATGTTGTAGCTGATGATCTTAGTGGGCTATCTATGGGAAGTGTAGCTTATGTTGATGAAGAGAAGAAAGAGTTGGCAAAAGATGTTCATTGTTTGACTAGTTTGGGTGTTAGGTTTGCCGACTCTAATGATGGTGGTATTCATGTTAACAAAGGGGCCGAATCTTCTATGGTTGTTGATGTCAAGGCTAAGGAAAAGCTAGACCCGTCATTAGTTGAGTTAAAGAAGTTGGTTGCTGAAAAGAAGATAGAGGTTTTCTCCCAAGGGGATGATGATATACTTCGATATTAAGGTCGGTTGTGTGTACTGAATGTTGAAAATCTTAGGAGGGTGATCATGAGTGGGGACCATAACGCTAATTATTCTATTCACCCGGGATCTACTAAGATGTATCAGGATTTGAGGAAAATGTATTGGTGACATGGTATGAAGAAAGATATAGCCAGTTTGTATCTAAATGTCTTGATTGTCAGCAAGTGAAGGTAGAACACTAATGGCCCAGTGGGTTTGCTCAAGATAATAAGATTCCTACTTGGAAGTGGGAAGATGTGAACATACACTTTGTGGTTGGTTTGCCTCGGACCCAAAGGCAATTTAATTCAATTTGGGTTATTGTTGATCAGATGACAAAATTGACTCATTTCCTACCGGTCGAGACTATCTTTAGTCCCGAAGATTATGCAAGGTTGTATATCCAAGAGTTGGTGAGGCTGTATGGTGTGCCAAGGTCTGTTATATTAGACCGTGGCACCCAATTTACTTCTCACTTTTGGAAGTCATTTTAAAGAGGACTTGGTACTAAGGTGAAGTTAAAGTACCGCTTTCTACCCTCAAATCGATGGACAAGCCGAGAGGACGATTCAAACTTTGGAGGACATATTGAGAGCTAGTGTGTTGGAACTCAATGGCAATTGGTATTATCATTTGCCACTCATTAAGTTTGCTTATAACAATAGCTTTCATGCTAGCATTGGTATGACATTGTTTGAGGCTTTGTATGATAAGGGATGTAAATCTCTGGTGGGGTAGTTTGAGTTAGGAGAGATGGCTTTGATTGGACGGGATTTGGTATTGGAGGCTATGGAGAAGTGAAGTTGATTAGGGAGAGGTTGAAGATGGCTCAAAGTTGACAAAAGTCCTATTCAGATGTTAGGAAGAGGGATCTTGAGTTTCGTGATGGTGATTGGGTTTATGTGAAGGTCTCACCCATGGAGGCTGTAATGCATTTTGGTAAAAAGGACAAGTTAAGTCCCCAATATGTAGGTCCTTATAAGATTTTTGAGTGGCTTAGGAATGTGTGTTATAGGTTGGATTTGCCTCTAGATTTGAGTTCTATTCACCCAGTTTTCCATGTGTCTATGTTGAGGAAATTGGTTGGTGATCCTAGTACCATTGTGCCTTTGGAAGCTGTTGAGGTTGAGGAGCACTTGTCTTATGAAGAAGTTCCTATTTAGATTTTGGATAGGAAAGTGAAGCGGCTTCGCAACAAGGATATGACTTTTGTTAAGGTGCTTTGGAGAAATCAACATGTGAAAGTTCTACAAGGGAGGCAGAGTTGGACATGATGAAACGATATCCCTATCTTTTCCAATCTACTCAAGCCTAAGGTATTAGGTTCTATTTTTGTAGTGGTCCTAATTCTTTCACTCTTGGGTTTTATGATTTGACATGCATTCATGTGCACGAAAAAGATTCAAGAATGTTTTGAATGATTTAAAGATGTTTTGATATGAGCTTTAATGACCTTATGATTTTTAAATGATGAAATGTGCATTGTATCTTGTGTTTGAGTGTTTCATGCTTAAGTCAAACCATTCAACCTTATTCTAGCACATTCGAGGATGAATGTTCCCAAATGGGAGATGATATAAAGACCTGGGCTTTGTATGACCTTAATCGAGCTTGGAATTTTATTCTGGTATGTTTTTGACCAATGTAACACTTCATGGAAGCCTACATGGGTCGTGTGGCTCACCACGGATTATGTGGAGGTGCCTTGAGGTGGCTCTTGGCCTTGTGTGTAGAGTGTTGGCATTAATGTGGAGTTTAAGACCAAGGCACACCTCACATGAACCCCACACGGTCCGTGTGAGGTTTCACTTGTCGTGTGGTGGACCGTGTGGAGGGTTTTGGCCTTGAAAATCCACACTTTGGCCAAGGTACTTCACACATGGACCTCTCACAGACCGTATACCCTTTCATGGTACATGAATCCTTTCGTATAGGTGCTAGTGTGAAAATTTTCTAAGTATAGGATCACTGTCTTGAAACTTTATCGACAAAGAATTTTTCTAAGTGAAGCTTCTCGGAGGCCACACGGTCCATGTGACCTTTCATGGGCCGTGAAGCCCTCTATATATGCCTCCGAACCAATGATGTGTGAATAGACGTTATAAGGCTTGTTTGGGAACTCTCGGGTTCCCATTCGCCATATCACTCCTAATCCCTAGGTCCGGGTCGTGACAGATGAGTACCTTTTATAGTTGTAAAAGTCAAAGATGAAGAGTGAACCAGGGAAGAACGCATATCACCCAAAGAAGGCAGAAGAAGTACTAGGAGTTCACAAAGGCAAAAGTCCTTGAGGAGGCAGATTAGAAGAAAACAAAGGAAATGGAATACGTAAGAGGAGATAGGGTTAGATATGGAAAGAGTTTGGCTTTTACTGGGCCAACCTCACTTTTTATTGTGTTGTGCGCTTGTTATGATGTAACAACCCTCCAGGCTATTTCTGTGTTTTCGCAATTATTTTATCAGTTTGAGTATTTGGAAAGTGACCTCAGGCGGTTTCTGACTTGGTAGAACTGTTAGTATGGTTGTTGAATGAACTATTTGAAAATTCTACAATTTTTCGAGTTAAATGAAGATTATAACTTTAAAATGAATGTTTTTTTATAAACTCCTAGTAAAATGACCTTAGAGTGAAATTTTGATGGTTCCATCAACTCAGGATTGACCAAATTAGGCTAGGGGCATATTTGGTGCAATTATATCGAGTTTAACAAATTTAGCTAACGAAATGGGTCAATAGTTGACTTTAGTCAACGTATTTGGTAAACATGCTTAAATGGAAATTTTGACCACATCATTGGATCTATAATGTCGAGTTTGTTCTAGGAGGACCTTTCGTTTGGTTCTCGGGGCTTCCGGGTGTGTTTTGGCCCCTTCGGTAGATTTTGATATTGGGAAGTGGGACCCACATTGGAATAAAGCAACCTCCAATAGGAATTTTTACTACACTGTTGAGTCCAGAAAGTTGTTTCCGATCAAATTTCATAGATGGATTGTATTTTTTGAGTCCAGATGAGGCTGGAGCATCTATATTATGTTTGAGTAGTTATTGAAAAGGGAAAGGCAGCGCCGACATGGCCGACCCAGAGGTTTCCACGTGTTAGGGGAGGTGGCATCATATAAATCCCCCATTTCACAAGAATCACAAACAGAAACTTCAAACGAGCGAATCTTAGGCTAAATTTATCGAATTTTAGCGATTCTAAAGGCTATATTGTACAGAATCTTGTGTGAAATGTCGTGGGGACCTCATATTTCAACTTTGGCATGCTTTTTGAGGTAAAAATCATTGATTATGTTGTGCATATTATCATAAATTGTTAGGAATTTTGAGTTGCGATATCTCGGTCATTCCTCATAAGAATTTAGTAAATTTTGGGTCGAAACTGTACCACTTTTCGAAAACTATGTCATGGTATATTCAAATGCTATTAATTTGATTGTATTTTTGAGAAATTTGACCGAGAAGTTGTTGTAGTACTTTTTTCCTGATAAGAAATATCATCCAGTTTTTGGGTTATTTCTTGGTGTTATGAGTTTCATTTTGAGCTCAATTTTCGACTATAGACTCGGGGTGATGTAGCAATCATTTTATGGGGGTTGATTTTATATTTCGAGTGTCGGCGTTATTTTTCCCCATTTTAGTCATAATTGATGTAATTTCACCTGTTTCTTAAGGTTTTACAGCCATTATGACTGTGCTTGTCATGTTTTGACAGCTGAGTGACATTGGGAGGCCATCAGGAAGGGAAAACCTCATGTGGACTGATTCGGAGTGCGTGAATTTGCCTTCCAAGTAGGCTAGTCTTCTCCTTTCTCTAGATTGAGCTGAAACTTGTGTTGTTAGGAATCATTGAATTAGAGGTTATACATGCTAGTTGAGATTGTTATCATTGTTTGAATTTAGTAGTAGTGTTATCTGTTGTAATAGCTAGTCTTGATATTGTTTGGGGCTGTGAATGAATCTGTTAAAGCCTGAATGTATATTTATACCACGTGATTGACATGTATGCACATCTAGTCACTTGTTGCCTGTATGGATTGTCTGATGTTGGATCTATGTATTTTTGAGGGGTTGGTTGCCTGTTGTACTCCTGATGACATGTTGAGGCTCAGTGTTGTGTAACTATCGACATACTTTGCTCCTGGCTACTTGGGTACTGGATTGCGGTCCTATTGGTGAGGTGTGTGTTGCACCCTAATGGTTAACTATGTTGTCTGTTGTTGATTTGGATACTTGTTGCTTTATAACGAGGCTGCCTACTATTACTCTGGATAATTGTTATAGTTATCAGTGGTGTGCCTAGTGTTATATTGGGTACTTGTGATACTTCTGGTTATCTACTTTTTCTTGGGCCTTAGCCTAGGCTTAAGCTAGTGCTGCCCTAGACTTGCATTATTTAGAGCCTATATTGTTGCATATACATACGGTGTAAGTTGAGAGGCACAGATCCTGGTAAACCAGCTGAGCAGATGACTGTTTCAGGGTTTGAGCCCCTAATTATTGTTCTTGGGTTCGAGGCCCAGTTGACTATTCCTGGGTTTGAGGCCCAGTTGACTATTCCGAGGTTTGAGGCCTAGTTGACTGTACTTGGGTTTGAGGCCTAATTAACTATTCTTGGGTTCGAGGCCTAGGTGATTGTCAAACCACTTGGCCCTGGCTGACTTACCTTGGTCGGAGGCCAGGTTGGGAAGGGGGTTTGAGGCACCGTTGATATTATAAAGGTTCAAGGCCCGGGTGATAGTTAGGGGTTCAAATCCTCATATGTTTGTATCATGCACTTGTTGAGATCTCATACCATCTATTACTAACCCTTGTACCACTCCACCTATACACACACCCTGATTGTGTGTAGGTGTACCTTATAGGAATATGGGGGCTCAGTCGGCGTACAGACATAGACATCAGGGCCTTACATCCACGTACAACACTATACCTTGACCACGTGACAGGGTGACATAGTTATGGTTCGGGTTTTGTCAACTGGTATTATTGTACATTGTTGGGTTTCATTCCGTTGGGGTTTCATGGTTCTACAAACATGCTTATCATTTGACCCGGTGTAGATAGTTAGCACTGTAGCATCTTATTGCACTTATTCTTACTGTAGTTAATATATTTTACTCAGTCGGTCGATGATGCCCACTGGGTACCTTCCACCGGTACTCACCCCTGCTTTCTGTATCTACTCGTGGTGCAGGTCCAGGTACGAGCCATGACTGCTAATCTAGGGGCATGGTAGACACTTTAGGAGACTTTTGGTAAGCGCCAACAGCTTTTTGGGATCTTCTACAGTCTCCTTATGCTATTTGGTCATCTTTTGTATTCAGATATTGGCCTTGTCCATGTCTAGTTTGGCTTGTATTGTATTGTACTATTCTGGCTATGTATATATATTCTTATTTTTAGTCTATAGTAGTTTTGTAAAAATAACTTCCAGGTCCCTGGATGGGATGGGTTGTTGTTGGCTTGGCTTGTATGTTGGTTGCTATCGTTATGGTTAGCTAGTACGACAGGTATGTGAGTATTGGGTTGACTTGCCTATAGGTGGGATCTAACAGGCGCCATCATGACCTGAAAAGTCGGGTCGTGACATGTGACCTTCATTTGTTATTATCTGAACAACATTATATTTATTGGCGTTGAATAAAAGGAGCCCCATGCTCAAATAAATTTTAAAAAAAAGGTGAATTAGTTTGGTGAACTGCAATAATTTTTCAACCTAAAACTCAATTGAGACTCATGATGTAATTCATATAGTTAAATTAGTACGTAGTAGTGATGCTTATATATTTAAATATGAAAATACAATTATTTTTGAAAAATGTTTGGAGTTCATGACCAAAAATAAATACTGCAACAGAAGTAGATGAACAAAATAATTTGATATTTTAATAGCGTTTTTTTCATTCATCATTTTGTTTAAAATTACATAAACAAGTGAATTTCAAATTTTTTGAAGTAAACAGCTTAACATTTTTATCTTTGAGAGCTCACAACTCTAAAACTTACCATCGAGATTCCTTGCGGTTCTCAATATTTTCATCGTATAATATTTTTCGCATATACATTTAGTTCAATTGAATATACAGACCATCAAAATGATTGTGACATTTTTATCATTTTTCAAATATCAAAATAGAGAGAAGTGTTGAAACATCTTTAAACTTGGCGTGAATTATTAGCTTCGTCTCCAAAAAATTAATAGCCATAAAAATATTCCTCTGATCTACTTGACTAATTGAACTTAAATACATCTACGATCTGCCACATGACATAACAAATTATCTTAAACCATTGTATGAGAGTGAGGCTAGTTCTTAATAAGAAGCCGAGAAAAGAGTTGTAAACACCCTTGAACTCGGAAAATTATTAGTTTCGTTCCCGAATTATTGACAACCTTAAAATCACCCTTCTAATTGACTAACTTAATTTTAAAACACCCTTCTCTTGGCACATGACATAGCAAGTGATCTCAAATATTCAAAAAATAACTTAGGTACTCTGTTACTGGTCTTATAAAGAAATAAATTTAAAAAATTATCTTTTTTGCAAAATGTTCTGCGAAAAATAACCAATGATCATTTGTCAAGATATACTTTTTGCAAAAATATAACTTGACATGGTGATATGGGATGGTTCGCCCATTTGTGGGCAAAGTATCGATTTTGATATGTATTTTTAGGGAGAGTTACTTTCAGTATATTGTGCTAAAAAATTATTTATTTTGAGGCCAAACTCCTAAGGTCTGCGTACGCATATACTCCCTAAACTTCACTTTATGAAATTACACTAAGTATATATTTTCATTAATTTTGTATTATGAATTTGGACTCGAGCTTAGCACTAGCCTCATCTAACTACTCAATACTTCATCCGTTTTATATTAGTTGTTCACTTTCTCTTTTTTTACATGTTCCTTGAATATCATAAAATAAAAGAGTAAATTTACTCCTTAAGAAACTTTATTTCAAACTTTACAAACTTCTTTACACTTTAAAAAAAAATAACTGTAACGATAAAATAAAAAATTAATTAATTCTATTTCAATGTTCATAAATTGGCACATAATTTGAAATAACTAATTTTAGTAATGTGAATAATTAATATGAGACAGAGAGACCACTTATATAGAATGACAAATACATGTTCAGCCAACGGCTTAATAGGTTACTCACAATTCAAAACATGTCTGTTGCATATGGTTTTCAACTCAAAAGTTACTAATATTTGGAATTAAAAAAAGGAATTATTACCTAATTAAGCAAATTTAAGACTAATAATATCATTTATTATCTACATTTCAATTTTATTACATTAATAGCATACCCGTTATTTTTTTTGCTATAAAAGATGTGGTCCCCACCAGCACAATGTATAAAATCTAATTCCTTTTCCCTCCTTCATTAGACTCCATTATACACATGATTCCATTCCACCTTCCATAACCGCCTCCCCAATTTACGCCATTTTCACACCCTTAAATCTCTCAAAATCTTAACAAATCAAGTCAAGATCAGTTTAACTAAGATAATATTTCAGTTTATTTTCAAAATGCATACTTGAAATTTCAAGTTTTTTTTTTTGGCGCTTTTTTATTTTTGCTCACCCTGTTCAAATTTTCCCCAAATTTTTTACTTTTTAGCCGGAATTTTCAACTCATCTTCCATACAATATGGTGAAGGAGTCTTCATCAAAAAGGATTACGAGAGGTATGCATTGTGCATGTTAAAAAAATGGAAGCATACAGTTTCTATATTTCCAAACATTTTCATTTTTGTTATATATGCATGTAATGTTCATTTTTCCCAAGTTGTAGATTTCACAATATCTATGTCTTGTTTTCATATTTTTATACAAAAAAAATATATATTGACAGATCTGATAATGTATTTATATAAACATGGGTGTATAAGGGTAGATTTATACAAAAATAAAGATTTTTTAGCATTTATACAGTTATGGAATGTATGCCAATTGCAACTGTGTATATATAAATACAGTACATTGAAAATTTTGGGTAATGTTTATACAACCATGAAATCCCCCATCTCAATATAATGTACATTTCCATGGAATCCATCATTTAGCCCTCCTTATACATTATATAAATTATTACGAAGGAAAACTTATACAAACCTGGTCCATGCAACTTTAAAAAAAACATAAATGTTCAAGTGTATAAATTTATTACAAGTAAGCACACATGTATAAGTTCATGAAAATTTTATACACTTAATGACATACATGCATAAATTGATCTGTATAACTTTAAAAAAAAACACAAATGTTCAAGTGTATAAATTTATTACAAGTAAGCACACATGTATAAGTTCATGAAAATTTTATACACTTAATGACATGCATGTATAAATTGATCTGTATATTTATGTGTAATTATACAGTGAGTAACATTGTATAAATTATACTAGTTTTTATATAAATTGAAAACTCACCAGTAACTTCTTTCCAAAAAACCCAGGAAAAAAAATTACGTTGGCAATTTTTTCTGATAGAAAGGAAATCTTTTTTTTTATTTAGAGTAGAAATATCATCTTATTTTAAGAAGAAGTGTTCAATTAGGAAAAGGATTTTAATTTGTTATTATACTTCCTTAATTAAGTTGGCAATTTTTTCTGATAGAAAGGAATTTTTTTTTTTATTTAGAGTAGAAATATCATCTTATTTTAAGACGAAATGTTCAATTAGGAAAAGGATTTTAATTTGTTATTATACTTCCTTTATATATGCAACCGTTTCCTATAATAAGTACCTAAAAAAAGGCCTAATTAATTAACAAAAATTTGACACTTCCGATTTATACATTACCCTGAAATCCGATTTATACATTAAATTTGCTATAGCCATAGTTATAAAAAGTAATTTCATAAACATGGCTATTTTAAGATTTTTAAGATTTTTAAGTTTGCCATTTATGAAAAATCCCCTTAAAAAAATTGTTACTCAAAAATTGTCACTGCTTAATTACTTATTTCTGAAGTTACCCTTTCCTTTAATGGATTTTTCAATTCTCAACGTTTACTACATTTAATTTTAAGAAATGTTTTGGGAAAAATAAACCGATAACATAGTCAAATGATCTTTTGACTAGCTGAGTAATTAACTAATTTTTTTGTAAGGGTGTGCCACATTCTAAAAATTCACTTATTTTAAATCAAGAAATAATATATTGTCTGTTACTTTTAAATATCTAATTATAGTATATCTTATATTGAAGATTATGCCAGATAATTGGAGATGGAAGGAGAGTAGTATCTAAATTCCCTACTCTCTAGCAAAACCCTAGCTGCCATAAACCCTAATTTGCCTATTTCGATGGCCATGGCCGCCCAGGCCGGGGGCAATGCCGCCTGTGAAGGTGGGCCACCAGATCTGCTGTCATATGCGGCACTATTGAAGCAGCCAAAAGCACCAACCAAGAGTTTATCAATTAAGCCAATTATGTATCTACATGAAGATCCACAAGTAATATGGGATCAAGAGGAGGTGAATCATATGATAATTAACGAGAATTTGGAGTACGCGGTGATAGGAAAATTCTCGTATGGATGGTCAAATATTCAAGAGTTGTGGAATTTTATTCCTAAGCAATATGATCTAAAGAGAGAATGTAAAATTGAACTACTAGCTATAGGCACATTCTAATTCGAGCATCGTTAATGGAAGATTATGTGCACTTGTTTTCCAAGCCAGCCTTTTATACCTAACAAAAGACTGCATCATACGCTATAAGGACTTTTAAGTGGGAGCGAATGTTTGATCCAAAGGAATTAACGGCAGTGGCATGAATCTCGTTCTCATCACTATCACCAAATATTTTTGGGAAAGAGGCTATAGTTTCCCTAGCCAGGGCAGTGGGAAAACCATTACAAGTTGATATGGTCACAAGAAATCAAGCCAGGCCAAGTTGTGCTCGAGTCAAAATTGAGGTTGATTTACTGCAAGAATTTCCAAAGATAATCAAAATCCGAGTTAAAAAGACGAATGGAGAGGTGGATAAAAAGTGGATTAATATCAAATATGACTATGTTCCTAAGTATAGCATTACAAGTATGATACAAGGACATGACGAACATCAATGTTATGTCCTTCGTCCAGAGTTTTATCTGGATAAAAAGGACAAAAAGTAAGAGGAAACTCAAAATAGTGGAGGAAAAGAGATTACGCTATAAGGTTCCAAGAATCAAGGCAAGGCCACTCAGGAAGAAGAGAAGGAGCAATAGTTAGTGGAGCCTAAAAGTAAAAGTCCTGGAGGAGGCAGACGTGAGCAACCCAAACAAGTGTGGAATAGGATTGACATAGTATCGGAGAATTCTTTTGGTGCATTACAAGATGATTGGCAAGAAAAAAAGGGATGAACATGAAGAGGAGAAGGCAAAACAGACAGACAATACAGAAGATAACAAAGAGGAAACACTAGTAGACAAGGGGAAGAAGATTGTTTCAGTGGATACAAAAGAAGAGAGTAAAGGGATATTAAAGTCGCACAGAGGTTAGAATAAGCTGACTAAGGAAAGATCATCAAATCATGCTAAAAAACAAAGGGTGGATCAAGGGCAATCTTTAGGGACAAAGGATGATAGGGAGATTAGAGGTTTGATAGAAAATATATTTGGGAAAAATTCACAGGGAGATATAATCAGCAAAGATAAAATTGGTGAAGAAAGCTTAGGAGAAACTACCGAAAAGGGGGGTTGTAGTAAATAACTGATGATGAAACAGAGATACAAAGGAGCGCACAGACTGAAGAAGAGGAAGACATTGAGTACAATATTCAGCAAATCAGTAACGCAGGGGAGCTGTCTCTTAGGCATAGTAATAGTCTAAAGAATGGCTTAAAAAGGGAAGACCTATTCTGTCACGACCCGGGACTAGGGCCTATATGTGACACGGCGAATGGAAACCCGAGAGTCCCCAAACAAGCCTCAAGTATCCAAATCCACATCATTGGTTCGGAAAGAACACTCAAATAGTGACACATAGTTCTAAGGGACGGGAGAATAGGACTCACGCTATGGGGGCAATACGGGGCTTGGGACTTTTCATATTTCCACATCAAATATGTATCTAACCAAATACGACATTTCCATAAATAAATCCATATGAATACATAAACCAAATACCACGCATAGCATAAAGATTTTAGAGAGTCTACATGTTGTCCAATAGATGCCTCTAATCAAGATGGAACGGGGGGTAGGACATGTTCCGGGTTCACCCTCAAACAAGGAGGTCCCGAATTAAAATTTTGACGGTTCCATGGAGTCTAGAACCTTGTTTCTGGTAGAATTCCATATTTGATTTGTGTTCACAGAATTTTGAACGAATCCCGAGTGTCCAATTCGTGAAAGTCCTATGCTATAGAGTTGTTGGTTTTTGTTGATTTTTGGTACAATTAGGCTACTTCTCCGCATTCGCGTAGAATTCTCCTCATTTGCGTAGACTTTCCGTGTTCACGGAGTGTGATGGCTCTTGACCTCCACATTCATAGAGCACAGGCTGTCACAACTCTGCGTTCGTGGATAAACAGTCCACGTTTGCAGAGTGTTGTAACCCCTGAGTCTCCACGTTCGCAAAGATATTAAATGCCTGAAAAATGTCCAGTTTTAAAGATGACTTTTATTCAGTTTTCACCATTTTTTATATTTCAAACTTCGTTTTCAAGAGATTCTACAATGTTTTTCAAGGTAAATCGATTGGTAACTATTTTTAACCTATTTCTTTTATTTCCATTGATTAATTTGTGTTTTTAACTTATAATTTTGGGATTTTAATGGTGGAATTTGAGGATTTTTCGGATATTAGTCCTTATTGCTAATTTGATGATTTCTACCTCAGTTTAACTCCATTTTCAAAATAATTTTCACTGTTGAACTCCTTACTTGGGAAATAGTTTCATGCATTAATTTTTAGATTACGACTACTTTTTTCAACATGAGATTTTTGACCATTTTGTGCTTTTCATCCGAATTGATTGATTTTAGTGTCATTAGATTCGTTATGTAATTGTGATACTATATTTGAATAGATTTTGGTGATCTAGAGTATCGTAGAAAAGGAAAAGCTTTGGATTTGACTTGATTTGAGACTTTATCTAAGGCAAGTGGACTTCTAACCTTTTGTTAAGTATGAGTAAACCTTGTATGTTCATATGTGTATAGAATTGAGAACTTTAGGTAGAATTGTATCATATATACTTTGATATTGAGGTTTTCAGATTGAATAGTTGTTCTTCTATTGAAATATTGACTTGTGTATTAAAAGACTTGTGATCTTATGAATTATTTGATGTTGATACTGAGATGAGAATAATATATATTGAGATATTGATGATATTGATGATATCGAGGGATTGATAACATTGATACTATGTTAATATTGAAATCATTGTGATATTGACATAGTGATATAATTGTGATCATGCACATTGTATCTATTATTACTTGTGCATTGATACTTGTGATGGCTACGGCCGAGAGATAGATAAGGTAACATGTGGGTTGCTAATCGAGGTCTCTACTGGTTGATGTTAACCGATGTTTCTGTTTGCAAGTTGAGGTAATATGTTGGCTGATATTGGATCCGAGGTCATTTTTGGACAGGTCCAAGGTCTTTTCTAGATGGGTAAACATTGGCCGAGCTCTTTGCCAGCAATGTTTACGGATACATGGTCTATGTGAGACACCCATGGGTTTAGTTCTGATGCATATATATATATATACTGTTCAGCAGATATGTATCGTAGGACAAATATGCATCATGATTATTTGACATTGAATCGCATTATTTACATCTCATGGCATCCACATCATCTCATATCATTCTTATTTTGATGTTATCTTATGAATTGTTGATGAGAATGGATATCTATTGTATCATTTGAATTGAGTATCTATTAAAGGTATATTGAGATATGATGTTATGCGATGGTTATATCTACATTCTTATGATTATATATTATATTGTGTTGGGACTTTTCTGAGTGCAGGTATGTAGTTTGACTGGTATATGGTTGGGTGTTAAGGAGTACTTGTGTTGTTCATTAGGTTAGTTCCATTTGCTGAGTATTCTGTTGTTTGGTGCTCACCTCTTGCTACATTTTTGTAAGTTGTGAGCCCGATCCTCCTTGCTAGTTTTCTGATTTATAGGATCAAGCTTTGAATCTATCAAGAGGTAGTTGTTTATCCCTTTGACAGGCTTTCAGAGATTTTTATCTTTTACATTTTGTTCTATTCAAGAACTAGACATTGATACATGTATTTCATTTGAGTATTCTGTATTTAGAGGCTTGTAATGTAACACCAGTTCTGTGAAGGTTGTAGTTTTGATTTCCTATTCTTATCTATCTTATTAGACCGTTTCTATCTTCCATTTTCATTATTATGTTATGTTGTTAGAGTTTGGCTGACTCACATTAGTGGGTTAGGTGAGTGCCATCACACCTAGATTTTTTATCATGACAATTAGTAAGCATATGAGGCATAATAGTATATTGAGGACAATATTTTCTTACTTTTTAAGCTCTATATGAGTCTAAAATATGGACTCATCACACAAGCATATAAAAGATAAGATCAATAAAAAGGTCTTATTTTTCCCCAATTAGCTTCTTTGATCAGGTTTAACATTCTAAACCTTAGACCTTTATATATTATGACCGGTATAATTAGTGCTTAGCCCCCCGTAATGTAATGACCCTCAGTTTAGGAGCCTTTAGTACAGAAAATTAGCCTGAAAAATATCATGAAATCTAGTTTACAATGTGACTTACGACCCATAATAGGAGATATGACCCCTAGGTTCTGTTCTTAAACATAAAACTTCAGAAATGGAAAATAATTCTATAACACCTCAAATTTGGAGCCTATGAGTAATGAAAGATTGACCTGAAAATGACCTAGGATCACTGTAAGAGGGTGACATAGGCCCAGAGGAGGAGATACAGACCATAAGTGAGTTCGTAGGTGGAGTGCCTTGACTTGAAAGAAATTAGAGTTTTCAGAAAAATGATCCTCGTGTTAGCAGACGGCCCGTGGAAAGGGATACGACCCGTAAGTAGTCCCGTGGAATGAGGCCAAGAGAATAAGAAAATTTGGCTAAGTGTCGAAGGACTCTACGAGTCCAACCATGACCCATAAATCCTTAGATGGATCGTAAGATGGTTCATGATTTTAGGGCAAAAAATAATAGGTTCTGGATCTTTAAATACAAACAACAATATGGGTCATGCTTCTTTGTACAGCCCATACACTGGCACTTGTGGTTTGGACTGCCGGATTCATTAAGGGTATTTTCAATCTTTCCCTATTCCCTTAAACCCTTAACAGCCTTATCTAGCCCCTTCATGACCCCTCATGCAATTTCAAGCCTTTCTCCCATCAAGTTGAGTGCAAGCCATTCCAATTATCTAAGTATCCAGCAAAAATTCGTATATGTGTGTACTTTAAATGATCATATCTCTTAGCACACAATGAATTAGATGCTAAGAGACCTACCAAATGAAAGCCCTTTGGATTATCTTTGCAACTCAACTAATTTTACCTCATTCGGAGTTTAGACCAAAAGGTTATGCTCATTGTAGTGAAGCATTGTCCGGCTACCAGTTCATATGACCCACTCTACGGGCCGTGGATTGACTTACGGCCCATAAATGGGCTTTCATGAAAACTGTCGAGCAAGTTTTGAAAAAGGTGTTTTAGTCCTTTCCTCACACACCTAAGCCCAATGTCATGTCGTTTTGGCTTCTTACACTCCCCATATCAGTCTAATACTCCCCCAAATGACCCTATTCCTAAACCATCCTCCAAAAAACCTACATCCCAAATCCTCTCAAGTCCCCCAAGGTCCTCCATTGAAGACAAGGTTAGGGTTTCGAGTTTCTTTACCAAAATTTGTAATTTCTTTCGTAAATGTTCGGCGAAGATATGTGAATTTAATTTGTGAAGCCCTTTTCTTCATAAAGCTCAAGTTCCTATTCTTTTTTGGGATTAAGGTTTATGCATGTTGTAAAGTTTTGGGAAGTTGGTTTAATTATGTAATTTATGATGCATTCTTAGGTATATGAAGTATATGAGTATTATATTATGACCTATGATGCATATTGAGTTGAAATTCATGACTCTCTAGTTGTGGTTTTACAAGGAACATGTAGGGTTGATTTGAATGATTCCAAATGGTTATATTATGAATTTATTGATGTTTGTTAGCCCATATTATTATGAAATAATATTCACTTCCATGATAAGGATGTTATGTCTTGAATTCCTATATTGTGGAAGCTGGGGAGTTTGGAGATATGAAGATGATGATATGGTTCCTTAAATTATCCTTTAAATTGGTGAATCCTACTACTCTCATACATGGATAACTAGTAATTTGCATGATTCCATAGCTATTTATGATTCTTCCCTACTTATGAAATTTTAGGTTATGAAGAGGATGTCTTGATTTCACTTAAATTCATGCTTTATGTATTATTATTATATATCAATAAAGTCTAAATTCTCATTGATTTCATGAATTTATGTATTGACTCGTGTATCTTATTGATTTTAAGTAATGGGTTTGTGAAATAGTTTACGGGTTACTTCAAGCATGGCTTGTCATGGATACATATGAGTATGCACATTTCCTTCAAATTTCAAGATCTCATAGCTTATTTACATGTATTAGTGCATTGCATCATGAGACATCCCGTGACATGACATGTTCTTGGAATGATATTGAATTCATACGAAAGCTATGTATTATTGGAAGCGTTCTTTATGATGTTATGATTTGCAAGTTTATACATTATTTGGGACTAAATTCATTGGAGTCAAGAATGAATGAATAAAAGAAATGTGAGTCCCAATCTAGCTATGTTCGTGAGACTATGATGACCCGTTAGTAGAGAGATGAAATGATGTTAGCCGATGTAGACGCTTAGCCAATATTATGATGCTAACCGATAGTAGATCTTAGCCATGATGTAGGAGCTATCCTTATGATGATTGGCCAAAAAGGGTGATTTTCCCATATACCACATGTAAAATGAATACCGAAAGGGGTGGCATTCTTCTAAGGTCCTTGACAAATGATAATCGAAAAAGGTGGTATTCCCGTAAGGTGTACATGGAGTATTTTCGAAAAGGGTGATGTTCCCATAAGGTAAGTGCTTGGTCTTATATATTGGTTATGGTCCCTCCCTAATGATGATTTCAGGTTTTACACTTATGATTATTCCGTGAAAGCTTACTTAGCACCGAGTGGACCTTGCGATGGATGTGGAAGCTCTTTGTTAGAAGAGGCATGAGACCGTTAGTAGAATTCCATTGTCCTATAACTACGTACCACCACAGAAAATAGGAATCACTCGCCTGTAAAGATTGATTTCTAGACCAACTGATAGTAGAGATTGCTCAATAGCAAGGCTTTAGTTGATCCACTTAGGCATCTTAGGAGGTCACCTGGCAAGTGATTTCCCCTTTTCTTCCGATATAGAACAAACATCAGGATTCCATGGTTAGCTCACATGGTTTATATTGGTTAAAGGGTGTTCTTACATATGTTCATGTTCTCCTCATGTTCCCAAGGTGTCCTTTTATGATGATTTATGATGGTTCCTTCATATTGTGTTCAAAGATATTTTAAAGCTCCTATGATTCATTGTTTCACAATTTCAAATGGTATTTCTCCTAAAGGCATATGGCTATGTCTACAAGTTTGTAAGATGGTCTCCATTATGATTACTAATGTTTCCTCCATAATAAAATAGTCTTTTATGTAAAGTAATATATTGTTCACCCAAGGATATTAATATTTTAATTGTTCATAACAACATGTATTTTCTCACTTATTCAAGTTTATGTAACTCATCATGCATTCAAGTAAGGGTAAGTTCTTTATTCTTCATGCGCATTATTTCATGTTCTATGGTGAGAGTAAAATGTCTAAATGATCACCCGTTTGTATGTTCCAAGTTTATATGATTTTCTCATTCACGACTATGTTCACCCATGCATCCTACTATGTTCTTTTTAAAGTTATCTTCTTATGTTTAAATGATATTAGCTTGAATATGATTGACTAATGTCCTTGTAAATGTATGATTTTTAACACGAGACTTAGCATAAATCATTATCATTTATTTCCATGACATGCATTGCATACCTACATACCAGTATATTCAAAGTACTGATGCATACTTCTATGCCTACATGATTTAATGATGTAGGGACCGACACTCCTCGATATCCACCACGTGTCTAGCTTTGTATCATTGAAGACGAGAGTTGGTGAATCCTCTAGTTCAGGGATAGTAACCTAGTTTTCTTTCTAGATTGATTTAT
The DNA here is from genome assembly GCA_029948455.1 of Solanum rostratum. Lineage (NCBI taxonomy): Eukaryota > Viridiplantae > Streptophyta > Magnoliopsida > Solanales > Solanaceae > Solanum > Solanum rostratum. Next base: position 60,057,474 of record CM057045.1, on the reverse strand, counting down.
AAGAAATTCTAGTTTCCAATTGTATATTTATTTTTCTATGTATGTATTTGAAGGTCAGCTTGAACATGTCTTAGCCCCCACCAAGTTTATGTTGGAGGTATTGTTGGACAAATGTTATGATGGTATCCAGTTCTTATATTCCTTTATGATTTTTGAATTGTGGCTCCTAGCCCCGTTTTCCCTAGTTTTCTATTCCATCTTAGTGTTTTATGCCTATGAATGCTTATGATGTGTAAGATGGCTTGGGGGTGAAGTTCCTTCGGTGTCCCATTCGCCGTATGACGTCTAGGCCTCTAGGTCGGGTCATAATAGATTCCAAGTGTGGGTAACCCACGGGCCAAGTGACAGCCTATAGAAAGTCATAACGTCAGTAGGTAAACTATCGGACATGAAGGAAATTTGAAAATTTCTAAAGGATGACCTACGTGTTATCAGATGGCTCATAAACCAGGATACAATTCGTAAGGTTCTCCGTGGAATGAGGCCAAGAATAAGGTGACAAATGGCTTAAGTGTGGAAGGATCTATGAGTCCAACCACGGCCCCTAAAAGCTTATACGGCCCATAACAATGCCTCGTAGATTTGGGTCCAGCAAAGTTGGTTTTCCGTAATTTCAGATGTGTTATCAGACGAAAGGGATGTACAGTCTATGAATCGCTTTACGGCCCATAATCGGGGTCTCATAGGTCGATACCGACATTTTTAACAAGGGATAATTTTGTCATCCCTATCCTTTCTATTCCTAAACTATGTCATTTTGGGGACGGGAAAGGGGCCCTAAACTAGCCTTAAAGCCCTAACATCAGCCCTCATTCTCTCATCCTTTCAATTCCTAAATTCTTTAAGGCAAAGTCTCTAAGAACAAGGCTAGGATTTTCAGATTTCTTCTCTAAATCTACAAGTTTGTTTCTCTCCAGTTCTTCCAAGGTATGTGAGTTGATTTATGGGTATCCTTCCACCCATGAAGTTCTTTATCAAGTATTTTATCTTTTCTTTAAGTTCCATAACTTATGTGCATGCTTATGAGGATTTCATGATATCTATGTTATTAATTGCTACTTTTGAAGTTTAAAAACTACTTTGCTAAGTGTATATGCATGTTCGAATCGTTAATAATGACCTATGATGGTATTCGATGATTGATAAAGGTTGGGCATTTTCGATGTTCCTTTAAAAGAAAAAATTCCTTATGACTCATGTGATTTATGATTGTTTCATGATAAAAGCTAAGCCCACTTAGTTTTCAAGTAAAGCTTTGTATGATTTATGAGTATGATTAGGGCGTTAATGAAAAGTTTCAAAGTCAAGTTTATCAAAGATATAAGTATGATGATAATTGTCGTAAAGATGTTAAGATAGGTCCCCAAGATGAAAGGATAATTCTCACTTGGTGGTTCCTAAGGTCGAGCTACTCCTATGATTGTTGCTTATGATTCTAAGTTGAAATTTAAAGATTCTGTGGGATGACTAAGCACTAAATATGACATTGTGGTAGGGTTCGGTAACGGAACCTTAGAAGCAACCTTTGTCGCATTAACTATATGCCACCATAGAAGCCCTTGTAGGCTAGGCTAGTGGATCAACGTAAGCCTTTTTCACCTGGTCAACAACAAATCATGTACATCAAGATAGGTAAACAAAATGATAAAGTCCTAGCTAGCCGATAAGACTACAACAACAGAGGTATAGGCACACACTATATATACACGCTAATCCTATGATTAGAGACTGAAAGTCACAAAAGAACCAATCCAAAATAACATGTCCACAATAGCCTCTAAGAGAACCACTAATACTGCAGGGACAGGGCCTCGACTGTACCCAACTGTACAACAAAAAGTAAGCATTCTGTGAATGCTCTCGGAAGAGGTGGAGATTGCCAACTCATAGCTGAACTGGGCTCCTAGTAGAGGGGTCGATCAGAGTCCATACCTGAACCTCCACGCACGAAATAAGATGCAACATCTCCAGGCAATGGGATGTCAATACGAATAAACATGGATTGGTATATAAGGCAGAATGTAAAACCATAGATAATAGTAGAAAAAAGGGCAATAAAAATACCACCTGTAATCAAAACTCAAGTAACGCTAGCAATGGGGGTCCTTTCCAGTAGATGACCGGGATAATATTGGCCAACCAGTGTCAATTTGTACCATATAGACACACACACACACAAAAACAAAAACATACATACACACACAAACACACACACACACACACACACACATATATATATATAATCATTTGGGCAAGTAGGCCCCGTACCTCCGACTATAGCTTGAAATTGTCATGACCCAGGACTAGGGCCTGGATGTGACATGGCTAATGGGAACCCGAGAGTCCCCAAACAAGCCTCAAGTATCCAAATCCACATCATTGGCTCGGAAAGAACATTCAAATAGTAACACATAGTTCTAAGGGACGGGATAATAGGATTCATGCTATGGGGGCAGTACGGGGCTCGGGACTTTCCACATTTCCACACCAAATATGCATATAACAAGATATGAAATTTCCATAAATCAATCCATATGAATAAATAAACCAAATACCATGTATAGCATAAAGATTTTAGAGAGTCGACATGTTGTCCAACAAATGCCTCTAATCAAGATGGAACAGGGGCCAGGACATGTTCCGGGCTCACCCTCAAATAAGAAAGGAAATCTGAGATAGCATAAGTAGAGGGAAGATGGCTTGTCCTTGGAGGATGGGACTCACCACAAGTACTCTTCTGAATTAGACTACTCATCAAACGGTTGGTAATCGAAATGCTTGGCCTCTACATGGTAAAATCATATAGGCATAGAGTATGTGTTAGTACTTTTGAATGTACCAAGTATGCAGGCATGCTAAGCACTTAAATGTTAGATGACAAGGGCACATAGTATAGAAAGAATATAATCAAGGGAGGAATATATACAAGATGCCATGAAATTCATGATGCATGAATGAAATGATGCTTATATATAACGGGGATGTGACCTCAACCGACATGAGTAAGACCAAGAGAACTATAACTTGGAATCCCGATGAATACCCCTTACTGGTATAGAGGTGGTCTACTTGCCAAAGATACACCACACTTCACCTTACGGGAATATATCCCATTTCGTATGGAGCAACCCCCTTATGGGAACATATCCCATTTCGGTAAGGATTTTTTATATCATATCATAATAGTACTTCACCTTACGGGAACATATCCCATTTCGTATGAAGCAACCTTCCCTACGGGAATATATCCCATTTCGGATAGGATTCTCATAACATATGCTAGGCACATCGGGATAGCTCTGACGTCCCCAATCCATCAGTGCTAAGTCAACATCCCACGACAATACTTATACATATACGTGCTTTCAAGAGATACAATATTCATTTCGAACCATAATTCATCTCAAAACCGTTCAATGCACATTTAGGCTCAAATGCCAAATCATAAGTCATAATCATGATACCCTTCCAAGGAATAGCTACAAGATGGTGCAAGCACCCGAGATGCTCAAAGAGCCATAATCATAAGACATGTATATGACCACATTCTTTTCATAACCAATACCTTATCATAATCATATCAAAATCCTTTCATAAAATATAATGTGGTTTAACCCACTTCATAATTTCCGCATACCAATATTCATGAATACAAATACAATGCACGATGTGAGGATAGCATGGGTGACATAGATTCAAGTTAAAATTAACATCATAATATGAAATTAAATGAATCCATAATTAAATCAACATTTAAATCATAATATAAATCACCCATGCATAAATCAACTTTAATAGGGGGCATGCATATTCATAACTTCATATCTCAATGTAAATCATTATAATAGTGATCAAAGTAAATTAAAATCATAAGTAAAGTACAACCTATACATTAATTGGATATAATAAAATTAAATAATGAAAACTCATATTTAAAGTGAATTAAAATCCATGAAATCAATTGATGGGAGTTTTGGGTCTTCTTGGTTGAAAGGGACCAAGAATTAATCCCACATACCTTGATTAAGGAGCTGAAATTTGGGGAAAACCTAGCTTGAAGTTGAACTCCAATTAAGCCCTAGCTTTGAGTCTTGAAAGGGAGAGGATAGAGTGTTTGGGAGTGATCTATTGAGGGGAAAAGGGTTTAAAGAGAATGAATTAAGAGGGGAGGGATATCAACTGAGTTTAGGGGTTTTGGATAGGCAAAAGGTCACAATTCATAATTAAAATAAACCGTAATTACATAAACGCCATTAATGTCACGGGTAAAATTCAAACCTTCAGGTCCATACGACCCCCTACACGGTCCGTGAGTCGCTACATGGACCGTGAATAGTGCCCGTGAACCTGCACTTAGGCAAACTTCGCGGTGCCAACACTTGGAATCTATCTGAAGCTAAGGGGTACCATACAGACGACTACACGGCCCGTGTGATGCTACACGGGTTGTGAAACATCACTTAGAAATTTCCGCATAAAAAGTTACGAGAAGGTAATTTCGTACTTAGAAAACGTTTACATTGCGAGCCATACGGTGGGCCACACGGCCCGTGACACACCACACATAGCGTGTGGGTGGCCGTGTGTCCTCACTTGGTCCGAAATCCTCCATCACATTCCACTCCATCAAAATCTTGGCCATGTACCCCTCCACGGGAGCCACACGGTCCGTTTGGCTTCACACAACCTGTGTGGGCCTTCCATGGAGTGACGCTTGACAAATTTTTGCTCGGGATGATACTAACAGGTATGAAAAGTCGCTTGAAAATTCGGGTCCTTACATCATCTCCCCCTTTGGAATATTTGTCCCCGAATGTGCAACAACACGGCCTGAAGGCTTGACTTAAGACATGAAACATCCGAACACAAGGTATAATGCATAGTTCATTAAATCATAAAGTCTTTAAAATCCATTTCAAATGTATTCAAATCATTCAAACATCATAAAAATCATTTATGTGCCCATGTATGCATGTCATGTCATAAGACTCAAGAGCGAAAGAATTAGGACTATTCAGAAGAGAATCGACCTAGTACCTTAGGCTTGAGTAGATTGCAAAAGATAGGGATATCACTTCATCATCTCTAGCTCCGCATTCCATGTAGCACTCTCCACATGTTGATTTCTTCAAAGCACTTTTACTAGAAGCCACGTCCTTGTTATGAAGCCGCTTCACTTGCCTATCCAAGGTCTCCACCAGGATTTCCTCATAAGAAAAGTTTTCTTCAACCTCAATTACTTCCAAAGGAACAATGGTGCTAGGATCAGCAACTAACTTCTCAACATAGACACATGAAAGACCAGGTGAATGGAACTCAAGTTTGGAGACAACTCCAACCTATAAGCCATGCTTTTAATCCGCTCAACGATCTCATAAGGGCCAACATACCGAGGGCTTAGCTTGCCCTTGTTACCAAAATACATCTAACCCTTCATAGGCGAAACCTTTACATATGCCCAATCACCAACACAAAACTCAAGATCCCTCCTCCTAACATCCGAATAGGACTTTTGGTGACTTTGTGCCATTTTCAGCCTTTCTCTAATTACTTTTACTTTTTCCATAGCCTCTATCACTAAATTCGGGCCAATCAGTGCCATCTCTCCCAACTCAAACTATCCCACCAGTGACCTACAACTTCTCCCATACAAGGCCTCGAACAGTGCCATACCAATGTTAACGTGGAAGCTATTATTATAAGCAAACTGAATGAGTGGAAGGTGATCATCCCAGTTACCCTTAAACTCTATCACACAAGCCCTCAACATATCCTCCCAGGTTTGAATAGTCCTCCCCACTTGTCCATCGGTTTGAGGATGAAAAGAGGTGCTCAACTTAATCCTAGTTCCAAATCCCTTCTAAAATGACCTCCAAAAGTGGGAAGTGAATTGGGTGCCACGATCCGATATGATAGATCGAGGAACACCATGCAGTCTCACCAAATCTTGGATGTACAACCTCGCATACTCCTTGGCACTATAGGTAGCCTTGACAGGTAGGAAATGAGCTGACTTGGTCATCTGGTCAACGATGACCTAAATGGAGTCGTATTGCCTTTGGGTCCGAGGCAATCCAACCACAAAGTCCATGTTCACATCTTCCTACTTCCATGTGGGAATCTCAATATCTTGAGCCAAGCCACCGGGCCTTTGGTGCTCTATCTTCACTTGTTGACAACTCGGACATTCAGATATGAACTTAGCGATGTCCTTCTTCATACCATGCCACCAATACACTTCTTTCAAATCTCGATACATTTTAGCAGACCCCTGGTGAATAGAATAATGAGAGTTGTAGGCCTCACTCATGATCACTCTTCTAAGATCATCCACATCTGGAACACGAAACCGGTCTTGGTACTGGAGCACACTATCTCCCCCTTGGGATAACACCTCGATCTCCTTTTCGGCAACCAACTTCTTCAATTCAAGTAATGATGGGTCTAAATCTTGCTTAGCTTTTACATCAATCACCACGGAAGATTCTGTCCCACTTTGAACACGGATACCACCATTGCTCGAATCGGCTAACCTGATACCTAACCTAGCCAACTGATGAACATCCCTTGCTAACTCCTTCCTTTCCTCTACAACATGCGCTACACTTCCCATAGATAGCCTACTAAGAGCATCGACCACCACATTGGCCTTGCCGGGATGATATTGAACACTCGTGTCGTAATACCTCCTTTCCCTCAAATTGAGATCCCTTTGAGTGAATACATATTGCAAACTCTTGTGATCGGTGAACACATCAACATGAACCCCATACAAATAGTGTCTCCAAAATCTTCAAGGAAAAGACTACCACTGCCAACTCAAGATAATGAGTTAGGCAATTACGTTCATGCACTTTCAACTGCCTTGGTGCATACGCTATTACCTTACCATGTTGCATAAGCACACAACCTAACTCAATCCACGAGGCATCACAATACACCACGAGTCCCTCCAAACCATTCGGTAAGGTCAAGATGGGAGCTGATGTAAGCCGATCCTTTAAAGTTTAGAAACTTCTCTCGCATTCATCTAACCATATAAACTTAGCCTTCTTTTGGATCAATTTAGTCAACGGGGATGCAATAGATGAGAACCCTTCAACAAACCTTCTATAATGTCCAGCCAACCCCAGAAAGCTTCGAATATCTAAAGGAGTCAACGATATGGGCTAATTCTTCACGGCCTCAGTCTTCTTTGGATCCACCTTGGTACCATCACTGGACAACACATGCCCAAGGAAAGCCACTTCACCCAACCAAAATTCACATTTGCTAAACTTGGCATATAATTTCTTCTCCCTCAAGGTTTGGAGAACCATTCTTAAATGATCCCCGAGCTCCTGCTCATTTCGAGAGTAAATGAGGATGTCGTCAACGAATACCACCACAAAACTATCAAAGAATTGCTTAAACACCTGATTCATAAGAGCCATGAACACGGTCGGAGCATTAGTTAAACTGAACGACGTCACCATGAACTCAAAGTGCCCATACCTTGTCCGAAAGGCTGTTTTAGGAATGTCATACTTCCTAACCTTCAACTGATGATACCAAGAACGAAGATCAATCTTTGAGAAATGAGAAGCCCCTTGAAGCTAGTCGAACAAGTCATCAATCCTGGGCAACGGATATTTATTCCTAACGGTCACCTTATTTAGTTGCCTATAATCAATACACATCCGAAGAGATCCATCCTTCTTTCTCACAAACAACATTAAAGCAAGCCCACGGTGATATACTGGGCCTAATGAAGCCTTTCTCCAACAAATCCTTTAATTACTCCTTTAACTCCTTCAACTCCGTCGGTGCCATACGAAAAGGGGGAATAGAGATAGACTGAGTATCCAGAAGAAGATCTATGCCGAAGTCTACCTCCCTTTCAGGAAGGATACCGGGCAAGTCTTCGGGGAACACATCTGAAATCTCATTCACCACAGGAACCGACTCAAGAGTAGGCACTTCGAACTCCATATCCTTGACCCTCACAATATGATAAATGCACCCCTTTGAAATCATTATTCGTGCCTTGAGGTAGGAAATAAATCGACGTTTAATAGAGCAGTCACTACCTTTCCATTCAAGAACGGGCTCCCGGGGAGGTTGGAACTTGACCTTCCGGGTTCTATAATCTATAGAGGCATATGATGCATGCAACCGATCCATCCCAAGAATCACATCAAATTCGAACATCTCAAGTTCCACAAGGTCACACGGGAAAACCTTGTTCAACACAGAATCGGGACAACCATGATAGACCCTATGTGCAATAAAAGATTCACCCACGGGGGTATAAACTGAGAAAGGATCCTTCAAAATCTTGGGACTCAAACCAAATTTAACAGCCAACAGAGGAGTCACAAAAGACAAATTTGCACCCGGTTCAAGCAAACCATAAGCATCAAAATCAAAAACTTTTAACATACCAATCACAACATCCGGAGCTTCCTCAACATCCTGGCAGGCATGAAGGGTATATAACCTATTGTTCCTTGGGGAAAGACATTGGGAGCTCTTTGTTAGCCTTCCCCGCCTTGAACTACCTGAACTTGGCCTCTACGGGCATTCTTAGGACAATCTGCAACCTTGTGATTTTTATCACCACACCCGTAGCAAACACCCAAATCCCTCTAACAAACTCCCATGTGGGGCTTCCCACATTTGTTACAAAGAGGATAATCATGTCCACTACCAATCGGTGCCCTAGGAGGAGGTACCCAAGCATTAGTGACCCAAGCACCAGAACCTTGGCCCTACCGGAAGCGACCGAAGCCATCACTTCGAGAACCAGAGAATCCACCATCAAAACGGGCCCCCTTAAGATCGTGTACCCTTCTCTCCTTGAGTTTCTCCCCTTCAATCTGTTCAGCATACACCATGAGTCCAGAAATATGCATATCCTGTATGAGCATGGCAGTACGACATTTCTTCACAAGCAAATCAGAGATACCAAAAACAAACTTCTGCATCCTTACATGGGGTCAGCCACAAGTGATGGAGCATATTTGGAGAGCTTTGTGAATTTGAGGGCATAGTCCCTGACATTCCTACCTCCTTGCTTAAGGTTGATAAATTCAGTCATCTTGGCCTCCCTAAGCTCAAGTGGAAAGAAGCGATGTAGGATCACAAATCTGAACTCTTCCCAGTTGACATCACCATCGCAGACCCTTTTCATAGATCATTGGGTATACCACACTTAAGCTACATCTTTCAGTTAGTAAGCAGCCAATTCAACCTTCTCCTCTGAAATAACACCTATAATGTCCAACATCTTGGTAAGCTCATCAATGAACTCCTGAGCATCCTCATCAGCCTTCGACCCATGGAAATTCGGAGGATTCATCCGGGTGAATCCCTCACTCTAGAAGTTGGCGTAGGATCCCGTGGCAGATTAACCTGCCTTGTTTGAGATGTCACCACCTGGGCAAGCACGGCAAAGGCTATACGGAATTCACCGCTTGAGATGGGCTCATCCATAGGCTCTTGAGGAGCCTGCTCCTCATTAGCTGGAGCCGGCCTTGGGTAGGGTCTTCCTCGAGGCATCTTCTGAAATAGAGCAACGACGTAATTAAGATAAGAAATCCAATTACACGAGTCTTAGCACGACATAGAGCATGAAGAAGTGAGGCAATTCTAAGAAAGTCTCCGTAGCCTCCCACTCATAGGCATAGTGCACTTCACAACCATGAATAGGACTCTACTTGACGTGGCATGTTGGATTCCGAGGGCCATTTGTAAACCTAGTGCTCTGATACCATCTTTTGTCACAACCTGGGACTAGGGCCTAGATGTGACACGGTGAATAGGAACCTGAGAGTCTCCAAACAAGCCTCAAGTATCCAAATTCACATCATTGGTTCCGAAAGAATATTCAAATAGTAAGACATAGTTCTAAGGAACAGGAGAATAGGATTCACGCTATGGGGCAATACGAGGTTTGGGACTTCTCACATTTCCACACCAAATATGCATATAACCAGATACGACATTTCCATGAATCAATCCATATGAATACATAAACCAAATACCATGCATAGCATAAATATTTTAGAGAGTCTATGTGTTGTCCAACAAATGCCTCTAATCAAGATAGAATGGGGGCCAGGACATGTTTCGGGCTCACCCTCAAATAAGAAAGGAAATCTAAGATAGCATAAGTAGAGAGAAGATGGCTTATGCTTAGAGGATGAGACTCACCATAAGTACTCTTCTAGATCGGACTACTCGCAAACGGTTGGTAATCAAAATGCTCGACCCTACATGGTAAAATCATGTAGGCATAGAGTATGCGTTAGTACATTTGAATATACTAAGTATGCGGGCATGCAATGCATATGACTTGTTAAACCAGCACGTAAATGTTAGATGACAAGGGCACATAGTATAGAAAGAATCATATAATCAAGGGAGGAATATATACAAGATGCCATGAAATGTATGATGCATGAAGGAAATGATGCTTATATATAACGGGGATGTGACCTCAACTGACATGAGTAAGACCAAGCGAGGTATAACTTGGAATCCCGATGAATACCCCTCACCGATATAAAGGAGGTATACTTGCCAAAGGTACACCATACTTCACCTTACGGGAACATGTTCCATTTCATATGAAGCAACCCCCTTATGGGAACATATCCCATTTCAATAAGGATTTTTCATATCATATCATAATAGTACTTCACCTTACAGGAACATATCTCATTTCGTATGAAGCAACCTTCCTTACAGGAACATATCCCATTTCGGATAGGATTCTCATAACATATGCTAGGCACATAGTTTGAGGAAAGAGAGAGGACCCTTGGGGATAGCCCTGACGCCTCCAATCCATCGGTGCTAAGTCAACATTCCACGAGAATACTTATACATATATGTTCTTTCAAGAGATATAATATTCATTTCGAACCATCATTCATCTCAAAACCATTCAATGCACATTTAGGCTCAAATGCCAAATTATAAGTCATAATCATGATACTCATGCAAGGAATAGCTCATTCACATATACAAGATGGTGTAAGCACCCGAGATGCTCAAAGATCCATAATCAAAAGACATGTATGTGATCATATTCTTGTCATAACCAATGTCTTATCATAATCATATCAAAATCATTTCATAAAATATAATTGGGCTTAACCCACTTCATAATTTCCATATACCAATGTTCATGAATGCAATTGCAATGCACGATGTGAGGATAGCATGGGTGACATAGATTTAAGTTAAAATCAACATCATAATATGAAATTGAATAAATCGATAGTTAAATCAACATCTAAATCATAATATAAATCACCCATGCATAAATCAACTTTAAAAGGGGACATGCATGTTCATAACTTCGTATCTCAATGTAAATCGTCATAATAGTAATCAAAGTAAATTAAAATCATAGGTAAGGTACAGCCCATACATCAATTGGATGTAATAAAATCAAATAATGAAAACTCATATTTTTGAAGTGAATTAAAATCCATGAAATCAATTGAAGGGAGTTTTGGGTCTTCTTGGTTGAAAGGGACCAAGAATTAATCCCACATACCTTGATTGAGGAGCTAAAATTTGGGGAAGAACCAAGCTTCAAGTTGAACTCCAATTAAGCCCTAGCTTTGAGCCTTGAGAGGGAGATTATAAAGTGTTTGGGATTGATCTATTGAGGGGAAGAGGGTTTAAAGAGAATGAATTAAGAAGGGAGGGATATCAGCTGAGTTTAGAGGTTTTGGACAGGCAAAAGGTCATAATTCATGATTAAAATAAACTGTAATTACATAAATACCACTAATGTCATGGGTAAAATTTGAACTGTCAGGTCCATACGGCCGCCCACACGGTCTGTGAGTCGCTACACGGACCATGAACATTGCCCGTAAACCTGCACTTAGACAAATTTTGCGATGCTAACACTTGGAATCTCTCCAGAGCTAAGGGGTACCATAAGGACGACTACATGGCCCGTGTGATGTTGCACGGGTCGTGTCAAGGTTCTGAAATATCACTTAAAAAATTTTTGCACGAAAAATTTATGGGACGGTAATTTCGTACTTAGAAAACTTTTACATTGCGAGCCATAAGGTGGGCCCACGGCCCGTGACACACCACACAGAGCGTGTGGGTGGACGTGTGCCCTCACTTGGTCTGAAATCCTCCGTCGCATTCCACTCCGTCGAAATCTTTTCTAAGTACCCCTCCACGGGAGGCCACACGGTCCGTGTGGCTTCACACAACCTGTGTGGGCCTTCCATGGAGCGACGCTTGGCAAATGTTTCGCTCGGAATGATACTAAGAGGTCCGACAAAGCCGCTGAAAAATTTGGGTTCTTACAGAAGTCCATGTATAACGTGTGCATATAGTAGTCCATAGCATAAATTTAACCAATCTTGTCTCATTGGTACACTTATCTTCATAACATCATAATCATTGTCGTAATATATACACATGACTTGTGGGATCTTACATGTCTTTTGAATAAGTTTGACAAGTTAACTCAACATTTGGAATGAGGCCTTAACTCTGAATATGCTCATAAAGGTGCTTTTCATAATGCATATATTTAGTTCCATGTCAATTAGTAAAAAAAAGTATTTAAATAGAATCAAGTGCCTTAGTAGTTTAAATAGGAGCATTACGCTAGATATTATTGGAAATCAACACATTACTTGTTAAGTGCTTCAACTATATTTTTTCTAGAAAGAAGGACTTATTTTGAATACTACATTCCCTTAGTAATCTACATTTATATAAATGAAACTTCACCAAAAAAAGAAACACCTCGAACATATGAATAGGTAGTTAGGAAAACCGACAAAATAATATATAGATATTGATTATCCAGTTTAAGTGAACGAATAAAATTTTAACCTAATACCATCATGAAAATAACTTAGCTGCAATCCCAATGCCTTTCACAAAAGGTCTTTCCAGCAACAGAATAGTAAGATATCATATTTAATGTTTTGGGAAACTTCCCCGATTTTGTGTTAAAAGGCGGGATGGAGCTTAGCCATAACATATCTTCCCAATGGATGTCCTATTGCCCAAACTTTCTTCGCGAGAGTTGTTCTTTATGTCCTAAACTTCACAACAACTATATATATGTAGCTTAAAGACACTGATAAATAGTCCAGCATTTAGCATTAATGACCAGATTCGCCAAATAGTATTTACTCGAGGAAACGTCCGTAACATTTCGTAAAAGTGACCATAAAAGAGTCCCAAGATTATTACCTGAAGACACCAGCTGAAAACCAAGAATAACTGGCTAGAACACCACTTTTTTACAGCCCAAAAATAGCCCCAAACACAGCTAATAAGAAGGGAAAATAATTGCAAAGTGTAAGGCACGCATTTTTAGAAACGAGGACGAATTTTAACGGTAAAAACGTGAAAAACAAACCCAAATCACCTTGATACCTTAAGGGAACTTTATCTTATGTGTTCTTTGTGATGAAATAGAACTGATTTGAGCTTTAAAAAGCTCAAATTAGCCGACATCTAGGTGGGTTGACCCGACCCGGCCCATGACCCAATTTTCTGCTCCAGCAGTCACAGTAAAACTATCGTAACTTTTTATTTTGAGGTTAGTTTGATGCGTAGTTTTATGCTTTATGAACTACACTCATAGATCTTAAATTTGATAGATCATGGACCTTTCAACTCTTTATATTTTGGGAGGTATGACTTGATACATTTGACCCTAATTTAAGAATGATTTCTTCAAGAAACTTACGGTAACTTTGCCAACCTTTATCTTGCAACTTTCTTGATTCCAAAACTTAATGTATGACCTTTGTGCTATTAACATAACCTTCAAAAATTCATTATTCGCAAACTTCTAGTCCCGTCCGAAAAGTGAAACCTAATTTAAACCTTCCGAAAAGGGCGAGGTGCCACTCGGGCCATTTCTTTAATCCCGAATGTATATTTCGGGTATTCCTTTGGCTTAAAAATTTAGGTCCTTGACATTACCACTTATTAGCAGCCTTACTATCCTTAGGTTCTATCCAAAATCATATATGTCTTATATGACACACCACCCTATATATATATATATATATATATATATATATATACATGGAAGACGAGAAACACGGGGTCTCGCCCCCCCCCCCCCCTTAAGAACATTCGTCTGCGAATGTATCTAGACAACATCTTGGTTGCAATACTATCTCTTAAAATGTGATTTTTGAGGATATACCTTTTATCCCTCCAACCCATAAATCAACTTCAAAAAAATTCTAATTACTAAGCTTTGTATAGGTATCTCGTGACGACCCATATAAACTATACTCCCAACTAATTTAAAATTTGAGTACTGTAGAAAGATGAGTGCCAGCTTTAAAAATATTACTCACCTTAATTTGTAAATTGCTGAGGGTGCTCCTTCATCATTTCCTCTTCCGCTTCCCAAGTTATTTCCTCAATATTGTTGTTTCACCAAAATACTTTCACGGAAGACACTTCTTTATTCCGAAGCCTTCTCACTTGTCGATCTAAAATAGCCGATGGTACGTCATCATAAGACAAGTCTTCAAAAATGTGGATATCCTCAATGTGAGTAATACGTGAAGGATCTTCAATGCACTTTTGCAACATCAAAACGTGAAACACCGGATGGACTGCCCTAATTCTGAAGGCAAATCAAGATCGTACGCGACCTTGCTAATCTTTCAAATAATCTTATACGGTCCAACATATCTAGGACTGAGCTTTTCTTTATTTCCAAACCACATGATTCCCTTCATAGGTGAAACTTTCAAAAAGACCCAATCTTCTATATCAAACTCTAAGTCTCGTCGTCAAATATCTGTATAAGATTTTTCCCGACTCTAGGTTGTTTGCAATTAGTCTCTAATAAGTCTCACACTTTGTCCATTGCCTGCTGAACTATATTAGGCCCTAGCAACTTTGCCTCCCTAACCTCAAAGCAACCAATCGACGACCTACATCTTCACCTATATAGTGCTTCATAAGGCGTCATTTGAAGACTAGCTTGGAAACTGTTATTATAAGCGAACTCAATAAAAGGCAGATGATCATCCCAGCTTTCTTTAAAGTCTAGCGCACAGGCACGTAACATATCCTCAATGGTCTGGATAGTACGCTCCGTCTGCCAATCAATTTGTGGATGAAAATCGATGCTAAAATTTACTGCCCAGACCCTTCTGAAAAGACTTCCAAAAATGTGCGGTAAATTGAGCCCCTCGATCAGAGATAATAGATAATGGAAATCCATGAAGGAGGAAAATCTCTTGAATGTAAAGTTAGCATAATCCTCCGCTGAATATGTCGTTCTTACTCGTAAGAAATGAGCATATTTTGTCAACCTATCAATGATTACCCAAATAGAATCATACCTGCATAGAGTATGAGGAAAATCAGTGATGAAGTCCATATTTATCATGTCCCATTTCCATAACGAAAGCTCAATATACTAAGCTAGGTCTTCAGGTCTCTGATGTTCTACTTTAACTTGATGGCAACTGGGACATTGGGCTACCATCTCTACAATATTCTTTTTTCATGTCATTCCACCAATAGATTTATCGAAGGTCCTGATACATTTTTGTTGTTCCAAGGTGGGTTGAATATCTAAAATAATGGGCCTCAAAAAGAATCTTGGCATAGAGTCCTCTGATATCTGGCACACATAAGCGGCCCTAGTACCTAAGGATGTTGTTGTTGCAGAATGCTCTCCCTCAGTTCTCTAAGCTCAAGATCCTCGTGTTGTTGCTCATTTACTTCAGTAACAATGGAAGATTCTATTGTATTTTGAACAATTACACCTCTATCCTCTGTATCTACCATCGGACCTGCAATCAAGCTAGCTGACATAGGTCTTTTGCCATTTCAACCTTATCAGCTTTAACATGGTTTAGACTTCCCATGGACTTCCGACTAAGTGCATCAGCAATAACATTAGCTTTACCAGGATAGTATAAAATATCAACATCACAATCTTTTAGTAATTCTGGCAACCTCCTTTGTCATAGGTTTAACTTATTATGCTTAAATAAATATTGGAGGCTCTGGTGATTGGTAAAAACATCAACATGAACTCCGTATAAATAATGTCGCCAAATCTTTAAGGCAAACACAACTGCAGCGAGATCAAGATCATGGGTAGGATAGTTTTGTTCATGCTTTCGCAACTGTCTTGAAGCTTATGCAATAATTCTACCATGCTGCATAAGAATACAACCAAGGCCAATTCTCGAGGCATCACAATATACAACGTAGCCTTCTGTTCCATCTGGAAGAGCCAAGATAGGTACGGTGCTAAGCCTTTTCTTTAACTCTTGAAAAATCTGTTCACATGCTTCAGTCCATTGAACTTAGCTTCTTTATGTGTCAATCTCATTAGTGGTGTTGAGATATAGGAAAATCCCTCAAAAACCTCCTATAATATTCTGCTAAGCCTAAAAGGCTACAGACCTTGGTCAGATTCAGTGGTCTCGGCCGGGCCATTACTGCTTCAATCTTCTGGCCACTGACCTTGATACCATTGCCTGTAATAATATGGCCAAGAAAAGCTACAGAAGTTAGCCAAAACTCACATTTAGAGAATTTAGCATATAACCTATTGTGCTAGAGAGTCTGTAATATAGCTCGCAAGTGATCTGCATGGTCAGCTTCTGACCATAAATATATCAAGATGTCGTCAATAAATACGATCACAAATTTATCCAAGAATGGTTTAAAGACTCAATTCATCAAGTCCATAAAAGTTGTTGGGGCATTTGAAAGCCCAAAAGACATGACAAGGAACTCAAAATGTCCATACCTCATCCTAAATGCCGTCTTTGAAATATCAGTTTCCCTAAATCGCAACTGGTGGTACTCGAATCTCAAGTCAATCTTTGAAAAACATTTGGCACTCTGCAACTGGTCAAATAAATCATCAATCCGCAGAAGAGGATACTTATTCTTGATAGTGACTTTATTTAGCTATCTATAATCAATACACATCTGTAAGGAGCCATCTTTCTTTTGAACAAAGAGAACTAGAGCACCCCATGGAGATGTACTTGGCCTAATAAAGCCTTTATCAAGTAAGTCCTTCAGTTGTTCCTTCAATTTCCTTAGCTCTTCACGAGCCATTCTTTAGGGAGGAATGGATATAGGTTGCATATCCGGGAGAAAATGTATCACAAAATCAATTTCCCTTTCAGGGGGAATCCCTGGAAGCTCATCAGGGAATACCATCGAGAATTCATTCACAATAGGGACTGACTGAAGGGTCACCGACTCCTTATCAATATCCCTAGCATGAACTAAATGGTATATACAACCCTTAGTGATCAGCTTCCGAGCCCTAAGGTATGAAATAAACTTACCCTTGGGCAAAGAAACATTACCTTTCCATTCAAGGACCGGCTCGCCTAGAAAATAGAAGTGGACTAGCTTTGCTCAATAGTCAATATTAGCATAACAAGCTTCCAACCAATCCATACCCATAACAACATCAATCTGTCATAATCAATTCAATTAAATCAGCCTAGGTTGGCGCTCATTAATTAACATTACAACCTCGATAGATATGACTAGCTATAATTGAGTCACCAACTGGTGTAGATACCCTAACTGACCCCGAAAATAACTCAGGTCTCATATCAAGCTTACCAACAATGAATGGAGTAATATATAAAAATATAGAGCTAGGATCTATCAGTGCATAAACAACATGAGAATGTATCATCAATATACCTGTGATTACATCTGGAGATGCCTCTGAATCCTATCGACTTGTGAGTGCATAAAAGCGATTCTGGCCACCAGTAAAACCTTAATTTTCTCCTCTACCTCTCCCCCTACCATGACCCTGAGTAGGTTGTGGATCTAGTCGTGGAGCACATACTGAGGATGAAGATGTTGTAGCGGATCTTGAAGGCTGAGTTGTTGTACCTCTACCTAACCCTAGGCATTGGCTAATATAATGTCCTATCTGCCCACAATGGTAACATGCACCTGAACCCTTTCTACACTACCCACTATGAAGCTTACCATATTATGCACATGGAGGAGTAGATTGTCTCATTTGTACAGAATGCTCCTATCAATGGCTCTCAGGCTAGCGTGAACTCTGCCGTATCCCTGACTGAATATAACGATCAAATCGCTGGCCCTGTATCTATGGCGGGGAACTACCCGCTGATGGAGGTGGATATCGGTAAAAAGAAGGCCTAAAATCACCTCGTGGCTCCCTATAAAACTCCATAGTATGAGACCTCTTATTCTTCTTCATATCTCTACAGGTATCCTGAATTCGACGAGAAAGGTCCTCTGTAGTCTGAGCAAAAGCCTGAATACAAAAAATATCTACATCATCCTATAAAGAGGCTATCCTACAATCTTTGATCAAATGATACCCCAAACCAACCACTTGATGATGAACTCTGGAACTCATGGTACATACAATATCTAGTGCATACCTAGACAAAGAGTTAAACCTAAGGATATACTCCCTTACACTCATATCCCCTGCCTCAAACTGATAAATTGGTTAAAGCGGGCCTCCCAAACCTCCCGTGGTAAGTAATGGGATAAAAATGCCTCACAAAAGTCCTCCAACTCTACTGGCGGAGTATCAGGCCTTCTGGATCTCTCCCACGCCTCGTACCACAAGATGGAGACATCACGTGGTCGAAAAGAAGCCAACACCACTGCCTCGATGATAGAGGCATGCATCACCCTCAATACTCTATACATATGATCTATAAATTCCTATGGATCCTCAGTGGGATTGGACCCTGTAAATACTGGAGGGGCTAAGTGAAGAAACTCTCGTACCTTTGAGCTTTCTATTTGATCCCTTCTGGCATCTGCTCTCGTACCTTTGAGCTTTCTATTTGATCCCTTCTGGCATCTGCTCTCACATGTAGTTGTCTCTCATGAATAGAAACCATCCTAGTAAGTAGTTGAACAACCTCTCTCATACCCTGCTCCCCAGTCTCTGGTAGGGTTGGGGGTATTGGACCTCCTTGGCCCTCAAGAGGTGCTAGTGAATCTGGTACTATGGATACTGGAGGCTCTCTGCATGCCTCAACAGTGAGTGTATCTGCCTGACCTGGGAAAGAACAACTAGTACCTTCTCTCGGATCCATATCTACCTTACGTTGTGCCATCTCTTGAATATAGACAGCCTGATAAATAAAACAAACCACAAAGCATGATTAAGATTTAATATGTTCCTATAACTTTGCTCTATAGCATGATCTATTAAGTGAAAGAAAGGTAACCATCCCTAAATGCCTCGTAGCCTCCTGATTATAAGTGCGGTGCACAACATATCCATAAGTAAGACTCTACTCGACATGGCATTGTGAACTCCCTGGGACACAACCTGCTATGATACCATTTTTGTCATGCCCCAAAAAGAGGGGAGGCACAACTGGCACTCAATACCATTATTAGCCAAGTAAGCCACTAAATATGCTAGTAAACAAAACTAGGGACCAGAAGAAAATCGGGCAGCATAACATCTGGAAAACTAAGTCGGGATCGTTTAGGTCATGACTTGGTCAACATAAAATCATGTACATCAAGATAGGTAAACCAAAATTATAAAATACTAGCTAGTCGACAAGGCTGCAACAACAGAGGTATAGGCACACACTATATATATATATGTCAATCCTATGACTGGAGACTGAAAAGCACAAAAGAACCAACCTAAAATAACATGTCCACAATAGCCTCTAAGAGAACCACTAATACTGCCTAGACAAGGCCCGACTATACCCAACTGTACGACAAAAAGTAAGCATCCTGTGAAAGCTCTAGGAAGAGGTGCAATTGCCGACTCACAACTAAACTTGGCTCCTAGTGGAGGGGTCAATCAGAGTCCCTACCTAAACCTGCATGCACGAAAAAATGCAGCATCCCCAGGCAACAGGACGTCAATACGAATAAACATGTACTGGTATGTACGGTAGAATATAAAACCATAGATAACATTAGTAAAAAAGGTAATGGAAATACCACCTATAACCAAAACTGAAGTAACATTAATGGCCAATAATCAACCTCCTAGTAATCAAATATGCATGGTATGATTGAGTATCACATGTCGTGAATACATATATATAGATGCAAATGCATGACATACCCAACCAAATGCTAGCAATGGTGGTCCTTTCCGGTAGCTGACCGACATCATATTTGCCAACATGTGGCCATTTGTACTATATACATACATACATATATATATATATATAATCATTTGGACAACTAGGCCCTATACCTCCGATCATAGCTTGAAATCCATGCATAACGTGACATGTATTATATGAATATTGAATGCACATAGTAGGTCATAGCATAAATTTAGCCAATCTTGGCTCATTGGTACACTTATCATCATAATCATCATTGTAGCATATACACGTGACTCGTGGGATCTTACATGTCTTTTGAATAAATTTGAAAACTTAACTCAACATTTAGAATGAGGCCTTAACTCTAAAAATGTTCATAAAGGTGTTTTACATAATGCTTATACTTGGTCCCATGTCAATTAGTAAAAGAAAATATTTAAACAGAATCAAGTGCCTTAGTAGTTTAAATGGGAGCATTACGCTACATTATTGAAAATCAACGTGTTACTTATCAAGTGCTTCAATTATATTTTTTGTATGGAAAAAGGACAGATTATTAATACTACATTCCCTTCCTAATCTATATTTATTTTCATGACACTTCACCATGAAGAGAAACGCCTCGAACATATGGATAGGTAGCCAGGAAAACTAACAAAATGATGTATAGAAATTGAATGTCCAGTTTAAGCGAACAAATGATATTTCAACCTAATATCGTCATAAAAGAACTAAGTTGCAATTCCAATGTCTTTCACGGAAGGTCTTTCTAGCAATAGAATAGTAAGATATCACATTTGACGTTTTGGAAAACTTCCAGGATTTCATACTAAAAGGAGGGACGGAGCTAGGCCTTAACATACCTTTTCCAGCGGACGTCCTATTGCCCAAAGTTTCTTCACAAGAGTTATCCCTTATGTCCTAAGATTTGCAAAAACTACATATACATAGCTTAAAAACACCTATAAATCGTCCAGAATTTAGCATTAATGACCAGATTCGCCAAATAATACTTACGCGAGGAAACGTCCGTAAAACTGACCATAAAAGAGTCCATGATTATTACCTGAACACACCAACTGCAAATTAAGAATAACCTAGCAGAAAACCACTTTTTTACATCCCAAAAATAGCTCCAAGACAGCTAATAAGAAGGAAAAATAATTGCAAAGCGTAAGGCACACATTTCTAGGCATGAGGATGAATTTTAACAGTCAAAACGTAAGAAACTTATACAAATCACCTTGAGGGAACTTTATCTTCAGTTTATATGTTGTTTGGGACGAAATAGAACTGATTTGAGCTTTACAAAGCTCAAATTAGCTGATATTTAGGTGGGTTGACCTGACCCGACCCAGCCCATGACCTAGTTTCCTGCTCGGGCAGTCACTATAAAACTGTCATAAATTTTTATTACTAGGTCGATTTTATGAGTTGCAAACTAGACTCATAATTCTTCAATTTCATAGGTCATGCACCTTCTAACTCCTTATATTTTAGGAGAGATGGCCTGATACATTTGACCCAAATTTAAGAAGGATTTCTTAAAGAAACTTACAGTAACTTTGACCAACCTTTATCTTGCAATTTTCTTAATTCCAAAACTTAATGTATAAGCTTTTAGCTATTAAAATAACCTTTGAAAATCCATTATTAGAAAATTATACACTTTTCATCCTATTCAAAAAATGAAACCTAATTTAAATATTCCGAAAAGGGCGAGGTGCCCACTAGCATTGCAAATCCCCAACAGGTCTTAAATTTTCGTAGTTCTTCCACCAATCGAAAGTCTCAATCATACCGAACTCTCATGTCACAACACATGCTTAACGCCTTTAATGTCTCACAATCTGGGCCTTACAACTTTAACAGGTTCAAGGGTGTAGAAAATAGTATTATCCCTCTTTTGCTACCTCAGCACAGGCAATGAGTCTTATAATATAAGATGGTACAATATCCCAGAAAATGGTACCTCTCACTATTGCTACCTCAACGTAAGCAAGGGATTTCATAACAAGTAATACGATATTTTCACAACTATCAAGTATCATATCACCACAATTACATTAGTAGTCAAGTGTGCTACGAAGCCAGACCTTCCCCGTCCCCAATTATGCACATGAATTCCCCAAGAGTACTCAAGGCGTCGCAGTTCGTATACATGAAGGTCTCAGGTTTCACAATGTCTCAAATGATATAGATGCAATACGAGATATGTGCATGCCCAGACTATAATACAGTGTATATAAACATATATAGCATCAATATGCAAATGATAAAAGATGTATACATTAGCTTTAGACTTAAAAAAACCACTAAGTTTGGAGCATCATTTAATACCACAATATCATCAATATGTCTTACATTACCACTTATTTATCAGTAAACAATCATCGTGAAACCGACTCCCACAAGTATCAAGATATACTAGAAATCCTCAAGGTATCGTAACAAATCCTCAATTCCACCACAAACTCCTCAATACTATAAAGGCCATCGAAAATATCCCAAAAGGTACACAAGATCCCCAGAGTTATAACACAAACTACCCATTCCCACATAAGTATCAAAAGTATATCACATATCTCATATTAATATGCAAATAGCCCAAGATATCTCAATTCACAAGATTTTATCGAAAAAATATTATTAGAATCACAATTTACTTAGGTTTTAATATAATTGGAATTTCCAATCCTATGAAAATTACAACATATCAGCCTAATTACTCATGAATTCAAGCAGATCTTACAATTACAACATAAACATGTTCAATAACTTGGATCCAATAAAGTTAGCGAACCTACCTCAATGCCGAAATTGCACTTGGACAAGCTTTCAGTCAACTCAAGTCTCCAGACGATCGTCGAATCAACCAAACACTATCAAAAATAGGTAATACACGTCAAGAGATGAATTTTGATACCCATATTGGCATGAATTAGGCTTAGGGACAAAATGCCAAATTTAGAGCTAAAATCCAAAGTTCCTGAATCTGGAAAATAACTTTAAAATCAAGTTCTACGCGAAAAATGGAGTTTATGAGTAAAACTTTCACTAAAATTAAGCTTAAATTGAATGGAAAATTAACATTTAAAGTTTGAAACTCATAGTCTAAAACTCCCAATTCAGGATAACCAAAATCATGAAATAAAGATAAAACTCATAAAAAAGGATTATTTAGTGTTAGAAATACTTATCGAACAAAAATCTTCGAAAATGTTTCTTCAAAATTGCCTCAAAGATCTTGAAAGTTCAAAAATAGAACAACAATGGTGTTTCACGATTTTAAATCTGTTCAGGTGAAAACTGTTCTCTGTAAACTCGGAGTGAAGAGGCAACAAAGCTCTGTGATCATGGAGACCATCCCGCAAACATGGAAGACAACTCACCAAGACCTTCGCGAACGCGGAGAAGGGAGGTACTTGCACCAGAAACCAGAAAATCAACTCAGTCCAAAACTCGAAATAACCCCTCAGAATTCATTCAGAATCAGAATTTTACAAACCAAATATGTATACATACTTGAAACAACGATCCAGACTCAACGGAATCATCAGAAAATGATTCCAACACTTCCTCGCCACATTTACCAATGCAACTCGATAAAACTAGTCTAAAAATCAATATACCAAAACTGTCTTCGACAACTCTAAAAATTATTACGAGCCCGGTCCTAGCATTAGTTTCACCATCCGGAACTAGTGGAGTTGTCGGAATTCGGAATACTTTTTGCCTCTAGATACCTCCATAGGACATCTCTCCGCACTTTGTCATAAGCCTCTCGAGATCAGTGAACACCATGTGAAGGTCTTTCTTTTTTCCCCTATATTTCTCCACTAATCTCTGGACAAGATGAATTGCTTTGGTAGTCGACCCTCCGACATGAATCCAAACCAATTCTCTGAAATAGACACTCTTTTTCTCACCCTTATCTCCACCACTCTCTGCCACACCTTCATAGTGTGGCTTACCAACTTGATACCCCCGTAATTGTTACAATTTTGGAAACATTTGATTAATCTTTAAAACTTGATTGGTCATTATAACTATTATCAAGGAAAATCTTTATTTTTGATTGTTTTACCTTGGACAAAAATCGAACACTTCATTTGTTTCAACTTATTTCTCCTAGTTTTTTAGGTCCTTCTTAAAAGATATCTCTTTTTTTAAGAATTTTTTTAATTTTAATTTTTCGCATAGCATATTTAAGACACAAAACTAAAAGACATTTTAGCATATTTAATTTACAATCAAAAGATTTAATTTTTTTTTATTAAATTTCATGCCAAATTAAAAGGATAAATAGATAAAAATAGAGAGAGCAATAAATAAATTACTATAAAATATAAACATGAACATACAAATTTAATGCATGATTAGTCTATGCATTTCGTACGCACGCAACGCACAGATATTAAGAGTCCATAAGGACAAATAGAGTGATTCACAATTCAAATATTTTATTTTTTTATTCTATTTAAATTCAAATTTTATGTTAGTTCAAAAAAGTTTATCTTAACGCAGATTTATACTATTCGAAGGATATATAAAAATATAGTTCTTTTAAATAATTACCACCTATTAGAACTCTTATAGGATGGAACCTAGTACAATTTTTATATAAATTATCAATCTTTTAAAAACAATTTTGTTAGTAAATTAGTCTGTAACTAATTAGTCTATAAATATTAGTTAATTTTAATTAAAATTTGATTACTTTTTATGAAATTCAAGAATGGAGTAAATGCTTCAATTGAATACCTAAAAGTAGTTGCTTATAATGATTATATTATTAAAAAAAATGACGACACCAGGAGAGAGGAGTATATTTTCAGAGAAATAAAAATAATTGGAAAATATTATGGATCTAAAAAAATGATATTATAGGACAGATTCTCAAACAAGTCTGACTATCTAAGGAATTTACTCAAATTACTTAATGTATTTGAATATATCTGAATAATTAAGATTTATAATAAAATTTAAATGTCATTAAGATATTTATTAGGAATTTCTACGAAGATATATAACAATTCATCACTACTTCACTTTCACTGCAACTACAATCATTCTTCATTATTCATAATCATTGCCACTGGCCACTGCCAATCATCATGACTCATCATCACCACCTGTACTATATAGCGAATTCTACAAAATAATTAGAAATTGTGCAATTTGCACAAATTATATAGTGAATTATATAAATATTGTATGCAAATTGCATAGTGGAATATATAAACACTACGAATTTTATAGTGAATTATACAAATGTTATACAAAAACTACAAATTACTTAGTGAATTATATAAATGTTGCGCGAATTATATACTGAAATATACAAACACTGTTATAGCTATAATTACGAAATGTAATTACCCAAACTATAACTATGAATCAAAATTAAAATATTTTTGAGTGGCTATATGCGAAAATTTCTCTTTTAAAAAATTATAATTTTGTTAAAAATTATGTAGTTTAATTTTTTATTTTGAACTTTGCATAAAAAAAATTATTATTTAATATTCAAATTCGGACACCCTTTGTGAAGTTTTTGTTGGGATGTGGAGCCTGATTAATATGTAAAAGTCCTTTTTTATATATTAACGATCTCGCTGTACTATTCAACTTATTTTTATTCTTCGTGTATTCTGTAACAGTGTTATTATTAATATAAATATTGCATCACCGTGGAGGTTACCCACAAGTGTTACCACGAATTGACTTTTCTCTTTCAATTGTTCTTCAAAATCACAAGGTGTTGTTGTAATCGATCCTAACAACTGGTGTCAGAGCACAGGCGATTCAACACGATCACTGAAGATGGATAGTTCAAGTCTTAAAATCGAGAAGTTTGATGGATCTGACTTCAGTTTCTGAAAGATGCAGATCGAAGATTATCTTTACCAGAAAGATCTTCACGTATTACCCTTGACTGGGGAGAAGCCTGAAAGCATGGCAAAGGATGTGTGGAAACTCAAGGATCGTCAGGCGTTGGGGCTGATCCGGTCGACTTTGTCAAGGAACGTGGCATTCGACATCGCAAAGGAGAAGACCACAACAGATTTGTTGAAGGCGCTATCAAATATGTATGAAAAGCCATCGGCAATGAAAGCCATCGGCAATGAACAAGGTATATTTGATGCGTAGGTTATTCAATTTATAGATGTCTGAGACTGGATCTGTAGCTGATCACATTAACGAGTTCAATATGATTGTGAGTCAACTGTGTTCTATGGATATTAACTTTGAAGATGAGATTAAGGCGTTGATTTTGATGTCATCTCTGCCCGAGTCTTGAGATACTATTGTTGTTGCGGTTAGCAGTTCTAGTGGATCTGAGAAACTGAAGCTTGATGAAATCTGTGATGTTGTTCTCAGCGAAAGTATTCGTAAACGAGAAGTGGGAGATCATCGAGCAGTGCTCTCAATGTTGATGAAAGGGGGAGAAACAAATCGAAAGGCCAACATCAACATGGCCGATCAAAATCAAATAATCGAGGAAAGTCTCCGAACAGACTCGACGTGGTTTGTTGGAATTGTGGAGAGAAAGGGCACTATCCGTCAAGCTGGACGAAACCAAAGAAGAAGCAGAATTAAAAAATCTATAGATGATAATGATTCTGTAAATTCGGCGGAAGACATTGGGGATGCTCTGATTCTGAGCGTGGACAACCCGATTCACTCCTGGATTCTGGTGCATCTTTTCATTCTTGTCCGAGCAAAGAATTGTTCCAAAATTTCAAATCTGCATATTTTGGAAAAGTGTATCTTGCAGACAACAAAACCCTTGAAGGTTGAAGGAAAATGAGATATTTGCATTAAGACCCCATCCGGAAACCAATGGACATTGGAAGATGTCACATATGTTCCCGAGATTAAGAAAAATCTACTCTCTGTTGGTCAGCTAGATAGCATGGGCTATACAATACAGTTTGGGAATGGTTCATGAAAGATTGTGAAGGGGGCTATGATTGTTTCTCGTGGGACGAAAATTGGAAACTTGTACACCATTGCAGGGTGTATGAACATGGTAGCTGTTGCTGAGGATGGTTCTGGTTCATGTCTGTGGCACAATAGACTTAGACACATGAGTGCCAAGGGAATAAAGATGTTGGTTGCAAAAGGAGCATTAGAAGGTCTGGAATCAGTTGATATGGGTCTTTATGAGAGCTGTATTATAGGAAAACAAAAAGGATTTAGCTTTACAAAGACCCTGAGACAACCAAAGAAGGTGCGGTTAGAGATGGTTCATACAGATGTTTGGGGGCCATCTCCAGTTTCATCACTAGGATGATCCAGATTCTATGTCACCTTCATCGATGACTTCACCAGAAAAGTTTGGGTCTACTTCTTGAAGCATAAGTCAGATGTGTTTGCAACTTTCAAGAAGTGGAAGGCTGAAGTTGAGAATCAGATTGGTTTGAAGATCAAATGCCTGAGATCTAACAATGGTGGAGAGTACGACAAGTTAGAGTTCAAAGCATTTTGTGGTGCTGAAGGAATTATATTGATGAGGACAGTTCCGGGGAAGGCAAGACAAAATGGAGTTGTTGAAAGGATGAACAGAACATTGAACGAACGTGCAAGAAGCATGAGGATACACTGTAGGCTGCCTAAGACGTTTTGGGCAGATGTTGTCAACACAGCTGCTTACTTGATTAATAGGGGACCATCAGTTCCCCTGGAGTTCAAGATTCCAAAGGAGGTGTAGACCGGGAAAGGAGTCAAGTACTCACACTTGATAACCTTTGGTTGCACAGCTTATGTTCATGTTGATCCAGAGAAGAGGGACAAGCTTGATGCTAAGGCTGTGAAGTGCTACTTCATAGGCTATGGCACTGACATGTTTTGCTACAGTTTTTGGGATGATGAAAATCAAAAAATCCTAAGATATTGTGATGTCACGTTTGATGAATCTATCCTATAGAAACACAGAGAGCACAAAGATTCAGAAACTACAAAGCGAGTGGGAGTTAACATTGAGCTACCCAAAAATGTTGCTGCAGAAACTTAACCAACTCCAGGCACTGCTGCTGAAGAGTCTAAGGGTGAGCAATTGACACCTGAGTAGGTGTTGAGGAGATCATTGAAAACTATCAGAGTACCTGATAGGTATTCACCTTCATTACACTATCTGTTGCTGACTGATGAAGGGGAACCTGAATCTTATGATGAGGCTATACAAGTGGAGAATTAAACTAAGTGGGAGCAAGCCATAGATGATGAGATGAGTTTACTTTAGAAGAACAATACGTGGGTATTGACAGAGTTACCTACGGGGAAGAAAGCTTTGTCAAATAGGTAGGTGTTCAGAATCAAGGTTGAACCAGATGGCAAAAGAAGGTTTAAGGCGAGGTTAGTAGGTAAGGGATACTCACAAAGGAAAGGTATTGATTATGCTGAAATATTTTCTCCTGTTGTGAAGTTAACTATTATCCGGATTCTATTAAGTATTATTGCATCTGAGAATTTGCATCTTGAGCAAATGGATGTAAAAACTGCCTTCTTACACGGATCTAGACAAGGAGATCTATATGCAACAACCAGAAGGATTTGTTGTTCCGGGCAAGGAACACATGGTATGCAAGTTCAACATCAGCTTGTATGGATTGAAGCAAGCACCAAGGCAGTGGTATAAAAAGTTTGAGTCCTTTATGACCAAGTATGGATTTAGCATGACTGAAATGGATTAGTGTTGTTACTTCAAGAAATACACCGAGTCCTTTATTTTCTTACTCTTGTAGGTGGATGATATCTTGATTGCAGGATCTAGCATGTGGGAAATAAATAGTCTGAAGGCAAATCTATCTTCAGCGTTTGATATGAAGGATTTGGGTGAAGTGAAGCAGATTCTGAGGATGAAGATTTCTCGGGATAAATTTGCCGGCACTTTAAATCTATCCCAGGAGCAGTATATCGAGAAAGTGTTGGACAGATTGAGGATGGCTGATGCTAAGACCAGAACTACTCCTTTGGCAAATCACAAAAGGTTGTCAAAGGAGCACTCACCCAAGACAGCTGAGGAGCGAGAACATATGACACTTGTTCCATATGCTTCAGCAGTTGGGAGTTTGATGTATGTTATGGTATGCATCGGACCTGATATAGCACATGCAGTGGGAGTTGTTAGCAGGTATATGGAACACCTGGGAAAAGAGCATTGGGAAGCTGTGAAGTGGCTTCTAAGATATTTGAAAGGTACATCAACTACTTCACTTTGTTTTGGCAAGAACAATGTGGTTTTGAAGGGTTTTGTGGATGCTGATCTTGGTGGTGATGTGGACTTGAGCAAGAGCACATCTGGGTACATTTACACCATAGGTGGTTCAGCTGTAAGTTGGATGTCTATGCTTCAGAAGTGTGTTGCTCTTTCATCTACTAAGGCCAAGTATGTGGCAATGGCTGAAGCTGGGAAGGAGATGGTGTGGCTGGCTGATTATATGGAAGAATTGGGCAAGACGCAAAGCGAGAAGATTCTTTACTCAGACAATCAGAGTGCCATACAGTTAGTAAAGAACCCAGTCTATCATTCGAAGACAAAGCCATTAGAAGACGATACCATTTCACTCGTAGGGCAGTGAAGGATGGTGATATGTGTGTGGAGAAGATAGAGGGTGCAAAGAATCCAGCAGACATGTTGACGAAATGTGTCGATGTTAGGAAACTAGGGTTGTGCAAGACTTCAGTTGGACTTTTGTAGATGCGAGTTCTGCAATGCTGTGGTGCGGTAGGAAATATTGATGTTGTGATTACACTGTTTGAGAGAATACTGTTTTGGTTACCTGATCAGTCTCCAAGTGGGAGAATTGTTGGGATGTGGAGTCTGATTAATATGTAAAGGTCCTTTTTTATATGTAAAGGTCCTTTTTATTCTCCGTGTATTCGTAACAGTGTTATTATTAATATAAATACCGCATCACCGTGGAGGTTACCCACAAGGTGTTACCACAAATTGACTTTTCTCTCTCTCTCTAGGTTTACTAAAATCTTCTTAATCCTTCAATTGTTCTTTGAAATCATAAGGTGCTGTTGTAATCGATGCTAACAGTTTTAGGTACAACACTGGCCACAACCAATATTGCCGCTAATCAACCCCAAAAACCACTATTGCTACCAATCACCTTCACCATCATCAATCACCATCTAATTTTATTAAAAATAAAATTATCAATTTCAGTATTAGATCAATTTTACTATTTAAATTTATATTAATTAATTTTGAAATAAAAAATTAATATATTCATATATTAGGAGAAAAAATAACTTTAATTATTTTGTATTCAAATCTTAATTTAACATCTTAACATTCAAATTATACTCAAATTTAGATACAATAAATAGCTTATTATTTCAATATGCATTTAAATTAAAATAATCTTAATAAAATCATAGGAGACCTTGATCTTCTTTATCCATTACAAATGAAGTAGCGTAAATGACAGGAACCCAAAAATAAAAGGAGATAAAATCAAACAAGTCCAATCATTTGTTAGGAAATGTTGAAAATAACGTTTATTAATTGGTTGAACAAACTAGGCCCCTCTATCCTTATCGTCTCTCTACTCTCTTTGAGGGCTCTTCGTGGTGTTTTATTTCCTTACTTACCTTTTCCAACTGCTACTCTCTCTGTCTCTAATTTATATAACATTTTCTATTTTTTGTAAATTTATTCAGAGTCTTTAAATTTTTTGAAATAAAATTTATGTGTTTGTAAACTGTATAAAAAATATTATAAGCAACAATAATTGATAATTAAAAATATTTAAAAGATATATAAAAAAAATTATAATAAAAATAGATTTATTTAAATTTGAAAATTCAAAAAATGTCAGGAATATTGTTGTCACTTAGAGAAGTTCATAAAGTGTACTTGCTAGCTAGGTCAGAAAATTAAATAGAAAAAGAAATTATCACGATTGAGATGATCGATAATGAGAAAATGGAAGGTAGGTAAATGGGGTGATTTACCTAATTACAGAAGACTTTAATGATTTATTGGACTACAAGAAAGTTCAAAGCTCAAGATAATCAATCAAATCATTTTCAACTTTATGTAATTAAGCTTTGGGTCCTTCACGTATAAAATTGGACATAAACACCAACAAGAAACCTAATTATTTAATGTATGATTATGATCCTATATCAACCCTGGCGTCACAAATATTTTCCACATCGTTTGAACGCTAACACAGTCGAACTATCATCAATATAATTATGTTTTATAACATCCTCAAGAAAATATAATCCAATTAATTAAAAACTTGGCGTGTGGGCAATTCCAACCACCTTAATTAGGTTAAGCTTATAAAATTTCTATAAATATCACTATCTATTGTGTTGATTAGTCACACACTTCTACCTTGAATCGTTAATTAACTTAATTATCTTTCGATACATAATTTTTGGCACCTCTAGTGACGTGCAACTATGGCTAGTGAACCCGAAAAGGTTGTTCCCCCCGCAGAAGCTTCGATGGCAGAGCCAGAAAAAACGACTCTGCCACCAAGGACAACTCGGCCCACCGACTACTTAGCGGTAGCCGATGTGGTGTTAAGGTTTCTAGTGTTTGCTTCGGCACTTGTTTCTGTTGTGGTCATGTCAACTAGTAAGGAAACTGAAATGGTTCCAACACCTCGTCCTGCTAAGTTCAATCATTCACCAGCACTCATGTAAGTTTTGCATTTGCCAACATTCATGATTTTCGCTAATGGAATTCAAAATATAAAAAGTAACTATGAAGAGGTTAAAGAAGATTTAACATTTATCATATATAAGTAAAAAAAAAAATTCGCTGAAAAATTCAACTGAACCTTTTGATTCTAGCTCCATCTCTGTCAACATGGTATATACTCTGAGTTTCATTAACTTTTGTATTCTCTTACTATTAAAAACAAATATATTAGCAAATTATGTACCTAAAAATAACTATATGGACAACAATATATATACCCACTGAAAAATAAATCTTGTTATTGGTATGACAACAATGTGTAAGTTCTTATACTGCGTGCATATATATGGAATTAATATTCATATATCTCTAGACAAGATTGTAGATTAATATATAGATCCTCAAATGCAAACTATGAACAAGAACAATTTTTTGAAAAGCATTTTTAAAAATAAGTTGAATTTAAAAGTTTGGCCTAACCGGCTATAAGGGTATAAGTAAAGTTTTAAATTTAAGAAACCTTAACTAAGTTGTCATGGGTTATATCATAACAGATTATTCAGATAACAACAGTAGGACATGCTAATTATTTTATTCTGGAAATACAATATAAGCAAGAAGAAAATTACTCATTTAATTTGGTCGTGCGTTGAAAAGATGGTGCTAATTGGTAAGAGAAACTGTTGAAATATGTATACTATATGATTCTTAAAGGTAAAATTATTATAAATGGATTTGCATTAGGACCGTTTGGTAGGAGGTATTATAAGATATAATTCATGTATTATAATATACAGTATTTTGAGAGAATTTTTATACCCATATATAATTAATCCATGTATTAGTTAATACCCCATGCATGGTATTAAGTAATACTTTGAATTTAATACCATGAGATTATATATAAAGATAAAAATATTCCTCAAATTCTTTTACACACTTTTTTTTTTAATTTTCTTGAGTTAATGTTTTATATTTGTAGTTTTGTACTAGTAAATTTTTTTAAATAAATTAACTTACGAATTTTATTTATTTGCGAGTTTATATTTCATAATATAAAAACAAATAAATTTACCATGTACACTTTTTAAATTTTATTTATTTGTGGTTTCAGATTTACATAAGAGACAAAATATTTTGCCATGTCAATTTTTTTTATAATTAATCTAGTTGAGTGATTTTATTGATACAAAACAAATTAAAGTCCAATGATGTTAGATATATTCTCAAAGTTGAGTGACCTTGTAAGATAAAAACACTATATTAAAACTACAACTTCCAAATTTTTATGTGTAAATATAGATTATTTATTTTATAATTGTTTACCATCTTTTCGATTTTAATAATAGATGATCTATCTTTATTAAACTAAAAATCGATGTTTTATTAGTGATGAATTTATTAAGATCACAATTATTTATTCTCAAATAATTCAAGTAAGAAAATACCAGACATGATGACAAAATTATTATTCTCCTAACTAGTTAGAAGCCACAAAAAAATAATCTACTTTGGTCTAATTACGTGAAATAGAAAATTCCATAATAATTTAATGGTATAATTGGAAAGAAACTTTTGTAGAGTTTTAAACCAAACACAAGATTAGATGGAAATCAATGAACTAAACACTTGATAAAAAATAATCCCTGCATTACTAATTTCTACGTTACTTATTCCTACATTACTAATTCCTACGTTATTCATTTTTGTACCAAACGACCCCTTAGGCTCATCGATCACTAGTCACCCGCTGTATTATTTGTTAGTATGATTACTAGAAGGGTCAGTATTATTTCATTCAAACCAGTAAAGAATTCCTCCAATTATGAGAAATTAGAAATGAAACAAATTGTTGTCTCTAGCCAGAATTTTACGTTTCAATTTATATAATATTTTACCTCTTTGAAAGCCTCCATCTTTTTCCACTCGGTGGCTCGAATTTGTGACATTTAAATGGTAGATGAACAATATTTATTATCTAAATTATTATTTCTTGTCTAAAAATTGGAGAAGAAACTCATTCTTTTATTATTTTCCGCCTAAATACCAAACTTTTGACAAGAGCAGAATACCTAACCCACACATCATTCGTCGCGCTATTACCACTGGACCAAGGCTTGGAGCATAAATGATATATTTCATGTACACTTGGTGTTTACACCTAAATATACTAATTTACTATAGTTCAAAGTCTTAATTAAATTAAGATGAGATTGTATATGAATT
Organism: Solanum rostratum; assembly: GCA_029948455.1. Lineage (NCBI taxonomy): Eukaryota > Viridiplantae > Streptophyta > Magnoliopsida > Solanales > Solanaceae > Solanum > Solanum rostratum. The sequence continues at coordinate 60,023,472 of CM057045.1, read as the reverse complement.
ACCTTTAGTTTCCTGTTGGCAAATGTATGTGAAAACATGCATGTTGTATACATTATTTAGTTTGACGTAAAACACACAACATTTTCCCAAATAATTATTTCGTTTGAATAAATACAGAGCGGAGTGGTTGCAACGCAACTCTTCTCTTCATGTATAGTGTATCTATTCTTTTTTAATAATAAGTCTGAAAATATATGATTGAAAACGAGCAAGTGGATTTGCAATTATATTTAGGAGTCACATCTCATAATTAGGATTCATATTGATTCTGTCAAAATTTCTCATTTTTTTACTTTCTCTATTTCATATTAATTTAAATTTTGAGTTTTTTTTTTCATTGTTCAAAATAGTTTAATTATTTAAAGTTCAAGATAAATATTTGAGACTTTGTTCAGATTTGTCATCTCATTTATTAAAGTTATATATTTTCTAAAAGATAAATTACACTACTTGTAAAGTTATATTTATGATTTTACAAAGAGTAGTAGTAAAAAATATGGCTTAAATTATGTTTTTAAATATATTTTTAACCCATGTGTATTATCTTACAAATTAAATTAATATAGAACCGATGGAGTAGTAGCATTTAATTTAATGCATAAGAAAATATATGTCGACTATATTGTTAAATATATCTTGACTATGTTGTTTCACCTACTTTATTTTCTCTTGTTTATCTTTTTGATTCATTTTGACTATAACTATTGGTCATAATTGATTAATTCTAAATTATTTATGTTGCAGCTATTTTGTAGCAGCACTCTCTGTGGCTGGTTTCTTCAGCATAATTACTACTCTAGGCTCATTGTACTCCCTCATTAAGCCTGCTTGCTCTGCAAAAATCATTTCCCACTTCATTGTCATTGATGTAGTAAGTTCTCCAAATCTTATTCCACCCAGCGTCTGCTATCTCCCATGAATATTGGATTGCTTTGATTTACCATAATTGGATTAAAATCACCCAGAATTTTTTAGCCTATTTGGAAAGCTAGGTAATTAGATTTGGTATAATTGAGTGTAATTAGACTGTCTAATCTGTTTGATTGGACAAGTAATTAGTTGGTCAACAAGTAATTGAATATAATTAACAGTTGGCAGGGTGTAATTACATTCGGGAAGGTTGTGAATTGCTGGTAATTATATGTTGGTTACTTTTTAATTTCTTTTTCTTATTTCTATTTTTATGTTTTTGTTTTATTTTGATTATTTTAAATTCTTTTTATTTTTATTATTTAATATTTTCTACAACTATATTTTATTTTATAAAATATTTATTTTTTTATTTTCTTCTCATTCTCGACTTTTATATATCATGTGATTCCATGCATTTTTTCGTATTATCTTTATTTATTTATTTTATTAGCATGATTTTATTAGTATTCTAATTTTTAAATTAAAGTTCAATTCATTTTTGAATGAAGTTATAAACCTATTTTTTTTTCTTTTAAATCATATTTATGTATGTTATATTGAGATTTGACACAAGAGTATTATATTAATTTTATTATTTTGAATTAAGAATTTATATAGTATTTTCACTTTCATTTGTTTTAGTAGTATTGACTTAATATTTCACATTATAAGCCATTTATTCTATAGTTGGATTGAAAGATTATTTTTTATAAAATATTTTAAATAATTGTACTGTGACGTTATATTTATAATATTTAATATTTTTGTCAGACATGCATTATATGATATTCACATAAAACTTGTATTTTTAGTTTTTATAATTTAATTTGATTAAAATTTACTAATTTAAAAAATATAACTTAATTTTTTTTTATAATATTAGTTAAGAACATATATTTACTAATTAATATATTTTTAAAAGACAATATATATCTTAAATATTTAATTTAATATTATTTATAATTGCTTTTATTTGTCTAATGAAAATTTTTAATTTTAGATAATTAACTTTTGTTTTTAAAGTTTCGCATAACCTTGTAATTGCACTTATACAACATACATTGTGACAAACAAAAAGGTCACAATAATTATTAGATGGGTGTAATTACTAGTTGATGATTACTAACCTAGTAATTACATCGATTGCAATTATTAGATGCCTTTCCAAATAGACCCTTTGTGCATGTGCTGAGATTTGAATTTAGTTTTCTATGGTTTTCACCCACTTCGTTTTACCATAGTTTGAAAATCTTCTCAAGTTTTCATACTTCTAATAGGGTGCACTCTACCCCTTAACATGCACGCAAAATACTATGAGTTTCATGACTTTCTTGATCGATCGCCTTATTCTTCAGTGATGGACTAGGATGCAATTAGGTATCTCCAGGACAATGTGTATTATGCTCAAGGTCTCTTGAGCATTCTGTTGTATCACTATTTCTGTACAACGGTTTTAGGAAGTAGGTTATGAAATTTTGTTATGAGACTATTTGTCAATGTCACTATGAATGGCACCTTTATTAATTAAAATGTTGGGTCTACCAGTACTCACTAGAGTAATGTTTATGTGAACTTGCAGCTTTTGCTAGGAATAGTGGCATCAGCAACTGGAGCAGCAGCATCAGTGATTTACATAGGTCTAAAAGGCAACACTCACGTGGGGTGGATAAAGGTTTGCACATTCTATGGCAAGTTCTGCAGATATCTTGGAGCTTCTGTAGGAGTCTCATTATTCGCAACCGTTATACTCCTACTTCTTGTTCTCCTCTCTGTATACTCCCTTTCTAAGAAGATCCCCAAGTGAGTAGACAGCTATGGAAAAGTGAATTCCAGATGTATAGCAGAACAGTCCTTGGTAAACGTCAGTACGTGAATGTGTGTAATTTATATGTTTTGTTCAAATTTGGGTTCTCTGTATGTTTGGCCATTTTCTTGTGCAGCTGGTGGAAGTAGACATTTGCACCAGTTCTTGTATATGAATTCAGTCATGTCCTTGTATTGATATTAAACAGAAAGTTCCCGACTCACATTGTCCATCTTCGGTAAATTCTTATCATGCAACAGAGGACCAAAAGCATTTTGGAGTCCATTGTGGTAAAACTACCATTAAGCAGGTAAAATGTGAAGACTGGCTAAGACATGAACTAGCCACAAAGTTCCATAACAAGGACTAGATTAGATTCGATTGCAATAGCTTCGATACTTGAGGCTCCCATATTCAGCATTGGCTATCGGCTCTACATTTGAGATGGGATGTTTTGATGAGGTCTAAATGCTATACCTTGAATGAACACCTCATATATTTAACAGAACTCGCTATGAATGAAAAACTATGTAATAGTGAGTGATCAATGAAATTGTGAGAATTGGCATCTATTGAAATACAAGTAACACTAGAATATCTATTGAAACAATGGAGCATTTCCGGTACCTATCCACACACAATATTCTGAATAAATAGTTCAAAGAAAAGCGAGAAACAAACTATAATGTTGGACAACATCCAGAATCAAAGAGCAGATATCTAATTCTTATGCATCCACTTACTTTCATACCTATCTGGATAATTATTGTTGGGACAAGGACTTTTGATGATTAAACAAAGTAAATGAAACAGGTAGATGAAACAGAAAGATTTATCAGGTTCATTCCACAGGAGGAAAGACGGCACAGCCACGAAAAGTGCAACTTACTATATATCACAAACATATAATAATACTTGGCACTGGAATTAAGGAGGAAAGTAAGGAATATTATCTCAACTAAAACTCCTAAAGGAAGAAGGTTACAAAGAAGGAAAGATTTGTCAAGAAGCGTGAGAAGCGGATTAAGAAAAGGAATTCGAAAAGAAGTTGGAGAAAGAGCTCGCTTACAGCTATAAAACCAGATTCAAGATTCACAAAGAGGGTGTGCAAATAGAGAGAAAAACGAAGCATAAGAAAGAGTAAGAAAAAGCTATAAATCGAGTCTAGGGTATTTCTTTTGTTTCGTAGGAACGTTCTAATTCTCAGATTCTATAACTGAGAATAGTTTTTATCTTCAAGTTAGGGTTAACGAGAAGATAAGTTGGGATACAATCCTTGGGAGGATTGTGAGTAGAGTGTAGGTGAGGTTGTAGAAGTAAAGGTTATTACAAGTTGTAATTAACTTTTTGAAGGCTCACGTTGATTTTAATAAATTTGGAGAAATTCCTGTAGTAGTACAGGTCGTGGTTTTTACACCTATTGTGGGCTAGGTGTTTCCATGTAAAATCACTGTGTTCAAGGCTTGAATTATGTACGATTGAAACAGGTCTTCTAACCTGTTCCAACGAGTAGGCAAATTCTAAGGTACGTAGATCTAACAAGAGGTATCAGAGCAGGTTTTCTTGTTAAAGGCTAATACCTAAGAAACAATCATCATGAACACCGCACCACCGCTTGGACACGGAGAAGGACAGTCTGCCGTTAGACCCCCTCTCTTTAACGGAACACACTTTGCATGGTGGAAGGCCAGAATGGAAGACTTTATCCAAGGAGAAGATTATGAACTCTGGGATAGAATCATCATGGGACCAACTATCCCCATGCGAACTGTGGAAGGCAGACAAGTACCAAAAGAAAGGAGTGAATTCAATGCCGAGATCTGACAGCCCTGAGAAAGAATGCCAAAGCCAAAAACCTATTGGTTTGTGGCCTAGGACCTGAAGAATACAACAGAATATCGAACTGTTCATCTGCTAAAGAGATTTGGGATGCACTCACAATCGCTCATGAGGGAACTGCTCAGGTTAGAAAATTCAGAGTCGCCATGCTATTTACTGAATATGAAACCTTTAAGATGAAAGAGAATGAAACACTGCACGAGATGATGGCTAGACTAACTTTGCTCATAAATGAGTTAGCATCTCTGGGAAAGACTCTCACTTCTGAAGAACAGGTAGACAAGGTTCTAAGGATTCTTCCAAAAGCCAAGTGGGATGTCAAGGTCACTGCAATCAGGGAAGCAAAGGATATTGAAACCATGACCCTAAATGAACTGGTTGGAAATCTCAGAACTTACGAGATGAATATGGAAGATTCAAAGAAACAAACGAAGGTGGATGAAAGGACACTGGCTCTCAAGGTTACTTCTGATGACGAAGGATCAGACTTGGAGGAAGATCAAATTGCCTTCCTCGCAAAAAACTTTAAAAAATTCCTAAGGAACAGGAAAGGGAAGGATAAGAAAGAAACAGGTAACAGGAAGTGGTCCGATGACACAGGTAACAGGAAGTGGTCCGATGACAAAGGCAATTCCGGATGTTATAAATGTGGTAAAACTGATCATCACATCAAACAATGTCCTCTATGGGAAATTGAGTGGAGAAAAGAAAGGGCTGAAAGAGAAACTAAAGAAAAAGCTGCTAAGCAAAAGGAAAAGGAAAACTATGCAATGATGGATGCATGGGGATCAGAAATGGAAGAATCTGATACAGAGGACGCTGATGAGACTGCTCTCATGGCTGCAGAAGACTCAGACCTAGAAGAAGAAACTCAATCTGAGGTAAGTTTCTCTATGCTAAAAGAAAAACTACATTTTTTCTCAAAAGATAAGCTAATTGTTCTCATGAAAGGACTAATAGACATTTTTCAAGAAATTGAAAACGAAAAGGATCACTTAATGAAAGATTTTTTAGACCAAAAATTTGAAAACCTTGAAATTAAGAATTGTCTGGATGAAGCAAATAAAATAAATGACCACCTAAAGAAACAGGTCAAACAACTTGATTCACTTATACTAAGTCTGAAATCAGAAGTCTTAAAGTTTACCATTGCTGACAGAAAAACAAGTGAGACTAATCTTAATCTTAAGAAATTACAAACTGAGCTTAAAAACAGCAATGTCGAGTTGATACAAGAAAAGGAGAAAGTAAAAAGACTAAACCTCGAAATATCAACCATAAAACTAGACCTAGAAAAGGCAAACCGTTGGACCAAGTCTTCTAGGATAGTTAATCATCTAGGTAACAAAAATTATAATGAGAAAGCTGGAATAGGATTCTTTCAGGAAAGAACCACCTCCACTGATTTGTGCTATCTATGTGGCAAAACTGGGCACCCAACCACTGAATGTCCCATCGCTAGTAAAGCCAGGAACAGAAACATCGCCCATATGCATTAGAATAAGGCTGGGGTAAATAGAAGAAACAGATCACAAAATGTGTTGCCTCAATGGGCAAAAAGAGATCTTATTCATCCCTTTTATAATAGGAAAGGACCCAAGCTAGTCTGGGTTCCTAAAACTAACCCTTAATTTGTTTTACAGGCTACAGTGAAAGGAAACAAGCATTGGTATATGGATAGTACTTGCTCAAGACACATGACGGGAGACAGACACAAATTCCTTTCACTAACCACTTAATGGTGGAAAAGTCTCCTTCGGGGATGGCAAGAAGGGGACTGTCGTGGGCGTTGGAAAAATTGGACGAGAAGAATCTAAAGCTGTAGAAGAAGTCTATCATGTAGACGGACTAAAACACAATCTCTTGAGCATCTCTCAACTGTGCGACAAAGGTAACAAAGTCACCTTCACTTCTGAGAGTTGCAAGGTCAAGAATCTAAAGACAAAAAAAGTGGTTCTAACAGCTAATAGATACAAGAATGTATATAAAGCCGACATCATGGGTATGGCTGGAGTACAGTTGAAATGCCTTAGTGCAATAACGGAAGATCAATTACTATGGCACAAAGAGGGTGTGCAAATAGAGAGAAAAACGAAGCATAAGAAAGAGTAAGAAAAAGCTATAAATCGAGTCTAGGGTATTTCTTTTGTTTCGTAGGAACGTTGTAATTCTCAGATTCTATAACTGAGAATAGTTTTTATCTTCAAGTTAGGGTTAACGAGGAGATAAGTTGGGATACAATCCTTGGGAGGATTGTGAGTAGAGTGTAGGTGAGGTTGTAGAAGTAAAGGTTATTACAAGTTGTAATTAACTTTTTGAAGACTCACGTTGATTTTAATAAATTTGGAGAAAATCTTGTAGTAGTACAGGTCGTGGTTTTTACACCTATTGTGGGCTAGGTGTTTCCACGTAAAATCACTGTGTTCAAGGCTTGAATTCTGTACGATTGAAACAGGTCATCTAACCTGTTCCAACGAGTAGGCAAATTCTAAGGTGCGCAGTTTTAACAATTATCATTATTAAGATCTTGAGATAAATTACTCAGGATTTTTTTACAATAAGCATAAATCTTACCATATTAATTTAATGAAAGAAACGTTTCCGAAATAAGAAAAACCAGACTAATAATAAACCTTTCCAGGATGCAAGTTTCATTGTATTTAGATTAGCAACCAGAGGAGAATTTCAAGTGAAAAGTACATGTATTAAACAATGTTGAATATCCTACGGAGTGAAACATAGGGAACATATCACCCTTATCTTTTCGCAGAAGAACCCTGCTATAGACAACTTGGAAGCATAAGACAAGTAAATACCACCGACACATATATTGCACCAGCTTAGGAGAGAAAACTTAAAAGAACCAAATAACAAGCATGAGACCTACAGATGAGAGGCTATATGAATGCCTCATCTTAAACCAAGTAAATCTGGCAAGTGCAGGAAAATTAAGTAAACTGTGATAGCAGTGATCAGTCCTATAAACAACTTATATTAGTTAACTCGTATAAGTAGCTGTTGCAATACTTATTAGTATATATATTATCAGAGAATAAAATCTAATCCAAAATAAAATATATGAGCTTCTGAAATCAAACTCGAAAACAGAAAGGCGCCAAATAAACATCAGCATTTGAGTATGTCCACTCCATTTGTCTCATAATCAATCACCCCAGCTCATTAGAAATTTAACCTTGCAAGGGAGAAGGTTTTTTTTCCCAGTTCAGTTTTATCTCTCCCAGGTTCGCTCGAGACTCCATCAAGGGGAGTTGCAAGGTAGTTATCTAACTTTAACACAAAACCACCAGAGGGATCACCCTTTATTCAATTAATTGGCTCCTCTCCATCATTCTCATCTCACACGTTATCCTCCAAAAAGGATTACTTAAATTTTCACATGGTATAAACTATATTAAAATGTTTTTACTCTTATGGTCTTAAACATGTCACATGGAAAGTTGAAATTAAAATTTTATTTAAAAAAATAATCATTCTTTTTTAACTGTCAAAAAAAGAAAGAAAATAATTCTTTTTTAAAGAGATACACTACTATTTTAAAAAGAGTCCATGCACGCTATTTGTATATGATCGAATCTACCTCTTTTTCTCTTGTATACTTTATTTCTTTTCTTTTTATACACCAAATCAATTCTCTCTCATCCATTATATTATTTGACTTTTCCTCTAAATTCACTCAATTATATTAAAATTTCAAAGTTTTGAATATTGATTTTTCTCTCCCCATATCGCGCTTTCTCAATTTTAGGTCATCAATAGTGTCAGTTTTTAATTGAACCTTTTTAGATTATATGTTTGTATAAGTTATATATTTTTGTTCTTTCCTCTAATAATTTTAATCTAACTTCGGTCAATCTTAATTCCATCTAGTTTTTTAATTAAAAAAATACAATTATATGCAAGTTTATGGCTGAACAAATTCCATAAAAAAGGATTACACAATGTATATAAATACATGTCAATAAATCTGATAACACATCAACTTTTTCTTTGGGTCTAACTCAAGCATTCCAATATTTTTGAAGAATATATTGCAAAATCTAGACAGAATGAAGAGACTGGATCCATTAAAGAGTTTAAATGCGAACATTGAGATGACCCAATTAAGATACAACAAATTTTGAAAACTTTTCAAGAAAAAGTAAAAGGCAAAAGATTGAGAAAGAAAAGTCTAATGGTTCAACAAAAATGAGTTCAAATTTTTTTTGTTGTTAATCAATGTTTCAAGTGTTGTTTCGTGACTTGTATCTCTATCAATAACTTTTACATGATATTGTGTATGATTTTTTGAGATTTTTATTATTGTTATTATAGTTTTTTTTTATTTATCAATAGTATTTTTTTTTTTAAAGGGAACCGACCTATGCCAAAGGGTCCCCACTCCTTTGGACGGTCAGGGGTTGAGCGACACCCCCAAGCTTTATTATACATGACAAAGTAAATACAAAAAGGAGGGGGGCATAAACCTTACCTCCATACATGGTCGGATCACAAGTCGGTCAACCAACTATAGATGACCCAGGATCTAAAAAGGAGCAGAACCTAGAATACACCTATGCGAGGACTCCTCACAGTACATGTTATCTAGGAATGCAATAAACTAGGGAGACTCTCCCTTTACAACAATAAAAACAAAGAAGAGGAAAACAGAAGGAAATAGGAAATCAAGGTGGCTTTCTGATTGATTTCAGCATCCTTCTTCTGAAAGTTATCATCTGTAGATTGTCCAAGTAATATAGAGCTTTGACATCCTTTGGTAACTGATGAAAATCGAAATAGAATATAGGAGAATTCAAATTGTGGCTATGTTTGGCTAAGCAATCTGCCACAACATTAGCTTCCCTATAATTATGAATGCATTTGAAGTCATCTAGCCGATCCACATGATCCAGTAAACTTATCAGATCCTGAGTAATATGCCAAGGTGCCACTGCTGTTTGTTGATCCATCTACAAAGAAGTTGTGAGTCGACTTCCAAGATCACCCTCCTCACTCCTTGCTGTAGACAACTTTTAAGACCCCATAGAGCAGCCTGCACTTCAGCTAGATTGTTGGAACCATTGCCCATTGGAATCGAAAAGGCCATGAGGAGATCACCCTTAGCATCCCTGATGATACCCCCAGTTCCCATGCTGCCATTGTTAAGAGCACTTCCATCTAAGTTCAACTTGCACCATTGGTCAGGTGGTTTGCTCCAGATCACCTGAGTGATTTTTATGTCATGAAAGCACCCCTCAACACACTGTACTAACTCACTCCAATTGGTAGGCCAAGGAATATAGGAATACACTGACTGCATGAGAGAATGGATGTCCTTGGTAATTAGGAATTTGACTCTAGACATATTGGACTTCTTCCCAGCATATCTACCTGCACATCTGTTCTTCCAAAGATTCCAGCAAACAAATATGGGAAGGGCTTGCAGAAACAACCTGTGAGCATCATTTTTATGATTATGCTGCCCCCACTTCATAATGATCTGATGCAAGGAGAGATGATCACTGCTGATACCACAAAAGCCAGCAAAAATTCTCCAGACATGTTTTGCAAAGGCCCCTGTAACAAAGATGTGAGCAATAGTGTCTTCACCAGCATTAAGACAACAACAACAAGCTTTAGGATCATAACCAAATTGAATTAATCTCTCATTTGTTGGAAGTTTGCCTCTTAATGCCCTCCATAACAGGAAAGAGCATTTAAAAGGGATGTTCCTATGCCATATGTACTTGTTGATAGTAGCTTTAGCCCTGTGATCTCTGATTAGGTTCCATGCTGAAGATATGGTGAATTTTCCATCCGGATTTAACTTCCAAATAGCCTTATCAGGACATCCAGGTTGAATTTGCACTTTAGTGTCAAGAATAGCCCCTACTAGCTGATTAGGAGCCAAAGTTTGAACCATTTCAGCATCCCATTGATCATGTTGAAAGAAAGCTGCTACTGTAGTGTTATTGAGTCTACAGCTGACCTCTGTGAATTGTGCCAAAGGCCCCACTCCAAGCCAGTTATCCCACCAAAAAGAACAATTCCCAGAATTAATTCTCCACAAGATATGAGGTTCCATTTTAATCTTGTTCTGCATCATGTATTTCCAAACCAATGAATCCCCAGTGCTCCATTTTTTGCTCACTGGATTGGACCTTTGACAGTATTTGGCCCTTAAGAAATCACCCCATAAAGTCTTTGAGGATCTGAAAGTCCACCATTGTTTAAATTGAAATGCCTTACAAACATCAGTGAGCAACTTCACTCCAATGCCCCCTTCATTATAAGGCAGACTTAAGTTCTTCCAGGATGACCAACGGTACTTCCTTTTTTCATCCATCCAACCCCAAAAGAAGTCAGCCATTAAGCATTGAATTTGTCTCAATACAGTTACAGGAGGAGATACTGCAGATAAAATATGAATGGGGAGGGACTGAAGGACATGTTTAATGAGAGTAGCTCTACCTCCAAAACTAAGAAGTTTAGTCTGCCATCCAGATATTCTGTTAGCCACCTTTGAGACCATCTCATTGAAATAAATTATCCTCTGTCTGCCCATATACAAAGGACATTCCAGATAGGTAAAGGGTGCCTTCTTCTGAACAAAACCAGTAATATGTTTAATTCTAGAAATGGATCTTCTGAAAGTATGCCTTGGAACAATGAAATGACTTTTGCTTTTATTAATCAGTTGCCCAGAGATTGCTTCATACACAGCTAAAGTCTTCATGATGAGTTCCAAAGATTTACTTCTACCAGAGGTGAATATGATAGTATCATCAGCAAAACTCAGGTGATTCACCTGTGGACCATTCTTCTCCATGTAGAAACCTTTAAAGCAAGGATTCTGATGTAGTTGGTTGAGTAATCTTGACAATACCTCAGCTCCCATAATGAACAAAGCAGGTGAAAGGGGGTCTCCTTGCTTGAGTCCCCTACTAGATTGGAAAAAACCATATCTTGAGCCATTGATAATGATGGAGTACCAGTTATTGGACATGGTTCTCCAGACCATATCTATGACTCTTTCATCAAAACCCATCCTCCTCATAACCATACATGTGAATGGCCCGGAGACTCTATCATAAGCCTTGGCCATATCTAGTTTCAAGATCACATTACCCCCAATATTTGGCTTCTTGATGTTGTGGATAACCTCCTATGCTAGCATGATGTTTTCAGTAATGCTCCTCCCTTTGACAAATCCAGTCTGGTTAGGTGAGATAAGAGTGGGCAAGATAGGAGACAATCTCCTGCATAACAGCTTAGATATCACCTTGCTCACAAAATTACTAAGACTGATGGGTCTGAAATCAGACAATCTGTTGGGATTCTTGATCTTTGGTAGAAGAATCAAGTATGCATGAGTGAAGTATCTGGGAATGGACTATCCACTGAAAAAGGCATGGATGACAGACAGGAGATCTTTTTTAATAATTTCCCAACAAGCTTGGAAAAATTTGCCATTCAAACCATCTGGACCAGCTGCTGAATGTGGGCTGAGAGAAAATACCACCTGCTTCAATTCCTGGATATCAGGCATGTTCAGAAAACTTTGGTTATGTTCCTGTGAAACCATCTTTGGGATGCACTCAAGTACCCTCTCATCAATGGGTCTGACATCTCCTGTAAAGATGTGCTTGAAATGGCTACAAGCTGCTTCACCAATTGCCTCATCCCCCTCGAACCATTCATCTTCATCATCTTTGATTCTATGAATGAACAACCTTCTTCTTCTACCTCTCATTAAAGCATGAAAATAGCCAGTGTCAGCATCCCCTTCCTTAAACCACTGTAACTGTGATTTTTGCCTCATAATGGATTCCTCAAGTTTGAGGAATCTTATGTATTCAGCATTAAGTCCATGGAGATGACTTCTGGCAGCATCTGACTGGTGATCAAGCAGACTCTCCTCAGCATCCTTGACCTTCTTCTCATATTCCTTTACATTGGCATATATATCCCCATATTGCTCCCTGGACCACTTGCTAAGAGTGAAAGATACTCTTTTCAGCTTTTGATGAAACACCCACATAGGGTCACCCTTCACTTTTTTCTCCCAGCACTGTTTCACAATCTCCAAAAAACTAGGATGTTCAGCCCAGCAATTCAGAAACTTGAAATATTTTATGATTTTTTAGTTTTAAAGACCATCTCTAAAAGGAGGGGGCAATGATCTGAGTTGACTGATGGAAGGTGAGTGTTAGTAATTTGGGGCATTGAGGCAAGCCATCTATCATTCACCATGGCCCTATCTAACCTTTTCCAAATCCTTGACATTATCCCTCTACTATTGCACCAGGTATACCTTGGACCACTGAAGCCTATATCAATCAAGCCACATCCTTCAATAACAGAAATAAATTCCAAACTCTTCCGCATATCATAAGGAATACCACCCAACTTCTCCTCAGTTGAAGTGATGACATTAAAATCACCTACTACACACCATGGTTCATTATTGAGTCTGTTGGCAAAATGAAGCATCCTCTCCCAGAGAGTTCTTCTCAAAACATCCCTGCACTTGGCATAGACAAAAGTATAAACAAACTTTTGAGGAATCTGATCATGTTGGATCTGACAAGTCACCTGTTGCTCATCCTGCTCCACAATGTTACAATCAACCTCCTGATCCCAAAAAACCCAGATCTTGTTATTAATATTAGAGATAGCCTTGTGCATACTAAGTTGAACTCTACAATGATCAATTTGAGTACTAGCAGAAAAGGGCTCAAGAATAATAATCATGGAAAGGTGATGAATTGATTTAAGGATCTGGAGTCTTTCCATAGCACCTTGGGTCTGAATACCCCTAGCATTCCAAATGATTGTACTAATCATTGGGGGGATTTGGAAGAGAAGAGCCTTGTGTTGGGCCTGCCTGAGGTTGCAGGATGTTTGGAGGTGGTTCATCCAGCATGTTTGCTTATCTGGTTTGATCTTCTGGGGGAGAGGCCATGTTCCTGACTTAGTTGTTGAATCTCCTCTTGAAGAGTACATTCAATGTTGGGGACAGTAAGTAAGTTATTTCATGTGACATTAGTCTCCTCATTATTTTCCACATGGAATGAGTCATCATCAACCTCATCTTCTGAATTTGTCACCCCATATTCATCCACCTCTGGATTGGGAAATGGAGGGTCTGTTCTTTCTACTGAAGGATTCACATGATCCACAACATTGGGAGTATTGAGCAGAACATTTAAAGGGGTGACAGTCAAAGGTTGATACTCATCAACAAGAACAAAACTGTTGCAAGTACCCTCTTCCTGCATAACTTCAACATTATGCATACCATTGTACTCCTCTGAAATGAGCCCTTCAGGTTCAAATAATTTTCTCTTCATAGCATCTCTTCTCTTCTTGCTGGGTTTGTTTCTGCTTTTTGTGCCACTAGAGCTAGCCAAAGATCCAAGATCCTTGGCCATCCCCCCCAAACCCTTCAATTCAGTTTCATGTATCTTCTCAACAGCATCAGCATGAACCTGGGGTTGAGCAGAGTAGGTGATGGCAGAGTTAAGAGGGAGACCCCCCCTGTTTGGACCCCTTCATGCAGGTTAACATGGTTCTCCTGTCCTTCCATCCACCCACCAGATACTACATCAGTCATACCAAGGGGGCTGTGGGGATGGGATTGAGCAGCATCATTGTTCTCCAGAACAATAATTGGGGGGTTAGTAGGGTGTTCCACAATACTAGAAAATTTCAAGACCTTCAAAGGGTCTGAACAGCTGGGCCTTCTTGAACCATCTGATCCTTAGCATTGACAACATTGGTCTGAGATTGTGTTTGCTTCCTCTTGCCACCTTTTTTCTTTTGGGTTTGCCACTGTTCCTCCTTCTGGTTGTTTCTGTTAGTCTCTGTGGTCTTGGTATCTCCATTGTTCTTTGGTTGTGACTTCACCTGATCTCCTTTTTGTCCTCCAGCAGCCCCTTGAGTATTGGATTTATTAGCATCTTCCTGCTCTTTTTTCTGCTTGTTGTCCTCTTCCCTCTTTTTAATCAGACATTTAGTGATGGAATGACCTTGGTGCTTGCAGTGGCCACAATACTCAGGAAGGTCTTCATATTGAACCAGTTGCCACTTACCAACTGAGATGTCATTTTCATCAAAACCAATCCACACATGTTGGGGTCTCTCTTTAGTAATATCCACTTGGACTCTCACCTTGGCCACACTCCCTCTGGTTTTCTGTATGGAGGCAGAATCCAGATACAAGGCCTTGCCAATGGGGGCCAAAATAGCAGCAATAACCTCCATATAATAACAATGCCATGGAAGTTCTGGCAAAGTTACCCAAACCGGGACAATTGAGGTCTCCTTTTCGGGTTTGAATGTGGGAGTCCATTTCTGGAGTCTCATGAGTTGTCCCTCAATGAACATCCTTTGCTTTGTCCAAACTGTAATGTGGTCGGCTTCATTGTCAAGATCAATATATATGTGTCTTGAATTGAAATGGGCAATTTTCACACCTCCTGTGAGCTGAGTTTGGGCAATAAAGCTCCTTCTGATAACTTCCATTCTGGGCATAGCCTTGGTAAACTTCCCAATAAGGGTAAACTTGCATCTGTCAGCCAGTTTCCCCATGAATTCTTCCCTTTTGAAGATAACAGCAGGGTGGCCTTGTTTGGTAGTGATTTTGGGAGGGGTAATAGAGATGGGGGTCTCATTTTTGGCTTGGTTCATTCTCAGTTTGGTAGCAAAGGATTGGATTATAGTAGGGGGTGCTGGTTCACAAGGAATTTGGCTATTTTTGGTATTGGATAGAGGCTGCATAGTATTTTTGGTTCTGGGGTTTTCATTAGAGGTTTGGATCTTGGTTTTGGGGGGATGGTAGTCGAAATTGGTGGATATTTTCAGAAAGGGTTGGGAAGTCTTCATATAGGATTGCTGGTGGACAGGTGCATTACCCATGACTTTACCAATAGACTGTCTTTCAACCTGAACCTTTCCATGCATCACTTGTTCAGACCCATCAGCCAGGCTCATAGAATTGTCGTTTGGATCTTTCCTGCCTTCCATTGCACTTCTTTTCAGACCTGAAGTATCCACTTGACCATGATCTACCTGATTTTGCATCAATCTACTTGCATTCTTGGTACGGAGATGATCATCCAGCTCTCCATGAGTCACCTCCTACCCAGGGTTGGATAGTTCAATCGAGTCCTTGCTCAATTGGTTCGGGATTACATTTTGGACCTGTGTAACCTAGTTCCCAAATTCGTGGAGAATTGTTCATTAACACTTAGGGCTTTTGGTCTCTGAGGGATCTCCGTGCTCCCAGGAGCCCCTTGGTGTACGTCATGTCCGACGAAACTCGCCGGAACAGTATCTCCCCCACGCGAAACCCTAATTTCCAAATTCGAGGAAATTGGTGCAGAACAAGTTGGGGCTTTCGCAGTAGAGGGGTGCGCCGTCATTTCCTTGATCGATTGGTCCATCTCAGCCAGGGAAAAGGTCGCTGGAGCGCCGTCGCCGCCACCAGAGATTGCTCCGCCACCATTACCCACGGTGGAAATCGCTCCAAAATTACCAGGTTGTTCCTCCAGTCCTGGTGATCCATTCCCACCAAAGCTCATGCCTCGAATCTCACCAGATAGTGCTCGAAATTGAAGGCGCATTTCAATCGACTTGTTGGCGATTCTCGTCAAAATCGCACTGTCTGATTTCCCAATTGGCGCGATAGAATCTCCTGAATTTTGGTCCAAAGCTGGATCATCTTGTGTAGAATTACCTCCACTACTTGGAATCACTCGAATTTGCCCCGAATTCATGAGCGAAATGATTTCCTGAGCCCGTAACAGTTCTTCGACTGGAATTGCTACAGTGATCACTGAACTGTCATGCAAATTCCCAGAGCTGTGGGATTCATCTATGCGCGTGTCTTGGTGTCTGATGTAGGCCTTGTTCAGGCGTACCTGTTGGTCCTTGTCCGGCGGCCGTTTGCCTTCCGCCGGTGGCTCACGCGCCATGTTTATCCAGGTTAGAGAATATGTGGCTTTTTTCTTTTGGCTATTTTATCAATAGTATATGTATTTGCCATTGTTATTGTATATTTTAAAGAATAATATACAAGTGCATCTTTGTATCTGTATATATGCGTTAATTGCATATATACAAATAGTGTTCAACTGTATATATATAAAAAGTTGTCAAATGAATATACACAAATAGTCATCATTTATCTTAAACAATTGAATCTATTAATGATAATTACATACATTTTAATTTGTATACTAAACGATATATGTATTTTTCGTTCTTATGAATAATATGCAATTACTTATTTACTTATATACATAAGTTGCATATACACAAATAATTCTCTAGCATATATCATTTATACATCTT
This sequence comes from Solanum rostratum, assembly GCA_029948455.1. Lineage (NCBI taxonomy): Eukaryota > Viridiplantae > Streptophyta > Magnoliopsida > Solanales > Solanaceae > Solanum > Solanum rostratum. Next base: position 60,006,563 of record CM057045.1, on the reverse strand, counting down.
ATTCAATTATTGTTAGTGAACATTTTGATTTGTATATTTCAGTGTTCATGATTTGAAATCAAAATTTTTGTTTTGAATTGAATAATTAGAAGGAATGAACTACATCGAATTGTTAGCTTTAAATTGAAAAATATTTATTATTGTATTATGAAGGAAGAAATTAAAATAGATTTTTTATTGTTGAAATTCAGTTCACGAAGATCAGAGTTTCAAGGAAGAAGTTTATAGCTTGATGAGTCCATTTTGATAAGAAATTATAAGAAAATATACTTAGCATGATTCGTGGAATATTTTTCATTTTAAAACTACTTTTGTTTCATCAAATAAGGGATTAATCACAAAATTTATGTAAATAACACTCAAAAATGCGAGATATACAAAATGCTAATCTCGATAGCTAATGAAACTATAGCCACGACTTGCAATTAGCTAAACATTAGCTATGGAGCCTAATTATTTTTCTAGGTTCAACTATTTATGAAGTTTTCTCTATTAATAAAACCAAAAAGCCTAAAATGGCCAAATCCACAAAAGTTTACGTTTTTTCTTACTAAGTGGATGTTTGTTCATGAAAATCACAAAAGAAAAATTACCTAACTACACATACTTATTTATCATATTTTTTATTATTCCCTGCCATTCTAAAATATTTCAAAAATCTCTTTTTCCTCCAAAACCACACTCATCTGCATACATAATCCCCTCCCCCCTAGGGGTGAGTTCGGTTTTTGCAGTTCGGTTTTTCCTTAAAACCAAAGACAGAATAGAAGGTAATTTTGTGGTTCGGTTCGATTTTGCCCAAAAAAAAAAAGTAAACCATTGATTTTTTGGTTCGATTTTTTTCGGTTCAATCTTCGATTTTTGTTCGATTTTTCAGTTTTTAAATTAAAAGGAACTAGATCTTTGAACAAATTTAACTTGAAATCTCAAAGGAAAAAAAGTCAATTAAACATACAAGTGTTTTTTCAATATACAAACGAGACAAAAGATCACACCAGTGAAGAAAATGAAATCATAAAGCATTTTTAGTCATATTATCACTATAAACTACACAAAGTAAAGATTCGAATGAATGAGTTAGTGCTCTCCAAAGAGTGTGTAACCACCTGGACAAATTTTTATTTGGTGAAGGAAAACATATATATGCTAGTTTTTATAAAAGTACAGAGTAAAGAGACCAAAATAAAATTTACAAGTAATATAAATCCATGTATTAAAGAACCATCAGAGTTTAACTACAAAACAAAGACATAGCACTGCCCAAAATGAAGAGAATGTCAAAGTTACTACTACTCTATTATCACATTCCCCCTGGATTTTTCTTTTCCAGGAACGAGTAGAAAGAGAGAGAACATACATTAGAGAACATACTAGTATGTTCTAAGAACATATTAGTTCTTAGACCTCTATTATCACATTCCTCCTAGTATGTTTTCTAACTTTTTTCTTCATCTTGGAACTCTCGGAGGTAATTTAGACCCTTCAACTCTACCACTATTTGCAATTTCTAAAGAAAAAGATTTAGAACGAATCAAAATTTGTTAGCAAATTAACAAATAAAAAAATTAAAGAATAAACAATAGAACAAAGAAATTAACTTAAAAAGATTAATACTTTTCACCTTTCTCAAGTTCTTCATAAAATTTCATTTCTTCAATTGTTGGCTCATCATGTAAAGCAACGTTGGTACTCTAAAGCCAATTTTGTATGCAAATTAAGGCCTCCACCATTTTGTGACTCAATGAGCTACGGAACGGATCAATCACCCGTCTACTAGTGCTAAAACATGATTCAGAAGCAATTGTGGATACCGAAATCGCTAAAATATCTCTTGCAATGCATGCCAAAATTGCGTATTTAGAAACCCCATTCACTCTCCACCAATTCAAAATGTCAAAACTTGAGTTATCGTCCCCTTCAATTGCATCTAAAATATATCTATCCACATCGTTGTTTATAACACTAGCTTTTTGTGCTCTCCTTTTTTGCTCCTTTTCTGCCAACTTCCTCTCAACTTGTGTCATTGATAAAATAGAAGTTACCTCATGTTGGATTGGAGACTTGTCAACACCACTACAAGTATTCGTTTGAGTCATGCCGGAAGAGAAAGATCCACCTGATGCATATATATTATGTAGAGAAAGCAAAAACTCTTTCACCTCAAAAATGGTGTCTTCGACCCTTTTATCAAACTCCCCATAAATCAACTCTAAATAATCACCAAGTTTTTCAAATTTATAACGTGGGTCAAGAACCATTCCAACCAAAATATAGTCACTCACCTTGGCGATATCCCCCCAATACTTGTCATATTTAGCTTGCATGGGTATTGCAATTAAAGATAAAAGTGTGCTTTCAGGTTCTTTCATGACACCTCAAATTTTAACCAAATCACCAAAGAGGTTTTGAATTATTGGAGTGTTTAAACAACACACTCTTAATGTAACTTCATAAAAAGGTCTTAAATAATGTGCAAATACCTCAGCTTTTTCCCAATTATCAGTAAAAGGTGGTCCTTTCCTTGCCTTGTCTTGATTGTCACTTTTAAAATACCTCACGTAGTAACTATCATCCTCTTTCAATCTGTCAAAAGCTTTACGAAACTTCAAAGAAGATTGTAGCATTAAAAATGTAGAGTTCCATCTAGTTGGAACATCCATTATAACAAGCCCCTTGCTCTCAATTTTAACTTTCTCCACATAAACTTTAAGCATCTCTAATCTTTGAGGTGACGATCTTGTATATCTAACAACATTACGAATGCTTTGAATTGACTTATTCAATAACCACAAGCCATCATTCACAATCAGATTCAAAATGTATGCCACACATCTCATATGCAAATTCTTACCATTATGCAAAAGTGCATTGTTAATATTCCAAGAACTTATTTTTTTAATGAGTTCTTTTAAGCCAGAATCATTTGAAGAAGCATTATCAACAGTAACAGTCAAAAAATTTTCAATTCCCCATTCTAACAAACACTCTTCTAAAAGTCTTGCAATTGAGTCCCCGCTGTGGTTAGAAATCACACAAAAATTTAAAATTCTTTTATGCAAAATCCAATTCTTATCAATGAAGTATGCAGTAATAACCATGTAATTGATATTTTGAATAGACGTCCATGTATCAGTTGTAAGAGACACCCTATATCCATTCAAATCATTCTCCAGTTTACTTTTCTCAATGTAAAATAAGTTAAGCACATCTTTCGCCATAGTCTTACGACTTGGCACTCTCCAATGGGGGAATGCAACTCTGCAAAAATAACGAAAATCTTCTCCTTCCATGAAACTAAAAGATAACTCATCTAGAATTTATCATTTAGACACAAGTTTTAGTACTTTCATCTTGAGTACTTCCCCTTACCACCAAATCTTTTGATTTTTCAGAAGTCAATATTTTTTATTTTTAATTCCACAAATCTTTATTCGGTGGGTACTCTCTACATTTGTCAATATGAGTTTTCAAAGCAGTTGTACCATTTAGGTTGGGGTGAGCAGCAAAATTTTTATGCTTGCAATAATTACAAAACGCTCTAAGTTTACCTTCCACAAACTTTCGAGTAAAATGCTCCCAAATATCGGCTCTTTCTTTAGCTTTCAAAGCTGCCAAGTACTCTTCTTTTGTCATTCCACCCAACTTTGTTGTGTCATTTGAATTTTCACTGCCCGCTGTACATTCCACATTACTATCACTTGTCATTGATGCTTGAAAAGATGGTATTTCACTACTATTTTTTAGTGATTCTGTCTGTTTCTGCAAGAATAATATGCAAGGTAGATGAAATTCTGTTAGCAATTTACGCCATTACAATCTTAAGAGAAAATAAATTAAATTAAATAGATGATAACCTGACAATGAGAAGAAGCAGCTTTGGGGACTTTAGGCTTCGCTGATGATGTTGAAGATAAATGCCTCTTCATGATTTCTATTCATATAACAAAACCATTCAAGCCTAAAGAAAAATTAAGCAAGAAACCTTTCCAAGGAAAAGAAAACGAAAAGCATACACTGATAAACATACACCCATCTAAAAAGAGCAACACATACATATATATTACGTATTTAAAGACTGCACTTTTATAATGAATCTTTCAAAATAAGTTCAGACGTTTCAAACTCCACCCCAAAGATAAAAAGCATATAATAAGAAATTTTTGCAAGAACTAACCTTAATCCCTCATCTAGCAAGCGTAGGTGAAAACTCAGGTAGAACCAACAACTATACTGTTATGTCCAATTATGTGAATCAATAATTTAAACTGCAAGGTAAACAAGTTATTTTTTATAGACTCTCGACTCAAGTAAAGCATATAAAAAAGCAAGTATATAAAGCAAATATAATATCACAAAGAAATCATGCTGAAAACAATGGACAAGAGAAGTATAGCAAAAACAAAATAATACGATAACAGAAGCAAATGAAACATCATGTAATACTAGCTAAAACCATCACAGGAAAACAAGTTATCCATTGAGAAATACTCAAAAATAAGCAGCAAGCACTAAAAAGAACCATTTGAATTAACAGAGGCATAAAGAAAGATATTGGTCACCTATAATTTACGAAGTTTGAAGTTCCAATTATTCGCGGTTGGCGAGGGGAGACCGGCGAGGGGGCAAGGGTGGAGGCGCAGGACGGCGGGAGGGACTGAGGGAGCTTTCAGCTGCAGTGATGCTGTGGGGTTTAGGCGCTGCGGCTGTGGGCTGCCTGGAAATTGGAATTTTGGGGGGATTTAACTTAGGGGCTAGAGTACTATCCTTTATGCCTTTATGGTGTCCTTTTTCTTAAAGACTGGTCGAATCGCCGAAGCTGAAGATGTAGAGTTTGGTAGCCCAAGCCCATGCAAAAAATGGGCTTATACAAACAAACATTCGATATTAGATATTATTGGGGTGGGTTCGGTTTATTACGGTTCGGTTAAGTTTTTAAGACCAAAACCAAAATCAAACCGCATAGAATTAGTTTGGTTCAATTTTTTATGTTCGGTTTCGGTTTTTTACAGTGCAGGTTTTTTGGTATTTTTCGATTGATTTTGATTTGGTTTTCGGTTGTCAGTTTTACGGACTCACCCCTACCCAACCCCAATCCCATATAGTTCTCTCTTTCTTTATTCAATCTTAAAATCTCTTCTATTTTACTCATTCAATCACAATAATTACTATATTCATTACAATTTTGAATTTTTTCTCTCTCCAGTCAATATATTTAAGCATTAGCAATCGATTTTTCTTCTTCTTTTTCAATTGACAGTTCCTTTATTATTATTTTTTCTACATCTTAAAAATTCTCAATTATCAATGACGAATCAAATTGTTCAGAAGTCAACGTTACGCTGAGTAAAATTACCAAAATGCCCTTGGAGGAAGGGTATATGCGTAACACATCTTCCAATGCTCGTATGGCAAATTCGAGGCCAGAGTTATGATCAGCATAAAAAGTTGAGTTGAAAATAGTCTCGGTCGATTTTTAGAGCGACTCGATCAAAAGATAATTTTTCGATCTGACTGCGCAAAATAGTGTTGGTGTGCGACAGAAGCGCGTTGCGCTCCCATCGCGGACCAGCACTTATATTTTTTCTGAAATTTTTTTACGGGATTAAAAAGCTCGTTCAGAAACTTTTTCTAAAAATACACTTTGCGCGACCAGTCCGCGTCGCGAACTAGGCTTTTCCGAGCTGAAATTTTTTTAATTTTACGAGGGGCATTCCGATCAATTTCCAACCCTTCCTAAACTCTATACACGATCTAATAAGGTTGTTTTGACGTAAAGAGGGTCTAAAACCCTCATTCTAAGTCCTATTCCATAATCTAACAAGGCTAGGGCTTGAGGAAAGAGGAGAAGAGCTTGGGTTTGAGAGCTTTGAGAAGAAATCTTTGACGTGAATGATTGATAGCTTCATCCCAGGTATGTAAGGCTAAACTAAAAGCATGAGATTGCTCTCTCATGTATCCCATAGATGGTCATAGATGAGTTGATAGTTCAAGAGACTACATACATGAATCCTCAGTGGTTTTTCTTAAAATTCTATTTGAATTCACATGGTTTTCTATGTTGATGATCATCATAAACTTGTTTTCTTGAATTGAACATTTTCATGAGAATTTGCATAACCCTACATGGCTATTTGAAAAGCATGCATAATGAACTTGAGAATTGAGTCTAGAGCCTTAAGTTGAGATTGTTGATTGAGATAAGAGAATGATGATGAGTTGATAGAATTTGATTATCATATGAGTCTCTATAAATGAACTCTACCAATGTGTCTATTCGATTGTTTTCTATTGATTTTTCTAAATCTCGAGTCCTTCATGAGATTGATTGATGAGAGAGTTAAAGTCTCTAGGAGATGTTGATTGATAAGAGGGTAAAGCCCCTATGAGATTGATTAGTGATAGGGCCAAAGTCCTTATGAGTTGATTAGATTGATGGTTTTATGAACATTGAGTCATGGGAGGAGTATCGAGCACCGAAATAGTGAGTGTTAGTCCGACTTGAACTCGTCAAACTATGTTGCCAAACAAAGGTGAGGCTTAGAACTATCACATACATTGTGGTTCCCTCTTGATTAGAAGTCCCTGAAAGCAATAACAGACTTATTAATGGCTGAGTTCATATTGGGTGAGCCAATATGATTTTGATTCGTTCCCTACCTAGCAAGTTTAAAATGGCTATGGAAACATCAGCATGATAGTTGTACATTCATTGGCTCATAAGTGATTGTTGTCGGATAAAGAAACTTCCATAAATTTCCTACCTTGAGTACTCTGAGTTGAGATGAGATAAGAGGAGAGGAGGTGAGCTCCTCTAAGATTAGAGGAGGTGAGCTCCTTTGAGATGAGTCTGAGTTGATGGATGAGGTTGATTGATTGATGGGTCACTTGTTTACTCTTTATTCTTGCATAGATAGACATTTGACGATTTGATATGATTTGATGATTATTTGGAGTTGATGTTGTTTCCATATTATTCTACTTGTTTCTGTCTCACTCACCTATTTTACATACTAGCACATTCCAATTACCGATGTCCTTTTTGGACTGCATCATTTCATGAAGCATAGGCAGGTATAGAGATTGTTAACATGCGCTCCGTTTAAGATCTGAGATTCACAGCTGATTGGTGAGCTTCCCCTACTCCGAAGGACCCACTACTTTTATTTCATCATACTTTAGAGTTGGATTAGACTGTTTCCTTTATTTTGATTTAGGTAGCCATGGGTCTGTCATTGGCACCACATGATTAGTGATAGAGGCTTCATAAATGATGGTTGAATTTTGATTTTGAGATTGTGAGCCAGTTCTTTCTACTAGCCTTTATTATTATCTATTTATTTTGAAACTTTAGGTGAGATGTGCCCATTTACTTACTTTTATTTCCGCTGTTCAGTAAAGTTATTTGATTGAATGAATGTGATAAGGCTAAGTGTTTCTCTTGGGAACTAGCAATACTCTCTATGTGTTGACCACGCCAAGGGTACCCTCTCGGGGCGTGACAAACTTGGTATCAGAGCACAGAGTTCAAGTGTCTTAGGGAGTCTATGAAGTCGTGTCTAGTAGAGTCTTGTTTATGGATGTGTTGTCGACCACATTTCATAAGCAGGAGGCTATAGGAAGTTAGGAATTGTTGCATTTTTCTTCTTATCCCAATTCGTGCGATAGGGTTAAACTCTATAAAAGCTTTCCTCTAATTCGTGCTCCACACATGGAGAATTGATATCATGCCTCCCAAAAGAGCTGACAGAGGAAGGGGACGTCCTGCCAGGCAAGATGCTAACCTACCCAAGCCTCAAGTACCCGAGGAGCATGTGGACCAAGTTGTCCCTGTTGAGCAGCACCCTCAAGATGAGGTCTCCAATGTTGAGCTATGCTGGGCTATTCAAGCTCTAGCCCAGGCTGTCGCAGCACCTACTGTGAGACAAGGAGCGGGCAGACATGACATTCATGATACCTCTAGAGTTTGAGAATTTTTTAGGACGAATCCGCCTGAGTTCACGGGGTTTGTATCCACTGAAGATCCTGAGAACTACGTGGAGGAACTTGAGAAGGTGTTCCAAGTGATGCACATGACTGACGCTGATAGGGTTGAACTGGCTGCTTACTAACTCAAGGGTGTTGCCAGACTGTGGTTCGACCAATGGAAGAAATGTAGGACGATGCTCCATGTTTGACTTAGGCAGTGTTCAAGGAAGCCTTTTTGGGACGCTTCTTCCCAAGAGAGAAAAGAACAATCTAAGGTGAGAGAGTTCCTAAATGTGAAACAGGGCTCTATGACCGTGCAAGAGTATGGTCTGAAGTTTACACAACTATCTCGCTATGCTCTGAAGATGGTCACTGACATGAGCGGAAGAATGGGAATATATGTTGATAGGTTGAATAGAGGACCAAGAGAGATGGGAGAGGAGCCATCCTCATGAGTGATATGGACATCGATGATTGATGACATTCGTACAACAAGCTTTCGAGGAGATACAACATGACAAAAAAGAGTTTAAACATAAGAAAGCTAAGACATCGACCCATGAGGTTAGAAGGAAAGGCAATGGCAACCGATTTCCTGCACCATCATCTGCTAGTGCACATGCGTATAGAGACAGGTATGATCAAAGATCTTAAGATGTGGGAAATCATGGACCTCAGTCGCAAGCTAGTGTGGCTCAAGGTTCGCAAGGTGAGTCACCGTGCGATAAGTAAATGCACTTGGGAAGATGTTGTGATGAGAATGATGTGTGCTACAAATATGGCCAAGCGGGTCACTACAAAAAAGATTGTCCAAAGTGGGTTGACCGGGCTCAATCTTCTACACCAGCCCCACCAGTAAGAGGAAACTAGAGGGGCACTACATCAGGCGCAGACGGAGCAACAAACCGCTTGTATGCCATAGGTAGTCGCCAAGAGCAGGAGAACTCCCCAGATGTTGTGATGGGTATGATCCAAGCCTTTACTTTTGATTGTTATGTACTGATGGATTCGGGTTCCACGTTGTCCTTTGTATCTCCTTATGTGGCTAGTAGATTTGATAGAACCCCTGAGAGTCTTCCTGAACCCTATGATATTTCTACTCCAGTAGGTGACTCTATTTGAGCTGAGAGAATCTATAGAGCTTGTTTAGTGTCCATTCATCATAGGGATACTCTTGTTGATTTGGTTGAGTTGAGATGGTTGATTTTGATTTTATTCTTGGCATGGATTGGTTGCACTCCTTTTATGCCTCTGTTGATTGTAGATCTTGAATCGTTAAGTTTCAATTTTCGAATAAACTGGTTCTAGAATGGAAGGGTGATTCTGTTGCACCTAGAGGAAAGTTTATCTCATATCTTAGAGCCAGAAAGTTGATTCCAAAGGTTGTATCTATCACCTTGTGTGAGTGAAATCTGATGATGTCGAGTCCCTAACTCTTGAGTCAATCCGATTGTTAATGAGTTTCTAGAAAAGTTTCCAAGAGTTGAAGACGAGGTTGACTATTGCACTAGTCCTAATATTACCCAGTGGGACGGAGGATTTTATAATTTACTGTGATGCTTTGAGGGTTGGATTGGGATGTGCACTGATGCAGAGAGGGAAGGTGATAGCCTATGCTTCCAGGAAACTCAAGGTTCATGAGGAACTATCCAACCCATGATCTCGAGTTGGCAGCAATGGTGTTTGCACTTAAAATCTAGCGCCACTACTAATATGGAGTGCATGTGGATGTGTTCACTGACCAAAAGAGCTCGCAATATGTTTTCAGTTAGAAAGAGCACAACCTGCGACAGAGGAGATGGTTGGAGTTTCTCAAGGATTATGACATGAGCATTCACTACAACCTAGGTAAAGCTAACGTTGTTGCTAACACTCTTAGCAGGTTGTCAATGAGTAGAACAGCCCATGTGGAGGAAGGAAGGAGCTTGCCAAGGAAGTGCACCAATTGGCTCAATTGGGAGTTCAACTTGAGGAGAATGATGAAGGAGGAGTTAATGTTCAGAATAGGTCTACTTCACCTTAGTGGCAGAGGTGAAGGAAAAAAAAGACCAAGATCCAGTCATACTCTAATTGAAGGAGGTTGTCCACAAACAGAAGGCGATGGTTTTCTCCCAAGAAGGAGATGGAGTGTTGAGGTACCAAAGTAGATTGTGTGTCCCAAATATTAATGGCATTCGAGACAGAATCATGGCCGAAGCCCATGGTATGAGATATTTCATTCATCCTGGCTCTACCAAGATGTACCACGACTTGAGAGAAGTCTATTGGTGGAGTAGAATAAAGAGGGATATTATTATGTTTGTTTCAAAGTGCCCAAATCGCCAGCAAGTGAAAGTTGAGCATCAAAGGCCATGTGGATTGGCTCAGAACTTTGAGATCCCTGAATGGAAGTGGGAGATGATTAATATGGACTTTGTTACTGGTCTACCAAGGTCTCAAAAGCAACATGATTCGATATTGGTCATTGTGTATAAGATGACTAAATCGGCTCACTTCTTGGCAGTTAAGACAACCAATACTATGGAGGAGTACGCCAAGTTATACATCCAGGAGATTGTGAGGTTACATGGGGTTCCCCTGTCCATCATTTCGGACAGAGGAGCTTAATTTACCTCCCAGTTTTGGAGATCGTTCCAAAAAGTATTGGGTACTAAGGTGAACTTGAGCACAACCTTTCATCCACAGACAAATGTTTAGGTAGAGCGCATGATCCAAACATTGGAGGATATGTTGAGAGCTTGTGTTCTTGATTTCAAGGGTAATTGGGATGATCATCTACCATTGATTGAATTCGTATATTACAATAGTTATCATGCAAGCATTCAAATGGCTCCCTACGAAGCCTTGTATGAGAGAAGATGTAGATCACCAATTGGGTGGTTTGAGGTTGGAGAAGCGGAGTTGATTGGGCCTGATCTTGTCCACCGATCGATGGAGAAGGTCAAGGTCATTAGAGAGAGGTTAAAGATTGCCCAGAGTCACCAAAAATATTATACCGACGTAAGGAGAAGAGACTTAGAGTTCGAGATAAATGATTGGGTGTATTTGATAGTGTTACCTATGAAGGGTGTCCTCACATTTGGGAAGAAAGGGAACTTGGGTCCATGCTATGCTGGACCGCATTAGATTGTAAAGAGGATTGGGAAGGTTGCTTATGAGTTAGAGTTGCCTTTCGAGTTAGATGGAGTCCATCCGGTATTCCATGTGTCGATGTTGAAGAAATGCTTGGGAGATCCTACCTTGGTGATCCCTATTGATAGCATTGGAGTGAAAGATAGCCTGTCTTATGAAGAGGTTCCGGTCTGAATCCTTGATCACCAGATTCATAAGTTGAGGAATAAAGAGAAAGCCTCAGTCAAAATCCTGTAGAGGAATCAATTCATTAAGGAAGCCGCATGGGAAGCTGAGGAAGAGATGAAGGCCAAATATCCACACCTATTCGTGCCAAATTATGAGAGAGTTGAAGGTAAATTTCTTAGCCTTCACTAAATTGATTGATCTATTCTTGATGTGACTTTCTATTCGTAAGTTTGAGTAGTATTGATTGAGGTCAAGAAAGAGTCGAGAGTTTGATTGATTGAGTTGAGTCTTGAGATGAGTCTTGAATCTATCCGTGCCTTAATATCCATCTTTACTCATCATTCGAGGACGAATGATCACAAGGGGGAGATGATGTATTGCCCGGTAAAATTATCAAAATATCCCTAGAGGGAGGGTATACGCATAACGCATCTTTCAATGCTTGTATGGCTAATCCGAGGCCAAATTTGTGATCAGCAAAAAAAATTGAGTGAAAAAATGATCTCAGTCGATTTTTAGAGCGTCCCGATCAAAAGATAATTTTTTTATCCGAATGCGCAAAAACAGTGTTGGTGCGCGACAGGAGCACGTCGCGCTCCCATTGCGGACCAACACTTATATTTTTTTGAAAACTTTTGACGGGATTGAGAAAACTCATTTAGAAACTTTTTCTAAAAATACACTGTGCGCGACCAGTCCGCGTCGCGGACTGGGTTTTTCCGAGCTGAAAATTTTCTAATTTTATGAGGGGTATTCTGGTCAATTCCTACCCCTTCCTAAGCTCTATGCACGATCTAATAAGATTATTTTGACGTAAAAAGTATCTAAAACCCCGATTCGAAGTCCTATTCCATAATCTAATAAGGCTAGGGCTTGAGGAAAGAGGAGAAGAGCTTGAGTTTGAGAGATTTGAGAAGAAATCTTTGACGTGACTGATTTATAGCTTCTCCCCAGGTATGTAAGGCTAAACTAAAAGCATGGGATTGTTCTCTCATGTGTCACATAGATGGTCATATATGAGTTGATAGTTCAAGAGTCTACATATATGAATACTTGATGGTTTTTCATAAAATTCTATTTGAATTCACATGTTTTTCTATGTTGATGATCATCATAAACTTGTTTTCTTGAATTGAACATTTTCATGAGAATTTGCATAACCTTACATGACTATTTAAAAGCATGCATAATGAACTTAAGAATTAAGTCTAGAGCCTTGAGTTGAGATTGTTGATTAAGATGAGAGAATGATGATGAGTTGATAGAGTTTGATTGTCTTATGAGTCTCTATAAATGAACTCTACCGATGTGTCTTCGATTGTTTCCTAATGATTATTCTAAATCTTGAGTCCTTGATGAGATGGATTGATGAGAGGCTTAAAGTCCCTATGAGATGTTGATTGATGAGAGGGTACAACCCCTATGAGACTGATTGATGATGGGGACAAAGTCCCTATGAGTTGATTGGATCGATGGTCTATGAGCATTGAGACATGGGAGGAGTATCGAGCACCGAAAGTGTGAGAGTTAGTCTAGCTTGAACTCGTCAAACTACATCGCCAAATATAGGTGAGGCTTAGAACCATTAAATACATTGTGATTCCCTCTTGATTGAAAGTCTCTAAAAGCAATAGAGGACTTATTGACGACTGACTCCATATTGGGTGAGCTGATATGGTTTTGATTCGTTCCCTACCTGGCAAGTTTGGAATGACTGTGGCAACTTCAGCGTGACTGTTGTACATTCACTGGCTCATAAGTGATTGTTGTTGGATAAGAGAAACTCCCATAAATTTCCTACCTTGAGTACTCCGAGTTGAGATGAGATGAGATGAAAGGAGGTGAGCTCCTCTGAGATAAGATGAGATGAGAGGAGGTGAGCTCCTTTGAGATGAGTCTGAGCTGATGGATGAGGTTGATTGATTGATGGGTCACTTGTCTACTCTTTATTCTTGCATAGATAGACATCTTATGATTTCGTATGATTTGATGATTATTCGGAGTTGATATTGTTTCCATATTATTCTACCAGCATCTGTTTCACTCAGCTATTTTACATACCAGTACAATCCAAATACTGTTGTCCCTTTTGGGCTGCATCATTTTATAATACATAGGTAGGTACTAGAGATTGTCAACATGCGCTCTTTTGAAGATTTGAGATTCATAGTTGAATGGTAAGCCTCCCCTACTCCGAAGGACCCACTACTTTTGTTTCATCTTGATTTAGAGTTAGATTGGACTGTTTCCTTTATTTTGATTCGGGTAGCCATGGGTCTGTCATTGGCTCCACATGACTAGTGATAGAGGCTTCATAGACGATAGTTGAATGTTGATGTTGAGATTGTGAGCTAGTTCTTTCTACTAGCCTTTATTATTATCTATTTATTTTGAGACTTTAGATGAGACGTGTCCATTTACTTACTTTTATTTCCACTGTTCAGTAGAGTTATTTGATTACCCGAGGCGTGATAGTCAAAGTCCAAGAAGGATGTACCTTTGTCTTCTAAAGTGAATGTGGAACCCTCCCCCCCTCCCCCCCCCCCCCCTCCCCCCCCAAAAAAGGGGTAGAAAAGCTAGATTTGTGATTTCTCACCCTACACTATCTACGACATAGATTTTTGTTATATTTACTTTATACTTAATTTTTATTTTACCATTCTTCAGTTTTTTCTAATAAATTACTTATATGCATCTCTCAACATATCATGGATTAAATACTCTATTATGATTTTGCTTCTTATGTATTGTTTATATGTATCCCTCCAATGTATCATGGGTTATATGTTCTATTTTGATTTTATATTTGATACATTAATTATATGCATCCCCAATGTATATCATTGGTTAAATACTTTGTTCTGATAGTTGTTTATGATGCATTACTATATTCATGTCCTAATGTATCATGACTAAAATAATATGTTTTGTTAGCTGTTTATGATACATTACTAATTTGTTGTCTTTATTCTGGTACATTAATTATAATATCCAACACTAAAATACTTAATACATAAATTTTATCTTAATGAATTACTTGCAGTGTATCGAGTTATGAATGAATGATGTACTATAATCCAGAGAAGTTTGTATCAAAATGATGGTCTTGATACACAAATAACATATGATGCATTTATATTATATCAAGATTAATTGTGTACCAGATAAAGTTTTAAATCAATATGTATTAGATATATATTTAAATTATATTGTAATTGCATAAAAGTCTTAGTCAATATGTATCATATACACAAGTTCTTATTTTTTCATTTTTAATTGATGTTCAATTTTTTCAATGCAGTCTATGAAATTGATAATTAATGACTGAAAAGAAAAAATTAGATGAAGACAAAGATTTGTTATGATTTGTGATAGGTTGAGGAGATTTTTTTTTTTTTGAAATTTGAATTGTTTAAAGTCCCTAAAATTTTGGGAAAGATTGATATTAGTTTATTTTGCATCATTTGTGGAACGAATATTTAATTTTGCTTTTAGTTTTCTATTTAAATGTAATAGCCAAGTTGTCTAATGTATCTAGATGATACAAATCTAAAGAAAATTTTGTAAATTGAAAAAGAGTAGGGATAGGATATAATTTGTTTTTTACAGTATGAGATTTATATAAGTTATACATCCAAAAAGAGTTGATTTTATTTGAAATTTTAAAAAGGTGAAGCTGGAATTTTGTTGTAATACCCGTAAGTTAAAAAGTTGGGATATGAATTTCTTTTAGAAGAATCTGATTTGAGGTTTGTTATGTACGAGTACCATCTATAGTTCAAGGTTTATATTACAAATCGTAGATAGGTTTTATGGTTGGGTAGTGACTAGGTGAAAGTTGAAAAGTTTTGGTTATCGTACGAAGGGTCCTTATGGACCTTAGTTGGCTGTATAAGTCATGGATTAGGGTCATGAATGAGATTCAAAGAGGTATAAGATGGGGTTCAACAAGATAAAATCTTTGACAGATCGTGGTTGTGTTGATGAGTTGTAATTGATCTCATGGTTTGGATTAGAGAAGGTAATTTTTCTCTAAATATAGGGACATTAGACGAGGGGTGTCAATGACGCGTATGAGGAACTATGAGCCATTCATTGAGTTCTTGTTATGAACCCAAAATTTGAGTTTTTGAAGTGTATTTACGAACTAACAAGATGAGGCCCTAAATAGAACTACGAGTCATTAAAAGGGCTGTGGTTTGAGATCTAACAACTTTGGAAGTGGCCTTGATGTACAAAAACCCCTAGTATAGACCATAGTTTGATCTACGATTCGTTGATCTCCCTTTGTGGATCCTTTTGATAGTTTTAAGGAAGGGTGTTTCTGACCTTTTCTCCTATCTTAAGTCCTAAACTATGTTGTTTTGATTCTTAAACTTACCTTTTACTACCCAATTCATTCCATTTCCAAATCACTCTCCTAAATTTGTATGTCTCAACTATAGCTAGCAACGGAACCGAAAGCGGTTTCGGCACTTTACTAGTATTTGCCAGTAAAGGAGTAACGGGAGGGGCTACCGGGACGGCAAGGGGGATTTTTTCGGTAATTACCGGTTCCGGACCAATACCGGACCGGTATTGCCAGTTTACGTTTTTATTTTATTTTTAAATGATTATCGTTGGATGGGACTCACCAACGGTAACCTGGCCCGTGACCGTTAAATTTGGCCATTGAACGACTAAGTTTTGATTTTTTTTTTTCAAAAATTCATTAATTTTCAACTATAAATACCCGAAATCTTTCATATTTTTTCAATCAAATTCTCTCAATCATCTTAAAATTCTCTAAATATTCTCAACTCTCTCATTTCTCAATTCTCTCCACTATTATAAATTTGTAATTATATCATACATACTACTCTCAAATTAATTATAAATATTAATTATTTACTCTCTCAATTATTCAATTAATATTAATTACTATTTAGTTTGGTGTGGTAATTGCAATTCGGAGTAAATTTTGGTGGATCAATTTGGAGCATATTCAAGCTTCAAGTTTCATCAATTTCGGCTTCTACGTCTGTTTTTACACAGACGTTTGGTACCTTCGTTCCAACTTATTTGTTCTTCTAATTAGTTTTTATTCTTTAATCTTTACTACTTGAGTACTTCTCTATTTGAATTAATTAGTTTATATTTATAAATTATAAGTTCATAACTTGAATTTGTACATATAATCTTTACTTGTTTAATTTAACATAACATGGATTCCGGTAAAAAAGGAAAGGAAAAAAGTAATTTTTTTGGTGGAACGACCAAAGCTTTAACCGGTAAAAGATTCGGTGGTAGTTTGTCTAAATCTACAAGACAACCACCACTTAGATTTAATACCGACAATTTTACACACGTAGACAACACTTGTTTTAATATTGATTTTAATACAGAATTAGATCACGAATTTCTTGAACGTAGATTTGGTTTTAATGAAGATTTACCAGAAGATGATAATGAAATTAATGAGGGGGACGATATTTTTGATGACGATGAAACTCAACCCCCATATATTGCTACTACTCTCCCCTCCCACTCCTGCACCCCCCTCCCGCTCCCCCCGTAAAATCACCGACATCTAATAGGCCTAAGATGGACGTGTTAAAAAATCTGTTGTTTGGCAATTTTTAACACAAAATGAAGATAAAACAAAAATGATTTATAATAAATGCAAGCATGTTTTAAACCATAAAACTTCGGGAAAAGTGGGTGGGATAGGGCATTTGAGAAATCATTTAATGCATTGTTGTAAATTAGAATTTTTGCATGCAGCCATTGCGGATGCAAAAAATATGAAACTCCCATTCCCGAAAAATCCGTGGGAGGTTCAAATATGGTGCAGTCGCAATTAAACCCTACTAATGTTTCCGTCCTAGTACACATCACCCTTATAATAGACAACGTGACTTAGACGAACTTGCCAAAATGGTTTTTGCTACTGGTTTGCCTTTTAGTTTTGCCGAAAATCCTGGTTTTATTCATTACAACCCATCTTTTAATGATTTTTCAAGAAATATAATAAATGTTTTTTTTATTATCAGGCACGACATGTATAATATCTTCGATGTTTTTTTTCTTATAGTACTTGTAGATTAGCTATTACTTCTGATATGGATCGTGGTATAATTGATAATGATTATTTTACAATTACCGGCCATTGGATAGATGAAAATTGGAATATGCAAAAAAGAATTTTGGGATATAAAAGTTGTGAAATGCGTAAACTGGTTCTTATATTGCAAAAACTATTCTTGATGTTTTACAATCTTTTGGTATTTCTAGTAAAAATATTAGTATAACTTTAGATAACACTTCTAGCAATAAACGTGATGTTGATTATTTAAGACATGTTCTTAGTCTTATTTACGAATATGGTTTTCATATAAAATGTGTTGCTCATATTTGTAATTTAATTGTTAGAGATGGTGTGCCATTATTTGAAAATGATTGTAATAAAGTAGAAATTGCATATCATTTTATTTTTAAATGTCAAGTAAAGGCTAGGCGTAAAGAATTTGAAAGTCGGTGTATTGAATGTAATTTGCCTGTTAGGGAAATTCCCAAAATTATAACTACTAGGTGAAATTCGTTGTATGAAATGCTAAAGGTAACTTATGAATATAGGAGACTCGTTACAATGGTTTGGAACATCCATAATGCAGATATGACTTACCGACTAGAAGAAAATGATCGGAATGATATTAGGGGTTTAATTAGATTTTTAAGAGTTTTTTATTTAGCTACTAGACAAATCTCTGGTCTTTATTATCCTACAATTTATTCTGTTTTGCCTAATATTTGTGCTATTTGTACTAAATTTGCTTTGATTAGAAATAATCCAAAATTTAGAGAACATGTTCAAAAAATGATTGAAAAATTTAGGAAATACTTTTTCCCAATTCATCAGATTTATTTAATTGCTTGTTTATTTAACCCGGCTTACAAAGAAGTCAGAGTATCTCGAATGGTAGATAGTATATATGCAAATGTAGAAATTGAATATGATGAAGATAATCAATCACATAATTTAGATATAGTTAAAAGTAGCATTAGAATAGAAGCTAGGAAACTGTATGATTTAGAAGAGTATAATTTAGTAGAAAATGCACAATATCAAGAACCATAACCATCTAGGCCTAGATACGAGGATGACATTGATGACATGTTAGAATTTAATCTTGGACTTACTACTAACGAAAACAAGGATTTTGATGAATATCTTTACCAGGCTACAGAAAGCATTAAGGATACAGAGGGAAAGCAACCACCTTTTGGCATGGTGGAAGAATCGTGGTAAAGCTTTTCCAAGACTTCAGCGGGTGGTTCGTGATATCCTTGCTATTCAAGCATCATTGGTGGCTTCGGAAGGCGCTTTTAGTGCTGCTAGATTCCAATTTCAAGATCATAGACATTCATTAGCAACAAATAGCTTGGAAGTTTAAGTTTTATTCCGGGATTGGATAAATGCAGAGCGGAGGAATTTAGGGTGTCCAACTTTGCCATCTCAGTTTGAAGCCGATATAGATAATATTTTATCGAATCAAGAACAGACGACATGAATTTTCTAGAGGAACAAGCTCAAGAGCCGATTCCAGAAAATGTAAAACTAGAAATGTTAGAAACACTTAGGCAAGAATTTTAAAGTGGTTTAAGATATTAATGTATTACAAATTTACAATAAATAAGACCTAGTTGAAACAGAACCCATCCTAGAAGGTGGCTGCGTAAATTAGGTTGATTTCTAATATCTGTACATTGTACAATTTAGATTTCAAAATAACATAATAAAATTATAGGCTATTCGCCTTATTTCTTTTTAAAGTTATTATCTTGATTTAAATTTTAATTTAAGATTTGAATTTTTTTAAATATAATTGCCCCCTTATTTCTCAAATCTTTATTAACTTTAAAGTTTAAAATATAAAAAGAAAAACTCAAAATTTAAACTTTAAAATTTAAATTTTATATTAAAAAAATTAAAATTTAAACTTTTAAAGTAAAAAGTAAAAAAAAAATTGATTTTACACTTTTAAAATTTATATAAGTATAACTACTTATAAAACTAGTTGTAGTTAGTTAATTTAAAACTTTTATATTTATATTTTATAACTATTGGCTACTTTAATTAAAATTCATTTTAAATTTTAAAAAATTTATATAATGAATACTAATACTATTTTAAATTTTAATTTAATCTTTAACATTTTAAACTTCAATTTTAATTTTAAATATTAAACTTAATTTAAAATACAAAAATTAAACTTCAAATATAAATAATTTAATCAAATTTATCATTTTTTTAAATTTTCGGAATTACCGATCCGGTTAGTACCAGACCGGTAAGGTAAGGGGGGAATTTCCCGGAATCGCCGATACCGATTCCAAAATTTTTTAGCCCCCCCTACCGATTTCGGCCCGGTACCGGTAATTACCAGTCCGGTGGTGCCAGATCCGGTTCCGATGCCACCCTTAGTCTCAACTCCACTTACTCTCAAGGATCTCATTGAAGGTCTCAACTAGGATTTCAAGTTTTCCTCCTCTAAGTCTGGATTTCTTCCATAAATTCTGTCTAAGATATGTGAGTCTTATCCATGGGTACCTTCAACCTATAGAGCCCAAATATATTATAACTAAGTCTCCCAACTTTTATTCATGTAAATTTATGGGTGTCTATGGTTTTGCTCCCAATGCATGTATTATGACTAATTTACTGCCATATGATGTATTTTGTTACAAATTGATATCCAATTGCCAGAAAGTAATAATCTACAAGGTATTTCTATATCAAGCTATCGAGTGCTTTAAAACTTTTATGATGGGTTGCTTTGTTACTATCCTAACTGATGAATTTTATTATGTTCATGCATAATCTTTTTTATTGTATGCTGTAAAATCAATTTACATTGAACCCACCTACTTTACTTCATATTCCAAAGAATAGTAACATAAATGACAAGGGTTCCAACTAGAGGCTTATGAAAGTTATGAACTTGATTATGGTTTGGTGTAAGACTTTCTCACCTAAACGATGGATTCGTTATGTGACAAGGACCATTCTCACATGCTGAATTCTTAAGGTTTATGAGCTATTCTATGACCTCTGTTGATGTTATTTGAACTTAAAGCTTATGAATGCTTACTTTAATATATTATTATTTCATGAGACTTGACTTAGCAACGAATGAGCCTTGGGGTGGGGACTCGACCTATATGGTCCCTAGTAAACGCTTATACTTTCATAACTATGTGCCATCAATTGCCTTAAAGGTTAAGCTAGTGGATCCACGTGTAGCCCCAAATGTTAATGAATGAATAAATGTACTTGAGGAGTCTACCTGGGTAAGTAGCCTCCCCCTTTCAATGTAGGATTTACATTAGATTCTATGTTATAACTCGCATGGTCTTTGTAATGACCCGGACTGGGTACGACTCCGTCAGAACTTGAAAATGTCGTTTTAGGTAAGAATTGGACCAAGTGTTGTCTCAAGGGAGACTATATGGTCCGTGTGACACTTCACAGGCTGTGTGGAGGGCCGTGTGGTGGTCTTGAGTTTGGGACGCCAACAATTGAGGCTAAGTGAGGTCACACGGCCACCTTTCCGGTCCGTGTGAAGGCTCACAGGCTGTGTGACCCACCCTATGACTTCCAACGTGAATTTTCTCTAAATATGGAATCACCATTTCATAACTTTTCGTGCAAAAATTTTTCTAAGTGTAAGTTGACGGCTACTTACACGACCTGTGTAACTCCACATGGGCTGCGTGCCCATCCGTGTGACGTTTCTTCGCGTCGAAAATTCTAAGTGTTATTGAAAGAATTTGTCTAAGTATCGTCTCACGGGCATTGTTCGTGGGCAGTGAAGTGCTTCATGGGTCGTGTCAGTGCCAATGAAGCCACGGTGACTCAATTTTCATCCGTTTCACTAATGGCTTTTATATAATTAGGATTTATTTTAAAAGTGTTTTATGACCCTTTTACCTATCCGAAGCATCTAAATCAGTTGATACTACCCCATTTTAATTCATTCTCATTAGAACACTTTCTCACTCTAAAATTTAACTTCTAAAAATCCTCTCTAGCTTTTCCCTCAAGATTCAAACTAAAGTCTCGAATTAGGGTCCATCTTCAAGTCAAATTCATCTCAAATTCGCCTCCAAAACTTAGGTATGTGGAATTGATTCTTGGTCCCTTTCAACCAAGAAGACCCAAACTCTATTCAAATGATTTTCATGAAATTAAGCTTACTTTAAATGTGAGTTTTATTATTTAATTCTATTAAATTCAATTGATGTATGAGATGTACTTTAATTATAATTATTGTAAGCCCTAATATGATGATTTACATTGAGGTTATGAAGTTATGAAGATGCATGTCCCCTTTAAAGCTTGATTTATGCATGGGTGATTTATATTATGATTTAAATGTGGATTTAATTATGGATTTACTTTAATTTTATATTATATTTTTTATTTTAGATTGAATCTCAATTACCCATGCCATTCTCATATCATTCATGGCATGTGCTTTCAGGGACATTGGTTTATATGGAAATTATGAAGTGGGTTAAGTCCAATTATGTTTTATGAATTGATTTTGATAAGGTATTGGTTATGACAAGAATATGATTATTGCTTGCATGAGTATCATGGTTATGATTTATGATTTCGCTTTTGAGCCTAAATGTGCATTGAATGGATTTGAAATGAATATTGTATCTCTTGGAAGAACGTATATGTATAAGTATTCGTGTGGGATGTTTTGACTTAGCATTGATGGATTGGGAGCATCAGGGCTATCCCCAAGGGTCCTCTTCCTTTCCTTAAACTATGTGCCAACATAGAAACGAAAGCCATTACCGAAATGACCAGGTCGTAAGGAATGGTTATTCATTTATTGATATGATATGATTTTGGAAATCCTCCCGAAATGGGGTTGCTTGTAAGGAAGGTGTCCATTCACCAAAATGACTGGGTCATAAGGTGTGATGTAGATTACCCTTGGCAAGTAATCTTCTCCTACCGATGGGAGGTCTTTATCGGACTAACTCATGTAATAGCTCGCATGGGTTTGATTTGTCGGTTGTAATCCATCCACAATATATATATATATATATATATATATATATATATATATATATATATATGAGTATTATGGCATTTCATGCATCATGAACTTCATGGAATATTGTATATGATTTTCCTTCTATATATGATTCTTTCTATATTACGTGCTCTTGTCATCTAATAATGAAATGCAGGTTTGATAAGTCATGTGCATTGCATGCCCGCATACTAGTACATTCAAATGTACTAACACATACTTTATGCTACATGATTTTACCATGTAGGGTCCGAGTGCTACATTCATCCACCGGTCGATGGTCAGCTTGAGTTCGGAGAGATTGATATTATGGTGAGTCCTATCTTCCCAAGACAAACCACCTTCCTTCTACCTACACTACTTTATGTTTATTTTTTAATTGAGGGTGAGCCTGGGACATGTCTTGGCCCCCATCCCATCTTATGACTAGAGGCATTGTTGGACATCTCGTAGACTTTCGTAGATTCTATATGTTATGTGTTGTAATTAAAGCTTCAGTTATCTATTGGGTATGGTTATTATGGATTGATTATGGGAATCATGGTATGTTGTATGTTTTATGTAGGAAGGTGGTAGATCCTAAGCCTCGTGGTGCCCTCATAGAGTGAGTCATACTTACCCGCCCCTTAGTTCCTACGTGATATGTGCTATGTGAATCCATATAAATCCCTTTCCCTTCAGTATCCCCATAGCGTTAGTCCTACTTTCCCATCCCTTAGAACTATGTGTTTACTTCCGAATGCGCTTCCGACCGATGATGTGGATTTGGATACTACTTGAATGCGCTTAAGATTATGTAAAATGGCTGAATGAAACAGTAAAGGTAGAAGAATATGAAAATAACATCAACTCAGAAGATACTCAATTAGAATGTTAAATGTCTATATAAAGAAAGAATAAAGAGGAGACAATGACCCATCAATACCAATCAAACATCATCAATTAACTCTACTCAACTCGACTCGACTTAGAGTACTATTAGTGTAGGACCTATTTGGGAGTTTCTCTGATCCGATAACAATCACTTATGAGCCAGTGATTGTACAACAATCTCACTGATATTGCCACAGTCGTTGCGTACTTGCTAGGTAAAGAACAACTAGAGTCCATAATATAAATCCATAACGAAAACAACCTCAGAAGTCCTTTATTGCTTTCAACGACTTCTCCTCAAGAGGAAACCATTAGTGTGATAGTTTAATCCTCACCTACGTTTGGTGATGTAGTTAATGAGTGGAGTGGGACTCACTCTTACTCATTTCGGTGCTCGATACTCCTCGCAGAACTCGATGCTCATAAGACTTCTCACCCCAATTACTCATCTCCATTAGTCTTATAGAGACTCTCATCATCTTATTAACTCAAACTCTAAAGTCCTCTATTACTTTCAGGGACTTTAACTCATCTCAATTAACTCAATCTCATTTAAGAACTCAAGAACTCAGAATGATCATTAGGAAAAAGTCAATTAGACAAAACTCTAGAATTCAATTATGAATACTCATGGGACCATCAAGCTCTACTAACTCCTCATCATACTCACATCACCATCACAATTAACATACTCAAGTAAAGGCTCTAGACTCAATCCCTAGGGTCATTCATGCATGCATTCAAAACTATCATACAGGGTTTATACAACTTCTCATAGAAAGTATTCGATTCAAGAAAACAAGTTTATGATGATCATCAACATATGAAAATACATGTAATAGGTAAAATTTTAAGGAAAATAATCAAGATTCATGTATGCAGACTCATTAGACTCTTAACTCCTCTATTACCATCAATGGGGCACATGAGAGAACAAATCCCATGCTTTAGTTTAGCCTTATATACCTGGGATGAAGGTAGACAATCAACTTGGCATGAACCCAACTTGAATTCCTCGACTCCTTTCTCTTCTCTCTTCTCCTTAGCCGTGGGTCTTTTGTTAGAAGTTTTGAAAGGCTTAAGAATGGGTTAAAAACCATTTTTATACATAAAATGACCTATTTAGATCATGTTTCAAGTTTAGGAAGGGTTGGAAAAGGTCTAGAATGCCCTTCATAAAATTAAAGGAAAACGTTCACCTCGAGACAGGGGTCTGCGATGCAGACTGGGCACAATTTTGATGTTTTTCGTTAAAAATTCTCTCAACGAGTTTTCTAATCCTATTTAAAATTTTTGGACAAAATCTAAGTGTGAGTCCACGGTAGGTGCGGGTCGTACACCCATAGCGCACTTATTCTGGAAATCATTTTCGCATCGAAAAATTATCTTTTGATTTGGTTGCTCTAAAAATCAAGCATGATCACTTTTCCACTCAATTTTTCATGCTGATCACATATTCGTCTCGAATTCTCCATCGAAGCATGGGAAGATGCGTTATGCGCATATCTCTCTTCTAGGGGTATTTTGGTAATTTTATTGGGTGTTACATAAAGAGAGCTCGAGTTCGTGAGAAACACCACCTTCTCTCTGGCATCTGTCACAAGCCTTGGCATAGTCGTGAGTATCTTGGTGGATGGTTGGCCAGTGGTAGCCATACTGCAAGACCTTGTGTATTGTCCCAATTCCACCATGATGCTCGCCCACCAAGGATGAGTGGCAAGCCTCCAAAATGCTCATCATTTCTACCTTTGGAACGCAATGATGAATCATCTCATCTGCACTAAATACCAAACAAATACGGATCATCCCAGAAAAACTTCCTTACATTAGACATAAACTTACGATGCTAGTGAGTAGCCAAGTCTAGTGGTCTAATATCACAAACCAAATAATTTGCATAATTTGCAAACCATGGTATCAAGTTATGAGATGTTGCTAGTATTCTCTCATCAGGGAACGAATCATTAATTTCCGCCCCATCATCAAATGTTGCCATGGCCTCATCCTCTAATCTGGATTGGTGGTCTATGACTTGATTTTCAGTCCTTTTTTTGTCAATCACATCGAAGTAAAACTCTTGTAGAAGAAGTACCTATCGAATAAGTTTGGGTTTTATCTCTTTCTTCGCCATTAAGTACCACAGTGCAGACTGGTCGATATGTACAATGACTTTTGCTCCTAAAAGATAAGAATAAAACTTCTCGAATGCAAAGACTACTGCAAGTAACTCCTGCTCCGTGACAGTGTAGTGTTTTTGTGCTGCATGTAGGGCTTTGCTGGCATAATAGATAGGATGTAAAATCTTCTCTCTGCGCTGTCCCAACATCACACCAAGTGTAACCCCACTCGCATCACATATAATCTCAAAGGGCTTCGACAATCACGAGCAACTATGATAGGTGTTGATGTCAATTTATGCTTCAACCCTTCTAAAGCTCTCATGAATGGATCATCGAACACGAACTTGGGCATGCTTCTCAAGTAGCTTGCACAAAGGGTGTGCAATCTTTGAGAAATCCTTTATAAAGTACCTATAAAAATCTGCATGACCTAGAAAACTTTTCACACTTTTAAGAGAGATAGGTGAAGGAAACTTCTCAATCACCTCTACTTTGGCTCTATCTACATCGATTCCTTAAATGGAGATTCTATGACCCAACACAATGCTTTCCTTTCACCATGAAATGACACTTTTCTAATTAAGAACCAGATAGCATTCTTCATATTTCTAAAGCACCACGTGTAAATGCTTCAAGCAATCGTTGAATGAGTCTCCAACCATACTAAAGTCATCCATGAATACCTCGATAGTGTCTTCCACCATGTCTGAGAAAATAGACATCATGCATCTTTGGAATGTTGTTGGTACATTACACAATCCGAATGGCATCTTTTTAAATGTGAAAGTTCCATAGGGGCATGTGTAGGTTGTTCTCTTGGTCTTCTGGAGCAATAGAGATCTGATTGTTTCTTGAGTAACCATCAAGAAAGCAATACTAGCCTTTTCCCACCAAGCAATCGAGCATATGGTCCATGAGTGGCATAGGGAAGTGGTCCTTTTAGTTAATGCATTAAGCTTCCTATAGTCTATGCAAACCCTCCAACCTATGACTAGTCTCATGAGGATCAATTGGTTTCTAGCATTTGGAACCACAGTGATACCTCTCTTCTTTGGAACACACTCGACCAGACTCACTCATTCACTGTCAGTATTCGAATATATCACATCCGAGTCCAACCACTTAATTATCTTTTTGCATACGACCTCTTTCATCAGTGGGTTGAGGTATCTTTGGTGTTCAATACTTGGTTTGTAGTCTTTGACTAGTTGAATCTTGTGAGTGCACACTTCAGGTGGGATGCTAATAATGTCAGTAATCGTCCATCCAATAGCCTTTCTAAATTGCTTAAGTACCGAGATCAACGCGTCCACCTTTTCGTCATTAAGATCTACAACAACAATCACAAGCAAAGTATTGTTAGTGCCCAAAAACACATACCTTAGATAGGCTACAAGTGCCTTTAACGCCAACACTGGTCGCTCCTCGATGGATGGTCAAGTAGGTGGTGACTCTCAATTCTTCAAGTCCAACACAAGTTTAGCTTGATGCATAGTGAAACTAGATACTCCTAGAGCTTTTACCATCTCACCATAGTCTGGGATGCCATCACTCTCAAAGTTCATTAACACAGCTTCTATAAATTAGACCCCTAGCCTTTCCTCAATCGGTACCTTTGGTTGCACCTCACCAATACTCTTAATGACAGAGACTTATTTCAGATCATTAGTTTTCTTTGTATGCTAGTAGACGTCGAAGATGACCTCGTTATTACCTAATTTGAACTTGAACTGACCCAACTCCATGTCCATTAGTGCTGTCCAATGGCTAGGAAGGGCCTTCCGAAGATAATTGATACTTCAAAGTCAACCTCACAATCAATAATTACGATGTCTGCGGGGAATATGTATTTTTCACTTTGATGATAACATCATAATATATCCCCACACGCTTCTTCACTGTCCTGTCAACCATCAAGAACTGCATGCCTGTTGGAGTACGAGCTCCCAAACCTAAATTCCTGAATATTTCAAATGGAATTAAATTGATTCTTGCGCCTAAGCCACATTATGCCTTTGCAAATTCCACATCTCCAATGGTGCAGGGTATGGTGAACGCTCTGGGATTGTTTTTCTTTTACACCAAGGACCTTGTTACTATTGCACTACATGCTGAAGCTCTTGAGAGAGCTCTTGGCTCACAGTCCTCTTTTTCGTCACCAAGTCCTTCATGAATTTTGCATACCTGGGCATCTTCTCCGATGCCTCAATGAGACGGAGGTTGATCGAAAGCTGCTTCAACATGGAGATGAAGTGCTGAAACTTACTTTCCTCTTACTTCTTTTTGAGTCTCTGAGGGAAAGGAAGGAGAATTTATGGGTTTCAACGTATGTGGCATTACTACCTCATCACTCACCCCATTCTTGGCACAAACATCTCTGATTTATACATCCTTGCTATCAACTATCTCCTCACAAATTTCATCATCATCAACTACCATCGGTGGTTCAATGGTTTGCTTGCCGCCACATTTTGTCACTTCCATGCACTGTCCCTCATTCTTTGAATTCTGCATTGTGTTGCTTGGAAATGTACCCTTCTGAAACTGTTTCAAATGAGTCGACATCTGATCAAACTATTGCTCCAGCTGCTTGTAAGCAACAGAATGAGACTTGATCTTCTAATTAATTCTAGAGATGTTAGATTCCATCCCTTTTAAGGTCTCATCTTGAGCGTCAACCTTCTTCAACAGTCGGTCGAATATCTCATCGATTCGCGAATTACCAGCCCTAGAGTCACGGTTGTGTGGTGGCATATACGGATCATTTCTATAACCATCTCTGTGTCCCCAATCAGTATCTCTATCTTGGACTCTGTTTCTGTCAAAGTAGTCACCTCGGTTGTTATCTCTAAAAGCATCGTCTCTATTGAAGTTCCAACCTTAGTTTCCTTGACCTTCACACCAATAATTCTGATTGAATCCTTGAGCGTTGATCCGGAAACCCTCATTTAATCAGTGACAAAGCAAGTGTCCTCCTCATAGTAAGGTTCCTTATACATGGGTGCTCGTATAGGTTGATGATTGACTGCATTCACGCGCTCTTGACTTTATTTCATCAACAACCCCACATTAGTACTAATTTGAGCTAGCTCTTACACCATCTCCTCTTTTATCTTTGCTTACTCAGAGTTTGTACTAATTGAGAAAGAGCTTTTAGTCATTGACTTATCTCTTGTCCCCCATGCACGATTCGTCTTAACCACCTTCTCCAAACATTAAGCTATAACCGGGAATGGAAAATCTAAGAACTATCCTCCCATGATAATGTCTGCAACAACTTGGCTATTTTTATCTAAGGCTCGATAAAAATTTTCCACCAAGGCATCATCAACGACCTTGTGGTATGGGACACTCCTCAAGAACTTTGTGAAGCTCTCTAACATCGTGTTGATCAAATCACCAGGAAACTGCTTGAAGTTGTTGATCTGATGCTTCAACTTCAGCTTCTTCGACCTAGGAAAGAACCTCTCCAAAAAGGCCTTCTGCGTTTCCGCCCATCTAGTGATTGAACTCTATAGGAGCTCGGATAACCATAAAGTCGCTTCACCTGTTAGAGACAATGGGAAGACACAAAGCCCAACGGTATCCATGGACAAATTCTGACTCCCCATCATACTCTTGCATATCAAGACGACATTATGTAGATGGTTATGTGGATCCTTTTATGGTAATCTAGCGAACAACCCTCTATTTTACAGTATTTGAAGTAACCCACTCGATACGTCAAATTTTGTGTTATTTGGTAAAGGAGGTAACATAATAGCTCTAGTACATCCATCGCCATAGGGCCAAGCCAATATTGATCCCATGTGTTAGCCGCAGCTTGAAGATCTTGCGGTGGTGGATTCACATCCTCAAGTGGTGATGGGTCATTATTATTCTGATTCGCTGTTGTATTTATGGCATCATTTGTAGCACTATTCGCATTGTTTTGGGCCATTCTTCTTCGTGTCTTCTAGATGTCAAGGTCAAATGAAGTCAAGGGATTGCCTCGACTACACGTGTTGTGCATACACTACACCTGTACATTGAAACAAATAAAAAACAACAAGAAATGTAAAATAAGGATTAATTCACAAATTACCCAAATTAAACTAGTCTAAAAGTCGTATTCCCCGGAAATGACACCAAAATTTTGATGTCCCAAAGATACCTCCTTTTTGAAGGTATAAGCAGTTGTTGTCAAAATATATAACCTAACCAAGGTTAGGATCGAACCCATAGGGAATATGGTCTAGAACTGGAGAAATTACGAGCAATTTGAATGAATTAACCTACTTATCTCCCGAAAGAGGGTGGATTGTGTAATTGCAGTAAGTAAACCTAAACTAGAAGCAACTGTTGTGAAACCAGTGAGAGAAGTAACTAGGGTATTATGTTCCCCATGAATTCCTAACTTTAGTATCACCAAATAATCGTAATCTTTTCTAATGTGTAGCATGCAGAACTGGTTATTTTAAGTTTACCAAACGCTTTGATCCAGACACAAGGTAAATTTCACTACGTGATTTGATTCACCCCCGCAATGTGACATTACCAATTCTTACCTTTTTTTCCAATAAAACCGCCCCTTGATCCAATTAGGTTGATTAGACGAGAGGGATCACATCGAATCCTGTTAATTAATCTTGTTTCCTATTCATATACTATGTTGATCCAGTCAATAAGAATTAGGCGGGTTCTAATGTTGGCCACTGTTAAAAGGCATTCATAATGAAGAGAATTAATTAATACATGCATGCACATTTTTCAAAAATTACGGATTATCTGGTTTTACCTTGTTAGTTCTTCATGGTTCCCACAACCTTAATTGTGGATTTAGCTATGCATAATCCTTGTAGATAATAGAATCATGTTGTAAAATAGCATAATTAAACACTTACAATGATGAATTTAAGAATGAGAAATCCAAATTTCGACACAAGAAATCACAATGTAAAAATTATAAAATATGAAGTCTCCCAAGTGTTTCTGTCCTCTCCCATGCATCTCTCTACTGAAAAGACCAAAAAACCTATTAATAATAAGTAAAATACAAATATAAAAAAAAACAGAAAAAGTGGATTCAACAACTTCTATGGACCAGGTTATAAGCCGTATAAGAAACCACGGCCCGTACCTAGGCTTCGTTGATCATTTTATGGATCCAGTTGTCAATTGATCCCCCAATAAAGATGGTAGGTACGCAATTTTCAAAATCAGACTTCAATTTCACGAGACCTTCTTACGGGCAATCTTTTGACTTACTGCTCGTAAAGAGTTCCGTCTGCTAACTTTTTTGAAACTCTTCAAAATCTGATCCTCCAGGCACGACCCTATCCATAACTCATAAATACATCTACAGTTTGTCTAACAGTTCACAAATTCAATTCTACATAACTTTTCCCAAAATCATACTGAATTTTGTAATCCTATAAAAGAAACATAAAAACACATCAAAGCCACTAACATCACTTTGAGAACACACAAAATTCCAAGTTTTAAGCATCAAAAGTGTTGTATTTTGGTAGCACATCAATATAAACATGATAACCTGCATTCCAATGTTAGATGGAAAGGGTACACATATATATAGAAAGGAAAATATGGGAAAGAATACCATATCAAGATTCCTTAAAACTATGATGCATGAATGCTATAATACATTAACATAATGGGGATGGGACCTTAATCGACATGTAAGACCATGCGAGCTAGTACATGAAATCCCCATGTTGCCTCTACATCAAAATAAGAGTAGCCTACTTGCCAAAGATAGACTATGCCCCATCTTATAGGAATATCACCCATTTCAGAGAGTGGGTTATATGTACATAATTATCCATTGAGAA
Source organism: Solanum rostratum (assembly GCA_029948455.1). Classification (NCBI taxonomy): domain Eukaryota; kingdom Viridiplantae; phylum Streptophyta; class Magnoliopsida; order Solanales; family Solanaceae; genus Solanum; species Solanum rostratum. The sequence goes on along the minus strand of CM057045.1, from coordinate 59,975,381 downwards.
AAAAATGATCCTACGGTGGCACGTAGTTATGAGAAAGTAGGCTTCACATCATAACCCCTTGGGTCGAGGTCCCACCTCCAATCTCATTCGGTGCTAAGTCATATCTCACAAGAATACGTATACATATACATAATTGAAATAGGATCATAAGTCATTCAAAATCATAATCATGCATACTTGGGCTTAAGAGCCAAATTATACTTCATAATCATACATATTTGGGCTTAAAAGCCAAATCATACTTCAATATATGATTACATACATAGGAATAGGTCATTCATACTTGTACATGATGGTGTGAATACACCCTTGAAAGCTTACAGCCAAAACATAGACATTATGTGATCACATTCATGTCAAAACCATACTTATCTTGGAGTCATGATCATAATCATAATTGGGTAATAACCCTTATCATAAATAGCCTTGTTCGTGCATGCTCATGTCATGTATAATGAGAGAATTGCATGGCTACTTCAAATTCATACTCAAATTATGGTAATAAGATGAAATCATACTTAATCCTTAAAGAAATCAATATTTGAATCACACTTGAAATTAATAATGAATATATTCATCATGAATAAGGACATGTATATTCAATTCTCACAAAATCCATGTAAATTGACACAATAAGATTCAAATCATACCAAAATCGTCAATTAAAATCAACCTATAACATAATTTCTTCAATTTCAAGCTAAATCATATCTGCCTATGGGTTGTTGAGACGAGAGTTCCCAGGAAACAACCTCTCTACTTCCATGAGGCAGTGGTAAGGTATGCGTACATTATACCCCACAAACCCCACTAGTGGGATTCCACTGGGTATGTTGTTGTTGTTGTTGTTGTCAAGCTAAATCACAAAACCAGCTTGCAAATCATTCTTAAAATCATAGAATAGGAGAAAAACATTTTGGGGCTTCATGATTGGAAGGAAATCATGAATGAAATCACACATACCTTGCTTGAATTAGAGAGATTAGGATGAGATAGACTTAACCTTGAAAGAACACTTGAGACCTTTGCTTGATTTTCAAAGATTAGGCTTGAGCGATGTTTAGAAACCTAAATTCTAGCAACTAAGTGTTGGAATGAGAGTGAACTGAATAAATAGACTAAGGAATGACTTAGGGGTCTTAGAAAAGGTATAAAAGTCTTAAAAGACCAAGGGTTTTGTCCAAAGTATCCAAAATACCCTTAATAAAATGGAGTCAATAACTGAAAAAGTTCAATATACGACACCCTCCACGGACCATGGTGTGCACCACGGGCCTTGAGGGGTTTCTTGGTGTGTATACTTGGGCAATCAGTGGGGGTTCAAGTAGAGGGTGCCCTCCATGGGCCGTGGTATGCACCATGAATCATGGAGGGTTCCATGGTGGAACCCTTCCTTGAATTCCTCAAAGGCAACCATGGGTCCGCCCTCTTTTGAACCAAGGCAACCTCTACGGCACCCTACGGTCTATGGAGTATTGTTGTGCCCCGGAAAGGTACCCTTAGCGTGGTCGATACTCTGAGACTATTGCTAGTCCCCAAGCAAACTACTTAGCCTCATGACATCATTCAATCAATAAACTCTAATGAAAAGCGGAAAGTATAAGTAAGTAAATGAGCACATCTCATCTAAAATCTCAAAATAAGTATGTCAAATAAAGACTAGTAGAAAGAACTAGCTCACAAGTCTCAACATCAACGCTCAACTATCGTCTATGAAGCCTCTATTACTACACATGTGGTGTCAATGACAAACCCATGGCTACCCAAATAAAAATAAAGAAATAGTTCAATCTCTAACTCTAAAGCATGATGAAATAAATGTAGTGGGTCCTCTAGAGTAGGGAAGGCTCACCAAGTTAGCTTTGAATCTTAGATCTTCAATGGAGCATCAGTTAACGATCTCTAGTACCTGCCCCTGCATCATAAAATGATGCAGTCCAAAGAGGACATCAGTACTTGGAATGTACTGTATGTAAAATAGTTGAGTGAAACAGAAACAGGTACAATAATATGGAAACAACATCACTCAAAGTAAACATCAAATGGTCAAATGTCTATCTATGCAAGAATAAGGAGTAGACAAGTGACCAATCAATAACTCAAACTCATCAATCATCTCATACTCATCTCAAAGGAGCTCATCTCCTCTCACCTCATCTCGAAACTCATCTCAGACTCAGAGTACTTAAGGTAGGAAATTTATGGGAGTTTCTCTTATCCGATAACAATCACTTATGAGCCAGTGAACGTACAACAATCACGCTGATGTTACCACAATTGTTCCAACCTTTCCAGGTAGGGAACGAATCGAAACCATATCAGCTCACCCAATATGGAGTTAGTCGTCAATAAGTCCGCTATTGTTTCAGAGACTTCTAATCAAGAGAGAACCATAATATATTTGATGTTTCTAAGCCTCACCTATGTTTGACGATGTAGTTAATGAGTTCGAGTGGGACTCACTCTTACCCATTTTCGGTGCTCGATACTCCTCCCGTGACTCAATGCTCATAAAACCATCAATATAATTGAACCAATCAACTCATAGGGACATTGGCCCTATCATCAATCAACGTCTTATATGAGTTTTAGCCCTCTCATCAATCAACATCTCATACGGACTTTAGCCCTCTCATCAATCAACATCTCATAGGGACTTTAGCCCCCTCATCAATCAACATCTCGTAGGGAGTTTATCCCTCTCATCAATCAATCTCAATCGAAGACTCAAGATTTAGAACAATCATTAGGAAACAATCAAATAGACACATCGGTAGAGTTCATTTATAGAGACTTATAAGACAATCAAATTATATCAACTCATTATCATTCTCTCATCAAAATCAACAATCTCAACTCAAGGCTCTAGACTCAATTCTCAAGTTCATTGTGCATGCTTTTCAAATAATCATGTAGTTATGCAAATTGTCATGAAAATATTTAATTCAAGAAAACAAATAGTACGATGATCATCAACATAAGAAAACATGTAATTTCAAATATAATTTTAAGAAAAACCATCAAAGATCATGCATGTAAACTCTCCAAGTCAACTCATGTATGACCTCTATGGGGCACATGAGAGAACAATCCCATGCTTTTAGTTTAGCCTTACATATCTGGAATGCAGCTATCAACCAAACACGTCAAGGGTCTCTTCTCGAATCTCTCTGTTCAAGCTCTTTTCTTCTCCTCTCAAGCCCTACCATTAGTAATGTATTAGAATAAGACTAAGAATGGGGAGTTTAGACCCTTTTCACGTCAAAACGACCTTATAAGATCGTGTATAGAGTTTAGGAGGGGTGGGGAATTGACTGGAATTCCCCTTATAATGATTTAGAAATTTTCAACTCAGAAAAGACCTAGTCCGCGGACTGGTCGCGAATAATGTATTTTTAGAAAGAGTTTTTGAATGAGTTTTCTCCATCCCATCAAAATTTTTTAAAAGAATATAAGTGCTGGTCCGCAATTGGTGCGAGATGCACCCCTGTCGCGTACTAACACTGTTTTGCTCTTCGTATCAAAAATTTATCTTTTGATCGGGTAGCTCTAAAAATTGACCGAGATCATTTTCCTACTCAATTTCTTGTGTTGATCACAAATCCGGCATCAGATTTGCCATACGAGCATTAAAAGATGTGTTACGCGCATACCTCACTCTAGGGGTATTTTGGTAATTTTATCGGGCATCACATCATCTCCCCCTTGGGATTATTCATCTTCGAATGTTGAGCAAAGGTGGATATTAGGGCACGAATAGACTCAAGACTCATCTTCGCATTCAACTCAATCAATAAAACTATTGACTTAATAATAGAAAGTTACATCAATAATAGATCAATCAACTTAGTGAAGGGTAAGGAATTTACCTTCAACACTCTCATCATTTGGCACGGATAGGTGCAAATATTTGACCTTCATCTCTTCCTCAGCTTCCGATGTGGCTCCTCAACGAATTGATTCCTCCACAAGACTTTGACTGAGGCCATCTCTTTTTTCATCAGCTTACGAATTTGACGATCAAGGATTTGCACCGGAACTTCTTTGTAAGATAGGCTGTCTTTCACTTCAATTCCATCAACAGGGATCACCAAGGAAGGGTCTCCCAAGCATTTCTTCAACATCGACACATAGAATACTAGATGCACTCCACCTAATTTGGAAGGCAACTCCAACTCATAAACAACCTTCCCAATCCTCTTTACAATTTGATATGGTCCAACATAGCGTGGAATCAACTTTCCTTTCTTCCCAAATCTTAGAACACCCTTAATAGGCGACACTTTCAAATACACCCAATCATCTACCTTGAACTCTAAGTCTCTTCTCCTCACATCAGTATAAGATTTTTGGCGACTCTAGGCAGTCTTTAACCTTTCTCTAATGACCTTGACTTTCTCCATCGCTTGGTGGATGATATCAGGTCCAATCAACTCCAATTCTCCAACCTCAAACCACCCAATTGGTGATCTACATCTCCTCCTATACAAGGCTTTGTAAGGAGCCATTTGAATGCTTGCATGATAACTATTGTTGTATGCAAATTCAATCAATGGTAGGTGATCATTCCAGTTTCCTAATGAACCTATTCTGGAGTGGAAAGGTGATTCTGTTGCACCTAGAAGAAAATTTATCTCATATCTTAGATCCCGAAAGTTTATTTCCAAAGGTTGTATCTATCACCTTGTGCGAGTGAAATCTGATGATGTTGAGTCTCCAATTCTTGAGTCAGTTCCGATTGTTAATGAGTTTCTGGAAGTATTTCCTAATGATCTGTCTGGAGTCCCTCCTGAAAGGGAGATTGACTTTGGGATTGGTATTCTTCCTCATACCCAGCCTATTTCGATTCCACATTATAGGATGCCCCTGCTGAGTTGAAAGAGCAACTGAAAGATTTGCTAGAGAAGGGCTTCATTGGGCCAAATGTTTCACCTTGGGGTGTTATTATCTTATTTGTGCGAAAGAAAGATGGGTCCCTCAGAATGTGTATTGATTATAAGCAACTGAATAAGGTCATGATAAAGAATAAGTATCCTCTCCCAAGAATAGATGATTTGTTTGACCAACTTCAAGGCGTCCCTTGTTTCTCCAAGATAGACCTTAGATATGGCTACCACTAGTTGAAGGTGAGGGAATGTGACATTCCAAAGACAACCTTTAGGACTAGATATATTTTGAGTTCTTGGTCATGTCCTTTGGGTACATGAATGCATCTGATGCCTTTATGGACTTGATGAATAGAGTATTCAGACAATATCTCGATATGTTTGTGATTGTTTTTATCGACAATATTTTGGTGTATTCGAGAAGTAAGGAGGAGCATGCTAGCCACCTCAGAGTTGTCCTCCAAACCCTTTAGGACCATGAGTTGTATGCAAAATTCTCAAAGTGTGAATTCTGGCTTAAGTCAATGGCTTTCCTAGGCCATGTTATTTCCGGTGATGGTATTTGAGTGGATGCCCAAAAGATTGAAGCAGTAAAGAACTAGCCCAGACCGACCACTCCGACTGACATTAGGAGTTTCTTGGGGTTGGCAGGCTACTATCGCAGATTTGTGGAGGGACTTTCTTCCCTATCCGCGCCCTTGACTAAATTGACTCAAAAAAAGGTCAAGTTTCAGTGGTCTGAGGAATGTGAGAAAAGTTTCCCAGAATTGAAAACGAGGTTGACTACTGCGCCGGTCCTTACCTTGCCCTAGGGGACAGAGGACTAGGTGATTTACTGTGATGCTTCGAGGGTTGGATTGGGATGTGTACTGATGCAGAGAGGGAGGGTGATAGCCTATGCTTCCAGACAACTCAAGGTTTATAAAAGGAACTATCCAACCTATAATCTCGAGTTGGAAGCAGTGGTGTTTCGTCATGCCCCGGGAGGGGTACCCTTGGCGTGGCCGACACTCAGAGACTAGTTTTAGTCCCTAAGCGAACCACTTAGTCTTATCACATCATTCAATCAATAAACTCTAATGAATAGCGGAAAGTATAAGTAAGTAAATGGGCACATCTCATCTAAAGTCTCAAAATAAGTATGTCAAATAAAGGCTAGTATAAAGAACTAGCTCACAAGTCTCAACGTCAATGCTCAACCATCGTCTATAAAGCCTCTATTACTACACATGTGGTGCCAATGACAAACCCATGGCAACCGTATCAAAATAAAGAAATAGTCCAATCTCTAACTCTAAAGCATGATAAAATAAATGTAGTGGGTCCTCCGGAGTAGGGGAGGCTCACTAAGTTAGCTTCGAATCTCAGATCTTCAAAGGAGCATCATAAAATGATGCAGTTCAAAGAGGACATCAGTACTTGGAATGTACTGGTATGTAAAATAGCTGAGTGAAACAGAAATAGGTAGAATAATATGGAGACAACATCGACTCAAAATAAACATCAAATCACATCAAATGCTCAAATGTCTATCTATGCAAGAATAAAGAGTAGATAAGTGACCCATCAATAACTCAAACTCATCAATCCTCTCAGACTCATCTCAAGGGAGCTCACCTCCTCTCACCTCATCTCGAAACTCATCTCAAACTCGGAGTACTCAAGGTAGGAAATTTATGGGAGTTTCTCTTATCCAACAACAATTATTTATGAGCCAGTGAATATGCAACAATCACGTTGATGTTGCCACAACCATTCCAAACATGCCAGGTAGGGAACAAATCAAAACCATATTAGCTCACCCAATATAGAGTCAGTCGTCAATAAGTCCGCTATTATTTCAGGGACTTCTAATCAAGAGGGAACCACAATATATGTGATGGTTCTAAGCCTCACCTACGTTTGGCGACGTAGTCAATTTGTTCGAGCGGGGCTCACTCTTACCCGTTTCGGTGCTCGATACTCCTCCCGTGACTCAATGCTCATAAAACCATCAATCCAATCAAACCAATAAACTCATAGGGACATTGGCCCTATCATCAATCAACGTCTTATAGGGGTTTTAGCCCCCTCATCAATCAACATCTCATAGGGACTTTAGCCCTCTTATCAATCAACATCTCATAGGGACTTTAGCCCCCTCATCAATCAACATCTTGTAGGGAGTTTAGCCCTCTCATCAATCAAAGAATCAAGATTTAGAACAATCATTAGGAAATAATCGAATAGACATATCGGTAGAGTTCATTAATAGAGACTCATAAGACAATCAAATTCTATCAACTCATCATCATTCTCTCATCATAGTCAACAATCTCAACTCAAGGCTCTAGACTCAATTTTCAAGCTGAGATCTGCCAATAGTTGCTTGAAGATGCCCTGTGTTCAATAAAGAAAGAACAAATACAGTATTAGCATACGTAACAACAGTGTACTGGTAAGATCACACGGTTATTCCAATAGAAAAAATTTATACGAGTAGCCATAACATAGTACACCATACATATACAGAAAGAGTAACAATTTACTAATTTATGCTTAATATATCATTTCACAATGTCAATCTCAAATGCAACAATCAACAATAGTCCTCTCATGAGACCTACACTCAAATAGTTAACATGGAGAATGTGATATCTGATCCGATAATATGTCGGTACATGACACATGATCCATAATCATAATCACAACCACAGTGAATGTGTTTACAAACTTTTACAATCAAGTAATAGTGTGCAATTTGATCACATGTAGTCATTTTATTAACTTCATTCTATCATTCCTTATTTATACATGTGCAGATAATACTAATGATGTATTTAACAAGCACATATAACACAAATGAAAATTTAAACCATCAGCTACCTTGAAACGGGCTTTGAATTTTTTTTATAGAATTGGAGCTTTCCTTTTCCAATGTCTTGACTTGTTCTTGGTCTAAAAACAACAAGAGTACAAGGAATCAATGAATAATAGCCTAAAATACCCTAATTATATCAAAATCATATTCCTTGGCCACTTTCATGATCATCTCCCCAACTAGGACTTTTTTCAATATTAATCTCAGGCAAAAACCTTCCCCCAAGAGAATTCCCAGAGATTCTAAGATATAGGAATCAAACTCTGGTCTCTTAAGAGCGAAAAGGAAGAAACAAAAATGATTTTGAGACCTTTTGACTTAAATATGTGACTGTTCTTTCATGACGACCACTTATCCCACCATAGAAGCCCTGACATAGAGAGAATAGTCCTGTTGTGGTGGGTTGCACGAAGTTAGCAACTCAAAATTTGCATCCCAAGGCCCCATTTTGCAACATACCCTCAAACCATGATGTTCTAAAATCAACCTTTTGTACCAAGATCAATTTTGGAATATCTACTCACCTGAATTCAATTATGTAAAGTCGTATAGGCTCCTTATTTTCTTAGCTATCAACTCAAAATATCTAACTCATAATCCAAACCTTCCATTATCAGATTATCCCAAATCTCACCTGACTCAGATTTCATCTAAGTTTGACCTAGGCTCAAAATTTTTAAGTTACTATTTAGGAACTTTTTCGTCCAAATTCTTTCCCTCATTGACTCATCCTTAACGATTCGGACAAGTTTTTATAGTAGTAATTACTTTGACCTGTCTATTTGCCATAATTTAATTAAAGTGTAATTACAAATGCATTGTTTGATTGCACAAGTGTAATCACAAAGTTATATTAAATTTTTTAAACAAAAATTAATATTTAAAATTAAAAATTTTATATTAGACAAGCTTTATAAATGATATAAAATTAAATATTCAAACTATATATTTTTTTGAAAAAATATATTAATTAACAAACATATATTTTTAACTAATATTGTAAAGACTAATTGATTTGTTTTTTAAATTAGTATATATTAAATAAATTTATCATAAATAATTAAATACAAGATTTTTATGAACTATATGAAATACAGGTTTGAAAAAATATTAAAATTACGACAACAACAACAACATACCCAGTGGAATCCCACAAGTGGGGTTGGGGAGGGTAGAATGTACACTGTCACGACCTGGGGTAAGGGCCTAGATGTGACACGACGAATGAGAACCCGAGAGTCCCCAAACAAGCCTCATGTATCTATATCCACATCATCGGTTCAAGAATAACATTCAAGTAGTAACACATAGTGCTAAGGGACGGGGAAAATAGGATTCACTCTATCTGGGCAAAACGAGGAATTGTGACTTTCCATATTTCCACGCCAAAACATACATATGGTCAAATAGGAATTTCCCATAAATCACTCCAACAATACATAAGAAAGATACCAGTCATAACCAATGAATTTCATAAGAGTCTACATAATGTCCAACAAATGCCCCATGTCAAACGAAACGGTAGTTGGGATAAGTTCCGGGCACCCTCAAATAAGGAAAAAGATCCTGAAATAACATAAAAGAAAGGCAGTTAGCTTGTCCTTGGAAGATGGGACTCGCCACAGTATATTCCTGGATTGGACTATTCGTCGAACGATTGGTAATCAAAGTGCTCGGCCCCTACATGGTAAAATCATGTTGGCATAGAGTATGTGTTAGTATGTTTGAATGTACTAAGTATGTGGGCATGCAATGCATATGACTTACCAAACCTGCATTTCACTGTTAGATGACAAGGGCACATAATATAGAAAAAATCATATATTCAATGGAAATATATACAAGATGCCATGAAATTCATGATACATGAAATGCAACAATGCTCATAAATAGTGGGAATGGACTATAACCGACGAATCAAATCCATGCGAGCTATTACATGAATTAGTCCGATAAAGATCACCATCAGTAGGAGAAGACTACTTGCCAAAGGTAATCTACATCACACCTTACAGAACTCACCATTTCGGTGGATGGTCACCTTCCTTACGAAACTCACCATTTCGGGAAGATTTTCTAGAATCGTACATAACGTATCATAACAATAAATGAATAACCATTCCTTACGACCCGGTCATTTCGGCATTGGTTAATGTTCCTATGTTAGCACATAGTTCAAGAAAAGGGAAAGGGCCCTTGGGGATAGCCCTAACGCCCCCAATCCATCGGTGCTAAGTCAATAACATCCCACTTGAATACTTATACATATACGTGCTTTCAAGAGATACAATGCTCATTTCAAAACGTTCAATACATATTTAGGCTCAAATGCCAAATCATGTATCATAATCGTAATGATCATGCGAGGAATAACTCATCCACATGTACAAAATGATGCAAGCACCCAGAATGCTCAAAGAGCCAAAACCATAGACATGTATGTGTTCACATTCTTGTCATAGCCAATATCTTATCAAGAATTATTTCATAATTGTTTCATAAAACATAGTTGGGCTTAATCCACCTCATAATTTTCATGTAAGCCAGTGTGCATGAATGCAAATGCAATGCATGATGTGAGGATAGCATGGATAACATAGATTCAAGTTAAACTCTATACCATAATGTTAAATTATGTAAATTCATAATTAAATCAACATCTAAAACATACTCTAAGTCACCCATGCATAAATCAACTTTAAAAGGGGATATGCATGTTCATAACTTCATAACTCAATAAAAATCATCATAATACTGATCAATATGAATTGAAATCATAGGTAGAATACAATCCATACATCAATTAGATTTAAATAAATCAAGTAATGAAATCTCATATTTAAAGTACACTAAATTCATGAAATAGATTGAAAGATCTTTGGGTCTTCTTGGTTGAAAGGGACCAAGAATCAATCCTACATACCTTGATTGAGGAGCTAAATCTGTGGGAAGAACTTAGCTTGAATTGGACTTCAATTGAACCCTAGCTTTGAACCTTGAGAGGGGAGAGCAAAGAGGAATAGGGAGGTGATCTTATGAGGGGTAGAAGGTTTTTAGGAGAATAAATTAAGAGGGTAGGGGATATCAGCTGAATTAGAGGTTTAGGATAGGTAAAAGGTCATAATTCATAATTAAAATAAATCAAAATTACGTAAATGTCATTAATGAAATAGGTAGAATTGGAACCATCAGGTCCACACAGTCTACTACACGGTCCGTGAGACGTAACACGGACCGTGACCAGTGGCCGTGAACCATTACTTAGAATTTCACAGAGGGAATTCACACAGAGCTATGGGGTATCACACGGACGACTACACGACCTGTGTGACTCCACACGGGCTGTGACATCAACCGTGTGATAGCACTTGAAATAATTTTAGCACGAAAAAAGTTACAAGATGGTACTTCCATACTTAGAAAAATTTTACGTAGTGAGTTACACGGAGGGTCACACGGTCCGTGTGAGTGGCCGTGTGCCCTCACTTAGTCAAAATCCCCTTCCGTCTCAAAGTTGCCCCTATCGTGACCTGGACCAAGTGTCCCTTCACGGGAGGTCACACGGTCCGTGTGGCTTCACACGGCCCATGTGGGCCTAGTTCCGTGGAGTGATGCCTGGTAGTTCAATTGGGGCAATTCCAAGAGATTTGGTAACGCCACTCGAAATAATTCGGGTCCGTACATATGCAGACCTTACCACTACCTCATAGAAGTAGAGAGGTTGTTTCTTGGGAAAAAAACATTAATATTAGAATTATTAAAATATTTGACCAAAAGAAAATCTATCAAACCTAACTAAAAAATAATGGCTTACGATGTGGATATTAAGGTCATATTACTAAAACAAATAAAACTCAAAATATAACGTAACAGACACAAATACCGTTTAAAAAAATTGTAAGCGTATAACTTTAATCAACTATGACTTATATTTTAATTTTTAAAAATTAGAATACTTACAAAAATATGCTAATAAAAAAAGTAAACATAAAATAAATAAATGAATAAATAAAAGATAATATAAAAAGTTTCATGAAGTAAAAATTGAGAATGAAAAATTAAAGAATATATAAATAATAAAAATAAAAATAAATTAAAATAAAAAATGATCAACTTGTGATTTCTATGAAATCATATAATTGAAAATTGAAAACTGTAATTATTTGCCTGCCAAATTTTACATATAATTATGACTTTATTTAAAAATGACAAATAGAAATTGAGGGAGTTTTGAACCTATACTCAACCTCCACTTTTGTGATTTTGTCAATGATGACGACACGTGTCTGATGACGTAGCAGGACGAAAAACATATCTCTTTTTCCCAATTACACGCATTTTACCTCACTTTCGTAGCTGAGCTTCAATGGACTCATCCTCCTCTTCACAAGCATCAATTCCTGATGATATTGCCCTCAAAATTGCTTCTTCTCTTCAGGTAATCCTTCTTTTTTTTCTTTAAAGAGGTTGAATTTATCCATTTTCTCACTGTCGGTTGTTATGAGAAATTTTCTTGATTCTAGATTCTTTCTTGAACCCTTCGAAAATTACTTGTTATAAATTCAGATTATGCTTAAAAGAAATTGAATTTTTGCTTTTTGATTTCTTTGTTGTGTTGAAAACGGTTTTCTTGATCAGTTTTTTTTTTGTTGATTAAGAAAATTATGTTGTTTTGCGTTGAGAGGAATCGAATGTATTGGATTTCTGGTTTGTTAGAAATTGTTTCCTTGATTCCTGCATACCAGCTTGCTGATTTTGCTACTTTGTTTGAATTAATTGGATTTTTGATTTGTTGGTTGTGGTAAATTGTGTTGCTGATTCTGGATTTTGAACTATAATTTTGAAGGTAGTTGATCTTTGCTCTTTGGGAAGTTGCTCTCGGTTTTGGTGGGAACTGTGTCGGTCTGATTATCTATGGGAGTCCCTTTGTAAAAGAAGATGGCCTGCTCTTGCTCTGGAGATTGAGTCTTCATCTCACAACCAGCCCCATGAGGTTAGCATATGCACATATCACTTATTGGCTTTACGTTGACCCAAATCTGTCCCACTTTGATCACTCCGTCACCTGTTATACGTGTTTCTAGTTTGAGACTTATACCTTGATGCAAAAATGGTCTACTTAAAAATACAGGAATGGAGAGTGTTTTATATTAGGAAGCACAATGAAATGGCAGGGAAAGCAGGAAGCATAATTGATTTTGTCAATCGCTGTTTGGCATTTGAGTCGATTGAGGTGGGGCATTATCTGAAAGCGGTTAGAGATCTGGATTCGATCCTTTTTGGGTTTGAAGATGTCCATACATTCTTCCTCAAATCCAAGCACAATGTCCTGCTGAACTTGATCGGCTTGCACTACTGCCTTATCTGGCTTGGTTTGCCGGTAATCAAATCCCCTGCTTCCGTTACTGAATTGTTCCATCACTTTAATGCTTTTGTTACAAATTTGTTGACATCAGTTTTCCATTTTATGTTGTCAGTGAATTAAGTGTTGTACCACTTGGATCTTTCCACATGATGAACTTTGCTGGAAAATAAATGACATTTTATTTGTGTTATACTGCTTGAGCTGCTGTAAGAGCTAGATCTTTTAGTTAACTCATATTAGCAGTCTTTTAACTGTGTATGGTAAATAGATTGAGGTTGTATTCTAACTAGCTGAAGTATCAAAAAGTTATTAAGTCTCATATCATGGTATTAGAGTAAAAAAGTTATTATGTTGCTTGGACCCTTTAAATATATCAATGGGTGCATGTCCGATTCTCCAGAAGTAGAGTATTTTTGGAGGATTCAACACAGGTATGGCATCGAAAGTGAAGAGTGCAGTCAAATTGTCTCGCCCAGTGACGGTTTCAGATTTGTCATTTTCTATTAGTCGTGCCTTATAATTGTGTTGGTATTGTTGTTCAATTATTTTGCTATTTTTATTGTTTTCTTATAGAATTAACATTGCTCTTTGTTTTTTAGTTGTTGTTCTATATCTATTATTTTTCTTCTTTTTGGGGACTAATATATTTGTGCCGAGGGTCTTTCAGACGCAACCTCTATCACCATGAGGTAGCGGTCAGATCTGTGTACACTTTACCCACCCTAGACTATCCCTATCCAAAAGAAATAAATCAAATATTGAATAAATTCAAGAGATATTAAGTGGCATGTGTGACTCCTGTTGGATTGTTTTGTATAAATATTGATTTTTCTCCTGATAGACATATTGCATCCTAAAGTGGATATATGTATATGCTGAAATACAACTTAATTAATATGTCCCCCCTCTCTCTCTCTCTGCATTTTCGTGGGACTCACTATTTTGGTATTCTATATTTAAACTCACAAACTCCTACCTAGTACAACTGAAGCTAATTAAGACATTGAAATATATAGCTTATGGGTGTAAGTTAGACCATGTGAAAATGTGGTCACTGCAGCGACAATGATTTGTTTGGTTAGCAGGAGTCCAATTTGGTTATAGCTGCTTCCAGTTAATGTTTGCCTTGTAAAGTTATGTGCTCTCTCCATCCTCTGTGGATGGTGCAATTGACAAAAATGTCTGTTTTATCAGGCGTATGGTCTATGTTAGTCTAAGTTTTAAGCAGGCCGTCTTGGTAAAGCAAAATTCTATTATCGTGGACTATCAATTGTTTCCCTAACCTGGAATCAGCTTATTGAAGTTATTTGATGTTTCTTTTTGTCTACGAGGGCGAATGTGTCATGGAAATCCTTAATAACTGCAATATCTCACAAAGGCAAGTACGTGTACAATGGTGGAAGCTTGGGAGGTGGTTGTTTGGCTTTCGCTTGCGTGATGAATTAATCACACGTACCGTCTCTTTAGAAGATCTTGCAACAGGGAAGGAGGAACAAGTTCTCGGGATACTTCATCGAGGTGCGTTACATGAAGTGATACGAGTTCAGATCTCTGCAGCTAAACCTGAAAACACATCCTGGGCATTCCAGAGCGTACAAGACGCGAACTAGTAATCGTGAAGTTACCTACTACGCGAACCATGTGTTAAATGTAAATTTGATGATTATCGTGTGTGATAAGCTACATTCTCTTTTGTGTGTAATGTTTCGCTCAATAATAGTTGATGTTGTGTTTGTCTCTGTTGCTTGGTTTGATTCTTCTCATCTCCTTATTATTCTGTCTTTTCTCTCCCCTAGGCTTCTCATCTCCGACTCCACATCTCTTTTATAAATGTCAAAACTCGTTAAGACGTCTATTCATCTGAATTTCATGAACATCATACCATTTTTAAAACGTTAATAATTACTATACTTAATTTTGGGAGAAAGACGGAGAGAATTTTTTTTTAAAACATTTCCTCTGTGAATACAAGTTTTTTTTTAAAACAATGAGGAAAATGACTTCAGTGTCACATGTCACGGATTGTGTGGTTCGCCACAACATGTGTGGCTTGTTTCCAATATAATCAATGTCATATCAGTGGAATTCAATGCACAACAAGAAAATATTTACATGGAGTAATAAGAAGTGCATGCACGAGTTTGGGGTGATTGAAATAAGGGTGATAAAAAAGTTTCAACATTTAAAAAGAATGACTCAAGTTTTAAGAATTAGGAGTAGATGGCAAGTCTATAATTAAGAGATAATGATATTTGACCATTTTTAAATAAGCCTTAACTTTTTTATTTTACACTTTAATTTACTAAAATAAAATATCTAATTGACCTATTTTGGGAAATTTTCCAACTGCTGCCGCGAGACCTTTCTTCTTTGTACCTTTCCCGCGAATTTCTTCTTCTTCTTCGACAGCATTAGCTGCTTCTTCTTCTTCTTCTTCTCAGTTTTCTTCTTCTTGTCACTGTTTTCCCAACATTGGAGTTTCAAATTTGGGAGGGGAAAGAATTAATTTTTGGGACATTTGTTCGTATAGTTTTAGGAATTACTTGAAAAACAACTTTTAATCATTATTATGACTGATAAAAGTGAATGTGATGTTGTTTATTTGAGGTTTGTGTTTTTATTGTTGTTTCTGCCATTGTTGCAACTCTTCACTGCTGCGTTATTTTCATCAACGTTGCAGCAGATGTTGTAATAGATTCAGCAGTTGCTGAAAGATATAGAAATAATAGTCGAAATATCTTTTTTAGCAACTCATTCACCACTTCCTGCAACAGTTTTTAGTTAATGTCGAATGTACTGCAATACTTGTTGCATCTGATGTTTCAACTGATGAAGTAGCTGTTGAATTAAATACAACAGTTGTTATAATACTGTACAATTTTCTCATGTTGTGCTTTAAATTATAATTTAATTAGATACCTTCAACATCATCAATGGAAGACAAAATAATATTAGGAGTTGATTGTCATGGTGAATGGGTTGAGCCAACAATCATTTTATTTGGCGTTGGAAAGAAAAAGAAATGATCAAGACAATAGAGATGATTGTGAATCGAGACATCACGTATGAGGATTTTGTGAATCAAATTATTGCCAGTTGTGAATTAAATTGTGAGCCAAAAGATATTGTCATCACTTACATGCATTCTTGTGGCAAAAAGAAGAGAACGACTCCATTTAGAATAAAAAAACAATTGCATTTACGGATTTATTTGGAAGATGAGTGAAGACTCATTCTACGGGTATACATGGTTGAGAGATTGGTAGAGAACCAAAATACATCTCAAAATCGACAAATGTTGAATGATGAATGTGATGTGATGGATACAGACATTCCAGATAGAGCAAGTGGAGTTGAGCTGACGGCAACTCCAGAAGTTGCTAGCAACACACCAGCAAATACACAATTAACACAGTCGAATCATGTTTAAGATGATGAGACATGTTTTTATAATGGTAGGAAATTTAAGAATAAGCAAGATTTAGATATTGTGTTGAAATGACTAGTTTGAAGAAAGACAACAGTCAAAAAGGTGATAAACTCGCGTCTTGTATATTGTGTCAAGTGTGTACATGCTAAGTGCAAGTGGTGGCTGAGAGTTGTGAAGCTTAAAAGTTGTGACGGATTTTACATTAAAAAATATGAAAAGTTTCACACTTGTGGTTCTCAACATCTGATGAGCCATAATCCACATGTTATGGCCAAAGTAATCTCTGCATACTTCAAAGATAAGTTTTTCGAGGATAAAGGGACATCCACAGGAGTAAGAGAACCTCACTTCATATTGAATTGGGATGCAAGATCAGTTATTGGAAACTTTGGAAGGGAAGTGAAATTGCGAAATTTGACAAGGGGAACACACGAGCATGGATATGCAGTGTTTGATGCGTATCGTTATTTGCTTACCACTGTAAATTCTGGGACTAAAATAGGATTGGAGCTTGATGAAAATGGTATGTTTAAGTTTTTTTTTATGGTCATGGGAGTTTGGATTCCTGGTTTTAGATATATAAGAAAAGTCATAGCCGCCGATGGAACATTTTTAAAAGGCAAGTATGGTGGATTTTTGTTGTCTGCCGTTGCACAGGATGCTGAGAAACATATTTTTTGAATACATTTTGTGTTGTCGACTCCGAGTGTGATGCTTTTTTTGAGCAAATGAGCCGTTTTGTAGACGATACTCCGGAATTATGCATAATTTTAGATCGGCATCCAAGCATAAAAAATTAATTTCAATTGTCTTCCTTTCTGCTCATTATGGTTATTGCATGTGGCACCTTGGTGAGAATATTTGAACCAATTTTCACAATGAAAGAATCATCTATCACTTTTACAAGGCTGTACAAGTATACAATGTTAGTGAGTTTAATGACCACTTCAATCAAATTAAAGATATGGTTCTAGGAGCTGCCACATATCTTGAATAAATTGAATTTCACAGATGGAGCAGGGCATTTTTTCCGGGAAATAGGTATCTGTTATTAACTGATGCATTTGTTCCATTAACTACTGCTGAAGTTGATGGTTGTGTCACAATAATTGTTGTATATGCAACAACATCTTTAATATATGTTGCAGTAATTTCTATTTGTAAAAATATTAGTTATTAATTTCTATAGTATATGCTACAACTTTTGCAAGTTTATTATTATGATATCAAACATCACTGAGTCAATTAATGCACTTTTTGTTGTTGAAAGAGAATTTTCCATTCCTTCTCTATTTGATGAAATAAACAAGAAGTTTGGTGAAAAATTTCACCAAAGACGAATAGAGTTCATCAGTGCATCAACCATCTTGGTCCCTTCGATAGAAGAGGTCGTTGTAAAAAATATTAATTTAGGGAACAAGCTATTGGTTCATCAAATTATCAATTATAGATATGTTGTCTCCGATTGTGATGCAGTGGCAACAGCTGATCTTCATTGCAAATTTTTTACTTACGGAGTCTTTGATCTTGATGAAATACCTTGTCCACATGCAATGGCGAAGCTACAATGTCAATATGGTGAAGATTGTTGAAGGCGTATTTATAAGTATTCTTCTCAATATTATAAGGTAAAGACATACATTTTTGCATACATGGAGGAAATTAAACTCGTGTTGTCTGAAGAATTTTGGGAAGTTCCTAGGGAGATTTTAGAAAGGTAAATACTTCCTCCATATGTTGTGCCGGGAAAGGTGGGACAAAAGGCAAAGGAGGGCGGCCAAGTATCAGATAATTATTTTCAAGCAAAAAGAATAAATATTCCATACGCAAAAGGGTTGGTCACAAGAGAACTACATGCTCGGAGCGAAATGTTTCATAAGACCACTCACTTTTATTTGGTATTTGTGAACTTGTTTCATTTTGCATATTAATTTTATGCAAAATGTTATTTGTACGATCAACATTTGTTGTTATTTAATATTATTAGTATTTTTGTTATTTGAATATATTTTTCATCGAATGCTTCAAGTATTAACAAATTACATTTTAAATTGTTAGCAGTTTACTAAATTGTTCCATCATTTACAACAATTGTTACTAACTTTTCAGCAATTTTTATTGACTTCATGGCAAATGCTACACAATTTACAGAAATAGCTATACCGTTTATAGTAATTGCGACAGAGTTTTCCAGCAATTGCTACAAATTTTACAGCAATTGTTAGTAACCTTACAGCAATTGCTACTGCCTTTACAGCAAATGCTACATAATTTAAAACAATTGCTAAAAAAAAATCGACAACTGCATGACTTGCTGAGATATTTTACAGTAGTTGCTGCAACTAGTTCAACAACTAGCCAACTTGCTATCACAAATTCAAATAAAATTTCTACCGTCACTTATTTCTACTATTCAATTAGACTAAAATCACTATATTCATCCATAACCATGACCAAATGAACTAATTAATGGAAAAAACAACTAAAATAAGATACAATTATGATCTTATTACTTGTGTAATTACTATCTCAATGTATAAGATCATTACTAATTCTAGAATTTAATTCAACATTGGACTAACTCCACCTCATATATTATCAAATATATTGACACAACCAACTAATCATTAATTCACTTAATCACCATCACTTACATATGCAATTACTTAATAGATTGCATAATACTTGTCTAATTTATCACCTTAATATATAAGATCACTATTGCATCTAGCTTTTAATCTTAAATTGGACTAGCACAACTCAATTTGTCACTAGATATGACATTTATATAAGCAATTATTCAATATAAGCTGACTTGCTGAGTAAATTCTCAGCAAATGGTACGATTGTCCTAGCATGATATTGACTTGCTGAGACATATTCACAGCAAATGTTAAGACTATTCCAACAAGTTGTTGACTTGCTGAGTCATTTCACAGTAGATATAAGGATAGCCCCAGCAAGATGCTAACTTGCTGAGCCATTTTCACAGCAAATGTTAAAACTGTCCTAACAAGTAGGTCACTTGCTGAATCATTTCGCAGCAGATATAAGGATAACCCCAGTAAGATATTGACTTGCTGAGTCATTTTCACAATAAATATTAAGATTTCCCCAACAAGTGGGTGACTTGCTCAGTCATTCCATAGCAAATATACTGACTTGCTAAGTCATTTTCACAGCAAATGTTAAGACTGTCCCAGCAAGTAGGTGACTTGCTGAATCATTTCACAACATATATAAGGATAGCCCCAACAAGATATTGACTTGCTGAGTCATTTTCACAGCAAATGTTAATACGGTCCCAGCAAGTAGGTGACTTGTTGAGTTATTTTACAGGAAATATTTCTATAACATAAAATATTCATCGTCAACATTCCAAAAAATGTCAGAAATAAAAAAATGCATATATTCATAAAATAACTATCCATCATCAACATCCCCAAAAAGTCTAGAAAATAACAAAATAACCATCATCCAAATATTAAAATACCCATCATCCAAACATCAAAAAATACCCATCATCCAAATATCAGAAAATACCCATCATCCAAATATTAAAAATACCATTATCCAAACATTAAATAAACCTATTATCCAAACATTAAATAAACATCATCTGACTTTAAATAAACAATATCATCCCAGTAGTTGTTGCAACTCCGTGCCATCTGCTGGCTGTTGCTTCTCCCTAGCAGGTGTTGCTTGCTGATCCTCCCTAACAACTGTTGCTTGCTGCTCCTCCCTAACAACTGCTGCTTGCTGCTCCTCCCTAGGAGTTGTTGCCCTCTTCCTATCTCTCGTGAGTGCTTTTAAAACTTATCTTCCCCTCATTAGCTCATGAATATGGGTATACAGCGAGACCAACCTTAGTGACGAAATAACACCTCTTTTGGACATCACGGCATTCAAGGTTCGCTTAAATGAGTCTATTTTTTCCATCATTCTATTCATCTTTTCATTGCAAATTTCAAAACCACAAGTACCACAAGGTACCTTAGAAGTCCTAACACCCAGATGATCGGATCTACGAACAGTGAATGGAGTTCCAAAATCACTTCCACCAATAGGAGAAAATCCTCCATCACCAACAGTTGCTTCTCCCCCAACAACAGTTTCTTCAGCAGCTACCCCAGCAACATCTGCACCTGCCCCAGCAACATCACCTACACCTTCCCCAGCAGCAGCATAAACACCTACCCCAACACCAACATCCACAGTCCAATCTCTTTTGATGACCGTTACACCGGCCAAATCTATCACCAACTTCAAAATCCTCGGATCTTCTTCATTTTGCTGGAGTGGCACAAATTTCATCCAAAAGTCCATCTTTTTCTCACTTTCAGTCGAGATTAGCTACGGATAAATAATCTACAAATTAAATAAAATTATTTTAACAAATATACTAAAATATGAGAAGACAACAACTGTTAATAAACTACAACAACTGTTATAGTGAGCAAACAATAATTATTAAAGTGAGAAGACATCAGCTTTTGTAATACTTACCTCATCCTCCGATGGATTAAAAAGTTCGTACGCCTGGACTTTAGCATTGTTTGGCGCCGCCAACTATCGAAGAAATCTTGGAGAAGATACTTCCTCATTGAAATCTTTGAATGTTGTTCATATGTGAAGAATGGCATCAAAAGCCCAAGCCTAAATAGATCAATTCCATAAATAATTATTAATTAAATAATAAATAAATATAAAAAATGTTACAACAAAAATATACTAAATAAAATTTACCATAAAAACCCACGGAAAATCCTATAGATTTGAGGACTTTTTAGCCAATGTCGCAACCTTCCTCAGATACTGCACGGTGAGACATAGCTATCCCCATCCCAAGGATAGGCATAAAATGCCTTCTGGTCAGTCGACAGCTTGAACCAAGAATCCATCGCATTAGTCCCTAGATCTTTACGCATAAGAATCTCATGTACAAAGTAAAACAAACACAGGGACTTCTTAACACTTTTCTTAACCTTACTTGGCTGCAAGAGGTCTAGCATCTCGTTCGATTTGTAATGCTTCTTTTGCATTGCATCAACAATCTTTTTGTATTTACTCTTTACCTTGTAAGATTGGGAGGCAAGAGGAGGTGGTAGGTGACAATTTAATCCAGCAACAACCGCAAAATCTTTCATGCAAAAACAAACAAGCATGCCACAAAAATTAACCAAAAATCATTCTCACTTTTGATCCAACAACAAAGAAGCTGATACATAAGCTTCATTGAAACCTTGGGGGTGTTGCCTTCACCTATGCCTAGGTATTTTTTAGATATCGTAGACCTAAAAAAGCTATCCAGTTCTTCATTCATGAAAAAAATTTAAATTAAGAAAATTATTTCTCAATTTTCAGATTTTACCCCGAGATCACCACTCTCACCTTGATTCAAAACCCGGGTACCTCAAAGCATAATCATCATACCTGAAAGCCACAATTGTGGGAATGCCTGCAGCAGCTGAGGGACTGTCAGCAGCAATTGTGGGAGTCTCTGCAGCAGCTGAGGGACTGTCTTCATCAGCTGTGTGACTTGGTACAACATCTGAGCGATCGTCTTCACCAGTTGTGTGACTTAGTGCAGTAGCTGAGGTACTGGCACCAGCAGCTGTGGGAGTGACACCAGTACTTGAAGGTCTGTCTCCAACAGCTGTTGAACTAGATCCAGCAGTTGATGGACAATTGGGGCAACAGCTGAGGGACTATGTCCAACAGCTGATGGACTGGGTACAGCAGCAGAGGGACTGTGTCCAGCAGCTGCGAGACTGGCATAAGCAGCAGCCTCAATAGTGACTTGTTCAATAGGATATGTCAACTTTTGTTGTGACTCAACCTCTTCTTTTTCAGATAAAATGAGCCTCCTTCTAGAAGCTCTAGTAGGAAGATTGGGTTTAAGATTTTGTCGTTTTGGTTGAGCCATTAAAGTAGATAATTCTGTCACAAAAAGAGATAATCTATTAGTTTGATCAATCATTCTCAATAAAGACAAAGAAACAACTGCTAAAGAACCTCTCTACATGAATAACATGTGTTCTTTTCTCACAAGAAAGTACAACAACAATAGCCAAACAACAACAACACCCACATACCCGAAAATGTATCCTCAAAGTGTCCAACAAATCAAACAACACCAACAAGAACATTTTTTTTAACAATTAGGGCATGCAATACATTTTTTAAGTAGAAATTAGGGCATGCAATACATTTTTTTAACAAAAAGCATAACAACTAAAATGAAAGAAAAACAACGACAACAACAGTTGTTCTAATTAGTTCACAGTTGTTGTCAATACTTTAAAATCGAGCAACCAACCATACCCGAATTCAACCAACCAACCAAATAATTTTCTCGCAATGACTACAACAACAAAAATCAAACAAGAACAACAACACCCATACCCAAAAATTTCATCAAAGTGTACAAAAAATCAAACAAGACCAACAAGAACAACCCTACCCAATTGTTTCAATACTTCAACAATTGTTGTCAACCCTACTTGAAATCAGCCAAACCAAACAAACCCAACATTTTTCTCACAAAGTACTACAACAATAAAAATCAAACAACAACAACACCCACTAGCCGAAAATGCATCTTTTGAAAGTGTACAAATCAAAGAACACCTTTATTAAAAATCAAACAACAACAACACCCACTACCCAAAATTAGGGCATTCAGCAACAACACCATTATCTAAATAATCATTTTTACAATAAAAATCAACATCATAACTGAGGAATAATAAAGATACCTTCACAGTGAATATTACCACGAAATGACGATGATGGTGGCGACCACGAAATGACGATGACGACAAGACGAAGATGGCAGCGACAAAAAAGACAACAATAGCGAATAAAGAAGAAGAAGAAGAAGAAGAAGAAGAAGAAACCAAGAAAATTCTTTTTATGGGTGTCTTCGCGCTTGATCGGAGTAAAGAAGGAGAAGTTGAAGAGGTTCGTGTCATTTTGAAAAGATGGAGTTGAAAGTTTTTTAATTTTTTTAAAATAACTTATACAAGTTTCTGGGGAAAAAAGTAGTTGCTAAAGTTTTAAAAATATACCTTTACCTTCTAATTAAATTAAATCCTTTAATTCCTAATTAAGGACAGCTTTGACTTTGGATGGTCAAAGTTGTCATCTTTTTTAATTTCAAAACTTGAGGGACACTATTACCTCAATTTTCATAAGAGTCCACATTATAAGAAATATATCACTTCAAGTTAAATTTCACAATATACGCGGTATAATAATCTATTTGTTTCAAGCGTATGGTCAATCCTCTAACCCACAAGTGAAATTCAATAATATTATCTCCAATATTTTCTATGATCGAACACAATATGATCCACAACCCACATTCTTATATCACAAGAGATTCTCAATATTAAATCACAAGTCAATGCTAGGGGTAGCGAAATGGGTAAGTTATCTGGCTACCAATTCAAATTTACCCATTTTAAACGAGTTGGGTACCCAACCCATTTAAGATGGATAAAAATGGGTGAAGCTCATATTATCCATTTAAAATAGGTAATATGGACAAAAAAGACTCATTCATAAAGTAAATTAATTTTTTATTAGGAGGGGTTGGGGTGGGTGGGGTAAGTAAGATTTTCTAAAACGTAAATTAACTTTTTTATTGGAAGGTTCTGGAAACGGGGGGTGGGGGACAAAAAATTAAGAATTTTTTCAATATTTTTTTGGGAGGGTGTAAAAATAATTAATCTAGAAAGAATGTATCGGGTGGGGCGGGGCCGGGGTAGGGTTAAAAAAATTTAAGAATTGTTTTTAAAAAACAAATTATTATTATTTCTTTTACATTTTTTTGGGTCCTTTTTTTGGGTTGGGGTGCTGAGAGCTTGGGTGGGGGATAAAAAATTAATTTTTTTTTTTAAAAAAAATTAAATTTTCTTTTACATTTTATTTTTGGTAGGGGGCGCTCGGGGTGGGGATGGGGAGCGAGGGGGCTTGGGATGGAGGGGTAGGGGTGAGGAATGGCTAAAAGATTTGCTTTTGAAACTTTTAAATAATTCCTACTATAATATGAGTATCCATATTTACCCATATTACCTATTGGGTAACTCATTTTTACCAATTTAAAATATGAGTTTAGTTGTGTATTTTATCCATTTTACTTAACTTGTATTTGATCTACTCATATTCAACTCGACCAGCTCATTTTCCACTCCTAGTCAATGCATATCAATCTCTAACATTCACTTTAACATAATAAAGAAATTTCACAATTTAATCCAATTCTCACAATTTACCAAGTTCAATTTAGCCAACAACAATTACTCAATTATTCTAAATCACATATAAAAGAAATATAGTGTTCAAGTAAGCTTAACAAGGTTTAAAGATTCACTTGCCTCAATCAATAGCCAAATCAAGCAAAAGATGGAGCTTTCGGACAAGTCGATCAAAGTTAGAGCCGGGAGGGAATGGTTTTTTATAGTTGTTGTAGTGCGACTTTTCATTTCCTGTTCACTCTCTCGAATTCACACACAAAACGTCACAATCTAGTCGAATATGGATTCACAATCTCAATACGAAGATAATGATAATAAATTCAAGTAATTCTAGTGAAAAGGACAAAATGGTCCAAAAATCTCATCCTGAAAATGGTTTCCGAAATCTGAAAATTCTTATATAGGAATGTTCCTCAAGTAATAAGGAATGTATATGGTGAAAATCATTTCGAAAAAGGACTTGAATTAAACCCTCAATAATCAATTTTCTTTCAAAAATCAATATTCAAGAAAATCTCAATTTCTCCAATTCAAAATCCGAATTTTGAAGTTAAAATCATGAATTAATCAATGAAAATTGGAGATTTAAGTTGAAAATATGTTACCCAAAAGCTCTGTCTTGAAAATCTCTCCAAAACTGAGCTTAGAATGTTAAAAATGGAGGAAATATAGTGAAACCCGACATTTAAAATCAACACACCGTTTCAGGCATTTTTGTACTCGATGAACGCAGAGGTCAAAACCTCCAACACCTTCGTGAACATAGATAGGTATCCGTGAATGTGGATTGAGATCCATGAACGCCGAGAACAATCTGGCTGCACTAGATTGCAGTCAAACCAACTATTCCAAAAACTCGGGATGAATCTCTCGGGTTTGTTCAGAACCCGATACGCATAAGCCAAATATGAAAATCTACCAGAAATGATGTTCCAGACTCAATGGAATCATCAAAATTCAAGTTTGAGGCCTCCTTGGCCCAAAACTCCGTAGGACTCCAAGAAACTAGTTAAAACTCGAAATACCTAAAATGCTCTTGGAAACTCTAAAAATCACAACAAGACAATTTCTAGTATTAGATTCACTATCTCGAATCACTAGAGTTGTCGGAATTCCAATTAGAGCTTCAGATATCCAAATGTTGACCAAAGTCAAACTATAAAACAACAACAACATACCTAGTTGAATCCCACAAGTGGGGTCTGGGGAGGAAAGAATGTACGCAAACCTTACCACTACCTCGTATTTACAAAGAAGTAGAGAGGCTATTTCCTGGGAACTCTCGAATCAATAACCCATAAGAAGAATAAACTAGATATGGAAAAAGGATGGAAAGGGAATAAAAGGAGAGATAGAAATAGAAATAGAAATAAAAAGAGCGACTATTTACGAATAGCACATATCAATATGTAAATACGATAAATTCAACACCCATACGATAGATAGTGACATCAATCATACCTACCCCTGCTACCTCACTAAACCTCGAGATCACCTATCCACCTAACCCTACCAACCAACTGGCCTGCTACTCTAAATCATGACCTCCACTCTTTTCTATCTAAGGTCATGTCCTCTGTGAGATCTAGATTCTTCATATCTTGTATGATCACCTCCCCCCAATACTTCTTCAGTCTACCTCTACCTCTCCGTGTAGGTCCCAAAACCAACCTCTCGCACCTCCTAACAGGCGCATCGGTACTCCGTCTATGCACATGTCCAAATTATCGTAGTTTTGCTTCCCTCATCTTATCAGCCACCGGTGCCACCTCCAGCTTCTCCCGAATGATCTCATTCTTAATCTTATTCCTCCTTGTGTGACCACACATTCATCTCAACATCCTCATCTCTGTGCCATGCATCTTCTGAACATGTGCATTCTTTATTGGCCAACACTCCACCCCATATAGCAAAGATCATCTAATCACTATTCTGTAAAACTTACCTTTGAGTTTAGGTGGTATCTTCATGTCACACAACACTCCCGAGGCAAGCCTCCATTTA
Source organism: Solanum rostratum (assembly GCA_029948455.1). Classification (NCBI taxonomy): domain Eukaryota; kingdom Viridiplantae; phylum Streptophyta; class Magnoliopsida; order Solanales; family Solanaceae; genus Solanum; species Solanum rostratum. Next base: position 59,948,572 of record CM057045.1, on the reverse strand, counting down.
ATCGAAGCTTCCCCAATATGATGTGTGACATCATTATCGATATCACCACTACTCTGGATGATGGACTCCAAATATTTAAAATTTTCCCTCTTGGGGATAGGTTGAGTGGCCAGCTTCATATCAATGTCCGCTTCATCCCTCACAACACTAAATTTTGACTCCATGTAATCTGTTTTGGTCCTACTTAGTTTGAATCCTTTGGACTCTAAAGCGTGTCTCCAAGCCTCCAACCTATCATCAACTCTAGTCCGACTCTCATCAATCAGTACTATGTCATCTACAAATAGCATACACCATGGAACCTCCACCTGGATATTGCGTCAGCTTATCCATCACTACCGCAAACAGAAAAGGGCTTAACACAGATCATTGATAGAGTCCCATCTCAACAAGAAAATACTATGAGTCTCATCCCACCGTTCTTACCCGAGTTTTGGCTCTGTCATACATATCCTTAATCGCCCTGATATATGCCATTGGGACACCTTTCACCTCTAGACACCTCCATAGAACATCCCTTGAAACTTTGTCATAGGCCTACTCGAGATCAATGAGCACTGTATGAAGGTTCTTCTTTCTTTCCCTATACTTTTCCACTAATCTTCGAACAAGGTGAATTGCTTCAGTAGTCGACCGCCCCGACATGAATCCAAACCGATTTTCCAAAATAGACACTACTCTTCTCGCCCTCATCTCCACCACTCTCTCTCAAACCTTCATAGTGTGACTTAACAACTTGATACCCCTGTAATTGTAACAGTTTTGAATATCCCCTTTGTTCTTGTACAATGGCACCATCGTACTCCTCCTCCATTCATCAGGCATCTTGGAAGTCTTCATAATCGCATTGAACAGTCTAGTTAACCACTCTATGTCATCCTTGACCATGTTCTTCCAAAAATCTACCGGAATCTCATCTGGTCCGACCGCCCTCCCTCTCTTCATCCTACTAATAGTCCTTCTAACCTCCTCAACTCTAAACCGCCTGCAATAACCAAAGTCACGATGACTTTCAGAGCGTGTCAATAATTTAATAGAGGTGTCATCCACCAACACCTCGCCCCCTTATCCTTGATGCACTTCACTTGGTCTAAGTCGCGAGCTTTCCCTTCTCTCTCTTTAGCAAGCCTATACAATCTCTTGTCCCTGCCTTTATCACTTAGCTCCTCACACAGGCGCTCAAATACTGCTGTCTTAGCACTCGTCACCGCTATCTTTGCTTCTGACTTAGCTATCTTATATGTCTCCATAAGTGTTCGTTTTTCATCTTCATCCCGACAATCCAACCAATTCGTGTAAGCAACCTTCTTATCTTTCACTTTAGCCTAAACTTCCTCATTCCACCACCAGTCGCCCTGCCGTCCACCAAAGGCCACTCTCAAAACCCCTAATACCTTGGTTGCTACCTTTCTAATGCAACCAGCACTAGTGTCCCACATATTATTCATATTTTCGCCACTACTCCAAACCTCTAAGTCTCTCAACTTTTCTTCCATCTGATCCAAATTATACTGAAAATGCAATTTTGGGTCCAAAATATTATATGGGCATCTTTCTATGAATATTTGTCCCATATTATATGGGCAATATATAAATTAGGATATAATTAATTAATTTTTTCCATTTTATCCTCATCGTTAATTAGTGTATTAAGAGAGAAGTACTAAAAACACCTTTGAACTTGACACGAGTTATTAGTTTTGTCCCTAAATTAGTGATAGGCTTAAAAACACCTCTCAGCTTGGCAAACTAACCTTAAATACACCCTCAAACTTAACACGAATGATTAGTTTCGTCCTAAACTATTGATAGGCTTAAAACACTCTTTAACTTGGCGAACTAAGCTTAAATACACCCTCGAACTTAACACGAATTATTAGTTTTGTCCCTAAACTATTGATAGGCTTAAAACACCCCTCAGCTTCATGTTTTTATAACTTATAAAATTTTGACTTGAAATTTTGTAGAGCTTCATTTGCTGCCATATTTTTACAATCCTAAAATATTCTTGCAAGATTGTCATCCGACCATGAAATTTTTAATATTACCGGAAGTCCACATTGACAAAAAATAATTATAAACAAAATAGAAAAAGAAAGAGAATGAAGCAACTAAAAATGAGAATGAAAAAAAAAGATCTTACTTTAAGATCACCATTAATGGACAAAGGTTAAATGGGAAAAAGAGGGGTATTCTAGTAGTTGGTAACTAAAATTTAAAGGAAAATCTTTTTTCTATTTTTTTTTAAAAAGGAAAATTAAGGCCGATGTGGTAATTTTCTAATCTTTTGTGCGCTTTAAATAAATTGTACTCACTTGTTATGCCATGTGGTATGGGAGGGGTAAATCTAAGCTTAATTTGCCAAGTTGATGGGTGTTTTTAAGCCTATCAATAGTTTAGGGACGAAACTAATAATTTATGCTAAGTTCGAGGGTGTATTTAGGCTTAGCCGCCAAATTGAGGGGTGAGTTTAACCTTATCAATAGTTTAAAGACGAAACTAATAATTTGTGCCAAGTTCGAGGGTATTTTTAGTACTTCTCTGGTGTATTAATGATCTTTTCTAACTTAATTTAATGTACATTGATATAAATAAAGAGTAAAATAATAAAGTTCACTAGTACTTTAATGATTTCTTAATAATCGTGAAAAATGAAAAATGTTTGTATAATATGGGAGAGTATGGATTTTGAGGCACTTATGGCCCAATGATAAATTTAGTGCAAGTGAATTGGCATTTGATCAGTGAAAGATAAGAATATAGTTTTTGTACAATTTGGTGTTAATTACCCTAAATGAAATTGAAAGTAGATAGAGGAGTTTCATGAAATTTAAGAATTTTTCCAATATTTTTTTTGGGGGTGTAAAAATAATTAATCTAGAAAAAATGTATAGGGTGGGGCGGGAGTGGGGGCGGGTTAAAAATAATTAAGAATTATTTTTGAAAAAATAAGTTATTATTATTTCTTTCAAATTTTTGGGGTCCATTTTTTGGGGGCGGGGGCTGAGAGCTTGGGTGGGGGATAAAAAATTATTATTTTTTAAAAAAACATTAAATTTTGTTTTACATTTTATTTTTGGTACAAGGGTGCTAGGGGTGCGGATGGGGAGCGAGGGGGCTTGGGATGGAGGGGTAGGGCTGAGGAATGGCTAAAAGATTTGCTTTCGAAATGTAACACCCCAACTTTTTTTTAACTAAGATTAAGTCATCCTTCATATGATAGGATTAATTCCTAAATATTTAAAGTATATTAGATGTGATTTAGAGTTATAAAGGATCTTTTATATCAAGTCAAGTCCAAAGAATTTCTACCGACTAAGTTTTCGTATGAGTTGATAGAAGGATCAACTTCAAATGACCATATCTCCTAAAGTATAATGAGTTAGGTGACCCATAACATATAAAATTAAATATCGTTGAGTTAGCTTTCCAAGGAATCTTATTTCGCGTTAAACAGAGTTCAGAGTAGAAAGTTATGACCATTTTACTGGAGACCTGTAGAGCTGTCCGAAGGTCCGCGACGGCTCCGCGATGCGGACCTATCGCGAACCCTTTCTGGATAAGCTAACCGACGTTCCTTTATTTTATTTTGAGGGTACTTTTATCCTAAAGCCTTTAGGGGCTATTTAAGGTCCCAAAATGCATAATACGTCAGTTTCATAAATCAAAACCCTCTCTTTCACTCCTAAACATAAAACGCTCAAGAATCATCAAGAAAGTCATCATGTTAGGATTAACTTTCAAGATTCTTCATGAAGGTGAGTTATTCTTCATAAGCTTTAAGCTAATTTCTCTATCTATTCATGAAATCCCTAATAGAATATTAAATTATAACGTAGGGTTTCAAGAAAGCGAATTCAAGAATCCCAAGAAAGGATTCCTTGATTCTTCTTTCCATGAATTAGGGTTCTTTATCAAGAAACTCTAAAGATTCTGAGTCAAGAAGTTAAGAATCAAAAAGAATCTCTTCAAACGATGTCTTTCCAAGTTCTTCCACTCTAAAAGAACAACGAGATTGAGGATTTTCTCCAAGAAAGGGAGAATTCATCAAATTTTGATTGTAATATCAAATTTTCAGGTATGTAAGGCTAAACTAAAAATATGAGTTTGTTCTCTCATGTGACCCATAGAGTTCAAAGATTAGTTGATGGTTGAAGAGTATATGTGCATGAATACTTGACAGTTTTTCATTGAAAAATTGATTTAAAATTACATGTTTTCTATATTGATGATCATCATACTAATTGTTTTCTTGAAGTTAACATTTTTTATGAGATTTTGCATAACCTTACATGATTATTTGAAAAGCATGCATAATGAACTTGGAGGATGAGTCTAGAGCATTGACGATGATGATGTTGTGATGTTGTGATTATGTTTCACATTTGATGAGAGTCTTGATGATGATGTTGATGAGAATGATGTTTTATGATGTCTTAAAATTAGAAGTTTAATTTCTAAAAGAGTATCTTGAGTCCATGATGTTGATGTTGATGAGGTGAGGTGATGTTGATGTTGAGGTATTATGTCCCTATGGGACTGATGTTGATGTTGAGGTTTTATACTATGTCCCTCTGGGACCGATGTTGATGTTGATGTATTATAGCATGTCCTTATGTGACTGATGATGATGTATTATGTCCCTACGGGACTGATGAGGATGATGTTTTATGAGCATGTCGAGTTCTTGGAGGAGTATTGAGCACCGAAATGGGTAGAGAGTGAGTCCCACTCAAACCCATTAACTACGTGGCCCGCGTAGGAAGAGAGGATTGAACCGCAATGCGGATGGCTCCTATCTTGTCCCAAAAGAGGACTGATTTTTTTTGTGGATCCACTGATGTTGATGTCCTTTACCCCGGGCAGGGTATTGGATGGATGTGGCAACGACATCGCTTCGTTGTATCATCACTGGCTCATAAGTGATGGTTGTCGGTTAGAGAAACTCCCAGTTAGGTTCCTTTTGATAGGACTCTGATGTTGATGTTGATGTGATGTTTTGAGTTGAGTTCCTTGAGTTGATGTGGATGTTCCTTGAGCTGAGTTGATGTTGATCTTCCTTGAGTTTAGTTGAGTTTCTTGAGTTGAGTTCCTTGAGTTTAGTTTAGTTGAGTTGAGTTGAGTTGAGTCGAGTCAAGTTGAGTTGAGTTGAGTCGAGTTGAGTTGAGTTGAGTTGAGGTGAGTCTGATGTATTGATGATGTATTGATGAGATGTTGATGGGTCATTTTCTACTCTTTATTCCTTCTTTAGATAGACATTTGACATTCTGATGGAGTATGATGTTGAGTTGATATTATTCCTATATTATTCTACTTGTTTCTGTTCCACTCAGCTATTTTACATACCAGTACATTCCAAGTACTGATGTCCCCTTCGAGGACTGCATCGTTTTATGATGCAGAGGCAGGTATTAGAGATCATCGACAGGCGCTTCGTTGAGGATCTATTCTCATTCAGCTGATCGGTGAGACCTCCTTGTTTTCGGGGGATTTCCATATTATTATCATCTAGCTTGAATAGTACTTTATTTTCCTTGAGTTGGATAACCATGGCCTGTCATGGTACCATCTAGATGTTTGAGTTAGAGGCTTCATAGACACTGAGTAGAGGATGTGACGTATTATTTTTTTTTTCAACTATTCTTTGTTGGAAATTAACATTTTGTATAAGGACTTGATTATTTTAATTATATTAAGTCTTTTCCTTGAGGATGTTTCTTCCGCTGTTGAGTATGAGGTGACGATGATGGCCAAGTGGTTTGCTCGGGGACCAGCAATAGCCTCTGAGTGCCGGCCACGCCAAGGGTACCCTCCCGGGGCATGACAAACTTGGTATCAGAGCACAGAGTTCAAGAGTCCTAGGGAGTCTATGAAGCCGTGTCTAGTAGAGTCCTTATTATTGTTGTGAAGCACGCCATATCCATAATGGGGAGGCTATAGGACATTAGGAAGAGTTTCCCTTCTTTCAGATTCCGAATCATGCGATAGAGCTACTTCCTAAGAAATCTACGATGATTCGTGCGTTGCTCTAAGCCGTTCGACTATGCCTCGTCCACGAGGTGATAGAGACATTAATTTTCGAACTCTTACAGATGAGATCCTTTGAGATAAAATAACCGAAATGGTAGAGAGACTGTCTAGGCTTAAGAGAAGCCGACTGAGATGCGAAGTTGATTGACTAGGAAGAGTGCACTATTAATCATATGAATCGTGCATTTGAGTTATCTCTAGGTGTACCTAGACCCATTTGTTTTTCAAAACTATCTTTCGAGGTGACCCATGAGAGAGAAACTTATGTCTCTAAAGAGTTTGATGTTACCATCTTATAAATCCTGAGTAGAATCGAATCATCCCAGAGTTAGAAGGATGATGATGGAAAGAAAGGGACGAGATGACAAGAGTGATGGCTGATTTAGGCTTGTAGTTAGAGTTAAGTATTTATTAGGTAAGTAATGATGTGCTGAGTTGATTGCCATAAGTTTGATGAAAGAGTCATAAGTACTCTAGTGATTTTCATGATGAGGTATAGAAGAAGAGTTATTGTCAGATTATGGTAGAGCGTGCTCAGACTAGAAGGAAGTTATGTTGATATGTTGTAGTATTCATACTATTGATGGTGAAGTGTAGATGTTGAATAGGGGAAAAGAGTGCTTTCAATGTGATAGATCTGAATTAGGCCTATGATTTTTAATTGTGAGTTCATAAGACTCATTGAGTTATGAGGTTAGTCAGATAAGAAGGTATGATTGAATAGGTGGGTGGTACTGAGTTGTGAGGAAGTGATGCTTTGGGCAGAGTACAATTACCCCTTAGGTAAGACGAGTGAGACGAGGATAGCTCAATAGATAAGAAGAGGATTGAGATATGTATCCATAATTTTGTAAATATGTGTGAAGCTCTAAGTTATGATTGCTATAGGAATCTAGATAGTATATTTGAGTTGTCGATGTGGAGTAGGATGATGTAAGTAATCTTAATCATCATGAGTAACTAAGTTGATTTGGGGCTTATCAATAGATGATGACGAGTTTCCATGATAGACTAATTCTTATGCAATTAAATTTATGAGAGCACAGAAGTTGAGCGCTAGCAGGCAAAAGAAGAGGTTAGATTGTGAGAGTTATGGGAAGTGGTTATGTACGCCATAAGAATAGAAATATAGAGATTTACATAGAGACTGGAAGGAAATAAGAGTGATAGCGTTGAAAAGAGTCTGAGTAGCTAGTTATATGTATGCGACTTTAGCATAACAGAAGAGTTTTAGATTTTCTTGTGCATAGTGATTCCTTGACCATGTGGAGGTATATGCTTATAGCCTAGTAGAGGAAATCAATTTACAAACTCATAGTAATGACCTTGAGAGCTAAGGAAGAGTTGATGTAAGGCCCGGTAAAATTACCAAAGTACCCCTAGAGGAGAGATGTGCACATAATACGTCTTCCAATGCTCAGATGGCAAATTCGAGGCCGGATTTGTGATCAGCACAAAAATTTGAGTGGGGGAAAGGCTTCATTCGATTTTTAGAACGACCGAGTGAAAAGATAATTTTTTCGTTCCGAAATGAATAACAGTGAAGGTTCACGACAGAGCAGCGTCGCGGACCTATCGCGGAGAGGGACTTGCATTTTTTCAAAACTTTTCGACGGGATTGAGAAAACTCGTTCAGAATGTTTTTGCAGAAAATGTACTGTTCACGACCAGTCCGCATCGCGGACTGAGTCACTTCAAGGCTGGAAATTTCTAAAATTATTGAGGGGCATTCTGGTCCATTCCTAACACCTTATAAACTCCCTATACAACTAATATAAGATGTTTTAACATGAAAAGAGTCTAAAATCTCATTCTAAGCCCTTTTCTAACAATTGAATAAGACTAGGGCTTGAGAGAAGAAGAGAAGAGGTTGAGATAGAAGAATTCAAGAGAGAATGAGAGTTCTTAATTCTGATGATGATGTGATGTCATTTCCTTTTAAGGTTACAGATGAGGAGGAGGAGTTAGAGAAATTGTGAGGAGTCTAATAGATAGGTAAAACCATATTAGTATCTCCCGAGGTAAGAGTTCATACGATCGAGGGTGTAAGCTGCTATGGTAGGCTTAAATGTGTGGATGCTATTATACGAGTGTATTAGAGTAATGAGGACGATCCGTATTCTCTATGGAGTGAGAGTTCTTGATTCTGATGTCACATTACATGTGCACTGACCTCGGCTTGTTATGCAATTGTTGATGGTATGATGTAGAGTATAAAGCTTTTGAGGTATAATCGTGCTTATTTTGCATGGAGAGGTAGTAGTTTGAGGTTTCGTCAAAGGGGGAGATGATGAGTTCCTCCACGTCCAAATAGTGATGTTGATAATAGTAGACTGAGAGTGAGGGTGGATGAGAAGGAGTGAATGTATCCTCATTGTGATATCGGTATTAAACTTGTGTCATGAAGGGATAGAGATAGGGATGAGGAAAGAGATGAGATCATATGATGCGCAATTGATAGGTAAGAGTATGTTGATGTGACTTTGTGTGAGAGTTCATTGAATGGTGGAGGTAGAGGTGATAAGTAGGCTTGAAAAATTCTAAGACATAATCAATGTGGTTGTTATGGTGTGAGTATGCATAATAGACTATTGAAGACTTCATAATAAGTATTTTGAGTATAGAGTTGAGTATTGAGGATTAGCTTTGTATGAATATGATCACCTTAAGAGTAGCACCTTGAGGCTTAGAACTGAGCCGGAATGGAAGAAGAAGAGGTGGTTAGGTAGAGGTTTGCATAAGAGCTATGAGCTTGCATTGATGGAGTAGAGTTCCATGAAAAAAGAGCACAATTGAGGTGGGGACTTGAGCATGAGAGTGTCCTCAGAGTCTTATTTATACGATGTTCTTATTCTCGATTTGAGTTGATGGCTTCCTTCCTGAGTTCGAAAGACTGATTATCGAGGTGTTCAAAATATTCAAATTGATTGAGTTTCGATGTTCCATTCGTGCTTGATGAAGATAATGTAGGATATAATAATGTAGGATGTAATTTCCTTACTCTTGATATAATATGAGTTGTCTATTTTTGAGTTGATGTGTCCATTCCTAAGTCTGAATGGAGATGGTTTAAGATTGATGAGAAGTCAAGAGTTTGATTGATTGCGTGAGTTTTGAGAAGAGTTCTGATTCTTATTCGTGCCTTGATGTCTACCTTTACTCATCATTCGAGGACGAATGATCCCAAGGGGGAGATAATGTAACACCCCAACTTTTTTTAACTAAGATTGAGTCATCCTTCATATCATATGATTAATTCCTAAATATTTAAAGTATATTAGATGTGATTTAGAGTTATAAGGGATCTTTTATATCAAGTCAAGTCCAAAGAATTTCTACCGACTAAGTTTTCGTATGAGTTGATAGAAGGGTCAACTTCAAATGACCATATATCCTAAATTATAATGAGTTAGGTGACCCATAATATATCAAATTAAAGATCTTTGAGTTAGCTTTCCAAGGCATCTTATTTCGCATTAAACAGAGTTCGGAGTAGAAAGTTATGACCATTTTACTGGAGACCTGCAGAGCAGTCCGCGTCGCGGACCTATCGCGAACCCTTTCTGGATAAGCTAACCGACGTTCCTTCATTTTATTTTGAGGGTACTTTTATCCTAAAGCCTTTGGGGGCCTATTTAAGGTCCCAAAACGCATAATACGTCAGTTTCATAAGTCAAAACCCTCTCTTTCACTCCTAAAAATAAACGCTCAAGAATCATCAAGAAAGTCATCAAGTTAGGATTAACATTCAAGATTCTTCATGAAGGTGAGTTATTCTTCATAAGCTTTAAGCTAATTTCTCTATCTATTCATGAAATCCCTAATAGAATCTTAAATTATAACTTAGGGTTTCAAGAAAGCGAATTCAAGAATCCCAAGAAAGGATTCCTTGATTCTTTTTTCCATGAATTAGGGTTCTTCATTAAGAAACTCTAAAGATTCTGAGTCAAGAAGTCAAGAATAAAAAAGAAGCTCTTCAAATGATATCTTTCCAAGTTCTTCCACTCTAAAAGAACAACGAGATTGAGGATTTTCTCCAAGAAAGTGAGAATTCATCAAATTTTGATTGTAATATCAAATTTCCAGGTTGTAAGGCTAATCTAAAAGCATGAGTTTGTTCTCTCATGTGACCCATAGAGGTCAAAGATGAGTTGATGGTTGAAGAGTATATGTGCATGAATACTTGAGAGTTTTTCATTGAAAAATTGATTTAAAATTACATGTTTTCTATGTTGAAGATCATCATACTAATTGTTTTCTTGAAGTTAACATTTCTCATGAGATTTTGCATAACCTTACATGATTGTTTGAAAAGCATGCATAATGAACTTAGGGGATGAGTCTAGAGCTTTGATGATGATGATGTTGTGATTGTGTTTCACATTTGATGAGAGTCTTGATGATGATGTTGATGAGAATGATATTTTATGATGTCTTAAAATTGGAAGTTTAATTTCTAAAAGAGTATCTTGAGTCCATGATGTTGATGTTGATGTTGATGTTGAGGTATTATGTCCCTATGGGACTGATGTTGATGTTGAGGTTTTATACTATGTCCCTCTGGGACCGATGTTGATGTTGATGTATTATATCATGTCCTTATGTGACTGATGATGATGTATTATGTCTCTACGGGACTGATGAGGATGATTTTTTATGAGCATGTCGAGTTCTTGGAGGAGTATTGAGCACCAAAATGGGTAGAGAGTGAGTCCCACTCAAACCCATTAACTACGTGGCCCGCGTAGGAAGAGAGGATTGAACCGCAATGCGGATAGCTCCTATCTTTTCCCAAAAGAGGACTAATGTTTTTTTTGTGGATCCACTGATGTTGATGTTCTTTACCCCGGGCAGGGTATTGGATGGATGTGGCAACGACATCGCTTCGTTGTATCATCACTGGCTCATAAGTGATGGTTGTCGATTAGAGAAACTCCCAGTTAGGTTCCTTTTGATAGGACTCTGATGTTGATATTGATGTGATGTTTTGAGTTGAGTTCCTTGAGTTGAGTTGATGTTGATGTTCCTTGAGCTGAGTTGATGTTGATGTTCATTGAGTTGAGTTGAGTTCCTTGAGTTGAGTTGAGTTGAGTTGAGTTGAGTTGAGTTGAGTCGAGTCGAGTTGAGTTGAGTTGAGTCGAGTTGAGTTGAGTTGAGGTGAGTCTGATGTATTGATGATGTATTGATGAGATGTTGATGGGTCATTGTCTACTCTTTATTCCTCTTTAGATAGACATTTGACATTCTGATGGAGTATGATGTTGAGTTGATGTTATTCCTATATTATTCTACTTGTTTCCATTCCACTCAACTATTTTACATACCAGTACATTCCAAGTACTGATGTCCCCTTCTGGGACTGCATCGTTTTATGATGCAGAGGCAGGTATTAGAGATCATCGACAGGCGCTTCGTTGAGGATCTATTCGCATTCAGCTGATCGGTGAGACCTCCTTGTTTTCGGGGGATTTCCATATTATTATCATCTAGCTTGAATAGTACTTTATTTTACTTGAGTTGGATAACCATGGCCTGTCATGGTACCATCTAGATGTTTGAGTTAGAGGCTTCATAGACATTGAGTAGAGGATGTGACGTATTATTTTTTTTTCAACTATTCTTTGTTGGAAATTAACATTTTGTATAAAGACTTGATTATTTTAATTATATTAAGTCTTTTCCTTGAGGATGTTTCTTCCGCTGTTGAGTATGAGGTGACGATGATAGCCAAGTGGTTCACTCGGGGACTAACAATAGCCTCTGAGTGCCGGCCACGCCAAGGGTACCCTCCCGGTGCGTGACACGAAACTTTTAAATAATCCCTGCTATAATATGAGTATCCATATTTACCCATATTACCTATTGGGTAACTCATTTTTACCCATTTAAAATATGAGTCGAGTTAGGTATTTTATCCATTTTACTTAACTCGTATTTGATCTGCTCATATTTGACTCAACTCACTCGTTTGCCACTCCTAGTCAATGCATATCAATCTCTAATATTCCCTTAAACATAATAAAGAAATTTCGCAATTTGATCCAATCTCACAATTTACCAAGTTCAATTTAGCCAACAACAATTACTCAGTCATTCTAAGTCACATATAAAGGAAATATAGTGTTCAAGTAAGCTTAACAAGGTTGAAGAATCCACTTGCCTCAATCAATAGCCAAATCAAGCAAAAGACGGAGCTTTCAGGCAAGTCAATCAAAGTCAGAGCGGGGAGGGAATGTTTATTTACAGTTGTTGTAGTACGACTTTTCATTTTCTGTTCGCTCTCTCGAATTCGCACACAGAACGCCACAATCTAGTCTAATATGAATTCGCAATCTCAATGCGAAGATAATGACAATAAATTTAAGTAATTTAGGTGAAAAGAATAAAATGGTCCAAAAATCTCATCCCGAAAAAGGTTTTCGAAATCTCAAAATTCTTACATAGGAATGTTCCTCAAGTAATAAGGAATGTAATGGTGAAAAACGTTCTGAAAAAAGATTTGAATTAAGCCCTCAATCATCAATTTTCTATCAAAAATTAATATTCAAGAAAATCCCAATTTCTCTAATTCAAAATATGAATTTTTTGATGTTAAAATCATAAATTAGTCAATGAACATTGGAGATATAGGTTAAAAATATATTACCCAAAAGTGAGCTTAGAATGTTAAAAATAGAGAAAAAAATAGTCAAAACTCGACATTTAAAATCAACACACTATTTCAAGTATTTTTGTACTTTTTGAATGCATAGGTCAAAACCTCTAGCACCTCCGTTAACACATATAGAAATCCATAAATGCGGACAGAGATCCACGAACGCCGAGAACAATCTGGCTGCACTAGATTGCAGTCAAACCACCTATTCCAAAAACTTAGAACAAATCTTCGCGGTTTGTTCAAAACCCGATACGCACAAGTCAAATATGCAATTCTACCAGAAACAACATTCCAGACTCAATTGAATCATCGAAATTTGGATTTGAGGCCTCCTTGGCCCAAAATCTGGTAGGACTCCAAGAAACTAGTTAAAACTCGAAATACTCAAAATGCTCTTGGAAACTCTAAAAATCACAACAAGAACATTTCTAGCGTTAGTTTCACCATCTTGAATTACTAGAATTATTGGAATTTTGATTAGAGCTTCAGAAAGATAAGAATATAATTTTTGTACAATTTGGTGTCAATTACCCTAAATGAAATTGAAAGTAGATAGAGGAGTTTCATGATCGTGAGCGGAAACAAAATTGGTTGGTGTGAAGAGACCATTTGAAACACAAACCTTGTTTCATCTTTTGAAAAACTCTTGTCTTTTCAATGAAGGAAAGTCAGATGTACACATGTTTTTTACAGAATTGGGAGATCAAAACTCAACAACTCTTTTATTTTTACAAATATAATATGGATTTGAATATGAGACTAGTAACAAGATGGAGGGAAAATGAATCTAACAGCGATAAATCAAGACACCTCTCATTCTTGGTGGAGAGCGGCAGACGACCATCAGCGCAAGAGCTATGACCATCACTAGAATTATCTTCAAGTTTTCATTTCCATCATCTGATGTTGAGATGCAGCAACTTTGACCCATTTATGTTTTGCACAAACAATGACAGGAATAATGCTCAGCTTTTCTTCTATTTGACTTTGATAATTATATCCATTTGCTTTAACGTGGAAGATTCCATAGGGGAGTTGGTTCATTAGTTTAATTTCACTATAATACCATTTTTAATAATTTATACTTGTTACTCAAAAGACCCACCAACATACATTAATAATTACTTTACATAGGGAAGAATTTCATTTATTACAACATACATGAAATAACACGGTCCGCGACGCGGACAGTGTATTTTTGAAAAATTCAACTCCGTCGAAAAATCACAGAAAAACAGAAGTGTGGCTCCGCGACAGGTCCGCGACGTGGTTCTATCGCGCAGGCACACTGTTTTTCATTTTGGAACAAAAAATTATCTTTCGACTCGATCGCTCTAAAAATCGACCGAGACCCTCCTCCCATCAATTTTCAGTGCTGATCACGAATTCATTCTCGGATTTTCAATCCGAACATCGGAATACGCGTTTTATGCACACCTCTTCCCTAGGGGTATTTTGGTAATTTACTGGGCGTTACACACTTTTCCATCATCATTTCAATACATCAACTCAATTACACATTTATCTATCTAAAGCTCACAATTATCACATGACCAAGATCAATAACTCAAATCCAGTCCAAAAAGGTTAGTCAAACATACTTCAATGTCGAAATCGCACTCGGACAAGCTTTCAATCAAGAAATCCTCAAATCGAGCCTCCAATTCAATCAACCACTATCAACAATAGTTACTACTCATCAAGAAAAGCAGATACCCACATTGGCATAATTTAGGATTTAGAAAGAACTTCGTAGGATGCACGGATGAACATAGTCGTGAATAAGAAAATCATATACACATGGAACATGCATACGAATGATAATTTAAACATTTTATTTTAGCCATAGAACATGAGATAATATATATGAGAAATGAATAACTTATCCTTACTTGAATGCAGGATAAGACACATACACTTAGATTTGTGAGAAAATACAGGTTGTTATGAACAATTAAAGGACTATTTTATTATGAAAGAAACATTATAATAGAGACCACTTTACATGCTTAAAAATATAATCATAGGGGCAAAATAGTTAAACATAGGGCTATATCTTGAAGTTCTCAAATCTAGAAATTGTCTTTAAAATTAGTTCTACGCAAATAATAGAATCCATGGGTGAAAATCCCAGTAAAATTGGGTTTAAAAACTAGTGGAAAATCAACATGTAAAGTCAAATCATAGTCTAAAAATCTCCAATTTAGGACATTTAAATCATGAATTTAGGACAAAAACAAGATAACACTTATGAAAAATGATTAATATAATGTTAAAAATATTTACCCAGCAAAATCCTTCGAAAATCTCCTTTCAAAATCCCCCAAAAAGCTTGACAAGTTCGAAAATAGAGTAAAAAATGGTGTCTCTTGGGTTTTTAAAACTGAACAATCAAATGCTCTCCGCGAACACGGGACTAGGTCTACGAACGCAGTGCCTATTTGCAATCCTTATATAATAGACAAACTAATTTTTGTATAACCATGTTAAATTTATCAATTATTTTTATCATTAATCGCACATAATTAGGAGGGAGGGTTCGATAAAGTTAAAATTTGATAAATTAAGAATATCAAGGTCAATTTTAATAATATTCTTATGTAAATTTTATATTTGAACTTTTCTAAGCATGGGTAAGGTATTTCTTCAGAAATATTTTAGATCTAAATCGGGAATCTGGATTTATTATTTGAAATATTTCTCAAGAACTTAAAATTTTATTATATTGATGATTATAGGCTGATTTCAACTATGATTTCAAATTAATTTTTGCTATTGGTTTTCAAATGCTTTGGTTAGCACCATTATACATTAATTTTCAATTTTGGTCTTACCTTTTTTATTATGGAATTTTGGGGCCGATTTGGGTTCGATTTATGAAAATTATGATTTGAGTGTCGTTGCTTTTGTATTCTTAATATGATTTCATATTTGAATAATTTTTTTTAATATGAGGCATAACAAAAGTAGAAGGTTAAACTATTGGAATAGTTTATTGGTTGCTTTGTCACAGGTGAATTTCAAAATCTTAGTTGAGGATAATGAATGTTGTATTTCCATTCTTGTGTGTTGGAGAGTAATGAAATATTTTGATGCAGGTTATGCTATTTGCGAAAACGATCTAATAAATTATGAAAGAGTAATAAAATGACAATGTGATTACTTATAACAATTATTGATTGATTATTGATGATGAAACTTCCCCAGACCCCACTAGTGGGATTCCACTGGATATGTTGTTGTTGTTATTGATGATGAAACTTGAATGATATTGTTGATCCCATTGAGGAAAATTTGAACTATTGTTGATAGTATTGTTGAGGAAACTTGGATGATATTATTGATCCTATTGATTATGAAACTTGAATGATGTTGTTGATCCTATTATGAAAGAAACTTGACTAATAATGATAACCTAATTATTGAAATGGTATGATGAATGATTGATTTGAATGATACATTGGTTGGACTTAGTACATGGTCATTCATGCATGACTTGTAAGTGCCTACTTATATTAGTTTTGGAAATTAAATGAGATTTATAATGACTTTATTCCAATGAAAAATGGTTTCAACGGGATATGATAAAACTAGTGGAAAATAGTTTTGGTAAATATGAAAAAGTTGATGGGAAATGATTCTAAATAAATATGATTATACCGATGGAAAATGATTTCGATGAATACATGACTAATGTGTGGCCCCCATGAGTTTTTATTTGAGTTTATTAGTGGATGTGTATTATAGAATATAAATGCATCACGATTACTTGACATCACATTGCATCATTCTGCATCTCATACGTATGTTATGGTTGTGAATATTTCTTTCGTGTAGCTCATTTTGGTCGAATTCTATAATAGTGACTTATTGGTTGTGGCTTACTTGGAAGAATGTTCTACTTGAATTATGAATTGTAGGTTGGCTTGTCTGGTTGCAGGTTCTAATTTTAGAGGTTCATATGTTGTGATTGAAGTACTTGTGTTCCTTATTCTCTACCTAGTGTTTAGTATTTACTTTGTTGGGTACTATATTGTTTGATACTCACCTTTGTCTTTACAATTGTATAAGTAAAAGCTCGACCCTTTCTGATTTCTCTATTTTATTTTCGATCCAAGCTTCAGAGTTTGCATGAGAGATATAGTTAGTTCCTTCGGCGGGCCCTCAAGACGTCTAACTGTATTATTTTTATGTTATTTGAGAATCAAAGATAATTCAAACTTTTAATTTTTCTTTCACATTTTCATATAGTAGAGGTTTGTACATGTGACACCAGTCTTATTGCTAATGCTTGCCAAATAGAATAGACGAATCACAGAAATAGTTTAGTAAGCGAGCCTAAATGATCAGCAAAAATTACAGGCATCCCAAGATGTGTTGGTGAGGTGAACACCATTGTTGGCAATACGCCGAATCTGGTCAATGAGCTAATGTAAGTTCGCCAAATCTTTTAGGGGGTTCTGCAGGGGTTGGCTAAGAAAAGGGTGAGAATAAACCCTAATAGGCAAATCGCCAATAGAGTTAGGAAGCTCGAAGTAGCTCGCCAAAAGAAAAACAGCCAGCCCACTGAGAAAAGTCAACATTAAAACATCATAGATCACCAAATTACTCAACTAGGACATAATTCAATAAACAAATCCACTACACCTAGATAATCAGACTTTGCTAGGGTTCCAAACAACAACCATAAAACGATGACTTAACCATTAAGAGAGTCATCACTAACCCATCATAAGGCCAAATCATTCATTTTTGGAACCCCAGGGCCACTTAGACTTTCCCACACATATGATTATTTAGAACCAATCACTCTCATTCAACATAGGTGCAAGTTATATTAAAAAAATAAAGCAACATCAATCTAGAACCCAAAATGAATAACCCTTGCTATCGGGAGTTCACCTTAATCATCTTGCTCAGATCATTTACAACACCTTGATCAAAAAGAAAAGGAAAAATACAAATAATACACTAAAGTAAATCTACCAGTAAACTATCCTCAAGAGTAATACACAAACTAGATGAAATGTAAAGAGTGAATGAGAAGAAAATGTCATGGAATACGGCAGTACACTGATGAAACCCACTCCAAAGGAAAAACAAGCTATTGTAGAGTGAAAGTCAGAACAAAGAGAGAGAGAGAGAGAATTTAAAAAAGGTTGGAATTTAAAGGGGCAAAAAACTCTTTTCACTATTCTTTAGTTGTTTAAAATCAGCTAGCATAACATAATGTCACCAAGATGGAATGACTGTTCTCTTCTTGTTCCTACTTCTCACAAAAAAAAATCCGTAGAAGTTTATTGAGCATGCACACTTTTGGCGAGATTGACCGGGCTCACCAAGATAGTTTAGCGAGTCACCAAACAAAATCCAGCTCTCCTAGTAATTCAGCAAGTACCGCAGATTTCAAGGGTAAAAGGGCGAACTTAAGTGAGCTCGCTGATAAAAATATGCATGTCGCCAAATTGAAACCAGCTCTACCAATTAATATGAAGCTTTTGATGAACGTTGTGTTACTTAAGTCCGAGCAAACTAGTCATGACCCAAAACGGGCCGTGACGAAAAGAAAAGGAAATAAAGTGGAAACCATCTCAACCATATCATAACAAATCACGCAAAATCTGGAATCATGAGTACAAGAGCATCTAAAAAAGTACTGAAGGTAAAATACAACAATCGCAATAGGAACTACAATGTTGTCTCATAAAATCTGATACAAGTCTAGGAAGAAAGTAAAGGAAATCCCAAGGATCCATGACGACTCGAAATCCGAGCCTCACCGGTAAGATCAGGACATATGTAGAAAGGTCCAAAAACGTGAATCAACTACCTTGTACGGGTCCCTGTGCTTGATCTGCAGGGATGAAATAGAGTAGAGATGAGTATACCGAAATGTACCCAGTGGGTTCAACCGACTGGGTAAGAGAAATCGAAACAAGTATATAATAATGAAGAACCCTATCCCTGAATCCAAAAAAGTTAGCACAAGATAAAATATATACAATGATAATGAGCTAAAAAATACCCTCAAAAATTTGTGATGCCATATACCACAAATGTGAGCAATAATGCACGACTCATCAAATCAAATAACAAAGGTGTCATAGCCTTGTCACCTGCCCGTGATCAAGTAATATCGGAATGCCATGACCTTGCCACCTGCCCGTGGTCAAGTAATATCGGAATGGCACAACTTTGCTACATGCCCATGGTCAAGTAATAACATGATGCTGAGCCCTTGACACCTACTCTCGTCAAGGTATATGAAGTATGAATCTCACTCTTGCCTTCTACCCGAGTCAACGGATGGCACCAAGGTGAATCATAATGCCTTGCCTCCTACCCGGGTCAAGAGATGTTACAAGCCACAGATAATAGATGTAAATCAACAGTGCAACTCAGATATGCATATACTCATGTAAATAACACTACCACAGATATATCAATGCATGAAACTCATAATCATCATATGTAATCAAGGAGTAATATAGAGTGCCACATGATGAAATCAAGGAGTAATATAGAGTGCCACAACTAATACGCAGACTATCATCATATTTTAGATTATCATAATTATATCAACAATCAAGAGTGTCAATAATGTGGACCCTACTCGTCCAAAGTATGCAAGAATATTAATATTACCAGACGTAACTCGTCCCAAATATACAAATATAACAATGATACCGGACCTAACTCATCTAAAAATACAAGTATACCAATAATACTAAACCTTACTTGTCCCAATTTGTCTTACAAGTCTCATTTAGTCACATTATATCTCAAGTCCTCGTCATTTCATCATAACACATCTCAAATCATCAATAGGATCAAAATTATATCACAGTTTGGCTCAACCAGAATCACTTTTCCATCATTAATTCAACCCATCAACTCAATTACACTTTTATCCTTCTACATCTCACAAAATTATCACATGAACAAGATCAATAACTCGAATTCAATCCCAAAAGGTTAGCCAAACCTACCTCGATGCTGAAACTGCACTCAGACAAGCTTTAAATTAAGTCAAATCCTCAAATTGAGCCTTAAATTCAATCAAACACTATCAACAATAGTTACTGCTCATCAAAAGAAGCATTTTGATACCCTTATTGGCATAATTTAGGCTTAGGGGCAAAAAGGTCAAAATTGGGGCTAAAATTTGAAAGTCTCAACTTTGTAAATTGATTTCAAAATCAAGTTCTCATGAAAAATAAAGTTCATAGGCGAAAATCTCATTAAAATCAAGCTTAAATTGAATGAGAAATCAATAGCTAAAGTTTGGAAAACATAGTCTAAAAATTCCTAATTTTGGGTGTTTAATTTCATGAAATAAAAAAATAAAATCAAGATGAAACTAATAGAAAATGATTAGTTTGATGTTAGAAACACTTAACCTACAAGAATCCTCAAAAACCTTTCTTCAAAATCGCTCCAAAAGCTTAGAAGTTCAAAAATGGATTAAAAATGATGTTTTACGAGTTTAAAATTGTCCAGGTATAAAAACTACTCCATGATGGCAGAGCCCATCCCGCAAACATGGAGACCTTTTAGGCCACAACTCTGCAAACGCGGAGCCCAGCAGACCCACACCTCCGCGAACACAAAGAAGGAGGCTGCCTGCACCAGATATCAGCAACCAGCAACCAGCAAAGCCAAGTTCAATTTTCCCACTAGGAATGGACCCCCAAAACTCATCCGAACTTAGAATTTCACAAACCAAATATGTATCCATACCGGAAACAACGATCCGGACTCATGGAAATCATCAGAAATCAGTTTCATGGCCTTCTCACCAAAATTACCAATGTAAGTTGATAAAACTAGTTTAAAACTCAAAATACTAAAACTGCCCTCGGCAACTCCAAATATTATTTCGAGATCATTTCTAGTGTTAATTTCACCATGTGAAACTAGTGGAACTGTCAAAATTCCGAGCTTTTGAAGTTCGAATGTTGACCAAAGTCAAATTTTGGTTTTAGAAATGACTAAAATCATGACTTTGGGCCTAAAACCTCATTTTAACTTCAAATTCAGTTCTGCAACCTCCTATAGTCCAGTTTTGACACTCTGGATCTAATGGAATTGACAGATCCCTGATCCAACCTCCAAAACTCAAAATAACACAAAAACTCACTTTTTCAATAACTTAAGTCTTCAAAAATTCCAAAATTCATATTTTCAACTTTTAAAACTCAGGGATTCCAATTCCAACAATTCAAATAGCTCAAATAGGTCCAAAGAAACTTACGAAAGGGTAAATAGTAAATTTCATAGATAATACCAAAAATGACCAACCAGGTTCTTACATCATTCACTAGTAAAAACTAAGCATATCCTCTAACATCTAAATGGAGCGCTCTGACTGACCATTAATCTGAGGGAACCTCTGTTTGATATTATAGATACTGCACATCATCCAACCTGACAATGTCCCGGATATATAACCTAGCCAGCTGCTCCGCACTATAGCTAGTCCTCACCTGTAAGAAGTGTGATGAATTAGTCAATCAATCAACGACCACCCAAACTGAATCAAACTTGCCCAAGGGCATGGGCAAACCTATAACAAAATCCATAGTAACTTTCTCTCATTTCCACTCCGGAATGTGCATCATTTGCATCGATCTACCAGCTCTTGATGCTCATACTTCACCTATTGATAATGCAAACACTTTGCCATGAACTCGGCCATGTCTCTCCTCATACCAAACCACCAATAATATTGTTTATGATCATGATACATCTTAGCCATATCTGGATGAACGGAATATCTAGTATAATGGGCCTCCCTAGTATCGATTTTATCGAATTCCTAACTTTAGGCCCACAAACTCTGCCATTAACCCTCAAAACACCATCAAAATCAATAATAGTTGCCTTGGCTTCACCTCTCAACACGTTGCCACAAATTATGCATAAAATTTAGGGTCTTTAAACTGGTGAGCATATATTTGATCAAGCAAGGAAGATCTAGCCTCAACAAAGGCCAAAATACTCTGAGGAGGAGAAATGTCCAAATGGACCATCTGCATGGCAAGTGACTGAACCTCTAGAGCTAAGGGGCTCTCCTCAACCCTCAAGAATGCCAAACTCCCCATACTAGTATCCTTCTGGCTCAAAGCATCTGTCACCACATTGGCCATCTCGGGGTGATATAGAATAGAGATATCATAGTCTTTAAGCAACTCCAACCACCTATATTGCCTTATGTTCAGACTAGGCTGAGTAAAGATGTATTTGAGACTCCGGAAATCAGTATAGACCTCATAATGCATCCTATAAAGATAATGTCGCCATAACTTCAACACAAACATAACTGCAGCCAACTCTAAGTCACGGGTAGGGTAGTTCTTCTTATGCACCTTCAGCTGTCTTGAAACATAGGCTATCACTTTCCCCTTTTGCATCAATACACTACCCGAACCCACACCTGAAGCATCATAATATACAAATGGAACTCTGTCCTCGAATAAAGCAAGAATAGGTGCTGACGTCAACAAATTTGTGAGCTTTTGGAAGCTCAACTCACATTCATACGACCACTAGAATGCTATAGCCTTCTGAGCTAATGAGGCTGCTATAGATGAGAAATCCTGAACAAAACACCAATAATACCCCGCTAGACTAAGAAAACTTCGAATCTCAATCACAGAAGTAGGCCAAGCCCACTCACGAATAGTTGCTACCTTTGAATCAATCATAATACCCTCTTTTGACACAACATGTCCAAGAAATGCAACAAACGCAAGCCAAAACTCGCACTTTGAGAACTTAGCATACAATTTCTCTTCCTTCAATCTCTGAAGTATAGTCCTCAAGTGTTGAACATGATCTGCCTTACTCTTGGAGTAAACCAAGATATCATCAATGAAAACAATCACAAAAATATCTATAATAGGGCTTGAACACTTAGTTCATCAACTCCATAAAAGAAATCAAGGCATTAGTCAACCCGAATGACATAACCATAAACTCATAATGCCCAAAATGCGTTCTAAAAGCTATCTTCGAGATTCGGACTCTTAAACTCTCAAATAATGAAAACCAGACTTCAAATCAATCTTTGAGAATACTGAGGCACCCTGCAACTACTAAAAAAGATCATCAATACGAGGCAAGGATATTTGTTCTTGATAGTCACTTTGTTGAGCTGGCAAAAGTCAATACAAATAGGCATGGTGCCATTGTTCTTCTTCACGAATAATACAGGAGCGCCCCAAGGAGATATACTCGGATGAATAAAGACTTTCTTCAACAAATCTTCCAATTGTTCCTTCAACTCCTTCAATTCGGCTAAAGCCATTCGATAAGGAGCAACAGATATGGGCTTAGTGCCCAGCTCTACATCAATGGCATAGTTAATATCACGATCTAGAGGAACATCAGGCATATTAGTCGAAAATACATCCATAAACTCTCCAGCAACCCTTGTGGTCTCTCATGATGGGGATTCCTGAGAAACAGCCCGAACATGACCTAGATATGCTAAACACCCCTTCCCTATCAATCCACAAGCATGCATATAAGAAATAACACCCCTAGAATAGGAGCTAGGTGCTCTAGTCCATATCAACTGAGGCAAGTCGGGGCAAGATAGGGTCATGGTCATCGCATGACAATCAAGAATAGCATGATAAGGCGACAACCAATGCATACCCAATATCACATCAAAATCTACCATATCCAATAATATTAGATCAGCAACAGTATCTATCCTCATAAAAGTCACAACACAACCCCGATAAACCTAATTCACCACTAAATATTCACATACTGGGATGGATACACATATAGGCTCAGCAAGTGGCTCATACATAATATCAATATCAGAAGCAAAATAGGCCAGCACATATGAATAAGTAGAGTCTGGATCAAATAACACTAAAGCTAAATGATGGCTCACTGGAACCATACCTGTGATAACTACATCAGAATCCTCTACCTCGGCCCTATCAGAAACAACATAGCAAACTCTACGACCACCACTAGCCTCTGGCCTCCACGGGTGCCACCTCTCCTTGTACGACGACCTCCTCTAGAACCACTCCTCATGCCCTGAGAGGTGTCTCTGGATACTACCTGAGGTCTTGAAGTCTGAGCAGGAAGCACCCGATATGGGCAATGGTTAGAAAAGTGCCAACCTCATCACAAATATAACAAGCCTTGGGGTCTCGCCCCTTAGATGACTGCGATGAAGAACCATCATGTCTAACTGAACCCAGGGAACTATCATAGCTTGTACGTGTAGGCCTAGATCTGTCAACACTGCCAGATGCTAGAAGACTTGCATAAACTACCCGGCCCCGATGGCCTTGCGTCTAAAACCCTCCATCATGTGGCAGATGTCCACTAAACTGACCATACTGGCAGAATCTCTTTTTGTAACCTGCCTTTTATGTTTGATACGCTCTATCATACCATCACAATTCCAACCAACACTAAGGATGGTGTAGCCTCCTGTAGATACCCTGCCAAGCCCTTCACAAACCATTGAATCCTTTCAAACTTAGTAGGAATACTGGATAGAGCATATCAGGATAAGGCATGGAATTTGGACTCATAATCTGAAATCAACATGGAGCTCTGCTATAGTCGATCAAACTCATCTTTACGGCTATCCCGGAGGCTATATGGCATGGACCTCTCCAAAACATCCTTGTAAACTGCCCCCAAGTTATAGCAGGAGATCTAATAGACCAACGAGCTAGAACTGACCTCTACCACTCCTTGGCAAGGCCGGTGAACTGGTACGAAGTGTAGGCAACCTCATGCGTCTTGAGAATAGCCAGGTTACGCAACCAGTCTTAGAACTCTAACAGAAAATCATAAGCTCTATCACCAAGAGTACCATCAAAACACGGGGGAGCCAAATCAAACCTCTCAAAGCTCTTCTACTCCGCTGTAGACATGATTGGGCTAGTAGAAGATGGTGGTACCATAAATAAGAGAGGTGCAATAGATGGAGCAACAACCAAACTCTGAAACTAAGTACCCGAACTCAGTTTAGATGCCTAAAGTTGAGTAATAACAATCATAAGAGGGTCTGCTGGAGCTGAAAAAGGACCTACATTAATCATAACCCGCTTAGGTGGAGCAGTAGAAGGATAAATCGGTATAGTAGAAACTAGTATCTCAATAATAGTTGGGGCTGGAGAAGCTCCCTCTAATCTGGCCAATAACTGCATAAGTAGCTCCTGAACTGACAATGTAGGGGACGGACTTGAAGGTGGTGAAATCGGATCATCAGGCCCCTCTAGCACTATAGTAGGCTCTGGAGAAACCAGTCAGGTCTGTCTCGTGGACAAAGTTTCCCCTCTAGAAATCCTCTAACCCCTAGCCCTATCAAGAACTCTGCCTCGACCTCGAGCGGGAGTCTCATTGCCTTACTCGAGCTCTCCCACTGAATGATAGGATTGAGTAATCGGCATCTCTGCAGAAGGAGTAGATTAGATACTTTCAAATAGGTGATATGAAGACACGCATGAATAGAAGCAAGATGTGAAAAATTGTCCTATTAAGCATCTTGTAGCCTCCCGAAGATGGGTGTGGATGTCTACACACTGATTCACGAGACTCTACTAGACACCTTACTCTTGACTCACAAGCCCAACAAACTTAGAGCTCTGATACCAAACTTGTCATGATCCAAAAATGGGTCGCGACTAAAAGAATAGAAAATAAAACAGAAACTATTTAAATAATATCATAACAAATCGCCTAAAATCTGGAGTCATGAGTACAAGAGCATCTAAAACAATACTAAAGGATAAATACAACTGTCTTGATAGGAACTGCAATGTTGTCTCATAAAATCCGATACAAATCTGGGAAGAAAGTAAAGGAAATCCCAAGGATCCACGGTGACTTAAAATATGAGCCTCACAGGCAAGATCAGCACGGATGTAGAAAGGTCCAAAAGAGTGAATCAGCTACCCTGTGCGGGTCCTTATGCTTGATCGGTAGGGATGAAAAAAGGTAGGGGTGAATACATCGAAATGTACTCAGTAGGTTCAACCGACTGGATAAGAGAAATCAAAACAAGTATATAATAATGAAGAACCCTATCCCTACATCCCAAAAGGTCAGCACAAGATAAATATATACAATAATAATGAGCGAAAATATCCTCAAGAATCAGTGATGCTATATACCACAATGTGAATTATAATGCACAATTCATCAAATCAAATACCAAGGGTGTCACAGCCTTACCACCTGACCATGGTCAAGTAATATAAGAATGCCACAACCTTGCCTGTAGTTAAGTATTATCGAATGTCACAACCTTTCCACCTGCCCGTGGTCAAGTAATAATATGATGCCAAGCCTTTGCCACCTGTACATGGTCAAGGTATATGTAGTATGAATCTCACCTTTGCCTCCTGCTCGGGTCAAGGGGGTGATACCAAGGTTAATCATAATACCTTTACCTCCTACCTAGGTCAAGGGATGTTACAAGCCACACACAATAGATGTAAATTAACAGTGTAACTTAGATATGCATATAAATATGTAAAATAACATTACCACAGATGTATCAATGCATGAAACTCATAATCATAATATGTACTCTCAAGGAGTAATATCAAGTGTCACAACTAATGCCAAAACTATCATCATATTTTAGATTATCATAATTATATCAACAATCAAGAGTTTCAATAATGTCGGACCCTACTCATCCCAAGTATGCAAGAATATCAATATTGCTAGACCTAACTTGTCCCACATATACAAATATAACAATGATACTAGACCTAACTCATCCCAAATATACAAGGACCTTATTCATCACAATTAGTCTTACGAGTATCATTTAGTCACATTATATCTCAAGCCCTCATCATTTCATCATAATACAACTCAGATCATCAATAAGATCAAAATTATACCACTGTTTAGCTCAATCGGAATTACTATTCCATCATTGATCAACACATCAACTCAATTACACTCTTATCCATTTACATTTTATAATTATCATATGAACAAGATCAATAGCTCAAATCTAGTCCCAAAAGGTTAGCCGAACTTAGCATGATGCTGAAATCGCACTTGGACAAGAATTCAATCAACTCAAATCCTCAAATCGAGCTTCTAATTCAATCAACCCCTATCAATAATAGTTACTATTCATCAAGAGAAGCATTTCGATACCCATATTGGCATAATCTAGGCTTAGGAGCAGAAAGGTCAAAATTAGGGTTAAAATTTGAAAGTTTCGAACCTGAAAATTGATTTTGAAATCAGGTTCTACTCAAAAAATAGAACTCATGGGAAAAAGTTATATTAAAATCAAGCTTAAATTGGGTGAGAAATCAATAGTTAAAGTTTGAAAAATAGTCTAAAAATCACCAATTTTGGGTGATTAATTTCATGAAATCAAAGATAAAATCAAGATGAAACTCATAGAAAATGATTAGTTTAGTGTTAGAAACATTTACCCAACAAGAATCCTCGAAAGCCTTTCTTCAAAATCACCCCAAAAAGCTTGGAATTTTGAAAATAGATTAAAAATGGTGTTTTACGAGTTTAAAACTGTCTAGGTATAAACATTACCCCGCAATCACGGACCCCATCCGTGAACGCGTAGACCTATCAGGCCACAACTCCGCGAACATATGACCCAGTACATGAACATGGAGCTCAGTAGACCCACACCTCCGCGAACGCGGAGAAGGAGGTTGCCTGCACCAGATATTAGCAACTAGCAATGCCAAGTGCAATTTCCCTAACAGAAATAGACACTCGAAACTCATCCGAACTCAGAATTTCACAATTCAAATATGTGTCTATACTAGAAAACGTGATCCGGACTCAACAGAATCATGAAAAATCAGTTTCATGGTCTCCTCGCCACAATTACCAATGCAAGTCAATAAAACCAGTTTAAAATTCAAAATACCAAAACTGTCCTCAGCAGCTCCAAAAATTATTCCAAGACCATTTCTAGTGTTAGTTTCAGCATCCGAATCTAGTGGAACTGTCAAAATTCTAATCTGAGCTTTCGAACTCTGAATGTTGATTAAAGTCAAACTTTGGTTCTGGAAACGACTAAAATCACAACTTTGGGTCTAAAAACCTCATTTTAACTCCAAATTCAGTTCTGCAACTTCCTATAGTTCAGTTTTAATACTCTGGAGTTAATGGAATTGACAGATCCATGATCCGACCTCCAAAACTCAGAATGATACAAAAACTCACTTTTTCAATAACTTAAGCCTCCAAAAATGCCAAAATTCATATTTTCAACTTTTAAAACTCAAGATTCCAATTTCAACCATTCAAATAGTTTAAAATAGGCCTAAAGCAACATACAAAAGGATAAAATAGTAAATAAACAGATAATGCCAAAAATGACCAACCAGGTCCTTACCAAACTAAAGCCTACTTAAGTGGCTGAGCATGTCATCAATTATGAATGGAACTCACCAACATCCCATTTTAGTGCAACTCAACTTAAACCTACACATTCAACATACTTAAAAAATTAACTAAAAATTTGGGTTGCCTCCTAAAAAGCGCCTTAGTTTACGTCACGGCATGACGTGGTGATGCCCTTAAGTATCGACCAAATACACCACATCAACATTTCAACACACGGGTCATTATCAAAATATAACTTCGATCTTTGTCTATTGACTTTGGCACTCGAATCATTACCATTTTCAAGTTCAACCACCCAATTTTTAAGTACTCAAACCACTTTGAAAGGACCTAACCATCTAGACTTGAGCTTACCCAGAAAAAGTTGCAACCAAGAATTGTAAAGCAAAACAACATCACCTTTTCTACATTCCTATTGAAGGATTCTAGCGTCATGCCATTTCTTTATTCTCTCCTTGTAAAGGACTTAACTCTCATAAGCTCGGAGTCAAAATTCTTCTAAGGCATGGAATTGATCAATATGGTCTCTTGATGCATTCTCCTAAGCCCATAATATCTTATGCTCAAGTTCTACTGGAAGATGACATCGCTTTCGAAATATCAGTTGATACAGAGATATACCAATCAGGATCTTAATGCAGTTCTATATGCCCAAAGAGCATTATCCAATTTCCTATTAGATCAATTTGTATCTATTATTTTATCAAAATTCATTTGATCTCCCGGTTAGACACCTAGACTTGGACGCTTGTTTGTGGATGATATGTTATGGCAACCTCAAACTTTACACCATATTTACTCATCTAAGAATCAAACATCTTATTGCAAAAATGTAAATCTCCATCACCGATAATAGCCCACGAAGTACTCAACCTTGTGAAAATGAATCTTGTGAGGAAACGAGCCAAACTCCGCACATTATTGTTAGAAAAGGCTACTGCTTCAACCCATTTTGACACATAATCTACAACAATTAAAATAAAATTTTTAACATATGAACTAACAAATGGGGCTATAAAATCTATCCCCTACACATCAAATAATTCAACTTCAAGAATCGGGGTCGGAGGTCCATGTCTTCAGGATACACCTCCTTATTTTTGACATTACACATATTTTCTCAATAATGAATTTGAGTTTTGGTATTGATTTGGCCAATAATACCAATATTGAATTATTTTTGCAGCTGTTCGCACAAGCCTATGGTGTCTCCCAACCGATGACGCATGGAAAACATTAAGAATAACATTAACTTCAATCTCCGATGCACACCTTCTAATTATATTGTAGTCACATTCTCAAAATATTTAGGGTTCATCCCACAAGTACTCTTTTGCATAAGAAACCTCTTTCATAAATAGAAATTAAGCCCATCAAGAATGATCCCACACACAACAAATTAGGAAAGTCAACTTACTAAGGTAAAGTACCATTAGAAACAACAACTATCAACTCATCAGGGAAGACATCTTCAATATTTTTCTCATCAGCAATTATCACATTTGATTCAAGCCTTGACAAGTGATCCATTACTTGATTTTCATACCTATTTTGATCTTTGACTTCAAAATTAAATTCTTAAAACAATAACACCATCGAATTAGCCTTAGTTTTGCATTCTTTTTAGCTATCATTGTAACGAAGAGCACTAGCCAGTGTGCACTACCACCTTAGTTACCAAAAAATCAACCCGAAACTTCTTAAAAGAAAATATAACAACTAATAACTCTTGCTCAGTCAATGTGTAATTCTCTTTGGCTATATTCAGGGTTTTTCTTGCATAATAAATCAGGTGAAATAGTTTACCCTTCCTTTGGCCAGCACCAAACTAAAAGCAACACTGCTTGCATTGCGCACGAGTTCAATAGATAAACTCCAGTCAGGTGCAATATGTTGAAAATCTTATGGAAAATACTTTATCTTCACGAACACGAGCATCATAAAGAATTTGAACACTTCATCACGAACATTTGTAAGGGATTATTATAGCTTGAGGCATGTCAAAAGACACTGTCCTTAGGAATATTTCACCCGAATGGGTGCATCCCTCAGGATTCAACAAGCTCTTCTAGTATAAAACTAGGAGCCAGAATCTAGCAAAAGATTAAAGTAGAAAACCCAACACTGCAAATATATATAAATATAAGAGGAGGAATTTATAATATAATATATTTTTTCACTCTCTCTTCTCAAGAAGATAATCACTATATAGATATAAAGATTTCATCTTTCAAGAATAAATGGTTGCTATTAAGAGAGAGTATAATGTCATATTTATATGGTCTAAATACATATAGAGGACATTCATATTCTCCTAATCATCCATTTAAAGCTAATTAATAAGAATATATTATAGTAATGAAAAAACAATATTAGATGAAGATATATTTTTGAGATACTAAAATCATTTTTTCCAACAATCCCCTACATATCTCAAAAATAATATTAAAGAATATGATAAAATAAGATGATTTTGCTGGATTTTCACATATGAGTACGACGCATCGAATCTGGTGTTTATAGACTATGAAATAAACCTAGATAAAACAAGATTAAACTTACAGAACAATTGGTGAGGTTAAGAACTTCTATGGACCAAGAATTCTTTTGTAAGTCTAGTGGCTTATTCCATCACATTTGGCTTATTCCATCACATTACACTCGCATAATCTTTGTTGTTTACACGATTTTGTGCTAAGAGATCATACGTGTGTCCTGGTATTCATGAGTGCTCTAGAAAGTGATGTGCCCAAATTTACACTCCAAAAAGAAGAGTAAAGTGGTCGTTGATCAAATATAGAACTCAACTAGGGTTGACGTCGATCCCACAGGGAAAGCGTGAGAATGATTCTATTAGCACCCTCTTTCAGATGTAAATTCTATTCCCAAAATAAAGTTGCATAAAGTAATTGGGGTATTGCGATGTTTCAATTAAGTTCCTATAGTAAAGTACCAAAAGAGGATGTTGATACTGGATTCCAAGCAATTACTGAGAAGCTAGGGTTGTGTTCCTCATGACATCTAATACGATAACCAAACTGTTGCGGTAAACACGTTCATGAATGTGCATACAAGATCAAACACATTAGATAATACCTAGTTCACCTTCCAGTCTTTCCTAGGCATATTTCACTCATCACCTTACGGTCTTAGAATGTATTCAATTTTAACCTTTGTTTTCGATCTAAGAATACTCTCACCTTTCGGTATCAAGTACTTAGACTAGGTTAAAAATCCCCAAATTTCCATTGTAGGATCCTTTTCCTAATTACTACATCCCTTCCGGGCATGTAACAAATACAGGCTTACCCTAACGAGTCAACTCATTAAGGAGAAGTTAAAGTGAAGAAAACTATAATGTATGCGATGATCAAACAACGACTTTACCCCAGCTTGTGTTATCTTATTGAATTGTCATGGTTCCCACAACCCTAGTTGTGGGTTTCACCGAGCATATTCAATACAATTTGCCCACAACAATACAATGAAATCATAATAACTGACTTACGATTGAAGTAACGATGAATCCACGTGTTAAAGTCACAATATTGTTCTCTGCTTGTTTTCTGTCTCTAGCGTTCAACAACCCCTAAAAATTGAAATATATATATATATATATATATATATATATATATATATATATATATATATATATATATATATATATACAAGGAAAAACCAATCCAATTAAGAATAGGAAAATAGACTTTGGCATGGGTACGGGCCTCCACACGGGTCGTGTGGATCCAGATGGACCGTCATACGGTCCGTGAGTTTTCACTCTTTGCTTCTTACACATAACTGCATTGTCCGAGTAGAGGTTCATGGACCGTTTACTGGCCCGTGAACCTTCCCTTGTGCAAATTCTGGGCAGCTACTTGACATTCCATCAGCATGGCCCATGCCAGGGTCTGTGGTTGATCACATGGTCCAAGTCGAGCCCCATCTTCCTTCACTTGCATGATTCCTTTTATTTTTGACGGTGATCATTCCAATTCACGTCAATCCCCCGGCACGTGACACAACCCGTGAGAGGTCCGACGGTCCATGTGTGCCTCTCGTGAAGTTTACCTTAGCTCTATTCCGGCTCCATGTCTCCTCCACGCCAAGTGTAGAGTCATGGCAGGGTACAAGGCCCGTGTACTGTGACACGGTTCATGAAGACCCCCTGGTCTCTCACTTGGCTCAAGTTCCAGCTTCTTTTGTTGGGGGTCCCTTCACGCACCCTTCCACGGTCTGTGTGATGTTACACAGCCTGTGAGAGGCTCCATATGGCACCACTTCACCTATTGTTTTTTTATTCTTTTTCTCGCAATTCACCCGCCATTCCATGCCTTCATCATTTTCCTGCAAAGTACCAAAACAAACACATCAAACCAACATATTTGCTTGAGAACGTGCGGAAATTCTCCGTTCAAAGCGTCATAAGAGTCGTATTTCTACGACTCATCAACACCCTCAACTTAGAACGTTTGCTTGTCCTCAAGCAATGATGACTCAACTAAACAACTCATAAATACACGTGCCTCATCAAACTTATGGGTAACCCTTCGATTTTACTAGGTATGCTCAAAAACCATGCTTTGAATATTCTTACACCCCAAACCGACCCACATTGATTAAGGTAGGTAGGCTGCACATACAGTCAGCCTTCATATGATCATGAACAAAAGATGATAGCGCCCTCGGTGTAGAGGTAGTGCCCTCACTACAAAGAAGTCTCACGCACAGTGTATAAATGTAATACAGAGACTGGAATGTAGATACTCACCCTCAGAAAAGATTTTCAACTGACACACAAGTATGGACCATATGCTTGCCCTTATTTTCACCACTTTGACTCTCAAATGACCTTTTTAGGATCACACTTTTGCGGCTTGTAACGTAGGCTCGGGCTAGGGTGAGGTAAATTTAGGATCAAAGTGACTAATTTTCCCTTCCAAGACACTGATTTGACTCAGACTCTACTTACAGCCTCCAAACTCTTATTGCCCCCATTTTTCCAACTTTCTTTGCAGTTGGGAGTGATTTCCATTTTTATTCATTATTTTTCTTTCTTCTTCTTTTTCTTCTTCTTCTTCTTCTTCTTCTTCTTCTTCTTCTTCTTCTTCTTCTTCTTCTTCTTTTTCATGGTCACCCCTAAACGTTTCCTCCCCTCTCATCACATGGCTCTTTTCCATACATACTTTTCCATTTTTCTCACAATAGCCACCCTCGACTTAGGCTTTTGGCCTGGGTTAAGGTTTACAATGTCTTTTTAAAGGACCAGGGCTAGTGTAAGCCACCCTCAACTTAGGCTTTTGGCCTGGATTAAGGTTCACAATGTCTTTTTAAAGGACCAGGGCCAGTGTAAGCCACCCTCAACTTAGGCTTTTGGCCTAGGTTAAGGTTCACAATGTCCTTAGAGAGACCAGGACCAGAGTAAAGATCTATGGATAGATTAGGAAGGTGAGTCAGGTGATTAGAAAGAAAAGGTCTATTAAGGCTCGACTTTTGGTTCAACGGGAACAATTTCATTTGGTTGGTTGATTTCAGGCTAAGTGACTTCATAACAAAAATGGCCTAATATCCTAATCTAATCCAATCATTCAATTGTTTTAGTGGGACTAACCGGGCAAGTTCTAGCGTACAAGTGTGCCACCTGATTTTTCAACAAAAATGCTCACACGCATACGGTATATATCTTACACTGCTTAGTGCAAATCAACCTAGTCACACTTCTTCATCAATGAGCCAACCATACAATGCATAACATGCTTTCTAAAATGCATAACAGTTTGTCAGGATGGGATGCATACATATACAAGTTGTTTACAATGTTTTTACTATTCAACTCAAAACAAGGGTTACCCTAAACAAATATACGCACATGTATTTACAAAAACATCAAACATTTTGACCTAAACATACTAGTTCTACTAGATAATACACCTTCAGAGAAAAGAAACATGGCAAGAAAAACTCCTCAGGGTTCAGGATGCCCCACCCTCTTCAAAAATACTGTGCAATTCCCTCATCGCACCATAATTAAAAATAAAGCACATAATGGGAGTAGAACATACCTGGGATGCCCTAGGCGTCAGTCGGGCCATCGTGGTAAGACCCATCAGCTGGGTCCCTGTCATCAAAAGTCGCATTCGGGCTGACGGTGCTTCCGAAAGCTCCTGTTATAGCGACCTCGCGTGCGAGCCGCTCTCTCTCTTCCTACTCAGCAGCTGCCCAGTGCTGGGCTCTCATGGCCTTGCACAACCTCTTCTCTTCTTCTCGTTGAGGATCACCCGGAGGGCTGCCTTGATGGCTGCATATCTTTCCGTAATTCTTCCCTTTGGTTGCAACTGTAGGTTTCATCGGGGCAGCAGTTGGCACGGGCGGAACGCCCCATATATCGTCTAAACTCGGCTCCACCAGGGCATTGAAAAGTGACATCAAAGAGTCTGAAGGTGGAGCCGGCGTTGGCACCATACTGTTATACTGGGCTATCAACTGGGCAATTTTATCCTTCATAGTCATTTACCGTCTGCACCAATATAGACATTTCATCACTGGACATGCTCCCAAACATGCTATGGAAGTATCCCTCCAAGGTGTTGACCTGATCTTGTAAGCTGCTTATTTGGCCCAGTAACTCTGCTCGGAGATGATCCTCCGCCTGATGGACATGAGACTGCACCACCTGAGGCAACCGTGCCACCATATGGTCAACAATTTCCCGTGTTTGCCGCTGATCGGTCACCACTCGGGCTAAGAACTCATTGGGGACATATGCATACCCTTGTTGCATCGAAAGAGCTGCACCACTACCTTCGAGCTGCTTAGAAGCCATACCTGACTGTGGGGCGGTGGCGTGCTCCTCGAAGGACAAGGGCTGCTGGCTCGTGGGAACGTTGCAGGCAATCCAAGCTTGTAAGCTCTACTGTGCAACAACGGGTTTTGAACATCTTTAATCATGGCAATGTTGACCACGTCCTTAGGAGCTATCTTCCTATCCAGGAAATGGGAGGTAGGGACACGGGCCCGCTTGCAAAATACTCGGATCACGCATGGAAAGGACATACCTGCTCTGTCTGATAAGGCTCGGTCCCGCATTTCAAGGGCAATGACCAGACCCACATTAATCCCATACTGTGCAATCAAGCACGCTACCAGTGAAACATGAGACGGTTGAAGCGTATTGTCATTAGTTGTGGGTCCTAGCCCAGCCTGCACCACCGACCAACAGAATATTGCTACAAATATAAGGGACACCTTAGTGATAGGAATTTTGGTGTTTGAAACCCAGGTGGAATCAGCTCCTTGAACAGCAATCCGCTCTGCAATCCATTTGAGTCGCGTGGCCCGTGTAGTGGGATCAGACATTTGGGCCATGTTAGTGATCCGCAGATGCCTAGTGACAAATAAGCCATCCAGTGGGGCTCGATAGTCTGGCCCAAATAGAAACCTGTTGATAGTGGTTGCTAAGATATCTACCTGTTCCCCACGCACCGTGACATGTTCTCGCAGAGACAGTTTGTAGGCTAGCTGCCTCTTCACTCTCCTTGACTGGTTGTCTTGGATGGTGTCTAGTAGGTTGACAGCATAGGAGGAGTAGAACTTAGCAATCATATCGGGCCGATAGTGGCCGGGTAGTTGCGCCATCCACCCAAACTGGTACGCCTCAAATGCATCCCTGATCTCCGGAACCCCATCTAGTTAATCAATAAGTACCCATATCTCAGGGACGATGGCTCGCGACTGGTATCCCCCAGAGCCTTTAGTGAGTCCATTAACATATATCTCTTTTGCTCCGGGGACTGTCCATCATCCGTGCAAATATGCAAGAAGCCACCTAGTAGTTTCAAGGTCTGATGCCCGAGCAACCGCATGGTATGTGGCTTCGTCGTCACTATCTCGAAGGACCAGGGTATCGTCTGCATCCTCGGTGTTGTGCTTGGTTGCTTCAGGTGTGGGTGCATCATCCTCCTGTGCCGGGGCCTCATCTCCCCCCTCAGCTTCTACCTCAGGAACCCCCTCCTCAGATTGGGGGCTATAGGTTTGCCCGCTGCACAGGCTCTTGTAGTACGTAGGGAGTGACGGGAGATGTTGCCCATGAACCGAACCTCGGACCCTCTCGAGGAGTAATTACCTGAGTCACTCTCCTAGTGCTGACTAGTTTATTCAGTGATAGAGTCATGGAGGCATGACTCATGCTTGTCTCTAGGCTGGCGTGACCTTAAACGGGGACCTATTGTACCTGCAAATGCCATGAAGAATAAAATAGTTAGTTATGTCGAAATAAGCAGGGCGACACACTAACGGGTACCCAGACTTCCCCTGTGTTATAAAAAGTGACAAAGGCCCTTAAGAGTCGCGTCACCTGGTCTATCATAGGGAGTTTTGCACTAGGATGCATACAGAAACTAACAAAGATCAATGAAGTACAACATTAGGTGTGAAAGTAACTTGGACGGAGGGCCTTACACGGGCCGTGTAGCATGACACGGTTCGTGTTAAGGCCCGTGTAAGTGGACCTGGGGTTTGGGTCGCCCAAGTGACCTGACACGGACAACTACACAGCACGTGTATAGTAACACGGTCCTGAAGAGGGTCCGTGAGAGGTACGCCTTATTGGGGTGACAAATGATTTGACACGGATTACAACACGAGCCGTGTAGGATGGAACAGTCCGTGTAACGCGCCGTGAAACACATTGTCACCATCAGTCAGCCCCAAAACATCAAAACCGACATTCTATCATGAAATTTGGCATATAGCACACAAGATCGACCATTATACTCGCTTACAAACCGCAAGACATTATTAATTTGACAATAGAAACCCTAAAATCACAAATCTTCCATGGTCAAGACTACAAAGGTTAACAATGGCGGTTCTAACCTAACCCAACACAAAGTTCAAAAAAAGTGGACACAGTGGAGCCTTCTATCACACAATGGACCATATTGAACATAGATTCGCGCATGGACCAAAGACTAGAGAAACATTTAAACTAAAAGGAAAGAACAAACTAGAAAACTTACTTGACAAGAGAGACTTGAAGTTAGAACTAGAAAGTTTGCCCAAGGGAAGTGCTACGGATCGTGAGGGTGTTTCACAAATCGTGCAAGAAGAGATAGAAACTTTCGTGTGGGTTTAGGAGGGGAAGAATGGTGTGAGAGGCGTATAAAAAGAGAGAGAGTGAAAGATAAGATAAAAAAAATGAAAGTGGGGAAGAGAGTATAAATACCCAACCTAACACGTCGCTTAGATGTGTCATCACACGGTCCATGTAACATGACACGGTCCTTGAAGAGCTACCGTAAGCCCAGCCTTGGAGTATAGGAATACTTACCTAGGGCACGCACCACACGGTCGGTGACACGGTTCGTGTGGCGTTACACGGGCTGTTTCGTCTTCCGTGTGGCTCTCCTTCGGCAGTCAGACACTGTGTTTTTGTGTCACACCATCCAACCACACGTATGCTCACACTTCTCACTACCGTGCTTGTACCTCCCTGGAGCCAAAAATAAAAAACAATGCAATGCATAACACAAAACACACATTTTTTTTTGATGGGTTGCCTCCCATTAATAGCTTGGTTTAACATCATGGTTCAATGCAGTTACATTGACTACTCAGACTTCGTCAAGATATAAGACCTCAATTAATGAGGCTTCATCTGCAGCACCCAAATACTTCTTCACTCGCTGCCTATTTACTTTGAATCGATGCCCTTTGTCGGTTTCCAACTCAACTGCACCATGTGGGAATACCTGAGTAATCTTGTATGGGCAAAACCATCTAGGTTTCAACTTACCTAGAAACAACCTCAACCTTGAGTTGTATAGCAGCACCTTGTCACCAACCTCAAAACTGCTTGGTACAATGTGCTTGTCATGATGGGACTTCATTCTGTCTTTGTACACTGCTGCGCTCTCATAAGACTAGAGGCAAAATTCATCCAATTCATTTAGCTGATCAAGCCTTGCATTGGTTGCCTCATCCTACTTCAAGTATAGGGCCTTCAGAGCCAAGAGCGCCTTGTGCTCCAATTCGACCGGTAGATGACAGGCCTTACCAAACACCAGTTGATATGGAAACATACCAATGGCCGTCTTGTAAGCCGTTTTGTAGGCCCATAGTGCATCTTCTAGTTTCCAGCCCAGTTCATTCTTATGGCATTCACAGACTTGGTCAGGATCTCCTTGATCTCCCTGTTTGACACTTCAACTTGCCCACTCGCCTGCGGATGGTAAGGTGTTGCGACCTTGTGTTGTTGCACCCCGTACTTAGCTAGTACAACCCAAAATGATTTGTTGCAGAAGTGGGAGCCCTCATTACTAATGATAGTTCTGGGTGTCCCAAACCTGGCAAAGATATTCCACCTCCGAAACTTTACCACGCTCTTGCTTTCATTGTTTGCCAATGCTATTGCCTCCACCCATTTGGAGACATAGTCCATCGCCACTAAGATGTACTTCATTTAGTTGGAGCTCACAAACGGACCCATAAAATCAATGCCCCACACGTCGAATAGTTCTATTTCAAGGATAGGGGCTATTGGTAGCTCTTGATGCCTAGAGATGTTGCCTTGGCACTGACACTGATCACACCCGTGCACCATGTCATGGGCATCTTTGTGGATAGTGGGCCATTAGTATCCACATTGCAAGATCTTTTTCACTGTCCTGGCACCACCATGATGGCCCCCCACTGGAGAAGAGTGGCAGGCTTCCATGAAGCTCAACATCTCTGCTTTCGGTATGCACCGCCTGATGACCCTATCTGCGCATGTTCTGAGCAAGTATGGATCATCCCAAAAGTACCTGCGAACATCATGAAGAAACTTTTTTCTCTAGTGAGGATTAAGGCCCTCGGGCATAATATCGCTCACCAAAAAGTTAGAAAAATTAGCAAACCAAGGGATTAAGTCAGCAGAAGCTGCCAATACCCGCTCATCGAGAAACAAATCATCGATGCTCAACCAATCTTTATTTCTAGACTCATCTTCCAACCTTGAAAGGTGATCTGCCACTTGGTTCTCTGTGCCTTTCAGTCTTGCACCTCGAAGTCGAACTCTTGCAGCAAGAGCACCCATCGGATTAGTCTCAGCTTAGCATCCTTCTTTGCCATGAGATACTATAGTGTTGCGTGGTATGTATGCACAATCACCTTTGTGCCCAATAGGTAGGCTCGGAACTTGTCAAACGTGAACCTGCAGCCAGCAATTCCTTCTCAATCACAGTATAATTACTTTGAGCGTCATTCAAGGTCTTGTTGGCATAGTAAATAGGATGAAAGATCTTGTTGTGCTTTTTCCCCAGCACAACACCCACAGC
The DNA here is from genome assembly GCA_029948455.1 of Solanum rostratum. Taxonomy (NCBI): domain Eukaryota; kingdom Viridiplantae; phylum Streptophyta; class Magnoliopsida; order Solanales; family Solanaceae; genus Solanum; species Solanum rostratum. Next base: position 59,909,176 of record CM057045.1, on the reverse strand, counting down.
AACTCCGCTCGCGTCACACATCACCTCAAATGGGGCACCCCAGTCTAGTGCAACTACCACGGGCGCAGAGATCAACTTTTGCTTCAGTGTCTCGAAGGCATGCCGGCACGCATCATCAAACTGAAACTTTGCATCTTTCTCCAATAGCTTTCACAATGGATGTGCAATCTTGGAGAAGTCTTTGATAAACCTGCGGTAGAAGCCCGTATTCCCAAGAAAACTTCGGACCCCCTTCACTGATATGGGAGGTGACAACTTCTCAATAACCTCTATTTTTGCCTTATCAACCTCGATGCCCTTATTTGAAACCTTGTGGCCAAGGACTGTCCCCTCCTTGACCATGAAATGACATTTCTCCCGGTTTAACACCAAGTTAGCCTCCTCGTAGCGTTGTAGTGCCCTACTAAGATTCAACAGACAATCGTCAAAAGAGTTACCGACCACAGAAAAGTCATCCATAAATACCTCGAGGGTGTCTTCGACCATGTCTGAAAAGATCAATATCATACAACACTGGAAAGTGGCTGGGGCGTTACAGAGCCTGAATGGCATCCGCCTGAAGGCAAACGTCCGATAAGGGCAAGTAAAGGTAGCCTTCTCCTGATCCTCCGAGGCGATGGATATTTGGTTGTAACCTGAATACCCATCCAGGAAGCAATACCACCCTCTAACCTCTCAAGGATCTGGTCCATGAAGGGCATGGGGAAATGATCTTTCAAAGTCTATCTATTCAACTTTCGGTAGTCCATGCACACTCGCCACCCTGTGACAGGTCTCAAAGGGACAAGCTCATTCTTGTCATTAGCCACCACTGTCATGCCCCTTTCTTTGGGACACATTGTACTGGGCTCACCTATTTGTTGTTCGAGATGGGGTATACCACCCCAGCATCTAGCCACTTGATAATCTCCTTTTTCACCACCTCTTGTATGGGTGGATTAAGCCGTCATTGATGCTCGATACTGGGCACAAATATATCCTCCAACTTGATCTTGTGTGTGTAGATTCCTGGAGGAATTCTAATAATGTCCGCAATTGTCCACCCGATAGTTCTCTTAAACTTTTGGAGGACCCCCAACAATGCTTTCACCTGGTCCTCCTGAATATCTGCGGCCACAATCACAGGAAGAGTGTTATTGTCACCCAAGAATGTATACCTTAAGTGTTGGGGCAGCTCCTTGAGCTCCACAGCTGGAGGCTATTCGATGGATGGTTTGGCCGGTGGTGTCGGCCTATTCTTCAAGTCCAAGTCCAGCTTTCGGGGGACAAATTATATGGTTCCCATGCCCTGTAATGCATACACGGTGTCTTTGTGCCCATCGATACCATCTCCAAGAAAGTTCATCAGCATTGCGGCCAGCGTGTCCACGATCATCTTTTCCTCTGGTGGGATCTCAGAGAAATAGTTGTCTTTTACATCCATGATAGACATCATGGTTAACTCCTTAGGTCTCTTCATGGCAGCGCACACACTGAATTTTACCTCCTCGGCGTTCAATCGAAAGGTAAACTCTCCATGCTCTACATCCACTAGTGCCCTGCCAATTGCCAGAATGGTCTTCCGAGGATGATGGGGACCTCAAAATCCACTTTACAGTCAAGGATTACAAAATCTACAGGGAAGATGAACCTACCAACTCAAACTAATACATCGCACAAAATCCCCACGGGCCTCTTCATTGATCTGTCTGCCATTAGTAGCCGCATGGTAGTGGGTGTGAGGGCTCTTAAGCCCAACTTCTGATACACTGCTTGTGGCATTAAGTTTATGCTAGCACCCAAGTCACAAAGAGCCCGTGCAAAATCATAGGCCCTAATAGTGCACGGGATGGTGAAGACCCCTGGATCGCCCTTCTTCTCAACCAAGGACCTTGTAGTAGTGGCGCTACAGTGGTGAAGATTGTCAGCTGGCTCAATCGTGGCTGTCCTCTTCTTGGTGACTAGGTCTTTCATAAACTTAGCGTAGCCTGGCATCTGCTCAAGTGCTTCCATTTGAGGTATGTTCACGGACAACTCCTTTAACATAGACTAGAATTTCTGAAACTTGCCATCTTCAGCCTTCTTTTTCAACCTTTGTGGGAATGGCGGTGGTGGATTCGGGATGGCTGGCAGGCATGGATTAGTGGGTGTGGCCACATCTACTGCCTCTCTCGCAACCTCTGATTCCGTTAGCGCTACATCAATCTCAATAACACCATCATCATCAAGCACCTCCACGAGGCTAGGTATCTTTCCATATGCTCTATCCTGACCTGCATCACTAGCAATATCAAGGTTATAAAGTACCTTACCGCTTCTCATGGTGATCGCCATACAGTGGCCATCATTTTTCGAGTTCTGTACCGTATCACTGGGAAGTGACCCAGCCTTCCTTTGATTTAGTGAAGCTGAAAATTGCCCCAATTGTTGCTCTAGCTGCTTGATCGAGGTAGAGTACGAGTCTACCAATTGCCGCATATTGGATATTTCTCTTTTCATATCACGCACCCCTGCCTCGGTGGACTCCACCTGTCAAGAACCTTTGCCATCATCTCCTCTAACCTTGAATTTCCGCCGCTCTCAGTTTGCCGCTCCCAATTTCTGTAGCCATCTTTATTCTACCAGTTCCCTTGGTAGTTATCATGACCATAGTTCCGACCTTGGTTACCAGAGTTGAATGTCCGGTAACCCCCCTGATTACACAAGAAGTGAGCTTCTTCATCATAATTGTAGCCCTGATCATCATACCTAGGGAGTGTGTCCATCGCTTTCACTTTATTTGTGCCTCCACCAATTAGCCTCTTTGTCAGCAAGTCTATCTGGGTCCGCATATGGGCCGTGTCTTGGTCTCGCTCTTCCTCCTTTTTTCGTTATTCTGCACTCATTTCAAAGAACATCCCAGAGCAGTCTGCATCCCTGGTGTACCATGCCCTGTTGTTCTCCGCTACTTGATCCAAGATCACCATGATGTTAGGGAACGTTCTAGACATGTACGACCCTCCTCAAGCTGCATCAATGATCAGCTTGGTTACAAAGTTGCAGGACCTGTAGAAGACTGACTTCAAGTGCTCATCTGTGAGATGATGGTTGGGGTACTGCTTGAGTTTCTATTGAAATCTCTCCCAAGATTGGTCCAGTGCTTCATTTGGCAGTTGCTTATGAGATCCAATCTCATCTTTGAGCTTCAGTTGCCTTGAAGCAGGGAAGAACCTTGCTAAGAAGGCTTCCTTTAGTTCTCCCCAAGTATGGATGGAATCATGGGGGAGCTCATTTAGCCACCTTATCGCCTCACCAGACAGAGACAATGGGAATAATCTCAACCTTAGTGCTTGTTGACTAACTCCTGGGATCTCGGACGACTGGCATGTCGCCAAGAAATTCATCAGATGTTGATTTGCGTCCTCAGTGGCGGCTCCGCTGAACAGCCCCTTCAACTGCAGTATTTTCAGCATAGTGCTAGTGATAGTGAACTTGACACCAGTAGGCAGAGGTGGCAATACTATTGCCCAGTAATCCTAGCACCCTCATCATCATCGTTTACTGCTCGAGGATACTGAGGCCCTTGAGGTCTCAAAGGGGGTTGGTATTGCTGTGGTGGTACAAGTGGCACCTATCGAAGTGGTGCCGCTGGTGGTACCACATTACCGGCAAGGTCATCCTCACCCAACCCATCGTATCCTCTGTCAGTAGGATTCACTCCTAACTCCCTCTGCCTTGCTGCTTCACGGTCCTGGGCATTCATTGTGCGAATTGACTTAGTGAGTTGGGGGCCGTAGGGAATAAGTGCTTCACCCTTACTTCGGGTTCTTGGCATGTAATGTTGGTTCCCTACAAGAAAGAAAAGTAAAATTAGGGACTAGAATTACAAACTGAGAGTCGCAACTAATAGACTATTTCTTCGCTGCATTCCTCGGCAATGGCGCTAAAATTTGATACGCCCAAATTACACTCCAAAAGGACGAGTAAAGCAGTCGTTGGTCAAATATAGAACTTAACCAGAGTTGAGGTCGATCTCACAGGGAAAGCGTGAGAATGATTCTATTATCACCGTCTTTCAAATGTAAATTCTATTCCCAAAATAAAGTTGCATAAAGTAAATGGGGGTTGCGATGTTTCAATTAAGTTCCTATAGTAAAGTACCTAAAGAGGATGTTGATACTGGATTCCAAGCAATTACTGAGAAGCTAGGGTTGTGTTCCTCATGACATCTAATACAATAACCAAACTGGTGTAGTAAACTCGTTCATGAATGTGCATACAAGATCTAACACATTAGATAATACCTAGTTCACCTTCCGGTCTTCCCTAGGCATATTTCACTCATTACCTTACGATCTCAGAATGTATTCAATTTTAACCTTTGTTTTCGATCCCAAAATACTCTCACCTTTCGGTCTCAAGTACTTAGACTAGGTTAAAAACCCCAAATTTTCGTTGTAGGATCCTTTTCCTAATTACTACATCCCTCCTGGGCATGTAACAAATACGGGCTTACCCTAACGCGTTGACTCATTAGGGAGAAGTTAAAGTGAAGAATACTACAATGCATGCGATGATCAAATAAAGAATTTACCCCAGCTTGTGCTATCTTATTGAATTGTCATGGTTCCCACAACCGTAGTTGTGGATTTAGCCTAGAATATTCAATACAATTTGCCCATAACAATACAATGAAATCATAATAACTGACTTACGATTGAAGTAACGATGAATCCACGTGTCACAATCTTCGAAGAGATGATCAAAATACAAGAATCTAATGTAAAGTAAAGTCACAATATTGTTCTCTGCTTGTTTTCTGTCTCTAGCGTTCAACAACCCCTAAAAATGAAATAAAATAAATATATATATACAAGGAAACACCAATCCAATCAAGAATAGGAAAATAGACTTCCGCATGGGTACGGATCTTCACACGGGCCGTGTGGGTCCAGACGGACCATCACACCGTCCGTGAGTCTTCACTATTTGCTTCTTACGCCTACCCGCACGGTCCGTGTGGAGGTTCACAGACCGTTTATCGGCCCGTGAACCTTCCCTTGTGCAAATTCTGTGCGGCTACTTGACATTCCATCAGCATGGCCCATGCCACGGTTTGTGGTTGATCACACGGTCCGTGCTGAGCCCCGTCTTCCTTCAGTTGAATGATTCCTGTTATTTTCGATCGTTCCAATTCACGTCAATCCCACAGCACGTGATACGGCCCGTGAGAGGTCCGACGGTCCGTGTGTGCCTCTCGTGAAGTTTACCTTAGCTCTATTCCAGCTCCATGTCTCCTCCGCCAAGTGTAGAGTCACTGCAGGGTAAACGGCCCGTGTACCGTGACATGGTCCGTGAAGACCCCCGTGGTCTCTCACTTGGCTCAATATTCTTTTGTTGGGGGTCCCTTCATGCAATCTCCCACGGTCTGTGTGATGTTACACGGCCCGTGAGAGGCTCCGTATGGCACCACTTCACCTATTTTTTTTATTCTTTTTCTTGTAATCCACCCGTCATTCCATACCTTCATCATTTTCCTGCAAAATACCAAAACAAACACATCAAACCAATATATTTTCTTGAGAACGTGTAAAAATTCTCGGTTCAAAGCATTATAAGAGTCGTATTTCTACAACTCATCAAAAATCTATCATAATTTCATAGAAGCGACACCACTCACCACTCATATAGGTCCATTCATCAAGTGTATTCTGCAGAGCAATACACTACCTATAAAGGATATGATTTGAATTAAGAGTTTAACTCAACCCTCACTTTGCCTTACAGATTTTTGCACTATATTCACACATCATAGTAGGGACACAATTTTTCTTTAGTGCTTACTTGATCAACTAATGACTTGTTACTACCCATATGAACTTAATTCATGGGATCTCCACTCACATAGGTTGGGTTACCATCATTGTTAATCTTCTCAAATTGACTAATGAAGTCTCACTCCCCTCGATGTTTCTTTTAGTCTCTGAATTGATCAGATTCACCTCTGACTACACATAATTTGTATAATTACTTTAATCTTATAGCGGCTGCTTTATTACATTGTGTCTCAAACACATGTATCTTTTGTTGTTGCAAAAATTATTTTTCACAACAATTTTATTTTTTTCTCGCGACCACATATGGATTTTGAAATCCACTTATGATCATACATTGTACCCCTCTTAGTGCAATGTTTTCTTTTCAAAATATAAACAACAACACCATTTTTAACCAGGTGTAAGACTTGCCACCTATTTTCTCTCTTTAAAATTATTATTTTCAGTATCATTTTCAACAATATTAATATAATAAATATAATCACTCCATAAAAGAAATAATATTTTCAACAAACTCAAATTATTAGAATGTTGCATTCAATCACATAACAATAGATTACCACAAATATGTATTAACATTAAATTAGCATACAATCAAAATTTATATCCAATTTTTCTTTTGTAAGGACCATGTATAACAACCACAAGACACTCCTACACTTTCAACTATTTTAAAATGGGGGAAAAGCTTTTACACAATTTATAAAGCTTTTCGAATTAATATGTAACATACAAATTTATATTTAAAAATATATTGCAATTTAATTTATCAACAACACATCAACTACATGTCTAGAGATATCTATAAATGTGACATATAAATATTTGTCACCTCTAATCTTTTGAAACATATAACCTCTAAATTATAATAAAGACCACAATCAAGACTATTCAAGTAAAATAACCTCTAAATTATAATGAAGACCACAATTAAGACAATTCAAGTGACAATATTATCTCTTACACTCTCAAACATTAGAAATGTTTTTCATAAAATCAAATAAACAGCATTTTTCATAAGTTGATCTTCGAAAGAAATTCCAATATAAAAAATATACCAAAAGCACATTAATAAAATTTAATAAATTTGAATATATAAATTTACAAGATATGAAATTTTATTTATTAATCTAAAATTAAATTAAATAAACTATAAGTCTAACACATAAAAGATTATCTCAATTAATATTAAGTAAATATAAACACTAGTATTTTCATCTTCAAAAATATTAGCCAGAAATAAGTTATGCTTAAAATACTCATCACCCATAACAATATTGTTAACACACTATCAAATTCAAATAAAACATATGTTCAATCTTTTCTCACAAATTTCACAAAAATTAACTTGCACTGATATTTATATCATGTAACACCTCAGATAATGCCAATAGATGTGAAAATTTAAGAAGAACTTTTCATTCTAAGAATTTGAGTAGTTCTAAAATCGCCAACATATATAAATGTTTCTTCTTCTCCCATTTGGGTAAGAACACAAAGATTCTAGTTCACAAAATGTGTTCAATAATATCAAAGTCTAACACCCAATCTTTCACTTCCACATATTTGCCACAAGATTCACTTGAGAATAGACCACAATAATTTATATAATCCACTAGCATAAATTTGATTTTCTTAGTGGGATTGTCATTTCTCCAAATCTTTTTCTATATTGAGATATGATGTTTTGATTTACTACACAAAAAATAATAGTTATTTTCTCCAAAAATTTGGATCTTCCCCAATCTATTCTTCAATTATATATATATATATATATATATATATATATATACACACACGTTTTCCCATGCCACTCCCATATTGGATGCATGTCTGTTGAACATCCCTCATGCCACATAGTATCATTTAGTGTTTATTTCCTAAAATCAACTCTATATTATTCAGGATTTCACTAAGTTCTCCATTGAATATTCTTTTCCTCCACTAGTCAAACCCAAAATGACTATTCCATACAACCACCACATACCCATCGACCATCTCACTTAACCTCAAAATTAAAAATTTCAGCAAACTTACAGTGTCCAAAAATTTAGAACACACAATTTTCAGTGGCCAACGAAATGGGGATATAAAATATAAATATCCTTAAGATTGTTGTAAATTCTTACGGAAAATACTTCATTTTCATCGACACGAACATCATCAGGAACATGAGCACTTCATCACAAACACTTGTAAGGGACTATTATAGCTTGAGGCATGTCAAAAGACACTTTCCTTAAGGATATTTCACCCGATATAAGTGTATTCCCCAAGATTTCAATAGGCTCTTCTAAAATAAAACTAAGAGCAAGAATCTAACAAAAGATTAACGTGGAAAACCAAGCACGGCAAATATATATAAATATAAGAGGAGGAATGTATGATATAATAGATTTTCTCAGTCCCTCTTCTCAAGAAGATAATCACTATATAAATAAAAAGATTTCACCTTTCAAGAATAAATGTCTGCAATTAAGAAAGAGTATAATGACATATTCATTTGGTTAAAATAACATTTAGAGGGCATTAATATTCTCCTATTAATCATACATTCAAAGCTAATTAATAAGAATATATTAAAGTAATGAAAAAATAATATTAGATAAAGATATATTTTTGAGATACTAAAATCATTTTTCCAATACAATAATTATAGGAGCGGAAATGAGTCTCTCTTTTATACAAGAAAATGTTTCCATGCTAACATCATTAAACACGAACACCGCTTTCTTCTCTAGCAATTTGCATATTAGATATGCAATTTTGGAAAAACATTTATGACTAGGTGATAAAATTCGGCATGACCCAAAACACTATGAACCCTTTCATAGAGATAGAAAGGGGCAGCTTAGCTTTAACTTCCACCTTCTCTTGATCAATTTGAATACCGCGCCTTGAAATTTTATGTCCCAACACAATCCTTTCTTTAACCACGAAGCAATATTTTTCCGAAATCAAAATAAGATTTGTTTTGACACACCTTTGCAATACTTTATAAGATTATCAAGATATGATTTAAATGTATCCCCAAGACCTTCAGTGCATCCTTAACCATGTCAGCAAATATTGAAAAACATACACCACTGAAAAAATGTCGATGCATTACATAAGCCAAATAACATTCTCTTGAGAGAAAACATGTCATATGGATACGTGAAGGTGATCTTTTCTAAATCTTCAAGTGCAATAGAGATTTGGTTGTGACTGAAATAAATATCTAAGAAACAATACTAACACTACCCACGTGTCTGTCTAAGTTTTGGTTCATGAAGGGCAGTGGGAGAAATGATCTTTCTCCATCCACATATTTAACATCCTATAATAAATGCATAAATGTCGTCTTGTTACTGATCCTATCAGCACAAGATCACCCTTCTCATTTCGCACTATAATCGTACCACCCTTTTTAGAAACACATTAAATCGAACTCACCCAATTATTGTCTGCAATAGCATAAATTACCCTAATAATCATTTGGCACTATAGTCATACCACCCTTTTTAGGAACGCATTGAACCAAACTCACCCAATTATTGTCTGCAAGGGCATAAATTACCCTAATATGAAGCCACCTAATTATCGCCTTCTTAAAGACTTCCTGTATTGGAGGGTTCAACTTGCATTGGTGATCAATACTTGGCATACAATCCTCATCCAGCTTAATTACACGAGTGCAAATGCTAAGAGAAATTCTCACTGTTGATAATTGTCCATCCAACCGCTTTGATAAATAATTTCAACATACTTACAAATACTTCCACTTGTTGTTCAAGGAGATCAAAAGAAATTATCATAGGCAATGTATTAATACCTCCCAAGAATACATATCGATGGTGAGGTGAGAGTGCCTTCAACTCAGCTTTGGTGGTTCCTCAATGGATGACTATGCGGGAGGAGTTTCCTTATTTTTCCAAGCCAATGTCAAGTTTCAAAGGAGACTTAGAAAAAAAACCCAAATCTAACAAGGCAGCTACCGTTTCATCATAATTATGAATATCTTCGCCATCATAGTTCAATAACACAGTAACCAAGGATTCACCAAGACTTACAACTCCACTTATACCATATCAATAATCAAGAACACACAAAGGTTGCTCGGTTTCTTTATTGATTTACACACATCAAATACTACTTCCTCATCGTCTATCTGAAATATCACTTCCTCTCTCTCCACATCAACAAAAGTTATCTTGGTAGCAAGAATAGCCTATCAAGAATAATAGGGACTTTCATATTAACCTCACAATCTAGGATAACAAAATTGTCTGGTAATTATAAACTTGTCTATCTTAATCAATATATCATAAAGGATACCAACAGAACGCTTGATGGTATGGTCCATCATAAGATGGCGCATTGCAATTGATGTAGGCTTGCCCAACCCAAGTTGCTTAAAAAGGGCATATGGCATCAAAATGATATTTTTCCCCAAATTACATCATTCTTTTGCTAATTGGAAAAATCTAATAGTACAAGAGATAGTGAAAGTTCCTGAATCATCTTTCTTCATAACAAGATTACTAGACATTATTGCTCTACAACTATAAGAGATCTCAATTATTTTAAAATCCAAGATCCTCTTCTTTGTCACCTATTCTTTCTTAAATTTTTCATTCGTAAGAATCTCTAGCAATGATTTCACCATTGGAAGATTAATAGAAAAAGTTTCGAAGATGGAAAGAAAGTTTTGAAGCTTGGTATCTTTATCCCTCATCTTCAATATTTAAGAAAATGGTGGATTCACTTTGGGCAGTAGCTTTGGAGTTATTGAGGGATGAATGCACCCCTCCCCCCCCCCCCCATTTGATTTGTTTTCTTCACCAGACATACCCTTCTTTAGTGTTTCATCAACTTCATTGGACCCCTGATTCTTCAATTCTTCGGCTAGCTCATCGCTTTCAAATACCACAACTTTCCCTTTACTAGAACTTGAACGTCATCATTTGAGACACATTTCCCACAACCACACTATTACAGGTGGATATTGTCATACACTGTGTGTTATCATTCTTCTAGTTAGCCATGGTGTCACAACGATGAGCACCCTTTGGCCTTGGATTGAAATGTGCTAAAATATAACCCATTTGACCCTCAAGTTGCTTAATGGCTACTGAATGAGTAGTCACAATCTAATTCAATGAAGAAAAATTATTTTTCATGTCTTTCAACACCTTGTCCAAGCTTGTTTAGGATGCAAGCAAAGCATAGTCCAGAAGCTCTTAGGATTGGCATTTGGTTCCTTGGGCTTTTGATAGTTATGAAGAGACACATAATAATCTTCTTATGGTGGCACAAAGCACTCTCTATCAATATCTCTCTCTCTCTCTCTCCATTTATCTATCTATCTCCAATTTTTTCCCTTTCATACCAATATCTTTTCCTATTATGTCAACCATCGATTATGATCTTTGTCCCAACCTTGATTCTTGCCGGCTTTTGATAGCTCGAATGGAAGCCCCCCACTTAATTCGATAAGAATTGGAACTTCTTGTTATATGAGGATTCAAACTGTGCCTCATCTAAATTCATTCCACTACTAGCACCTACCTTATTCTAGGGATTGTAAAAACCACCTATGACATATTTGGTCAATACGTTCAGCTGGGTCATCGTCTTGGACATATATTTTTTTCATGTTCTTGAGGTTGCATCTGTAAAAGTATTATGGAGAAGTCAATCTATTGAAGAGGCCACCTGGGAAGGTAAAGAGGATATGAAGGCTGGATACCCTCACCTATTCGTGCCTTTTAATAATGAAATCAATGGTAACAATTTATTTCTACCCTTTGAGTTACTTTTCCATTGTTGAGTTGAGCTCTTGTCTCTAAATTGATATTTCTCTTGAGTCTATGAGTATTTTAGTATGCTTGTCTTTAACTATAATCGTGCCTAATGAAGATGTTAGAAGTGATCTTTCGATTCTAAATCCCGAGTTGAGTTGAATTTTGAAGTATGAGTATCCGAGTATCTAAGTATTTGAGTTCCTTCTTGATAGGTCTCCAAGTTGCTCATCATTCGAGGATGAATGATCCCAAAGGGAAGATAATGTAACACCCCCTAATTCTTTCCACCTAGTCTGAGAAGATGTATAGAGAAAACTAAGAGAATGTCTGAGAAAAGCTGCTGAAAAAGAGTCCATGAGAGCCATCTACGGCCCGTAAATGAGATCTCGTAAACCCCTCCCCCCCACCCCCACCCCCACCCCCAAATGACTTGGAATTTTCTAAGTCTGAGGCCCACATATGCGATCACCTATGGCTTGTAAAGTGTTCCACAACCAAAAGTGGTTCTGTGAATTGAGGTTCCAAAAATCAACTTTCTAGTATCTCGAGTTACGAGTTATTAGATGACTCGTAAAATATTTTACGGCTCGTACAAGAGTTTTCATGCAAAATTCTAGTAACTCAAATTTTGAGACCCCTTATTTACGAGGAGTAGATTACGGCCCATAGACGGGGTCTCATAGACCTAGTCCACAGTTTTAAGAGGGTTATTTTTGTCTGTTTCTATCCATTTTTAATTAAACCCTAGGATGTTTTAGACTTAAATAAAGTCCTAAAACAAAAACCCTAAGGATATTTTCACCATTCTTCATGCTTAGGGATTTCTTGAGGAACACCAGAAGAGGGAGAAGGGCGAGGGTTTCAATTCAACACAAGGATCGACGGAGATTGATTGTTTCTTCTATTCCTGGGTTTGTAAGGTTTACCAAAACATGGATTCTGTTCTTTCATATGCCCCGTAACCTAGATTGATGCTAATGTAAGTAAATTGAGTCTCACGTGAATGTTACTTGAAGATTTTTCTTAAAATCTAATGTATTTCTATATAATCTTGCATGAATTACTGTTTTTATGATTAGTTACTTAAATTTCATGATTTTATCTTACTACATGAACCCTAGCATGATTTCTTATTATTTTTACATATTTTATTTGCATTAGCATGCATGAGCATAATTTGAGCCTAAAGAGTCCAAGGAATCCCTAAATGCTTTAATTCTACATTTGTTTCTCCTAAATGCTATGAGTTAGAACGATGCATGATTGAGTCCCAATGAGTCAAGAACTGAACCTAAAAATGATGTAACCAAAAGGGTTGATGGTTAATGTGATGAGATGAGTTGATAAATGCTCAATGAGACTAGTTAACCATAGGGCTGATGTCTTATGAGCATATTAAGTCTTGGGAGGAGTATTGAGCACCGAATTGAGTAAGAGTAAGTCCAACTCAAACTCAATAACTACGTCATCGACATAGGAGAGGATTGAACCGTAAAACTAGATGTTTCATATTGTCCCAAGATGCGGACTTGATGTTATTGATTTTGGATCTACTGATGAGATGTCCTATACCCCCGACATGGTATTGGATTGATGTGGCAACAACATCGCTTTGTTGTATCATTATTGGCTCATAGGTGATGGTTGTCGATTAGAGAAACTCCCAGTTAGGCCTTCATAGTACTCTAAGTGGATGATACATAGATGATGGATGAGTAGCCATTGTCTAAAGTGCATTCTCACTTTAGACTCTTGACATGATGATTAAGTTTCCTACTTCTTGAGTTGAGCTATTTGAGTTGATGATATTCTTCCTCTATATGTTTCTTTCTTACCATTTTACATGCTCGTACATTCCATGTACTGACGTTCATTTGGATCTGCATCTTTTCATGATGCAGAGATAGGTACCAGTGGTCATCAGCAAGCGCCTTGTTGAGGACCTACTTGTTTCCAGTCGATTGGTGAGCCCTCCCCTACTCTCGGAGGACATTATGTTTCTTTCTAACTTTGAGTTTAGACTTATTTCACTCTATTTAGAGGTAGCCATGGCCCTGTCATTGGCACCATTATTCAAATATTTTAGAGGCTTCATAGACTAGACTGTTGAGTTGTTATTAGATGTTATGTTGGTTAGTTTTCTTTCATACTAGTCTTGCTTGGCTTATGGATGAGATGTTTGGTCTTTAACCTTTATTTATCATTTAATATTTCCTTTTTTTACATATTCTTATACCTTGATGTCTTCCACTATTAGAATGTGATTGAATGAATGTGATAAGGCCGAGTGGTTTGCTTGGGTCTAGCAATAGTCTTCGAGTGCCAGCCACGCCAAGGGTACTCTCCCGGGGCGTGACATTAGTATAGGATATGCATATTTTTCCTCTCAACTTCATCTGGCAACAACTTTGGCATTAGTATAGGATATGCATATTTTTCCTCTCAACTTCATCTGGCAACAACTTTGGCATTTTATATCTGATTTGAGTGATTCAAAACCCTACTAACATGAATTTTCACAAGGAATGTCGTGGCGAAGTCGGACTCAAAATTCGGCGTGGATTTTGAGGTAAATTCACTGATTTATCTAATTACTTTTGTGAAATTAGTGAAAACTTTAAACGTTTATTTCATTACCAATTCTTAACGAAATTAAGTGAAGTTTGAGCCTAAATTGTTCTACGTTCTGGAGGAACACTGTGGTATGCTGCGTATTTGTTGATTTTGTTTGATTTTTCAGAATTCTGATCGAGAAAGTTTTGAAAAGAATATTTTTCTAGTAAAGTTTCTAACTTGGTTTTTGGGCCTTTTCTCGGCCTTCTGGCGTCCATTTTGGGTTGAATTTTCGATTGTAGACTTAAGGTGACGTGGAGACCCTTTTTAGGAATGTGTTTGAGATTTCAAGTGTGGACCCTATTTTACCCGTTTTAGGCCCGATTGATGTATTTTTGCTCATTCTTCAAGTTTTTGTAGCCAATTCAGTCATATTGACATTGTAGATTTTATTTTAATAGCTGAGCAGCATCTAAAAGTGATTTGAAGGAGAAAATCTTGGTTGGATTGACTCAAAGCAAGAGACATTGAATGCTAGATTGGCTAGGCTTTCTCTAAACCCTAGACTTAGCTGAAATGTTTGCATACTTGAGTTGAAATGTGTAGAAACATACTGTGAATGGGTTGAGTCGTGGGATTTATGTTGTATATAGCTACTTGTAAATCCGGATATGTTGTATATGGTGATATGGGACTACAATTGTTATATTGAGTATTGTGTTAGTTGTAGCTGCTATATTAGCTGAATTCTTATACTATGTGGCTATGAGAAGGGCTTGGAAGAGGTTGGATGGGCTGAGAACATATGACAGGTATGTACACTGAGCTTGGCTCTTTCTTGTATGTGTGTATGGTCTGAGGCTACCGAATTATACTGACTATTAAGGCTGACCTATGCATTGAATCTAGTATCTATATCTAGCTAATATATATATGCATGATGTAGCTATGGTTATCTATATCTTTTTGAGTACTTGTCGTAGAATTTATTGGTTAAAAACATGATTATTCTTTGCGTGTAACTTATATAATCCTGTATACCGTTGTTATTCATTATGGACTTGTGCTAATAGTTGGTGACAGGAGTGTGACCGTGTTAGCAAGGGGTGAGTTTTATCCTACAGGCTTCTCGAGATTTTCTATGATGAGACGTTGGCTGGGTGGGTTAGTTATGGTATTGGCACCCTATTTAGAGAAGGGCATATTATTAGTGGGCCAGCACATGGTTTCCTTAGGTGATATCCTTTAAAGCAACTAGGTTGCCACATGATTCTAGGTCGGTGACATCCTTGGGTTTATCTAGCCTTTTGGGCCTTAGCTTAGGTTATACTAATGTTGCCTATGAGTTGTTTCATATAGAGAAGGGGCCTGGTAAAGGTCGAATATGGGCTAATGCCCAGGGACAGGCATGTGTTCTTACTTGACTCATACTTGTATGAGGGTGTAGAGCATGCTGCTACTGAGATATTTTGACTAGGAGAATATTTATTAGTTATATATCATATCGTGGCTTGATTTTAGTATAGAGATGGCTTTGCTTGGTTGGGTTGTCCGGGATACCTATGATGCACCATGATTGTCTATGTTCACTATACGTACTTATGATGGGAGAGGTTATGGTATACTACGCCTTTGTTGGGCATGACTCTGTGGTGATTTATGATACACATGCGCTTCGATATACTAGTGATGGTTGTTGGGCACTAGTTCTCTCCATTTGATCTGGGGTATATGTTGTATCTGAGAGAGGTAGTAGTTACTGTTATATGGGTTGAATTGAGATTGTGGAATACCTAGGTTGAGTGGTCGTCACCTACGTTTACTTTAGGCACGATATGATTGTCACTGCCTACATTCACTCTGGGCACAACATGACTTTGGAGTTCTGGATCCGGATATATTGATTGAGTGAGTGACTATTTGACATCTCATCCCAAATGACGCGTCTGGTGTTAAGTATCGATGGTCACGTTCGAGAGTCCGACTCCTAGGTGACACTCCCCATTGTCCGAGTCTTAATGGCCGTGACTGAGTTGTTAGGCGGCGAATGCATATTCTGAGGATCGAGCATTAACCGAGATTTGGGTCAAGGACCCGATTGATGTATGTTACTTTGGGTCGAGGACCTAGCTGATTTCATTTTAGGGGTGAGGCCCCGCAATTGACATTTTGAGATGAGACACACTTATTATGCAAGGGAGATTCTTTCTCTTATGGGGGATACATCCCACCGTGATGCATGTATATTTAAATCGGGGGCCACATGTCGGCACAAAGTTGAGGACCCAGTTGACTTATGATTGTTGGGGCAAGGCTTGTGATTGATAACCCGTGGATCCACATATCTATTCACACCCTGATTGTGCGTAGGTGTACCTCCAGGGCTTATGGGGGCTCACGGGGCATTCAAGCTTAGACTCTAGGGCCTTACACCCACATACAACCTGTAATGACCCGTTAGGTCATTTTAAGAGTTAATCCTCTTACTTTCATAAAAATGTCCTCTCGTAAATTTTAAGTGGATATTTTGGACTATTCCATAAGAGGGTTATTTAATGGAGGGGTAATTTTAGAGAACTAATCTAATTGAGGGGTTAAATTGTATTTATGTAATACCTCATACACCTTAGCATATATACTAAAATTAGTTAATAGGGTTTAATTCTTTTATAATAACTTGAAAAAAAAAATAAAAAAGAAGAGAAGGGGGCGGCACGAACATACCTTATTACTGCACTTGGTGCATTTGTGTTCAGGTAAGAATTTAAGCCTCATTTCATAATTGCTCATTTATATTGCATTATAATATGTAAGTATCATAGTTAAATAATGGAGATTTGGGTAGGAAAGTGACATGTGTCAGGTTGAAAAGACATGAAAAGTCTAAAAGAGGTGATATTGTTCATATTGAAAAGAAATGAAAAATCTAAAAGAGGTGATAATCACCAATACCTAAGAAAGTAGCATTTTTATATATATTGCCTTATTTTTTTTAATTACAGTGACTTATACAATTGTTTTCTTGCTCGTCTTAGTTTTAGTGAGTTTATTTTAGTTTACTCTTTAGTCTTAGTTTTAGTTAGTTTATTTTAGTTTATTCTTTAAATTATCACATTATGATTTAAGTGTTGATATATCAACATAGGTAACTAGATATTAGATATATTAAATTATAGTGTATGCATTATAAGAGTATTATTAGATTCACGTTAATGAGAAGAACTAAAACTTAACCTTAGGCTTGAAATTTTGGGAGTATTTTAGATGAATTTTTTTTTTATATTTGGGCTAGACGTATAGGAATATGGGTGTCATTGGACCCCTTGTGACGTGTATGTTCCATTCTTGATAGAGAATTTTCATTGTGGGAGTTGAATTCAAGATTTGGTCCATTCGGTAGAAGTGTTCGGGTGCGGTTTCGACATTGAGGTATGTTTGGCTATCCTTCTTTGAGATTGGGATTGAGTTATTGAATATCCTTATGTTGTAATCTATGGGATGAGATCATATCGTGTGTTGGGTTGATAATTCTTATGGTGTTGCTTCGAGAGCATATGAATCCTAAATTGAGAATAGTGCGAATATGACATGTTGAGAAAGGGAGAAAATTTGTGCGTATTGAGAGGAATGTTGTTTCCATAATTGTGTCTTGCTTGCATACATCCTCATACTACATGTCATGATATTTTGGGAAGTTGTGAATGGTGATTTTTATCATGAGTCCTTGACCACGGGCACTTGGGTGGCAAGGTAGTTGATATATTGTGATTGAGGTATATGGCCTGCGAGGTCCCTATGGGTCCCCTTAGTCTGGGAGCCTTAGCTCGACGGGGGTGTATACGACAGGCTGTGTGACGGTCTTGATACCACCTTGCATTGCATTGCACTGCACGACATTGCATACCATTTAATTTTACTACTTGTGGTTATTTTGGGTTGGCGTATATGAGATTATATGTTTACTTTGCTTGTGTGATCCGATATAGATTGGCGGCACCGATGCCGGACTGGTTTTTCTGTTGCAGGTGGAAGCGTTCCTAGATTATTTCATAGCTTATTCAATTTTAAATTCCCAGTCGGTTAAACCTACTGGGTACATATTATGTGTACTCACCCCTACTCCTTTCTCCTCTGCAGATTCTCGTCAGGATTATCCACGTGGTAGTTGAATTGCTCGTGCACTTGGTTCATACATGATCTAGTGGTGAGACTCAGGGCTTCAAGCTTCCATTGGATTCTATCTTAGTTGCTTAGTATTTATTTCTATTCGAAGACTGAAATGCATTTATTTCTTTAGTTAGTTATTAGATGCTCTTTACACTCGTGACACCAGGTTTTGGGATATTATTTTTTTTATGTGGTGACTATTTGTTTATTGGATTTCCCTCCTTCTGGGGTACCTTTATTATTGGGATTGGAATTAAGTGGTCCTTTAGTCATGACCCCATTTGGGTCGTGACAAGTTTGGTATCAGAGCTCTAGGTTCACCGGTCTCATGATTTAAAGAGCAGGGTGTCTAGTAGAGTCTTGCGGATCGGTACGTAGACGTCTGTATCTATCTTCAAGAGGCTATAGGATGCTTGTTAGGAGAAAATACTCTTTCCATTGATTCATTTCATGCGATTTGTTCATATTTAAGTTTTGTACGCTTCTAATCTATTCTTCCTACACAGATGGCGAGAAGTAGAGCTAGAAATACCGAAGATGAGTCGGTACCTGCTGTCCAAGCCCCCGCTAAAGGGCGAGGCAGAGCTCGTGGAAGAGCTAGAGGTCGAGGTCGAGCTAGAGAAGCAGCACCAGTCCGTCAAACCAGAGGGCTTCACCTGAGCCTATGACTGACCCAATTTATGAGCACGAGGAGCAGACTGAGGATCCAGTTCAGCCTCCGGCATCCTTAGAGGGTACACCAGTATTACAGGAGCTATTGATTCGATTGTTGGCAAGGTTGGAGGATACCCCTGCCTCTAGTGATGTTCCAGGTACCTCAGTTCATGCTATACCGGTTGGTCCTTCACAGCCAGCTCAGGGAAATAATATGGGATTTCAGACCCCGAGTCCATTTTCAATGCCTTCTATTGCACCCCTGAGGTTTTCAGCTCTGCCAGTTTCTGCCAGTGCTGCTATGTCCTTGTCTGAGCAGAAGAGCTTTGAGAGATTTGTGAGATTGACTCCTCCCAAATTTAATGGTACCGCTGGGGATGGGGCATATGACTTCCTGACAGAGTGTCAGGATGGATTGTTTAAGTTGGGTGTTCTAGAGGCCCACGGAGTAGCTTACACCTCTTATCAGTTCACAGGCATGGCCAGAGAGTGGTGGAGGTCGGTTATGGCCCGGAGGCCAGTTGATGCTCCAGCGATGGATTGGGAGCAGTTTACTGAGATCTTTCTTGAGAAGTTTGTACCATACAACCTTCGTGATAGACGTCGTGATGAGTTCGATCGATTGGAACAGGGTTCCATGACTGTAACCGAGTACGAGGCACGATTCCATGAGTTATCCCGTTATGCCATGTCTAGTATTCCCACAGAGTTTGAGCGGATCCGCTAATTTGTGAAGGGGTTCACAAGTCACCTTCAGGAGGCTACAACCTCTCTTGTGTTATCCGGTGGTTCCTTTCAGAGCATTGTTGATCATGCTAGAATGATAGAGGGCATCAGACAGGCCCGTCAGGGTGGTGGTAAGAGGTCCTGCTATCACGGTCAGTTTGGCAGTTATGCACCCAGAGACAGAGATTCTCAGAGGCAGGGCGCTCAGGGTTATAAAGGGAGACCAATTCATGTTGCCATTCCTAGTGCAGGTAGTACAGGCTGATCCGGACCTAGAGGTTGTTATGTGTGTGATGAGTTCGGCCACCATGCCAAGGATTGTCCTAAGCGTGCTCCTGCTTCTTTTCCATCGGAGACACAGACGGCCCGACCTACACCAGCTCCAGCAGCTAGAGGCGCTTCACAGAGTGCTAGGGGCAGTCCTAGAGGTGCTAGGGGTGGAGCTCGAGGTGGTGCTCGTGGTGGGTCGCGGGCTAATGGAGAGCGCCGGGTGTGTTATGCCATTCCAGGCCGTACAGAGGCAGAGATATCTGATGCTGTGATTACAGGTATTATTCCAGTTTGCCATCATTCAGCTTCAGTATTATTTGACCCTGGGTCCACCTATTCATATGTATCCACTTATTTTGCTAATGATATTGATGGTGTGTGTGAGCCTCTTGATGTGCCTATTTCTTTTTCTACACCCGCGGGTGAATCCTTAGTGGTGGATCGGGTCTATCGGGGTTGTATTATGGTATTCTCAGGTAGAGAGACCCAGGCTGATTTAATCCTTCTATACATGCTTGACTTTGATGTTATCTTGGGTATGGATTGGTTGTCCCCTTATCACGCGATCCTTGATTGTTATGCTAAGACTGTGATCTTAGCGTGTCCGGGTTTACCCCAGTTAATGTGGGCAGGTGCTCCCAACTCTTACCCTAAGGGGGTTATTTCTTATGTTCGCGCTCGGCATATGATAGAGCATGGGTGTTTATCTTATTTGGCTCATGTACGTGATATTTCTAAGGAGTCATCTTCTTTAGAGACCATGAGGGTGGTGAGGGAGTTCATGGATGTATTTCCTACAGATTTACCAGGTGTCCCTCCAGATCGTGACATTGACTTCGCCATTGATTTGGAGCCGGGCACTAAGCCCATTTCCATTTATCCTTATCGAATGGCTCCTGCAGAGTTAAAGGAATTGAAGGAGCAATTAGAAGATTTGTTGAAGAAGGGGTTTATCCGGCCTAGTGTGTCGCCTTGGGGTGCACCAGTGTTGTTCGTAAAGAAAAAGGATGGTACTATGAGAATGTGCATTGACTATCGTCAGTTGAACAAAGTGACCATCAAGAACAAGTATCCCTTGCCTCGTATTGATGACTTATTTGATCAACTTCAGGGTGCCTCAGTGTTCTCAAAAATTAATTTGAGGTCAGGGTATCACCAGTTGAAGGTTCGGGAGTCAGACATCCCGAAGACTGCTTTTAGGACTCGATATGGGCACTATGAGTTTGTGGTTATGTCGTTTGGACTGACTAATGCCCCTGCCACTTTTATGGAGTTGATGAACCGAGTATTCAGACCTTACATGGATTCCTTTGTGATTGTATTTATTGACGACATATTGGTGTATTCCAAGAGTGAGGCGGACCATGTTCGTCACTTGAGGGCCGCGCTCCAGAGATTGCGTGAGGAGAAACTGTATGCTAAATTCTCCAAATGTGAGTTTTGGCTCGAGTCTGTGACTTTCTTGGGTCATGTGGTGACTAAGGATGGTATTATGGTTGATCCAGCCAAGGTTGTAGCAGTTCGTGATTGGGTGAGACCCACTTCAGTGACTGAGATTCGAAGTTTTATTGGCCTGGCAGGTTATTATCGTCGATTTGTGCAGGGATTCTCCTCTATCGCAGCTTCTTTGACTAAACTAACTCAGAAGGAAGTTGCATTTCTATGGACCGATGAATGTGAGGCAAGCTTCCAGAGGCTCAAAGAGTTATTGACTTCAGCACCTATTTTAGCATTGCCCGAGAAAGGTGTAGCCTTTGTTGTTTATTGTGATGCTTCGGGTGTCGGTTTAGGTGGAGTGAAGGGAAGATTTATAGCTTATGCTTCGCGACAACTGAAGGTCCATGAGCGAAACTACCCTACTCATGATTTGGAGTTAGCCGCGGTGGTATTTGTTTTAAAGTTGTGGAGGCATTATCTCTATGGGGTGCATTGCGAGATCTTTACAAACCATCATAGCCTCAAGTATATTTTCTCTCAGCCTAATTTGAACATGAGGCAGCGCAGGTGGTTGGAGTTGTTGAAAGATTACGATATCTCTATTCTCTATCACCCTGGCAAGGCTAATGTGGTAGCGAATGCCTTGAGCCGGAACCCTTCTAGTATGGGTAGCTTGGCATATCTTAGAACGAAGGAGAGGCCTTTAGCTTTGGAGGTTCAGTCTTTGGCTAGACAATTGGTTAGACTTGACATCTCCCCATCTCATAGTGTGTTGGCCTTCGTTGAGGCTAGATCTACATTGATGGATCAGATTTGTGCTCACCAGTTTGATGATGATAAATTATGTGTGATTCGGGACAAAGTGCTGAGGGGTGAAGCTAAGTCAGCTTTTCTTGATCCAGAGGGAGTTTTGAGAATTAATGGGCGCATTTGTGTGCCTAAGGTAGGTGACTGGGTTCGTTTGATTTTGGAGGAGGCTCATTATGCTAAGTATTCCATTCACCCTGGTGTGGCAAAAATGTTTCATGATTTGAAGCAACATTATTGGTGGTGTGGGATGAAGAGGGACATTGTGGAGTTTGTGGCTAAGTGTTTGAATTGTCAGCAGGTTAAGTATAAGCATCAAAAGCCAGGAGGTCCGATGCAGCGGATGCCCATTCCCGAGTGGAAGTGGGAGCGTATTACCATGGATTTTGTGACTGGATTACCCATAACATTGGGCAAGTTTGACTCTATCTGGGTGATTGTAGACAGGTTGACCAAATCATCTCAGTTCATTCCAGTGAGGACTAGCCACAATGAGGAGCAGCTAGCCAGGATCTATATATGTAAGATTGTTAGATTGCATGGGGTGCCTATCTCTATTGTGTCAGATCGAGGTTCGGTGTTCACCTCATAATTTTGGAAGGCATTGCAGCATGGGTTGGGTACACGATTAGACATGAGTTCGGCATTTCATCCTCAGACAGACGGTCAGTCCGAGCGGACCATTCAGGTGTTAGAGGACATGCTTAGGGCATGTGTGATTGACTTTGGTGCTCGATGGGACCAACACTTGCCCTTAACGGAGTTTGCTTATAATAACAGTTATCACTCCAGTATTCAGATGGCACCATTTGAGGCGTTGTATGGGCGTAGATGTCGATCACCTATTGGGTGGTTCGACTCAGTCACCGTCGAGGCATTAGACATTGATTTGCTCAAAGATGCTATGGAGCGGGTGCGCTTGATCCAGAGTCGACTAATGGCAGCCCAGAGTCGGCAGAAGAGCTACGCTGATAGGAGAGTTCGTCCCTTGGAGTTTATGGTTGGCGAGCATGTGTGGTTGAAGATATTACCCATAAAGGTGTGATGAGGTTCGGGGAGAAGGGCAAGCTTAGCCCGAGGTTTATTGGCCCATTCGAGATTCTTAGGAGAGTAGGTGAGGTGGCTTATGAGTTGGCTTTGCCACCAAGATTGTCAGGTGTTCATCTAGTATTCCATGTCTTCATGCTCTAAAAAATACATACCAGATGAGTCTCACATTATTTCTTATGATACCATAGAGTTGGGTCCGGATTTGAATTATGAGGAGGAGCCCATAGTCATTCTAGATAGACAGGTTCGTAGGCTCAGGACTAAGGAAACCATTTCAGTTAAGGTTCAGTGGCGACATCGGCCTGTTGAAGAGGCTACTTGGGAGACAGAGTCAGACATGCGTGCTCGATATCCTCAACTTTTCGAAGCTTCAGGTACTTTCTTTTACCTTATGTTCGAGGACGAACATGATTCTTAGTGGTGGATAATGTAATGACCCGTTAGGTCATTTTAAGAGTTAATTCTCTTACTTTCATAAAAATGTCCTCTCGTAAATTTTAAGTGGATATTTTGGACTATTCCATAAGAGGGTTATTTAATGGAGGGGTAATTTTAGAGAACTAATCTAATTGAGGGGTTAAATTATATTTATGTAATACCTCGTACACCATAGCATATATACTAAAATTAGTTAGTAGGGTTTAATTATTTTATCATAATTTGAAAAAAAAAAAAAAAGAAGAAAAGGGGGCAGCACGAACATACCTCGTTACTGCACTTGGTGCATTTGTGTTCAGGTAAGAATTTAAGCCTTATTTCATAATTGCTCATTTATATTGCATTATAATATGTAAGTATCATAGTTAAATAATGGAGATTTGGGTTGGAAAGTGACATGTGTCAGATTGAAAAGACATGAAAAGTCTAAAAGAGGTGACATTGTTCATATTGAGAAGAAATGAAAAATCTAAAAGAGGTGATAATCAACAATACCTAAGAAAGTAGCATTTTATATATATTGCCTTATTTTTTTGAATACAGTGACTTATACAATTGTTTTCTTGCTCGTCTTAGTTTTAGTGAGTTTATTTTAGTTTATTCATTAGTCTTAGTTTTAGTTAGTTTATTTTAGTTTATTCTTTAAATTATCACATTATGATTTAAGTGTTGATGTATCAACATAGGTAACTAGATATTAGATATATTAAATTATAGTGTATGCATTATAAGAGTATTATTAGATTCACGTTAATGAGAAGAACTAAAACTTAACCCTAGGCTTGAAATTTTGGGAGTGTTTTAGATGAATTCTTTTTTTTTATATCTGGGCTAGACATATAGGAATATGGGTGTCATTGGACCCCTTGTGACGTGTATGTTCCATTCTTGATAGAGAATTTTCATTGTGGGCCATTCGGTAGAAGTGTTCGGGTGCGGTTTCGACATTGAGGTAGGTTTGGCTATCCTTCTTTGAGATTGGGATTGAGTTATTGAATATCTTTATGTTGTAATCTATGGGATGGGATCATATCGTGTGTTACGTTGATAATTCTTATGGTGTTGCTTTGAGAGCATGTGAATCCTAAATTGAGAATAGTGCGAATATGACATGTTGAGAAAGGGAGAAAATTTGTGCTTATTGAGAGGAATGTTGTTTCCATAATTGTGTCTTGCTTGCATACATCCTCATATACATGTCATGACATTTTGGGAAGTTGTGAATGGTGATTTTTATCATGAGTCCTTGACCACGGGCACTTGGGTGGCAAGGTAGTTGATATATTGTGATTGAGGTATATGGCCTGCGAGGTCCCATGGGTCCCCTTAGTCTGGGAGCCTTAGCTCGATGGGGGTGTATACGACAGGTTGTGTGACGGTCTTGATACCACCTTGCATTGCATTACACTGCACGACATTGCATACCATTTAATTTTACTACTTGTGGTTGTTTTGGGTTGGCATATATGAGATTATATGTTTACTTTGCTTGCGTGATCCTATATAGATTGGCGGCACCGATGCCGGACTGGTTTTTCTGTTGCAGGTGGAAACGTTCCTAGATTATTTCATAGCTTATTCAATTTCAAATTCCCAGTCGGTTAAACCTACTGGGTACATATTATGTGTACTCACCCCTACTCCTTTCTCCCCTGCAGATTCTCGTCAGGATTATCCACGTGGTAGTTGAATTGCTCGTGCACTTGGTTCATACCTGATCTAGTGGTGAGACTCAGGGCTTCGAGCTTCCATTGGATTCTATCATAGTTGCTTAGTCTTTATTTCTATTCGAAGACTGAAATGCATTTATTTCTTTAGTTAGTTATTAAATGCTCTTTACACTCGTGACACCAGGTTTTGGGATATTATTTTTTTTAATGTGGTGACTATTTGTTTATTGGATTTCCCTCCTTCTGAGGTACCTTTATTATTGGGATTGGAATTAAGTGGTCCTTTAGTCATGACCCCATTTGGGTCGTGACACAACCGACCTGTGATCATGTGATATTGGGAGTTAGATTATTATATTATGATTCAGCAGATCAGTTTGTGCACGGGTGTACCTTCTAGGCTTATGGGGGCCCGGTTGGCATACAAGCATAGATACTAGGGCCTTGCACCCACGTACATCACTATGCCTCAGTTGGGGGTAGTGGTGGTATGAGACTGCATAGATTTTCTCAACTGGTATTGATGTTCATCATTTGGGTTGGTTCAATTTGTCATTGTTCATCACTTGGGTTGGTTCAGTTTATCATTGTTCTTCACTTCGGTTTGTTTAGTTGTGGTTTGAGTATTTTTCAAACATGCCTATGCCTTGATATGAGTTTGTTTTGCTACACAGTTGTAGTTCTCTATATTTTTAGGCTCTATATATGTTTACTATTTCACTTGGTCGGTCGATGATGCCTATTGGGTGCCTTTTTCTGGTACTCACCTCTTACATTTTTGCATCTTCCCATGGTGTAGGTCTAGGTATGGGCCGTGATTGCTGAGTTAGGGGAAATTTCATGAGCACGCAGGAGACTTCATTTGGGTGAGCACCACAGCTCTTTCATCATAGTCTCCTTTCTCGTGATTGTCGTCTTTTGCTTTCAAACACTGGCCTTGTACAGTAGGATTATGTATTTGTAGGTGTATTCTTGGGTTGTATATTATTATGGTTATTGAGATATGTATATTATATGTCCTTGTGTCTATTGTAGCTCTTTACAGTTGAATTCCAGGTTCTAGGTAGGTTTAGTTATGTATATTACCATATTGGTTATAGTTTGGATTAAAAGCTAGGATAGGTACCCTGGGGTTGGGTTAATGGCTTGCATGTAGGTGGGATAACAGGCCCCATCATGACTGGGGGCCAGATCGTGACAAATTTGCAGAACAGGTTTTGCAAAGGAGATTCAACCTGATGAAGATTGTGTGAAGACGGTAGAACATATTTATTTTGTCAGATATTCAGGCCATGGGGGAGATTTGTTGGGTTTTTGCCCTGAGTTTCTTACCATAATTGGGGTTTCCTTTTAGGAAAAGAAAAACATAAATTCTCCATATTTGGAGAAACCTTTTTTAGTAGGAAAAGGTTTATAACTCTATAAGTAGAGGCACATTCCTTCTAACTTTGTAGCATACATAATGTAGCCATGAGGACTTGAGATTTTTGAGAAGGGAGAGAAACGGTGAGTCATAAGTGTTATGTTAACAGTTGTGTGAACCTCTTTGTATTCCGAGTGAATTGGTGAGGCTATTTCTCTCGATATTATGTACTCTCTTTTATATAGTGGATTGCTCATCTCAGCTTGTGGATGTAGTTCCGTTGACCGAACCACGTTAAATTATTGTGCCTTTTTATGGTATGTTTCTCATTTATCTTCATATTGATGGTCTTTCGAAGTTGCTTTGCAAGCTTACGCATAACACCTGATTCCTGTCGGTCCTAACATATTCTAAGGAAACACATCTAGGTAGTTATTTCACACCTTCTTTTGATATTGTAACATGTTTGACTCATGAATTTGTTGGTTGCATTTTAATATTATCATATTTTATTAAAGTGCATATCCTAATTTGTTATGTTAGGCATTATTGTCTAATATCTCATTTTGGTGGCCTGATTAGTGACTCAACTATCCTATTGGACGTTTCTGAGTTTGCACTTGGCGTGGGCATTACTTCTACATTTAAGTGTAGAGGAATGTCATCGATAGCATCTTCAACTGCAAGTTGGTGTGCTTTTGTTATCATCACTTCATTTCATTCTTTATTCCTCCATTATACCTTATAACTTCTAGGTCATTTATCTACTCTATTTACTGTCCATTATCTTCCTATTCATTACATGAAAACCTCTATTTTTCGACTGTGATCCCGTGCTTTACCAATGCATTCTTTTCTTTTTGTGGAGCTTGAGACTCAACTCTTGTCTAGAGTTTGTTGAGTTACACTTTATGATTAGGTTGTTGTATCCTGGAGGGGACAATTAAAGAAAGATTATTGTTGGACCCGTGAAAACATTTGTTGTAGTAGGTTTGAATCTCCTTAAAGATAGCGAGATATCCGCGCCCCGACGTAAAGAGATTTTATTTTTTAATTTTATTTTACAATTGTTATTTGTAATTTTCACCAATAATTTTAAGGAGATTCAAATGGCTACAATTGAAAAAGGACAATTACAAAAGTATGCAATTTTTTCCTTGAAATTACACTTTCCATTTACTTTACAAAACTACGAAAAAAACTACAAAACTATACCATATCATTCCTTACAAAATCATTTAATACATGCTAGTTTTTATTCCCTTTTTTCATTTTTTTAATTAATTTTTTGACAATAATTAATGTGAATTTGGACTTTGGTCCTTTTTGCTTAATTATTTACGGAACAATAAATATTCTTTGGGCTTTGTTCCTTGTATATTTAATCAACCTCAAACTTTTTTTTAAAAATTTTTTAGGACACTTTTTTTGACATGCATTTAATGTGAGTCGTTTTTTTTACTTTCTTTATTTTCCACGAATCAATTAATATACAAGTCATTTTTTTTATTATATTTTCCTGACAGAAATTTAATACAAGTCTTGTTTTATGGAATAATGATGGCTTGGGTTAGTCTCGACTGACACACCGGCTAACGAAACCGACGCGTCTTCCCACCCCTTATTACCTTTTAATCAAATTTATGCTCCATTTAGACAGTTCCAACCAAAAGAAATTGAATTGTTGAAGACCTTTGTAATTTCCGGCCAAAATTTCAAGGTAAGTCTGATGGGTTTTTCATAGAAGTTTATGTATGTGGGTGTTGAAACTATGTCACTATTTTTTGGTATGCACGATGGTTGTATTCAAATTGTAAATAATTTAGTTTTTAATGGCAAAATAGGCTAATATGTATGGTTGAACCATTGGTTTAAAATGTTGTTACTACTGCTTTGCAGTTTGGTATTTCTGTTGGTATGTATAATGGTGGAAGTTGAGATTATGCACTTGTAATTTCATTACATGGTGAAATTAATTTGTGTTTTTTAGGACAATGGATGTTATGATTGTTTTTTCTATTTTTATTAGTTCTTGAAATTTCCAGCGCTTTTTGTTTGGCAAAGAGTTTTGGAGTGTTAGTTAGGTTCCCTTTTGGTAGTTAGGCTATTTAATGTTTTCTTTTTGGAGTTGGTACATGATGAATTTGTTGGTGTGTTAAGCCTTGTGCTTTATCATGGTAGTATTTTTGGTGTTCATTGGTTGTTGTGTCCGAGAAAAAATGGTACTCGTCATGGTAAACAATATGTTTTTTCTGCACTCTGGTGCATTTCGTGGTGCATATTTATGTTTTTAACACATATTGAAAATCTGAATTAGTTTACTTGGTCTTTTTCTTGGAAATAATGCTGGTGTGTTTTGTTGATTTCATGGGTATTCAATAAGGTATAAATTTTGTATTTGAATCGGTTTAAACATTGATGTTTTGGTTAGGTTTCTTATTGGTTGCACCATATTATTTTGGTTCATTTATTTATTATCCCTTTGCATAAAGTCATTCGTCTGTTACTTTGTTTAATCTTTGGTATAACTGATAGTATTGTACATGGTAATTAATATGAATCATATATTGGTGTTCAGATTAGGTTTTAATATGGTGAATGATGTTTATTGTAATTTAAGTTGGTGTTTAGTTTGACACTTTTCTTGTTCATATTTTGTTAAGCATCAAATATTCTCATTCAACATTAGAAAGTTTTCTCGCAGTTATAATACCATGAAAAATACCAATTAGTCAATCATATTTCTGCAGTTCCACCAGTTTGCATACCAACTCAGGATCAAGAATGTGGAGCTCATTTAGGGGAATGATTTCATTTTTATACCCAAAAAATGCACCATAAATTTTTCCACCAGATTGCACACCAACTCATAACCACGTAATTCTCACATCAACTTTACACCAACATATTACTAGTTAAATGTTACTAAGCATAATAAGTTTTTGATCAAATGTCAAAAAAAAAAAACTTTATATGTAAAAATTAACATCTGTGATAAATATTTAACCATAATTAAGATCAAGCACGCGCATCTTTTTTTTTTAAGCCAACTACAAAAACAAGTTTGAAACTAATTAAAGTTAGATTCATCACCAATCTCTAACATTTCAAAAGAAAGATTTTTCATAATATTACATACATGTTACGTCAAAGCTTCCATCATATTTCACCAAAATTGACACAAAATTATTTTTACCCATGGAATCAATCTTCACGAACATCTTCCTTACACCTTCAGAATTTTTTTGTTTTTTACCTTCACTGATTTTTTTAAGTTGTTACTCAAAACTTTAAACACAATTTTGGGTAAATATACCAACACTTTCCCTCCAAAAATATATATATTTGCACATGCGACAATGAACTAGTCTAATATGTGGACAAGGTATAAAAGTTGGTGCATCACTATCATCCCTAGCTGCAAAACAGCCTGCCACTATGCAATCCAATCAATTAAATTGATTTGATTGCATGTGGTAAAAGAAAAGGACTACAACTTTCATTTAAAAAAAATAAAAAGGAAAAACACCAAAAACAAAATTTTTTGGTATTCATTTGGTATCCACATGGATGACTAATTTTTTAACCCTTTTATTTTTTATTTTTCCTTTCCCAACACCAATCACATCATCTTTCAATCAACATTAATTAATACAAAAAAAATTACAAAAGCACGCATGGGACGCACAAGGCTGGAAATTTATTTTAACATTTACTTTTATTATTTTTCCTTTCTCAACACCAATTACATCATATTCCAATCAACATTAATTATATAAATCATCATCTCTTACCTATTTTGTAATTAAATTTGGTATATTAAGGGTAATTTTTTAGAGTTCAGCAAGGCCTTGTAATTTCATCCAAAAAATTGAATACATATGAAAATCACCCTTGAAAAATCTACGGATTTCAAGATGGGAGATCTAACAAGCCATTTTGGTTGAATGGTAATCATTTCAAGAGATGGAAGGGTAAAGTACTTTTCTACTTAAGTCTTCTCTGTGTTTCTTATGTATTAACTGAGAAGAATTCTAATAAAGTTGACATCCTCTCCATGGATAATAATGAACTCATCTCTAATCAAGAGAAAGTGAAAAAAATAATATGATGATTCCTATAAGTGTCGGTATTATAGAACTTACTCTAGTTCAAAGAAACTTTGGAAAGCATTGCAGAGTATGTATGATACTAGAGAATTTGGAAAGAAAAAATATACTGCTGGCCAATTTTTTTGTTTTCAAAAGTGGACAACAAATCATTGGTAGATCAAGTTCAAGATTTCATAATAATTGTTGGAGAGCTTAGGTCCAAGGAGATCAAAATTGGAGATAATCTCATTGTTTGTGGCATATTTAATAAACTTCCACCTTCTTGGAAGGAATTTAAAAAAATTATGTGCCACAAATAAAAGAAAACCTCTCTTGAGACGTTGGTAATGAAAATCTGCATAGAAAAGGAGGCAAAGGATTAGGATGCACTTTTACAATTAGAAGATAAAAACACCACAACGAAGGTAAATTTAGCTACTTCAAATAATACTACTCTTGAATCTAACAAAAGTGCCTCTGTGAAGCTTAAGAAAAATAATCAAGAAAAAGAATGGTGGACCTTCCAAGAAAAATATGGTGAAAATAATCAAGCACAAAATAAACAAGTTCAAGATAAAGGATCGTGCTTTGTCTATATCAAGTGTGGGCATATTACTTGATCTTGTAAATTTCAGAAACGTGATCCTACAACCTCAGGGAAACGTTACCGAAGAGCTTTTTGTGGTGGTAATTACAAAAATAAATATGATTGAGAATGGTGATGGATGGTGGGTTGATTCTGAAGCAAACTGTCATGTCTATTATGACAAAAATAGATTTAAAAAATATATTCTTTTTTAGGAGCCCAAAACTATCATGCTAGGTGATTCTCACACTACTCAAGTGCTTGGAACGGGAGATCTCGAATTGTGTTTTACCTCTGGAAAATATTAACTTTGAAAGATGTACTTTATACTCTTTCCATGAGAAATAATTTAGTGTCTATTTTTCTTCTTAATAAAGTATATTTGAAACAGATTATTGAATTTGATCAATATATAATTGTGAAAATAGATATTTTTGTGGAAAATGAATACGCTTGTGATGGGATGTATAAATTGAAATGTTGAAAAGAATAAAATTTCTACTTTTATTTATACACTTTCTTCTACTAATTTTGGCATGCTCATTTGTGTCATATCAATGATCAATATGTTGGAATCATGAGTATTTTAGAATTAATCCCAATGATTAAAAATATTTTTTAAAAGTATGAGGCTTATAGTAAAGCTAAGATTACTAAAAGGCCTCATTTTCAAGTTGAAAAAAGAATCGATTTATTAAAATTGGTTCACACTGATATTTGTGAACTTGGAGGAATTTTAACTCGTGGAGGAAATAGATATTTCACCACTTTCATTGAAATTTTTTCTAAGTTTACATATGTTTACTTAATAAAAAAATAAAAGTGATTCTTTTGAAAAGTTTAAAATTTATCTCCATGAAGTAGAAAATTAATTTGGAAGAAAAATAAAAAGAATTAGAAGTGATAGAGGCCGTGAATATGAGTCGAATGAATTTAATTCTTTTGGTAGATCATTGAAAATAATTCACGAAACTACTCCTCCTTATTCTCCTATATCTAGTAGTGTAGCGGAAAGGAAAAATAGAACTTTAGTTGAATTGACTAATGTCATACATATTGAGTAAAGTGTACCTTTAAGTTTTTGGGATGAAGATATTTTGACTGCATGTTATGTATTAAATCATGTGGCTCATAAAAAGTATAAATTGACACCTTTTGAATTGTGGAAATGTCACAAGCCAAGTTTGGAATATTTAAGAGTTTGGGATTATCTAGCCTTTGTAAAGATAATGGATTTCAAGATTACAAAGTCGTGTAATTGTAAGGCCCTATATGTTAAAAAGGTCCAAGACAAGAAAGAAGTGCAGAAAATGGTTCTGATGCAGGAAGTACAAGACCATCTATGGCTCATGGTTGGGATCACAAGTCATAGACAAGCCTCATAGAAGGTCAAGGACTTGGTACAATTTTAAAGTTGGAGGGTTGGATTTATGAAGGAATTTCATGACTCATAAAAGAATCTA
Source organism: Solanum rostratum (assembly GCA_029948455.1). NCBI lineage: Eukaryota > Viridiplantae > Streptophyta > Magnoliopsida > Solanales > Solanaceae > Solanum > Solanum rostratum. The sequence continues at coordinate 59,876,320 of CM057045.1, read as the reverse complement.
CAAGCCGTAGACTTGGCTCATAGATTAAAGGATCAGTTCAAGTTTTTGATGTTGAAAATGTGTCACTAAATAAAAGGGTTTACGGACTGTAGTCCATTTTACAATTCATGAAAATGGTCTCGTGGTTTGAGTCCTGGGAGGGTGAAATTTTTTCTATGTTTGAGGTGGTTCTACGAGGAGGTCTTTATGACCCATAGATTGAGTGATGGGCCATAAAAGGAGTTCGTGGATTAGGGTTTAGAGACATGTTTCAGGAGTTCAAAATGTAATTAGAACAAAAACCTGATTTGTAAAATATCTATGACCCACAGGTCAGGTTCGTAGATAGGGTCCGACAAATTTTAATGAGGAAAAATTTTGACTTTTCTCCACATCCTAAGTTCAGTACTACATCGTTTCCTACCTACTTCTACCCATATGAGCCCTTAACCTAACCATTTTACTATCATTCTCTCCTAACTAGAATTCCTCCCAAATTTCTCCTAAGACATTCGACTCTTAAGGCTCAGAAGGCAAAGCTAGGGTTTCAAGGTTCTCTTCCCCAATTCTCAAGTTTCTCTCCTAAGTTTCAATCAAGGTATACGAGTTTCGATTTGTGGATTCCTTTCACCCACAAAGATCATGTATTTTCTTTATTTTACTTAGCTTTCAAGTTATGCATCTTTTTGAGTTTATGATGTGTTCTTAAAATATTGATACTATGATGTACTTACAATTTTATGATATATATTGATATAATGTTACAATATACTATGAAAGTTAATGATTTACAAGATAAATTTCATGTTTCTTTACCTTGGATTTTGAATGTGTATGGTGGATTGTTTTGAAAATGTTTTAAACTAATTAGTTTTACTATGTTTATGCATTATCCTCTTGTTCCAAACCTATTATTTTTCATGCTATGTTTAAATGATGTGTGCTATGAATGATGAAGGGTTTCAAATATATGTTATGAACGTTTACAAAAGTTATAAAGTATTTTCAAAGCCTTTTATTGAATGACTAAAGATGGTGAAAGGCCAATCCTTACCAAAGATGGATCATTTTGTGATAAGGGCAATTCTCACTTGAATGGATTTCAAAAATTAATGAGCTCCTTCTATTATGATAAAGTTATGATTTCAAACTTAAGAATGAGTATATATATGACTATGTTATAAGTATTCCATGGGACTTGATTTAGTACCAAGAAGGCTTGAGCTAGGGTTCGGTTAGATGGGTGTAAGGTTATCCAGCTAAAGGGAATCATAGTGGAAACTTCTTTTCCAAAACTATGTGTCACCATAGGAGCTCTTATAGACTAAGGCTAGTGAATCCACAATAGTGAAAGTTAAAGTTAAAGATGTGCATGCATAAATTGATAGAGTTCTACCTGACAAGTAGTCTCCCCGAGCCAATGTAGGAGGTTATGTTGAATTTCATGTAATAGCTCACAGGGTTTTAAATCATTGATTACAATCTCTTCCCACAAAGTATGTATATAATGAGTTAAGATGTTTATGTTGCCTCAATCATGTTTTAATGATGCATTGATCATTCATTATCTCTTGAGCTTCATTCCTTTGTTATAATTATGCATATTGCTCATTATGATATTTATGGTTCCTTGCTGCATTGCATCCCACGTACTTAGTTAAAGTACTAACACATATTTTGTTTGTATGATATTACCACATAGGGTTCGGTGCTCCTCCTCCTCGACACGTGGCTAGCTTATGGGCGTTTGAAGACAAGTTGATTGGTGAGTCCTCTAGTTCTGGGATAGCACCTTATTCCTTCGAGCTTGAAATATTATGACTTTTAGACTACTTCATTTGCTTCTTTGCTATTTTTACTTGAGGATGAGATAGAAACATGCCTTAGACCCCGCTAAGTCCTTTATTAGAAGGTATTATTGGACATTTAAGTTGGAGATTGAAGCTTGTAGTGATTTTATGTTTGACTCTCCCTTAGTTCTATTTCCTCCGTTTAATTTAGCTTTTATTTATGTTCAATACCTATGAAGGTGGGTGAGGAATTTTCAGTTTTATTACTCATCGTGTTATAACTAGGTCCTAGGCTTGGGTTGTGATAGTAAGAAAGTCATTACTTGTGATTTTCTTTGTTATGCTTCAAATAGTACAACTTATAGATCTTTTAATCTTGAAGATAATAAAATCAAGTGATGCTATTTTTCATGAAATGATTTTTTTTTGGTTCTATAAATAGTACGAGGTCAAAAGATTGAACAAAATATTTTATCACTATCTAGTTCTTATATTTCTACTTCAAAAAATAAAGAAATTGATGATTTTTAGTTAAGAAGTAAAAGAGCTAGAGTAGAAAAGATTTTGGTCCTAATTTGTATGTATTTTATATTGGAGATAACCCTCTCACTTTAAAATAAGTTTTATCTTCACATGATGCAATTTTTTTGGAAAGAGGTTGTAAATGATGAAATGAAATCACTAATTTCTGATAAAACTTGGAAGTTAGTTAATTTATCACCGAGTTATAAAATAATTGGTTGCAAATGAACTTTACGAAAAAAGTAAAAACCAGATAGATCTATTGATAAATATAAGGCTAGACTAGTAGCTAAAGGTTTTAAGCAACTAGAAGGCCTAGAGTTTTTTGATACAATTTCTCCAGTAACTAGAATTCTCTCCATTAGACTTTGAATTGTTATGGCTGCAATTTTTTATTTACATATCCATCAAATGAATGTGTAAACTGCTTTTTTAAATGGAGACTTAAATGAAGAAATTTATACGGAACAACTTCAGTGTTTTATTGAAGCAAGCCAAGAAAGTAAAATGTGTAAACTTACTAAATCCATATATGTCTTAAAACAGACACCAAATCAATGACATGAAAATATTGGTTCCTGCATAATTCAAAATAGTTTCAAAACAAATGAGTGTGATAAATGTGTATATCATATAAGTTTTGGAATAATTTACATGTTATTATTTCTCTATATGTTGATGATTTATTGATCTTTGGCTATAATATGCATGTTATCGATGAAGCAAAAAACGTTCTTAGAATCCATTTTGACATGAAAGATCTTGGTCAGGCAAATTTTATTCTTGGAATAAAAATTACTAGAATATGTGATAAAAAATTTCTTGACTAGTCATATTATATTGAGAAAATTTCGAAAAAAATATAACTTTATTGATTGCAAGCATATTTTAACTCTCTTTGATTCAAGTGTTCAGTTGTTTGATATTCAAAGTGAAAATGATGTAATAAATAAAAAGGAATATGCTAGCTTATTGAAAGTTTGAAATATGTGACTAATTGCACTAGATCTGATTGTATATGCAGTAGGAGTACTTAGCAAGTTTACCAGTAAGCCAGGTAATAAATATTGACATGCCATAATGAGAGTTATGGGATATTTAATTTGGACGAAATTTGTGGTTTGTTCTATAAAAATATCTGACTGTACTTGAAGGCTTTTCTGATGCAGACTATAACACTTTATCAAGTGATTCTTGTTCTACTACTGTTATATTTTTACTTTCGGTGGTGGTACTATTTGTTAAAAATCTAAAAAAGCAAACTATAAGTGTTAGCTCTACCATAGAGGCTGAACTAATTGCTTTAGTTTCAGCAAGTGAGGAAGTGAATTGGTTGAGAGATTTATTATTTTAAATTCTTTATTCTGAAAATTATCAATTTCTCCTATTTTAATTTATTGTGATTGTGATAGCACCAATGCAATTGATAGAGTTCAAAACTGTTATTATAACTGTAAGTCTAGATCTATAAGAAGGAAACACAGTAATGTAAGATCATATTTGACAAGTGGTACTATTAATGATGATTATGTCAAATCTTATGATAATCTTGTAGATCATCTTACTAAGGTCTTAACAAGAGAAAATCTGGAGAACATCGAGGGGGTGGGATTAAAGCTAAAAATCCTTGTGTCATATATGAGGAAATCCAAGGTGGGGATCAGAGATCCTAAAAGCAAGTTTAATGAGAAAAAAGAATCATATAATGACTCGTTATGAAAAATACACTATTTCTTTATTATTTCTTCCGTATGATGTGAGTGCATTGATTCCCGTAGTAAATTGTAAGGTTAAGTTTAAAAACTCTTAATGAAAATTTGTAGCCCATATGAATAGGGTATTAAACTTACAGGAGCGCCTTCGATATATTTTACCTATGCGATTATGGAAGTAGGCCGCTTCCTATGAGAGTTGGGCTTATTCTCAGAAATACTTATGAATTCGAGATAGCACAAGGTCATAATTGTTTGCTTATAAAGCTCATGTTATCACCTTGATTATTATTTATGAGTAGTGATAGTTTATTTCCCTTAAGTTGTCATAGTTCAAGTATGAGACCACTACGACTCTGAAGTAAAAATTATTGTTTCATTAAGGAAAGGTTCAATGCGAAGCACACCTCGATTATGCATAAAAGTCTTCCTTCGGCTAAGACTCTCTATAATATTAAATTGAGTGAGGGATTATTGGTTGTGTTTTAATATTATTATATTTTGTTAAGTTCCTAAATCATCATTAGATAAAGAAGAAAAATATCGCTTACTCTTGTGCGAAGATTTTTCAATTTTACCAAAGCAGCATAGGACAAGCCATTATGTCTACTTCCTTCTCCATCCTAAATATTGGTAGTTAGTATTCTTTGAGTATGCTTTCATTCTTGCAGACTTTGTTGAGTAGCATTTTCTGTTTTTTCCTTTGGCACTTCCTCTTTTTCTTGTTGTGACTCAAATATTACAACTCTAAGCATTTCATCCTTTTGAACTAGTACAAATTGAGCTTCATTATTCATTATTGATTTTATCATCTATTTTTTTTTGGTTCTCTCTTGACTCTTTTTTATAAATATTTTTTCCCTTGACCGTGTCTTCCTTAATTGTGGATTTCTCTATTGTCCTCAAACTTACATTCACGGCCAAATATAATATATTCTTTGCAAAATATAAGCTTTCATTCATCTGTAATTTGCAAAGTATTCGTTGTTCTGTTTATCATGGAGATCTTTGACTTGTTCTTCTCTTTCTTTGGCAAATAATAACTCAAATTGAGTTGCCTAGCTATTTTAGTTGATAGATTGGTCCTTTAATGCTTTGCATCCTTCATTTCTCCTCTTGCTTGGCTAATTGACCCAATCTCCACAATAATTATGGTCTCTATTAATTTTCCATTCCCTCATTCTCTTGTCGTGGAAGAGATGTTATTGGATATTGCTTCATTGCTTTGTTTCATACTAGCTAGTAGGTTACAACAGCAGTCATTTTCATTGATCCTTCCATATATTGTGTGAGCTTTCATTGATACTTCTGCCTTTCATATTTTCTACCCTGGTCTTCCTTGGCCTCAATTCGCCATCAGAAGGAAGCTTGACTATCCTGACCCAATTTCTCAAGTCATGATGACATTTACTATCAACCCATCAATAGGTAAGCCTAACCCATAGTCTGGAATCATGGGCAATGGGCTTTCAAAAACGAAAGAAAAGTAAGTCAATAACAATGGTAATAATAAGGAAAGAGAGGAAGAGAGAATAAAATCAATACACAAAAATAAAATCTCAAGACCTGGTATTAATCGGTAGTCAAGCTGCTAAACAAAATAAAGGAGCGTGAGGCTTATACAGATACACTAACAACAATAAAAGTACAGACCATCTTCAAATACAAAATGAAGACTAGTCCTGGCCAAAAATAGAAAGAGATAGACAGCTATGAATGCCAGAAGCTCATCCAAGACTCTGATCTCAAGAGCTTCTCCGCACGATATACAAGTCAGCGATGAGAAATTGTACTATGATCTGCAGGGTGCAGAAGTGTAGTATTAGTACCAACAAGTGACACTCAGTAGGTATACGCCAACTGAGCTCCAAAGATAAAGCAAGTATAAATTAACATATAAGCGGGGAACATACGTCACAAGTAACTAAAAAAGAATAATATAGGAGCATACAATAAGAAACAACGGATATAAAAAAAAGGGAGAAAGGGGGGAAAACAAGCAAAGAAAACAAGAGATGTAATGGTGGTGCCAACCCAAGAACCTAACATGATGATGCAATATAAAAGAGGGCACCTAAGATACAATCTACTAATAAAAATAAATACAAATATCACATAGAGGCCCAAAGGACCATGTCAACTCAATCCATGCATCAAAAGGTTAGATAAAGAAGAATAACGACAGTAACTACCTTCAAACAAGAGACCACCCTTTATACTGCCACAAGTTCACACATAGCCAAACAATTTCTTACTAAGAGTCTTTGTGTCGAACAGATCCACGTCAAGCAAATAAAACCCATATGACATCATACTACTGACAAGTACAAACCAATATGTTGGCGATAAGAATTGTATATAAATGAGAGTTATGCAATAAAAATCAATAGTACCATTAGTGTCATATGTCTCAATTTAAGGTATATACGCCCACTTCACATCCCAGTTGAAAGTAGGGCCCATGTGCCCCTCTAAGATCTCCATGAGGGGCTCGAGAATGCCCCTATATACCTGCCTGATTTCTATTCAGGTCATATCTCAATATAGATATCAATTTGTATCCTTTATCCTCTAGGATCCGCTCCACGATGATGGTCATAAATAGTAAATCAAATAGGGTTAGAGACTCATCGACCGAGTAAAAAATATACAAGCCCATCCCAGATGCGTCCAAAACTCAAGTAGTAAAAATATTCATGAAGAATAGCCAATGCAATGCATACCAGCACCAACATCTAAACAAAACACATATTCATATGCAAAGCATTACTATAAGTACCTAACTCCTAAAGCACAAAAACAACCCAAAGATACCATCGATCTCTGGTCAAGGCCTAGAGCTCAAATATACCCAGCAAAGTCAATAATAATACCAAAGAATCTCAACTCTATCTGGATAACAAGAAAGAAATTATGAAGAATACGTGTTCAACAGGGTAATCTATAGCCTTCAAATTTGACTGAAAATATATTCCTGATATTACAAGCATAATCTCTGCCCAACAACTATGGAGGAAATATAAAAGAATCTAGTACTTAATTCTGAAATAGGGGAAATATTTACTCACAACCCTAGCTAGGTGAAAATCTGTAATATCCACTACTCCATTCCACCTAGTTTGAGTAAATGCCCAGGAAAAGATAAGAAAAATAGCTTAGAAAAGTTAAAGGAAGAAATCACGAAGGGCCATCTACAGCCCGTAGAGAGATCTACGACTTATGGATGGGACTTCATAGTTGGCCCATATGACTTAGAAAATTTTGTAAGTCTGAGACCTATGTATGAGTCCTTCTACGAATTGTACTTCATTTCACGGCCTGTGGAATGATTTCGTAGATAGGAGTTCCAAAAAATCAAAATTTTTGAATCTTGAACCACGATTAACAGGACAACTCATCAAACCTTCAATGGCCTATAGAAAGAGGGTCATGGGACCCAATCTAGTAACCCAAATTTTGGGCACTCCTATCTATGAGAGGGTACTTACGGCCTGTAAGTGGGACTACAACCCGTACACAGGGATTTGTGGTTCCATTTTTTAAAGAGGGGTATTTTTATCTTTTCCATTATTTTTAATTAAAATCTGTGATGTTTTAGACTTATTTTAGACCCCTTATTAGTGCCCTAAGTGTAATGTTATTCATTCAACACTTAGAAATCTTGAGAGCACCGAGAAAAGGAGAAAGCTAGAGTTCCGAGCACGCGATTAAAGATTGCTCTAGAGTTGATTGTTCTTTGAAATCTCAGGTATGTAAGGCTTCCTAAAGTGTTAGATTGAGTTCGTCCATGCATTCATTTGTCACACGAGTCGACTTGCAAGTAGGATTTGAGTAGTGAAAATCCCATAATTCTAATCTTCAAGTTTGTTTGCATTTATTTCGAGTCTTCATGAACATATATGAATGAATTGATAATTGTGTGTTGATTATATGAGATTAGAGTATTAAATTTATGAATTACAATGTGAACCCTAAAATGTATTGTTCTATGTAGTTCTTGTTACACTGACTGAGTTGAGATCATGATTTTGATTATCTGAGTTGAGTGACTTGAGCATGAGGAACCTGTTACTTATTCCTACATAGATATATGATGGGAATTTTACATGTTTTATGTGATGAGCGTGATTAAGTGGAGTCTAAATGACCGTTTGAGTTAGAGTCTTGAATGTATGCATGATTGAATCGCCCTGATTAGTTGAATTGTTGAGTGATTGAATGAGTTTGATTGGAGAAAACATAAAGAGATGAGACTAAGTTGATTAGCATGAGCATGTTTTAGTCTTGAGAGGAGTATTGAATACCGATTCGGGAGTGAGTAGATAATTGTTCTAATCCATAAATAATGTTACTTGCGTAGGATAATTTCATCGTTAATTCGAGTGACTCATATCCCAAAAAGATGGACATTTACTTTGGATCCAAGAGAGGTTTGATTGTCCCTTACCTTGGAAAGTATTGGACAGGCATGTCAACGACGTCACTTTCATTGTGCATCATCAAACTAAAGGTGGTGGGATTTGATATCGGTTAAGAGAAACTCCCAAGTAACACTTGACGAAGCATATAATGTTTTAAACAAGTTGCATAATATTGAGTCTATTTTCAAAGCATAATTTTCTCATAAAATTGCATATTTATTGAGTTGAGTTATGGATTGTTGAGCTTAGTTGACTGAGTATGTTTGAGCATTGTTGTTTCTTTAGCCATTTTACGTACCATTATATTCCATATACTGACGTCTGTTTAGGTGTGCATCGTTAATGATGTAGATACAGGTGATAGAGGCCTTCAGTAAGCGCATCGTTAAAGTCCAGATCTTGTTTCCAGATTTGGTGAGCCCTCCTTGCTATTCGGAGGAGCCTTTTTATCTTTTTATTAAGTATTTTTATTTCCTTTCGATTGGGGTAGCTATGGCCTTTCATGGTACCATCTAGACAATTCAGATAGAGCTTATAGACTAGATTTGAGATTGTTGATTTGGATATTGTCTGACTAGTTTCATTCGTACTAGTCTTGATTTGTTTTGAGTTGGATTATTGATCTTTAATTATTGTTAGTCTTTTATTGAGTATTTTCTTCCACTATTGAGTATGATATGATGATGAGGCCAGGTGGTTCTCTTGGGAAATAAGCAATGGTTCTTCAAGTGTCAGCCACTCCAAGGGTACCCTCCCACAGCGTGACAAACTTGGTATCAGAGCCCAGAGTTCAAGTGTTCTAGGGTGTCTATGAAATCATGTCTAGTAAAGTCTTGTTTTTGGGTGTGTTGTGCACCACATTTTATAAGTAAGAGACTATAAGACATTAGGAATGGTTACACTTCTTTGTATTCTGAGTTCATGCTATAAAGTTTGACTTTAATAACGTATCCAACTGATTCGTGCGTTACACATTTGCAGATCATGCCTACTAAGCATACCACCACCCAAAGGGATGCCTCAGCCTCCAACATTGAGAATCCTCCCATAGAAGTGCCTACCCAAGCGGGAACAAAAGGATGAGGTCGATCTGCTAAAGCTACTAAAGTTCCTCAGACACCTAGTGCTCAGCCAGCTCCCACTTTAGAGGTTGAGTTTGGGGGAGCCATTACCATGCTCACCTAGCTTGTGGCTTCTTAGAGTGGTAAACGAACTTCACAGGCTCCTAGTTCTAGCTCCAAAGAGCGAACTGCAGCAACCAGACTTAGAGATTTTCTGAGGATGAACCCACCCGTCCTCACAGGGTCTAAGGTTAAGGAAGACCCTTAAAATTTCATTGATGAGATGGTGGAAGGTCCTTAAAGTCATGCATGTGATTGAGATTAAGGGAGTCAAACTCGCCTCCTAACAACTTAAGGATGTGGTAAACGTTTGGTACAACCAATGGGAATAGGTTCTAGGTGAGGATGTTGAGCCTGCAGAGTGGAGTGAATTTGAGAATGCCTTCCTTGATCATTTCTTTCCCTAGGAATTGAGGAGTGTGAAGCAGAAGGGGTTGACTGTTAAAGAATACAGCCTCAAGTTCATCTAGGTATGCTCCAGAGATGGTCCAAGATATGAGAACAAGAATAAGGAAGTTCATATCTGGCTTGGGTAAACACGTGAAAAAGGAATACAAAGTGACTTTGTTGATCCCAGGCATGGACATCTCTAAGCTTATGGTCTACGCACAACAACTTGAGAAGGATAAAAAGAGAGATATAGAGGAGCATTTTTGAGCAAGAAGGCTACGTTAACAGGGTGTGAGCCCAACCAATCTAAGTAGAGTAAGGGAGACAACTTCTACTTTCAGAAGAGATCTAATAGTTATGCACCATCCTCATCAAGTGCACCATCTCTAAGTAATAGGTATGATAAAAAGTCCCAAGGTCAGTAGAGCTTTAGAGCGTAAGGTCCTCAGTCTTAGGCCAATGTGACCCTTTGCTCGAACGGAAAGCCACCTTGTAGAAAATATGGCAGGATGCATTAGGGAGTATGTAGAGAGTAGGGAATAGTTGCTTTAAGTGTGGTCAAATAGGCCACTTCCAGAAGGAATGTCTGATGTAAGGCAATAAATCCAAGTCTTCTACCACTAGCCAAAGGTAATCAGAGAGGTGTTGCACTAAGGACAACGATGGAACAAACCATCTGTATGCGATGGGGAACCGACAGGACCAAGAGGCTGCACCAAATATTGTGATGGGTATGCTGTGAGTTTTTACTTTTGATTGTTATGCATTGCTTGATCTGGGTGCAACCCTGTCGTTTGTGATGCCATATATGGCTAGTAGATTTGAGAATCTTCTTAAGTGCTTTATTGAACCTTTTGTTGTTTCTACTATTGGTGAGTTCATCTTAGCTGAAAGGATCTATAGAGATTGCATAGTGTCTATCCATCATAGTGATACCCTCGTTGATTTGATAGAGTAGGAGATGACTGAATTTGATGTAATTCTTGGCATGGATTGGCTTCATGCCTGCTATGTCATCATTGATTGTAGAACCCAAACTGTTAAATTCCAATTTTCGATGAACTAGTCCTAGAGTGGGAGGGTAATTCGGTGGTACCTAAGGGTAAGTTTATTTCTTACCTTAAGGCTAGAAAATTAATCTCTAAGATATGTATCTATTACCTCGTGCAAATTAAGATTGATAATGTAGAGTCTCCATCTTTTGAGTTAGTTCTGATTGTCAATGATTTTATAAGGGTTCCCTGACAATTTGCCCAGAGTCCCATTGACAGGGAGATTGATTTTGGAATAGATGTCCTCCCTGATACGCAGCATATTTCTATTTTACCATATAGAATGGCCCTCGCCGAGTTGAAAGAATTGAAGGAGCAGTTGAGAGATGTTTCAGATAAGGGATTTATTAGGCCAAGTGTCCCTCCGTGGGGCACTCCAATCCTATTCGTAAGAAAGAAGGATGGTACCCTCAGAATGTGTATTGATTATCGCTAGTTGAATAAGGTAACAATCAAGAATAAGTATCTGCTTCCAAGGATTAACGACTTGTTTGACCAACTTTAGGGTGCCACTGTCTTCTCCAAGATAGACCTCAGATCAGGTCATCACTAGTTGAAGATGAGGGAATTTGGTATCCGGAAGATGGATTTTTGAACCCAATATGGTCACTTTGAGTTCTTGGTGATATCCTTTGGGTCGAAAAATGCACCTGAAAACTTTATAGACTTGATGAACAGAGTATTCAGACAATACCTTGATATGTTCGTGATTGTATTTATTGATGATATTTTTTTTATTCTAAAGATGAGGAGGATCATGTTAATCGCCTTGGGATTGCTTTATAGACGCTCAATGATAATGAGTTATATGCTAAGTTTTCCAAGTGCGAGTTTTAGCTCAAATCTGTGGCAACCTTGGGCCATATAGTTTTAGGCAAAGGTATATGAGTGGACGCTCAAAAGCTTGAGGTGGTTACCAACCTCTCCAACCAATATAAGAAGCTTCTTGGGTTTAGCTGGCTACTACTGTAGGTTCATTGAAGGGTTTTTTTCCATATCAGTAGCATTGACTAGACAGACTCGATGAATGTTAAGTTTTAATGGTCTGATGAGCATGAGAGGATTTTCCAAAAACTAAAAACAAGGTTGACCATTACATCAGCGTTGACCTTTCCCCAAGGAACTAATGGATTTTTCATTTACTGTGACGCCTCGAGAGTGGGATTGGGATGTGTATTGATGCAAAAGGGTAAAGTTGTTGCTTATTCTTCTAGGCAACTCAAGGTGCATGAGAAAAATTATCCCACACATGACTTAGAATTGGCAGTGGTGGTGGTTGTTCTCAAGCTATGGCACCACTACTTATATGGAGCACATGTTGATGTATTCATAGACCATAAAAGCCTGCAATATGTCTTCACCTAGAAGGAGCTTAATTTGAGGCAGAGGAGATAGCTTGAATTGCTCAAGGACTATGACATGAGCATCCTCTACCATCCAGGTAAAGCTAACATGGTTACTGATGCTCTTAGTAGGTTATCCATAGGCAGTATCTCCCATGTCAAAGAGGGGAAGAAGGAAACAACTAAAGAGGTTCACAGACAAGCACGGTAGGGATTTCAATTAAATGAATCTGGTAAGGGTGGAGTTTTTATGCATTATGAGTTTGCATCATCTCTAGTAGTGGAGGTGGAGGAGAAGCAAGACCAAGATCCTTTTTTTTGTAATTGAAGGCAGATGTGCACAATCAGAAGGTGATAGCTTGGCCAAAAGGGGAGATGGAGTATTGAGATATCAAGGCAGATTATGTTCCAAATGTCGATAACATACGCAAGAGAATTATGGAGGAAGCTCACAGCTCTAAATATTCGATCGATCTGAGCTTGACTAAGATGTACCATGACTTGAAAGAAGTCTATTGGTAGAGCGGGATGAAAAGAGACATAGTTGAGTTTGTTTCCAAGTGCCCGAATTGCCAACAAATTAAAGTTGAGCATCACTGGCCATGTGGAGTAGCTCAGAACTTTAAGATCCCAGAATGGAAGTGGGAGATGATTAACATGAACTTTTTCACAAGCTTACCGAGGTCCCGCAGACAATATGATTTAATTTGAATGATAGTTGATAGGATGACAAATTTCGCACACTTCTTGGCAGTGAGGATGGCTGATACCGTGGAGGATTATGCCCAATTATATATAAGATGGATTGTTAGATTGCATGGAGTTCTCTTGTCTATCATCTCAGACAGAGGAACTCAATTCACTACCAATTTTGGAGATCCTTCCCGAAAGGCTTACATTCGAAGGTTAACCTTATTGTTTTTCGCCTTTAGACTGACAGTCAGGCAGAGCGCACTATTCAAAGCCTAGAGGATATGTTAAGAACTTGCTTCATTTACTTCAAAGGTAATTTAGATGATCATTTTCCTCTGATTGAGGATATGTTAAGAACTTGCTTAATTTACTTCAAAGGTAATTTAGATGATCATTTTCCTCTGATTGAATTTTCCTACAATAACAATTTCCATCCGAATATTCAGACGACTCCATATGAGGCACTTTATGGGAGGAGATATAGATCACCGAGTGGTTGGTTCGAGATGGGTAAAGGTAGAGTTGGTTGGACTAGACTTAGTTCACCAAGCCATGGAGAAAGTGAAGGTCATCCGGGAAGGATTGAAGACTGCACATAGTTGATAGGTGGACATTTACTTTGGATCCAAGAGAGGTTTGATCGTCCCTTACCTTGGAAGTATTGGATGGGTGTGGCAACGACGTCACTTTCATTGTACATCACAAACTAAAGGTGGTGGAATTGGATGTCAGTTAAGAGAAATTCCCAAGCAACACTTGATGGAGCATATAATATTTTACACAAGTTGCATAACATTGAGTCTTTATTGAGTTGAGTTATGGACTGCTAAGTTGATTGCTGAGCTTAGTTGATTTTTGAGTTATGTTTGAGCTTTATTATTTCTTTAGCCATTTCAAATACCAATATATTTCATGTACAAATGTCTATTTAAGCCTGCATTATTAATAATGCAGATACATGTGATAGAGGTCTTCAGCAAACACATTGTTGAAGTCCAGATCTTGCTTCCAATTTGGTGAGCCCTCCTTGCTATTTGGAGGAGCCCTTTTATCTTTTATTGGGTATTTTTATTTCCTTTTGATTGGGGTAGCCATGGCCTGTTATGGTATCATCTAGACTGTTCAAATAGAGGCTTCATAGACTAGATTTGGGATTGTTAATTTGGATATTGTCTGACTATTTCCTTCCTACTTGTCTTGATTTATTTTGAGTTAGATTACTGGTCTCTAATTATTAATAGTCTTTTCTTGAGTATTTTCTTCCATTGTTGAGTGTGATGTGATGCTGAGGCCAGGTGGTTCTCTTGGGAAATCAACAATGGTTCTTCAAGTGCTAGCCACGCCAAGGGTACCCTCCCGAGATGTGACAAAATCACTATAGGCTACATCATGATTTCCATACTATTGAAGGTTACTAAATCTTAGAAAATTTTCATATAAGCACTAAAAGGACTAAGGATAGGCCTATGACAAAAAAACATCAACAACCACTCTACATAGGCTAAACTAAGGCATAATTAATAATTTTTTCAACTCAACTAAGAATTTCATAAAGACAACTCGTAAGAGGGTAGAAAAGGAAGCTCGAATAAAGTGAGAGGGTGGATGTAATTCAACTCGACCTATAGGGAGAGGAAAATTCCTTTTATTGTGTTCTCGGTTCTTGGCTCTTTCTTTCCCTTTATCCTCTACCTAGGGAATATATGAAAACTAATGCTCAAATTGAGAACAAAAAAGTATGAAATAAGGAATTGAATCCTAACCTATCACATACAATCCAAACCACAAGCAATTTATACTAAATAATATCTTATATAGCTCAATAAAAAAGATAGACCAACCTACCTCGAAACCGACCACACGCGCTCTAAATCCACTTCCCAGTAGCTTTTTATGCTTGACTCACCTTCAAATTTTGCCACGTTATAAAAATATCGATCATCTCGTCAATACCAATATTTTGAAACCAAAATTGCATTTTTCGTAGATGGATCCTAAATCGGATCAAGAGGAGAATTGTGGGATCCACAATGCAAATCCCATAATCGACTCTGAAAAAAGGTTCTAAACGCATCATACAGCTTGTAACCCAAAATGGGACACAATTGATGCTCAAAACAGGATAAATCAACCCAACAATTAAAATCACTAAAAGGAGAACTTTAGGAGAAGGACAATCACTTTAGGAGGAATTAACCTCAAACTGACGTGTCCAATGGATTTTCTAACCATATCACTGTGTTTCCACAGAAAAACCTCACAAATTGGAGCTTTGAATCACCCAATTTAGAGCTTTATAGCTCCCGGAATTGCAAGAAAAAAGAATGGGATCTGGGCTGGTCTTATTAAATTAAAAGACCAGACAAACCTTCATCGCTATCGTGGAAGCATAGGCCTGTGATCACGACCCTCCCAACGATTGGCCATCGCGATCGCGAAGGCTAAGCCCGCAACCGTGGAGAGAAAAGGCAACATAGCCTCGCGATCACAAAGACTTAGATCTTTCACCTTCGTGAACGTGACCTAGGGTCGATGATCGCGAAGATCATTGACCTGCACCATAAATTGTTGCATCAGCTGAACTTGTAATTGAAAAAAAACTCTGGTGGGGGTATTTGGAATTCGTTCGGAACCCTGTGCATGCAAGCAAACTATGTTATCCCATCGAATTCGATATTTCGGACTCAATGACACAGTCACAACTTTCAATAGGGATCGTTTCAACAAAAAGTGAGTCCCACACTCAAGCACCATTTTTAATCAAATTCCACCAAAGGGCTTGAAATGAGACCTGAAGCCTTGAGACATGCACAAAAGATTATTCTAGATCAAAATCAATGTTCTGGAGCTAACTGCTCTGACAGAATTCTCATTCGAGTGCTATTTCCAAGAATGTTGATCAAAGCGAATTTTAGACCAAATTTCAACAACCAAAATGCTAAATGGTTTAAACTCACACCAAAAGTCTTAATACTTGAGCCAACTATGCTTCTTGCCTAATTTGGTCATTTTGGAGTTGACAAAATTGTCAGAATTTCATTCTGAGGTTGTTAACCTTCATTTTTGACTAAAGACAACTTTTCAAGTTATAAGGACCTCCAAACACAAAATGTTGTAAAAATAATCCAAATGAACGACTAGGCGATCGAATCGTCAATGCCAGCAAGTCATAAATGACTTAGGGTCACTACAAAGAAGCTCTAAAATACTGAAAAGAACGGAGAGCAGAGGAAATGAAATGACCTGAAAGATCATTACATTGATGCATGTTAACAAACGGAGCTAAACATGCGCATAGAGATTTTAAATGGTGCTTTTCTTCTGAACTTTGCATTTTTCTTAAAGAAAATTAAAATTTTAAATTTATAATGTCACTCAATAATGAAATTCTATTTAATTCAAACACTAAAATAATAACACAGTTATTCTAAATGAAGAAAATAAGAAATAACAAAAAATATAAATAGTTACATTACATCACAAGTAAATTTTGACAAATGAGAAGAAAGAAAATGGGAGATAAATGATGGAAAAAGAAAAAAAAGATTTAAAAATTTTCAAAAAGTAAAAATAAAACAAGAATTAAATCATAGAAAAAAAATATATTTCATATTAAAATAAGAATAAAAAGGAAGGAATTAAAACTAATCTTGTAATTATGACAACCAATTCTCAATTTTCGTAAGGATAAGAGAGTGTAATTGCACTCTTCTAATTATATAAAATTCTCCTCTAATTTGGCAATGATTTGACCTAAAAAATATGCCAAACAATATAACTATATTCAATTTCAATCATATTATAACTTTTCAAACAAGATCTATATTCTCTGAATACAACATAAAATTTTTAAAATTTTCTTTGCAAAAAACTGTAAAAAAATTACAAGTAATGAATAAATTATACATCAATCGATAGCTAATTAGAATCAACTGTATGAATTAATTCAAATGCAGTTATCATGCTTTTATTCACCAAAAATAAGAACCCCTTCCCCCTCCAAATTACTATTCAAGCACTTGAGGTAAAAATGCACAAAAACCAAAAGTAGTACAGGGTAGATGTGCAATAACCCGCAATGAAAAAACAAGACAAATTACCGCGGCAAAAATGGAAATAGTTAGAAGTACGAGGGTGGTTTTCGAGGAAACAGGAAAAACGCATAAAAGGGGAAAGAGAGATTCACATCTCACCCGATTCTCTTCCTCTCATCAATGCTTCCTCGCAGCTCCGTCTCGTGCCCTCATCGGCTCTAGGCTCTCCGATCACCCTTTCGGCAAATTCCTTCGATCTCTGGTGGCGTCATAGTTATATTTTCCGGTTAGATTTTGAGCTCTGATTCGAAGCACATATATACTGCTCACACGTATGTATATAACTTTGATGCATAGTTGATGTGGTGGTCTTGGTTTAATTGCTTCCTCATTATCTTCGGATTGATCGTTTGTCGAATAGTTATTGAAATTATGTTGTTTTGTTTGTGGTTGATTTTGCGATCTTCTGGGATTGATGGACTACTTTTATGTTGTTTTTTATTTCTCTTTAGTTGATTCTGAGCATGAGTTTTTTGTCCTTTTGGATTTAGCTATGGTGGTGGTTTAGTGTTCATTACTGGTAGAATTTGAATTTAATTATTGGTTCATTCATTGTTGCAACTGACGGTATTCATTTAAACTAGAAATTCAATACGAATAACTGATTCCAGAAGTTCTTTTATTTCCTTAATTGCCTGAAACTTTAGTGTTTGCACCGTTTTCAGTTTTCAGTGTCTTTGATATGTATTTTGTCTTCTCAGTTTTTATTTACTTAATTCATTTATATACGTTTATTGGAAAAATGTTGCATACAATTATCATTTTTTGGTGGAACCCTGAAAGGATTTTAAAAGCAGTAGTATTGAGCAGAGATACAAGCTGATGTAACTACAGTGAGTTAGAGATAACTCAGTCAGTTAGGAGGTGGTAAGAAGTTAGTCTAATAGCTAAGCAACATCTAAGATGATCAAGTGTATAAATATCTCGTATGTGAGACTCTGTAAAGTGAATAAAATCAATTTGAGATATTTTCAGATTACCATTCTCTCTTAAGCTTCTTTCCCCGAACCAGCAGTCTTCGCGCCAAGCAAGACCGCCCTTGCGGAAGCTTAAGCGGAAATGAAAGAGGAGGTTGAGGGAAGCCACTCTCTTCCATTCATATCAAAGAAGAACTTCAACTATGGAAGTTGACATAGTATCATAGCTCCAATTAGAAGTTCACACTGAATAAGGGTTGCGATCTTCGAAAGAGCTTCAATTCAACAAAATTCAGGGGGAGAGGAGAACTAGATCAAAAGAGATCTATCAATGACGATGGAAGATGCATCTGTGGCTCCAAATTCAACTACATCTCATAGCACAGGCAGAGTTGAAATAGATCACAATCAGTGTATTATATCTTCTCAACCAAATGACACTCAGGTGGCACTCTTATCTCCCTTCAACTAAATGGATCTGAAGTTTATGCTCTATGGAGCAGATCTATGGTGCTAGGTTTGTTAGGCAAGAGTGAGTTAGACTTTGTTGATGGGAGACACTCCAAAGATAAATTTGATGAATCTCTACATGAATAACAAGAGAAAGTGAATGTTGTGGTATTATCATGGATTATGAATGCTGTTGGAAAGGAACTGTTAAGCAGTATAATCTATGCCTCAAATGCTCACAAAGTACGGCTCAATTAAAAGGAGAGATTTGATACTGTAAATGGATAGAGAGTGTTCTATCTACATCGAAAAATTGTAACTCTAACTTAAGGGACTCTATCTGTATCCGATTACTTCTCTAGAATGAGAAACCTGTGGGATGAGTTTGATCCACTTGTTCCTTGTCCAGGTTGTAGCTGTCCTGAATCACGCAATTATGCTCGCCATGGTACCAACGGCTGCTACAGTTTCTAAGGGACTCAATGAGGTATATGTTCGGTGTAGGAGACAAATCCTGATGATGCCTTCAATTCCAACATTAATCAAGGCCTATTCTGTGACTATAGATCACGTAAGTCAGAGGTCCTTAGCCAATTCGTCACCAGTGAGTCAAGTCATTGAATCCTTAGAGGGAACAACTTTTTTAGTCACAAAGATGGCCTAGCTCTAGCTTCAGAGGAGTAGTAGTCATGGGATCTCATACCACCTATGGTACAGGAGGCATGAGTTCAGGAAGCAATTTCTCAGGTGGAAAGAAGAGCTCTTGGGGGTAACTACTCTGGTAAATTGCCATCATCTAACAGTTTTATACCTCAAAAGAAGAGCTCACTAGTGTGTGAATTCTGCAGTTACAATGGACTACCAAGGAGAATTGTTACAAGTTAATTGGGTACCTTCTGGATTGACCTAAACCCAATAAGAAAGATAACAACAACAACAATATACCCAGTGGAATCCCACAAGTGGGGTTTGGGGAAACCCAAGAAGAAAGAGATAGGTCAATATGCAAATCAAGCAGGAAGTTATGGAGAAAAGGACTATGAAATGGACTACTTCAACAGCTATGAAAAATCTAATTAATGTAGCTAGACTAGCTCTTCTCATGCCATTATATCTCAACCTACACCATAGCTTCCGCCCTATTTCACTCAGAAGCAATATCAACCAATCCTTTTGATGTTTGAACAGAGGTAATGAAGAGAAAGCCCCCACTCCAGCTGCCAATGCAAATATCATGATTGCTTTAAACACTAATACTGTAGGTGCTAGTTGGATAGTGGATTTAGGTGCAACAAACCATATGCCTTCTAATCTTGAGTTATTGCATAGCTACCATGAGATTCCAGAACCTGAGAAGAGTAATGTTCATCTCCCTACAGATAGTGTGATACCTGTATCTCATAGAGGAAGTTCCAAAGTTCTAACAAATGAACTCATCTCTAACGTTCTGTTCTACCAGATTTTAAATTTAATGTGCTGTCTGTCTCAAAATTGACTTAGGAATCACAATGCTCAGTGGCATCTTTCTTGATTTTGCATATTCCAAGATCTCTACACCAGCATAGTGAAGGGAATTGGTGGGGAAGATCAGGGATTATACATTCTGAAGGGAAGTTCTTGATTCAAACTCCTAGTGTTCAATAAATAAGTGTGTTAACATAGTTGAGCAGATATCTGATTCTAGTATTCTCTGGCATAAAAGGTTGGAACATACTCCTCTGGAGGTTATCAAGAAGCATGAGAATCTTAGAGATCTGACACATGAACATCATGTGTGCACTGTATGCCCCTTGGCAAAACACACCAAGTTACCTTTTCCCTTCTTAGTTGTTCTGGCTCTAAATCTGCATTTGATTTGTTACGTTGTGATATCTGGGGTCCATATAGAGTCACTACTCACAACAACAAGTGATTCTTTGTCCCAATGATAGTTGATTTTACTAGATTCACTTGGTTGTTTTTGATATGTTCTAAGTTTGAAGTCATTGTGCCCTGAGAAACTTTTTTACAAGAATAAAGAATTTGTTTTCTACGTCTGTGAAAGTTTTGAGAACACTCAATGGTTGTGAATTCTTTAGTACTGGATTTCAGTCTCTTATGTCTCCTCTTGACATCCTACATCAGAGTTCTTGTGCCTATACTCCACAGAAGAATGGGATAGTAGAGAAAAAACACAAAACTATTCTAGGAGTAGCCAAGGCTATCTGATTCCAAATTGCTGTTCCTTTGAAGTTTTGAGGAGAACATGTTGCTATTGCTGTCAGCATTCTCAATAGACCACCTTCTAGGACTATGTAATTCAAATCCCCTTTTGAGCTACTGTATAAACATCTCTCTCCTCGTTCCATTGTCAAAGGTTTTGGATATCTAAGTTATGCCTCCAGCACAAGATCCTCAGATAAGTTTACTACTAGAGCTATACCTGATGTCTTCATGGGTCACTCAACTCAAAAAGGGTATAAAATCTATGATATCCAATCCAAATCTTTCTTTATTAGCAGAAATGTTTATTCAAGGAATCTATCTTTACCTTTCTTCATGTAGAGTCCTTTGGCTCTCACCTCTTCCCGTTGTCAGGATGTTATCTCTCATTCACCTCTCATAGTGCTCCTTTTGCCATTCCTGCCTAGTGGGAGCTTTCTTCTGAGCCTTCTCTTGCTTCCTCTACTCATATGTATCACCAGGAAGCCTCTGCTCATCCCGTCCATCCACCCCCTCTTGAACCTAGAAAGTCCACCATAACCGAACATTCTCCTGTCTGGATGAATGACTTTGTCACTACCACACCCAAATCCTCTACTTCACCATCATGTTCTTATCCCATGTTTTCTTATGTCACTTACTCTCACCTCTCCCAGTCCTATCAACATGCCCTTTCTGCCTATTCCTCCTTTCCAGAACCTTCTTCCTTTCAACAAGCTTTAAAAGATTCTTCCTGGATCAATGTCATGAAATTGGAAATTGCTGCTCTAAAAGATAATTACACCTAGTCAATTGTTGATCTCCTAGCTAGTAAAACACCTGTTGGGTGTAAATGGATATATTAGGTGAAATACAAAGCATCAGGGGAAATTGAGAGATATAAAGCAAGACTAGTGGCTAAGGAGTATAGTCAACAAGCTGATCTGGACTATGACATTTTTCTCTTTTGTTGCTAAGATGGTGACTGTTAGGTCTCTTGTTGCCCTTGCAGCTTCCAATCAGTGGTCCACTTGCCAAATGGATGTCCATAATGCATTCTCAATAAGGATTCGATGGAGAAAGTCTATATGCATATTCCTAAAGGTTTTGATTGACAGGGGAGTCTTAGAAGGTTTGCAAACTTTACAAGTCATTATATGAGCTAAAGCAAGCCCCCAGACAATGGAACAAAAAATTGACTGATGCTGTTATCCGGACTACTCAAAGTCATTATGATTACTCTCTTTTTACCAAGAAGGCAGATGAAGAGTTAGTGATCTTTCTAGTATATGTAGATGACCTTTTAGTCACGGAAGACAATCAGAACATGATCAATCAAGCAAGGGAAGATTCGCAACACACGTTCAAAATGAAAGACGTTGGAGAGCTTAAATTCTTTATGGGAATTGAAGTGGCCAGATCACAAGAAGGAACAGTGATGTGCCAAAGAAAGTATGGGACTAAGTGGAGCAAAACCGGCTAGTACTCCACTTAGGTGAATCAGCAACTTACTTTCGTGGAATATGACAAATATGTACCTAATAAAGAAGCAAATGATGATGATGTACTAAAGGATCCTGCAGCATATCAGAGGCTATGGGAGGTTGTTATACCTCACTATGATCAGACCCGGTATCGTGTTTATAGTACAAGTACATAGCCAGTACATACATTGTCCAAAGAAATCACATATTGAAGCTGCCCTGAGAGTGGTAAGATGCATCAAAAGGTACACTTGTGTTGGGACTATTGATGCCTGCAAAAGGAACCAACCATCTGCCTACTATGACTTAGACTGGGGTGCATACTGGGAAACTAGAAGATCAGTCGTTGGCTATCGGGTGAAGTTTGGTGGACCTTTAGTTTCTTGGAAGTTTTATCCAGAATCTGAGTTCAGAAGCATGGCTGCCTGTATTGCAGAAATTACATGGTTGATAAGATTATTTAAAGAATGATGAGTCTATGTCCAACAACCTATAGACTTATGTGTGGTAGCAAGGCTGCAATTCAGATTGCTACAAATCCTATATTACATGAGAGAACCAAATATATTCATAGTAATATTGACTGTCATTTTGTGAGAGAAAGAATCAGTCGATGAATGACTTGAACTGATCATGTGCCTACTGAAGAACAACTAACACATGTGCTTACAAAAGGATTAGGAAGACCAATTCAAGCCATCAGCTTGAAGGGATCATTGAGCAGAGATACGAGCTGATGTAACTGCAGTGAGCTAGAGATAACTCAGTCAGTTAGGAGGTGGTTAGAAGTTAGTTAGAGTGACAGTTAAGCAACAGCTAAGATGATCAAGTGTATAAATATCTCCTATGTGAGACTCTGTGAAGTGAATAGAATCAATCTGAGATATTTTCAGATCACTATTCTGTCTTAAGCTTCTTCTCTTCCATTTGATATCAAAGAAGAACTTCAGCTATGGAAGTTAACAAGTAACTTTAAGTCTTTTGGGGCCAAGTGTGCAATTTCGGCAACTCTAGTTTAACTAGATCCTAGGAATAACTTGGTTAGAGAGGTAGTTCTTGTGAAATTTCTATCAGTTCAGGTGTCCAGTAACCAAATCAGAATCGATAGGAATCAATCAATTACATTGAATGTGCTTAGAGATATATCATCTGGTACCAGCCAACATGTCTCATGCCACCAGAATGCTGTTACCGTGTGAGTACTAGTTCAATAACTGCAGTTTCCTGAGAAGTGCCCCTTTCCGGGTCAAAGGACATTAAGAGCTTGCAAAAAAATTGCTGAATCATTACTTAAATAGAACTTAAAGAGTAGAATTCCTTTTCACCGAGCAATAAGCATGAATAAGAATTAAGCTCACATAAATAATTGAGTTATACCTGAGAGTTGTTTTGTTATGAATTATGCGCTTAGATGATTTGTTGGCAGACAAATATCTATAGTGAATGAGGTAACTACTTAGGGTTTTCATTTGGTTCAATATAAGCAGTCTATGCTGGATATTGTTGTACTCTTATGGAGCTCCCTTGAAGGCTTCTTTTGGTTCTGACTCGATGATGATTCCCTGTTTCTTTACTACTTTTACTTTACCCTTATCTCAGCTCGTCTTAAATTTTGGAGTTTGGACTTGTTTAGTTACATGTATGGTTCATATGTTCTTGATAATATGTTTTACTGAAAGTCCTATACACCCAACTAGAATCTAATTCAGTGGGGTAAAGAATCTTTAGAAGACCAAGATCATTCTGAACCAATAAAAACCCCACTAACTTCTCCAGTAAGGCATCTATAACTGCGGTAATTTGGAATATTCCAGTTAGTGAACTTTGATTCGTTCCTTTTATATTGGATTTTATTCTTGGTGCTTCTTTGTCTTCTCTCCTCTTTGTACTAGCTGAATCTTAAGCCTCCAATATGTAATCCTGCTTCCTGTTCTTGATTTTTACTCATATTCTACCACCCTTTTTATAGTGAGACCCATTTGTGAGACCCAGGAATGGCTCAAGGTACTTGTGCAATTCTAGTATGCATCACCCCTTAACAGCCCCTCATTTTGAAGCCTTGAAACCCAAGTATTCTGCTCCATATTTCAAATAAAGCCAAGTTTGTAGCCTGTCTAGCATCAAATTTTTTGTTTTTAATAAGAGCACTTTTTTGGTCACATGTGTGTTTATTCTCATCAGTAAAGTCAAGTATTAAAGAGATTTGATTTTTTAACCGTCTTAAAAATTGCTTGATTTTCTTGCTTTTTTTTTCGAGTTTGAGTTTAGTTGGTGATGTGATTTAGTTTGGGAATATGGCCACAGGTGTCTGGAATTTCTGTAGGGTTGCATTCTGTTGAATTGTGAAGGTATTTTCACAATGAACCAACGCAGTACAATCGATCTGGAACATGGATGGGATTTCATGCAAAGGGGCATCACAAAACTGAAGAACATTCTAGAAGGGCTTCCTGAGCCTCAGTTCAGCTCAGAGGACTATATGATGCTGTATACGTATCCTTTTGGACTCCCACACTCTTAGGCATGTAGATAACTTGGATTTGATCACCTTTTGTTTCCTTAAGTTTACTAATAGGACAATTTACAACATGTGTACTCAGAAGCCCCCACATGATTATTCTCAACAGCTGTATGACAAATATCGTGAAGCTTTTGAAGAATATATCACAACAACGGTAAGGGTAGCTGCACTTTTAATTCGCATTTCACTTTAGAAGCAATTAAACAAGGTGCTACAGTAAACAAGAAAAATAAGAATTGGAGAAGGTTTGTTCTTATTTTTTCTTTGATGTCTCTATCCATGTATGATTCTTGATTGTTTGCTCTCTATGTATCATTCTGGAATGTTTGAAATTTATAAAATGATTTCCTTCATAAAGAAAAGAAAAATCATTAATTTGGTAAGCCCTTTGTTCCCTCTTTTATGTTTCGACTTTAGCCATGTAAATAAAGAGGCTTAGTACTGTTAGTTTCCTTGGTTCCCACTGTGATTTTATTTTGTGGCCTCTATGATTTTATTTAATAAGGATCCATGTGCAAGTATCAATAGGTTTTTTGGGATCTGATGTAATTCAGACATTGCTTTCCCAAGAAGCATATTTTTTTTTTTTTAAAAAAAAACTTTGTTCTCGCTATTGTTAAATCTGATTTTAAAAGAGAACTTATGTTGGATAAGATTTATATTTGGAAAGGCTGCTCTTGCTATATGCAGCAAGTGGAGAGAAGTTTCAAAGTACAGCTGAATTCCAGGGATATTTTTGTATGGTATTTTAGGCATGCAATTTGTCTTAGGAGTTTAAAATGATGGAAGACTCAAATTTGGCTTAAAGTTTGTTTATCTAATTTTTGTTTTTCTAAATAATTCTCTCCTGCATTATCTAAATTTTCAACACTGCAATTCAATTTCAAAATAGGTATTGCCTTCTTTGAGAGAAAAACATGACGAGTTCATGTTGCGAGAGTTGGTAAAAAGGTGGTCAAACCATAAGGTCATGGTTAGATGGTTGTCACGATTCTTCCATTATCTTGACCGTTATTTCATTGCTCGGAGATCATTGCCAGGGCTTAATGAAGTTGGACTAACTTGCTTCCGTGATCTGGTAATTTACGGTTTTTTTTCTCTTCTCTCTTTTAATCAGAATTTTCTTTTTGCGGTCATATATTAAAACATCTCGCCTGATCCCTTGGTTAAAGCACTGAGTTCTGCTCATGGCTTCTATGTTGATTTTTCCAATTCTGTTTTAAAGGTTTTTGCCTCTTTTAGAATTTGGTTTTTAGTTTGACTATATACTCAACTGCTGCCACGTTCTTTCATCAAAAGATGTTATCATTTAGTCCCTCCATTCCGATTATGTGAAGGTGTTTGACTGGTCACCGAGTTTAAGAGAAGAAGACAGACTTTTGAAACTGTGGTATAAAATAAGCTATATAAATTTGTGTCTATAAAGTTAAAAAAGAAGTTTGAAGTTAAATTGTTAATAAATATGGAAAGATGTCATTTTCTTGGGGACCGACAAAAAAAAATGTCACATAAAAGTGGGATGGAGTATCTTACTGGCAAATGTTTTCTATTTCAGGTCTACCAAGAGTTGAATGGAAAAGTCAGGGATGCTGTTATATCTCTGGTATCCCTTTGGTCTCGCTTTGAGTTCTCACTACCATTTCTTTTTTCCTTTTAAATGAGTAATAACATTCTTCTAACTAGATTGATCAAGAGCGTGAGGGAGAGCAAATTGACAGAGCTCTACTGAAGAATGTGCTAGATATATTTGTTGAAATTGGAATGGGGTCAATGGATTATTATGAGAATGATTTTGAAGCTGCAATGCTCAAGGACACTGCGGCTTATTATTCTCGCAAAGCTTCTAACTGGATCCTCGAAGATTCATGTCCAGATTATATGCTGAAAGTTAGTATACCGCGTATGCGACTCCTTGGTTTTGTCACTCTTGCCCTGTTGCTTATTCTGTCTCTCCTTTTTCTGGTTAACGTCCATATGCTAACCTACATAATCGTGTCAATATCCTTTAGGCCGAGGAGTGCTTGAAACGGGAGAAGGATAGGGTCTCTCATTATCTCCATTCTAGCAGTGAAACAAAGTTGCTTGAGGTTGATTCTAGCTCTTGAGCTTTTTTTGTTTATTGGAACTTTAGCCTCTAAGATGGAGGATGTTTCTAACTTCATCCTGAATTGACAAGTTCAGTTTTTTTCACATCTTTTTTCCTGAATCTAGCCCATCAACTTTGAATTAGCTGCAACTTTACTCTACTCACCTTTCTACAGAAAGTGCAACATGAGTTGTTATCTGTGTATGCCAATCAACTTCTTGAGAAGGAGCACTCTGGATGCCATGCATTACTTAGAGATGATAAGGTAGTTATCAGCATCTTAATGTCCATGTTTGTATTTTTTGCAATCATTGACATAATCATGATGATTTTTTTAGGTCGAAGATTTATCAAGGATGTATAGACTCTTTTCTAAGATTCCTCGAGGCTTAGAGCCTGTGGCTAATATATTTAAGCAGGTTTGTGATCTCATGACCTCATTCTCAATTGTATGCCTGTAAGTTACTTCATATATCCTTTTTTTGATCTGAATGCAGCATGTTACTGCTGAAGGTACAGCTTTGGTGAAACAGGCTGAAGATGCTGCTAGCAACAAAAAGGTTTCTACAATCTGTACTTTTCTCAATTTCTTTGGTATAAAGAAATTTGGTTCTTCCTTATTTAGAGTGTATAACTTGACTTGGAACTAGTCAAACTAAAAGTTTCTGCTATTTTAATATGCCAAGTTACTTGTGTTCAAGTGTCTGATAAACTTAATTTCATATTTTAACACATCTTTAACTGTGAGTTTTTTTTTGGGGTGGGGTGGGGGTGATGGAATCAAGTAAAATTGATTGTGAACTCAATGAAAAAAGTACGTGCGAACAAGTTAAGTGACCTTTCTCGAAAAACAGTTATCCCTCGAAAAGGGAAGACGATGGCTATAATATATTGTGTATTACATCCCGAGTTGTCAGTTTGTGAGACTAGCTATTTATTGCTGAAGAGAATCTTGCTATTCTTGTTTTTTGTTATTCCACCTGGTGTCCAGTACCCCCATTGGGGCCTGAGTGAATCCATAGTCGCACCGGAATGTCCTACATTGGGGATAAAGTGCTTCCTGACAAAGGCAATTCCATAACGCAGGGTACTCAAACCCAAAAATTAGTTAAGGAGGAAGGAGTTCTTACCACTCCACAAATTTTGTTGGTGGCGCCTTGCTATACCGCTTATTTTAATTTCCAGTTTCTGCTTTTGATGAGTTTTGTTCAGAGATTTCTTCTGAACGTCATATCTTCTCTTTTGTATCAAAACCATGAAGTCTCAAAGTTTGACTCCATCTCAGTGATTGTTTTGTTTCATTTTATTTGTCCTTCAGTACATGATCATTGTAATTTGGTGTTGTAAAGTTTCTCTAAAGTAGAAACACCCATCAAATTCTGTAAGATAGAGCATGAACAGTTGCTTAGGGAACCAACAAGTGATTTTTGTCGCATTTCCTTCTTTTATGTGTTTTTACTTTTCCTCTCCTGCTGGTTAGAACAATGTCAAAATTATTTCATTTCGTCTTTTTAGAGATGAATCTCTAAAAGATGAGACTGGTATAAAAGATGAGACTGGTATTTCTTTGTGAATGCATTTAATTGAAATAGCTCAATGTCTTGCATTCTTTCTGATCAACTAGTGCTCTTTCAACAGGCAGAGAAGAGAGATGTGGTTGGTTTGCAGGAACAGGTAATCCCTTAGTGTTAATCTGTTTCTGATCCCTGAATATGTGTTGGGCAGTTAACTTTTGAATTTTCAGGTTTTTGTTCGGAAAGTGATTGAGCTTCATGATAAATATTTGGCATATGTGAATAACTGTTTCCAAAACCACACACTCTTTCACAAGGTATGAGTTTTGGAACACATGATTATTGTTTAATTTAATTGTTCTACTCTGTGCATTATGGTGAATTCCTAACATCTATCCCCTTTGTCACTTTACAGGCACTTAAAGAAGCTTTCGAACTTTTCTGCAACAAGGGTGTTGCTGGTAGCTCAAATGCTGAACTTCTTGCCACATTCTGTGACAACATTCTCAAAAAAGGCGGGAGTGAAAAATTGAGTGATGAAGCCATTGAAGAGACGCTGGAGAAGGTGCGCTCTTGCTCTATAGATCCCCTTCCGTTCTTTCCTCTTAGAACATCTGCTTTTTCTTGGTCTTACTGGCGCAGGAGGAAGCTGATAATAGATGTCACTTGCAGGTGGTAAAGCTGCTAGCTTATATTAGTGATAAGGACTTATTTGCAGAATTCTATAGGTAGAGTTACCGGTACTGTTTGTATCAATCACTATGTGGATAATAGCTTCTTCTCTGTTACAAGGTTATGATTTTCTTCTCTTTTTTTCAGGAAAAAGCTAGCCCGGCGGTTGTTATTTGATAAGAGTGCCAATGATGAACATGAGAGAAGTATCCTGACAAAGTTGAAGCAGCAGTGTGGAGGCCAGTTCACATCAAAGATGGAGGGAATGGTAAGCTATCCAGATCAATTGTGCTGTATTTGAGGCTATGTTCTCTTGTGACGTTCTTCTTCTCTTCCTCTAGGTCACAGATTTGACATTGGCAAGGGAAAATCAAGCCAGCTTTGAGGAGTATTTGAGCAATAATCCAATAGCAAATCCAGGAATTGACTTGACGGTGACTGTCTTGACTACTGGCTTCTGGCCTAGCTACAAGTCTTTTGATCTCAACCTCCCAGCAGAAATGGTATATCATATTAATCTGTTAATTGGCATTATGCAGTTTGATTTATCTTGGTTTTGACCCTTGTTCCTCTTGCTGAAGCTCTTCTCTTTAGGCAAAGAATGATGCGTGTTTTCTGCTTGAATCATTTTTCTTCTCAAATGTCCTGTCATTGATGCATTTTATGCTGCGCATTATCAGGTTAGGTGTGTTGAAGTATTCAAGGAGTTTTATCAAACAAAAACGAAGCACAGGAAACTTACATGGATATACTCTTTGGGAACTTGCAACATAAATGGAAAATTTGAGGCAAAGACTATTGAGCTCGTTGTCACTACTTATCAGGTTGATTATTGGCTTAGTTTTTGAATTCAGATTGGCTTAATTAATTTGGAACATTTTTAGTACCTTATCAATGATAAAATGAGATTGAGACTTCTTCCTTTTCGTAGGCTTCTGCTTTGCTTCTCTTTAACGCATCAGATAGACTGAGTTATCAGGAAATCATGACGCAATTAAACCTATCAGATGATGATGTTGTTCGGCTTCTTCATTCCCTTTCATGTGCGAAATACAAGATTCTCAACAAGGAGCCAAGCACCAAAACAATTTCTCCGACTGATGTCTTTGAGTTCAACTCAAAGTTCACTGACAAAATGAGGAGGATCAAGGTACAATTAATGATGAGTAAGGTTAGCCTTTCTTCTATGAATTATTGCACTGCATTACTGATCCTGTGAGGATATTATTGTGATGGGTATGCAGAT
The DNA here is from genome assembly GCA_029948455.1 of Solanum rostratum. NCBI lineage: Eukaryota > Viridiplantae > Streptophyta > Magnoliopsida > Solanales > Solanaceae > Solanum > Solanum rostratum. Next base: position 59,846,132 of record CM057045.1, on the reverse strand, counting down.
ACCTCTCCCACCTGTTGATGAAAAGAAAAAGGTAATTGAAGACGTTGACAAGGATAGGCGGTATGCTATAGATGCCTCAATTGTGCGTATTATGAAGAGTCGTAAAGTATTGGGCTACCAGCAACTGGTCATGGAGTGCGTTGAGCAGTTGGGACGCATGTTCAAGGTATCCTCAGGGATGAATTTTACTTCTCAATTTTGATGTTCATTATTCAAGTTCAACTGAGCTAATTACTTTGTTTTGAATACTCCATAGCCTGATGTCAAAGCCATCAAGAAGAGAATTGAAGATCTGATAACTAGAGATTACCTAGAGAGGGACAAAGATAACCCAAACTTGTTCAAGTACTTGGCGTGATTTGTGCAGATCATAGTGGTGAGTGATGTTTGTATGGACTTCTGCAATCGACATAGGAAGAGAAACATGCCGCCCAAGATAAAGACAGATTTCTGCAACTCCCACCTTCCTGGACCTTTGATTGCGTTGCATCAGGAGCTTGAAACATTTTGTACAAATGGTTGAGATCCCAGGAAAAAGTAGAATTGCCTCTCAGATATGAGATTGCCTTAACTTCTTCCAATCTTATATGGCCCTTTCGGTTGCTCTATTCTGTGTTTTGTCGGCTACCTGTTCGAGTTTGAGTAAATGTAATATTCCAGCCAACAGTTTACCCTCTCTTGATTCAGCACAATGGTAATTACTTTTAGTACATGCTCTGCAGTTGTACTTTCTCAGTTCTTTGTATATTGTGATTTGGACCTTGGTCCTTGTTGGGATTTGTTTCAACCTTGTGCAAGTTTATTGGATCTGATGACCTTTTGGATCCGCATGACTCAACAGGTCTCTCTCTTGAATGAATCAGTTGCCTAACTTTAGATCCATTACCCCAAGGTTTGCAGACGTGAAAAACTCGTAGCTTCCGAATGACATTCAGGCCAGAATCTAAGTTGTATAGCTTTGTGGATAGAAGATACTAGTTCCATATATAATAGCGCCACTCATAAAGTTACTAAAATATACTGTATAAAATTACTAAACCATCTGGTATTAGAAATTATGAGAAATACTATATGTTTACATATTTGCAGAGCAACTACTGGAAAAAAGTCATATATAACTTGTAGTCTAGAGAATTCTTCAGTATACAAATTACTTAGTATATTTAAGAGAACTCTCACATTGTTTTGAGATACAAATTATTTGGTGTTGAAATAAGATGGGTTTAAATCAAGCATCATGAACATTGAGAATTGATAAAGTTGATCTATAGTAGTGTTATTATAGAGGCTTAGTCAGGGAGAAAGATTGCACACTTGTGGTCGGCAACCCATCATCTAACAATTTAAGTATATTTTTTGGGTCACGGGAACTGTGGTCATCCGACTAAATTTAATATACTACTTGTATGATTCTTAAAGAATATATTAAATGTTAGCTAAAGGAATCTATTCTCAAACCCAGGCAACAACACCAATATTTTGGGGGTTCAATCCCAGCCAACAACACCAATATTTTGTTCCTTTTTTAAATGGTGCACCATGTTCGAATTCCTAGATTTGCCTAGGCTAACAATGAACATCTTCTTACGAACATGCACTAAATTTTACGACCACGCATTATGGTTGCCATCAAACTCGTGACGTTGGATGTTATAAGGAGCCTTATATGATGGGGTGCCATGTTCGCAAGATCTCCTCAGGTGTCAATCAGCCTCCAGTCCAGAGCCAAATCTCAAGCATGTCGAAGTTCACGAGTACTATTGATAGTAGCCTTTTTAGACGGCAGAATAGCATTTTTGCCGTAGCATTCGTAACTTGTTATGCCCTTTAAGTAAGCCCTTGTATGGGAGAGAAGGCATATTGACTTGTAAAATACAACGTCATTGCTCATTGTATATATTTGTAAGTTAGGGTTTGGGGGTATTTTGGTTTTCAATTTTAAAAGATCTTGGGCTTGAAAAACATGAGTTCGGCTCGTCTTATCAATATAACAGACTGACCCAAATATCATTTGGACTTTATTTAAGTCATATAATTTTAACTTAAATGTTAATACAACCTCATTAATCAATAATTTGACTTGTTGAATCTACCATGAATTTAAGATTTAACGGACATTTAATATGGATTTGTGATTTATTTTTGAATGGCAATTCAACATTTGGAGGGTAGAGGAATAAATGAAATTCTTCCCTATGTAAAGTAGTTATGAATGTATGTTGGTGGGTCTTTTGAGTTACAGGTATAAATTATTTAAAAATTGTATTATAGTGAAATTAAACTAATGAACCAACTCCCCTATGGAATCTTCCACGTTGAAGCAAATGGATATAATTATCAAAGTCAAATAGAAGGAAAGCTGAGCATTATTCCTGTCATTGTTTGTGCAAAACATAAATGGGTCAAAGTTGCTGCATCTCAACATCAGATGATGGAAATGACAACTTGAAGATAATTCTAGTGATGGTCATAGCTCTTGCGCTGATGGTCGTCTGCCGCTCTCCACCAAGAATGAGAGGTGTCTTGATTTATCGCTGTTAGATTCATTTTCCCTCCATCTTGTTACTAGTATCATATTCAAATCCATATTATATTTGTAAAAATAAAAGAATTGTTGAGTTTTGATCTCCCAATTCTGTAAAAAAAACATGTGTGTCTATCTGACTTTCCTTCATTGAAAAGACGAGAGTTTTTCAAAAGATGAAACAAGGTTTGTGTTTCAAATGGTCTCTTCACACCAACCAATTTTGTTTCCACTCACGATCATGAAACTCCTCTATCTACTTTTAATTTCATTTAGGGTAATTGACACCAAATTGTACAAAAATTATATTCTTATCTTTCTGAAGTTCTAATCAAAATTTCGATAATTCTAGTGATTCGAGATGGTGAAACTAATGCTAGAAATGATCTTGTTGTGATTTTTAGAGTTTCCAAGAGCATTTTGAGTATTTCGAGTTTTAACTAGTTTCTTGGAGTCCTACCGGATTTTGGGCCTAGGAGGCCTCAAACCCAAATTTCGATGGTTCCATTGAGTCTGAAATGTCGTTTCTGGTAGAGTTGCATATTTGACTTGTGCGTATCGGGTTCTGAACAAACATCGGAGATTTGTTCTAAGTTTTTGGAATAGCCGGTTTGACTGCAATCTAGTGCAGCTAGATTGTTCTCGGCGTTCGTTGATCTCTGTATGCATTTATGGATCCCTATCTGTGTTAACGGAGGTGCTGGAGGTTTTGACCTCTGCGTTCAAGGAGTACAAAAATACTTGAAACAGTGTGTTGATTTTAAATGTCGAGTTTTCACTATTTTTTCTCTATTTCTAACATTCTAAGCTCACTTTTGAGTAACATATTTTTAACTTATATCTCCAATGTTCATTGATTAATTTATGATTTTAACATCAAAATTCAGATTTTGAATTGGAGAAATTGGGATTTTCTTGACTATTAATTCTTGATAGAAAATTGATAATTGAGGGCTTAATTCAAATCCTTTTTCGGAATGTTTTTCACCATTACATTCCTTATTACTTGAGGAACATTCCTACGTAAGAATTTTCAGATTTCAAAAACCTTTTTCAGGATGAGATTTTTGGACCATTTTATCCTTTTCACCCGAATTACTTAAATTTATTGCCATTATCTTCGCATTGAGATTGCGAATTCTAATTAGACTAGATTGTGACGTTTTGTGTGTGAATTCGAGAGAGCGAACAAGAAATGAAAAGTCGTACTATAAGAACTGTAAATAAACATTCCCTCCCCGCTCTGACTTTGATTGACTTGCCTGAAAGCTCCGTCTTTTGCTTGATTTGGCTATTGATTGAGGCAGGTGGATTCTTACACCTTGTTAAGCTTACTTGAACACTATATTTCCTTTATATGTGACTTAGAATGATTGAGTAATTGTTGTTGGCTAAATTGAACTTGGTAAATTGTGAGAATTGGATCAAATTGCAAAATTTCTTTATTAGGTTTAAGTGAATGTTAGAGATTGATATGCATTGACTGGGAGTCGCAAACAAGCGAGTTGAGTCGAATATGAGCAGATCAAATACGAGTTAAGTAAAATGGATAAAATAGCCAATTCGACTCATATTTTAAATGGGTAAAAATGAGTTAGCCAATAGGTAATATGGGTAAATATGGATACTCATATTATAGTAGGGATTATTTAAAAGTTTCGAAAGCAAATCTTTTAGCCATTCCTCACCCCTACCCCTCCATCCCAAGACCCCTCGCTCCCCATCCCCACCTCTAGCGCCCCCATACCAAAAATAAAATGTAAAAGAAAATTTAATTTTTTTAAAATAAATTAATTTTTTATCCCCCACCCAAGCTCTCAGCCCCCCCCCCCCCCCCAAAAAAAAAGGACCCCAAAAATGTGAAAGAAATAATAATAATTTACTTTTTCAAAAAAATTCTTAAATTTTTTAACCCTACCCCTGCCCCCTTCCTCGCCCCCGCCCCACCCTATACATTTTTTCTAGATTAATTAATTTTACACCCCCAAAAGAAATATTGGAAAAATTCTTAAATTTCATGAAACTTCTCTATCTACTTTCAATTTCATTCAGGGTAATTAACACCAAATTGTACAAAAACTATATTCTTATCTTTTACTGATCAAATGCCAATTCACTTGCACTTAAATTTATCATTGGGCCATAAGTGCCTCAAAATCCACACTCTCCCATATTATACAAACATTTTTCATTTTTCACAATTATTAAGAAATCATTAAAGCACTAGTGAACTTTACTATTTTACTCTTTATTTATATCAATGTACATTAAATTAAGTTAGAAAAGATCATTAATACACCAGAGAAGTACTAAAAATACCCTCGAACTTGACACGAATTATTAGTTTCGTCTTTAAACTATCGATAGGCTTAAAAACACCCCTCAATTTGGCGGCTAAGCCTAAATACACCCTCGAACTTGGCATAAATTATTAGTTTCGTCCCTAAACTATTGATAGGCTTAACAACATCCATCAACTTGTCAAATTAAGCTTAGATTTACCTCTCCCATACAATATGGCATAACAAGTGAGTACAATTTTTTTAAAGCGCACAAAAGATTTAAAAATTACCACATCGGCCTTAATTTTCCTTTTTTTAAAAAATAGAAAAAAGATTTCCTTTCAATTTTTAGTTACCAACTACTAGAATACCCCTCTTCTTCCCATTTAACCTTTCTCCATTAATGGTGACCTTAAAGTAAGATCTATTTTTTTTTCATTCTCATTTTTAGTTGCTTCATTCTCTTTCTTTTTCTATTTTGTTTATAATTATTTTTTGTCAATGTGGACTTCCGGTAATATTAAAAATTTCATGGTTGGATGACAATATTGTAAGAAGATTTAAGATTGTAAAAATATGGCAGCAAATGAAGCTCTACAAAATTTCAAATCAAAATTTTATAAGTTATAAAAACATGAAGCTGAGGGGTGTTTTTAAGCCTATCAATAGTTTAGGGACGAAACTAATAATTCGTGTTAAGTTCGAGGGTGTATTTAAGCTTAGTTCGCCAAGTTGAAGAGTGTTTTATGCCTATCAATAGTTTAGGACGAAACTAATAATTCGTGCCAAGTTTAAGGGTGTATTTAAGCTTAGTTTGCCAAGTTGAGAGGTGTTTTTAAGCCTATCAATAATTTAGGGACGAAACTAATAACTCGTGTTAAGTTCAAAGGTGTTTTTAGTACTTCTCTCTTAATACACTAATTGACGACGAGGATAAAATGAAAAAAATTAATTAATTATATCCTAATTTATATAGTGCCCATATAATATGGGACAAATATTCATAGAAAGATGCTCATATAATACTTTGGACCCAAAATTGCATTTTCAGTATAATTTGGATCAGATGGAAGAAAAGTTGAGAGATTTAGAGGTTTGGAGTAGTGGCGGAAATGTGAATAATATGTGGGACACTACTGCTGGTTGCATTAGAAAGGTAGCTACCGAGGTATTAGGGGTTTTGAGAGGGGCCTTTGGTGGACGGCAGGGCGACTGGTGGTGGAATGAGGAAGTTTAGGCTAAAGTGAAAGATAAGAAGGTTGCTTACACGAAGTGGTTGGAGTGTAGGGATGAAAATGAAAATCGAACGCTTAAGGAGACATATAAGACAACTAAGTCAGAAGCAAAGATAGCGGTGACGAGTGCTAAGACAGCAACATTTGAGCGCTTGTATGAGGAGCTAAGTGATAAAGGCGGGGACAAGAGATTGTATAGGCTCGCTAAAGAGAGAGAAAGGAAAGCTCGCGACTTAGACCAAGTGAAGTGCACCAAGGATGAGAGGGCGAGGTGTTGGTGGATGACACCTCCATTAAATAATTGACACGCTCTGAAAGTCATCATGACTTTGGTTATTGCAGGCGGTTTAGAGTTGAGGAGGTTAGAAGGACTATTAGTAGGATGAAGAGAGGGAGAGCGGTCGAACCAGATGAGATTTTGGTAGATTTTTGGAAGAACATGGTCAAGGATGACATATAGTGGTTGACTAGACTGTTCAATGTGATTATGAAGACTTCCAAGATGCCTGATGAATGGAGAAGGAGTACGATGGTGCCATTGTACAAGAACAAAGAGGATATTCAAAACTATTACAATTACAGGGGTATCAGTTGTTAAGTCACACTATGAAGGTTTGAGAGAGAGTGGTGGAGATGAGGGCGAGAAGAGTAGTGTCTATTTTGGAAAATCAGTTTGGATTCATGTCGGGGCGGTCGACCACTGAAGCGATTCATCTTGTCCGAAGATTAGTGGAAAAGTATAGGGGAAAAAAGAAGGACCTTCATACAGTGTTCATTGATCTCGAGAAGGCACTATGACGAAGTTTCAAGGGATATTCTATGGAGGTGTCTTGAGGTGAAAGGTGTCCCAATGGCATATATCAGGGCGATTAAGGATATGTATGACAGAGCCCAAACTCGGGTAAGAACGGTGGGATGAGACTCATAGTATTTCCTGTTGAGATGGGACTCCATCAATGATCTGTGTTGAGCCCTTTCCTGTTTGCGCTAGTGATGGATGAGCTGACACGATCTATCCAGGAGGAGGTTCCATGGTGTATGCTATTTGCAGATGACATAGTACTGATTGATGAGAATTGGACTAGAATTGATGATAGGTTAGAGGCTTGGAGACACGCCTTGGAGTCTAAAGGATTCAAACTAAGTAGGAACAAAACAGAATACATAGAGTACAAATTTAGTGTTGTGAGGGATGAGGCAGATATTGATGTAAAGCTGGACACTCAATCTATCCCCAAGAGGGAAAATTTTAAATATTTGGAGTCCTTCATCAAGAGTAGTGATGATATCGATAATGATGTCACACATCATATTGGGGAAGCTTGGATTAAATGGAGGCGTGCCTCGGGAGTGTTGTGTGACATGAAGATACCACCTAAACTCAAAGGTAAATTTTACAGAATAGTGGTTAGATGATATTTGTTGTATGAGGTGGAGTGTTGGCTAATAAAGAATACACATGTTCAGAAGATGCATGGCACAGAGATGAGGATATTGAGATGAATGTGTGGTCATACAAGGAGGGATAAGATTAAGTATGAGATCATTTGGGAGAAGCTGGAGGTGGCACCGGTGGCTGATAAGATGAGGGAAGCAAGATTGCGATAATTTGGACATGTGCATAGACGGAGTACAGATGCTCCTGTTAGGAGGTCCGAGAGGTTGGTTTTGGAAGCTACACGGAGAGGTAGAGGTAGACTGAAGAAGTATTGGGGGGAGGTGATCAGACAAGATATGAAGAATCTGGATCTTATAGAGGACATGACCTTAGATAGAAAGGAGTGGAGGTCACGAATTAGAGTAGCAGGCTGATTGGTCGGTAGGGTTAGGTGGATAGGTGATCTAGAGGTTTAGTGAGGTAGCAGGGGTAGGCGTGATTGATGTCACTACCTGTCGTATGGGTGTTGAATTTATCGTATTTACATATTGATATGTGCTTTTCGTAAATAGTCGCTCTTTTTATTTCTATTTTTATTTCTATCTCTCCTTTTGTTCCCTTTCCTTCCCTTTGCCATATCTAATTTGTTCTTCTTATGGGTTGTTGAGTCGAGGGTTCCAAGAAAATAGCCTCTCTACTTCTATGTAAATACAAGGTAGTGATAAGGTCTACGTACATTCTTTCCTCCCCAGACCCCACTTATGGGATTCAACTTGGTATGTTGTTATTGTTTTATAGTTTGACTTTGGTCAACATTCGGATATCTGAAGCTCTAATCGAAATTCCAACAACTCTAGTGATTCGAGATGGTGAAACTAACACTAGAAATGGTCTCGTTGTGATTTTTAGAGTTTCCAAGAGCATTTTGGGTATTTCGAATTTTAACTAGTTTCTTGGAGTCCTACCGGGTTTTGGGCCAAGGAGGCCTCAAACTCGAATTTTGATGGTTCCATTGAGTTTGGAACGTCGTTTCTGGTAGATTTTCATATTTGGCTTATGCATATCGGGTTCTGAACAAACCCCAGAGATTCATCTTGAGTTTTTGGAATAGTTGGTTTAACTGCAATCTAGTGCAGCCAGATTGTTCTCGGCATTCGTGGATCTCTATCCGTATTCATGGATACCTATCTATGTTCACGAAGGTGTTGGAGGTTTTGACCTCTGCATTCATGGAGTACAAAAATGCCTGAAACGGTATGTTGATTTTAAATGTCGGATTTCACTATTTTTTTCTCCATTTTTAACATTCTAAGCTCAATTTTGGAGAGATTTTCAAGACAGAGCTTTTGGGTAATATATTTTTAACTTAAATCTCCAATTTTCATTGATTAATTCATGATTTTAACATAAAAATTCGGATTTTGAATTGGAGAAATTGGGATTTTCTTGAATATTGATTTTTGATAGAAAATTGATGATTGAGGGTTTAATTCAAGTCCTTTTTCGAAACGATTTTCACCATTACATTCCTTATACTTAAGGAACATTCCTATATAAGAATTTTCAGATTTCGAAAACCATTCTCAGGATGAGATTTTTGGACCATTTTGTCCTTTTCACCAGAATTACTTGAATTTATTATCATTATCTTCGTATTGAGATTGTGAATCCATATTTGACTAGATTGTGACGTTTTGTGTGTGAATTCGAGAGAGTGAAAAGGAAATGAGAAGTCGTACTTGTTGACACCCAATTTTGACCGACCCGCAACTTATTTCGCGCATTTTTTTAATACTTTGCAAAATAAATAAGTTTTTATTATTATTTTTTATCGAAGTGACCACAATTTTTTTAAATATCTCGAGTTTTAAAATATATTAATTGTTAATTATTTTATTCTTTTTGTCATTCTTATCACTTTTATTATTATTATTATTATTATTATTATTATTATTATTATTATTATTATTATTATTATTATTATTATTATTATTATCATCATCATTATTATTATTATTATTATTATTATTATTATTATTATTATTTTATTATTATTTGATTCAGTAAGATCAACAATAGTTTTGGTTATTTTTGTATTATACTAATTATTTTGATATCTTGAAACACATAACTATTTTACTTTACCCAAATTTTTTAACAATCTTAATACGTTCAAATATTTTTCATACATCAAGTATTGTCGTTGAATAAAAAATATATTATTTCAAAACAATTTACATTTTTATTTGTGTGTATTGTAATTATTAATTAGATGACAACTAATACAATTTTATCTCATTTTTGTTCAAATTCATTTCGATTTTAACCAATTTCTGTGAAATTATTTCAACTCTAGCCATCCCTTTACAATTTTTGCACTTTTAGTCCAAATTGAATCAAATCAGTGCCTTAATTTTAAATTTCTACAATCTGTGGCTAATGTTTAAATCCGGATTACCCATTTTAACCCGAATCTAACCCGGATCCGACCCATAACCCACTTTCCATTTTAATCTCAAATAAATACCCAAAAAACCCTAATCCCATTTTCCCTCTTTCCCCCCTCACAGCCGCCCCACCACTGCCTCTCCATCCTCTCCTCTCCCCGTCGTCCCCTCAACTCCCCGAAACAACCCCCCGCCGGCGCAACCTCCATGGTTGCCGGCGCACCCTTTCTCCCTATCCATTTCGCACAACAGCCCCCTCTTCCCGCTACCCTCACTGCCCGCCGCGCCACCCACAACCCCAACGCCGACCACCACAAACAAAACCACCCCAACCCCATGCCAACAGCCCCGTCGCGCCACCCACAACCCCGTGGCAGCCGCGCCTCCCCTTTCGCCCTCTCTCCCCTCACCATCTCCCTCAAAAATCAAAAAAAAAAGAGAAAAATCCACCACCGGCCCCTCGCAAAAACCTCGGCAGGAACTCAACGGAACAACAAATTCCGGCCAGTGATGATTCGGCGGTCGAAAAATCGGGTTAAAATTCATTTATGGTTCTCACACTCAATTTTTTTTATTTTGTTATTTTTAATTATCTACATCTTCCTATAAATTGGTGTTGTGTTTGCTGAATGGTCTTGCTGCACAGTCATGTCATATTTTACTCTTTAATTGATTTTGAAATTTGCATAATCACACCACTTATGGTAATTAGAGATTTATTTGAAATCAGACAAAGATTCGGTATGGTAAAGTTCCATAATCAAGTATTTCTTCTCTATTTTTAGCTTTGAACGGATCTGTTATATATGTCAAATCCAGTGCATGATTTATTCCCTTACTTTATTTAATCCAAATCTGTCTTTATCAATTAAGGAAAAAATTAGACACTGATTTATTTACCTAATTAATTAGCATGAAGGTCTTGTATAAATAAGACTGTATTTCACAATCTCTAGGGACATCTTTGAGTAAGAAAAAAAAACACTGCTGCTGGAAAAAAAACAAAACCTCTCATATACATACTTCTTCTCTTAAACACAAAAGTATTAGTTATATTATTATTCTTGCAATATCTAAGTCCGTTTACGTTCGGGATCAAGTTGATATTAATTGGTAATTTATTAGTTTTATTTATTTATTTTGTTACTGTTGCCTGCTCATCTATTTTCATGTCTAGTATTATTTTTCTGCAATTGGTACTGCTGGTTCGTTTTAGTGTTACAAGTTCTCTAATAAAAAGGGGACGTGAAGAGTTGCTTGGGGATGGGATGAATTCGATGGAGCTAGAAGACTTATTTTAATTTTATGTTTGTTGTATTTTTTTTAAGTTGTGATGTAATGAAAATCGTGAAATGGGGATATCGTAAATGGGGGAGAGGGGAGCTATTTGTTATTTCATGACACCCACGTAGGCAAATCTAACCTAGGGGAAAATATATATAATAATAGTAATAATAATAAATATCGTGGGAATAGCATGGTTAATAACTTTATTATTCTGTGTTTTAAACATATTTTAGATGTCAGATATCATGCCTATAGGCTCCGCTATATCTATTTTGTTGAAATTATGTTCAAGTTTCACTCTTTACATGCTTATAATCATTGATTAAGAATCATGTTTAGGCTTAACCTTTTTTGTTTAGAAACATGCCTATAGTAATATAATTTTAGAAATCATGCCTATAGGACTTTAAATGTTTTTCTATTCTCCTTATATTATTAGAAATTATGTTTATAGTATTTAACCAAAATACCTTTATAACTTTTCTTTAGAAAACATGCCTTTAGGATTTTTAATACTTTATAATATTTCCTTTCCTGCATTATTAGAAGCATGTCTATACGATTTAATTTTAACTCTAACTTAATCATCTTCTTTGGAATTTATGTTAAAAAATTAATGTTTTAAAATATTAAAGTTTTCACCTAATATATGTGGTTTGCAATTAGCATTTGCACGTAGTCATGCTTTGTTTTGAGGCTATGTGAAAACTTATTTGCTATTTGTCGTCTTCAATGTTTCCCTTTTTGTCACGCGAGTTTAATAGGAAACCTAGTCTAGAATCCTACCAAAATAGACGTCCAATGCCTCTTGGACATTTGGAGGGACGATAGGCATTTTAGGGGATCGTTAGTAGTTTATATTTTTCTTTAGTACGCCTCTAGGTTAATTAATAAAATATACTTAGGAGGGAGGGGTAGGGGTAGATAGGACTCTCGGAAATGATGATCTACGCTTGACCCTTTAATAGGACGGAACCTTGGTTTTCGTCCTTGGGCTTGGTAATAAACCAAGTGCATCTGATTCGAGTATTAAAAAAAATATATAATTTGATTTCCTTTTCTTGTATTCCCTTCATTTTTGAATAGATTAGTATATTTGTTAATTTTGTCACTTAGAATAATTTAGAATTATATTAAAAAATGGAGACCTTATTTGTAACCCCCACATAAAATACGAGACACGGTCGGGACCCGCCTTTGCGGACCTTAAAGGGTGCTTAGCACCTTCCCTTTGAGGTAATTTGAGCCCTTATCCTCTCTCTGGTTGACCTTGACCCTTAGGCTAGTTTTTAGACTTAGAATGGTGTCCTAATGCACCTCAAATTCATTAGGTGGCGACTCTTTAATTTTCAAAAATCCCAAAAGAGTTGTTGCCACGACGTCGTCCAGGTTCCCGTCTTTTCGCGAGGAAAAATGGGGCGCGACAGAATGGCGACTCCGCTGGGGATCTTAGGCTCTTACCATTACGTGCTTAATTTTTATGTGTGGATTGCTTTATTTGATTATTATTACTAATCTCTACTTATCTTTTTTTTTCTCTTTCTTTCTTGCTCTTTAATTGTCCCCCTTTAATTATGCTTTCCTCTTTAATACTGTCACCCCCCACCTTTATCCCCTCTAACTCCCCTTCCCTCATCCCCTTCCTCTAACCCCCTTCCCTCATCCCTTCTAGCGTCCCCCTTTCCTCTAATTCCCTTCCCTCATCCCCTCTAACATCCCCCTTTCCTCTAACTCCCTTCCTTTATCCCCTCTAACCTCCCTCTAACCTCCTTTCCCCTTATTCCCCTTTCTTTTTCATTTCCCTTTATTTGCTTTATATTTCCATTACTGCTTTAAAATTCGGTGCTAATTGATTATCGTTTTATATAACTGTCATACCGCTCATATTTTCTCCCACTTGGGACCCTCTTTTTTCTTTTTTTCCATGATGTTGTGCCTTTACGCTTCTCACAAACTCTTTTTTAAAAACCAGTGTCTAGAGAGAGGGCATAAGCGTGGTGTAAGCGGATAGTTTTGCTACCATGGGACCACGCGCCTTCTCACATAGGAAATCAAGTCTGTGTCTAACCCACTCTCGTAGAAACTTAGGATAGAGCTATCCACCTCAAATTTAAGTCATGCATGCATAAACCCTAGGTAGTTTGGCCCATGGTGTCAATCTACATAATAATAGCCACCCTGTTAAGTCTAGAGTGTCCAATCACCCTCCAAGATAAAATACTGCATATTATGTGTCTATGTGATCACCGTAATTAATCCAAGCCTAATTATTGTCAAAATGGAGTTTTAGAACATGTTTTTTTGTCTTTTTGTGTACAGAACTGAAATGGCCTTCCCAGACTTTTCTGATACTCAGATGGTGGTAGATATCAATCCTAGCCTTCAGCGATGGTGGGAAAATATAAGGCAAGATCGTGCTACAGAAATAGCCCGATTGGTGGGCGGATTGGCCTTCCTTATCTATGTCATCCCGGACCGATATCTTATTAAGGCCCTGCTGAAGTTCTGGAACCCCATTAGGGTAGTTTTTAAATTTGAACACTTCGAACTGACTCCAACTATCGAGGAAATTGGAGGTTTCACTGATCTGAAATACTATGGGGGGAGAATGATTATACCCCACAAACAAATACCAAACAGGTTCTTGAGATCTTTAGGATTGAAGTACATCCCAGGAGTAATTACCTTGAATTACAATTGGGTTTCTGTGGACTTTTTGTATTTGCGGTTTGGACATCAAGATGGATACAGGAATTTTGGCGAAGATTTCTTTTGTTCAGCAGAAGCATGGGAAAGAAATCACGTAAATGCTTTCGCCATTGCCTTATTGGGCACTCTAGTATTTCCTAAAAAAGATGGAAAAATAGATACCTCTTTGGGTTATGTGGTCCAGGTATTAGCTAGAAATCGAAGCAATATGACTCTGGTGCCTATGATCGTGGCAGAAATAATGAGGGCATCTTCCAAGTGTGTCAGAGGTGGAAGGTTCTTTGAGGGATGCAACATGCTACTCCAATTATGGGCCATCGAACACTTTCATCAAAATAATATTCGAAGTGGGTTGCAAAACAAAATTCACAATCACTCAAGAAGAATGGTCGAATTTGTTGCTCTTGAAGGAACTGAGGAATGGTATATTTTTTTGAGAGACTTTTCTGCTCTTCATGTTCAATGGATGTACCCCTGGTTAAACATATATCGCGCCATGATAAGAGGAGAGGAACTGTGCTATCTTGAGCTCATCGGTCTGACTGGTGTCCAACCATATGCTCCATTGCGAGTTCTTCGACAGTTTGAGCAGATCCAAAGGGTTTCACCAACAAATGACATAAGGGTATCCGAGTATGATTTTGGGCCAGGAGTTCCACAAGTTCGTGATATAATGAGAAGGTGGGAGAGATCTATCGTCATAGTCCTTCTCGAGTATCAGCCTCTCATCATGCTAGAGTACTCCGACTAGATTTCAAGAGATGCTGAGGAGATTGATCGTGATGACCACTGTCCCTAGAAGATTTTTTTTCTTACCTTTTAAAGAGTTTATTTCCCTTATTGTCCCTTAGGCTTAATTTTTGTTAAAAGTGTCGAATGTTCTAGCTTTCCATTTGTTTCTTTGTTTATTTAATGAATGAAATAGTCTTTTTCTTTTAATTATTCATCTCTAACTCTAAAACTCCAATTAACAATTTAAGGCTTGGATTAATTATCGAGAATCACTTGCTTGTCGCGTTAGGCCTACCTCTGGCTCAAAGAGGCTCCCTGCATTTTAGGACGTTTATTCGTTTATCTAATTAAATATATATTTTTGTTAACTCGATTTTACTTCTCTCTCCTTATCCTTTATTTATTTATTTTTATTTTCATGTCTTCCCCTTTCCCAAAGGTTGATCTGTGCGCGCACTCTGGCCTACCATACACGATCAAAAGGTCCTCCGTGGAGACTTTTGAAAGGGGATTTCAATCTGATGATTTGACTCTGAGGTTAGAAAGGAAAATTCAAGAATTGGAGGATGAAATGGCCAGCATGCGCAACTTGGCCAGACTATCCATTTCTCTCGGCACTCCTTTCGGAGAACATATGGATGACCTAATTACTACAACTCAAGCCACCCTCTCAAATCATCTTCCACCAATTCAACCAACCTCCCAAACCCAGTCCAACCCCACCTATATACCACCTTTGAGCAGTCATCAAAACCCACATCAACTAAGCACTCATGAACCAACATGGTACCCACAAAATCCTACCTACGTTCAAGATATGCCTCCCAAGTCCACTGCCAACATCTTAAAAGCCCATGCTTCTGGAATTCACGCCCATAATCCCATATATGTCGAGACATCCTCTTTTATCCACAACTACCATGAATCAGAATCCTCTCAAAAGGATATGTTGATTAAATCCCTGACTGAGAGATTGGATAGTCTGAGCAATCGCATGCGACATGTAGAAGAAAGTAAAGGAGTAATTGGCTTGAGCTATGAAGAATTGTGTATGCACCTAGATGTCGAGTTACCGGAAGGGGACAAACCTCCGAATTTGAACTGTACAATGGTATCAGAGATCCCAAGGCTCATCTGTGCATGTATTGTGATAAATTGGTAGGAGTGGGAAAGAATGAAAAGATTAGAATGAAGTTGTTCATCAGAAGCCTCACAGGGGAAGCTTTGACATGGTATATAGAACAAGACTCACAAAAGTGGACAAGATGGGAGGATTTGGCTTTGGATTTCATGGATAGGTTTGGGTTCAACATTGAAAATGCACCGGATTGATTCTATATTCAAAACCTAAAAAAAAAGCCAAGTGAATCATTTTGAGATTACGCTATAAGATAGAGGTCCGAAGCTGCTAGAGCTAAACCTCCCATGGAGGAATCTCAAATGAAGGATTATTTTAATCGTGCCCAAGAGCCTCAATATTATGATAGAATGATGCTTTTGGCAGAAAAAAGCTTCGCTGACATCATCAAGTTGGGGGAAAGAATTGAGAAGGGTATAAAAAATGGCACAATTATCAACCTAGAGGCCTTATAAGCTACTAACAAAGCTTTGCAGTCTGGAGGTATGCCGGAAATTCGAAAGAAAAAAGAGGTGGGTTCGGTAATGATGGCACATAGAGCTCCCACAAGACATCAAATCTGGACTCCGCCACTTCCCCACTATCCTACGTCTTCACACATCACACCTCCCCCCTTTTATCCACCACCTACCCCCTATCAAACTCCTCACACCCCATATCAACAACCTACATAACCCATTTATCATACCCAACCAGGATACTTTCAAACACTTCCACCTCTACCTCCTCAACGACCGAACTATAGAAATCGTCCCAACGTTGAAAGAAAACCCACCAAAAGCTATACTCCTCTGGTCGAACCCATAGCCCAACTCTACGAAAGATTGAAAGAGGCTGGCTATATCACTTCTATTCCTGCTTTGAATCCAGACACTCAATCCAAATGGTATGATCCAAATAAAGTCTGCGCATACCACTCAGGAATGAAGGGACACACAACTGACGCATGTCGCGCATTGAAGGATAAGGTTCAAAACTTGATTGATACTAAGGTTATACATTTGAAGGACTCTGCGCCAAATACATCCAACAATCCACTACCAAATCATCAATGAGCATGTTGAAGTTATATCCAGAACTGTGTTGTCTAAGGAAAGGTTTGCCTTGCTCGAATTCTATGGAAGAAACATCTACATCAGCAAAATAAACCAGGAATTTGGCCTCCTTCTATTTCAAGTGTTTTATTTAATGCTCTTTCATCCTGTATTTGGAACTACGTCAGACCCGATTCCCGTTTAAGAGGGATATGTAGGCGCTCCTTCGGAGTTCGGTCTTACCATAATAAAAAACTTATTTCCCCATTTGACCGCGAACTGGGGCAGAATTTTTGAGGGGATCTCAAAAATTCTTTTGGAAAAAGAGCATAAACAGACAAGATAACTGGGGCAGAATTTTTGAGAGGATCTCAAAAAATTCTTTAGATTATTTTCTACAGACTGGGGCAGAAAGTTTTGAGCAGCTCTCAAACATTTCGAATTCAGAACTGAAAACCGACAGCTAAGAGGATATCAAGACGAAGGCGAGATATCAACAAAGGACGTGTGGGTCGAGGCATAGCTACAGATCAACCTTCCCTTTTTCAAACTAATGATTTTTTTTTTGAATGTAGACTGATATACATGCTTGGAAGGGCCTCTTCGTATTATACAAGCAATCGACATTGGGCGAATGTTAAATTATCTACTTCTTATTGCTTACTGAAATTGTACTTGGCCTACCAAAATGGTGTGAAATTGAATTTGCATTCGGCCTACTTAGATAAAATTGCATGAAATTGAATCATGCATTATTTGGCCTACAAAAATTGCAAAGAAAATATATACATTTTTATGTACATTGGCCTACTGAAAATTTTATTTTTTGCATCGGCCTACTTAAATTGCGTGAAATTACCTTTTCTACATTGGCCTTCTAAAATTATATGAAATTACATTTTACATTGGCATACCGAACATTGCATTCTTACATTGGCCTACTGAAAAGTGCATTTTTGCATTGGCCTACTAAATTCGCACGAAATTACATTTTGCATTGGCCTATTAAATTCGCATGAAAGTTGCATTGTTGCATTGACCTACTAAACTTACGTGAAATTGTAATTTTTTTTCTTTTACATTGGCTTACTGAGAATTGCATTTTTCGCATCAGCCTACTAAACTTACTGAAAATCGCATATTTTGCATTGGCCTACTAAACTTACTGAAAATTGCATTTTTGCATCGGCCTACTAAAATTACGTGAAATTGCATTTTTTTTTTGCATAAAATGACATTTTAAGAGAATGAGATTCATATTTGGCCTACCAAGAATGCATTGAAAATTGCATGGCCTGTTAAAACAACGCTTACGACCTACTGAAATTATATTGCCTTCTTTGAAAACTTGGCATGGCCTACTGAAATCGCATCTTGCCTACTGAAATTGCATTGCCTCCTTTCGGAAATTTTTCATTGACCTGAAAAATCGCATGAAAATAGCATACCCTTAAGGCGTCATAGTCCAAAGGCATCATTTTCATGGCCTAAGGACACCATTTCATGGCCTAGGGATTTAATTATATTTATCATGATCCGAAGGTGTCATCGTCCAAAGGCATCATCCTTCATAGCCTACGGACATCATGTCATGACCTGGGGATATAATTTATGATTAGCATAGCCCTAGACGTTATAGCCTAAGACATCATCCTTATCATCTTATGGCAAAATTTCATGGTCTAAAAGGGAACTTGCATCATGTTTATGATTATTTCACCATTTCATATATGTGCTCTAATCATTTTTTTGTAGTGTTCCTTTTAGTTATAATTGCAGAACTTGTGCATGTCTGTACGTTCCGTCTTCCGCTTCAAGATTATGCCTTTGTTTCGCTATCAAAGGCATTACACCCTCTATTCTCTTTCGATAACCGAACCATTTTTTATGCCTCAACTATTCCAATTCAAGCTCCAAGATTTGTATTATTATTATTTTTTCCCTTTAGGAATTTCTTTCGTCTCTAAATCCAGAACTACACACGGCCCCATTCTTGTATAACCAGAGATATGTAGGTGACTTTAAACCGAAGTCTCGGCCGTGAACCTTTTGTTCTACTCGGTCCCTCTGATAATATTCCATCGGTCGGACAAAATTGGCTACTCCGTCAACTTTCTTTGCTCAATAATTCATCCTTCATCCCCGAGCAAAGAAGGGGTAGATGTTGACACCCAATTTTGACCGACCCGCAACTTATTTCGCGCATTTTTTTTAATACTTTGCAAAATAAATAATTTTTTATTATTATTTTTTATCAAAGTGACCGCAATTTTTTTTAAATGTCTCGAGTTTTAAAATATATTAATTGTTAATTATTTTATTCTTTTTATCATTCTTATCACTTTTATTATTATTATTATTATTATTATTATTATTATTATTTATTATTATTATTATTATTATTATTATTATTATTTTATTATTATTTGATTCAGTAAGATCATCAATAGTTTTGGTTATTTTTGTATTATACTAATTATTTCGATATCTTGAAACGCATAACTATTTTACTTTACCCAAATTTTTTAACAATCTTAATACGTTCAAATATTTTTCATACATCAAGTATTGTCGTTGAATAAAAAATATATTATTTCAAAACAATTTACATTTTTATTTGTGTGTATTGTAATTATTAATTAGATGACAACTAATTCAATTTTATCTCATTTTTGTTCAAATTCATTTCGATTTTAACCAATTTCCGTGAAATTATTTCAATTCTATCCATCCCTTTACAATTTTTGCACTTTTAGTCCAAATTGAATCAAATCAGTGCATTAATTTTAAATTTCTACAATCTGTGGCTAATGTTTAAATCCGGATTACCCATTTTAACCCGAATCCAACCGGATCCGACCCATAACCCACTTTCCATTTTAATCTCAAATAAATGCCCAAAAAACCCTAATCCCATTTTCCCTCTTTCCCCCCTCACAGCCGCCCCACCACTGCCTCTCCACCCTCTCCTCTCCCCGTCGTCCCCTCAACTCCCCGAAACACCCCCCGCCGGTGCAACCTCCATGGTTGCCGGTGCACCCCTTCTCCCTCTCCATTTCGCACAACAGCCCCCTCTTCCTGCTACCCTCACTGCCCGCCGCCCCACCCACAACCCCAGCGTCGACCACCACAAACAAAACCACCCCAACCCCATGCCAGCAGCCCCATCGCGCCACCCACAACCCCATGGCAACTGCGCCTCCCCTTTCGCGCTCTCTCCCCTCACCATCTCCCTCAAGAATAAAAAAAAAAAAAGAGAAAAACCCACCACCAACCCCTCGCAACAACCTCGGCAAGAACTCAATAGAACATCAAATTCCGGCCAGTGATGATTCGGCAGTCGAAAAATTGGGTTAAAATTCTTTTATGGTTCTCACACTCAATTTTTTTTTTGTTATTTTTAATTATCTGCATCTTCCCATAAGTTGGTGTTGTGTTTGCTGAATGGTCTTGCTGCACAGTCATGTCATATTTTACTCTTTAATTGATTTTGAAATTTGCATAATCACACCACTTATGGTAATTAGAGATTTATTTGAAATCAAGCATAGATTCGGTATGGTAAAGTTCCATAATCAAGTATTTCTTCTCCATTTTTAGCTTTGAACAGATCTGTTATATATGGCAAATCCAGTGCATGATTTATTCCCTTACTTTATTTAATCCAAATCTGTCTTTATCAATGAAGGAAAAAATTAGACACTGATTTATTTACCTAATTAATTAGCATGAAGGTCCTGTATAAATAGGACTGTATTTCACAATTTCTAGGGACATCTCTGAGTAAGGAAAATAAAACACTGCTGCTAGAAGAAAAAATCTCTCATATACATACTTCTTATCTTAAACACAAAAGTATTAGTTATATTATTATTCTTGCAATATCTAAGTCCGTTCGCGTTCGCAATCAAGTTGATATTAATTGGTAATTTGTTAGTTTTATTTATTTATTTTGTTGTTGTTGCCCGCTCATCTATTTTTATGTCTAGTATTATTTTCTGCAATTGGTACTGCTGGTTCGTTTTAGTGTTACAGGTTCTCTAATAAAAAGGGGACGTGAAGAGTTGCTTAGGGATGGGATGAATTTGATGGAGCTAGAAGACTTATTTTAATTTTATGTTTGTTGTATTTTTTTTTAAGTTGTGATGTAATGAAAATAGTGAAATGGGGATATAGTAAATGGGGGAGAGGGGTGTTATTTGTTATTTCATGACACCCACGTAGGCAAATCTAACCTAGGGGAAAATATATATAATAATAGTAATAATAATAAAAATCGTGGGAATAACATGCTTAATAACTTTATTTTTTTGTGTTTTAAACATATTTTAGACGTTAGATATCATGCCTATAGGCTCCGCTATATCTATTTTGTTGAAATTATGTTTAAGTTTCACTCTTTACATGCCTATAATCATTGATTAAGAATCATGTTTAGGTTTAACCTTTTTTATTTAGAAACATGCCTATAGTAATATAATTTTAGAAATCATGCCTATAGGACTTTAATTGTTTTTCTATTCTCCTTATATTATTAGAAATTATACTTATAGTACTTAACCAAAATATCTTTATAACTTTTCTTTAGAAAACATACCTTTAGGATTTTTAATACTTTATAATATTTCCTTTCCTGCATTATTAGTAGCATGTCTATACGATTTAATTTTAACTCTAACTTAATCATCTTCTTTGGAATTTATGTTAAAAAATTAATGTTTTAAAATATTAAAGTTTTCACCTAATATATTTGGTTTGCAATTAGCATTTGCACGTAGTCATGCTTTGTTTTGAGGCTATGTGAAAACTTATTTGCTATTTGTCATCTCCAATGTTTCCCTTTTTGTCATGCGAGTTTAATAGGAAACCTAATCTAGAATCCTACCAAAATAGACGTCGACTGCCTCTTGGACATTTGGAGGGACGATAGGCATTTTAGGGGATCGTTAGTAGTTTATATTTTTCTTTAGTACGCCTCTAGGTTAATTAATAAAATAAACTTAGGAGGGGGGGGGGGGAAGGTAGGGGTAGATAGGACTCTAGGAAATGATGATCTACGCTTGACCCTTTAATAGGACGGAACCTTGGTTTTCGTCCTTGGGCTTGGTAATAAAACAAGTGCGTCTGATTCGAGTATTAAAAAAAAATATATAATTTGATTTCCTTTTCTTGTATTCCCTTCATTTTTTAATAGATTAGTATATTTGTTAATTTTTTTACTTAGAATAATTTAGAATTATATTAAAAAATGGAGACCTTATTTGTAACCCCCACATAAAATATGAGACACGGTCGGGACCCGCCTTTGCCGACCTCGAAGGGTGCTTAACACCTTCCCGTCGAGGTAATTTGAGCCCTTACCCTCTCTGTGGTTGACCTTGACCCTTAGGCTAGTTTTTAGACTTAGAATGGTGTCTTAATGCACCTCAAATTCATTAGGTGGCGACTCTTTAATTTTCAAAAATCCCAAAAGAGTCGTTGCCACGACGTCGTCTAGGTTCCCATCTTTTCGCGAGAAAAATGGGGCGCGACATTACTACAACAACTATAAATAAACATTTCCTCCCCTCTCTAACTTTGATCGACTTGTCCGAAAGCTCCATCTTTTGCTTGATTTGTCTTTTGATTGAGGCAAGTGAATTCTTAAACCTTGATAAGCTTATTTGAACACTATATTTCTTTTGTATATGACTTAGAATAATTGAGTAATTGTTGTTGGCTAAATTGAACTTTGTAAGTTGTGAGAATTGGATTAAATTGTGAAATTTCTTTATTATGTTAAAGTGAATGTTAGAGATTGATATGCATTGACTAGGAGTGGAAAACGAGCGGGTCGAGTAGAATATGAGCAGATCAAATACGAGTTAAGTAAAATGGATAAAATACCCAACTCGACTCATATTTTAAATGGGTAAAAATGAGTTACCCATTAGGTAATATGGGTAAATATGGATACTCTGATTATAGTAGGGATTATTCAAAAGTTTCAAAAGCAAATCTTTTAGCCATTCCTCACCCCTACCCCTCCATCCCAAGCCCCCTCGCTCCCCATCCCCACCCCGAGCGCCCCCGTACCAAAAATAAAATGTAAAAGAAAATTTATTTTTTTAAAAAAAAATTAATTTTTTATCCCCCACCCAAGCTCTCAGCCCCCCCCCCCCTTCAACCCAAAAAAAAGACCCAAAAAATGTAAAAGAAATAATAATAATTTATTTTTTCAAAAAAATTCTTAAATTTTCTTAACCCTACCCGGCCTCGCCCCACCCTATACATTTTTTCTAGATTAATTATATTTACACCCCCCACTAAAATATTAAAAAATTATTAAAAAAAAATTCCCCCACCCCCCGTTTCGAGCGCCTTCCAATAAAAAAGTTAATTTACGTTTTAGAAAATTTTACTTACCCCCAC
Organism: Solanum rostratum; assembly: GCA_029948455.1. Classification (NCBI taxonomy): domain Eukaryota; kingdom Viridiplantae; phylum Streptophyta; class Magnoliopsida; order Solanales; family Solanaceae; genus Solanum; species Solanum rostratum. The sequence continues at coordinate 59,822,955 of CM057045.1, read as the reverse complement.
CCACCCCGACCATTCCTAATAAAAAATTAATTTACTTTATGAATGAGTTTTTTTTATCCATATTACCTATTTTAAATGGATAGTATGAGCTTCACCCATTTTTATCCATTTTAAATGGGTTGAGTACCCAACTCGTTTAAAATGGATAAATTTGAATTGGTAGCCAGATAACTTACCCATTTCGGTACCCCTAGCATTGACTTGTGATTTAATATTGAGAATCTCTTGTGATATAAGAATGTAGATTGTGGATCATATTGTGTTCGATCATAGAAAATATTGGAGATAATATTATTGAATTTCACTTGTAGGTTAGATGATTGACCATACACTTGGAACAGATAGATCATTATACCGCATATATTGTGAGATTTAACTTGAAGTGATATATTGGTTATAATGTGGACTCTTGTGAAAATTGAGGTAATAGTGTCCCTCAAGTTTTGAAATTAAAAAAGATGACAACTTTGACCATCCAAGGTCAAAGTTGTCCTTAATTAGGAATTAGAGGATTTAATTTAATTAGAAGGTAAAGTTATATTTTCAAAAATTTAGCAACTACATTTTTCCCCAAAAACTTGTATAAGTTATTTTTAAAAATTTAGAAAACTTTCAACTCCATCTTTTCAAAATCACACGAACCTCTTCAACTTCTCCTTCTTCACTCTGATCAGGCGCGAAAACACCTATAAAAAGAATTTTCTTGGTTTCTTCTTCTTCTTCTTCTTCTTCTTCTTCTTCTTCTTCTTCTTCTTCTTCTTCTTCTTTATTCGTTGTTGTTGTCTTCTTCGTCGCTGCCATCTTTGTCTTGTCGTCATCGTCATTTCATGGTCGCCAACATCATCATCATTTCGTGGTAATCTTTACTGTAAAGGTATGTTTATTTTTCCTCAGTTATGGTGTTGATTTTTGTTGTAAAAGTTATTACTTAGATAATGGTGTTGTTGTTGCATGCCCTAATTTTGGGTAGTGGGTGTTGTTGTTGTTGTTGTTGTTTGATTTTTGATAATGGTGTTCTTTGATTTGTACACTTTTAAAAGATGCATTTTCAGCTAGTGGGTGTTGTTTTTTTTATTGTTGAAGTACTTTGTGAGAAAAATGTCGGGTTGGTTTGGTTTGGCTGATTTGGAGTAGGGTTGACAACAATTGTTGAAGTATTGCAACAACTGGGTAGGGTTGTTCTTGTTGGTTTTGTTTGATTTGTTGTACACTTTGATGAAATTTTTGGGTATGGGTGTTGTTGTTCTTGTTTGATTTTTGTTGTTGTAGTCATTGCGAGAAAAATATTTGGTCGGTTGGTTGAATTCGGGTATGGTTGGTTGCTCTATGTTAAAGTATTGACAACAATTGTGAACTAATTAGAACAACTATTGTGGTCGTTGTTTTTCTTTGATTTTAGTTGTTATGTTTTTTTTAGAAAAATGTATTGCATGCCCTAATTTCTACTTGGATAGGGTTGTTCTTGTTGGTGTTCTTTGATTTGTTGGACACTTTGATGATACATTTTCAGGTATATGGGTATTGTTGTACTTTTTTGTGAGAAAAGAACACATGTTGTTCATGTAGAGAGGTTCTTCAGCAGTTGCCTTTTTTTTTTTTTTATCTTTATTGAGAGTAATTGATCCAACTAATAGATTATATATTTTTATGACAGGACTATCTACTTTAATGGCCCAACCGAAACGAAAAAAAAAATCCTAAACTTGATCTTCCTACTAGAGCTTCCAGAAGGAGGCTCATTATATCTGAAAAAGAAGAGGATGAGTCACAACAAAAGCTGACAAAACTTATTGAACAAGTCACTACTCAGGCTGCTACTGGTGCGAGTCTCGCAGCTGCTGGACACAGTCCCTCTGCTGCTGCACCCAGTCCATCAGCTACTAGACACAGTCCCTCAGCTGCAGCACCAGGTACATCAATTGCTGGATCCAGTTCAACAGTTGCTGGAGATAGTCCTTGAGGTACTGGTATCACTCCCACAACTGCTGGTGCCAGTACCTTAGCTGCTGCACCAAGTCACACAACTGGTGAAGACGGTCCCTCAGATGTTGTACCAAGTCACACAGTTGATGAAGACAGTCCCTCAGTTGCTGCAAAGACTCCCACAGTTGCTATTGACAGTCCCTCAACTGCTGCAAACATTCCCACGGTTGTGGCTTTCAGGTATGATGATTATGGCTTTGAGATACCCGAGTTTTTGAATAGAGGACTGAGTGGTGACTCGGGATAAAATCTGAAATTGGGAAACAATTTTCTTATTTTAAAATTTTTTTAGTGAATGAAGAACTGAATAGCTTTTTTAGATTTGCGGTATTGTGAAAATACCTAGATGTAGGTGAAGGCAACACCCCCAAGGTTTCAATGAAGCTAATGTATCAACTTCTTCGTTGTTGGATCAAAAGTGAGAATGATTTTTGGTTAATTTTTGTAGCATGCCTATTTGTTTTGGCATGAAAGAGTTTGCGGTTGTTATCAGATTGAATTGTCACCTACCACCTCCTCTTGCCTCCCAATCTGATAAGGTAAAGAGGAGATACAAAAGGTTGTTGATGCAATGTAGCAGAAACATTGTACATCAAACGAGATGCTTGACCTCTTGTAGTCAAGTAATGTTAAGAAGAGCGTTAAGAAGTCCCTGTGTTTGTTTTACTTTGTACATGAGATTCTTATGGGTAAAGATCTAGGGACTAATGCAATGGATTTTTGGTTCAAGCTATCGGCTGACCGGAAGGCATTTTGTGCCTATCCTTGGGGTGGCGATAGCTATGTTTCACCATGCAGTATCTGAGGAAGGCTGCGACATTGGCTAAAAAGTCCTCAAATCGATACGATTTTTCGTAGGTTTGTATGGTAAATTTTATTTATTAATTTTTATTGTAACATTTTTTATATTTATTTATCATCTTAATTAATAATTATTTATAGAATTGATCTATTTAGGCTTGGGCTTTTGATGACATTCCTTACATATGAAAAAAATTCAAAGAGTTGACGAGGAAGTATCTTCTTTGACTTCTTCGATGGTTGGCGGCGCCAAACAATGCTAAAATTGAGGCACACGAACTCTTTGATCCATCAGAGGATGAAGTAAGTGTTACAAAAACTGTTGTCTTCTCACTTTAATAGCTGTTGTCTTCTCACTTTAACAGTTCCTGTAATTTATTAACAATCGTTGTCTTATCATATTTTAGTATATTTGTTAAAATAATTTAATTTAATTTGTAGATTGTTTATCCGTGGCTAATCCCGATTGAAAGTGAGAAGAAGATGGACTTTTGGATGGGATTTGTGCCACTCCAGCAAAATAAAGAAGACCCGAGGATTTTGAAGTTGGTGATAGATTTGGCCGGTGTAAGGACCATCAAAAGAGATTTGCCTGTGGATGTTGGTGCTGGGGTAGGTGTTGATGCTGCTGCTGGGGCAGGTATAGGTGATGTTGCTGGGGCAAGTGTAGATGCTGCTGGGGTAGCTGCTGATGAAACTATTGTTTGGGGAAAAGCAACTACTAGTGATAGAGGATTTTCTCCTCTTAGTGGAAGTGATTTTGGAACTCCATTCCCTGTTGGTAGATCTGGTCATTTGGGTGCTGGGACTTCTAAGGTACCTTGTGATACTTGTGGTTTTGAAATTTGCAATGCCAAGATGAATAGAATGATAGAAAAGATAGAGTGATATAAGTGAACCTTAAATGTTGTGATGTCCAAAAGAGGTGTCATTCCGTCATTAAGGGTGTTATCATTGTATACTCCTATTCGTGAGCAAATGAGGCGAAGATAAGTTTCAAAAACACTCATGAGCGATAGGAAGAGGGCAACTACTGCTAGGGAGGAGCAGCAAGCAATAGTTGTTAGGGATGAACAACAAGCAACAGTTGTTAGGGAGGATCAGCAAGCAACAACCAACAGATGGTACGGAGGAACAACAACTACTAGATTATGTTGTTTATTTAAAGTTGGATGATGTTTATTTAATGTTTGGATAATGAGTTTATTTAATGTTTGGATAATAGTATTTTTAATGTTTGGATGATGGGTATTTTATTATATTTGGATGATGGGTATTTTTGATGTTTGGATGATGAGTACTTTTTTATGTTTGGATAATGGGTATTTTAATGTTTGGATGATGGGTATTTTGTTATTTTCTAGACTTTTTGGGGATGTTGATTATGGGTAGTTATTTTATGAACATATGTATTTTTTTATTTTCTGACATTTTTGGAATGTTGACGATGGATATTTTATGTTATAGAAATATCTCCTTTTATAGAAATATCTCTTGTAAAATGACTTAGCAAGTCACCTACTTGCCGGGATAGTCTTAACATTTGCTGTGAAAATGACTCAGCAAGTCAATATCTTGCTGGAGCTATCCTTATATCTGTTGTGAAATGATTCAGTAAGTCACTTACTTGCTGGGACAATCTTAACGTTTGCTGTGAAAATGACTTAGCAAGTCAGCATATCTGCTGTGAAATGACTGAGCAAGTCAACTACTTACTGGGGCAGTCTTAACATTTGTTGTGAAAGTGACTCCGCAAGTCAATATCTTGCAGGAGCTATCCTTATATCTACTACGAAATTACTCAGCAAATCACCTACTTGTTAGGACAGTCTTAATATTTACTGTGAAAATAACTTAGCAAGTTAGCATTTTGCTGGGGCTATCCTTATATCTGCTGTGAAATGACTCAGCAAGTCAACAACTTGTTGGGATAGTCTTAACATTTGCTGTGAATATGTCTCAGCAAGTCAGTATCTTGCTGGGACAACCGTACCATTTGCTGTGAATTTACTCAGCAAGTCAGCTTATATTGAATAATTGCCTATATAAATATCTTATCTAGTGACAAATTGAGTTGTGTTAGTCCAATTTAAGATTAAAAGCTAGATTCAATAGTGATCTTATACATTAAGGTGGTAATTAGACAAGGAATATGCAATCTATTGAGTAATTGCATATGTAAGTGATGGTGATTAAATAAATTGATAATTGATTGGTTGTGTCAATATATTTTAATCGAACCTCCATCGCCAAATTTTCTCACTCCGCCATTGCCGCTATCGCCGAGATTGTTTTCTGTCAGCTCTCTTCGCTCGCCTTCTCTGTCTATTTCATCTTCTTTACCGAAAAAGTTTAAGATACCCTTTCGAGCGAGATCCTTTTGTTCTGTGCAAACATCATTCATTAAATATACCCTTTCCGGCGAGATCCTTCCTAGTTGCTCAGCAATCCGGTTCCGACCAGACCAAAGGATCGACAATCCTCTTTGACGCGCTAGTTCCTGGCGATTGATTGCCATCGTCGATCTAGTTTTTTCGGCTAAACAGGTATTTGAAAAAACCTAGCTCTATTTTTCTGGCGGGTTAAGTTTAAACCTTTATTTTTTCTGAGATTCCATTCATTGGAGGAGAATCTACATTTCCTCCAGTTCTGCAATCCTAGTTTTTTTCTTTCTTCTTTCTTGCTTTCTTTGTTCTTTATTTTCTGGCGAGCTCCGCCGAGTTCCAGCGGCGCATCTTCTGGTCACTCTCCAGTGTGTATTTTTCGATGAGAAACAGATTTCGGCTAGCAGCAGATTCTGACGAGTAGCAAATTCTGACGAGTGTGATTTCTCCTTCTCGTTCCAGCGAGAAGCATTTTCCGGCCAGGTGATATCCTCCATTTTTTCCCTTCCAGTTTAGTTTCTTGTTCTTCCAGTTCCATTGATTTCGTGTTTTTTCTTTCCGACATTATTTCCTAACTGTATAGGTGATAGCTGATATTTTGATTTCGTGTTCTAAGTTTTTACTGATTCTTGATTTGTTGTATTTTTTGACTATCCATAGATTGGCTGGGTTTTTTTTGCATATATTTGTAGACTTGTTGGTTTGTTTGTTTGTTAGTATATTACTTGTTCGGGTGTAATCGATACTAGTGTAGTGTTCGACTCATTATTTGTGGGAGTTTGTTCTGGATATTGTTAGCTTAGCAAGTTATTAGTGCTTAGTAAGGGGGGCACTGGGTCCAGTACCGGCACCACCGGACCGGTAATTATCGGTATCCGATGGGCACCGGTAAAGGGGGTGGGGTTACTTTTCTGGAACCAGACCATAACCGGTACGACGGTCCCAGGAAAATTTCCCGTTACATTACCGGTCCAGTACCAACCGGTGCGGGACCGGACCGGGCCGGACTGGCAATCCAGTTCTTAAAAATAAATTAATTATTAATTAATATATTACAAATTTACAATTTGAAGTGTAATTTTTATATGTTAAATTAAGATTAATATTTAAAATTTAAATTGAAGTTTAAAATGTTAAATTAAAATTTTAAACTAGTATTATTATTCATTATATAATTTTTTCAAAATTTAAAATGAAGTTTGATTAAGTTATCATAAAATATAAATATAAAAGTTTTAAATCTATAAGTAGTTCTACTTATATAAAACATCTAAAGTGCAAAATCAAAATTTTTTAACTTTCTACTTTCAAAGTTTAAATTTCTAATTTTTTACATATAAAATTATAAAGTTTAATTTTTAAGGTTTAAATTTTGAATGTTTCTTTTTATATTTTAAAATTTAATGTTAATAAAGATTTGAGAAATAACGGGCAAATATATTTTAAAAAAGTCAAAACTTAAATTAAAATTTAAGTCAAGATAATAACATTAAAAAAAAAGGTGAATAGCCTATAATTTTATTATGTTATTTTAAAATTTAAATTGTACAATATAGTGATGTAAGATATTAGAAATCAACCTTATTTGCACAGACACCTTCTAGGAAGGGTTCTCTTTCAACTAGGTCTTATTTATTGTAAATTTGTAATACAATAAAATTTAATCACTAATATCTTAAACCACTTTGAAATTCTTGCCTAAGTGTTTCTAACATTTCTAGTATTACATTTTCTGGAATCGGCTCTTGAGCTTGTTCCTCCAGAAAGTTCATGCCATCTTCACTTGATTCTAATAAAATATTATCGATATCGGCTTCAAACTGAGAAGGTAATGTCGGACGCCCTAAATTCCTGCACTCCGCATTTATCCAATCTCGAAATAAGACTGAAACTTCCAAGCTATCAGCTGCTAGTGAATGCCTATGGTCTCCAAATTGTAATTTAGCAACACTAAAAGCATCTTCCGATGCTTGAATTGCGAGGACATCACGAACCACCCGCTAAAGTCTTGGAAACGCTTTTCCACGATTCTTCCACCACGCCAAAAGTTGGTGCTTCCCCTCTGTATCCTTGATGCTTTATGTAGTCTGGTTAATATATTTATCAAAATCATTATTTTTGTTAGCGGTTAAGTCCAAGCTGAAATTCTAACATGGCGTCAATATCATCCTCGTATCTAGGCCTACATAGTTGTGGTTCTTGGTATTGTACATTTTCTACTAAATTATACTCTTCTAAATCATACAGTTTTCTAGCTTCTGTTCTAATGTTACTTTTAACTACGTCTAAATTATGTGATTGATTTTCTTCATCGTATTCGATTTCTAAGTTTGTATATATACTATCTACCATTCTAGATACCCGACTTCTTTGTAAGCCGGATTAAATAAACAAGCAGTTAAATAAATCTGAGGGATTGAGAAAAAGTATTTCCTAGATTTTTCTATCATTTCTTAACAGGTTCTTTAAATTTTGGATTATTTCTAAATAAAACAAATTCAGTACAAATAGCACAAATATTAGGCAAAACAGAACAAATCATAGGAAAATAAAGATCAAATATTTGTTTAGTGGCTAAATAAAAATTCTTAAAAATTCAATTAAATCCCTAGTATCAATCTAATCATTTTCATCTAGCCAGTAGGTTATATCTGCATTATGTGCATTCCAAACCATTGTAACCGGTCTCATATACTCATAAGCTACTTTTAGCATTTCATACAATGAATTTCACCTAGTAGCTACGGTTTTAGGAATTTTCCTAACAGGCAAATTACATTCAATGCACCGACTATCAAATTCTTTACGCCTAGCTTTTACTTGACATTTAAAAATAAAATGGCATGTCATTTCTACTTTATTACAACTGTTTTCAAATAATGAGACACCATCTCTAACAATTAAATTGTAAATATGAGCAACACATTTTATATGAAAACCATCTTCGTAAATTGAACTACGAACAGGTCTTAAATAATCTACAACACGTTTATTACTAAAAGCGTTATCTAAAGTTACACTAATTATTTTACAAGATATACCAAAAAATTGTAAAACATCAAGAATAGTTTGCGCAATATAAGGACTTGTTTTGCGCATTTCACAACTTTTATATCCTAAAATTCTTTTCTGCATATTCCAATTTTCATCTAACCAGTGGCCGGTAATTATAAAATAATCATTACCAGTTATACTACGTCCCATATCAGAAGTAATTGCTAGCCTACAAGTATTATAAGCAAATAAACATCTAAGATACTATACATGTCGTGCCTGATAATCAAAAACAACCTTTTTAATCGTATTTCTAAAAAACCATTAAAAGACGAGTTATAAACAATTTGAATATAATGGAGAAAGTCAGGATTTTTTGCAAAACTAAAAGGCAAACCAGTAACAACAATCATTTTAGCAAGCTCGTCTAAGTCACATTGTCTATTATAATGCCAATGTGCACTAGGACCGAAAATATTACTAGGGTTTAATTGTGATTGCACCATATTTGAACCTCCCACCGATTCTTCAGGAATGGGAGTTTCATATTTTTTGGCATCCGCAATGGCTTGGGCATGCAAAAATTCTAATTTACAACAATGCATTAAGTGATTTTTCAAATGACCTGTCCCACCCCCCTTTCCCGAAGTTTTTTGGTTTGAAACATGCTTACATTTGTTACAAATCAATTTTTTATATCTTCATTTTGTGTTAAAAATTGCCAAACAACAGATTTTTTGACGCGTTCTGTCTTAGACCTATTAGATGACGAAGGTTGTACGGGGGAAGCAGGAGCAGGAGCGGGAGTGGGAGCGGGAGCGGGAGCGGGAGCGGGAGGGGGGGAGTAATAGCAGTATATGGGGGTTGAGTTTCACCGTCATCAAAATATCGCCGTCCACATTAATTTCAAAATTATCTTCTGGTAAATCTTCATTAAAACATGTGTCATCTACGTGTATAAAATCTTCGGTATTAAATCTAAGTGGTGGTTGTCTTGTAGATGTAGACGAACTACCACCGGATTTTTTACCGATTATAGCTTTCTTTATTCCACCAAAAAAGTACTTTTTTCCTTTCCTTTTCCATCGGAATCCATGTTAAATTTAATTAAACAAGTAAAGATTATATGCAAAAATTCAAGTTATAAAATATGAACTTATAATTTATGAATATAAAAAAATTAATTCAAGTAGACAAGAATCAAATAACTAATTAGAAGAACAAACAAGTAGGAACGAAGGTACCAAACGTCTGTGTAAAAACAGATGTAGAAGCCAAAATTGATGAAAGTTGAAGCTTGAATATGCTCCAAATTGATCCACCAAAATTTACTCCAAATTGCAATTAACACACCAAACTAAATAATATTTTTATAATAATTGAGAAAGTAAATATTTAATATATAATAAATTTGAGAGTAGTATGTACAATATAATTATAAATTTATAATAGTGGAAAGAATTGAGAAATGAGTGAGTTGAGAATATTGAGAGAATTTTAAGATGATTGAGAGAATTGGATTGAAAAATTATGGAAGATTTAGGTGTATTTATAGTTGAGAAATTATTGAATTTTGGAAAAAAATAAATAAATAAAGTAAAAAAAAGGTCAAAAACAGGCAAAAAAGGGCAAAATTTTTTTGTTATCCTTGGTGGGCCCCACCCCAATGGTAACAAAAATAAAAAATAATAATAAAAAATTAAACCGATAATACCGGTCCGATACCAAAATGAAACCGGTAAACTGGTACCGGTAATAACTGGTAAAATCCCCCCTCCCTTCCCGGTACCCCTCCGGGTATCCCCCAACCGGAACGAACCGGCAGAGCACCGGAATCGGATCGGACCGGTACTAAACCGGTACCTACTGGTTCCGTTGCCAGCTATAATGCTTAGTTAGTGGCATCGGGTCTAATGGTGGAGTAGGGTCTTGTCATCGGTTGGGGTCGGGGGTAAGAGGTAGGGGGTAAGAAGGGCATAGAATTGTCTAAATTATGAGTAGGATCGTGCAATATAGGATCACTTATAGGGAAATCCAATAGAGCTAGTTAAGTGTCTTAAAAGGAGACAAATTAATATAGTGTGTGTTCAGGAGATTAGATGGGTAGGGACCAAAGTTTGGGACGTAGACGGGTTCAAGTTATGGTACTCGGGTGGTTCTAGGGATAGAAGTGGTGTAGGTATACTAGTAGACAAGGACCTTAGGGAATATGTGGTGGAGGTTAGGAGGTTTAACGATAGGATGATGTCTATTAAACTTGTGGTGGGTAGACACATAGTGAGTGTAGTTAGTGCCTATGCACCTCAAGTGGGCCTAGACGAGGAAGTCAAGAGGCTCTTTTGGGAAGACTTGGATGAGGTAGTGAGAGGCATACCAGTGACAAAAAAACTCTTCATTGGGGGAGACTTTAATGGGCATATTGGGGCTACCAATAGCGGGTTTGAAGATGTCCATGGAGGCTTTGGTTTTGGGGGAAGGAATGGAGGTGGGACATCTCTTTTGGATTTTGCCAAAGACTTTGAGTTAGTTATTGCTAACTCATGTGTCCAAAAGAGGGGAAATCACTTGATAACCTTTCAGAGTGCGGCAGCTAGGACTCAAATTGATTGCCTACTTCTTCGGAAGGGTGATAGAAGTCTTTGTAAGAATTGCAAAGTTATTCCGAGTCAAAATATTTCCACTCAACACAGGCTTCTAGTGATGGATCTAGAGATTGAGAGAGATAAGAAGTGGAAGGTTGTTTACGCCCGACCGAGGATTAGATGGGGAGGCCTGACACCTGCCCTTTCTAGTGAGATGGAAGAAAAGTTGAGAAACATAGAGGTTTGGAGTAGTGGCGGAAATGTGAATAGTATGTGGGACACTACTGCTGGTTGCATTAGAAAGGTAGCTACCAAGGTCCTAGGGGTTTCGAGAGGGGCCTTTTGTGGACTCCAGGGCGATTGGTGGTGGAATAAGGAAGTTCAGGCCAAAGTGAAAGATAAGAAGGTTGCGTACACGAAGTGGCTAGAGTGAAGAGATGAAGATTAAAAGCGAATGCTCAATGAGACATATAAGATGGCTAAGTTAGAAGCAAAGCTAGCGGTGACTAATGCTAAGACAACAACTTTTGAGCGCCTATATGAGGAGCTAAGTGATAAAGGCGGGGACAAGAGATTGTATAGGCTAGCTAAAGAGAGAGAAAGGAAAGCTCATGACCTGGACCAAGTGAAGTACATCAAGGATGAGGAGGGAGTGGTGTTGGTGGATGACATGTCCATTAAACTAAGGTGGCAAGCTTACTTTCATAAACTCTTAAATAAAAAAAGAGATAGAATCATTGAGCTGAGTGAGTTGACACACACCAAAAGTCATCGAGATTTTGGTTATTGTAGGCGGTTCAGAGTTGAGGAGGTTAGAAAGGCTAGCAGTAGGATGAAGAGAGGGAGGGCGGTCAGACTCAATCAGATTCCGGTGGATTTTTGGAAGAACATGGTCGAGGATGGCATAGAGTGGTTGACTAGACTGTTCAATGCTATTATGAAGACCGCCAAGATGCCTGATGATTGGAGGAGGAGTACAATGGTTCCATTGTACAGAAACAAAGGGGATATTCAAAATTGTAACAATTACAGGGGTGACAAGTTGTTAAGTCACACTATGAAGGTCTAGGAGAGTGTGGTGGAGATGAGGGTGAGAAGGGCAGTGTCTATTTCGGAGAACCAGTTTGGATTCATGCCGAGGCGGTAAACTACTGAAGCAATCCACCTTATTCGGAGATTAGTGGAGAAATATAGGGAAAGAAAGGACCTTCATATGGTGTTCATTGATCCCGAGAAGGCCTATGAAAAAGTGCCAAGGGATGTCCTATGGTGGTGCCTAGAGGCGAAAGGTGTCCCAATGACATATACTAGGGCGATTAAGGACATGTACGACGAAGTGAAAACTCGGGTAAGAACAGTGGGAGGAGACTCAGAATATTTTCCAGTTGAGATGGGACTTCATCAAGGATCTATGTTGAGCCCTTTCCTATTTGCCCTAGTGATGGATGAGCTGATGCGATTTATCCAGGAGGAGGTTCCATGGTATATTCTATTTGCAGATGACATAGTGTTGATTGATGAGACTCAGACTAAAGTTAATGATAGGTTGGAGGTGTGGAGACACACCTTGGAGTCCAAAGGATTCAAACTAAGTAGGACCAAAACAGAATACTTGAAGTGCAAATTTAGTGTTGCGAGTGATGTAGCAGACATTGATGTGAGGCTTGCCACTCAACCTATCCTCAAGAGGGAAAAATTTAAGTACCTGGGGTCCACCATCCAGAGTAGTCGCGATATCGACGATGATGTCACACATGGTATTGGGGTAGCGTGGTCAAGATAAAGGCTTGCCTATGGAGTATTGTGTGACAAGAAGATACCACCTAAACTCAAAGGTAAGTTTTACAGATCGGTGGTTAGACCATCTTTGTTGTATGGGGTGGAGTGTGGGCCAATAAAAAATGCACATGTTCAGAAGATGCATGTCGCAGAGATGAGGATGTTGAGATGGATGTGTGGGCACACCAGGAGGGATAAGATTAGGAATGAGACCATTCGGGAGAAGCTAGAGGTGGCCCCGGTGGCTGATAAGGTGAGGGAAGCAAGACTGTGATGGTTTGGACATGTGCAGAGAAGAGATATCAATGCTCCTGTAAGGAGGTGCGAGAGGTTAGATTTAGGAGTCACTAGGAGAAGTAGAGGTAGACCAAAAAAGTATTGGGGAGAGGTAATTAGACAGAATATGGTAAAACTTGATCTCACCGAGGACATGACCTTAGATAGGGAGGAGTGGAGGTTGCGAATTAGAGTAGTAGGTTAATAGGCTAGCAAGGTTAGGTTGATGTCTAGCCTTGGGGTATTGTAGGGTAATAGGTGTTGTCGAATCTGTATAGCATGGGTATACATAATATATGTTAAATTTATCGTATTACATAATGTCATGTGTTTTTCATTCAGCAGTCGCTCTTCCAATCCCTATTCCTATCCTTTCTTATCCCTTTCTTTTCCTTTCCTTTTTGTCATATCTAGTTTATTCTGCTTATGGGTTGTTAAGATGAGGGTTCCCAGGAAACATCTTCTCTACTTCTATGAGGTAGTGGTAAGGTCCGCGTACATTCTACCCTCCCAAGACCTCACTTGCGAGATTTCACAAGGTATCTTGTTGTTGTTGAGGTGGAGTTAGTCCAATATTGAATTAAATGCTAGAATCAGTAATAATCTTATACATTGAGATAGTAATTACACAAGTAATAAGATCATAATTGTATCTTATTTTAGTTGCTTTTTTTCATTAATTAGTTCATTTGATCATAGTTATGGATGAATATAGTGATTTTAGTCCAATTGAATACTAGAAATAAGTCGATGGTAAAAATTTTCTTTGAATTTGTTATAGCAAGTTGGCTAACTGTTGAACTTGTTGTAGCAATTGCTGTAAAATATCTCAGCAAGTTATACAATTGTTGACTTTTTATAGCAATGGCTATAAATTGTGTAGCATTTGTTGAACTCTTCTATAGCAAGGTAGTTAGTTTCTATAGTAAGTTGACTATGAATTAATGGTATCAATCATATCTAGTGATAAATTGAGTTGTGTTAGTCCAATTTCATATTTAAAGCTAGATTCAGTAGTGATCTCATACATTGATGTGGTAATTAGACAAGTAATATACAATCTACTGAGTAATTGCATATGTAAGTGATGGTGATAAAGTAAATTGATTATTAGTTGGTTGTATCAATATATTTTATAATATATAAGATGGATTAGTCCAATGTTGGATAAAATGCTAGAATCAATAATGATATTATACATTTAGATACTAATTACACAAGTAATAGGATCATAGTTATAGATCATACTTATTTTAGTTAATTTTTTCAGTAGTTAGTCCATTTGATCATGATTATGGATGAATATAGTGATTTCAGTCCAATTCAACGCTAGAAATAAGTCGATGGTAAAGATTTTGTTTGAATTTGTGATAGCAAGTTGGCTAGTTGTTGAACTAGTTGCAGCAACTGCTGTAAAATATCTCAGCAAGTTATGCAGTTGTTGAATTTGTTTTAGCAATTGTTGTAAATTGTGTAGCATTTGCTGTAAAGGCAGTAGCAATTGTTGTAAGGTCACTAACAATTGTTGTAAAATTCGTAGCAATTGCTGGGAAACTCTGTAGAAATTACTATAAATGGTATAACTATTTCTGTAAATTGTGTAGCATTTGCTATGAAGTCAATAAATTGTTGTAAATGAAGGAACAATTCTGTAAACTGCTGACAGTTTTAAATGCAATTGTTAATACCTAAAGCATTCGATGAAAAATGTATTTAAATAACAATAATACTGTTAACATTAAATAACAAGAAATGTTAATTGTACAAATAACATTTTGCATAAAATTAATATGCAAAATGAAACAAGTTCACAAACACCAAATAAAAGTGAGTGGTCTTATGAAATATTTCGCTCCGAGCATGTAGTTCTCTTGTGCCCAACCCTTTTGTGTATGGAACATTTATTCTTTTTGCTTGGAAATGATTGTCCGATACTTGGCCGCCTCTTCTTTTCCTTTTGTCTCACCTTTCCCGGCACAACATATGGAGGAAGTATTTTCCTTTCTAAAATCTCCCTAGGAACTTCCTAAAATTCTTCGAATGGCACGAGTTTAATTTCCTCCATGTATGCAAAAATGTATGTCTTTACCTTATAATATTGAGAGGAATACTCATAAATACGCCTTCAATAATCTTCACGATATTGCCACTGGAGCATCGCTATCGCATGCGGACAAGGTATTTTATCAAGATCAAAGACTCTGCAAGTACAAGATTTGCAATGAAGATCAATCGTTGCTACTGCATCACAATCGGAGACAACATATCTATAATTGAAAATTTGATGAACCAATAGCTTGTTCCCTAAATTAATATCTTTTGCAATGACCTCTTCTATCGAAGGGACCAAGATGGCTGATGCATTGATGAACTCTATTCATCTTTGGTAAAACTTTTCACCAAACTTCTTGTTTATTTCATCAAATAGAGAAGGAATGGGAAATTCTCTTTCAACAAAAAAAAGTGCATTGATTGACTCAGTGATGTTTGATGTCATATTACTAAACCTGTAAATGTTGCAGCATATATTATAGAAATTAATAACAAATATTTTTAGAAATAGAAATTGCTGCAGCAGATTTTAAAGATGTTGCAGCAGATACAACAGTTACTGCGACACAAGCATCAACTTTAATAGCAATTAATGGAATAAATGTAGAAGGTAATAACATATACCTATTTCCCGAAAAAAATGCCCTGCTCCATCTGTGAAATCCAATTTGTTCAAGATATGTGGCAGCTCCTGGAACCATATCTCTAATTTGATTGAAGTTTTCATTAAACTCATTTACGTTGTATGCTTGTGCGGCCTTGTAAAAGCGATAGATGATTTTTTCATTGTGAAAATTGATTCGAATATTTTCACCAAAGTGCCACATGCAACAACCATAATGAGTAGAAGGGTACACAATTGAAACTAATTTTTTTTATGCTTGGATGCCGATCCGAAATTATACACAATTTCGGAATATCATCTATAAAACTACTCATTTGCTCAAAAAAAGCATCACACTCGGAGTCGACAACACAAAATGCATTCAAAAAATATGTTTCTCAGCATCCTGTGCAACAACAGATAACAAAACTCCACCATACTTGCCTTTTAAAAATATTCCATCGACGGCTATGACTTTTCTCATTTACGTTGTATGCTTGTGCGGCCTTATAAAAGCGATAGATGATTTTTTCATTGTGAAAATTGGTTCGAATATTTTCACCAAGGTGCCACATGCAACAACCATAATGAGTAGAAGGGTAGATAATTGAAACTAATTTTTTTATGCTTGGATGCCGATCCGAAATTATACACAATTTCGAAATATCATCTACAAAACTACTCATTTGCTCAAAAAGAGCATCACACTCGGAGTCGACAACACAAAATGCATTCAAAAAATATGTTTCTTAGCATCCTGTGCAACAACAGACAACAAAACTCCACCATACTTGCCTTTTAAAAATATTCCATCGACGGCTATGACTTTTCTCGTATATCTAAAACCAAGAATCCAAGCTCCCATGACTATAAAAAAAATACTTAAACTTACCATCTTCATCGAGCTCCAATCCCGTTTTGGTCCCCGAATTCACAGTGCTAAGCATATAAGGATACACATCAAGCACTGTATATCCATGCCCGTGTGTTCCCCTTGTCAAAGATTTCACATTTTCACTTTCCTTCCAGAGTTTCCAATAACTGACCTTGCATCCTAATCCAACACGAAACGAGGTTCGCATATCTCCTGTGGATGTCACTTTATCCTCGAAAAACTTATTTTTGAAGTACGCACTGATTACTTTGGCTATAGCATGTGGATTATGGCTCGTCAGAGTGTGAAACTTTTCATACTTTCTAATGTAAAATCTGTCACAACTTTTACGCTTCACAACTCTCAGCCACCACTTGCACTCAATATGGACTTGACACAATATACAAGACGCGAGTTTATCACCTTTTTGACTCTAAAGTCTTTCTTCAAACAAGCCATTTCAACACAATATCTAAATCTTGCTTATTCTTAAATGTCATACCTTTATAAAAACCTGTCTCATCATCTTGAACATGATTCGACTGTGTTGATTGTGTATTTACTGGTGTGTTGCTTGCAACTTCTGGAGTTGGCGTCAGCTCACGTCCACTTTCTCTATCTAGAATGTCTGTATCCATCACATCACATTCGTCATTCAACATTTATCGATTTTGAGATGTATTTTGGTTCTCTACCAATCTCTCAACCATGTATACCTATAGAATGAGTCTTCATTCATCTTTCAAATAAATCCGTAAACTCACTTGACTTTTTATTCTAAATAGAACCACTCTCTGTTTTTTGCTACAAGAATGCATGTAAGTGATGACAATATCTTTCGGTTCACAATTTAATTCACAGCTAGCAATAATTTGATTCACAAAATCCTTATACGTGATGTCTCGATTCACAATCATCTCTATCATTTCTTTGTCTTTCCAATGCCAAATAAAATGATTGTTGGACTCAACCCATTAACCATGACAATCAACTCCTAATATTATTTTGTCTTTTATTGATGACATTGAAGGTACCTAAATAAATTATAATATAAAGCACAACATGAGAAAACTGTACAGAAATATAATAATTGTTGTATTTAATTCAGCAGCTACTTCATCAGTTGAAACATCAGATGCAACAAGTACTGCAGTACATTCGGCAGTAACTGAAAACTGTTGTAGGACGTGGTGAACCAGTTGCTAAAATAATATTTCGACTATTATTTTTATATCTTTCAGCAACTACTGAAAACGTTGCTGAAAATAACTCAGTAGTGAAGAATTACAACAATGGCGGAAACAACAATAAAAACACAAACCTCAAATAAACAACATCATATTCACTTTTATCAGTTATAATAATGATTAAAAATTATCTTTCAAGTAATTTTCAAAACTATACGAACAAATGCCCCCAAAATTAAAATTTTTTTCCTCCCAAATTTGAAGCTCCAATGTTGAGAAATTTCATTGAGAACTTTTAATCATTATTATAACTGATAAAAGTGAATATGATGTTGTTTATTTGAGGTTTGTGTTTTTATGGCTCGTCAGATGTTGAGAACCACAAGTGTGAAACTTTTCATACTTGCTAATGTAAAATCTGTCACAACTTTTAAGCTTATAACTCTCAGCCACTACTTGCACTCAGCATGTACACACTTGACACAATATACAAGACGCGAGTTATCACCTTTTTGACTCTAAAGTATTTCTTCAAGCAAGCCATTTCAACACAATATCTAAATCTTGCTTATTCTTAAATGTCATATCATTATAAAACCCATCTCATCATCTTGAACATGATTCGATGTGTTGATTGTGTATTTGTTGGTGTGTTGCTAGCAACTTGTGGAGTTGGCGTCAGCTCACCTTCACTTGCTCTATTTGGAATGTCTATATCCATCACATCACATTCATCATTCAACATTTGTCTATTGTGAGATGTATTTTGGTTCTCTACCAATCTCTCAACCAGTATACCCGTAGAATGAGTCTTTATTCATTTTCCAAATAAATCTGTAAAGTCACTTGATTTTTTATTCTAAATGGAGCCACTCTCTGTTTTTTGCCACAAGAATGCATGTAAGTGATGGCAATATCTTTTGGCTCACAATTGAATTCACAGCTAGCAATATTTGATTCACAAAATCCTCATACGCGATGTCTCGATTCACAATCATCTCTATTGTCTCAATCATTTCTTTGTCTTTCCAACGCCAAATAAAATGATTGTTGGACTTAACCCATTCACCATTACAATCAACTCCTAATATTATTTTGTCTTCTATTGATGATATTGAGGGTACCTAAATAATTATAATTTAAAGCACAACATGAGAAAACTGTACAGAAATATAACAACTGTTGTATTCAATTCAGCAACTACTTCATCAGTTGAAACATCAGATGCAACAAGTACTGCAGAACATTGGACAATAACTGAAAACTGTTGCAGGAGGTAGTGAACCAGTTGCTAAAAAAATATTTCGACCATTATTCTATATCTTTTAGCAACTGCTGAATCTATTTCAACATCTGTTATAACGTTGCTGAAAATAGCTCAATAGTGAAGAATTGTAACAATGATGGAAACAACAATAAAAACACAAACCTCAAATAAACAACATCACATTCACTCTTATCAGTCATAATAATAATTAAAAGTTGTCTTACAAGTAATTTCTAAAACTATACGAACAAATGCTCCAAAAATTAATTGTTTTTCCTCCTAAATTTGAAGCTCCAATGTTGGAAAACAATGATAACAACAAGAAGAAGAAAACTGAGAAGAAGAAGAAGCAGCTGATGCTGCCGAAGAAGAAGAAGAAATTCACGGGAAAGGTACAAAGAAGAAAGGTCTCGCGGCAGCCGTTGGAAAATTTCCCAAAATAGGTCAATTAGGTATTTAATTTTAGTGGGTTGAAGTATGAAATAAAAAAGTTGAGGACTTATTTGAAAATGATCAAATATCATTATATCTTAATTATAAACTTGTCACCTACTCCTAATTTTTAAAACTTGAGTCATTCTTTTTAAATGTTGAATCCTTTTTGTCACCTTAAACTCGTGCATGCACTTCTTATTACTCCATGTAAATATTTTCTTGTTGTACATTCTTGACTGAATTTCACTGATATGACGTTAATTATATTAGAAACAGGCCACACGTGCTGTGGCATGTAACACTGATTATACTGGGGACAAACCACACAAGCCGTGACATGTGACACTTAAGTCATTTTCCTCATTATTTTTTTTAAAAAACGTTGTATTTCACAGAGGAAATGTTTTTAAAATTTTTTAACCAACTGAATATGAGAAAATAGAAAAACCATTCTCTATGTCTTTCTCCCAAAATTAAGTATAGCAATTATAAGCGTTTTAAAAATGGTATGTCGTTCGTATAATTCAAATGAATAGATGTCTTAACGAGTTTTGACATTTATAAAAGAGATCTGGAGTCGGAGATGAGAAGCCTAGGGGAGACAAAAGACAGAATATGAAGGAGATGAGAGGAATCAAGCCAAGCAACAGTGACAAACACAACATCAACTATTACTGAGCGAAACATTACACACAAAAGAGAATGCAGCTTCTCACACGCGATATTCATCAAATTTACATTTAACACATGGTTTGCGTAGTAGATAACTTCACGATTACTAGTTTGCATCTTGTACGCTCTGGAATGCCCAGGATGTGTTTTCAGGTTTAGCTGCAGAGATCTGAACTCGTATCACTTCATGTAACGCACCTCGATGAAGTATCCCAAGAACTTCTTCCTCCTTCCCTGTTGCAAGATCTTCTAAAGAGACAGTACGTGTGATTAATTCATCACGCAAGCGAAAGCCAAACAACCACCTCCCAAGGTTCCACCATTGTACACGTACTTGCCTTTGAGAGATATTGCACTTATTTAAGGATTTCCATGACACATTCGCCCTAGTAGACAAGAAGAAACATCAAATAATTTCAAAAAGCTGATTCCAGGTTAGAGAAACAATTTGTAGTCCACGATAATAGAATTTTGCTTGACAATAGATGACCAAGACGGCACTAACTCTGCAAGTCAGTCTTGGAAGAGTGACTTCTTCCATAACATAGACCATACGCCTGATAAAACAGACATTTTTGTCAATTGCACCATCCACAGAGGATGGAGAGAGCACATAACTTAACAAGGCAAACAATAACTGGAAGCAGCTACAACCAAATTGGACTCCTGCTAACCAAACAAATCATTGTCGCTGCAGTGACCACATTTTCACACGGTCCAACTTACACCCATAAGCTATATATTTCAATGTCTTAATTAGCTTCAGTTGTACTAGGTAGGAGTTTGTGAGTTTAGATATAGAATACCAAAATAGTGAGTCCCGCGAACATGCAGAGAGAGCGGCGGGGGGGCGGGGGGGGGGGGGGGGGGGGGGAGGGAAGAGGGGGGGACATATTAATAAAGTTGTATTTCAGCATATATATATCCACATTAGGATGCAATATGTCTATCAGGAGAAAATCCAACAGGAGTCACACATGCCACTTAATATCTCTTGAATTTATTCATTATTTGATTTATTTCTTTTGGATAGGGAGAGTCTAGGGAGGGTAAAGTGTAACACAGATCTGACCACTACCTCATGGAGATAGAGGTTGCTTCTGAAAGACCCTCGGCACAAATATAATAGTCCCCAAAAAGAAGAAAAATAATAGATATAGAATAGCAGCTAAAAAACAAAGAGCAATGTTAATTCTATAAGAAAACAATAAAAATAGAAAAATAATTGAACAGCAATACCAACACAATTATAAGGCACGACTAATAAAAAATATACAAATCTGAAACCGTCACAGGGCAAGACGATTTGACTGCACTCTTCACTTTCGATGCCACACCTGTGTCGAATCCTCCAAAAATACTCTACTTCTGGAGAATCGTACATGCACCCATTGATATATTTAAAGGGTCCAAGCAACATAATAACTACTTTACTCTAATACCATGATATGAGACTTAATAACTTTTTGATACTTCAGCTAGTTAGAATACAACCTCAATCTATTTACTATACACTGCAAAAGACTGCTAATATGAGTTAACTAAAAGATCTAGCTCTTACAGCAGCTCAAGCAGTATATTATTTTCCAGCAAAGTTCATCATGTGGAAATATTCAAGTGGTACAACACTTAATTCACTGACAACATAAAATGGAAAACTGATGTCAACAAATTTGTAACAAAAGCATTAAAGTGATGGAACAAATTCAGTAACGGAAGCAGGGGATTTGATTACCAGCAAACCAAGCCAGATAAGGCAGTAGTGCAAGCCGATCAAGTTCAGCAGGACATTGTGCTTGGATTTGAGGAAGAATGTATGGACATCTTCAAACCCAAAAAGGATCGAATCCAGATCTCTAACCGCTTTCAGATAATGCCCCACCTCAATCGACTCAAATGCCAAACAGCGATTGACAAAATCAATTATGCTTCCTGCTTTCCCTGCCATTTCATTGTGCTTCCTAATATAAAACACTCTCCATTCCTGTATTTTTAAGTAGACCATTTTTGCATCAAGGTATAAGTCTCAAACTAGAAACACATATAACAGGTGACGGAGTGATCAAAGTGGGACAGATTTGGGTCAACGTAAAGCCAATAAGTGATATGTGCATATGCTAACCTCATGGGGCTGGTTGTGAGATGAAGACTCAATCTCCAGAGCAAGAGCAGGCCATCTTCTTTTACAAAGGGACTCCCATAAATAATCAGACCGACAGTTCCCACCAAAACCGAGAGCAACTTCCCAAAGAGCAAAGATCAACTACCTTCAGAATTATAGTTCAAAATCCAGAATCAGCAACACAATTTACCACAACCAACAGATCAAAAATCCGATTAATTCAAACAAAGTAGTAAAATCAGCAAGCTGGAATGCAGGAATCAAGCAAACAATTTCTAACAAACCAGAAATCCAATACATTCGATTCCTCTCAACGCAAAACAACATAATTTTCTTTTAAAAAAAAAGAACCTGATCAAGAAAACCGTTTTCAACACAACAAAGAAATCAAAAAGCAAAAAATTCAATTTCTTTTAAGCATAATCTGAATTTATAACAAGTAATTTTTGAAGGGTTCAAGAAAGAATCTAGAATCAAGAAAATTTCTCATAACAACCGACAGTGAGAAAATGGATAAATTCAACCTCTTTAAAGAAAAAAAAGAAGGATTACCTGAAGAGAAGAAGCAATTTTGAGGGCAATATCATCAGGAATTGATGCTTGTGAAGAGGAGGATGAGTCCATTGAAGCTCAGCTACGAAAGTGAGGTAAAATGCGTGTAATTGGGAAAAAGAGAGATGTTTTTCGTCCTGCTACGTCATGAGACACGTGTCGTCATCATTGACAAAATCACAAAAATGGAGGTTGAGTATGGTTCAAAACTCCCTCAATTTCTATTTGTCATTTTAAAATAAAGTCATAATTATATGTAAAATTTGGCAGGGAAATAATTACAATTTTCAATTTTCAATTTTCACGTGAAGATTATAAATTGCTGGTAATTATATAATTTCACAGAAATCACAAGTCGATCATTTTTTATTTTAATTTATTTTTATTATTTATGTATTCATTTTTTTCATTCTTAATATTTACTTCATGAAACTTTTTATATTATCTTTATTTATTTATTTATTTTTATGTTTACTTTTTTATTAGTATATTTTTGTTAGTATTCTAATTTTTAAAAATTAAAATATAAGTCATAGTTGATTAAAGTTATACGCTTACATTTTTTTAAATAATATTTGTGTCTGTTATGTTATATTTTGAGTTTTATTTGTTTTAGTAGTATGACCTTAATATCCACATCGTAAACCATTAATTTTTTAGTTAGGTATGATGGATTATTTTTTGGTCAAATATTTTAATAATTCTAACATTAATATTTTTTTCAAACCTGTATTTCATATAGTTCATAAAAATCTTATATTTTAATTATTTATGATAAATTTAATTAATATATACTAATTTTAAAAAACAAATCAATTAGTTTTTACAATATTAGTTAAAAATAAATGTTTGTTGATTAATATATTTTTTCAAAAAAATATATAGCTTAAATATTTAATTTAATATCATTTATAAAGCTTGTCTAATATAAAATTTTTAATTTTAAATATTAACTTTTGTTTTGAAAATTTAAAATAACTTTGTGATAAAATTATACTTGTGCAATCAAACAATGCATTTGTAATTACACTTGAATTACATAATGGCAAATAGACAAGTCAAAGTAATTACTATTGTAAAGACTTGTCCCTATCGTTATGGATGAGTTAATGGGAGAAAGAATTTGGACCAAAAAAAATTCCTGAATAGTAACTTGAAAATTTTGAGTCTAGGCCAAACTTAGATAAAATCTAAGTCAGGTGAGGTTTGGGATAATCTGATAATGGATTGAGGTTTGGATTATGAGTTTGATATTTTGAGTTGATATCCAAGATAATAAGAAGCGTATACGACTTTACAGAATCGAATTCGTGTGAGGAGATATTCCGAAATTGATTTTAGTACAAAGGGTTGATTTTAGAATGTCATGGTTTGAGGGTATATTACAAATGGGGCCTAGGGATGCAGATTTTGAGTTTCTAACTTCGTCCAGCCCACCACAATAGGACTATTCTCGCTATGTTAGGGCTTCCATGGTGGGATAAGTGGCCGTCATGGAAGAACATTCACAGATTTTAGTAAAAAAGGTCCCAAAATCATTTGTATTTATTCCTTTTCGTTCTTAAGAGATCAGAGAACTAAGGCTGCTTTTCTTTAGTTTTTCACCCGTTCCTTCGATAAAGGAAGTAAATCATTCCTCTAACTCACAATTTGATTCCTATACCTTAGAATCTATGGGAATTATCTTAGAGTAAGGTTTTTGCCTCAGAATAATATTGAAAAAAGACCTAGTTGGGAAGATGATCATAAAAGTGGCCAAGGAATATGATTTTGATATAATCAGGGTATTTTAGGCTATTATTCATTGATTCCTTGTACTCTTGTTGTTTTTAGACCAAGAACAAGTCAAGACATTGGAAAAGGAAATCTTCAATTCTATAATTGTTTCAAGGTAGCAGATGGTTTAAATTTTCATTTGTGTTATATGTGCTTGTTAAATATGTCATTGGTATTATCTGCACGTAGATAAATAAGGAATGATAGAATGAAGCTAATAAAATGACTACCTATGATCAAATTGCACACTATTACTTGATTGTGAAAGTATGTAAACACATTCACTGTGGTTGTGATTATGATCGTGGATCGGCTGTCATGTACCAACATATTATTGGATGAGATATCACATTCTGACATGTTAACTATTTGAGTCTGGGTCTCATGAGAGGACTATCATTGATTGTTGCACTTGAGATTGACATTGTGAAATGATATATTAAGCATAAATTAGTAAATTGTTACTCTTTGTGTTTATGTATGGTGTACTATGTTATGGTTACTCGTATAAATTTTTCCTATTGGAATAACCGCGTGATCTCACCAGTACACTTTTGTTACGTATGCTAATACTGTATTTGTTCTTTCTTTATTGAACATAGGGCATCTTCAAGCAACTATTGGCAGATCTCAGCTTGAAAATTGCTGATTTCGAAATTCAAGGGTGACTAACTCTTTCAAGCTACCATGGATCTTTCTAGTTCCTAGTCCATTTCTTTTAGAATTGATACTTTTACACATTTATTTTTATGATTTTCCTGAGGTTGCATTCTCATGTTTTGACTATTAGATAAAATTTTAGTATAATGACTTTTCTAAAGGGTTATTTTTTGTACTATTTTAAATTATTTTATTTGAATTTAGTGGAACTTAATATTTGACCTGTTAATTTAATTTGTTTCCATATCTTAAATGGCTATCTTGTATATTTGCTTTAGTTAGGTCATAGTAATAGTTTTCCCATCGGAGGATGTAAGGACCCGGACATCGAGAGGCCTTAACGTTGCTTAGAAATCAATTTCTAAAGGTTTTTTTTTGGCTCGGAGTGCTCACCGAGGAACACATCACGGCTCGTGGTGCTGACCATTAGCCGTAGTGTGTCACATGGAGAGCCCCTTGGGGCTAGTTTTGGTTTCCATGAGGAATTCAAGAGTTTTTGGCCAAGGGTTCCCTTTAAGGAACCTTCCACGGCCCGCACAGTCAGTGGTACACTCCATAGACCGTGTAGGGTGCCGTGGAGGTGGCCTTGGCTCAAAATAGGGCGGCACCATGGCTGCCTTGGAGGAATTCAAGGAAGGGTTCCACTAGGAACCTCCACGATTCGTGGTGCACACCACGACCTGTGGAAGGCCCCCTCCACTTGAACCCCCACTGGTTGCCCAAGTATACACACCACGGAACCCCTCACGGTCCGTGGTGCACACCATGATTTGTGGAGGGTGTCGTATATTGAACTTTGTCAGTTTGACTTTATTTTATTAAGGGTATTTTGGGTACTTTGGCCAAAATCCTTGGTCTTTTAAGACTTTTATGCCTCTTCTAAACCCCTAAGTCATTCCTTAGTCTATTTATTCAGTTCACTCTCATTCCAACACTTAGTTTCTAGAATTCAAGTTGCTAAACATCGCTCAAGCCTAATCTTTGAAAATTTAAGCAAAGGTATCAAGTGTGTTTTCAAGGTCAAGTCTATCTCATCCTAGTCTCTCTAATTCAAGCAAGGTATGTGTGATTTCATTCATGATTTCCTTCCAATTATGAAGCCCCAAAATGATTTTTAAGCAATCCTATTCCATGATTTTTAAGTATTGCAAGCTGGTTTTGTGATTTAGCTTGAAATTGAAGAAATTATGTTATAGGTTGATCTCAATTGAAGATTTTTGCATAATTTGAATCTTATTATGTCAATTTACATGGATTTTATGAGAATTGAATATACATGTCCCTTTTTATGATAAAATTTATTCATAGGGTAATTTCAAGTGTGATTCAAATGTTAATTTCTTTAAGGATTTTAAGTATGATTTCATCTTATTACCATAATTTAAGTATGAATTTCAAGTAGGCATGCAATTCTCTCATTCTACATGACATGAGCATGCACGAACAAGACTATTTATGATAAGGGGATTATGATTATGACTCTAAGATAAGTATAATTATGACATGAATGTGATCACATAATGTTTATGTATTGGCTGCAAGCTTTCAAGGGTGTATTCGCACCATCATGTACAAGTATAAATGACTTATTCCTATGTATGTAATCTTAGATTGAAGTATGATTTGACTCTTAAGCCCAAGTATGCATGATTATGAAGTATAATTTGGCTCTTAAGCCCAAGTATGCATGATTATGATTTGGAATGACTTATGATCCTATTTCAATTATGTATATGTATATGTACTCCCGTGAGATGATGACTTAGAACCGAATGAGATTGGAGGTGGGGGCTCGACCCAAGGGGTTCTTATGTAAAGCCTACTTTCTCATAACTATGTGCCACCGTAGGATCATTTTTTTCTCAATGGATAATTTGTACACATAACCTACTCTCCAAAATGGGTGATATTCCCATAAGGTGGGGCATAGTCTATCTTTGGCAAGTAGGCTACTTTTTTTCTCGATGTAGAGGCGACATGGGGATTTCATCTACTAGCTCGCATGGTCTTACATGTCGATTGAGGTCCCATCCTTGTTATATTTATGTATTATGGCATTCATGCGTCATAGTTTTAAGACATCTTAATATGGTATTCTTTCCCATATTTTCCTTTCTATATATATGTGTACCCTTTCCATCTAACATTGGAATGCAGGTTATCATGTTCATATTGATGTGCTGCCAAAATACAACACTTTTGACGCTTAAAACTTGGAATTTTGTGTGTTCTCAAAGCGATGTTAGTGGATTTGATGTGCTTTTCTGTTTACTTTGCAAGATTACAGAATTCGGTATGATTTTGGGCAAAGTTCTGCAGAATTGAAGTTTTGGAGGATTTATGGACAACTCTATGACCCGTCTACACACTACGACCCGTGTACACGAGCCGTAAAGAGGTTTCGTGAGTCAGATCCAGCAAAGGGCCAAGTTTCAGATGTTGTATCCATGAATTTTCAGATAAACTGCTGATGTATTCACGAGTCGTGGATAGGGTCGTGCCTGGAGGATCAGATTTTGAAGAGTTTCAAAAAAGCTAGCAGACGGAATCCTTACGGGCCATAAGTCAAAAGATAGCCCGTAAGAACGTCTCGTGAAATTGAAGTCTGATTTTGAAAATTGCGTACCTAGCATCTTTTTTGGGATCAATTAACAACTGGATCCATAAAATGATCAACGAATCCCAGGTATGAGCCGTGGCTTCTTATACGACCCGTAACTTAGTCTGTAGAAGTTACTGAATCTAGTTTTCTATTTTATTTTGGATTTGTATTTTACTTATTATAAATAGGTTTTTAGGTCTTTTTAGTAGAGAGATGCACGAGAGATGACAAAAGCACTTGGGAGACTTCATATTTTGTGCTTTTTACATTGAGATTATTACATTGTGATTTCTCGTGGAGAAATTCAGATTTCTTGTTCTTAAATTCATCATTGTAAGTGTTTAATTATGCTATTCTATAACATGATTCTTTTATCTTCAATGATTATGCGTAGCTAAATCCACAACTAAGGTTGTGGGAACCATGAAGAACTAACAAGGTAAAACCAGATAATCCATGATTCTTTGAAAGTGTGCTTGTATCTATTAATTAATTCTCTTCATTATGAATGCTTATTAACAGTGGCCAACGTTAGACCCTCCTAATTCTTACTGACTTCATCAACATAGCAATGAATAGGAAAAAAAATTAATTAACAGGATTCGATGTGATCCCTATTGTCTAATCAACCTAACTGGATCAAGGTGTGGTTGTATTGGAACAAAAGGTAAGGGTTGGTAATGTCACACTGCGTGGCTAGATCAAATCATGTAGTGAAATTTACCTCGCGCCTGGATCAAAGGGTTCGGTAAACTTAACCTAACAGTTTTGCATGATACACATTAGAAAAGATCCTGATTATTAGGTAATACTAAATTAGGAATTCATGGGGAACATAATACCCTAGTTACTTCTCTCACTGATTTCGCAATAGTTGCTTCTAGTTTAGGTTTACTTACTACAATTACACAACTCCCCCCCTTTCGGGAGATAAGTAGGTTAATTCATTCGAATTGGTCGTAATTGTTCTAGTTCTAGACCATATTCCCTGTGGGTTCGATCCTAACCTTGGTTAGGTTAGGTATTTCGACAACGACTGCTTATACCTTAAAAAAGGAGGTGTAGTCTGGGCGACATCAAAATTTTGGTGCCATCGCAGGGGAATACTATCATGACCCGGGACTAGGGCCTCGATGTGACACGGCGAATGGAAACCTGAGAGTCCCCAAACAAGCCTCAAGTATTCAAATCCACATCATCGATTCGTTAAGAACATTCAAATAGTAACACATAGTTCTAAGGGACGGGAGGATATGACTCACGCTAGGGGGCAATACGGGGCTTGGCTATTTCCACCTTTCCACACCAAATATGCATATAACCAAATACAACATTTCCATAGATCATTCCATATGAATACATAAACCAAATACCACGCATAGCATAAAGATTTTAGAGAGTCTACATGTTGTCCAACAAATGCCTCTAATCAATATGGAATGGGGGTCAGGACATGTTCCGGGCTCACCCTCAAATAAGAAAGAAATTCTGAGATAACATAAGTAGAGGGAAGATGGCTTGTTCTTGGAGGATGGGACTCACCACAAGTACTCTTCTGGATTAGTCTACTCGTCGAATGGTTGGTAATCGAAATGCTCGCCCCCTACATGGTAAAATCATGTAGGCATAGAGTATGCGTTAGTACATTTTAATGTACTAAGTATGCGGGCATGCAATGCATATGACTTGTTAAATCTGCACTTAAATGTTAGATAACAAGGGCACATAATATAGAAAGAATCATATAATCAAGGGAGTAATATATACAAGATGCCATGAAATTCATGATGCATGAATGAAATGATGCTCATATATAACAGGGATGTGACCTCAGCCGACATGAGTAAGACCAAGTGAGCTATAACTTGGAATCCCGATGAATACCCCTCACCGGTACAGAGGTGATCCACTTGCCAAAGGTAAACCATACTTCACCTTATGGGAACATATCTCATTTCGTATGAAGCAACCCCCTTACGGGAACCTATCCTATTTCGGTAAGAATTTTTCATATCATATCATAATAGTACTTCACCTTTCGGGAACATATCCCATTTCATATGAAGCAACCTTCTTTATGGGAACACATCCCATTTCAGATAGGATTCTCATAACATATGCTAGCCATATAGTTCGAGGAAAGGGAAAGGGCCCTTGGGGATAGCCCTGACTCCCCCAATCCATCGGTGCTAAGTCGGCATCCCACGAGAATACTCATACATATACGTGCTTTCAAGAGATACAATATTCATTTAAAAACTATAATTCATTTCGAAACCGTTAAATGCATATTTAGGCTCAAATGTCAAATCATAAGTCATAATCATGATACTCATGCACGGAATAGCTCATTCACATATACAAGATGGTGCAAGCACCTGAGATGCTCAAAGAGCCATAATCATAAGACATGTATGTGATCACATTCTTGTCATAACCAATGCCTTATCATAATCATATCAAAATCATTTCATTAAACGTAATTAGGCTTAACCCACTTCATAATTTCCATATACCAATGTTCATGAATACAAATGCAATGCATGATGTGAGGATAGCATGGGTAGCACAGATCCAAGTTAAAATCAACATCATAATATGAAATTGAGTAAATCCATAATTAAATCAACATCTAAATCATAATATAAATCACCCATGCATAAATCAACTTTAAAAGGGACATGCATGTTCATAACTTCATATCTCAATGTACATCATCATAATAGTGATCAAAGTAGATTGAAATCATAGGTAAAGTACAACCCATACACCAATTGGATGTAATAAAATCAAATAATGAAAACCCATATTTAAAGTAAATTACAATCCATGAAATCATTGAAAGGAATTTTGGGTCTTCATGGTTGAAAAGGACCAAGAATCACTCCCGTATACTTTGATTGAGGAGCAGAATTTTGGGGAAGAACCTAGCTTGAAGTTGAACTCTAATTAAGCCCTAGTTTTGATTCTTGAGAGGGAGAGTAGAGAGTATTTGGGAGTTGATACTAGGATGAGAGGGTTTAAAGAGAATGAATCAAGAGAGAAGGGATATCAGCTGAGTTTAGGGGTTTTGTATAGGTAAAAGGTCACAATTCATAATTAAAATAAACCGTAATTACATAAACGCCATTAATGAAACGGGTAAAATTTGAAGTCAGGTCCGTACGACCACCTACATGGTCCGTGAGTCATTACACGGACCATGAACAGTGCCCGTGAATAAGAACTTAGACAAATTTTATGGTGCCAACACTTGGAATCTATCCATAGCTAATGGCTACCATATGAACGATTATACGGCCAGTGTAATGCTACACGGGTCGTGTCATGGGCCGTGAGACATCACTTAGAAAGTTCCCACACGAAAAAGTTATAAGATAGTAATTTTGTAATTAGAAATGTTTTACGTAGCGAGCCATACGGAGGGCCACACGGCCCATGACACACCACATGGACCGTGTGGGTAGTCGTGTGCCCTCATTTGGGTCCGAAATCCTCAGTCGCATTCCCCTCCATCGAAACCTTGGCTATGCACCCCTCCACGTGAGGCCACACAGTCTGTGTGACTTCATATGACCCGTGTGGGCCTTCCATGGAGCAACACTAGGCAAATTGTTTGCTTGGGGCGATTCTAAGGGGTCCAGCAAGGTCGCTTGAAAATTTGGGTCCTTACAAATGTGACTTTTATACTTGTTTAATTTGGGTAACTTTTGAATTAATTCTTATTTTCTTTACTTTTCATTTCTTGTTGTTTTTGTTTTGTTTCAGTGTACAGGTGTATTATATCCACAACACGCATAATCAATGCAATCCCTTGAATCTGTTTGACCTTGAGATCCAGAAGACAATGAGAAAAATGGCCCAAAACAATACGAACAATGCTACAAATAATTCCATAAATGCAACACTGAATCTGAATAATAATGACCCATCACCACTTGACGATGTGAATCCACCACCACTGGATCTTCAAGCCGCTGCTAGCACATGGAATCAATACAGGGTTAACCCTATGGTGATGGATGTCACCGGAGCTATTGTGTCACCTTCTTTACCGAATAACACAAAATTTGTCGTATCGAGTGGGTTACTTCAAATACTATAGAATAGAGGGTTGTTCACGGGCTTACCATCAGAAGATCCACATAACCATCTACACAATATCGTCTTTGTTTGTAAGAGTATGATGGGGAGTCAGAATCTGTCCATGGATATCATTGGGCTCCGTGTCTTCTCATTGTCTCTAATAGGCGAAGCGACACTATGGTTATCCGAGCTCCCACAAAGTTCAATCACCAGTTAGACGAAAATGCAGAAGGCCTTTTTGGAGAGGTTATTTCCTAGGTCGAAGAAGCTAAAGTTGAAGGATCAGATTAACAACTTCGAGCTGTTGCCTGGTGACTCCATCAACACTATGTCAGAGAGGTATACAAAGTTCCCGAGGAGTGTCCCATACCACAAGGTTGTTGATGATGCCTCTGTGGAAATCTTCTATAGAGCCCTAGATGAAAATAGCCAAGCTGTTGCAGACACTATAATGGGAGGATCGTTCTTAGATTGTCCATTCCCTCTTATAGCTTAATGGTCGGAGAAGGTGGTTAAGACGAATCGTGCATGGGGGACGAGAGACACGTCAACGAATAAAATCTCTTTCTTAGTTAGTACAAACTCTGAGTAAGCAAAGATAAATTAGGAGATGATGCATGGCTCAAATTAGTACTACTGTGGGGTTGTTGATGAAGTAGAGTCAAGAGCGCGTGAATGCAGTCAATCATCAACCTCTATGAGCACCCATTTATGAGGAGCCTTACTGTAAGGAGGACACTTGCTTTGTCACTGATTAGATGGCATTTTCCGGACCAATGCTCAAGGATCCAATCAGAACTATTGGTGCCAAGGTCAAGAAAATTAGGGTTGGAACTTCAATAGAGACGGCGCTTTCAGAGACCACAACAGAGGTGACTACTTTGACAGAAACAGAGGCTAGGACAGAGATGTTGATTAGGGACGCAGAGATGGTTATAGATATGGTACATATGTGCCACCACACAATCGTGACTCTAGGGCTGGTAATTCGCGAGTTGATGAGATGTTCGACCAACTGTTGAAGAAGGCTGACACTAAGGATAAGACCTTAAAGAGGATGGAATCTAACATCTCTAGAATTAATCAGAAGATCGAGTCTCATTCTGTTATTATCAAGTAGCTAGAGCAATAGTTTGGTCGAATGTTGACTCAATTGAAATAATATCAGAAGGGTACATTACCAAGTAACACAATGTAGAATTCGAAGAATGAGGGACAGTGCATGCAAGTGACGAAATGTTGCGGCAAGCAGACCATTGACCCACCGATGGCAGTTGATGATGATGAGGTTTATGAAGATATAGTGGATCGCAAGGATGCATAAATCACTTGTGCCAAGAATAGGGTGAGCGATGAAGTAGTCATGCCACAAAAGTTGAAACCCATACCTAGACCTCCCCCTCTTTTCCCTCAAAGATTCAAAAAGAAGGAGGAGGAAAGTAAGTTTCAACACTTCATCTCTATGTTGAAGCAGCTTTCAATCAATATCCCTCTCGCTGAGTCATCAGAAAAAATGCCCAGGTATGCAAAATTCATGAAGGACTTGGTAATGAAAAAGAGGATTGTGAGCCAAGAGCTCTCTCAAGAGCTTCAGCATTGTAGTGTGATAGTAACAAGGTCCTTGGTGCAAAAGAAAAAAAGATCACAGAACGTTCACCATACCCTGCACCATTGGAGATGTGGAATTCGCAAATGCATTGTGTGGCTTAGGCGCAGGCGTCAATTTAATTCCTCTTGTTATATTCAAGAAGTTAGGCTTGGGAGCTCGTACTCCAACAGGCATGTGGTTGTTGATGGCTGACAGGATGGTGTGGAAGCCTGTGGGGATATAGTATGATGTTCTCGTCAAATTGGAAAAATACATATTCCCCACAAAATATCATGATTATTGATTGTGAGGTTGACTTCGAAATATCAATCATCTTAGGAATCCCCTTCCTAGCCACTGGACGAGCGCTATTGGACATGGAGTTAGGTCAACTCAAGTTCAGATTGGGTAATAACGAGGTTGTCTTCGATGTCTGCCAGCATACAAACAAAACTGATGATCTGAAAGTAGTTTTTGTCATTGAGAGTGTGAGTGAGGTGCAACCAAAGGTACCAATTCAGGAAAGTCTAGGGGTAAAAAAATCTGGAATATGTGTTAATGAACTTCGAGAGTGATGTCATCCCATATGATGAGACAATAAAAGCTCTAGGATATCTAGTTTCACTACACATTAAGCTAAAATTGACTTGGACTTAAAGAATCGAGAGTCACCATCTACTTGACCATTCATCGAGGAGCCACTAGTGTTGGAGTTGAAGGCTCTTCTAGCCCATCTAAGGTTTTTTTATGGGTACTAATAATACTTTTCCTGTCATTATTGTTGCAGATCTTAATGATGAACAAGTGGACGTGTTGATCTCGGTACTTCAGCAATTTAGAAAGGTTATTGGATGGACGATTGCTGACATCATTGACCCCGAAGTGTGCACTCACAAGATTCAACTAGTCAGAGACTACAAACCAAGTATTTAACACCAAAGGCACCTCAACCCACCGATGGAAGAGGTCGTGCGAAAAGAGATCATTAAGTGGCTGGACTCGGGTGTGATATATTTAATTGCTAATAGTGAATGAGTGAGTCTGGTTGAGTGTGTTCCAAATAAGGAAGGTATCACTATGGTTCCAAATGCTAGCAATGAGTTGATCCTCATGAGACTAGTCACAGGTTGGAGGGTTTGCATGGACTATAGGAAGCTCAATGTATTAACTGAAAAGGACCACTTCCCTACACCATTCGTGGACCAGATGCTAGATTGCTTGGTTGGAAAAGGCTAGTATTGCTTTCATGATGGTTACTCAAGCTACAATCATATCTCTATTGCTCCAGAAGACCAAGATAAAACAACCTTCACATGCCCCTATGGCACCTTCATATTTAAAAGGATGCCATTCGGGTTGTGTAACGCACCAGTAACATTCCAAAGATACATGATGTCTATTTTCTCAGACATAGTGCAAGACACCATCGAGGTATTCATGGATGACTTTAGTGTGGTTGGAGACTCATTCGACGATTTCTTGAAGCATTTACAGGTGGTGCTTCAGAAATGTAAAGAATGCCATCTGGTTCTTAATTAGGAAAAGTGTCATTTAATGGTGAAGGAAGGCATTGTGTTGGGGCACAAAATCTCCATCAAAGGAATTGAGGTAGATAGAACCAAAGTAGAGTTGATTGAGAAGCTTCCTCCACCTTAAAAGTGTGAAAAGTTTTCTAGGTCATATAGATTTTTACAGGCGCTTTATAAAGGACTTCTCAAAGATTGCACACCCTTTGTGCAAGATACTTGACAAGGATGCCAAGTTTGTGTTCGATGATTCATGCCTGAGAGCTTTCGAAGGATTGAATCATAAATTGACATCAAAACCTATCATAGTTGCTGGGGATTCTCAAAGCTCTTTGAGATTATATGTGATGCATGTGGAGTTACACTTGGTGTGGTGTTGGAACATCACAGATAGAAGATTCTACATGCTATTTATCATACCAGCGAAGCCCTACATGCAACACAATAGAACTACACTGTCACGGAGCAGGAGTTACTTGCAGTGGTCTTTGGGTTCGAGAAGTGTTGGTTTTATCTCTTTGGAACCAAAGTCATTGTGCATACCAATCACTCAGCATTGTGGTACTTAATGGCAAAAAAAAGAGGTAGAATCCATGCTAATTCGATAGGTACTACTTCTTCAAGAGTTTTACTTCGATGTGATTGATAGAATAGAGGACTAAAAATCAAGTCGTAGACCACCTATCTAGATTAGAGGATGAGGCCATGGCAAAATTTGATGATGGGGGTGGAAATTAATGATTCGTTCCTTGATGAGAGAGTACTAGCAGCATCTTATGACTTGATACCATGGTTTGCAGATTATGCAAACTATTTGGTCAGTGATACCGTGCCATCGGACTTGACTACTCACCAGCGCCGTAAGTTTATGTCTAATGTGAGGAAGGTGTTTTGGGATGATCTGTATTTGTTTGGTGTTTGTGCAAATGAGATTGTTCATCGCTGTGTTCCAAAGGTAGAAATGATGAGCATTTCGTAGGCTTGCCACTCATCCTTGGTGGGTGATCATCATAGGGGAATTAGGACAACACACAAGATTTTGCAGTGTTGCTACAATTGGCCAACCATCCACCAAGATGCTCAAGACTATTCCAAGTCTTGTGACTGATGCCAGAGAATAGGTGGTGTTTCTCACGAACATGATGAGCTCCCTTTATGTAACACCCGATAAAATTACCAAAATACTCCTAAATGAGAGATGTGCGCATAACACGTCTTCCCATGCTCTGATGGAAAATCCAAAGCTGGATATGCGATCAACATGAAAACTTTAGTGAGAAAGTGGTCATGGTTGATATTCAAAGAAACCTGATCAAAAGATAAATTTTTTATGCGAAAATAATTTCCAGAATAAATGCGCGATGGTGTGCGACGCGCACCTACTGCGGACCCACACTTAGATTTTATCCAAAAATTTTCTATAGGATAAGAAAACTCATTCATAGAATTTTCAATGAAAAAACACCAAAATTGTACCCAGTCCGCATCGCGGACCCCATGTCTCAAGGCGAACATTTTTCTTTAATTTTGTGAGGGGCATTCTAGACTTTTTTCAATCCCTCCTAAACTTGAAACATGATCTAAATAGGTCGTTTTAAGTATAAAAAGGGGTTTTAACCCATTTTTTAAGCCTTTCAAAACCTTTAACAAAAGACCTAAGGCTAAGGAGAAGAGAGAAGAGCAAGGATACATAATATCAAGATGTATAATAACAATAATATAACTCAGCGGATTCTGGCATCGGTAAATAGATCTCAAGTAACACGACTATCTCAATTCTATAGATGCAATATGAGATGTGTGCATGCCAATACCACAATGCAAGTATATATATAACTTCAATATAAATGATAATGGATGTATACAATAGCAGTAACATCAAAAAGGCTATGCTAAGTGCATTAGCTAGTACCACATTGCCATCAATATGTCTTATTACCATTCTCTCATCAACAATCAATAGATCAATGAAGTCGGACCCTACAAGTCCCAAAATATGCTCATAAATCTCGAATATATCATAATTCTCATCAATTTATGACAAAACTCTCTAAATAATATCACAAGTCTCATATTATCATAAAAATATTCAAGATACCTCAATTCTCAAGATTTTTTCCCAATTCATTAATAGAGTCTCACTTTACTCAAATTTTGGCATAATCGGTATCACATTAACATCACAATTCTATCATATCAATCTAATTACCTATAAATCAGTCCAAATCTTAAAATTATCACATGAACATATTCAATAAACTCAAATCCAATCCCAAAAGGTTAGCCGAACCTACCTCGATGTCGAAACCGCCCTCGGATAAGATTTCAATCAACTCAACCCTCCAACCTATCACTGAATCAGTTAGTCGCTATCAAGTATAGATACTACGCGTCAAGAGATAAATTTTGATACCCATATTGGCATGAATAGGCATAGGGGCAAAATGGTCAAAATTAGGGCTAAATTTTAATGTTCCCATTGACAAAAAATTATGAATGTACGTGAGAAAAGAGGTTTGTGAGTGAAAATTTCACCAAAATCGAGTTCAAACCGAAGGAAAAATCATCAATTAAAGTTTCCAAATCAAAGACTTAAATTTCCAAAATCATGAAATTCAAGACACAATCAAGATATAAGTATTACTCAAAATGATGATAGAAACACTTACCCAAAAGAAATCTACAAAAAAGTCTCGCCAAAAATCACCTCTCAAAGCTTGAATTTGTGAAAATGGATAATAATGGTGTTTCTCTCATTTTTAAAACTGTTTAGACGCGAAAGTGCTCTCTGAATAGAGCTGTCAATATGGGATGGCCCACCCCATCAGGATTAGCCCTTAGAGGCTTTAAATTCGACAGGCCAGGCCGGACTTGCCCTTTTTTCTTATGTGCTAGAAAATAGCTACCCCAGCCCATTAGTACGTGAGCCGCAGCGCGGGCCTTGCCGAGCCAACCCACATTTTTATTCATATATGTTTCAATAAATTTTTAAATTATACTATAATTTAAAAAATATTAAAATAAATAGCAACATGACTATATTACATGGTATTAGTATTACTATTACTCCCCCTATCCATCTTTATTTGTCCATTGTACTATTTTGAGATATCAACAATACTTGTCCACTCTATGAAATCAAAAGATAATTTCACACTTAATTTCTAGTTTACCCTTATCATTAATTATAGTTATTTTTTTGTTACATTTTTCAAGCCATTGTATTTATTATATTCAAAGGGCGATTTAATAAAATTACCCCTATTATTTACTGTTTCTTAATCCCTTTGCCAAGTCAATAAGGGACAAGTAAAGATGGACAGAGGGAGTACATATTATAAAAATATAATTTGTATCTAAGATTTAATATTTAAACATTTTGAATGAACTTTGTATTTGAACTCTTATTATTTTAAATACTCTATTTTATTTTTATTTTTAATTCGTCCCATAGGCCGGCCCAACCTATATTGCAAAAGCCCCACAAATCAGCAGACTTATTCAGGCCAGGCTAAAAAGCCCATTTTTTATATGGGCTCCGAAAATTGTAGCCCAGCCTGCTAAATCACGCGTTAGGCCAGGCCGGCCCAATGGGCCTAGCCCATATTGACAGCTCTATCCGTGAACATGGAGAGTACTTGCAACATACCTCCAAAAATGCGGAGAAGAGAGGGGGTTACCTGCTATATCTTCGCGAATGCGGAGAAATTCTCGCAAACATAGAGAAGAGAAATGAGGTAAACTCTGCGAACACGAAGAAGAGAAATAGTTGCACCAACAAACTCGACACAAACCCTCAGAATTCATCCGAAATTCAAATTTCACAAACCAAACATGTATGCATACCAAAAATAGTGATCTGTACTAAATGGAATAATCATAATTTGATTTTGAGGTCCCTGCAACACAATTACTAGTTCAACTCCGATAAACCAGTTTAAAACTCAAAATACCAAAACTGCCCCCGAAAACTCCAAAAACTATAACAACATCATTTCTAGCGTAAGTTTCACCATCTGAATTTATGAAACTGTCAAAATTTTGATCCGAGCTTCCAAACTTTGAATGTTGACCAATGTCAAACTTTAGCTTTGAAAACAACTAAAAATGCAACTATGGGTCTGAAATCTTCATTTTAACTCTGAATTCATGTAAAAACCCTATAAAATTACCAAAATATCTCTAGATGAGAGATGTGCGTACAACGCATCTTCCCAAACTTTGATGGTAAATTTGAGGCTAGAAATACGATCTGCATGAAATATTGTTTGGGAAAATAGTCTTGGTTTATCTTTAGAGCAACAGGATCAAAAGATAATTTTTTAATGCGAAAACGCGTTCCAGTAAGAGTGTGTGACATGTTCGCATCACAGACTTATCGCAGACTCACACTTATATGTGATCCCAATATTTTCTGCGCAATTAGAAAACTTGATTGGAAAATATTTGGCAAAAATCCCGAAATACCCCACAATCAGCGACACGGACCAGGTATCCCGAAGTGAACTTTTTTTTAGTTTTTTGTAAGGGGAATTCCAGATTTTTTCAATCCCTCCTAAACTTAAAACACGGACAAAACAGGTCATTTTGAGTGTTAAAAGGTTTTAATCCCAATTTCTAAGTCTTTCTAAGCTTCTAACAAAGACTAAGGCTAAAGAGAAGAGACAAGGAGCAAGAATTCAAGGGGATCGAGGAGGGTTCTTATGAGATTGATTGTCAAAGCTCCATACCAGGTATGTAAGGCTAAACTAAAACATAGAATTGTTCTTCCATGTGCTTCCATTGATGATAATAAAGAGATGGTGCATGTGTTGAGTCCC
Source organism: Solanum rostratum (assembly GCA_029948455.1). Classification (NCBI taxonomy): domain Eukaryota; kingdom Viridiplantae; phylum Streptophyta; class Magnoliopsida; order Solanales; family Solanaceae; genus Solanum; species Solanum rostratum. The sequence goes on along the minus strand of CM057045.1, from coordinate 59,783,333 downwards.
CATGCATATTTCTTGAATGTTTTCTTGCAAATTATATATATATATATACATATATATATATATATACATATACATATATATATATATATATATATATATACATATACATATACATATATATACATATACATATATATATATATATATAATATATATATATATATATATGTATATGTATATATATGTATATGTATATGTATATATATATATATGTATATATATATGCTATGTATTTTCATCTGTTGATAATCATCATAAAACTTGATTTTCTGAACAAATGCTTTTATATGAGTTATTTCATAAACCCTATATGTTACTTTATAATAGAATGTATGAATGCACCTAGAGTTTGAGGAATAGCATGCCAATCACCTCAAGATTGTCCTCTAAACACTCAAAGACCATGAGTTGTATGCAAAGTTTTCGAAGTGTGAGTTTTGGCTCAAGTCAGTGGCTTTCCTAGGCCATATTGTTTTAGGGGATGGTATTCGAGTAGACACCCAAAAGATTAAAGCGGTTAAGAACTAGCCTTGACCAGCCTCTCCAACTGACATAAGAAGTTTCTTGGGATTAGTAGGCTATTACCAAAGATTTGTTGAGGGATTTTCTTCTCTATCTTCACTATTGACTAAGTTGGCTCAGAAGAAGGTCAAGTTTTAGTGGTTCGATGAGTGTGAGATGAGCTTCTAAGAGTTGAAAACCCAACTGACTACTACACCGATTTTAACCTTGCCTGATAGGACAAAAGACTTTGTGATATATTGTGACGCATCAAAAAATTAGGTTAGGTTGTGTGTTGATGTAGAGAGGAAAAGTGATAGCCTATGCTTCCAGACTACTTAAGGTTCATGAGAGAAACTATCCAACCCATGATCTTGATTTGGCAGTGGTGGTATTTGCACTTAAGATTTGGCACCTCTACTTATATGGTGTACATGTGGACGTGTTTACTGGACACAAGAGTCTGCAGTACGTCTTCTGTCAGAAGGAGCTCAACCTACGACAGAGTAGATGGTTGGAGTTGCTCAAAGATTATGACATGAGCATCCTCTACCACCCAGGTAAAACTAACATTATTCCTGGTGCTCTTAGTAGGTTGTCAATGGGTAGTACAATCCATGTTGAGGAAGGAAAGAAGGAGTTGGATAAGGAAGTGCATAGATTGGCCCGATTGAGAGTTTAAATCAAAGAGAATAATGAGGGAGAAGTTAATGTTCAGAACAGCTTTGCTTCATCTTTAGTGGCAAAGGTGAAATAAAAGCAAGACCAAGATCCTGTCGTACTTTAATTGAAATAAGCAGTCCTCTGGCAGAAGGTGATGGTCTTCTCTAAAGCGGGAGATGGTATGTTAAGATACAAGAGTAGATTGTGTGTTCTAGATGTTGATGGTGTTCGAGATATAATCATGGCTGAAACCACAACTCTAGATATTCCATTCATCTTGCCTCTACCAAGATGTACCCCGACTTGAGGAAAGTCTATTAGTGGAGCAGAATGAAGAGCGATATTGCTGAGTTTGTTTCAAGGTTCCTAAACTGTCAACAAGTTAAAGTTGAGAATCTAAGTCCATGTGCATTGGCCCATAACTTTGAGATTCCCGAATGGAAGTGGGAGATGATCAACACTCATTACCGGTCTACTAAGGTCTTGAAGGCAACATGATTTTATATGGGTGATTGTGGATAGAATGACTAAATTAGCTCACTTCCTAGCAGTTAAGACGACTAACACTGCAGAAGAGTATGCCAAGTTGTACATCCATAAAATTGTGAGGTACATGGAGTTCCCTTACCTATCATCTCGGACAGAGGAGCTCAGTTCACCTCCCAATTTTGGAGATCTTTCTAGAAGGGATTAGGTACCAAAGTGAATTTGAGCACTGCCATTCATCCTTAGACAGATGGCCAGACAGAGCGTACCATTCAGACTTTGAAGGATACGTTGAGGGCTTGTATCCCTGTTTTTATAGGAAATTGGGATGACCACTTCTCAATGATCGAATTTACATATAACAATAGTTATCATGCAAGTATTCAGATGGCTCCTTATGACGCTTTTATGGAAGAAGATATAGATCACCGATTGGGTGGTTTGAGGTTGGAGAAGCTGAGTTTATTGGACTCAATCTTGTCCATCCATCGAGAAGGTGAAGGTTATTAGACAAAGGTTGAAGACTGCAGAGAGCCACCGGAAATCTTACACTGATGTTAGGAGAAGAGACTTAGAGTTCGAGGTGAATGATTGGGTATACTTGAAAGTGTCCCATGAAGGGTGTCATGAGATTTGGGAAAAACGAAAAGCTAAGTCCTCACTATATTGGCCCCTATCAGATTGTGAAGAGGATTAGGAAGGTTGCTTATGAGTTAGAGTTACCTTCTGAGTTAGATGCGGTCCATCTGGTATTTCACATCTTGATGTTGAAGAAATGCTTGGAAGATCCTACCTTGGTATTTCCTATTGAGAGAATTGGAGTAAAGGATATCTTGTCTTATGAAGAGATTCCAGTCCAAATCCTTGGTAGTCAGATTCGAAATTGAGAACCAAAGAGATTACCTCAATCAAATTCCCGTGGAGAAATTAATTCATTGAGGAAGCCACGTGGGAAGCTGAGGAAGATATGATAGCTAAATACCCCCATCTATTCATGCATGATGATGAGAATGTTGAAGGTAAGGTCCTTACTCTTGATTTAAATTGATTTGTCTATCCTTGACTTGATGTGTCTATTCTTGAGTCTGAATAGCGATTATCTAGATGATTGATGGATTGTGAGTTTGATTGGTTGAGTGAGTATTAAGAGGAGCCTTGATTATTATTTGTGCCTTGATGTGCATCCTTACTGATCATTTGAGGATGAACGATCCCAAGGAGGAGATGATGTAACACCAGGTAAAATTACCAAAATAACCCTAGATGTGAGATGTGTGCATAATGCATCTTCCCAAACTCTGATAGCAATTCAAGGTCGGAAATGTGATTAACATAAAAGATTGTAGGGGAAAATGGTCTTGGTTGACCTTCAGTGCAACCGGATCAAATGATATTTTTTTATGTGAAAATGCATTCTAGTAAGAGTGTATGACATGTCTGCATCACAAACTTATCGTGGATTCAGACTTAGATGTGATCCTAATGTTTTCTAAGGGATTAGAAAGCTCAATGAAAAAAATTTCAACAAAAATCCCAAAAAACACCCCAGTTTATGATGCGGACCAGGTATCTCGAAGCAAATTGTTTTTCAGTTTTTCATGAGGGGCATTCCAGACTTTTTCCAACCCCTCCCAAACTTAAAAACATGATCAAAATATGTCTTTTTTAGTAGTAAAAGGATTTTAATCCCCTTTCCTAAGTCTTTATAAGCTTCTAACAAAGACTAGGACTAAAGAGAAGAGAAGAGGAGCGAGAATTCAAAGGGATCGAGGAGGGTTCTTACGAGATTGATTTTCAAAGCTCCATACTAGGTATTCCAGGCTAAACTAAAGCATGAAATTGTTCTTCCATGTGCCCCCATTGATGGTAATAGAGAGATAGTGAATGTGTTGAGTCCCCATGCATGTTTCTTGAATGTTTTCTTGCAAATTATATGTATATGCTATGTATTTTCATATGTTGATGATCATCATAAACTTGATTTACTGAACAAATGCTTTTATATGAGTTATTTTATAAACCCTCTATGTTACTTTATAAAAAAATTCATTAATGCACCTAGGGATTGAGTCTAGAGACTTGACATGATAATATTGATTTCATGATGATATGAGCATGATGGTAGGATGTTAGAACTTGATGTTCCCATGATTATTCATAATTGAACTTTAGAGATTTTCCTAATTGACTTCCTCCTAATAATTGATCTAATCCATGAGCTATTGAATGAGAATTAAGTTGATGAGATAATTGATATAACAGGCTGGAAGGCCCAACTAAGATAGAGCTAACGAGATGATGAGAGTCTCTCTGAGACTAACTGAGATGATTGATTGAGATGGATGGTCTTATAAGCATTTAGTCTTGCGAGGAGTATCCAGCACCAAAATGAGTAAGGATAAACCCAACTCAAACTCAGTAACTACGTTGCCAAGCGTAGGTGAGGATTGAACCATTACATCAGGGGTTCCCTCTTGAGTTGAAGTCCCTGAAAGCAATAGAGGACTTGAGAAACTAGATACCTTGTGGATCTAATTCATTCTTTACCTGGCAAGTACGGAACGACTGTGGAAACATAAGCGGGATTGTTGTACAATCATTGGCTCATAAGTGATTATTGTCGGATAAGAGAAACTCTAAGATAGGTCCCACATTAATAGTACTCTGAGTTGATTTGATTGAATGAGTTTGGATTAGTATTGACGGGTCATTGTCTACTCTTCATTCTTGCTTTAGATAGACATATGTCATTCTGATTGAGTATCTTCTGAGTTGATGTTATTCTGTATTATTCTTCCTAAATATATTTCATTCATCCATTTTACATACTCATACATTTCACAAATTGACGTTCATTTGGAGTGCATCATCTTATGATGCAGAGACAGGTACTACAGATCATGAATAGATGCACTGTTGAGGATCTATTGATGTCACCTGAGTTGGTGAGTCTCCTTTACTTTGGAGGATCCTTATTTTATTTTAATCTAGCTATTAGAGTTGAACTTTAGACTATCTTTTCTTTGAGTTGAGGTAACCATGGGTCTATCATTGGCACCCAATTGATATTGATAGAGGCTTTATAGACTAGAGTCGAGTTGTTGAATGGAGATTATGTTGAGCTAGTTTCCTTCATACTAGCTTGTTTTATTTTATATGACTTTTGAGACTTAGATTATCCACCATTTATTATCTTTAGTCTTCCACGGATTGGTTAGTTATGTTGAATGAATGAACGTGATGATGCCAAGTGGTTCACTTGGGGACTAACAATAGTCTCTGAGTGCCGGCCATGTCTAGGGTACCCTGTAGGGTGACAATGCAGTTCAGTAACTTCTCCTAGACCAGATTCGACATTCTGGATCTGATGGAATTGATAAATTTTTTATTCAAAACTTGAGACTTAAAACAATACAAAAACTCACTTTTTCATGAACTTAAGCTTAGAAAAATGCCAAAACTCATATTTTCCACTTTTAGAACATGGGATTTTAGTTCCAAACACACAGATTGTAACACCCCACAACTCTATTCATAGGATCCGAAATTTTTCGTCATAAGTATATAAGCTTGAACCTAATGATTTCTTACTTGTCTCTATATTTTTAGGTTCATTCCTATATGTGTGAAGAGTATAAGAGGTGGATTAGATTCATAGGAGACCTCTAATAATTAGTCACGTTCAAAACCTCCCTACTGGTTAAGTTTTTCAATTTGGATTATGCAAGGGTCAACTTTAAATGACCATAACCCTGCCAAAGTATAGGATGGATATGTTCCCCTAGTTTTCGTCCCTAACAGTGGCAAAGTATGGGATATCTCTGGCAGCGTAGGCAAGAGGCAGTATCATCACGAATCTCATAGTGATGGTTGCCGGTTAGAGAAACTCCCCAAGAAGTAGAGTTTATTATTTTATACACTGAGAATTATTATTTCTTTATTAAAGTACTACCTTTTATTATGTTATTGCAGAGCTAAGCATTTGAGTATTCTATTTTTATATATTAGTTGTGCTCATTAATGCATTAAAGTAAGTATTTCTTTTATATTGAGTTGCACTTTTGAATGCGTTTTAAACATATGTTTTACTTGGATAGCATATTTTTATCAATTGACTATCTCAAAGAAAAGTTGAGTATCCTATTCTTAGAACTTTTTGGCCATCTTACATACAGTACATTCCACGTACTGACGCCTTTGGCACTATATCATTTTATGATGTAAATTCACGTACCCATGTTCACAGATGTTTAGTAAGACAATCCCCATCAGCAGTTAGTGAGGCCTCTTTTCATCCAGAGGTGCTCTAGAGTCTTTATTTCTTTGTATTTATTTTAGTTGAGGTAGCCGTGAGCCTACTCTGGTGCTTTGTTTAGAGTCAGTACTTTAGCGGCTTCATAGACTAGAAAGATATTATTCTCATTATTCCCTTGGAGTTGTTTGAAAGCTTTGAGTCAAGTTGTATATTTTACTATTGTAAGTTTGAGATCATGAATTTTGAGTCCATTCTAATTCATTATGATGTTAATGTCTTCCGCGGAGTAAGTTAGCTAGGCCAAATGGTTCTCTTGGGATCAGAAATGGTTTCTAAGTGCCGACCACGCCCAAGGTGTAGGATTGGGTCGTGACAAACTTGGTATCAGAGCACAGAGTTCAAGTCTCCTTGTCGACTGAGTCTAAATTGTTTGTCTTAATAAAGGTCTATAAGGGAATTAATTAACGTGACAAAATTTCCCTTGAATGATCAGTGAGTGTGCGTTATTGTATAATGCTGAGAAAATCACTCATCCATTGTATCATATTGAAATACCATGTTAAAATCGACTGAGTGATTATGCAAAGTAAATGATGGCATGCTGACAAATTGATTGAATGATGGTTGTCATACGATTTGCATGTATATGGATGGATAGATGGTTGTTGGAAATTGTATATATTTTTAAATCAAGATAAATATACTTACCTGGTTTTGAGTGCCATTGCTTTGATGTTGTTTAAAATCCATGTACTCTGTTGTTGAAACCTAGTCATCACGCTTGTAAGCTTGTCAAAATCAGATTGATTAGGAGTTCATTGTAATTTTTGGTTGACTAATGATTGATGGAATCTTTGGTGAACTCGGAAAATTGAAGTTATTGTCCTTTAACAGTACAAGGGCCTTTAATGGCCTACAGATTAGTCTATGCACAATAATTGTCCCTTGTAAGTTGGAATCAGCAATGCTAGCTTTTTGGAAAGTCATCAGATGAATCCACTTCATAGCCGACATTACAACTCGTAAGTAGGGTTTGTAGGTTCCCTACCTGAATAATTGAGAGGCTGACAGTATACTTACAATTTAGTCTACAACCCGATTTCATTCTATGAGCTGTAACTGACCTCGTAAGTCATTTCAAGTAATTGAAATTACCGTACCCTGTTTTCGATGAAGGCTTTCTATGGCCCGTAGGCAAGCTTTCTTAGGTCCTTTTGTCACTTATATCTGTAAATTTTTTATTTTCTTTCTAGTTATCATAGGACTCATGGCTAGTTGCATTTTGTTGATTTCGGGTACGATGGCTCCTAAACCAAAGAAAAGTGAGATTCGGGCCCTGCAGACCCAATTACAGGATAAGCCTTCAGACACCACGACCACTTTTTAAGCTAGTGGATCTTTAGAGGAGCTCAACGTGATAGATTTGGGCATACAAACCTCTGTGCGCCCTGGCTGGGCTGACAGGTTTTTGGCGCCAAAAAGGGAGGGAGAGAGATTGACCGTTGGTAGACCAAGCTAGCAGCCAGACCGATAGTGTCGCCTCAAATCCAGGGGATAGTTATCCAGCCTCCCCAGTCTGAAGAGGGAGACACCTAAAAGAGCAGCTTCGTACAGATGTCAAACTTCGAAGAGGGGTCTCGAGTAGATACAAATGATGGATTTGACTCTGATTCAGGAGTTAAATCCATGTTTTAGTCGACTAGGTCTATCCCAGCACCAGTAGTACCTCTGGCCTCGATGGATGTATTGATGAGACACTAGTGTGTCTGACGTATATAGGGTATATATCGCGAGGACATCCAGCATGATAAGAGGGGTCGGGAAACGTGGACTATATTTGAGGAGCCATGGATCATGACATCGAGGCTTGATAGTGCTCCTACATTTTGGGACACCATGGCGTGGTATCATTTAGAGTGGTTAGCAGCCCGTCAGGCAAGTACTCCCCAGTACTTCTTCTAGAGTTCTGCACATCCTACATTGCTACCATTATGTACTCGACCCCGAAAGGAAAGAGATTCCTTACACAACACTGCATTACTCAAATGATGGCGAGAGGTGTTCCAGTTCATATATCCAAGGCCACCATCCAATGACTTTTATTTGGTCCCAAGTGTCAGCCCTCCATGACTACAGCTCAGTATGACTATCCATTAGGGTAGAACAAGGATTGGGGTTTGATGAGAGATGTGGCCTGAAAGGCCATACTGATGAGATGAATCGCCGACCATATTATGAAGTATGGCTGGCACCCTGACTGGATTTCTACTTCGGCAGCGATTGTGAAGGCATCATTCAGCTTCACCGGTAAGTTTTGGTGGGTTATAGTTTGTTCGTGGAACTGGCCAACTGAGGCTGATAATACTTTGACTCCAGATTGTGTTGTTTTAGTTGCCAATATCATTGCTGGCTATGGTATTGATTAGGCTCGATTGATAGATGAGGAGATACATGAGAGAGCCCTAAAGAGGTCCACCTCTATCCCCTTCTCGTGTTTGATCTTTGACCTATCGACTATCTATAGCAGTGGGGGTGGAGATTTTACACACCATGGACACCAGGATCGAAGTTCAGAGGACACCAGACGTCAGCCTGATAAAGGGTGATGAGAAACTTATGGCCTCGAGTGAGCACCACAGCCACCAATTCTCTACCAGAGATGTTTACCGCAGCACCACAGTCTAAGCCTCCTTCATCTTCTACTACTGCTGCTCTAGAGATTGAGGGAACCTCACAGACAGAGGCTGAGAGAGAGATGGGTCCCACTAGCACTACTACTCCTACACTAGAGGTCGTGCCCACACAACATTCCCCCGCTGGCATGGTATATGTGTTTGCGGCGTTGATTCACACTCTAGCCCAGCAATAGGCGTGCACTAAGTCCCAATTGACTTAGTCGCTATAGAAGATTAGGTCATGGGTTTGCCATGCTATTTCAGTGGCTGAGGCACGCTTACAGTCACAGTTTGCAGCCATACTTGAGGAGAGACTTGCACTGGTACATTGCCGCATTAATGCTTTTGAGAGGTGAATGGAGCAGAGCCTCAATTCAGCCCAACCTACTAATTTAACAACCATTATAGAGGACATCTAGTAGCTCCATACCGAGATAAGAGCAGCAGCGCCAACACTGCTTGTGCTTCCTATGCCTGACACTATAGAGGAGGCGGTTGTTGACTTGTTTGCTCCTGAAAAGATACCACTCCACACTTCTGGGAAGCGGCCTTATCATGAGGATGATGATCCAGATGCCATGAGGCAAAAGGCAGAGTTTATGGAGATAGACCAGTTCGAGGCTACTAGACAAGGCTCCATTACAGATGAAACAGCTCGACAGGCACATGAGCTTGAGAGGATGAGGGATGTTGGACCCTCCAAACATGTTGCCGTCGCTGAGGAGTCCACCAGGTAGGTTGAGGGTGGTCAAACACAGCTAGAGACTAGCGCTTAGGCACCTAAGTATGTTCTCTTTGACCCCTATTCTTTGCTTTAGTTATATTTTTTTGCATTGAGGATAATGCAAAACTCTTTTGATGGAGTGTGGGTAGTTATAGGCCTCGGCAAAGTCTGAGTAACCATGATCTATAACTATCCTAATTTTTTAGTCTGTGTGGTTTTCTTTTTGTGTTCTTTCTCTAAGGACATCTATTTTCTGTTGAACCTGCATGTTTAGGATGTGTAAGTAGTATTAGTAACATATTGTACTAAAGTTTATGGTATATGTTAGTTATATTGAAAAATGATAGCCATCAAATTTTTATGTCAGGTAGTTTTGATAACAACCATGTGAAATCACTAATTAACAGTGCTTGTTCTGATAAGTTGAGGTTTAATTGTGATGAAAACCATGATATGAGAGTCTATATTGATAGTGTAATCAGTCAAGTGCATGTAAGATTCGTTGCAAGATTCTCATACAGCGCTTCAATTAAGAACTTTCCTTATTACTCTGACTAAGACTGTAGGTGAATTGGTTAGGAAAGGATTTTAGGTCGTTGGTCCTATTAGCCCACTTAGCCTAAAATAACTAACCAAATGCTTGATGTATCCCTTGGTTCTAATGTTTGAGCTTTACATATACCATTTTCTTTGTAAACACCTAAGTAACCAAGCCATTTTGAATGTGCAATCTTGAATTTGTCCCTATTCCTTCCTTGAATATTGTGTACCTTGACTTAGGCAAAAAGCCAAGTTGAGGGTGGCTACCAAAAAGTGGCCTCAGTTCATAGGTTGGATATTGTGCACCTCAACTCAGGTCAAAATCCTAAGTTGAGGATGGCTGGTGTAAGGAAAATCACACTAAATGGGGATGGAAGCTAGTTATGAATAAAAAAGAGGAAAATTTGAAATTGGTACAAGAAAAATGAATAGATTCCTAGATTGTGAGCTAAAAAGAAAAAGAATGTGAAAAAGTAATAGGCAATGAGATGCAAAACTTGAATAGAGCACCCACAAAGGTTTGAAATAGGAGAAGGGAAGAATGAGTTGAAAATATCAGTGTAGGTCGGGAAAATGTGTCGAATAACACAGTGTCAAGGAGGGACACTAGTCACTATGTTCAAGAAACAACATACTAAAGCCCCCTAAACCTATGTTACAAGCCAAGAAAGTCCTATAGTGATCCTATCCAAGTAGTCGAAGGTCATGGTCATGAGTATAGGGACAAGCATATGGTATTGTGCGTAGTGTTTGAATATCTATTGTGACAATGAGTGATTTTATTAGTCTCAAACATTAAATGTACTATCATGAGTGAGATATGAGACTTCTTTTTGTGAGGACACTTGTGTTACATTATTGATTCTAGGCTATTTCAGTGATTGTGGCTTATCCGTGATTACCTTGTTTGTCATTGTTGCACTGTCATATATTGATCTACATTGATTTGTGTGATAACTGTTTGATACGAACTGATGTGTTAGATTGGGTATCTAAGACTGATTTAGAGATGATGCATGCCATTAGATTGAGGTCTATGTGTTGCTATACTGCTTATGTAGATTTAGTTTATCGCTTGAGGACAACCAACAATTTTAAATTGAGTATGTTTATGTGCTGCTAAAATATAACACTTTTGATGCTTAAAACTTGGAATTTTGTGTGTTCTCAAAGTGATGTTAGTAGGCTTGATGTGTTTTTATGTTGATTTTGTATGATTACAGGATTTGGGATGATTTTGAATCAAAGTCTGCAAAATTTAAGTTTTCATGATTTACGGAGCACTCTACGGTCGTGGTTTATTCCACGAGCCATAGAATGATTTGTGGGTCAAATCTAAGGAAAGGTTGATTTTAAGATGTTGAAAAGTATGAGTTGTTAGATGAACCGTACAATGCTTTATAGCTCGTATATGAGTTCGTAGGTTGAAAATCAAAAAATATGTTGAATGCTAAAGTGTTGTCAGATGAAGTCACTTACAAGTCGTAAGTTTGATAACCTGTCGTAGATAAGGTCGTGCCTGGAGGATCAAACTTTTGAAGTGTTTCTGAAGAGTTAGCAGAGGAGAACTTTTATAGGCTAAAGTCAGAAGACGGCCCGTAGGAAGGTCTCGTAGGTTGAAGACTATTTTTAGAAAGTGTAGAGTACGAATCCCAGGTGCGGGCTGTGATTTCAACTACGGCCTGTAACCCTTTCTATCTGAGTTGCTGAATCCAGATATCCTATTCCATTTTGGATTTGCATTTTACTTATTATAAATAGGTTTTTGTTTTTCTCTTAGTGTGGAAGGACAGAAACGTCTAGAAACGAGTAGAAAGACTTAAGAACTGATACTTTGTGATTACTTGGACTATACATTGTGATTTCTTGTGGAGAATTTTGGATTTCTTTTTCTTCATCATTGTAAGTGTTTGATTATACTATTCCATAACATGATTTTTCATCTACAATAATCATGCATAGCTAAATCTATAACTAGAGTTGTGGGAACCATAAAGAACTAACAAAGTAAAATCGGATAACCCATAATTCTTGAAGAGTATGCATGTGTGTATTAATTATCTCTTTGTTTAGAATACTTTTTAATGATGGCCAACATTACAAATTGCCTAATTGTCACTTACTGGATCAAGGGGGTAATGAATGTGATAAGGGATAATTAACTGGATTCGATGTGATCCTTTTTGCCTAATCAACCTAACCGGATCAAAAGGTGGTTATACTGGAACAAAAGGTAAATGTTAGTAATGCAACACCATGGGGATGGATCAAATCACATAATGAAATTTGTCTCTCGCCTGGATCAAGGGGTTAAGTAAACATAACTTACCAATTTTTCATGCTACAAACTAGAAAAGATTGCGATTATCTGGCTATACTGAGTTAGGAATTCACGGGGAACATAATACACTAGTTACTTCACTAATTGATTTCACAACACTTGCTCTTGATAACTTGCTTCTAGTTTAGGTTAACGTATTGCATTTGTAATCCCCCTCTTCGAGAGATAAGTAGGTTAATTCATCCGAATTGCTCGTAACTACTCCAAGTCTAGACCATATTTCCTATGGATTAGACCCTAACCTTGGTTAGGTTATATATTTTTAAAATGATCGGTTATACCTTCAGTGAGAGGTGTAGCTTGGGCGACATCAATCACCAGGTGTACCATCAAATCTCGGGGGAGCCAATTGCATAAACCGCTCAAAATTCTTCTTCTCAGCAGTGGACATAGCAGGACTAGCAGAAGATGGTGGCACCAAAAACTTTGGCTGTGCAATAGATGATGCAATAGTCAATCCCTGAAGCTGTGAACCAGAATTTGATCGGGACGTCTTAGGCAAAACTATAGAAGTCATAGGAGGATCTGATGGGACTGAGGAAGGACCGCTATGAATCATGGATTACTCATTTGTGGCTATAGAAGGACCAACCAGTGTTGTAGAAGTCGGTGCATTAGTAATAACTAGGGACAAAGGAGTTCCCTCCGATCTAGCCAATACCTACAAAAGTAACTCGTGAACTAAGGGCGTAGCATCAGGGGCTAAAGATGGTGAAACAGAGTCTGTAGGACTCTCTAACTCATACTCAATCTCCAAAGAAGTTGATCTGGTTTGTCCTCTGAACGGAGCTTCCCCTTTAGCACATCCTCGACCCCTGACCCTATTATGAGCCCTGCCTCGACCTCGAGTGGGAGCCACATCAGCTAGATCAGGCTCTCCCATTGATCATTTGGATCCAATAATTGGCATCTGTGCAGAAGGAGTAGATTAGATGCTTTCAAAATAGCTGATATGAAAAAACGCATGAATAGAAGAAAAATATGGAAGTTTTTCTTATCAAGTGCCTCGTAGCCACCCGAAGGTAGGTATGGACGTCTACATACGGATCTGCGAGACTCTGCTATACATCCTGCTTTTTACTCATAAGCCCAACGAACCTAGAGCACTGAGATTAAACTTATCACGATCCAAAATTGGATCGTGGCTAAAGGAATGTAAAATCAAGTAAGCTGAACACAATATTTAATACAAAATCCTAAAATCTAGAGTCAGGAGTACATGAGCATCAAAAGTAGGACGAATGAGTAAATACAACTATCTTAAATGATAATACAATGTTTTCTAATAATGTCAAATACAACGTCTAGAATAGAAAGCAATAAAGGAAGTCTCAAAAGATCAATAGCGACTCAAAAATGAGCCTCACCACTAAATCTGAGATAGATGGAGAAAAGCTTTTCTAGAATGAGATTAACTACCCTGTAGGGTTCCCTGTACTCAATCTGGAGGGAGGAAACAAAGTAGGGTGAGTACACTAAAATGTACCTAGTAGGTTCAACCGATGAAGTAAGAGATATTGAACATGTATGTAATAACGTAGAACCTCAACACCTGCATTTAATGGGTTAGTGCACAATAAAAATATATATACATGTAGGATAAGATAACAACAAATATCAATTATGCAATGTAATGAAATGTATAAAAAAACAATGCATGGGATGGAATTATGACGGACTCTAGCGCCGGTGTATATATCTATCGAGTTGAAGCTACCAAGTAGAACTCATGGGGGTCTCATCAGACCATATACCAAAATCTCTCCAGTGTCACTATGATTGTTGGCATCGATGACACCTCAGTGGACTCTGGCACCGATAATTATGTCTCTAGTATCCCAACGGTTGTTGGTGCTAATGATACCTTGGCGGACTCTGGCGCCGGTAAATGGATCTCAAGTAACACAATTGTCTTAGGGTCAATGCAATATAAGAGGAAATGCATGACAATGTCACAATATCAAGATGTATAACAACGATAATATACCTTGGTGGACTCTGCCGTCGGTAAATAGATCTCAATTAATATGATTGTCTTATCATAATGTCTCAATGGTACAACTGCAGTATGAGATGTGTGCATGCCAATGCCACAGTGGAAGTATATATATAACATCAATATAATGATAACAGATGTATACAATAGCTATAACATCAAAAAGGCTATGCTACTGGTACCACACTACAATCAATATGTCTCATATTACCACTCTCTCATCAATAATCAATAGATCAATGAAGCCCGACTCCACAAGTCCCAAAATATGCTCATAAATCTCGAATATATCACGATTATCATCAATTTACCACAAAACTCTCCAAATGGTATCACAAGTCTCATATTATCACAATAATATCCAAAATACCTCAATTCTCAATATTTCCTCCCAATTCATCAATACAATATCAAGTTACTCAAATTTAAGTATAACTGGTATCACATTAACATCACAATTCTATCATATCAATCAAATTACTCATGAATCAATCGAAATCTTACAATTATCATCAACATATCCAATAAACTCAAATACAACCCAAAAGGCTAGCCAAACCTACCTCAAAGTCAAACAAGCTTTCAATCAACTCAAGCCTCCAACCGATCACCGAATCAATCAATCGCTATCAAGAATAGATACTACGTATCAAGAGATAAATTTTGATACTCATATTGGCATGAATTAGTCTAGGGGCAAAATGATCAAAATTAGGGCTAAAATTTAAAGTTACCTTAATTTGGAAATTGACAAGAAATTATGAGTTTATGCAAGAAAAGGAGTTCATAGGTGAAAATCCCACTAAATTTGAGTTCAAATCGAAACAAAAATCATCAATTAAAATTTCCAAATCAAAGACTTAAAATCTCTAATTTTAAGTATTCAAAATGATGAAATTCAAAACAAAATCAAGATATAAGTCAAGGAAATTACTCAAAATTATTAAAGAAACACTTACCCGAAAGAAATCCACAAAACGTCTTGCGAAAAATTACCTCTCAAAGCTTGAAATTTGTGATAATGGATAAAAATGGTATTTCTCTTGTTTTTAAAACTGTTCATATGCAAAAGTGCTTCGCAAACATGGATGAATGTCCGCGAACACAGAGAGAATTGACAACATACCACCACGTAATCCACAAACGCAGAGAGATGAGGGGGTCACCTGCTATACCTCCACGAACACAGAGAAATTTTTGCGAATATGGAGAAGAGAAATAGGTAAATCTTTGTGAATGCAGAGACTTTCCTGCGAACACTGAGAAGAGAAATAGATGTACCAGAACCAGTAAACACAACTAACATCAAAACTCAGCACGGACCCTCGGGATTTTTTTGAAACCCAAATTTCACAAACTAAACATGTATTTATACCAGAAACAATGATCCAAACTTAACTGAATAATCAGAATTAAATTTCGAGGTCCCATGACATAGTTACCAATAGTTTAAAACTCCAAATACCAAAACATCCCTTGCAAACTCCAAAAATGATAACGAGATCATTTCTAGCATTAGTTTCACCATCTAAAATTATGGAACTATCAGAATTGCGATCCAAGCTTCCGAACTTCGAATGTTGACCAAAGTAAAACTTTGACTTCGAAAACAACTGAAAATACAACTTTGGGTCTAAAATCTTTATTGTAACTCCAGATTCAGTTTTGTAATTTCTCCTAGACCAGATTCAACATTCCAAAGCTGATGAAATTGACGAATTTCTAA
The DNA here is from genome assembly GCA_029948455.1 of Solanum rostratum. Lineage (NCBI taxonomy): Eukaryota > Viridiplantae > Streptophyta > Magnoliopsida > Solanales > Solanaceae > Solanum > Solanum rostratum. Next base: position 59,767,426 of record CM057045.1, on the reverse strand, counting down.
TTTCATACCCGTGACTCCGAATGGTAGAAAAACTTACTTTTTCAACAACTTAAGCTTCTAAAAATGCCAAAACGCATATTTTCTACTTTTTAAAACGCAAAATTTCAATTCCAACTACACAGATAGTTCAAAATAGGTCTAAAGAAACTTATGAAGGGGGAATAAAGTAATTTCCACAGATAATCTCAAAAATGGCCAAGAAGGTCATTACAAAAATACACCTAATCTCTCACTTAAATCTTAAGTTCCCTCTTCCTAACATCAAAATATGACTTTATATGACTTTGAGCCATCTTAAACCTTTCCTTTATGAGCCTCACCTTCTTCGTAGAATCTATAACCAAGTCAAGACCAAGCAATGCGATTTTACCCACTTTGAACCAACCAACCAAAGACGTATACCTTCTCTTATATAAGGCCTGAATGGTGCCATCTCGATGCTTGGGTGATAGCTACTATTGTAGGCAAACTGTGTGAGCGGTAGATGATTTTCACAATTACCCTTCAATTCCAATGCACAAGCCCTTAACACATCCTCAAGAGTTTGAATTATTCTCTTGGCTTGTCCATCGATTCGAGAATGAAAGCGGTATTTGGTTTCACCTTGGTACCAAGCTGCTTTGAAATGATTTCCAAAAGTGAGAGGTATATTAGGGACCATGATCCCATATAATGAACAACGACACACCATGAAACCTTACCACTTCACAAATGTACAACTTGACATGGTCCCCAACACCATAGGATGTCTTGGCTGATATAAAATGAGTCGACTTTGTTAATTGATCCATAATCGTCCAATCAAAATCATGATACTTTCAGGTATGTGGCAAACTAACCAATAAATCCATATTTATGTCTTTCCATTTCTATGTAGGAATCTCAATATCTTAGGCTAGGTCACTCGGCCTTTGATATTCAACCTTCACTTGTTGAAAATTGGGGAATCTCACCATAAATCCTGCTATGTCCCTTTTCATGTCATTCCACCAATACACCTCCCCTAAGTCTCCATACATTTTGGTGGATCCCTAGAAGGTAGAATATTGAGAATGACGAGCTTTACTAAAAGTCAAGTCCCTTAGGCCATCAAGATTCAAAAAATACAACTAACCTTGGTAGGAAAGCACAATATCTCCCTCTTATGAGAAAATCTTTACCTTCTTTTCATTGACTAGTTTCCACAACTCAACCGATGTTAGATCAAGGTCTTGCTTTGTATTGATATCCATCATCAATGATAATTTGGACCCATTTTGCATATGAATACCATCTTCATTGGAACCACTCAACCTTACTCCTAATTGATCCTAATAGTGCACCTCTTTCACCAATTCCCTCTTTCCATCATCAATATGAGTCACACTCCCCATAGTTGTTCTACTAAGTGTGTTGGCTATATAATTTCCCTTGCCTCGATTATATAGCACACTCTTTTCATAATCCTTTAAGAGTTTGAGCCATATTCTTTGCCTTAGATTTAAGTCCCTATGGCGAAATACATATTGTAAGTTCTTGTAATCGGTGAAAACATCAATATGCACCCCAAAGAGTAATAATGCTAAATTTTCAAAGCAAACACCACCACTTTACTCATGCACCTTCAATTGCCTTGAAACATAAGCTATAACCTTACCATTTTGCATTAGGACACAACCCAAACTGACACGTGAGGCATCACAATAAACCACAAACTCGTCCAAACTTTCTAGCAATGTCAAGATAGGGGCAAATGTCATAAATTAGACCTGGCCAAACATTCTTCTTTGTGAGACTTCCCACACTTCTTGCAAGCAGGATAAGTTTGAGCACCCGAACACCTCCTTAAACCTTACGAATTTGTCCTTTATCCTTGATAAGCCTTTAGAGAGGAGTGTTGGTTGGGCCTTGATCAATGTACCTTTGTGCACCTTAGGCCCTTCCACCAACACCATTTTTGGATCTTTCATGAGAGAATACACCACCATCCACTCAGGTTTTCTTGAACTCCATAGACCTTTCCCTCATCTTCTTATCCTCTATTTGCTCCGTATAGGCCATAAGTCTAAAGACATCCATATCCTTTACTAGCATCGCAATTTTGCATTCTTTATACACCAAGCTTGAGACGCCAGATAAAATTTTGCTCACCCTCGCCCTTGGATCAGAGACCATGAAAGGTGCGTATTTAAACAACTTGGTGAATTTGAGGGCATACTCCCTCATACTCATACTCTCTTTTGGGAAAGATGGATGAACTATTGGATCTTAGCCTCTCTTAACTCCAACAAAAAAACTGATATAGAAAGGCATGCTTTGATCCTTTCCATGAAATAGTACTTACACCTTCACCCCTCTTAACCACACATTGGTCATACCATACCTTGGCAACACCTTGATAGGTCACAAGCCCGGCCTTCTCATTTGGTGACACTCTCATGATTGCCACTAGCCTTTATCAGTAATTCTTGAGAGTCTTCATCGGCCTTGGTGCCATAGAATTTGGGTGGATTCATCCACATGAAGTCCCAAATCCTTCTAGCTGCAGTAGGCACTTGAGAATAAGAAGAAATATCTTGATTGGCTTAGTTGTCCATGGCTTCGACCAACATAATAATGATGTTCTGAAACTCTGCATATATAACCACCTTCTCATAGGGAGCTTGAGGGGACGAAAAGGATTATCCCTTATTTAGATTGACTTCCCTTAGAATGGGCACCCTTTTTGGAGATATCGTCTTAAAAGCCCAAATAATAGTTGCCCGTTTGGAGATATCGTCTTAAAAGTCCAAATCATAATTTGTTAGATATAGGAGGTCCTAGGACAATTATAATTCATGACATAAATCATGAAAGAAAGGAAGGTTCTAAAATAACTTGTAATCTCCTATTCATAGATGTGGTGCGCTTCACATCCATGCGTAAGACTCTACTCGACGTAGTACGTTCGTAACACCTCCCAAAGTGATTCGAAATACTCTTATTCTAGATTCCTCTAATAATGTAGTTTCTATATGTTTTCTAGTGTATTCGAGTTTGTATTCTTATTCGGGGGAAAATTATATAGGAAAATGGTCCCCTTTTTTACGATTTTAAAGTCAACGACATCAAAAAAACAATTTTTTGCATGATTTTGCACTTTTAAGAAGAGTACGCGACCTCGCCGCATCACGAAGAGGGTTTGTGATAGTACAGAAGTATCTTAAACTCATTCCCAGGTCAAAATAGGTGAAAATTGAAATTTGCACCAAAATGAATAGTGCAGGAGCACCTTCGGGTCGCGCTATGTTCCACCTAACTCGACTTTTTTCAAAAATTTCCAGAATAAAGTTAGGGCAATCGGGACATATCCCGACAAACTTATGATGTCTCCCAAGTTACACCTTTTTTTAGAGGATAAAGCGGTTGTTATCAAGAAATAGAACCTAAGAAAGGTTAGGGTCAAACTCACAAGGAATACGTAGATTCAAGAGAATTCAGTGATTGCAATTCGAATGGTTAACCAACTTGCTTCACCAAAAGGGGGGTTCTTGCAATAATCGATGAAAAATACAACTAAACTAACTCACAAGAGAGAAGTAAATATGGAGAGAAACTAGGGTATTGTGTTTCCCATGATTCCCCAACTAAGTATCACCGGATAAGCTAATTCTTTTCTAGTATATAGCATGCAGGACGATAAGTTGTGGTCACCAAGCCCTTTGGTCAAAGGTGCAAGGTGAATTTCACTATGCGACTTGGCCCATCTCTATAGTGTGCATTACTAACCCTTACCTATTAGTCCCAGTAAAATATCCCCTTGGCCTAGTTTGGTTGATTAGACGAGAACAAATCAATCGAATCCTGTTAATTAATATCTTTTCCTATTCATTACTACTTTGGTCCAGTCAGTAAAACTAGGCGGGTTCTAATATCGGCCACTATCAGAAACATGCAAAACGAAGAGATTTAATTAATACGTGCATATACACCTTTCAAGAATTATGAATTATCCTATTTTTCTTTAGCAGTTCTTCAAGGTTCCCACAACCCTAGTTGTGGATTTAGTTACTCATGCTTTGTGTAGATGCAAGAATTATGGATTGAGAAAACATAATTGAACACTTACACAATAGAATTAAGAACAAGCAAATCCAACTTCAATAAGAATCACAAGCTAAAATATAAAATTCAAACACAAGTGTTCTCAAAGACTCTCCAATATGATCTCACAATTTTCTCTCTAATAACTGAGTTCCCTTAGTACTGGAGGAAAACGTATCTCAAAAACTTCTGAAAAATAACCTTAAAACCTATTTATAATAAGTAAAATACAAGTCTTAAATAAAATAGGAGTATTGCATTCCACGGCCCATAATCGAGGTCTTATACTCCACATGTAGAAATTTAGACTTCAACTCTATGACTCGTAAAGTGGTTTACTACCTGTAAAGGGGGTTTTGTCGAATAAACTTCAGAAAGTTCTCTAATCCTCAGGGCATGAACCATCTTCTACGACACGTAAAACCTTTTACGACTCATTTGCTTGTTCATAGCATAAACATCATAAAACAGCCCCTCACTAGAATTCTTCACAAAACCACCCTACGGCTCGTAATGATCTACAGCCCCTAAAGAGTCTTGTATCACAGCAAAAATCAGCAAGTTCTGCACTTTTTCCCAAAATCAAGGCCAACCTGTAATCTTGCAAGTATAAACACAAAAACACATAAAACCAACTAACATCGCATTGAGAACACACAAAATTCCAAGTTTTAAGTATCATAAGTGTTGTATTTTTGCAGTACATCAGCACCCTCAACTTAAAGTTGTTGTTTATCCTCAAGCAATAGACTCAATCTATATAGATAGTACAACAACACACAGACCTTAACCCTATGGCATACATTACATAAATCTCAAATTCAGTTATCCACACCAACTTTTCAAAATAGGATCCGATAGTTATCTAGTAAACCAATACAAACTGGTGCATGTGATAACAAGACTATGACAAGCGAAGTAGTATCAACAATCCATAATTACTGGATAAGTCTAGTGCTAACAATGCAATGCAAGTGCCCTTACAGAAAGAAGTCCCATATCTGACACTCAATGATGTTTCATGTATGACTTTGGGACTATATAAAATCACTCACTCTCACAAAAGATCTCCATGCATCAAGCCTAATACCATAGGCTAGCCCCTATACTCATGATTAAGATTTTCAACTAACTGGACTACGATCACTTTAGGACTTTCTAGGCTTGTAAAGTAGGCTCAGGGGGCTTTGGTATGATATTATGGGAACATAGCGACTAAACACCCTCTTTGACACTATGTATGTCTACACTTTTTCCCTACCAACTCTGTTAGTTACTCCTGATTTTCCTTTTTTCCTATTTTCAAGCTTTTTGGGGTGCTTTTTTCATTCTTTTTAGCTTTTTGCCTTATTTCTACACTGCATTTTGCTTTTAAGCTCACAACTAAGGCATCACTTGTTTTTCTCGCACCCAGTACATGATTTCTCTATATCACTTATTTACCCACTCATTTTGTGTTTTACCCTTACACCAGCCACCCTCAACTTAGGCTTTTAGCCTGTGTTGAGGTGCACAACATTTGTCCTCAAAACTAGGGCCACTTTTGATAGCCACCCTCAACTTAGGCTTTTTGACTCAGTCAAGATGCACAATGTTCAAGGAAGGACTAGGGCCATTTTAGGATTTTCACAACTAACAAGGCTAGGTTAACCAGCTGTTTTCAAAGAATAAGTACATGTTAGGCTCAAAATTTAGGAACAAGGGATATATCATAGTTGTGGTTGGTGATTTTAGGATAAGTGGACTATCAAGAACAATGGCCTAAGATCCTTTCCTAATCCAATTAATCTACAATCTAACTTAGAGTAATAAGGCAAGTTTTGAATTAGGACAAAGCATATGAATTTGAAAAATTAAGCTCACACTCACATGGACTGCGTACATTATCAACAAAAGACTCTCAGATCTTGTTTCTTATATTAATTTACCCTCACTTATCAAAACAAACATTGTCACACACCTAAACATGCATGGTTGTTATCTAACTACTAATCAAAATAAATTTTTGGTAGGTATTACTTTCAAACAAGACATAACAAACGTGTTATATGCCACAAGTATTGGTACTATATGCTACAAATACTATCTAAACATCCTAAACATGTCGGTTCAACAGAAATTAAATATCTATGGGGAAAACGAACACAGGCAAGAAAACTCCGGGATAAAAAATTAGGGTAGTTATGGACCCAAGCTACTCAGACTTCATTGAGGTCCATAACTACCCACACCACATCGAAAAAGATCCGCATTGTCCCTAATGCACAAAATCAAAGCAAAATAAAACAAATAGGGGTCAAAAAACAAACCTGGGCGCCTAAGAGCCTGTGTGTGGCTGAGTCTAGCCACCCTCCTCTTGCGGGGTAGTCCGCTCAACAGTAGTACTCTATCCAGAGGGGCCAGTACCTCTCATGCTCTCACGCCCTTGAGCTTGTCATCTCTCCTCCTCTTGTCTCGATCTCCTCAATACAAGTTCGAGCTCCTCCTCTATAAGCCTTGCACGTAAGCGTATCTCATCTTAATCATCATCCTCTATGTGGGTCCCTTCCCATAGGAAGACTGAATGGGCTCAGCAGGAGCAAATAAATCAATCACTGGCATCGGAGATATATTCGCTGGTAGTGCAACCAATATTGGGAGTGCTGTTGTCATGTTAGCTCGGAGCTGTTGGATCTCCATCTAAATACCAAACAAATCTAATGGTCGGTCCTCACTCAATCTCCAATGTAGCCTCTTCTCAAAGGCATGAATGTGAGCATCCACAGTAGAGATACAGTCCTGAATAGTTGCGACTGTAGATTCCTGCATCCGATCCTTCGAGTCTGGAGTGGCTTGGTGGACCCATGGCCTAATCTGATGAACAAGCTGAGTCAACTGTGACTCAATGTGTGACAACCTCTACGTCACGGGCTGTATAGATACGGTGGACACGTATACCATACCCGCGGAAGTAGGCTGTGATGACGTGGCATGTGGTGTAGGAATAAAAGTGGTGGGTCCCCTCTCCTCATCTGCCTTGAGCTGTGTGGGCCTCTCCTTAGTAGTAGTAGTTGTGGTGATAGCAATCTGTGAACCTCAGGCGGTGGCGCTGAGGCGAACATCTCAGGCATAGGTGGAGGTTGTGCTCTCTTAAGTGCCATCGGGATTTCTTCAGCCTTGATCAAGCTAGGATCCAATGTATGTTGGGCCTCAGTCAGCTAGTCCAGCTGGTGCAAAATCTCCACCCTCAACTCTAGATAGAGCATTTATATCAAGAATGGGAATGGGAATGGGATGGAGGTGGACCTCTTCAGTGCGGCCTCATGAATTATTTTGGCTATAAGGTGAGCCCAATCAATATCATAGCTATCTCAGATGCTGGCAACCAAAACCGTATGCTCCAGTGTCAACGTATTATCAGCAGGGGTAGGTCGGATGCGTGAATGAACAACCGCCCACCAGAACTTGGCAGGGAAACTGAATGAAGCCTTGACAATAGGCTCCTAGTGAGTGGTGACCCATGTAGGTTCCAGACCCAGCCATCCATCTTATCACAGTGGTTCATCGCTCTGGATCTTCATAACTGAGGGATCCCTCGTCTGCCCCACCCTATAGTCAAACTCTATAATAGATCTGGGGAGGGAAACACTAGTCCAAATAACATTCGGTAGATAATGGTCTATGATATATCCACCTGTCGGCCCCTCACTCTCTTCTCGGTCAGTCTAGGCTAAGCAATGGGTTTTTTCCCCTTGGGAAGAGTGCTCAGAACAGTAGCCACATAAGAAGCATAAAACTCCCTAACCATGGTCGAGGAATATCGTCCAAGTGAACATGCGAGCCGTTAGAGTCCGTACCGATTCGTGTCTTAGAGATCAAGACACTATCGAGTCTGTCTGAGATGATTTAAGGCTCCTCATAGATGGTGTAGGTTAGTTTGCCCCACTCAGTCGGCTGCATGCCCTCCACATATATCTCTTGTATGCCCTCGACGCACCACCGATTATGAAGGCGTCTGGAGGTGATGATCGAGGTAATTCAAAGACTCTATCTCTAAACCGTCCTCACAGCCTACTATAGAGCTGGACTTCTTTTTGGATGGAGTCATCTATATAGAATCGCTCCCGTTGTTGCCTCCCTCATCAGACTGTGGGTGCGAACAACGAGGGCCTGAGTCTACCCAGCCCTGGCAACAGCTCTAGTCTGTGGTCAATCCGCCTCTGGGTTGGGAGTAACTCCAAGCTCCTCTGCTAATCCACTCGGAGTAGGGACCTACTAATCATCTGAAGACTCATCCCTGAGGCTCCTCTATAGGGCCCTGATCCCATCTCATTTGGATTTAGGGCCATAGTACCTGGAACATAAACATATACACACCATGGTTAGTCTCATAAATCACAAATTGAAATGCAAAACAATTTGAATCAGGTTGCAAAAGAGTCCTACAAAAGCATCTTTACGGGTCATAGATTATATCACAAGCTATAAAGAGCTTTTGTAACATAGGTATTCAAATAATATTTGTTACTAGAAAAGTCTATGTGACCAGGTACGAATCGTAAAAAGGTTTATGAGTCATAGACTGAGTCATAGAAAATCCCCGGGAATGATGCCAAAATATTGATATCGCCCAAGTTACACCTCCATTTTAGAGGATAAAATGGTCGTTGTCAATAAATAGAACCTGACAAAGGTTAGGGTTGAATCGACAGGGAATACTAGGCTCAAGAGAATTCAATCAACGCAACTCGAATGGTTAAGCGACTTACTTCCCCAAAGAGGGGTCTTGCAATAATCGATGAAAAATATAGTTAAACTAACTAACACAAAAGAGAAGTCAATATGGAGAGAAACTAGGGTGTTGTGTTCCCCATGATTCCCTAACTCAGCGTCATCGGATAACCTAATTCTTTTCGAGTATATAGCATGTAGGACGGTAAGTTATATCCACTAAGTCGTTTGGTCAAAGGTGAGAGGTGAATTTCACTATGCGACTTGTCCTATCTCCATAGTGTGAATTATTAACCCTTACTTATTAGTCCCAGTACAACCTCCCCTTGGCCCATTTTGGTCGATTAGACAAGAACACATCAATCAGATCCTGTTAATTAATCACTTTTCTTATTCATTACTATCTTGGTCTAGTCAGTAACACTTGGTGGATTCTAATATTGTCCACCATCAGAAAACATGCAAAACATAGAGAGTTAATTAGTACATACATATACACCTTTCAAAAATTATGAATTATTCAGTTTTACTTTGCTAGTTCTTTAGGGTTCCCACAACCCTAGTTGTAGATTTAGCTACTCATACTTTGTGAAGATGCAAGAATTATAAGTTGAGAAAATATAATTGAACACTTACACAATAGAATTAAGAACAAGCAAATCCAACTTCAATAATAATCACAAGCTAAAAGATGAAATTCAAACATAAGGGTTCTCAAAGACTCTCCAATATGATCTCACAATTTTCTCTCTTTAATTACTGAGTTCTCCGAGATGAAAACTTCTCTCAAAAACATCCAAACAATAACCTAAAACCTATTTATAATAAGTAAAATACAAGTTCTAAACAAATAAGAGAACTGGGCGGCATGCCATATGATAGGGGTTTACAGGTCGTATTGCATTCCACGGCCCGTAATCAGTGTCTCGTACTGTAATGCTTGATAAAATTTCCAAAATACCCCTAGAGGAGATATGTGTGCATAACATATCTTCTGATGCTCATATGGCAAATCTGAGGCCGGATTTGTGATCAACATGAAAAATTGAGTGGGGGAAGGGTCTCAGCAGATTTTTAGAGAGACTGAGTCAAAAGATAATATTTCGTTCCGAAACAAAAACAGTGTAGGTGCACGACAGAGCAACGCCGCGCACCTATCGTGTAGAGGCACTTATGTTTTTCCAAAAATTTTTGACGGAATTGAGAAAACTCATTCAGAAAATTTTTGCAGAAAATATACTAGTATGTGACCAGTCCGCATCGCAAACTGGGTCATTCCAAGTCTGAAAAATTCCTAAATTTTTTAGGAGCATTCTGGTCCATTCCTAACACTTTATAAATTCCATATATGACTAATATAAGTCATTTTCATGAAGAAAGGTTTAAAACCCCATTCTAAATCATCTTTCTAACAATGCTAACAAGCTAGGGCTTGAGGAGAGTAGAGAGAGTTGAGATTGAAGAATTCAAGAGGAGATCCCAAGAGAGATTGTCGTAGCAATCATCCCAGGTATGTAAGGATACCTAAAGCATTGGATTATGTTCATCCACGCACCCTTTCATCTTCCTGAGTCATGATCATGAGTATGAATCGCATGTTTAAATCCTGTGATTTCTTGAGTTTTAAATCCTTGTGCATGGTGGAGTTTTCATGAATTTATTTGAATCAATTTATGAGTTGCATCGTTATTATCATGAAATATGAATGTGATTCGAATGTCTAACACTCTATCCCTAAATTTAGTATTTTCTTACTTATGTACTAAATTGAGAAGTATGAATTTGAATCTTCTAAACCCATGAATTGAACTCGGAAAGTATATTTTCTTGTTTCATATATGTATATAGAGAATACCTATATTATTTTATGAGTTGGGTATGGTTAATATGATGTTCTTGATCAAAATCATTTGGGAGTCTTGCATGGTATGAATTAGAGTCATGAGTTGCATTGCATTAATGATGGCCCCGAGTTATTGAGTTATTGAGACACTGAGTTGAGTTATTGAGAAACGAGTTGGCTTTTTGAGATGAGTCAAAGATGAGTTTGAGTTGATTTATATGAGCACATTTTAGTCTTGGAAGAAGTATTGAGCACCAAGTGGGTGATTGAGGGGCACCCGGGAAATACGTTGCCAGCGTATGATGGTTGCACAGGATGATTCTGGTGGCCCATGTCCCAATAGATGGACATTCTCTTTGGATCCAAGAGTGAGGTAGAGTTTGAGGTTGACCCCCTATGTCGTGGCAAGTTTAGGGCAGACATGGAAATGATGTATTTTTGTTGTACACCACCTAAGCCCTCGATAGTAGGGAGTTGTCGATTAGAGAAACTTCCAAGCAACACATGAATTAGGCCTATCATGATTTTCAAACCGAGTCGCAATTAAACACCGAGACAAATTTTAAAGCATGATTTTAAACTTTAAACTTGCATCGTTTATTTGAGTTGAGATATGAGATGAGGAAGAGCATGATTTGAACCTTAAATTTGCATTATTTATTTGAGATGAGGAGTTGAGCCTTGAGTCAAGTCAGTTGATTGAGTCTAAGCCTTACTTGTTTTCTTTAGTCATCTTACATACCGTACATTCCACGTATTGATGCCACTCGGCATTGCATCATTTTATAATGCAAATACAGGTGATAGAGGACTTTAGCAGGCGCACTGTTGAAGTTCAAAGTTCCTGAGTTCCAGAGTTGGTGATCCCTCCTTGATATCCAGAGGAGCCTTTATTTTATTTGATTAGTTACTTCTGTTTTCTTTGAGTTGGGTAGCTATGGCTTGTCATGGTACCATCTAGATGTTAGAGGTAGAGGCTTCATAGACATTGAGTAGAGAATGTTGAGTATTCCCCTTTTATTAAAGATTAGGTTTTCTTACTTTATAATCTTTTCTTGAGACTTTTCTTCCGTTTTTGAGTATGATGTGATGATGAGCCCAAGTGGTTCGATTGGATACTACCAATAGTCTCTGAGTGCTGGCCACGCCAACCCTCCCGGGGCGTGACACATACTCCACTATTGGAAATTTGGACTTCAATTATACACCACCAATTTACGACTAGTAAAGTGGTTTATGACCCGTAAAGGGGGTTTCGTCTGATGAACTTCAGAAAGTCCCATTCTCTGATCCTTAGGGCACGAACCATCTTCTATGACTCGTAAAACCTTCTACGGCTTGTCTGCATATTCGTAGAATAAACTTCAGAATACAGGCCCTCATTGAAATTGTTCACGAAACCACCTTATGGCCCGTAGAATGATCTACAGCCTGTAAAGGTTCTCGTGTAACAGCAAAAATCAGCAACTTCTGCACTTTTTCCCAAAATCAAGGAAGTATAAACACAAAAACACATAAAACCATCTAACATTGCATTGAGAACACACAAAATTCCAAGTTTTAAGCATCAAAAGTGTTGTATTTTGACAGCACATCACCTTATAGACAGAAAACTTTAAAAATTCAATAGTTTCAGCCTTACTTCTCTCATAAACTCTCCCAAATTCCTTGCAAATCCTCCTAAAAATCCCTTATTAAAAATCATCCTAATTCCTAGGGTTTCAAATTCCTCCATTGAAAGTCAAGTCTCAAGGTGATTCCGCAAGTTTCTTCAAGTCTTCTTCATCAATTTCAAGACCTTAAGGTATGTGGGTTCTTCATCCATGGGTTCTTCTGCCCATGGGGCCCCAAAACCCTTTTCACTCAATTATTTGAAATTCAAAGTTGATTTTTTATGGGTACTTTCTATTATTCCTGTTATGCATGATTTATGTTGAGAATCTTCAAATGCGGAATGAAATTAGATGAATTCCTCCAAGGTTTATTAATATGAACTATTTTATGATATTCAAAGTTATGAATGTTATGATACATTGAGATACTATGAAGTTGATGATTTTATAAGATGAATTTCATGTTCCCACATTTATGTTTTGAAAGATGATATGAATGATTGTGGTGGATTTCCTTGAGAATGATTTGAGTTAATGAGTTTTACTACATTTATGCTTAGTCCTCTTGAATTACATGATTTGAAGCTTACATGCATTAATCCACCCAATTTTCATATTAAGTTCTATGATGAAGTGTGATTTTCAAATGATGAGGGTTCAACGACATATTATGAAAGTCAATGAAAGTTATGAAGTATTTATGAATCCTTCTTATGAATGTAAAGTTGGTGAAAGGAAAATTCTTACTAAAAGAATGGATCCTCTTGTGATAAGGACAATCTCACATGATGGGTCAAAGGTTATGAGCTAATCCTATTACAATGAAGCCATGTTACGAGCTTATGAATGTATATGACTATGCTTATATTTGCTAATGTATTTCGTGAGAATGACTTAACACTGAAAGAGGCATTTAGGTGGGGTTCAGTAAGGGAACCCTAGTAGAAACTCTTTGTTTCATTGAGTATATGTCACCATAGAATCCCTTGTAGGCTAGGTTAGTGGATCCACATAGGCCATTATGATGAGTTAAGATGCATGCTTAAGTTGGCGGAGTTTTACCTGGCAAGTTGTGTCCTCGTGCGAATGTAGGGGACTATGTTGGACTCCATATAGTAGCTCCATGGTCTTATATGTCGATTACAGTCTCTTCCCACATATGTATGCTATTTTATGAGATTATGTTTTGTCATTCATACATATTTTCATTTAAGGCATTATCCATGCATCTCATATTAAACTTATTTCCCTGTATATGTCTATGCATCTTGTCTTATATGGCTATGATTGCATTGTTGCATTGCATTTCATATACTAGTATATTCAAAGTACTAACACATACTTTTTGCCTACATGGTCTAACCATATAGGGACCGGAGCACTTCCTCGTCTACTTTCTCGTGGCTAGCATGATCTCTTGAAGACCTTGATTATGGTGAGTCCTCCATTTTGAGGATAACAATCATTTTTCTATCTTACTAAATTAAGAATTTATTTTCTTATTATTTACTTTTAAGGGTGAGCCAAGATATGTATTGGCCCCTCGTCCTACACGTGACTAAAGGTGTTGTTGGATACTTATACTATATATGTACTATGTAATGTTTATAATTCTATGAAGAATTATCCCTTAGTCCCTACCCCATGTACGTTGATGGTTATGATGATGATTATGCGATGGTGGATTTTCCTAAATCCTTATTTCCCCCACAGAGTGTGTCCCACGTTATCTTTCCCTCAGTATTCCTTGATAAGATTGAATGATGGCAAGTCCCTTACCTCTTTTTCCCATAGCCTACGTCTTAAGTCTCGAATCCTCTTAGTTTGACTAATTGATGCTTGAATAACATTCCGCAATCAAGAATGTGCTTATGTATTCTATGAGGCTTATTTGGGGTACCCTTGGGTTCCCCATTGCCATGCCGCTCCTAGGCCCTAGGCTTGGGTCGTGACAATGTTGGACTCCTTATGACACTTTAAGACCTCATGATTTAATACCAAGTTTATCATCACCCAAGCTAGGCTCTAGGTTTTACACAGTGAATGAGGATCCCGAGGGAACCTCAAACAAGCATCTTAGCATTCATTCAAGCATTCAGGATTAATGATCAAATAACATAGAGCAGAAAGTAAAGAAAATAGGGCAGGGAAAGACATGAACCAAGAGAAACTTATATCAATATGAGAACCATATATTTGCACCCAACAATACCTCTAAATCTTAGACTAGGCAGGGACTAAGACATGTCCCTAGCTCACCCTCAATAAAAAGTAACAAGATGATTGTGCTTAAGTAACTAGAACATGAAATAAGCTAGAAGAAAATAGGTGCATCCTCAAAGCATGAGGCTGACCATAACAAGTCTTCAATAGCACGTCAATCAATGATGAGGAGGAGGATGGTCATCCATCTCTATATTGTTAGACAATATATGCATAGAGTATGTGCTAGTACTTGGAATACACTAAGTATGTAGGTATGTAGTAAAATGGTAATCATGTAGTGCAATAATCAAGTAAGATACATAAGGTAATATATATTAGTAAATCATAGATGATAATGGATGATTGATGCACTAGATAAGCATGAGTGCAGCCATGTACGCATTAATATAGATCATACATATGTGAAAAATGATCGTAATCGATAATAAGATCATGCGAGTTATAACATAAAATCTAATGCAAGCCCTACATTAAAAGGGGGAGGCTACTTACCAAGGTAGGCTCCTCAAGTACATTCATTCATTCATTAACATTTGGGGCTACACATGGATCCACTAGCTTAACCTATAAGGCAACTTATGATGGCACATAGTTATGAGAGTACAAGCTTTTACTAGGGACCCCTTAGGTCAAGTTCCCACCCCAAGCCTCATTCGCTGCTAAGTCAAGTCTCATGAAATAATAATATATTAAAGTAATCATTCATAAGCTTTACGTTCAAATAACATCAATGAAGCTCATAGAATAGCTTATAAACCTTAAGAATTCAAAATATGAGCATTGTCCTTATCATGGATGGAATACATCATTTAGGTGAGAAAGTCTTTCACCAAACCATAATCAAGTTCATAACTTTCATAAGCCTCTAATTGGAACCCTTGTCATTCAAGTCACTGTTCATTGGAATATGAAGTAAAAGTAAAAGTAGGTGGGTTCAATGTAAATTAACTTTAAAGCATGCAATATAAAGATATTATGCATAAACATAATAGAATTCACCAGTTAGGATAGTAACAAAGTAACCCATCATGAAAGTGTTAAATCCCTCAATAGTTTGTTACAGAAATACCTTGTAGATCATTGCTTTCTTGCAATTGGATATCAATTTGTAATAAAATACATCATATGGCAGTAAATTAGTCATAATACATGGATTGGGAGCAAAACCATAAACACCCATAAATTTACATGAATAAAATTTGGGAGACTTAGTTATAATAAATTTGGGCTCTATCTGTTGAAGGTACCCATGGATAAAACTCACATATCTTATACATAATTTATGGAAGAAATCCAGACTTAGAGGAGGAAAACTTGAAATCCTAGTTGAAACCTTCAATGGGAGCCTTGAGAGTAAGTGGAGTTGAGACTTATAAAATTCTGGAGAGTAATTTGGAAATGGGAATGAATTGGGTAGTAGTATATTGATCCACGAAGGGAGATCTACGGATCATAGATAAAACTATGGTATGTAGTAGGGGATTTTGTAAATCAAGGTCACTTCCAAAGTTGTTGGATCTCAAACCACAAAGCCCTTCTTATGACTCGTAGTTCTATTTAAGGGCTCGTTTTGTTAGTTCATAGATACACTTCACAACCTCAAATTTTGGGTTGATAACCACAAACTCAATGAATGGATCATAGTTCCTCATACGTTTTATAGACACCCCTCGTATAATGTCCCTATATTTAGCAAAATTTTTACCTTCTTTGATCCAACCCATGAGATCAATTACGACTCGTCAACACGACCTCGACCTGTCAAAGATTTTATGCTGCTGAACCCCATTTTATACCTCTTTGAATCTCATTCACGACCCTAATCCATGACTCTTACATTCAATTAGGTCCATAAGGACCCTTCGTATGACAATCAAAACATTTCAAAACCTACTCACCGCCCAATCATAAAACCTATCTATGATTCGTAACATAAACCTCGAACTATAGATAGTGCTCGTACAAAACTGACCTCAAATCAAATTCTTCTATAACAATTCATATCCCAACTTTTAAACTTATAGGATATTACAAAAAAATTCCAGCTTCACCTTTTTAAAATTTCAAATAAAATCAATTTTTTTCGGATGTATAGCTTACATAAATCCCATATTGTAAGAAGCAAATTATATCCTATCCCCACTCTTTTTTAATTTATAAAACTTTCTTTAGATTTGCATCATCTGGATACATTAGACAACTTGGTTGTTACGTTTTAAAAGAAACTAAAAGCAAAATTAAATGTCCTTTCCACAAATGATGCAAAATAAACTAATATCAATCTCTCCTAAAATAGTAGGAACTTCAAACAATTCAAATTTCAAATGTTTTTCTCCTCAACTTATCACAAATCATAACAAATCTTTGCCTTCATCTATTTTTTCTTTTCATTCATTAATTATCAATCTCATAGACTGCATTGAAAAAATTGAACATCAATTAAAAATGAAAAAAATAAGAACTTGTATATATGATACATATTGACTAAGACATTTATGCAATTACAACATATTTTAAATATATATCTAATACATATTGATTTACACCTTTATCTGGTACACAATTAATCTTAATATAATGTAAATGCATCATGTATTATTTGCGTATCAAGGTCATCATTTTGATATAACCTTCTCTGGATTATAGTACATCATTCATTCATAACTTAATACATTGCAAGCAATTCATTAAAATACAATTTATATATCTTGTATTTAAGTGTTGGATATTATAATTAATGTACAAGAATAAAGACATACAAATTAGTAACGTATCATAAACAGCTAAGAAAACATATTATTTAAGTCATGATACATTGGGGCATGCATATAGTAATGCATCATAAACAACTATCAGAATAGAGTATTTATCCAATGATACATTGGGGATGCATATAATTAATGTATCAGAAATAAAATCAAAACAGAGCATATAACCCATGATACATTAGGGGGATACATATAAAAATGCATAAGAAACAAAATCAGAATAGAGTATTTAAGCCATAATACATTGTGAGATGCATATAAGTAATGTATCTGAAAAATGATAAATTAAAAATTAAGTATAAAGTAAATTTAACAAAAATCTATATCATGGATAGTGTAGGGTGAGAAATCACAAATTTAGCTTTTCTACCCTTTTTTTTTTGGGAGGAGGGGGGGGGGGGGAGGGGGGGAGGGAGGGGGCAGGGGTTCCATATTCACTTTAGAAGACGAAGGTACATCCTTTTTGTACTTTGACTTCTCAACATTTGATTCGTCGTTGCTAGTTGAGAATTTTGAAGATGCAAATAAAAAAAAGAATTGTCAATTGAAAAGGAAGAAGAAAAATCTATTGCTAATGTTTAAATTCATTCACTGGAGAGAGAAGAAATTCAAAATTGTAATGAATATAGTAATTGTTGTGATTAATGAGTAAAATAGGAGAGATTTTAGGATTGAATAAAGAAAAAAGAGAACCATATGGGATGAGGAGGGGGGGGGGGGGGGGGGACTATGTATCCAAATGAGTGTGGTTTTGGAGGAAAAAGAGAGATTTTTTAAAATATTTTGGAATTGTAGGGAATAATAGAAAATATGATAAATAAGTATGTGTAGTTAGGTTATTTTTCTTTTTTGATTTTCATGCACAAACGCCCACTTAGTAAGAAAAAAAGTGAACTTTTGTGGATTGAGCAAGTTTATGCTTTTGGGTTGTATTAATAGAGAAAACTTCATAAATAGTTGAACCTAAAAATATAATTAGGCTCCATAGCTAATGTTTAGCTAATTGCAAGTCGTGGCTATAGTTTCATTAGCTATCAAGATTAGCATTTGTATATCTCCCATTTTTGAATATTATTTACATAAATCTAGTGATTAATCCCTTATTTGATGAAACAAAAGCAATTTTAAAATGAAAAATATTCCACGAATCACGCTAAGTGTAATTTCTTATAATTTCTTATCAAAATGGACTCATCAAGCTATAAAACTTCTTCCTTGAAACTCTAATATTCGTGAATTGAATTTCAACAATCAAAACTCTATTTCAATTTCTTCCTTCATAATACAATAATAAATATTTTTCAATTTAAAGCTAATAATTCAACGCAGTTCAATCTTTCTAATTATTCAATTCAATACAAAAACTTTGATTTCAAATCATGAACATTGAAATATACAAATCAAAATGTATATAATTATCACTAACAACAATTGAATAAGATGTACAAATGATAAATGCTAGAGAATTATTTGCGTATGTGCAACTTATATATATGTGTGTATATATATAAATGTGTGTATATATATCTATATATATGCAAATAAGTAATTGTATATTATTCATAAGAACGAAAAATACATATATCGTTTAGTATACAAATTAAAAAATATATAATTATCATTAATAGATTCAATTTTCAAGATAAATGATAACTATTTGTGTATATTCATTTGACAAATTTTTATATATATACCGTTGAACACTATTTGTATATATGCAATTAATGCATATATTCAGATACAAAGATGCACTTGTATATTATTCTTAAAATATACAATAACCATGACAAATACATATACTATTGATAAATAAATAAAAGCCTATAATAACAATAATAAAAATCTCAAAAAATCATACATAATATCATGTAAAAGTTATTGATACAGATACAATTCACGAAGCAACACTTGAAACATTTTTTTGAAAAGTTTTAGAAATTTGTTGTATCTTAATTGGGTCATCTCAAATATGTTTGCATTTAAACTCTTTAATGGATCTAATTTCTTCATTCATCTAGATTTAGCAACATATTCTTCAATATCTTGGAATGCTTGAGTTAGAGCCCAAGAAAAAATTGATGTGTTATCAGATTTGTTGACATGTATTTATATACATCGTGTAATCCTTTTTGATGGAACTTATTCAGTTGTAAACTTGCATATAATTGTATTTTTTTATTGAAAAACTAGATCGAATTAAGATTGAACGAAGGTAGACTAAATTATTAGAGGAAAGAATAAAAATATATAACTTATACAAACATATAATCTAAAAAAATTCAATTAAAAACTAACACTATTGATGACCTAAAATTGAGAAAGCAAGATATGAGGAGAGAAAAATCAATATTCAAAAATTTGAAATTTTAATATAATTGAGTGAATTTAGAGGAGAAGTCAAATAGTCTAATGAATGAGAGAGAATTGATTTGATGTATAAAAAGAAAAGAAATAAAGTATACGAGAGAAAAAGAGACAGATTCGACCATATACAAATAACGTGCATGGACTCCTTTTAAAATAGAACATTTTGACGTGACATGTTTAAGGCCACAATACAAAAGAACATTTTGATATATTTAACCTAACTTTAATTTCTGATCATAAGATTGAAGTCCTTTGATTTTTTAAAATTCCGTTTCAAGTCAAATCAAATCATTCAAGGGAATAATTCTAATAAAATTGTAGTTACCAATTGTAATTAAATCAAACTATAGTACTGTTTACTCCCTCTATTTCAAATAAAACGAACTGCTCGGTTATATCCCACATATTAAGAATAAGAAATAAACACAAAATTTAACCATATTTTTTTCATTTTTATCATTTTTTAACTCCAAACACTCTTTAATGGAGTAAGAAATTTTCAAGAAAATAAGTTTTGGAAATCAACTTTAGAAACTCAATTAATGAAGAGCGAAATTGAAAAATATTTTTAACATATTGTCTTGAAAAAGGAACAATTCACTTATTTTGAAAACTTAAATTTTTTTAACAATTTACTTAATTTGAAATGGACGGAGTAATTAACTAGTAAAATAATTTTCCCTTGGACGATGGACAACAAAAAATCATTTTCTAAGATAAAAGATCCAAAAACCCAATGGATTTATTGATTTTGGACAGGATAAAGATTTCTCCAAGTACTCCCCTTGCAATTTCAACCAATCATTCTAATTCTAGCATGATGAGCTCAATTCCCAGGTCATCCACCACCTCAAGATTTTCCTATGAAATGCTGCTGATTAAGACCACCAGAATTCTTGGCCAGCGTTCAAGTTTCTTGAACTAGTTGAGGAAAATGTCTGTTTTTGCTCCTTGCTGTGGACTCAAACTTCAATCAACTAAAGGCCCTAACTTTAGGCAATTTTTTCCATCTCATTTCATCAATCATGTTCAGATAAGCACAGTCCCTTATGCAGTTCCTTTTCTTTCTGTGGATGTATCTGGAAGACCCTTTAGAGTTAGTTCAAGAAAGCTTAAACCCATAATTGCTTCAGCTGTTGAAAGCCCCAAGATTTCATTCAGAGGTAAAAATCCAAAAGAAATTAATGTTTTCATTGTGGGTTCAACTGGGTACATTGGAAAATTTGTGGTTAAAGAGTTAACCAATAGAGGCTTCAATGTTATAGCTGTTGCTAGAGAAAGAAGTGGTATTAAAGGAAAAAATAATAAAGAGGATACCTTGGAACAGTTAAATGGAGCTAATGTATGTTTTTCTGATGTTACAAATTTGGAGACTTTGGAAAAGAGTGTACAAGATTTAGGGGTTTCAATTGATGTTGTTGTGTCTTGTCTTGCTAGTCGAAATGGTGGGGTAAAGGATTCTTGGAATATTGATTATGAGGCAACAAAGAATAGTCTTGTAGCTGGGAGAAAGTTTGGGGCTTCACACTTTATTTTGCTGTCTGCAATTTGTGTGCAAAAGCCCCTTCTTGAATTCCAGAGAGCTAAGCTGAAATTTGAGGCGGAATTGATGAAAGAAGCTGAAGAGGATAATGGATTTACTTATAGTATTGTTAGACCAACTGCATTTTTCAAGAGCTTAGGAGGTCAAGTAGAATTGGTGAAAGATGGGAAACCTTATGTGATGTTTGGGGATGGAAAGTTGTGTGCTTGCAAGCCAATAAGTGAGCAAGATTTAGCTTCTTTTATTGCTGATTGTGTACTGCAAGAGGATAAAATCAATCAGGTCTTGCCGATTGGAGGACCTGGGAAGGCATTGACACCATTAGAGCAAGGGGAAATGTTGTTTAAACTTGTGGGGAAAGAACCCAAATTTCTGAAAGTGCCAATTGAAATAATGGATTTTGCAATTGGATTTCTTGACTTACTTGTAAAAGTATTTCCTTCGTTGGAAGATGCCGCTGAGTTTGGAAAGATTGGGAGGTACTATGCAGCTGAGAGCATGTTGGTATGGGATCCTGAGACTGGGGAATATAATGCTGAGGCAACACCAAGTTATGGAAATGATACATTGGAAGATTTTTTCCAGAGAGTACTGAAAGAGGGAATGGCTGGTCAGGAGTTGGGGGAGCAAACAATATTCTAAACACTCCATCAAAGAGGTCTTAACTAGCTACGTTTTGACAAATTAATTTTGAGGTATGCAGTTTGTCCGGCTGTTGCAGATATTCATAAGTTTCCAATTTATTTATATGTAAATTATACTCTAATATGAATAGATGCTATATTCTGGAATATTAAGCATCTTACCTATAGTGGCCACATTTCTCAATTCTTACTCTCTATAACTAATTGCGTCAAATAAGAGAATTCTTTACCTGCGTACAGACTATGGAAACTACCCTGCAGTTAAACTGCAGAGTCTAGGATCTGCTAGAGTTATCCATATTGAACATTCTCTATGGAGGACAATTTCTGAGAAGAGATGGTGGAGTAAAACTGTGTCCGAACAGAATTGCCTCAAATTAGAGAGTTCTAGATCTGCATACAAAATAGGGAAACAACTTTGTTGTCAAACTGCATTTCAGGGATCTGATATAGTTAGCCATATAGGTGGTAAAGCTATCAAAATGTAAAGTTTATACCATGTGAAAATTTAAGTAAGTTTTTTTCAAGGGTAACGTCTGAGATGAGAATGATGGAGAGGAGCCAATTAATTGAATAAAGGGTGATCCCTCTGGTGGTTTTGTGTTAAAGTTAGATAACTACCTTGCAACTCCCCTTGATGGAGTCTCGAGCGAACCAGGGAGAGATAAAACTGAACTGGGAAAAAAAACTTCTCCCTTGCAAGGTTAAATTTCTAATGAGCTGGGGTGATTGATTATGAGACAAATGGAATGGACGTACTCAAATGCTGATGTTTATTTGGTGCCTTTCTGTTTTCGAGTTTGATTTCAGAAGCTCATATATTTTATTTTGGATTAGATTTTATTCGCTGATAATATATATACTAATAAGTATTGCAACAGCTACTTATACGAGTTAACTAATATAAGTTGTTTATAGGACTGATCACTGCTATCACAGTTAACTTAATTTTCCTGCACTTGCCAGATTTACTTGGTTTAAGATGAGGCATTCATATAGCCTCTCATCTGTAGGTCTCATGCTTGTTATTTGGTTCTTTTAAGTTTTCTCTCCTAAGCTGGTGCAATATATGTGTCGGTGGTATTTACTTGTCTTATGCTTCCAAGTTGTCTATAGCAGGGTTCTTCTGCGAAAAGATAAGGGTGATATGTTCCCTATGTTACACTCCGTAGGATATTCAACATTGTTTAATACATGTACTTTTCACTTGAAATACTCCTCTGGTTGCTAATCTAAATACAATGAAACTTGCATCCTGGAAAGGTTTATTATTAGTCTGGTTTTTCTTATTTCGGAAATGTTTCTTTCATTAAATTAATATGGTAAGATTTATGCTTATTGTTTAAAAAAAATCCTGAGTAATTTATCTCAAGATCTTAATAATGATAATTATGCAGATAGGTGTGAAAGTAAGTGGATGCATAAGAATTAGATATCTGCTCTTTGATTCTGGATGTTGTCCAACATTATAGCTTGTTTCTCGCTTTTCTTTGAACTATTTATTCAGAATATTGTGTGTGGATAGGTACCGGAAATGCTCCATTGTTTCAATAGATATTCTAGTGTTACTTGTATATCTCAATAGATGCCAATTCTCACAATTTCATTGATCACTCACTATTACATAGTTTTTCATTCATAGCGAGTTCTGTTAAATATATGAGGTGTTCATTCAAGGTATAGCATTTAGACCTCATCAAAACATCCTATCTCAAATGTAGAGCCGATAGCCAATGCTGAATATGGGAGCCTCAAGTATCGAAGCTATTGCAATCGAATCTAATCTAGTCCTTGTTATGGAACTTTGTGGCTAGTTCATGTCTTAGCCAGTCTTCACATTTTACCTGCTTAATGGTAGTTTTACCACAATGGACTCCAAAATGCTTTTGGTACTCTGTTGCATGATAAGAATTAACCGAAGATGGACAATGTGAGTCGGGAACTTTCTGTTTAATATCAATACAAGGACATGACTGAATTCATATACAAGAACTGGTGCAAATGTCTACTTCCACCAGCTGCACAAGAAAATGGCCAAACATACAGAGAACCCAAATTTGAACAAAACATATAAATTACACACATTCACGTACTGACGTTTACCAAGGACTGTTCTGCTAGACATCTGGAATTCACTTTTCCATAGCTGTCTACCCACTTGGGGATCTTCTTAGAAAGGGAGTATACAGAGAGGAGAACAAGAAGTAGGAGTATAACGGTTGCGAATAATGAGACTCCTACAGAAGCTCCAAGATATCTGCAGAACTTGCCATAGAATGTGCAAACCTTTATCCACCCCACGTGAGTGTTGCCTTTTAGTCCTATGTAAATCACTGATGCTGCTGCTCCAGTTGCTGATGCCACTATTCCTAGCAAAAGCTGCAAGTTCACATAAACATTACTCTAGTGAGTACTGGTAGACCCAAGATTATAATTAATAAAGGTGCCATTCATAGTGACATTGACAAATAGTCCCATACCAAAATTTCATTACCTTACTTCCTAAAACTGTTGTACGGAAATAGTGATACAACAGAATGCTCGAGAGACCTCAAGCATAATACACACTGTCCCGGAGATACCTAATTGCATCTTAGTCCATCATTGAAGAATAAGGCGATCAAGAAAGTCATGAAACTCATAGTATTTTGCGTGCATGTTAAGGGGCAGAGTGCACCCTATTAGAAGTATGAAAACTTTAGAAGATTTTCAAACTACTCAAGAGCGTAGCTGTGGTAAAACGAAGTGGGTGAAAACCATATAAAATTAAAGTCAGCATATGCACAAGGGGTCTATTTGGAAAGGCATTTGCTAATTGCAATTGATGTAATTACTAGGTTAGTAATCATTAACTAGTAATTACACTCGTCTAATAATTATTGTGACCATTTTGTTTGCCACAATGTAAGTTGCATAAGTGCAATTACAAAGTTATGCGAAACTTTAAAAACAAAAGTTAATTATCTAAAATTAAAAATTTTCATTAGACAAATAAAAGCAATTATAAATAATATTAAATTAAATATTTAAGATATATATTGTCTTTTAAAAATATATTAATTAATAAGTATATGTTCTTAACTAATATTATAAAAAAATTAAGTTATATTTTTTAAATTAGTATTTTTAATCAAATTAAATTATAAAAGCTAAAAATACAAATTTTATACGAATAACATATACCGCAGCGAGTGATGTGTTAGGTATTCTGCTCTTGTCAAAAATTTGGTATTTAGGTGGAAAATAGTAAAAGAATGAGTCCCTTCTCCAAATTTTAGACAAGAAATAATTATTATTGTTCATCTACGATCTAAGTATTACAAATTCGAGCCACCAAGAGTGAAATAATTTGGAGACTTTTAAAGAGGTAAAAAATTTTATAAATTGAAACGTAAAATTCCGGCTAGAGACAACATTTTGTTTCATTTCTAATTTCTCATAATTGGAGGAATTTCTTTACTGGTTTGAATGAAATGATACTGACCCTTCTTGTAATCATACTAACAAATAATACAGCTGGTTACTGGTGATGGATGAGCCTAAAGGGTCGTTTAGTACAAAAATGAACAACGTAGGGATTAGTAATACATAGATTAGTAACGAAGGAATTAGAATTGCAGGAATTAGTAATGGAGGAATTATTTTTTATCAAGTCTTTGGTTCATTGATTCCCATCTAATCTTGTGTTTGATTTAAAACTCTACACAAAGCTTCTTTCCAATTATACCATTAAATTATCATGCAATTTTCTATTTCATGTAATTAGATCAAAGTAAATTATTTTTTTGTGGCTTCTAACTAGTTAGGAGAATAATAATTTTGTCATCATGTCTGGTATTTTCTCACTTGAATTATTTGAGAATAAATAATTGTGATCTTAATAAATTCATCACTAATAAAACATCGATTTTTAGTTTAATAAAGATAGATCATCTATTATTAAAATCGAAAAGATGGTAAACAATTATAAAATAAACAATCTATATTTACACATAAAAATTTGAAAGTTGTAGTTTTAATATAGTGTTTTTATCTTACAAGGTCACTCAACTTTGAGAATATATCTAACATCATTGGATTTTAATTTGTTTTGTATCAATAAAATCACTCAACTAGATTAATTATAAAAAAAATTGACATGACAAAATATTTTGTCTCTTATGTAAATCTGAAACCACAAATAAATAAAATTTAAAAAATGTACATGGTAAATTTATTTGTTTTTATATTATGGAATATAAACTCGCGAATAAATAAAATTCGTAAGTTAATTTATTTAAATAAATTTACTAGTACAAAACTACAAATATAAAACATAAACTCAAGAAAATTAAAAAAAAAGTGTGTAAAAGAATTTGAGGAATATTTTTATCTTTATATATAATCTCATGGTATTAAATTCAAGGTATCACTTAATACCATGCATGGGGTATTAACTAATACATGGATTAATTATATATGGGTATAAAAATTCTCTCAAAATACGGTATATTATAATACATGGATTATATTTTCTAATACCTCCTACCAAACGGTCCTAATTATCTTGCAAATCAATTTATAATAATTTTACCTTTAAGAATCATATAGTATACATATTTCAACAGTTTCTCGTACCAATTAGCACCATCTTTTCAACGCATGACCAAATTAAATTAGTAATTTTCTTCTTGCTGATATTGTATTTTATGAATAAAATTAATTAGCATGTCCTACTATTGTCATCTGAATAATCTGTTCTGATACAGCCCATGACAACTTAGTTAAGGTTTCTCAAATTTAAAACTTTACTTATAGCTAGGAGTGGCAAACAAGCAGTTTGAGTCGGATATGAGTCGATAAAAATGAGTCAAGCAAAAACAGATCGAATATGAGTTAAAGAATCATATTTTAAATGAGTAAAAATGAGTTACCCAAAGAATAAATATGAATATCCATATTACTCAATGGATACCCATACTTATAGATACTCAAAGTGTTTGACCTTCTAAGAATACATATAGGGTGTATTTGGTATGGAGGAAAATGTTTTCCTGAAAATGAGTTGATTTTTAACTCATTTTTTCATGTTTGGCTGGTGAATGGAATATATTTTTCGGAAAATATTTTTTATTGTTTAGTTAATGAATAATTTTTTTTTTTTTAGAAAAAAAGCTTCTATTTGTAGCTAGAAGAAAATTTGTAGGACAATAATTTTTGACATGAAAATGTTTCACAATTTGAAATATTTTTTAAAAATAAATATTTAAATTCTTTTTTTGAGGGGCAGGGATGGGCGTCTGGGGAGTGGGGGTGGGGGTGGGGCAGGGGCGAGTAAAAAATTAAAAATTTCAAAATTTGAATTTTTTTTAAAAAATAAATTTTTAATTTTTTTGTCTTCGTTTGGGGGGGGGGGGCGCTAGGGGTGGGGGTTGGGGGTGCCGGGGGCGGGGGGCGGGGGGCGGGGGAGAGGGGGTCTGGGTGGTGGGGTTGGAATAAAAAATAATAATTTTTTAAATTTGAATTTTTTGTAAAAATAAATTTTTAATTTTTTTTGTATTGGGTAGGGATGGTGGGGGTGATATGGGGGGAAGGATTTGAGATTTATTAGACTTACATGCTACTACTTTAAATGTTACTAATTATATATTTTCTCCTTTAGTGATTAGGGCTTTTGCCCATTTTTACCCATTTAAACACCCATATTTTAAATGGTCAAATATGAGTTAGACTCATATTTGACCATTTTAAAATGATCAGGTATCCAATTCACCTTAAATGGATAAAAGTGAGTGGATACCCATATATATTATCTATTTTGTCAGCCCTATATGTGGCTTGTAGCATCCCTTGAAGCGAGTAGGAGGCAAGGACATTATGATTCACTTTGGCACCATCCTTTTGACCTGGGCAAGAGGCAAGTGTGAGATTCATACTTCATATACCTTGACTATGGGCAGGTGGCAAGGACTTGGCATCGACGGGCAGGTGGCAAGGTTGGGGCATTTTGATATTCCTTTATCACGAGCAGGTGGCAAGGTTGGAGCATTTTGATATTCCTTTATCACGAGCAGGTGGCAAGGCTGCGACACCCTTAATGTTTGGATTGAGGAGCTGTGCATTATATTTCTCATTATGGTTATATGGTCTTATAGGTTCTTGAGGATATTTGAGCCCATTAATATTGTATATATATTTTTTATCTAGTGCGGACCTTTTCTGATGCAGGGATAGGGTTCTTTATTATTTCATACTTAATTCGATTTCTCTACCCAATCGGTTGAACATCTTAGGTGTACTTTCCCCTACTTTGTTTTCTCCTTGTAGATTATGCACAAGATTCGGGATAGGGTAGTTGATCATTCCATCCGAGTATTATCGATACCATCCAGATCTCAACAGTAAGGCTCAGGCTTCGAGTAGTCATGGATCTTTGGGTCCTCTTTTTATTTTCTTATCTCTAAGGCTATATATCAGATATTATGAGACAATATTGTATTTTCTTTTGTGACAGTTGTATTTATCCTCCATTACTGTTTTAGATGCTCTTGTACACATGACTCTGGATTTTGGGAGATTCCTTATATGAGTTTATTTCTACTTTAATTTATTTACTTTAGTTGCGACCTATTTTTGGTCATGACATCACTTGAATGGGTGTATCCAACTAGGACCTATGCTGGAACTGGGCCTGGCCTGGCCCTAAGTGCAACTATCAACTGCTCGAGAGCCTTCTATACCTCTAGCAAAGTTATTAAAGTGGCTGGGGTCTGTAGGGGAACTAGTGCCTCTGGATGCGGAGGAGCTGGGGCATTCTATCGATGCTACCCAGGCTTTAGGTCTGCTCCCTCCCATGGACTGATGGCACAGCTCGACCTCTACCTGGAGTTCGACTACCGCACGACATATCTGAGAAAAGGATGGACCTATAAAATTCTAAGAGATCGACAAACCATATAGCACGAAACATAACATCCAAAGGCTTGTTATGTTTATGATGAGGTCGGGCACTTCACCAACCATTGTCCATATTGGATTTTTCCTACTCACACTTCATGACCTCAGGCAGTAGCCAAAGACACTTCTCAGGGCATGAGGGGTGGTGCTAAAAGAGGTCGTTGTACAGGGAGAGGTGGTGTCAGTAGAGGCCTACAAGCTAGTGGTGATCGTAGAGTTTGCTATGCCGTTGCAGAGAGGGACGAGGCATACACCTCAAATGCAGTCATCACAGGTATGGTTACAGTGTGCCACCGTTCAGCTTTAGCTTTATTTGATCTATGATCTACTTTTTCATATATGTCGGCATATTTTACATCTGATATTGATATTATATGTGAGTCACTGGCTGAACCTATTTGTGTTACCACTCTTGTAGGTGAATCTTTAGTGGTGAATCAGATATATCGGGGTTGCGTCGTGACTTTAATGGGGAGAGATATTGTTGCTGGTTTGATATTGTTAGATATGGTAGACTTTGATAGGATTCTAGGTATGGACTGGTTATCGCCTTATCATGCTATTTTTGCCCCAACTTGCCTCAGTTGGTATGGACTAGAGCACCTAGTTCATATCTTAAGGGTGTTATTTCATATATACATGCTTGTCGATTCATGGGGAACGGGTGTTTGGCATATTTAGCTTATGTTCAGGCTGTTTCTTAGGACTCTCCATCATTGGAGACTACCAAGGTTGCTAGAGAGTTTATGGATGTTTCTCCAACTGATTTACCTGGTGTTCCTTCAGATCATGATATCGACTTTGCTATTGATGTGGAGCCGGGTACTAAGCCCATATCTATTGCTCCTTATCGAATGACCCCATCTGAATTAAAGGAGTTAAAGGAACAATTGGAAGATTTGTTAAAGAAAGACTTTATTTGTCCGTGTGTATCTCCCTAGAGTGCTCCTGTGTTATTTGTGAAGAAGAAAGATGGCACTATGTGTATGTCCATTAACTATCGTCAACTTAACAAAGTGACCATCAAGAACAAATATCCTTTGCCTCGCATTAATAATCTTTTCGACCAGTTGCATGGTGCCTTGGTATTCTCCAAGATTGACTTGAGGTTCGATTATCATTAGTTGAGAGTTTGGGAGTTTGATATCCCGAAGACAACTTAGAGGACCTGTTATGGATAATATGAGTTTGTGGTTATGTCATTTGGGTGGGCTAATGCCCTTGCTGCTTTTATAGAGTTGATGAACCGAGTGTTCAGGATCTATTTAGACATCTTTGTGATTGTGTTCATAAATGATATCTTGGTTTATTTCAAGAGTAAGGCAGAGCATGTTCAATACTTGAAGACTGTACTTCACAGATCGAGGGAAGAGAAATTGTATGCTAAGTTCTCAAAAGTGCGAGTTCTCAAAGTTCAACTTTTTAACCTCAGACAGATGGTCAGTCACAACGCACCATTCAGGTGTTGGAGGACATGCTTAGGGACTGCGTTATTTATTTTGGGGCCCAGTGGGACCATCACTTGCCATTGGGAGATTTTTACGTATAACAACAACTACCATTCCAGCATCCAGTTGGCACCATTTGATGCCTTGTATGGCCGGAGCGGTAGATCACCTATTGGATGATTTGATTCAGGTTCACCTGAGCTGTTGGGTGTTGATCTGCTTCAGGATGCAATGGACTGGGTATGACTGATTCAGAGTAGGCTTTTGACTTCTCGGAGTCGCCAGAAGAGTTATGCTGATAAGAGAGTTAGGCTTCTTGAGTTCTCTGTCGGTGGCAGTGTTTGCTTGAAAGTTTCACCCATGAAGGGTGTGATGAGATTTAGAAAGAGGGGAAAGCTTAGTCCTAGATTCATTGGCACATTTAAGATTTTGAGGAGAGTTGGTGAGGTAGCCTATGATTTGGCTTTACCATCAAAATTATCTTCTATTCATCTTATTTTTCATGTTTCTATGCTCCATCGGTACATTCCATATGAATCCCATGTGATTTCCTATGACTCTGTTGAGTTGGGTCCAAATTTGTCCTTTGAATAGGATTCTATAGCTATATTGGACAGGCAAATCCAGAGATTGAGATACAAAGATATATCTTCTATGAAGGTTTAGGGGTGGCACCGTTCTGTTGATGAGGCCACTTGGGAGTTAGAGTCTGACATGCGGGCCATATATCCCAGCCTTTTTGAGGCTTCAGATACTCCTCTTTTCCTTATGTTCAAGGTCAAATATTCTTTTTAGTTGTGAAAAATGTAATGACCTAGTTGATCTTTTTTGGCCTTATCGGTGAAATTTACTATTTTACCCTTTCATAGGTTTCTATGGGCCTACTTTGAACTATTTGAATGGTTAGAACTGAAATCCTAAGTTCTGATAGTTAGAAATATGAGTTTTGGTCTTTTTGAAAGCTTAAATTGTTGAAAAAGTGAGTTTTTGTGTCATTATGAGTTTTAGAGGCCGGATTGGGGATTCGTCGATTTCATAACTCTGGAATGTCGAAACTAAACTACGAGAAGTTGCGATACTTAATTTGGAGTTAAAATGAATTTTTTAGGCCTAAAGTTGTGATTTTAGTCATTTCCGAAACCAAAGTTTGACTTTGGTCAACATTTGGGGTTCGGAATCTCGAATCGAAATTCAGAGAGTTTCAACTGTTCCAGATGGTGAAACTAATGCTAGAAACAGTCTCAGAATAATTTTTGGAGTTGTTGAGGGCAGTTTTGGTATTTTTGGAGTTTTAATGCAAGAAAGCCTTAAAATTGATTTATGATGATTCCTTTAAGTCTGGATTGCTATTTCTAGTGTGAATACATATTTGGTTTGTGAAATTTTGAATTTGGATAAGTTTCGAGGATCCATTCCAAGTAGGAAAATTGGACTTAGGTTGCTGATTTTGCTGATATCTGGTGCAGACACTATTCTTCTCTACATTCGCAGACCGGGTCCCCGCGTTCGTGGACCTGGTCCTTGTGTTCATGGAGTGATGTGACATTAGGTTCCACATTCGCGGACTTGGTCCCTGCGTTCATGGAGAGTTGGGCTTGGCTACGCTCCGCGTACACGGACTCGGTCCCTTGTTTGCGGAGAGCATTTCACTGTTCAGTTTCAAAAATCCAAGAGACACCATTTTTACTCCATTTTCAAACTTGTCAAGCTTTTTGGGAAATTTTAAAAGGAGTTTTTCGAACAATTTTGCTGGGTAGGTGTTTTTAACATTATATTAATCATGTTCCATAAGTTATATCTTTTTTTTGTTTTAAATTTTATTAAATGTCCTAAATTGGGGATTTTCAGACTATAATTTTTTAAACTTTAAATGTTGATTTCTCACTCGTGTTAAACCCAACTTTAGTGAGATATTCACCCACAAACTCCATTTTTCGAGTAGAAATCGATTTTAAAGTCAATTTCGATATTTGAAAACTTTGAATTTTAGCCCTAATTTTGTTTATTTTACCCCTAAGCCTAAATTATGCAAATATGGGTATCAAAATGCTTCTCTTGATGAGTAGTATCTATTGTTGATGGTGGTTTATCGAATTGGTGGCTCGATTTGAGGATTTGAGTTGATTGAAAGCTTGTCCGAGTGCGATTTCAGCATTGAGGTAGGTTCGGCTAACTTTTTGGGACTGGATTTGAGTTATTGATCTTGTTCATGTGATAATTGTGAGATCTAGATGGATAAAGGTATAATTGAGTTGATGTGTTGAAATGATGATGGAAAAGTGATCCCCCGTTGAGCCGAGTTGTGGTATATTTTTTATTCTCTTTATGATCTGAGATGAATTATGATGAAATGATGAGGACTTAAGACTGAATGTGACTAAATGAGACTTGTGAGATCAATTGGGATGAGTTAGGCTGGTATCATTGTTATGATTGTACATCTGGGATGAGTTAGGTTTGGTAATATTGATATTCTTGCATACTTGGGACGAGTAAGGTTCAATAATAGTTAGGTTCGGTAATATTGATATTCTTGCATACTTGAGACGAGTAAGGTATGATATTATTGACACTCTTCATTATTGATACAATTATGATGATCTAACATATGATGATGGTCTAGGCATTAGTTGTGACTTGATATTATTCCTTTGGCGTATATGATCATTATGAGTTTCATGCCTCAGTAATCCTGTTGTAATGTTATTTTATATGTTACATGCATATTTGGATTGCACTATTGATTTGTATCTATTATATGTGGCTTGTAACATCCCTGGACCTGGGTGGGAGGCAAGGGCATTATGATTCACTTTGGTACCACCCCCTTGACCCGGGCAGGAGGCAAGGATGAGATTCATACTTCATATACCTTGACTAAGGGCAGATGGCAAGAATTTGGCATCATAGTATTACTTGACCAGGGGCAGGTGGCAAGGTTGTGGCATTCAGATATTCCTTCACCACAGGCAGGTGGCAAGGCTGTGATACCCTTGATGTTTGGATTGATGAGTTGTGCATTATATTTCTCATTGTGGCTATATGGCCTTATGAATTCTTGAGGATATTTTAGCCCATAATTATTGTATACATTTTTTTTATCTTGTGCTAACTTTTTTGGATGCAGGGATAGGGTTCTTCATTATTTCACACTTGATTCTATTTCTCTTACCCAGTCAGTTGAACCTGCTGGGTACATTTTGGTGTACTCACCCCTACTTTATTTCCTCCATACAAATCATGCATAGGGTTCACGACAGGTTAGTTGATCATTCCATCTGAGTAGTATCGATACCATCCAAATCTCAGCGGTGAGGCTCAGACTTTTGAGTTGCCGTGGATCTTTGGGTCCTCTTTTTATTTCTTTATCTCTCAGGCTATTTATCAGATATTATGAGACAATATTGTATTTTCTTTTGCGATAGTTGTATTTGCGCTCCATTACTATTTTAGATGCTCTTGTACACATTACTTTAGGTTTTTGGAGATTTCTTATGTTATATGAGTTTATTTCTTCTTTAATTTATTCTCTTTAGTTACAATCTATTTTGGGTCGTGACAACACTAGAATGGGTGTATCCAACTAGGACATGTGCTAAAGGAACTGGGCCTGGCCTGGCCCTAAGTGCAACTATCAACTGTCAGAGAGCCTTCTATACCTCTAGCAAAGTCATTAAAGTGGCTGGCGCCTATAGGGGAGCTAGTGCCTCCGGATGTGGAGGAGCTGGGTATCCCATCGCTGCTCCCTGGGCTTTAGGTCTGCTCCCTCCCATGGACTGACGACACAGCCCGACCACTACCTGGAGTTCGACTCCCGTGCGATATATCTAAGAAAAGGATGAAACTATCAAATTCTATGAGATCGACAGACCATGTAGCACGAAATGAATCAAAAAAGGGAGTTTCCTAAGAATCCCCTAGCCCCTTGAAGATAGGTTGTTGACGTTTTTGCACCCATGTGCAGAACTCT
Organism: Solanum rostratum; assembly: GCA_029948455.1. NCBI lineage: Eukaryota > Viridiplantae > Streptophyta > Magnoliopsida > Solanales > Solanaceae > Solanum > Solanum rostratum. The sequence goes on along the minus strand of CM057045.1, from coordinate 59,733,296 downwards.
ACTAGATGAGAGCTCTATACAGATGAGACGAGAGAACCTACAACTCTGATACCAACTTGTCATGACTCGATCTTTCATGTCATGATAGCGCTTGTTAGATCCCACATACAGGCAAGTCAACCCTGAAACCATGGTACATGTTGTGAATCACTAATCATAACACATACTAGCAACATATCAGGAAACCAATCATATCGATCCTAGAAACTGGAAGTCACTTGTAAAGAGCTGCTATAGACTCAAAAAAATAATAATACAAAAATACAAAAATACAAAAATACACACACACACACACATATATATATAGCTATAAATAGAATTTAGTATGAGCTCATACGTATACAAGCCAAAAATATAATATATAAGGCCAGTGTCTAAATACAAAGACAACCTAGGAAACAGAAGGAGGCTGCAGAATATCCAAAGTTGTCAATGCTCACCAAAATCTCCTGAAGCATCCATAATCCCCTAAATCAACGACTATAGTTTGTATCTGGACCTATACCATTAGTAGATGCAGAAAAGTAGGGATGGGTATCAGTGGAAGGTGCCCATTAGGCATCATCGCCCGACCGATTGAAATACAAAATATATAGTAGGAACAAATGTAATTATCTCAACCCAGGTCAAAGATAAGCATGTTTGTAGAACCACGGAAACCCAACTGAACAACTAAGTAGTATGTAATGATATCGACTACCAAGCACAAACATTAAGTGTCAACTATGACTATGTCATCTACAAAACCCAACTGAGCAGAACTAGAAGAACCAACCAAGTAGAAATAGAAGGGACTAGCTGAGCAGGGCCAACCGTGTGCAATAGAACTAACTGACGAAACCCGAGTAAAACCATATCTTGATTGTCACACGGTCAAGGTATAGTGTTATACTTGGGTATATGGCCCTAGTGTCTATGCCTGTATTCCAACTGGGCCCCATAAGTCTAGAAGGTACACCTACACACAAATACATCAGTGTATAAGTGTATGAACATGAGGATCAATAACTGATGGCAAAGATCTCAGCCTCCCAACTATATCTAAACCAGTAACACAACTCTGATGGCAGGAGAGAAACACAGAATCCAAATCTCAAACTATAGATAGGACCCAACAAAGTGCCCTGGTCTGGACTAGAGCCTCAGACCATGCCTAGACTATACTAAAGCAATACCCTAGACTAGACAATAAGGCATGCAATACCTCGGGCTGGACATCAGGGTGTGATAAGCTTTGGCGATACCTAGGTTGGACATCAGTCATGGAAACTTAGATAATACCCTTGCTTGGACATCAAGGTGTGTAGCAGACTGTGCCTGGAGTGAATGACAGGGAATACCCTCATCATATAATTATGTGTGCAACACGAGATCTGCTCCTAGAATATAACATGTCTCTTAGTATCCGGCAACCCAATAGGTATGCCAGCAATCTAACATATATCTGTATCAAGAAGGGTAATATAAAATCATGTCTAGCCGTCAACAAGTTCATCTTAGCTTAGACAATAATCATCTCCAATCAAATTGACCAATGCAATCCAGATTCTAAATAACAGTAGACAGCTAAACTGGTCTCCTTGGGTGTAGCATGTACCTCCCAGGTAGAATTATAACCCAAATACCTGGTAACCCAAAACAACGAACAATAATTCAACTAATAAGTGCAGCCGGTAATCTGAACAACAATACAGAATAAATCTAACAATCGTAACAAGTCCCCAGGATTGTACAGCAGACAACCCAACAACAAATACCCCAACCAACCATAGACAACCATTTTGGATCGTATGTCATGTTAGTCCATGACACTTGATCCTATAATGTATGTTGTGTTAGGTGATAAAACTCGATCCTATAGGCCTCCCAAGGCCCCCAATGTATATGTAACTATCTGTCTCCATGTATAGCAACTCTAGGGCAGCATCGACTTAAGCCTAAGCTAAGGCATAAAGAGAATGGATAACTAGAGGTGTCTCACCTATCTAGAATCACACCACAACCAGCTGATAAAAGTGATAATCCACTAAGACAACAATGTGTTGACCCACTGGTGACGTGATGATCTCCAAAACAAGATAGTAGATCAAGGAACGAAACCATATAGACAATTTCTCATACCACCAAAAGCTTAGCGAATCCCGTAGGATATAACATACATCTGTATACCAGAATCACATCTCCGTCTCTGACCCACCAAAGGTTCAGCATTATCATGTCTTCTGTTAAGATCCATGGTGCTTAATCAGAAGCACAAGCAATAATATTGCCTATAATATATATGTATGTATGTATATATATGTATATATATATATATATATATATATATATATTGCCTGTTCACTTTCTCTTTCTCTTTCGTTCCTATTTTCCATATCTAGCTTATTCTGCTTATGGGTATTTGTGACGAGGGTTCCTAAGAAACAACCTCTCTACCTCTATGAGGTAGTGGTAAGGTCTGTGTACATTCTACCCTCCCCAGACCCCACTTGTGGGATTCCACTGGGTATGTTGTTGTTGTTGTTGTTGTTGTTATATATATAAATATCGGAGCAAGTCCACAATACATAGTATCATCAAAAACTAGCCCCACAAGTATCATATATTAGTAGCATGAGGCTACACATGCATACAGACAAGAATCAAGCCAAGTATACATACCGATCACATGGCATCAACCCATATTTAACTTGTACACAGACCTTTTCTTAGTTAAACAGAGCCAAAGCTCAGGTAATATAATGGCTACGTCAAATATAGTACTCAATACAGTGATCACCATCCCACATAGTCATATATAACATATACTTAGTAAATCTAGACCATATATAACACATCCACACATTTCAGTTCAGTATAAAGGTTAAAGAAGCATAGCCTACCTGGAAGGCAGTTCCTCGCGCTCCGAATCAGTCGACTCGAGCTTTTCCCTTCTTGATAGTCTCTAGATTCTGCTCATTTTTCAAAACATGAATCACGAGATCAATATGGCTGATTTGGCTGTAAAGTCTCAAGAAACGAGAAAATTATGCCAATTATGACTAAAATGGAGAAAAATGAGGCCCACTTTTGAAATACCAAACCAACCTTTGTAAAATGATTCCTCCATTACCTCAAGTCTATATCCAAAAAATTAAGCTTAAAACAAGTCCCAAAACAAAGAGAAATAGCCCAAAAATGTTACTTTTATCATCGGAAAAATATTTCTTACACAACTTCTCGATCAAATTCCACAAAATAAAATCACATTAAGAAGACCAAATCATGACATAGTGTTCCTCTTGGAAAATAGAGCAACTTAGACTCAAATTTCATATAATTTTGTTGAGAAATGATCAAGATATCGCAACATAAAATGTTCGATACTTTACGAGACATAATCATCATAAATAGTTGTTTTTACCTCCAAAAATGTGCCAAAACTAAAATCCAACATCCCCATAATGTTCCTTATGAAACACCATAGAATTTAGTTTTTTGAATCACTTAATTTGGGTATATAAATCAAAAGTTATGGTTGATCAAAACTTGGCCTTCTTTCCTCGCGTGGCTGGCCTTTTAAGGCTGGCCACCGCCCATGACAAAGGCGTGCTGATGCAAGCATGGTGTGCAGACTTAGTCTTGTGTGCCTGTGTGATACCCTTGGTGTGCGCGGAGGCATGGCCCTGCTGCTGTGCTGCACCGGCTTTTTCAAGAACTTCATCAAAGCGTTTTGGGCCCATCTGATGTCCATTTTATGCAAATAAAATATGTAATCATATGGTTTTGCTATTTTGGATCCAAGGGTACGATCAAAATTTCCAATCGAGCTCCCTACAATAAAGTGAAGGTCGTACTACCTTTCAGCTAATTTAACTAAAAGAACTGAGGTGGTCAAAACACACCCAGAAGTCCCTGTCATTTGACTAAAGGTTGTTCTAGGCTATATATAATGTTCTAGAGCTGACCATGCCATCATAAATTCTGTTCAGAGCATGTTTACCTAGTTTTTTATTGAAACCCCTTTTTAACTTATGGTTGGACTTATTTTGCGAATTTCCAATTAAACTCATATCAAAACTTGGGCCAACCATACTCCTAACCTATTTTGGCCGCTCTAGAGCTGATGAAACTATTGAAAAGCCATTTATTAGGACTTTACTAGAAAACCCACTTTAAAGTTATGCTCTTTCGTTCACCTTGGAAAGTTCTATAAATCTCAATTGATTCACCCAACAACCATACCAACAATACTAACAAGTCAAGAATAACTTGAGGTCATTGAGCTCAAGCTCAAACGGATGGAATAATCATGAAAATGCAAAAATGACCAAGAGGGTCATTACACCCCTAGTATCACTTTATATTTAAATTGTGCTTCTGAACCGATGATGTGTGTATAAATGCTATGAGGCTTGTTTGAGTTATCCTAGGGTTCCCATTCACTATGTCACTCTTAGGCCTAAGTCTTAGATCGTGTCAGGTCGCTGGTGCTCCTAAAGGTTTATGATATGAGTGTGATGCATCATCCGAGCAAAATAAATATTGTAGATGTTGTACTTAACAGGTTATTTATGGGTGGTGTGGCTCATGTTGATGATGGGAAGAAAGAGTTGGCAAAGAAGTTCAACCTGTTGCTTGTTTTGGTGTGAGACTAAATGATTGAAATGAAGATGGTATTCTGGTGCATAATGGGTTAGAATTATCATTGGTGGTAGATGTTATAGCTAAGCAACACGTGGATCCAACATTAGTTGAGTTGTAGAAATTGGTTGTTGAAAAGAAAGATGAGGTCCTCTCACAAGGGGGGAGATAGAGTGCTTTATTACAAAAGTTGATTGTGTTTTCCACATGTTGATTGCCTAAGAGGTATGATATTAGGTGAAGCTCATATTTCTCAATACTCCCTTCATCCCAGATCCCCCAAAATGTATAGAGACTTGAAAGAGGTGCATTGGTAGAATGACATACAAATGGACATAGTAAAGTTTGTGGCAGAATGTCTAAATTGCCAACAAGTAAAGGTTGAACTTCAAAGGCCAGGTAGTGCAGTCCAAGACAATATACTCCCTACTTAGAAGTGGGAAAATGATAATATAGACTTTCTAATAGGTTTGCTTCGTACTAAAAAGCAACATGACTTAATTTGGGTGATAGTAGATATAATGACAAAATCAACCCATTTTCTATCGATCGAGACTTCTTATAGTGCCGAGGATTATGTCAAGTCATACATTCGAGAGTTTGTGAATTGCATGGTGTGTCATTTTCTACCACATTAAACCATGGTACGTAATTTACATCTCATTGTGGGAAGACATTTATAAAAACATAGGAATCAAGGTTAAGTTGAGCACCCTTTTTCATCCCCAAACCAATGGTAAAGCATAGAGAACATTCAAACTGTAGAGACATGTTAAGATCTTGTGTATTGGAGTTCAAGGATATTTCGGATGATCACCTACATCTCATCAAATTTGCCTACAATAATAGTTAGCACTCACGTATTAAGATGACCTCATTCGATGCTTTATATGGGAGAAGATGTAGGCTTCCAGTGGGTTGGTTTGGAGTAGGTAAGGTAGCATTGATTGGTCCTAATTTGGTATTTCATGCTATGAAAATGGTGAGGCTCATAAGGGAGAGCTTGAGAGAGTCCAAAGACTCAAAAAGTATTATTCAGACATTAGAAGGAGGGATCTTGAGTATGAGTAGATGGTTGGGTCTATTTCAAGGTTTCACTCATAAAGGGTGTAATGCATTTGCAAAAGAGAGAAATTGAGTCCTAGGTATATGGGACCTTATAGGATTCTAAAATGAATCGGCAAGGTGGTATATGAGTTGGAATTGCCTATGGAGTTAGCTATGGCTCATTACTTTTTCATGTGTCCACGTTGAGGAAACTTGTGGGTGATCCAAGTTCCATTATACCTTTGGAGGATGTGTGCATTGAGGAAGATTTATCCCATTATAACTTTGGAGGATGTGTGTATTGAGGAAAATATATCTTATGAAGAGATTGCATTTGAAATTTTGGACCGGTAAGTTAACATATTGAGAAACAAGACAATTATATCCGTCATAGTCTTATGGAGGAACCAACAAGTTGATAGTGCTACATGAGAAGCATAAGTGGACTTTATAAAATGATATCCCCATGTCTTCCCTTCCACTCAAGGCCAAGGTATCAAATTTAACACAAATAGTCCAAATTCCTATGTTTCAATGTTTTCATTTCATTACACATGCATACATACTCATGAAACTAATTTTAAACAAATATCACTGCAAACATTTGAAAATTTTATCAAAATGATATTCAAGTAGTGTTTTCCATTAATGTTAGTTTGATTGGTATCCATTCTTCCCTATTTAAACTAGTATTCATCTGCTTGAAGATGGATATTCCCAAGGAGGAGATATTATAATGCCTCACAAGTTGGAAAGTCAAAAAGACAAGGTTTAAGGAATGTTTCCTCAGAGAAACTTTTAGGCACCAAATATCCCTCACGGGGCTCATACAGGTCGTACAAAGTAGTACCAGCTGTATAGGTCTCTCTTAGGGCTGCCTTTGTGAAAATTGAGGACCAAGAATGGGATCACGGACCGTGGTGGCCACCATGAGCCATGGTGTCCCTCATCAAAAACACCATTAGTTCAAACACCTAATTCTAAGGACCACGAGGCCTTGTGGAAATCAAATGGCCTATTATCCCTCCCATGGGAGAGTCCCTAAGACAATTTTTAGGGCCCTTAATAAAGTCCCTTTCCACAAGACTTCTCATGACCCATTTGACCCTGTACGACCATATCGGTCCCATACAAGACCTGTATCAATTTTTAATATATAGCTGTGTTGATTTTTTCCCAAACTATTCGTTAATGTATTTGAAAGGATTTTTGGACCTAATATCCATCTATTAACCCTTAGCTTCCAAAAGACCCCTATTCATACTCAATTCTCAAAATCAAAATTTCTCTCTCTAAAAATTGTAATGACCTGATTGGTCATTTTTGGCATTATCTGTAAAAATTACTATCTTACCCTTTCTTAAGTTACTTTGGGTCTATTTTGAACTATTTGAATTGTTGAAACTGAAATACTATATTTTCAAAATTGAAAATGTGAGCTTTGGCATTTTTGAAAACATATGTTGTTGAAAAAGTGAGTTTTATGCCATTCTGAGTTTTAGAGGTTAGATCAGGGGTCCGTTGATTTCATTAGCTACGGAAGAAACAGAACTATGAAAAGTTATAGAACTGAATTTGGAGTTAAAATGAGGTCTTTAGGCCCAAAGTTGTGATTTTAGTTGTTTTTGTAACTAAAGTTTGACCTTGGTCAACATTTGGGGTTCGAAAGCTTAGATCAGAGTTATGACAGTTCTAGTAATTTCAGATGGTGAAACTAAGGCTAGAAATGGTCTCATAACAATTTTTTGGTGTTGCCGGGGGAAGTTTCAATATTTTGATGTTTAAAACTAGTTTAATTGACTTGAATCGGGAAATATGGTGAGAAGGCCTTAAAATCAATTTCTGGTGATTTCATTGAGTCTGCATCGCTAGTTCTAGTATAGAAACATATTTTGTTTGTGAAATTCTAAGTTCGATGAGTTTTGAGGGTCCATTCTTAGTAGGGAATTGGACTTAGGTTGCTGGATTTTGCTGATATCTGGTACAGGTGAGTTTCTTCTCCGCCTTCGCGGAGAAGCCTCCGTATTCACGGAGGGTTTGGTGTCTGTTATGCTACACATTCATGTACTATGTTGCGTGTTTGAGGAGTTGTAACCTATTTGGTCTCCACGATCGTAGAGTAGTTTTTACACCTGGACAGATTAAAAATCGAGAAACAGTATTTTTATTCCATTTTTGAACATCCAAGCCCTTTGAGGCGATTTTGAAGAATGCTTTTCGAAGATTTTTGTTGGGTAAATATTTGTAACACTAAACTAATCCTTTTCCTTAAGATTTATCTTGATTTCGTCATTTATTTCATGATTTTTATTATCCTAAATTGATAACTTTTAAACCATGATTTTCAAACTTTAAGTGTTGATTTTCCATTCAATATAAGCTCGATTTTGGTGGATTTTTCATCCACAAACTCTATTTTTTTATGTAGAACCTGATTTTAAAGCCAATTTTAAGATTTTGGACTTTTGAATTTCAACCCTAATTTTGACCATTTTGCCCCTAAACCTAATTCATGCTAATTTGGATATCAAATTTCATCTCTTGATGCATAGTATTTATTATTGATAGTGATTGATCAATCCAGAGATTATTTGGACACTTGAGTTGATTGAAAAAGCTTATTTGAGTGTCGTTTCGGCTTTGAGGTAGGTTCAACAGCCTTTATGGGATTGGATTTGAGTTATTGAGCATGTAATGTGATAATTGTGAGATCTAGACTAATACTTGGATAATTGTGTTGATATTGATGGAAGCCGAACGATGAGTAATTGTAATCCTATTGATAAATTAATTTGCGGTGTTGTGATTTGAGGACCCTTAGAGTATTATTGTGAAATATTGAGACTTGTGACATGATTTGGGAAAAATTATAGCAACTTGATGTCTTATGAGATACCTTGATGAATAATGTGAATAGTTTGGGGATAAGTAAGGTTTGGTGTTGGTGTTGGGGACGAGTAAGGTCCTATTGCTATACTTGAGCCTTTGATGTACTGGTGATAATATATATATTGTGGGGATGAGTGAGTTCCGATACTGATGATATATTTGATTATTGATATCATTATTATGACTATATGGGCTATTATGGAAGACTGTCACTCCTATTGTGACTCTTGATTTTTCTTACCATGATTATATGAGTCTTATGTGCTATTACTCTTGTCATGATGTGGTTAGATTCTTGTACATATTCAGATTGGTTTAGTTGAATTGTATCTACTACCTTTTGCATTGTACCATCCCCTTGGCCCGGGTAGGAGGCAAGGGAGAGATTCATTCTTTATATCTCTTGACCATGAGAGGGTGGCAAGGTTGAGACTCTATACTATTCCCTTGATCACGGGCAGGTGGCAAAGCTAAGGCATTATGTTACTCCTTGACCACGGGCAGGTGGCAAGGTTGAGAGACAATTGATATATGGTGTGATGAGGCTTCGTAGATTGCATTTATATCTATGGCTGTCACTGCTTATGTTGGGAACATTATCTTGTTTATCATATATGTATATTGTGTACTAACCTTTTTGGATGTAGGTGTCAGGATTCTTCATTATTGTGTACTTGTTCGATTTCTCTTATCCAATCAATTGAACCTACTGGGTACATTTTGGTATACTCACCCCTATTCTATTTCATTGCTACAGATCGAGCACAGGGGCCCGCACATGATAGCTGATTCACTCTTTTGGACTTTTCTCCATTCATCATGATCCTACCAGTGAGGCTCAGACTTTGAGTCGCCATGGATCTTTGGGATTTCCTTTACTTTTCTTTTCAGACTTGTATTAGATATTATGAGACAACCTTGTATTTACACTTCTGTATTACTTTATATGCACTTGTACTCATGGCTCCAGGTTTTCGGAGAGGTCTTATGTTATTTGAGTTTACTTCCGCTTTATGTTAATTTTCTCTAGTTGCGGCCCGATGTTGGGTTATGACAAAAATACTCCTAATGATATCTTCTTCCCCAAGCTATAAATCCATTAATAATAAAGTGATTCTCCTCAATTCAAGGAAAATTCTTCCCAATATCTTTTGTTTCTTCACCAAGTCATGTGAGTTTGCATCCATAGGGTACTTCCGCCCATGGAGCCCAAATGATTCTCTAGTTTTCAAGTGATCTCAAGTATGAATTTTATATGATTTTTATCAATTCACTTTAAATTGTATGATTTACATTTCAATTAAAGTTTATATACTCAATTATGAATGGATTACTACTTAAATTTTTATGATTTGATGATTTTCAAGAAAAATCCCTACAAAGTTATTAAGGTTCATGAGTATACGTTGTGGGTTCTCATGTTCATGATTCAAATTGATGAAATTCCTCATAATTATGCAAGATCTTCATGAATTAAATGTTTTAAAGATGTTTTGGCTGTGAACCGACATGATTTACCCTTGTTTTCAAGGAATCATGATCATGAGTGGTAGGGTCTTCTTCGAAGGTTACGAATACTATTCAATAATATTTTATGAAGTTCCTAAAATCATAAATGGGTGATGAATGAATCAATGTTAGTAAAAGGATAATTCCTACCTAATCATGGATTCATGTGCGATAAGGATAATTCTCATATGATTAATTGCCATGGTTTTAATGAGCTACTCATTATGAATGACAACTTTCAATGACTCAAAACTACAATTGATTTATAAGATTATTATGCAGTGTTTTACTATTCCATGGACGTATAACCGAGAAGGCTTGAGTTGGGGTTCTGTCCAGTAGGCGTTAAGGTTATCAACCCAAGGATATCCTAATAACAACCTCTTTTACCTAAAACTATGTGCTACCATAGGTAGTTTAATTTAGCTAGACTAGTCGATCCATATTTAGCCCCTGACTGTTGACTATTGTACATGATAGAGTTTACCTTGGCAAGTAGCCTTCCTTTTTCTTAACATAGGGGTTACATTGGATTTCATATTACAACTCGTATGGTCTTATTCTCAATTACAGTGATGTCCTACAAAATGATCATGCTACTCTAAGGTTTATTATGATTTGATGTTTGACAATATGATTTTTTAACCATGTCTATCTCACGTTTTCCTTCATTCCTATACTGTTGTGGTCTTGCATCCCATAACCAACACATCATTTACTCATAATACATACATACATGCATACATACATACATATATCTATATATGTATTTATATATATATATGTATATATATATATATATGTATATATATATATATATGTATATATGTATATATATATATGTATATATATACATATATATATATACATATATATATATACATATATATATATACATATATATATATACATATATACATATGTATATATATATGTATATATATATAATATATATATATATACACACACACACTATGCATTTCTTACATACTTAAAATATTCAAATGTACTAACATATACTCTATGCCTATATTATTTTAAAAATGTAAGATCTAGTGTCCCTCCTTCCTCTTGAGGAGATTTTGTGAAGACTATTGAAGATTGGTGAGTCTTCATGCTTCGACATCAACCTAAATGATATTCTACCTTTTGTTGTGTAGCTTCGATTGGAATATTGAGACTATGTCATTTTTCTATGTTTGAGGGTGAGCTAGGAACGTGTCCATAGACCCTGCCTATATTATGTTTAGAAGTATGTTGGATATTGTCTAAAGAGTCTATGATCTTTTTCCCTCTCTTTTTATTAACTTTGTTCTTTCCCTTGTGATGTTGAGATGAGACCCATTTTCGCATTCCCTCATAGCTTGTGATGATACTTTTTTTGCCTTATGAATTCTTGTTGATATGCTAAGATGGTTGGATTAGGGTCCCTCAACATTCCATTCACCGTGCCACACCTAAGGCCTAGCTTGGTTCAATACATCATAAAAATTCTCGTGGATGCTCCTCCACTATAGTACTATGAAACACAACTAGATTCATCTTCGTAATGTCTCAAACACGTGTCACTGCCATGGCCACATTGTGAACCACCCCTCATTGGTTGGCTTGTACTGTCATGACTTGTCCTAGCATTTAGGTGGTGGCTCGGAACTCCACATTAGCGACCAACTTATCCACTGGGACATGAGGAACCTAAGGATCTTGGTCCTCATTAGCATTGACTCCCTCTTTGAATTAGTACTCTTCATGGAGGCATGTTCTGAAAATCATAAATGTCATGACCCAAAATCAGATTGCAACTATAGAAAATAAAATAAAGTGGAAACAATCACAACATAATAACCCAAAACCTGGAGTCACGAGTACAAGAGCATCTAAAGTGGTACCAAAAGTAAATACATCTGTCTCAAAATGGGATATAAAGCTGGTATGCCTGAGACATAGTCTGAAAGGAAAGATAATAAAAGAAGTCTCAAAGATCCACGACGATACAAAGTTTGAGCCTTACCACTAAGATCTGGATGACTGGGGAAAACTCTTGCAGAATAAATGAACTACCCTATCTAGGTCCCTTTGCTCTATATGTAAAGAGGAAACAAAGTAGGGGTGAGTACAGGGAAATATACGAGTAGGTTTAATTGACTAGGTAAGAGAAATCGAATAAGTATATAACAACGAAGAATCCTATCACCTGCATCAAAAGGGTTACTACACAATATAAACATGAATAGTAATAAGTACAGTCACTAAAATAGGCAATAAGGCAATGCAATGGTGTCACAAGCCATGTATGAGGTGGAATCACGACCATCACAGGGCTGATGTACACATCTATCGAGCTGAAGCTACAACATAGAACCCACGAGCATTGCAGGCCATGTACTAAAATATCTTAAGGTGTCACATGCCATAATTAGAAGTATCTCAAGGTGTGGGGGGCCTCATACAGAAGTTTCTCGAGACATTGCAAGCCGTAATCAACTTTCTCAACATATATCATAATATCTCAACTAATGCATATGTATTGAGATGTGTGCATACCAATACAACCATTCATGTATAAGATGTGTGCATACCAATGCAATGATATCAAAAATAATATATGTGCATGCCAATGCACCCAGTCTAGTATAAGATACGTGCATACCTAATGCAACTAGTCAAATATAAGATATGTGCATACCGCAACTAGTTAATATAAGATAGTTGCATACCAATGCAACTGCTCAAAGGTACACATAATAACAATATAACTGACAACTGATACATATATTATCTATCACATCAAATAGGCTATACCATGTATATCAACCATTACTACCAGGCCACCATTATATCACATCTAAACTGTCTTATCAATAATCAAGATGTTAAGGAACAGGCTCCACAAAAACCCCCAAAAGACTCAGAAATCTCAAATTTATTGCAATTGTCATCAATTATTCCCAACACTACACAAAAGCTATCTCAAGTCCCATATTATCATAATGATATTCAAATTATCTAAAATCTCATGATCTCATCTCAGTTAATTAATAGGATCACCATTTACTCAATATACATCATAACTGGTATCATATTTTAATCTAATTCAGTCATATCATGCTATTGGCTCACACATCAATCTAAATCTTAAAATTATCACATAAACATGTCCAATAACTCAAATCAGTCTCAAAAAGGTTAGCCGAACCTACCTCAATACCAAAATCACACTCGGACAAGCTTCAATCAACTAAAGCCTCCAAACAATCCTCAAATCAATCAACTACTATCAAAAATAGGTACTATACTTCAAGAGATGCATTTTGATACCCATATTGGTACAAATTAGGTTTAGGGGCAAAATGGTCAAAATTAGGAATAAAATGCAAAGTTTTCAAATTAGGAAATTGACTTTAAAATCAGGTTCTACACAAAAAATGGAGTACGTGTGTGAAAATCTCACAAAAATCGAGTTCAAATTGAAGGAGAAATCACACTTTAAAGTTTTAAAATCAAACACCAATAATCCCCAATTTCGGACATTCAAAATCATGAAATTCAAGATAGAATTAAGATAAACCACATGGAAATTAAGTAAAATGATTTGAGAACACTTATCCAAAACAATTCTCCCAAAATCTCCATCAAAAATCAGCAAAAAGACATGACATGTTCGAAATAGAGTAAAAATAGTGTTTCTCGAATATATCATTGTACAAGGCTAAATTTCTCCGCAAACAATGAGGGTATGAGGCATCAGAGCTCTGTGAACGCAGAGAGTCGGAGGCACGTGCACACTTCCGCGAATGCGGAGGAATGTCTGCAAACATGGAGAGACGAATAAGTACACCTCCATGAACGCACATGTTCAGGCGCAAACATGGAGAAGAGTATGCAACTGCACCTGATATGACTGAATCAGAATTTCACAAACCAAAATATATATCCATACCAAAAATGGTGTTCCGAACTTAACAAAATGATTAGAATTCAATTCTGAGGTCACCACAACACACTTACCAATGCAAGTCAAATAAACTAGTTTAAAGCTCAAAATACCAAAATTACCCTCGATATCTCCAAAAATTATTATGAGACCACTTCTAGCATTAGGTTCGCCATCCAGAATTACTAAAATTTTTAGAATTTTGAATGTTGATCAAAGTAAAACATTGGCTTAAAAAAAAAAACTAAAAATGCAACTTTGGGCCTAAGAATCACATTTTAACCGGGGTTTCAATTCTGTAGCTTCTCATAGATAAGTTTCGACATTCCGAAGCTTATAGAATCAACGGATCTCCGATCTGACACCTAGAATTCAAAATGGTACAAAAACTCACTTTTTCGACAACTTAAGCTTCCTAATTTTCCAACACTCATATTTTTAACTTTTACAACCAGGAGTTCTGTCCAAACAATACAAATAGTTCAAAATAGGTCCAAAGCAACTTACAAAAGGGTAGTATTGTAATTTTCACAAATAAGGTAAAAAATGAACAACTAGACCATTACAAGAAAGAACAAATATTAGAGGATAAAATCCTTAGAATACACTATATCGAACAACAAAAAATTATGAACGAAGTGAAGATTTTCCAAAATGCCAGATAGCCTCCTACTCGTAGATGTGGTGTGTGCACAAGCATTAAGAAAACTCTACTTGATACAATATATTAGACTCCCTAGAACACTTTAAATATTATACTATAATACAAAGTTTGTCATGACCCAAGCTAGGCCCTAGGTGTGACACAATGGTTGTAATCCCGAAGGATTCCAACCAAGCTATTTTACCATATCATTAAGCATTCACAAGGTAAGAAGGATCATTAACATTCTCAAATAAAGTGAAAGATATGGCTCAACTTGAAAGTGCAATCGAAAAAAGGACAACATTAGTTCAAAATATAAGGACAACATAGACATACAATAAAACATCCCTCTAGTAATCATATGCGGGAGCTTAGAACCTGTTCCTAAATCATCCTGAATAAGAAAAAAAGAGATAGTCTCTAATAGAAAAATAGATAAAAAAATATAGCAAGGTAAACTTTATAGGCTTGCTCTCAAAATATAAAAACTCACTGATCTATCTTCATCTGGAACTCCAAAACTAGCCACGAGTGGAATGATATGGAATTCCTACCCCTACTTTATAATACAATGTAGGCAAAAAAGTATGTGTTAGTA
Organism: Solanum rostratum; assembly: GCA_029948455.1. Lineage (NCBI taxonomy): Eukaryota > Viridiplantae > Streptophyta > Magnoliopsida > Solanales > Solanaceae > Solanum > Solanum rostratum. Next base: position 59,718,050 of record CM057045.1, on the reverse strand, counting down.
TATTGAATATACTAAGTATGTGAGTATTATGCATGTGTGTACATAAATTATATATAACATGAGTAAAGAGATGTAAAATCTATTATTAAATAATCATGAGAGAAATCATAAGTATAACATGTGATCAATGCATAAAATTCTAAGTAAAACTTTATGTTAACTGAATCCTTTTGTGGGTTATCAACCTTAACCTAAAATAAGTCAATGCAAACTATAATATGGAATCCAATATAACTCCCACATTGAGAAAAGAGAGAATACTTTACATAGGTATTTATGTATAAATAAGTCAATAATCATAATATAAAACACAATTTGGACAATTAAATAAGGAATCTTGAAAACCCACAAGTTCATACTTGGAGCTCATTGAAAAAGAGAAGAATTGTTTGGTCTCCTTGGGTGGAATGGACCCAAGGATGAATACCCATATACATTGTGTAGAAATCTAACTTAAAATTTGAATTTTGATGGGGAATTTGCAGAAAATCGTAGATTGACCTTCCTTGAGCTTGAGTGAACTTTGGAGAAGAAGACTTAGGTGATTTTATACAATTGAAAAAATATTTGGGATCAACGTGAAAATAATGATACAAAAAGGGTTACAGGGTAGAAATAAGTATAAGACGACATAATTTAGTGGATAGAATGGTAGAAAAAGTCAAAGTTATCCTTCATTAAAAATTGCCTTATAGGGTCTACAAAATCCATCTATGGTCCATGGTTTTTGATACAGATCGTATAGTCCATTTGTGGAAAGATAAATTTTCAAGCTACAGGATCTCAACAACAAAAAAAACTTCCGCCGATCATAGTTCTATTTATGGGCCATAGGTTCTCCTTGTAGAACAACCCCCCCCATATGTAATTAAATTTCACGTTCAAAAGGTCCAACCCACGAGTCCAAAGTATAGCTTGTACATGATTCTACTTATCTTAAAGACCCTTATATGGACTACCTCTCCCTTTCCAAATTCTTTCTCAGTGAAAGGGCATTCCACAAGCCCCAACTACAACTTGTATTTCCCTTTACGAGCTTTTTCTTCCCAATTTCAGACCTTCATCCACAATCACTATCTACGGATCATAGATCAAACTATGAATCGTAAAAATGCATCTCATATTTTATCATGTTTTCTAAGAAATTATTCTAGCAAGAAGCACACTTATGAGCACCTATCTATGACCCGTGGAACCTACACCAGTGAAGTTTTCTGAATTTTCTTCCTTATTTCAACTTTTCAACTTACAAGGTATTAAAGAAAAAGTCCCGCAATGGCTTTCAATTTAGCTGCATGTACAATAAAAGTGGCCACTTCTAGTGCTAAAGCTTGAGGTCTCTAAAGCTTGTGAAAATGATCCCTTGGTCACTAAAGCAAAGGCTAAAGTCACTTAAGTGATAAACCCAGAGATAAGCGAGCTCAATAAATGTAAGGCCCCATAAGTCAAAATTTAGAAACCTAAGGCCTTAAAATAAAAATCACTAGAAAATAGGGCATGGACCCTACCAAAGGACCCACCATGGGCATAGTGAAGCCTCATGGGGAGGGGGGATTCCACATCCCAGGATCCAAGGCACCTCACCACGATACCCTTCACGAGGTGTGGTGCCATTTATGCGCTATGTAGGGCCTCATGCATAAGAGGCTTTCCAAGACAAATTCATCTTCACCCACCATGGGTTGTGGTGCCCTTTATGGTCATGGTTTGTCCCGTTCATGGGTCCACCTGGTGTGATCTTTTCCTAGCTTAATGAAGGATATACGGGTCATAAGGCTTAATGTATTTTGACAGATTTTATGCCTAAATACAAGTCTATTAACTACCCGAACTCATCTAAACACATTCATTTTAATCCAATTTCCAAATTACAAATTATCTCTCTAAAAATACTCTCAAGGTTCTCCTCTTCTCCAAAGTGATTTTCATTGAATATTGAAGAAACTCCTTCAAGTTTCAGTGTACATTCCTTTCAAATTTTATTGCTTCTGCACCATGGTACGTGAGTTTTCATCTATAGGGCACTTCCACCTATGGACCCGAAAAGATCTTCCACTTTTCAATTGATTTCAAGTATGAACTTTATTGGTTTTACCTTATTCTCTGTCAATTGCAGGAATTATGTCTATATCTTTGTTTTTCTACCTAATTACATATGAAATTATCATGAATTTCATGGTTTTCAGTTTTTGTATGAATTATATCTATATCTAGGTTTATCTACCGAATTATATATGAATTATCATAAAAATGGCATGATTATGAGGGGTTTTAAAGTGACTTCTCTAGAAGGATATTAGAGTTCATTAATGTACATTATAGGTTATATTTTATAATTCAAATTGATGTAGTCCTTCATAATTATTGATCACGCCCAAATAACATATCCCAATTGAAGTGTAAGCGGTTGTTGTTAATTATAGAACCTTATTATTGTTACAATCAATCCCACCAGGAATATAATTTAGACTTAGAATAATCAAAGAAATGTGGAGTTATTAATCATATTATTTCAAGAGGGGGAGTTTATAATTCAAAGAAACAATAAATAAAATATATGCTAGTGTCAAACAAGATGCATGTAATATGAAACCAGTGAGAGAATGCAACTAGCGTATTGTATTCCCTTATGAATTTCTAACATAGTATAACCTCATAATTGTTACCTTTTCTAGTGTATAAAATGTAGAACTTGTAAGTTATGCTCACCTAAGTCCTTGGGCAAGCAAATATATGAATTTCACCATGCGATGCGGTACATTTGTGGGTGTATTCATTACTAACCATTACCATGGTCCCAGATTTAGTTATCCTTGGCCATTCAAGTTAATTAGATGAGTGTAACCACATCTAATCTGTATTATCTATCTTTTTCCCCATTCATTACACTCTTGGACCGACAAGTAATAATAAGGTGAGTTCTAATATTGACCATCGGAAAAAAATAATTAAAACGAAGAGATAGACAATAAATGCATGCATAATTTTCAAGGATTACTAATTATTCAGTTTTACTTTGTTAGTTCTTCATAGTTCCCACAATCCTAGTTGTGGATTTAGCTACTCATATTTGTTGTATTATATGTGATCATGATTGATGACTGCATAATCAAGAACTCAAAACGAAGAATTGAAGAACAGAAATCCAAAAACATAACTTGATTCACATTATGAAAATCCAAAAGTATGAACACGATGTTTTTGTCTAAGTACTCAAAGCATAAAAGTGTCTAACTGAGTAATAGAGTACATAGAATGTTCAAAAATAAACTAAAAATCCTATATATAGACTTAGAAAAAAAATCCTTATGAAATAAAAAAAATTGGATTCGGGCTAAACCATGTGACAATGTACAGACCATAGAAGTGCTTACAACTCATGGTCTAGGATCGCAGACTGTCATCTAATGTCGCTTAACCCAGCTACTCAAATGAAGCAGGGGCAGTTGTCATTAGCATAATAATCCAACTTTAGCGGTCAAGGTCAAATCCCACAGAGAACAATGTGTCGGCAATAGAGTAGAGAAAGGACTAATAGCTACTAACATTTTATTCGACAAATGAATACTAAGTAAGAATTCTAACTAAATGGGGAGGGGGGGGAGGATAAGCTAACAAATACTCTTAAATGATAATTAGGGTAAGGATTTATCAAGAAAGGGAGCAAGGATAGGGGATATGGGAATCAACCAAGACTCAATCGATCCATCACACTTAGCATCAAATTAACTCTATGGGTATGCTTGGCTACTTGTAATCACCCCTCATATATGATATTAGTGATGTTTCGCAAGAGCTAATTAGTGCATCCTACTAGATTCACTCAAAGACACGCTTGACTTGAGCACTTCAAATGAAAACTCCCAAGACCTTAGCTATTGAGTCCTTTTTGCGGATCTCAGCACATAAACCCATGACTATATGCAACCCTCCACTTCAACTGCTCTCGCTAAAGCAGTAATTGAAGATCTAAGCTAGATTCAAGTTCACGACCTCACATCTAAAGTTATACATGAAGGTAGACATAAACCCATAAATCAATTTAATCAATTAAAGCAATTTGGGAGGAACCCACTTGATTTTGCAAGTAAATCATCAACTAAGCATGAAAGCAAGAGAAATAATCAATACCCATAAACAAATTAGAATCCAAGCTCAATAAAATCTACAATTATGCGTTCAAGAACAAGGAAAGAAAGAATGAGTGAAAGACAAATACAAATAAGCCCACACTCTTCAATCCACTCAATAATTTATAGAGAACTTGCTCTAAATCCCCTCCCTAAACTAAAATATACACTTAGGTGTGTTTTTTTCTCATCAAGAATGTATGAATTCTTCTCTAGGTATCTATATATCTCTCCTTGGATTAGGAATAAGGGCTGGGAGTGCGTGTAAATTTTATTTAGGACTGAAAATAGTGAAATTCCTGATCTTCCCTAACGCCTGGCACTTAAACACTCTGTGATCGCGGATCTTTGATCGCATTCGTGGAGGTCAATAAAGGTGCAATGCTTTGCCTACGTGCCTGGATCAGCGCGTTCATGCCTCACAGCTTCTCACTACTCCGCGTTCGCAAGACTGAATGTTGCGGTCGCAGAGGGTAATGTTGTCAGGTACCATTTTGTACAGTTTCAAGTCCTATTGGATCCGACTCAGCTTCAACTTCAAATCTCTCCAGCAAAGCCAATTCCAAACCATATGTACTTGTAACATACACCATTCAATGAATAATTAGCCTCAAGTTATATGATTAACAACACAAAACCATAAGGAAAAGAGTAAAAAATGAGTGTAAATTATACACTAACCAACACCCCTAACTTAAGACTTTGCTTGTCCTCAAGCAAAACAAAACTAAACTCAAGAAGCTAACAATTTAAGCACAACAATCCCAATTCAATTTAAACATCTAAAACAATTAGCACAAGTGAGTGAATGCCTAATAACTAACTCCCTCATATTTCAAAAGAACATTTTTTAATTCAAAACAACTTCTAACTACAAAAGTCCTCAAGAAGTGACTCAAACTCCTAGTCAACTAACAAGTTCCACTTAACTCAACTTAGAAAAGCATCAATATTAGCAATCCATGTCAATTTGCAAGTCCTCACTAAAAGAAAGAAAGTTCCCAAAACACACACAAGTATATACAATGAACAAGGGACAAAGAATCAATTACACACACTCAAGAAAAGAACATCTTATGCACACAAATGTCACACCATAGGCTTGCCTCTATTTTCAATCAACATTTGCTCAACTTCATTTGGTTGGAAATCTTCAAGGGCTTTTTAGGCTTGTAATGTAGGCTTAGGGGTAAGGTAGGATATAATTTGGATAGTAGTGACTAACCCTCCTTAAAATCGACAAACATCATCAATTTCTTTCAAGTTTTCCACTTTTTCTTTCAAAATTCACACCAATGTGCATTTCATGTTTTTCACTTAGGTGCCCCACTTGCAACCATTTTCAACATTTTGGAGGATTCTTTTCATTCAAGCACTTTTTATTCATTTTCTTTTAATTTTGAAATCACTCTTTTTCTTTTCTTTTCATTTCTTCATTCAACTTTTCTTTTTTTCTTTTTCTTTTGACAAGCCAAGTGGTAGACACCCTTTCTTCCTCTATCTTTTCAAAAGGGTCCAAGACTTGTAATTTAGGTTGTCAATAGAAAGGGTTAAGCTCAAAAGGGACACTATAGATAGAGTCAATGCATTTGGTGGCTATTTAGGCTAAGTGGACTCAATTCAAATGAAAAAAATGCCTAAGATCATTTTTCCAACCAAAGCCTATCAAGACCGACAAGGCAAGTTCTAGGTGACACAAATGCATACAGGGGACAAAACAAAAGCTCACAACACACATGGTATGCAAATCAAGCTGGAAACGATCAATATAACTCTCAAGTCAAGCACAAGGGACTTATTTTCTAAATATATCCATCTAGAAAAAAAGAATCACAAAAAGGGTCAAAGTGTTGTTTGAAAATCATCCCAAAACCATTTAACTTTAAAAAATAGGAACGATATGTCTTTTTCACAATCTACAACACTTGACTTAATATATTAATACTAAAAAAGTCACAAGCCCAATGTATAGCTCCAACAAGAGTCACTGGCTACTCAGAATTTATCAAATACCATATTCAACTCATGCCTCACACACCTAATTGATGATTTTCCCTTAAGAATGTTGTAACTCAATCCATCATCGGGAACCATCGATTATACACACCATTTAAAAAAAGAGAAATAAGAAGCTACCAAAGCTAGTAAAACAGATAAACCCACACAATATATACAAGCCCAACAAGGGCGTACCGTAATCAAAATAAAAATCAAATCTAATAAAATCATATGAGCGTCCCCCGCTACAATGGTATTGTGACCTCAAAGTATGAATATGAAAAGAGGAAATGAGGGACTCCTGAAATGATCACTTGGCACTCTTGCCTGAATCTCCTCTCCATAGTTAGTCTCCAAAGCATTAACATAGAATTCGACTACTATGGTGTGTTTGACTCTAATTAGCTCCTTGACAAAGAACATCTAACCTGGAGCTGTAGTTTTCTTCCCTCGCCTCTAGCAGGATTACATTTTAATGAAGTGTGTTGTCAAGATCCATTTTCACCCAGTTAGACCTACAATCAAAGCCACATGACAAGAACATCTTATAAGCATTTTAAATCATGTATTAGGTGAATTTGGATCAAGAGAGTCAACTAGATAAAATTTAAATCAAATAGTGAAATGTTGCTATTTTGCAACAATGACATATTGTACTCTACATCTGCGGTCACACTGGCATGTTCGCGGAGTTCAAGGTACTTTAGGCTTTTGCATCATGGAAGGTTATCTATGTTCATGGAAGGCTAAGAATTCCACGAACTGCACTATCACGGTATAGTGTCAGCATAAGTGGAGAGCAATAGTCACCAACATCAAATTCCAGATTTTGCAGAGGCAAATTGTCAAACACATGATAGACATGCATTTTATAGCATTGTTTTGACAAAACTTCACCCCCAAATATAACCCCAACAACATTCAATCACTATCCAAATAACAAACAACAATTTTAACATCAAAATCCACTTCATTTTTCAATATTTTGGCCCAGAAATCATCTCCTAAAATACCTAGAGGTGCGACACCACAGTAACAAAAAGATGAACCCCTAAAAATAATAATAGACAAGATTATCTTGGTGTCAAAATTTCACAACCATGGTGAGAAAGGTTTTGCAAAAAAGCATCACCAATATCATGGAAGTTTAGGGTTACATAAATTGCCAACTATGAACAAGAATGGAGGTAGAATAAGGTGGACATACCTTTGAATGGATAACCAAAAAGGATAAAGAAGGAAGAACTTGTGCTTTTGCTTGAAGTTATGTGAGAGACAAACTTTCGAAAGATTGTTTACCTCACACTTGATTTTATTCCCTGCCCATGATCTTCTTTTTCTGAATGTATCAGGTAAAATAACAAGTGACTTGTCTTTTCATCTTTGACACCTGTTCAGTGTTCTACCTTCACCAACAATTCAGCATGATCGCACCCTATCACTAATGCTGCACTCCACGTTCGTGGACCTAGACCGCCTTCGTGGAGCTTTGCTGACTGCAAGACCTGCACCAAGTTTCTACAACTTTGGGCGGTCCCAAATCCATTTGGGTGATCCTCCCTTTACTGATGGGCGATACCTAGGCCTTAAAGTGTGGTCAAAGTGGACCAAGTTGATTCTTTTGCAATTTTTGATTGCATTTCCACCCATTTCTTCAACTCCAGTCATATTGGCACTTCAAAACCAGTGCAAAGCTACTACCAAAAACTTGAAAATTGTGAGGCTTAGCTAAAACTCAAATATTAAAATCAAGAAGCTATTCTAAAAATTCAAAAATGCAAATTTATTTTAAGGAACTAAATTATAAACGAAGTTGATTCACCACCCATTTTGTGTTTCCACTTTGAAGCGGCGAATCTTCTCCCCAATTTCAAGATGATTTTCCATTTGAGCACTTAGGGAGGCTGATGAGAGACCATCAACATTTTCCACCGATCTCTCTACATTACAGACTTGAATTTTCTACCCAACTTGACATCAACTTTCCTTTTTGGCTCTTTAGGTAGACATGAGAGTGTCTAGAAGCCATCTTGGAATTGATCTCCACATTTTATGAGCTCCAATTAGGCAACACTCCCAACTTCAAATGAACTAAAGTTTCCATCTAAGATTTCCATGGTTTTTTCTTGTAACTTTAGTATCATCTCCTCAAACTTGGTCTCTTGGATGATTATTGGCCTTGATGACATCCATTGACCCCATATCTATTCCACATGAAGCATCATTTTTTCTTCTTAAGTTTCCAATTCATGGTTGATCACCATTGAGCTGGGAGCCTCACTTAATCCGTTGCTTAGTTTCAAGTTGACCTCCAAAACATAAACTTCTCATTCCAAATGGTCCAACTCATAACCTTTAGCAACAAGAAAGCTCTTGAGATTATCCCTCATGTTGAGCAATTGGCTTCTTTGAGCCACTTCTTTGGCAAGTCTTAGACTCAAGTTCGTGAGCCAATCTTGACTCAAGACACTCTCATCCCGATTCACATCCTCAACAACATTTTGCTCACCACAAAGTGCAATACTCTAAAGGAGATAAAAAAAAGGTATACATTCATCAAGAGAGTTTTCATCACAATTAGCCTATAACAAAAGGAAAAACAAAGAAAACAAAAAGAAATACTCACTAAATAAATAAAAAAGAGTAAACTACAAGTCCTAAATCAACTCAATATGCTTATTGTTCCCCGTTCAATGATGCCATTGTTGATGTCACTCAACCCAACTACTCAAAGGAAGCAGGGGCAGTCATCATCAGCATAATAACCCAGCTTTAGAAGTCGGGGTCGAATTCCACTAGGAACAATGTGTCAGCGATTGAGTAGAGAAAGGACCAATAGCTGCTAACTTTTGATTCGATAAGCGAATATTAAGTAAGAATTCTAACTAAATAAGAGGAAGTTAAGCTAGTAACTGCTCCTAAATGAAAATTGCGTTAAGGATATATCAAGCAAGGGAGCAAGGATAGGGGATATAGGAATCAACCAAGACCCAATCAATCCAGCACACATAACATCAAATTAACTCTATGGGAAGACTAGGTTGCTTGTAATCACCCCACAACTATGATATTGGTGATGTTTTGCAATAGCCTACAACAGCCTCCTACGCGAGCCATTCATAGACATGCCTGACTTGAGAACCATAAAGAAAACCTCCCTCGACCTTAACCATTGAGTCCCTTATGAGGCTCTCAACACATAAACCCATGAGTATCATGCAACCCTCCACTTCAACTACTCTCGCTAAAGAAATAATTGAAGATCTAAGCTAGATTCAAGTTCCTACCTCAAATCTAAAGTTATAAGTGAAGGTAGACATGAATCCATAAATTAATTTAATCAATCAAAGCAATTTGGGAGGAACCCACTTGACTTTGCAAGTAAATCATCAATTAAGCATGAAATCAAAAGAAATAATCATGACCCATAAAAAATTAGAATCCAAGTTCAATTAAATCTACAAATTATGCATTCAAGAACAAGGAAAGAAAGAGTGAGTGAAAGATAAATACAAATAAGCTCAGACTCTACAATCCACTCAAGAATTTGAAGAGAACTTGCTCTAAGTCCTCATCCTAAACAAAAATCTACACTAAGGTGTGTTTTCTCTCTTCAAGAATGTATGAATTTTTCTCTATGTATTTGCATGTCTCTCCTTGAATTAGGGACAAGGACCGGGAGTGTGTGTATAATTGATTTGGGACTAAAAATAGTGAAATTGGTTATCTACCCCAATGCCTGACACTTAAACACTCTGCAATCGCAGATCTTTGATCACGTTTGTGAAGGTCAATTGAGGTCTAATGCTCCGCCTATGTGATATTCTGTCAAACTATAACACTTTTAATGCCTAAAACTTGGAATTTTATGTGTTCTCAAATTGATGTTAGTGAGTTTTGTATGTTTTTATGTTTGTTTTTTTCAGGATTACAAGATTTGGCATGATTTTGGGCAAAGTGTTGCAGATGCCGAATTTTTGATTAAATACGAAGCACTCTATGTGCCATGAAATTCTTCATAAGCCGTAGAGTGGTTTCATGGTTGAGATCTAGTGAAGGGCCTATTTTCTAAAGTTTCATCCACAAGTTGTCAGACGATTCATGGAATTTTATCCAATTCATGGAATTTTATCCGAGTGATGAAATCCTATACAGGTCATAAGTATTAATACAACCCATATAAATGTCTCATAGAAATGATAGCCAGTTTTGAAAAATGAAGACTACGAAGCCTAGGTATGGGCTATCGAACTTTGCACGACCCGTAACCCCAATCATAATGCCTGCCAAATCTAGTTTTCTTATTTTGTTTTGGACTTGTATTCTAGTTATTATAAATATTTTTTTTGTCCTTTTTAGACAAGGAACGAAGAGAGAAGGATCAAGAGATACCCGAGACACTTGAGAAACAACTTAGTGATTTTTAACAATACTTTATGATGTCTATTGAAGAGTTTTGGATTTCATGTTCTTAATTTTATCATTGCAAGTGCTTAATTATGTTATTATATATCATGATTCTTTCATCTACAATGATTATGCATAGCTAAATCCACAACTAGGGTTGTGGGAAAAATGAAGACCTAACAAGGTAAAACCAGATAATTCATAATTCTTGGAAAGTGTGCACACATGTATTAATTTAATTCTCTTCATTTTGATTACTTTTTAACTGTGGCCAATGTTAGAACTCTCTTAGTTGTTACTGACTAAATCAAGGTAGTAATGAATAGAAAAAGAGATTAATTAATAGGATTCGATGTCATCACTCTCGTCTAATCAACTGAACTAGATCAAGGGGAGGTTGTACATGAACAATATGTAAGGGTTAGTAATATGATATTATGGGGATGGATCACACATAGTAAAATATACCTCTCGCCTGGATCAAAGAGTCTGGTAAACTTAACTTACCATTCTGCATGCTACATACTAGAAAAGGTTATGATTTTCTGGTAATCCCAAGTTAGGGGAACACAATGCCCTAGTTACTGCTCTCACTGGTTCCGGAACACTTGTTATAGTTTAGCTTTAACTTCTGCATACTACAAACCCCCCTTTCAGGAGATAAGTAGGTTAATTCACTCAAATTTCTTGCAATTACTCCGAGTGTACCATATTTTCAGTGGCATTCGACCCTAACCATGGTTAGATTATATATCTTGACGACGACTGCTTAAACCTTCAAAAGGGAGGTCTAGCTTGGCCTCTCGTGAGTAGGACTAGTATACAGCTCGAAGAATGTCTTACGAGCCAACCTGGTCTCATAGGCACTGTTCCATTAATTGATTTTATTGAACCCTACTGCCTACGAAGGCCTTTTACAGCCCGTAGTTTTCCCTATGGCCCGTAGACGAGCCTTTATAGGTTCTTCTATCACGTCTTCTGATAGTTTCTTATTTTTCATTCCTATACCTGTAGGGCTAATCAATATATTAAATATGTACATTTCATGTACCATGGACATAAAACCCATAAAGAGTGAGATTCAGTCCATGCAGCAGCATTTGAGAGATGAGCCCTCGGACGTCTAGGGCAGTTTTGATGCTAGTGAGTCTCTCGAGGACCTCGGTATCTAGCCTGATGTGGGAACCGAGTGACCACAGAAATGGGAAACTACCAGATAGTTAGGGTAGCCTAAAACTCAAGCCATCGTGGTCCTCCATCCCCAATCTAACGAGGGAGGTGGCAGGGACAAACCATTTTATATAGATGACTTCCTCCAAATAGGGATTCAAGTCCGGATTTGGAGAGGAGTCATAGTCGGAGTCCTCTTTAGTATCCTAAGCACCATCCTCACCTCTGGATACATTATTTTAACTGGTGGTGCATGTGGGCCATGCAATGAATATACCAGGATGATATACAGCAGGATGAGCGGGGCTTACAGGCCCGTACCATATTTGAGGATCCTCGGATTATCACTTCCGGGCTTGACAGTGTCCCCAAACTCCAGATTACCATAGCCTGATACAGATTTCAGTGGTTGGCAGCACCATCGGAGAAGTACTCCCCACAAATGGTTAGAGAGTTCTTTGTATCATATGATACCACCGTCCTAGAGTCCACCCAAAAGAGGAAGAGAACCCTCACTCAGCCTAAGTTGACACACACAAAGGTGAAGGGAGTTCAGCTTGACATATTAGAGGCCTCCATCCGTCTTATGCTTTTTGGTCCCAAGTACTACGCCCCCAAGACCACAACTGAGTTCGACCATAGACTTGGGCAAACTCGAGACAAGGTCATGATGAGAGATTCGGCTCACAAGGCCATGTTGATGAGATGGGTTGCCGATCATATTACTAAGTAAGGCCAAGACCCTGAGTAGTTATCTACTTCATCAGTGCCCTTAGTGAAGTCGTCCCTCAACTTCACTGGAAACTCTTGGTGGATTGTTGTTAGATATCGGATCCGGCCCATACATGCAGATAACACCTTGACACCGGACCTTACTATATTGGTTACCAACAACTTTGCTAGCTATGACATTGATTGGGCCTGCCTGATTACAAAGCAGATTCATGAGGTGGCCCTAAAGAGGTCCACCTCCATCTCCTTTCCCGTGCTTGATATTCATCTCTATATAATGGCGAGGGTGGAGATGGTTCACCACATAGACACTTTGATCGAGGTTTAAAGGACATTAGATGCCAGCCTAATAAAGGCTGATGAGAATCCAGTGGCCTTATAGCGAGCACCACACCCTTCAGTACAAATACCAGAGATTCACCGTGGCGCCACTGTCTGAGCCTCCGCCTTCTTCCACTACGAAGGGGTCCTCACAGACCGACGGTCTAATAGAGAGAGAGGACCCACTACTACCACTACTGCACCAGAGGTCTTGGCCACACAGTCTCCACCCATGGGCATGGTATACATGCTAGTGGCATCTATTTAGGCCCTGGCACAGAGGTAGGCACGCACCAAGTCCCAGTTGATTTAGTTGCTATAGTAGATTCGGCCTTGTCGCCAAGCCATCTCAAAGGTTGAGGTGCATATGCAGATGCATTGTGTGGCTACTATTGAGGAGAGACTTGCACTTGTACATATCTGTATTAATCATATGAGATGTGAGTAGACCAGAGTCTCAGTTCAGCCCAACCTACCAACATGATAGCCATTCGAACGAAAATCTAGCATCTCTGATTTGAGATAAGGTGTAGCAGTAACAACATTAATTGTTCTTCTGCCATTTGATCCCAATGAGACAGTCGTTAATCTATTCAGTCCTGAGGAGACAACACTTTTCTCCTTGGGGAAGCGACCCGCACTAATGATCCAGATGTCGTAAGGTGAGAGGCCGGGATTATAGAGGAGTAGTTTGAGCTTGTGAGATTTTTTCTCCATAGAAGATAAGAAGGTGCGACAGACACGTGAGTTAGAGATGATGAGGGGTGCTGGACCCTCTGGACATGCTGTAGTTACCGAGGAGACCACCAGGCAGGTTGAGGATGGTCAGTTCCAGCCAGAGACCAGCGCTTAGGTGCCTAATTATGTTTATTTTGATCCCTGTGCTTTGATATTTTTAAATATTGTGCATTGAGGACACTATAAACTCTTTTTGATGGGGTATGAGTAGTTATAGGCCTCAGTGAAGTTTGAGTAACTATGTACTATAAGTATCACAAACTTTGATTCCGAGGGGTTTTCTTACTCGTGTTCATTCCTTAAGAACATTTATTTTCTATTTAATCGACATTTTTAGGATGTGTAGGTAGTATTAGTAGCATGTAGTACTGAATTCTATGGCACATGTTAGTTCCTTTTTGTGAAAAATGATACCCATCAATATTTTGTTAAGTAGTCTTGATAACCACAATGTGATATTGATGACTGACAATGCTTTTTCTGATAAGTGAGGTTTAATTGTGATGAAAAATGTGATTTGAGAGCTATGTTGATAGTGTAATTAGTGTCATGTATGTGTGGGATTTCGTTGCTTAATTCTTATACTGTCTTTAAATTCAGAATTTGCCAGGTTACTCTGATTTAGATTGTAGGTTAGTTGGCTAGGAAAAGATCCTTGGCCATCGTTCATATTAGTTCACTTAGCCTAAATGACCAACCAAATGTGTAATGTATCCCTTGATCCCATTGTTTGAGCTTTGCATGTACCTTTTTCTTTGCAAAAAAACCAAAGTAAGCTAGCCTTGTCAAATGTGAAATCCCGAAAATGGCTTTGGTCCTTCCTTGAATATTGTATACGTTGATTGATGCAAAATGCTTAAGTTGAGGGTGACTACCAAAAGTGGCCCTGGTTCATAGGTTGGATATTGTACACCCCAACTCAGGCGAAAAGCCTAAGTTGAGAGTGGCTGGTGTAAGGGTAACCACACTAAATGGGGTGGAAGCTGGTGATACATGAAAAAGAGGATAAATGTGTTATGGGTACAAGAAAAATGAGTAGATTCCTCAAGAATGACCTAATAGAGAAAGAATGTGAAAATAAAAGCAATGAGTTAAAAAAATGAGAGTAAAGCACCCAAAAAAGTTTGAAATAGGATAAAGGGAGGATGAGTTGGAAAATGACAATGTTGGAAAGGCAAAAGTGTAGAATAACACAATGTCAAGGAGGACCATTAGTTATTATGTTCCCGAAACATCATACCAAAGCCCCCTGAGCCTATGTTACAAGCCAAGAAAGTCCTATATTGATCCTAGTCCAAGTAGTCGAAGGTTATAATTGTGAGTATAGAGGCAAGTATATGGTATTGAGCATGGTGTTTGAATATCTATTATAAGTGTGAGTGATTTTGTTTAGCCCCATGCATCGAATAAAGAAATATTATCATGGGTGGGATATGGGACTTCTTTTTGTGAGGGCACTTGCATTACACGGTTGATTCTAGGCTATTTCAGTGATTATTGCTTATCTGTGATTACCTTGCTTGTCATAGTTGCACTATCACATGTATTGATTTGCATTGGTTTGTTTGATGACTATCCAATATGCATTGATGAAATATTATGGGTATCTGTGCTTGATATGGAGATAATGTATGCCATTAGATTGAGGTCTGTGTGTTACTATACTTCTTATATAGATTGAGCCCGTCACTTGAGGACAAGCAGCAATTTTAAGTTGAGAGTGTTGATGTGCTGTCAAAATATAACACTTTTTCATACTTAAAACTTAGAATTTTGTGTGTTTTCAAAGTGATGCTAGTGGATTTGATGTGTTTTATGTTTTTTTCAGGATTACACGATTTGACATGATTTTGGGAAAAATGTTGCAGATGCTAAATTTCCGATGAAGTATGAAGCACTCTTTAGGCCGTGGAAATTTCCATGAGCCGTAAAGTTATTTCGTGATTGAGATCTAGTGAAGGGCCTATTTTCTGAAGTTGCATCCATGAGCTGTTAGACGAGTTGTGGAATTTTATACAAATTGTGGATTAGGTTTTGTGCCTTAAGAATTAGAATTGGAGGAGTTTCTAGAAAGTTGTGATATGAAACCCTAAACATACCGTAAGCCTGAATAAGGCCCTTAGAAAGATCTTGTAGAAGTGATAGTCAATTTTGAAGAACGAAGACTACGAAGCCCAGGTACAGGCCGTAGAACTTTGTATGGCCCGTAACTCTGATTGTAATACCTGCCGAATCTAGTTTTCCTATTTTGTTTTGGACTTGTATTCTACTCATTATAAATAGGGTTCTTAGTATTTTTAGATAGGGAACGAAGAGAGAAGGACAGAGAGAGACACGAGACACTTGAGAAACAACTTTGTGATTTTTAACAATACTTTGTGATTTCTAATAACGAGATTGGGATTTCTTGTTCTTAACTTTATCATTGTAAGTGCTTAGTTATGTTTTTCTATATCATGATTCTTTTATCCACAATGATCATGCATAGCTAAATCCTCAACTAGGATTGTGGGAACCATGAAGAACTATCAAGGTAAAATCAGATAATCCATATTTCTTGGAAAGTGTGAATGCATGTATTAATTGATTCTCTTCGTTTTGATTGCTTTTTAACGGTGACTAACGTTAGAAATTGTCTAGTTGTTACTGCCTGGATAAAGGTAGTAATGAATGGAAAAAGAAATTAATCAACAGGATTCGATGTCATCCCTCTGATCCAATAAACTTAACTGGATCAAGGGGAGTTTGTACTAGAACAATAGGTAAGGGCTATTAGTAATGTCACATTGTGGGGATGGATCAAATCCCATACACACTAGAATAGATTACGATTATTTGGTAATACCTAGTTAGGGAATCATAGGGAACACAATATCCTAGTTATTTCTCTCATTGGTTCCACAAACTTGTGGTAGTTTAGGTTTGCAAACTACAAACCCTTCCCCTTTTCGGGAGATAAGTAGGTTAATTCACTCGACTTGCTTTCAATTACTCCAAGTTTACCATACTCCCTATGAGATTCAACCCTAACCTTGGTTAGGTTATATATCCTGACAAAACCACTTAAACCTTCAAAAAGTAGGTGCAGCTTGGGCGATATCACCACGTGCCTAGATCATTGCGTTCGCGCCTCATAGCTTCCCATTACTCCGCGTTCATGGTCGTGACGGCCGCGTTCATGGAGGGTAATGTTGCCAGGTACCATTTTGTACAGTTTCAGCTCCTTTTTGTTCTGACACAACTTCAACTTCAATTCTCTCCAGCAGAGCCAATTCCAAGCCATATGTACCTATAGCATACGCCATTCAAAGAATAATTAGCCTCAAGTTATAGGATTGACAACACTAAATCATAAGAAAAAGAGTAAGAAATGAGTGTAAATTATTCATCATCTCTAAAAACTGAGGCCTTTTCACAAACATCAATCTACAATCCATAATTCGGATTTCGGGTCGTAGTCTTTTTCATAGACTGGCATTCTGACTTTTCTGCTTTCTCTTCCACGAGATGGTTCATAGGTCATATACTATACTATGACTCATTCTGTTCCTTCATAGTTTCACCTTGCAATTTTCAAGTACTCTCTGTATTTCAACCACGAGTACCATCTACAGCTCGTGGATTAAACTACATATTGTAAATAGGCTTGTATAAGGCCACTTGATAGCAAAATCTATAATCTCCTCAAAAACTCTTTTTCCTGTAAAAACAAACACAAAATGTAAATCAAATCCACTAAAATGTGTCAAAGAACATTGAAAATTCCAATTTTAAAGCTTCAAAAGTATCATATTTTAGCAGCATATCAATACTCACAACTTAATATTATTGCTTGTCCTCAAATGATAGACTCAATCTAACATAAGCAACAATAGCAGTCATACATACATCAATCATATGGCATTTATCAAGACTCGATCAACACAAGATACCATTAGCTTATCATAGTGCAAAAATAAGACTTTTACCAAGTAAATACATGTGGATCAAGGCATGACAAAAAATTTCAAAAGATAAGGAAATAATCAACAAAAGAATCGAGAATCAACAATGTTACTCAAGTGCGCTGACAAACAAAGAAACCCCTTATCTCACACTTTATATTTTTCTCATTCGAAGCTAGGGACTCAGTAAACACTCACTATCACAATAGAAATTCAAGCACAACAAACAATACCATAGGCCTGGCCTTATATTCTACACTGTAACATTCTACTAGTTGAATTAGGATCACAATAGGACTTTCTCGACTCGTGACGTAGGATCAGGGGTATGTGTGGTATATATGGGGCATTGTGAATACTTACTTTCTTTGACACTACGTTATTTGAACTTATCCTAGCCAACTTTAATACTTTATAACTTATTTTCCCTTTTTCCGCACATCTCAAACCTTTTGGATATATTTTTATGATTTTGCCACTTTATTGCTTCTTTTTCTCACTTTTGCATTTTTGACTCTTTTTTTTTTCATTTATTTGTCTTCTATCCCACACCTATCTCATGCTTTCTCTTTTGGTTTCATTACACTATTTCTCATATCCGATTGTTTTTGTATGTGTTTTTCAATAGCCACCCTCAACTTAGATTTTTTGCCTGAGTTGAAGTGCACAATATCCTTTTAGTGAACCAGGGCAACCTATGGAAGCCACCCTCAACTTAGGCATTTTGCCTAAGTCAAAGTACATAAAGTCTAAGGAGGGACCATGGCCAAAGTCAAGATACATAGACAACGCAGGAGGTGATTTGGGAATTACAAAGAAAAGGTACATGTAAGGCTCAAATATTTGGATTAAGGGACTATACAATACATTTGGATGCTTATTTAGACTAATTGAACTAAATTGAAACATGATCTATGATCCTTTCTTAACCAACTAAGCTATAGTCTCAGTTTGGATTAATGAGCAAGTTCTGTATTGATACCTAGCATAAGAATAATGCAATTAGCTCACACTCACATGAAACTAACTAACACTATCAATTTAGACATCCAGTTCATGCTTTTTATTTCAAAATAGCTTTATCCTATCAGTATTAGCAATCTCATACAAAGATATAACACAATTACTATCTAAATTATCTAATATCACATCAAACAAAATAGAGGGGCATCATTTTTCTATCAAAATCAATTCATGCCATATATGTCAACAACATATGCTACTATTACTACTTCAATATCTTAAACATACTAGTTCAATAGAAAATAAATGTCCCTAGGGGAAAAACATAGGCAAGAAAGCCTTGCCGACTACAAATATGAATTGATATAGTCCTTGGTTACTCATACTTTGTCGAGGCTTATAACTACCTTAACCTTATTGAAAAAGACTAAGCACTGTCCTTAATGCACTAAAACTAATATACATGTATCGATAGGGTAAAAAATCAAACTTCTGGCACCTAAGCACTGGCATTAGTCTGTGTCTGCCCACCCTGTAATTCTTGGGTGATCTCCTCTGTCATAGAAGAATATAAAGAGGGTCCAGCACCCCACGCACGCTCACACTATCACTCTAAACTCATCTACTTATCAACCATCGACGATGTATATTTGGCGGCTTCAATCTACTGACACTCTCTCATATGAATGTGTCTCAATGTAGCTTCTGAATCATCATCTGTAGAACACAATCTTTTTCCAGAGATCAGAGCAAGTGGCTCAGCTGCAAACAAATCCAGAACCCAACTGTGGCTGTGGGAATAGTGATCGCCATTGGTGCTGGAGCTGGTGTTGCTCTCATCTCCTGTCGAAGCTAATGGATATCCTCTCTTTTAGTGGAGAAGTATGAAGCTTGTGAATTCCTAAGGCACTTCTCAAACATCTCCCAAATGCATCTACTCGGCTATGAAGTGATCTGACCTACTGATCTAGTGCATCCTGGTAGCGCTCCATCATCCTCTCCTCTAACTCTAAGATGGCCTTGTGGACCAAGGCCTGAGCTGCTGATGAGTCTGCATGTTGCACTCATATAGAGCTTAAATTGTATAAAATATTGTCCTTAATGTGTTCTTTTGCCTCATATATTAACCAAAATGTGTGTTTGATGCTAGAAATGAGTAAGGAAATGCATGAAGGAACAAATCCTAGCAAAATAGGACAAAGGAGAAAAATTGCCAAAAAGGTGATGTGAATCGATTATCACCGAGTATTTAGGCAAGGCGTTAAATTTGTATTTGACCGCCTTTTGTTACAATGTCCAACCCTAAGAGTTAGGTGAAAAAGGCCGATAGAAAGTCTACTTCAGCAGATCACAGAACCAATTTAGCGACCAACAATATCTTTGCCCAATGTTATAGAAATTGACAAGGAGAAAATGAAGAATTGAGGTCCAAAAAGGTGACACATGTCATACTTTGATGGATTGTCGAATCAATTCAGGGACCCACAATTTCTCCAGCTAATGTTATAGATCCCAAGATATCAAGGACGATTCAAAAAGGCGGTCTCGTACACATTCATCAGCGACGATCGACTTTGACTGCCGAATGAAGAATCATGAAGAAATTACGAGTACTTTTGTCTTAAGTATAAAAGGAAAGGGTGAGGAATTTTTGAAAGGTACACACTGAGACTCTTGGTACTGCACTTACTCATTCTAGAGAAAAGAAAGGTACATTCATAAGAAAATACTTTTAGGGATTATGAGAAGGATTTGTACTTGACTTTAAGGTGAAGAATTGAAGAGGAGAAGAGGATTCGTCATCAATTTTCTTTTAAATTCTAGAACTCATTGTTATGGATAATTCCTTTGGTAACTTTATTTTCATTTTTTACACGAGTTACTAAAAACCCTGTGTTAGGTATGTGATTAGAAGCTTAACGTTGATTTCTAAATATGGGTTTCTGATTTGATTGAGTTTCATATGTTAATTTGATGTAGATTTGTATATTCCTTTAGCTATATTTGTAATTTTATGGTTGCAAACTTAGATTCATGTTTAGATCTTTGAATATTGCATGAAAGCGAGTATTTAAAGTGGAATGATTGTGTAATTGTCATAGGTATCACACGTTGGGATTGAATTCCATGATATATTTCAATCAACTGAGGTATTGGAACATTTAGCTGAAAATTCGCGCAAGTTACTTTGACTCTTGTGTGAATCGCGTATGAAGTGTTAACCGATTCATATTGATATGCTATAATTGACTTAACCATAATTATAGTTATAAGCTTCCTAGGCTACCAACAAAAAAGTTAGCCATAGGATTCAATATTAGAGGCCCACGTGTTGGAATCATATTCAATGATGTAAACCCCTTACATGCTTCCACATCTTGATTTTACTTAATTATTGCAGTGCAAATTTTTTATATTATAGGTTATTCAAAACAAATTTAAAGAAACTACCATTAATTAGCTCAATTAATTACTTCAAGGTTTGAATTGAGAAATCCTCAATTCGTGTGGGTTCGACCCTGACTCATAGTTGAGTAAATATATTATTAACGACCATCCTTACTTTTATAAGGAAGCATGTTTGAACATCGTAAAAAATGGCACTGTTTCTAGGGATTGGCATTTGATTCTTTCATTGAAGTACTAGTTTAAACCTGTTTCTAGTAGTTTTTCCTTTTAATTTTTGATTTTGTGTTTTTGGTGATCTCTTCAAGTTAAAACATGAGTGAGCAAGGCAATATTGCAAGGGGTAGTGGGATGATGAATGAGGGTCATCAAAATGGAGGGCCGCAAGCTATGAATATGGGGAGGGCTAGCAATCCACCTACCTCCATTGGGCTATAATTCCAATTTTTATATGACGAGCTCGATGCTTGAACTTCTACAAATGAAGGGTTTATTTAAAGGATTAGCTCACAAAGATCCTGGCGAGCATTTGCAAAATTTTGCAGATGTATGTTAGTTATTTACTTTCCAATGTATCACATAAGAAGCCATAAGATTGCGAATATTCCCATTTTCCCTTATTGGTGAGGCTTCTCATTAGTTGGTGGAAATGCCTCGTAATTCTATTACCTTTTGGGATGAGTTAACTGATGCATTCCTTGAGAGATTCTTTTCGGCATCCAAAATGCTCCAAGTATGTGATAAGATTATGAATTATAGGATCAAGGATGATGAACCCTTACATGAGACCTGGCTCCGGTTTCAAAAGATGTTGTTATGGTTTTTAGATCATGGTCTCTTGGACAAAGTGCTATTGCAAATTTTTTGTCGAAGCCTTGATAATGCTAACAAAGTAGTGACCAATCAATTAATTGGTGGTGGTATTATGAGGAACTTTTTTTTAGTGGGTTCAGTGTTATTGGATCAAATGACTAAGACCAATCGAGCATGGCATACTAGGAAGATAATGTCATCTCTACTTTTTCAGAGATTACCAAAGAAATGATCTAAAAGGGCCAAGAACATAATGAGATGGCTAAAATGATGATGTAGCTGGATCATATTACAAAACATGTTGTGGACCTCCTTCATGAGGCAACCATAAAAATATCAATGCGGTGTTGTGGTAAATAATGAAGAGTCAACTTTTGTAGCACTCTATAATAAAGATGGTCAATATGTCGGCAACCAAATGGTGGGTTTTCGACTAGCCTTCCAAAGGCAAGTTGGGAATCAAGGTTGGATGAATGATTAAGATGGTAACTGGAGAGAGAGTGAGAGCAGAGGGATAGAAATGTTAATTGGCGTGATCGTGAATTTAAGAGGGAGAAGTATATTTCGCCTCATAATCGGGTCAAGCCAAAGAACCCCATTGCTTATCCATAGAATTATCGGAGCAAGGACATTCTTTCTAGGATCCTCAATAAGGTTGAAGGGACCAACAAGGCAACGAAAGAAATAAAGTCCTACCTTTTGTCCTTAAATCAAACCATGATTTCTCATTTGACTTCTATCAAGAAATTGAAGACTCAATTGAGTAATATTTTGACCCACTTGAACCCTCATCCAAATACAAAGAATGACACTCCTAATGCATGGCCATTACTATTAGGGGTGGCAAGGTCGTTGGGGGATGTGTCTCCTAGTTGATGTGGTTGTGTGATAAAGCTCAAACTCTAGTTGGTGATGATGTCATTGATGATGATGATTTTGAAGAGGTGCAACAAGATGCTACTCCTACTGTTGAAAATCTCAAGAGTGATTGTACTTCTAAGAAGAGGGAGGGGTCCAAAAGTAATCCCGATGTCCTAAAGTTGAAAGCTTCCAACATGAAAATCAATACTTTATTTCCACAAAGGTTGAAGAAAGTTAATGAGGATGCTAAATTCTAGAAATTCTTATCTATTTTCAAAAATTTGGCAATCAATATTCCCTTAGTGAATGCGCTATTGGAGATTCAGTTCATGCAAAATTTATGAAAGAGTTAGTTACCAAAAAGCAAAACCTTGAGTTTGGGACTATCAAAGTCTCTAGCCATTGTAGCGTGGTGATGTCAAATAATATGGTAGCTAAAAAAGGTGACCCTGATGCTTTCATTATCCCATGTACTATTGGTTTCGACCGATTTGCTAGGGTATTGTGCGATCTAGGAGCTAGTATAAACTTGATACCCCTTGCAATATTCAAGAATGTTGGCTTGGGAACTTTTTCACTGATAACTATGAGGCTTTTGAAGGCGGATTGATTGATTAAGAAGCTGATTGATATTTTGTATGATGCCCTTGTAAAAGTGGATAAATTTATTTTTTTGGCCGACTTTGTTATACTTGATTGTGATCTTGATATTGAGATCTCAATTATTTTTGGGAAGGCAATTTTTAGCTACTCGAAGAGCATTAGTTGATGTTGAATATGATGAGTTAAAGTTCTGAGTAAACGATGAAGAAGTCATATTTAATGTTTGTAAATCCATGAAGAAATCAAATGAATGGAAAGTTGTTTTCAAGTTGATATGGTTGATGATGTGGTTGCTAATGTGGAGGAAGAAATGAGCCTCAATGAATCTCTTGTTGTGGTGTTATTAAAATTTGAGGGCAATTCTATTGTTGATTATGATGAGGTGGTTGCAACCCTTGATGGGGCTAAATCATATTCTTATTCCAAAAATCCAAAGAATCTTGATTTGTAGAATACAGAAACACCACCGAAAAAGCTCTCAATTGAAGAGCCTCCAAAGCTTGAGCTTAAAACACTTCTGTCTCATTTAAAAAATGTGTTTCTTGGTAGTGTTGAGACACTACCGCTGATTTTTGCAGCTGATTTTGTGGGACCACCAAGTGGTGACATTAGTAGTGTATTGACAAAGTTCATCAAAGCAATCGGGTCGACAATAGCTTACATTATTAGAATCCATTTGGAGATTTTTTTCATAAAATTAATTTGGTCAAAGATTTCAAGCCTACTATCCAGAATAAAAGACGGCTCAACCCTTCAACGCAAGAGGTTGCAACGAACAAAATAATCAAGTGATTGGATGATGCTGTTGTTTCTCCTATTTTGAATAGTAAGTGGTTGAGTCTAATGCAATGTGTGCCAGAAAAAGGGGGAGAGACCATAGTGAAAAATCCTAGTGAAAAGAGAAACATATTTACAAGGTTGATGGGATGGTGAGTGTGTATAGATTATCGGTGTTTGAATTTATGTACTAAGAAAGATGTCTTTGCTATACCATTCATTGATCAAATATTGGATCGGCTTACTGGTAGAGATTGACATTGCTTTTTAGATGGATATTTTGATCAAGAAAAAACCACTTTCATGTGTCCCTAGGGATGTTTGCTTTTAAGAGAATGTCATTCGGGTTATGCAATGCACCGGTTACATTTCAAAGATGTATGCACTCTATTTTCACTGATATGGTTGAAAATTCAATGGAAGTATTCATGGATGATTTTTGGTGGTCGGAGATACTTTTGAATGTTGCCTGATTTTGAAAAGGTGTTGCAGTGGTGTGTGGAGGCCAATTCGGTTTCGAATTGAGAAAAACATCGTTTCATGGTAAAAGAGGGATTGTTCTTGGGCATAAGATTTTGGGGAGTGGGTTTCAAGTAGATCAACCAAAGGTTGATGTTATTGCCATGCTTCCTCTGCTCATTTCAGTCAAAGGGGTGAGATGTTTTCTTGGACATGCAGGTTTTTATAGAAGGTTCATTAAGAATTTTGCAAAAATAGCTAATCCATTGTGCAAGCTCCTTGAGAAAGATTGTCCATTTTATTTCAATGAAGTATGCTTGAGTCCTTTAATGAGTTTAATAAGAGGCTTGCAACAACCCAAATTATCATTGCATCAGATTAGAATCTCCCATTTGATGTCATGTGTAATGCTAGTGGGTGTGCTTTGGGTGCAGTACTCGGTCAAAGGAAAGACAAGTTGTTTTACCCGATTTACTATGCATCCAAAATATTGAATATGACTAAGAAAAATTACAACATAATGGAATAAGAACTTCTTTCGATTGTTTATGCATTCTAAAATATTTGGGCATATCTACTTGGGTCTAAGGTTATGGTTCACAATGATCATGTTGCGCTGCGGTATTTGATGGTTAAGAGAAAATCTAAGCGAAGGTTGATTCAGTAGATTCTATTGCTTCAAAAATTTGACTTATAGGTGAAAGATCGAAAGGGATGTGAAAGCCAAGTGGTTTACCATATTTCACATCTTGAGCCTAATGTAGTTGATGAGAGAGGGATTGATATTGATAATTCATTCAATATGATACCATAATGGCTATTTCACAAAGTCAAGTACCTTGATATGCTGATTATGCTAACTATCTTGTTTGTGGAACATTGCTGGATGGTTTGAGCCATAATCAAAAGAAGTGATTTTTGTTTAATGTAAAAAGATACTTTTGGGATGAACCATTTTTATTCAAATAATTTGCACACAACTTATGAGGATGTACGCTTCGTAGATATTGATGAATGGTATTCTTGATGCATGTCACACCTCCCCAACTGGTGGTCATCATGGAGGTGTTCGGATGACGATAGAAGAGTTGCAAAGTGGATATGTTTTCCAAGGGTTGTATCATGATACAAATTCCTTTGTCAAGGCATGTTTGCAATGCCATATTCAAGGTAATATTTCTCAGAAACTTTGAACTGCCTTTATCCTCTATCCTCGAGGTTGAGTTGTTTGATAGGTGGGGTTTGGACTTCATGGGTCCATTTTTGAGCTCATTTGGGAATCAATTTAATTTTTTGGTGGTTGATTATGTATCAGAATGGGTTAAGCAGTTTCTCTACCTACTAGTGATGGCAAAGGACTGATTAACTTTTTTGAGAAAAATATCTTAACTAGGTTTGGTACCCTAAGAGCAATTATTAGTGACAGGGGGTTTTATTATTTGAACAAGTTGTTTGCATCATTGCTTAGAAAATATAAGATCAAACATAGGGTGGCAACACCCTATCATCCCCAAATGAATGGGCAAACAAATGTATTAGACCGAGTGATTAAGAACATTGTTACCAAAGCAGTGAATGCCAATAGAATGGACTAGTCAAGGAAACTTGACAATGCAATATAGGCTTACTGCATTGTATTCGAAACCTTAATTGGCATGTCACCGTATAATCTTGTTTTACTAAGGCTTTTTATTTGCCCATTGAGTTAGAGCACAAGGCTTGTGGGCCTTGAAAAATTTGAATCTTGATTGGAATGATGCGATGAATGCTCGATTATTCCAATTTCGGGTTGGGTGCTTATGAAAATGTTGCGATTTACAAAGAAAAGATGAAAAGTTGGAATGATATGAAGATTTTCCAATATGAGTTCTGAGTTGAAGATTCAGTATTTCTATACAACTCAAGATTACGATAGTTCCAAGGAAAATTGAACTCTAGGTGGTTTGGTCTATTTAGAGTTTCAAAATTTGGGGAAATGGGGTCATTGAAGTATAGAATGAAAACAAAGAAACCTTACGATGAATGTGCAGCATTTGAAGAAATACATGGGGACCACAAGAATGAAGGTGGTTGAAGTCGTGTACTTAAATGAGGCCTAGAAAATTTTTTCAAGTTGAGCCACGACATTAAATAAGGTGCTTGTTCAGAGGTAACCCACGGTTTTAATGATTTTGAATAATGTGTGTTGTGTGTGCATGTATGCAAAGGTGAAATTTTTGGAGTGGAAGCAAAAGTCAATGAAGGTTTGCATTCAGTGGCTTGTCGAGTGAAACGACGACCCCGAATTGACTACCTTTTGGGTAAGTTAATAGCCCTTAGGTTTCTGTCAAATTAAGCAGACAAAGGGTCAATTTGCGATGAATAGTGTCACTGCATTTTGGTGCATCAGAGAAATCCTAAGTTTCTTGAAGAAAATGCGGTAAACTCATTTGATGGATCACCGAATGTGTTCAATGGTGTAAGTCTACATTGCCAATTGCACCCCCTGACCGACCTTACCTTCTTTTGAAATAACACCTTTTTACTTTCTGTTTTCCATCTATTTCACTCCTAAGCACTCTATAATCCACTAGCGTAAGTTTTCATCATTTTCATTTTGGATGGAGCATTATGTTCATCGCTTGATCATCCAAATCACCCTCATTGTCTCTATATCACTATTTCAGTATGTTTAGGCCTTTTCTCATTTTTAAGCAATTTTTGGACTTGGTATTGTATGAAATTAGTTTTGGAACTATGTGGTTCATTGTTTAATGTGAAAAATCAATGAAAATTTTTGTATGATGAGTTGCATTGATATTGAGAAACCTTTGTGCTTGAGTTCATACTCATTTTGATGGGTTTTTTATTTTTATTAGTTTTGATGAAATTGATTGTGTCGATGTGGTGGTAAAGTATTTGATTGATGTTCTTGGTGCCTCATCATTTTCATAGTTCATAGTTATTCCAATTTGATTGAATCATACTTGTTTTGCAATTTTTTTGAAAACAAAGAACTTGATTGAGCAGAATTTGATATGATTGCGTGTTCTATGGACTTGTTTGAATCATGCCATATGGATGAAGTCTAAGTAACCCAAGAATTTAATCACCTGACTTGAAGTTGCCGACTTGAAGTTGCCTAATAATAGAGCGGGTGACATCTTATTTAAGGGTAAAGTCATCATTTGATTGAATTTGTTCTCAAGGTGTGAAGGTTGGAAGTCAATTGGCATGTTTTTGTAATTGGATATGTGTTTGTGAGGCATGCATTGTAAAATTTCCCTCGTCTTGTCGATTGGGTGCTTAATATTTGAATTTTGGGTAATTTGTATTGCCATTCAACTTTACTGACAATTATTTTGGCTGCAAAGTTGATTTGGCAATTCATCGAAAGGCCACATGCATCACCCTTTGTGAAAGCATTTGACCATTGTGTTCTGTCATATTCGGTAATAGTTTATTTGACCGTCGAATCATTTTGGCAGATTACCGAATGATGACAACCATTGCTCAATTTGAAATTTTTTTGAAGCCTAGATTCTGTAACAAGAGATGATGGTCAATTTGACCACTGAATCACTTCAGCGATCCACTAAACGTGTTCGGCAAGCAAATTGACCAGTCTTTGTACTTGTTTCTCTGGGGTTTCTTTTTGATTTTTTCTTTCACATCATTGACTATTACACTCATTTTTTCTTGTATTGCAGCTAAGCCTCTCCAAAAGTATCCTAGTTCACGTGGCGAATCCTAAGTTGCCTGGGTAGCCCTCATAGCTACCAGGGGAGAAGAGACAAGAGCACAGAAGCCTCATGTTTTGCAGTTCAGCCTCGCCAAAAGTATCCTATTTCACGTGGCGAATCTCAAGCGGCACGGGAAGCCCTCATAGTTTCCAGGGAGAAGAGCAAATGGTATAAAGGCCTCGTAGGAAAGAACAAGGTAAAGAAAAAGCATAAAATGACTGAACATGGGGACTTCAGTAGTGATGAGGAGAGGTCCCTTAACGTAGAATGAACGGACTCCAAGGAGGAACAAATAAGGTCCAAAACTCTAGTGCATAAGGGTATAGCTTCGGAACAAGCTCCCAAACATCTCTAGATAGAGGGAAGATCGAAGGCGGTGCATTACCCACTCCTTCAAACTTCCCAGGTCATCAGGGAAATGATTGCACAACGCCATCTTAACCGCTTAAAAGCTACAGGGTTGAGAACTATATTGAAGGAGCATCAATTATCCACTGATAGGCTCGTTAATAGATACCTTGACATGTTTGACACCTTGTTATTTAATGGGTTCCAATATTTAACCACATCTCAGGAGCCGTATGTCCCCAGTTGGGTTCGAGTACCCTATGAGGCCTATGCCAGTGTGATTCCAAAACGCAAAGGCCATATGAAAATGGCTTTAAAGACGATTGATGTGGTAGAAGTGCGGGGTGTGCACTTCTCTTGCAGTGATACAAAGATAAATAACTTATTGGGGGTGCACATTCCAGCTTCTCCATGATCTAGCCAACATGATTAAGAAGAAGACACTTGATGACCTCAAAGCCTAGCTTGCCCTGTTGATCAATATTGCATCTCTATTGTGGTTGGAAAAATGGTGGTGATTGAGAAGAAAGAGCTGGACATACCTGCTCGATATTGGTTTGGTTTCATTAGCAGCAACCTGATGTCGCTGCAGAACAAATCCACCCTTTGGCATCCCAAGCTGACATTAGTGGGTTGTATCATGGATCGCAGGAAATTAAACCTCCAATTAATTATAGCCCAGAGGTTCTCATATAGGCTAAAGAGCTACAGGCTTCTATACCATTCCCGAGCCTTATCATAGCCTTGTGTAGGAGAGTTGAAGTGCCTTTCATTATGAAAACTGTTGTGAAGATCACTCCATCAGTTTCTACAGACATCCGGTGTATCAAGGTGGAGTTCTAATGGGATTAGGAGGATATGGCCAGGAAGAAACCAATGGAACTACACCAAATTTTGATGTTGAGATGCTTCAAACTGACACTTTTGAGCTAGCACTCCAGTCAGGTATACCTTCTTCCTCTACTCTGACCCTATTCTCTTCTACTCCAGCCTCTTCATCCTCTAATGAGCTGGAGCCGCAGGATTCAATAACTCGACCCCGGATTACCCAGACTATTATCTATCATGAGGCTCGATTAGGAAAAGCAGCTGGCACTTGGGCTACACCAGTCGAGTCCTCTCTTCCTATGCTAATTGAGATGGCCATAACAACAGCTTTGGTCCAATTGGCTAATGAAGGAAAGAAGTAGAGAGAGATGATAGAGGACCAAAACATGAGGCTAGATCATTTAGTTCGGAGTGTGGCGGATCACGGGGTTAGGGTTTATGCCTTGTCATCTAGGATGGATGCTTTAGAGACCAAGGATAGTGTGAGTATTGAAGTGATGGTTGTGAAGGCCGTTATTCCCGAGTTGAGAAAGGAGGTAGCAACATTAAAATCCATTGATATCACTTCTTTTTTGGGGTTTGGTGGATATACCTACCAAGGCTGGTACAAGTGTGATTTCATGTGTGGGGGTTGAGAGCGAGTATCTTCTATCTTCCCTGAAGACTGACGAGGAGGCCTTGGGAGTTATTGTCATCCCCGAAGAGCATAGTGAGTTGAGAGAGATGGTGTAGGCGATCATTGTTGTCGTTAATAGAGAGTCACTCCGAGATAGGTCCATGATTATTCATCTGGTGTGGCTGAGCAAGAGATTATAGGGCTATAGATTAGTGAGTTGGAGTCTACTACTCTAGTGCCTAGTTCAAAGAGCACCTCAAGACCCGGGCGTAGATGCCCCCTCTACCATTTCTTTAGCTTCCTGGCCACCACCATATTCCAAGCGATCAAAGGGATTCTTTATCTCACTCCTTAATTTTGAACTTTTGAGATTTGTTGATATTTTTCTTGTACATTGAGGATAATATTTTTATTGGAGGGGGTGACAATGTAGACTCCTAGTTTATGATGTTTTATTTGGTCTTATTATGGTTGGTCATTTGAGACAATAGGTTGTATTTTTTAATCTTATTGGGTGATGTATAAGTAAGGCCATCTTTTACCTTTTTTTTGTAAATATTATTTTGGTGATGGTTTGTAAATATTCTTTTGGGTTTTAATAGTTAGTAAGTTCATTTTATTTCTATTGTGATGAATGTCTTTTTGGATTATGTGCATTGAATATGTTTCGTCCCTTATGATTTGGCAAAACACCCATCCATATATGAAAAGCTATTTTGGAAACGATTTGTCTTGACTCGTCCTTAGCAAGAGTATTGATTGCCAATATCTTTGATTCGGATAGTGCCACGAATAAGGAGCATGTACTGACTCACCTATTAATTCATCTCATGTGAAAACGATTCATGCATGGATTGAAAGCATCTGGAGTTGACTTATGTGCGTGTTGAGCTTAGATATGCAATGATGGATAAATTGTGAATGTATATTGTCTTGTTGATGTTTGAATTTGGGAGCTATTTTGCCATGAGAGGTGAGGTACTTGTCAAAAGGCATAAATTTTTGTGCCTAAAACTTACCCGGTTAATCTTGAAATATTAGCTTGATTGAATCTGGATTAGGAAGATGACCTTAGACCTTCTTTGGTTGTATTTTAAGTCCACTTTGACCAAATAGCCACCCTTAAAATTAATCGTATCCTTAGTAATCCCCGTTGATCTTAAAGTCTTTTTGTTGGCAGTCATGTTATAAACCCTTGACCTTCAATTGAAAAGATGATCCTTCTTGCTGAATGCCATTCCCTCCTTATGTTTGAAATTGCAAAAGTAGTGGGCAAAGACAAAGTTGGGGGTATAGCAAGAAAGGGATGTCTCCCATTCAAAAGTTTGAGGAAAGAAAAAAGAAAGAAATAGATAAGTTAATATGGGATGAAAAAGCAAAGAGAAAAATGCATGAACCAAAAGAAAGAAGAAAATAATTTTGGCTCTAAATGGAACCCTCAAAATTTTTTGAGAAATAGTCATATGTGGGTGTCACGACCAGGTCCTAGGGCCTAGAAGTAACACGACAAATGGGAATCCAAGAGTCCTCGAACAAGCCTCAAAGTATCCAAATCCACATCATCTGTTCATAAGCGCATTCAAATAGTGAACACATAGTTCTAAGGGATGGGAAAATAGGACTCACGCTATGGGGATATCGCAGGGAAAGAGATTTACATAGATTCACATAGCACATAGCACATAAAAACTAAGGGGCGGGTAAGTAAGACCCACTCTATGGGGGACAATGCGGGGCTTAGGATCTTCCACATTTCCACATCAAACATACATACATATCATAATTCCCATAAGCAGTCCATGATAGCCATATCCAATAGACAACTGAAATCATACGTTTTAAATACAATAAATAACATATTAAATCTACGAGAGTCTACAAGATGTCCAACAATGCCTCTAGTCATAAAATGGGACGGGGGCCAAGACATGTCCCGGGTTCACCCTCAATTAAGAAGATAATAGAAAAAA
Source organism: Solanum rostratum (assembly GCA_029948455.1). Taxonomy (NCBI): domain Eukaryota; kingdom Viridiplantae; phylum Streptophyta; class Magnoliopsida; order Solanales; family Solanaceae; genus Solanum; species Solanum rostratum. Next base: position 59,686,244 of record CM057045.1, on the reverse strand, counting down.
AACATAGGTAGAAGGAAGGTGGTTTGTCCTTGGAAGATAGGACTCACCACAATATCAACTCTCCAAATTGGAGCTACCCGACAACCGGTGGATGATCGTAACACACTGTCCCTACATGGTAAAATCATGTAGGCATAGAGTATGCGTTAGTACGTTTGAATGTACTTAGTATGCAGTCATGCAATGTATATGACTTATCAATTTGGATTTCAGTGTTAGATGACAAGGGCACATAATATAGAAAGAATCATATATCCAAGGAAGAGTAGTATACAATATGCCATGAAATTCATGATACATGAAATACAATAATGCACATATATAGTGGGGATGGACTATAAGTAACAAATCAAACTCATGTGAGCTATTAAATGAATGAGTCCGATAAAGGCCTCCCATCAGCAGGAGAAGATTACTTGCCAAAAGTAATCTACATCACACCTTATGGAACATACCATTTCAGTGGATAGTCACCTTTCTTACGGAACACACCATTTCAGAAGGATTTTCCATGGTCATATCATATCACAAATAAAACGAATAACTATTCCGTACGACCCGGTCATTTTGGTAATGGCTACCATTCCTATCTTAGCACATAGTTCGAGGAAAGGGAGATGACCCTTGGGGATAGCCCTAACTCCCCCAATACATCAGTGCTAAGTGAAAACATCCCGCAAGAATACTTATACATATACGTGCTTCCAAAAGATATGATATTCATTTCAAAATAATAATTCTTTTTTAAACCGTTCAATGCACATTTTAGGCACAAATTCCAAATCATAGGCCATAATCATGATGCTCATGCAAGGAACAGCTCATTCACATATACAAGATGGTACAAGCACCCATGCTCAAAAATCCATAATCATAAGACATGTTTGTGATCACATTCTTGTCATAGCCAATATCTTATCAAAATCCTTTCATAAAACATAATTGGGCTTAACCCACATCTTAATTTCCATAATGATCAATGTTCATGAACGCAAGTGCAACACATGATGTTAGAATAGAATGGGTAACATAGATTCAAGTTAAAAGCGACATCATAATATGAGATTGAGTAAATTCATAATTAAATCAATATATAAATCATAATATAAATCAACCATACATAAATCAACTTAAAAGGGGACATGCATGTTCATAACTTCATAACTCAATGTAAATCATCATAATAGTGATCAAAGTAAATTAAAATCATAGGTAAAGTTCTGCCCGTACATCCATTGGATTTAGTAAAATGAAATAATGAAAACTCACATTTAAAGTGAATTAAAATTCATGAAATCAATGGAAAGGAATTTTGGGTCTTCTTGATTTGAAAGGACCAAGAATCAATCCCACATACCTTGATATGAAGATGAATTTGAGAAGAATTTAGCTTGAATTTGAAACCCCAGTTGAATCTTAGCTTGAATCTTGAAGATGAGACTCGGAGAGAATTTTGAGAGTCTAATTCTAGAATGTAAGCGTTAGTCTTGAATCAGGGTTTAGAATTAGTGTAGGAGAAGTTTAGGAATATAAAGGGGGGGGGGGTTAAAAAGGTCATAAAAGCCTTGGGATGGGCGAAAATATCAAAAATACCTCAGTAAAATGCCCCTTTAAAGTTTAAACTGAACTTGACACGGTTGGCTTCAGGGGTTGTGAAGCTCTTCACGGCCCGTGAAGGCTCCCCGTCTAGCCCAGACAGATTCTACAAAAAAGGACATAACTTCTTGGTCCAAATTCGGAATGAGATGAAACTAGATGCATTGGAAAGATAATTCACAGAGCGTCAATGTGATAGTTCATGAGTCACCCAGTTCTTTTTGTGCTAAGAGATATGACCATTTAAAGTCAACCCTTCTATCGGCACTTGTGAAAACTTAGCCAATGGAATTCCTTTGAACTTGACTTGATTTAGGAGACCTATGATGGCCTGAATCAACATAAATAAGCTTGAATTGAAGGCTTGAAAGTTAAGTTATCTTGGGCTTGAATATCCCATCATTACTAAAAATTAGGCCCATGGTAACGATATTTATAGCGACAGTTGGTAAACCGTTGCGATAGAAGCTCTATGGTAACAGTTATACGTGTTGCAGAAAGTATATTGATTATTATCAAACAAGCATTGCAATTATTCAGATAACCGTTGCCATAGGAGTCTTATTACAATAGGTTTTTACAACCATTGCCATAAAATATTATGGCAACGGTTCTCTTTCTATTGTTACGGCTATTTAATTCCCTCCACAATTTTTATTATTCCGCCAATTAATATACACTCCCTCCACCAATTAATATACATTCCCTCCATCATTTATTATATTTTGTTCTTAATAACAAAAATAAACATTTCCTCATTTCCGTTCTCCAGATCAAAAGCTCACTTCTGTTACTTCTTCTTCTCCAGATCGAAAGCTCACTTCCGTTCTTCACTGCATTGAGGTTTCTTCTTCAAAATTGCTTGAAGCTACTCCTAAATTGTGTTCTTCTTCAAAGAAATTGCCAGAAGTTGGTAGAAGGTACTCCTAAATCATTTTCTTCTTCAAAATACCGATCCGCTTGCTCAAAAATAGTTGTCTTCTTCAAACCCCTTCTCCAAGTTCCTGTAAAATTCATTTTTCAGTCTCTTCTCTCTTCACTTAAAATCCAAAAAACCTAAATTTCTTTGATTCATTTCAATCAGGTAAGTTCAGGTTCATCTGGTAAAGATCTAGTTGGGTTTTGTCTTTTACCCGATTTTGGGTTTCGAATGACGCTTTTTTGTTAATTTTTTGTTCAATTTGTTTGGGTCAAACAGGGATTATTGAGCATTGGAATGAATTAATTAAAATAGTTTAGCTGATTTAGCTGCATGAAGCATTTTGTGATTATATTTTGTTGTTTTTTGGATGTATTTGAGTTAAATGCAGATTAATGAGTATTACGTAACTTAGTTGGAGTAGTTTCAAAAGTTGGGATGTATTTGTGTTAAACGTTGATTCCAAGTTTATTTTCTCAAAAAATTGATTAATTAGTTTTTATGATTTATCTATTCTTTGTCAATTGACTTAAGCAGGGAGTTTTACAATTGTGCTTTCCTGGCAGATTGTTATGCTGCACTGGTCAGCAGGGATTTATTGTAATTTATCTATTCTTTACACTTGGTCAGCAGTATAATAGGATCGACTTGATCCGGGCAGATGTTATGTTGCAAATTTCTGAGGTAATTGTGTAGTAAGATTGTTGAACTGTATTAGTATCCCCCTACTTCCTTTTTTATCCGTTCACATTTTCTGTGGAAGAACATTTGCAGTTTATATGTTTTTTCTGATATAATTTTTTTATGTAAATCTGTTGTCAGATGGACTTATAATTTTGGGGAAAAAGGTAATTGTGAAAATAAATTGGAAATATTATATGAGTAAGTAGGATATCTACAAAATTCATCCATTCCACCCACAAATCTTTACACTATGCTGTTGACTGACCAATTCACATTGTGCAATCTTCTTTAGTAAAGGTCTTTTCTCATGGGACTTTTCAGTACTGATATTGTGTAGTGAATGTTAATTTCACACAAATATGAGCTTCATTAACTTACACTGTTTATCGACGTTGACTAGTGTACATCCACTATCATGGAAGTGTAGAAGCAATCCACTATGTCTAGAAGCTCAACTGAATCAAAATACGGGAGCTTGGCTTTTACAGTAGCTAAACTGAGATGGATTATGGGATTTATTACATATCTTGGAGTTCAAATACAACTACCAATTGCTATATTCAGTGACAGCAAAGCAGTCATCCAAATGGTTGCAAATCTAGTGTATCATGAGAGAACCACACACATAGATATAGACTGTTATTTTATAAGAGAGAAGATTCAATAGGATCTCATAAGGACATAGTACATCTCTACACATGATCAGCCTGCTGACATTCTAACCAAGAGCCTAAACAAGTTTCAACATGAATATTTGATCTTCAAACTTAGACTGGCTAATCTCTTTTCAGTATCAAGTTTGAAGAGGAGTGTTCAGGACATGAGATGAAGGTTTCAAGATTAGTTAAAAGTTAGTTGTATTAGTTAAAAGTTAGTTATTGAGTTAGTTGGTTAGAGCTACTATTCCATTATAAAAGTGTATATTCTACGCTATATATATAAGTTGAATCCTTAGCGCACATGACTAAGTTGTATTTTGAAGAAACATACAGTCACTTCTTCTTTCTCTCATCTGCATCTAAAAATTGATGCTACGACAATATCTTTTCATATGATCATTGTTTATAAATATTGATGATGCAACATTTATTTTGGTTCTATAGCTGGTCTATTTTCTACCAATGATTATTCCCAGTTTTTCCATAACTTTGGAAAGATTGGTTATCAAAATTTCCTTGCCATAACCTGCTTCAGATTGTATTTGAGAATTTTGAATTAATTGACTCAAAAAGGATAACTCTATCTTATATGCTACCTTATTTTTATTATGTGTAATCTGCTTGATGATGTGGTTGTTATATATAGGATTTTAATGGATAACGAGGATGAAAATTGGATGAGTTGTCTAAGATGGATCGATGAGTATATTCATGGAGTGAACAATTTCCTTGATAAGGCATTTGAACGAGCTTCTCAAGAAAATGTGATATTATGCCCTTGCAAAAATTGCATGAATCTCTATTGGCATTATAGATATGTGGTCGAGGATCACTTAGTTGCTGATGGATTTGTTGCTGGTTACACTAAATGGATTTTTCACGTTGAAGGGTCTTCATGGAGAAATACACCTCAGCAGATCAATAATGATGAAGGTGCTAATTTGCATGATGATATTGATGGACTACTTTATGATACATTTATAAATATAGTGGCAAAATTAGGGGATGCGAAAGGAGTAAGAGAGGGACTATCAGAAGATACAAAGAATTTTTTTAAATTGTTGGAGGAAGGAAAACAACAACCATATCCAGATTGTGAAAATTTTAGTAAATTGAGTTTCACTATTCGGTTAAACTTGTTTAAATCCTTGCATGGGTTGAGCAATGTAGCATTTTCAAACTTGCTAGTGTTGATAAAAGAGGCATTTCTCTTTCCGCACATACCAAAGTCTTTCAATAAGGCTAGAAATATGATTAAAAGATTGGGTCTTCATTATGAAAAAAATACATGCATGCCCTAATGATTGCATTCTATTCTAGAAGAATAATGAAAAAGTTGATAATTGCTCTATTTGTGGGTGTTCCAGATGGAAGAGTGTTGATGGTGCCTTAACAAATAAAAGCTCTAAAATTCCTGCAAAGATTTTAAGGTACTTCCCTTTAAAGCCTAGGCTTTAGAGATTATTCATGTGCCGGGAAACTGCTCTTGCAATGAGATGGCATACTAATGAACGACCTAATGATGGAAATTTAAGGCATCCTGCTGATGGGGAAGCATGGAAGAGTTTTGATTGTTTACACCCACTCTTCTCTAACGATCCTCGTAATGTTCGATTGGGACTCTCAAGTGACGGTTTCAATCCATTTCAAACCATGAGTATTTCTCATAGCAAGTGGCCTATTATGTTGATGAATTATAATTTATCACCATGGATTTGCACGAAGACAGAGTATATCATATTGTATATGATTATTCCAGGTCCAACATCTCCGGGAAATGGTATCGATGTGTAACCACTGATTGAAGAATTGAAGGAATTATGGGAACTTGGGGTAGAAACATATGATACTGTGACCAAGCAAACATTCCAAATGCGGGCAACCTTAATGTGGATTGTTAGTGACTTTCCTGCATCAGCAATGCTTTCGGGATGGAGCACTAAGGGAAAATTGGCATGTCCTAGTTGTAATTTTGACACATGCTCTCAGTATCTCAAACATAGTCGCAAAATATGTTACTTGGGTCATCGAAGATTTTTGCCTTATGATCATCCATTGCGAAAAGATAAGAAGTCATTTGATGGTAAAGAGGAACATAGACCCACACCTACTACTTTGTCATGTATCGAAGTGCTTAAAGAGCTTAATGGATTCAATAATACTTTTGGAAAGGGGCGAAAAAAGGCCTTTAGATAATAATGGTCCGTGGAAAAAAAGATCTATCTTTTTTGAATTGCCATACTGAATACATAACAAATTAAGGCATAATCTTGATGTGATGCACATAGAGAAGAATATATGTGATGGTTTGCTTGGAACTTTATTGGAGATAGATGGAAAGTCAAAGGACCATATTTCATCTCGATATGACTTACAAGAAATGGGAATACGTACGGAGCTACATCCAATAGAAGACGATGATGGAAATGAAAGTTTTGGTCAATCTTCTTTCTTTATGAATTCAAAAAAGAAAAAGTTATTTTGTAGCGCCTTCAAAAAGGCCAAATTACCTAAAGGATGTGCCTCAAATATTTCTAATCGTGTGCATGTGAAGGAGAAGAAAATATGTGGATACAAGAGTCATGGTGCTCATTTTATGATGCATCACCTGCTTCAGATTGTTGTTAGGAAAGTCCCGCCTAAAAATGTTGCATTGACATTAATTAGGTTAGGAAATTTCTTTAAAGCCATATGTAGTAAGGTAATAAGGCAAAGAGATCTTGTAAGACTTGAGTCTGAAATTGGTGAAATATTATCCAACCTTGAGATGATTTTTCATCCATCCTTTTTGATATAATGGTACATTTAAGTGTTCATTTGGTGAATTAGATTAGGCTTGGGTACCCGACTCATCTTCGTGGTATGTATTCCATTGAGAGAGAGCTATGCGACTTGAATGGGCTTGTTCGTAATCGGTATTGTCCAGAAGCATCAATGGTAGAAGGTTTTATAAGTGGAGAGCAGTTGACTTTTTCTTCGAGATACTTACATGATGGTGTGAAGACAAGATTTAGTAGATATCAAATTGAGGATGAGGAATCTGATCAAAATCATTCACCTATATTTCCTAGGATAGGTCATCCAATTGGATGTGAGAAGAGAAAGGATTGTACTTTTTTGATTCACAATAACATTATGAGGCATATCGATATGCTCTTTTCAATACGGGAGATGCCCAAGTGGAAACATTTATTGAGTAAGATAAATTATACAATAATTATATATATTTTAAGCATTATTCATTTATAAATGTCTAATAATTAAATTTTGTCATATGTGTCATTGTAGGAAACATAAGACTTTGGTGGGTAATCATATTCGATCTAATGCATGGGCAAGAGCAAGGAGCCACAGTCGTGAATTCAACAATTGGTTTAAAGAGAAAGTTCAAAATGTTGAAGTACCTCATCATATAAGATGGCTACCTAAAGGGCCTAATGTGGTAGCCAAGAGATATACTGCATACTTTATTAATGGATATCGTTTTCATACAAAAAGTCGTGATGCTCTACTTCAGACTCAAAATAGTGGAGTGACTTTATCAGCGACAACTGATATTTTTGCAAGTGTTAGGGACCAAAATCCCATCGATGGAGAGGTTGTTTATTATGGAGTTATTCAAGATATCATAGAGATTGATTATTATGGTTTTTTTAGTGTTGTATTATTTAGATGTAATTGGTTTCAGAATGAAGTTGATGAGTATGGGTTGACCCGGGTATACATCAGCAAGTTATGTAGTAAAGATGATCCTTTTGTGTTGGCATCACAAGTTTATCAAGTTTTTTATGTCGCAGATCCAATTGAAGAAGATGTTTATTATGCAAGAAATAAAGTGTTAGTTGATTTGTATGATCTTGAGGAAGAGAATTTTCCTAATATAAGAGAATCATTTTGGAGGGAGTCTAATGATGACACTGGTCCTTCAGCTAGATTTTATAAGGGTGACTTTAGATGCTCAAGAGAAGATGTGGCCATTGATGTTGTTTATCTTCCATATAATGAACAACATTCAGAAGACATAGTTGTGCAAACATCAGAAGAGGAAGATACGCTTGATGGTACTGATTGGGATTGGATAGAGGAAGACGATTAGTCAAGGATGTTCTGAAGTTCTTTTAAATATATGCACATTGTCATTTTGAGTTTCAATATTGTGAGTGAGGATAGCCTGTTACAACATATTTTATACTCATGCTTGTTCATATCTTATCAAGCGTTTCATTTGTATTTTTAATCTAAAATTCTACATTCTTTTTGCAGGATTTTTAAAATATAATTGAAGAAAGACAGTAAATCACTAAAGAGCATCACAACTTCACTGGTAAATTCTGACTTTTCTCCTATTTTTATTTTGATAATTGTAACTCCTCTTCATACCAATAGAACCAACAAATAACTCCTAAGTGTTCCTAGAAATGGACCCAGTACCCAGAAACAGAACTAGCAGAAACTTTCATTTGGCTTTTGTTTTTTACTATGGGTATTTTATTGTATCAGAAAACTACCTTTGACTTTGACTATTTTTTGAATGAAAATGTACTATTAAGGAATAGTTTTAAAAACTCCTCAAGGTAATATGAGTCACACAAGTCAATATTTGACTATAAGGTCTTTTTTTAATCATTTAGCATTTTCAGTTTCTGCCAATTACCCCCATCTGGGGCAATGTTGTCATGTTTCATTTACGAAGAATCGAGCTAAGTGTCATTTTCAAATACATGACTTGATATGCTAATGACTTCCATTAGGTTTGTTAATATTCAGGTATATTTGTGAATATTCAGTCTCTGCTAATGTTTCATTTATTCAGTTATATTAGTAGATTCAGGTATATCAAAATAAGAAGATGCATTCTTAGTGAATTAGCAGATTTTGATTTCAAAGTTTTGTGATCAGTCTGTTTATAATCTTAATTGTTTCATTAGCAAGAGTATAGAAGTAGCATAGGTAGGAAGTAATGCTTCAGCGACCTCAAAATTTCAGCCCTGTATCATAGATACTACTGCTTTTGATACCCATCATTCTTTCACTACTAGTTTTGATCATTCAAGAATGCATCTTCTTATCCGAAATCAGATCATACATTATCTTATTTTGTTCTCAAGAATCTCATCCTTTAGCTCATCTCAGAAACACTTGATTCCATGTTCTACATCACAAAATACATTAGGAAGAAACTGATTTTCTCTAAAGGAACTGATTTTCATGTTTTACATACCCAGAGAATCACATCATGTACCAAGGGAACTGATTTTCTCTATCTTCAAATAAGAAAAAATTGAAGAAACTGATATTCACTTCATTGTGTTTCTTTTTATTGTTCTAGAACTCAAATATCTAGATTCTCCCAACTGAGGTGGAACAACTTGAGTGACTGTCTCAACATTCCACTGTCCTATATTTTGAAAGCTTGTTGACAGTTGGAAATAGGCTAAGTGCAAGTATAAATTGTGTAGAACAAATCAAAATCATGAAGTTCAATTCTATTTGGAGTCTTCTGCCTATATTATAATAGTTTACCTGCTAAGAGTTAACTATTTTTTCACTTTATAGTTTCATATGAGATTTAATTCTTATTTCATTTCTACAGACAGTGAGTTAATCATTATGAGTCAAGAAGAGTGTTCAAGAAGAAGCATGAGAATTAGAAACAAAAAGTATGTTCTAGCTGAATCACTTGTATCTTTGCAAAACAAAAAGATATCAAGTCACGAGCAAAAACATACCTCAAACAGTGTTCATGATGTTCACAACCTCAATTTAAATGAAAACCATGACAAGCTCAAGTAGAACTTAGACTATTCGGGCTGGATCTCAAATACAACAGATGTCTATGAATTCTACTTCTTCTGCGGCACAAACAATCTCCACTATTCCCCCATCACAAGCAGTACATGAACAAGTGCAACAAGAGTCAGTACATCCCACCACTCCTCCATCGTAAGCAATTCAGGAATAAATACAACAAGATCATGTACAAAATTCTACCAATCTTGATGAAAATTGCTAATCTGTGGAGCAAGGCAAGTGTATTTAAAATTAACTTCTTATTATTCAAGAAATTTTCTATGTAACTATAAATTATTTTGATCATATTATTGTAGGTCATTCCACAAAAAAAAAGAGGTGGTACACAAATCTCAGTTGTACATAGATGTTGCGAGCGCAAACTAATCGTGCTAAATGAGTTGTACCAGCCTATTGGTCCTATTAAAGCGGGTGGTAAAGGAGTTGGGTAGCTTCCTTGGCACATTGGCTAGGAATGAGATATTTTGTCCTCTTAATATACTTACCTGGAAAAAGTTAAAGACCCACGATGATATGTGGAACTATATCAAGGTTAGAAGTTCTCAATGTTTTTAATGTTAGTTGAAAATATTTCTTATTTTTTGCACTAACCCAATTGCACAATTTGCAGGAGAAATATGACATTCCTAATGTTGGGAAGGAATGGGCTTTGAATGCAATTGAACTTGCTTGGAGAGGGTATAAGAGTAGGATTAAGGAAAAAAATACTTTTATCCTATGACAATGAAGAAATTCGAAAGGCTAATAGACCTAAAAATGTTCCAGAATCTGTATTTAAGGATCTTCTTCGATATTGAATTCTGATGAATCTAAGGCAAGACAATTTTGTATATCTGATCTTATGAATATTTCTCAGCATATACATTTTATTCTCTATATAATTACTTTAAGTGATAGTTATTAGGTGTTTTGTGAGTTTGGTTGAAACATCAACTTTATTTTTTTGCAGAATATGTCAAAAACTAACAAAGACAATCGCAAAAAGATAAGGTATCCACACACTGTTGGCAAAATAAGTTTTTCCATAATCCGCGAGGTTTGATATTTTGTCATAATCTAACTTAAACTTATACTTTCTTATGAAGATATTGATGTCTATTTTTATATAACTAGAATAAAAAGAAGGGAAGTCCGGATGGTGTTTCCAGTAAAGAATTTTTTGTGGCTACTGGAAGAAGAAAACCTAGCAGAGTATACAAGGACTCATATGAGGATACAACCAACATAATAGTATGAACTTTTCTTGTTCAAAGTTTATCGTGATCATTTATTTGTTCTTAAATATTACATCAGTTTTTATATACTTTTAACTCTTTTTCTTTGCTCTTAAATCTTATTTGTAGGCAGAAATAGAAATGATAGAAACTCAAGAAAGTATTAAAGATGGTAGCCAATCAGATGATGCATATTCAAAAGTTATGGCACTTGAACATCCTGGTCAAGTACAGTTGTATGGACGTGGAATTACCAAGACTCTTTTGAAACTCAAAGCAGCAGATTCTGAAACTTTGTCAAGTGCTGCTGATGATGAAAGGATGCAGAAAAGAATGGAGGAGCTAAAAGAGAGGATTCAACAAAAAATGCAGGAAAAGTTCGAAGCGCAAAAAGATAACATGGAACGAGATATTACAATGAACATTATTGCTCAACTTCAGAACTTAACCCAGGATTAACAATTGATCAGAATATGCTAAGATACCTTTATTTTTTTTCTCTGTACAGATGACTTACCCTTTGAGATGATAATCTAAACCTTCAGTTACTCTAAAAGATAACTGATTTAATTGGATTGTGTAATTGGAGTATCTGAGCTAAATTCATAGGAATAAGTTATTAAGCTAAGTCTATAGCTAAACTCGTCTAAAGGCTGGGTTGCCTATTTTTGGATTTGATCTAACGACTATCACTAGTTTGCTACTGTTCTAATATGTTTATTTATGGAAATAATTTTTGGAATCCACTTCCTGGAAATAATTTTGGGAATTCTCTTGCCCCCCTGCTGCTAATGTAGTACTCTGTTTGCTATTGTAGTACTCTTGCCCCCTGCTGCTGGCATCATGCTGACGAGTTTCTTTTCATATAGCATTATAAACATTTGTTTCCATAGCACCAGATGATACATTCACTTGATTGATGTTCTGTCCAGTGAAGTTAAGTCCAAAAGACACCTTTTGGCCTTGTTGCTTGTGTCCTAACAGGGCTACTTACTGATTGCAAGTCCTTAAATATGTATGCCTTGGTTGTTAAAGGCATTGTTAAAGTCCTCAAATGTCTAACAGGGTTGTTAAAGCATTGTCTGATGGGGCAAAAACCGTGTTATGCCTTGGTTGGAATTGTTGACTTAGTTGTTGATTTGGTTTCCAACTTGTGTTTCATTGAGGAACTTGATGAATGTGTTGTATTGTCCTGGTTTTTTGAGGATTATCTTGCCCTCCTACTTCTAGTTGAGGAAGCAGTTCAGTGGTAGATCTGTGGTGTTGTTATTTGTACTTGTTGTCGTCCTGGTTTTTAGTTTACTTGTTTTTTGTTGCCTAAGTTCTGGTTGACTTGAGCTAAGAAGATGATAGTATGAAATATGGATCATGAATTTTTTTCTTTAGAGTTTTAACATTTTGCTATATGTATATATATTAAAAATGTACCAGTGTATATATATTAAGTAGTTAATTGTTAAGCGTATGCATATTGTGTACATGTTGGATATATATAAATTTGTGTTGTCGTTAATTTATAGAAGACAAAAGGATCAGCATTACAAATGTAATTTCCTTTTATAATACAAATACTAATTACTGTTAGATTAAAGTTTAATGTTTATGGCAACGACTATAAAGCATTGCCATTTCCACACATTTCCGTCGTCGCCATAGGAAGGTCTATTCCAACGCTTTGTGACAACCGTTGCACAAACCGTGGCCATAGCTCTGTAGCCACGTGAACTGATGCAACGACTAATCAACTGTTGCTATATGTCTATGGAAACGGTCTTTCGGTCTATAGCAACGGTTTTACTTGCATTGTCATAGGCCTGATTTCATGTAGTGCATACTTAGAATTTCTCAATGAAGTCACCCTCATGGGAGGTTACACGGGTCGTGTGGTGTCACACGGGCCGTGACACTGCCCGTACCTCTCTCTTTAGAAAAATTCTACGATCCAGTTACGAGATGGTGATTCCATACTTAGAAAAATTTCACTCTAGAAGCCTTATGGATGGACTTACGCGCCATGACACCCCACATGGTCCGTGAACTTGGCCATGTAAACATAGTCCCAAAACTGTGGGATTTCAAGCCAAGCCTACCACACGGTCCGTGAAGTGTCACAGGGATCGTGAGGGGTCCAAGTGTGGTGTGCCTTAGTTTAAAACACCACATTTAAGGGCCAAATATCCTCCAAAGGCCAAGGGCCACTCCATGGAGGCTCCACACGGGCCATGTGACCTCACATGGACCGTGAGGGCTCCCATGAAGCATGACCTTGGTCCAAAACTTTTACAAAACCAAACTTCCATGCTTCATTGAGGTCGTACGAATTCCGAGTCATTATATCATCTCCCCATTGGGAACATTCGTCTCCGAATGTGCAAGAACAAGGCTTGAAAGGCTCGACTTAGAACACGAAACGTCCGAAAACAAGGTACAATGCATATTCATCATTTGAAAATCATAAAGTCCTTAAAAATAATATCAAAACATATGTAAATCATTCAAAACATCTTGAAAATTATTTTCGTGCACATGTATGCATGTCATGTCACGAAAACTCAAGAGTGAAACAATTAGGACTATTGAGAACAGGAAGGACCTAATACCATAGGCTTGAGTAGATTGGAAAGGATATATAAGTATCATCACATCATGCTTGATTCCACTCCCCACGTAGCACTTTCTACTTGTTAATTCCTCTAATGTACCTTCACCGAAGCCACATTCTTGTTGCGAAGCCGCTTCACTTGTCTTATCTAAAATCTCAACCTTAGCTTCCTCCATAAGACAAGGTCTCCTAAACCTCAACATCTTTCAAAGGCAAAATAACAGTAGTATTACCAACAAACTTCCTCAACATAGATATATGCAAAACTGAGTGACTAGAGCTCAATTTCGGAGGCAAATCCAACCTATAAGCTACATTACCAATCAGCTTCAACAATCTCATAAGGACCTATATACTGGGGACTTAGCTTTCCCTCCTTTCGAAAATGCATCATACCCTTCATAGGTAAGACCTTCATAATCACCCAATAATCACTACGAAACTCAAGATCTTTCTTTCTAACACCCAAATAAGACTTTTGATGACTTCGAACCATCTTTAACCTTTCCTTAATCAATTTTACCCTTTTGTAGCCTTCAACACTAAATCCACGCCTATAGAAGTCATTTCATCTTAACTTCTTTGGGGGTCTACTCTTTTACTCTATAAAGCCCTAAACGGTGTTATACTAATGCTAGCATCAAAGAAATTGTAGTAAACAAACTCAAGAAGTGGCTGATGATTCCTCCCAATTAAACTTTCAATTCCAAAAAACACAAGCTCTCAACATGTCCTCCAAAGTTTGAATTATCCACTCAGTTTTTACATCAGTTTGAGGATAAAAGGCGGTGATCAACTTTACCTTAGTACCAAGCTCTCCTTGAAACGACCACCATAAGTGAGAAGTAAATTGGATACTGCAATCCGATATGATAGACCTAGACACACCTTGCAACCTCACTCACTCTTGGATATACAACATTGCATAATCTTCGGCGCTAAAGGTAGTCTTGAGTGGTAGAAAATGAGCCGACTTTGTCAACCGGTCAACGATAACCCAAGTATAGTCAAATTACCTACGGTCCAGGAAAACCAACCACAAAATACATATTTACATCCTCTCACATCCAAGTAGGGATCTTAATGTCTTGAGCCACACCATTATGCCTTTGGTGCTCTACCTTCACTTGTTGAAAATTCGAGCACATAGGTACGAACTCAGCTATGTCCTTCTTCATACCATGCCACTAATACACCTTGAAATCCCAACACATCTTAGTAGATTTAGTGTGAATCGATTAATAAGAGTTATGGGCTCCACTCATGATCATTTTGTCTAAGATCACCCACAACCGGAACACATAATTGACTTTGATACCGAAACACACGATCTCCCCTTGGGAGGAAGCCTCTATCATATTATTTTGGCAACCAACCTCTTTAATCCAACCAATGACACATCTATATCTTTCTTAGACTTAACGTCAACAACCACAAAAGATTCGGCCCCATTTTGAACATGAATACCAACATTATTAGAGTCGTCGACCTAACAACAAATCTAGCCAAACGGTGAACATATTTTGTTTCTCCCCTTCTCAACACAAGCACACTTCCCATAGATAGCCTACTCAGGGCATTGGCTATAATGTTTGCCTTGCCAAAATTACATTGTACACTCATATCATAACCCCTAAGGAGTTCCAACTCTCTTCTTAGTCCCAAGTTAAGATCCATTTGAGTGAACACATATTGCAAGCTCTTGTAGTTGGTGAAAACACTAGCATGCACCCCATACAAATAGTGTCTCCAAATCCTTAAGGCAATCACTACCACCGCTAACTCATGATCATGAGTCGGGTAATTATGCTCACGCACCTCCAATTGCCTTGATGTATAACCTATCACCCAATGTTTCATAAGTGCGCAACCCAACCAAAACTGAGAAGCATCACAATACACCACAAACCTATCTAAGCTATCCGGTAAAGTCAAAATAGAAGTCGATGTAAGCCTACCTTTCAAGGCTTGAGAACTTACCTCACACTCATCTGACCATACAACTTGGCCTTCTTTCTAGTAGATGTCATCAACGAAGATGTAATAGAATAGAAACCTTCATCAAACATTCCATCACAACCTGCCAACCCAAGAAAACATCGAATATCCATAGGAGCAAGCATGTCAAACAATGCACATCATTCACCAACTCCCTTTTTGACCTTATTTATAAGGTTGCTACAATATCTTCCTCCCCTGGATTGCATTACGAGCTCAAAGTAACTCTCTTTATTCGATAGGGAGGCATGGAGACAAGAAATCTTAAGATATGCACCATGGCACGATAAGAATTATGAAAAATGAAACATTTCCTAAAACACCTTGTAGCCCCCTACCCATATATGTGGTGCGTTTCATACCCATGAATAAGACTCTACTTGAAATGACATGTTGGAATCCGAGGACCATTTAAAAATCTAGTTCTCTGATACCATCTTTATCACGACCCAGGCCTAGGGCCTAGAAGTGACATGGCGAATGGGGACCCGAGAGTCACTGAACAAGCCTCAGTATCAAAATCCATATCATCGGTTCGAAAACGCATTTAAATAGTGAACAAATAGTTCTAAGGGATAGGAAAGTAGGATCCACGCAATGAGGATATTGAAGGGAAAGGGATTTACATGGATTCACATAGTACATAACACATAAGAACTAAGGGGCGAGTAAGTATGACTCACTCTATGGGGGCAATGCGGGGCTTAGGATCTTCCACAGTTCCACATCAAACATATATACATATCATAATTCCCATAATCAGTCCATGATAGTCATATCCAATAGATAACTGAAATCATAAGCTTCAAATACAACATATAACATATAAAATCTATAAGAGCCTACAAGATGTCCAACAATGCCTCTAGTCATAAGATGGGACGCGGGCCAAGACATGTCCTGGACTCACCCTCAATTAAGAAGATAACAGAAAACAACATAGGTATAAGGAAGGTGATTTGTCCTTGGAAGATTGGACTCACCACAATATCAACTCTCCAAATTTGAGCTACCCGTCAAGCGGTGGATAATCGTAACACACGACCTACACGGTATAATCATGTATCCATAGAGTATGCGTTAGTATGATTGAATATACTTATATGCGGGCATGCAATGCATATGACTTATCAACCTGTATTTCAACGTTAGATGACAAGGGCACATAATATAGAAAGAATCATATATCAGAGGAAGAGTAGCATAAAATATGCTATGAAATTTATGATGCATGAAATGCAATAATACTCATATATATAGAGGGGATGGACTATAACTGAAAAATCAAACTCATGTGAGCTATTATATGAATTAGTCCAATAAAGACCTCCCATCGGTAGGAGAAGATTACTTGCCAAAGGTAATCTACATCACACCTTGCTGAACACACCATTCAGAAGGATTTTCCAAAATCATATCATATCACAAATAAAACGAATAACCATTCCTTATGAACCGGTCATTTCGGTAATGGATACCATTCCTATGTTGGCACATAGTTCTAGAAAAGGAGAGAAATCTTGGGGATAGCCCTAACGCCCCCAATCCATCGGTGCTAAGTCAAAATATCCCACATGAATACTTATATATATACGTGCTTCCAAAAGATATGATATTCATTTAAAACCGTAATTCATTTTTAAACCGTCCAATGCACATTTTAGGCTCTAATGCCAAATCTTAGGCCATTATCATGATGCTCATGCAAGGAATAGCTCATTCACATATACAAGATGGTGAAAGCACCCGAGATTCTCAAAGAGCCATAATCATAAGACATGTATGTGATCACATTCTTGTCATAGCCAATATCTTATCAAAATCCTTTCGTAGAACATAATTGGGCATAACCCACTTCTTAATTTCCATAATGATCAATGTTCATAAATGTAGGTGCAATACATGATGTAAGAATAGCATGGGTAACATAGATTCAAAAGAGACATCATAATATGAGATTGAATATATCCATTATTAAATCAATATCTAAATCATAATATAAATCACCCATGCATAAATCAACTTTAAAGGGGACATGCATGTTCATAACTTCATAACTCAATGTAAATCATCATAATAGTGATCACAGTAAATTAAAATCATAGGTAAAGTTCAGCCCATACATCCATTAGATTTAATAAAATCAAATAATGAATACACACATTTAAAGTGAATTAAAATTTATGAAATCAATGGAAAGGAATTTTGGGTCTTCTTGGTTAGAAGGGACCAAGAATCAATCCCACATACCTTGATTAGGAAGATGAATTCGAGAAGAATTTAGCTTGAATTTGAGACCGCAATTGAATCCTTTCTTGAATCTTGAAGATGAGACTTGGAGAGAATTTTGAGATTCTAATTCTAGAAACTAAGTGTTAGTCTTGAATGAGGGTTTAGAATTAGTGTAGGAGAAGTTTATGAATATAAAGTTGGGTTAAAAAGGTCTTAAAAGACTTGGGGATGGGTCAAAATATCAAAAATACCTCAATAAAATGCCCGTTCAAATTTTAAACTGAACTTGACACGGTTGGCTTCACGGGTCGTGAAGTTCTTCATGGTCTGTGAAGGCTCCCTGTCTATCCTAGACAGATTCTACGAAAAAAGGCATAACCTCTTGCTCAAAACTCGTAATGAGGTGAAACTATATGCGTTGAAAAGACAATTCAAAGAGCTTCAATTTGATAGGTCTTGGGCCATCCAATTCTTTTTATGCTAAGCGATATGACCATTTAAAGTAGACCCTTCTATCGATACTTGATAAAACTTAGCTAGTGGAATTCCTTTGAACTTGACTTGGTGTAGGAGACCTATGATGGCCTTAATGAACATAAATAAGCTTTAATTGAAGGCGTGAAAGTGAAATTATCTTGAGCTTGAAAATACCATACTTAGAATTTCTCAACAAAGTCACCCTCGTGGGAGGTTACACGGTCATGTATTGTCACACAGGCCGTGAAATTGCCCGTATCTCTCTCCTTAGAAAATTTCCACGTTTCAGTTACGAGATGGTGATTTCATTCTTAGAAACATTTCACTCCGGAAGCCTTACGGATGGCCTCACGGGCCATGACTCCCCACATGGGCCATGAACTTGGCCATGTAACCATACTTGGTCCCAAAAGTGTGCGATTTCAAGCCAAGGCCTCCACTCGGCCCACCACACGGTCCGTGAAGTTTCACACGGACCGTGAGGGGTCTAAGTGTGGTGTGACTTAGTTTAAAACACCATGTTTAAGGTCCAAACATCCTCCAAAGGCCATGGGCCACTCCATGGAGGCTCCACACATGTCGTGTGACCTCATACGGACCGTGAGGGCTCCCATGAAGTGTCACCTTGGTCCAAAACTTTTTCAAAACGAAACTTCCATGTTTCATTAAGGTCTTACAAATTTCGGGTCATTATAGTGGGATACCAAAAGTTGATATGAAAGACATAATGATGTCATTTGGAAAAAAGGTGAATGAGGAATAAAAGAATCATGAGAATTGTGTTTATATTATCATGCTAGTTAATAATTTCTTATCGAATTTCAAGTTAAAGACACATATTTTTATTGCTAAATACATTTTGAAATCAAGAAGAGATTAGTCTCTTGTGCCTAAATACTACCCTACACGTCCTTAAGCCTATATTACAACCCTAGCAAAGTCCTTTGAAATTTGAGGCTCGATGAAATTAGGCAAGCGTTGATTGAGAATAAGGGCAAGCCTATATGTAAAAACTTGCATATCATTTCTTTTTTGGGAGTACGAGCGTTGCTAGATCCTTGATGTTATAGATCCAATGTTGTGACATTGTGTGCATAAGGATCTTCTTTGTTGGGAGGATAGATGGCAACGATTTCTTGGCCATTGATTAGCAACTGCATTGGCAATTATGAGCACAACTTTGTCTTGAGAACACCTTGGTCATCTCTTGAAGCTTCAAAATTGCGTAAGTTGGCTGTAGAAACTTTGAGGTTTGACAACAAAAGGAAGAAGGTATATGGTGCACTTTATGGACCTATTTTCAAGCACTGTGCTTTGGATTGGTTGGTATTCGGCTTGCTTGAGGGCAGGCAAGTGTTTAAGTTGGGGTGTTGATGAGTCTGCATGTTGGACTTATATAGGGCTTAAATTGCATAGGATATTATCCTCAATGTGTTCTTTTGCCTCATATATTAATCAAAATGTATGTTTGATGCTAGAAATAAGGAAAGAGATGTATGAAGGGACAAATTCTAGCAAAACATGGCAAAAGGAGTGAAATTTCAAAAAATGAAAATCGATCATTGCCAAACATTTCAAGGTGCGCTAAATGATGCATTTGACCACCTTTTATTGAAGTGTCTAATCCCAAGTGCAAGGTGAAAAGGGGCAATGGGAAGCCTACTTTGATGGCTCGCCAAACCACTTCGACGACCAACGGTATTTTTGTCCAATGTTACATAAAACTAGTTAGGAAAACAATAAAGAATTAAATTCCTAAAGGTGACATATGTCACATTTTGGTGGATCGCCGAATCAATTCGACGACTAAAAATTCGGTTGCCTAATGTTATAGATCCCAAGATCTCAAGGATGGTTCAAAAAGGTAGTCTCATGCACATTCGGTAGATCGCTGAATATGTTTGGAGATGGTCGACTTTGACCGCCCAATGGGGAATTGTGAAGATATTAAGGGTATTTTCATTTGAAGTATAAAAGGATATGGTGAGGACTTTTTGAAAAATACACATTGAGTACCTTGGTACTACACTTACACATTCTAGAGAGAAGAAAGGTACATTCATTAGAAAATACTTTTGGGGCTTGTGAGAAGGGTTTGTCCTCAATTTTCCTTTAAATTCTAGAACCCATGTCATGGATATTCCCTTTGGTAGCTTTATTTTGATTTTGTACATGAGTTGCTTAAAAACCCCCATGTTGGGGATGTGCATAGTAGCGAAATGTTAATTTCTCACTAAATGTTTCTGATTAATTGACTTTTATGTGTTAATTTGATGTGGGTTAGCATTTTCCTTCAGCTATATTTATAAATCTATGACTGCAAACTTAGATATATGTTTAGATCTGTGAATATTGCATGAAAGTGAGTATTCAAATATAAAGAATTGTGTAATAGATTTCATGTGTTGGGAGGGAATTCTGTGATATGGTTCAATCAATGAAGGTATTAGATTGTGTAGATGCAAATTTGCACAAGTTCCTGCGGCTCTTGTTTAAATCACGCGTGAACTCTTAACCGATTCATATTTTTACGCCATAATTGACTTAACCATACTTATGGTTACAAGCTTTCTAGCCTACCCACAAGTAAATTAGCAATAGGATTCAATATCGGAGACCCACTTATTGGAATTACATTCAATTACGCACATTCCTGACATGCTTCCATCTCTTGATTTTAGTTAAATTTTTACAATGCAAAATTTGTTATATTATAGGTTATTCAAATCAATTTTAAAGCAACTACCATCAATTAGTTCAATTAATTACTTTAAGGTATGGATTGAGCAACTCCCAATCCCCGTGGATTCGACCCCGACTCATAGTTGGGTAAATATATTATTAATGATCGTCCATAATTCTATAGGGAGGTGTGTTTGAACGTCATCAACTGTTTAAGTATCTGAGCCAACTAGGTCTCAATCTGGGTCTATCGTTGTATTGGAGTCTGTAAGGACTTGGCAGATATGTAAACTATACTCGCATGTTATGGATGCAAAGGTACAACCTCTTTTACTGCGGTAGAAGTGGAGTTTGGTGTCTGTCTCTATCCTCTACAATTGGTAGGTCCCTCGCCAACTCAGAAATTGGTGGTGCATCCTCAGAAGCTAGCTGCCCGACAAACATCTCTAAGAATGTGACAGTAGTCTATGGTACTTACCTTGGCACAATAGGATTTTCATCAGCTTTTATCAGGCCGGCATCCTGAGTCCTCTACACATCAATCATGAAGCCGACGTTGGGAATGATCTCTGTACATACGTCCATACATAGCTTGTGAATCCAATAGGGAAAGAAAATAGTGGTCGACCTCCTGAACGTCGTCTCGTGTATCTCATCTATGATGCAATGGGAGAGATCAATCTCATAACATGCCATGATGCTACCTACCAACATAGCATGCTCTGGTGTAAGGTATTATTTGCCTATGTAGGCTAAATACGCGATCGAATCATGAACCACCAAAATTTAGCTACAAAACTGAGTGAGGTCTTAATAATAGGTCTTGTACCATACACCCAATCTGCATCCATGCCTCGCCTAGTGATGTAACTGGCTACCCATTAAAGTAAATTAGCTCTCTGTGCTAGGTCCCACATGATAATACAATTGTGGGCAAGTCTTATTATGTACTCAAACTCAGTAGGGAGACCGGTGGATGCATGTCTGGCTCGAATAGAGAATGTCAGACTATGGTATCTAAAAGATCAACTAGTACGTCTCATACGAAAATCTGAGGGAGAGGTAGTTGGGCTTTCATCTTGGACTTCATTTGGATGCCCTTGGTAATTCTGGCACCATACGAAGGATAAAACTCACGAACCAAGGCCAGGGAATATTTCCTCAAAGGTGCAGCCATCCAGTCTAAATGGTAGTGCAAAAATAAATTCCAAATGGTTGGAACAGCCTCTAACCTGGGCGTTAGTATCCGGGGATCCTCAATGAATGTCCTTGTGCTCCTGTCCTGGTCGTCTTGCCTGATGTCATGGTAGTATATCTTGCACATACCATCTACACTTTAATGGTGGGGTTGTTCTGCCACTCAAATCGGGACTATCATTGATTTGTCAGAGCAATCCTTTGAACCCTCCTTAGAGCTTCAACAAGATCGGTCCACTGAGCCTGACTAAGACTTCTTGTTTGAACCTGAAAACTGGATTCTCTTACTCCTCGTGGTCTTTCCCTCATCAGACTAAGGAGGTGGTGTAAAGACTAGGCTCTGTGCCGAGAATATCTAGCAGGACTGAGCGTATGTCTATCATGGTTGGATGCCCTCATCTCGGTGGACGTTAAGATCCTCTACAGGCCCACTACACTTGGACTCTGTGGATCATCTCCTAACCTCTGCCTCAGTGCCCTAGGTTCATCTCGTCTAGCTACGTCAACTTTCGGGGCCATCGTACCTACACATTAATACTAATAAGTCCAAATACTAAGATGAAAACAAAAATTTTGAAAACAAAAATAACTGTCAAGGAAAGTACAAAAGTTTGCTTATTGGTCGTAAATGGAACTATGGTCCATAAAAGTCAATCTTAGAACAGGGTGCCAGAAATTTGAACAATGGACCTGTGACTAGAACTCCTATTTATGGCTCTTAGATGAAACTACAGGTCGTAGAACAGGGTTGTGGTTGAAGGGTCCTGAGAATACCTGCAGAAGTTAAAACTATGAGCCCTGTTTATGGCTTGTAGATCAAACTATAGGTCATAAACAGGTTCATCCTGTTGAGTTAAAATTTTAAGTTTCTGAAACTCCTTTTACGAAGGGTATTACGGTTTGTAAATTTTGAACTACGAGTTGTAAAAGACGTGATATCCCATAAAATAAATAAATTTCTTCACAGGCTTTCTTACTATGATTTTGATACATTAACCAAGTTCTTTACTTATGAATTTCATCTCATGATTTACTTCATTGGTGGTCTTACATCTCTTGATGCATCTCCGATGCTATTCATGTTTATTTGTACATATCCCTCATATATTTCGTACATTCAAAGTAATAATGTATTCTTCTTTGCCTGCATTATATCATAATGTAGGGACAGATGTTCACCGTTACATCTCATATTCGTGGCTAGGAGTGGAGTTGATACATTAAATTTGTGAGTCCTCATGCATCGAGGGCAAGCTATTAAGTTTATGTTTCATTTTTTTCTTGAGTCTAGTTTACTATTTCATTTATTTTCAGTTTCGGACCCATCTAGACTAGTAGAGGTATGATTGAAACTAAAGAAAATAAAGTTAAGCGGAAACAATCACAACATAACATATGAAATCTCAAAACCTGGAGTCATGAGTACAAAAGCATCTAAAGTGGTACGTAGAGTAAATACAACTGTCTCAAATGGAATACAAAGCTGGTAATATCTGATACATAGTCTAAAAAGAAGCAATAAAAGAATCCTCAAATATCCACGGTGACATGAAGTTTGAGCCTCACTGCTAAGATCTGGATAACTAAAGAAGCTCCGCTAGAGTAAATCAATTACCATTACGGGTCCCTATGCTTGATCTGTTGGGAGGAAACAAATTAGGTGTGAGTACACCGAAGTATACCCAGTAGGTTCAATCGACTGGGTAAGAGAAATCAAACAAGCATGTAATAACTAAGAGTTTCTACTACCTGCAACCAAAGGTTAGTACGCGATATAAACATAGATAAAATCAAGTAAAGACAGTAAATTTAATTAATGATGCAATGCAATGTGTGAATGCAATGGCGTCGCAGGCTATGTATGAGGTGGAATCATGATCGTTGCAAGGCCAATGTACATATCTATTGAGCCAAAGCTACCAGATAGAACTCAAGGGTGCCACAAGCCATGTACTCAAATATCTCAAGGCGTCGCAGGCCATAAACAGAAGTATCTCGAGGTATCGCAGGTCCCATACTAAAGTGTCTTAAGGCATCGCAGGCCATATAATGTAATGTCTTAATATATCATAATATTACATATGATACGAATGAAATAAGATATTTGTATACCAACGCGACCAGCCAAGTATATGATACATGCATGCCAATGAATCCAGTCAAGGATAAGATGTGTGCATAACAATACAACTAGTCAAGTATGTACGTAATAGAAATATAAACTACAACTAATACATACAATAGCCATCACATCAAATAGGCTACACCATGTGTATCAACTAGTACTACAAGACTATAATTATACCTTATATCATCGTTATTTCCTCAGTAACCAGGATGTCAATGAAACAGGGCTCCACAAGTACCCAAGTAACCTCATATTTCTCAAGTTTATCACAATTACCACTAGCTAATCACAACATTATCCAAAAGCTAGCACAAGTCTCATGTTATCAACATGATATAAAAAATTGTCTCAATTCTCATGATTTCATCTCAGTTTATCAATAGGATCGCCATATACTCAACTTTCGGCATAACTAGTATTCCATTACCATAAAATTATATCATATCATGTCATTGGGTCATAATTCAATCTAAATCTTACAATTGTCACATGAACGTGTCCAATAACTCAAATTCAGTCCCAAAAAGGTTAGCCAAACCTACCTCGATGTTGAAACCACACTCTAACAAGCTTTCAATCAACTCAAAACCACGAAATGATCCCTAGATCAATCAATTACTAATAAAAAGATAGGTACTACACATCAAGAGGTGAATTTTG
This sequence comes from Solanum rostratum, assembly GCA_029948455.1. Lineage (NCBI taxonomy): Eukaryota > Viridiplantae > Streptophyta > Magnoliopsida > Solanales > Solanaceae > Solanum > Solanum rostratum. The sequence goes on along the minus strand of CM057045.1, from coordinate 59,661,385 downwards.
ATACCCATATTCGCATGAATTAGGCTTAGGGGCAAAATGGTAAAAAGTATGGCTAAAATTTGAAGTTTCTAAAGCTGGAAATTGACTTTAAAATCAGGTTCGATGAAAATCCAAGTAAAATCGAGTTCAAATCGAATGATAAATCACCATTTCAAGTTTCAAAATCATACACCAAAAAAATCACAATTTTGGACATACAAAATCATGAAATTCAAGACAAGATCAAGATGTAAATCATGGAAATTAAGTAGAATAGTATTAGGAACACTTATCCAAAATAATTCTCCAAATTCTTCACTCAAAATCGCCCCAAAAAGCTTGGAGTTTGAAAAAAGAGTAAAATTGGAGGTTTCACGTATTAAAACTGATCAAGTGACAAGTGTACTCAGCAAACGCAGAGAAGTATCCATGAACGTGGAGCATTGAGGTATGCGAGACCTCTGCGATCACAGAGATGAGGTCCATGAATATGGAGAGAAAGAGGGATCACTAACCATACTACACGAGCACGTAGAAGACCCAAAGTATCAACCTCCATGAACATGGATCCTACCCCGCGAATGCCGAAAAGGAAAGATGCCTGCACCAGACATTTGTGCAGCAACACGATTCAGCTAGCCCCAAAACATGAATTGACCACTTGGAATTCATCCAAACTTTGAATTTTACAACCCAAACAGGTATCCATACTATGCACAGTGATTCGGAGTCAACGAAATACTCAAATTCAATTTTGAGGTCTCCACAACACATTTACCAATGCAAGTCAAATGAACTAGTTTAAAACTCAAAATACCAAAACTTTCCTCGGGAACCCTAAAAGTTATGAAGAGACAATTTCTAGTGTTAGTTTCACCATCTGGATTACTGGAAGTGTCAAAATTTCAGAGCTTTTTGAACTCCAAATGTTGACTGAAGTCAAACTTCGGTTCTAAAAATGACTAAAATGCAATTTAGACCTAGAAAACTCATTTTTATTCTGAATTCAATTTTGTAGCATTTTCTGGACCAGATTTAAGATACCCAAGCTGATGAAATCGATGGATTTATGATTCGATACCTTAAACTCAAAATGACACAAAAACTCAATTTTTCAACAACTTAAGCTTCCAAAAATGCTAAAACTCGTATTTTTCAACTTTTAAATCTAAGGATTTTAGTTCCAATAATATAGATAGTTCAAAATAGGCCCAAAGAAACTTATGAAAGAATAAAATAATAATTTTCACAAATAAAATAAAAAATGATCGATCAGGTTATTACATCAGATATTCTTGGGGTCTTGTTGTTTTCATCTTGAACTAAAGTTGTTTCTCTTTTATTGATGAATTCAAAGTTGAGACTTTACTTCTGCTTCTATTTTTTTTAACTATTTGGTTTGATTTGCTTACGTATGCTCATATATGATATGCCAAGAGGCTTAGTTAGAGTCCTTCAAGTTTTTGATCGTCGTGTCACATCTAGAGCGTAACTGGGATAGTGATAAAAATAATTTTATGTATATGTATTATATCGATATTGCATAAACAATACATAAATTATATATATATATATACACACACACACACACACACCCATTCTTGTAGCTCCTACAAAATGACCATATCAAATTAACATTATTAGTACTAGATTAAAAAATTTATGAGTAAAGTATAGTTATCTCTATTTTCCTGCATCTTCTATATTTTGGTGAACCAACACTTAGATTGCGCTACTGCATAATATATTCTTTTATTTTAATAAGTGTGGGTTAGCCCTGTAAGCTATACTTACCATGAAAGTTATTTTCTAAAAAAAATATCATTTTACTCCTCTTGATGTTTGTTCCGAGTCATGTTTGATCAGTTTGTTGTTTGTTTATGGAGTTTTATTAAGAATTTGAGAAATTTGAAGTTTTTGAGTTTAGAAGACTTATGTTGTTCAAAAGGAATTTTTAGTATCAATCACAGCTATGAGTCTTGACATAAAATTTTGTCGGTTTTATCAGCTCCGAAGTATGGAATTTGGTCTAGGCATATTATAAGTTTTAGGTTCAAATTTATTTTGTGGATTTGGGGCCTTAAGTTGAAGGCTTAAGTTATTTTAGATCAAGAGTTACCTTTGATCAAGATTCTGAGTTTGGATACTCAAAATGGATTTCTAACGATTTCATTAGATTTGGAAGGTGAGTTTAGTGTCATTGACTTAGAACTTTCGCTAAGACTCCCATCGGCACTAGTCACTTTACTCACGACTCTTTCACGATCTTGTATATACTAGTAAGCCTTTTCAACTAAGATCGCTAAAGGAACGCTAGATAAAAAGACTATAAGAGAGAGATTTGGGAAAGAAGGCTTTTATTGCTTGGAAGAATGCTTTACAACTTGCCTTTATGGATAGTTGGCAAATAGAATGACCCCATCTATTTATACTACTCTTGAGGGCCAAAGTGCAAATAATATTTACATGATAAGTCCTCCTATATTTACATATTAGTCCCTACTCTAAAATTCTCCACACATTTCAATACAAGTCTAGAGAAGACTACATACTACAAGAATGATCTACACGGATCTAGAGTCTTCTGAAAACTACTCGAAGGCTCCAGATTCTTCTCATTTTTGCAAAAATAGTGGCGGGTCATGTCACTATTCCCCCCGATGTGGTGAGGACGGCGACACACTACTGCTGCTGCAAGAATTCCCGCAACTTGTCTTTAAACTTCCACAAGTCTTCACATATCTCCCATGTGGCTTCCTCCAATGCCTGGCCCTTCCAATGTACAAAGAACATGGCAGTAGCGGGATGCCATTGTTTCTGCTTAGCGTAGTAACCTATGATAGCTTCTATGTCCCAATCATGCGAGGCAGTGACTGTTATAGGTGTACGGCTTGACTTGGCTCATCCTCGTCCTTGTGGTACGGCTTGAGGAAACTGGAATGAAAGATAGGATGCACTTTGAGTGATGGTGGAATCTCCAATTGGTATGAGATTTTGCCTACCTTGGCAACGATCCTAAACGGGCCCTCATACTTCCGTACCAAGTTTTGATGTACGCCTCGTAGAGCCTTGAATTGCCTCAGATTGAATTTCACCAAGACCCAGATTGAATTTCACCAAGACCAAGTCTCCAACTATGTAGTCTGTGGGGCGACGCTTACAGTCGGCAAACTTCTTCATCTTTTTAGCCGCTTTGTCTAAGTAAGACTTAGCGGTATCCAACTACTCCTCAAAACCTTTGGCCAAATGATATGCCCCAAAACTCTTGCCCTCGAACGCAGTTGGTAGTGAATGTGGAGTTTGAGACTGTTGGCCTGTGGCTAACTCGAATAGTGTCCTGCCAGTGGGTTTGCTGTATGAGAATTGGGCCATATCAAGCAAGTTTTCCCAACCCTTTTGGTGAGAGATCAAAAGGCATTGACCCTTTCCGTTTGGCCATCTCTCTGTGGGTGGAAACTTGTGGAGAAGTGCAACTCCATGCCAAGTATCTCAAATAAATCTCTCTAGAAGTTTCCAGTGAAGTGCAGCTCTTGGTCACTTATTATATGCCTCGACTACTTTACTACGTTCTTGAATAACAGTTGGGCAGCCTCCATGGCAGTCAACTGGCTGTGGCGGGGATGAAGCTGGCATACTTGGAAAATCGGTCCACCACAACCATAATCATTCCGCACCCATCAAACTTTGGAAGGCAAGTGATGAAGTCTATAGTGATCCTTTCCCATGGACGTTCGGCTACTTGTAATGGCCCCAAAAGTCCTCCAGGCTGGCGTTGCTCTGTCTTGTCTTGGTGGAACACAAGATGAATTTGCACAAAACATTTTATGTCATCCCGTATGTATGCCCAGTAGTATATTGCCCCGATAAGAGCCCTCATGTGGCGCTGCCTGGGATGTCCAGCCCATACGGTGTCGTGACTCTCCTTCATGATCTGCAGCCTAATGTTCCCATGTTTCGGCACATAGACTCTCCATCCGAGGGTGAGCAGGAGACCATCCTCTATCCAAAAGTATCGTGTCTTGCCTTGGGATTCTAACTCTATAAGTTTTTTTGCCTCTGGGTTGTGCTATAAACCCTCCTTGATAGCTTCCCATATATTGCATTGGGCTTTAGTGATGGAAGCCAGTTCAGCTTTTTAACTCAAAGCATCTACCATGACATTGACCTTGCTTGGCTTATATTCTTGCTCATAGTCAAATTCAGCTAGAAAGTCTTGCCACCTAGCCTGCTTGGGAGTGAGCTTCTTTTGGGATTGGAAGTATCTAGTGGCAACATCATCGGTCTTGACTACGAACTTAGATCCAAGTAAGTAATGCGTCCAGGTTCGTCGGCAATGCACTATGACGGTCATCTCCTTTTCTTGTACAGTGTACCACCGTTTTGTCTAGTTTAGTTTGCAGCTTTTGAAGACGATAGGGTGTTTTTTCTGCATCAGCACACCCCCTATGACATATTCCGAGGCATCAGTATATACCTTGAATGTTTTGGAGAAGTGAAGTAGTGCAAGGACCAGCTCCTCTGATATGGTAGCTTTCAAACCTTCAAACGCCTTTTGGCATTCCTAGCCCCAAACCCATAACTTATATTTTTTAGCAACTCAGTGAGTGGAACGGCTTTTGCGGAGTAGCCACTTACAAATCATCGATAATAATTAGCAAGATCAAGGAACAATCTCAGCTCCGTCACCTTTGTGGGAGTCTCCCACTTCTTGATGGCTCGTACGTTGGATTCATCCATTCATTGTTGGCCTTGGCTTATAATGTGACCCAAGAAGTGCACCTCATGCCGGGAAAACTCGCACTTCTCCCATTTTATGTAAAACTCATTTTCCTGTAGGACATGGAATACCTTCTTTAGGTACAGCACATGCTCCTCCAGGATGTTGCTACAGATGACGATGTTATCCAGGTACACCACCACGAAGTAATCCAAGTAGGGATGAAAGATCTCGTTAATTATTGTGCAGAAGGTAGCGGGTGCATTGGTCAAACCAAACGGCATCACCAACTACTTGTAGGAATCATACCTTGTCACACAAGTCATCTTTACTTCACCCCCTTTTGCAATTTATACCTAGTAATATCCTTTCTTGAGATCCACCTGGATGAAGTATTTGGCTTGTCCAAGTCTGTCGAAGAAGTCTGCAATGAGCATGATGGGATACTTGTTCTTCATGACCACCTTGTTTAGTTCCCGGTAGTCTATGCAAAGGCGCAATGATCAATCCTTCTTTTTTTGGAACAACACTAGTGCACCATACGGTGCTTTGGATGGTCAAATGTGGCCAGCTTTGAGGAGCTCTTTCAGCTACTTCCTCAACTTCTCTAACTCTGGTGGTGCCATGCGGTAAGGCGGGTAGGCAGATGGTCTAGTCTCTAGCTCCATCTCTATCTTATGATCGACCTCTCGCCTAGGAGGCAAGTGTTTCGACAGCTCATTCAACATCATCTCCTTGTTGTTTTCTAGCACCTCCTCGATGCAAGGTGGTAAGGCTTCCTCAACACTATTTTCTTTGCCTAGACTCATGATGATAGCTAGATATGTTTGTTCCTCCTTCTTCAAGCCCTTCATTATCTGCATGGTTGACAAATGGGCGACACCTTCTGACTTTGGTAACTCGATCAAGGGCACCATACAAGACCTTTCTTGCTTCATTACAAGCATGCGTTGGAGGTAGGGGTAAATCATAGTGTGGCACTGTCGAAAGAATTCTTGCCCAAGTATGATGTCGAAAATGTCCAAGGGGGCCACGGCAAAGTTAGTCTTACCTTGACACTTTCCAAAGGTGACGTCCACTCTGTGTGCTACTCTACATACAGGAGTCGGTGGGGCATTAAGCGTTTTAAGGCGTGTGTTGCTCGGGCTGTAGCTCAACCCCAACCTTACTGCCATTGTCTTCATCATAATGCTTGGTTTCCCGTGTCTACTATAACACGCACGGGTTTCCCGTTCAGGGTCATGTCCATATATTGTGTTGGGTAAGCCTCCTACTTATCGACTGGCTTGGCGGTGGTGGCACATAAATCGATCATGCCCACCTGGGTGGTGCCCGAACTCTGCCCTTGGTTCCATGACTCCTTCTCCTTATGCTCTCATAGGATGGTTCAAAGGTTTTCATCTAGGGACATCTAGCGTAACCAATGTGGGCCTCCACAAATGTAGCAACCACTTTCCTTGGATGACTACTCCCTCTTCTCAGCGTATCCCTGATATCTGAAGTTTTTGTTTTCAACCCGATCTTGGCTTATAGGTGGGTATTACGCTTTGCCTTTACTGAAATCTCCCCCATCTTTGGCATGACTACTCTTAGACTCCTTAGCCTTGCCTTTGTCATGCTTAAAGTCCCTCATGACCTCAGCTTGAGTGATGGCTTCGTCTATGGTGGATACTTGTCTCTGTTCCAGCTCTGTCCTTGCCTATTTCTGCAAGCCGTCCATGAAGTGGAACATCATATCCTCCTCTGTTAGGTTGTGAATTTGAAGTGTAAGGGTTTTGAACTCCTTTATATATGCCTTATGCTGCCGATTTGCTTTAGTTCCCTAAACTTACACTTGGCCTCATAGACGACGGTGTTTGGGAAGAAGGACTTCTTGAACTCAGTCTTGAACTACTCCCACGTGCCTATCGTGCACAACCCCTTCCCTATTTCAGCCTCCTTGAGCTTCCACCATAACATTGATATCTCGTCAAGTATAGTACGATCGTGTTAATCTTCCTTTCATCGCTCTTCACTTTGTTGCACTTGAAGTAATTCTCCAAGTGCCACAAGATGTTTTCCACCTCCTGCGCGTCACAGACACCTTTAAAGATAGGTGGCTTCGGAGAATCAATCCTGGCCTCCATTTCAATGGTCGGTGTAGCATATCTTCTTTCCTCGATAACCTCCTCGAATGGCTTTACTCTAGCATTCATGGCCTCCAACATGTCCATGAACCTGCCTTCCAAGGCGGCGATCCAACACTCCAAGGAAGTGAATGTTTCTTTTGCCTCGACCTCAGCGGCCTTATGCCCGTCCAAGTCTTTACGGATGCTGTCATTTTCATCTAAGGTGAACTCCTCCAAGGTCTTGAACTTGCTGTCGAAATCGTTAAAGCGCTTGCTAAGGAATTCCACCTCTTGGCGGACAGCCTTCACCCTTGTGACCCACTCCATGATAGGTGTGACGTTTACCTGTTCCTCGCCATGCTCATCCTCACTCACCTCTGTGGCCGAGAGTGAGTGGGTGGTTATGACATCGCTCGGTGTTAGTTTGACCAACAAACTCATCCCTCTTGGATTTCTTCTTCTCTTTTCGCAGATTCTTGCCAACATCTATCTTGACGGTGGGAGCATTTACATTGGCAAAGTCTCCTCCACTTGCCATGATGTTAGTGAAACCTACTCTGATACCACATTTTTATAGACTTAGAACTATCACTAAGACTCCCCTGCGACACTAGTCAATTTGCTCACGACTCTTTCACGATCTTGCAAATACTAGTAAGCCTTTTCAACTAAGATTGCTAACGGAACGCGAGATAAGAAGACTATAAGAGAGAGTTTTTGGGATGAAGGCTTTTATTGCTTGGAAGAGTGCTTTACAACTTGCTTTTCTGGATGGTTTGGCAAATAGAATAACCCCCTCTATTTATACTACTCCTGAGGGGCCAAAGTGAAAATAATATTTACATGACAAGTCCTCATATTTTTACATATTAGTCCCGTCTCTAGAATTCTCCACATAATTATATACAAATCTAGAGAAGATTACATACTACAAGAATGATCTACACAAATCTAGAGTTTTCCGTAAACTACTTGAAGGCTCCATGTTCTTCTCCTTTGTGCAAAAATAGTGGCGGGTCATGAAATTAGGATAAGAAAGAGTTTTGATTTAATTTTTTAGAGTTCCAAGAGCTTTGGTACCTTTGAACCTTAAGTTAGTTTAGTTGCAACTAAATAAGTTTTAGGTTAAGAAGACTTTGAATCTATGCTCTGATGATTTCTTTGAGTCCAGAACATCAAATTTAGTAGTGTAGTAAATATGTTTTTTGTTAAAGAATTTTGGATGAATTCTGAGGATCCATTCGGTGAATGTTTTCGGTCTTGGTGTTTGTTGTTGTTACTATATCTGATGCATGATCCATCCTTCTTCACGAATGCATAGTTATTATTTCAGTACTTTACATTCATGAGACCTTCTTCACGATTGTGTAGTATATGTTCTTGAGTATTGTGATAGCATAGACTTCTTCATGATCACATCGGCTAATTACGGGTGAGTTGAATTTTTTTCTTCACGAATGCATGGGTCCTTGACCGCCATTGCAATGGACATTTACTTGGCAAACTTAATAATTGTATAAAATTGAGATTCTTTCCCATTTTTCATTTTTGAGATTTGAGAACTCTGGGAATGATGATTTCTAAAGAGAATTTTCAAGATTTAGCATTTGAGTAAGTAACTTTACTATAGAAACTTCATTTTCACTAACTATTTTATGATTTCAACCTTAAATTATTATTTTTTAAAATAAATTGAATTTGAACTTCAAACTTTATGGTTTTCTCAATAATATGAATTTCTTTGATAAATTGATCATTATAGGCTAATTTCAACTCCATTTTGAAAATACTTCTCGCTGTTGATTTCAAAATGCTTTGGGTAATATAATTATGTATTGATTTTTAAATTTACCCCTACTTTCTCAAAAATGAATTTTTGGACTATTTCGAATTTAATCTTTAAAATTAATGAATTGGATCTTCAAAATTAATAAAATGGTTGTCATTATTAGTGTATTCTTATTGTGATTCCATATTTAAATAGACTTCATTGATTTTAAGATTCTTCAAAAAGGAAAGACTTGTGTTTCGAAGTAGTGACTAATTAAACTAAGATAAGTAGACTTCTTGGTCCTTTGTTAAGTGCATATAGAACGTTGTATTTTTATCATTATGCGTTGAGAAGTAATAAAACTCGTTGAAGGGTTGATATTATAGATTCAGAATTATGTCAAATGATTTTAATAGTGAAGTGCTAAGGGGAATGAAAAGGCAATGTGATAACATAAACATTTGTGATGTACTATGGATAATTTGAGTCACTTATTTGATTCTTTATTATGATGAACATGATTGTATCGATATAGTTTGTGATTAGTATTGATAATTTTCATTTTCTAATGCATAGATATGAACATGCTCTACTTTAATCGATTTCAAAAATATGATATGATGAAAAACTTTATGAGAAATGATGAGAAATAAGGGTCAGGCCACATGCTTTGTGTCAAGTTTCATATGAGAGATCGAGTCATGTGCTCCCTGGCAGGTACTATATGAAAGGTCAAGGAACACACTCCGTGGTAGGTCACATAGACAGATATGTCCACAATGGATCCTAGACTGTTTTTAGTGGGTGTGTAGCTGTCACGACCCAAAATGGATCGCAACTAAAGAAAGATAAATAAAGCAGAAACAATCTCAGAAGATATAAGAATTCTCCCAAAGGTAGGAGTCATGAGTACAAGAGCACCTACATAGTACTGAAGAGTAAGAACAACGGTCTCAAAAGCAAATATAATACACCCATAATATCTGATACAAAGTCTGAAGGAAAACAATAAAGAGAGTCCCAAAGATCCATGGCGACTCGAAGTCTGAGCCTCATTGGTAAGATCTGGATGGAAGCAGATAGCTCAACTAAAGTGATCAACTACCCTGTGTGGGTGCCTGTACTCGATCTATAAAGAGAAAACAAAGTAGGGGTGAGTACAGTAAAATGTGCTCAATAGGTTCAACCGATTGGGTAAGAGAAATCGAACAAGTATGTAATAATGAAGAATCCTATCACCTGTATCAAAAGGATTAGTACACAATACAATGAAGTCATGAATAATGGAAATTATAGAAGGTAAACCAATCCAGTGATGCAATAAAATACTATGAATGACTGCAATGGCGTCGCAGGCTATATATGAGGTGAAATCACGACCACCATGGGGTAAATGTACACATCTATCAAGCCGAAGCTACAAGATAGAACCCGGGGGCATCGCAAGCTATGTACTAAGATATATATAATAAGGCGTCACAGGCCATATTAAAAAATATCTCGAGGCATCGCATGCCATAACCACTGTCTCAATATGCATCATAATATCTCAAATGATGTAAATGTAGTGATAAATGTGCATAATAATGCATCTAATCATGTATCAAATGTATGCATACCAATGCAATCAGTCATATATAACATGCGTTCATATCAATACAGCCCAATCAGAAATAAGATTTGTGCATACCAGTACACCCAATCTAGTATAAGATATGTACATAACAATGCAACGAAGGAGTATAAGATTTATGCATACCAATGCAACAAGTCAATATAAGATAGGTGCATGCCAATGCATCAATGGAGTAACATTATATGGATATACCATGTCTAATCTCATCACCAACCACAAATAACCATATGTCATTGACATAAGCTCCACAAGTATCCTAAATGGGATCATAACTCTTACACTGAGCATGCTCATCATCAATTAGACAAAATATTAACAAGGAACTATTTCCATGTCTCATATTATCATAAAGATATCCCGATTATCTCAAAACACAAGATTTTATCTCAATTAATCAATAGGATCGCCATTCACTCAATATTCGGTATAACCAACATCATATTCCCATTAAATTCAATCATATCATTATATCGAATCACAATTCTATCCATATCTCACAATTATCACATTAGCATGCTCAATAGCTCAAATCCAGTCCCAAAAAGGTTACTCAAACCTACCTCGATGTCGATATCGCACTCGGACAAGCTCTTAAATGACGTAAGCCTCCAAACGATCCACGGATTGATCAACTACTATCAAAAATGGATATTATGTATCAAAAGAGGTACATTTTGATACCCATATTGGCATATTTTAGGTTTAGGGGAAAATGATCAAAATTAGGGCTAAAATTTAAAAGTTTCAAATCTGAAAATTGTCTACAAAATTGGATTCTACACAAAAAATAAAGATTGCGGGTGAAAATTCCACTAAAATCGAGTTCGAATCCATAGAGAAATCATCATTTAATGTTTCAGGATCATAAATCAAAAATCCCACTTTTGGACGTTCAAAATCATGAAATTCGAGCCAAAATTAAGATTAAAAGCATGGAAATTAATCAAAATGATGTTAGAAACACTTACCCAAAATATTTCTCTGAAAAACTCTCTTCAAAAATCGTCTCCCAAAGCATGAAATATTAAAAATAGAGTGAAGTTGGGGGTTTTATCTCTTTTAAAAAATAACTCAGTAAAAATGTACTCTGCGAAGGCGGACAATTTTCGAACTATGGAGAAAAAAATACATATACCTCCGCAAAGGTGGAGAACAAAAATGGGTTGCACCAAATACCCTATACCAGCTAATACCAAAACTCAAAACGGACCCCAGGAACTCATCCGAACTCAAAATTTCACAAACTTATATGTATCTATACCAAAAACAGCGATCGAGACTCAACGAAATCATCAAAATTTGATTCTGAGATCTCCACAACACATTTACCAATGGAAGTCAATAAAACTAATTTAAAACTCAAAATACCAAAACTGCCCTCGAAAATTCTAAAAATTATGATGAGGCCATTTTTAGCTTCATTTTCACCATCTCGAACTATTGACACTGTTAGAATTCAAATCCAAGTTTCTAAACTCCGAATGTTGACCAAAATCAAATGTTGGTTCCGAAAACAACCAAAATCACAACTTGGGCCTAAAAACTTCATTTTAACTCCAAATTCAGTTTTGCAACTTTCTGTAGTTTAGTTTCGACTTTTCAAAGCTAATGGAATCGACGAATCCCTGATCCAGCCTCTGAAATTTTGAATGATACAAAAACTCACTTTTTCAACAACTTAAGCTTTCAAAAAGACCAAAACTCATATTTTCAACTTTTAAAACTCAGGATTTTAATTCCAACCATTCAATTAGTTCAAAGTAGGCCCAAAGTAACTTACAAAAATGAAAAACAATAATTTTCACAAATAAAATTAAAAATGACTAACTAGGCTATTACATCATTCACCAGTAAAAAGAATGTTCGTCCTCGAACGTAAGGAAAAGAGGAGTACCTGAAACCTTAAATCTAGCCCATCTGTCAGACTCCAACTCCCAAGTGGACTCATAAATAGAACGGTGCCGCCACTGAACCTTCACAAAAGGTATATCTTTGGATCTGAATCCCTGTAATTGCCTCTCCAAAATAGCTATAGGTTCCTCTTAAAGGAAAAATCTTGACGTAACTCAACGGAGTCATAAGAAATCACATAGGACGCATTTGGAATATAACGGCAGAGCATAGAAACATGAAAAATTAGATAAAAAAAAGATAATCTCGGTGGTAAAGCTAACTCGGCTATTTCACCGACTCTCCTCAAAATATCAAAAGGACTGATGAATCAAGGACTAAGCTTGCCCCAATTTTTGAATCCCATCACAACCTTCATAGCTGAAACTTTTAGCCAAACACCTTCCCTAACCGAGAACTCAAATGGCCTAACCCTCTTATCAGCATAATTCTTCTGGCAACTCTGGGCTATCAAAAGTCTACTCTAAATCAATCGAACCCGATCCATGGCATCCCAAATCAAATCAACACCCAACACCTCATCCAAACCTGAATCAAACCATCCGATGGATGACCGACATATCTTGCCATACAAGGCCTCAAACGGTTCCATCAGGATGCTGCAATGGTAACTATTGTTATATGCAAACTCTGCCAATGGTAAGTGATGGTCCCATCGGGCCCTAAACTCAGTAACAAAGGCCCTAAGTATGTCCTCCAATACCTGAATGGTGCACTCTGACTAACCATTAGTCTGAGAGAGAAAAGTTGAACTCAAATCCACTCTACTACCCAAACCACATTGTAAAGCCCAACAAAAGTGAGAAGTAAACACGGAACCTTTGTATGATACTATCAACACTAGCACACCATGAAATCTAATAATGTCCCAGATATACAATCTAGCCAATTGCCCCCTATTGAAGCTAGTCTTCACCAGTATGAAGTATGCCAACTTGGTTAATTGATCAACGACTATCCAAACAAAATCAAACTTGCCCAAGGCCATCGACAAACCTGTGACAAAGTCTAATTTCACTCTCTCCCACTTCCATTCAAGAATGGTCATCCTTTGCATCGATCCACTGGACTTTTGATTCTCATAATTCACCTGTTGGAAATTCAAACTCTTGGACACAAACTCACCTATGTCTCTCCTCATGCCAAAAGACCAATAATGTTGTTTGAGATTATGATACATCTTAGCCACACCCGGATGAATGGAATATCTAGCACAATTGGCCTCCTCTAATATCAATCTCACCCAATCCCTAACCTTAGGCACACAAACTCTACCATTAACCCTCAAAACACCATCAGAATCAATAGTATCAACCTTGGCTTTACCTCAACACTTTATCATGAAACATGCATAATTTGGGGTTCTCGAGCTGGTGAGCACATATCTGATCAAGCAAAGAAGATCTAGCATCCAATATTGTCAAAATACTCTGAGGAGGAGCGATGTCCAAAAGGGACCATCTGCCAAGCAAATGACTGAACCTCTAGAGCTAAGGGCCTTTCCTCAACCCTTAAGAATGCCAAACTACTCCGCCTACTCTGCCACCACATTGGCCTTCCCAAGGTGATTGAGAATAGATATATCATAGTCCTTAAACAACTCTAACCACCTATGTTGTCTCATGTTTAGATTAGGCTGAGTTAAGATATATTTGAGATTCAAGTTATTGGTAAAGATCTCACAATGTGCACCATAAAGATAATGTCGCCATAATTTAAACACAAAGACATCTGCAGCCAACTCAAAGTTATGGGTAAGGTAGTGCTTGTTATGCACCTTCAATTGTCTAGAAGCATAGGCTATCAATCTCTCCTTCTGCGTCAAAACACCGGCTAAAACCACACCAGAACCATCACAATATACCACAAATGAACTCAGTCCTCGGGTAAAGCAAGAATATGTGTTGAAGTTAACAAATCTTTGAGTTTTTGGAAGCTCAACTCACAATCATCCGACCATTAGAATGCTACAGCCTTTTGAGTCAATCTAGTCAATAGGGCTGCTATAAATAAGAAACCTTAAACAAAACACCGATAATACCCCGCGAAACTAAGAAAACTTCGAATCTCAGTCACTGAAGTAGGCTTAGACCGCTCACGAACAGTTGCTACCTTAGCTGGATCGACCATAATACCCCCTTTTGACACAATATGGGCAAGAAATGCGACGGACTCAAGACAAAACACATATTTTGAGAACTTAGCATACAACTTCTCTTCCCTCAATCTCTGAAGTACAGTCCTTAAGTGTTGAACATGATCTGTCTTACTCTTTGGAATAAACCAAGATATCATCTATGAACACAATCACCAAAATGTCTAAATAGGGCTTGAACACTCGATTCAACGACTCTATAAAAGTAGTCGGGGCATTAGTCAACCCAAATATGATCATGAACTCATAATTCCCATAATAGATCCTGAAGGTTATTTTCGGGATATCAGACTCCTGAACTCTCAACTAATGGTAACCAGACCTCAAGTCAATCTTGGAGAACATCGACCCACCCAACAACTGGTCAAAAAGATCATCAATGCGAGGCAAAGGATATTTGTTCTTTATGGTCACTTTCTTAAGCTGGAGATAGTCGATACACATACACATAGTCTCATTCTTCATCTTCACAAATAATACAAGAGCACCCCAGGGAGATACACATACACATAGTCTCATTCTTCTTCTTCACAAATAATACAAGAGCACCCCAGGGAGATACACTCGGACGGATAAAGCCTTTCTTCAACTAATCTTCCAACTGTTTCTTCAACTCTTTCAATTTAGCCAGAACCATCTGATAAGGAGCATTAGATATGGTCTTAGTGACCGGCTTCACATCAATAGCAAAGTCAATATCATGATCCAGAGAAACACTAAACAAATTAGTCAAAAATACATCCATAAACTCTCTAGCAACCCCGGTAGTCTCCAATGATTGGGACTCTTGAGAAACAGCTCGAACGTGAGCTAAATATGCAAACACCCTTTCCCTATCAACTGACAAGCATGCATATAAGAAATAGCATCCTTCGAATAGGAGCTAGGTGCTCCAGTCCACATCAACTAAGGCAAGTCGTGGAAAGATAAGGTCATGGTCTTTGTAAGACAGTCAAGAATAATATGATAAGGTGACAACCGATCCATATCCAAAATCATATTGAAATCATCCATATCTAACAATATTAAATCAGCAACAGTATCCCTCCCTATAAAAGTAACAACACAACCCCGATACACTCAATTCCCCACTAAAGATTTACCTACCCAGGTGGAAACACAAATAGGCTCAGCAAGGGGCTCACATATAATATCAATATTAGAAGCAAAATAGGCTGACATATATGAATAAGTACAGCCTGGATCAAATTAAACTAAAGTCAAACGGTGACACACTGGGACCATACCTGTGATAACTGCATCAAAGGCCTCTGGCTCAGCTCTATCTGGAACATCATAGATAACTCCAAACCCACCACTGGCTTGTGGACCACCACGAGCACCACCTCTTACTATACATAACCTCCTCTAACACCACCTTTCATAGCCTGAAGTGTGTCTCTAGGTAGCGATGTTGGAGCCGAACGAGCTGCCTGAGAACCTAAAGTCTGAGCAGGAGGTACACGGTGAGGACAATGATGAGCCAAGTTCCCAATCTCATCATAATGATAATAAGCCCTAGTCTCCTGTATCTAAGATGATTGCGTAGAAAAGCCACCATTCCTGAGTGTACTACTCACCTAAGCAGATATAGACCTATCAATACTATTAGATACTAGAAGAGTTGCTTGATGGCCCTGCCTTTGAATCTATCAGTCCCGTGGGGGTTCCCACTAAACTGTCCATGTCATTAGAACCTCTTCCCACTAGCCTATCCTTCCTGATACGCTCTATCATAAAAGTGTGATCCACAACACTCTGGAAATTACCTCCAGCCAACACTAAGGAAGTTGTAGCCTCCAGAAGATACCCTTCCCCGCCCTTGGAAAACCATCGATCCTCTCAAACTTAGTAGGAATACTAAACACGGCATATCTGGAAAAGGCATGAAATCTAGCCTCATAATCAGAAACAGATATAGATCTCTGTTATAGCCTATCAAAATCATCTCGATGGCTATCTTGGAGGTCGTAGGGCACGCATTTCTCCAAAAATATCTTTGTGGAGTATCCCCAGGTCATAGGTGGAGGTCCAATAGGTTGACGAGCTACCACTGACCTCCAGCACTCCTCCGCAAGGACGGTGAACTGATATGAAGTGTAGGAAACTCCATGAGACTCAAGAATATCTAGATTACATAATCGGTCCTAGCACTCTGACAGAAAATGATAAGCTCTATCTCTAGGAGTGCCATCAAATTGCGGTGGAGCCAACCGCACAAACCTCTCAAAACTCTTCTTCTCTATTGTAGACATGGCTGGACTGGCAAAAGATTGTGACACCATAAACAGGGAAGGTGAAATAGATAGAGTAACATCTAAACTCTAGATTTGTGTACCCAAACTTGGTCTAGATGTCTAAAGTGGAGTAATAACAATCACAAGAGGGTCTGCTGGAGCTGAAGAAGGATCCACATGAATCATAGCCAGCTCCAATAGAGCACTAGAAGGTCCACTCGGTGTAGTAGAAATTGGTATCTTAACAGTAGCTGGGGATGGATGAGCTCTCTCCAATCTAGCCAATAACCTCACCAGTAACTCCTGAACCGAGGGTATTGTCTCTACGGCTGAGGGTGATGGAATAAGATTCTTAGGCCTATATGGCTCATGAACAGGCTCTGGAGAAGTCGATCTATTCTACCCTCGAGGCGGAGTTGCCCCTCTAACATGTCCTCTACCCCTAGTACTATCCTGAACTCTACCTTTAGTGGGAACCACATTAGCTGCCTCGAGCTCTCCTAATGATTGATAGAATCTGTTAGTTAGTATCTACACAAAATGGGTAGATTAGACACTTTCAAAATTAGTAATACAAAGGAATGCACGAATGGAAGTAAGATATAAAAACCTTTCCTAACAAGTCTCCTATACCCTCTTGAAGATGGGTGTGGACATCTACACACTGATCAGCAAGACTCTACTAGACGTCTTTCCCTAGACTCACGAGCCCAACAAACTATACCTTTGATACCAAACTAGTCACAACCCGAAATAGATCACAACTTATAAAAGATAAATAAAGCAGAAACAATCTCAGAAGATATAAGAATTCTCTCAAAAACTGGAGTTATGAGTACAAAAGCATCTAAAATTGTATTGAAGAGTAAATACAATAGCCTCAAAATCAAATACAATACTGTCTCATAATATCTGATACAAAGTCTGAAGGAAAACAATAAAGAGAGTC
Organism: Solanum rostratum; assembly: GCA_029948455.1. NCBI lineage: Eukaryota > Viridiplantae > Streptophyta > Magnoliopsida > Solanales > Solanaceae > Solanum > Solanum rostratum. Next base: position 59,643,922 of record CM057045.1, on the reverse strand, counting down.
CCAAAGATCCACGGGGACACAAAGTCTGAGCCTCCCCAGTAAGATTTGTATAAAGGTAGAATAGGTCAACTAGAGTGATCAACTATCTTGTGGGGGTCTATGTACTCGATCTTTAGGGAGGAAACAAAGTGGGGGTGAGTACACTAAAATGTACCCAATATATTCAATCGATTGGTAAGAGAAAGCAAACAAGTATGTAATAACAACGAATCCTATCACCTACATCAAAAGGGTTAGTACACAATACAATAAAGTCATGAATAACGGCAATTATAGAAGGTAAACCAATCCATTAATACAATGCAATGCTATGTATGAATGCAATGGCATCGCATGCCATATATGAGGTAAAATCACGACCATCACGAGGCCGATGTACATTCTATCGAGCCGAAGCTACAAGATAGAATCCGGGGGCGTCGCAGGTCATGTAGAAGATACATATAATAAGGAATCGCAAGCCATAATCAAAAGTATCTTGAGGCATTACAGTCCATAAGCATTGTATCAATACGCATCATAATATCCCAAATGATGTAAATGTAGTGATAAATGTGCATAATAATGCATCTAATCATGTATCAAATGTGTGCATACCAATGTAATCAATCATCTATAACATGTGTGCATATCAATGCAACCCAATTAGAAATAAGATTCATGCATACCAATGCACCAAGTCTAGTACAAGATATGTGCATTACAATGTAACAAAAAAGTGTAAGATCTGTGTATTCCAATGCAACTAGTCAATATAAGATAGGTGCATCCCAATGCAGTAATGGAGTATTAACATTATATGACTATACCATATCTCATCTCATCACCAATCACAAATAACCTTATTTCATTGACACAAGCTCCACAAGTATCCCAAATGGGCTCATAACTCTTACACAGATCATACTGATGAGTGCATGACTTGCACTCATTTCATGCTCTTTTCTAATGATTTTATGTTGTTGATCCTATAACTATGAGGCTATTATGCTTTGAATGGTGCATGTTACAAGTACTTATGATTTAGATTTGGCTGAGTAAAGGAGAATTAAAGATCGGGGCTGAATTGGAACCAAAAAGGAGATGAAATACATAAAAATAGTACCTAGCAGTAGATACACTCCGCGAATGTAGCCTTCAGGCTCGCGACTGTGGAGTTTTAGTATGCAAAGAAGCGCAAAGGCAGAGCTTAAATTTACACAACCTCCACAATTGCAGAATCCTAAGCGCGATCATAGAATGTTGCAGTGACCAGTGTCGGGACAGTTTTAGAAATTCACTATTTCTAGTCCCAAAATCACAATATACATGCACTCCTAACCCTTATTCTTCATCCTTAAGTAATCGACACAAGTCATTCTTGAAGAACACTAAGAACATATGTTAGTGTAGATTTAGTTTAATGTGAGGATATAGAGAAAGTTTTCTACAAATTCTTGAGTGGATTGAAGAGGGTAGGCCTCATTTGTAATATCTTTCACTCATTCTTTCTTTCCTTGTTTGTGAATGCTAAATTTGTAGATTTAATTAAAGCTTGGGTGTTGATTTATATATGGGTCCTGATTATTTATCTTGCTCTCATGCTTAGTTGATGATTTACTTGCAAAATCAAGAGGGTTTCTCCCAAATTGCTTTAATTGCTTGAATTGATTTATGGGTTCTTGCATATTTTCTTGTTTAACTTAGATTTAAGGTAGGCCTTTGATTTTTCAATTATTGCTCTAGAGGGTGTATTTAAAGGGGAAGATTGTGTGATAGTCATGGGTTTATAAGTTGAGAGAAGATTGTGTGATAGTCATGGGTTTATAAGTTGAGATCCTCAAATGTAACTCAACGACTAAGGCCTTAGGTGTTTTGCTTTTTGGTGTTCAAGCTGGGCGTTCTTTAAGCAACCCACGTAAGAGGTTATAGTTGGCTCTTACGAAACATTATTCCCTTAGTCGGGGTGATTACAAGTAATCTAGCCTACCATAGGTTTTACTTGATGCAAAGTGTGATGGATCGATAGAGTTTTGATTGATTCTCATATCTCATATCCTTGCTCTCTTGCTTGATCAATCCTTATCCAATTGTTTGTAGAAGTAGTTGTTAGTTTAGTCTCCCCCTAATTTTGTTAGAACCTTTTCTCAATACTCGTCTGTCGGGTCAAAATCTAGTACCAATAGGTCCTTTCTCCATTCATTCATCGACACATTATTCCCTATAGGATTCGACCCCGATCTCCAAAGTTGGGTAATATGCTGATAACGACCGCCCCTTCTACCTTTGTGTAGTCGGTTAAGCAACATCAAAAATGGCATTATTATCGGGGAACAATAGGCGTATTGAGTTGATCTATGACTTGTGGTCTACTCTTTTTTATTTGGTTTGTGAGTACTTTTTTTTGTTTTTTTTTCCTTTTCTTTTGTTGTATGGAAAATTGTGATGAACGCTTGCTTGAGGAAAGTAATCCCTTTTTCTATCTCCTTCAGAGTATTTCACTTCGAGGTGAGCAAAATAGAGTTGAGGAAGTTAATAGAGATAAGAGTGTTGTGAGTCAAGATTGGCTCACCGACTTTAACTTAGACTTTCCAAGGAAGTGGCCCAAAGAGACCAATTGCTCAACACAAGGGATGATCTCAAGAGCTTGCTTGTTGCTAAAGGTTATGAGTTGAACCAGTTTGAATAAGAAATTGATGTTTTGGAGGTTAACTTGAAACTAAGCAATGAAGTGAGAGAGGCCCCCAGCTTAAAGGTGGCCAACTATGAGTGGGAGTCTCAAATAGAAGGAGAGGAGCTTGATATGGAAGAGGTATCGGACCTATGCGTTTTTTCAAGCCCAATAATCATCCAAGAGGCCATAATTGAGGAAATGACACTAAAGTTGCAAAAGCAAGCCATGGATATCTTAAATGACATACTTGGTTCATTTGAAGTTGGGAGTGTTGCTTACTCGAAGGCCATGAAGTGCGAAGCCAGAATTGTAGAAGACCTCTTAAGACTCCCATGTCCACCCAAGGAACCCAAGAGGAAAATTGATGTGCAAGTTGGGTAGACAATTCAAATCTTCAAAATGGAGGGACCGCTGGAGAATGTTAATAGTCTCTCATTGCCCTCCATATAAGCTCAAATGGTTAATCATCTTGAAAATAGGAGGAGATTCATTTCCTCAAAGTGGAAACACAAATTGGTGGTGAATCAATTTTTGTTCATATTTAATAAATTCTTGTATTTTAAATTTTTAGAACACCTTATAAATTTTATTTTTGATTTTTGGTTAACCTTCACAAATTTTCAAGTCTTTGGGAGTGGTATTGCACAAGTTTTGAAGTGCCAAGGTGATTGGAATGGAAATGGAAGGAGTGGGTGGAAGTACTAACAAAAATGACAAAAGGGTAAAATTGGGTCATTTTGACCCCACTTTAAGCCTAGGCATCGCCTATTGCACAAGGGAGAATTGCCCATTTGGGGCTGGGATCGCCCTAAGTTGCAGAAAATCAGCCCAATTCTGGCACCCTAATGACTTCTGCGAATGCGATCAAGGTGTCCCGGTCATGGAATGCACAAAGGCGAATGAGGCGTGATTTCTCGTACAAGTCCGCAAAGGCGAAGAATAGATGGGTGCAGTTAAATGAAAAGAAAAGTCACTTGTGAATTTTTCTTCAAACACAAAAAAGGAGAACACGGGTTAAAGGTACTCTGACAACTCTTTTAACTTGAAAAATACAAAAGGGAGTCCCTTAAATCTCTCCTATTCTGCATCTTTTTTGGTCATCTACTTCAAGGTGTTTCGTTCTACTTCATCTTCATACACTTTCATCAATGGTAATTGGTGTAGCTGCAAATTTTCATGACTATGGTAATGCTTCATAGCTAAAACTCTCATAACGTAGTTGTGGAATTCTAAAATTCAAGTGTTCTTGTCCATTGTTGCATTTTGGGGAAAACATTTATTACTATGGTGCACTCCCTTTGGGAATTTTCAAAGGTGAGTTTTGAGCTTAAATATGCAAAATTGAAGTGGATTTTCATGATTGACTGTACATTATAGATTGAGGCGTGATTGTATGTTATTAGGGAGGAATTGGAGGGTTATTATTTTGTCAAAATCGTGATTCTATTGTGTGCCCTCCATGTACTTGATGAAATGCCTCTCTGAAATTTGAATTCTAGTGACCGCTGCTTTTCGCAAACGCGGACCCTAACTCACGAACACAGATGCTCTGGAAACTCTCTGTTCTTTGTGAATGCAAACATCCCTCTTCAGACGTGAAGGCATAGAGTAACTATAACTTTGCATTGCGCTTGAGTAGCCGCGAACGTGGAGACTAGATAATTACTATTTCATCAACAACATTGCTTCACTGTTTGATCCAAATTACTTCCAAATAACTTGTTTGGTTTAAATCTTTGCTAATACATGATTTAAATGTCTATAAGATATTCTGTTGTGTTGGTTTTGATTATAGGTATAACTTGGTTGGCAATGGATCTTGAGCAAACACTCCATGAGAATGAGATCTTTCTAGAGGTGAATGAAGATGCCTTCTTTGATCGAAGCTGGTTCCTCTCAGCAAAATATGCCCGAAAATATGATAAGTATTTGGACCGCCTTGTAGTATGAGAGAGAGAGAGAGATTTGTTTGAAAAAGGTGGAGGAAAAGATGTCGGATTTCTTCGATCATCTTCAGACGTCCGGTTGGCTATGCTTTGCTGATGAACCTATCAAATCCAATCACACCATAGTTGTCGAATTCTATGTCAATGTCTTGGAGACTAACTTTGGAGGGGAGATGGTTGCCATAATCTGAGTAGTGAGAGTTGATTTCAGCCTGACGATTATTAATATTATCTATTGTCCTGCCAGGTGCTGACAATCGGGTGTATAGAGAGAGATATTGAGAGTCAGGTGCTCAATGATTTGTTGACATTTTGCATGACGGAGTCCATCCATGAGTGGTTCACTTCTCATAAAGGTATTGACTCACATGAGTTCACGATGGAAGCTAGACGTTGGCTTTCCATCGTTTGTGCTCGGGTTATTCCCTCTACACATAATACCGAGGTTATTTTGGATCATGCACTTGTCATAGTCGCAATCTTGGATGGTTTTCAGGTTAATATGGGATAGATTATAGTGGATCAAATTGCAGAAGTGGCCCAAGAGAGGGCTAAGAGCTTAGCGTACCGCTCATTGATCACCAAATTATGCCATGAGGTAAGGGTGTCCGTCCTACTCATAGATGAGAAGAAGAAGCTGGACAAAGATATCTATCCATTGATGAAGAGAGGTGTCCTAGGAGACAAAAGAAGAGGTGGATTGATATCCTAGATCCCTCCTTTCAGTAGTTTACAAAGCCAGGATCAGAGACAAGGGAGCCTACTTCAGGAGCTGCAGGTCCTTTAGTTTCTTCAGGACCACTTTAGTTTAGTCCTCCTATGATGAGGTACTTATCCTCCTAGATTCATGAGATTGATGAGCAGATCAGGAAGATTGTTACAGGCCTTCCTACAAGACCACCAGGAGTTATAGCAGAGGATCAGCTTATACTTGTATCGGTTGTAGCCGCTCAGGGAGCTATGAGTGATCGGCTCGAGCATATGAGCTAGATACATGGAAAGATAGAGCAGAGGCAGAAGAAATTCAGGGAGCATGAGAAGAAGAAGAGCAGATTCCAGGACAAGATAACGGGCAAGTTGAGGCAGTTGTGTGGGTCTAGTTCTTCAAATCCTGATGATAAGTTGACAATCTCTTTGGGATCAAGTATCAAGTGATAATTTTAGGGAGTCCCTCATATTCTTTTTTACTTGGTGATTGTACTGTGAGGACACAACATCATATTTAGTTGGAATGCTCCTATGACTTGATTATGACTCTTGGTTTCATTTTGTACGCACTGGATTGGTTGATACTTGTAGACTCTCACTTGTTTTGTATTAATGATGTGCCCTTATTGGGCTTGATTTATGTGATTATGATATGCCCTTACCAAGCTTGTGCATATTGTGCATAGGTTTAGCTAATTTATTAGGGTTGGTATCTTTTTTTTACTTATAATGTTGTGTATGATCGACGGTTCCTTATGATGGACTGAGTAAGGACTTTCTTAAGGGCTAATCATCGATTGGGTGTGTGAGTGTGTGTGTAGAATATGGTCTTTGGTGAAGTATGGGTAGCCATTGACTCTAGTTAGAGCTATACATTAGGGGTTGTGACTTATTTGGTACTAGCATATTTAGTTAAGTGTTGTGGATTGCTAAAATATGTACCCCTCCATTTTTTGAAAGAAAATGGTTTTGGGATGATTTTGAGACAACACTTTAACTCTTTTGGTGACTCTTACTTCCTAGATGGATATAATTGAAAAGTGAGTCCCTTGTATCTTACTTGAAAGATAAATTGATCCCTTCTTGTTTAGTCTGCATATCATTGTATGTTTTGAGCTTTTGTTTTGTTCCTTGTGTATACTTGTGTCAAGTAGAACTTGCCTCGTTGGTCTTGAAATGTTGGTATTGATAGACTTTGGTTGGGAAAATGATCTAAGACATTCCTTGATTTCAATTGACTCCACTTAGCCTAAATAGCCACCAAATGCATTGATTTTATTCCTAGTGTCCCTTTTGAAAAGATATCCCTCTTTTGAATCCTTATCCCTTCGTGAGTTTTGCATGCTTGTGACAAATAAGACTTTAAGCTAAGTTGATGGTGATGTGGAAGATAAATGAAGGGTGTCTACCACTTGGGGGCTTGTGAAAAGAAAAAGAAAAAGAAAAATGAAGGGAGGAATGAAAAGAAAAGAAAAGGAGTGCTTCAAAAATGAAAAGAAAATGAAGAAAAAGTTCTTGAGTGAAAAGAATCCTCCTAAGTGTTGAAAAATGGTTGCAAGTGGGGCACCTAAATGAAAAAGAAGGGCCAAATGTGCATTGGTATGTGATGCAAAAAATAAAAAATAGGAAAGTTGAAAAAGAATGAACGTTATGTGTGGGACTTAAGGAGGTTAGTCACTATTGTCAAAATTGTATCCAACCCTACCCCTTAACCTACAATACAAGCCTACAAAGCCCTTTGAGATTTCCAACCAAATAAATTAAGCCAATGTTGATTGAAAACAAATGCACGCCTATGGTGTGGCATGTGTGTACATAAGATATTCTTTTGTTGAGTGTGAGTGTTTGAGTCCTTGTCCCTTGTTCATTGTAAATACTTGTGTGTGTTTTGGGGGACTTTTTCTTTTTTGTAAGGACATGAAAATTGACATGGATTGGTGATATGGATGTGTTTCTAAGTTTGAGTCAAATAGAACTTGTTAGTTGACTAGGAGTTTGAGTCACTCCTTGAGAATTTGTGTTGTCACTTGGTCATCCCCGGAAATTGTGCTTTGAATTGAAAATGATGCTTCTGAAATGAGAGGGAGTCAATTGATAGGCATCCACATACTTGTGCTAGTTTTCGGTGCCAACCATTGTCATAATCATGATTTGATTTTTTCAAAAGTGAATTGAAATTGTGTGCCTAAATTGCTTGCCTACAAAATTTGGTTTTGTTTTGCTTGAGGACAAGCAAAGTCTTATGTTAGGGGTGTTGATGAGTGCTTGACTTGCACTCATTTCTTGCTCTTTTCTTATGATTTTGTGTTGTTAATCCTATAACTTGAGGCTAATTATGCTTTGCATGGTGCATGTTACACGTACTTATGGTTTAGATTTGACTGAGCTAAGGAGAATTGAAGATCGGGGCTGAATTGGAGCCAAAAAGGAGCTGAAATACACAAAAATAGTACCTGGCATCAGATACACTCCACGAATGCGGCCTTCGGGCCCGTGATCGCAAAGTTGTAGTATGCAGAGAAGCGCAAACGCGCTAGTCCTAGGCGCAAAGGCGGAGCTTAAAGAGACATAACCTTCGCAATCACGGAATATTGAGCGTGATCGCGGAATGTTGCAATGACCAGCGTCTGGATAGTTTCAAAAATTCACCATTTTCAGTCTCAAAATTCACAATGCACGCACTCCTAACCCTTATTCTTCATCATTGAGGAATAGACACAAGAACATTGATACATTATTGAAGAAGAAGAAGAAGGAGGAGGATGAGGAGGAGGAGAAGGACAAGAAGAAGGAGGAGAAGAAGAAGGAGGAGAAGAAGGAGCAGAAGGAGAAGGAGGAGCAGGAGGAGGAGGAGGAGGAGAAGAAGGAGGAGGAGGAGAAGGAGAAGGAGGAGCAGGAGGAGACGGAGAAGGAGAAGGAGGAGGAGGAGTAGGAGGAGGAGGAGGAGGAGGAGGAGGAGAAGAGGAAGGAGAAGAAGGAGGAGGAGGAGGAGGAGGAGGAAGAGGAGAAGAAGAAGAAGAAGAAGGAGGAGGAGGAGGAGGAGGAGGAGGAGGAGACACACCTTAGTGTAGATTTAGTTTAGGGTAAGGATTTAGAGCAAGTTGTCTACAAATTCTTTAGTGGATTGAAGAGTGTGGGCCTCATTTATAATATGTTTCACTCACTCTTTCTTTCCTTATTTGTTAATGCTGAATTTGTAGATTTAATTAAAGCTTGGGTGTTGATTTATATATAGGTCTTGATTATTTCTCTTGGTTTCATGCTTAGTTGACTATTTAGTTTCTCCCAAATTACTTTAATAGCTTTAAGATTACATGATAGTCATGGGTTTATTAATTGAGATCCTCAAAAGGGAATTAACGACTAAGGTCTTTTGTTTTTTGGTGTTCAAGCCAAGCGTGCCCTTGAGTATCCCGCATGAGACTCCGTAATTTGCTCTTGCAAAACATTGTTCCACTACTCGGGGTGATTACAAGCAACCTAGCCTACCAATAAGGTTTATTTGATACTAAGTTTGATGGATCGATAGAGTTTTGATTGAGTCCTATATCCCCTATCCTTTCTCCCTTGCTTGATCAATCCTTACCCAATTATTTATAGGAGTATTTGTTAGCTTAGTATCCCCCAATTTAATTAGAACCTTTGCTCGGTACTCACCTGTCGAGTCAAAATCTAGTAGTGATAGGTCCTTGCTCCGTTCATTCGCCGACATATAATTCCCGATGGGATTCAACCCTGACCTCTAAAGTTGGATATATGCTAATGACGACCGCCCCTTTTACCTTTGAGTAGTCGGGTTGAGTGACATCACATACTCATCATCAATTAGTCACAAGATTAACCAAGAACTATTTCCAAGTCTCCTATTATCATGAAGATATCCCAATTATCTCAAAACACAGGATTTCATCTCGATTAATCAATAAGATGACCATTTATTCAATATTCGGCATAACCAATATCATATTCCCATCAAATTCAATCATTTCATGATATCAAATCATAATTCTATCTACATCTTATAATTATCACATGAGCATGGTCAATAGCTCAAATTCAGTCCCAAAAAAGGTTAGTCGAACCTACTTCGATGCCGAAATTGTAATCAAGCAAGCTCTCGATCGAATCAAGCCTCTAAACGATCCACAAATCGATTAATCACTATCAAAAATGGATATTACGCTTCAAGAGGTGCATTTTGATACCCATATTGGCATATTTTAGGAGTAGGGGATAAATGGTCAAAATAAGGGCTAAAATTTGAAAGTGTCAAATCTGAAAATTGATTGCGAAATTAAATTCTACACAAATAATAGAGTTTGTGGGTGAAAATTTCAATAAAAGCGAGTTCAAATTGATAGAAAAATCCTAATTTAAAGTTTCAAGATTATAAACCGAAAATCCCCACCTTTGGACATTCAAAATAATGAAATTTGAACCAAAATCAAGATAAAAACCATGAAAATTAATCAAAATAATATTAAGAACAGTTATCCAAAAGATTTCTCTGAAAACTCTCTTCAGAAATCGCCTCCAAAGCTTGAAACATTAAAAATGGAGTGAAAATGGGGGTTTTGCATCTTTAAAAATGACTTCGTAAAAATGTACTCTATGAAGGTGGAAAATTGTCAACAATCGTAGAGAACAAATATACATTTACTTCTATGATGGCGGAGGCTTCTCCGCGAAGGTGGAGAACGAAAATGAGCTGCACCAGATTCTCCTACACCAGCCAATGACAAAACTCAAAACGGACCCTCGGAACTCATCCGAACTCAGAATTTCACAAACTTTACATCTATCCATGCTAGAAATTGTGATTCAGACTCAACGAAATCATCAAAATTTGATTCCAAGGTCTCCATGATACATTTACCAATGCAAGGAAATAAATCTAGTTTAAAACTCAAAATACCAAAATTGCCCTTAAAATTTTTAAAAATTATGATGAGACCATTTTTAGCGTTAGTTTCACAATCCGAAACTATTGAAACTTTCGAAATTCTGATCCGAGCTTCTGAACTCCAAATGTTGACTAAAGTAAAACGTTGGTTTCGGAAATGACTAAATATCACAACTTTGGGTGTAAAAACCTCATTGTAACTCCAAATTCATTTCTGCAACTTCCCGTAGCTGAGTTTCGACATTCTGAAGCTAGTGGAATTAAATCCCTAATCCAATCTCTAAAACTTAGAATGACATAAAAACTCACTTTTTTAACAACTTAAGCTTTCAAATAGATCAAAACCCATATTTTTTACTTTTGAAATTCAGGATTTCAACTCCAACCATTCAAATAGTTCAAAGTAGGCTCAAAGCGACTCACAAAAGGGTAAAATAGTAATTTTTATAAATAAAGTCAAAAATGACCAACCAGTTCATTACAGTAGTACTTGAACAAACATGTGTCACTCCTATGCGACATTTGCATAGCATTGCACTTTATCATCTCTGATTGATTCTTGTTATGGATGTATGTTGGAATTCTCTTCCCATTACTGTGTAGTTGAAGCTGAATGATGAATCTTTGTACATGAAGTTATTTTACTACTTATTCCCTGGTCTTTATTGTTATCTCTTAAGTTGGGCTCATTATCTTGTGTTGGTCATTGTTATAAAAGTTCAGATGGAGTGTGATAGAATACTTGAGTTTGAATGTAGTGTAATAGAGTATTTGAGTCCTGATAGCTTTACTTAGGGTGAATGACTGCTTGCTTAGTACCATGTTGTTGGATACTCACGCTTTGCTTTTACACTTGTGTAGAATGTGAGCTCGGACCCCGTTGATTACCTTTTTTTCAATTTTCAGTCCAAGGCATGGGCCCTCATATTCCTTCTTGATGTTCCTATTCAATTTGAGACATAAAGATATTACAATGTATATTTGTTTCTAATTCGAAGTAAAACATTGAAGCTTGTACACATGAACACTAGATTTATGAGGTATTTTAGAGTTGTGACTTACTCATCTGCCTATTTAACTTATTTGATTTGTTATTACCATTTTATTTTCACTATTACCGGTATAATTAATGTCCTGAGCTGACTTCTTTTGGTGGGTTAAGGCAAGTATCATCACATCCGAGTTTGGAGTCGTGACATAACCTTTACCTATTCATTCATTATATCTTTGATGCTCTGCTTGATGAGTATCTACTATTTTGAGTTACAGACATTTATATGATTGTAATCGGTATTTATCTTTTGTAATTTAATGAATGGTGATACATGAGTATGAAAAGTGTAGTAACTATACTAAACCTATTTTTTTTTATTCAAGGGTGGCAATTCCAATCCATATAAGGTGAAAGGAATCCATTTAACCTATATTTATTTTAATGGATCACTTATACTTTAAATTGGTAAATATGAGTTAATCTACTTTAAGAGTTCATATAAATATAATCAAAATGGATAAAATATAGGTCTCTTTATAGACACATAGATCTCCCACTTATAAATAAAAATATCAATTGCACTAAAACTTTTTACTTTTTTCACACTTTTTTATTTTTTTTAAAAGAAAATTAGGGGGCGGGGGTAAGTGTGGTAGTGGGGGAAGGCAAAAAAAAAAATACATTGCTTTTAAATTTTCTTTAAAAAAAAATTTTTGGGCGGGGGGGGGGGGGGGAGGGGGAGGGATTATTTTTCTTTTAAGAAAGAAATTTGGGGCAAGGGAGTCCGGTGGGAGGGGTAGGGTGGAAAGGGGGTGAGAATTTTTTTTTTCTTTTGAAAAAATCAAGGGTGGAGGTAGGGGTGGGGTAGGGTGGAAGTGCGGGGTTAGAAAAAATTTGAGCAGGGTAGGGGGTTCGGTTGGGGGAGGGGAGGGTTGGTAAAAGAATTTTAACTTTTTATTTTTGATTTTTTCTGGAAAAAAGAAATTGGAGGTGGGGGTTGGGGCTCCGGTGGGGTAGGATGGAAGTGGTGCATGGGATGGGTGAAAAAATTTCAATTTTTTAAAAAACATATTGGGGATGGGGGGAAGGGGGTTGAGGGTGGGAAGTAGGGGGTAGGGTGGTGAAAAAATTTAACTTTTTGTTGAAATTTTTTATTTTTTCTTTAAAAATAATTTCGGGATAGGAAGTCCGATGGGGGGTGAAATTTTAATTTTTAAAAAAATTTATTTTAATTATTTTTTTAAAAAATAGTGGTAGGGTGGGGGTTGGGGACGGATGAGGGGGCGGGTAAGAAAATATTGAATACTTTTTTTATGATTTTTTTTTTTAAAAAAATAATTATTTGGGAGTAAGGTTGAGGTGGGTTGAGCATTAACACTCTACCTTTGACTTTAGGAGATAAACATGGATTAGAATCATTTTATACAAATCATATTTGACCAAATTCATATTTACTCATATTTTATATGGATGAATTATAATCTAATCCATTTTGGCTTCAATTTATATTTAATTTATCCAAATCCGATCAAATCCAACCATTTTCCCACCTCTAGTTTGATGCAAGTTGACCGACATTCAGTACCATGTCACATTTCATTCCGTTTTGTTTAATGAAATTTATCACATTTATTACTTGTTTTGATAGTTGTTATATAATTTCATAACATATTTAATTGTATCGTATTATATTATATCACTTTAATGAACACAATCTTTGAATAAATTATATTATTTTTTATTATTACATAATGCCACACATTAACAACCATAAGTACTCATAAAGAAAAGTCGAATATTAGTTAAAGTTATTATAGACAAGGATACAATTATTAATTAATAAGAAAGATAAAAGGAAAAAGAAAAACTAAGTTAAGGATACTACCATTTAGGCACAAAGCACACTTTTATGCATTTTATCAAACATGCAAGGAACATGAAACTTTTCAAAAATCCTAAATAGTTAGTTTTAAAATACTTCCAAGCTTCAGTGCAAACTCACTTTTTGAAGCTACAATCAGCATGGTGCAGGATAATCCAAATATGCTAAATAGTCTAATTTATCGCAATTCAAATGTCTCAAATCTAAGGATGTATATGCATGTTTCCAACTAGGTTAGTTTTCATAGAATTGTTTAGTCTTTCATCTATAACGATCACCATAATCCAAACTCATTCCCATTTTTTCTTGTTCAACTTCAGGTTCAATCAATAAATAGGTTTTGAATTTAACTTGCGAAAATTAACTTATTCGTTATACAAATTCTTTGATAGTAATGAGAGTAGGAGTTTGAGATTGATTCTTTAAAGATTAAATATTCATCATATAATTTGATGTGAGACATGATTATCATTGACTTACTCTATGTGTATTTTGGAATGCCTAAATAGTAATCTCTCTTAAAAGTTCTCAACCAAGTTTATCAATTAGTATTTCCTTTTTGCCTGAAGAAGTTTATCAATTAGTATTTCCTTTTTGCCTGAAGTTCAAAATATTTATATTGTTTCTCAATTGTGTCCCTTTTTGTGTTGGTCCCGTATTCTTTTGGACTCTAGTCCATCTCCATCAAACCATTTCTACATAATTTCTCATCATTTTTAGGTCCAATTCAAAAGCTACAAGACATTAAATAAATTGTGAAAGAACAGGCATGTTTCTTTTTACATTTGTGTATATATATATATAATTTGAGCAGAAAGTAATTAGATTAAGATGAATTCACATAACCTCCTTAAATTAAAATATGTTGATTGGTTTGAGAATTAAAAAAATGAAGGACTTCAGTAATATGCAGTGGGAATAATTTGAGTCAGCTTGCTGGAAGATGCATATTGAGGTAGGTTTTAGAAGCCAGTTCATGGCGGTCACAAGGGAGCTTAATAAATAATTAAACACTTTGGTGAAACAATACTTTAGTACTACTTGTAGTCGGTAGATAAAACAATGTCGCAGATTCTCTAGCAATTAAAGCTAACATGTTCAATTTCCTCTACTCAAACCCTTAAGTATAATTTCTCTTTCGTAATCTTTTACCCTGAATTTTAGGAAATGCAACTTATATACTAGATTAATTTGAATAAAAAAATATGCATACATTATTAACTGAAATTCCTAAAGTATAAATTGTTTAGCTAAAACTACTTAACTTTGTTAATTCGTAAATATAATTCTCACTCACGCTAGTGTCCTGGATGATAAATTTATTCTTCTATATATGTGATCAAAACAAATAGAAGTAATTAAGAAATAAACATAAGGATCCAAGATGTATATGGAAAACCGAGAGTTTTTAAGCATCGAGTTGGTAAGTATGTAGATAGTACAAATTAATTAATCAATAACTACGCCTCAGTTGGAATTGATGAGACAGATAGGAATCATCAACAAAAGTTTGTTAGGACACAGTACATTTCCCTTTTTAAATTTTCAAATAATTGGGTAATACCAATTAGTTGTTGAGTCTGAAGCTCAACCTCCGCTAGCAATCAGAACAGCCATTATATTGAAGGAGAAAATAGTCTAGTGGACCATCAGAATTGTTGGACTAAAGTTCTAGGCTTTGAATAAAGAAGAATATTTAAAAGGAAGTTAAAAGTGACATTTGAGTCGAGAAAAATATACTTGGTATGTCTTGTCACCTTGTCTAGGCATGAAGAGAGAAAAGTGAGGGGAAAAAAAAACTAACCATGGTTAAGACTAGGTATAGATCATGTCCATTGAAATCATACTTGGGACACGTTTCAAAATTTGGAAGCCCCATTGATATATACTTGAAGAAAATTTGAAAGCCTAATGATGTCGTGTCATTGGCTTGGAAAATGAAGCCAAATTTATTATCTAAACTCTGTACATTAACTAATCAGGCACCGCAATTAAATATCTCACTTCACATCCATCCTTCGAATTTCACACGTACTCATAGTAGTTCTTATCCTAATTTCCAATTTTTAGTTAACTGCTCTACTATAATTTCACCAATTAAGGCTATAACATTTAAAAATAATATCGATCATACTATACATAGCTCAATTTGTTATTGCTTCCGTCCCATATTATAGGAACACTTTTAAGTTTTATAAAATAACTTTTGTAAAATAAAAATTTTTGTAGAACAAAACTTTTTGTATAATAAAACTCTGTGGAAGTAATAAACACTAAATTTCTAGTAAGTCATCAAAACCTAAAAATTAAACTAGTAATGAAAACATAAAATATGTAAAAAAAAAAACATAAATAACATTAAAAAAAAATTGAGTCCACAAAATTCATTGTGTATTCTTAGGGATTTTTTAATCCCCTCACTGTATCCGAAGTTGTGGATTATTTCCTCCCAAGATAAAACGAATATTCATATTCAAGAAGTAGCAGTACCTCAAACTTCAATTGCTTCAGCAAACTCAAAAAGATAGCAATGAAATCACACAAAGACTACTTTTATTTGTAAAAAAATGTATGCAGAAGGAGGAAATTCAATGCTCAAAAATAAGAGAAAATCACTCTATTTATAGCCAAAAAAGGGTGATCCTTGTGCCTTATTGGAAAGGTCAAACCCATTTAAAAAAAATACAACCTTTTAAAAAGGTAACAACTCTTCGGAAAAGTTATAACCATTTAGAAAAATCATAACTTTTTCAGAAGAGTCATATTCCTTCAAAAAAGTCACGGCCCTTTAGAAAAGTACAACTTTTCAAAAAAGTTGCAACCCTTCATTTTCATTCACGCGTTTAAAAATTCAACAATCCCTCACATGAATGGGAATAACTATTTTTTAAAAACATATGCATGAAAAAATTGTATGATTCTTAAGTAAGGGTTAATTGCATTTGAATAAGTAGGTTTTCCTTTGAACTTTCCATAGTTAACATAAATCGGATATACTCGGTCAATTGGTAGATCTATATCTTTGAACCGTCAAGCTTTGTTGTATACCTAGAAAACATAAATCATATAATTAATCCTTTGACTGTTTTTATTTGTCATTGTTTTGTTTGTTTCAGCCATGAGCACTTTCTGGTTCATAACTGCATAGAAAACTGACCTATTCTCCTTGAAGCGACTTACACTTCACACTTACATAGGTGAATTTTGAATGTGTTATCCCATAGATACACTATTTGATATACCCAACATCAAACTTAAAATCCATTAAGAAGTCCTAATGCCCTATCCTTGTTAATGAACATTGTATAATCATGAGAATAGACCATAAAATAATTTTGACAATGTTGAACTATCATCAATAACTTTATTTGATCTCTTTCAACTTGGATCTTCGGATCTCTAGTCTTTTAGGTAGAGTTATCGCCATAATGATTTGTCCTCGACCATAGTCCTATTCCCTTTGATGATATCTCAATCCCCTCTCTAATTAGGCCTTTTGTAAGTGGATTTAACATATTATTTTTTGACTTTACATAGCCAGTTATGATAATTCCATTAGAGAGTTGTTGTCTAATGATATTATGTCTTCATCCTATGTGAAAAGACTTATCATTATACATAAAGCTTCTAGCTCTTCTTATTGTTGCTTGAATATCACAATGTATGCATATAGGAGCCATTGGTTTGGGCCAAAACAAATATCTAATTTCGGAGCCATTCATCTTCTTCACCAGCTTTTTCTAAGGCTATAAACTCAGTCTCCATTGTAGAGTGAGCTATACTTATATTTTTGGATGATTTTCAAGATATTGCTCGTTCACCAATAGTAAAAATGAATTCACTTGTGGACCTAGTTTCAGTTGACCCAATAATTTAGTTTGCATCACTATATCCTTCAAAGATTGTGGATACTTGTTATAATGCAAAACAATGTTTTGAGTGTGTTCTAAATATCCCAAAACTCATTTCATTGCCATCCAATGATTATGGTTGGGATTACTTGTGTATCAACTCAATTTACTTGAAACATAAGTTATGTGTGGTCACGTACAGTTCATGATGTATATCAAATTTCTCAACACTCTGGCATAAGCAGTTGAGACTGACTTTTACCTTTATTCTTAGCAAGATCAAGGTTCAGATCAATTAGTATTTTTGCACTTTTGTAGTTTACGTACTTTGAATTTTTCTAGTACCATTTGGATATAATGAGATTGAAATAATGCTAGACTTTGAGGAGTTTTGTGAATCTTAATTCCTAATATTAAGTCGACAATTTCAATGTATTTCATATCAAACTTACTAGCAAGCATATGCTCAATAGCATTTATGTTAACAATGTCATTACTCATTATTAACATATCATACACATATAAACAAATAATGACAACTTTATTTTGAGTGTTTTTAATGTAAACGCATCTATCACGCCCATTAATTTTGAAATCATTTGATAACATTTTATGGTCAAAGTCTCGATGCCATTGTTTGGATGGTTTTTTTACTCCATGCAATGCCTTAACAAATCTACACACCTTTTTTCATTTTCAGGAACTATGACCCTTTCTAGCTATTCCATATAGATTTCTTCCTCTGGATTTCTATTTAAGAAGGTTGTTTTGACATCTATTTGATGGATTTTTACACCATACACTGTGTTTAGTGCTTTTAACACTCAAATTTATGCAATTCTAGTTACAAGTTAGAATGTGTCAAAGCAATCATGACCTTCAAGTTATCTAAATTCCTTAACAACGAGCCTCACTTTAATTTTATCAATAGTACTATCATTTTTTATTTTCCTCTAAAAATTTATTTTGATCTTAAGGATTTATTTACTAGAGAAAAATCAATTAATTCTCATGTATGATTATTCATTATGAATTTGATCTCACTATTGATTGCCTCTTTTAAACATTGTGCTTCCAAAGAAGTCATAGCCTTTTCAAAAGTTCGTTGCTCATTTTCTAATAAAAATTTTATAAATTCAGGTGCAAAGAAAGTAAAGGTCCTTCATATTTTCTATGTATTGAATTTTTCTCATTATGATTACTTTCCTTTTTTTTTATTCTAGAGATTCTTTAGTTCTTTCATTAGACGGTTCACATTTTCTCTTATACGGGAATATGGTTTCAGAAAAATTAATATGAATGTCGGAATTTTCTGATCTATGAATCAAAAATCGATATACTTTACTATTCATAGCATATCCTATAAACACACAATTAATCGTCTTTGGTCTTATTTTTATCCGTTCAGGTTTAAGAACTTGGATCTTAGCTAAACGCCCACACTTTCAAGTATTCAAGGTTAGGTTTTCTTTCTTCCCACTTTTCATATTGAATATATTGTGTTTTTTCATGGAATACTCGATTGAGTCTTCGACTAATCATAAGGATAGCTTCTCCCCACAAATTCTGGGAGTTCCCACAAATTCTAGGTTAAACCAGAACTAATCAATATGACATTTATCATCTTCTGTAGTGTCATATTTTTTCTGCAATTTCATTTGATTGTGGCGAGTAAAGGGTTGTTGTTTGATGCATGATATCATATTTCAAACATATTTTCTCAAAAGGTTATATATATATATATATATATATATATATATATATATATATATATATATATATATATATATATATATATATATATATATATATATTTGCCGCCCTTATCTCTCCTTTTTATTTTGATCTTTTTATTAAGTTGTGTTTAAACTTTACATTTGTACTGTTTAAATGCTTTAATTGTCTCATCTTTACTACTTAGTATATAACATAGCAGTATTGCATACAGTCACCAATAAAATTTATGAAATATTTCTTTTCATTGTGAGATGTATTGACTTCACGTCATAAATATTTGTGTGAATTAAGTCTATGGAATTTGAATTCCTCTCAACTGACTTATAAGAATGCTTAATATACTTAGATTCAACACAGACTTGAAACTTTGATTGTTTATTTTCAAACTTAGGTAATAGATTCAAATTACTCCTTTTTCACAAGGTTTTATAATTTACATGTCCTAAACATGAATTCCATAAATCATTTGATTCAAGTAAGTAAGAAGAAACTTGAATTTTATTACTTTCAACAACCAGTACATTCAGTTTAGCAAGCGCTCAGTAAGGTAGTCTTTTCTTACATACATCTCATTTTTACTAATTATAACTTTATCTGATACAAGAACACATTTAAGTCCATTTTTTTATTAAGAGACTAGTAGAAATCAAGTTGTTCCTCATTTCTGGAACATGGAAAGCTTTGTTTAGAGTAACCACCTTGATAGATGTCATCTTTAAATATACTTTTACATAGCCTTCAACTTTTATTGTGGTAGAATTTCTCATGTAAATAGTCTCATTAGGTAGAGTGGAGGCATATATTGAAAGACTTCTTTAACTGCACAAATATGTGAAGTGGCTCTAGAATCAAGCCACCACTCCTTTGAATTTCCTACTATGTTGCACTTAAGTCAACAAGCCACATAGGTTCTCTACTTCCTTATTCTTTTCAATCATATTTGCGTGATTCTTTTTCTTTTTCTTTTGCTTCTTCAAAGAGTGACAATCCACAGCTTTATGTCCAATCTTTCCACAGTTATGACAATCACTTTTAAACTTCTTTTTAGGTGAGTAGCCTTTTGGTCTAGACAATTTCTTTCTTTTTTTGAAAGTTGGCCTTTCTTCAACAATATTGGCCCTTGCTATTGTTGAATTTATTTGTGACCTCTTTTCTATTGCCTTGTTATCCTCTTCAATTTTCAATCTTACAATGAGATTTTCATCATTCATCTTGTTGCATTTATGTTTAAGTAGTTCTTGAAGTCCTTCCAAAGCAATGATAACTTTTCAATTATTGCAGCTACTTGAAAAACATCATTCACAATGAATCTTACATAAAAGATTATGTGAGTATTAAGAACAAACTTAATATATTTAAATCAGGTATAATGTAAAATTATACCTTCAGCAAGGAGATCATGGATCATAACCTACAACTCCTAAGTTTAGGAAACAAGAGCTTTACTGTCTACCATCTTGTAGTCAAGAAACTTTGCTATAATGATTTTTTTATTTCGCGTCTTCTATTTTGTACTTCTGTTTAAAAGTATTCTGGAGTTCCTTGGAAGTCTTCAAGTTTCTGTACACATTGTACAAATCATCTTGTAGGTTACTCAGAATGTAGTTCCTAAATAAAAAATTTTGAATTCTTTCAAGCTTCTGTTACTAAGAGTCGTTCATCATTCGGAGTTCCTTCAGACAGAATAGTAACATACTCACTAATGAACCTCTGTGGACTTAACGTAGTCACGTAAACGAACATCTCTTTGTAGATTTTTCAACTGGTGGAATTGTAGGGGCAACATTTGAACGATTTGAAGGTGCAATGGATACTACTACAACCTTCATTGTTCGAGCATTGACTTTACTTCAATTAAACATTTTTTCTATCACAAGTAGAAAGAAAATTTAGTATCTAGTGTCTGGAGGACAATTGTGAGATATTGGGTATATTCTTCCTCATTTTTGGAGTAGACCAATATATCATTAATAAATACAACCACGAACATATCTAAGTATGACTTGAACACCCGATGAATGAGAACATAAAACAGTAATTAGTCAACTCAAATGGCCATAACAGGTCCAAAATATTGTCTTGGAAACATCACACTCTCTCACCTTCGACTGATGATAGCCAGATCTAAGTATATCTTTGAGAAACAAGTGGCATTCTAAAGTTGGTCGAATGAATCATCTATCCTAGGGAGAAGATATTTGTTTTTTTATAGTGATCTTATTCAGTTGTCTATAATCAATGCACATCCTAAGGGACACATCTTTCTTTTGCGTGAATAGGATAGGAGTGCTCCAAGGTGAGACACTCGACCTAAGAAAATCCTTATCAAATAAATATTTCAACTGCTCTTTCAACTCTTTTAACTCAGTAGTGGCCATTTATAAGGTGGAACATAGATAGGTTGAGTATCGAAAAGAACATCGATCCCAAAGTCAATCTCCCTATTAGGAGGTACTTTAGATAGATCCTTAGGAAATACTTCTAGAAACTTATCAACAATTAGGACTGACTCAAGAGAAGGAGACTCCACACTATTATCTTTAACTTGCACGGTGTGATAGATATAACTTTTAGAGAATAGATTTCTGACCTTAAGGTTGGAAATAAACTTACCCTTAAGCACTGCAGTGCCGCCCTTCCACTCTATAAGAAGCTTATTTTGAAACTAAAATTTGACAGTTCAAATTCTACAATCAACAAAGCCATAACAAGCGTGAAGTCAATCCATTCTAAGCATCACATGGAAGTCAATCTCTCTAACTTAACTAGATATTCCAAAATATCTCTATGATAGATTAACATAATACAATCTCTATAGACCCTCTCAACTCGAATGGACTCACCAATAAGAGTACAAACACTAAAGGTCTCAAGAAGATATGTAGGAAGTATTTCAAACTTACTACCCACAAATGGAGTTATAAATAATAAAGTGGAACCGAGGTAAAGCAAGACATACGCATCATGAGAACAGACTCGAAGCACACCCATGACAGTATCTGGCAAACTCTCTTGATCTTGGAGACTAGCCATAACATACAAGAAGTTTGTACCTCCGTTCGTAGCCAAGTAGCACCTCTCTGATTACCTCTAGCTAGTGTTGCTGTCGAAGAAGAGTGAGCTTTGCTACTTCCATCTCTCTGTCTCCTTATAGGGCACTTATTCTGAAAGTGATCTGTCTGTCCACATTTATAGCAAGCATTTGTACCATCACGACATTCACCCAAGTGGAGCTTGCCACACTTGCCACAGAGTGGCTTCTCCCTCGAACTTTGAGTCACATTATCCTGGGACTGAGAATCCTGACCTTTGAAATTCTAATGGTGTTGGGATTTCTAATCATACCTCAGAGATAGTCAACTCGTTGAGGATGGTGCATAACTCGAAGACCTCTTCTGAAAATAGGGTATGTCCCTCTTACCCTACTTATGCTGGCTAGTCTTTTACCCTACTGATTTGGTTCTCTTACTCATGTTCTCCTCCCTATCCCTCTTCTTATCCTCCTCAAGTTGTTGCACATAGACCATAAGTCTGATGATGTCCATGTCTGGAATCAATAACGTCTCTTAGCATTTTTCTTCACATGTTTGCCCAAGTCGGATATAAACTTTCTCATTCTGGACCTTATGTCAAGACCATATCTGGAGCATACCTGGCTAGCTGAATAAACTTAAGGCTATATTATTTAGTAGTCAACCTCTCCTACGTCAAGTTCACAAACTCCTTAACCTTTGATTCCCTTAACTCTTGTAGGAAGAAGTGATCAAGAAAAGCACCCAAAAATTCCTCCCAAATGGTTGGCTTAAAATCCTCAACTCGACCTTTCTCCTATTAGTTGTACCAGACATTCACCACATCCTTAAGCTGATAGGATACAACTTCAACTCCCTCAGTCTCAATGGCATGCATGGATTTCAATACTTTCCACATTTCATCAATAGAATTCTGGGGGTCTTCCTCAACCTTAGACCCTATAAAGACTAGTGGGTTCATCTTAAGAAAATTCCTAAGTCTTGCTATAACAATTAGCTCTTTGGAAATAGATCTAAAAGCTGGTGAACTCCGGAGCTAGTGAACAACGATTACCACTCTGGGCAGCCACAAACTGAGTGAGCGTAATATAGCTCCTCTGAAATCGGCCTCTAAAGTAGGCATAGGTAGAGCAGTAGGCGCCTGAGGACCTGATGAGCCCATATTTTGGACTCATTTTGGGCTTAGAATGTTTAGAAATATTATCCTTGGTGTGGTATTTTACTTTGACTGTGAACTAATATGCATGTGTTATGACAGGAATGAAGCTAAAGGTGCACAAGTGGACAATACTCAACAAATTTTAGAAACAGATTATGATGATCAAAAGCGGCATCGCCAACATACTCAGTGGATTGTCGAAGTTCCAAAGAGACCACTTAATCTCGTAACAACCAAGACCCTAAGTCTATGACAGAAAGGTGGCATATGAGGAGATTTAGTAGAGCGCCAAGCATGATCGGCAATGAACAGAACCGTCGCCCAATATTACAAAGACTCAAGACTTCAAGAGATGCAGAAGAAAGGTGGTTAAGTGCATATTCGAAGCATCGCCGGAGTGCTCGGCAGTGACCGACCTTGATAGCCGAATGGTAATTCGATGAACAAACTTTTATTTTTTTACAGGACTATATAAGCTTTTGGTAACGACATTGTACATAACATTTCATATAAGATTTTTACACACATATACACACACACATATATATATATAGAGAGAGAGATAATGGAATATATCAAAGCTTCTTACTCAAGTAGTACAAGGGTTTTGGTGATCTCAACCTTTAGGAAGACGAAATTATGAAGATCAGCTAGTGTAATTCAACTTTTCTCAACCTATTCATCTTACCCATGTACTTAGCCACTGATTTTGGTACTGATTCTTTACTTTTGATACGAGTGGCTAAAACTCCTATGTTAGGGTGCGTAAATAATATGGGTTGTTGATTTCTATGCTGGTTGTACAATATTTTAATTATATTCTTGTTAATCTGAGTGAGTTTACATTTATTGCTAAGTTTCATCTATAATCCCTAGGTTGCAAACTTGGAGTTTTCTTTAGTTCTTTGATTATTGCTTTAATTTGAGTAATTAGAGTGTGTAATAGATATATTAATTGGAATCTTTCGAGGTTTCAGTTGGATGACACAAACTTGGGTTTAATGGCTAAATTATTAGCAGGTCGGCTACAATTTCACAGGCCAGGTGTGTCCTTGAACGATTTGCATATGATGTCGTAATAGATTCATGTGAAACAACTTCACTGTCATAATTTAAGTGTTGATTACCAACAACCTAGCTTACTCACTCATCTTCAACTTGATTATTCAAGTCATTAGATCCGGCTAAGTAGATCTATCTCTATATTTGCACACCCTGACATCTTTCTTAATCTATTGCTAATTTGCAATTTAGAATTTGTTGTTAGTTGAATCTTGATTTTATTTACTCGTAACCCGCCAATTAGACCCTATAATTGCATAGTTCAATGCACTACTTCACGTCTTGAACAACCATTCGCTGAAGAACTTGACCCCAACACATTTATTGTGTTAATATGCTGATAACAATCGTCCTTGCTTCCATTTGAGTAGTAGTTTTGAACGTCCTCAAAATGGCGTCGTTGTCGGGGAATGGTGCTAGTTCTTGATTAAAATTTTTGTTGAACTTAGTTTTTGTAGTTAGAATTGTTTATTACCTTTTTTGTTGTTTTTATTTCTCTGAGTTAGGTGTTAAGATGGATGATGTTAGAAGTGTGCATGGTGACAAAGATATGGAATATCGATACTCGAATCACTAAGGACTAGAGACACGATTATGCATTTAAACGGTTTTTTATATATGCACGGGGTTTGCCACAAATTGAAGACATCATTCACAATCATTCATCTAGTCAATGCAAAAAAGAAAGAAAATTAAAATAACTACTAATCTATTAAAACCCAAAATGAAATAATATTTACAAAACAAAATTAAAAATTGTCTTAAATTATCCATCAACAAAACTAAAATAAGCATTGTCTCATCCAAACTATGAAAAATATAGTAGGCAATCATCATCAAGAAATATTGAGAACTTCCAAATGCTCACCCCCCCCCCCTAAACAGAGAACGTTATCCATAATATGTAAAAATAACATCAAGTAAGCACAAAAGGAAGGTATGAATATTAGAATCCCCCTAAGCACGGTCAATCCTTCTGTGGTGGTAGTGGTGGTGGTGGTAGAGCTAAAGAAGTGGTCATGGGGGCATCAATGTCCACATTCTGCAATGCACTCTACAGATCAATCAATGGCCCCATAGGCTCAAGCTTATGTACACCTGAAGTTCCAATCATGGATGTATCCTTGAGGGACTCTTTAGTAACTGTAGCAACAATCTCTCCTTCTAAACCACTTCAATTTTTCAAGCTCCGCTTGGCATAGCTCAACTCCCAAATTTTCTTCATTTGTCTCCAGGGTACCTACTACATTAACTTCTTCACCAGCCTCACCCATAGCATCATCTCCAACCAAATCCTCGGGAGCCACATTTATATCAGCTCTAGGTGGCATCTCTTTGCCATGCCTCCAACTATCATTCGTCATACCAAGTGTGAGGCCACAGCAGGACTCACAGTCCGTGTAGTGACACATGAGCCGTGAAGGCACCTGTGGTCCTTCACTTGGTTTATTTCTTTGCTTTTTTCCCTATGGACAAGTCCATGTGGTCTCTCACAGTCCGTGTGATGCTATAAGGGCCTTGGAGGCTTCCATATGCCAACACTTGAGCTCTTTTTAATTCATTTTCTTATACTTCACTCATTACTCCATGCCTCAAGCATTTTCCTAAAATATAATAAAAACACACATCAAATCGACAAATATGTTTGAGAACACACAAAAATCCTATGTTTAAAGCGTTACAAGAGTTGTATTTCCATGATTCATCAACACCCTCAACTTAGAATGATTGTTTGTCTTCAAGCAATGATGAATCAAAAAAATAAAGCATAAATATAAGTGCTCAATCAGAACTATGGATAGCCCCTCAATTTTAAGACATATACGTAGAAAAGATTCTTAAAATGTGCTTACACCCCAAATAGACCTACACTGATTAAGGTAATACCATACATGTACAGTTAGCCCACATAAGCTCGGGAACAAAAATGAACCAGTTGTATTAGCAACCAATCAGTGTAAGGATAGTGCCATCACTACAAAGCAGTCTCACACACAACATATCAATATAAAATAGAGACTGAAATGTAGGCACTCACTCTCACAAGTGATTTTCAGTGGACACACGAGTATCGATTATATGTTTGCCCTTATTTTTGTCACCTTAACTCTCGAACGGCCTTTTTAGGATCACATTAAGTCTTTTGTGGCTTGTAATGTAAGCGCAAGCTAGGGTGAGGTACCTTTAGGATCAAAGTGACTAATTGGCCCTCAAAGACACTACTTTGACTCAGCCATCTACTCTCGGCTTTCAGCTCTAATTGCCTTTATTTTTCCACTTTCTTTGTCATTGGGAGTGATTTTCCTGTTCATTTATTCTTTTTCTTTTTTTTTCTTTTTCGCTCTTCTGTTTTACTCATGGTCACACCCCTATTTTTCTTCTCCTCTTATTATTTGGTTCTTTTTCTCACTTATTTTCCTAATTTTCCTATAGTAGCTACCCTCAACTTAGGATTTTGGCCCATGCTAAGGTTCACAATGACTTTTTAAAGGACCAGGGCCAGTATAAGCCACCCTCAACTTAGGCTCTTGGCCTAGGCTAAGGTTCACAATATACTTGGAGAGACTAGGGCCAGAGTAAGAATCTGTAGACAGATAGGGAAGGTGAGTTAGGTGATTACAAAGAAAAGGTCTATTCAGGCTTAACTTTTTGTTCAAAAAGGGCAATTTCATTTGGTTTGTCAACTTTAGGCTAATTGACTAGTCAACAAAAATGGCCTAAGATCACATCCTAACCCAACCATTTAATTGTTTTGATGGGACTAACCAGGCAAGTTCTAGCTTACAAGTGCATCGACTGAATTAGGCAAACACACTTACACACACATGGCACATCTCCCACATCAATTAGCATTAATCAACATGGCCATGCTTCATTTATCAAGACACTAACCATACAATGCATACCATGCTTCCAAAAATCATACAAGTCAGTCAGGATGGGATGCATGCACATACAAGCTTTTTGCAACATTTTTAACTTGATGCATTTTTCAAAGATCAAAACATAGGTTACCCTAGACTTGTATAAACACTTGTATCTACATAAACATCACAATCTAAACATGCCAGTTCTACTAGATAGTCCACTTGAGAGAAAAGTAATCTGGCAAGAAAATCTCTCAAGTGGCAGGATGCCCCACCCCCTCCAAGAAGATTGTGTAGTTCCCCCACTGCACCACAACTAGTAATAAAGTACAAAACGGGAGTAGAACATACTTGGGATGCCCTAGGCGTCAATCGTACCGTCTGAATCAAACCCTCAAAATTCCAAGTTTTAAGCATAAAATCAACTAACATCGCATTGAGAACACACAAAATTCCAAATTTTAAGCATCAAAATTATTGTATTTTGACAGCATATTAGTAGTGCTTCGCCAAAGTTGCAACTTCTGAAAGTGCAAGGGATTGTGAATGCACCCGGGTCCTCTTTTTTAACAAGTGTTTAGTCAAAATCGCACTGCAATTGTGTGAAACTTCAATTTTCTCACACTATAAGTTCTCTTCTTAGTCACTAGTTCCTTCATAAATTTGGCATACCCTAGGATTTCAGTCAAAGCCTCTACCAATGGGACATTGATAGATAAAAAATTGAACGTAGAGAGAGATTTCTGAAATTAGGTATCCTCCTCTTTCTTCTTCAACCTCTGAAGAAAAGGAGGGTCAATCTTGACTCCAAGAGCCTTTAGCTTCAAGGTTGAGCTTGCATTCTTGGGGGATACACTTTTACCATTCTTTGCATCACCTCAAATTTCATCATTTTCATCACTCTTTGGATTGCTAAGAGTCTTACTTCCTTCGATCACAACCATATCATCATAGTCATCCACATTCACTACACCTTCGTTCTCTTCGAACTCTTTTTCACCTACCTCAACAACAGGTGTATGCATAATACCTTCTACAACTTTGCCACGATGAGTCATGATAGCCAAGCATTGCTAATCAATACCCTTTGGATAAGCAACTATATTGCTGGGCAGTCCTCCCTTATACCTTTGATTGAGATGGTCCGAGATGTTTCTAGGTCGGGTCTCCAAATGTTTAACGAAAGATGATTGGGAAGTTATGATTTGACTCGACTGTGAGAAATCAGATTTCATCTCCTTCAAAACCTTATCGAAGACCTCAACTTTGTTCAAGATTCGTGTCAACGTGTCTTCAGTTCAGAAATTTTCCAAATTCACAACTAATTCAGCAGCTTTCACCCTATCATGGGGTGGAATATACCTATCCCTTGTGCTATCATGATCTCTCCAACCTCTGGCTTGAGTTTGATCTGGCCAATACGTATCTAATTATCCAACACCATTGTTCTAACCTTGATTCTCGGGTGGCATTGGAAAAGCCGACTAAGAACTCATAACCTATTTCCCCACATAATGCACCTCCACAATATATCCTCCGTCACATGACACACTATCATAAGTCACCTCTCCAGCAGCACCAATATAATTGACACTCTTCCAGTTTCCACCCATTATGTGCTTAGTCAAGAGATCCAATTGAGTCAACATTTTAGCCATGTTTTCGTCCCTCTCTTGATTTTTGGCAAGTTTGTCTTTGGATAGACCCCTTTGAATAGAATATATAAGGTCATCCCTTGTATACTAAGCCTTGTTTATCTTGGTCATGTCATCCAAAAGATCACAAGCAGCAACAAAAGTTTGCTTCATGATTCCTCCCCATACCAACTAATCAGCCACACCATTGTTGATGGCACTAAGGCCCACATAGAAGTATTGCAATAGTAAGTGGTCCGGAACTCCATGTTCGAGCATTGAAGAAAAAGTTTCCTAAACCACAACCATGTTTTGTGCGATGGCTCACCATCAAATTTTTTGAAGTTTTCAATGCTCCTCCGTAGCTTGACCATCTTCAAGAGAGAGGGAGGGAAAAACCTTTCGAGGAATGCATCTTGTAGTTCCTCCCACAAAGTAATTGAATCCCTAAGAAGATCAACTAGTCATATCACATTTTCTTCGATGATGGAGAACGGGAAGGGCCTTAATCTGATGGCTTCTTGTGTGGCACCCCAGTACTTGAACGATGAATAAGCATCTACAAAGTTTTGAAAAAGCTCATGGGGTCCTCATGGGCTTGACCTCCAAATAGTCCTTTTAGTTGAAGTAAATTTAACATTGTGCCAATGACTTGAAACTGAGCATTTCCAGTTATTGGGGGCAACCGAATCACCCCTACACTTCCTAATTGATCCCATTGATGTCTTGGGAGTCATTATTATCTCCCACATTGTCACTATCTACACTTCTAACATCATTCATCTTAACCCCTAAATCACAGTAGGCAAACCAATAAGAAAAGTAATAAAATAGCTCTAACTACAAAAACTAAGTTCAACAAAAATTTCAGCCAAGAACTAGCACCATTACCCAATAAAAACGCTCTTTTTTATGACGTTCAAATCTACTACTCAAATGGAAGCAAGGATGATCATTATCAACATATTAAATTAACAAAAGAGTCGGCCTCGAATCCCACAGGGAATGGTGGTTCAAGATGTAAAGTAATGCATTGAACTAGGCAATTGTAGGGTCGAATTGGGGGGTTGTGAGTAAATAAAACCAAGTTCAGCTAACAATAATTTCTAAATTACAAACTAATAATAGATTAAGAGAGATGTTGGGGGTGTGCAAATATGGGGATAGATCTACTTATCCGGCTCTAAATACTTCATTAATCAACTTGAAGATGAGTGAGTAAGCTAGGTTGCTAGTAACCAACAATTCAACTACAACAATGAAGGTGTTTAACATGAATCTATTATGACATTCATATGCAAATCACTCAAGGATACATCTGGCCTGAGAAATTGTAGAGAACCTCCTAATAATTTAGCCATTAAATCCAAGTTTGTGGAATTCAACTGAAACCTCAAAATATTTCCAGCTAATACATCTATTGCACACTCTAGTTACTTAAATTAAAGTAATAATCAGAGATCTTAAAGTAAATTTCAAGTTTGCAACCTCAGAATTACACATAAAACGTAGAAATAGATGTAACTCACTCAAATTAATAACAATATAATCAAAACATCATATATCCAGCATAGAAATAAAAATCTCATATTATTTACACATCCCCAACATAGGAGTTTTAGCCACTCATTCTCGATAGTAAAGAATCAATACCAAAATTAGTAGCTGAGTACATGGGTAAGATGACTAGCAAGAGAAAAGTTGAATTACACAAGCTAATCTCCACAATTTCTTCTTCCTAAAGCTTGGAATCACCAAAACCCTTGTACTACTTGAGCAAGAAGCTTTTATGTACTCTATTCTCTCTCTCTCTATCTCTCTCTCTTTGTAAAACCTGATATGGAATGCTATGTACAATGTCTTTGCAAAATGATTATATAGTCCATGCAAAACACTAAAAATTTGTGTATCGAATTAGGTCGGCCATAATCGAGCACTCCGACGATGTGCCGAAAGTGAACTTGAGCGATTTCTTCTGCATCTCTTGAAGGCTTGAGTCTCTGCAATATTGGGCGATGGTTTTGTTCATCAATGATCATGTTTGGCACTCCGTGGAATCTCCTCATGTGTTGCCTTTCTGTTATGAACTTGGGGTCTTGGTTACTGCGACTTTGTGCGGTCTCTTTGGAACTTCGCTGATGCCATTTTTGACCATTGTTCTGATGGTTTTTCTCTTTTTTCAAGATTTGTTGAATATTGTCCACTTGTGCACTTTTAGCTTCATTCCTGTCTTGACACATGCATATTAGTTAATAATTGAAGCATAATAGTATACCGAGGATAATATTTCTTCACATTCTAAGCCCAAATTGAGTCCAAAATATGGACTCATCAACACCCCCCAACTTAAGCTTTTGCTTGCTCTCAAGCAAATCAAATATCAATTAGTCCAATTCAAAGCTTGAAAATAGGGCCACAGGGAGCAACACATACAATTCCACCTTTGTCGTCCATTCTAGAAGCTTCCACAAATCACTTATACGATTTTGAAGCATCAAGAGGTGACTGAGAAGTAATCAAGGCATGGTTACGCTCACCATTTTTTATGTAGCTACTGATCACAAGCATCACTATTTTCCCTCATGCCAAAGAAGATCCTATACACACAAGATTAGATCAAAGTTTCCAAGGATCTCTTCAACACTTACTCTCCCAACCAACAAATGGCATGTAAGCTTCAACTCATAGGCTTGCCCTTATTCTCAATTGGAAATTCTTTCATTTTTATCCTACTAGGATCCCAAAGGACTTTATTTAGGCTGTAATGTAGAGTTAAGGTTGGGGAGGATAGCATATGGATAGTAGTGGCTCATCCCTCCTTGAACTCTACACATCTTTTTATGCTCATGAATCCTTTGATCCTCATTCTTTGCTTCTCTAATTGACATCTTTTTGCTTTTGATTTTCCACCCTAGTTGTCTGTCCTTTTGAACAATCTTTTTTGGAGGATCCTCTTTTTCAAGAAATTTCATTTTCAATTCACTATTTTTCAACTTTTTAAAAAACTTCTTTTTCTCATCATTCAAGGACTCCTCTCCTTTCTTTCTTTTTCTTTTTCTTTCATCAACTTTTACGTTCGAGAAACCCCTTCTTCTACCAACACCCCCAATTTTAGCCACTGGCCATCACTTTGGTCACTTAAGCTCAAGGAGGGATTGATAATGAACTAGAGGAATTGTCTTTCAAAAATAAAGGTCAAGGATACATGGTTGCCAAAGAAGGATCAATGCTCAAAAGGGTTTCACTAAGAAATTAATTCAATGTTATTGGAGGCTAACATGGTCAAGGTGGACTCAATAGAAACCAAAGAAGGTCTAAGGTCCTTTCCTGATTTGGAATCAACCAAACTACTCCTCAAAACAAACTGGGCAAGTTCTAGATATTGTGAAATATGCCTTTCAACAAAATCATAACTCGCATTGGCAAAATGGCTTTGCACTCAAATAGTGGCAACACACACTCACAACCTACGATTATTACATATCCAAGTTCAATACTCACATAGTCAACTCAAGATGTACCACATCCATTCATGAATTGATTTTTCAAGAGAAGGACTAATTTGTGAGTTAGTACATGCACCTTATCCATGGAACCATCTGAATCGGGAGCCCCGCAGCTCTAGTAGGTCAACTTTAGCCTCTCGTTCCCATCTAAGGAGGCACTTTTGGTGGGAGGTTCTCAGTGTTGGATGTTGAAGAATCTCTTTGGGTGCCGATATGTTTAGGAGGCATGATCAACAAATACATAAGCATAAGTTAGATAGGAACTTTTATAAAGTTAAACTCTATCGCACAAACTCGGAGTACAAAAGAAGTCAGAAAATTCTTAATGTCTTGTAGCCTCTTTATTATAAGTACCGGTGCACAACATACCCATATGCAAGACTCTACTAGGCACGACTTCATAGACACCCTAGACTTTTGAACTTTGTGCTCTGATACCAAGTTTGTCATGTCCCGAGAGGGTAACCTAAGCGTGGCCGACACTCAAAAACCATTGTAGGTTTCCATGAGAATCACTAAGTCTCATCACTTATTCAATTATCAACAGAAGGCTTAAACAAAAGTAAGAAAGATACTTATGTGGGCTCTCAACATCAATATCAAAAAAAGAAATAATCTTTAAGCACAATAATTCAATATAAGGTTTACTAGTAACTACATATCAAGATCAATAGTTTCCAACAGAACAAACTCCAATTACATCATCTAACTCTGTCTATGAAGCATCTAATACTGTAAAGCGGTGTCAATGATATGTACATGGCTACCTCAAAGAAATTAAAAGTACTCAACATCAAAGGTAAAAGAAAAATAAATTTCTTCACATGCAAAGAGGACTCACCACAACTCTAGATATATTTGAAATCTTCAACGGGTCATCTGTTGAGGGTTTCTAACACTTGTATCTTCATCATGAACAGATGTAGGGTCAAATGGCATTAGCATATGGAATGTATAGTATGTAATGGCAGGAAAGTAAGGACATGTGTTACGATACTCAACTCAAAATTCAACTCAACATCAATACCATATGCAAGGTTTAAAATAATAATGCTCTGATAAATTAAAAATATGATATTGCAACATTATGAAAATAGTATGTTTACTCATTACGAAGTTTCTCTAACAAATCATAATGACTTATGAGCTAGTGATGATACAACGAAGCGATGTCATTGCCACATTTATCCAGTACCTTCCCAGGGTAAAAGACATCAACATCAATGGATCCAAACATCAAAGTCTAGGATAAAAGGGGAATGACCTCTATCCTACATTAGCTATGTAGTTATGGGGTTTGAGTCAATTGTACTCTCAGCTAACTTGATGCTCAATACTACTCTAAAAAATATGTGCTCATATTAATATCATCATCTAGTCTCATTAGACTTCAATTTAAAAACGTTGAACTCATTATAAAATATCATTTACACCATTATCAAAATATCGTGATCATAAATATTATTTAACTCAGTGCTTAATTTTTAGCATACTCGTTAAAATTTTATCATCTCAATTTGAAAACAACATTTTATTTTATGTGGAAAATTCATCAATATAGTCATCATAATATGCATGAAAGAATAATGACATTAACTCAACTAGGGTTTACACGAATGAATGCATGAAAGAATTATGATATTAACTCAACTAAGGTTCATGTGAATGAATATAGGAATACACATCTCAATTGTTTCTTGACCTCATAGATATCATCAATAAGCGATTAAATGCAAGAAAACTCAAGAAGTATCATTTGGCTTAAGAACTCATTTTTAGAATTAGGGCAAAACTCAACTCAAACTCGATTGCAAAGAATTAACATGTGGGGCGCGTAGACTAACTCAATCCAATTCTATGAATAGTATTACATATCTGGAAAATGACGATTACAGTCAAAGCTTGAAGAACAACGCCTGAGTACTTGAACCCTAGACTTTCTCCCCTCTCTTTGCTCTCAATAGATTTTAAGTGTAAGTGGTGAGGAAACAGTCATGGATTACTATTAAGGGGCTCAAATTAACCCCAAAATGATGAGGTTTCAATTAGAAAAGGACGGGAAAGGATGAAATTATCCTTTATTAAACTGCCAAATTGAACCATGAAACCCCGTTTACGAGTTGTGGTCCAGTCTACAGGCCATAAATGGGCCTTTCGTAGATGGCTGGATCTTTTAAGACTTAGTCTACGACCAAGCATCTACAGGTCGTAGACCCTTTTATGGACCGTATAAGGATTTTGTCCTATCGAAGTTGGTTAGACATTAGAAACTTTTGTTTTAAATCATGGAACTACGAAGCATTGACCACGGATCGTAGCCCTAACTACAGGTCGTGGACTCTACCTCATAGCCCGACTCAACACTTAAGAAATTTTTCTAGGATTTCAAGGCTAGGGTTGTACGAACCTCTTTCTATGGCTCGTTAAATGATTTATGGGTCGTGGACCCAACTCGTAGACTCAACTCCAAAACTCAAAATTTCACTATGTGTTAGGGGTAACCAAGAGCCTTATCTACGAGTTGTAGAACTATCTACAGGTCATAAATGACCCCCTCTGGTCATTGACAGTGATTTTTCTCAGATATTTCTCAGTGTTTTTTTGGGACTTTTATGGTCGTACTAGGTGGGATAGTTTAGAGAGTGTTACAGTTAAACAGATAAAAAGTTTTTTTTGTTATCCTGCAGGAGAGGGAAGAATCATCCATTAGTAAGGTTTGATGGAGGGATTGGCTGGAGAAAAAAACTCGACAACTCGGGTATAAAATTTAAAGAGAAATTTTCGTAGATAGCCTCTCAAAAGTGCCTTAATTATGCTCCATAACTATAATTCGGGTAATTACATTTCAACTATAGCTATATCAGTGTTTGTATATTTTCACTATATGATTCGCATGACGTTTACATAATCGCTATACACTTCGCAGATGTTGTATAGCGTTAGCCTAATTCGCTATGCAATTTACATTTTTGTATAGCATTTGTATATTTCGCTATACAATTCACGCACAACATTTGTGTAATTTGTTATACAATTCACAATGTTTGTATGTTTCACTATACAATTCACGTAGCTTTTGTATAATTTGCTATACAATTCACAGTTTTTGTATGATGTTTGTATCTTTTGCTATACAATTCCCGCACAACGTTTGTATAACTCGCAGTGGTTGTATATTTCACCGTACAATTCATGTATTGTTTGTGTCACGCCCCGGGAGGGTACCCTTGGCGTGGCCGGCACTTAGCCTCATCACATCATTCAATCAAATAAACTCTACTGAACAACGGAAAATATAATTAAGTAATGGACACATCTCATCTAAAGTCTCAAAAGAATATATAGAATAATAAAGGCTAGTAGAAAGAACTAGCTTACAATCTCAACATCAATACTCGACCATTGTCTATGAAGCCTCTATCACTAATCATGTGGTGCCAATGACAAATCCATGGCTACCCAAATCAAAATAAAATAAATAGTCCAATCTAACTCTAAAGCATGATGAAATAAAAGTAGTGGATCCTCCGGAGTAGGGGAGGCTCACAAATCATCTTCGAATCTTAGATCTTCAACGGAGCGCCTGTCGATGATCTCTAGTACCTGCCTCTACATCATAAAACGATGCAGTCCAGAGTGGACGTCAGTACTTGGAATGTACTGGTATGTAAAATAGCTGAGTGAAACAGAAACCGGTAGAAACAATATGGAAACAATAGCAACTCAAAATACATGTCAAATCACATCATTAGTCAAATGTCCATCTATGCAAGAATAAAGAGTAGACAAGTGACCTATCAACAACTCAAACCTCATCAATCATCTCAGACTCATCTCAAACGAGCTCACCTCCTCTTATCTCATCACATTTCATTTCATCTCGTCTCATCTTAGAGGAGCTCACCTCCTCTCATCTCTTTCAGACTCAGAATAGGGCAAGAAGTTTATGGGAGTTTCTCTTAACCGACAACAATCACTTATGAGCCAGTGATTGTACAACAATCCCGCCGGTGTTGCCACGGCCGTCCCGTACTTGCCAGGTAGAGACGAATCGAAACCATAATGGATAAATCCAAGATGGAGACAGAACAATCAACAAAGTCCGCTATTGATTTCAGGGACATAAACTCAAGAGAAAAATCTCTTCTATGCTTGGCGACATAGTTTAATGGGTTCAAGTGGGATTCACTCTTATCCATTTCGGTGCTCGATACTCCTCCCGACTCAATGCTCATAAAACCATCAATCCAATCAAACCAATCTCGTAGGGACTTTAACCCCGTCAACGATCGGTATCTCATAGGGACTCTAACCCTATCATCAATCAAACTCATAGGGACTTTAACCCTCTCATCAATCAATCTCATCAATGACTCAAGATTAGAACAATCATTAGGAATTAAATGAATAGACACATCGGTAGAGTTCATTTATAGAGACTCATTAGACAATCAAACTCTATCAACTTATCATCATTCTCTTATCACAATCACAGTCACAATCAACAATCACAATCTTAACTCAAGGCTCTAGATTCATCATTCTCTCATCACAATCACAATCACAATCAACAATCACAATCTTAACTCAAGGCTCTAGACTCATCATTCTCTCATCACAATCACAATCACAATCCAAGGCTCTAGACTCAATCCTCAAGTTCATTATGCATGCCTTTCAAAATAGTCATGTAGGGTTATGCAAATTCTCATGGAAAATATTCAATTTAAGAAAACAAATAGTATGATGATCATCAACATAGAAAACATGTAATTTCAAATATGATTTTTCGAGAAAAGCCATCAAAGAACTCATGCATGTAGACTCTTCAATCATCAACTCATCTATGACCTCTATGGGGCACATGAGAGGACAATCCCATGTTTTAGTTTAGCCTTACATACCTGAAAATTTGATATTACAATCAAAATTTGATGAATTACTAGCCTTCTTGGAGAATGATCCTCGATCTCAGTAGTTCTTTTAGAGTAGAAGAACTTGGAAAGACATTGCTTGAAGGGCTCATCTTTGATTCTTGGATTCTGGACTTAGAATCTTTAGAGTTCTTGATTAAGAACCATAATTCTTGAAAAAGAAGAATCAAGGAATCCTCTCTTAGAATTCTTGAATTCGTCTTCTTGAAACCCTAGGTTATGATTTAAGATTCTATTAGGGATTCATAAATAGATGAAGAAATTTTGGTTAGGTAGATTAAAATTCATGAAGAATAGATTACCTTGATGATGAATCTTGGAAGCTATCCTTAACTTGATGATTTTCTTGATGATTCTTGAGCAATTTTGTTTAGGAGTGAAGGAGAGGGTTTTTAATCATGAAGACTGACGTTTTATGCGTTTTGGGTCCTTAAATAGACCCTCAAAGGGTTTAGGATAAAAGTACCCTCAAAATAAAATAAAGGAATGTCGGCTAGCTTATCCAGAGAGGGTCCGCGATATGTCCGCGACGCGGAGCCGTCGCGGATCTTTAGACAGCTCTGCAGGTTTTCAGTAAAATGGTCATAACTCTCTACTCCGAACTCTGATTAAGGCGAAATAAGATGCGTTGGAAAGCTAATTCAAAGATCTTTAATTTGATATATTATGGGTCACCTAACTCATTATACTTTAGGAGATATGGGCATTTTAAGTTGACCCTTCTATGAGTTCACACAAAACCTTAGTCCGTAGAAATTCTTTGGACTCGACTTGATGTAAAAGATCATTTATCAACTCCAATTTTATTCCCACTCTTGGAAATTAAATTTAACATCTATGCTCAATTAAGAATTATCAATTAAAGTCATATATCATATGAAGGATGACTCAGTATTAGCTTAAAAAAAATTGGGGTGTTACAGTTTGTATAGTTTGTCATACAATTTGCAGTGTATGCATATTTGATATATTACCCCGTACAAACTCAAACTGTAATTATACAAACTTTTCTGTCAATTTTTGTAAATAAAAAGTAATTCTTTTTAAAATCAAATATACCAACTCCGTCAGTCAGTTATTCAAGATTATTTTTCATATCTTTTTTGTATAACTGACTTTGTCCGTTGGTCTATCTATTTTCACCGTGATAGAAATATTTTACACAAAAATTAAACAGTTGACTAGGTCGATTTTATATGAGAATAACGAAAAATCGAGGAACATGATTGATTTCTCCTCAATTTCTTTGATTGATTTTCCTAATTAGTTTTTCAGCAGTGTTATATTATATTTTTTACTTAACGGACCCACTCCATGACGAAAACTTTGAGTTGGTATTAACCCACTGCCAAGCTAAGAGCTGATTTAGCCAGCGGAGATAAATGCAATACAGGGTAATGGAATCTTTCAAATACATGAAAGAGAAGGTACTACATATAAATCGAATATTCTGTATATTCTAAAGTATCGACGTCTTTAATTAATAAAATATGTAATAACTGTTTAATGTTTAATTAGCTTGAATAATTAGGAAATTAACAAGTAAAGGACAACCACAGGAAGACCAAATTGCTCTAATATACAATTCCTCAATGTGTGGAATCCCTATAAGACAAGTCAAATTCCTTGATGACTCAAAGAATTATTAATTTGTATTTTTTATTTTAAGCCTGGCATTATTTTAATTGAGCTGTTTATATAATAGTATTAATTAATTGATTAATCAATAGTGCTTTGTCCCTAACATCATTGAGAAACATAAGTATGTCTTTTCTTTTGATCTGGCATGATTTATAAACGAATCTTGAAGATATAATTGATTTATAGTTCCGACAACCTTGGATAACTTTAATAGGCATTAAACTTATTTAAGAAAAACGTTATTTTCTTATTGTCAACCCATACTTTGTATGAGTACTTAAATGAAGATGAAAACATCAACTATATTAAAGAAACTAGTATAGAATAGAATATACTTAGCCTGACGGAAAAAAAAAAGAAATGACTATTGAGTACGAATTCAGCCAAAAAAGTCGGAAAACAGCAAGTTTCACAGTGCTACTCCATTAAAGTACAGTGTTTATTGGAAGTTGACAAGAAGTTCAAACCCTCTACGTCTAAAGTGAGTCAAAGGAAGCATAATGTAAAATTTTAATACTCACAAGGAGAAAAATAAATGCTAGTTATGTCATTTCATATAATGCCATGGAGTCGTCATATTTTATAGCTTTAATACATAGACTGTTTTTAAAATTTGTCAAAACGTTTTATTTAGACATATTTAGTTTGGATACATTTAATACCTAACTATTAATAAAGTGTTTCAATTAATATTTCTGATTCAAAATTTGAAAAAAAGAAAAACCTGCATCCCCATTCGTCTATTATATTAAATGATTAAGTTAACAACATAAACTGTGTTTTTGTTTTTTGGTTATACTATTCGCCTCAAATAAGCTGTAAAATTCATACATTTTTTACTCAAAATTGTTTTGAATAATTAAAGATGGTGTCATATTTTATGTGATTAATTTACCTAATAGATAAATGAAAAAACATGCGCCAATTTGTTTTTTCAAAATTTAAATTGAAAATGTCTAATATTGAAACATTTATTATAAATTGTGATGTTAAATTTAAACATGATTTAATTTGGATTAATTACACAAAAATATTTTTAAATTTTATGTATAAACAAAAAATATATAAATGTATTACAATGTTTTTTAGTTTTATGATTTTAAACATATCATATAAAGTGTTAAAATTTAAAAATTATCATAAAAAAAGAAAGAAATAATTAAAAAAAAACATAAGATAAGCAAGTTTAAAGAAAGAAAATAATTATTTTTAGTTATAAAATTTTAAAATCCATTTCCCACTTCCCAGTCAAAATTTCAAATTTAGAGAAGTGTTACGGACCTATTTTTCCAATCCCATAGTAAATTTCAAAAAGAATATTCTCTCCTAATATTTATAAAGCTATAACAGACACAATTTTATCTTCAATTTTAATTTCATAAAATCTAAAAAAAAAAAAATGAAAACTAGGCCACGACTAAACGCCTAACTAATGTAGACTCAAGTAGGATTAGTAGCTATTGAATAGATGTTGTATAAAGGCAACAAGGGGACCCCACCATTACTCTGCCGACGCGGTCGGCATTTTCAGATGTCACAATATTATTCTACAACTGAGACCCCACGTGGTGCCTTCACAAGTACTTCATTTTCATCTTTATGAAAATAATACTCCCATTTATTTTATATGATACGGTTTGAGTTAATACAATATTTAATTAACTTTAAAAAAAAAATTAAAATTTGAAATAATTTTTAGATAGTTATATAGCTTAAACTTATTTTATCATGGATAAAATGTAATTTTAAAATTAAATTATTTTTAATATAATAAAATACTCTAATATTTTTTTAAATGACTTAAAAAACCTGTAACATAAAAGTACTAACTATACGTTAATATATTTAACATCATTTGTATTTATTTCATGCATAATATAATTTAAATTTTATTTTCGTATTATAAAAGTGAGCCATATATATATCTATGCTGATATATAGACAACACAGATGAATACTTTTTAATTTAATGGGAGTGAAAAAATTAAGTTTAGTTATTTTCTAAATATGGATTGATTTTATTATATTTGATAATCAAATTTATTTTTCACTTATTTTTTATAAAATTTATCATAGATGTCTTAAATTTTTTTCAAATACAAAAAATAAATTATAATATAACTGCGAAAATTTCTAGTTTTAATTCTTTTTTCTTACTCTTTTTCTCTTTATCCATTCACATTTTTCATTTTATTTCTTATTATTTACACTAAAAATGAAAGAAAAAATAAATAAAGATAAAAAACTCAAATAACAATAAGCAAATAAATCTACAAAAAAGATATTTTAAAATTAAATTAATCATCAAATTGAACAAGTCAAACAATTACACATGAGAAAGATTAATATAGAGTTTTTTTTATATAAACAAAAAGTTTTTAAAATAAAATAAAATAAATTTTTCACATTTATTAGATAAAAAAATATATGTAAACCACTTTTATAATAATAAAAATATATGTGTTATTTTTATAATGATAACATATGAGTCATTGAAGTATATCACCTCTAAATCAAAATTGAGAAGTATACGAGGCACTTTTCCAGTTTCCCTTAATATTTAAGCTGAGATTGAGTGTCTTTTCATGAATCTGACTCATTTAAGACAGATTTGGACTCTAGTCAAAGTTCTCTTCTACACCTTCTTTTTGAATGTTAAAGTGATCGTCGTTAAGATATATAATCTAACCGAGGTTAGGATCGATTCCACAGAGAATATGGTAGATTTAGAAGAATTTAAAGAAATTCAGATAGATTAACCTACTTATCTCCCCAAAGGGGGGAGGGGTTTGTAACTATGAAAAGTAATGCTAAACTTACACAAGTGTTAAATCAGTGTGAAGAGTAATTAGGATATTGTGTTTCCCATGATTTCCTAACTCGGTATTACC
The DNA here is from genome assembly GCA_029948455.1 of Solanum rostratum. Taxonomy (NCBI): domain Eukaryota; kingdom Viridiplantae; phylum Streptophyta; class Magnoliopsida; order Solanales; family Solanaceae; genus Solanum; species Solanum rostratum. Next base: position 59,602,522 of record CM057045.1, on the reverse strand, counting down.
AGATAATCGAATTCTTTTCCAGTGTATAGCATACCTAACAGTAAGTTAAGTTTACCAAACCCTTTGATCCAGGCAAGAGGTAAATTTCACTACGTGATTTGATTCATCCCCATAGTGTGACATTACTAACCCTTACCTATTGTTCCAGTACAATCTCCCCTTGCCCGGTTTGATTGATTAGACAAGAAACATCAACTTGATCCAGTCAGTAACACTAGGTGAATTCTAACATTGGCCACCGTTAAAAAGCATTCAAACAGAAAATAAATAATTAATACATGCATGCACACTTTTCAAGAATTATGAATTATCCAATTTTACCTTGTTAGTTCTGCGTGGTTCCCACAACCCTAGTTGTGGATTTAGCTACTCATGATCATTGTAGATACAAGAATCATGAATTTGAATAACATAATTCAGTACTTACACAATAGAATTAAGCACAATAAAGCCAAGCTCGTCACCAAGAATTACACGATTGAATTAAAGACAAAAATAATATTTCACAAGTGTTTCTCTCAAACTCTCCACTATCCTCTACTGTTCTGTAATTTTCCTTATGAAAAATAACCTAAAAAACCTATTTATAGTCTTCAAAATACAAAACCAAAATAGATTAGGAGAACTGGATCGGTAGACTTTACGGGTGCTTCTACGTGCCGTATAATGTTTTATGGCCCGTAGTCGGGCTTTCGTGGATTGCATCTTCGATTCTGGGGCTGATTTCTATGATACCCTTCTACGACCCATATAAAGTTTTATGGCCCATAGGGGATTTTGTCTGATGACTTTTCAGCAACTCTCCACTTTCTGATCCTCAAGGCACAACACCAAGTCTACGGCTCGTATAATCTTCTACGCCTCATCTGCATGTTCGTAGACTTAACTTCAGAAAATCACCCTTCACTGAAATTTTGTACAAAACCATATGTACGGCTCGTGGAATTCTCTGCGACCCATAAAATGTCTTGTCACGACCCAAAATGGGGTCATGACTAAAAGACCACTTAATTTCATTCCCAACAATAAACGTACCCTAGAAGAAGAAAAATCTAATAAATAAACAACAAACCACATAAAAATAATATCCCAAAACCTGGTGTCACGAGTATAAAGAGCATCTAACAACTAACTAAAGAAATAAATGCATTCCAGTCTTCGAATAGAAATAAAGACCAAGCAACTAAGATAGAATCCAATGGAAGCTCGAAGCTCTGAGTCTTACCACTAGATCTGGTATGAACCAAGTGTACGAGCAATTCAACTACCACGTGGATGATCCTGACGAGAATCTGCGGGGGAGAGAGGAGTAGGGGTGAGTACACATAATATGTACCCAGTAGGTTTAACCGACTGGGAGTTAGAAATTGAATAAACTATGAAATAATCTAGGAACGCTTCCACCTGCAACAGAAAAACCAGTCCGGCATCGGTGCCGCCAATATATATAATAGCGCAAGCAAAACAAAATACAATCTGACATAAGCCAACCCAATCAACCAAAAGTAGTAAAATAAAATGGTATGCAATGTCGTGCAGTGCAATGCAATGCAAGGTGGTATCAAGACCGTCGCACAGCCTGTCGTATACACCCCCGTCGAGCTAAGGCTCCCAGACTAAGGGAACCCATGGGGACCTCGCAGGCCATATACCTCAATCACAATATATCAACTACCTTGCCACCCAAGTGCCCGTGGTCAAGGACTCATGATAAAATTCACCATTCACAACTTTCCAAAAAGTCATGACATGTAGTATGAGGATGTATGCAAGCAAGACACAATTATGGAAACAACATTCCTCTCAATAAGCACAAATTTTCTCCCTTTCTCAACATGTCATACATACAATATTCTCAATTTAGGATTCACATGCTCTCGAAGCAATATAATAATAATTATCAACCCAACACATGATATGATCTTATCCCATAGATTAAAACATAAGGATATTCAATAACTCAATCCCAATCCCAAAGAAGGATAGCCAAACCTACCTCGATGTCGAAACCGCACTCGAAGAATTCTACCGAATGGACAAATCTTGAATTCAACTCCCACAATGAAAATTCTCTATCAAGAATGGATCATACACGTCACAAGGAATTCAATGACACCCGTATTACTTTATGTATAGTCCAAACCCAAAATTTCATCCAATTCAATAATTTGGTTCTTAGATTTCCAGTCTAGGATTTAGTCTTAATTCCTCCAAATATTATCATTCTAATGGTATTTATAAAGTAAATACATCTAATACCTAATATCCTATTTTTAGCATTATTATTATTAATTGACAAAAGATGAGAAATAATTATATAATATACTATGTATAATATATATATAGATGTAAGCAGGCAGCATATATAATTTAATATATATGCCATATGTATATATGTGGGCAGGATAAGCATATATAATATTACATATATAATATGTATACATGTTTTTGCAGCTACCAAGATATAATATAATATATATATGATATATATGTGTGAGTGCAGGGAAGAGGTCGCTGCACACAGCAGCGCCGCAATCCCCACCAATCAATGCACTGATTTGCTCACTTTACACATTTTGTTAGCGAATTTAGAATACTGAAAGTGAAAGTCTTCACTTACTTGCAGCAGAAATTTGCTGTGTCCACCAGCCGACGCCTCTCTTTCTGGTTTGCAAACCCTTTTTCCTCTTCTCTTATTTTCTTTTAATTAGGTGATAAAAGTGGTAGAAATTTATTAAGTCATTCTTAATAAATAAGATATAAAATACTTCCTTAAAGTTTCACTTTAGTCCACTACTTACACTAGTTATCTAAAATTACCCCTCCATTAAATACTCTCTTATGGAATAGTCCAGGATACCCACTTAAAATTTACGAGAGAACATTTTATGAAAGCAAGAGGACAATTTTTTTCTTTTTTTTTTTAAAATAATCTAATGGGTCATTACATCATCCACCACTAAAAATCATGTTCGTCCTCGAACATAAGGTAGGAGAAAGTACCCGAAGCTTCAAACAGCTGAGGGTATCGAGCACGCATATCTGATTCTGTCTCCCAAGTAGCCTCCTCAACAGGCCGATGTCGCCACTGAACCTTAACTGAAGCGATCTCCTTAGTCCTGAGTCTACGAACTTGTCTATCTAGATGGCTACGGGCTCCTCCTCATAAGTCAAATCCGGACCCATCTCTATGGTATCATACGAAATAATATGGGACTCGTCTGATATGTATTTCCGGAGCATAGAGACATGGAATACTGGATGAACAGCTGACCATCTAGGTGGCAAGGCCAACTCATAAGCCACCTCACCTACTCTTCTAAGAATCTCGAACGGGCCAATAAACCTCGGGCTAAGCTTGCCCTTCTTCCCAAACCTCATCACACCCTTCATGGTGATATCCTCAACCACACATGCTCGCCCACAATAAACTCCAAAGGACGAACTCTCCTATCAGTGTAGCTCTTCTGCCGACTCTGGGCTGTCAATAGTCGACTCTGGATCAGGCGCACCCGCTCCATAGCATCCCTGAGCAAATCAGTGTCTAATGCCTCGACGGTGACTGAGTCGAACCACCCAATAGGTGATCGACATCTACGCCCATACAATGCCTCAAATGGTGCCATCTGAATACTGGAGTGATAACTGTTATTAAAAGCAAACTCCGCTAAGGGCAAGTGTTGGTCCCATCGAGCACCAAAATCAATCACACATGCCCTAAGCATGTCCTCCAACACCTGAATGGTCCGCTCGGACTGACCGTCTGTCTGAGGATGAAATGCCAAACTCATGTCTAATCGTGTACCCAACCCATGCTGCAATGCCTTCCAAAATCGGGAGGTGAACACTGAACCTCGATCTGACACAATAGAGATAGGCACCCCATGCAATCTAACAATCTCACGTATATAGATCCTAGCTAGCTGCTCCGCACTGTGGCTAGTCCTTACTGGAATGAAGTGAGCTGATTTGGTCAACCTGTCTACAATCACCCAAATAGAGTCAAACTTGCCTAACGTCACGGGTAATCCAGTCACGAAATCCATGGTAATACGCTCCCACTTCCACTCGGGAATGGGCATCCGCTGCATCGGACCTACTAGCTTTTGATGCGCATACTTAACCTGCTGACAATTCAAACACTTAGCCACAAACTCCACAATGTCCTTCTTCATTCCACACCACCAATAATGTTGCTTCAAATCATGAAACATTTTTGCTACACCAGGGTGAATGGAATACTTAGCACAATGAGCCTCCTCCAATATCAAGCGAACCCAATCACCTACCTTAGGCACACAAATGCGCCCATTAATTCTCAGAACTCCCTCAGAATCAAGAAAAGCTGACTTAGCTTCGCCTCTCAACACTTTGTCCCGAATCATACATAATTTATCATCATCAAACTGGTGAGCACGAATCTGATCCATCAATGTAGATCTAGCCTCGACGAAGGCCAACACACTATGAGATGGGGAGATGTCAAGTCTAACCAATTGTCTAGCCAAAGACTGAACCTCCAAAGCTAAAGGCCTCTCCTCCGTTCTAAGATATGCCAAGCTACCCATACTAGAAGGATTCCGGCTCAAGGCATCCGCCACCACATTAGCCTTGCCAGGGTGATAGAGAATAGAGATATCGTAATCTTTCAACAACTCCAACCACCTGCGCTGCCTCATGTTCAAATTAGGCTGAGAGAAAATATACTTGAGGCTATGATGGTTTGTAAAGATCTCGCAATGCACCCCATAGAGATAATGCCTCCACAACTTCAAAACAAATACCACCACGGCTAACTCCAAATCATGAGTAGGGTAGTTCCGCTCATGAACCTTCAGTTGTCGCGAAGCATAAGCTATAACTCTTCCCTTCTGCATCAACACTCCACCTAAACCGACACCTGAAGCATCACAATAAACAACAAAGGCTACACCTTCCTCGGGCAATGCTAAAATAGGTGTTGAAGTCAATAACTCCTTGAGCCTCTGGAAGCTTGCCTCACATTCATCGGTCCATAGAAATGCAACTTCCTTCTGAGTTAGTTTAGTCAAAGGAGCTGCGATAGAGGAGAATCCCTGCACAAATCGACGATAATAACCTGCCAGCCCAATAAAACTTCGAATCTCAGTCACTGAAGTGGGTCTCACCCAATCACGAACTGCTGCAACCTTGGCTGGATCAACCATAATACCATCCTTAGTCACCACATGACCTAAGAAAGTCACAGACTTGAGCCAAAACTCGCATCTAGAGAATTTAGCATACAGTTTCTCCTCACGCAATCTCTGGAGCACGGCCCTCAAGTGACGAGCATGGTCTGCCTCACCCTTGGAATACACCAATATGTCGTCAATAAATACAATCACAAAGGAATCCAGATAAGGTCTGAACACTCGGTTCATCAACTCCATAAAAGCGGCAAGGGCATTAATTAGCCCAAACGACATAACCACAAACTCATAGTGCCCATATCAAGTCCTAAAAGCAGTCTTTGGGATGTCAGGCTCCCGAACCTTCAACTGATGATACCCTGACCTCAAATCAATTTTAGAGAACATTGAGGCACCTTGAAGTTGATCAAATAAATCATCAATACGAGGCAAGGGATACTTGTTTTTGATGGTCACTTTGTTCAACTGATGATAGTCAATGCACATTCTCATAGTACCATCCTTTTTCTTTACGAACAACACTGGTGCGCCCCAAGGCGACACACTAGGCCGGATAAACCCCTTCTTCAATAAATCTTCTAATTGCTCCTTCAATTCCTTTAACTCTGCAGGAGCCATTCGATAAGGAGAAATGGATATGGGCTTAGTGCCCGGCTCCAAATCAATGGCAAAGTCAATGTCACGATCTGGAGGAACACCTGGTAGATCTGTGGGTGACACATCCATGAACTCCCTCACCACTCTCATGGTCTCTAAAGAAGATGACTCCTTAGAAATATCACGTACATGAGCCAAATAAGATAAACACTCATGCTCTATCATATGCCGAGCGCGAACATAAGAAATAACCCCCTTAGGGTAAGAGCTAAGAGCACCTGCCCATATTAACTGGGGTAAACCCGGACATGCTAAGGTCACAGTCTTAGCATAACAATCAAGGATCGCATGATAAGGGGACAACCAATCCATACCCAAGATAACATCAAAGTCAAGCATGTCTAGAAGGATCAAATCAGCCTGGGTCTCCCTACCTGAGAATATCACAATACAACCCCGATAGACCTGATCCACCACTAAGGATTCACCCACGGGTGTAGAAACATAAATAGGCACATCAAGAGGCTCACATACACCATCAATATTATTAGCAAAGTAAGTGGATACATATGAATAGGTGGATCCAAGGTCAAATAACACTGAAGCTGAACGATGGCAAACTGGAATAATACCTATAATCACAGCATCAGACGTCTCTGCCTCTGTACGACCTGGAATAGCATAACACACTCGGCGCTCTCCACCACCCTGCGATCCACCACAAGCACCACCTCGAGCTCCACCCCTAGCACCTCTAGTGCTATTCCTCGCACTCTGTGAAACGCCTCTGACTGCTAGAGCTGGTGTAGATCGTGTCGTCTGTGTCCCCGATGGAAAAGAAGCAGGAGCACGCTTCGGAAAATCCTTGGCATGGTGGCCGAACTCATCACACACATAACAATCTCTAGGTCCGGACCTGCCTGTACTACCTGCACTAGGAATGGCAGCATGAACTGGTCTCCCCTGATAACCCTGAGCGCCCTGCCTCTGAGAATCTCTGTCTCTGGGTGCATAACTGCCAAACTGACCATAATAGCGGGACCTCTTACCACCACCTTGACGGGCCTGTCTGATGCCCTCTATCATTCTAGCATGGTCAACAATGCTCTAAAAGGAACCACCAGATAACACAAGAGAGGTTGTGGCCTCCTGAAGATAACTTGTGAACCCCTTCACAAATCGGCGGATCCGCTCAAACTCTGTGGGAATACTAGACATGGCATAACGGGATAACTTATGGAATCATGCCTCGTACTCGGTCACAGTCATGGAACCCTGCTCCAATCTATCGAACCTATCACGACGTCTATCACGAAGGCTATATGGTACAAACTTCTCAAGAAAGATCTCAGTAAAATGCCCCCAATCCATTGCTGGAGCATCAACTGGCCTCCGGGCCACAACCGACCTCCACCACTCTCTGGCCATGCCTGTGAACTGATAAGAGGTGTAAGCTACTCCGTGGGCCTCTAGAACACCAAATTAAACAATCGATCCTGGCACTCTGTCAGGAAGTCATATGCCCCATCCCCGGCGGTACCATCAAATTTAGGAGGAGTCAATCTCACAAATCTCTCAAAGCTCTTCTGCTCCGACAGGGACATAGCAGCACTAGCAGAAACTGGCGGGGCTGAAAACCTCGGAGGTGCAATAGAAGGCATGGAAAATGGACTCGGGGTCTGAAATCCCATATTAGGTCCCTGAGCTGGCTGTGAAGGACCAGCAGGTATAGCAGGAACTGAGTTACCTGGAACATCACTGGTAGCAGGGGTACCCTCCAACCTTGCCAATAATCGAATCAATAGCTCCTGTAATACTGGTGTACTCTCTAAGGATGCAGGAGACTGAACTGGATCCTCAGTCTGCCCCTCGTGCTCATAAGTTGGGCCAGCAGTAGGCTCAGGTGAAGCCTCTCTAGTCTGACCTCGGGCGGGTGCTGCTCCTCTAGCCCGGCCTCGACCTCTAGCTCTGCCACGACCTCTGCCTAGCCCTCTAGCGGGGGCTTGGACAACAGGTACTGACTCATCTTCGGTAGTTCTAGCTCTAGTTCGCGCCATCTGTGCAGGAAGAATAGATTAGAAGCGTACAAAACTTGAATGAACAAATCGCATGAAATGAATCAATGGAAAGATGATTTTCTCCTAACAAGTATCCTATAGCCTCTCGAAGATAGATACGGACATCTACGTACCGATCCACAAGACTCTACTAGACACCCTGCTCTTTAACTCATGAGACTGGTGAACCTAGAGCTCTGATACCAAACATGTCACGACCCAAAATGGGGTCATGACTAAAAGACCACTTAATTTCATTCCCAACAATAAATGTACCCTAGAAGAAGAAAAAGCTAATACATAAACAACAAACCACATAAAAATAATATCCCAAAACCTGGTGTCACGAGTATAAAGAGCATCTAACAACTAACTAAAGAAATAAATGCATTCCAGTCTTCGAATAGAAATAAAGACCAAGCAACTAAGATAGAATCCAATGGAAGCTCGAAGCTCTGAGTCTCACCACTAGATCTGGTATGAACCAAGTGCACGAGCAATTCAACTACCACGTGGATGATCCTGACGAGAATCTGCGGGGGAGAGAGGAGTAGGGGTGAGTACACATAATATGTACCCAGCAGGTTTAACCGACTGGGAGTTAGAAATTGAATAAACTATGAAATAATCTAGAAACGCTTCCACCTGCAACAGAAAAACCAGTCCGGCATCGGTGCCGCCAATATATATAATAGCGCAAGCAAAACAAAATACAATCTGACATAAGCCAACCCAATCAACCAAAAGTAGTAAAATAAAATGGTATGCAATGTCGTGCAGTGCAATGCAATGCAAGGTGGTATCAAGACCGTCGCACAGCCTGTCGTATACACCCCCGTCGAGCTAAGGCTCCCAGACTAAGGGGACCCATGGGGACCTCGCAGGCCATATACCTCAATCACAATATATCAACTACCTTGCCACCCAAGTGCCCGTGGTCAAGGACTCATGATAAAATTCACCATTCACAACTTTCCAAAAAGTCATGACATGTAGTATGAGGATGTATGCAAGCAAGACACAATTATGGAAACAACATTCCTCTCAATAAGCATAAATTTTCTCCCTTTCTCAACATGTCATATATACAATATTCTCAATTTAGGATTCACATGCTCTCGAAGCAATATAATAATAATTATCAACCCAACACATGATATGATCTTATCCCATAGATTAAAACATAAGGATATTCAATAACTCAATCCCAATCCCAAAGAAGGATAGCCAAACCTACCTCGATGTCGAAACCGCACTCGAACAATTCTACCGAATGGACCAAATCTTGAATTCAACTCCCACAATGAAAATTCTCTATCAAGAATGGAACATACACGTCACAAGGAATTCAATGACACCCGTATTACTTTATGTATAGTCCAAACCCAAAATTTCATCCAATTCAATAATTTGGTTCTTAGATTTCCAGTCTAGGATTTAGTCTTAATTCCTCCAAATATTATCATTCTAATGGTATTTATAAAATAAATACATCTAATACCTAATATCCTATTTTTAGCATTATTATTATTAATTGACAAAAGATGAGAAATAATTATATAATGTACTATGTATAATATATATATAGATGTAAGCAGGCAACATATATAATTTAATATATATGCCATATGTATATATGTGGGCAGGATAAGCATATATAATATTACATATATAATATGTATACATGTTTTTGCAGCTACCAAGATATAATATAATATATATATATGATATATGTGTGAGTGCAGGGAAGAGGTCGCTGCGCACAGCAGCGCCGCAATCCCCACCAATCAATGCACTAATTTGCTCACTTTACACATTTTGTTAGCGAATTTAGAATACTAAAAGTGAAAGTCTTCACTTACTTGCAGCAGAAATTTGCTGTGTCCACCAGCCGACGCCTCTCTTTCTTGTTTGCAAACCCTTTTTCCTCTTCTCTTATTTTCTTTTAATTAGGTGATAAAAGTGGTAGAAATTTATTGAGTCATTCTTAATAAATAAGATATAAAATACTTCCTTAAAGTTTCACTTTAGTCCACTACTTACGCTAGTTATCTAAAATTACCCCTCCATTAAATACTCTCTTATGGAATAGTCTAGGATACCCACTTAAAATTTACGAGAGAACATTTTATGAAAGCAAGAGGACAATTTTTTTTTCTTTTTTTTTAAAATAATCTAACGGGTCGTTACATGTCTCGTGAAACCTTAACTTCTGCAAAAATTGCACACTTAGCCCAAAAATTATGCCAACCCTGTAATCCTGCAAAACAAACATAAAAACACATCAAATCTACTGACATCGATTTGAGAACACACAAAATTTCCATGTTTTTAAGCATCAAATGTGTTGCATTTTGACAACATATCAACATCCTAGACTTAAAATTGTTACTTGTCCTCAAGCGACAGACTCAATCTACATAAGCATCATAGTAACACACAAACCTGAATCTAATGACATACATCACATCAAACTCAAGAACAATATTCACATCACTTTAAAAACACGTCAAATAGCTATCAAGAAAACTAATGTAGATCAACATATGTGACAGTGCAACTATGACAAGCAAGACAATTATCAACAAGCAACAATCACTGAGTTAGTCCAATGTCAACAATGCAATGCAAGTGCCCTCACATAAAGAAGTTCCATATTCCTCTCATGATGATATTTTTTCAGATTCAATGCTTCGGACTATGCCAAATCACTCTCTCTCACAAAAAACTTTACATACCATATTCAATACCGTATGCTTTCTCCTATACTCATGACTATGACCTTTGACTACTTGGACTAGGATCACTTTAGGACTTTATTAGCTTGTAACGTAGGCTCAGGGGGCTTTGGTATGATGTTTTAGGATCAAAATATGTGTATATAGAACCCATAGGGGTATCGTCAGACCATACACCAAATGTCTCTCAACCTTGCCACCTGCCCCTGGACAAGGGGTGTCACAATATCTTAACCTTGCCACCTGCTTGTGGTCAAGGGGTTTAATAAATGAAACATCCCACCCTTTCCTCCTGAGCTAGTCAAGGGGTTCATAACAAGTGGTACATCTCTCCCTTGCTTCCTACCCAGGTCAAGGGGTTTGAAAAGTGCAATATCTTACACTTGCCTCCTACCCAGGTCAAGGGGTGTGTGTGTAATGTAGTATGAAATCAATACATGTCAATGATACAAATCAAGATATATAATAACATCATGACAAGAATGTCGATGCATAACCATCATAGAATCATGAAAAGTAATACCAAGTTTCACAACTAGTACCAAAAACAATCATTAACACAAGTGTCAAACTATCACAATAGCATCCAAAATATCTCAATTCTCAAGATTTCATCTTACTTTATCAACAAAGTCATAATTTACTCAAATTTTGCCATAACCGGAATCATATTTCCATGATCATATCAACCCAAATACTCATGAATCAATCTAAATCTTTCAATTACTATAAAATCATCTGCACTGACTCAAGTCTAGTCCCTTGAAGGTTAGTTGAACCTACCTCGATGTTGAAACCGCACTCGAACAAGCTTTAAATCAACTCAAGCCTTTGAATGACCACTAAATCAACCAATCACAATAAAAAATAGATATGATGCATTAAGAGATGAATTTTAATATCCATATTGGCACGAATAAGGCTTAGGGGCAAAATGGTCAAAATTAGGGTTAAGATTCAAAGTTTTCGAATCTAGACATTGACTTGAAATTATGAATCTATGTGAGAAAAGAAGTTCGTGGGTGAAAATCTCACTAGACTCAAGTTCAAATCGAAGGCGAAATCATCAATTAAAGTTTCCAATGTATAGACTAAAAATCCCCAATTTATGACTTTCAAAATCATGAAATTCAAGAAAATATTAAGATAAAAGTCATGGAAATTAATTAAAATAATGAAAGAAACACTTATCCAAAAAGATTTCCACAAAAACCTTCATAAAAAATTAGCCCAAAAGCTTGAAATATTTGAAAAAGGAGTAAAAAAATGGTGGCTCTTAGATTTAATAACTGAACATACGAAAATGTACTCCACGAACGTAGGGAAGTAGACCTGAAAGACCTTCTCAAATGTGGGGCCGAGGCCCACAAATGTAGAGCCTAAGACAGCCACACTCCATGAACGCAGAGACCCAATCCGCGAACACAGGGAGGAGAAAGGTGTTGCCACACTCCATGAATGTAGAGACCCAATTCGCGAACACAGAGAGGAGAAAGTCAGCACCTCTATGATCGGGGAGGTTAAGGTACGTAGGTGGAGAAGGATTTCAACTGCACCAGAAACCAGATGCAACAATCATTATTAAATCTTGATACGAACCCTTGGAATTCATTCAAAATCTAATTTCACAAACCAAACATGTATCCATACCAAAAATGGCTATCCAGACTCAACAGAATAATCAAAATTCAATTTTGAGGTATCCTCGACACAAGTACTAATGCAATTCAAATAAACTAGTTTATAAGTCACAATTCAAAAACTGCCCTCGACAACTCCAAAAATTATGATGAGACCATTTCTAGCGTTAGTTTAAACTTCCGAAACTACTAGAACTGTCAAAATTTTGATACAAATTCTCAAACTTCAAATATTCACAAAGTCAAACTTTAACTCCGAAAATAATTAAAAATACAACTTTGGACCCAAAAACTTCATTTTAATCTAAATTTAGTTCTGTAATTTTTCCTAGAACAGATTCAATGTTTCGGAGCTGATGGAATTAACAGATTTCCAATTTGACAATCGAAACCCAAAATGGTCCAAAACGCACTTTTAAACAACTTAAGCGTCCCAAAATGCCAAAACTCATATCTTTCACTTTTAAAACACAATATTTTAGTTCCAACAATACATATAGTTCAACATATGTACAAAGCAACTTATGAAAGGGGAATACAATAATTTTCTCAGATAGGCGCAAAAATGACCATCCAGATCATTACGTCATTCACCACTAAAAATAATGTTCGTCCTCGAACATAAGAGAAAGGAAGGTATCTGAAGCCTCAAGAAGGCTAGAATATCTGGCCCGTATGTCCAACTCCAACTCCCAAGTAGCCTCATCAACTAGATGGTGTTGCCACTGAAGCTTCACCAAAGGTATATCCTTGGACCTCAACCTCCGGACCTACCTGTCCAATATAACTACCGGTTCATCCTCATAAGACAAGCCTAAATCCAACACAATTGAACCATAAGAGATCACCTAAGGCTCATTTGGAATATAGCAGCAGAGCATGAAAACATGAAATACAGGATGAAATGCTAATAATCTCAGTGGAAATGCCAACACATAGCAACCTCACTAACTCTCCTCAAATACTCAAACGGCCTAATAAAATATGGGACTGAGCTTTCCCTTCTTACCACAAACCACCCCTAATGTGTTTTCAAATTATGGTACATCTTTGCCAAACCAAGGTGGATGGACTATTTAGGACAATGGGCTTCCTCCAGTATCGATCTCACCCAATCCTCTACTTTAGGTACACAAACTCCACCATTTATCCCCACTACACCATTGGAACAATAATAGCTGCCTTGGCTTTACCCCTTAACACTAAAACTACCGCAGCCAACTCCAAATCATGGGTAGGGTAGCTTCTCTCATGCAACTTTAGGAGTCTAGAACTATAAGATATCACTTTCCCTTTCTATATCAATACACCACGCAAACCTACTCCAGAAGCATCACAATACATCACAAATGACACTCCCTCCGCGGGCAAAGTAAGAATAACATGATGGGGTGATAACCAATCCACACCCAATATCATATCAAAGTCAATCATATTCCATGTTATTAAGTTAGGAATAGTATCTCTCCTCGTTAAAGTCACAACACAACCCCGACACACCCGATTCACCTCTAATAATTCACCTACTAGGGTAGAAACACAAATAGGCTAGGAAAGAGACTGACTCATCGTATCAAGATTCTGAAGCAAAATAAGCTAACTCATAAGAATAAGTGGAGCTTGGGTCAAATAAATTTGAAGCACAATAGTGGCACATCAGAACCATACCTATAATAACCGCATCAGAGGCCGTTGTCTCAACTCTACCTAGGACAACATAACATACTAGATGCCCCCTTCTAGCCTATAGGGCTGCACAGGCTCTACCTCTCACTGCACCTTAACCTTCTCTCATACCACCTCTCATGCCCTGAGAGGTGTCTCTAACTGTTAGTGTTGGGGTTGGATGGGCTGGCTGAGATCCTGAAGCCTCAGAAGGAGGTGCACGATGAGGAAAATACGTGGCCATATGCCCAACCTCATCATAAACATAACAAGTCCTGAGCTCCTGCCACTGAGATGGTGTCCTAAAAAGCCACTATGCTTGGCTGCATTAGAAGAGCTATCATGGCCTGATTGAGTAGGCCTAGACTTGTCACTACTGTAGATGCGGCGATGACTGCATAGTCTTCCCGACCCTGATGGCCCTACCTCTACAACTCTCCATCTCATGGTGGGGGTCTACTAAAATAGTCGTGATGACAGAATCTCTCGTTGCCACCCTATCTGTCATGTTCGATGCGCTCTATCATGCGAGCATGATCCATCACACTCTGAAATGTGCCCCTAGACAGAACCAAGGAAGTTGTGTCCTTCTAAAGATACCCTGTCAATCCCTTCGCAAATACAATACATGAAACCTGACCTCATAATTAGTAATGACATAGAACCATGTTGATGTCTGTCAAACTCATCCCGATGATTATCTCGGAGGCTATATGGCACAAACTTCTCTAGGAATACCTCTGTAAACTGCTCAAAGGTCTTAATTGGAGATCCAATTGTTCTACGAGCCAAAACTGACCTCCACCACTCCTTAGCTAATCTCATGAACTTGCAAGAACTATAAGAAACTCCATGTGACTCAAGGATGGCCAAGTTACACATTCGATCCTAACACTCTAACAGGAAATCACATGCTCTATCGCTAGGGGTACTGTTTAATCTCAGGGGAGCTAATCGTACAAATCGCTCAAAGCTCTTTTGCTTAGCTGTGGACATATCAAGACAAGCAGATGATGTGGGCACAAAAAATCTGGTTGGTGCAACAGATGGAGCAATAGACAATCCATGAAGCTTCGAACCAAAACTTGGCCAAGATGTCTAAGGTGAAATCATAAAAGTCATAGAAGGATCCACTTAACTTGAGGAAGGACCCACACGTATTATGACTGGCTCAGATAGAACTATAGAAGGGAAAACCAATGTTGTAGATGCCAGTGCATCAATAACAACTAGGGCCAGAATATTTGCCTCCAATCTAGCCAATATCCGCAAAAATAGCTCCTAAACTGAGGGCGTAGCATCAAGGGCTGATGTAATGACCTGGTTGGTCATTTTTAGTCTTATTTGTAAAAATTATTGTTTTAAGCTTTTGTAAGTTGATTGGGCCTAATTGAACTATCTATATGGTTGAAATTGAGATTCTAAGTTTTAAAGGTTGAAAAATATGAATATTGACATTTTTGGAAGCTTAAATTATTGAAAATGTGGCTTTTTGTGTCATTCTAAGTTTTGAGTGTTAAATCAAAGATTTGTCGATTTCATTAGCTGTGTAATGTCAAAAGGAACTATGAGAAGTTACAAAACTAAATTTGGAGTTAAAATGAGGCTTTTAGACCTGAAGTTGTGATTTTAGTCATTTTCAAAACCAAAGTTTTTGGTCAACATTCGGAGTTCTGAAGCTCAGATCAGAATTTTCACAGTTTTACTAGTTCTGAATGGTAAAACTAATGCTAGATATGGCATGGTAATAATTTTTGGTGTTGTTGAGAGCAATTTTAGTATTTTAAGTTTTAAATTAGTTTTATCGACTTGCATTGGTAAATATAGTAAAGAGGACATGAAACTGATTTCTAATGATTCCGTTGAGTACGGATCGCTGTTTCTAGTATGAATACATATTTGATTTGTAAAATTATGAGTTTAGATGAGTTTTAGAGGTCCATTCTGAGTAGGGAATTTGACTTGACATTGCTGATTTTTGCTGATATCTAGTGCAAGTTTCCCAGATCTCCTCGTTCGTACCTCTCTCCACGCGAACACGAAGGGTCAAAAGCTTTGGCCTATGCATTTAGGGATGCAGGCCCGCATTCATTGAGGGTTGGCTATCTTGACCGCTGCCTTCGTGGTTCTATGTCTGTGATCGCGGAGTAGTTTTTATATCTGAAAAGTTTTAAATTCGTAAAACACCATTTTTAATCCATTTTTGAACTTCCAAGATTTTTTAAGCGATTTTGAAGAAAGGTTTTCAAAGATTCTTGTTGGGTAAGAATTTCTAACACTAAACTAATTATTTTTGATGAGTTTTATCTTTAGTTTGTCCTTAAATTCATGAATTTGAACATCCAAAATAGGGGATTTTTAGACCATGACTTTCAACCTTTAAGTGTTAATTTCTCATTCCATTTAAGCTTGATTTTAATGGGATTTTCATCCATGAACTCCATTTTTTGTGTAGAACTTGGTTTTAAAGTTATTTTTCAGATTTGGGAACTTCAGATTTTAGTCCTACATTTGACCATTTTACCCCTAAGCCTAATTTATGCTAATATGGGTATCAAAATGCTTTTCTTGATGAATCGTATCTATTGTTAATAGTGACTGATCGATCCGGGTATCATTTGGGGAGTCGAGTTAATTGAAAGCTTGTCCAAGTGCAGTTTCAGTATCAAGGTAGGTTCGGCTGACCTTTGGGGATTAAATTTGAGTTATTGATTATGTTCATGTAATAATTATGACATCTAGATGCATAATTGTGTAATTGAGTTGATATGTTGGGATAATGATGGAAGAGTCATTCTGGTTGAGTTGAATTGTGATTTCATTTTGATCCTATTGTTGAACTGAGATGAAATATAATAGAATGATGATGACTTGAGATCAAATGTGACTAAATAAGACTTATGAGATTGAATGGAATAAGTTAGGTCTGGTATTATTGATATGTTTGCAAAATTGGGACGAGTAAGGTCTGGTACTATTGATATACTAGTATTTTTAGGACAAGTTAGGTCCGATATCATTAATATTCTGATATTATTGCGATGAGTAACGTCCGATATTATTGATATTCTGGCATATTTGGGACGAGTAAGGTCCGATATTATTGATACTCTTGACTATTGATATAATCATAATGATCTAAAATATGATGATGATTTGGGCATTAGTTGTGACACTTGATATTACTCCTTGAGTACGTATGAATATTATGAGTTTCATGCATCGGTATTCCTGTTTTAATGCTATTCTACATGTTTACAAGCATATTTCAGTTGCATCATTCACTTACATCTATTGTTGTTGCTTGTATCATCCCTTGACTTGGGTAGGAGGCAAAGGCATTATGATTCACATCGGTACCGTTCCCTTGACCCAGGCAGGAGGCAAGGGTGAGATCATACTTCATATACCTTGACCACGAGCAGGTGGCAAGGACTTGGCATCATGATATCCCTTTACCATGGAAAGGTGGCAAGGTTGTGGCATTCAGATATTACCTTGACAATAGGCAGGTGGAAAGGCTAGGATACACTAGGTATTTCGACTGATAAGTTGTGCATCATATTCACATTATAGTTATTTGGTAATTATGGGTTCTTCAGGATATTTTTCTAATTATCATTGTGTATATTTTATTGTCTACTAACCTTTTTGGATGTCGGGATAAGATTCTTTGTTATTACATGCTTGATTCGATTTATCTTACCCAGTCAGTTGAACCTATTGATACATTTCAGGTTACTCACCCCTACTTTGTTTCATCCTTATAGATCGAGGACAGGGACCTGCACAGGGTAGCTGAGTAACTCTTTTAGACTCTTCTCTATCCATCCTAATCCTACCGGTGAGGCTCAGACTTCGAGTCACCGTGGATCCTTGGGATTTCCTTTATTTTTCTTTTTTAGACTTGTATTAGATTTTGTGAGACAAGTTTGTATTTTATATGAGACATGTGTATTTACACTTCTGTATTGCTTTAGATGCTCTTGTACTCATGCTTCCAGATTTTGGGATTTGTTATGTTATGTTGAGATGGTTTCCGTTTTATTTTGTCTCCCCTTTTAGTTGCGATCCATTTTCGATCGTGATAGCTGAAGATGGTGGAACAGAGTTTGTAGGCCTATCCGACTCATACACAGGCTCTGGATAAGCCGATATGGTCTGTCCTCTAGGCGGAGCTGCACCTCTAGCAAGTCCTCTGCCCCTAGCCCTAACATAAACCCTGCCTCGACCATGAGTGGAAGCCACATTAGTTGGCTCAGGCTCTCCTACTGATCATTGGGATCTAATAAACGACATCTGTGCGAATGGAATAGATTAGACACTTTCCAAACATGTGATATGAAGAAACGCATGAATGAAAGCAAGACATGAAAGCTTTTCTTATCAAGTGCCCCATAGCCTCCCGAAGAAGGGTATGGATGTCTACATACTGTTCTGCGAGACTTTAATAGACACTCTGCTCTTGACTCATGAGTCCAATTAACCTAGAGCTCTGATACCAAACTGTCATGACCCAAAATTGAATCACAATTAAAGAGAATAAATAAAGCAAAAACAACCACAAATTTACTACGAAAACCCGAAACCAGGAGTGATAAGTACAATAGCATTTGAAGTAGTAGGAATGAGTAAATACAACTGTCTCGATAGAAAATACAACCTATCTAATAATTTCTAATACAAAGTCTGAAATATAAAGCAACAAAGGAAATCTTAAAAGATCCACGACGACTCGAAGTCTGAGCCTCACTGCTAAGATCTAAGATAGATGAAAGAAAGACTATGGTACAATGAGATCAAATAACTTGACGGGGTCTCTGTGCTTGATCTGCACGGAGGAAGCTAAGTAGGGGTGAGTATACGAAAATGTTCCCAGTAGGTTCAACCAACTGGGTTGAACTAATTGAACAAGTATATAACAACAAAGAATCGTATTACCTACGTTAAAAGGATTAGTACACATAGCATATATATGATAGTTACAGATAACAATAATAGTTAGTGATGCAATACAGGGGTGACGTATGAAAAATAATGGATGGGGGTCTTGTCAAACCATATGCTGAAACCTCTTGACCTTTTTACCTCATCGTGATCAAGGGGCGTCATAATATATTAACTTTTTCACCTCAGCATGATCAAGGCATGTCACAATATTTTGACATTACCACCTCAATATTGTCAAGGAGTGTAAAAAGTAGTACGTCCCTTCTTTGCTACCTTACTGTAGGCAAGAGGTTTTATAATAAGGTGATACAATATCCTAGAAAGTGGTACATCTTACCCTTGCTACCTTATCATAGGAAAAGGGTCTTATTAAATGTTATACGGTATCTCAACCTTGAAATCTCAGCTGGTCAAGGGGTGGAACAAATGTACATGATATGAATGCATGCCAATGCCACAAGTCAATATATATAACAAAAATATAATAAGATAATCAATGAATAACCCTCATAAGATCAGAAGGAAGCATACAAAATGTCTTATCTAGTACGGCAAACCGTCAACAGGTCTCATATTTCCACAATTTCCCAATGACCAAAATATATTGATCACACAGGACTTCACAAGTCTAATATATGCATAAAATGTCCACAATGTCTTAGAATCTCACCCTTGCCACCTTAGCATGGTCAAGGGGTGACACAAATGCAACTTGAGATAGATGTGTACCAATTACACAATCAAGGTATATAATAGCTTCATGATAAGAATACTTGTGACTAACCATCATAGTATCTATGATAACAACAATCAGTGCCACAATTGGTACCACGAACCATTATCATGTCTCAAATCATCATATTTTTACCAATAGTCAACTGTACTGTAGAATACCAGACCTCACATGTCCCAAGGTATACGCATGGTTCTTGAGAATATCTCAATTACCATATAATTTCTACAAAACCTTCCAAATAATATCACAAGTCTCATATTATCACTATAACATTTAAAATAGCTCAAATCTCAAGTATACATCTCAATTTACCAATAGTGTCACAATTTACTCCAATTCCATCATAATCGATATCACATTTCTCCCAAAATACTATCATATCAGAGCAATTATTCAAACAACATTCTAAATCTCATAATCATCACATATACATATCCAATAACTCAATCCAATCCCGAAAAGGTTAGGCGAACCTACCTCAATGCTGAAACAACACTTGAACAAGTTTTCAATCAACTCAAGTATCAAAATGATTATTGAATCAATCAATCACCATAAAAAAGGATACTACGCATCAAGAGATGAATTTTGATACTCATATCAGCACAAATTAGGCTTAGGAGCAAAATAGTCAAAATTAGGGCTAAAATTCAAAGTTTTTAAATCAAGAAATTGAGTTGAAATAATGAATCTACCTGAGAAAAAGAGTTCGTGCGTGAAAATCTCATTAAAATCGAGTTCAAATCAACGGAGAAATCCTTAATTAAAGTTTCTAAATCATATACTATGAATTCCCAATTTTTGACATTCAAAATCATGTAATTCAGGATAAAATCAAGATAAAAGCCTTGAAAATTAATCAAAACGATGTTAGAAATACTTACCCAAAAGATCTCCACAAAAAGCTTCGTCAAAAATCGCCCCAAAAGCTTGAAATATATGAAAATGGAGTAAAAATGGTTACCTCAGATTTTAATAACATAATAGATGAAAATGTACTCCGCGAACGCGAAGCACTGGACCTCAAAGACCTTCACAAATGCGGAAACTTATCCCGAATGCGGAGAAGGATATAATTTGTTCTCCACGAATGCGGAGTGTTATCCACGAATGCGAAAGGGAAAATTACCCTTCGCCAGATCCTTCACACCAACACTGATCAAATTATGAAATGGACCCCCAGGGTTCATTCAAAACCCGATACACACAAACCAGACATGTATCCATATAAAAAACAATGATCAGGACTCAACAAAATAATAAGAATTACTTTTCGACGTCTCCTCGACATAAATACCATTGCATCTCAAATAACCTAGTTTAAAATTCAAAATACCAAAACTGCCTTAGAAAACTCTAAAATTTATGACGAGACTATTTTTAGTGTTACTTTAACCATTTAGAACTACTAAAACTGTCAGAATTTCAATCCAAATTTTTGAACTCCGAATGATGACCAAAGTCAAATTTTGGCTCCAAAAATAACTAAAAATGTAACTTTGGATCTAAAATCTTCATTTTAACTCCGAATTCAGTTCTGTAACTTCTCCTAGACCAAGTTTAACATTTTGGAGCTGATGGAATCGAAAGATTTCTGATTCGATACCTGAAACTTAGAATAATACAAAAACTCACCTTTTCAACAACTTAAGCTTCCAAAAATGTCAAAACTCATCTTTTTTACTTTTAAAACATAGGATAGTTCCAACAATATAGATGTTCAAAATAGGTCCAAACCAACTTATAAAAGGGAAAAACAACAATTTTTACATATAAACTCAAAATGACCAACCAGGTCATTGCAATAGCGAACTCCAATGGTAGTTCAAGTTCATAGGCTACCTTCCCAACTCATTTTAGGATCTTGCAAGGCCCCACATATCTAGGGCTCAATTTACCCTTCTTGCTGAAATGCATTATAACCTTTATAGGTGAAACGTTCAAGTAGACCCAATCACCTTTATCAAAGTCAAGGCCCCTTCTTCTAACATCAATATATAACTTTTGGTAACTTTGGGCAGCCTTTATCTATTTCGTCATTACCCTTACTTTCTCAAAAGCATCAAGTACCAAAGCTGACCTAATCAAAGCCATTTCCCCAACTTTATATTTCCAACCAGTGACCTACATCGTCTACCATATAAGACTTTAAATGGTGTCATGTCAATACTTGAGTGAAAACTATTATTATAAGCAAATTCATTAAGAGGTAGGTGATTATCCCAGCCACCTTTGAAATAAAGTACATATTCCCTCAATAGATCTTCCAATGTTTGAATTATTTTTTTAGCTTGCCCATCGATTTGAGGATGAAATGCGGTACTTAGCTTTACCTTTGTATCAAAATCCCTTGGAAATGGTTTCCAAAAATGAGAAGTTAATTGGGTACCATGTCCTATATGATAAACAATGGAACCCCATACAACCTCACTAACTCTTGGGTATAAACCTTAGCATAACCCTCGATACTATAAGAACTTTTCAATGGTAAGAAGTAGGTTGATTTTGTCATTCTATCCACAACTATTCAAATTTAGTCATATTATTTGCGAGTCCTTCGAAAACCCATAATGTAGTCCATATTACCCTCCTCCCATTTTCAAGTAGGGATATCAATATCTTGGGCTAAACCACCCAGTCTTTCATGATCAACTTTCACTTGTTGAAATTTGAATATTTCGCCAACACCTTGATATATCATTTTCATGCCATTCCACCAATACACTTCTCTCAAATCTCTATACAATTTTATGGAACCTGAATGAATAGAATACCGAGAGTTATGAGCTTTATCTAGTATCTTCTCCCTTAAACTATCAACATTAGGAACATATAACCGCCCTTGGTAAGAAATTACTCTATCGCCCCCTTGTAGGAAAACCTTAATCTTCTTATCAATCACCAACCTCTTCAACTCAACCCACATAGAATGGATGTCTTGCTTTGCTTTGATCTCTTTTATCAAAGATGATTCCGCTGATTTTTTTACAGGTAAACCACCATTGCTTGAATCACTTAGTCTCACACCCAAATGAGCCAAATGGTGGACTTCCTTAACCAACCCTTTCTTTTCATCTTCAACGTGTGCGATGTTGCCCATAGATACTCTACTAAGTTTGTCAGTGATAACATTTGTCTTGTCAGGGTGATATGTCACATTCATATCATAGTTTTTAAGAATATCCAACCATCTTCTTTGCCTTAGGTTCAAATCTATTTTATTGAACACATATTGCAACCTTTTATGGTCAATAAATATGTTAACATGCATCCCATTTAGATAATGTTGCCAAATCTCTAATACAAATACAACAACTACCAATTTAAGATCTTGGGTCGGGTAGTTCATCTCATGCACCTTTAGTTTCCTTGAGGCATAGGCAATGACCTTCCCATATTGTATCGAGACACAATCCAACCTTATACATGAGACATCACAATAAATTACAAATCCATACAAGCCTTTAGGCATTGTCAAAATAGGGGCTGAAGTAAAGAGATCCTTAACGTTTGAAAGATTTTCTCACATTCATCGAACAATTAAAATTTCACCTTCTTTTGGTTCAACTTAGTCAAAGGTGAGGCAATAGAAGTAGACACTTCAAAAAAACTTCTATAATATTTGGCCAAACCTAAAAAGTTCCTAATATCAGAAGGAGATATCGGTCTAGGCAAATTCCTTACCACTTCCATCTTCTTTGGATCAACTCTAATACTATCACCTAAAACAATGTGGCCAAGAAATGCTACCCTCTTTAACAAAAAGTCACACTTTCTAAACATGGCAAAAAGTTTCCTATTTCTCAATGTTTACAATATAATCTGTAAGTGAACCTTATATTCCTTCTCATCCCATGAATAGATCTATATGTCATCTATGAAAACAACCATGAAATGTCCAAGTATGGTTTTAAAATCGTGTTCATCAAGTTCATAAAAGTTGTGGGATCATTTGTTAGTCCGAATGACATAACCAAAAATTTAAAAAGGTTCATACCAGATTCTAAATGTCGTCTTTGGAATGTTATTCTCCTTCACCCTGGAACGAAGATCAATTTTTGAGAAGTGCCTTGTACCTCGTAGTTGGTCAAATAAGTCATCGATCCTTGAAAATGGATACTTATTTTTTATGGTGGGCCTTGTTAAATTTTTGATAATCAACACACATTAGAAGGAAACAATACATCTTCCTTAAAAATAGCATAGGAGCACCCCATGGCGACATAGTAAGCCCTCTAAACGTTTAACCCCATGTCGACACACTAAGCCTTCAACTCTGTCTGGGCCATTCAATATGGAGATATGGAAATTAGTTGAGTATTGGGTAGAAGATCAATTTCAAAGTCAATTTCCTTTTCAAGAGGAATATCGGGGAAGTCAATGGGAAACACATTAGAAAATCATTAATTGTAGGAACTATATTCAAGAGCAGGGACTTTAAACACTACATCTCTAACCCAAACAACATCATATATACACCCTTTCAAAATCATTTTCCTAGCCTTTATATATAAAATGGACTTACCCTTGAACATTGAATTATTTCCCTTCTACTAAAGAAAAGGTCTATTAGAGACTTCAAATTTGATCGTACAAGTTCTACAATCAACACAAACATATGGTGCATGCATCCAATCCATGCCAAGAATAATATCAAAATCAGCCATGTCAAGTTCAACAAGATCACAAGGAAAGACATGCCTTATCGACATGGGATAATTTCAGTCAACTTTCTTGGCTATGACCGATGCAACAACCAGAGTATAAGTCGAATATGGCTTTAGCAAGACTTTGGAAGACGCCTCAAATTTTATGGCAAGGGTAAGGAGTGACAAAAGACATATTTACAATGATGTTAATTAATATATACATACCAATATCAAAGACCCTTAAGGATCCTCCTACTCTTGACTAGAATGCATAGCATAATACTGGTTACCATATAGACCACCTCTTTGAGCTTGGGCACCGTGTTGCACTTGCCCTCTTTGGACTGTTTGACCTTGATAACACCCTTTTCTCTTCTTGTTACCAACATTAAGACACTTAGAGATCTTGTGCCCTATTTTCCCACAACCAAAGCAAGTGTAAGGACCTGGATTTTTGTACGACCTCAATGAAGAATGGAAGTTTGGTTTCGGAAAAGGTTTTGACCAAAGTGATGCTTCATGGGAGCCCTCACGGTCTGTGTGAGGTCACTTTACGATCTTTGGAGGATGTTTTGCCCATGGAGTGGCCCTTGGCCTTTGGAGGATGTTTGACCCTTAAAGGTTGTATTTTAAACAAAGGCACACCACACTTGGACCCCTCACTGTCTGTGTGACACTTTACAGCCCGTTTGGTCGGCCATATGGTGGCCTTGGCTTGAAATCCCATAGTATTGGGACCAAGTATGGTTACACGGCCAAGATCACGACCTGTGTGGGGTGTCACAGCCTGTGTGGGGTGTCACAGCCCGTGTGGCATTTTGTAAGGCTTTCAGAGTGAAATTTTACTAAGTATGGAATCACCGTCTCATAACATGATCATGGAATATTTTTAAGGATAGAGGTACGGGCAGTGTCATGGCCCATGTGACATAACACGTCCCGTGTAACCTCCTGTGAAGGTGAC
Source organism: Solanum rostratum (assembly GCA_029948455.1). NCBI lineage: Eukaryota > Viridiplantae > Streptophyta > Magnoliopsida > Solanales > Solanaceae > Solanum > Solanum rostratum. The sequence continues at coordinate 59,577,355 of CM057045.1, read as the reverse complement.
TTCGTTGAAAAAATTCTAAGTATGGGATCTTTAAGCTCAAAATAAGTTCACTTTCAAGCCTTCAATTCAAGCTTAATTATGTTATTTAAGGCCATCATAGGTCTCGTACATCTCGTAGCATGTACTAATGGAAATGTCAACTTTAAATAGGCATATCTTTTAGCATGAAAGGAACCAGATGGCCACAAGCTATAAAATTGAAACTCTTTGAATTATATTTCCAATACATCTGGTTTCACCTCATTCCGAGTTTGGATCAAGAAGTTATGCCCATTTTCGTAAACACCGTGTGTGCAGGAAATCCTTGCGGATTTTTAATTTCATGTCATTATTGGATCTTATGTAATTTTGGGTTCTTCTAAGGGTGTTTTATGACCTTTTATAGTGTCCTAGACCCCTAGATAAGCTGATGTCCTTTCATTTTAATTCATTCTCATTAGAAACACCCTCAATCGAAAATCAATTCCTAAAAATCCTCTCTAAGTTCTTCTCTCAAGACTCAAGATAGGGATTCAATTGGGGATTCAACTTCAAACTAAATTCTTTTCAAATTCATCTTCATAATCAAGGTATGTGGGATTCATTCTTGGTCCCTTTCAACTAAGAAGACCCAAATTGTTTTTAATTGATTTTCATAAATTTTAGCGTACTTTAAATGTGGGTTTTCATTATTTGATTCCATTAAATTAAATTGATGTATGGGCAGTACTTTATTTATGATTTTAAGTTATTTTAAGTCCTATTATGATGATTTACATTGAGGTTATGAAGTTATGAAGATGCATGTCCCCGTTAAAGCTTGATTTATGCATGGGTGATTTATATTATGATTTAAATGTGGATTTAACTATGGATTTACTTCAATTTCATGTTATGATGTTGGTTTTAGCTTGAATCCATATCACCCATGTTATTCTCACATCACTCATGGCATGTGCATTCATTGATGTTGGTTTGTATGGAAATTATGAAGTGGGTTAAGCCCAATTATGTTTTATGAAATGAGTTTGATATGATTTTAATAAGGCATTGGTTATGAAAATAATATGATCACATATATGTCAATGATTATGGCTCTTTGAGCGATTTGGGTGCTTGCACCTTATTAATATGAGCATGAGCTATTCCTATGCATAAGTATCATGATTATGAACTATGATTTGACTTTTGTGCCTAAATGTGCATTGAACGGATTTGAAATAACTATTGCATATCATTTGAAAAGCAGCATATGTATAAGTACTCTCACGGGATGTCTTGACTTAGGACCAATAGGATGGGAGTGTAAGGGCTACCCCCAAGGGTCCGCTCCCTTTACTCGAACTATGCGCCAACCTAGGACTGAAACATATTACCAAAAAGAATGGGTCATAAGGAATGATGATATGATATGATATGATATGGAATGTTAATGAAAATCCTTCTAAAAAGGCATGGTTGTACGTAAAGTGACCATCCACCAAAAAGACGAGGTCGTAAGGTGTGATGTAGATTACCTTTGACAAGTAATCTTCTCCTACTGATAGAAGGTCTTTATCAGACTAATTCACATGAGTTTGATTTGTCAGTCATAGTCTATCCACTCTATATAAGAGCATTATTACATTTCATGCATCATGAATTTCATGAAATATTGTATACTACTCTTCCTTAGATATATGATTCTTTCTATATTATGTGCCTTTGTCATCAAATATTGAAATGCAGGCTGATAAGTCATATGCATTGCATGCCTGCATACTTAGTACATTCAAACGTACTAATGCATACTCTATGCCTACATGATTTTACCATGTACGGACTATGTGTTACAATCATCCACCGCTTGACCGGTAGCTCAAATTCGGAGAGTTGATACTGTGGTGAGTCCTATCTTCCAAGGACAAACCATCTTCCTTCTACCTATGATGTTTTCAATTATCTTCTTAATTGAGGGTGAGCCCGGGACATGTCTTGGCCCTCGTCCCATCTTATGACTAGAGGCATTTTTGGACATCTTCTAGACTCTCATTTTATATGTTATATGTTGTATTTGAAGCTTATGATTTCGGTTATCTATTGGGTATGACTATCATGGGTTGATTATAGGAATTATGATATGTGTGTATGTTTGATGTGGAAGTGTAGAACATCCTGAGCCCCATTTTCCCCCATTGAGTGAGTCATACTTACCCGCCCTTTAGTTCTTATATGCTATATGCTATGTGCTATGTGAACTCATGTAAATCTCTTTCCCCTTTGATATCCCCATAGCATGAGTCCTACTTTCCCATCCCTTAGAAATATGTGTTTACTATTTGAATGAGCTTCCGAACTGATGATGTGGATTTGGATACTTTGAGGCTTGTTTAAGAACTCTCGGGCTCCCATTCGCCGTGTCACTTCTAGGCCCTAGGTTCTGGTCGTGAAAAAGATGGTACCAGCACACTAGGTTTACAAATGGTCCTCGGAGTCCCACATGCTACGTCAAGTAGAGTCTTATTCATGGGTATGAAGCACGTCACATCTATGGTTAGGAGACTACAAGCAGTTTTAGGAATTCTTTCACTTTTTCATGATGCATATCGGGCCATGGAATGTGTCTTGTGATTTCGTATCTCTATTCCTCCATATCGTACGGCATCGACTGAGTTAAAAGAGTTGAAGGATCAGTTGAAAGACTTTTTGGGGAAGGGATTCATTAGGCCAAGTATATCCCCATGGGGTTCTCTGGTGTTATTTGTAGGCAAGAAAGATAGATCTCTCTGGAGGTGTATAGATTTTAGGCTACTGAATAAGGTGACCATTAAAAATAAGTATCCGTTGCCCAGGATCAATGAATTGTTCGACCAACTTCAAGGGGCTACCCACTTCTCAAAGATGACCCCCGTTCCAAGTATTATCAGTTGAAGGTTAGAGAGTGTGATATTGCCAAGAAGGCTTTTCGAACAAGGTATAGGCACTTTGAGTTTGAGGTGATGTTGTTTGCCTTAGCTAATGCTCCGGCTATGTTCATGGATCTTATGAATCGGGTGTTCAAGCCATTGCTTGACAATTTTGTGGTTGTCTTCATTGATACATTCTCATTTATCCCCAAAGTGAGCAGGAGCATGGGGATCATTTGAGGTTGGTTCTACAAACCTTGATAGAGAAGAAGTTGTATGCCAAGTTTAGCAAATGTGAATTTTGGTTAGGTGAAGTAGCCTTTCTTGGTCACGTGGTGTCTGGTGATAGTATTAAGGTTGATCTGAAGAAGACCCAAGCCGTGGTGAATTGGCCTAGATTGTTGACTCCTTCAGATATTCGAAGTTTTCTGAGGTTGGCCGGCTATTCTAGGAGGTTCGTTGAAGGGTTCTCATCTATCGCATCTCCGTTGACTAAACTGACCCAAAAAAGGTTAAGTTTGTGTTGTTAGATGAATGCGGAAGGAGTTTTCAAACCTTGAAGGATTGGCTAACATTGGCACCAGTTTTGACATTGTTGAATAGCTTGGATGGGTTGGTGGTATGTTGTGATGCTTCTTGGATTGGGTTGGATTGTGTACTTATGCAACACAGTGAGGTCATTGATTATGCGTCAAGGCAATTGAAGGTGCATAAGCATAATTACCTAACTCATGATCTTGAGTTAGCAGTGATTGTGTTTGCCTTGAAGATTAGGAGATACTATTTGTATCAGGTGCGTGTTGATGTTTTCACTGACCACAAGAGTTTGCAATATGTGTTCACTCAAAGAGATCTTAACTTGAGGCAAGGAATATTGTTGGAACTCCTAAAGTACTACGACATGTTCAATATCACCCTAGCAAGGCCAATGTTGTAGCTGATGCTCTTACTAGGCTATCTATGGGAAATGTGGCTCCTGTTGATGAAGGGAAGAAAGCGTTGGCAAAGGATGCTCACTGTTGGACTAGATTGGGTGTTTGGTTGCCTGACTCTAATAATGTTGGTGTTTATGTTTAGAACGGGGGCGAATCTTTTGTGGTTATTTATGTTAAGGCTAAGCAAGTCTTAGACCCATCATTGGTTATGCTGAAGAGGTTGGTTTTCAATAAGATAGAGGTTCCTCCCAAGGGGGAGATGGTGCGCCTTCGGTATTAAGGTCAGTTATGTATTTCAAATGTGGGTGATCTCAGGAAAATGATGATGAGTGGAGCCTATAACTCTCATTATTTGATCCACTCAGGATCAACTAAAATGTGTCGGAATTTGAAGAAGGTGTATTAGTGGCATGTTATGAAGAAGGACATAGTCGAGTTCATAACCGAGTGCCCGAGTTGTCAACAAGTGAAGGTATAGCACCAAAGGCCTGGTGGTGTGGTTCAAGACATTGAGATCCCTACTTGGAAGTGGGAGAATGTAAATATGGATTTTATGATTGGTTTGCCCTAGACCGAAGGTAATTTAACTCCATATGGGTTATCGTTGACCGGATGACTAAGTTGGCTCATTTCCTACGTGATGAAGATTATGCAATATTGTACATACAAGAGATGATGAGACTGCAGGCGTGACTAGGTCTATCATATTGGATCACGGTAGCAAATTTACTTCTCGCTTTTGGAGGTCGTCTCAAGGAGGACTTGGTACTAAGGTAAAGTTGAGCATCGTCTTTTATCCTCAAACCGATGGATAATTTAAACTTTGGAGGACATATCGGGGTATTGTGTGTTTGCATTTAAGGTTAATTGGGGGGAATCATCTACCACTTCTTGAGCTTGTTTACTACAATTTCCTTCATGCTAGCATTGGTATACCACCGTTTGAGGCTTTATAGAATAAAAGTGTAGACCTTCGATGAAATGGTTTGAGTTAAGATGAAATGACTTCTATAGGCATGGATTTAGTATTGGAGATTACAAAAGGGTGAAATTGATTAAGGAAAGATTGAAGATGGTTTGAAGTCATCAAAAGTCTTACTTGGATGTTCGAAAGAAGGATCTTGAGTTTGGTATTAATTATTGGGTAGTTATGAAGGTCTTACCTATGAAAGGTGTGGTGCACTTTGGGAAAGGAGGGAAAGCTAAGCCCCCAGTATGTTTGTCCTTATGAGATTGTTGAGCGAATTGGGAATGTGGCTTATAGGTTGGATTTGCCACCACATTTGAGTTCTATTCACCCGATTTGCCACGTGCCTATGTTGAGGAAGTTGGTTGGTGATCCTTGTACTATTATGTCTTTGAAAGGTGTTGAGGTTGAGAAGAACTTGTCTTTTGAAGTAGTTCTGGTGGAGATTTTAGATGGGTAAGTGAAGCGGCTTCGTAACAAGGATGTGGCTTCGATAAAGGTACCATAGAGGAATCAACATGTGGAAAGCGCTACGTGAGGAGTGAAATCAAGTATGATGCGACGAAACTTCTATCATTTCCAATCTACTCAAGCCTATGATATTAGGTCCTTCCTATTCTCAATGGTACTTATTCTTTCACTCTTGCGTTTCATGACATGACATGCATACATGTGCACATAAATGCATTTTATGATGTTTTTAATGATTTGAATACGTTTTACTATGGGTTTTAAAGGCTTTATGATTTTCAAATGATTAGCTATGCATTATACCTTGTGTTCGGACGTTTCATGTTCTAAGTCAAGCCTTTCAATCCTTGTTCTACCATACTCAAGGATGAATGTTTCCAAAGGGGAGAGATGTAAGGACACGAATTTTTGTACAACCTCAATGAAGCATAAAGTTTTGGTTTCGAAGAGGTTTTGGACCTAGGTGACGCTTCATGGGAGCTCTCACGGTCCATGTGAGGCCACACAGCCCGTGTGGAGCCTCCATGCAGTGGCCCTTGGCCTTTGGAGGATGTTTGGCCCTTAAAAGTGGTGTTTTGAACTAAGGCACGACATACTTGGACCGCTCACGATTTGTGTGACACTTCACGGACCGTGTGGTGGGCTGTGTGGTGGCCTTGGCTTGAAATCCTATAGTTTTGGGACTAAGTATGGTTACTCGGCTAAATTCACGGCCCATGTGGGGTGTCACGGCCCGTGTGGCCATCCGTAGAGCTTCCGGAGTGAAATTTTTTTAAGTATGGAATCACTGTCTCGTAACTGGATCATGAAATATTTATAAGGAGAGAGGTACGGGCAGTGTCATGGCCCGTGTGACACTACATGGCCCATGTACCCTCCCGTGAAGGTGACTTCGTTGAAAAAATCCTAAGTATGAGATCTTCAAGGTCAAGCTAAGTTCACTTTTAATTCTTCAATTCAAGCTTAATTATGTTATTTAAGGCCATCATGGCTCTCCTATATCAAGTCAAGTTCAAAGGAATTTCATTGGCTAAGTTTCTCACAAGTACCGATCGAAGGATCAACTTTAAATAGGCAAATCTCTTAACAGAAGTGAAATTGGGTAGCCCACAACCTATCATATTGAAGCTCTTTGAATTATCTTTCCAACGCATCTCATTTCACCTCATTTTGAGTTTGGATCAAGAAGTAATGCCCATTTTTGTAAAACCCATCCGTGTAGGAATCCATGCAGATTTTTAATTTTGTGTCATTAATAGTTCTTACGTAATTTTGGGTTATTCTAAGGGTGTTTTATGATCTTTTCTCCAATCCTAGACCCCTAATTCAGCTGATATCCTTTCATTTTAATTCATTCTCATTAGAAACACTCTCACTCTAAAAATCAATTTCTAAAAATTCTCTCTAAGTTCTTCTCTCAAGACTCAAGCTAGGTATTCAATTGGGGATTCAACTTCAAGCAAAATTCTTCTCAATTTCATCTTCCTAATCAAGGTATGTAGGATTGATTCTTGGTCCCTTTCAACCAAGAAGACCCAAACTCTTTTCAATTGATTTTCATAAATTTTAGCTTACTCTAAATGTGGGTTTTCATTACTTTATTTTATTAAATTCAATTGTTGTATGGGTTGTACTTAATTTATGTTTTAAATTTATTTTAAGTCATATTATGATGATTTACATTGAGGTTATGAAGTTATGAAGATGCATGCCCCATTTAAAGCTTGATTTATGCATGGGTGATTTATATTATGATTTAAATGTGGATTTAATTATGGATTTACTTCAATTTCATATTATAATGTTGATTTTAGCTTGAATCTATATTACCCATGTTATTCTCACATCACTCATGGCATGTGCATTCATGGACATTGGTTTGTATGGAAATTATGAAGTGGGTTAAGCCCAATTATGTTTTATGAAATGAGTTTTATATAATTTTGATAAGGCATTGGTAATGAAAATAATGTGATTACATATATGTCAATGATTATGGCTCTTTGAGTGTTTTGGGTGTTTGCACCATATTGATATAAGCATGAGCTATTCCTATGCATAAGTATCATGATTATGAATTATGGTTTGGCTTTTGAGCCTAAATGCGCATTGAACGGATTTAAAATGACTATTGCATCTCTTTTGAAAAGCACGTATATGTATAAGTATTCTAGTGCGATGTCTTGACTTAGCACTGATGGATTGGGGGCGTAAGGGCTATCCCCAAGGGCCTTCTCCCTTTTCTCGAACTATGTGCCAACATAGAAATGAAAGCCATTACCCGAAAGACCTGGTCGTAAGGAATGTGTTTCATTTATTTATATGATATGATATGGAATGTTACTGAAATTCTTCTGAAAAGGCGTGGTCATAAGGAAGGTGACCATCCATCGAAAAGACGAGGTCGTAAAGTGTGATGTAGATTACTTTTGGCAAGTAATCTTCTCCTACTGATGGGAGGTCTTTGTCAAACTAATTTATGTAATAGCTCACATGAGTTTGCTTTGTCAGTTATAGTCCATCCCCGCTATATATGAGCATTATTGCATTCGTGCATCATGAATTTCATGGAATATTGTATACTACTCTTCCCTGGATATATGATTCTTTCTATATTATGTGCCCTTGTCATCTACTATTGAAATGTAGGTTGATACGTCATATACATTGCATGCCCCCATACTGAGTACATTCAAACGTATTAACACATACTCTATGTCTACATGATTTTACTGTGTAGGGACTATGTGTTACAGTCATCCACCGCTTGACAGATAGCTCAAATTCGGAGAGTTGATATTGTGGTGAGTCCTATCTTGCAAGGACAAACTACCTTCCTTCCACCTATGTTGTTTTCTGTTTATCTTCTTAATTGAGGGTGAACCCAGGACATGTCTTGGCCCCGATTGCATCTTATGACTAGAGGCATTGATAGACATCTTGTAGACTCTCGTAGATTTTATATGTTATATGTTGTATTTGAAACTTATGATTTTGGTAATCTATTGGGTATGGCTATCATGGATTGATTATGGGAATTATGATATGTGTTTATGTTTGATGTGGAAATGTGGAAGATTCTAAGCCCCATATTTCCCCATATAGTGAGTCACACTGACTTGCTCCTTAGTTCTTATATGCTATGTGTTATATGAATCCATGTAAATCCCTTTCCCCTATGATATCCCCATAGAATGAGTCCTACTTTTACATCATTTAGAACTATGATGTTTACTTTTTGAATGCGATTCCGAACCAATGATGTGGATTTGGATATTTTGAGGCTTGTTTAGGAACTCTCGGGTTCTCATTCGCCGTGTCACTTCTGTGCCCTAGGTCTGGGCGTGACGGCAAGAATCGGTACCTCTCAATCAATGACTTATATGGTTTCTCCCATACGTTAAACAGTTGGGAAAGTTAGCACCACTTGCCTTAGGTCCACCATCTTGAACCTTAGGCTTAGCTCCCTACCCTTATCAAACCTTTGAGGAGCACTCTTGGATGACCCTTGACCTTTTTGGAAATGGCCACCATTGGATTTAACCTATGAAAATCCACCTTCAACATGAGCCCTCTTGGACTCCCTTATCCTCATCTTTTGAAGCTTTTCACTCTCAATTTTCTCGGCATGAGTCATGAGCCAAGAAATATCTATCTCCTTTATAATCATCGTGGTCTTGAACTCCATCTTTACCGGATCGAATACACCCAAGATGAACTTGTTCATGCAGGCTCTAGGACCACCAAAGAAGGAACATACTTAGAAAACTTTGTTAACTTGAGGGAATAACCCCTCACACTCATGCCGCCTTGCTTAAGATTAATGAATTCCATGACTTTAGCCTTTCTTAGTTCAAGTGGGAAGAAACGATCGAGAAATTTGGCCTTCGGCACCTCCCAACCAATGGAGTCCTTATCAACACTCCTGAAATTCTGTTTTGTGAACCAAACTTGAGAAACCCCTTTGACCGGGTAAGCCACCGACTTTGACTTCTACTCAGATGTCAAACTTATGATTTCCATCATCTTGTAGACCACATGGATGAACTCTTGTGAATCTTTGTTTACCATGGACCCATGGAACTCTAGAGGATTCATTCTTGCAAAGCATCTCATCCTAGAAGTCAGCGTAGGAGCATTTGGAGAAGTGGAAATTTAATTGCATTAAGTAGCCATAGCTTGGGTTAGCGTAGTGATAGCGGTCCTACACTACTTATTTGTTGCTTGGTTGTCTTGATGATCTTGTGAAACTTGAGGAGCGCGAGGAGTTTAGTCATTATTAGCACCAACTCCCTTTGCAATGGAGCATGTTATGGAGGCATTCTCTGAAAATTTTAAAGAACAAGAATTAGAGGAGAAGAGTCTTAGATCATAACTTAGGGCACAACATAGATCACATTAGAAGTGAGAATTTTCCTAAACGTCTCATAGCCTCCTATTCTTGGATCTGCGCACTTCACATCTATGAACATGACTCTACTAGACATGGTATGTTGGACTCCCTAACATGCTTTCAAAATGTTGTTCTCTTATACCAAGTTTGTCATGACCCAAACCTAGGGCCTAGTCGTGAAATGGTGAAGAGAAACCCAAAGCACCTCATCCAAGCAAATGTGCAAATATGTGAATAATCAAGTGCAAACATAGGCTTAAAAAAGCAAGCTAAAACATGAGAGTCAAGTATGCCTCTATATAACTAGATCTTGGTAGGGATTAGAACATGCCCACAACCCACCCTCAAGATAAGAAATAAAGTATAAAATTGGTAACATAGCATCATAAAGCAATAAAGTAAAAGTTCATTCCCAAAGAATGGGAACTCACCAACTCCTCAACATATAGAGTCCAAGTCTAGCCACAATATTGATGAGTAGGAGCATTGCCATCCGTCCCTACTTGGTTATATCATGTAGTCAAAGCATATGCGTTAGTATATTAGAATGTCTAAGTATGTATGCATACAATACATCAAAGAAATGTCATAACCCTAATAACAATATAGTCATATAAATAAAATAAGGACAAGAGATGAATGATCAATACATCGTTGAAAATCATAAAGAGAAGCATTATAAATCCTTTCATAACGTAGCGTACATACATATTGTCATGAACCGATTTCAGGGGTGATGACACTTTTCTTTAACTCACCGATATAACTTAGCCTAGACAGATCACAACAACATAAACAAAATAGTATAAAGGCTTAAAATACATAATATTATGAATAAGAAGACTGTAAAGCATAAAGACATAATCCCAACTACAAAACCATTGCAACACTGGTTCTCATAAGGTACAAGCCTCTAATACCTTAAAAGTAGATGAATTAATACAAGTTTCAATAGTTTTTGTCTCTCAAATAGAAATAAACTAGTAAAATATCAAATAGTCTTGAGGGTATGCTAAAACAACAAACAACTACCTCTCAGCTATCAATAGCTCGGTCTAATAAGGAGAAGATGAAGAACATCAACTCTATTCGGGCTCACAACCCATACAAAAATGTAGAAAAACATCGATAAGCACCAAGGTAACCAACAAGAAAACCTAATCACAAGTAGAGAACAAGGAACTAAGCACTTCTTCCATCCCAACCACACATCTTCGGACTACAAAACCTATACACAAAAAACGCCAGTATATACAATATAGGAAATATTAATAGCCACAGTGTCATAACACAATGTCTCAATACTCCATTATTTATAATGCATAAGGCTCGAGTCATCAATGCATATCACAACATTTCTTAGTTCATTCTCAACAATATACGAGGTTTGAATCATTCAACACCCGATGCTTAGCACATAAATCAACTTCATACAAAGAATGATATGAAATGGAATGAATGCTATGAAATGTAATCAGTGCTATGCAATGTCATGTAATCATTATGCATATCTATGTTGCGATATATATTTGCTGATACAATCGGATTGAAACCCATAGGGGCCACATATGGGCCATGTATCCATCGTAACCATTTTCCTTCGGCATTTTCCTTCGTATCTTAGCTGGAACCATTTTCCTTTGGTTTTTTATCTACTTTTCTTTCTTTTCATTTTTCTATCCAAAACTATTTTTCTTCGGCTTTTCTTTATCAATGGGACATCAAGCACATATTGTAACACCTTCAAAAGTGATTTGGAATACCACTATATTGAAATACTCAAATAACACAATTTTTGTATGTTTTTTTGGGAAAACAAAGTTCATATTCTTAATCAGGAGGCAAAATTGTGTAAAAAAAGGTCTCTTTCAGTTTTTAAGTCAACTGTATCTAAAAATAATTTTTTGCATGAAATTGCGCTTTCCAGAAGGGTCCCCAACCTCTCTTCATCGTGGAGAGGGTCCAGTTAGTGTAAAAGTGACTTAGACTCGTGCCAGTTCCAAAATAGGAGAAAATAGAACTGCGTGCAAAATGACCTTAGTGGAACAAGTCCGCATCACCCTTTTGTTTCACCAAGGAACAAAATTGTCCAAAAAATTCCAGATTCTAGTAAGGGGTATTGGGACATATCCCTAGACCCATATTTATGAAATACTCAAAATTCCACAATTTTTAGGCCCAAAATCACTCTTTAAACCCCTAAAAACCTCTCCAAACTCTCTCAAATGTTTTCACCAAATTCACTCAAGTTTCTAGAGGTCAAGTTTCCTACATTGAGGTTCAAGTCTCAAGGACATTTCCCAATGTTTCCTCAAGTTTTCTTCCTCTATTTCAAAGCTTCTAGGTATGCAGGTCTTTTATCCATAGGTTCTTCAACCCATGGAGTCCCAGAAACTTATTTTAGAAATTCCTTCAGGTTTTATTGTTAATTTTTTATGGGTACTTCCTATTACTCCTATCAAGCATGATTTATGTTGAGGATTGATACCTATTGAGTTGAATTGTATGATTTACTTTCAAGGATTTTATATGACGCGCTAATTTATGATATTCAAAATTTAAAATGTGATGATATCATGAGATACTATGAGGTTGATTATTTTGTATGATGAATTTCATGTTCTTATACCTATTTTTGAATGATGATGTGAATAATTATGGTGGGTTGTTTAAGAATGGTTTAAATTGATAATTTTTACTACAATGATGCATAGTCCTCTTGAGTTAAATAATTTAAATCTTTCATGCATTAACCCACCCAATATTCATAGCTAGCTTCTAATGAAGTATAATTTCCTAATGATGAGTGTTCAATTACATGTTATGAAAGTTTATAAAAGTTATGAAGCTATGAATCCCTCTTATGAATGTTGAAGAAGGCGAGAAAGACAATTTTCACTAAAAGGATAGATCATCTTCTGATAAGGACAATTCTCACTTGATGAATTTCACGTTTAATGATCTACTCTTTTATGATGATGCTACAGTTATAAGCTTATGGATGACTATAATTATCTACATGTTTTCAAATGTATTCCATGGGAATGATTTAGCACCGAATAGGGCATGGTGGTAGGATTCGATAAGGGAATTCTAGAAGTAACCTCATGTCTCGTTAACTATATGCCACCATAGGAGTCTTTGTAGGCTATGCTCGTGGATCCACGTAGGCCATTTTATTCACTAAAGATGCATATGCGAATTGACAGAGTTCTACCCTTGAAGTGGTCTCCTCATGCCAACGTATGGAGTTATGTTGGATTTAATGTTATAGCTCGCGTGGTCTTATATGCCAGTTATGGTCTCCTCCTACATATGTATGATGTTATGAGCTTATGAGTTTACCTCTCATGTATATTTTCCTTAATGCATTACTCATGCATGCCATTTTGAGCTTGTTTCCATTGAATATGATTCTGCATCTTGTTTATATGGCTTTTGTTCTATTATTGCATTGCATTCCAAATACTAGTACATCCAAATACTAATGCATACTTTTTGCCTACATGATCTAATCATGTAGGGACTAAAGCTCCTATTCATCCACCTCCTATTCATAAAAACCATTTTCTTTCATCCTTATGTTAAGACTTATTTACTTTTGGATATCTAATTTTGAGGGTGAGATCGAGAGATGTCTTGTCCCCCATTCTACTCATGATTAGAGGTGTTGTTGGGTAATTTTAAGTGTTGACCCTTATGCCGCTTTGTATTGTGGAGATTTCCTTTAGTCCCTATCCCCTATGTGATGTTGATATTGTTGATGATATCGAAAAGCGATATTTTCCTAAGATCCTACTTCCCCATAGCTTGAGTCCTACTAACCCTCCCCATAGACTTTGTTGTGATTGTGTTATGAAAGTCCTTCTCCCTTTTCTACCCACAAAGTGTGAGTCCATAGCCTCAATTTCCTTAAATTGAATTATTTGATGCTTGTCTTATATTCCATAACACTTCCTTTTCTATCCACAAAGTGTCAGTCCATAGATTTCCTTAAATTGAATTGTTTGATGCTTGTGTTATATTCCACAACAAAGGATGTGCTTGAGGCTTGTTTGGGGTACTTTTGGGTTCCCCCATTCACCATGTTGCACCTAGGCCCTAGGCTCGAGTCATGACAAACTTGATATCAAAACACTAGGATTGTAAATGGTCCTAAGAAATCCAACACTCTACGTCGAGTAGAGTCTTATTCATGGTTGTGAAGCACGCCACAACTATGAATAGGATGCTATGAGGTATTTTGGAAAACGTTACACTTCTTTCATTATCCACGTCGTGTGCTAGGGCTGAATCCCATATGGCTTCATTCTAATACTTGTTCTATGGATTTTGCAATATGTCTTAGGCTGGTCAAAGTTGTGGACAAGATGCTAACCATTCCCCGCTAGTTGATTGACCCCCCATCATAGAAGTTTCTCATGCGGAGTTTTGATATGCTCTTGCCTATTGGCTTAAGCTATGAACACTCAACTAAGTTAGCATATGATCACTCCTGGGACATCAAATGATGAGAAAGGGATGAGATAGGCTAAGAAATCTCGAGTTGAGGATGCGTTATCTCTATTTGGCCAACACTAACGATTACTTCAAGTGTGGCAGTATTGGACATAAGGTGAGAGATTATCCAGTGGCCTCCAAGAGAGGGAGAAAAAGGAATCATATTTATAAGTTTGGATGATCATTTACTAACTCCCTTGAGGCTAGGGGTAAGAAGGGTAGAGACCCTTATCCTACCTATGACAAATGTGGAAGGTACCATCCTTGAAATTGTTTGGCTAGTTCGAGTGCATTCTTAGGGTGTGTTGTAATAGATCATAAGTTAAGGAATTATCCATGGGTTTCTAGGAATGATAAGGATGATCGTCGAAGATATCAGCCCTACCCCTCTAAAGGTCCTCAAACTTAGTGTGGTGCTTTATCTGGTATGTTGTAACTTTTCTTTGATATGGTAATGATTGGTGTGAACTGGCACTCATATTTGAGGTGTCGTGATTGGTTCAATAACTTAGGTGGTTGAGTTGTGGTGTTAATAGAAGTTTTAACCTTCCATGTTCATCCTCGTTAATTATTTATTTTAGTCTTGACTTCTTGTTGCTGTGCATGCATGTTCATAGAGTATGTTTCAATTGAAGTTTCATGTGCAATGGTGTGAATATGCGCTTATGCTTTTAAAATGGCGTTCATTTTTAAATACTTTGGAAGATGTCTTGGAAATGATGTTTGGCTTACATTATTGCATTCGTGATTGATTGGTTACATGCATATCATGCTCCCATTAGTTATAGAACTTGTAAGGTTAAGTTCCAGTTTCGTAAGGAACCCATCCTGCAGTAGGGAGGTCAAGATTTGATGCTAAGTGTAGGTTTGTCTCTTGTCTTAAGGCTCGGGAATTAATTGCTAAGGGTTGCATCTACTATCTTATTAAGGTTATGGATGTCGAGCCCAAAGTTCCTCCTATTGATTTGGTTATGGTGATCAATGCATTTCTTGATGCTTTTGTCGACGAGCTCCCCAGTATTCCTCCTTGTTTTATGGGCCTGGCAAAATTTCATAAAGTAAAGGACCGATTGAAGAACTTATTGGAGAAGGATTTCATTAGGCTTTGCAAGTCACCTTGGTGTGCACCAACATTATTTGTAGAGAAGAAGGATGGCTCACATAGAATGCGCATCGACTACTAGCTACTCAACAAGGTCATCATGAAGGAAACTATTTCCTACCAAGGATACATGACCTATTTCACAAATCGCAAGGGGCTAGTCATTTTTTTCTAACATTAATCTCCATTCCGGATACCATAAAATGAGTGTGAGGGAATGTGATATCTCTAAGATGGATATTCGGGACTAGATATGGGCATTTAGAACTTGTGGTTGTTTATTTTGGTCTAACTAATGCACCCACAATATTTATGGACCTCAAGAATAGGGTCTTTACATCTAAACTTGATATGTTTGTCGTGGTATTTATTGATGACATCTTGATTTATTCCTGGAGTGAGGAAGAGCATGTGAGGCATTTAGGTAGTGTTGCAACCTAGAGACAAGAAAAGTTTTTTCCAAGTTTGAAAAATGTGAATTTCCATTGAAAAAGATTGCATTAATTGGGCATGTGGTGTCGAGTAAGAGATCCAAAGTGGACCCTAAGAAAAGGGAAGTTCAATGGTTGGCTAGGTTGGGAGTTAGGTTTGATGAGGCTAGAAAAAATGGAGGTATGGTGGTTCGAGATGTTTCCAAGTCTTCTTTGATTGAAGAGGTCAAATCCAAGCAAGACCTTGACCTCGCATTATTGGAATTGAAGGCATTGGTAAATGAGGTAAAGGTAGAGGCTTCTCCCGAGGGGGAGATGGTTCCATTAGGCACCAAGGTGGATGGTGTACCAAATGTTGATGGGTTGAGAGATGTGATTTTTAAAGGAGGCATGTATTCATCCTTTTGCATTCACCTCGGTGCTACAAAGATGTACCAGAATTTAAGAGAAGTATATTGATAGTGTGGTGGGAAGTGGCGGAAATAACATTGATACGTCAAGACTTGGTTTTGGAAGCATTGGAGAAGGTAAAGATGTTTAGGGAGATATTAAAGATGGCTTAAAGCAGACAAAAGTCTTATTCTGACATTAGGGAGAGAGGTCTTGATTTCAAGGTGGATGATGGGTGTATTTAAAGGTCTCGCCTATGAAGGATGTAGGTCTATATGGAAAGAAGGGGAAAATTGAGCTCTAGGTATGTCGGGCCTTATAGAATCTAGAAACGAATTAGTAAGGTTGCTTGTGAGTTGGTGTTGCTTATGGAGATGAGTATGGTTAAACCGGTCTTTCGTATGTCTATGTTAAGGAAGTGTGTAAGACCCACGATCAATTGTACCTTTAGAGGTTGTAGGTGTTGTGGAGGAGAACTTGATGTATGAAGAGGTTCTAGTTGAGATAGTGGATAGGCAAGTGAAGGGACTAAGGAACAAAGATGTAGCATCTGTCAAGGTCCTTCTGAGAAATCAACACGTCGAAAGTGTAACTTGGGAAGCGGAAGCAGATATGATGAAATTGTATCCTTATCCTTTCCACTCTACTCAAGTCTAAGGTAATAAGATGATCATGCTTAAAGTGTCAAGTTAAGTATTTCCGCTTCTAGATGTCATGTTACATGCATCAAAACTCACAGTAGAATATTTTGATGTTATTTGACTAATAAGTTTAAAGATTTCATGACAAAGATGTTTAAGTTGCATTGATGCATTTATGTTTATGCATAAGTTTTTCTTGTTACTCTTCTCAAGCATACTTTCATCTAATTCGGAGATGAATGTTTCCAAGGGGGAGATATTGTAACACCTCCCTAAGTGATTCAGAATACCCTTATACTAGAATTCTTGAGTAACAGAATTTTTGTATGTTTTCTGAAAAATTCGAGTTTGTATTCTTGATTAGGAGGCAAAATTGGGTAAGAATAAGGTCTCCTTCAATTTTTAAGTCAACCATATCAAAACATAATTTTTAACATGAAATTGTGCTTTCAAGAAGGGTCCAGGCCCTCTCCGTGTTGCGGAGAGGATCCATTTTAGTGAAAAAGTGACCTAGATCATCCCAGGGCCAAAACAGGGGAAAATTGAACTTCACACAAAAAATGACCTTAGCAAGAACAAGTCCACATCACCCATTTGTTTCACCCAAAAACAAAATTTCTCGAAAATATCAAAATTTGAGTGCGTGCAATTGGGACATATCCCTAGACTCATCTATAAAGTAATACTAAAAAATTCCACTATTTTAGGCATCAAGTCACTCTCTAAACCACTAAAAACCTCTCCAAACTCTCTCAAATCCTTCCACCAAATTCTTTCAAGTTTCTAAGGTTCAAGCTTCCTCCATTGAGGGTCAAGTCTTAAGGTGATTTCCCCAATTCTCATCTAGTCTTCTTCCTTAATTTCAAGGCTTCTAGGTATGTGGGTCTTCCATCCTTTGGTTCTTTCACCCATGAAGTCCCAAAACCTATTTTAGAAATTCCTTCAAGTTTCATTGTTAATTTAATTGGGGTACTTCCTATTACTCCTATCAAACATGATATGTGTTGAGGATTGTTACCTATTGAGTTGAATTGCATGATTTACTTTCAAGGGCTTTCCATTATGAGCTAATTTATGATATTCAAAGTCAAAAATGTTATGATACCAAAAGATACTATAAGGTTAAGATAAATTTCATATTCCTATACCTATGTATGAATGATGATGTGAATAATTGTGGTGGGTTCTTTAAGAATGATTTGAATTGATAATTTTCACTACAATGATGCATAGCCCTCTCGTGTTACAGGATTTAAAGCTTTCATGGATTACCCTACCCAATTTTCATATCAAGTTTCTAATGAAGTATGATTTCTTTATTATACGGGTTCAATTAGATGTTCTGAAAGTTTTTGTCTGGAAATATACGTACCCATATTTTTCCACCACGACGTGCATTTCGTGTCATTGCCCATCGGCCTGCTTCTATTTGTCGAGATGTAATCCAAGAAGGTTCAAGTGCCTGAAGAGCATATTTACCGAAAGAAATACGATTACCTCGATAAGATATTCCCTTCATTCTTCCTCTATGTTGTTTACGGAATCTGGTTCTTTTGGGGTTATAGTTGATGGTTGGTTCTGAATTCCATCTCTACTACAGAACCGGACGTGAGAGTTTCTTCTCATCCAGCTCCTTGCAAATAAAAGGATTCAAAAAAATGCAATTTGGCTCGAATGGTACGATCCCTCCGTCACCCCAGAATGAAAGGGGTGATCTCGTAGTTCTTGGTCTGTGGATCGCGAAATCTTGGTGATCTTCTCTATCTAATAAATGGGGAGTCCTCTTTAAAATCGTCCGCCCGTACGTAACCCAGCAGATAAAGTACATTACATAGTCCAGGGATTGGCGACTTACCCATTCAGTGACTTTGGCACTGGACGTTCCCAAAATGGGTTGAAAGTTATGAAGATATAAATACCTCTTATAAATGTTAAAGATGGTGATAAGGACAATTTTCACCAAAAGTATAGATCCTTTTGTGATAAGGGAAATTCTCATGTCACGCCCCAAGCATAGGGCCTAGACGTGACACGACGAATGAGAGCCCAAAAGGATCCCCAAACAAGCCTCTTAAGCATGCATAACACATCCTTGGTTTTGCAGAAATAATAAAGGATTAATAAGCACATAAAACATAATTCCTAAGTGAAGTGGGGCTTTGAACTCATGCTATGAGGATGTTGTAGGGAAGAAGATAAACATGAATCACATAGCAAATAAGTGTAAGGGGCGGGTATGTATGACCCACGCTATGGGGGCATTTAGGGACTTGGGACTTCCAGCTTGTCGACATAGCAAACATTCATCGCTAAAAGGAAATAAGGTACTAAGGGAAAGCTCCAACAATACATAGCCATAATAAGAGTCGAGATCATAACATACAACCCATGTATCCAACAACACCTCTTACTACGAATGGAG
The DNA here is from genome assembly GCA_029948455.1 of Solanum rostratum. Classification (NCBI taxonomy): domain Eukaryota; kingdom Viridiplantae; phylum Streptophyta; class Magnoliopsida; order Solanales; family Solanaceae; genus Solanum; species Solanum rostratum. Next base: position 59,558,239 of record CM057045.1, on the reverse strand, counting down.
CGGGAGACAAGATATCTCCCGGACTCACCCTCAAAGGTAGCAACCAAAAATAGAGTAGTTCAAATAAAAGAATAAAAGTAAGTAGACGTTGTCCCCGAATGTGGATGACTTACCAATAGAAAGACTTCACCAAACTGGTTAACCGCGTGGAGGAGGAGGATGGAAAGAAGCTCTGGTTCCTACATGATTAGATCATACAAGCAAAAAAGTATGCATTAGTACGTTTGATGTACTAAGTATGCGGGGTGCTAATGCAACAAGAAACACAAGCCATAATAAACAATATGCATAATCAAAATAGACAAATATAAGCTCAATATGTCGTGCATGCTCAATGCCATAGGTAAATATACGTGACAAATCATCAAATTACATGAAGTCATATACATAGTGGAAAGGACCATAACCGACATATAAGATCAAGTGAGCTATTACTTGGAATCCCAATGTTTACTCCACATCGGACCAGGAGCGGTCCACTTTGCCAAGGTAGACCAAACACTATCCTTGCGGCATGGCCTTTTCGGATGGTGCCACCACCTTACGACATAGCCTTTTTAGTGGATTTCATATCTTATTCTTACCTTATGTCACTACCTTTTCGGTAGATAAAATAGTATGTCCTTACATTATGATATAATCTTTTCGATAGGAGATAAGAGAGTTTCATACCTTACGATACAATCTTTTTGATAGGAGTTAAAAGATTTCAATACCTTACGTAACAATCTTTTCTATAGGAGTTAAGAGATTTTCATACCTTACGATACAATCGTTTTGGTACGGGTCAAGAGATTTCCATACCTTACAATACCATTATTTTGGTAGAGTCAAGAGATTTCCATACTTTACAATACAATCTTTTATGTAGGAGTTAAGAAATGTCCGATGGTGGCACATAGTTTATTAATCATAACTTGTAGCATCAAGATAGGGTTTTACATAATTCTTGTCATTCCTATAATGCTCATAAGCTCATAGTATACTTGTTAGAACCTTTGTTACTCTCAACATGCTTAACATAAATATCTTTTCTATAAGGCATTCATGACTTAATAACTTACCATGCATCGTTAAATCAAATCATGATGGGTTTGTGTCCATAAACTTGAAATCATGCGATTCAAGTGTATTGGACGCACATTTAATAAAAAATTATCATTTAATAACCATTTTAACAATCCATTATAATCATAATAATTCCCTAGTTAATCATCATTAAATTCATATCAAAACCCATTTTCTTTCATAAACCTTCATAGCACATGAATGGACCCTCATTATTTGGAAATCATATTTCAAGACATATAGCGAAAATCATTAGATTGAATCATTCTTACTCAACCTATCCTAGTTATATATGTCGTCTTCCAAAACATGGACATGGGAACATGAAACTCATCTTACACAAACCCCGTATTCATAATTATGGTCATACATGATCTCAAATGGCTCAAAATTCATCAAAAAGTAGCTCATGTATCACCCTATAAGACCTATAACTACATAGGAAGTTTGGAATACATCTTTGGTCAAAATACGGTGGGTATGTATTTATGATCAAATCAAACAAATACCAAAGTTTAAGATTTGAGATGTGTAAATAAAGTCCCTCTTTTAAAATCATTCAAAGCAATCAACTTTATAATGTAAAACCTAGTTAAGACTTCCGACACACTCATAAATATTCATAAATTTCACATGATATTTTTCTTCATGATAATGCATAAAAATAAACCATCATGGAATGCATAAGAGTAACATTATATGCAAGAGTTCATAAAATTCCCATAAATATCCATAAATTCTATGTAGTTAGAGAAGAGGAATAGTAGAACATGTGGGAAGGGAGGTTCCCACAATCAAACCCACATACCTTATTAACATAAAGAAGAGAAAATTTGATTTGGAAGTGAAGAAACCAAAACCCTAGCTTGTTTCCCTTTTCATAGAAGCTTGAAGACTTAGGATTGTTTTGAGACGATTTGGGACTTAGAATATTTTCAGAATGAGGAGGAATGGGATGAATTAGGGTTGAAAAGGGCTAATATAGGGCATAGATGAGGTAAAAGGACAAGGTATTCAGCTTAGGGTGTGGGAAAAGGTCAAAACACCCTTTTTAAAAGTTGGTCGGAAAGTTTCATGGAACCCCATTTACGGGCCATAATAAATTCCATGGCCCATAGAGTGGATCGTAGAAACTGATAGCTTGATAGTGCTTCACTAAAATGGGCATAACATTTTGGTCCGAGTTCCAAATGTGGTGAAACCAGTTGCATTGAAAAGATGATTAAAAAAGCTTTCATTTTGTAGGAATCCCAGTATCTAATTCATTGTGTGCTAAGATATATGATGATATGAAGTTGACATGTACACTAACTCATACTAGAACTTAGGCGATTAGAATTGTTTGCACTTGACTTGATGAGAGAGGGGCTTGGAATTGCAAGAGAGGTCATAGAGGGGCTAGATGAAGGTGTTGGGAATAAAAAACGTTAGAACTTTCCCTATAAAAATCACTAGAAAGGACCATAAGGCCTCGTTTATGGGTCGTGGTCTATTTTACGGGCCATAAATAGAGGTTTCGTCGATAGACTTTCAGAGACCCCTTCTCTGATTCTCATTTCACGACATGATCTACGACTCATATAAGACTTTACGGGCCTTCTTATGAGTTATAGATTGAACCTCTGAAAGATCCCCAATTTCACTAAGTCGGATCAGGTTCCACGAAACCTTATACGAGCCGTAGTCCATCTTACGACTCATAAATCCTCTTGTAAACAGTGACAGCTTTTCCAAAAATTTCAAAAACTTATTTTCTTGCATCTCTCATACCCCTCATAGGTGGGGTCTTACAATATCTTCCCTTTGGGAACATTTGTCCCGAATGTGCTAAGGAAAGCTCTGAGGATAGGCTTCATGCACCATATGCCAAATGCACCATGTACAAAAATTGTAACAACCCATCTTGAGATGAGAAGCCCCACATCGGCAAAACACAAGAGAGATGTTGCATATATAAGTAAAAGGACTGGTCTATATGCTGTGAGGTGCCTTTTGGGGTGAGCCCAAAGTGATAAATCTGTGATGGGCTAGACCCAAAAGCGGACAATACTTCATAGTGTTGGGAAGGTCGTTATAGGTGGTATCAGATCCACTCTTGTGTCATTCTTGTCGATGTGGGTCAGAGTTCAACTGAGTTTAGGCGAATCCCGGTGAGGCAGGGCAAACCTCAGTGTTGTGTCTAGGTTAATCCCATGCATTGGGGCAAACCTCTGCGACGATGCTGAGTCCATAGAGGGGATGTATGTAACAACCCATCTTAAGATGAGAAGTCCCACATCGGCAAAACACAAGAGAGATATTGGGTATATAAGTAAAAAATTGGTCTATATACTATGAGGCGCCTTTGGGGGTGAGCCGAAAGAGACAAATCCGTGATGGGCTAGACCCAAAAGCGAATAATACTTCACAGTGTTGGGTCAGGTCGTTATAAAAAACAACACATATACCATTCAAATTCTTTAAACCATGTCTGAAATAATACTTACAAGGCAAGATCAAAATCACATACCCATGCATAAATAACATGAGAATGACATGAAAGGAGAAGAGGTTCAAATAGGAAGGATTATAGTACCCCCAACCTTGACTAGAATCGAAGAGATAGGGTTATCGCTTTTTCATGTTCAGCTTCCCTAGAAACACTTTTAACCTGTTGCTTCCTCCAAAGGACTTCCACAGATGCTACACCTCTATTCCTTAACCTTTTTACTTGACAATTCAATATTTTCATGGGAACTTCTTCATATGTCATGTTTCCTCCACAACACCTACAACTTCCACAGGCACTATGGAGTTTGGGTCACCTACGCACTTTCTCCACATAAACACATGGATACGAGGTGAACCAACTCCATTGTTAGGCAACTCAAGTTCGTAAGCTACCTTACCAGCCCGTTCCAACATCCTCGAAGGACCCAGACCCTTGGGCTGAATTTACCCTTCTTGCAAAGATGAACAACACCTTTCATGAGTGAGACTTTTGATTACACTCAACTAATATACCTCCTTAAAACCTCTATACATCTCCCTTTTTTGAATTGGGGTGGATATAATAGGATGATTTATGTGCCTTTCTCAAAACCAAACTCTTTAAGCCATCAAATTTGGCACAACATCTCCCCCTTGGGAGAAAACCTCTACCTTGCCATCCCTCATCATTGCTTTCAACTCTAACAGAGCGGGTCAAGGTTCTTCTTAAATTTGACCTCTTCAATCAAAAAAGATTTCACAATCTAGAACCATCATCACTTCATTTTTGGCCTCATCTAACCTAACTCCCAACCAAGCCAAATAATGACTTCCCTTTTTCTTGGGATTCACTTTGACTCCCTCATCTTACACCACATGCCAAATGAATGCTACTTCTTCTAATCATAACCCACATTTATTAATCTTAGCAAACAACTTTCCTTCGTTAAAGGTTTGCATAACTACCCTCAAAATCCTCACATGCTCTTCTTCGCTTCAGGAGTAAACCAAAATATCATTATTAATTCCACAAAAAACACGTCAAAGTAGGGCATAAAGACCTTATTCATGAGATTCATCCCAAGAATGTTATCAAAATCTACTAGGTCAAGCTCGATGAAATCACAAGGTAAGACTCTATGCAATCTAGACACGGGACAACCCCTATAGATTCTTCTAGTGATAACAGACACACCAACGAGGGTAGAAAACTCAAGAGGTTCACACAATATTTCGAGACATACATGGAATCTATTAGCAACAAATGGAGTAATGAATGAGAGAGTGGCACCGGACCTATAAAGAATACAGATTATAATCACAAACCTTTAACATACTGGTGAAGCACCATGCTAGGTTTAGCGATCCTTAGAGGGTTATGGTTGAGATCACTCGTGGCATGTAAGAGAATCTTGAACACTAAGACCCTTGCTAGATACTTGGGAATAGTAGCACCACCACCCTTGGCACCGCCTTGTTCCCTTTGAGTCTCATGATTGCAATAGTCCTAGAGAAAGATCATCCTTACCCTTCATTTGAGCATATGGATAATTAACAATCTTGTGGTCCACCTTTCCACACCAAAAGCATACACCTGTGTTTCTCAAGCATGCGCCAACATGATTCCTTTCATATTTTGGGCACCTAGGATGACTTGGTACAACCTTACCACTAGGCTTAGCATAAGGGAGTCTATCTCCAACTCGAGTCCTCCTTCTCCCTTCTGTAGAGGCCACAGGACAATCCCTCATCTTATGCCCAATACTACCACACTTGTAACAACCCTTAATGTTGGCCAAAACCTTTTCTTGATGCTTCTTGCAAACCCTTGACAAATGGCGAAAGGGAGTCTTTTCTTTTTACGCTTGGGCACCATAGACTAGTTGGAGATGAAGCTCCATCAACTCGGGCCCTCTTAGCCTTCCTCTCCCTCCTCTTATCATGTGAAATCTCAAGGGTACCCCTTCAACTTGGTCAATAGCCATAGAACATTGTGAATCTTCGCATTTGATATGTTATTGTTGGGAAGTTGATCCTTAAGCGAGGGATGGTTACCATATTTTCCACCATTCTGAATAGCTTGAGATATATTCTGAAACATAACCGATAGGAATCAGAAATAAACTTCAGAGGATTTAGCTCTACTGTAACAACATGGATCATGAAGAAGTGATGCATTTCCGTAAATGCCTCATAGCCTCCGATTCATAGTTGTGGCGCACTTCACAATTGTGAACAAGACTCTACTCGATATGGTGTGTTGGATTTCCGAGGACCATTTATAAACCTAGTGCTCTGATACCAAGCATGTCACACCCCAAGCCTAGGGCCTAGATGTGACACAGCTAATGGAAACCCAAAAAGATCCCCAAACAAGCCTCTTAAGCATGCATATCACATCTTTTGATTTGCGGAAATAATAAAAGATTAATAAACATATAACACATAATTTCTATGGAAAGCGGGGTTGTGGACTCATGTTATAGGGATGTTGTAGGGAAGAGGATAAACATGAATCACATAGCAAATAAGTCTAAGGGGAGGGTAAGTATGACTCACGCTATGGGGGCATTTAGGGCCTTGTGACTTCCACCTTGTCTACGTAGAAAACATTCACCACAAAAAGGGATAAGGGACTAAGGGAAAGCTCCTACAATACATAGACATAATAAGAGTCGAGATCATAACATACAACCCATGTATCCAACAACATCTCAAACTATGAATGGAACGGGGGCCAAGACATCTCCCAGGCTCACCCTCAAAGGTAGTAACCAAAAATAGAGTAGTTCAAATAAAGGTATGAAAGTAAATGGATGTTGTCCCCGAATGTGGAGGACTCACCAATAGCAAGTCTTCACCCAACCAATTAACCTCGTGGATGAGGAGGATAGAAAGAAGCTTTGATTCCTACATAGTTAGATCATGCAAGCAAAAAGTATGCATTAGTATGTTTGAATATACTAAGTATACGGGGTGTAAATGAAACAAGAAAGGCAAGCCATAATTAAACAATATGCATAATTAAAATCAATAGATTTAAGCTCAATATGTCATGTATACTCAATGCCATGGGTATATATACGTGAAGAATCATCAAATTACATGAAGTCATATATATAGTGGGAAAGGACCATAACCGACATATAAGACCAAGTGAGCTACTATATGGAATTCCGACATTTACTCCGCACTAGACCAGGAGCTGTCCACTTAGCCAAGGTAGACCAAACACTATCCTTACGGCATGGCCTTTTCGGATGGTGCCACCACCTTACAGCATAGCCTTTTCAGTGGATTTCATATCTTATGCTTACCTTATAGCTCTGCCTTTTCAGTAGGTAAAATAGGATGTTTTTTACCTTATGATATAATCTTTTCGGTAGAAGTTACTTTACGATACAATTTTTTTGGTATAAGTTAAGAGTGTTTCATACCATATGATACAATCTTTTCTGTAGGAGTTAAGAGATTTCCATACCTTACGATATAACCTTTTTGGTAGGAGTTAAGAGATTTTCATACCTTACAATACAATCTTTTTGATAGGAGTGGAGATTTACATACCTTACGATTCAATCTTTTTGATAGGAGTCAAGAGATTCCCATACCTAACGATAAAATCTTTTTGGTAGGAGTTAAGAAATGTCCTATAGTGGCACCTAGTTTATTAATCATATCTTGTTGCATCAAGATAGGGTTTACATAATTCTTGTCATTCGTATCATGCTTATAAGCTCATTGCATACTTTTTAGCACCCTTGTTAGTCTCAACATACTTAACATACATATCTTTCCATAAGGCATTCATGACTTAATAAATTAGCATGTATCTTTAAATCAAATCATGATGGGTGCACGTACATAAACTTGAAATGATGCGATTCAAGAGTATCAGACATACATGTAATAAAACATGATCATTTAATAACAATGCTTAACTCATAAACTGATACCTAAACTTGTCCTCATTTTTCACTTAGACACTGAAACTAAGACAAGTTCCTAATAGACACCTCAACTGCTAAGATTTGATTCCATTAAATACTTTTATCCTACTTGGCACTCTCTACAGTCCTTTTTTATGTTAATTGTACTATTTCTTTTTATTTTTCAGCCAAAAATAAATAGTTGCGGTCCAAATTGTTCTTTATTTTCATAAAAGTAGGTTCTCAAAATTCTCAGTTAACCATATGTTAAAAAATTATTTAAAATTGCAGTAATTTTTTTTTTGCGTTTGAGAATTTTGAGAACCTACTTTTATGAAAAAAAAATTAATTTTTTTTGGATAACCCAGAATTTTGAACACCTACGTTTATGAATTTTATTTTTGGACTGCAACTATTTATTTTTGGATGAAAAATAAAAAAAAGCAGTACAATTAACATGAAAAAGGATTGTAGAGAGTGCCAAGTAGGATAAAATTATTTAATGGGATCAAATCTTAGCAGTTGAGGTGTCTATTAGAAACTTGTCTTAGTTTAGGTGTCTAAGTGAAAAATGAGGACAAGTTTAGGTGTTTGTTTATGAGTTAAGCCAATAACAATTTTAACAACCCATTATCATCATAATAATTTCATAGCTAAGACATCAGAAAATTCACATCAAACCCCATGTTCTTTCATAAACCTTCATAGCACATGAATGGGCTCTCATTATTTGAAAATCATATTTCTACACACATAGTGATATCATTAGATTGAATCATTCTTACTCAACCTATCCTAAATATATATGTCATCTTTCAAAACATAGACATGGGAAGATGAAACTCATCTTACATAAAGCCTGTATTCATAATTATATTCATAGCATGCATGATCGCAAATACCTCAACATTCATCAAAGAGTAGCTCATGTATCACCCCATATGACCTATAACCGCATAGGAAGTTTGGAATACATCTTTGGTCAAAAATATGGTGCGTCTGCATTTATGCTCAAATCAAACAAGGACAAAGGTTTAAGACATGAGAAGTGTAAATAAAGTCCCTCTTTTAAAATCATTCAAAGTAATCCACCTTATCAAGTAAAACCTAGTTAAGACTTCCTACACACTCATAAAAGTTCATAAATTTCACATGATATTTCACTTCATGATAATGCATAAAAATAAACCATCATGGAATGCATAATAGTAACATCATATACAAGAGTTCATGAAATACCCATAAATATCCATAAATTTCATGTGGTTAGAGAAGAAGAATGGTTGGACTTGGGGAAGGAAGGTTCCCACAATCAAACCCACACACCTTGTTAAATTAAAGAAGAGAAAATTTGATTTGAAAGTGAAGAAACTGAAACCCTAGCTTGTTTCCCTTTTCATAGAAGCTTGAAGGCTTAGGAGTGTTTTGAGAGGATTTGGGACTTAGGATATTTTTAGAATGATGAGGAATAAGATAAATTAGGGTTGAAAAGGACTGATATAGGGCATACATGAGGTACAATGACGAGGTATTTGGCTTAGGGTATGGGGAAAGGTAAAAAATACCCTTTTTAAAAGTTGACCGGACAGTTTAATGAAACCTTATTTACGGGCCATAATTCATTCCATGGCCCATGGAGTGGGTTGTAGAAACTGATAGCTCGACAGTGCTTCACTAAAATGGGCACAACATTTTGGTCCGAACTCCCAATGAAGTGAAACCAGTTGCGTTGGAAATGTAATTAAAAAAATCTTTCACTTGGTAGGTCGCCAAGCATCTAATTCATTGTGCTCTATGATATGATGATTCAAAGTTAACACATACATGAACTCATGCTAGAACTTAGGTAATTGGAATCGTTTGCGCTTGACTAGATAAGAGATGGGCTTGGAATTGCATGAGGGGTCATGGAGGGGCTAGATGAAGCTGTTAAGGGAATAGGAAAGATTAGAAAATTCCCTAGAAAAATCATTAGAGAGGACCAAGAAACCTCATTTGTGAGTCATGGTCCATTCTACGGGCCGTAAATAGAGGTTTCGTCTGATAGACTTTCAGATACCCCTTCTCTAATTTTCATTTCACGACATGGTCTATGACTCGTATAAGACTTTGCGGGCTGCCTGATTAGTTGTAGATTGAACTCCTGAAAGATCCCAAATTTCACCAAGCCTGACTAGGTTCCACGAAATCTTATACAAGTCGTAGTCCATCACACGACTTGTAAAATCCTCTCATAAACACTGACATTTTTCCAAAAATTTCTAAAACTTATTTTCATGCATCTCTCATACCCCTCATAGGTGGGGTCTTACATCTCACTTGATGGATCTCGTGTTTCCCGAGCTATTCTTTATGATGCTATGTTTATAAGCTTATGAATGACTATAATTATGTACATATTTTCAAATGTATTTTGTGAAAATGACTTAGCACCGAATGGGGCATGGTGGTGGAATTTGGTAAGGGAATTTTAGAGGCAACCTCATGTCTAATTAACTATGTACAACTATAGGAGCCCCTGTGGGCTAGGCTAGTGGATCCACGTAGGCCATTTTATTTACTAAGGATGCATATGTGATTTGATAGAGTTCCACCCAGTATGTGGTCTCCTCGTGCCAACGCAGGGGGTTATGTTGGATTCCATGTCGTAGCTCATATGGTGTTATACGTTGGTTATGGTCTTCTCCCACATATGTATGATGTTATGAACTTATGATTTTACCTCTCATGTGTGTTTTCCTTAAAGCATTACTCATGCACATCATACTAAGCTTGTTTCCCTTGAATATGATTATGCATCTTGTTTTTATCGCTTATGTTCTATTATTGCATTGTATCCCACATACTAGTACAATCAAAGTACTAATGCATAATTATTCCTACATGACCTACCCATGTCGAGATCAGATCTCCTATTCATCCACCTCCTTTTGGCTAGTACATTGGTTTGAAGATTGCTATTGGCAAATCCTCCCTCAACCACTTTCGTTTATGCTTATGTTAAGACTTATGTACATTTGGATATATAATTTTGAGGGTGAGCCTGGGAGATATCTTGGCCTCCATCCTACTCATGATTAGAGGTGTTGTTGGATAATGTGAAATCTTGACCCTTATGCCATTTTGTATTATGGAGATTTCCTTTAGTCTCTATCCCTTATATGATGTTGTTGATGATGTTGTCAAGTGATGATCTTCCTAAGCCCTTACTCTCCCATAGCTTGAGTCCTACTAACCCTCCCCTTAGTCTTTGTTGTGATTGTATGATGGATGTCCCTCTCCCCTTTCTATCCCTATAGTGTTAATCCAAAGCCCCAATTCCCTTAGATTGAATTGTTTGATGTTTGTCTTATATTCTCCATTCGCCATGTCATACCAAGGCCCTAGGCCTGGGTCGTGACACATATACATATATATCATCATAACACAAGTATCACTTTCATAATCATGATTGCATAGAAGATGTCCACATAACTCATTTATTCAAAGATCATCAAAAATTTTCATTGTGCCTTCAACATTTGAGTCATTGTAGACGTATTACATAATAATCACATCATAATATAGTTTAGTCTTTCAAGTAGATCTTTTCATCATCACTTTGGATATTTCATTATTAGGTCTTCATTTTAGAAGCTTTTAGTTCCACAATTCAAACAATATCTCAACACAAGCATTTAGCTCAATATTGTTTTCATCAAGTAATTTAATAGATAAACCCACGTAACATTAATCAAAGTGCGACAATTGGAACATCATGACTACTTTCACATTTTCAACAATAGCATCAAAACCCATTTCACAATATTAATTTACAAAACTAAATCAAGAAGAAGAGTTATCAATTGACAAATCAAATCATACATGTCACCATTTTCACGTTCCCATTTCCTAAATCGTATCCACTAGAATAATTAGTAACCTACAAGATTTATATGAAAGAAAATACTAAGTTTAATAAAATCAATAAGGGTTAGAGTCTACTTGTCTCGATTTAGCCAATCAAATGACAAAGTTTTCTCCTTTTGAATCGAATCTGGATCACCATAATATATTTGAAAACGAATTCACAATCATAATACGAAACTAACAACATCAAAATCAAGAAATTTGAGAAAAAGGATAAAACAATTAAAAAAATTCAATGATAGGAAGTGAGTCAGAAATCAAGAAATTTTAACATAAAAATGATCCTTGAGGTTTTAGGAGTCCAACAGCGAAAACTGTTTCACAAGGAGTTGAAATGTATCCACAATCCTCATTTTAAATTTGGAAAACTTTGTCCAAGAAATTCCCAATTTCTCAAACTAAAATCCCAAATTTGATGTTGGAATCATGAATTAATCAATAGAAATTGAAGAAAATAATAGAAAAGGACTTACACAATTGATTTCGATGAAAATCTCTTGAAATATCATAAAACATTGAGCTCAAAATGTTGGAAATGGTGAAAATTGAAGAAATTCTAACGTTTTAAAAATTAAAACTATTTCAGGAAAATTCCTCATCATGATCGGGACAAGGTCTTACGGGATCACGAAGCACTACTCATAATACTCTTTGCGATCACGAGCCAAACTTCATGATTGGGAAGAATAAACTAAGTGTACATCACGATCACAGACTTCAAGGTCGGGAATACGAACAGTAACATGGCACCAGTTATCAACAATTGTAATCAACTCAAAAATAACGAAATAGGCCATCAGGATTTGTTCAGAATCTGATACACACAAACTAGATATGCATTCCTAACAAATTCGACATTTTGAACTCAATAAAATCATTAGAACTCGAATTCGAGGTCCCCTTGATCCAGAATCTGATAAGTCGTAACTAAACTAGTTTCGGTCACTTGAAAAACTAAAATGCTACCGGAACACCTAAAACTTATGATGAAGCTTATTCTAGCACTGGAATCACCTCCCGGAACTGTTGGAACCATCAGAAATCCAATTGAAGCATCGAAACTCGAAATGTTGACAAAAGTCAAACTTGAGTCAAACTTTAACTATATCCACATAACAACTCCAAATCTGATTCTGACAACTCTCCTAGACAAATTTGTTCATTTCACAACTGAGAAAATTGTCAAAATTCTATTTAGATACTTGAATGACCCAAAAATTTAAAATTGGCACCTTAAGCCTCTAAAACTCACTTCTATAAAAAAAAACACGACCTTTTACAATATTTTCAAAAATCAACTTTCAAAGCCATTCAAATATGACTCAGAAAAACTATCGGGAAGGATAAAATGGTAATTTAATTGAAAAAGCCAAAAATGACTTTTAGGGTCATTACATATATTTGAAAATAGGACCATAACCAACAATAAAGTCATGTAGAATATTACATGGAACTATGATATTGCCTCTCGACCTAAGAAAGAGTAGTCTACTTGTCAAGGTAGACTATACCCCACCCTATAGGCTACAACCAAATACGGTGAGTGTCATATGTCGATCCACTAACTTAATACCTTATAGGTACTTATGGTAGCATATAGTTTTGAGGAAAGAGTATTTATACACAGACCCATGGGGATAGTCCCCTCACTAAAGCTGGTTCAATGCGACGTCAAATTTCACAAAATACATAATCATGCAATAGATATATAATTATCAACATAATTCATAGTTTGCAACATCATAATTTTATAGCTTGTATGATAGGTATAAAACCACGTAAATTGATTCATGTCATAAGAATAGTCCATTTACATATCTTGCATAAAGTATGGGTATACTCTACATCTTGTAAACATAGCATCAATAGGGTCATAGGTTACCCTCATAATCATGATAATAGACATATTTTTGTACTTAGAATCTAATTCATGAAAATATAGTTTAATATAGGAATTAGGGAAAAATATGGATTCCTGGACAACTGGAACTAAAATCATGAAATTTAATGAAAATCATGTGAGGTCAATGCAATTGAAGTCAATTCAAATCATAAGTAAAAATATTCATATCAATTTTATAAGCCCTAATCAATATGCAATAGAAATCCCTTAAAAACTAATTAAGAATCATGCAATCAATGTAAATCATCATAATTTATATATAATAGAGTAATTTAATCATGCAATAATCACAATTCAAGCATTTGAATAGAAACATGAAAACCCATAAGATTCATGCTTGAACTTGGAAGAAATATGAGTTTGGATTTCGGCTCCATGGATGGAATTAGTCCATGAATGAACCCCTACTATAAGGACTAGGGATTTTGAAGTCCTTAGCAATGCTCGAAATTTTGTTCCCATCTATTATTTAAAAGGTTCCCTTAAGGGACACCTACATTAGTCGTGGAAGGGTCAACGAGCCTTGGGGGTGGCCTTGGAGTGGCCCTTCACCATTTCATGATTTTTTGTGGATTCGTGAGTTATGCAAGACTAGGTGTTCCTCCACGGATCCTTTCACAACTTGTGGACCTCACCACTAGCCATGAAAGGGCTCGTGGGAGGAGGCCTGTGCTTGGTTGCCACTGTCTTACCTAACGGTGCCACCATGGGTAATATCACGGTCTGTGAAGAGCACCACGGGCCCTGGTGACCGTGGAAGGACCCTTATCTAATTTTCTCCAAAAAATCACCATGTCATATCTTGGGGTCCTACACGATAGGATTCACGAGCTGTGAAGCCCATCATGCATGAGAATGACTTATTTTTTTAATTTCATTTTATTAAGGGGTTTATGGTAATTTGGTTCATTTCCAAGGTCTTTAATCACTTTTATGCCTATCCTAAGACCCCTAAATCAGTCCTTATTCATTCAATACACTTCATTTTCAAATTTCCAACACTCAAACTCTAGAATTCAAGTTTATGAACTCCATTCAAGTCAAGCTTTGGGGATTCAAGTTGAGGAATTCAAAGGTGCTTCGATCTCAAGTCTAATTCAACTTAATCTCCCTGATTTCTTTAAGGTCTGTGTGGTTTTATTCATTTCCAATTCAATCATGAAGCCCCAAAATCTATTTATTCAATTTCATTATTTCTAAGTTTGATTTGCAAGTGAGTTTTGTTATTTAGCTTCAATTTGATGAAATTAAGTTACAGGTTTATTTTAATTGATGATTTTACCATGACGCAAGTCTTATTATATTAATTTACATGAATTTTAGGAGAATTGACTATGCAAGTCCCTTTTTATGATGAATTTATGCATGGGTAGTTTTAAGTATGTTTCAGTTGTTGATTATTTATGGATGAGTTCATCTTATTATGATGTTTTAAGTATGAACTCTAAGTACCCATGCTATTCCTTCATTCTTTATGGCATAAGTATGCGTGAACAAGGTTTTTCATGTGATTTATGATATAAGTCGACATCCAATTATGATTATGACTATGATTTCAAAACAAGTATGCTTATGATAAGAATGTGATCACATAATATTTATGATATGGCTTTAATCCCCATAGGTGTGTTTATACCACTATGAATGAGCTATTCCGATATATGAAAGTATAAAATGAAGTACGATTCACCCATGTATGCATGATTATGAAGTATGATTTGTCTCTTAAGTCCAAATATGCATAATTATGATTTGAAATGACTCACACTCTCTTTCAAGAATGTATATTTATATGTATTCCCATGGGATGATAACTTAGCACCGAATGAGATTAGAGGTGGGGGGCTATCCCCAAGGGTGCTTATATCAAGCCTACCTTCTTAATAATCATGTTTATGACCCTTTAAGGGATAATGATGATGTATGTACCACCACCGACTGAAATGGGAAAGGCTCATAAGGTGAGGTTATAGGTTACCTTTGGCAAGTAGTTTATTGTTTCTCCGATGAAGAAGCAACATCAAAATTCCATGTAATAGCTCGCATGGTCTTACATGTCGATTGAGGTCCCACCCTCGCTACGTTTATGTATTATGAAATTCATGCATCATGGATTTATGGCATATTGTTATGTTCTTTCTTTTATACTTCTTCATGTGTGTGCGCCCCCCATCATCTACAAGTTATCATGTTTGTATGCATTGTATGCCCTCATACTTAATACATTCTGATATACTAACACATACGTTTTCCTACATGATCTAACCATGTAGGGACCGCTAACTGTCCTTATCCACCTCTTTATGGCTAGATTCATTTTGGGACAATTGACTTATGATGAGTCCTTTATTCCAAGGAAAAGACCCACCTTCTATCTACCCACTTTATATTATGGCTATCTTATGTCTTTCACTTTGAGGGTCAGCCCAGGACATGCCTTGGCCCCGTCCTTTATATGATTTAGAGGCATTTTTTGGCATCATAAAATTCTATGACAAGTTTGATATGTTTGATACTCATAAAGGTTGTGCTTATGACCTATCTTATGTTGATGTTGTGATCATATAATAATGATATGGTGAAGTTCCTATGTCCCTAATCCCATAGCGTGAGTCATATATATCTCACTCATCAGATTTGTTTGACGTTCAATTTGTGACAGCAAGTCTGATATTACTATCCCTATAGTTAAGTCCCAAATTCCTGCCCCTTAGATCAATTTTTTGATAATGTGTGATAATGAGTTCCACACCCCATTATCCCATAGCTTTAGTCCAAAGTCCCCTATCCCCTAGTATCACTTTATGGTGTTTTAATGCGCACTTCCGAACTAATGATGTATCTAAGGATGCTATGAGGCTTGATTGGGGGTTATCGAGTTCACATTTTCCTTGTCACTTCCAGGCATTAGGCTTGGGTCATGATACCTACATACCTAACTGAAGAAGCTTTAGAAGTAAGCAAAGAAGAACTAACCTTGATCTCCCTTGAAAATCTTGGAACCCTTATGCTTCAATGGTGAATCCCCTTAAGAGAAAAAATAGGAATTTTGAGAGAAATTTAGGAGCGAATGAGTTTGAGAGTGTTTGAGAGTGATTTTATTAGAGTTAAGATGGTTAGGGAGTTATTTGGATCAAATAACTTAGTTTAGGGGTTAAATTGTTAAGAAATAACAAAAAAGCATCTCATTAATTTTAACTAGACCAAGTCCACAAAAAGGGTCTATGAGTTGTAGATCCAATTATGACTCGTGGATCCCAAATTTCATCTTGGTTATATTTTTTGGATCTTGAAAGTTTCTCAGATGGTCCATCTATGGAGCCACATTTATGATTCACAATTTTATTTAGGGTGTCATAGAGACCACTTGTAGACTGACCCAAGACTTAGAAATTTTTGCCTCTCACTAACCCAACTACGAATCGTGTTTACAATTCGTATAATTAATTATAGTCTATATATTGGCCTGGTCCTATCCCTTAACACTTAGCCAAATCTTATATTCTCAGACCTTATTTATGACTAGTGTTCATGACTCATATTTCCTTTAGAGAATTATAGAATTGACTTTATACATTAACTTCCGGTGTTCATAATTTCCAAAGTACTATGCCCATCCACGAGTTATGTATGACCCGTGGATAAAATCACAAGCCGTAGATGGGTTTGTGTTATCTCAACCAGAACTAGACTCATCTACAATAATTCTAATTTCTAACTTTTCAATGTATGGGGTGTTAGAAAAAGCAAGATAATGAAAAAAGAAGAAATGAGAAAGAGCAGAATCATCAATGTCAAAAGCATAGTACCACACCCGAGGTTCTAGAAAAATGAAAAAAGAAGAAAAAGATAAGTCACGGTTAACAAGGCTGGGTAGGGTAAGTCCGAATAGTGCAGTGTCAAAAAGGGCAAAAATAGTCACTTTTTCCAAAATATACCACTTGTGACCCCAAGCATACATTACAAGCCAACAAATTCCTATATTGATCATAATCCACCTATTTAAAAGTCATGGTATAGAATATAAGAGCAAGCCTATGGTATTGTGTATGCAATATTTGAATTTCGTTTTTGAGATTCATCTTTTACTTAGTCTCGAGCATTGAAAGAAAAGTCAATGTGGGTTTAAAAGGGACTTCTGTATTTGTGAGAGCACTTGAGTAGAATTGTTGATACCAAAAAGTCTTGGTGATTGTTGACTGTGTATATATCCTTATCTGTCAAAATTATCTGTCATTTACATATCCACGTATCTTTACATGATAAAATATTGAATTATGCATTGACAATTGAGAGTTTTCTAAAGGTGTTTTGTAATGACCTTGCTGCTCATTTTTGAGCTTATTTGGAAAAATATTTTACCTTTTCGTAAGTTACTTTGGACCTATTTTGAACTATCTATGTGGTTGAAACTAAAATCTTGAGTTTTAAAAGAGGAAAGTATAAGTTTTGTCATTTTTTTAAGCTTAAGTTGTTGAAAAAGTGAGTTTTGGTACCATTGTGAGTTTTGTATGTTGAATCGGTGATCCGTAGATTCCATTAGCTCTGGAATGTCAAAATTGGTCTAGCAAAAGTTGCAGAACTGAATTTGGAGTTAAAACAAAGATTTTGGACCCTAAGTTGCATTTTTAATTGTTTTCAAAATCAAAGTTTGATTTTGGCCAACATTTGGAATTTGGAAGATTGGATCAAATTCTGACAGTTCCAATAATTCTGGATGGTGAAACTAATGCAAGAAATAGTCTCGTTAAAATTTTTGGAGTTTCTAAGGGCATCTTTGGTATTTTGAGTGTTAAACTAGTTGTATCAGTAATTGTATTGAGGAGGCCTCAATATCAAATTTTGATTATTCCATTGACTCTGGATTGTCGTTTCTAGTGTGGATACATTTTTGGTTTATAAAATTAGGTTCCGGATGAATCTCGAGGGTCTATTCCGAATTTTGATGTTAGCTGTGTTTTGTTGTTTTTGGTGTAGCTGCTTTCCTTCTCCCCATTCGCAGAGGTATTGGCGTTGCCTTTCTCCTTATTCGCGGATGTCTTGGCCTCCAGTGCTCCGCGCTCTCGGATCCCCTTCCGCGTTTGTTGAGTAAATTTTATGTCTGGTAAATATTAATTCCTAGAAACACCATTTTTACTCAATTTTACAAGATTTCAAGCTTTTGCGGCATTTTTTATGAGACTTTTTGAGGAAATCTATTGAGTAAGTGTTTCTATCATCATTTTAATTCATTTTCATTACTTTTATCTTGATTTCGTCTTACATTTCATGATTTTGGATGTTGAAAATGGGAGACTTTAATTTTATGATTTGGAAACTTTAATTGGTGATTTCTCCCCCAATTCGAACTCGCTTTTAGTGGAATTTTCACCACGAACTCCTTTTCACGCATAAAATCATAATTTTGAGTCAATTTCCATCAACTGGAATTCGAATTTTAGCCCTAATTTTAATCATTTTCCCCTAAGCCTAATTCATGCCAACATGGGTTTCAAAATTCATCTCTTGATGTGTAGTATCTATTTTTGATAGTGGTTGGTTGATTCCGTGATCGTGTCAATAGAAAAGCTTGTTCAAGAGTGATAATCGAGGTAGGTTTGGCTAAGCTTTTGGGACAAGATTTGAGTTATTAAATATGTTCATGTGGTAATTGTAAGACCCAGATTGATTCATGCGTAATTGAATTAATATGATAGAATTGTGATGAAAATATGATACCGATTATGCCAAAATTTGAGAAAATTATGATCCTATTGATAAATTAATATGAAATCTTGAGAATTGAGATATTTTCAGATGTTATTGTGATAATATGAAACTTGTCATATCATTTGGAGTGTTTTGTGGTAAATTAATGATATTTGTGATACATTTGGGATTTATTAGCATCTCTTGGGACTTACAGAGTTCGCATTCAATAACATTTTTATTTTTGATGAGTGAGTGGTGATATGAGACTTATTGATGGCATTGCGATACTAGTTGATGCACTAGGCATAGTTTAATGTCATCGCTATTGTATACTATCACGACCCAGACCTACAGTCTAAGAGTGACATGGCGAATGGGAACCAGAGGGTCCCCAAACAAGCCCCAAAGTATCCAAATTTACATCATCGACTTGGAAGTGTATTGAAAGGATAAACACATAATTCTAAGGGACGGAAAAGTAGCACTCATAGTATGGGGATATCATAGGGAAAGACATTAACATGGTTTCACATAACACGTAGCACATAAAGACTAAGAAGCAGGTAGGTATGACTCATGGTATGGGGGCAATTTGCGACTTAGGATCTTTTACATCATATCATGCAATGAAGTCATAAGACTCAGAACCAAAACACATAACGATATTCAATAGGTAACCAAGCCTTATCATAACCTCCAATCATAGCACGTAGCATATAAACATAAAGGAGTTAATAAGATGTCCAACAATGCCTCTTGTCATATATTAGGATGGGGGCCAAGACATACCCAGGCTCACCCTCAAATGTAAATAACTTAAACAAAAGCACCATAGGTAGAGGATAGGTGGCTTGTACTTGGAAGATAGGGCTCACCACAACAAGCAAAAACCTGATGATTCAAGCTAAACGTCGTGTGGTGGATAAATGTACTCGGTCCCTACATGGTGAGATCATGTAGCCAAAAGTATGCATTAGTACATGAATGTACTAATATAGAAAGAATCATATATCCAAAGAGGAATAGCATACAATATGCCATGAAGTCTATGATGCATGAAATGCCATAGTGCTCATATATAGTGGGGATGTGACTCAACCGACATGAGTAAGACCAAGCGAGCTATTACTTGGAATCCTAATGAAATCCCTTCACCGGTAAAGAGGTGGTCTAATTGCCAAAGGTAAACCATACTTCATCTTACGGGGATCCCTATTTCGTATGAAGCAACCTTCCTTATGGGCATCCTCAATTCGGATAGGATTTTCACATACAACATATCATATCATGTCATACTTCACCTTATGGGCATCTCTATTTTGTATGAAAAAACCTTCCTTACAGGCATCCCCATTCTGGATAGGATTTTCATATAACCTATGTTAGGCACACAGTTCAAGGAAAGAGAGAGAACCTTCAATCCATCAGTGCTAAGTTGGCATCCCACACGAATACATATATGTATATATATACATGCTTTCAAAAAGAGATGAAATAGTCATTTCAAATCCGTTCAATGCACATTTAGGCTCAAAAGCCAAACCACCATTTATAATCATGAGACTTATGCATAGGAATATCTCATGCTGAAGCCAATATGGTGCAAGCACCCAAAATGCTCAAAGAGAAATTAACAATAGACATTTATGTTATCACATTCATGTCATATGTATAATCCTATCAAAACCATTTCATAAAACATAATTGGGCTTAACCCACTTCATTATTTCCATAACATCCAATATTCATGAATGCATATGCCATGAATGATGTGGGAATAGCATGGGTAATTGAGATTCAATCTAAAATCAATAATATAATATGAAATTGAAGTAAATTCATATTTAAATCCGCATTAAATCATAATATGGATCACCCACGCACAAATTAAAGGGGACATGCACTTTCAAAACTTCATAATCTCAATGCAAACCATCATATTATGGCTTAAAGTAACTTAAAATAAAAAATAAAGTACAACCCATACACCCATTGAATTTAATTTACCAAAATAATGAAAACCCACATTTAAAGTAAGTTAAATTCTGTGAAAATCAATTCAAAATAGTTTGGGTAGTCTTGGTTTAAAGGGACCAAGAATCAATCCCACATACCTTAGCTAATGAAAAGATTCAAAAAGAAATTTGGTGAATAAAGAGTTGTCCCTTGATTCCCAAGCTTAAAACCCACAAGAGTTCTTTGCAAGAGACTTAAGAGTGACTTGAGTGAGTTCCAAATGTAAGGACTGATTTTGAGTATTAGGAACAGAGTTTAAGTCTTTAAGCGGTCCTTAGATAGCATATGAAGTCCTAAAAGACCATTAGGACAAACTGAATTTACGAAAACGCCATTAATGAAATGGGTGGAAAAATTGGTTGTAACCACTTCAAGGGAGGGTTCATAGGCTGTGTGACACTACACGGTCCATGTACAGTAACTCTAAAATAACACAGAGAAATTATTGTTTGACGGCGGTCCGAAACCACAATCCAACAATTAGAATATCTTTTTATGAAAATGTTAGCCACACGGCCCGTGTGAGGCTACACGGCTCGTGTAGGTTTCCGTATCCCCATACATGGGAAAAGTTCTCATGACGAGTCACAAGATCGTGATTTATACTTAGAAAAGTTTTCATTCCGTAAGCTATACAGTTGGCCATACGGCCCGTGAACCGTCACATAGCCCGTGAAGGTGGCTATGTGACCACTCTTTCCTTCAGCAACTGGTGTTCCAAGCTCAAGGCCATTACACGACCTTCCACATAGTCCGTGAAGTGTCACTCAACCTGTGTTGGGTCCAAGTGTGATGTGCCTTAGCCCAAAATTCCATGCCAAGGGCACGCATCAAAAATTAAAGCCAAGGGTCACTTCATTGGAGGCCATACAGGCCGTGTGAGCTCATGCGGACCATGTAGTCTCCCTTGAGGTGACACTTGGTCCAAATCTTGCCAAAAATGACAATTTCAAGCTCTGATGAGGTTATACAATGTCGGGTCATTACATCATCTCCCCCTTGGGAACATTCATCCCCGAATGTGCAAGAACAAGCTTGAAAGGCTTGACTTAGAACATGAAACTTCTAAACTTAAGATATAATGCATAATTCATCATTTGAAAAATCATAAAGTCATTAAAACTCATGTCGAAGCATATTAAAATCATTTAAAACATCATAAAAATCATTTTAATGCACATGTAAGCATGTCATATCATGAGACTTAATAATGAAAGAGTTAGGACCACTTAAAAGAGGAAAGAACCTAATACCTTATGCTTGAGTAGATTTGAAAAGATGAGGATATCGTTTCATCATGTCCAACTCTGCCTCCCATGTAAAACTCTAAATGTGTTGATTTCTCCAAAGTACCTTCACTGAAGCTACATCGCTATTACGGAGCCATTTTACTTGTCTATCAAAAATCTTCGCCAGGACATCCTCATAAGATAAGTTTTCCTCAACCTGAACACCTTCAAAAGGCACAATAGTGCTAAGTAAACCAACTAACTTCCTTAACATAAACACATGGAAGATCGGGGAATGGAACCAAATTCGGAGGAAACCCTAACAAATAAGCCATGTTCCCAATCTGTTCAACAATAACATAAGGGCCAATGTTCCAGGGAATTAGCTTGCCCTTCCTACCAAAAAGCATCACACCTTTCATAGGTGAAACCTTCACATACACCCAATCACCAACATGAAATTCAAGATCCCCCCTCTTATCATTCGAATAGGACTTTTGGGGACTTTGGGCCATCTTCAACCTTTCCCTAATTAACTTCACCTTCTCCACAGCCTCTAACACTAAATCTGGGCCAATCATTGCCATTTCTCCAACTCAAACCACCCCACCGGTGACCTATACCTCCTCCCATACAAGGCCTCAAACGGTGCAATACCAATGCTAGCATGGAAGCTATTATTATAGGCAAACTCAATGAGTGGAAGGTGGTCATGGTCATCCCAATTACACTTGAACTCCAACAAAAAAGCCCTCAATATATCCTCCAACATTTGAATTGTCCTCTGGGCTTGCCCATTTGTTTGAGGATGAAAGGCGGTGCTCAACTTAATGTTAGTACCAAGTCCCTTTTTAAACGACCTCCAAAAGTGATAAGTGAAATAGGTAACACGATCTGGCATGATAGACTTAGGCACACCATGAAACCTTACCAGTGCTTGGATGTACAACCTTGCATAATCTTCGGTACCAAAAGTAGTCTTGACCGGTAGAAAGTGAGCCGACTTAGTCACCCGATCAACGATAACCTAAATAGATTTAAACTGTCTTCGGGCCTAAGGCAGACCAACCACAAAGTCCATGTTCACTTTTTCCCACTTCCAAGTGGGAATCTCCATGTATTGAGCCAAACCAATGGGCTTTTGGTGCTCTACATTCACTTGTTGATAGCTTGGGCACTCAGATACAAACGTGCCTATGTCCTTCTTCATACCATGCCACCAATACACCTCCTTTAAATCCTGATACATCTTAGTAGATCTTGGATGAATAGAACAATGAGAGTTGTGAGCCTCACTCAAGATTACCCTTCTAAGACCATCCACATCTGAAACACATAGTTGGTACCGAAGTACACCATCTCCCCCATTGGAGAATACCTCAATCTCTTTTTCATCAACCAATTTCTTCAATTCAACCAATGAAAGGTCTAAATCTTTCTTAGCTTTCACATTACCAACCACTAAACATTCGGCTCCATTTTGAACATGAATACCACCATCATTAGAGTCGGGTAACCTAACACCTAACCTAGCTAACCGGCGAACATCCTTTGCCATATCCCTCTTCTCCTCCTCGACATGAGCCACACTCCCCATAGATAGCCTACTAAGAGCATTGACTACAATATTGGCCTTGCCATGGTGATATTCAGCACTCATGTCATAGTTCTTTAGGAGTTCCAACCATATTCTTTGCCTTAAGTTGAGATCCCTTTGAGTGAACACATATTGCAAACTCTTGTGATTGGTGAAAATATCCATATGTAGCCCATACAAGTAGTGTCTCCAAATCATTAAAGCAAAAAACCACCATCGCTAACTCAAGATCTTGCATCGGGTAATTATGCTCATGCACCTTCAATTTCCTTGACGCATATGCTATTACTTTACCACATTATATAAGTAGACAAACCAACCCGATCCGTGAGGCATCAAAATACACAACAAATCCCTCCAAGCAAGTAGGTAACATTAAGACAGGAGCTGAAGTAAACCAATCCTTTAAGGTTTAAAAACTCTTCCCGTATTCATCTGACCACACAAACTTAACTTTATTTTGGGTCAATTTAGTTAATGGTGACACAATAGATAGAACTCTTCAACGAACCTCCAATAATAGCCAGCCAACCCCAGAAAACTTTGAATATCTGAAGGAGTCAATGGTTTAGGCCAATTTCTCACAGCCTTGGTCTTCTTCGGATCAACCTTAATACCATCACCGGACACCACATAACTAAGTAAGGCTACTTCACCCAACCAAAACTCACATTTCCTAAACTTGGCATACAACTTATTCTCCCGCAAGGTTTGTAGAACCAGCCTCAAAAGATCTATGTGCTCCTGCTCTCTTCGGGAATAAATGAGAATATCATCAATAAAGACAACCATAAAACTCTCAAGTAATGGTTTGAAAACCCGATTCATAATATCATTAACACGACTGGAGCATTAGTTAATCCAAATGACATCACCACAAACTCAAAGTGCCCATACCTTGTTTGAAAAGTCATCTTGCGAATAGCACACTCTCTAACCTTCAACTGATAATACCTGGTACGGAGGTCAATCTTTGAGAAGTGGGTATCCCCTTAAAGTTTTTCAAAAAACATATCGATCCTATGCAACATATACTTATTTTTAATGGTCACCTTATTCAATTGCCTATAGTCGATACACATCCGAAGAGATCCATCTTTCTTCCTTACAAATGACACTGGAGCACCCCTATGGAGACACACTTGGCCTAATGAAGACCTTCTCCAATAAGTCTTTCTACTAATCCTTCAACTCAGTCGATGCCATACAATAGGGAGGAATAGAGATAGGTTGTGTATCTGTGAGAAGATCTACGTCAAAGTATACTTCCCTTTGGGAAGGAATACTGGGCAAGTCTTCGGAGAACGCATCCGAAAGCTCATTCACCACCAGAACCAACTCAAGAGTAGGTGATTCGAACTCTATATCCTTGAACTTCACAATAGGATAAATTCACCCCTTGGAGATCATCTTTTGGGCCTTGAGATAGGAAACAAACTGACCCTTAAAAGCGGAGTCACTACCCTTCCATGCAAGAATGGACTCACCGGGAGGTTGGAACTTGACCTTCTGGGGTCTACAATCTATAGAAGCATATGATGCATGTAACCAATCAATCCCAAGAATCACATGAAAATCGACCATCTCAAGTTCCACAAGATCACATGGGAAGACTTTATGCAACACAAAAATATGACAACCTCGATAGACCCTATGTACAACAACAGATTCACCCACGGGAGCATAAGTTGTGAAAGAATCCCCCTAAATTTAGGGAATCAAACCAAACTTAACAGCCAACAAAGGAGTTACAAATGACAAATTTGCACCCAGGTCAAGCAAATCATAAGCATCAAAATCAAAGAAATTTAACATGCTAGTCAAAACATTTGGAGCTTCCTCAACCTCCTGACGGGCATGAAGAGCAAAAAACCTATTGTTTCTTAGGGCAACAACTTCGGGAGCTCTTTTTTGGCCTTGACCACCTTAAGGCGCTTGACCTTGACCTCTATGAACATTCTTCGGACAATCAGCAATCCTATGGTTCTTATCACCACACCCAACGAAGGCGCCCAAATTTTTCTAACAAGCACCTGTATAGGGTTTCCCACACTTGTCACATGGAGTATATGTCACACCCAAAAAGAGGGGAGGCGCGACTAGCACTTGATTACTGTTATTAGCTGGGTAAGCCACTAAATATTCTAGTTAGCTAAACTAGGGACCAGAAGAAAATCGGGCAGAATAATATTTGAAAAACCAAGACGGGACTATTTAGGTCATGACCTAATCAACAAAAAATCAAGTACACCAAGATAAGTCACAAAAACGAAGAAGTACTAGCTAGGCGACAAGGCTGCAACAAAAAAAGGTATAGGCACACACTAGATATATATGTCAATCTTATGACTTGAGACTGAAAGGCACAAAAGAACCAACTCACAATGACATGTCCGCAATAGCCTCTAAGAGAATCACTAATACTACTAGGATAGGGCCCCGACTATACCCAATTGTACAATAAAAAGAAAGCATCCTGGGAAAGCTCAAGGAAGAAATAGAGCTTACCAATTCACAGCTGAACTAGGCTCCTAGTGGAGGGGTCGATCAGAGTCTCTACCTGAATGTGCACGCACGACATAAAGTGCAGTGTCCCCAGAAAACGGGATGTCAATATGAATAAACGTGTACTGGTATGTAAGGCAGAATATAAAACCATAGATAATAGTAGTAAAAAGGGTAATAGAAATACTATATGTAACCAACACTCAAGTAACCATGGCCAATAATCAACCTTCTAGTAATCAAATATGCATGGTATGCTTGAGTATCGTATATCATAAATATATATACATAGATGCAAATGCATAACATACCCAACCAAATGCTAGCAATGGTGGTCCTTTCCGGTAGATGATTGTCATTATATTTGCTAACCTGTTGCCATCTGTACCATATACATATATATAATCATTTGGGAAAATATGCCCCATACCTCTGATTTATAACTCGAAATCCATATATAACTTGCAATGTATGATATGAATATTGAATGCACATAGTAGGACATAGCATAAATTTTAGTCAATCTTGGCTCATTGGTACACTTATCCTCACAATATCATAATCATTATCATAATAAATACACATGACTCGTGGGATCTTACATGTCTTTTGAATAAGTTTGACAACTTGGTTCAACATTTAGGATGACGTTTTAACTCTGAAAGTGTTCATAAAGGTGTTTTACATAATGCTTATACTTGGTCCCATGTCAATTAGTAAAAGAAAGAATTTAAACAGAATCAAGTTCCTTAGTAGTTTAAATAGGGGCATTACGCTAAACATTATTGGAAACTGACACGTTATTTGTTAAATGCTTCAATTATACTTTTGTATGGAAGAAGGAATGATTATGAATACTACATTCCCTTCATAATCTACATTTATTTTGATGGCACTACACCAAAAAGAGAAACACCGCAAACATATGGATAGGTAGCCACGAAAACTAGCAAAATGATATATAAGATATTGAATGTCCAGTTTAAGTGAACGAATGAAATTTCAACCCAATACCTTCATGAAAATAACTCAGCTGCATTCCCAATGCCTTTCACAAAATGTCATTCTAGTAACAGAATAGTAAGATATCGCATTTGACGTTTTGGTAAACGTTTTGAATTTCATGCTAAAAGGAGGGACGGAGCTTAGCCTCAACATACCTTCCCAACAGACGTCATGTTGCCCAATGTTTCTTCAAAAGAGTTGTTCCTTACATCCTCAGCTTCACAACAACTATATATACGTAGCTTAAAGACACCTATAAACAGTCTAGAATTTAGCATTAATGACTAGATTTGGAAAATAGTATTTACGCTAGGAAATGTCCTTAAAACTTCGTAACATTTACCGTAAAGGAGACCCAAGATTATTACCTGAATACACTAGCTGCAAACCAAGAATAATTCGTAGGAACACCACTTTGTTACACCTCCAAACAGCCCCAAACACAACTAATAGGAGGGGAAAACAATTGTAAAGTATAAGGCACGTATTTCTATTCAAAAGGATGAATTTTAATAGTAGAAACGCGAAAAACTTACCCAAATCACCTTGGTACCTTGAGGGAACTTTATCTTCAATTTATATGTTGTATGGGATGAAATAGAACTAATTTGAGCTTTAAAAAGCTCATATTAGCCGACATCTAGGTGGGTTGACCCGACCTGACCCACGACCTGATTTTCTGCTTGGGCAGTCACTGTAAAATTGTCATAACATTTTATTCTGAGATCGATTTGATGCGCGGTTTTATGTGTTGCAAACTAGACTCATATATATTAAATTTTATAGGTGATGGATCTTCTAAATATTTATATTTTTGAAGATATGTCCTGATACATTTTACCCAAATTTAAGAAGGATTTCTTCAGGAAACTTACGGTAGCTATGGCAAGCCTTTATCTTGCAACTTTCTTGATTCCAAAACTTATTGTATGAACTTTGTGCTATAAAAATAACCTTTAAAATGTCTATTATTAGAAAATTATATACTTTTAGTCCCTTCCGGAATGTCAAACCTAATTTAAATCATCCGAAAAAGGCGAGGTGCCACTCGGGCCATTTCTTTTATCCGGAATGTGTATTTAGGGTATTCCTTTGGCTTAAAACTTTAGGTCCTTGACATTATCACTTATTGGCAGAATTACTATCATTAGATTCTACCAAAAATCATATATGTCTTATAGGACATGCCACCCTATATATATATATAGATGACGAGAAACATGAGGTCTCACTGTCTCCCCCCTTAAGAACATTCATCTGCGAATGTATCTAGACAGCGTCGTAGTTGCACTACTATGTCTTAAAATGTGATTTTTGAGGATATACCTTTTATCCCTTCAATCCATAAATGAACTTCGAAAAAAATTCTAATTACTAAGCTTTGTATAGCTATCCCGTGATGACCCACATAAACTATATTCCCAACTATGACTGCCAACTTTTAAAAATATGCCTTACCTTAATTTGCAAATACCTGGGGGTGCTTCCTCATCATTTCCTCTTCCACTTCCCAAGTTATTTCCTCAATATTGTTGTTCCGCCACAATACTTTCATGGAGGCTACTTCTTTATTCCGAAGCTTTCTCACTTGTCGATCTAAAATAGCCACTGGCACCTCATCATGAGATAAGTCTTTAGAAATTTGGATATCCTCAATGTGAGTAATACGTGAAGGATCTCCAATGCACTTCTGCAACATTGATACATGAAACACCGGTTTGGACTGCCCCCAATTCTAGAGGCAAATGAAGTTTGTATGCGACTTTGCCGATCATTCCAATAATCTTATACGATCCAACATATCTTGGAATGAGCTTTCCTGTCTTCCCAAAACTACATGATTCCCTTAATAGGTGATACTTTAAAGAAGTCCCAATCTTCTACATCAAACTCTAAGTCTCGTTGTCGAACATCTGTATAAGACTTTTGCCGACTCTGGAATTTTTGTAATTGATTTGTAATAAGTCTTACTTTTTCCATCGCTTGCTGAACTAGATTAGGGCCTAGCAACTTTGCCTCCCCAACCGATCAACGACCTACATCTTTGCCCATTTAGTGCTTCATCAGGCGCCATTTGAATACTAGTTTGGAAGTTGACGTTATAAGCAAACTCAATAAAAGGTAGATGATCATCCCAGCTTCCTTTAAAGTCCAGCACACAGGAACATAACATATCCTCAATGGTCTGGATGGTACGCTCTACCTGCCCCTTAGTTTGTGGATAAAAAGCGGTGCTGAGATTTACCTGAGTGCCCAGACCCTTTTGAAAAGACATCCAAAAATGTGTGGTATATTAAGCCCCTCGATCATAGATAATAGACAATAGAACTCCATGAAGGTGAACAATATCTTGAATGTAAAGCTTAGCATAATCTTCCGTTGAATATGTCGTTCTTACTGGCAAGATATGAGAAGATTTTGTCAACCTATCAACGATTACCCGAATAGAATCATACCTGCGTTGAGTGCAAGGCAAACTAATAATGAAGTCCATAATTATCAGGTCCCTTTTCCATAGTGGAAGCTCAATATACTGAGGTAGGCCTCAAGGTTTCGATGTTCTTCTTTAACTTGCTGGCAATCGAGACATTAGGTTACCTCTATAATATCCTTTTTCATGCCATTCCATCAATAGATTTACCGAAGGTCCCAATACATTTTTGTTGCTCTAGGGTTGGGTTTAATATCTAGATTAATTGGCCTAAAAAAGATTCTTGGCATGTAGTTCTCCAATATCTAGCACAGATAAGCGACCCTAGTTAGCTCAAATGAAGGATGTTGTTGTTGTGGAATGATTTCCTTCAGTGTTCTAAGCTCATGATCCTTGTGTTGTCGCTCTTTTACTTTAGTAACAATGGAAGATTCTACTGTATTTTGAACAATTACACCTCCATCCTTTGTATCTACCAATCGTACCTACAAACTAGTTAGCTGACATAGGTCTTTTGTCATTTCAACCTTATCAGCTTCAACATGGCTTAGACTTCCCATGGACTTTCGGCTAAGTGCATCAACAACAACATTAGCGTTACCGAGATGGTACAAGATATCAACATCATAATCTTTTAGTAATTCTTGCCACCTCCTTTGTCGTAGGTACAATTCCTTCTACATAAATAAATATTGAAGGCTTTGGTGGTCAGTGAAAACATCAACATGAACTCTGTATAGATAATGTGGCCGAATCTTTAGGGCAAATACAACTGCCGCGAGCTCAAGATCATGGGTAGGATATTTTTGTTTATGCTTTCATAACTGTCTGGAAGCATATGCAATAAATATACCATGTTGTATAAGAATACAGCTTAGGCCAATTCTTGAGGCATCATAATATACAACATAGTCTTTGGTTCCATTCAGAAGAGCCAAGATAGGTGCGGTGGAAAGTCTTTTCTTTAACTCTCGAAAACTATGTTTGCATGCTTCAGTCTATTGGAAATTAGCTTCTTTAGTTATCAATCTCGTTAATGGCATAGAGATAGAGGAGATTCCCTGTACAAACTTCCTATAATATCTTACCAAGCCTAAAAGGCTACGGACCTTGGTCGGATTCAATGGTCTCGGCCAGGCCATTACTGCTTCAATCTTCTCGCCATCGACCTTTATACCATCGTCTATAATAACATGGAGAAGAAAAGCTACAGATGTTAACCAAAACTCACATTTATAGAATTTAGCATATAACTTGTTGTTGTAGAGAGTTTGTAATATAGCTCGCAAGTGATCTGCATGCTCAACTTCTGATAGTGAATATGTCAAGATGTCATCAATAAACGCGATCACAAATCCATCCGAGAATGGTTTAGAGACTCGATTCATCAGGCCCATAAAAGCAGCTGGGGCATTTTGAAGACCAAAAGACATGAGAAGGAACTCAAAATGTTCATACCTCATCCTAAATGCTATCTTTGGAATATCAACATCCCTGACACGCAACTGGTGGTACTCGAATCTCAAGTCAATCATTGAAAATCCTTTGGCACCCTGCAACTGGTCAAATAAGTCATCAATACACTGAAGAGGATACTTATTCTTGATAGTGACTTTATTTAGTTGTCTGTAATAAATACACATCCATAAGGAGCCATCTTTCTTTCGAACAAAGAGCACTGGAGCACCCTATGGAGATGTACTTAGCCTAATAGAGCCTTTATCAAGTAAGTCATTCAGTTGTTCCTTCAATTCCCTTAGATCTAAAGGAGTCATTCTATAGGGAGGAACGGATATAGGTTGTGTATTCGAGAGCAGATCTATAGAAAAATCAATGTCTCTTTCAAGGGGAATCCTTGGAAGCTCATCAGGGAATACTATCAGGAATTCATTCACAATAGGGACTAACTGAAGGGTTACCAACTCCTTATCAATATCCCTAGTATGAAGAAAATGGTCTGAAGGGTTACCAACTCCTTATCAATATCCCTAGTATGAAGAAAATGGTATATACAACATTTAGCGATCAGGTTTTGAGCCCTAAGGTATGAAATAAACTTACCCTTGGGCGAGGCAACACTACCTTTCCATTCAATGTTTGGCTCACCTCGAAAATAGAAGTGAACTAGCTTTGCTCGATAGCCAATATTATCATAACAAACTGCCAACCAATCCATAACCATAACAATATCAAAATCTAGCATAATCATTTCAATTAAATCAGCAGAGGTTGGTCACTCATTAATTAACACTGTACAGCCTCGATAGACATGACAAGCTATAATTAAGTCACCAACTGGCGTAGATACCCTAACTGACCCTGTCAATAACTGTATCAAGCTTACCATCAATGAATGGGGTTGTATATGAAAATGTAGAGCCAGGATCTATTAGTGCATAAACAACATGAGAATGTATCATCAATATACCTGTGATCACATCTAGAGATGCCTTTAAATCCTATTGGCCTATGAGTGCATAAAAGCGAATCTGGCCACAGTAGAACCTGAACTGTCTCCTCTACCTTTGCCCCTACCATGACCATGAGTAGGCTGTGATCTGGTCGTGGAGCATGTACTAGGGATAAAGGGGCAGAAGTGGTTCCTTAAGGGTGAGCTGTTGTTTCTCTACCTAATCTTAGGCACTGACTAATATAATATCCTGTCTACCCACAATGGTAACATATACCTGAACCCTTTCTACATTTCCTACTATGAAGCTTATCGTATTTTGCACATAGAGGACTAGGTTGTCTCATTTGTACAGAGCGCTCGTATCGAAAGCTCTCAGACTGGCATGAACTCTGCCCCCGCCCTAACTGATTATAACGATCAGATCACTGGCCATGTATCTGTGGTGGGGAACTACTCATTGACGGGTATGGATATCGATGAAATGGAGGCATAAAATTACCCTATGGCTCCTTATAAGACCCCATAGTATGAGCCCTTTTATTCTTCTTCCTATCTCTATGGGTATCACGAGTCCGACGAGAAATTCCCTCTTAGTTTGAGCAAAATCTTGAATATGAGTAATATCTACTCCATCCTATAAAGTGGCTCTCCTGTAGTCTTTGATCAAATGATCCCACAAACCATCCATATAACGATGAACTCTGGCACTCATGGTATGTATAATCTGGTGCATACCTAGCTAAAGAATCAAACCTACGGCTATACGGCCTTACACTCATATCCCCCTGCCTCAAACTGTTAAACTGGTCAAGAAGGGCCTCCAGCACCTCCCATGTTAAGTAATGGGCTGAAAATTCCTCAGAGAAGTCCTCCCACTCTGCTGGCGGAGCATCAGGCCCTCTAGATCTCTCCTAACTCTCGGACCATAAGATGGCGACATCACGTTGTCAAAAAGAAGCCAACTCCACTGCTTCAGTGACAGAGGCATGCATCACCCTTAATACTCGATGCATATGGTCTATAAAGTCATATGGATCCTAAGTTGAATTTGACCCTGTAAATATTGGAGGGGCCAAGTGAAGAAACTCTCGTACCTTTGAGCTTTCTATTTGATCCCTTCTGGTGTTTCTCTCACCACTAGTTGTCTCTCATGAATAGAAACCATCCTAGTCAGTACCTGAACAACCTCTCTCATACCCCGCTCCCTAGTCTCTACTAGGGTTGGGGGTACTGGACCCCCTAAACCCTCAACAGATGCTCATGAATCTGGTACTATAGATACTGGAGGCCCTCTGTATTCCACGACGGGGAGTGTATCTGCCTTACCTGGAAAAGAACTACTGGTACCTTCTCTCGGATCCATATCTACCTCACATTGTGACATCTCCTGAATATAAATAGCTTGACAAATAAAATAAACCACAAAGCATGATAAAGATTTCATGTGTCCCTAAAACTTTCTCTATAGCATGATCTATTAACCATCCCTAAATGCCTCATAGCCTCCTGATTATAAGTATGGTGCACAACACACCCATAAGTAGGACACTACTCAACACGACATTGTGGACTCCATGGGACACGACTTGCTCTGATACCATGTTTGTCACACCCCAAAAAGAGGGGAGGCGCAACTATCACTCGATACCGTTATTGGCAGGACAAGCCACTAAACATTATAATTAACTAAACTAGGGACCATAAGAAAATTGAGTAGCATAACATTTGAAAAACTAAGTCGGGACCATTTAGGTCATGACCTTGTCAACAGAAAATCATTTACATCAAGATAAGTAAACCAAAATGATGAAGTACTAGCTAGCCGACAAGGCTGCACCAACAAAGGTAGAGGTGCACACTATATATACATGCCAATCTGATGACTAGAGACTGAAAGACACAAAAGAACCAACCCATAATAACATGTCCATAATAGCCTCTAAGAGAACCACTAATACTGCCGAGACAGGGCCCCAACTATACCCAATTGTACAACAAAAAGTAAGCATACTATGAAAGCTTCAGGAAGAAGTGGAGCTTACCAACTCACAGCTGAACTGGGCTCCTATTGGAGCGGTCGATCAGAGTCCTTACCTGAACCTACATGCATGAGATAAAAAATAGTGTCCCCAAGCAACGGGACCTCAGTACGAATAAACATGTACTGGCATGTAAGGCAGAATGTAAAACCATAGATTATAGTAGTAAAAAGGATAATAGAAACCCACCTATAACCAACACTCAAGTAACCTTAATGGCCAATAATCAACCACCTAGTGATCAAATATGCATAGTATGCCCGAGTATCGCATGTCTTGAATACATATACATAGATGCAAATGCATGACATACCCAACCAAATTCTAGCAATGGTGGTCCTTTCCAGTAGCCGACCGGCATCATACTTGCCAACCTATGGCCATCTGTACCATATACATATATATAATTATTTGGAAAAATAAGCCCCATACCTCAGATTATAGCTCGAAGTCCATGCATAACATGCAATGTATGATATGAATATTGAATGCACATAGTAGGCCATATCATAAATTTTATCCAATCTTGGCTCATTGGTACACTTATCCTCCTAACATTATAATCATTATCATAGCATATACACATGACCCGTGGGATCTTACATGTCTTTTTAATAAGTTTGACCACTTAACTCAACATTTAGGATGAGGCCTTAACTCTAAAAGTGTTCATACAGGTGCTTTACATAATGCTTATACTTGGTCCCATGTCAATTACTAAAAGAAAGTATTCAAACAGAAGTGCCTTAGTAGTTTAAATAGGGGCATTATGCTAAACATTATTTGAAACCAACGTGTTACTTGTTAAATGCTTCAATTATACTTTTGTGTGGAAGGACTGATTATGAATATTACATTTCCTTTGTAATCTACATTTATTTTGATGGCAATATAGAAAAAAGAGAAACACTGCGAACATATGGATAGGTAGCCATGAAAACCGACAAAATGATATATAGATATTGAATGTCCAGTTTAAGCGAACAAATGGAATTTCGACCTAATACCATCATGAAAATAACTTAGCTGCAATCCCAATGTCTTTCACAAAATGTCTTTCTACTAACAGAATAGTAAGATATCGCATTTGACGTCTTGGGAAACTTTCCGACTTTCGTGCTGAAAGGAGGGACGGAGCTTAGCCTTAAAATACCTTCTCAGCGGACATCCTATTGCCTAAAGTTTCTTCACGAGAGTTTTTCCTTACG
The DNA here is from genome assembly GCA_029948455.1 of Solanum rostratum. Taxonomy (NCBI): domain Eukaryota; kingdom Viridiplantae; phylum Streptophyta; class Magnoliopsida; order Solanales; family Solanaceae; genus Solanum; species Solanum rostratum. The sequence goes on along the minus strand of CM057045.1, from coordinate 59,522,827 downwards.
TCCCAAACTTCGCAACAACTATATATACGTAGCTTAAAGACACCTATAAACAATCCAAAATTTAGCATTAATGATCAGATTTGGCAAATATTATTTACACTAGGAAATGTCCATAAAACATCGTAAAAATAACTGTAAAAGAGCCCCAAGATTATTACCTGAATACAACGGCTGCAAACCAAGAATAACCAGTAGGAATACCACTCATATAAAGCCCAAAAAAGCCCCAAACACAACTAATAAGAGGAAAAATAATTGCAAAGCGTAAGGCACGTATTTCTAGGCATGGGGAAGAATTTTAACGGTAGAAACACGAAAAACTTACCCAAATCACCTTGGTACCTTGCAGAACTTTATCATCAGTCTTATGTTGTTTGGGACGAAATAGAACTGAATAGAGCTTTAAAAAGCTCAAATTAGACGACAATTAGGTGGGTTGACCCGACCCGACCCATGACTCGATTTCCTGCTCGAGCAGTCACAGTAAAACTGTCATACCCTTTTATTCTATGGTCGGTTTGATGCGCGGTTTTGTGAGTTGTAAACTAGACTCATGGATCTTCAATTTGATAGGTCATGTAATTCTAACTTTTTATATTTTGGGAGATTTGCCCCGATACATTTGACCCAAATTTAAGAAAGGTTTCTTATGGAATTTTACGGTAGCTTTGGCCAACCATTATTTTGCAATATTCTTGTTTCCAAAATTTAATTTATAACCTTTGTTCTATGAAAATAACCTTTATAAAGTCCATTATTAGCAAATTATGCACTTCTAGTCCCATACGGAATGTGAAACCTAATTTAAACCATCCGATAAAGGCGAGGTGCCACTCGGACCATTTTTTTAATTCCAAATATGTATTTAGGGTATTCCTTTGGCTTAAAACTTTAGGTCCTTGACATTACCACTTATTGGTAGCCTTACTATCCTTAGTTTGTACCCAAAATCATATATGTCTTATATGACATGCCACCCTATGTATATATATGGAAGATGAGAAACACGTGGTCTCACAGGAAGCCTTGGTCCACCACCAACTGACGCCTTAGGAGGACGCACTTTAGCTTTAGCAACGCGAGCATCAAAACCTTGGCCTTGTTGAAAGCGACCCAAACCACTCGCTAGATAACCCCCCAGCAAAATAGACCCTCTTAGGATCATGTGCTCTCCTTTCTTTGAGTTTCTCACTTTCGATCTACTTGGCATACACCATGAGTCTAGAGATATCCATGTCTCCTATGAGCATGGCTATACTACATTCTTTCACAAGTGAGTTAGAGATACCAGAAATGAACTTGTGCATCCTTGCACGAGGATTAGCCATAAGCATCGGTGCATACTTGGAGAGCTTAGTGAACTTGTGGGCGTAGTCCCTCACACTCATAGCGCCTTACTTAAGGTTGATACATTTAGTCATCTTGGTCTCCCTGAGCTTAAGTGGAAAGAAAAGATCGAGGAAGGCAAGCTTGAACTCCTCACATTTGATACCATTACCACAAACCCTCTCCATAAACCATTGGGTGTACAACACCTGAACCACATCTTTCAATTGATAGGCAGCCAATTCAGCCTTCTCCTTAGAAGTGACACCCATAACATTCAACACCTTGGTGAGCTCCTTAATGAACTCTTAAGCATCTTCATCAGCCTTTGACCCATAGAACTTAGGAGGATTCATCCAGGTGAAATCCCTCACCCTAGAAGTTGGAGTGGGGTCTCGTGGAAGACTAGCGTGCCTAGTCAGAGATGTCACCACCTGTGCAAGCATAGCAAAGGCCGTATGGAATTTACCAATAGAGGTATGTTCATCTATAGGCCCTTGAGGTGATTGATCCTCACTAGACAGGGCCGGTCTTGATAGGTGGGGTTTTCCTCGAGACATCCTCAGAAATAGAGTAATGACACCATCAAGATAAGGAAACCGACGAATCATAACATGGCATAAGAAATGAAAAGGTGAGACAATTCCTAGAACATCTTCGTAGCCTCCCACTCATAGGCATGGTACACTTCACACCCTTGAATAGGACTCTACTTGACGCGGCATGTTAGACTACAAGGATCATTTACAAACTTAGTGCTTTGATACCATATCTGCCATGACCCGGACTTAGGGTCTAGGAGTGACAAGGTGAATGGGAACCCGAGGGTGCCCAAACAAGCCTCAAAGTATCCAAATTCACATCATCGGTTCGGAAGCATATTTAAATAGTAAACACATAATTAGCACTCACGCTATCGGGATATAATAGGGAAAGGGATTAACATAGATTCATATAACACGTAGCACATAAAGTCTAAGGGGCGGGTAAGTATAACTCATGCTATGGGGGTTATTCGGGGCTTAGGATCTTTCATATCATATCATGTAATCAAGTCACAAGACTCATAGCCGAAACAAATAATGATATTCAATGGGTAACAAAGCTTTATCATAACCTCCAATCATAGAACTTAGAATATAAACGTAAAGGAGTTTACAATATGTCCAACAATGCCTCTAGTTATAAGATAGGATGGGGACCAAGACATTCCCCAGGCTCACCCTCAAATATATATAAAATAAACAAAAGCACCATAGGTAGAGGATAAGTGATTTGTCCTTGGATGATAGGACTCACCACAACAAGGAAAAAATTGAGATCCGAGCTAAACGTCGTGTGGTGGATAAATATACTCCTCCGTCCCTACATGGTGAGAACATGTAGGCAAAAGTATGCATTAGTACGTTTGAATATAATAAGTATGCAGGCATGCAATGCATATGACTTACCAAACCCGCGTTCAATGTTAGATGACAAGGGCACATAATAACGAAAAAGATGATATCCAAAGAAGCATAGTATACAATATGTTGTGAAGTCCGTGATGCATTAATTACCATAATGCTCCTATATAGTGGGGATGTGACCTCAACCGACATGAGTAAGACCAAGCAAGCTATCACTTGGAATCTCGATGAAATACCTTCACCGATAAAGAGGTGGTCTACTTTTCTAAGGTAAACCATACTTGACCTGACGGGCATCCCCATTTCCTATGAAGTAACCTTCCTTACGGGCATCCCTATTTCGGATAGGAATCTCACATATAATATATCATATCATACTTGACCTTACGGGCATCCCTATTTCGTATGAAGAAACCTTCCTTATGGGCATCCCCATTTCGGATAGGATTTTCACATAACCTATGCTAAGCACATAGTTCAAGGAAAGAGAGATAACCCTCAGTCCATCGGTGCTAGGTCGACATCTCATAAGAATATATATACATATATATATGCATGCTTTAAAAAAAAGATGCAATAGTCATTTCAAAAATTCGCTCAATGCACATTTCGGCTCAAAAGCCAAACCATCATTTATAATCATGATATTTATGCATAGGAATAGATCATGCTCATGCCAATATGGTGCAAGCACCCAAAATGCTCAAAGAGCCATTAACAATAGATATTTATGTGATCACATTCTTGTCATAACTATAATATTATCAAAATAATTTCATAAACATAATTGGTCTTAACCCACTTCATAATTTTCATAAAATCCAATATTCATGAATGCATATGCCATGAATGATGTTGGAATAACATGGGTTATTGAAATTCAATCTAAGATCAATAATATAATCTGAAACTAAAGAAAATCCATGATTAAATCCATATTTAAATTATAAAATAGATCACTTATGCACAAAACAAGTTTTAAAGGGGACATGCATTTTCATAACTTCATAATCTCAATGCAATCCATCATATTAGGGCTTAAAGTAACTTAAAATTATAAATAAAGTACATCCCATTCATCAATTGAATTTAATAATCAATAATGAAAACCCACATTTAAAGTAAGTTAAATTTCATGAAAATCAATTGAAAAGAGTTTGGGTCATCTTGGTTGAAAGGGACCAAGAATCAATCCCACATACCTTAGCTAATGAAAAGATTCAACAAGAAATTTGGTGAAGAAAGAGCCCTCCCTTGATTCCCAAGAATAAAACCCACAAGAGTTCTTTGGAAGAGACTTAAAGTGACTTGAGCATATTCTAATTGTGAGGAGTGATTTTGAGTATTACGAATAGGGTTTAAGTAATTAAGGGGTCTTTAGATAGCACAGGAAGTCCCAAAATACCAATAGAATAAACTGAATTTATGAAAATGCCATTAATGAAACGGATGGAAAACTTAGCCGTCACCACTTCAGGGAAGGGTTCACCAGCTGTGTAACACTACACGTCCATGTACAGTGCCCATGAACTAACACTTAGACAAATTATTATTTGACGGAGGTCCGAAACTACAATCCAACACTTAGAATATTTTTTGACGAAAATGTTAGCCACATGGATTGGCCACACGGCCCGTTTGAAGCTACATGGGTCCTGTAGGTGCCTATATCCCCATACTTGGGAAAACTTCTCATGACGAGTTACAAGAAAGTGATTTATACTAAGAAGAATTTTCATTTGGGAAGCTATATGGTTGGCCATACGTCTCGTGAACCGTCACACGACCCGTGAAGGTGGTCGTGTGACCGCTCTTTGCTTCAACCATTAGTTTTACGAGCTCAAAGCCATCACACGGCCTTCCACATGATCTGTGAAGTGTCACACAACCCGTGTAGGTTCCATGTGTGATGTGCCTTAGCCTGAAACTCCACACCAAGGCCACAAATTTAAAATTAAGGCCAAGGGTTACTCCACTAGAGGTCACATGATATGTGTGAGCTTACACAGACCGTGTAGTCTCCCTTGAGGTGAGACTTGGTCCAAATCTTCTAAAAATGACATTTTCAAGCTTCGATGAGGTTGTAAAATGTTTAGGTCATGACATATACATCCATTTCATCTATATTGCTAATATATATATACTTAAATTGTTGTATTGGCATGCACACATCTCATATTGCATCTGTACCTTTTGAGATGTTGTGACACTTGAGATATTATAGTATAAGGCCTTCGAAACCTTAAGATACTTCGGCATAAGGCCTACAATGACCTGAGATACTCTAGTTTATGGCATGGGACGCCTTGATATAGCTTAGTACATGGCCTATGATGCCCTCAAGTTCTACTTGGTAGCTCTCGCTTGATAGATGTGTTCATTGGCGCTACAACAGTCGTGATTCCACCTCATGCATGACCTGTGATGTCACTATATTCATACATGTCACATGCATTGCATTATTTATTACACTTAATGTCTTTATATGCTCTTGTTTATGTTTATATTGTGTAATAAACTTGTGAGCAGGTGACAGAAACGATTAGTTATTACATGCTTATTCAATTTCTCCTTGCTAGACGGTTGATCCTATTGGGTACATTTCGAAATGCTCACCCTACTTTGTTTCCCCCCTGCACATCGAGCATAGGGACCCACCATAGGGTAGTTAATTCTATCCCATTAAAGACTTTCTTCATTACCCAATCCAACAGTGAGGCTCGCATATTGAGTCACCATTGTTTCTTTAAGATCTTTTTTTTGTTGACTTCCATACTATACTATGTATTTCCTATTCATTGGAGAGAATAGTATTTACTGATTTGCACTACTTAAGATGCTCTTGTATTCATGACTTTAGGTTTTGGATTTTGTATTAAATGTCGTCGTTGGTATTGCTTTACTTTATTCTCTTTAGCTGCGGTCCAATTATTGGTTGACATGTTTTATGTTGAATGTGATTTGACAGATGCCATGTGATTGATGTAAGTATAACTATTATACCTTCTTATGTTAATTAAGTATATCGCTTAAGGATAAGTAACAATTTTAAATTGAGGGTGTTGATATGTCGTCAAAATATGACATTTTTTATGTTTAAAACTTAGGATATTTATATGTTCTCTGATGCATGTTATTGGATTTGATTTGCGTATGTTCTATTAATATAGGAAATCGAGATTCAACATGATTTTTATTGAAGTTCAGAACTACAACCTGATTTTGGGGATTTATGAGTCAAAGTATGACCTATAGTTATGTTCACGGGGCATAGACAGAGAGACCATATATTAATGACAGTGCATATGTAAAATAAATGGAAACTAAGAGCCTATAGTACAAGTAGTGGATGTTATTGTGGACTCTTGATTGAAGCCATAGATGGAAGGTTCGAGTGCTACATTAGTTTCCTAGTCAAGCATGAACAAAGCCTCAAACCATAACTTCAGGAATCATTGATGGGCCATGTCACGACCCAAGCCTAGGGCCTAGACATGACACGGCGAATGGAAAACTCAAAGGCAACCCAAAAAAGCCTCTTTAGCATATCATTTGCACATCCTTTCTTGTAGAAGCATAATTACACAACAAGCAAGTACAAATAATTCTAAGGGGGAGTTGGACTTTGGACTCATGCTATGGGGATGTTATAGGAAAGAGGATCTCCATGAATCACGTAACAAATAAGGTCTAAGGACCGGGTAAATATGTCTCACACTATGGAGGCGTTAGGGAACTTTGGACTTCCATCACATCATCAACAAGCATCAACACATAGAAGTGGATAAGGATTAAGGGAAACCTTTCGTAATCACACAAACATAGTAGGAGTCAAGATCATAACATGCATTGCCATATATCTAACGACATCTCTCGGGCTCACCCTCAAAGATAAATATCCATAAATAAATAAGTATTAACAAAGCATGAAAGGAAAGTGGATGTTATCCCTAAAATAGAGGACTCACCAATAGCAATCTTCGAACAAACTGTCTAGCCACGAGGAAAAGGATGAATAGGAGCTCTGGTCCTAACACAGTTAGATCATGTAGGTAAAAGTATGAATTAGTAATTGGAATGTACTAAGTAAGTGGGGTACAATGCAACAAAGGACATAAGTTGTAATAATCAATATACATAATCATGATTAATAGACATAAGCTCAATATGACATGTATCATCAATGCTTAAGTTAAAACATGTAGGAAATTAGCCAAACTTTCATAATATATCATACAGATGTGGGAGGAGACCCTAACCAACAAGCGAGCTACTACTTGGACTCCCGATGTTTGCTCCACACCAAATAAAGGAGTGGTCTACTTGCCAAGGTAAACCACGCTTGACCCCACAAAATGGCTAACTTGTCCTGGTTGGATCCACTAGTAAAAGTCCATTTAGGAAAAATAACATAAACCTTTGATGGTGCATAGTTAAGATACCAAGACTTTATATAAGGATCCCTTAGGTCTAGCCCCCACCTTAAACCTCTTTCGGTGTTAAGTCTAGTCCCACAGAATACGTGAAATAATCATAAATTTAATCATAACTTGAATGACTTGTATAAACACGATAACATGGAAAGAGTAGTTCATTTCATATACTTGACACCTACAAGTGGTCATATACCTTGTACTAGAGGTAAAACATTTCATAGACTTGACCCCTTCTAGTAGACATTGCATTACACATGAGGATAGAGATTGTAATATGCTTGACCCCTTCTAGAGAGCTTTAGTTTATATACATGAGGATTAAATAGTTATTATGCTTGACCCCTTCATGTAGGCATTATTCACTCATAAGAGGGTAAAATAGTATAAGGGCTCAACATTTTGCTTACAAATCAAAGGAACTTTTCATGAGTTTAATATACGTGGGAGCCCATAATTTATCATAACATTATTGTCTTATAATTCATGCAATAATCTTTCATCAACAGAAGAATCTTTGTCATGTAACTTTAGTCAAACATTATGGGTATGTACATATGCTTAAAATCATGCAATTCAAGAGTATAAAATAAGAGAGGAGTAAAATCAATTCATTTTAAAGTCATTCAAATCAACCCACCATCATTGTAGTAAAACTATCATTATTTAGAAATCATATTTCAAGACACATAGTGATAAATAATTAGTTTGAATCGTTCTTAATCAATCCATCATAATCATATACATCATCTTCCAAAACATGGACATGGGAACATGAAACTTATTTTATCAAGTAAAACCTAGAATTTCACATGATATCTCACTTCATGATAATGCATAAAAATAAACCACCATAGAATGCATAATAGTAACATCATATGATAGAGTTCATAAAATACCCATAAAGATCTATAAATTTCATGTAGTTGGAGAAGAAAAATGGTTAGACTTGTCGGAATGAAGGTTCCTATAATAGAACCCACATACCTTGGTGTGATTTTTGGTGGAGGAAATCTGATTTGGACATGGAAAACTTGAAACCCTAGTTTTCCCTCATACTAGAATGCCTTGAGAGAGCTTGAGAGAATTATGTGAGTTCGAGTGTTATTAGAATGAAGAGGAATGAGGTGAATTAGGGTTATATATGCTGATAAGGGGCATAATAGGGGCCAAAACGGCGTTGCATTGAGCTTAAGATGTGAGGAAAAGATAAAAACACCCCTTTTAAAATTGGCCAGACAGTTTTCATAAAAGCCCATTACGGGCCATAAGAAAATCCATAGCCCGTAAGGAGGGTCGTACAAACTGGCAGCCTGACAGTGCTTCACTAAAATAGGCATAATTTATTGATCCAAAACCCGAATATGGTGAAACTAGTTGCATCGGAAAGATAATTTGAAGAGATTTCATTCGATGGGTCCCTCAGCATCTAATTGGTTGTGCGCAAAGAGGTACGATCATTTAAATTAGACACATCTCGACTTGATGAGAGAGGGGCTTGGAATTGCATGAGGGGTCATGGAGGGGCCAGATGAGGTTGTTAAGGGAATAGGAAAGGTTGGAACTTCCCCTATAAAAATCACCGGACAGGACCACGAGACCCCATTTATGGGTCATGGTCCATTTTATAGGTTGTAGATAGGGGTTTTGTTTGATAACCCTTCAGACATTCAGAGACCTTTCTTTGGTTTACATTCCACGACTTGAGCTACGACTCATAAAAAGTTTTACAGGTAGTCTTATGAGTCGTGGATTGAATTCCTGAAAGTCCCCAATTTTACAAAGTCTGCTCAGGTTCCACGAACCAACTTACAGGTCGTACTTTGACTTACGACTCATAAGACCTTTCGCAGAAGCTGACAGTCAAAATTTTCCAAAGCTTATTTCTTGCATTTATTCTTAATCCTCAGAGGTAGTGTCTTACAATATCTCCCCCTTGAGAACATTTACCCCGAATTCGCTAGGCAAGTTATAAAGAATGAAATACATGCACCATCTAGCAAAGGCAACATATGCACCATGAAAACCTTTAAACCATTTCTCAAATAACATTTACAATCCAACATCAAAATCCCATAACCATGCATAAATAACATGAGAATGTCATGCAAGGAGAAGAGGTTCTAAAATAGTAAGGATCGTAGTACCCCAAGCTTGATTAGAATGGAAGAGATAGGGTTATCACTTTTTCACGTTCGCTTCAGCTTTCTTAGTAACACTTTTGAGCTGTTTCTTCCTCCAAAGGACTTTGACAGATCCTACACCTCTATTCCTTAACCTCTTTACTTGTTAATTTAATATTTCCATGGGAACTTCTTTATTTGTCAAATTTTCCTCCACTATATCTATAACTTTCAAAGGCATTATGGAGTTTGAGTCATCTACGCAGTTCCTTAACATAGACATATGTAATACAACGTGAACCAATTTTATCTAGCTGGGCAACACAAGTTCATAAGCTACCTTACCATCCCTTTTCAACATTTGTACGGACCCACAACCCTTAAGCTCAATTTACCCTTCTTACTAAGATGAAAAACACCCTTCATGGGTGAGATTTTTAATTACACCCAACCAATATACCTCCTTCAAACCTCTATACATATTTTTAGAATTGGGGTGGATATAATAGGATAAGTTATGTGCCTCTTTCAAAATCAAGTCCTTCAAGCTATCAACATTTGGTACAAGCAACCTACCTTGGTGCCTAAGGACACCATCTCCGCCTTGGGAGAAAACCTTTATCTTGCCACCATTCACAAATGCTTTCAACTCTAACAAAGCGAGGTCAAGGTTCTGCTTAAATTTGACCTCTTCAATCAAAGGAGGGTTGGAAGAAACTAGAACCACCATCCCTCCATCTTTCGGCCTCATCTAATCTAACTCCTCATTTAGGAAAACAATGAACTTTCTTTTTCTTGGGATTCACTTTGACTCCCTCACCCATTACCACATGCGTAATGAATGCAACTTCTTTTAATCATAACCCACATTTATCAAACTTAGCAAACAACTTTCCTTCCTTAAAAGTTTGTAACACTACCTTCAAATGCTTCACATGCTCTTCTTCGCTTCGGGAGTGAACCAAAATACCATCAATGAATACCACAACAAACATGCCAAGGTAGGGTGTTTAAAGACCCTATTCATGATGCCCATAAATATAGCTGGTGCATTAGTTAAGCAAAATTCCATCACCATATCTAGTCCAAAAGGCATCTTTCTTTCTTACAAACAACACCAATGCACCCCATGGTGACTTCCTACGCCTTATAAAACCCTCTTCCAATAAATCCTTTGATTAATCCTTTAACTCATATAACTCTACCGGGGCTGTACAGTAAGGGGGAATGGAAATGGGTTGTGTTCCAGGGAGAAAGTATATACCAAAATCTATTTCCCTTTCAGGTGGAACACCAGGAAGCTCATCGAGAAAGACATCAAGAACTTGGTTGACCACTAAAATCGACTTAAAAGGAGCGACTTTAGATTTGATGTCCCTAACCTTACAAGATGGTAAATACAACCCTTAGAAATCAATTTTCGGACCTTAAGATAAGAGATGAACCTACCCTTCACCATCATACTATGAACATCCCACCCAAGGACGGGCTCATTAGAAATTTGGAACTTAACCTTGCGGGTTCTCAACAGAAGCATGGTATGTATGTAACCAAACCATCCCAAGAATGCAGGTCAAGCTCAAAAAAATCACAAGGAATGATTCTATGCAATATAGACATGGGATAACCCCTATAGACTCTTCTCGTGATAGTGGACTCACAAACGAGGGTAGACAAATCAAAAGGTTCACACAATAATTCGGAACAGACATGAAACCTATTAGAGATAAATGGGATAATGAATGAGTGTGTGGCACCCAGATCCATTAAATCATGGACATCATAATCATAAAACCTTTAATGCACCAGTGACAACATAGAGGGCCTCATCCACCTCTTGCCTATCTTTAAGATCATAGAATTGATTTCCATATGAACCTCTTTCTAGAGTTTAGGCATCTTGAACTTGCCTTGTTGGAACCACTCAACCACGAAGAAACCCTTTCTTTCCTCTTGTAGCAAGATAAGGACACTAGGAGATTTGGTGCCCCATTTTTTCATAACCAAAACAACCACTCGGTCCTGTCTGACAAATGCCACCATGGTTCTTCCCACACCTTCGACACTTAAGAAAAGCAGCACAATTACACTTGGCACCACCATGTGCCTTTTGAGTTCCATAAGCACCATGTCCTTGAGGACGACCATCTTTATCTCTATTTTTAGCATATGGACAATCAAAATTTTTTATGGCCCGTCTTGCCATACCAAAAGCATGCACCTGTGTCTCTAAAGCATGTGACAGCATGGTTTCTTCCACATTTTGGGCACTTAGGAGGATTTAGTGCACTATCAGTACCGGGACTAGCATATGGGAGTCTATCTTCAAATCAAGCCCTTCTTATCCCATCTGCGGAGGCCACAAGAAAATCTCTCATCTTATGCCTAGTATCACTACACTTGAAACAAGCCTCAGTGCCAGCCAAGTACTTTTCTTGATTCTTCTTGGCACACCCTTCACAGAAGGTGAAAGTTGGCCTTTCCTTTTTGTACTTTGCCGCCAGTAGATTAGTAGAAAACGAAGCACCATCAACTCTGGCCCTCTTAGCCTTCCACTCCTCTCTTTTATCATTTGTAATCCCGGGGTACCCGCTTGTTGGTTCTGTTGAGATGTTACAACTTTGGAAAATAGCCATAGAGTATTGCAAATCTCCATATTTAATATGTTACTATTACGAAGATGATCTCAGGTAAGGGATGGTTATAATCTTGTCAACCATTCTGAATAGATTGAGACATATTCTGAAACGTAAAGGATAGGAATCAGGAACAAAAGAGAATCTAGCTCTACCTTATGACATAGATCATGAAGAAGTGATTTATTTCCTAAAATTCCTCATAGCCTCCTATTCATAGTTGTGGCGCACTTCACAACCCTAAACAAGACTCTACTTGATGCAGTGTATTGGATTTCCAAGGACCATTAACGAACCTAGTGCTTTGATACCAAGCTTATCACGACCTAAGCCTAGAGCCTAGACATGACAGGTGAATGGAAAACCCAAAGGCAACCTAAAAAGCCTCTTTAGCATATCATTTTCACATTCTTGGTTACAAAAGCATAATTAAACAACAAGTAAGTACAAATAATTCTAAGGGGGAGCAAGACTTTGGACTTATGCTATGCGAATGTTATAGGGAAGAGTATTTGCATGAATCACATAACAAATAAGGTTTAAGGGGTGGGCAACTATTACTTATGCTATGGGGGCATTCGGGGACTTGGGACTTCTATCACATCATCAACAAGCATCAATACATAAAGGGGATATGGAGTAAGAGAAACCTTTCATAATCACATAAACATAGTAGGAGACAAGATCATAACATACATAATCATATTTTCAACGACACCTCTAACATGAGAGGAACTGGGGCAAGACATCTCCTGGACTCAGGATCAAAGATAAATATTCATGAATAAATAAGTCTTAATAAATCATGAAAGGAAAGTGAATGTTGTCCACGAAATGGAGGACTCACCAATAGAAATATTCCAACAAACCATCTAGCCACGAGGAGAAGGATGAATAGGAGCGCTGATCCCTACATAGTTAGATCATATAGGCAAAAGTATGCGTTAGTACTTGGAATATACTAAGTATGCCGGGTGCAATGCAACAAAGGACATAATCAATAATAATCAAGATGCATAATCATGATCAATAGACATACGCTCAATAAGACATGTATAATCAATGCTTAAGTTAAAACATGCAGGGAGATAGCAAAACTTGCATATATATCATACATATGTGGGAGGACGCCCTAATCGACATGTAAGACCTAGTGAGCTACTACTTGGAATCTCAATGTTCACTCCACACTGAATACAAGAGTGGTCTACTTGCCAAGTAAACAAGGCTTGACCCCAAAAGTGGGTAAATTGTCCTAGTTGGACCCACTAGTAAAAGCCCATTTAGGAAATATAATATAAACCTATGGCGGCACATAGTTAAGAGAACAATACTTTATGTTAGGGCCCCTTGGAACGAGCCCCCACCTTTCGCCACTTTAAGTGCTAAGTCTAGTCCCACGGAATACATAAAATAATCATAAATTTAATCATACCTTGAATGACTTGCAAAAATATGATAACATGAAAATAGTAGCTCATTCATATACTTGATCCCTACAAGTGGGCATATACTTGTACTAACGAGTAAAATATTTCATAGACTTGACCCCATCTAGTAGGCATTGTATTCCACATGAGGATAGAGATTGTAATATGCTTGACCCCTTCTAGTGAGCTTTAGTTTGTACATGAGGGTAAAATTGTTATTAATCCTGACCCCTTCGCATATATATTATTCACTCACAAGAGGTAAAATAGTATAAGGGCTCAACCTTTTGCTTACAAATCAAAGGAACTTTTCATGAGTTTAATATATGCCTGGGAGCCCAAAATTCATCATGACATGTTTGCATAGTAATTCATGCAATAATCTTTCATCAACATAAGAATCTTTCTCATGTAAATTTAGTCAAACATGGTGGGTATATGTACATATGCTTAAATCATGCAATTCAAGAGTATAAAACAAGAGAGGAGTAAAATTAATTCATTTTAAAGTCATTCAAATCAACCCACCATCATTGTAGTAAAACCCTCATTATTTAGAAATCATATTTCAAGGCACATAGTGATAAACCATTAGTTTGAATCATTCTAAATCAGTCCATCATAATCTGATACATCATCTTCCAAAACATGGACACGGGAAGATGAAACTTATCTTATCAAGTAAAACCTAGTGAAGACTTCCTCAATACTCATATAAATTTATAAATTTTCACATGATATTTCACTTCATGATAATGCACAAAACTTAACCATCAAAGAATGTATAATACTAATATCATATGAAATAGTTCATAAAATACCCATAAAGATCCATATATCTAATGTAGTTGGAGAAGAAGAATGGTTGGACTTGTGGGAAGAAAGGTTCCCACAATCAAACCCATATATCTTGGTGTGATTTTTGTGGAGGAAATATTATTTGGTAATGGAAAACTCGAAACCCTAGCTTGCGCTCACACTTGAATGACTTGAGAGAGCTTTAAGACTTAGAATGTTTTTAGAATTAGGAGGAATAAGGTGAATTAGGGTTGTATATATTGATAAGGGGCATAATAGTGAGCAAAATGACGTTACATTGGGCTTAGCGTGTGAGAAAAGGAAAAGAAACCCCTTTTAAAACTGCCCGAACCATTTTCTTGAAAGCCTATTTACGATCCATAAACTAATCCATGGCCCGTAAGGAGGGTCGTACAAACTGGCAGCCTAATAATGCTTTACTAAAATAGGTGTAACATTTTGGTCCGAGCCCTGAATGAGGTGAAACAAGTTGTGTTGGAAAGATAATTCGAAGAGATTTCATTTGGTGGCTCACTCAGAGTCTAATGTGTTGTATGCTAAGAGATATGATCATTTAAATTAGATACATATATGAACTCATGCTAGAACTTAGGCGATTAGAATCGTTTGCGCTCAACTTGATGAGAGAGGGGCTTGGAATTGTATGAGGGGTCATGGAGGTGCTAGATAAGGATGTTAAGAGAATAGGAAAGGTTAGAACTTTCCCTATAAAAATTACTGGACAGGACCACGAGACCCCGTTTACGGGTTGTGGTCCATTCTACGGGCCATAGATAGGGGTTTCGTTTGATAGCCCTTCAGATTTTCAAAGACCTTTCTCTTATTTACATTCCACGACTTGATCGACGACTCGTAAAAAGTCTAACGGGCTGTCTGATGATTTGTGGATTGATTCCCCTAAAGACCCCAATTTCACCAAGTCTGCCTTAGGTTCCACGAACCAACTTATAGGCCATACTTCGACTTATGACTCGTAAAACCTTTTGTAGAAGTGGACAGTCCAAAATTTTGCAAAGCTTATTTTTATTGCATTTTTTCCTACTCCTCATAGGTGGGGCTCTATAGGCGACAAAAGACCAGTTCTTATATGGCAGCCCATTATTGCAAGAAGAAACCACAATTGAAGAGCATGAGCCATAAACCAGTTTACGATTAGAAAAAGAGCTCGTAGAAGTTGTCAAATCTAGTTTCCATAGTTTTTTCCTTTTTCTTCATCATTCCAACTCTAGAAAATTTGGGATATTATATTTTGACCCTAAGGTTGGAAATGAATCAATCCTTTGGCACTGCTAGACTACCTTTCCAATCTATGACGGCTTGTTAGGAAATTGGAACTTGACGACTTGAATTCTACAATCAACCATAGCAGTACAAGATTTAAGAAGTTCATTCCTAGAACAATATCAAAGTCAATTATGTCTAACTCAACTAAGTTAGCCTTGGTATCTTTTTGATCATAGGTGCGATCGATATAAACTCTTTTAGCAAGGATGGACTCACAAATGGGAGCGGAACACTAAAGAGCTTAAGAAGGCATTCGAGAAGGTTCCCAAAGTTAACAACCACATATGGAGTCACAAATGATGAGATAGTACCCAGATATAGTAAAGTATAGATATCAAGGGAAAACACTCAAAGCACACCAGTGACAACATTTAACAAATTCTCTTTATCTTAGTGACTAGCCCTAGCATATAGATAATTTGAACCTCAACTTGTCCCGTAAGTAGCACCTGTTTAGGTTTTTCTAACAGGTAGTTTTATATAGAATATTGGGCCTTATTTCCCCCCATTACCCTGTCTCCACAACAGACATTCTCTCTAGAAGTGGACAATCTAATCTTACTTGTAACAAGAATCACTGTCCTTTCTCACTCCCCATATAAAGTTTACCACCACTTCTCTATGGAATCTTTCCGTTGGAACCTTGGGCACAATTCCTTGGTATTGGGAACCCTGAACTCTGAAGTTGTGATTACTCTATGTCTTTTTCATACCTTTTATTAGGCATTGATGCACTTGCAAAAGACCTCTTTTTTAAAAATGACCTATAAATTACATTGCCTTTGTTGACTAGGCTCATGTCCAACTGATTGGGCCTTCTTAATCAAATGCTCCTCTTTATCCTTCTTCTTGTCCTCCTTTACATGTTGGGATACACCATAAGTCTAGAAATATCTCTATCAGAAATCAAAGATGTCTTCCACTATATATCATGTGCTTGCCCAAATTAGAGATAAACTTCCTCATCTTGGACATCATATCTAGGACCATCTTTGGAGTATATCTAGATATCTGGATGAAATTAAGGTTGGACTACTTCATGTCGCCCAAGTTATGCTTCCTTTTTTAGGATAAAGTTGCCGCTGTCAAGAAATAGAAACTAACAAAGGTTTGGTCAAACCCATAGGGAATACAAAGACTCAAGAGAATTCAATGGTCGCAATTCAAATGGTTAACCAACTTACTTCCCGTGGGGGGGGGGGGGGGGGGGTTCTTTCAATAATCGATGAAAAGTATAACTACACTAATTAACACAGGAGAGAAGTCAATATGGAGAGAAACTAGGATATTGTGTTCCCCGTGATTCCCCGACTCAGCATCACCGGATAACCTAATTCTTTTCTAATGTATAGCATGCAAAACAGTAAGTTATGTTCACCAAGCCCTTTGGTCAAAGGTGAGAGGTGAATTTCACTAAAGGACTTGGCCCATCTGCATAGTTTGCATTACTAACCCTTATTAGTCCTAGTAGAACCTCTCCTTGGCCTAGTTTGGATGATTAGACGAGAACACATCAATCAAATCTTGTTAATTAATCTCTTTTCCTATTCATTACTACCTTGGTATAGTCAGTAACACTAGGCGAGTTTTAATGTTTGCCACCATCAGAAAACTTGCAAAATGAAGAGAGTTAATTAATACATGTATATACACCTTTCAAGAATTATGAATTATCCGAATTTAATTTGTTAGTTCATCATGGTTCCCACAACCCTAGTTGTGGATTTAGCTACTCATGCTTTGTGTAGATGCAAGAATTATGAATTGAGAAAACATAATAAAAGACTTACACAATAGAATTAAGAACAAGCAAATCCAACTTCAACAAGAATCACAAGCTTAAAGATGAAATTCAAGCACAAGTGTTCTCAAAGACTCTCTAATATGATTTAACAATTTTCTCTCTCTAACTACTGAGTTCTCTAAGTACTTAAAGAAAACTTATCAAAACTTTAAAAAAATACTCTTTAAAACATATTTATAATAAGTAAAATTTAAGTGCTTAAAAAACTAGGAGAACTGATCAGCACGCCATATAAAAGGGGTTTACAGGTCGTATTGCATTCAATGGCCCATAATTGGGGTCTCGTACTCCATTGCTGGAAATTCGGACTTTCACTCTATGACACCCTTTTATAACTCGTAAAGTAATTTACAACTCGTAAAGGGGGTTTTGTCTGATAAACTTCAAAAAGTCCTAATCTTTGATTATGAGGGCAAAAACCACCTTCTACGACTCATCTACATGTTCGTAAACTAAACTTCAAAAAGTAGCCCCTTACTAGAATTGTTCACAAAATAACCTACGGCCCTAGAATGATCTATGGCCCGTTAAGGGTCTCATATAACAGCAAAAATCAGCAACTTCTACATTTTTTTCCAAAATCAAGGCCAAGAAGTAATCATGCAAATATAAACACAAAACATATAAAACCAACTAACATCGCATAGAGAACACACAAAAAATCCAAGTTTTAAGCATCAAAAGAGTTGTATTTTTGCAGCATATCAACACCCGCAACTTAAAATTGTTGCTTGTTCTCAAGCGATAGACTCAATCTATATAGATAATACAGTAACACACAGACCTCAACCCCATGGCATACATCACATAAATCTCAAACTTAGCTACCCACACAAACTTTTCAAAACAGGATCAAATAGCCATCTAGTAAACCAATACAAACTGATACCTGTGACAACACAACTATGACAAGCAAGGTAGTATCAACAATCTACAATCACTAAATAAGTCTAGTGCTAACAATGCAATGCAAGTGCCCTCATAGAAATAAGTCTCATATCTGACACTCAATGGTGTTTCATTCATAACCTTGGGACTATGAAAAATCACTCACTCTCCCAAAAGATATCCATGCATCATTCCTACTACCATAGGCTTGCTCCTATACTCATGATTAAGATTTTCAACTAACTGACTAGGTTCACTTTAGGACTTTCTGGACTTGTAACGTAGGCTCAGGGCTTTGGTATGACATTATAGGAACATAGTGACTAAAGGCCCTCCTTGACACTGTGATTTTCTACACTTTTTCCCTACCAACTCTTTTATTTTCACCTTATTCTCCCTTTTCCTATTGTCAAACTTTTCTGGGTGCTTTCTTTTAATTTTTCAGCTTTTTGCCTTATTTCTACACTTCATTATGCTTTTTAGCTCACGACTAAGTCATCGCTTATTTTTTTTTGCACCCTGTACATGATTTCTTTATATGAATAATTCAACCCCTCATATTTGTGTTTCACCCTTACATCAGCTACCCTCAACTTAGGGTTTTGGCCTGTGTTGAGGTGCACAATATCCGTCCTCAAAACCAAGGCTACTTTTGGTACCCACCCTTAACTCAGGCTTTTTGTCTCAGTCAAGGTGCACAATGTTCAAGGAAGGACCAGGTTCGATTTCAGGATTTTACAACTAACAAGGCTAGGTTAATCAGTTGTTTTCAAAGAATAGGTTCATGTTAGGCTCAAAAATTAGGAACAAGGGATATATTATAGTTTTGGTTTGTCATTTTAGGCTAATTGGACTATTAAGAACAATGGCCTAAGTTCCATTACTAATCCAATTAATCTACAACCTAACTTAGAGTAATAGAGCAAATTCTGAAGTAGGACAAAACACATTAACCTAGCAAATTAAGCTTACCCTAACATTGCACTGTATACATCATCAACAAGAGACTTTCAAATCATGCTTCTTATATCAATTTATCCTCACTTATCAAAACAAACATTGTCACACACATAAATATACATGGTTGCTATCTAACTACTAATCAAAATAATTTTTTGGTGGGCAAGATTTTTCAAACAAAACACAACAAACATGTTATATGCCAGAAGTATTGGTATTATATGCTACAAATACTATCTAAACATACTAAACAAGCCGATTCAACAGGAATTAAATATTTATGGGGAAAAAGAACAAAGGGAAGAAAACCCCGAGATAAAAAATTGGAGTAGTTATGGACCCAAGCTACTCAGACTTTACTAAGTCTCATAACTACCCATACCCTATAAAAAATGATGTGCACTGTCCCCAATGCAAACAATCAAAGAAAAATAAAACATATAGCGATCAAAAAATATACTTAGGTGCCTAAGCACCTATGTGTGGCTGAGTCTGGCCACCCTCCTCCTGCAAGGTAGTCTCCTCAGCAATAGTGCTCTATCCGGAGGGGCTAGCATCCCTCATGCTCTCACACTCTCAAGCCTGTCATCTCTCGTACTCCTGTCTTGATCTCTTCAAGACAAGATCAATCTCCTCCTCCAATGTCAGCCTCGCACGTACACGTATCTCATCTGGATCATCATCCTCTATGCGGAGTCTCTTCCCATGGGAAGACTAAATGGGATTATCAGGAGCAAATAGATCAACCATCGGCACCGAAGGTATAGTTGCTAGTAGAGCAATTGGTGCTACGAGTGTTGTTGTCATGTCAGTTCGGAGCAGCGGAATATCCGACTGAATAGCAAACAAATCCAATGGTCGGGCCTCGCTCAATCTCCATTGTACCTCCTCGAAGGCATCAATGTGAGCATCCACGATAGAGATACGGCCTTAAATAGTAGCGACCGTGAATGTCTGCATTCGACCCTTTGAGTCTAAAATGGCCTGTGGATCCATGGCCTAATCTGATTAACGAGCTGAGTCAACTGCAACTCAGTGTGTGATAAACTCTGTGCCAAGGCCTGTATAGATATGGCAGACACTATGCCCATGGAAGTAGACTATGATGATGCGGTCTATGGTATAGGAACAAAAGTGGTGATCCCTCTCTCCTCATCTTCCTCGGACTATGGGGGCCCCTCCTCACTAGTAGCAGCAATGGTGGTAATAGTCTGTGAACCTTTAGGCGGTGGCGTTGGGACGAACATCTCAGGCATAGGTGGAGGTTGTGCTCGCCAGAGTGCCATCGGGTTCTCTTTAGCCTTGATCAGACTAGGATCCAATATATGCTGGGCCTCAATCAACTGGTCCAGATGGTGCAACATCTCTAACCTTAACTCTAGAAAGAGCTTATATATCAAGCATGGGAATGGGATGTAAGTGGACCTCTTTAGTGCGTCCTCATGAAAATGCTCACCTATGAGGCGGTCCCCATCAATATCATATCCAGCTAAGATGCTGTAAACCAAATCCTCATGCTCCGACGTCAATGTATTATAAGCTAGTGTAGGTCGGATGCGTGAATGAACAATCGCCGACCAGAACTTGGTAGGGAAACTGAGCGAAGCCTTGACAGTAGGCTCCAAGTGAGTGAAAACCCATGCAGAGTCTGGACCCTGCTTAACAATATACCCAGTCATCCATCTTATCAAAGTGGCTCGTTGCTTTAGATCTTTTATAACCAATGGGTTCCTCATATGCCCCACCATGTAGTCGAACTCTACAGTGGATCTGGGGGCAGGGAACTTTGGTCACAATAGGATCTGACGGATGGTGGCCTCCAATATATCCACCTGTCGGCCCCTCACTCTCTGTTTGGTCAGCTGGTCTGAGCGAGGGGCTTCATCCCCTTGGAAAGAGTGCTCAGTCCAACGGCCACATAATCATAAAACTCCCTAACCATGGTCCAGGAGTATCATTCAAGTGAACGTGTGAGCCACTAGACTCCATACTGATCATCGTGTCCTGGAGATCGGGGACACTATCTAGTCTGTCTGAGATTACTCGGGGCTCCTTATAGATGGAGCGGGCTGGCTTCCCCTACTTTGTCGCCTGCATGCCCTCCACGTATATCTCTTACATGCCCTTGATGTACCTTCGGTTACGCAGAGCGTCTGTAGTTGATGATCGAGGTAATGCGGAAGACTCTGTCTCTGAACCATCCTCAGAGCTTGTTGTAGAGCTGGATTCCTCTCTAGATGGTGTCATCTGTAAAGAATCACTCTCGTCGCTTCCTCCCTCATCAGACTAGGGAGTGCAAACAACGAGAGCTTGAGTCTGGCCATCCCTGGCAATGGTTCTAGTCTGTGGTCGATCTGCCTCTAGGTCGAAGTAACTCCCATCTCCTCTACTAACCCGCTCGGAGTAGGGATCTGCTCGTTATCTAAGGACTCATCTCTAAGCCTCCTCTGTAGGGCCCTATCCTATCTCATTTGGCTTTAGGGTTTAGTACCTGAAACATGAACGTATACGTACCATGTTAGTCCCACAAATTAGAAATTGGAATCTAAAAACAATTTGAATCAGGTCGTAGAAGAGTTCTACGAAAGTATCATTATGGGTCGTAGCTGATACTAAGAGCCATAAAGAGTTTTCGTAAAATAGGGGTTAAAATAATTTTTGTTACTGGAGAAGTCTACAAGACTAGGTATGACTCGTAAAAGGGTTTACGAGTCATAAACTGAGTCATAGAAAATTCCAATAAGTGAATCTATTCCAGGCAAGAATCTATAAGACCTATCTACGACTCGTAGAAGGGCTCGCCTGATGGAGACTCAGAAACTTTAAGTTTCTAGAATTTTGTATGAGGGTCAACTAGGACTCGTGGAAAGATCCACAGGCCATAAAAGCCACTTGTAAGCACGAAAACTCAGTGACCTAAGTTTCTAAGCCCATCACAATGGATCCCACTTAACTTTTTCAATAATTATTCTATCCGCATTGAAGCAAAAAATGCACACACCCGCATGATTCCCAAACCACAACCATTACCCTTGACATGTTATACACATATATACCCCATCAATAGTGCTTAAGCACACTTACCCTACAATTCCTACAACTTATGATTGTTTCAACAAGATTATGCACCTATGTCATCACCCATCACTTCACACACAAAATCAAGTTGTCACACATGGTGGGTGAATCAAAAGGCACCCAAAAACTATTCAAGACATTCCAAAAATGCATAAGTACCTAATTATGGATTTAGACAAACATTCATACATGGGAAACCTAAATTCAATTAACACATATCATTCAAACATAGATTTTGTGGCTAAACTACTGTTCCCTACATATTGTCCAATTCAATCATACAAAGAAAAGGAAAATTAAAGATTTTGAAGTAACTGAAAACTTACCATGATATATAATTAAGTTGAAGAAAATGAAAGATGTGAATAGGCACTAAACCTTAGGTTGTAGGAAACTCGCTGGAAAATAGGTGTACGGCTGTCATCGGTGGTTGAATTCACAAGGGGGAGGGATTGGCCAAGTTAATTTTGTAATTTGGGTTGAGAATGGGGTCAAAATAATTTTACCCCATTATTTATACCTTGACTGGATCAACTAAAAAGCTAATGGGCCTGGGCTCTACGAAACCCCAATTATAGGCCGTAGAGTGTTTTCGGCCCATAGACCATGGTTTAGTAGAACATCCAAATTCTAGATTTCAGGATTGGGTTTTGCGGACAAGTCTGCGAGTCGTCAAGTGATATACGGCTCATAGAGTTGGTCGTAGAGACCTCAATAGTTAGAAAAGTTTTAGGAAACTTACCTGAGGTCCACGAGCCTCATTCACGGCCGGTAGTTTGATCTACGGATCATAAAGTTGGAACGTGGACCGGAGTGCATAACTTTTTGCTCACTAGAAATCTCTATGAGATGGTGTACTAGAGACCCTTTTGTTACTCTTTTCAGCCAAAAATCGCTAACTTACCCCTGTACCTGCATATTTCTCATAGAACACACTATAACCCTATATGCAGCCAGCCCAATGTCCAAAATTACAGTCAAATACATGAAAATAAACTACCTACAAATCAAAAAAACTGAAAATTAAACCTATACCTATACTATTACATCAAAGATCTTGGGTTGCCTCCCAAGTAGCGCCCGATTTAATGTCGCGGCATGACTTGGACAAATTGTTTACCCAGACTTCACCAATTGCTGAGACTTTACTTCATATGCTGACAGATAGTGAAATGACTTCTTCGTCATTCAATCTAAACTTGAGTTGACCAGCTTCCATATCCACTAGTGCTCGCCCAATGGCTAGGAATTGTCTTCCCTAGATTATTGGGACATCGAAGTCAACTTCATAATCTAGGATCGTAAATTCTATGGGGCATATGAAATTCTCAACTTTGACCAGCACATCGTATATTATCCCCATAGTTTTCTTCACCGTACGACCGACATCAATAACCACATACTCATCGGAGTAGTGGCTCCAAATCCAAGCTTCTTGTAGGCTGCAAGGGACATCAAGTTAATATTGTCACCTAGATCACATAATGCTCTTGCAAACTCCACATTTTCAATAGTGTAGGGTATAGTTAAAGCATCGGGATCTTCTCCCTTCTAAGCCAAGGACCTCGTAGCAATAGCACTGTGAGCTCCTGACTCACAGTGCACTTTTTAGTGACCAGGTCCTTCATGTACTTAGCATGCCCTAGCATCTTCTCCAATGCCACAATGACAAGGATATTGATGGAGAGTTGTTTAAGTATGGAGAGAATGTGCTTGAATTCGCCTTCCTTCTCCGTCTTTTTTATTCTTTGAGGGAAGGGAAGAAGAGGCCTTAGAATAGACTTCAACTTATGTGGTGCATCGGCAGCTTCACTCACCCCATTTTTGCCATGATCATCTCCTTCATCTGCATCCTTGGCTGCAACCATCTCCTTTCGAACATCTTCCTCACTAGTTGGCATGGGAGGATCAAAGGTGCTTTTGCTACCCCGAGTAGTAACTGCCATTCACTGGCCTTCAGTTTTCAGATTCTGAACTGTTTTACTAGGTAGTGTACCCCTGACACTGATTAAGTTGAGTCGACACTTGATCGAACTGTAGTTCAAGATATTTTATAGCCACAGAGTGAGAATCAATTTTCTAATTCATACTAGAAATATCTTATTTCATACCCCTTAGAGTCTCATCTTGCATCTCAGCTTTCTTCAACAGGCGATCAAATATCTCCTCGATTTTGGAACTGTTTGCATCTGTATCGTTGTTATGCGGTGGCACATAAGGACCATTTCTGAAGTATTCTCTACGGCCCCAATCTACATCTCTCTCTCTCGACCACTGTTCATATCATAATATCCTCCATGGTTATCCTTGTATGCTTCATTTCTATTAAAGTTCCGACTTTGGTTTCCTTGACCTTGGCGCCAATAGTCCTGATTGGACCCTTGGGCGTAGGGACGGAAACACCCCATCTGATTATCAACAAAACGCGTGTCCTCATCATAACAAAGCTCATCATATATGGTTGCACGTAGAGATTGATGAACCACTTTATTTACTCTCTTTATTCTGTTTCATCATCACCTCCATACCTGTGCGAATCTGGGCAAGCTCTACATTGATTCGGGCTTGCTCCAGACCTACACTAACAACACATGAACTTTTAATGGATGCACTATCTCTTTGCCCCCACGCACGATTAGTCTTGACCACTCTCTCCATTCGCTCTACGATCCGTGCAAATGGTTGATCTAAGAACATGCCCCCCATGATAGTGTCAGCATAGGCCTGACTGTTTTCATTAAGGGCACAGTAGGAGATCTCTACCAAGGCATCATCAACTATCTTGTGGTCTGGGATGCTCCTCAAACATTTGGTGAACCGCTCCCAAGTAGTACTGATCAAATCACCAAGAAGTTTCTCAAAATATTTTATCTGGTCCTTCAACTTGAGCTTCTTCGATCTAGGGAAGTGCCTGTCCAAAATGGCCTTCTGCAAGTCTGCCCAACTGGTGATCGAACTCTGCGAGAGCTTAGATAGCCGTAATGTTGCATTGCTCGTAAGAGACAATGAGAAGTCACCAAGTCCTATAACATCCATAAACAGATTTTGTGTTCCCATTACACTCTTGTAGACGAATGCCATATTGTGTAGGTGGCTATGAGGATCTTCCGATGGTAAGCCCATAAATAGCGCATGATTCTGCAGCATCTGAAGTAACCCACTTGAGATTATGAACTTTGTGTCAACCAGTAGTGGTGGCAACACAATAGCTCCAGTCACCTCCAGAGCCATAGGATTCATCCTATATTGATTTCACTAGAGAGCATTGGCATTGAAATCCTGAGGCTGTGGAGCAATGTTCTCCGGACAAGGTCGGTTCTGATTCTCATCATCCTCATTGTTAATCTTGTTCAAAGCTGCATTGGTCGTGTTATTGGCATTGTCTTGGGTCATTCTCCTCAACGTTCGGATGGATATCTAGGTCAAATGGAGTTATGGGATCGCCTTGACTCTGAGTGTTGGGCATACACTACACTTACACCTTGAAAAAGAACAAAAACAACAAACAAAAGTAAAATAGGGGAACTAAGGATAAACACCCGAATTACTTATGAATTCCCAAAGTCTAGCCATATTACTCGGCAACGGTGCCAAAATCTTGATGTCGCCCAAGTTACACCTCTTTTTTAAAGGATAAAGTGGTCGCTGTCAAGAAATAGAACCTAACAAAAGTTAGGGTCAAACCACAGGGAATACATGACTCCAGAGAATTCAATTATCACAATTTGAATGGTTAACCCCGACTTACTTCCGGGGGTGGAGGGGTGGATGGTTCTTGTAATAATCAATGAAAAATATATCTAAACTAACTAACAAAAGCGATAAGTCAATAAGGAGAGAAACTAAGGTATTGTGTTCCCCATAATTTCCCAACTCAGTATCACCGGATAACCTAATTCTTTTCCAGTGTATAGCATGTAGGATGGTAAGTTATGTTCACCAACCCTTTGGTCAAAGGTGAGAGGTGAATTTCACTATGCGACTTAGTCCATCTCCATATTATGCATTACTAACCTTTACCTATTAGTCCTAGTACAACCTCTCCTTAGCCCAGTTTGGTTGATTAGATGTGAATATATCAATCGAATCCTATTAATTGATCTCTTTTCCTATTCATTACTATCCTTGGTCCAGTCACTAACACCAAGCGGGTTCTAATGTTGGCCACCATCAGAAAACTTGCAAAATGATGAGAGTTAATTAATACATGCATACACACCTTTCAAGAATTATGAATTATCCAAATTTACTTTGTTAGTTCTTCATAGTTCCCACAACCCTAATTGTGGATTAGCTACTCATGCTTTGTGTAGATGCAAGAATTATGGATTGAGAAAACATATTTAAACACTTACACAATAAAATTAAGAATAAGCAAATCCAACTTCAACAAGAATCAGAAGCTTAAAGATGAAATTCAAACACATGTGTTCTCATAGACTCTCCAATATGATTTAACAATATTCTCTCTCTAACTACTAAGTTCTCTGAGTACTTAGATGAAAACTTATCAAAATTTCAAAAAATAACCTTAAAAACCTATTTATAATAAGTAAAATTCAAGTCCTAAACAAACTAGGAGAACTGGTCAGCACACCATATAAAATGGGTTTATGGGCTGTATTGCATTCAACGGCCCATAATCGGGGTCTCGTACTCCGCTGTTGGAAATTTGGACTTTCACTCTTCGACACCTATTTACAACTCATAAAGTCATTTACAACTCGTAAAGGGGGGTTTCATCTAATGAACTTCAAAAATTCCCAATCTTTGATTCCGAGGGCACGAACCATCATCCACACCTCATAAAACCTTATACCGCTCGTTTGCATGTAAGTAGAAAAAACTTTAGAAAATAGACCCTCAGTGGATTTGTTCACGAAACCACCTTATGGACTATAGAATGATCTACGGCCCGTAAATGGTCTCGTATAACAGCAAAAATCAGCAACTTCTGCACTTTTTCTCAAAATCAAGGCTAACCTGTAATCCTGCATATATAAACACAAAAACACATAAAACCAACTAACATCACATTGAGAACACAGTAAATTCCAAGTTTTAAGCATCAACAGTATTGTATTATTGCAGCACATTACTATTTCACAATCATCCTCTTTGGCTTTAGATTCACAAACTCCTCTACCTTTGCCTCCCTTAACTCTCTAATAAAAAAGTTGTCAAGAAATTCACCCTTATGCTCAACCCATACAACAGGATCACCTTCTCATCATGACTCTCTTTTTATAGATTATACCAAACATTTGCAATATACATGTGCTGATAGGAAATAAGCTCGACTCCTTGAATCATTGTAGCATGTATCGCCTTTAGAATCTTTCATATCTTATCAATAAAATTCTAAGATCCTCTTCAACCTTGGACCTTGTGAAAACCGGTGGAGTCATAATCAATGTCACAACACAAACCTAGGCCATAATCAATGTCACGACCTAAACCTAGGGCCTAGGTGTGACACAGCGAATCAGATGCCCAAGGTCCCCAAACAAGCCTCTTAGTCATACATGCACTTCATAGGTTCAAATAATAAATAATAGATGAGCGATTATATAAAATGGAGAATGGGACTAAGATACAAATCATAGCTAAAAATGGAATCTCAACTTAATAGTTCAAGACATAATCAACATGAAGTAGTAGTCCAAACACACCTTTAAACAAAAGACAATACACGAAGCCAAAAACATACAAGTCTGGACCCCTCAATACAAAGTCATAGAAGAAAATGAAATAAGGTGTCTAAAATATCAAAAGTAAAGCAAGAAGATAAGGGCTCCATTCCTGATGGATGTGAACTCACCAAAAGCTAAAAGACTTCACGATTAATTAGCCACGCGGAGGAGGATAAGATATATCACCTATGCCTACATGATTATAAACATATGGGCAAAATGCGATTAGTACTTTAGAATGTACTAAGCATATAGGTATGCAATGCAACAAGTAAATATAATCACAAAGAATAAGTACCAAATATGCCTAATTTTGAAGCTTTAACCATATAATTTGTTTCAAAGAAAGTGTAAAATAATGTTATGGTAATGCAAAGGAAGCACATAAGCAAATAGGGGTGGAAATAAGACTGTAACCGACAAAACTATATGAATATCAATGTTATACTCCACACCGACCAAAGAGTAAGCCTACTTGCCAAGGTAAACTCGAAAAATGGAAATACTAGGTGGATTCACGAATCGGAAGGCCTAAAAAGAAATATTCAAAATATCATGTGGTGAGACATAGTTATGAGATTAAAATCTTTATATAAGACCCCATAGGTCGAGTCCCACTCCTAACTCATTCGGTGCTAAGTGAAAATCCCATGGAGACGGACAATGCATATTTGAAATAATCAAAACTCAACTTAATTCGAAAGGTGTTAGATTGCCAAAGCTTATTCAACTTGTACTTAAGAATAGCTTCTTAACAAAGATTCGTAATAATTCAGTTTGGGTGTCAGTCACCCAATATCAATTCAAACTTACAGTTCTTGTCCTTGTTATAAATCATATACTCATGTTCATGCAATAAAGGTCAATATTTGAAATTTATAAATCGACTTAGTTCATATTGGTGTTTGGAAAATTGCCTTAAAATAATGTAATTGGATCATAATAAAGCTTAAAATAATCAACTAAGCAATATAGAATAAAATCATATTGACTCATAAGAGAGTTCCAAGCTTGAAAGTATAGATTAGGTCAAATAATACAAATTTGTAATGCTTGAATTTAATTATGTAAAGCCTTGATAGATATTCTCAAATAATCACAAAAATGCATGAATAACCATAATCTAAGCAAATATTAGTTAATATGCAATTACCCATAAATCAAAGATTGAAAATTCATAATTCAAAATCTAGTTTTCAAAGAAGACTTCTTGGTTGAAAGGAAACTAAGAATCAAAGCAACATACCTATGACCTTGAAATTACTTGAAGGAAACTTGAGGAGACTTCAAGGAATTGCTTGAGTTCTTAATATTCAATGAAAGCTCTTGAGAGCCTTGGAATTGGATGGGAAATTTTAGGGAGGATTTGGAGAGTGAATTAGGAGTAAAATGGCTTAGAAGAGTGTATGTGGGTTTAATAAGTTGAAACCCCTTCTTGGGAAAGTATAAATATCATCAAAAAGGAAGAAAAATAATATTTTAATATGTCCCGACATCGAAATCAATGGTCTAGGGGTCCCATCAGCAAATCATCAGTTGTACGCCTAATAGGACCTTAATATTGCCCTTTTGGACAATTTTTGAGACTTTACGAAGCGATTCGATGACCGATTCGGCGGTCAAACTAATTGTTGCCCATTTTGACAGCCAGATAGACTTTAGTAAAATAGTCATAATGTTTTACTCGGAACTGTGAATAAGGTGAAATAAGATACGTTGGAAAGATAATTGAAAGATCTACAATTTAGTAGGTAATAGGTCACCTAATTTATTATATGCTAAGAGATATGCCCATTTGAATTTGACTCTTAAACGAATTCACGCTGAAACTTACCCGATTGGAATCCATTAGTCTTGGATCGATGTAAGAGATGCTCATGACCAAAACAATATTTAATAAACTTTGAATACCTTGAAATCTATCCCACCACATTAGAAGTCAACAAGTTAAGCCTATATACATACCAAGAATGACTCTGGTCCTAACTTAAGATCTAGGGTGTTACAATCAAGAAGTCTCTAATTTGAGTATCAATTGATGGTTCTTAAGAGCTAGAACTAGGGGCAAGAGTGCTCTGGCCAAGCTGGGAAACAATTAACTAGATGAGCATCGCAATAGCCCCTATGAACCATGCCTTAGAAGTAGGAGCAAGCTGAGTAGTAGGCATCTAAGAAGCTCCATGGGTTTCACTACCCTACCCAGGCTCAACTGCACAAACCTTGGTCCTTGTCCATATTGCTAAAGAACAAGACATCATAATTGGTGGAACCTCAACATTAGCAATGTTCCTCTGGCTGGAAGTGCATTTTTACAGCATGATATGAAAATGTTCAAATGGACAAATGCATAAGTTAGAACAGGACTTTTATAGAGTTTAACATTGTTGCACAAATTTAGAACATGAAAGAAATAAAATAATTCCTAATTAATGCATTGTATCCTTCCTATTATATATGTAGTGCGGTTCACACTGGTAGAAGGACTCTACTAGACACGGCTTCATAGACACCCTAGAACTCTTGAACTCTAGGATTCGATACCAAGTTTGTCATGCCGTGAGCGTATATCCAAAGCGTGGCTAATACTCAAAAATCATTTTTGGTCCTTAGTGAACCCTTGGTCTAGGTAACTCAATTAGCAGAAGACTAAACTCAAACAAGATACTCAAGTGGGCATCCCAGTCTCATCAATGATAATCAAATAATAGTTTGATATACTCAAGACAAAATGTAAACTCAATGCCATGATTTAGTTAAGAAAACATAGCCGTCAAAATAAATTCTTAATGAAATAGATTAACTCCACTCTATTATATGTATGAAGCCTCTAAACCAATCATAGAAATGTGCTAACATAAACCCACAACTACCTTAATGAACTACTCAAATTGAAAGGCAATTGAAATAAAAGGTCTGTTAGAAGTCAAGGAGGTCTCACCAAAAGCTGGAAGGAATGATTTTTAACGAAGTGCTTTTTGATGATCTCTAGTACCTATATTTTCTTATAAAAATATGCAGTGTTGAATAATACCAGTATGTGAATGTACGACTCGTAAAATTGCTGAAGGAAAACATACTCCAAGACAAACTCAAATGCATGAATATTCAACTCAAAATGATACTTGCAAGGATAAGAACATGATAGTACTTTACATATATATATATGCAAACAATTATACAACTTAATGAAGTAATTTAATTTACTAATTGGGATGTTTTTCTAACCGACGAACATCACTTATGAGCTAGTAATGATACTGAATCTATAATAAAAGTTCTCATTTTGGACAAGTGAGGCATTGCCTGAACTAACTATGTAGTTATATCCTACATTGGCTATTTAGTTTATGAAGGTTTAAGTTGTCTCTACTCTTACCGAATCAATGCTCAGTACTCTCATAAAGATCAAATTTATTCCGATCATATGCCTCATGTGAGTAAATAACTTTATAATCATCTCATTTGGAGTTTACTCAAAAGAATCAAACTCATATCATATCATCATACTCTATCATTAAAATATATTTTTGAGGTTACTCTCTTTCATCAAACTCTTTTTTTAATAAAATAAATATCTTTTTCGCTCAATTCTTATACTCAATTAGACTTGAAAAATATATGTTAGATCAATATAAATCATAATTTGCTCAACATGATAGCCATCAATATTAACTCAAAATAATACATAATAAATGACATGATCATCAACTCAATTAAGGTTTATTTGAATGTTGCCATGAATAATATCCCCAATAATTCAAAAATGTTGAACAAATAATAAAATCTATGCATAATTATATAAAACTAGATGAACGAAGGATTAACTCATTCGAAATTAAAAGAAACTAAGGCTAAAACTCAACTCAAACACTTTGACGGGGGAATTTAGATGTAGGGTGTATGGATGATCTCAATCAAATGCTATGAATAGCCTTACATACCTTGAAGAATTTCTTACCAAACAAAATTTTGATAACTGAGATTAAACTCTTGAACCCTGTATTTTCTCCTCTCTAATCTTGCTCTCAAAATATTCTATGTGTAAATTACAGAAAAAGCACGTAGAGTGCTATTAAGGGGCTTAATTTAGTCCCAAAATGTTAGAATTTTGATTAGAATAAGGTGGAAGACCAAACTTTCCCTAATTAATACTATCTTGGAGTAGGGCTCACTCCATGAACTGTAGTAACTTCGTTGGGCTATAGAAGACCTTTTCATGGAAAATAAAGGCTTGAAGGCTTGGGTCTGCAATCAACTTGTACAGATCATAGACCCTTCTATAGGTTGTCCTGCATGTTCATATAAAAAGTCTTAAGACTTGATTTTCAGAACTTAGAATCCACGAAAGCTTTCTACGACTCGTGGAATGTTTTATGAGCCATAGACTCGACTCATAAAAAGGTGTCACTGCCTATCTCTGGTGTTGTAGGACTTTGGAATTACGAAAGACATCTACAGGCCGTAGTAACTTTTACAGAGGTATTTAGACTGGGGTCTCGAGACTTTAGAACTAAAGAACCTTCTACGGACTGTATAAAGTTCTAGGATCATAAAAAATTATTCGTGGAATCTAACTAGGGTTTGACTAGTATGGCTTTGATTCCACGAAACCTTATGTACAGTTTGTAGATGACTCTATGGGTCGTAGATGATATTCGTAGATACCAACTTTTTATAGAAATATGATTTCTTTTCTATTTTGGAATGGTACACATACAATCATCATTAGCTCTAGATCTTCATAAAACTATTTTTCACTTGTTTTATCATCTTTATTAGGTGATCATACGACTATCTTTCACTTGTTTTGCACTACAAAAAACAGGTACGATTGTAGCGGTTTTTTCTGTAAATTGGTGGTGGTTTTAAACCCCCACTGATAAATTTGTGGCAGTTTCAAAAACTGACACAGTTAGACTTGCCATGAGCAATACTGTGGTAGTTTTATGAAAATACCGCAACGAAAATATAAAATGCAATAGATTATTTTCAAGATTGTGATAATTTTGGAAGTGAATTTTTGATAGTTTTAAACCCCCACCAATAAGATTTCATCTTTTTTTTTAAAAAAAAAAAAATAGTTATTATGTTAGTTTATAACTTAATAATATCTTAATTTGTGAGAATTTATAAATGCCACAACTAGTTTTTGTATGGTTCAATTAATTTCATAACTCTATTTTCAAGATATAATTAACTTAGAGCAAGCTTATATAACAACGTAAGAATTACTTATAAACGTGTTGCATTCAAAATAAAAATAAACGTCACGGGTTCAATCACCACATCAAAAAAATAAAATTAAAACCTACTATATATAAAACAGTAGTACTTTAAATTCAAAAAACAAGTGGTTCCACAATAATAACAATAACAATAACAATAACAATAACAATAACAAAACCTGTTGAGAAGAAGGAGAATGAAGAAAAAAAGAACATAGATGGCACAATAAACTCGGAAGTGAACACCCATGAGAGCTGTCAGGAGGCTACAAAAATGTGCAGGATTGGACAAACACTGATTGCATGCATTCAGAGACCCTAAAATGGTAAACCTTTTCATTCATGAGACACATGTTTCATTGAATAAGAAATTCAACGAACTCTTATGATACTAGTAAATCAACTGATATATACTGGATTGACAACTGATTACTAATTGCATCTTGTTATGCTAACATTGAACATTCTAGAAATTCTCTTTAACTGAAGAGCATAAGAAGACAGTAAAGGATGTGAACCCTTCAACTACAAAAATATCTTCTACCTGAATTAGTATGATATATACTACCAGCTTACATACACCCCACAAAAATATTGGAAAGCTTCAAAGCAACTCATCACACAAATTCATTATTTTTATAGCAGAGGTTTATGGACTTGTGTGCGTATGCACCTCGACTATTTCATCATAGCACATATATCAAATAACTCATCTCACTAAAGTCTTAGGCAAATGAAAAGAACTCATGTGTCATTATTATTCAACACTTGAGCATCAAAGCATTTACTATCTTTATACCAAACAAAGAATTTACTATCTTAATACCAAACAAAACATGAAAATATCTGCACTATGAAAAGAGAAGATCATACAAAAGTAGAACGAAGTCGCCTAGCCCTAAATATTAAGGTATAATAGCCTTATAGTCATCTTGTTAAAAGTATGTATCCTCAAAATCATAAGAAGAGAACTTCCAATTCAGTTCAGTCTAAGAAAGGGACATTACCTTCCGGATAATATTATCAGGAGAATTTTCTTTTGCAGATCTTTAGAACTTCGAATTGAACTCAAATTTGACTTTCCAATAGTCTCTCTAACATACTAAAGATGCAAATTCTTAGTGAAATCCCTAATTTTCTTGAGAAGTCATTTGACGCAAGATGAATTTAGGGGAAAGAAGCTTACAATTTCACAGAGAAGAGAGCCGAATATAACAGAAAACCTTGAAGTCAAAAGTATCGGAGCTAATATTTTGGTGCGAAACTGAAAAAAAAAATTGCCGCGTTCCCTCTTTGATGCAAAATTGGAAAAAAAAAAATTTAAAGGCAATAATCAGATAGGTAACATTTTGGGATTTTCAGTAACTCCCACAGTATGACCCCTATAACCACCTGCCCCCTCCCCCCCCCCCCCCCCCCCGCCCCAAAAAAAATAAATTAAACAGTAAAAATTTACGAATTGCCACAATTGGATAGAATTTGTGGGGGTTTTAGAAAGCCCCACAATATAACTGTCACAATCTCATTTTTTCGTAGTGTTGTCATTTTTATTTCACTTTTACTTGTCTTTCGAACATACTCAATTAATTGCTACTAACTAAATCTAAGTATAAATCGACTGTACCATTTTCTCAGTAACTGAGTTAAATTCTCAATAACTGAGTTAAATTTATATCTTGAATTTGGCTCTATCTAAGCAATTGATTGGTTAAAGCAGTACCATTATTCGACACTACCGTTTGAAAGTGATGGGTAATTTTTAACTAAAATGGAAGTCCAATTGGCCAGCGTATTGCAAACAAATACAATTGGAAGGGAGGTTGGAAAACCCAGTTTGACTAGAATATATATATATATATATATATGACAGACGTCTCTCTACCATTTGACACCGTACAAGTGAAAAATGTCTCAAAACATGGGGGGTGCAAGCTCTTCAAACGATGAAGGAGCTGGCAGTTGCAGGGAACAAGACCGTCTGTTGCCTATAGCCATCGTTGGTCGCATAATGAAAAACATTCTTCCACCAAATGCAAAAATATCTAAAGAAGCAAAAGAAACAATGCAAGAATGTGTGTCTGAGTTCATTGGATTTGTGACGGGTGAAGCATCGGACAAGTGCCGGAAAGAGAGAAGGAAGACGGTGAACGGCGACGACGTTTGTTGGGCTTTGGGAACGTTA
This sequence comes from Solanum rostratum, assembly GCA_029948455.1. Classification (NCBI taxonomy): domain Eukaryota; kingdom Viridiplantae; phylum Streptophyta; class Magnoliopsida; order Solanales; family Solanaceae; genus Solanum; species Solanum rostratum. Next base: position 59,487,537 of record CM057045.1, on the reverse strand, counting down.
GGGTTTGATGATTACGCCACTGCGCTCAAGAGATATTTGCACAGATATAGAGAGAGTGAAGGTGAGAAAGTAAATCAAGAACAAGCACGGGAATCTCAACCAAGAAACTATCTTGATTAATTAAGGTTTTAATATCTTCCTTTTACAATTATTTCTTTCCTAATCTTTTGCTGATTTTAAAGGCTTGAATTTGTTCAAATGGAACACATCCATGATTTCCAAAGTCAAGATTGATTTCTCTTCTTTCTAACAAGTTTGATTTCTGTGGAAGATCAATTAAAAGTTGTACTTCTCTCTTGAGTATGGATTCACTTTATAACATATACATCTGCTGTTTTATGGTTTTTCTGATTGATCTTTGCTTTTACATATAAAAGATTTGAAAATTTTATTCTCTTCTATTTAAATGGTAATTAAAAGGCTAAGAGCACAGGAGATCTCATTTTGTCACGAAGGAGGCCAGGTTAGTAGAGATAAACTATGTATTTGGCAGAAAGGAGAATAATTTTAGAAAATAATTAGTTTTTTTTAATGGTAATCAACCATCCAAAAATATTTTATATTAAATGGAGAAAAATGACTTTCTTCCCTTATATCCTCTCCAATAATCTATAAAGTGTTTGATAGTGAAAATATTTTCCCACCTACTAAACACACATATTGTTCTGGTTTTATTTTCTCTCGAAATAATTCTTTTAATTTCCATGAAAATTTGCTACTATATATCATTGATTTTAATAGGTATCTTACTACGTTAATCAATTCAACTCTATCAACAAGATCGTTTGGATATATGCCATTACAAGTATTGATGAGAACTAATGTGGTCCTTAATTTAAGTTAGCTTTACTTTCATGGGGATCAAGTCCAAATTATCCTAGTTTAAGAAATATGTCACTAATGATCCTCAAATCACCGAGAAATCTGAGAAGAAAAGAATCAAGAGATAAATAACCATATATCTGTATTATTTTATTAATAATATTCTTGTTTCTTAAAGAATTAGGAAAGGAAAAGAATAGAAGAGCAAAAATTTATTCACATTTATTCCTTTCGTGTCAATCCCAATTAATCAACATGTTATTTTCATTATTGAGTCCTCATATATAGAGAGAGAGAGAAAGAGGGGGAGGGGGGGGGGGGGGGGGTTTATAATTCAGCAACATCAATAATTCATCCAGGAACTTGAAAGGTTATTATCCAAAATTACGTGGAGTATGATCCTCCAACATCGATATATAGTTGAAGAAAGGGGAACTTGGCTAATATTAGACTTAAGACACTGATATAAGGGATAGAAAGTTTAGTTAAATGAACTGTGGACCCCTTTTTAGTGACTCATACATAAGTCGGAGAATTAATACATATTAACATTTATGATTATGTCCTTTGAATGGATCCAAAGAAAAGAAGTTGGATCTAACTTAACATCGTCACTCTGCATCATAGGGTTATTAGGGTTTTCCAAAATTTATATCATGTATAGTTTCACCGGGAGTGAATAAAATCGAAATGAAAATATATTAAATAGTAAATTGAGAAAAAAAAATCGACTAGTAATTTGGTATTTTACTCGATTTGGTATTGAAAGAAAATCAACTATACTTGGGTTGATGTGATTTTAGCTTTAAAAAGTCAACTCTAGACCAAATTAACTCGACATTACCTATATATCTTTGAAATTTATTTTACATATACAAATATTTACTTTGATATAGTCTACAAATATTTTTTATACTTTTTCATAGTTTTTTATCTTTCAAAATATTATCAAGTTTGACTTAGAATTTTTTAATTGGTCAAATAGAGGTTATATTCCACATATAGATATTAGTAACTCTAATAAATTAAAGATCAAATCAAGATATACTAATGTGAACCTAAAGATATCAATTCGACTCTAAGAATGACAATATTGTTAAATAATTATTCTTTAGTTAAATATAGTAATTTTAGTTTTGCATTAATGTTTAGTCATGTAATTAATTTTTACTAGAATTTTTTAGCATGATTTACCACTTTTAAATTATGTTTATTTTCGTTATAACTTATTTATTTGTAATATTTATTTTGTGCGATTTTATTATTATTTTTTGTTGAATATTTTAGTGACATCATTCATATCATATTTTGTGTTATTTTCTTAAAACACCTCAGGTAGGATTAAAAATATATTTAAAGCATACAAAATAATTACATGTTTGTATAAATACTTTATATAAAAAAAAAGAAATCTGAAACCCAAAAACAATTTGAGGTTGAAAAATTTGAGCCTTATTAATTTGGATTGATTTATAAATTTAAAAATTCAACATAAAAATTTAATTTGACATATTTGAAAAATCTGAATCAATCGTATCCCGGTACATCAATACACTATGTATAGGTACTTTAATTAATACAATTTGGTGATGACCATTACAGTGTTCTAGTTCAACAAAATGTTGGAGAATGGAATGAATTCCCAAGGGATTTACTCAAGGTAAATTTGATGTTGATTGGAACATGAAGGAGACAAGAGATGGCAGACGAGCAAGTCTAGGAATGAAAAACCAATGACAAGAAAGATGATGTTTCATTTAATACAATTGATTTTGTAGGACGAGAAAGTTGGTCATTATCCTATATCGACTATGAACTAGCTAGCTAGCTAGCCTACAATTATTTTCTTAGTTTTATAGCAAAATTATTGAACTTGTAATTTTTATTAGGCATCCTTCTCTGATTAGTTTGTTTTCATGAGTGACAGTCAAATTTTCATGATATGAAACTGAAAATATAAGTTTTAAAACGTACATATAATTTTTGTTTGTCTTTATTTCACATATCTACATAAAACTTGCTCTAAAATTATTTAGTTTTACGTAGGCTCTTAATATGAATTCAAGATATGCTCATATGGTGAAATTAATGGACATGTTATTCTTAAAAAGTGGTGAGTGATAAGTGATGCTAACATTAAACTAATAAATTCTAATTATTTAATGAGTGGACGACTGTACTTTGATAAGTTATATGTTCAGGATAGATCTTAGCAAATTATCCTTGAATGAAAAAAGTTACATAGACTTTGTCTTTAACATCATAATTTACAATACATAAATCTATTAGTTTTCAATTATAAAATATATTACAAAACATAATAATTTCACCGGAACACGTTTTTGGCTGATATTTTAGATTTTTGTACAAAACTTTTTTAAAGTGAAAATTTATTAACTAATTCTCGAATTTTCACCCTTATACACATTCCTAATTTGATAAATTTACTTTTGAAAAAGGATTTCCTTTTCTCTCTCTTTGATTTCGTTTCAGTTCCTTTGGTTGCTTTTAATTCTCTATCTTCACTTTTAGTATATTTTTTTTTTCGTTGATAGATTTTTGCGATGTTGCTTGTTTCCGAATACCCATTGTATATTCATTGTTGCTTGTTTAAAAAAACCTTGCTTCTTCTTTGTGTTTTAAACTTTCATTTTGCAACTGAATATCAAACCGTGATGATCTAATATTAATCATTTGCACCAAGATCAATTCTAGGAGTTCTACACTTCTACTCATTGAATTCTCTAAAGCCTTACATGCTCCTTATCATCTTGGATATCAACTAAAAAGTTAAACTCATAAATAAATTCCAATTCATTATCATATTTTCCCAAACTTCACCTAAATCAAACTTTGTCCAAGTCTGACCTAGGCTCCAAATTTTCAAATTATTACTCAGGAGCTTTCTAGCCTATTTTTTCTCCTATCGACCTATACATAATGTTGGAGTCATTTCATTAAAATAGGTACCAATTTATCCATCACTCATCTGCGAGTGATCAAATAAGAAAAACTGAGCTATGTTAAGAGTATAGTAGTAAATGGATCGTCAAACAACTAGGGATATTTGTCTTCCATGTCCTTCTCAAACTTTTAAGTTGCTTTCTCAACCAATATGCTTCTATTGAACCTTTAGTGACTTAATCTCCTTGGTCCTCAACTTTCAAACATCAAGATAAAGAATTGCAATAGGCTCTTCCTCAAACCAAAGATTTTTATTCAATAACATTGAGTTTCACTTAATGATATAATCTCCATTCCCATTGTACCTCTTCAGCATAGATACATGGAATACTGGATGGACTCCAGAAAAGTTAGGTGATAGAGCCAATCTATAAGACACTGATCCTACACAATCATAGATCTCAAATGGTCTAATATACCGAGGACCGGTGCCACGATCTAAGCTAGACCATAGATATGACACGACAATTAAAATCCCCAAAGGAAACCCAACCAAGCCTCATAGCATACCATAAGTATTCCCAAGGTACAAGCATTAAAAATACTAAAAGAAAGAAAAAATAGTCTCAATAAACAAGGTTAATGAAAGACGACATAGAGTCCATACATAAATGCCCCTACATTGTCTAGCATAGGTAGGATTAAGACATGTACCTAGTTCACCCTCAAAGGAAAGTATTACAAAAAGTAATCTGATAATATTCCAAATGCTAAAACAATAATGATAGAATAATGCTAGGTTTGTCCTTGAAGCATGAGGACTCACCACAAGTCCTCAAAGTACGTGTTGAAATCTAGCCACAAAAGTATGGTGAGGAATGATTGTTCATGCCTACATTGTGATTTAATGTAGGCAAAGAAGTATGTGTTAGTACGCTTGAATGTACTAGGTATGTAGGAAAGGTAATAAAATAAACATCATATTGTGCAATGACCAATTCAAACAACACGATTGTGAAGACATTTAAAACATATGTAAACATGCGAGAGTCAAGGCACAAGTAAATCATAAGAATATCATGTAGAAGCAAGGGCTAAAAATGGTCATGTGAAATACCATAGAGAATCATACATATGTGGGATATAACCACAATCAACAAAATATCATGCAAGCTATAATATGAGATCCAATGTAACTCACACATCGAGAGGGAGGAGGCTACTTTGATAAGGAAGCCTCTATTATGGTACATTCAATCATTCATGAGCTATATGTATATCCACATGCTAGGTCTAGAAGGCAAACTATGGGGGCATATAGTTTAGACAAAATGTTGATACTAGGATTCTCTTGGGAAGATAACCTTAACATCTTCCAAACCAAACTCCAACTCAAGCCTTTCTGGTGATAAGTCAAATCCCATGAAATAATAAATAAAAATATATCAAAACAATGTGAAACATATCATAACTTGAGTCATTGAAAATGATCACTCGTAAGATTAGCTCGTTAAAAGCTTGGGTGATTCATCAATGTGAGAATTATTCCTATCACATTTAGAATCTATGGTTAGGTGAGAAAATCCTTTCACCAATATTCATTAATTCAGTTAAGACTTTCATAAATTATACATAAGTTTTTTCATAAAATATAGGTGAAATCCTCTTTTATTCATAATCATACTTTATCATAGACTAGGGTAATTGTATGGGTTCAATCTCAAATAAACTTAAAAATATGTAGTACAACAAATTCATGCATAATAACAAAATAAATCATCAAATGAAATAAAATTATCAGAAGCCACATCCATGCACCTGAACCCCAGATAGCTTTATTGAGAGATCCCTTGTAATTTATCAAAATCATCTAATTCAATAGTAATTCATGTGTAATTGAGTAAATAATATCATAATATAATTGAAATTTAGATCATAAAGCCCATAAAAGACATACTTAAAATTTGATGAAAAAATGAGAAAACCTTTGGGCTCTATGGGTGAAAGGGATCAATGGATGAATACTCATCTACCTTGATTAGAAATCTAGTTTGAAATCTTGACTTTAATGGTAGAACTTGTTGAGATCCCTAGCTAGTTGATCCTTCCTTGAGCTTGAAAGAAATATGAGAATAGGACTTTAGGTGATTTCACAAGGAATTGCATAACTGGTTAGGTTTGGGGGTGAAGTAATAACATAAAAAATGACTATAGGTGGTTTAATAGGGTCAAAATGATGTAGTTTAGATTTAGAAGGATAAAAAATGACAAAAATATCCTTCATTAAAACCTATCAGAGTGAACCATGAGAGAGGTCTATGGGTCATCCACAACTCGTAGAAGTAGCCTCATGGAAGTCCGATCCAAAAATATGGCTTCTAAATTTACCCATAAACCCCTTTTTCTAATGCTTGTGCTTCCTTTTAGGTCATAGTTATCCCTCATGAAACTTGTGCACCAAAATTTTAGCAATTGAAATTTGCACCTCAACCTACAAAATCAGACTTATGATCCATAATAATTTCTATGTCTCGTAAAAGAACCATCATAGTTTCTTTCAACACTTGGTCAAATGTTCAATTTTAGGGACCCAGCTATGAACACTATGTACGACCCGTAAAAGGTTTTATCTTGTCGAACCCAATTTTGACACCTTCTAAATCTCATCTACAGGCTCGATCGATGAGTTGTATAATAGTTCACAACACATTCAAGCCTTTCATAAATCACCTCATTTTCCAAAAAAATTTCCTAGTGTGACTATCACACATGAGATCCTATTGACAATATGTAACCCGAACTATGAGATTTAAATAATGCTTGTACATCCAAATGCGGTTTAAATTTTTCTGCAATTTCTTCTTTATTTAAATTTTCTCACTTATGAGATATTACAATATATCTCCCTTGGAATTATTTATACTCGAATGGGATGAAATCTAGCCTGAGTAGAATAGAATGAATATCTAACAACTCAACATAAATGCAATAATGCAAGTTAAACATCAAATTCATGAAATTATCAAACTTCTGCATAAAACATTATTCAAATCAATTTTGTGAGCATTATGACATGGGAAAGCTGAAACATAGGATTTTGGATAATTTAAGTATGAATAACTAAATACATTGGGCTTTGATTGTAAGACCTTGCAAGTTAGAAAGTTGGAAAGTGCAGGAGACGTGGAACTAAAAATTTACAGACTAAAGTACGAGCCTTATTTATGACGTATTATTCAAATCACATATTCAAGCAAGGATCATGGCCTTAATCTAGACATATACTTGTGATGTCATAGCAGTATGATTTTTCAGAGCTTATAGACTTGTTAATTCTACCACGATGTAATTTTGAGAGGCATAGGTCCTTGTAAACTGGAATAATGGACTTGGTTTGACAGAATTGAGCCTTAGCTAGGTGTTAACTCAGCTTTAGGCCTGATAATTCACACTACCTTATTTTGATGCTTCCAGTCATGCGTTTGATTCCATTCATCTACAATAATAATTTTGGTCCACTCGGATATTTAGGGGACGTATAAGGTAAATTATAAAAGATGTGACAATTGGATCATGGATAATATAGAGCATCTCAGCTTGAATTAGTTATCCATTAATTGGCATTAACAAGAGGTTTCATCTGCGGTTCGAGGTTTGAGCTTTGACCTTCATGCTACCGATTACCCATCCTCTTACAATGGAGTTAACATGCAGAGTTCAGTTATTTGATTATATCATTGTATCTATGGTAGTCTACATGTGTGGTTTAAGGTCTAGGCTCTAAGCTATCCCTTGCAGAAAGTCACGACCCGGGTTAAAGCCTAGATGTGGCATGACAAATTAGAACCCGAGAGTCCCCAAACAAGCCTCAAATACCTATATCCATATCATCGGTACAAGAATAACATTCAAATAATAACACATAGTTATAAAGGACGGAAAAATAGGACTCGCACTTTGGGGCAATACGGGGCTAGGGACTTCCCACATTTCCACACCAACATACATATGGTCAAATAGGAGTTTTTCATAAATCATTCCAACAATACATAAGCAAAATACTAGTCATAACAAATGGATTTCAGAAGAGTTAACATAATGTCTAACAAATGCCTCTAGTCAAAAAAAGGAACTGGGGCCAGGACAAGTTCCAGGCTCACTCTCAATAAGGAAGAACGTTCTGAAATGGTCCTCGGAAGACGGAACTCACCACAATATACTCTGGGATTGGACTATTCGTCAACATGTTGATAATAAAAGTGCTCGGCCCCTACATGGTAAAATCATATAGGCATAGAGTATGTGTTAGTACGTTTGAATGTACTAAGTATGCGGGCCTGCAATGCATATGACTTACCGAACCTACATTTCAATGTTAGATGATAAAGGCACATAGTATAGAAGAATCGTATATTCAATGGAAATATATACAAGATGCCATGAAATTCATGATGCATGAAATGCAACAATGCTCATATATATTGAGGATGGACTATAACTGACAAATCAAACCCATGCGAGCTACTACATGAATCAATCCGATAGAGACCTTCCATCGGTAGGAGAAGACTACTTGCCAAAGGTAATCTACATCATACCTTACGAAACTCACTATTTCGGTGGATGGTCACCTTCCTTGTGGAACTCACCATTTCGGAAGGATTTTCAGAATCATACAGAACATATTAAAATGATAATCAAATAACAATTCCTTACAACCCAGTCATTTTGGTAATAGTTAACATTCCTATGTTGGCATAAAGTTCAAGGAAAGGGAAAGGGCCCTTGGGGATAGCCCTAACACCCCCAATCCATCGATGCTAAGTCAATAACATCCCACTTGAATACTTATACATATGCGTGCTTTCAGGAGATACAATGCTTATTTCAAACCATTCATTACACATTTAGGCTCAAACGCCAAATCTTAGATCATAATCGTAATGTTCATGCAGGAATAACTCATTTACATATACAGAATGGTGCAAGCACCCAGAATGCTCAAAGAGCTAGAATCATAGAAATTTATGTGATCACCTTCTTGTCATAACCAATATCTTATCATAATCATATCATAATCATTTCAGAAAATGTAGTTAGGCTTAACACACTCCATAATTTCCATATATCAATGTTCATGAATGCAATGCAATGCATGATCTGAGGATAGCATGGATAATCTAGATTCAAGTTAAAATCAGTATCAAAATATAAAAGTTAGTAAATCCATAATTAAATCCACATGTAAATCGTAATATGGATCACCCATGCATAAGTCAATTTTAAAACGGACATACATGTTCATACTTTATAACTCAATATAAATCATTATAATAGTGATCAACGTGAATTGAAATCATACGTACTATACATCCCATACACTAATTAGATTTAATAAAATCAAATAATGAAATTTCATATTTAAAGTGGCTAAAATTCATGAAATCAATTGAAAGGAGTCTTCTTGGTTGAAAGAGACCAATAATCAATCCCACATACCTTGATTGAGGAGCTGAATTTGAGGGATGAACTTAGCTTGAATTGGACTCCAATAGAACCCTAGATTGAATCTTGAGAAGGGAGTGTAGAGGGAATAGAGAGGTGATCTTATGAGGGGTAGAAGGTTTTAAGAGAAAGAATTAAGAGGGGAGGGGATATCAACTATATTAGGGGTTTAGGATAGGTAAAAGGTCATAATTTATAATTAAAATAAACTAAAATTACACAAACGCCATTAATGAAATGAACAAAAATTAGAACCATTAGGTCCACATGGTCTACTACACGATCCGTGAAACATAACACAGACCGTGAACAGTGGCCATAATCCAATACTTAGAAACTTCGTAGAGAAAATTCACATGGAGCTAAGGGGTACCACACGGACGGATACACGGTCTGTGTGACTCCACACGTGTCGTGATCGATCGTATGAGAAGGTACTTTAAATAAATTTTGCACGAAAAAGTTATGAGATAGTACTTCCATACTTAGAATAATTTTACGTAGTGAGTTACACGGAGAGCCACACTGTCCATGACATATCACACGGACCATGTGAGTGGCCATGTGCCCTCACTTGGCTAATATTCCCTTCCATCTCAAAGTTTTTCCCACCGTGAATTGGACCAAGTGTCCCTTCACGGGAGGCCACACGGTCCGTGTGGCTTCACATGGACCATGTGGGCCTTCCGCAGAGTGATGCCTGCAATTCAGTTGGCACAATTCCAAGAAATTTGGGAAATGCCATTCGAAAAATCTAGGTCCTTACATCATCTTCCCCTTGGGAACATTCATCCCCGAATGTGCAAAAACAAGGCTTGAAAGGCTTTACTTAGAGCACAAAACACCCAACATAAGATACAATGCATTGTTCATTATTTGAAAAAACAATCACAAAGTCTTTAAACTCATATTGAAATCATATTCAAGTCACTCAAAACATTATAAAAATCCTTTTTGTGCACATGTATGCATGTCGGGTCATGAGACTCAAGAGGAAAGGAAATGGCACCATAAAAGATAAGAATCCTAATACCTTAGGCTTGAGTAGATTGGAAAAGATGAGGATATCGCTTCACCATGTCTAGCTCCGCCTCCCAAGTAGCACTCTCCACATGTTGATTTCTTCAAAGCACCTTTACCGAAGCCACATCCTTGTTACAAAGCCGCTTTACTTGCCTATTTAAGATTTCCACCAACACCTCCTCATAAGACAAATTTTCTTCAACCTTAATCCCTTCCAAGGGCACAATGGTGCTAGGATCACTAACTAGCTTCCTCAACATAGACACATGAAAGACCAGGTGAATGGAACTCAAATCCAGAGGCAACTCCAACCTATAAGCCACGCCCCAACTCGCTCAACAATCTCATAAGGGCCAACATACCGGGGGCCTAGCTTGCCCTTCTTAACAAAGCGCATCACACCCTTCATAGGCAAAACCTTCACATATACCCAATGATCAACACAAAACAAAAGATCCCTTCTCCTAACATCCGAATAAGATTTTTTATGACTTTGGGACATTTTAAACCTTTACCTAATCACCTTCACCTTATCCATGGCCTCCATCACTAAATTCGGGCCAACTAGTGCCATCTCTCCCAAGTCAAACCACCCCACCAGTGATCGACAACTTCTCCCATATAAAGCCTCAAACGATGCCATACCAATGCTAACATGGAAGCTATTATTATAGGCAAACTCAATGAGTGGGAGATGGTCATCCCAATTGCCTTTAAACTCCAATACACAAGCCCTCAACATATCCTCTAAGGTTTGAATAGTGCTCTCCGCTTGGCCATCAATTTGAGGATGAAAAGAAGTGCTCAACTTAATCTTAGTCCCAAGTCCCTCCTGAAAAGACCTCCAAAAGTGGCAAGTGAATTGGGTACCATGATTCGATATAATAGACCTAGGTACCCCATGAAACCTCACCAACTCTTGGATATACAACCTTGCGTAGCCCTTGGCGCTCATGGTAGTCTCGATCGATAAGAAATGAGCCGACTTCGTCATCCGATCTACGACAACCCAATGGAGTCAAATTGCCTTCAGGTCTGAGGTGACCCAAGCATAAAATCCATGTTCACATCTCCCCATTTCCATGTGGGAATCTCAATGTCTTGGGCCAAGCCACCAAGCCTTTAGTGTAGTACCTTCACTTGTTGACGACTTGGGCATTTAAATACGAACTTAGCGATGTTTTTCTTCATACCATGCCACCAATACACTTCTTTCAAATCTCGATACATTTTGGTAAACCCTGGGTGAATAGAATAATGAGAGTTTTTAGCCCCACTCGTAATCAACCTTCTAAGATCATCCACATCTGGTACGCAAAGCCGGTTTTGGTACCGGAGTACACCTTCTCCCCCTTGGGAGAACACCTCGATCTCCTTTTCAGCAACCAACCTCTTCAATTCAAGTAACAATGGGTCTAAATCTTGCTTAGCCTTTATATCACTTACCACAGAAGATTATGCCCCTCTTTGAACACAAGACCGCCATTGCTTAAATCAGTCAACCGGACACCCAACCTAGCTAACCGGTGAACATCTCTCGCCAAATCTTTCTTTTCTTTCCCAATATGCGCCACACTTCCCATAAACAACCTGCTAAGAGCATGCATGGTGAAGGTTGTGCAGAACTCACTGTTTGAGATAGGTTCCTCCATAGGCTCGTGGGGAGCCTGAACCTCATTAGCCGGAGTCGGCCTTGAGTAGAGGGGTCTACCTCGAGGCATTTTTTAAAATGGATCAACGACAACGTCAGGATAAGTGAACCAAATATACTAGCCATAGAACAACATAAGACATGAAAAAGTGAGGCAATTCCTAAAATGTCTTCGTAGCTTCCCGCTCATAGCATGGTGCACTTCACACCCATGAATAGGACTCTACTCGACGTGACATGTTGGACTCCGAGGATCATTTATAAATCTACTGCTCTGATACCATCTTTTGTCATGACCCGGGGTTAGGGCCTAGATGTGACACGGTAAATAGGAATCCAAGAGTCTCCAAAAAAGCCTCAAGTAAATATATCCACATCACCGGTTCAAGAACAATATTCAATTAATAACACATAGTTCAAAGGGACGGAAAAATAGGACTCATGCTATGGGGTAATACGGGGCTAGGGACTTCCCACATTTCCACACCAAACATACATATGGTCAAATAGAAGTTTCTCATAAATCGTTCCAACAATATGTAAGCAAGATACTAGTCATGATAAATGGATTTCAGAAGAGTTAACAAAATGTCCAACAAATGTCTCTAGTAAAAAAGAGGAACGGGGGCGAGGATAAGTTCCGGGCTCACCCTCAATAAAGAAGAACATTCTGGAATAGCATAAAAAAGAGGTAATTGGCTTTCCTCGAAAGATGGGACTCACCACAGTATACTCTGGGATTGGACTATTAGTCAACATGTTGATAGTCAAAGTGCTCGGTCCCTACATGATAAAATCATGTAGGCATAGAGTATGCGTTAGTACGTTTGAGTGTACTAAGTATGGGGGCATGCAACGCATATGACTTACCAAACCTGCATTTCAATGTTAGATAACAAGGGCACATAGTATAGAATGAATCATATATTCAATGAAAATATATACAAGATGCCATGAAATTTACGATGCATGAAATTCAACAATGCTCATATATATTGGTGATGGACTATAACCAACAAATAAAACGCATGCAAGCTATTACATGAATTAGTCCAATAGAGACCTCCCATTGATAGGAGAAGACTACTTGCCAAAGGTAATCTACATCACACATTACAAAACTTACTATTTTGGTGGATGGTCACATTTCTTACGAAACTCACCATATCGGAAGGATTTTTAGAATCATACAAAATATATCAGAATCATAATCAAATAACCATTATTTACGACCCGATCATTTCGGTAATGGCTAACATTTCTATGTTGGCACAAAGTTCTAGGAAAAGGAGAGGGCCCTTAGGGATAGCCCTAACACTCCAATCCATCGGTGCTAAGTAAATAATATACCACTTGAATACTTATACATATACATATACATGCTTTTAAGAGATACAATGCTCATTTCAAATCGTTTAGTACACACTTAGGCTCAAATGCAAATCTTTGATCATAATCGTAATGCTCATGCAGGAAATAACTCATTCACATGTATAGAATAGTGCATGCACCCAAAATGCTCAAAGAGCAAGAATCATAGACATGTATATGATCACCTTCTTGTCATAACCAATATCTTATCAGAATCACATCATAATCATTTCAGAAAATGTAAGGCTTAACCCACTTCATAATTTCCATATATCAACGTTCATGAATGCAATGCAATGCATGATGTGAGGATAACATGGGTAACCTAGATTCAAGTTAAAATCAGTATCACAATATAAAATTTAGTAAATTCATAATTAAATCCACATGTAAATCATAATATGGATCACCTATGCATAAATCAATTTTAAAGTGGACATGCATGTTCATACTTTATAACTCAGTTTAAATCATCATAATAGTGATCAAAGAGAATTGAAATCATAGGTACAATACAAACCATACACTAATTAGATTTAATAAAATCAAATAATGAAATCTCATACTTAAAGTGACTAAAATTTATGAAATCAATTGAAAGGAATTTTGGGTCTTCTTCATTGAAAAAGACCAAGAATCAATCCCATATACCTTGATTGTGGAGATGAATTTGCGGGATGATCTTAACTTGAATTGAACTCTAATAGAACCCTAGCTTAAACCTTGAGAGGGGAGTGTAGAGAGGAATAGGGAGGTGAGTTTATGAGGGGTAGAAGGTTTTAGGAGAATGAATTAAGAGGGGAGGGGATATAAGCTGAATCAAGGGTTTAGGACAGGTAAAAGGTCATAATTCATAATTAAAATAAACCAAAATTACACAAACGCCAATAATGAAATAGACCGAAATTGGGACTATTAGGTCCACACGGTCCACTACACGATCCGTGAAACGTCATATGGATCGTGAACAGTGGATGTGATCCAATACATAGAAACTTCACCGAGGAAATTCACATGGAGCTAAGGGGTACCACAGAGACGACTACACGGTCCGTGTGACTCCACATGGGCCGTGACATCAACCGTGTGAAGGTACTTCAAATAATTTTTGCATGACAAAGTTACGAGATGGTACTTCCATACTTAGAATAATTTTATGTAGTGAGTTACATGGAGATCCACACGATCCGTGAAACATCACACGGACCGTTTGCCCTCACTTGGCCAAAATTTTCTTCCGTCTCAAAGTTGTTCCCGCTGTGTACTGGACCAAGTGTCCCTTTATGGGAGGCCATACGGTCCTTCTGGGCCCTCCGTGGAGTGATGCCTGACAGTTCACTTGGGACAATTCCAAGAGATTTGGGAAACGCCACTCAAAAAATCTAGGTTCTTACACAGAGTTTGATATTATTTGACATATCTATTTAGAGAAGCTCACTCGCGGTTCGAAGTTCGGGATCTTTGTTGTCTCTTATTAAAAGCTTAGGGATGTTAATACTTTGGTAATACCTTGTATTCACTAGAATTCATCTATTATTAGTTTAGCTTTTTTGTCTATTTGTCAGGCTTATAGGGGTCCGTTCGGGTTTTACCTCAACGTGTGCACAATTGTACCTTCTGGACCTATGGGGGCTCAGTTGGGTGTAGTCTCTTATGTATTGATTGTATTTTACACCCATGTGCATATCTTTACTATTACTTTTATTGACCTCTTCCTGTGCTTTATTTAATTTTTTTGTTGCATTTATTTTTCTTACTTAGTCAGCCTATAATGTCTACTGGATACCCTTTTATCTAGTACTTATACTACACTCTGTATCATCTTTGTGATGCAGGTCTGAGCACCAGTCATCGGCATTGATCAACCCAACTTATAATAATCATTTTTAAAGATAAGGGTAAGCACCTAACATTTTGGATCATTACATTCTCTTTCAGTTTCTGTGGCCTATCTTTTACTATTTTGAGACTAGCTAGCTGGGTAATTTTTATTTTGGCCCACTATTAGGGTTTGTATCTATCTTTGTAGTAGCTTTGTACTTGCGACTTTTAGGTTCTAGAAGGGATCTTTTTGTTGTATATATTTATTACATTTTGTTGACTTTTGCTTTTATTTTTATAGATCTTAAAATCATTATTTCCTATCCATTACTAGTAGTTCCAAGTTATGGGTCGACCGTCTTATCGATAGAATATGATAGGTACCGTCCTGACTCGGATATTAGATCATGACAAGTTGGTATTAGAGCCCCAAGTTCATTGGTCTCACTTGTATAGAGCTAAACTTAATAGAGTTCTATATATCAAAGTAGAGACATCATGTCTTATCTTCGGGAGGCTATAAGGTGCCATTAGGAATGTTAATTATTTTGCATATATTTCATTGCAGGGTATCTTATATTGGCTTCCTAAAATCTTAGTTGACTCATTCTTTCATAGGATGGCTCGTACATGCTGATTTGTGGCTAGAATTTTCCCATCTGGATTGGCAAATAGAGCCCTAATTTGGGGTAGGGTCTAACCCCAAAGTCATACCAAAGCTATTTCACCAAATCATCATAGAGATAGGACTCTGGAGTGGGAGGTAGAGCATTAATATGCTCCCATTCCTCCAAAGCTAGTACAACTGCCAGCCTCCCCCTCTCCCCCAACTATGACACCTTCTTTATAGGAAGCTATCACTTAGTTACTTAAAATATTTGGGGGTATGCAACAGGCATTAGCCCTAGACCCAGTTCCCCAGCAGTGTAGGGTCAGCCTGCAGCTCAAAATCACAGGGATTGACCTACTCTAGTCCCACCAGCACCGCAGGATCAGCCAGCTACTCCAAATCATAGGGATCGGCCAAATCCAGTGCCTCCTGCCACCCTGCCAAATATTGTGGGTGGTGTTATACTATTTTAGGAGCAGAGAATGCTCAGATATTTCTTCAAATTGATACCACCGAGGTTCTCAAGGGCTATTGGAGTAGATGCTCATGAGTTTCTAGTTTCTGCCGGGAGCAGTTACATACTTTTAGTTTATTGGAATCCTGATAAGTAGACTTTACTACACATTTGCTTGATGGGTCTTCGAGGTAGCAGTGGTGCTCTTACATGGATACTAGGCAAACTAAGTCACCACCTATGGTCAATGTTTTCAAAGACCTTCCTAGCTAGATTTGTCCCTAGGAGTTTTAGAGACAGGCACTTTGATCAATTTTGAAGGCTAGAGTAGGGCACCATGACTGTGTCTGAGTATGAGGTCAAATTTCATGAGCTCTCTAGCATGTTACTATGATATTTCTAACTAAGGTGGAGAGGATCCGGTGTTTTTTTCGAGGATTGAGGACATAACTGAGGATTGAGACTCAATCATTTGTTACATCAGGTTGTCCTTTTGTGGATATTGTTGGTCATGCCCATACCGTTAAACAACTCTATCATGAGACCCATAGGGATATCGACAAGAGGTATCTGCATGAGGTTATATATTGGGGTCCATTATAGACCTAGGAAACATTATGATAGGCCCCAATTGTAGTTCTAATAGGGCCAATCTAGTCGTCCCATTCAGGGTTAACTCCAAGCATCAGATGGTGATCGATAACATAAATTTGCCTCTAGTTAGGGTTTCCCTCACTATATCATCAGGAAGAGACGAGAGTTATAGCTTTTGTTGCTTTAGGGTAGGTCAATTTATCATATTTATCTAGCTAGAGTCCCAAGGTATCAGATACAAATACTACAGGTCGTAGTAGCTAGTATTTATTCGACTGATCTCCCCAGGGGTGTTATGATTACAGAGAGTAGGATCATTGGTCTAGAGTGATCCCAGATAGTGGGTGAGGCCTTCTTCTTCACAAATTGTCCATTCGGCTTTAGTAGCAATATAGCCATAGATAAGGACTAGGGCCATGACCACAGAGGTGATCAACAGGGCTCTAGAGGTAGTTCTAAGGGTCGTAGGTCAGGTGGTAGAGATGATACATGAGGTAGAGGTTGTTAGGGCCATTTTTATGTTGCCTTGACAAGGGTAAAGGCTGAGGCATCAAACGTTGCCATTACAAGTATGATTTCTTTGTGGCAGCAATCTGCTTCATCTCTCTTTGATCCAGGTTCAACATATTCCTATTTATCTATATATTTTTCTCTCCGTTTGGGTATGAGCCCTAAGACTCTTTCATCACCATTACATGTTTTGACTCTAGTAGGAGAATCTTTAGTAGTTGATAATGTATGTAGATCATGTGTGGTCATTCTTTAGGGACAGTATACTGGGCAGATCTAATTTCGCTTGATATGCTTGATTTTGACACAACTTTGGGCATAGATTGGCTAGCTCCACTTCATGTGATTTTGGACTATTGTGCCAAGATCATCACCTTAGCCATGCCTACCCCTAGTAGTGTGATAGAAGTCTTATAGTTGCACACCAGCCGGGATCATCTCTTTTATTCAAGCTAAGAGGTTGGTAGCTTATGGGTGCCTAGCTTATTTGGTTTATATTTGTGATATACCTTGTGAGGCCCTTTTTGTTGGTGCAGTTCTAGTGGTTTATGAGTTTCCTGATGTATTTTCTATTGACTTGCCTTGCCTACCTCTAGAAAGAGATATTAATTTCGCTATAGATTTTGAGCCAAGCATTAAGCCCATTTCTATCCCATCCTATCGGATAGCCAACACTTAGCTTCAGGGTCTTTTAGATCAAGGATTCATCTATCCTAGTATTTCTCCTTAGGGTGCTCTGTTATGTTTGTTAAGAAGAAGGACGGGACCATGCAAATGTACGTAAATTACAGGAAGTTGAAAAGGTGATGGTGAAGAACTATTACCCTATGCCTTCCACACCAAGGTGCAGTGGTGTTTTCTAAGGTTGACCTATTATCCGGCTATCACTAGTTGAGAATTAGGGTAAGAAACATCCCTAAGGCTACTTTTCAGATCATTATTGATGCCATGAGTTCCTAGTGATGTCATTTGGGTTGACTAGTTCCCAGCCAACCTTTATGGACTTTGTGACTCATGTATTTAGGCCTTATCTTGAATCCTTCATTATAGTCTTCATTGATGACATTCTGGTATACTCATGGAGTTGAGAGAGGAATCAAAGCAATTGAGGATTGTGCTTTATACTTTGAAAGATCAGCGACATGCCAACCTCTCAGAGTATGAGTTTTTCTTAGAGTTGATGAGATTTCTGGGGCACGTAGTACCTAAGGATGTTATTATGGTAGATTCGGTGAAGATTGAGGCTATTTGCGGTTGGACTAGGCCCACATCTCTTACTATAGTTAGGAGATTTGTCAGTTTGGTTGGAACTATTAGTGTTTTGTTGAGGGATTCTCCACTATAGCATGTCGTTGACTCATTTGAATCTCTAGGATGTTCCTTTTGTATGGTCTGATGAGTGTGAGTTAAGCTTTCGAAGGTTCAAAGAGTTTCTTACCACCGCTTCTATTTTGACTTTTCCAATCGAGGGTGAGGGGGTTTCATGATATATTATAATGTATTCAGTGTTGGTTTGGGGTATGTTCTGATGAAACAGGGTTGAGTTACTGCATATGCTTCTAGATATTTGACGGTGCATGAGTGCAACTACTTCACCCATGACTCAGTGTTGGTGGTGGTAGTTTTCACACTCAAGATGTGGATGCACTACTTATATGGGGGTTACTATGAGATATACACTGACCATTATAATCTATATTTGACATTAGTCACAGGGACCTTAATTCTAGGTAGCGATGCTGGATCGAGCTACTAGCAAACTATAATCTCTCTATTCTCTACCATCTAGACAAGGTGAAAGTATTAGTGGATGCCTTGAGATGGAAGATGAGGAGTATGGGTAGCTTAGCTAACTTTCCTATCAAGGAGTGACCGTTGCCTTAGTACATCTTGTCTTTAGCTAATAGGACGATTAGATTGGATATTTACGACTTCAGGTGAGTAAGAGCCTTTATTAGTATACAATATTCTCTACTTGATCAGATTCGTGCCAGGCAATATGATATGAGTCATTGGCAGCCTTCAGAGATGGTTTTAATAGGCGATGGTGGCACAACCTCTATAGGCTCAGATGGGGTTCTCTAATTAGATAGCCGCTTGTGTGTTCCCAGAGTTAGGGCTAAGATACAACTAATTATCCATAAGGCACATGATTCTAGATTTA
Source organism: Solanum rostratum (assembly GCA_029948455.1). Lineage (NCBI taxonomy): Eukaryota > Viridiplantae > Streptophyta > Magnoliopsida > Solanales > Solanaceae > Solanum > Solanum rostratum. The sequence continues at coordinate 59,468,108 of CM057045.1, read as the reverse complement.
TATTCATTCGGGCACAATGCAGATGTATTAATATTTGAAGTAGCATTACTGATGGGATGATGGTATGAGAAGAGATATAGTTGATTATGTATCCTATTACCTAAGTTATCAGCAGGTAAAGGCCAAGCATTAAAGGCCTACTAGAGAGTTCAAAAGATTACCTATTCCTAAATAGAAATGGAAGCGTATCACCATGAACTTTGTGATGGGATTGTCTCAAACCTTTAGTGGTATTAACAATATATAGGTCATTGTTGATCGCTTTACCAAGTCAACCCACTTCTTCAGTCTAGTCTTGTTATAGTGCAGAGCAGTTAGCCCATAATTATATTTAAGAGGTGGTTTTTGTTAAACGGGGTGCCTATATTTATCATTTAAAATTATGGTTCACAATTCACTTCTAGCGTTTTGAGAGCTTTATGGAGAGAATTGGGTACCCGAGTTGATCTCAAAGCTATGTTTCACCCCAAATCGAGGGCTAATAAAAACATATTATTCACGTTCTTGAGGGTTTGTATATTTGAGTTTGAGGGTCAGTTGGATCAATTTTTTCCTTTGGCAGAGTTCGCACACCACAACAACCACCACTCTAGTATTCAGATGGTCTTATTTGAGGCCTTATATGGTAGGAATTGTCGTACTCTAGTTTGTTGGTTTGAGTCCTCGAAGCATAGGAATAGCAACACAGATTTACTCTAGGAAGCTTTAGCCAGATTTTGGGTGATCTAAGATAAAGTAAGGACAACTCAGAGCAGGCACCAATGTTATGTTGATAGTAGACTCCATCACTTGTGTTTTGATGCTAGTGATTAGATGTTTTTGTCATTGTTCACCTTAGAGGACATGATGAGGTTCGATAGGCAGGGCAAGCTTAGTCAATGATATATTAGGCCTTTAGAGATATTGAGAAGGATTGATGAGGTTGTATATGAGTTAGCACTACCTCCAGCATTTTCAACTACGCACCTAGCATTCCGTGTTTTGATGCTGCGCTGGTACATTCTAGATGAGTCTTATGTGCTACAATATGTTTCAGTTGAGTTGGATGACTGCTTGACCTATTTTGAAAAGCCAATAGTTATTTTAGTTAGGGATATCAGACAACTTCACTACAGAGCCATTCCAATGGTTATGGTCCAGTAGAGGCATTATCAAATTGAGAAGGCTACCTGGAAGGCTGAGTAGGATAAACGAGAGAAATATCCTAGTCTCCTTGAGCCTTCAAGTATGTCCTTATTCTTACTTTCGCAAACGAAAGTTCTTTTAGTAGTGGATGTTGTAATGACCTTCTAGATCATTTTTGTAAATTTTTGCCTTCTTTCATCGATTTGAGCTTTTCTATAGTGACCTCAAGTCATTTAGAATATGTTGGCACTGTCATTTCAGTCACCTAATCACTCGTTTGGGTTTTCTACAATTTTTTGTGTTTGAAGGCTTTTATAACTTGAAGAGTTGACTTCAGTCTAAAGTATAAGGTAATGGCCTCATAATGGAATTATGATCGTTCCCTTGGCTTTAAAAATTCCAAATTAGGCTAGAAGCATGGTTGACTCGTTTTCTAAGTCTTTCAGTGCGAGTTTAAACTATTTAGTGTTTTAACATTTCAAATTTGGCCTAAAGTTGACTTTGTTCAACATTCTTGAAAATCATTCCCAATAAAAATTCTAACATCGTGGTTATCTCTAAAAAACCCTAACATCATGGTTAGCTCTAAAATATTTAGTTTAGTCTAGAATGATCCTTCGCTCAGTTCTCCTAAAAACTTTCAAACTCATTGGAGCCTTTTGTTGGATTTTGGTTAAAATGCTATTTGGGAGTATGATCCACTTTTTATCAAAATGACCTCATATGAAAATCTTTACTCCATCATTTGCTCTAGAATATCGAATTTAGTGAGGAAGCATAGTGAATTTGCGGTACGAAGTTTCAAATTGATGCCAAATTCCCTGTCGAAGACTTTTAAATGGGATCATCTCATGCACTGAATCTGGTGTACCTTCACAAATAAGATAACCATTTTTAATTTTTTCGTCTAAATTTCAAAGTTGAATATCTTGAGCTATAGAGCACCAAAATTCGGTTATTCAAGAGACTAACTTGCATTCACAAGGGGAACATTGCATTGTAGTCAAAACTTGCCATAGACTTTTCATTCAAAGTAAAATGTGAGAAATAGTTGTCTTGATTCTTGACTTAGCTAAAAAATAAATTTTTTTTGGATGATCAATTTTTGATAGTTTTGAATTTGAATTGTGCTCCATTTTGGGACATAAGTTCGGGGAGCTGGTAGGACCCCATTTATGGGGTTAATTTAGAATTTTTTAGCATGGGACCCACATTATCATTTTTACCTAAAAATTGGCTTGTCTTCGAAAATTGTGATTTTTGTGTCAAAATTATCGTAATGATATTGTGATTCTAATCTTGGTAGCATGGTATCAAGGTCGTTTAGAAGGGAAAGTAAGGTCTGACTAAGTAGTTTGGAGTATGGGTGTTTGGCCTACCAGCAGGCTATGACTTTCCTTCTTTTAGATTAAGTTTGAATATGTAAATATAGGTCAATTTGCATGAATTTGGGCAGGGAATTAGTTGTACATGCCATGCTTGTTATAATTAGTTGTCAAATGGGATTGGTGGGTACTTCAACTGCCATTTTCTGATTATCAACACCTTGTGTGCTTGTTTTAACTGAGGCTGTGATTAATAAGAGCATTTTTTGCCTTATTGTGGGCTTATACTAGTGATGTCATAGTTTTATGATATTTCAAAACTGATATACTTGTTAATCTTTTCCCAATGTCACTTTGAGAGGAGTAGGTCCTTGTAAATTGGAATAGGAGAGTTAGATCTAACAGAATTGTGCCTTAGCAATGCAATAGCTCAGCTTGAGGACTGATTATCCATACTTCTTGTATTACTTCATATTGATGCTTCCGATCACACTTCCGACTTCGTACGGCTATAATAATAATTTTGGTCTGTTTGTCAGGCTACATTGGGATATTTTGGGGATGCATAAGGTAAATCATAAGGAATTTGATAGTTTGGTTCACAAGAATATATAAGCAACTCAATTTGGATCAATTATTCATAAATTGGCACTGATAGGAGGTTTCATTTGTAGTTCAAGGTCCGAGCTCTGAGCTTTATACTTTTGATTGCTCATCCTCCTATAATGGAGTCAAAATTCATAGTCTAGGTAGTTGATTATATCATAATATCTATGGTAGTCAACATCTGCAGTTCAAGGTTCGAGCTCTAAGCTATCTTCTGCAGAGTTCGATAATAATCAACATATCTATTATAGAGAGGCTTATCCGCGGTTTGAGGTTCGAGCCATGTGATGTCTCTAATTTAGATCTTTGACATTTTGAAACTTTTTTGATACCTTCGCACCGCAAGAATTAATTTATTATTGGTTTAGCTTTTCTCTATACATGTTGGGCTTATGGGGATATGTTTGGGTTTTACCTCAACTTGCGCACAAGTGTACCTTTTGGGTATAGGAGCTCAGTTGGGTATAGTATCCTAGGTCTTAGTTGTCTTTTACAGCTATGTACATACCTTTACTATTCCTATTGTTGACCATTGTTTGTATTTTATTCTAGTATTTCCTACTGCATTTACTTTTCCTATTCAATCGGTTTATGATGCCTATTGAGTACCATTTTATCTGATACTTATATTAGACTCAGAGATGTAGGTCCACACATTAGTCATCGGTGTTGATCAAATTATCTTGCGATAGTCATTTATGAAGACGAGGGTGAAGACCTAGCATTTTGGATCAGTACAATGTTCTTCGATTTCTGTGGCCCATCTTTTCCTATTTTAAAACTAGCTAGTTATGTATATATTTTGGCCCACTTCTGGAATTTATATCTATCTTTGTAGTAGCTCTGTACTTATGGTTTTCGGGTTTTAGGAGGGTTCTTTTGGTTGTGTATATTTATATGTTCTGTCAGCTTCCGCTTTTATTTTTGTGGATCTTTGAATCTTTATTTCCTATCAAGATTATGTCCTTAAATCCATTATTAGCAGTTTCAAAGTACAAGTTGACTTACCTGCCGATGTGATATAATTGGTAACATCATGAGTCGAGAATCGAATCATGATTGTTGTTTTGGCTAAGGAATAATAATGATAAATGATTAGAAAAAAAGTACAAGAGCCTTGGTCATCAAAGAATTTGAGCATTTAGAATTGGGTCATAAGTATTAGTTAAGCATTCGAACATCCTTGTAGCATTGTGCGTGGATACAAGTTAAGAAAGGCGAAGAAAATGAGACAATACATATAGATACTTAGTTCAAAGTTGAGGATTGTACGGATTTCTTTTACTTTAAATTTATATATAATAATGTAAGATGGGCTTGGTGAATAAAGCTTATGCTTACATTATATAGAGTTCTTGATGTGATTAAGGGTTTCTTTAAGTTTTAACATGAGTGTACAAGTATTTAAATGGAGGCTGAGGCATGTCATGTGAATGGTTGTATGTGGTTGAGATTGATTTTTAATTCAATAGTTGTAGCTCGGGGAAAGCTCCATCAGATTTTAAACTAGTGTTATTGACCTTGGGTAGGATCAATTTTCAATATGAGGTTCTTAGAATTGACTGGAGATGTATAGTAATACTTTATTTGAGGAAAAAAAAAGATGTAAGAATTTAGAGTTACAAATAGTTATAGTGTAATTTTCGAGGAATTTTTGTAGTAGTAATTATTTTTAAAGCAAGAGTAAAGGATTAGAAAGGTCATGATATTTTGTTCGAATCAGATTCATCGAGTCTGTTGTTGGATTATGGTGAATGTGTTGGGTTTTGATAAGTTTAGTATGTTTCTAGACATGTTGGTAATCAAATTAGAAATTATGTGTAAAGAGAAGTCAAACAAGTGGGAATCAAATGACTGGAGGAGTTTTGACTATAAGTACTAGAGAGGTAGTACTTTGAATAGGACAAAAGAGAATTTTTGGTAATTAAGGTATACTAGTACACTGCATATGCAAACCTAGTTGAGAGTACCTATGTGAGATGTACCATGGAAAGTATAGTTTTTCGATAGTCTTGATATTTACCTTATCATTGAAGACATGTTTAATCTATATATGATTGATTTTGAGGATCATTGGGCGTAGTTTTGCCATTTTTAGGAGTTATCTAAATTCACAGTTAGTGTTCCAGCATCCCGATAGTGTTATTAAAGGTTATAAATACTTGAGAGTATCATTCACTGGTTGGTTACCTGATTGTTACCTTCTTTGGATCAGATTAGTTTGGTTCTTCCTTATAAATGTGTATTATCAAAAGACCATATCTTGCAGCTTAAACTTGGGGGAGGACTATTTTAAGAGAATGTAGCTTGGTTTAGACTTGCGATGGTTTGTATATTACATTTGGTTTGTGGTGGGTTCAGGCTCAATTTAGCTTTAACTGAAAATAGTTCTAAGATGTTTCATGATCTTGTGGGAAGGAGGTTTGTTTTGGTGGTTATGTTGTGTTATGAGGATATTAGTTCAGGTTTGGTTCATGGGTTAGTTCGTACTTGATAATTACTCTTTGGTTGCAAATCTTTTAATTTTGATTCATAAGTTCGACTCTTGATAGTACATCCTGATGTTATGGTCCTCAAAAGTAAGTTCTCTTAGAAGAACCATTACTGACTTTTAGAATTGTATCTCAGACTCTTAGTAAAATTGAGTAAAATTCTTTTCTTTATTTTATTTTTTAGGACGAATATGATTTTTAGGAATGAATTATGTAATGACACTAACGGACTTTTTTGGAAAATTTTGAAAATTACAATTTTACTTCTTTCAATAGTTACTCCAAGTCATGTTTGATCAATTTATGAACTTAGTTTTGAAATTTTATTAGAAACTTGTAAAATGTTGAACTTTTGAGGTTTTGAAGGCTTAAGTTGCTAAAAAGTGATTTTTGGTAACTGGAGCTACAAGTCTCAAAATAGAATTTCATCATCTATGAAATATGAAATTTAATCTAGGAGAGTCATTGTTTCTTAATATGAAGTTGTTTTGTGAATTTAGGGTCGTAGGTTGGAAGTTTGAGTTAAATTGGATCAGAGATTTGACTGTTTGAATTCTCGAATTGAATTTTTGATAATTCCATTGGATAGAAGAGGTGATTTTAGGCCTAAGAAGAAGTTTATAATATTTTTTGGGAGCCTTGAAGGCCTTTTAGTCTTTTGAGCCTTAAGTTGATTTAATTACGACTAAATGAATTTTGAGTCAAAGAGACCTCGAATTCACGTTTTGATGATTCCATTTAGTCCAAAATGTCATTTTTAAGCTTTTAACCTATTTGATTTGTGTTCGAGAAGTGCCAAATGAGTTTTGGGTGAGTTTTAAGCTTCTTGAATGCTTTGGCTCTGTTTTAGCAAATTATGGCAATTAAAGAATTCATTATTAGTTTGGAAAAACAAAAAATAATTTTGAAATTTTGAGCATAAATTATACGAATGGTTTGCAAAATTTGGCGCATTTTTGTTAAGTTGATATTGGATTTTTATCACAAAATATAAAATAATTATTTGCCAAGAAGAAATGACATTTGACTGGGCAAAAAAGTCCTGAATTGAGTTTCGATTAAAGGAGTAGGTTAGTATCATTATTTAAGATAATTAGGGAAAAACAGATCATTTCACTAATATGAGGAAGCTACGACCTTTTTACCAAGATTTCACTACTGATTTAGGTGCAATTATAGCCCTGTACATGTATTTAAAATTTCTGATTGTATTCATCATTTGGTATAATAGGTATACAGGGAGTTCTTGAGCTCAAAATGGAGTGATTCTTGATTCTTCTTGATTTAATATGGGAGTTAGTTTCCAACTCTCATTTCAGATCTTGATTTCTTCATATAAATTTCTTTCTCTATGCAAAACTTTCTTCGAAGTAAATTGAGATTTTATTCATTTGGACTCTATTTTCAATGAAAAAGGTATATTAGGATCCATATATTATGGGTAAACTAATTTTAGTATAAACATATTTAATTCATAAATATTTTCATCATATTAACTGCGTATGATAAAGTTAAATTTGATAGATTGAGGATTTCAAGGTCGATTTTAACTCCATTTTTGAAGAAATTTCAAATTTGAGCTTTTACAAACATGAATAAGGTGTTTTTCAAGAAATATTTCAGATTTGATTCAGTGTTATTGGACCAGGTATTTGAGATTTTTTTTTCAAGAACTCAAGTTTTACTAAAATGGTAATTTTGAGTAGATTTCAACTCCATTTTTTAAACAATTTTTTTTTAATGAATTTCTAATACTTGGGGGGACATTTTATGTAGATAATTTCAGAAATTTCAGACTTAAATCAGTTTTGGTATTGATTTTTTGGACCATTTTATTATTTTTCTCAAATTTCATAAGTTTGATGGCTTTGGCTTCAAAATTTAGTTGTGAACCATTATTTGACTAGATTATGGTGTGTTGGAATATAATCGAAAGGGGAAAGCTCCAGAAATAGAGTGATTGCAATTTTATTACTAAGACAAGTGAATTGCTAAGTTGTAGCTAAGAATGTTGAACCTTGTATCTTCCTACTTGCGTGATAAGGGTGTAACAAAATTGAACTTTGATGTCTATTAATTGAAATGAATTAATGATTGAGATGGGATGATAATATGGCTATGTAACTTGACATGCTAATATGAAATTCAGATATGGGTACTTGCATAATTGTTGTAAATCATTTATTGATGTGAATGTTGAGTTGTATGGCATTGTGTCGTGGATCTCATTTCTCATTCATTCAGGCTTTGCGTATATGCTTATCTACATTAGATTTTGGAATGTGATAAGTGTAATGCCCGGTAAAATTACCAAAATACCCCTAGAGAGAGGGTATGCGCGTAACAAATCTTCCAATGCTCGTATGGGAAATCCAAGGCCGGAATTGTGACCAACACAAAAATTTGAGTGGGAAAATGGTCTTGGTCAATTTTTAGAGCGATCTGATCAAAAGATAAATTTTCAATCTGAAACACAAAATAGTGTTCATACGCGACGGGAGCGCGTCGCACACCCATTGCGGACCCACACTTGTATTCTTTTAAGACATCTTGACAGGATTAGGTAAACTCGTTAAGAAAATTTCTTCTGAAAATACACAGTACGCGACCAGTACGCATCGCAGACTGGGTCTTTTTCGAGTTGAAAATTTCTAAATTATTATGAGGGGATTTTCGGTTAATTCTCCACCCCTCCTAAACTCTATACACGATCTAATAAGGTCATTTTGACGTAAAGAGGGTCTATAAGTCCCCATTCTAAATCTTATTCCTATACTTTACTAAGTCTAGGGTTTGAGGAGAGAAGAGAAGAGCTTGAGTTGAGAGATTCGAGAAGAGATCCTTGACGTGCTTGGTTGATAGCTACATTCCAGTTATGTAAAGCTAAACTAAAAACATGGGATTGTTCTCTCATGTGTCCCTTAGAGGTCATAGATGAGTTGATGGTTCAAGAGTCTACATGCATGAACCCTTTATGGTTTTTCATATAATTTTATTTGAAATTATATGTTTTTCTATGTTGATGATCATCATACTAATTGTTTTCTTGAATTGAACATTTTTCATGAGAATTTGCATAACCCTACATGACTATTTTGAAAAGTATGCATAATGAACTTGAGGATTGAGTCTAGAGCCTTGAATTACGATTGTTGATTGTGATGAGAGGATGATGATGAGTTGATAGAAACTGATTGTCTTATGCGTCCCTACAAATGAACTCTACCGATGTGTTTATTCAATTGTTTCCTAATGATTGTTCTAAATCTTGAGTCTTTGATTGAGATTGATTGATGAGAGGGCTAAAGTCCCTATGAGATATTGATTGATGGGAGGGCTAAAATCCCTATGAGATGTTGATTGATGAATGGAATAAAACCCTTATGAGACGTTGATTGATGATAGGGCCAATGTCCCTATGAGTTGATTTGTTTCACTGGATTGATGGTTTTATGAGCAATGAGTCACAGGAGGAGTATCGAGCACCGAAATGGGTAAGAATGAGTCCCACTCAAACACATTTACTAGTCGCCAAACGTAGGTGAGGCTTAGAACCATCACATATATTGTGGTTCCCTCTTGATTAGAAGTCCCTGAAACAATAGTGGACTTATTAACAACTGACTCTTATTGGGTGAGCTGATATAGTTTCGATTCGTTCCCTACCTAGTAAGTTTGGAACGGCTGTGGCAACATCAGCGTGATTGTTTTACATTCACTGGCTCATACGTGATTGTTGTTGGATAAAAGAAACTCCGATAAATTACCTGCCTTGAGTACTCCGTGTCTAAGATGAGCTTTGAGATGAGATGAGAGGAGGTGAGCTCCTCTAGGATGAGATAAGATGAGAGGAGGTGAGCTCTTTTGAGATGAGTCTGAGATGATTGATGAGTTTGAGTTGTTCATGGGTCACTTGTCTACTCTTTATACTTTCATAGATGGTCATTTAATGATTTGATGTTTATTTTGAGTTGATATTGTTTCCATATTATTCTACATATTTCTGTTTCACTCAGCTATTTTACACACTAGTACATTCCAAGTACTGATGTGCCCTCTGGACTGTATCTTTTTTTATGATGCAGGGACAAATACTAGAGATCGTCAATAGGCGCTCCATTGAAGGTCTGAGATTCGCAGCCGATTTGGTGAGCCTCCTCTACTCCGGAGGATCCCCTACATTTATTTCATCATGCTTTAGTGTTCGATTGAACTATTTCCTTTACTTTAGATTTGGGTATCCATGGGTCTGTCATTGGCACCAGATCAGTAGTAATAGAGGCTTCATAGACGATGGTTGAGCGTTGATGTTGAGACTTGTGAGCTAGTGCTTTCTACTAGCCTTTAGTATTATCTATTTATTATGAGACTTTAAATGAGATGTTCCTATTTACTTACTTATATTATCCGCTATTCAGTAGAGTTTATTGATTGAATGATGTGATGAAGCTAAGTGGTTCACTTGGGAACTAGCAATAGTCTCTAAGTGTCGAGCCATTCTCGCTAAAGAAAAAGCAATTCTTCATCCAATCTATGTTCCAGATTCCGGTCTTACCAAGTCACCTTTCTCTAAGGCTAAATAGCTAAATATCCCTGTATCAGAGCACAGATTTCAAGTGCCTTAGGGAGTCTATGAAGCCGTGTCTAGTAGAGTCTTGTTTATGGGTGTGTTGTCGACCACATTTCATAAGCAGGAGGCTATAGGACATTAGGAATGGTTACACTTCTTTTTTATTCCCAATTCGTGCGATAGAGTTAAACTCTATGAAAACTCTCTTCTAATTGCAATATTGATAACATGCCTTCCTGAAGAGCTGTCAGAGGAATGGGAGGTCTTACCAAGAAAGCTGTTAATCCACCTGAGCCTCAAGTGCCCGAGGGGCCTGTGGATCAAGCTGTCCCGGTTGAGCAACCCCATATAGATGAGGTCTCCAATGCTGAGCTACGCCAAGATATCCAAGCTCTTGACCAGGCTGTCGCAGCACCTGTTGTGAGACAAGGAGCAGGAATACCAGATTCTTATGACATCTCAAGAGTCCAAGAAATTTTTAGGATGAATCCGCCCGAGTTCACGGGGTCTGCATCCACCGAAGATCTCAAGAACTATGTGGAGGAACTTGAGAAGGTGTTCCAGGTGATGCATGTAGCTGATGTTGATAGGGTTGAACTAGCTACATACCAACTCAAGGGTGTGGCCAGACTGTGGTCCGACTAATGGAAGAAAGGTAGACGGGATGATGCTCCATGTTTGACTTGGGCAGTGTTTGAGAGGCCTTTTTGGGACGCTTCTTCCCAAGAGAGAAAAGAGAAGCTAAGGTGAGGGAGTTCTTGAATCTAAAACAGGGCTTTATGACTGCACAAGAGTATGGTTTGAAGTTCACGCAATTATCTCGCTATGCTTCGGACATGGTTGCTTACATAAGGGGAAGGATAGGGATGTATGTTGATGGGTTGAATATATGACCCAAAGGAGATGAAATGGAGCCATGCTTGTGAGTGATATGGATATCAGATGACTGATGATGTTCGTGCAACAAGCTGATGAGGAGAGAAAACATGATAGGGAAGAATTTAAGCGTAAGAAAGCAAAGACATCCAGCCATGAGGTTGGGAGGAAAGGAAATGGCAACCGATTTCCAGCACCATCATTTTCTAATGCACCTGCGCTTAGATGAGGGATTAGAGATCTTAAAATGTGAGAAGTCATAGATCTCATTCACAATCTAGTGTGGCTTAAGGTCTTCAGGGTAAGCCACCATGTGATAAGTGTGGCAAATTGTACTTGGGGAGATGTCATGATGGGAATGATATGCGCTATAAATATGGCCAAGCGGGTCACTACCTGAAAGATTGTCCAAGGTGGGCTGACCGGGCTCAATCTTCTACACCCGCCCTGATAATTAGAGGAAACCAGAGGGCCACTACGTCAGGCGCAGGCGGAGCAACAAACCATTTATATGCCATGGGTAGTCGCCAAGATCAAGAGAACTCCCCAGATGTTGTGATGGGTATGATTCAAGTCTTTACTTTTGATTGTTATGTTCTGATGGATTCGGGTGTCACATTGTCGTTTGTATCTCCTTATGTGGCCAGTAGATTTGATAGAACCCCTGAAAGTCTTCTTGAATCCTTTGATGTTTCTACTCCAGTGGGTGAATATATTTGAGCTGAGAGAATCTATAGAGCTTGTGTAGTGTCCATCCATCATAAGGATACTCTTGTTGATTTGGTTGAGCTGGAGATGGCTGATTTTGATGTGATCCTTGGCATGGATTGGCTTCACGCATGTTATGCCTCTATTGATTGTAGATCCTAAAACCGTTAAGTTCCAATTTCCTAATGAACGGTTCTATAGTGGAAGGGGGATTCTGTTGAACCTAGAGGAAAATTTATCTCATATCTTACAACCAGAAAGTTGATTTCCAAAGGTTGTATCTATCACCTTGTGCGAGTTAAATTTGATGATGTTGAGTCCCCAAATATTAAGTCAGTCTTGATTGTTAATAAGTTTCCGGATGTGTTTCCCAACGATCTGCCTAGAGTCCCTCCTGATAGGGAGATTGACTTTGGGATCGATGTTCTTCCCAATACACAACCTATTTAAATTCCACCTTATAGGATGGCCCCCGCTGAATTGAAAGAGTTGAAAGAGAAATTGAAAGATTTGCTAGAGAAGGGCTTTATTAGGCCAAGTGTTTCGCCTTGGGGTGCTCCTGTCCTATTCATGCGAAAGAAAGATGGGTCCGTTAGAATGTGTATTGATTATAGGCAACTAAACAAGGTCACGATAAATTACAAATATCCTCTTCCAAGGATAGATGATTCGTTTGACTAGCTTCAGAGCGCCTCTTGTGTCTCCAAGATAGACCTTAGATCTAGCTACTACCAGTTGAAGGTGAGGGAACGTGACATTCTAAAGACAGCCTTTAGGACTAGATATGGCCATTTTGAGTTCTTGGTCATGTCCTTTTGGTTGACGAACGCACCTGCTGCCTTTATGGACATGATGAATAGAGTATTCAAACAATATCTTGATATGTTTGTGATTGTTTCATTGACGACATTTTGGTGTATTTGAGAAGTGAGGAGGAGCATGTTAACCACCTAAACGTTGTCCTCCAAACCCTTAAGGACCATGAGTTGTATGCAAAATTCTCAAAGTGTGAATTCTGGCTTAAGTCAGCGGCTTTCCTAGGCCATGTTGTTTCTGGTGATGGTATTCGAGTGGATGCCCAAAAGATTGAAGAGGTAAAGAACTTGCCACGACTGACCACTCCGATTGACATTAGGAGTGTCTTGGGGTTGGCCGGCCACTACCACAAATTTGTGGAGGGATTCTCTTCCCTGTCCGTGCCATTGACTAAATTGACTCACAACAAAGTCAAGTTTCAGTGGTCTGAGGAATGTGAGAAGAGTTTCCAAGAATTGAAGACAAGGTTGACTACTGCGCTGGTCCTTACCTTGCCCGAGGGGATAGATGACTTTGTAATTTACTGTGACGCTTCGAGGGTTGGATGGGATGTGTTCTGATGCAGAAATAGAAGGTGATAGCCTATGCTTCCAAAAAACCTCAAGGTTCATGAAAGGAATTTTCCGACCCATGATCTCGATTTGGCAACAATGGTGTTTGCACTTAAAATGTGGCGCCACTACTTCTATGGAGTGCATGTAGATGTGTTCACTAACCACAAGAGCTTGCAGTATGTTTCTGTCAGAAAGAGCTCAACGTGCGATAGAGGAGATGGTTGGAATTGCTCAAGGATTATGACATGAGCATCCACTGCCACCCAGGTAAAGCTAACGTTGTTGTTGACGCTCTTCAAAGGTTTTCAATGGGTAGTACAACTCATGTGGAGTAAGGAAGGAAGGAGCTAACCAAGGAAGTGCATCGGTTGGCTCGACTGTGAGTTCAAATTGAGGAGAATGATGATGGAGGAGTCAATGTTCAGAATGGGTATGCTTCATCCTTAGTGGTGGAGGTGAAAGAGAAGCAAGACCAAGATCCTGTCATACTCCAATTGAAGGAGGTTTTCCATAAACAGAAAGTGATGGTCTTCTCCGAAGGGGGAGATGAAGTCTTGAGATACCTAAGTAGGTTGTGTGTTCCAGATGTAGATGGAATTGAGATAGAATCATGGTGGAAGCCCACAACACTAGGTATTCCATTCATCCAGGCTCTACCAAGATGTACCCTGACTTGAGAAAAGTCTATTGGTGGAGGGGAATGGGGAGGTATATTGCGGAATTCGTTTCGAAGTGCCCGAATTGCCAGCAAGTTAAAGTTAAGCATCAAAGGCCATGTGGATTGGCTGAGAACTTTGAGATTCCATAATGGAAGTGGGAGATGATTAATATGGACTTTGTAACCAGTCTTCCAAGGTCCAGAAAGCAACATGATTTGATATGGGTGATCGTGGATAGAATGACTAAATCAGCTCACTTCTTGGAAGCTAAGACAACAAACACTGCGGAGGAGTACGCCAAGTTGTACATCCAAGAGATTGTGAGGTTGCATAGGGTTCCCATGTCCATCATCTCGAAAAGAAGAGCTCAAATCACCTCCCAGTTTTGGAGATCATTCCAGAAGGGATTGGGTACTAAGGTAAACCTGAGCATAGCCTTTCATCCACAGACAGATGGTCAGGCGGAGCGTACAATTCAAACACTTGAGGACATGTTGAGATCTTGTGTTCTTGACTTCAAGGGAAATTGGGATGATCACCTACCATTGATTGCATTTACATATAACAATAGTTATCATGCAAGCATTCAAATGACTCTTTACGAAGCCTTGTATGGGACAAGATGTAGATAACCTATTGGTGTTTGAGGTTGGAGAAGAGGAGTTGATTGGGCCCGATCATGTTCACAAATCGATGAAGAAGGTCAAGGTCAGAGGTTAAAGAATGCCCAGAGTCGATGTGAGGAGAAGAGACTTAGAGTTTGATGTAGATGATTGGGTGTATTTGAAAGTGTCGCCTATGAAGGGTATCCTAAGATTTCGGAAGAAGGGAAAATTGAGTCCATGCTATGTTGGACCATATCAGATTGTAAAGAGGATTGGGAAGGTTGCTTATGAGTTGGAGTTACCCTTCGAGTTAGATGGAGTGCATCCGGTATTCCATGTGTCGATGTTTAAGAAATACTTGGTGATCCCTGTTGATAACATTGGAGTGAAAGATAGCCTATCTTATGAAGAAGTTCCGGTGCAAATCATTGATCGTCAGATTCGTAAGTTGAGGAACAAAGAGATAGCCTTAGTCAAAGTCCCGTGGAGGAATCAATTCGTTGAGGAAGCCACATAGGAAGCTGAGGAAGAGATAAAGGTCAAATATCCGCACCTATTTGTGCCAAATGATGAGAGTGTTGAAGGTAAATGCCTAACCCTTCACTAAATTGATTGATTTGTTATTTATGTGACTTCTTATTCGTAAGTCTGAGTGGTATTGATTGAGGTCGAGAAGGAGTCGAGAGCCCGATTGATGGAGTTAAGTGTTCAGATGAGTTTTGAGTCTATTCATGCCATAATATCCACCTATACTCATCATTCGAGGACGAATGATCCCAAGGGGGAGATGATGTAACGTCCGGTAAAATAACCAAAATACCCCTAGAGAAAGTGTATGTTCGTAATGTATCTTCCGATGCTCGTATGGAAAATCCAAGGCCGGAATTGTGATCAACACGAAAAATTGAGGGGGAAAATGGTCTCGATCAATTTTTGGAGCAACCCGATCAAAAGATAAATTTTTTATCCAAAACACGAAATAGTGTTCATACGCAACAAGAGCGCATCGCACACCCACACTTGTATTCTTTTTAAAATTTTCGACGGGATTGGGAAAGCTCATTCAGATAATGTCTTCAGAAAATACACAGCACGCGACCAGTCCACGTCGCGGACTTGGTCTTTTTCGAGTTGAAAATTTCTAAATTATTTTGAGGGGCTTTTCGATCAATTCCTCACCCTTCCTAAACTCTATACACGATCTAATAAGGTTATTTTGACATAAAGAGGGTCTAAAACCCCCATTCTAAGTCCTATTCCAATACTTTACTAAGGATAGGGCTTGAGGAGAGAAGAGAAGAGCTTGAGTTGAGAGATTCGAGAATAGATCCTTGACGTGCTTGGCTGATAGCTTCATTCCAAGTATGTAAGGCTGAACTAAAAACATGAGATTGTTCTCTCATGTGCCCCATAGAGGTCATAGATGAGTTGAAAGGCTGAACTAAAAACATGAGATTGTTCCCTCATGTGCCCCATAGAGGTCATAGATGAGTTGATGGTTCAAGAGTCTACATGCATGAAACCCTTGATGGTTTTTCATAAACTTTTATGTGAAATTATATGTTTTTCTATGTTGATGATCATCATACTAATTTTTTTCTTGAATTGAACATTTTTCATGAGAATTTGCATAACCCTACATGATTATTTTGAAATGCATGCATAATGAACTTGAGGATTGAGTCTAGAGCCTTGAATTGAGATTGTTGATTGTGATGATAGGATGATGATGAGTTAATAGAAATTGATTGTCTTATGAGTCTCTACAAATGAACTCTACTGATGTGTCTATTCGATTGTTTCCTAATAATTATTCTAAATCTTGAGTCTTCGATTGAGATTGATTGATGAGAGGGCTAAAGTCCCTATTAGATATTGATTAATGAGAGGGCTAAAGTTCCTATGAGATGTTGACAGATGAGAGGGCTAAAACCCCTATGAGACGTTGATTGATGATAGGGCCAATGTCTCTATGAGTAAATTCGTTTAATTGGATTGATGGTTTTATGAGCATTGAGCCATGGGAGGAGTATTGAGTACTAAAATGGGTAAGAGTGAGTCCTACTCAAACTCATTAAGTACGTCGCTAAACGTAGGTGAGGCTTAAAACCATCACATATACTGTGGTTCCCTCTGGATTAGAAGTCCCTGAAATAATAGCAGAATTATTGATGATTGACTCCATATTAGGTGAGCTTATATGGCTTCGATTCATTCCCTACCTTGTAAGTTTGGAACGGTTGTGGCAACATCAGTGTGATTGTTGTACATTTACTGGCTCATAAGTGATTGTTATCGGATAAGAGAAACTCCCATAAATTTTCTACCTTGAGTACTCTGAGTCAGAGATGCATTTTGAGATAAGATGAGAGGAGGTGAGCTCCTCTGAGATGAGATGAGATGAGATGAGAGGAGGTGGGCTCCTTTGAAATGAGTTTGAGATGATTGATGAGTTTGAGTTATTGACGGGTCATGAACATTTGACGATTTGATGTTTATTTTGAGTTGATATTGTTTCCATATTATTCTACCTGTTTTTGTTTCACTGAACTATTTTACATACCAGTACATTCCAAGTACTGATGTCCCCTCTGGACTGCATCATTTTATGATGTAAGGACAGTTACTAGAGATCGTCAACAGGCGCTCCGTTGAAGGTCTGAGATTCGCAGTTGATTTGGTGAGCCTCCTCTACTCTGGAGGATCCCCTACATTTATTTCATCATGCTTTAGATTTAGATTGAACTATTTCTTTTACTTTTAATTTGGGTAGCCATGTGTCTTTCATTGGCACCACATGAATAGTATTATAGGCTTCATAGACGATGGTTGAGAGTTAATGTTGAGACTCGTGAGCTAGTCCTTTCTACTAGCCTTTAGTATATCTATTTATTATGAGACTTAAGAAGAGATGTTCCCATTTACTTATTATACTTTTCGCTGTTCAGTAGAGTTGATTGATTGAATGATGTGATGAGGCTAAGTGGTTCGTTTGGTGACTAGCAATAGTCTCTGAGTGGCAGCCACGCCAAGGGTACCCTCCTGGGGCGTGACAAAAAGATAGAGATATTGATACTTGGAGCCAAGGTCTTAACTAGTTGGTGTTATTTTTCGAAGTCTATTCTAACAGCCAAGGTCTCTTTCGACGAGTGTGATTTGGTCGAGGTTTCTTCCAACTGATCATTATTGTCAAGGTCTTTTTCGACGGTAAGGTCTTTTCCAGTAGATATAGAGTATATGTGAGACCCCATGAGTTTTGGTCTAAGGTTATTAATTGGTGTGCATCATAGGATAAATATGCATCACGATTACTTGAAATTACATTGTATCCTTCGAAGTTCATTACATCCTATCTCATTTCATGCATAGATTTATTGTGGATATCTGTATGAGGTGTGATATGATGGTTAATTCTGTACTTGTAAATTGATGAAAAGTTAAGGGTCATTAAAATAAAAAAAATTGATAAAAAGTATTTGTCTTATGTTGTATACAAATATTGTGGATGTATATATTGTGTATGTTGGTTTGCCTTGCGTGTTGGGTTGTAGTTGCGAAGGTATGTAGTTGAGATGATAGGAGTATTTATGTTCTTCATTAGTTTTACTCAGAGTTTAGTATTCATTTCTTCGGTACCGTATTTTTTGGTACTCATCCTTATTTCTACACCTATACAGGTTGTGAGTACGGTTCCACTCTATCTCTATATTCTCATCTTAGATCGAGCTTTTGGACCACCTAGGAGGTAGCAGATTGTCTTTTTAGTGGAATCTCAAGGCTCTTTTTCCTTATATTTTTGTTCTATTTGAAGACTAAGAGATTGAGACTTATATTGTTCTTTATTTTTGTTGAATTTAGTGGCTTGTATATATGAATCCAGTCTTGGGTGATTTTGAACTGAATCCTTTTATAGTTACCTATATGATTTTTTACCATGCTAGTATCCCTCTTTCCGCTTAAATTTCTCTTTTTCATTAAATTAATTAATTCATAGGTTGACTTCCCTTGATGTATTAGGCAAATATCATCACGCTCAATTTTAAATCATGACACCTAAAACACAAGGTACATACATATATATGTCACTACACACAAGATATACTTTATTTTATACTACTCTATCTTCCCCTCTTTCTCTATATATATGATTTGCACACATTATTTTACACTACTATATACCTAGTTAGTTATGTCACATCTGATATTTTCATACCTCTTTCCTTTCCCGTTTTATAAATAAGCTCAGTTCTAAATTCTTACAGTATAGATATCTGTTATCATTTATTTATTTTTATAATATTCATTATCTCTACATATAAATATTTTTTATCTGCCACATTATCTTTTATCTAAATATATAAATGGGATAAATACACCACAAGCCATTGAGAAAAATTATTTACATAAAAAATAATCCACTTTTTTTTATTACATAAACTGGCCGATTTTGATTGCCTTTGGTTATTTATTTTACGAATTGATTGTGCTTTTGTGTATTAGCCATTTTGGCCTTCTGCCACGTTCCCCCCCCCCCCCCCCCCCCCCATTTTTCTTATTTTATTGCATTTGTTTTCTTTTTTTCCCTCTTTGTTTTTTGCTTTTTAGATGGTTGGTAAATTAACAATTCATTTGTCCATTTGTCCATAACATAACATAATATATATATATATATATATATATATATATATATATATATATATATATATATATATATATATATATATATTGTCAATGTTAAATTATTTTATTTGCTCTTTTTTTAAAAAAATTCATTTTAAATTGTTTCACTTCTTTTGTGATTTTTTTTTTCATTTTATTATTTCATGTTTATTCTTTTATTTTATTAAGGTGGAAATGCATGATGATCAAAAAAATATCAACATCGATACATTACATAATTATTTATACAATATTGATACGATTAAGCTCCATTTATATAATGTCAATACATTTCATACCTATTTATATAATATCGACACACATTTGTATACAATTTATACAATATCGATACATGTTTACAAACTATTTATATTATATTGATACATGATTATACATAATTTATATAATGGAGATACATTACATAACTATCTATACAATATTGATATACGTTTATACATATGTATACAATATTGATACATAAAAAAAACATGATTTCTATATATATATATATATATATATATATATATATATATATATATATATATATATATATATAAAGAATAAAAAGGGTTAAAATTCAGCCTTGGACTGATTTGAACAAAAAGGACTTAATGGTCTTGGGCTGATTTGAGTTATGTTGAGTTCATAACCTTCATGCGCTACTTTTTATAATAAAAAAAAAAAATATGAACTAATTTTTTGGTAAGCATTTTACTTTTGTGTCTATGAAATTTCCCAATTTCACCAGTTTTTTACAAATTCAACAGAGTTTACATTTACAGTAGAAAATAATTTTCCTAATCTTAATACTAAATTTTAGGTCGCTTTGAAACCTCTCTTTTAACATATTAATGGGTGATGGAAATATCAAAATGAATGAATGAATTGGATTAGTAACTTAAAATATATTTATGTATGTTGACTTTAAAGTTTTGAAGTGCTCATATTTAATATAATACAAATAAATATACAAAATAAGGCTTTTCCGTACAAAAATAAGACTCTCCTTTTTTATGTTTTTATTCCACTTTAGAATAAAAAAGTAGAAGCTCACAACTGCATATCTCAAATTGAAAATCTAAAAGTTCGTATTCCACGAGACGTCCAATAATTACAAGAATTAAACATGTGTTCTTATAGAAAATTATTTTGTAAATCAACAACCATGTCAAAATTGTTTTGAGATGGCTCTAAGCAATGGAAAAAAATATTCTTCCTCTATTTCAAGTTACTTGGCTTGATTTGGAGTATGACCTTCAAACTAACTAATGTTCAGTGTGAAAGGGATATATAATCTTCAATATCTTTCAAATAAATTTTACCTATCTAGAAACTACATAAAAAGTGCTATAAGTCACGAGTCATAATTCAAAAATATTCATAAAGTATTTAAAAATTTGTAATAAAAAACTTATAATTTTACTGCCAAATAGTACATATGCAAATAATTGAAATGGACAGAGTAAGAATATTTTCGTTCAAAACTCAAGTGTGACCGAATTAAGTTTATAATGTGCTGGCTTTGGAAAATATGAAAAATATAAATTCGTAATTTTTTTAAAAAAATTTCGTCAATAACTAATTAACTATTTTTAGTTGACATTTCAACAATTGTGTCTTAATCTTTAATTAAAAGCCTCTAATAAACATTTCAATAACTAATTACCAGACATGTCTAGTTTAAATTTTAGAAAAAAATACAATTAAAGTCAATATTTAATATAAAAAGTTTATATCTTTGATTTTTACTAATTACAAAAATTTAATTTTCTTTGAATTCCTATTTGGTTTTTACCTCCGCAACCCGCCCCGCCCCACATTAGTTTTAAAACTAGTTTCTTCAACCCGCTCCCGCTCCTGCTCCCCCTAGCTCCAAACCCGCCCTGCACCGCCCCCAACCCGTTGCCATCCCTAAAAATGTGTTGAGCTAATAAATAGACGAATTAACCTGCCCAAACATCAATGGGTTAGACAACTGGTTGGACTTGATTTGACACCCCTAGTTCAGTGGCCAAGAAGGCTCTTTCCCTCGATCAAGTATTAGTACCCTATAGGCGGATTTAAATCTTGGGCTAGTTTTAAACATATAGAGTAATGTAATTAGTTTACAACAAATATTATCATGTTTTATTTACATAAAAAGTCAAAAATCATACAAAGTATATATTGATCATACAATATAGCTTACTAAAAGTCATAGAAAATATGTATTTATCATACAAATAGTCAAACTATACATGAACTATACACTGATTATACATTATGATACACTAAAAAAGATGAATATAGCTGAATTATATAGGAAGTATACATTAACTATATATTAAGTGTACACTGACTATTTCTCAATCAACACAAAATCACCTATTAACAGTTCCCAATTTTTAAATATGAAATCTCCTTGATGGTTTGAGGCTTTTGATAAATAATTAGCTCGAAATAATTCATGTTTGCAATACGTCAAACTTTAGAGAAGAATAAAAAAGAAGAGGAGGTATAAGAATGCAGATGGCGAAAACAAGAATGAAAGAAGAAGAAGAACACATATTATATCAAAGGGATTAGACTTGCATATTAGTTGTAGTTTGCTAATCATGATTCGTAGATACATTTTAGAGGAAGGAGAAATGCGAATAATAATGTGAGAGGGAGGATAGAGATGAATTGTATTTGTGTATTTGTCAGATAATTATATTTATAAGACCAGTATGTATATGTATCAACAATTATATTTGTATATTTGCTGAAAAATTATTCAATATAATTAGTATGTATACATGTCAATGAATACACTAGTAATAACAAATAAAATTTGTATCTGAATAAAATTTGTATCAATGAATAAATTATATCAATGATGTATCGAATTCAACATTTATATTTTTATAATTGACTATTATCATTTATGTCAATGTTATGTGAATTATATCAACTAACAATTTGTATTCGAGTTCAACTGTATCAATATTGTATCAAGTTCAACATTTGTATTTATATAATTGATTGCTTTCATTTATATCAATATTATATCAGCAAATACATATGTATTTGCATTTTTGTATAACTGAAGAGGGTATATATAATTGCCACTTATCATTTGTAATTTTATAAATGGTTATTAATCTTTGTATAATTATATATTACTCCTTTTATCCTATTTTATGTAGTACCATTTGACTCAATGCAATATTTAAGAAAAAAGAAAGACTTTTGAAATTTGTGATTTAAATAATCCTTAGATATAGGACAAGAAGGGTACAATTTATATTTGTATTGAGAGAAAAGAGGCAGAAAGAGGAGAGAGGGGGGTGGCAGAGAGATGAGAAAGGCAAGGAATGGATGAAAAGAGAGGAGAGATGAGAGAGACGGGCAAGAGTGCAAAGAGATAGAGGAGAGAGGCAAAGAAGAGAGGGAGGTAGGAAGAGAGGACAAATAAAATAGCAACAAAATCTCGACTATAGCTATAAATTGTAAAAAAAATAATTTCAAATTATAGTGATGTATTGTTAATAGAGAAAATGGTCAGAATGGTCCTTCGCTATAGGAATTGGATTACTTTGATCCTTAATATATATCACTTGATAGAATTGTCTTAATATATGCAAAATTAATATCAGTTCAGTCCTAAGTTTTATATTTTACTCTTCTTCATTAAAAACTAACGTTCCTTCACAAGCTCATCTGTCTCTTTTTTTGGTTTCTCTTCCCCCCTTTTTGTGTTTTTATTTTAAATTATTACTTGTGTTGTGTTAATGTAATGACCTTGAAGGTCATTTTTGAGAAATTTTAGGAAATTACTATTTTACCCCTTCCACAGTTGGTTTGAGTAATGTTTGAGCAGTTTATGAATTTAGTTTTAAAATATTATTTAAAAGTTATGACATATTGAAGTCTGATTTTTTGAAGACTTTAGTTGTTCAAAAGTAATTTTGATACCAATTGGAGTTATGAATTTTAAAATAGAATTCTATCAGTTCTATCAGCTCTGGAATATGAAAATTGGTCTAGGAGTATCATTATTTTTGGGTGTGGAGTTGTTTTATGGATTTGAGGTCATAAATTGGAAGTTTAAGTCAAATTGGATCAAGGTTTGAGTTTGATCAACATTTTAAGTTCAAATACTCGAATTAAAGATGATTCTGTTTGATTCACGAGGTAATTTAGGCCTTGGAAGATTCTTATTATGTTTTAAAAAGTTTCAAGGATGTTTTGGTCTTTTTTAGCATTAAGTTGATTTAACTACAATAAAATGTTTCACGACCCAATTTAGGATCATGACCGGCACTAAAGAGAAGAATCTCAAAGCAAGCCTTACTAGAATTCTATAGAAAAGCGGGCGGAGTTCCTCTGTTTTTAGGCGTATCCAAATTTTAACCTATCTCAAAAATCAATAACACAATTACTAAATTATCAAACTAAGACATAATATATTATCAGTCTATTCGCCACGCTATAATAATAATTTATCCCTAAATAGAAGAAAACTTAAAACTTGTCACATCTATCATAAGAAAAAATTACTCTACTCAAATAAAATAAATGCTATGGAGCGATCCTAAGAATTATAAAAAAGGTTCATAACAAGTACATAAGATCGCGCCCGCGTCAATAAGTGCGAGGCTCACTATGGAAAGTCAACTTGCTCGCTTTAGTAATGGAAATCTTCACCAAGATCACCTGTATCCTGTGAAAAAAACTAGCAGGGAGTGTGAGCTAGCTCAGTGAGAAATAACACTTAACCACAACCATTTAAGTAAGGATAAGTCAGAAAACATTCTAGTATGATAATCAAAATTACAAAATAAAGTCCCTTTTCAGAGAAACAACAATAATATTCAATTTTGTCTGTCTCATATAAACAAAATCTACTCAACCACTCAATAAATAACTTAGTAAGACACTTTCATGTCAAATCTTATATATTTGGGAGGTTTCCAAGAATGAATCATATAATTGGTATGTTTATCTTCTTAAACGAAAAGACGATAACGTTGAATCCCTTATAAAAGAGTCAAAATTTTCACATAAATAAATTTCTACTCGAGGGATATCGGTAGTGTTATGCTAGTTCTATCTTCCCACTAGCGAAGGATCTCTCCATAGTCAGTAAATACAAGTTGCATTAGGTCTAACGATCCCGCGGTTAGCTATGGGATTGATCAAGATCTGCATCTATTTATACTTTTCTTTATAAGCCATATAAAGTTTTTTAAAGTTGTACAAAGCATTTCAGTCTTACAATCATATCGTGTCAAAATTAATAAAAACATATATAAAAGTACTTATATCTCAAATAAATGTTAAATCTTTTAAATAATAATAATCATCTCAATTATCAATATGCTTGCCCTATAAAAGCAAGATCATCTCAAATAACTGTTTCGATATCAAATCAAGTAAAAGACTTAACTCACATGAAAATTCAAATTGCTCAGTAACACATTCACTTATAAATTAGATAAATATTATGAAAGTTATAAATACAAGTTGTGGTAAGATTACCACTCATTATACTAGTATCAAAAATACAAAAATTGTCACCCAAACAATTTGGACAACTTCCTTCAATCAATCTATAATCACATTATTAACTTCTTCTTTTAAGATAATTCATGCTACATTAAAATACCCAGCCACAAGGTTTCATGATTGACTCTCAATCTATCGAATTATATCCGATTGGTACTTCACATCGTGCAAACAACATCATTGTTAATTTTTTTCCTCAACGAATTAGACGTAATTAACCTATTTATCCAAATTCCTCTCTTTGGTGCAAACCGAAATACAATTTTTTTTCTTCTAATTCAATTATTAAATAAAAATCACTTGGCCATGAAAATTTAACAAAGTTCTCTATTTCCTCTAACCCATATATCTTAGACTCTCAATCCACAATTCTATAGCCAAAATCCAAATATACAAATCAAATTTATAAACCAAGTTTGAAAGTTTATCTTCCTTTTTCATTTTTCTATTTAGTTTAAGAACAAATCTTTCAATTTGTTTTTTTCCTTTTTTTCGTTCATTCTGTGGAAGTTGAGACAACAGCTTTAAAATTTTTTGTTGTTATTGCGACAGACTCCAAATCCCTATCCCGTGCTCTTTTCTTTCTTTTCCTTTCCTTTCATTTCTTTCTTATTTTTTTGTTTGTTTTTAAATTTTTGATGCTGCCAAGTTTCAACACTTGGTTATGGTTTTTATCTCAATTTTTTTGAAATTTTTATGTATACGTTATATATTTTTGAATGTTCTTTTCTGGTCAAAACAAAACAATCCACCTCTTTTCTCTCTCTCTTTGGTTTTTAAATGACAACCATTCCATTTCTACATTGTAGGATACTACATTCTCCCCACCTTATAAAATTTGATTCCCAAATTTAAATAAGCGTATACCTTCAAAATGAAACAAATGGAGATACTTGACTCGTATATCATTCATTGACTCCCAAGTAGCTTCCTCAATGGTATGACTTCTCCATAAGACCTTTACGAACACAATACTTTTTACTGTATCCTTCTTATTTGTTTATCAATAATGGCCATTGGTTCCTCTTTGTAGGTTAGGTTCTCATTAATATGTATAGTTGATGTTTCAAGTACATCAGGTGAGTCTTGTATATATTTCCTTAACACAGAGACATTGAACACTGGATAAATGAAGAAATATCACGAGGAAGTGCCAGACGTTACACCACTCCTCCCATTTTGTCAAGAATTGCATATGGTCCTATATCCCTCTGGCTCAACTTATCTCTTTTCCCAATTCCATTACTCCTTTTACAAGAGAGATTCATAGGAAAATATTATCTTCAACTGCAAACACTAAATCTCTTCTCCTCTTATTTATATACGACTATTATCTTCTTTAAGCGTTGAGCAACCTCTGTCTGATTAATTGTACATTGTCTATGGCTTTATGAACAAAGTCTAGTCTTAACACATTAGCCTCTCCTACTTTGAACAACCTTTAGGAGAACAACATTGCCTACCATACAAGGCTTCATATGGAACCATCGAATGCTAGACTGAAAGCTATTATTGTAGGCAAATTTAGTTAAGGGAAAGTAGGCATCCCAAGTACCTCCAAAATAAGGAATGCAAGCCTCAACATATCTTCTAAGATTTGTATAGTATGCTTAGACTGTTCGTCTGTCTATGGATGAAATGTAGTACTAAAATCTACTCATGTATCTAGTGCTTCTTGGAAAGTTCTCCAAAAGCATGAAGTGAATGATGACCCTCTGTCAGAGATGATATATATTAGAACTCCATGAAGTCGAATAATTTCATTAATGAATTCCTGGGTATATCTTACTCTACTATATGTAGTCTTTATGGGTACAAAATGTCTGATTTTATTAGTCGGTCTACAATTATCCACACAAAGTCGTACCCTCTAAAGATTCGTGATAGACTAACCACAAAATACATAGTAACTGTTTCCAGCTGTCTCCACTCTAGAACTTGGATCTCTTGTAATAATTTTGTAGGTTGCTAATGTGCTACTTTAACCTATTGAGAAATCAAACAACTCGAAACAAAGTTAATAATATCATTCTTCGTACCTTCCCACCAATACAAATGTTTTATATCATGATACATTTTTGTGGAACCAAGGTGCAAAATATATCTAGAGTTATGAGATTCCTCAAAAATTACTCATCTTAGCCCACCTATGTCTGGTACACATGATCAATTACCCAGTTGAAACATACCATCACAATCGATAATCATCTTCTTACTTTTTCCGCCTGTAACATTATCTCAATATCTGTAAAGCTGCTCATCTTCATATTGGGTGGCTTTAATGCACTCTACCAATGAAGATTTGGCTTGCACACAATCTAACAATGTCTATGAATTTCCCATATTTTGAGGTTTTAGACCCCTCTTCCTCGTCTTCTGACATTGTCCAAGTTACATGTAGAGACCTTTCATCATCACTGTCAAACGATTGGGTTTTAGCTACCTTTCTCTTATATTTATCTCCTACCTTCCTACAAGGTCTTTGGTCTTCCTAGATGAGAGCTATAGTGATTCCTCGAGCTGCTTAAGATCCACCTTGAGTGACACGTACCTTTTGTTTGCCCATTTCTTCAAAATAAGCTTAAAAATTATATAAGCATCAACCATAGGATAGGAAGGTTCAAAATTATTCACAAGAAGATCATTCTAGGTGGACAAGTCAGTTTGACCACCAACATGTTCGGCGATCCACTGAATTGACTCGGCAATCAAATAGATTGTTGCCTTTTTGCACAAATTTTAGACTTTCAAATACTGCTACTTTTAATCGTGGTAGTGCAAATTCAGTGATCCACAAAATTAATTTGGCTGAGGAAAATACTATCACTAAAATTTGTAGAACTCAACATAAAACATTAGTCAGAAAAAATGGTGTGTGTGATAATTCGGCTCATAATTGAGTCCACTTCAGTTGTAAAAATGACCATCACTGAAATTGATTGGCAAGACTAACACCCTCGCATTCAAAATTTGATCAATTTAGATAAGAAAAAGGAAACAATATCACACTAACTCACCATCAAAACATCAATACAGGCACTATCATCTATTTCTACCTTCACATTATTACCGTGGCTACAAACCCAATCAAACAATGACTTACCTTTAAGAATTACGTCACCCAATCTATCATAGGGCAAGTTCACTTTGCTCAAAGTAGTTTGGGGGTTACTTAGACTTCACCCACAACCCACAAGAATAAGCAACACAATACACATGCATAATCGATCAATGGATTCATATGATCATGGCATTATTTCAACTTAAGGCTATCCAATAAGGTATCAAGGTAAAAATTGAGACATTGCACTCTATAATCCAACATTTGGGAAACATATTCATCAAAGCTAGACCCAGCCCTTATCAAGTGCACGTTAAATTTCATGTTTCTCCAAATGTATAAAAAACCCAAATAAAACTAGCATACATGAAGTATAAGGTCCTAGAATAACTAAAACACATCACCCACATAATTTCCAACCACATTTTAGCTACATACCATGATTATCAAGCTTATAAAACCCATTTAATGCCCTCATCAATTCAATATGATTCTTCAAAAAGAAAATAAAGCAAAGGGTCAAAAACCTACCTCTTCGATGATAAACTAGCATTTAGAATTTCCAAAAATCAATGCACTCACAAGGGAAGTGAGCTATAGAGAAGTGAAAATGAGCTATAGAGAAGGTTGGCTTGCAAGGGAAGTGAAAAAGATATAATATGGATAGTGAAAAGCTATGGCATTTGAAAAGCCTTTAATAAGTCAGTTAGGTGCATGGAGTAGGCAATGCCGATTCACTCTGCGAAACACACTTCAGTGGTATGCCCATTGTGTTATTTACCATATTTTTCAACATAAATCAAACTTTACTTTAGCTTCAAAAGGTGGTGAAACTAAACATCGTTCAACTAGTTCAAAGAGCTGCCGAATTGCAACTTAGACTGCCTAATTTGACAGCACCTCAGGAGTCATTGAATGACCAAAAGGCGATCAAATTGGTGATCGCCATTTTAACTCGGTGATTCGTTGATCAGACCGATTTGGTCACCTTTTAGCCTTTACCTTAAATTCTCTCTCGTCAAACATGGACAAATAAACACCTGTTATTCAAAAATAAAAAGCATACCAAACCAACTTGGGTTTCCTCCTAAGCAATGTCATAATTAACGTCATGGCACGACGTTGTTCTTCTACTCTTCAAGTCAACCATGATTAATATATCACTGATACTACTTGGAGGTTCTTTATAGGCTTCAAAGTTTTACAAATATTAAACACGACCTCATCTTTACTCACTCTGAACCTCATGTCCGCCCTCTCGACATCCACCAAGGCCTTTCTTGTAGCCATGAATGGGCATACCTAATATTATGGGCACATCCGCGTTTACCGCACAATCCAGTATCAAAAGTCAGATGATAGAATGAACTTGTACACCTTCACCATTACATCTTGTAGAGTTTGATTGGTCTATTGATGGGCCGGTTAGCCAAGAGCAAACATATTGTTGTAGATGACGGGGTCTCCAGCCTCAATTCTTCAAATATCGCTAAGGGCATGAGATTTATGCTCGTGTCTAAATCACATAGTGCCTTGCTGAAATTGGTCACTCTAATAGTGTAAGGAATTGTGAATGCACTAGGGTCTTCCTTTTTAGCAACCATGTACTTCGTCAAGGAAACACTGTAATTATGAGACATTTTGATGGTCTCACACTTTAGGGTCCGTTTGTTGGTCACCGACTCTTTCATAATTCTCACATACCCTGGCATTTTAGTCATTGCTTGAACTAATGGGATATTGATGGATAGAGAATTAAATATAGAAAGAAATTTTTGAAATTTGGTGTCCTCCTCTTTCTTCTTAAATCATTGAGGGAATGGAGGACCGATCTTAACTTCTGGAGCCTTCAACTTCGCATCTGAATATGCAGTCTTGAGGATGCTCTTTTAACATTCATTTTACCATCCTCAACTTTTTCTTTTTCACTACTGTCGGGACTGCCAAGAGTCTCATCACCTTCATTCACAGCTGAATCATCATCATCATTGGCACTCAATGTGTCTTCATCTTGTTCCAGTTCTTTCTCACCTTCGTCAACCACATGTTTAGGCTTAACACCTTCTACGTTTTTCTCATCTTCTTCAACAATAGGTGTAGGCTTAACATCTTCTGTAACTTTTCCGTTGTAGGTCAGGATAGCTAAACGTTTTTGGTCCACACTCTTTGGGTTAGAAACCATGTCATTTTGAAATCCTCCCTTTGGCCTTTGGTCGAGATGGGCTGAGATATTACCAAGTTGAGTCTCCAAGTACTTAATGGAAGCTGAGTGTGAAGTCATAGTTTGACTCAGCTGTGAGAAATCAGATTTCATCTCCTTCAAAACTTTGTCAGAGGCCTCAACTTTGTTCAAAATTCGAATTAACATGTCTTCAGTTCAAAAATTCTCCGGATTCACCACAGGATCAACAACTTTCACCCTATTATGTGGTGGAATGTACCCATCTCTAGCTTCATCACAATCTCTCCAACCTCTTGGTTGAGGTTTGTCTCTCCAAGCACTATCTCGCCATCCAACTCTACTTTTCCTACTTTCATTCATGGGTGGCCTTGGAAAAACGAGCTAAGAACCTATAGCCTGATTTACAATATAATGTACCTCTTCATTATATCCTTCTTCATATGGTACATTATCATAAACTACATCACCAGCAACAGCTACAACATTAACACTCTTTCGATTTTCTCCTATTACGTACTTAGTCAAAAGATCTAGCTAAGTTAAGATTTTATCCATCTTTTATTCCCTCTCTTGATCTTTAGCAATTTGTTGTTTGGACGGACCCCTATGAATAGAATATATAAGGTCATACATAGTATACCATGCCTAATTAATCTTAGTCATGTCTTTTAATATCTCACGAGTAGCTATAAAAGTTTGCTTCATGATTCCACCTCGTACCAACTGGTCAGCCACACTTTTTGACTGCATCAAGACACATGTAGAAGTATTGCAACAATATGTGGTCTGAAACTTCGTGATTTGAACATTAAAGCAAAAGTTTCCTCAATAGTAGCCATATCACATAGAATGGCTCACCATCAACTCTTTTGAAGCACACAATACTTCTTCTCCACTTAATCATCTTTGAGGGAGGGAAAAATCTTTTGAGGAATGCATCTTGAAGTTCCTCCCATAAAGTGATTGAATCTCAAGGAAGCTCATCTATCCACCTCACAGCTTCTCCAGTAATAGAAAATGGGAAGAGCCTCAACCTGATGGCTTCTTCGGTAACTCCTTAGAAATTAAAAGGCCAACAAACGTCAATGAAATTCCAAAGGTGCTTATGGGGATCCACATGGGCTTGCCATCCAAATAGCCCCTTTAGCTGAAGGAGTTTTAACATGAAATACAACACCTCCCTCGAATAGGAGAAATCACATTGCTCCCGTACTCCCTATATGATCCCAGTTGACATCATGAAAGTCATTCATCTCTCCAACATTATCACCATGAAAACTTCCTTTATCCTCCATCTTAACATTTATTTTCACAGCATAAAAAAACAAAAATTAATAAAATAGTTCTAATTGGAAGAACTAAATTACTAAGGATTCGAATGTTGGGCGACCTCATTAGAGCTTGAAAATTTGGTTTCGGAAAGTTTGGACCAAGGTGACGCTCCATGGAAGCCCTCACATTCTGTGTGAGGCTATATGGAACGTATGGAAACTCCTTAAAGTGACCTTTAGCCTTGTGTGGGGTGTTGGAGATTAATCATGGTGTTTTGGACTAAGGCATGCCATACGTAGACCCTACACGGGTCGTGTGAGGCTTCACAAATCGTGTGGTGGGCCGTGTATTGGCCTTAGTCTTGGAATTCATAGTTTTGGAACTAAGTAAAGTGGGATGGCAAGGTATACAATCTATATTGAGTGGTAGGGCCCGTATACCCTTTTGTATAGACTCTGGAGAGAAAGTTTTCTAAATATTGGATCAGCATCTAGGAACTTCGTCATGGAAATTTTTTTTCTAAGTGATGTAGGAAGGAGGAGGCACAAGGACCATGTGGCTTGGTACGATCCGTACCACCCTCCGTATGCCTACATTTAAAGATTCTAAGTATGGGATTACTGTTTTGAATCTTCGTCAAGAGAATTTTTTTCAAGTGTTGGACCACATACATGTATACGGTCTGTGTGACCTATCATGGACCGTAGTCATCCTTGATACTCGACTTCATCAAATTTTTCTACTTATTTCATTAATAGCATTTTTGTAATTATGGTTTGTCATAAGGGTCTTTTGTGACCTTTTATGCTACCTAAGGACTTTCGAATGATCTACACTTTGTTCCTTCATTCAAATTCGTTTTTACACTTAAAATTCTCTTAAGTCACTCTTAAGAACACTCTATCAAAGGACTCTTGTGAATCTAAGCTTGGGAATCAAGGGAAGGCTTATTTTTCTTCAAATTTCTTCCTGAATCTTCTTCATTAGCTAAGGTATGTGGGATTGATTCTTGGTCCCTTTCAACCAAGAAGACTCAAAATCTTTTACACTCATTTTCATAGAATTTTAGCTTCTTTAAATATGAGTTTTAAATTTTATTATTTATTAAATTCAACTGATGCATGGACTATGTTTATTTATTGATTTTAAAATGATTTAAGCCCTACTATGAAGAATTGCATTGTGGTTATGAAGTTGTGACTGTGCATGTCCCCTTTAGAGCTTGATTAGTGTATGCATAATCTATATTTTGATATAAACATGAATTTTACTTATTTTTTACTTGAATTTCATAATATATTGTTGATTTAAGTTTGAATCTCAATTACCCATGCTATTCTCACATCATTCATAGTATATGCATTCATGAGCGTTGGATTTTATGAAAATTATGAAGTGGGTTAAGCCCAATTATGTTTATGTATATGATTTTGATAAGATATTTGTTATGACAAGAATGTGATCACATAAATATCAATGATTTGGATTGTTGACCATTTTTGGGTGCTTGCACCATATGTGAATGAGCTATTTCTATGCATGAGAATCATGATATGAATTATGATTTGGTTTTTGAGCCCAAGGATGAATGATTTTGAAATGTGTTTGGCTTTTGAGGCCAAATGTGCATTGAAATGATTTGAATAGGCTATTGCCTCTTTTGAAAGATTGTATATGTATACGTATATGTATTCTTATGAGATTTTTTACTTAGCACCGAATGGATTAGGGGCATAAGAGCTATACCAGGAGTCCTCTCCCATTCCTTAAACTATATGCTAGCATAGGTATATGGTAGCCATTACGGAAAAGACTGGGTCGTAAGGAAAGGTTTCACATTTTGATATGATATTATATGTTATGTTTTGATATGGAAATACTTTCAAAAAATGAGGGCATAAGGAAGGTGTCCATCTCACCGAAAATATGTGATCGCAAGGTGTGATGTAGATTACCCTTGGAAAGTAATCTTCCCCAACCTATGGGATGTCTTAATCGGAATAATTCATTCAATAGGTTTCATGAGTTTTATATGATGATCATGGTCACATCCCCACTATATATGAGCATTATTGCATTTCATGCATCATACATTTCTTGGCATATTGTTATACTACTCTTCTTTGGATATATATGTCTTTCTATATTATGTGCCTTTGCAATCTAATAGTGAATGCAGGTTTTGATAAGTCATAAGCATTGCTGCCCACATACTTAGTTCACTCAAACGTACTAATGCATACTTTTATCTACATGATCTAACCATGTATGGACTGAGAACTACATTCATCCACCGTATGACATCTAGCTCGGATCTTGAGATTTTCTTGTTGTGGTGAGTCCTATCTTCCAAGGACCAACCATCATTCCTCTACCTATGGTGCTTTTGTTATGTTATTTACTTGAGGGTGAACCTGGGGTATATATTAGTCCCCGTTCTATCTTATGACTAGAGGCATTGTTTGACATCCTTTAAACTCCTTTACATTTATATGTTATATTTTGTATTTGGAGATTCTGCTTGTGGATATGACTACCTATTGGTTATGATTATGTGGATTGGTTATTTCCTTATGATATGATTATGTTCTTTGATGTGAAAGATCTTAAGTCCTGAATTGCCTCCATTGAGTGTGTCACTTACCCGCCCATTAGTATTATGTGCTATGTGCTATGCGAATCCATGTTTCTCCCTTTCCCAATGACATCTCCATAGCATGAGTCCTACTTACCCATCCCTTAGAACTATGTTTTACTATTCATTTACGCTTTTGAACTGCTGACGTGATTACCGATACTATTAGTTTTTTGGGGGGACTCTTGCGTTTGAATTCTCCATGTCACTCCTAGACCACTAGGTTCGGGTTGTGACAAGCTTGGTATCAGAGCACTAGGTTTGTAAATGATCCTCATAGTCCAACAAGTCACGTCGAGTAGAGTCCTATTTATAAGTTTGAATTGCACCATGCCTATGAGTGGGAGGCTATCGTTGCATTATAGGGATTGTCTCACTTCTTCTGTCTTATGTCGTGCTTTGGACCGTATATTTTAGCTTCCTTGTCTAGATGATATACTTGCTATATTATAGAAGATTCCTCGAGGAAGAGATCCCCTACTAATACTGTCCCGGGGTAATAAAGGACAAGCTTCTCAAGAGCTTAAGGAACAACCCATCTCTAATGGTAAATTCCGGACGATTGTCACTATTCTTGCCCAAGTGGTGACTTCTTATACTAGTTAGGCTAATCCTCCTCGGGATCCCAACCAAGCTTCTAGGGTGACGTATTTCATCTGGATGAATCCTCCGAAGTTCTGTGGGTCAAAGGCAGACGAGGATGCTCAAGAGTTTATTGATGAGCTTACTAAGGTATTGACTTTTATGGGAGTCACTTCTTAGGAGAAAGATAAGTTGGTTGCTTATCAGTTGAAGAATATAGATCAAGTGTGGTACGCTAAATGGTTGATGGAGTGGGGTTTTAGTAATGCTGTTAATTGGGAAGAGTTCAAGTTCGCATTTCTGGATTGATTCTTTCTACTTGGGCTTAGGGAAGCCAAGATGACGAAGTTTATCAAGCTTAAATTGGGTGGTATGATTGTGAGGGACTATGCCATCAAGTTCACAAACATCTCCAAGTATGCTTTTATGCTTATAGTTAACCCCCGTGCAAGGAGGCAAAAGTTTGTCTCTGGTGTCTTTGACTTAGTTGTGAATGATTTTCGTATGACTATGCTTATTCGGGATATGAAAATCTCCAAGCTCATGGTATATGCTAAATAGATTGAAGGAGAAAAGCTAAAGGAGAAGAAAGTGCATGATCTTAAGAGAGCCCATTACGATAGTGGGTTCTCCAACTCCAAGGGTAGTGGTTATGGTTGCTTCAATTAAGGCCAAGGTTCTAACACTCGGGTTGCTAATTCTAGGGTGCGTCCTCCCAAGGCACCAATTGGTGGTGGTGGTTTATCTCCGTGGTGTGATAAGTATGGAAGGAATCATATGAGTGCTTGTTTGAGAGAGTTGAGTACATGCTTTGGGTGTGCTGATAAGAACCACAAGGTTGCTGATTGTCCTATGAATGCTTAGAATGGTCAAGGTCAAGTTGCTCAAGGTGGTCAAGGCCAGAAAAGAGCTCTATAAGGGGTTGCCCCAATAAATAATAGGTTCTATGCTTTCCATGCTCTCCAGGAGGTTGTGGAGTCTCCGGATGTTGTGATTGGTATGTTGAAAGTCTTTGATTCTAATGTTTATGCTTTTCTTGATCTGGGTGCCAATTTATCTTTTTTTACTCCTCTGTTGGGTGTTGAGTTTGGTTTGAGTCTCGAAATTTTAAAGAAGACCTTTTCGGTATATACTCCAGTGGGTGAGTTTGTTGTTGCTCATCAAGTTTATCGGGGTTGTGTTGTTTCTCTTTTGCATAAAGTTTTGCCGTGTGATCTTGTGGAACTTGAGATGTTTGATTTGATGTAATTCTCAGGATGGATTGGTTGAATTCTTCATATGTCTCTGTATATTGTAGAACCCGGAAGGTCAAGTTCCAACCTTCAGATAAGCCCGTTCTTAAATGGAAGGATAGTGACTCCACTATTAATGGTTGGTCTATTTCTTACCTCAAGCCCCGAAAGATGATTCCCAAGGGATGTATATATCATATTTTAAGGGTCAAAGATGTGGAATTCGAGTCACCTACTCTTGAATCAGTATGGTGAATGAGTGCTTTGATGTGTTCCCTGAAAACTTGCCCAGTATTTCTCTCGAAAGGGAAGTAGACTTTGGCATAGATCTTTTCCAGATATTCATCCTTTTTCTATCCCTCCTTATCGTATGGCACCAGTTGAGTTGAAGAATCAGTTAATGGATTTATTGTAGAAAGGTTTCATTAGGCCAAATATATCTCTGTGGGGTGCTTCACTGTTATTCATAAGAAAGAAAGATGTTCCCTCTGGATGTGCATTGTTTATAGACAATAAAATAAGGTTACCATAAAGAATAAGTATCCATTGCCAAGGACTGACGATTTGTTTGATCAACTTCAAGGGGCCAACTATTTCTAAAACATTGACCTTCATTCCAGTTATCATCAATTGAAGGTTGGAAAGTGTGACATTCCCAAGACGACTTTTCAGACTAGGCATGGCCACTTTAAATTTGTGGTGATGTTGTTAGGGTTGACTAATTCTTTGGCCGTGTTTATGGATTTTATGAATTGAGTGTCCAAGACATTTCTTGACAATTTTGGGGTTTTCTTCATAGATAATATCCTTATTTACTCTCGAAGTGAGCGGGAACATATGGATCACTTGAGGTTAGTTCTTTAGACTTTGAAGGAGAAGAAGTTGTATGCTATGTTTAGCAAATGTGGGTTTTGGTTGGGTGAAGTAGCTTTTCTTGGTCATGTGGTGTCCGGTGATAGTATTAACGTTGACCTAAAGAAGACCGAGGTCGCAAAGAATTGACCTAGACCATTGACTCCATCGGATATTTTGAGTTTTCTTGGATTGGATGATCTTTTAGGGGTTCCTCTATTGCATCGCCATTGACCAAGTTGACTAAAAAGAAGGCTAAGTTTGTATGGTCAGATGAGTGTTAGAAAAGTTTTCAGAATTGTAAGGATCAGCTTATATCAGCTCCTATTTTGACATTATCAGATGGCTTAGATGGGATTGTGGTGTATTATGTTGCTTATCAGATTGGGTTGGGTTGTGTACTTATGCAACATGGTAAGGTTATAGCTTATGCGTCAAGGCAATTGAAGATGCATGAGCGTAATTACCCGACTCATGATCTTGAGTTAGCAGCAGTGGTGTTTGCCTTGAAAATTTGGAGACATTCTTTGTATGGGGTGCATGTTGATATTTTCACCGATCACAAGAGTTTGCAATATTTGTTCACTGAAAGGTACCTTAAATCCAGGAAAAGAAGATGGTTGGAACTCTTTGAGGATTATGACATAAGTGTACAATATTACCCGACAAGGAAAATGTGGTGGTCGATGCTCTTAGTAGGCTATCTATGGGAAGTGTGGCTCATCTTTAAGATGGGAAGAAGGAGTTGGCAAGGGATGTTAACCATTTTCTAGGTTCGGTGTGAGGTTGGATGACTCTAATGATGGTGGTATTCACGTTCAGAATAGGGCGAATCTTCTATGGTTGTTGAAAGCAAGGCTAAGCAAGACTTAAATCCATCATTGGTTGAGTTGAAGAAATTGGTTGCCGAAAAGGAGAGAAAGGTCTTCTCCCAAGGGGAAGATGGTGTGCTTAGGTATTGAGATCGGTTATGCATTCTAGATGTGGATGATATTAGGAAGGTGATCATGAGTGAGGCCCATAACTCTCATTATTCTATTCATCTGGGGTCTACTAAGATGTATCAGAGTTTGAAGGAAGTGTATTGATTGCATGGAATGAAGAAGGATATAGCTATGTTTGTACCTGAATTTCCTAATTGTCAACAAGTGAAGGTAGAGCACTAGAGGCCCGGTGATTTGGCTCAAGATATTGAGATTCTTACTTGGAATTGGCAAGATGTGTACAAGGATTTTGTCGTTAGGTTGCCTCGAACCCGAAGTCAATATGAATCATTTAGGGTTATCATTGACCAGATGATTAAGACGGCTTATTTCCTACCAGTCAAGACTACCTGTAGTGCCGAAAAGTATGCGAGGTTGTACATCCAAGAGTTGGTGAGGTTGCATTGTGTGCCTAGGTCTATAATATCATATCGTGGTACCAATTTACTTCTCACTTTTGGAGGCCATTTCAAAGAGGACTTAGTACCAAGATGAAGTTGAGCATCGCCTTTCATCCTCAAGCTGATGGGCAAGCCGAGAGGACAATTCAATCTTTTGAGGACATGTTGAAGGATTGTGATTGGGATTCAAGGGTAATTGAGATGACCATCTTTCACTCCTTAAGTTTGCTTATAATAATAGCTTTCATGCTAACATTGTTATGGCACCGTTTGAGGCTTCGTATGGTAGGAGATGTAGATCTCCGGTAGGGTTGTTAGAGTTGGGAGAGATGGCTTTGATTTGCCTGGATTTGGTGTTGGAGGCTATGTAGAAAATGAAGTTGATTAGGGAATGGTTGAAGATGGCCCAAAGTCGTGAAAAGTCATATTCGGATGTTAGGAAGAGGGATCTTGAGTTATATGTTGGTGATTGGGTTTATATGATGGTCTCACATATGCATTTTCATAAAAGGGCAAGCTAAGTCCTCGGTATGTACGTCCTTATGAAATTGTTGACGTATTTGGAATGTGGCTTATAGGTTGGATTTGCCTCTAGATTTGAGTTCTACTCACTCGGTCTTCCACGTGCTTGTGTGGAGGAAGTTGGTTGGTGATCGTAGTACTATTGTGCCATAGGAAGGTGTTGAGGGGAACTTGTCATATGATGAAGTCCCCATTGAGATTTTTGATAGGAAAGTGAACAGGCTATGTAACAAGGATGTGTCTTCGGTTAAGGGGCTTTGGAGAAATCAACATGTGAAGAGTGCTATATGGGAGGCGGAGTTTGATATGATGCAACGATATCCCCATCTTTTCCAATCTATTCTAGCCTAAGGTATTAGGTTTTTCCTTTCCTAAGTGGTCCTAATTCTTTCACTCTTGAATTTCATGACATGACATCCATGCATGTGCACCAAAATGATTTTTATGATGTTTTGAATGATTTGAATACATTTTGATATAATTTTTAACGACATTATGATTTTAAAGAGACAAGAATGCATTGCATATTGTGTTTGAGTATTACATGTTCTAAGTCAAGCATTTCAAGCCTTGTTCTATCACATTCGAGGACAAATGTTCCCAAGGGGGAGATGATGTATGGACCATGACGTTGTACAACTATATTAGAGCTTGGAAATTTGATTTTTCAAAGTTTTACACCAAGGTAATGCTCAATGAAAGCCCTCATGGTCCATGTGAGGCTATACAGACCGCGTGAAGCCTCCTTGGAATTACCCTAGGCCTTGTGTGGGGTTTTGGAGATTAATCCTAGAGTTTTGGTCTAATGCCTGCTACATATAGACCCCACATGGGCCGTGTGAAGCCACTGATCGTATGGTGGGCCGTGTGCTGGCCTTAGTTTTGGAATTCCACAGTTTTGTAACCAAGTAAAGTGGGATGGCTAGGTAAACAGTCTATATTGAATTGTACAAGCCATATACCTTCCCTTATGGGCTCCGAAGTGAAATTTTTCTAAGCATTGGATCACTGTCTCATAACTTTATTATGGAAGAATTTTTCTAAGTGATGTGGGACGTAAAAGGCACGCATTGTGTGGCTTGGTACAGTCCATACCCTCCTTATGAATGCCTACATTGAAAAATTTTGAAGTATGGGATTATGGTTTCGGATCTTCGTTAGAAGAAGTTTTTCCAATTTTTGGACCACGGGACATGTATACGGTTTGTGTGACCTATCACGGACTGTATGCTCCTCCTTGAGACTCTGTTACATCAATTTTCTAGTCGTTCCATTAATGGCATTTTCATTATTATGGTTTATTTTAAGGGTTTTGTGACTTTCTATGCTACCTGAAGACTTTCAAATGACCTATACATTATTCCTTCATTCAAATTCATTTCTTACACTTAAAATTCTCTCAAGTCACTCTTAAGAACACTCTCACAAAGGACTCTTGTGAATCTAATCTTGGGAATCAAGGGAAGGCTTCAAATTTCTTCTTGAATCTTCTTTATTAGCTAAGGTATATGATATTGATTCTTGCCCCTTTCAACCAAGAAGACCCAAACCTTTTTACACTCAATTTCGTGGAATTTCAGCTACTTTAAATATGGATTTTTAATTTTATTCTTTATTAAATTCAATTGATGTGTAGGCTATGTTTATTTAATGATTTTAAAGTGATTTAAGCCCTAATATGAAGAATTGCATTGAGGTTATGAAGTTACGAATATGTATGTCCCCTTTAAATCTTAATTTGTGCATGGGTAATCTATATTATGATTCAAATATGAATTTTACTTATGTTTTTACTTGAATTTCATAATGTATTGTTGATTTATGTTTGAATTTCAATTACCCATGTTGTTCTCACATCATTCATGAGCATTGGATTTTATGAAAATTATGAGGTGGGTTAAGCCCAATTATGTTAATGTATTTGACTTTTATAAGTTATTGGTTATGACAAGAATGTGATCACATAAATGTCTATGATATGCTCTTTTAGAATTTTAGATTCTTGCACCATATCGTTATGTGAATGAGCTATTCCTATGCATGAAAATAAGGATTATGAACTAGGATTTAGGTTTTATGCTCAAGTACGAAGGATTATGAATGTGTTTGACCTTTGAGCCCAAATGTGCATTGAAATCATTTGAAAGGGCTATTTCCTCTTTTGTAAGCATGTATATGTATAAGTATTTTTGTCGGATGTTTTACCTTGCACCGAATGGATCAGGGGCATAAGGTCTATCCGAAGGGTCCTCTCCCTTTTCTTGAACTATGTGCCAACATAGGTATGGTAGCTGTTACCAAAAAAGACTAGGTCATAAGGAATTGTTACACATTTGTATATGACATGATATCATATGATTTGATATGGAAATCCTTCCGAAAAGAGATATCGTAAGGAAGATGTCCATCACACGAAAAAAGATGTTATCATAAGGTGTGATGTATATTAGCCTTTGCAAGCAATCTTCTCCTACCGATGGGAGGTCTTTATCAGACTAATTTATGTAATAGCTCGCATGAGTTTGTGATATGACAGTCATGGTCATATCCTCACTATATATGCGCATAATTGCATTTCATGCATCATTGATTTCATAGAATATTTTTACACTACTCTTCTTTGGATATAGATCTCTTTCTATATTATGTGCCTTTTCCATCTAATATTGAATGCAAGTTTGATAAGTCATAAGATTGCATGCTCGTATACTTATTATATTCAAATGTACTAACACATACTTTTGCCTACACGATCTAACCATGTAGGGACCGAGGACTTCCTTCATCCACCGTACGACGTCTACCTTGGATCTTGATATTTGCTTGTTATGGTGAGTCCTATCTTCCAATGTCCAATCACCATTCCTCTACATATGGTGCTTTTGTTATGTTATTTACTTGAGGGTAAATCCGAGGTATGTCTTGGCCCCGTCTTATCTTATTACTACAGGCATTGTTGGACATCTCGTAAACTCCTTTACGTTTATATACTAGGTTTTGTATTTTGAGATTTTACTTACGGATATGACTACCCATTGGTTATCATTATGTGCATTGGTTATGAGCTTTAAAATATGATTATATGCTTTGACGTGAAAGATCTTAAGTCTCGAATTGCCCTTATAGAGTGAGTCATACTTACCCGCCCCTTAGTATTATGTGTTGTGTGAATCCATGTTACTCTCTTTCCCTATGAAATCTCCATTGTGTGAGTCCTACTTACTCGTTCCTTAGAACTATGTGTTTACTATTCATTTATGCTTCTGAACCAATGATGCGATTACCGATATTTTGATGCTTGTTTGGGGTCTCTCAGGATTCCCATTCGCCATGTTACTCTTAGACTCCTAGGTCTGTATCGTGAAAAAATTATACTTAAACCTCGATCAAGAACTAGAACCATTGCCTGACAATGGAGCCATTTTTGATGATGTTAAAACCTACTATTCAAAGAGAGGAAGAGACGACAGTTACCAGCATATTAACCCAACCGAAGAATTAAAGTCGAATCCCACATGAAATAGTGGTTCAAAAGGGAAAGTACGTCATTGAATTAGGCAATTGTAGGTTCAAATCAGGGGTCACAATAAATAAAATCAATATTCAGCTAAAGAAAACTTCTTATGTAGCAATCTAACAACAAATTAAGAGAGATGTTGGGGATGTGCGAATATTGGAGTAGATCTACTAAGCTGGGTCTAAATATTTGAGATATCGAGTAAAACATAAGTGAATAGGAAAGGATGCTGGTATTACATACTTCAATTACGTCAGTAAAGGTATTTCATATGAATCTATTATAACCTTATGCATGATATCACTCAAGGACATGCTTGGCCTGGGAAATTATAGAAAACCACTTATTACCTTAGCTACTAAATCCATTGTCGTGGCATTCAAGTGAAACCCCCCAAGGTTTCCAGCTAATACATACATTCCACACCCTAACTACTCAGATTAAAGTAATACTTAGAGATTTGAAGTAAACCCCAAGTTTGCAACCGTAGGATTATAGATGAAACTTAGCAATGGATGTAAATTCACTCAGATCAACAACAATAATGTCAGAATATCTTAGACCCTGTATAGAAATCAATGACCCATATTATTTATACACCCCCAACATGGGGTTTTTATCCACTTATGCTCGAAATAAATGATTCAATACAAAATTCAGTCGCTAAGTACAAAGGTAAGAAGAATAATAAGAGAAAAGTTAATTTAAACCAGCAAATCTCAACAATTTGCACTCCACAAGCATGATGATGTGTTGCCAAAATACAACACTTTTGATACTTAAAACATAAGACTTTTTTTTTTTCAAAGCGACTTTTGTTGTATTTATTTATTTTTGTGTCTATATTTATAGGATTACAGGTTAGCCAATGATTTTGGGGAAAGTTACAAGGATCTTGCAGATTTGTTGTTATACGAGACACCTTACGAGCCGTAGACCATTCTGCGAGCCATAAGGTGGTTCGTGAGGAATTCCAGTGAGGGGCCAAG
Source organism: Solanum rostratum (assembly GCA_029948455.1). Taxonomy (NCBI): domain Eukaryota; kingdom Viridiplantae; phylum Streptophyta; class Magnoliopsida; order Solanales; family Solanaceae; genus Solanum; species Solanum rostratum. Next base: position 59,425,356 of record CM057045.1, on the reverse strand, counting down.
TTTCTGAAGTTATTTTACGACATGCAAACGAGCCGTAAATTAATGTACGAATTACAGAAGAGGTTTTGTGCCCTGAGGATCACAGAATGAAGACTTTTTGAAGTTCATCAGACGATACAACCTCTATTGGTCGTAAACCATGCTACGAGTTGTGAAGAGGTATCGTAAAGGAGAAGTCCAATTTTTCAGCAACAATGTACGAGACCGTGATTATTGGCCATGAACTTTAATATGGACCGTAAAGTGCTTTCGTGGAGGTTGTCAACCAATTTTTCTAATTTGTTTAGAACTTGTTTTTAATTATTATAAATTGGTATTTCAGGTTATTTTTCAAGAGGAGACGACCAATTTATGACAGATTAGCTTAGTTTTGGGTTAGTTCTCCAGAACTCAATATTCTTAGAGAGAAAATTGTGAGAGAGTCTATGATGACACTTGTGTTTAATACAATCTTCAAGCTTGCGATTTTCATTGACATTGGATTTGCTTGTTCTTAATTCAATTTTGTAAGTGTTTAATTATGCCTTCTAAATTATAATCTCTTCATGCACACAAACGATGAGTAGCTAAATTAGCAACTAGGGTTTTGGGAACCGTGAAGAACTAACAAATTAAAATATGATAATTTTCGATTCTTGAAAGGTGTATATGTATATATTAATTAACTCTCTTCGTTTTGCATGTGTTTCTGATGGTGGCCAATATTACAACTCGCCTAGTTTTACTAAATGACCAAGGTAGTAATAAATAGTGAAAAAGATTAATTAACAGTATTCGATTAATGTGTTCTCGTCTAATCAACTAAACTGGACCAAGGGAAGGTTGTACTGAGACTTATAGGTTATGGTTAGTAATGCAAAATATGGAGATGCCCCAAGTGGCATAGTGAAATTTTCCTCTCACCTTTGACTAAAGGGTTTGGTGAACTTAAATTACCGTCCTGCATGCTATACGCTAGACAGGAATCAGGTTATTCAGTGATACTGAGTTTGAGAGTCATGGGGAACACAATATCCTAGTTGCTCTCCATTATTGATCTTTCTATCATGCTGGTTAGTTAGCTTATTTTTCTCATTGATTTTTGCAACCCCTCCACTTTGGGGAATTGAGTTGATTAACTACTCGAATTGCTTGTTGGTGAATATTCTTTGAGTCTATGTATTCCATGTGGATTCAACCCTAATGTTGGTTAGGTTCAATTTCTTGACAGCATAGTTGTATCCTCTGAAAAGGAGGTGTAACTTGGGTGACATCAAGCTTTTGGCATAGTTGCCAGAGAATACGGCTAGACTTGGTAAATTCATTAGTAGCTCGAGTGTTAATCCTAAGTTCCCTTTATTTTACTTTTATTTTTTTTGTTTTTGTTTATTTGTAGGGTGTACTAGTAGTGTATTCCCAACACTCGGAATCAAGGAAATCCCTTAACTCTATTAGATTGAAAGATCCACAGAATGATAAGAAGGATGGCCCAAGATAACTCCAAAAATGCGACAAATGCAACTCTGAGCTATTGAATCCTATGGCTATGGATGTGACTAGAGCTATTGTGTTTCCACCACTACCAGCAAACACAAAGTTCACACTCTCGAGTGGGTTACTTCAGACGCTGCAGAACTGTGGGCTTTTTGCAGGCTTAGCATGAGAGGATCCCCATAGCTACCTACACAATGTGACATTTGCTTGTAAGAGTGTGATGGGAACATACAACTAGTACTATGGATGTTGTGGTTCTTCGTATCTTCACATTGCCTCTCATGAGCAACGTTGCATTATGGCTATCTTAGCTTCCACAAAGTTACATCGCCAGCTGGGAATCCTTGGAGAAGGCCTTTTGGAGAGGTCCTTCACTAGATTGAATAAGCTCATGTTAAAGGAACAGATCAACAACTTCAAGCAACTTTAGGGTGATTCCATAAGCAGTACTTAGGGGCGGTTTCCGAAATATCTAAGGAGCATCCCTGATCAAAAGATAGTTCTTAATGGAAATATTCTACCAAGCTCTTGATGAGAACAGTCAAGCCTGTGCTAACACTATCATGGGGGGCATGTTTCTAGATCAACCATTTGCAAGAATTGTTGAACGTATGGAAGGAGTGGTCAAGACGAATCTTGCATGGGGGTAGAGAGATAGATCTTCCACGAAGAGTTCATGTGTAGTCAGTACGGGTCCAAAGCAAGCTAGAATCAATGAAGAGATCATGCAATAGCTTGCTCAGATTACTACAGGCACGGACGTGATGATGAAGCAGAACCAAGAGAGAGCAAATGCAGTAGTTCATCATCCTCCACGTGCACCAATGTACGAAGAGCCATACTATGAGGAGGATGCATTCTTGTTTTGTGATCAGACGAGGGGTTTCCAGACCAACACACAAGGGTCCAATCAGGACTATTGGCGCCAAGGTCAAGGAAACCATGGTTGGAATTTTGGTAAAGAAGGAGCTTACAAAGACAACCACATTGGTTACTATGATAGAAATAGGGGTCCAGATGTAGATTGGGGTCGCAGAGAAGGCTTCAGGAATGGTCCTTATGTGCTACTACACAACCGCGATGCAGGTACAGGAAACTCTAGAATTGAGAAGATGTTTGATCACTTATTGTAGAAGGCTAAGTCACAGGATAGGACCCTTAGGGGCTAGAAAAAAGAGATCTATAGTATCAATCAAAAGATAGAGTCTCATTTTGTGGCTATCAAGCAGCTTGAACAATAGTTCTGTCAAGTGTCGGCTCAGTTGAATCAGTGTCAGAGGGGTACACTAGGAATACAATGCAAAATCCTAAGAGTGACAGGTAGTGTATGGAAGTTACTACTCAGGGTGACAAGAGAACCATTGATCCTCCCATGCTGGTAGAAGAGGAAGATGTTCGTGAGGAGATGGTTGCAACGAAGGATGCAGATGAAGGAGATGGTCGCCACAAGGATGGGGTGAGTGAAGTGGCTGAAGTGCCTCAGAGGTTTAAGCCCATCCCTAGGACTCTTTCTCCCTTCCCTCAGAGACTCAAAATGAGGGAGAAGGAAGGCAAATTCAAGAACTTCCTTTCCATGCTAAAGTATCTTTCTATCAACATCCCCCTCATCAAGTCTTTGGAGAAGTTGCCAGGCTATGCAAAATAGATGATTGGCATGGTCACCAAAAAGCGCATTGTGTGTCAGGAGCGCTCTCAAGAGCTTCAACATTGCAGTGTTTCCACTATGAAGTACATCGTTCAGAAAAGAGAAGATCCAAGGGATTTCACCATACCCTGTACCATTAGAGATGTGGAGTTCGCAAAGGCACTATGTGATTTAGGGGTTAGTATCAATCTAATTCCCCTTGCGGTCTTCAAGAAGCTTGGATTGGGGGCCCCTACTCCTACTAAAGTGTGGTTGTTCATGGAGGAACGCACTGTGAAGAAGCCTATGGGGATACTATATGATATATTAGTAAAAGTTAAGAGGTTTGTCTTCCCTGCAGGCTTTGTGATCCTTGATTGGGAGGTTGATTCTGAACTCCCTATTATCTTGGGAAGGGATTCCTTAGCCACCGGCTGCACCTTGGATGACATGGAGAAGGGGAAAATCAAGTTCAGATTTGAGAAAGATGAGTTCGTGTTCAATTTGTGTCAGCAAGCAAAGAAAGACAAGGGTGTAAGAGTTGTTTCTGTTATGAAGGTCATTAATGAGGCTGAACTAGAGGTACCTCTTGAAGAAAGATTAGGTGTTGATACTTTGGAGGCGGTGCTTATGTATTTCGACAGTGATGGTATACTAGGGGTGTGCAATGGTCCTAGGCGCCAAAAAAAGCTAGAGTTAGATTTTAAGAATTAAAAGTCACCACAAAGACCTCTATAATAGACCCACCGGTGTTAGAACTGAATGCCCTTCCCACACATTAGGGGTATACGTTTTTCAAAGCTAACAAAACTTTTCCAGTCATAGTTTTTGTGGACTTGAATGAGAAGCAGGTGAGCTCCCTTATAAGGGTGCTTAAGCAATTCAAGAAGGCCATGGGATGGACGATTGCAAATATCATTGGTATCCCTCATGGAATATGTAAACATAAAATCCAGTTGGTAAAAAACTACAAGACGAGGATTGAGCACCAAAGGCATCTCAACTCCTTTATGTAAGAGGTTGTCTGCAAAGAGATCATCAAATGGTTGGATGTAGGAGTAATCTACCCAATTGCCGATAGTGAATAGGTGAGTCTAGTACAGTGCGTTCCAAAGAAAGGAGGTATCACAGTAGTACCAAATGCCAACAATGAGTTTATCTTGATGCGTCAAGTCATAGGATGGAGGGTATGCATGGATTATGAAAACTCAATGCTTAGAGAGAAAAAGTTCACTTCCCTATGCCATTCATGGATCAGATGTTGGATCAACTAGATAATGAGGGGTGGTACTACTTTCTTGATGCATATTAAGGTCACAATCAGATCACCATAGCACTAGAGGTTCAAGTGAAAATGACATTTACATGCTCCTATGGTACCTTCAGGTTTAAATGGATGTCATTCAGGTTGTGTGATGTCCCGACAACAATCCAAAGATGCATGATGTCTATCTTCTTAGATATGGTAGAATATACTATTGAAGTCTTCATAGTGTAGTTGGAGAATTATTCGAGGATCGCTTGAAACACCTACATGTGGTTAAGCAAAGATGAGAGGAGAGCCATTTAGTACTGAATTGGGAAAAGTGTCAGTTCATGGTGAAAGAGGGCATTGTGTTGGGGCACATGATATCCATCAAAGGAATTGAGATTGATAGAGCTAAGGTGAGGTGATCAAGAAACTTCCCTCACCGATCTCAATAAAGGGGGTAAGGAGTTTCTTGGGGCATGTCAGATTCTATTGGAGGTTCATAAAAGATTTCTCTAAAATTTCATACCCATTGTGCAAATTACTAGAGAAAGATTCTATGTTCATGTTTGATGATACACTCCTAAAAGCCTTTGTAGGATTATAGAAGAGGTTGATCTCAATGCCCATCATTGTAGCGCCAGACTAGTCCAAACCCTTCGAAATCATGTGATGCAAGTGGGGTTGCACTAGGTGTAGTATTGGGAAAGTGCAAGGAAAAGATATTACATCTCATATACTATGCCATCAAATCCCTAAACACAGTTGAGTTGAATTACATTGTCGCCGAACAAGAGCTACTAGCATTGTTTTTTGCATTTGAAAAGTTCAGATCATATCTGTTAAGGGTCAAAGTGATGGTTCCTATAAACCACTCTGCACTTTAATATTTGATGGCTAAAAATGATGCAAAACCAAGGTTGATGAGATGGGTGCTTCTCGCAACAGTTTGACTTTGACGTCATTGATAGAAAAGGGATAGAGAATCAGGTTGCAAATCACCTCTTCGGATTGGAAGAAGATTCAATGATAAAATTGATAATGGGCTGGAGATAAAAGATTCTTTTCCCGAAGAGAGAGTGTTGGTTGCATCTCATGATCTAATACCTTGGTTTGCAGATTATGCAAATTATCTGGTAAGTGATATCATGCCACTTAACCTACACATGCACCAACATCGAAAGTTTATGTCTAATGTGAGGAAGTAATTTTGGGATGATCCATACTTATTCCGTGTATGTGCTGATGAGATTATTCATTGCTGTGTTCCTGAGGTTGAAATGATGAGCATACTTGAGGCATGTCATTCGTCGTTGGTTGGAGGGCATCATAGTGGAATTTGGATAGCCCACAAGATTTTACAATATGGATATTAATGGCCCACCATCAATCAAAAAGACGCCCACGACTATGCCAAAGATTGTGACAGGTGCCAAAGAGAAGGTGGGATTTCCCGCAAACATGAGCTCCCTCTAAACCTCATTATGGTGATTGAGTTTTTTTTTATATATGGGGGATAGATTTCACAGGACTATTTGTTAGATCACATGGGAACATGTACATCCTAGTTGATGTGGATTATGTACCAAAGTTGGTTGAGGCTGTAGCTCTACCCAACAATGAGGGCAAAAGTCTCATAGTATTCCTGAAAAAGAACATCTTCTAAAGGTTTGGAACCCCTCGGGCGATTATTAGTGATGGAGGTTCTCACATCTACAATAGACTTTTTAAAGCTCTTATTCAAAAGTATAAAGTGGAGCATTGGGTGGAAACACATTATCATGCTCAGACAAGTGGGCAGGTAAAGGTATCGAATAGGGAAATCAAACAGATCCTATCCAAGACTACTATTGCAAATCGGACAGATTGGTCGTGGAAGCTAGATGACACATTATGGACATACTGAACAGAATTCAAGAACCCTATAGGCATGTCTCCATACTAACTTGTCTTTGGGAAAGCATGTCACTTGCAACTTGAACTTGAGCATACAACGATGTGGGCACTGAAGAAGTTGAATCTGGATTGGGCTGATGCAGCAAACTCTAGGCTAAGCAAACATAATGAGCTTGATGAATTTTGAGTAAATTCATATAAGAGCTTTGTCTTGTACAAACAAAGAATGAAGCTGCAACATGACCGTCACATAGAGCCGACAATTTGCACTAGGGAACTTGGTGCTTCTCTACAATTCAAGACTAAAGTTGTTCCCTGGGATGCTAAAATCCAGATGGCTGGGGCCCTTTTAAGTAGCTCGTGTCTTCGATCATGGAGCCATGAATTGGAGAGACAAAATTGATGAACCTTCAAAGTAAATGGTCAAAGGGTTAAGCCATATCTTGGAACGGTAAAAAAGATAAAGACAGTTGAAGAATGGGATCTTGAGGATGTCTGAATACTCAAGTCATCTACATCGTGCCGCAATAATAGATCAGGCGCTGCTTGGAGGGAAACCAAAGGAACCTTAGCCCTTAGGCGTCCAGGTATGTATTTTTGACCCCTTAAGTTTTATTTGTTTTAATTTTGTGCATTGGGTACAATGATCATCATTTTTGATGGGGTGTGGGTAGTTATGGGCCTCAGTGAAGTCTAAGTAGCTTATGGTCCATAACTACCCCAATTTTTTATCTCGGAGTTTTCTTGCCTGTGTTCTTTTTCCCTGTGGATATTTAATTTTTGTTGAACTGGTATGTTTGGGATGTCTAAATAATATGTGTAACATATAGTACCAAGACTTGTGACAGATAGCATGTTTTTGTTTTGTTTTAAAAAATGGTACCCACCAAAACTTTTGATTAGTAGTTAGATAGTAGCTATGCATGTTTAGGTGATTGACAACATCTGTTCTGATAAGTAACGATAAATTAAGATGAGAAGCATGACCTGAGAGTCTTTCGTTGATAATGTAATTGCCATGTGAGTGTGAGCTTGATTTGATAAATTTCTATGTTTTGTGCTAATTGAGAACTTGCCTAGTTACTCTAAGTTAGATTGTAGATTAGTTGAATTAGTAATGGATCTTTGGCCATTGTTCTTAAATAGTCCACTTTAGCCTAAAAATAACCAACCAAATCGATGATACATCCCTTGTTCCTAAAGTTTGAGCCTAACATGTACCTATTCTTTCAAAACACCTGATTAACTCAGCCTTATCTAGTGAAAAATCCTGAATTTGGCCCTGGTCCTTCCTTGAACATTTTGATCCTTAACTGACGCAAAAATCCTAAGTTGAGGGTAGCTACAAAAAGTGGCCTTGGTTTTGAGGATGGATAGTGCACACCTCAACAAAGGCTGAAAGCCTATGTTGAGGGTGGCTAGTGTAAGGGTAAAACACAAAAATAAGGGAGGTAAGTTAGGAATACAAATGAAAAGGAGAAAAAACATGTACTAGGTGCAAGAAAAATTCAAGGCGCCTTAATTGAGATTTATAAAAGTAAAACAAGGTGTAAAAACAAGGCCAAAAGCTGAAAAAAAGAAAGCACCTAGTAAAACCTAAATGAGAAAAAAGGGAGAATAAGGTTAAAATAACAAAGTTGGTGGGGCAAAAATGTAGAAAAAAAACAAAGTTTCTAGAAGGGTCTTTAGTCACTATTTTCCAAAACAAAATAACAAAGCCTTCTGAGCCTACATTATAAGCTAGAAAGTCCGGAAGTGATCCTACTCCAATTAGTTGAAGGTCTGAGTCATGAGTATAGGGGCAAGCTTGTGGTATTAGTCATTGCGCATGAATATCTGTTATGAGAGTGAGTGAGTTTACACAGTCCTAATGCTAAAACATGGATATATCTTTGAGTGTCAGATATGGGACTTCTTTCTGTGAGGGCACTTGCATTGCATTATATCATAAGACTTGTTCAGTGATTATGGATTAGTGATAATACCTTCCGTGTCATAGTTGTGCTTGGTGTTGTCACATGCACCAGTTTGCATCGGTTTGCTAAATAGCTATCTAATCCCATTTTGAAGAGTTGGTGTGTGTATCTGAGTTTGAGATGTATGTGATGTATGCCATTAAGATGAATTCTGTGTGTGACTGTATTGTCTATAAAGATTTGGTCTGTTTCTTGAGGACAAGCTACAATTTTAAGTTGAGGGTGTTGATGTGTTGCCAAAAAACAACACTTTTGATGCTTAAAACATAGGATTTTGTGTGTTCTCAATGCAACTTTAGTTATTTTTATGTGTTTTTGTGTCTATGTTTGCAGGATTAAAGGTTGGCATGATTTTGGGGAAGGTTACAAAGTTGCTGCAGATTTTCTGTAATATGAGACAACTTACGGGCTGTAGACTATTCTAACGAGCCATAAGGTGGTTTCGTGAGGAATTACACTGAGGGGCCAAGTTTCTGAAGTTATTTCCACGAACATGCAGATGAGCCATAAATTAGTGTACGAATCGTAGAAAAGGTTTTGTGCCCTGAGGATTAGAGAATAAAGACTTTCTAAAGTTTATCAGATGAAACCCCCCCGTAAACCATTCTACGAGTCATAAAGTGGTGTCATAAAGGAGAATTCTAGTTTTCCAGCAACAATGTACGAGACCTCTATTACGGTCTGTAAAGTGCTTTCATGGAGGTTGCCAACCAGTTTTCCTAATTTATTTAGAACTTGTAGTCTTTTAGGTTATTTTTCAAGAGGAGATGACAAGTTTATGACAGATTAGCTTAGTTTTAGGTTAGTGCTTAGAAAACTCAATATTCTTGGAGAGAAAAATTTGAGAACACTTTTGGGTTAATTCAATCTTCAAGCTTGTGATTTTCATTGACATTGGATTAGCTTGTTCATAATTCAGTTGTTTACGTATTTAATTATGTCTTCTAAATTCATAATCACTTCATGCAAAAAAAATCATGAGTGTCTATATCCACAACTAGGGTTGTGGGAACCATGAAGAACTAACAAAGTAAAATGGGATAATTCACGATTCTTAGAAGGTGTATATGCATGTATTAGTTAACTCTCTTTGTTTTTCATGTTTTTTTATGGTGCCCAACATAAGAACCCGCTTGGTGTTACTGACTGGACCAAGGTAGTAATGAATAGGAAAAGAGATTAATTCAAAGGATTCGATTGATATGTTCTCGTCTAATCAACACAACTGGGCCAAGGGGAGTTTGTACTAGGACTTATAGGTAATGGTTAGTAATGCACACTATGGAGATGAGCCAAGTCATATAGTGAAATTTGCCTCTCACCTTTGACCAAATGGCTTGTGAACTTAAATCACCGTCTTGCATGTTATACATTAGACAAGAATCAGGTTATCTGGTGAAACTGAGTTGGGGAATCATGGGGAACACAATACCCTAGTTGCTCTCCTTTATTGATCATTCTCTCATGCTAGTTATTGTCACGACCCAAAAATGGATGTGACAGCACTCATCTTATCCCACCAAGACAAGTAAGCCTAAAACCCAATTATAACCATAAAAATATGGAAGGATAATACAAGGTGAAAATTTTAACTACCGAAAATAAGTCAACTTAATTAAAATCCCCTAAGACCTGGTTGTCACGTGCACAAGCCTCTAATGTGTTACAATGGATTTGAAAGAAATACAAGTCACAAATGATGTTGTCTCTAAAGTAGAACAAGATCATAAATAGGAGCATGAGGCTCGCTGCGATGACAAATAGCTACCTCACTAATCTCCTAAGAAAGCCTTGGATAAAAAGGAAGATAGAGTATCACAAAGATCCGAGCGCATAACCTATAAAAATGTAGAAGCAAGGGGTGAGTACCAACCACATGGTACCCAGCAAGTCAACTAACAAAACAAAGCAAGACCAATAGAATACACAGACTCCTTTCATCCTAACCGACCTCCACAACTATAACCTACACGGAAAATCAGTCCAACCCAGCAACACATAATATATAATAGAGATAGTTTTCACAATGTCACAATTCAACATCATCTGCCACAACTCACAAGTGATAACATAGTCAAAATACAGGAACAACATCATGCCACACAAGAATATGCAAGGATGAAATGCAATGCTTATGCAACAATCATCGGTAATGACCTCGATATCAGAATATCATTGAAAAGTACCTCAACATCACAACATCGCCGGTAAACACCTCGGCATATTATCATCGCCGGCAAAGACCTCGGCATCACAATATCACTAAAAATATCTCAACATCAAAACATCGCCGATAAAGACATCGACATATTATCATCGCCGGCAAAGACCTCGGCATATTATCATCGCTGACAAAGACCTCGGCATATTATCATCGCCGGTAAAGACCTCGGCATATTATCATCACCGGCAAAGACCTCGGCATATTATCATCGCCAGCAAAGACCTCGACATCATATCTCGACCGGTAAAGACCTTGACCCCAATTTTTACGATCTCACTCTTATCAATATCCAGAACCAATGCAAAAATGTGTGACATAGAATGAATGAATATAAGATGAAGTCCAAAAATCAATCCACTCATAATCATCAACCACAACCACATATCTCAATATAGAATTCATATCACTTAACCACATTTTCAATTCAGGTGTTACAACACCACACATCACCAACCACAACAATCTATCTCAATAATATAATTTACACCACTTAACTACATTTTCAATTCAGGTGTTATAATATCCCAAAAATTCACATTTACATTTAATCACCCCATATTTATAACATTAAAAATATTTCATGAATCACACATAGGAGAAAGGAAAATTTGAGAATTCTATGAAAATTACAAAGTTTTGAAAGTCCACTTGCCTCAATTAATTGAAAAATACTCCAAATCTTGAGTCTTTTGTGACGCTTTCAGATGATCAAAATCTGTTCAAATACATAATCTACTTAAGAATACAAATCTAATGACACCCATATTGCTATATTTATTTTTGGCTCAAAAATCGGGTAAAAAAGTCACCCGAGCCCTTAAATTCGAATTTAAAAATTTCTTTCAGATTATGTTTACCTATAATAAACTAAACGTATACTTCAAATTTCAATTAAAACGGATTGTTATACGATCCCCAAATTAAAATTTTATTCTAAGAACCCTAGGGCTATATTTTCTTAATTTAACATAAATTATACACTTTTCTACCCTAAAAAGTTATTAATAATCTCAGGAAAATTTAATAGAAAGGATGAGAATAATTACCTTGATGTTTTGGGATGAAAATCAAAAATTTTCTTCTCTTATTTTTCTTTCTTTTCCTTCCCGTACTTTTTTCTTTTTCTGCATTTTTGCGCGTCAATATTTTTTGCGTTTTGCTTTCGTTTCAATAGGGCTGCTGTGCAGCCCTTTAACTTCTTATTATTATTATTATTATTATTATTATTATTATTATTATTATTATTATTATTATTATTATTATTATTATTATTATTATTATTATTTTTAAATTTCTTTCTTATTTATTTATTTACTTATTTTAATATACTAAAAGTGATAAATTCTATTAGCCTATTTTTGATAAATATGGAATAAATAGTATAGGATATTAATTAAAATATTATTTTAATCCACCAACTAAATTAATTATCTAAAATTATCCGTCAACTAAATGACCGTAATTATCGAATAGTTTCAAATTTTTAATTTAAATTTACGAAAAGAATCTTTTATGAAAGAGAGAGTATTTATTTTTAAGATGACCTAACGGGTTAATACATTATCCACCACTAAAAATCAAGTTCGTCCTCGAACATAAGAGGGAGAAGGAAGAATAATCGACATTACTAATTAAGTTATGATCTTCCAAAGTTAGGCTTTCATCTCTCCAAGTAAGCTCCCCCTTTAAGACCATTCCATCAAAATCTTTTATTAAGAACTGAACTTTCGAATCAAACCTTGAACGATTTTCAAAGCGATAGTGATTCTCAAGCCACTGGCTAACTCATGAATTCGATACGAATAATAACTCACTAGTTCATAACTCAATAAATTTTTCTCACATATTCATGATAAAATTCTACACCAATACCAGCCATAATCAAAAGCAAACATAAATCAACTATCTCACACTTCTAATGCACAAACCCTCATAGATTTTATTAAGATTACATTTTCATAGTCAAATCTTCACCCGATCTTAAGTTATAAAATGTGAATCTTTAGACATTGAACACTGATCATAGAGAATCAAATTCTTTTCTGACCCAACGAAGGGAAAGATCAAGTAACAACTTAGCGAATGATTCATTCAAACATACAGAATCTCGACAACATTATCAGGAATACTATATCAATAGCAGTGATTATAAACAACCCTTAAGAGTGGTAGAGCTAGACCCAATATGCCTCACATTCATTCATATATAGCCAAAACATAACCTCAACGACAAGGTGAGTCTTAAAACTACTGGACAACTATAAATATTTATGGTAGCTCTTTTATAAATTGACATAAACAAAGTTGTGTGTGTAGAACCACTTGTATACTTCAACTGTCCCAAATAATACTAAATATGTCAACATTGAAATAATCAATTCTGTATAAGCATCCTATCTTACTAAGTGAAAATTGCATGATCGGTTCACCCAATCCACCACTAAGGATCCGTCTACGAAAGTCAAGACACGAGTGGAAATAGGCAGGTATTCCCATAATAAAGTAGGTAGCCACAACAAAATGCACGGAATCAAGGTCGAATAATACAAGATACTCCTTTCATAGTGCCCCTATCAAACGTTTTCATTCATCTGACCTTATCTTTTTTTTAATTCCATTTTTAGCTGCACATAATCAACCTCTCTGGTCCCAATACAATCGTACACATAATTAATTTATCAAACTTCATATACTCTTCACAATACTACATCAAAGGCAACGCTCTTAATACTAACAGAATATCATAGCCATACTTGTCATTTACCATTCTCTCAAATTGTTACTAGTATTAAAGTCTTCTTAGCTACACATTATCGCCTTCAAATATTTAATACTATGGTTTCCTCTCTTTTTATTTAAATATTTTTTATAGACATCAATCACACACAAAGCTGATAGCGTTAATTTCTAATTTAGTAGTACTTTTCTCATCGAGGTCAAGTTATGTAATTATACCTAAAGTCAATTCCATGCAATCTTTCACATACCGAATTTCAACTA